>CM049306.1:62593770-65212647 GCA_026874595.1 Sipunculus nudus
TGAAATTAGGTCACCGTGACCTATATTAAGGGACCTATAGGAAAAAGGTAACTTATGAATACCCTGAATTTCAGATTGGGACAAATAATATCTGTTAGGCCTAGAATCTTCTAACACATTATCCTGGGAGATTCTAGGCAAATCTTCTCGGAAACCTGAAATAAAGTCATTGTAACCTATAGCAAAAATATGTCATATGAGCACCATGAATGTCGGATAGGTATTTATCGTGTCTGTTACGTCCAGATTCTTCTAACACAAAAGCCAGGAAGGTTCTAGGCACATCTCTTTGGAAACCTGAAATTAGTTCATGGTGACCTATACGCTCAAGAGGCAGCGGGAATCTTGCGCTTAAAAAGAAGCTACTGGTTTTCCCGCTGCCTGCTTTGACCGTTTATTATACATCTAGACACCAGGCTGCAGGTCTGTTTGCTGGAAAAAAAAAAACTGCCAGTTAACAAACACTCGACACGCATCATGGCTCCGCCCAGAGCTATGCTTCAAGCGCCGCTTGATGCATGACAGTTTAATGGTTACTCTCATTAAAGAAAAGTCGAATTTTTATTGCTCCATCTCCATCAACGGCCGATTCCATTATGAAAATACGACTGTGTTAGCGTAGCCATGTATCCGTTGTCAGAAAAAGTGAAATCAGCGAGGTGTGCACGGAGCCTTTGTTGTTTCGGCTCACCGGCCGGGCATCCTATGTACACAAGGACCTGTGGAAACCACGTGTAGGGCCATTCTCTCTGAGTCTGTTGCCTGTTAAAACGGTTGCCGGGGCGAAGAGCTGTCAGTCAAAACGAAAGGAACAACATTGGATTCGTGTATTCCTCGCTTGGCTGGTAAACCATTTTGTCATCTCATCTGATTGAACGAAAATACAGTGCTCGCTTCAGGTGTAGCGATTGAGGATACGAGGTCAAAACAAACAGCGCTTAAGATAAAGGTAATAGGTCTATGGGTAAAGCGCTGTGTAAAGAGTGTAGGTGACCAATAATTTGCAATTTAGGCAGGAAAAATGTTTTTGAGCACCCAGACAGACGGGGCAAAAATTGTATCCATTAGGCCTAGAATATTCTAACACGATATTCAGCGAGATCCCAGGCAAATGTCCTTGGAAACATAAAATAAGGTCACTGTGACCAAAATTCTGAAACCTGCATGGAAAAAGGTGTCATATGAACACCCTTAATGTCAGCATGGTACATATTGTATGCATTAGGCCTAGAATCTTCTAAAGCAACATCCAGGGAGGTTATGTGCAAATATCTTTGGAAAGCAGGAATTATGTCATGGTCCACAGGCTTTATTCTGTGCTATGCGCCACTAAATATGAATTTGAGCATCCACAAAGATCAGGTACAATTTGAATCTATTTTCCTCTGAACGGCCAGACACATAATGATGGAAGCTCTCTAGGACAAACACAATAGTGAGCATCTCCCTCTCAGTGATGAAGTAATATGGCTCTGTTCTTGTCAAACCTTTGCTTGCATACAGAACAGGCCGTCCATATTTTAGTAGTGCCACCCAAACACCTTTCTTGCTGGCGTTTGTTTGTAAGGCAAGTGGCTTCTTTGGGTCCAAGTATGCAAAAACTTGTGTGGAACCAAGGGCTTCTTTCAGCTGATATCCAGGTGTCCATGTTACGTCTACATCTTTCTTGATGTAACAGAGACAAGTTCGGTTTGAATCGACCGAGATAATTCGCCATTTCAAGAAGTGATTGTACCTGAATGATGTTTTGGGTGGTTTCATTCTTTTGATAGAATCAACTTTCAGTGGATCTGCCTCTACACCTTTGCCAGATATGTAGTTCTCAAAGAATTTTATCTTGTTCTGCTTTTCGAAACATTACTCCGGGCTTTGCCCGAGTCCGACCTGTGGCTTGCTCTGTAGCACATTTGAGAGGTAGCTGCGAAGGTCTTCTTCCGTCTTTCCAAACAAAACTATGTGGTAGGCAATTCCAATAACACCAGGCAGACCGTCGAAAGTCTGGACAATTGTCTTTTGGAACAAGCTCAAAGGAAATATTTTGTGTTCTCGTCTGACCCACTTGTTTAGATCACGGGGATCTAAGCATATCCTGAGATCTCATTCGGCTTTGTGACATATGCTAAGCTGGACAAATGACGGGTATGGTGTTTATTGGGGACAGTTACAGAGAAGCCCTCAGGTTCACAAGCCAAACAAAATTCAATACTTGGTTGGACGGGGTCAAGAACGATCCGTCGAAATTTTATAAGGCCTCTGTGTGTCAGGATTCCCCGATCACGTCAGCTCCGAAAGACCTGAATTAAGGGGGTTTCCCAGATCTGTTGCGTATCTTTAAAAAAATGCAAACGTACAAATAAATAAAAATGTACAGATTAAATATAAAAGTTTAAGAAAGAAAGTGTGATCTTTTCACAAGAGACTCACGTTACTCCAGATACTCAGCAACATTGGAGAGAACAATGGGATGGCTTATGTTTCTTTTCTTTTGGTTCACCCCATGCACGAAGAGTTGGCAGCATGGTCGAAGATTTATTCTCAAATTGATGACTCCGGTCGATATATACAATTTTAAAGGCGATAATACAAGGGTCAGAAATTCCTATAATCAATACTTGTGTACCAAACACAGAACCTGAACAAATACATTCTTTTTACGAAATTAAATGAAAAAAAAATCAAGAGCATGCAACAGGACACTGAATCACATATAATTTAGGGTGGGAAATAAACTTTTGTTTTTTTAAACAAGATACCGATGGAGGAGACTAAAGACCTAAATATAAGACAAAACAAAAGGTGAAACATATCACGTATGAGATGGATTTAATTGATATATGGAGTATTAGAAAACCCTAATACTTTTCAATATATATGAAGGTCAAAAACGCTTCAACGTCAAGGCAGCTGGATATGATTCAGTTGTCTAATTATTTAAATACTCGCATTAAATATGCAAGTGTATTACCAGACATATCTTCTGACCATTTACCAGTGACATGTACTTTTGGGTCTGTGCTAAATGCGGCCCATCACACTGGAAATTCAATAACTCTTTCTTAAATGATAAAGATTATAAGAAGATTTTAGAAGACAGTGTAAGGATACTTCGTGGGAAGGATAAAGATGCTATGGATGAAAAAGACTGGAGGGATAAATCGAAATATAAAATAATGAAAATAACTATGTAATACTCAAACAGAAAATAGAAGAATAATAAAGAGAAATTAGACACCTTAGGACAAAATGTGGCGGAAGCGGAAAAGAATCTTTGACAAGATACACCTATACTTATCTGGCAACATATGAGCAGCGGATAAAAACGAACAGTTTTACGAACAGTCTATAGAAGTGTTATTAGTACGATTACGTGTTGATTGATATGAACAAGGAGAACGAAGTACAAAGTATTTCCTGAATATTGAGAAAAGAAATAAAAAGAAAACCCCTATAAATAAACTTGTAGCGAACGCTATTTCCTGTAAAATCATCTATTTAAAATCATCTTGTTCCAGGGTTTTGCTTTTGGAGCAGCCGTGCCGTGCAGTTTCACATTTACTATAGCTTATTTCAAGAGATGAGATCAGCGCAAAATTATTCAGTACTTGACTAACTTCTGCCATGGATTGTAGATAATTTAAAAAGAATGTTGTGTCGTCAGCTGACATACATTGTTTTATCTCAACACCATTAATGTTAACACCTTTTACTTACTTTGTTTGGCGTTTTACCAAATTACTTATACTTCAACAGATAAAAAGAACAGGTATCGGGCTGTAGGATCCCCCTGTGTAGTACATTTTTCCAACTTAAAGTAACCAGTGATATAACCATTATTAAGAACACAACTCTCCAGGTTATTGTGTAATACGGTTATCCATTATTGAAATATTTTCCCGAATCCACATTATTTTTCAGAGTAACTGACATGAAAACATCGTCTATAGAATCAAATGCAGGTGCAAAATCAACTGCCAAATTAATTATATTCTTTTTCTATATGACAGTCATCTAATATGTGCAATCATTTATTTTGTTTGCTCCAAAATTCAAAGGCGTTACTTATGTTCTGTACCCGTATCATGCATTTTTATCGATTTTTAATTTTTTTTTAATTCTGAAGGTAGATTACCTTAGTACTCTTTCGTATATTACTGTAAATATCTCTCTTGAAGCAAAAAATAATTTGCTTATAAACGTGCAGTTGCTATAACTGTTCTGAAAAAAAAAAATACACAAACTTGTTGGGTAAAAATTAAACAACATATATCCCAGTGTCTGTTTAATGGAAGTTTAAAGTTTAAGAGAAGGACAGAAAAATCCAAACATAAGTTTAGGTTGATGCGGCCACGGTAACGTAAGCGAACAGAAAACTTAAGAAACAAACCAGACAGAAACAGACAGAAAACGTCCGATTTAACTAGACACGTCATCCAACAATGACACCATATAAACCATATTATTAACAGAATTCAGGCCTACTTTTGCTTAATGCCTATTTCATTTAATCTTAGAGTGAATCTGAGGGAATTACCATTTGTAAAGCATTCCAAAGGTATCTGAAACTGGATTAACCACTGTAATATTATCATATGTGTGTATTTTATACCAAAAATGTGATGGAATCTGCTGATTCACAAAAGGCGTTCCATTGTCGTTTATAATTGATCTCGGAAAAACCATGAGTTGCAAATGTTTCTGCAATTTGTCGATTGTGGTCGACATGCGCGTCAAGAAACTTTGTCTCGGCATCAACTATTACCAAAATCATCTTGCCCTCAACTGGTCCTGCTATTCTATGTGTATCTGTGGCTCCAAGGCCCTGTGGGCAAATTCCAACGGTTTAGTGGAGCGGCAGATGGTTTATTTATAAGTTCCTGGCAAATGTGACATTGTCGGAAAAAAACTTTAAATGTCTTTATCGAGGTTTGGCATGGCCACCATATATATATATATATATATATATATATATATATATATATATATATATATATGACCTACTTAATATCCGGTTTACACAAACCTTCTTCCCGAGTTTTGTTGACGTACATTTCTCAATTATCTGAAATTTAACTCACTGTCACAAATCAGTGAAGTTACAATTAAGAATGTTAATGTTAAAAAAAAATTAAATTAATAAAATAAAATAAACACTGACAGCTCTGTTGAAGGAAGGGAAGGTTTATTTTAAATAGGAGTAAAAGTGAGAATACCATAAAAACTGAAGCTTAATTTTGAAAAAAGATTGTATTCCTATTAAATATAAAATAATCAGTTATCAGAGAAGATGAATATTTTTGTGTGTGAATTCATCCTTGTATTTTATTTATAGGATTAAACCAAAATAATTTCATAGCTATGGTTATTAATATTATAAACCGTTGTTGCCGTTTAAAAATTATATAGTTATAATTTTTTAAAGCGCAATGCCTAAGCCTTTCAGCTCTCATGATGGTAACTGAACGAGAGAGAAGGAATTGTCTCTCAGGTTTAGGATGGATCATAGAGATTCAAAGAACTTCAGATTTGCAACCAGTGTTAATATGTTGGAGCAAATCAGAGGTCATTAACTGTGGGGTAAGCTTGATAGAAGATTGGATGGTATTATCTAAAAATGAGACCCCATCATGGTCATATTTTTATTTCTATTTTTGCTGAAGTTAATGTTACATACACATATTTCACAACAATTTTCTAATCTCTCTGTACAATCATTTACATGTTTCCCATTGAGCTTTTTATTGTCAAATAATTATATTTATGACACTTAAATTAATAACTCTAAATGCTAGAGGTTTAGGTAACCAGAGGAAGAGAAGATTTGTAATTAGTTGGGCCAAAATGCATAAATGTGACATTTAATTTTTACAAGAAACCCACGGAACATCAGAAATAGAAAAACAATGGAGAAATAAGTGGAATGGAAAAGCTATTTTTTCACATGCAAATTCATCAAGTAAAGGCTGTGCCATTTTTATAAGAAAGAACTTGGTAATAGAAGACTTAACACAAATATATACAGTTCTCATGACGGTTGGATTCTCATAATTGGGCTTAAAATAGAAGAGGTAGAATATAAGTTAGGAGGAGATTTTAATATAATATTAAATGCAAAATTAGATAAAAAAGTAGGAACTGCTGACATTAGGAAGAATGTAGTAGACAGTTTTAATAAAATCGCAGATTATTTATCACTAACAGATATTTTCAGATTAAAACATCCATTGAAGAAATGCTATACATGGAGACAAACGAATGAGAATATATGTTCTAGATTAGCCTATTGGTGGATTTCTAATGCATTACAAGATACAGTAAAAGATGTTGCGATTCAACCATATATTAAATCAGATCATTGTGCAGTTGTATTAGAATTTGAAAAAAAATAGCAAACAAAGAGATTAAAGGAAAAGGTTATTGGAAAATAAACAAGGATATATTAAATGAGGCTGAATATGTGGAGAGCCTTATTAAAGAAACAGAGGTTTGGGAACAGGAATATTCTAATATTACAGATGACAGAATTAAATGGGAATTATTTAAATATAAAATTAGACAGTTATGTATAAATTATAGTAAAAAAGAGCTAAGGAAAAAGACCTAAAGAAGAATTCCTTAACTATAGACTAAAGGAACTTCAGGAATCAATAGATGTCTCAGAAACCCACCAAAATCAAGCTCTAAAAGATGAATTAATTTCTATAAAAAGACAATTAGATGATATTGATAATTATAAAACACAGAGATGTATGCTTCGATAAAAAATTAGATGGTTTGAATATGGAGAAAAAAATTCTAAATATTTTCTCAACCTAGAAAAATATAACAGTGGATTAAAATGTATGAGAAAACTTCAGTTATCAACAGGAGAAACAATAACTGATGCAAAAATTATTCTAGAAAAGCAAAAGGAATTTTATCAACAACTATACTCTTCTCAAACAGTTAAAACACAGAATGATATAAACAGCTATTTAGATGCATTAAAATTACCTGTATTATCTAAATTAAACTCAGAACTTTTAGATAAACCTATAACAGAAGAAGAATGTCATTTGACCCTTAAAACATTTGCTAAAGATAAAAGCCCTGGAAATGATGGGATATCTGTGGAATTCTACAATAAATATTGGCCTCTTTTTGGATCATTAATGGTTCCATCATTCAATAAAGCTTTTCAAGAAGGAGAGTTATCTACCTCACAAAAAAAACAAGCTGTAATTACATTAATTGATAAAAAGAAAGACAGAACACTACTAAAAAATTGGAGACCTATATCATTATTAAATGTAGATTATAAAATTTTATCAAAAACATTGTCATTAAGACTAAAAAAAATTCTGCCAGATATTATAAATGATACATTTAAGGTAGATACATAGGAGAAAATATTCGGATTTTATCAGATTTGTTAGAATATACAAGAATAAAAGACATTCCAGGAATATTAATTAGTATAGATTTTGAAAAAGCATTTGTTTCGGTAGAATGGAATTTTATGATAGCAGTGTTAAGAAAATACAACTTTCCATTTTCATTTGTAAAATGGATTGAGACATTATATAATAACATTGAAAGTTGTACTATCAATAATGGCATGACATCTGGATATTTTAAGGTTGGAAGAGGTGTCCGACAAGGAGACCCTCTTTCACCATATCTGTTTGTATTAGCAGCTGAAATTATGGCAGAATATATAAGGACTTCAGAAAAAATTAACGGAATAACAGTCTCCAATTATCATTTTAAGTTATAACAATATGCAGATGATACTGTAGGTATAGTAAAGGACTTAAGATCTGCTAAGCATTTCTTTAAAATTATTCAAACATTTGGTACTTTCAGTGGGTTAAAGTTAAATTATGAAAAATGTGAGGGGATGTGGATCGGTCAGAATAAGAATGACTTACACAAGCCATTAGGGATTAAATGGCCCAGTGATCCGGTTAAAATTTTGGGAGTATACATTTCATATAACAAAAAAGAAGCACAAAAATTGAATTTTAGCTCTAAATTAAAATCAGCTCAAAATACATTAAATATGTGTAATCAAATAGGTTTGACTTTGCTAGGAAAAATACAAACTGTTAAAACTTTCCTTTTTTCAAAGTTTTATTATTTTCTAGCAAATGAGCCTATACCAGAAGACTTTTGCAAAAAGGGAAAAAGATATGCTATTCAGAATTTTGTTGAATAAAGGTAGGGAAATGATTAAACTAGTAAGATTAATACAAGAAATTAAACATGGAGGCCTAAGGGTTCCACATATTGAATCAATAATACATACCTCACGGATATCTTGGGTTAAAAGGTATATCAAAGGAGATGGAAGACCATGGAAACTATTGTTTGAATATTATTTGCAGTCTATATGTTCTGATGTAAATATGTTTCTTAATAGTAATTTGAACTTAAAAAATATAGATTCATATGATATACCGGTCTTCTATAAAGAAATTTTAAAAAGTTATGTATTGTTACGTAAAATGTACTTTGATTTTGTCCCATTGGAACAGCAATTTGTCTTGAATAATAGGCTTATACAAATAAGTAATACCACCATATACTGGAAACAGTTCTATGAAATAGGAATTAAAACAGGAATGGATTTGTTCGATTGTACAGGCAAGGTAATACCATTTACATTTTGGGTGAGAAAAGATTACCAGGGATTAATTTTTTTAAGATGGTATGCCCTGATTGCTAAGTTTAAAAGCGTTAAAGGGCAAATTGAAAATAATATAGATCCAAATTCCTTTTTATTTTATAATAGTGCTTTTAAAAAACTAATAGCCCTGGTTGCTAAGTTTAAAAGCGTTAAAGGGCAAAATGAAAATAATAAAGATCCAAATTCCTTTTTATTTTATAATGGTGGTTTTAAAGAACTAGAAGTTTCATCAACAAGAATTAATTACTCTTGTTTTCAAAAATTAACATTAGATGAAGGGCTGTTTTTGCCTAAAGTAGCAAAATATGTTCCAGTTGTGAAAGTTGACTATGAGGAAATTTATATGCTTCCCTTTAAAATATGTATGGATACAAAGTCTAAAGTTTTCCAGTATAAACTTTTAAAAATATGCTTAGTAAATAATTACTGGTTACACAAATGGAATATTAAAAATTCGAATCTATGTACATTTTGTAATACAGAACCAGAGAATATATTGCACTTTTTCTGGACCTGCTGCAAGGTTAAAAAACTATGGGCAGATATTGACAGCTGGTGTAAACAAAAAGGATTCAATATTGTTATAAATTTAACAACTGTTTTATATGGTGAAATAGGGGGATCTGTTTTAAGTAACTTAATTCTTTTGATAGTAAAACAATATATAAATACGATCAGAAATAGAGGAGAAGGTCCGTCGTTAGAAAAAGCTTGTTTTGAAATATGGAAATATGCGAGAATAGAGTATATGTTAGCACTAAAAAATAATAAGGTTATTCAATTTTATGAAAGATGGGAAGAATACACTCGTGGGAGAAATTTTAACAATTATGTACGAGAGGAGAATTGATTGTACTTATGGAACATAATTGAAGGTATATATATATGTGTCAATAACATTTATCTATATTGATTACTGTCAACACGAGTTCAGATTGTATAGCCAGAAATGATATGCTTCAGTTGAAACATTGACATTGTATTTATTGTATACTGTTATTGGCAATAAAGATTAATTTAAAAAAAGAATTTACAATTAATAGGCAAATTTTTTAGACGAGGATAAACTATATCGAGAAGATCCTCGTGATCGTCTTGGCCTTTTGGAATTTGAAAAGTCCATACTCAGTATTCCGTTTGGGCGCGTCAGCGCTTCTTTAGCAGTGTCATAGACTGTTTTCTCTGAAGTAGCTCCTGGCTCTGTCAGTGTCATTAGGAGGAGCCATGTGCAGGAGCAAGGCACGCTGTTGTTTAGGTGCCGAAGTGTCCGCCGCTACAAGTTAATTATCAAAGCGGGCCAACCACTTTGGCCAACGTGCCGCGGATGCGAGAGGTTCTTACGCGAACACAGGCTTAGGACAGTTCATCAGCACTAGCCATGATTGCCGTCGTCGCCAGAATGTTATGTTTCGACACAAATATAACTGAAGAAAGCAAAAAGACTGAACTTCCACGGAATAATAATATATTCCCAAACACTACTTACAGGGCGCATGTCATTCAGAATATAGAAGTTTGACCTTCATAAAACACAGAGAAAATTTTCGATGACACTGAAAATAATAATGTTGATAAAAATGAACATGGTAGGAAGAAAATCACACAAGTACCCGTTGACTTCAGGTTTGCGCGTCTCCAGCGTGCTGTACGGAAGTCATGGGGTACTGAATTGCATGTGTAGAAAGACAGAGACCATAAAGTTTGTAAGGAAGGATATGCAGAGCTTTTGGCCTTTCCAAAAGGCTTTCCTTACTCGATTTTTATCACACTCCCGCAGTAGACATATTAGAAGAGAAAGAATACCACATGCTGGTCCTACTCAAAACCTCAGAGTCAAGGGCCCTGCCAGTCAAGCCTTTCATTTGTTCCTAGGAGATGGACGCGGAGTAGGCAATTCACATACACTGACTACAGCGCATCATGGAATTCTCTAGCCCATAAGAATGAACTCCTCAATTGCTTTTTTTTTCAGTGACTGACGCATTGTGGAGTCCATAGATTGCACCTGTAGTTAACTGTGATTATAACACTCCATACACAACTGTGAGATTTAACATATATCCATTGATTAATGCTCAGTACATCTATGTGTATTGTATATTTGACCACTAGAAAACATTACTGTTCTGTTCTCAGCCCTATTTTGCACCAAGGAAGTTAAAATATGAACATAATAGTACACAGGCCTAAAGCCTTATACAGGACTGTCACCAAATGCAAGATGTCTACCGGGGCTGTTAATGCTTCAATTCTCTCTGGACAAATACTATCAGTTGTTGATGTTACAGGTGCTTCATGCTTTCCAAAATGGTTATTTTTATTACAGGCCTTTCGACATACAATATTATGTGAACATTGGTTTGCTAAAACCATAGGCAATATTTTTATTTAATTTTCTTTCTAAGGGGCCGGCGACGCAACAGAAACCTGAAACCAGAAGATGAACATAATAAGCACAGACAAGTAGTTCTGCAAAACTCCTGTATACACATCACTGCAAAAGATGACGCTAGTACAAATGTAAATATATATTAATTCAATAGCACAAATGTGTATCATGTTCGAAGTTCGAAGTTAAAGTATTACTACATAAATCCCGCGTGTGTTTAACTTAAGATAAGTTAGAGCTTTATTTTAAATCCCTTCGACTTCGACACAACGAGATTTTACTGTATATATGTAATATATACATTATATACTTAATCATACACATGTACATTATCTATTGACCAAGTCTTCTGTTATTTTCAGTGATGGTCACCAAATGTCGCCTTACAGCATTTTTCCGGACAGAAACGCCTTCGTTCCATCTCAAGTCTTTGCAATATAAACAACACCCACAGTCACCAATACCTTTGATATAGATGGCCGAGCGTTCACTCTGCTCTATGTTTACCAAACGGGGGGGGGGGGGGGGGGGTAGCAATGGAGCCCGAGCCCGGTTAACCTTCCATTGTCAAGTGATAAGATATTCACTAAACCGCGTCATTTACAAGTCACAATAAAAGGTGAAATGCATATGGTTTATGCACAATAACTCAGAAAATCCGGACATATCTTGGAGTTGTTTCAGCTCGGCAGTAGGGGCTATTCTGCTGTCTTCTCAAAACCTAGAAATCCGATTCAGCGTCTCATCATGTCACTCTAGGAGGAATTTCCCCACTTTTAGAATCCAACTTTCTAAAAATTATAGAACTTCCCGAAAAAAAGGCCTAGAAGTGAACCATTATTTGCAGACATTTTGATCAAAATAAGAAGTTGAGAATTATTGAACCCATACACATAGGAAATTACCAAGACTGCGTCGCACATTGAAGGCTCCAATGTGAACTGTCTGCATATACCCTACGAGTCTTAAGGTTGATGAACATTATAAGCACAGACTAGTAGTTCTGCAAAACTCCTGTATACACATCACTGCAAAAGATGACGCTAGTACAAATGCAAATATATATTTATTCAATAGCACAAATGTGTATCATGTTCGAAGTTCGAAGTTAAAGTATTACTACATAAATCCCGCGTGTGTTTAACTTAAGATAAGTAAGAGCTTTATTTTAAATCCCTTCGACTTCGACACAAGGAGATTTTACTGTATATATGTAATATATACATTATATACTTAATCATACACATGTACATTATCTATTGACCAAGTCCTCTGTTATTTTCAGTGATGGTCACCAGATGTCGCCTTACAGCATTTTTCCGGACAGAAACGCCTTCGTTTGAAGTACATTTTCTTTATAACAGTGTCTAAATGTGTAAATGAGTAATCATGTAACATTCAATAAAAAAAATTCATCAAAGTAAGCAAGCAAGGGTTAAAGGGAATAACTGTTAACAAATTGTAGCAATACATGGCTAGTGTACTGACTTCAAAATATAATACTAAGTATTGCTCAACTATAAGACTCATCGATGTTAATTTACATATTGACAGTGTCTCACTATAATACCCCATTGTGACAGATATTCTGTCGTAAGTGACAACCTTTGTTAGAGGCTAAAAGTATAGATCAGTCTGTGATGTATCTGTCTTTTGTAATTGTATTCTGTGTGTATTTGACTGTAAGCAGGATAATTCAAACATGATATAAATAGGACTCAGTGAAACTGGGCAGATTCAGAAGATTTTATTTTGTTACTTGCCTTCATTAAAAAAAAAGAAATAGACTTATTAGTGAATTATCAAACAGAAGAATAAAATTTAATTGCAAACAAGGACTTGTGCCCATATGGGAATTTTGAATTTGACAATACTGAAAGATAAGATTAGTCTTTAATTCCCTACAGGAAACTCCCTTGAGTTTCATTATTTGTTTTAACTGCATAACAAGCTATGATAATAGACTCAAGGTGGACAGTTTGGATACTATGACGATTTTAATGAGATGTATGATACCGGCTCTGAAGAGATGTCTTCATGGCTTTCTCCACGCTATGCCTGGACAAAGGTTAATGAGTGGGTATATGAATTAGGGTAGAGCTCCCGTTTATCACCGCTGCTTCGAAGTCACGAAATGGATAAAAACTGCAATACTCATAAAAAAGGTCCACATTTCAGTTCATTTCCGAAGTATGTCTGGAAAATTTCGGATAACTTGATGCACCAATTTTCTTCATTTTTATGTTTAATTTGGCAAGGATGCATGTTCACCAGGCTTCTTTTCACTTTTTATGTATTATGGGGTTATGATACATGAATACCAGTATTCTATCCACATTTTTATGTATAATGAGGTAATAATGCATATTTACCTGGCTTTTGTTTCACTTTTTAAAGTTTTTGAGGTAATAATGCATGTTTCTTTTATTCACTTTTTTATGTTTTATTAAGCAATGATGCATTATTACGATACTTCTTTAAAATTGTTATGTATTATTAGGTGATGACGCAGGTTTACCAGACTTCTGTTCAATTTTTATCTATTATTAAGTAATGATGCATGTTTACCAGGCTTTTATTCACTTTTTTTAATTAATAGATAATGATGCATGTTTACCAGACTTCTATTCACTTTATAATGTATGATTAGAAATTGATGCATGTTTACCAGGCTTCTTTTAACCTTTTTATGTATTATTAGGTAATGATGCGTTTTCTGCCAGGCTTCTGTTCACTTTTTTTTGTATTATTAGGTAATGATATAGTGATTAATCAGCGAACCCATGTCGTGTGCAACAGGTAGTTAGAACATGATATTAGATTAAGCTTATATTATCAAACTTGTATAATTATTATTATGCAATATTTGTATAGCGCCCTAATCTAAAAATTTATTAGCTCAAGAGCGCTTTACATATATTAAGTGAAAACATTTAAAAGTTGACAACACACGGGTTAAAAAGAAAAGAGCCTAAAAATAACGCTACACTACAGATTAAAAGCCTGTTAAAAAAGAAATGTCTTGATTTGTTTCTTAAAAGTGGGAATAGAGCCAGCATTCCTATTGCTGGTAGGAAAACTGTTCAAGAGTTACGAGGCATAACAACTAAAACACTTATCACCACAAGTCACAGTCCTACATACTGGTGTAACTAAAACCTGTGAGGTAGAAGACCTGAGTGTCCTGGGTGCAGTTATCAGCTGTAAAAGGTGACATGTGTTTCCTGGTGCCATGTTTTTTAAAGCTTTGTAAACAGGTAAAAGTACTTTGAACTCAGTACCCTGCTTGACGTATAGCCAGTGAAGCGAAATAAGTATTGGAGTTGTGTGGTCAAATTTCTGTGTTTTGGTTTTGATTCGCGCAGCAGAACCCGTTGAAGTTTTAAAAGAAGGGAATTAGCATAATCGATGCGAGAAAGCACGAAACATGTACAAGTGTTTTTGTAGCCTCAGTAGAATGATATTGTATAATTTTGCCAATTGTTCATACAGCCATAAATGATATCCGACAGACCGAGTCGATGTGATTGCTCATGGACATCATATTTGACAGCTTTACACCGAGACTGAGTACTACCATTTTTAACTGACAAATATCGTCCCGACTGGCACACTGAAGTCCTTCAGAAAGTGATGTTTCGCCTTAGGTGCAAATAGGATTACTTCAGTTTTACTGTCATTTAAATTAGCATGTTGTGTTACATCCAGATACGTACTTCAGATAAGCACTTGTGGAGTATGGCGAGCGATTCAGAGAATTGGTCTGGACGTAAGGAAAGATAAAATTGAGTATCATCTGCGTAACAGTCGTAGTTGACACCATAATGCTGAATACATTACCCAAGGGGCTGAGTTTAGATGGAGAAAAGTTGTGGCCCAAGGCTTCAGCCCTGAGGGACGCAATATGGTAGGGGTTTCTCATCAGACACAGCATCATTTATTTGAACAGCTTCGTAGTGACCACTTAAGCGCCTACGACTTGATGCCGCACACATGTTGTCACCTATCTAGGAGAATGCGGTGGTCCAATGCATCAAAGGCTGCAGACAAGTCTAAAAGAACAAAAACTACTGGTAAACCCTCATGTAGCCTAGCCATGATGTCTGTCTGGACCCTGAGAAGGGCTCTCTCTGTTGAATAAAACGCTCGTTACGCCGAGCTTAAAGCGGTCGCACATCTCAGCTTTAACAACATGCTTCCTTAGATGGTCCAAGACAGCTTTCTCGATCAGTTTGGAGACAAAACTGAGATTTGATACAGTCCTGTAGTTACTGAGAGATTCTTTATCAAGGCCCTGTTTCTTAATGAGAGGATAGACCCGCGCATGCTTGACGAAGACCATTGGAAAGTTGACAGCGAGGACTTGACAATGGCTGTAATTTCACTACTCATTGGGTTGTCAAATTTTAATTGCAGAGATTTAAGTTTCACAAAATTAAACTCTCAATAAAAAGAAAAAGTGTTTGCGAAACAATATTGTAAATGAACTAGACACTTCAGAGCAACAATGAATGGCTATGTTGATTTCATTATTTTCTTAGTTTTGTCTGTAATGGCATCCTCGGAAACATGTCATACACCATCGACGGCGGGGGCTCTGAAGTCGTGTCGTCGCGCCTTTTAAATCATTGAAAAATAACACACTTTTCAAGCTGCATTGAATATTAACGGTTTCTGCCCCAGGGGGGCCCATATGCCTTTTAGGACAGTCTGGCCACCTACACCTGGTATATTTACTATTTTGAGAAGAGGTCAGTGAACAGCCTCAACAGCACTCGTCTGTTGTTAAGGGCGCCCGAAATCTGTTTACGTGTTTTAGTCTTATCGTTGCGTCTTCTGGTAAACAATGCGTAAAGTACACGCTTAAAGCTGGGTTTACACTAGGCCACGGTTTTGTCGATCGGATGCGAACCAAGGATCGCATTAGATCTTCATGATCTTAGAAATTTTTGTTTAAATTTTTCCAATTTGTGACTTATTGTACAGTTTCATACTTTTTGTTAGGATCCTGGACAAGATCTACAACGATCTATGAACCGATCTCTTGCAATTCTATGAAGATCGGTTACGACTCTATGGGAATCCGTTGAGATCTTTTAAGATCATCATGCACGATTTGGATCTCCGATCTCTTACACTCGTTCACGTTCCCTTGCGTTCATAAAATTCTACTACCTTTTGTTGCCTCCTATATAGATAACGGAGGTCCATTAAACACGATTGGGACAAGATCTGTATAAAAAGGAGGTATAATTTGCATTTCATCAATCTGTTCAGTCACTCCACATGCAGAGGAAACATGAATATTTTACTATGGTGCATAACGATTAGCCCACTACGTTCCATAGCGTTCTTCCACGCTCCTCCATGTTCTTCGACTCTCTTAGCACGATCTTCTAAGATTTATTACGCTTAACTACGCTCGCTCTGAAACAATTAAAAAATCGGCATGATCGGGGTAAAATTTTAAGCAGGTTTAAAATTTTGGCAAGATCATAAAGATGTCTCACGATTATGGAGATCCCACGAAACCACCACGATTTTGATCTTCGATCTGTCACGCTCTAAAAGATGAGCTGCGACCTTAACACGATTAAAAAATAACCCAAGTCTTGGTTCAGTAAACCCAGCATGTTTTATGAATTATGGAACCTAGGGATCTACATTATGGTGTAATATATCTGGGACTCGTAAAAGTAAATATAAACAGAAACTTGTGCTCATGCATAAGTGATTTCGTGATATTTATATTTATTATATTAATACAGGCCTCTGTTACGGAACCTAATATTAACTGATCACGTAGTCGTGACGAGCATTAATTTTGTTATGGAGATAAAGAAATCAGTTTCTGTAACACTAGGCAGCGTGAAATGTTTAGAGGAATGAATAAAGAAGTCAGTGGTTTTTCTTAACAAATAATTATAATTTATTCTTAAAACAACCCTAACATCACTATACACTAAAGCAATACAATTACACAGTAAAACTACAGTACAACAGCAAATCAATACAATTTCTCAGTATAATAAATAAAGTGTACAGTACCTGGAAACCACCACTGCCACAGCGCAACAAGTCCTTTAAAGCATATAATCCATTCAGCCCCTCAAACAAAAAAGTATAATAATTAAGCCAACTAATTTTAATGTAAACCTGCTGTGGATAAATCAACCAAACAGACTAAATAGACTTTTTATGCTGACATCATCCAGATAAAAGGTGAGAAGCTGTCAGTTTAAAAGTTAGTTCTAACTTTTTTGTTTAGGTATCGGAGTGTATGGACCTGTATACCACTACAAGCAGTTTAGCTTGTGTGGTATGGATACCGCTAATAATCCAGATGAACAGTTCACATAAATCTTCTCAGAGAATAATTGTCCAATTCAATCACAGAATCAATCTGCTGTAATCCAATAGGTCCCATAGGCAAACTGAAGACTATATAAAATCCGTTACAAATTTCAAGAAGATCAATAGCTGCTGCACTTATCGGAAAGGTCCACAAACTGACTCACACTCTTCTGTGTCCACTGGAATATTTCTCCCTCCTTCTCTCTGTCGGCTCTAATTTTTCACCTCAAACCGAGAACTAAAGAACAATTCACGTGCACAGACGTGAACATTCCAGACTAGCACGACAGTGATCGTTGTGTTTACACTCCGCGAGAGTTCAACCAGTACGGATTAAACCTAGCCTGCAACACCCGGCCGGGGAGGTTGCTATAGCAACGAGCCACGCCTGCGTCACACGAATCAAATGTCAACAACACGTAACAAACATCTGTAACACCTGCTCCGTATAGCCTTTGTTTTTGGCCTGAGCGGCACAGATATCCCATTGCAAACGGTAACGAACACGCTATTAATACAATGTAAATATATATATATATATATACACCAATATTCGGAACACGGTTTCTGATATATTTTAAACATGTTCAAAGGTTGTGATCTACGAATTATTCCTAATATGTACCCCGAACTGCAGAACCTCACTGAAATATGATCAGACTTTCTTTCATGGGCAGTCAATACACAAGGTCTACAGGTAACGACATCAATATCAGTCACGGCAAGCACTCCTGATTCGATTTAGATTAAAAAGCGTACCACGGTATTTGAACTAAATTTTAAACCTAACGTCCCCTTGACAAGCGTGAACTAGATTTATTACTCGACGGCCAATATTTGGAATTTTAAAACTGCACTTTGCCATATTTTTCCCATATTTCCACACGATGTTGGCCGATATGTACATTACGGGCGAATGTTAAATGATTGGGTCTTGAACTGCAGGATATACCGTGCGGTCTGCAACCGAGGCCAGAACCAAAAAAAAGGAAGAAAAAAAAAAAAAAAAAAAAAAAAAAAAAACAAAAAAAAAACAGCAGCCATACACTTTATTGCTGGCACGCAAATTTGTGTTGCCTCAATAAGCCTGAATGTCTAATGCAAAACTGCTGTGATTTTGTTCAAGATCTACGTTAGTTAATGATATACTATGATCGAGATTTCGGGAGCTTCCCGGTGTAGTTGCTAAGTCAGCATTTCAGGCCATACTTCCTGTGTAATACTAACTTCGTACTTGCTCATAATTTCCTCTCTTATTTTGCTCGGGAACCGTTTCATTTATCAGCGGATGTTGAATAAGAGCAAAATTATCACTGGCTTTTCGGTATAAAAATGAATAAAAGGTTTTAAGCCTAAATATCTTCGTAGATGAAGTGATTTGTTTCGGTTCATGTCCGATAAATAAATTAGTGGTCCATTACCAGTAAGAAAGCAAGTCTTCTTTCAAAGCTATTAAGTCCTAATTGGACATCTGATTCCAACCACACGACATTAATCTAACAATGCAAGATTAACACGAACAGCAATTCGGATCCCTCATAGAATGTTTAAATTCTCATGTACTATGTGTATTATACATGTAGTTTAAGACATATTTTGAAAGTCATTGCTTGCTCCCTATCATAAAAGGTTATTGTCTGCACATATATTGCTGACATCATATCAAAATGACACTTTTAAATCATATTTACAACATATGTAAAAAATTATAATGTTGATTCATAAGTTATAGTTTACAGGATTTATATACAAAATGTCAGGAAACAGTCAATTTCACTAGAATATGATCGGGACGGAAGAGAACACAAAGTGTTATCTCTATGAGACGTCAGGGCCTACCTAGCATGCGAGGAAATAAAATGACCTGGTAAAGACACTGAATAAAGAAGAAAAATGAGATAATCAAGAGGATGATAAAAGTGACAGGGAACCCATCAAATGTATGGAGATAATTAAAAGAATCAATGCAAATAATTAAACATTAAGAACAAGACAATAAGGAATAGGTATCTTAAAATTCTTATTGGTATCTTGAAAAAAAAGACAGAAATTGACGAATGACTGGCCTGCTTTCCAGAATACGAGTGGCCAAAGTCTCTCGCAAAGGACTTATCAATTGAGTTTAGGGTATTTTTCCCCACAAGGGCTGCCCCCTCTTCAATGATCATTATCATCCAAGCAGGATATCATCATCTCCCGTCCTGCACGTGTTCACTTTATTAGCCATGACAGCTTCGAATGTACAGCATGGTTACCGATGTCATTTATAATGGTGCCTTAGTTTCGGTGTTTATAAAACCAAAGTACCACCGGTCCGCGTTGCTATATAACGTTCATTTTCCACCGATGGTCTACTTCCGTTAGCTAATCGCATCTAAGGTCTACACTTCCAGTATGAGAGCAGTCCATGTTACATCCCATTTGGTATAAACGTCCAAACTTTTTAGTTGCAAATGCCGTTTTTTAAATTAAAGTTTGACTTTCCTGAAGTCATATATTTAACTGTCATTTGAAATCAGTATGATCAAAATTTATATATTTAAATTTTATATTTTTATTGCTGTGAAATCATTTATAAACGAATTATATAATATATGAAAGGGAAATATTAAATATAACTGATTTACTATTACAAAGTATACCTTATTTTTTTAAGGATAAGAACAGTCATTAATCACATTCTCTTTCCGGAACCAGTTATATCACGACTGTTATGTAATTGTTATGTGTATTATTTTGATACACTTAGCACTGTTTTCAGAATAAAAGTTGGATTCACCAACCTGTTTTGTGATAAGTTAAATAACGCAATTGCTATTATATACTTGTGTCATTTGGTGTTTGTGTTAACAAGATAATAACTCATCAGTTATTAAAATATCAGAAGTCTGACGTATAATCCTAGAACAATAGACAGTATAAATTGAAATCTCCATCAGAACGTCTAAAGCTATCAAAAAGCATTGTATTGGTGGAAACCGGTCCATTTAGCTTAATACATGGATGGATAACTTACTGCTTGTTCCCTACCGACTGTCCTATCTAAATACATCTGTAATTTTAGCATAGTTTTTTGTAAGCATGGTAAGCAGGAAGGTGCAGCTCCTACCGGGTCTTCTTGAACTAGAAGACATCCTAATATCATTTACCTCTGAACACGCTGTCCTGCCACCAGAGTCAGCAAAGCAGCAACCGAACAGGTAAGGTCTTTAGGTGTGTATGGCTCCTCAAGAGCAGCAAGGTAACTGAGCACGGTACTCGTATCCCATAAAGTGGTGCTCTTAGGTAAGCAAGGACTCAGCTTAACAACATTTTTAACAAACCTTACAACTACCCCAGAGGTAATATGGAGAGTACTGATCTTGCTGGGTCCCTTGTGACAAAAAAAAATTCATTAGAAAATCCAACACAATACTTCAAGGTGATTCATGGGTATCCTCTATCCTTTCGACCAAAACTGAGTCCATTTTCGAATGTTGGTGTCATACTCCGTTCTAGGTCCTCTCTCAACAATCATGCACATGATTTCCGCATTTGTGTGAAATACCTTCGTTAGGTAATTTTCCCTGACAGGAACCAGATCGCGAGCCTCATATGATTTGGTTAGACAGGCCCAGTCGTTGTGGTATTTAAGATTTAATTCCTCTCACTGACACAGACAGCAAACTTGCTCCTGCTGTACCGCACCGCTTAGAACAAGTTCTGCCATCTCGCGGTAAATTATAAAACCGATTTAGAGCTCTCTGACCGATTATTTAGTTGTAAGTACTGGCAACGAGTTGCATCTATCGGTACATGGAATCATGTTTTATTTTTCCCATTTAAGTGGGAAAGATAAATAATAACGCCCTAACAGGGCTAGTGATGTAGTGGGTGCACAGCATGTTGGTCGTAGGGTGACCGTTGTATCTGCTGGGTTGGTAGTAATAATTGAGTGTACCGGTAGTCGATCAGTTCTTTGATAAACTGTACAAACCATGGCTGTGTCTTTCACACTGGTGCGACAAGTATGATTTTTACTTTGTGGTACTGCCACTTTATCCTATATACTCAACATGATAAAGGATTAAAAAACATACACGAGCCCTTATTCCATGTAACTGAGAAAGCATCAACTACTAAAAAACCTTGGCATCTTCCGTCCATGAAGCATAGGAACTACACTGTTTATTCAGAGAGGATGCGAATAATTCCACGGCATACATGCACCATAAATCAGTTATTGATCTAAGAAAATGGGTACTCAGCATTTCCCTCAGCCACGCTGTTTGCATATAGAAAAGAATGAGCATTCAAAGCTTCAAAACTTGCATGCGACATGCAAAGTATCGATCTAGCTTTTCTATGCAGAAATACTACACATATCTGTAGGTTAGCATGTTTGCCCAACCTAATTCAACTAATAAACAAGAAGTGACCTTGAATTATTGAAGATAATTAGGCCGCTGGAGAACCAAATTTATATATTAGAAATTAAAAAGTTCTCAAATCCGTGTTTATATGGTTTGAACTTATCTTTAAAACTAAAAACCTATACGTATTGATAAAATATTTGACCAAAATGTTATGGTAAGTTATTAAGATTATGAGAGCATTTTTTTAAAAAGTCCGCCTTAATTTACAATTGAAAATGAAAATATAATTCCAACATATTGTTGATATGCTTTTACATAAATCTTTGAACATAAACCCTAAGGTCTAAACACAGTGTGTCAATAATTGTCATTGTTAATTCTTGGGATAATGGAAAAAGTACAGTTTTCCCCTGCTTTACATATTTCAAAATTTTGAAATAAAATTATAATCCGAAATTTTTTTTCATTATATTAGTATTATGTATATTAGTTAATAATGATTACTATTATATAAATCTTTGACCATGAAAACCTAGGTCTAGGCATAGTGTTAGACCTTTTTCATGGATAGTTCTCGAGATATTGACGAAGTATATATTTTGTTCATTCCGGCTCTAGTTTACATATTACAAATATTATTCAACGTCCAAATAATTAATATACCTAAAATTAGAATAACTAAAATGTATCAGTAGAATCATAGCAGTACGAATCCACCATAAACTAAGACAATTAAAAGAGAAATGAGACAAACACATGCATAAACAAGTATTCCATCTCCACAAAGCCTTCATTGTCCATATTAAGATTTCATACTTTTTAATATGCCCATATTTGCAAACGCCACCACTTTGATCCGTGTACCTTAATTTTCTTTCGTTTTTGATAATGCTCTTTCCAAAAAAAGTTGGTCTGGTTTAGGTTCCTGAGGCATTCCTCCTGGCAGGTTCTCAGCCTGGTCTGTTTGCCGTGACATCGAGAAACTGATCTCTTTAAGCAATATGTACTGACAGGACTTATCTGATAATTCAAGTGTACAACTGTGTAATGTTGTCAATATCCTTGTTCCGACGTAATGTGCCTTACGTGTGATAACGAGTCAAAAAAAGTTCCTTGCTTAAATGCTTAACCCAAGGTAAATATTATTCTCACGGTAGTGGAGGACCATATTGCTCAACTGCTCATAATAGTCTGTGTTCAATAATCCCACCGAGTTGATCTCTTGCAAATTGAGGTTTCCTTCCACTATACAGATGGGATGGAGGCTTACCTTATAAATTCCTCCTCTTTGTAGTATTAGGCCGAGCACCAACATGTTCATAAGCTGTTCCAGTGGCCTCGATTTGCAGCATATTCATACGTTATATTCTATCAAAATGCTCCTTCCATGATTTTGGGCTAATTTGTTTGTGTTCTCAACCTGCTTCACTGTTTTTGCGTAGTCAGTTCTGAAAAGCAATTGACATTATTTTTAGGGGAGTTTTGAGGTGCCTATATATAAAGAAATGTCTGATGGGTTTATCCGCTACTTCAGGATCAGAGTCTAGCAAGTATGCTACGTCGCAAGTACATGTAGAGGGTCTTGACTGTTAAAGTAGCTGTGCAACATGGCGGTCATCATGAAGGTCATCATCCGGGGCACTCACGCTCTGTAATTGTTAATGCGTGTATACACTAATTTTTTTAATGATCCGGCCTGCGCGATTCTTTCATTATTTTATATTGTACCGTACATCGCCGTCAATAATTCTTTATATTGATTTTTTTCTTTGCACTTCCCCTGGAGGGGAAACTCGCAAAGGGTGTGACAGGTACCTTTAAGGGAGTACGCGCAGTTAGTCGGCTCTTAAAGATAGAAAAGAGAGCCGATCTCCGCTACCTCAGCTGGAAGATTATTCCTGACAGGAACAGTGCAAAACACATTGCCTTGCCAGAGTGGTGAAGATTTGTGGCTGGCTCTTGGTCGTTTTAGGTTAAGTTGGTTGCTTGGTTGGCGAGTAAATCTTTTCGCTAGATTAATATTTATTGAGGTGTGAGGAACAGTAATTAGATTAATAGGTAATTTTTAACGATCTGCTAGTTCACCCCATCGCAAGATTTTTAGGAATCCAGTAACGCACATTGATCCATATTCCCTACGAGCCGATTTTAACATGTAAACAGATTATAAGAGTGGTCTTAAAGTAATATTTTTTTAACAAACAGCACAGAGAATCGGTAGCCACTTGGCTCAGAAACATTGATAAAGCCTCAAGTAATACTGAATCTGTCCAACAAACGTAGCCACCAGTCTTCAATCTGAATAATATCTAATTTAATCTCGTAGCCTTTGCTGTTATAGTATCCGCCAAAACAGAGTTTTGCGGATACTATGTTTTCAGCTGCACGCCGCCGCCGCCGCCGCCGCGTAGGTGTCCGGAGAACTCCTCCGTAACCGCTGGGCGGAATTTTACGAAACCCGGAATTATGTTCGGGTCACATGTGAACTGCTGCGCCCCGATTTTGTTTTGACCTCTGACCTTTCCTCTGCGCTCTGCGTCCGTTTGTGCGTCTGTTTCCACACATAAACCCACATATCTCGGGAACCGTTTGACCGATCAGGAAATTTTTTTTACACAAATGTAGCCCTTGGAGAGCTTTATAACATACACAAAAAATGGTGGCGCCACCTGCAACCATGTTTGCACGGTGTCCATCTGTTCGTCTGCCTTGGGTTAAAATCACTCATATCTCTGCAGTGACTAGACTAATTCACCTGAAATTCGGCATGCGTAAACATCCTGGATAGCTTTTCTGATTTTATGACAGGTGGCGCCACCTACATTCATGTTTACGCTGCAGACATCAAAGCTCATATCTAGGGAACCGTTTGACCGATCAGGAAAATTTTTTTGCACAAATGTAGCCCTTGGAGAACTTTATAACATACACAAACAATGGTGGCGCCACCTGCAACCATGTTTGCACAGTGTCCATCTGTTCGTCTGCCTTGGGTTAAAATCACTCATATCTCTGCAGTGACTTGACTAATTCACCTGAAATTCGGCATGCGTACACATCCTGGATAGCTTTTCTGATTTTATGACAGGTGGCGCCACCTACATTCACGTTTACGCTGCAGACATCAAAGCTCATATCTCGGTAACCGTTTGACCGATCAGGAAATTTTTTTTGCACAAATGTAGCCCTTGGAAAGCTTTATAACATACACAAAAAATGGTGGCACCACCTGCAACCATGTTTGCACAGTGTCCATCTGTTCGTCTGCCTTGGGTCAAAATCACTCATATCTCAGCAGTGACATGACTAATTCACCTGAAATTCGGCATGCGTACACATCCTGGATAGCTTTTCTGATTTTATGACAGGTGGCGCCACCTACATTCACGTTTACGCTGCAGACATCCAAGCTCATATCTAGGGAACCATTTGACCGATTGGGCCAAAATTTTTTGCATGTGTATAGATCTCACATAGCTCTTCATCATACGCAAAACTGGTGGCGCCACCTGCAGCCATTTTTGCACAGTTCCTGTCTGTTTGTCTGCCATGGGATAAAATCACTCATATCTCGGCAGTGGTTTGACATATCTGCCTAAAATTTTGCAGGTTTATACATCCCCGACAGCTCTCTTGATTTTATGACAGGGGGCGCCATCTGCATTCTAGTTTATGCAGCAGACATCCAAGCTCATATCTTGGGAACCGTTTGACCGATTGGGCCAAAGTTTTGCATGTGTATAGTTCTCACATAGCTCTTTATCATACGCAAAACTGGTGGCGCCACCTGCAACCATGTTTGCACAGTGTCCATCTGTTCGTCTGCCTTGGGTTAAAATCACTCATATCTCTGCAGTGACTTGACTAATTCACCTGAAATTCGGCATGCGTACACATCCTGGATAGCTTTTCTGATTTTATGACAGGTGGCGCCACCTACATTCACGTTTACGCTGCAGACATCAAAGCTCATATCTCGGTAACCGTTTGACCGATCAGGAAATTTTTTTTGCACAAATGTAGCCCTTGGAAAGCTTTATAACATACACAAAAAATGGTGGCACCACCTGCAACCATGTTTGCACAGTGTCCATCTGTTCGTCTGCCTTGGGTCAAAATCACTCATATCTCAGCAGTGACATGACTAATTCACCTGAAATTCGGCATGCGTACACATCCTGGATAGCTTTTCTGATTTTATGACAGGTGGCGCCACCTACATTCACGTTTACGCTGCAGACATCCAAGCTCATATCTAGGGAACCATTTGACCGATTGGGCCAAAATTTTTTGCATGTGTATAGATCTCACATAGCTCTTCATCATACGCAAAACTGGTGGCGCCACCTGCAGCCATTTTTGCACAGTTCCTGTCTGTTTGTCTGCCATGGGATAAAATCACTCATATCTCGGCAGTGGTTTGACATATCTGCCTAAAATTTTGCAGGTTTATACATCCCCGACAGCTCTCTTGATTTTATGACAGGGGGCGCCATCTGCATTCTAGTTTATGCAGCAGACATCCAAGCTCATATCTTGGGAACCGTTTGACCGATTGGGCCAAAGTTTTGCATGTGTATAGTTCTCACATAGCTCTTTATCATACGCAAAACTGGTGGCGTCACCTGCAACCATTTTTGCTCAGCGTCCATCTGTTTGTCTGCCACGGGCTAAAATCACTCATATACATGTAGTGGTTTGACTTATCTGCCTTAAATTTTGCATATGTATACAACTTGGACGGCTTTCTGGATTTTGTGGTATGGGTCGCAACCTACAGACACAATTTGGCTGCAGACATCCATGCTGATATGCAACACTCAATTTTCCCTTGCCACTCAATCCATGCCTCACTTCACCCGTTCCACTCTGATTTAGGCGGATACACGTAGTCGCTTGTCGACTACCCGTATTCTAGTTATCCATTGTTATCAGTATTAAGTGACACTTTGTATGAAAATAATGATTAAAATCTGTATGGACATTTAGATTATAAACTTAACATTTAATACAAGAATTATATGGCCATAAAGAGCATTCCCTCTGTGGTACGTCTTTTCTCCTACTATCGCCAATGGGCGATTTTTCCCCTTCGGGAGTGCCCTTTTCTTAGTTTATTAAGACAAACCCATAAATAAAAATATGTAAGACCGCATAACGAAATCAGATAAAAAAGTCAAGATTTTAAAATGTAAGTTTCATCTAATGGCCGCGGAGAAAAATAGCCATCTATGGAACTGAAAGAGTATTTTATATAAAAATAGTCCTTTAAATACGATACTTTTTACTCCTGACCTTTTCATCTTTAACATTTTCACCAATGAACTGACCCGCCCTATGCATGTTACACAAAGAATGCTGTGGTTGTAGGTCTATTCGAAATATTAAAATAGCAAATTGTTCACCATTACAATTGAAATGTTTTGTTTTTGCCATGACACTAGTATTGTATGAGTTTACGTTTTCTTCGGACACATGCTTGTTATTACACTCTTACCGTGGTGTTTATACATTTTATTTGATCTTTATAGTTTAATATAAGTCCTTCGCTTTAACCACTGCTTGCTTAATTAACAGGTGCTGGCACATGTCCTCCAACTGCGATGTGCAATGATTCCAACATATAACCCCCTTTCTCATTGCTGAGATTACAATGCTTGGTGCCTGTCAAGATAGCTGCAAACCATTCGAAGGACCTCTAAATATCGCTCACTTGGATTTATTTCGTGGCTTTGACGGTTAGATATTTATGTTGGCTCGAGACGTGATGAGATTTGAAAGTTGTGTAACTGGTGGACAAGGGTTCTTTAGAAAACGAAAAGAGATATTACCATAATCTTTGTATTTTGTCAAAGATGGCAGGATAAAATATTGTTTGCGCAAGAATGATGTACCATTTAAACACAATATTTAGCAACTTTATAGAATGAACTTTCTATACTTAATCTTAATAAAGCCTCAAAATGGAAAGAACAGTATATATATATATATATATATATATATATATATATATATATATATCTCTTAGTCCGAATGATTTAAGGCACGCATATATCATTTTAACTACACAAAGAACTTGCTGATTGAAGAACGTGACTTTAGTCAGTTAAATATATCCCTACAAAGTTTGCAGTACCTGTAATGTTCTAATCGTTCTCCAACAACCTATCTCTGTTCGCAACTTAAACACGGGAAAAAAACGTATCATAAGCCCGAACTTAAAGCGAGGCACTCTGCTAAAACAAAAGAAAGAGGCTATATAACCATTTTGGTAAAGTGCAACTTGTAAAAGACCGTTAATGAAAAGACGTACGATGAAAAGGGTATACGGTGGTTCGTATAGGACATACAGGAAATCATTTTTGTCTCGTTCCCATGTGATAGTATGGCGTGGCCTATCATAGTATCTATTCCCATGTACGCGATAATTATCGCGTGCGCACGAGTTAAGCCGCGTGTCCTCTTGTACGAATGCGTTGCGTGTGCGGTGGGGATACGTATGCGGATATTTTGCGCGTGTGTGTCCATAAGATACGTCAGAACGTTAATGCAACTTTAATTGTTCTGAGATATCATTAAAATAAAGAAAAAAAAGGAAAATAAAATTAATAATTGTTTCTATGCATTTTTGTTGTATATGCGTTTAACGGTGAATGCTTTGAGGTAAATCCCGGAAAATCTTAATTTGTTTAGGTTTTGGGTTAAGGGTTGGGATAATATAATCTTGGGTATACCGAATAAGGAAAATAAAACTTTGGTCTGTGTTATGTCTCAAGGGAAAAGCTCACAAAAAGGCTCGGGGGGGGGGGGTGTTTTTCATAAAATATGCAAATTAATTATGGCTCATATTTTATCCAAACTATACCCCCCCCTCCCCCCCGCCCCTTCACCGCTCACACATTCTCTGAACAAACACGGCCCATGAATGTTGTAAGAGTCGCTGTTGTGCCTTTTCAGATCTCAGCGTCTTGAGCCCGTTCCATATGCATGCAAATAAAGACCATAATCTTGATCCAGCGTAGTGAAACATGCCTTCATGGTTAAAGATGTAGGTCTTACTGTATTGTCAATCTATATAAACCTCATTCCCACGCGATAGTCGTGTGGCAACGAGATAAAAAAAAATTTTCTCTGTGTTCTATACGGGCCAACTTAAAAGGGTGATCTGAGAAGCAAAACTTAAACAGAAGACAGTTTAGACCCCTGGTGGGGAACCTAGACGATCTTGCATTATCACCAACCCCCACATCCACCCCGCCACATTGTGCTTAAAAAGGAAAGAGTCAAATTGTTAATGTTTTTTGTTAATGCAAGTTAAATATGTAACGATATACCTATTATCCTGTACATACAAAATGTTTATCAATACAGGCCTAAAGCATGATCAGTATTCATTGATCTGCATTATGTCTTACGTATGTTATGACCATACATCAATCATATATTGTTTATTATCACAGACACTCAAACAAAAACGTACAGCTTATTGAGGTTTTTATTTAATCAAACAGGATATACACGAGTTATTTGATTCTGTGGTTTTGAAAACACCCAATCACCCGCACAGCACCATGCAGGTGTTTTCTAGCGCGTGTGGATCGCCTCGGAAATTGACACGGTGAAGTCACCCGCTGTAAGCCCTCTGCAGGATTAACCGGAAAGCCATGCCCAATGGCCGTGTTTCACTCACAAACGAGTGCGCCTTTCGGGGTTCCTTGGTGACATGACCCAGTAATTGAGATAATTACACCCCAGGACCCGCAGGCGCAGTAGTCATCGAGCCTGGTTAACACCAGTATATAAAATGTGAGGAAGCTGTGATACTTCCCTGTCAAGCGTAGTCTACTCCTGGACGGGCCACTCCTGGACACACTTTACCTTATCTGGTTCATTTAACACTGCGCTTTCTGATACTACATGGCCAAAATATTTTATTTTTTGCTGAAATGTTTACAATTTGATGGTTTCAGCTTTAATCCTTCATCGCTCAGTTGCAGAAAAAAAGCTTCGAGACGTTTCAACTGTTCGTCAACGCGTTCTTGAAAAGATTATATTATGCTCAAGATATATAAGACATTGTGACATTTGTTAATCTTCCATACAAGTTTCCATTGATCTCTGAAACGAGGGAGCAGCCCCTGATAAGCCGAACGCCATGCGATTAAATTCCCAAAACCCACCAGCCTAGTAGAAAACGCCATCTTCTTCTGCTTTATAGAAAGATGCCAATACCCAGCTGTACAGTTCAAAGAGGAAAACCACTTGACTCCTATTAATAAATCTAGAGGTTAATCAGTACAAGATATATAGTGAGAATCTATAATAGTTTGTCATCACTCAACCTTATTTTATGTTCTGTACTTTAAGAAACACCATAATCTCCAAAATGGAGGGAGAAGACTTGTTTCGTTTGGTCAGCTACTCTCTTAATCTCACAAGTCTCTATCTATCACCTAGTGTCTCTAACTGAAACTGGGAAAGAAACTCACCTTGTTCCGTGTTACCTGGTGGAACGACCTTTACCTGTTCTAGCTGACAACCCCACATATTTGGCAGGGATTTTCACTGGATGATCTTATACATTAACCACCTGAAAATCAATGCGCTACATATTTTTATTACTGCAATTTAAGTCAACACTGCTGGTTGCAATTAAAAACTCTTTGGCAAAGCATCAGCCGTAAACTTTGTGGTTATAACATTTAGCTTACCTGGGATATGGCATCCTGCTGAAAGCATGAATGACTTTCTTTAAATGTGCTGGGATACTCACCGGCTTTGTATTTCGAGTTCAAAATACAGACTCCTTGTTTTTAGTCATACGACCTACCGTCTGAAACGGCTGAATGAAGCGATCGTTTTGCTTTTGTAACCCCTCCATCAATATAGCAAGTACATTGGTTCCAACACCAATGGGAACCCTTGCATTATATCTTGTGTTGGTACAACAAGCACAGATGCAGATACCACGAGGTCCAGTCTGGGAAAAAATTGCTAAATCAAGACAAATATATCCAAGATATTCTAAGGTATTTCCACCTGCAACTTCTATTTGCAAAAGTTCGTGCAACGGTCTGATTTCTAGATTGTTCAGATGGTTTCGAACAAAAACTGCAGAGACAGGAGTGATTGGAGATCCTGTGTCTGACAAAGCAGTACAGACAGTATAGTTAACCAATATATCCGCCTCATTTGTCCAACCAGCCGAGCTGTCTGGGACTTAGATGGTGACAGCTGCTACCTGAACCATTGCCTTTCTTGCCTGACACCCGTTCCTTTGCGCTTGACCGTCCGCTTTTCAAGATCTCCTATTTTGACAACATCTGCTATATGTCCCAGTTGACCACAACGAAAACAACGGACATGTCTTTCATCCCAAACGGGATTCAGCCTGATTTCAGTAGAGACCTTGCTGTTTGGCGAATTTTTGCGACTCATCATTGATACTCGTTAGAATCTTGTTTCATCCTCCAGTGATACAACTTTTAGTGCCCTGGCCCTTTAACATGCCATTTTAAATTCATGTTTTTGCCCGAACACCAGTTATGACAAATGTGACGAGTCGATTCTAAGCCGGGGGTTAAAGAGCCCTGTCCACACTTGACCGTAGCATGCTGGTAGACCCTGCACACGCTGAAGGTTTTTGGGTCATATTGTTTCAAGCATCCATCCGGTATTTCTTTTGTGTTTCTTCCTTCCATTCACTTCTTGTCTTGCTGTCTTGTTATGGTAAACAAACGCACAGGGGCTGTGTTTACTCACATACAGAACCAAAAAAAACGTATCAAAAAGGTGAACCGAAGATGCGTGTGAATTGAGGTAGGTTTACGGTAAAGTGAAGTCTGGATATATCCGTCGGTTTGTTTAATAGTTGTGTCCAGAAAGTCAATAGTATTTGTAGAATATTCAAGTTTTAAATGTAAGGGTGGTGAATAGTGAACTTACTGTGAAATTCTAAAAGTTTATTTTCATTATGTTTTCCTTTGCATAACGGCGGCCTAGCATGGAACATCTAACGGGCCCGATGGTCGGGCGGGAGAGACAACTCCAGGGCCGGACAGAGGACTGGGAAATCGTACCTTCGCTCACAGAGGGAGTAGGGTTGGGTATCCGGCTCGCGGCATACCCTCGACCGATTATTCGGACCGATTTTCTGCATTCGACAGGCGACTCGGTTAGGAAATACTATTGGAAATGGCGGGTTGTACCACGGAGGGCCGCACTTTGGACCAGGCGACCCTTCTACTTGATGTCATAATATGGAAGACGTCGACCTTCATTCGGTTTCGCGGAATTCCCGAGTGAGGCGATGTGTACTCACTGTACCACGCCTACCCAGGGCATCATAGTTATAATATTACTAAATATCCAATCAGCATGTAAATACACTGTTTCTGGCATTATGGACTCTATACATTGTCGTTCCATCATATTACATCTCTTTACACGTTCCCACTTAATTACCACCTGACGAAGAAGCCTGTGTGCTTCGAAAGCTCGTGTGAAAATAAACTAGTTAGTCTATCGTAAAGGCGGCACTGTTTATCTTAACCTTCGCTATATATATATATATATATATATATATATATATATATATATATATACTAGCGATACTTTAATCGGGTTTGGGGTGTATTAAATGAGATGAAGAATGTCGGCCCATTTTTTTTCTTCTAAATTTTAAAACAAAATATAGATTACCAGCTGATAAACACGATAGGCCTAAGCGAACTTTTTATCGGGTTCAAGGATGTATTAAATGAAGATGGTGAAAGCTGGCTCATGTTTTCCCTTAAAGTCAAAATGAAATAAGACTTTCAGGAGGAAAGATATGTCAGAACTGTTCAGTGCTGGAAGTACTGGAAGAACTGGTCAGTGATGATAATTACAATTGCCAACCGAAATGGGACGCGGGGGCACTCAGATTTTCGATGATCTTTGATTGGTTACATCTATATAATAATTACGCAATTGTTTATTTTTTCTAGACAGGAGTTTACCTGGTTCCGTTCCTATTTGGCCTTCGAAATTCGGCACACGTTTCGACCGCAGAATTACAGACATATGTCTCGAACGGGTTACTAGACGCAGCCAACTTGTACGCGTTACAGGGAATGACTCGTTACCATAGATACGGGTTTTAGTTTCGGTCGTGAGTTCACATGTATTCTCTTTGGTTAATTCATCATTCGTAGCAAATGGTAAGATTAAATGGGCTGTTTACCTCAATATGAATGCAACATGATGGAAGATCACTGCGATGCATTCCTTGATAATGTTTGTATCAAGTAGGCTTACCAGCCCAATTGTCGGTTTGTCATGGCTACTATGAAGCTGCTTAATTAATAATTTTAATATTCCCCCGGTAGATGTCCCTATTTTTTTCGTGCTTTAAGGTCATCCACGCCTGTCACATTTTTACCTCAGCTGAATGTAAGTCATCTGACCTATAGCGATAACCCATAGTCCGTCGTCTGTTCAGTTGTCCGGATGTTAATAGGGCACACATCGTAACCGTTAGACCTAGAAACATCTAACTACATACAAGGAAGACAATGAAAAATCTCCTTGAAAACCTGAAAATAGGTCTCTGCGACCCATATCCTCCAAGCTATGGGGCTAGTACCCCCCTTGAATATTTAAAAATTTCATACAAAATATCCAGTATCTGTAAACTAATGCATTGATCGCAATTATTCTTTGCATGCGTATTGATAACGGACGGTTTGATCAGTCCCTGTCCATTTTAGTTCACTCTGCGAACTTATTCCTTGACGCAGCGTCCGCCGTCTGTTACCAAATATCTCAACAGCCGCAGCAGCTACCATCATGAAACATTGAATGAATGAACATGGAATGAATATGCAAAAAATAAGCTTTTGGTGGCACCACCTATGCTGACCTACCTTCTGCCGGCCGAAATGGTCTTTTCCACTTCTTCCAAGATAAATTGATAGGTATTAATATTTTGACTTTCATATCATAGTTTACAATAGCTTTGGTAGAAGTGAAATAAAATGAGTATAAATTCAGTCGAACGATATTCAAAATGACGACTAAATGGAACTTCAAACATGGTCTATCACAAAATTTTGAGAATTTGAATTGTGTGCATGTAGATGTAATGTCTGTTGCCAAATATCTCAGGATTGGCTACAGCTAGTGGTGGGCCGATCATCGAGTTTTTTCGAAAGTCAGTCGGTTTGCTGCCACTTTCAAGCGCTCGATCACTAAAGGCAACTATCGATTACATCATACTCATGATTGTTTTTACCAGAATGTCTTTATGTTATAGGCAAATATTATTCTTCCATTTTTTACAACATTCCGCCCTTCATATAATGAGTCTGTGTTCCCAAATAACCTCCGTATATAACTGAGTATGACACGGTAGATGTGAGAACGGCGGACTTATTAAACCTCTGTGAACTGGCAGGGAGCCGTAGAATTAGCGGAGAGTTTTCATTCCAAAATATGGGCGGTATGGCGTTAAAATGCTCCATCATTCTCCAGGTCTATGCAAATTTTGCGAGATTCTCTTAGAAATAATCTCCTCAACTGATGGCAGGTGCCGCTGCCGCTGCTGCTGCCGCATGAGTAATTATATTTTCAGCTTTTAAGTACATTTTTTAAATTTTTACCAAAAATTATATGGGCCTGTAATTTTTCTGGCAGGCCTGTAAAACCAGTATGCATGTCGGCAGTCATCAAGATTGTTATAACATGAAAGTCCTTTCTGGTGGTGAAGTTAATAAGGTACGCGGGAGTATTCATGAGGGCCAGCAAGTAGATGTCCTGGACTGTGGTTTATTTCTTGATTATTATAATTCATTAAAATGAAACTTTAAATAGCATATCTTAGTAATGATAGGAATATATAAAAAAGGCAAAAACTTTTTTTCGTCAGGTAGAATTACTAAGACATGCGGGCTGGGTTAAGAGAGCACAGTTTCACAGATATTAGCACATTTCTTTATATTTGTCTGAACCCATTAATAATCGATCATCGATCGGTTTGCCCAAACCGATGATCGATTATAAAAAAGGAACCGACTCCCACCACTAGCTACAGCATTCTGCGCCAAATTTTACAGTTATATTGATCATGTGCATGCTGTCTGATTTTTAGCTGCAGGTGGCGTCACCTTTGTTAATCCACTTTCTGCGGGTTGAAATAATCTTTTCTGCTTCTTCCAAGATAAGTCATAAAGTATTTGCATTTAAAGTGCCTTCTCAAATGGACTATTTGCCTAATCTTCATAAATTATACACCAAAATTATTGACTGTCATAGTAGCGCGTGTCCGGAGATGCCTGAGGTTGTATTAGCCATGGGCTTTTGACCAGTGTGGGTCAAAAAAGCAACATGGCGGCAAGCAGTTAAAACGTGGTACACATCGCGGGAATTTATTTTCTTGATTCTTTTGTTTAACATGAATATGAACATTTATATTTGGCCCTTGTTTACTTATAGTGCACGTGCATCTGTTATTCGATGCTACATCACAAAATATACAACCATTCCCGTGAACCTGCCAGCGAACATCAAGACACCTGTAACTGTTAAAATGAAATAAACATGTTTGAAATGTACATGTCCAGCATTCCATCTCCTGGAGTGTGACTAAAATGTACAAGCGTCTTTGGCATGACGTCACAAGTCAACCAGTGCTTTGAAATACAACGTATGACACACCTCGGGTAGCCAGGCTGATAAAACGTATTATTAAAGTGACCAAAGCAGCTGCCCTCGTCTTAATTTTACTGTAACAACCCAAAGAAACGCGTTTTATATTGAGGTTTGAATATAATTTAAAATTTATTAAATACCATGCGAATTTCAGTAAAATTTCCCCCAAAACCTGGCGTTCGCTAAAAACTCGGTCATTCCTCATAATAATTTACACTGTACACGGTCACATTAATAGGGAGAAATCTGACATGAATACATATAGAATTAATGAAAATTCATGGACAGCAGGTGGAAACTTATTGCATTATTATCCTTTTACATTATTGTACTATAGTCCCTGATCCAACCACGTTTGAAATGACTGTATGAATTCTAAATGTGCATATATCGATCCTAGTTCGAATCATGTAAGTATATATAAAATATACGTTCATCATGGCATAATAAAGCTGTGATTAAGGGCTTGATTCCGGTTAAAAATTCCTTTCAAAACACAGATGCGAGTACTCCCACTCGCCATCTTGCTTTTTTGCTCCACACTGGCAAAATCGTAAATTACATTTTTCTCCTTCATTTTAAAAGAGTTTACGTAAATAAAAGAGTAAATAACGGAAAAAGTCGATCTCCGGACACGCGTATTTGAACATATACTTTTTTGACTATGTTATTACAGAATTAGTCAAATTAAAGATAACGTGTATTAGTAATTAGACGGGTAAATATGGATATTTATGTATTTTATTTTCAAATGAGAGCGAAATTAACACTGGCAGTCGAGCAGTACAGTCGTAACACGCGGCAGATTTTGTTCGCTCCCTACTGTCACCTTGGGATTCAGTGGTTGACAAAAAATTGTCAGATTTTCAGCTTGTTCATTATTATTCATGTCTTCCATTCAAATGAAGGGACTTATTGATTTTAAAATGTTTATATTTCATACGATATAATTTGTTTGAGCAGCTGGGTAAATACACGTTTTGCAGACGGCCGATTTAGACTCATAAACGGCTTGCGAGTTCAATGAACAAATCAAATAAGCTTTATTGTAGAGGGGTCCAGTCTATTGCTGTCTCCCTAGTAACCCGGAATCAAACCATTTGGATTGGTCCGCGACTTGACCACGTTTTTTTTTCGATTTCGATAATCTCTCTTCGAGACTGGCCACAAGTTCACAACCTGTCCGCCACTGTGGAAAATTGTATTGTCACCAGTCAGGATGGGTGATGAAAAGGTTTGTGGGTAGCCATATTCATGACGCTCTGACATAAAAATGTCATCTGCAAACAGAAAATACTTAAACGCTCGTTTGCAAACCAGTCAAAGTGACGGTGTACGACTTGTTTGCTTAACCCCAGAAAACCATAACCATGCCGTACAAAAAAATGGGACGGGGACAGAATTTTTAGCCCGAAGAAAATGCCAAGTTTCTACAGTTGTGTTGATGTGGCGGTCAATCCGAAGACAAAGATTATGCCAGTAGATCTGCCATTTTTAAAGATGGGTGATCACCTGTGGACGCTACATGGTCTCTTTTTATCTCTCTACATTTTTCATGATTGTCATTTTTTGATTTAACTGCTAAAGTGATTGCCGAAGGGGGACCTAAAAAGACACAGTCTGTATTTGCCTAGAAGTTAAAGAAGAAAATGCAGTCTTTTGTCACTGCTGATGAGACTTGGTCACTTGAAATAACTTTATGGTAAAACACTATTGATATGGTAGAACTAGGTAAAACATACAAATTTGAATCTTTGTCAGTTCGACAATTAAAGTCTTTGAAAAAACTTACCTCAACTTCAAAGACAACAGTTACTCAAGATACATATATCAGTTTATGCCATGATGTAAACACCCCATCAGAAATAGAGGCTGAAGTAATGCAAGTGCAGATTAAGTAAGTACAGTCATGTCCAGGCTGACATCAAAATTATTCAAGAGGGTGATATCATGACAAAGTATCCTTGATGTAAATTGTGTAGCATGAGACAAAAAACAAGCAACCGATAATTAAAACATCTGCCTTGTTTACCGAAGAACAAGATAACGGCCGATTTTCATCAACGCGAGAAACGTCCACATATCTTAACAGTTTATGTATATGAATCACAGATGTCAGGGCACACGTAATCAAACACCACAGCTCAAAAATCCAATCTCCAAGTTCACCAGAAACAATGTAAATGTATAGACAGGTCATTTGTACAATTGGAAAAGAGCAATATTAAATGTTACCAGGATATTGTACTGCAGGATTATTTCAAAGACCATACTCATAAATTAAACATACCAGTAATAAAACTGGCATTAATAAGACATCACGAAAATCAGGTGAGATGACTGCAGAAAAAAGACGAATGCTCATGAAGCAGAAAAGGATGGATCCTTCCTAAAAAAAATTAGAAAGAGAACAACAAAAGCAGTACTAGTCTTTTATAAGAAAAGCTATGTTTATGCAGAAATGGAAAGAAAGCAATATCGTGTAAGAAGGCAATACCCTTTAGAGAAAATGAAACGAAGAGCAATTGAAAATAAATCAATGTTTATGCAGAAAATAAAAAAAGAAAGCGATGTAAACTTAAAAGACAGGATCCAGAAGAGAAACTCAAAAAGAGGTAACAGAAAAAAAAATCAAAACAGAATAAAAGACAAGATACTATTTATGCAGAAAATGATAGAATACGATTTCAATTTAAACACTGTAATCCCCATTGATCCCAAAATATCCCTTAAAAGGAAGTCAAGCTTTTTACTTTAAAATAAAGACCACATGACTCCGCTTTCAGTGCAAGGGCTTTTCAGTTTGGTAAACATGACGACCTGTTTCACAACGACCGTTTGACTTTTTATGGGTTTACAGTTACATTGATATCTTCACATCCATCAATATCTTTCCATTATAACTATTGATTTATTAATTCATTGATAAAAGTTGTTCAAAGCCCTACAAATAAAATACATTTTGCGGGGGTGGTGGTAGTTGGGGGGGGGGGGGGGGTGATGCATACATTTTTTTTTAGGATCCGCCATCTCCAGGGACTTTGTAGCTTGAAAATATATTACCATTACTTATCTTTAAACTGATAAGGATTCTAATGACAAACAGGACTGCAGTCGAAGCATAAAAACCCCCCACCAGAATATCCTTATCAGTCATTTGTTCAAGTGTTCACTTTTCATGTATAATGACTGTCACGCGTTCCTGAGCCGGTTTCAACTGGCCAGTGGCTTCTGCAAAGGGATAAAGGAATTCTTCTTTTGTCATAATGGTATATAAAGAAAAAATATTAAGTTGATTCTGATTACTTGTAAAATTTAACGGATTGCTTATATGGTTTTACGTAAACCCTCTGCAAATTTTCTGAAAAATCCGTATATACCTTTTGTTCGTTAATTTCACTTAAGACTTACTTAAAAACTATTACCAGTCTTAATGTAAATAACAATCAAATAAAAGATCGAAAAGACATTTTAAATGAGATTGATTTTTTATAAAAAATCTTTATAAATCAGCTTAATTAAGCCCATCTGAAGAACATTATACGGATTTTTTTTTATAAATGAACACAAATCCTTGCCTGAAGAAGATAGAACCTACTGCAATAAAGATATATCTGGGAAAAAAATGCTTTTAAAATGCTTCATTCGTTTAAATTGGGGAAAACACCAGGTTCAGATGGTCTACCAGTAGGATTTTATATAACATTTTGGGCATACATAAAAACTTATTTGATTGAGGCTTATAAATATTCATATTCAAGTGGAAGATTGAACATTACTCAGAGACAGGGAGTTATCACGCTAATTCCTAAAAAAGCTAAAGATCCCACCTTACTTGAAAACTGGAGACCAATATCGCTATTTAACGTCGATTATAAAAAATAATTACTTAATGTATGGCCCTGAGATTACAGAAAGTTCTTCAGGAGTTAATACATCCGGACCAAACTGGTTTTTTTACAAAATAGATATATAGGGGAGAGTCTTTGTAGAATATTTAGCCTCATCAATTGTTGTAAAAAAAGCAAAATCAAAGGTAATATTATGACTATCGATTTTGAAAAGGCGTTTGATTTATTAGAATGGTCATCTAGAAAGCATTAAAGTATTATAATTTTGGACCCTCATTTTATAATGGATTGAGATCTTATATAAAGACATCTCATCCTGTGCCATTAATAATGGATGGGCCTCTAGATTTTTTCCAAGTGGGTAGAGGAGTACGTAAGGGATGCCCACTTTCACCATAGCTTTATATAAAAGGTGCAGAAATATTAGCATCAAGAGTTAGAAATAATATGAACATTAAAGGTATAGAAATTGATAATGAAAGCATGCAATTTCACAATATGCTGATGACACTACTTTTTTTTCAACAGAGGAACGTGTAGTAATAGAAGAAACCGTTGATCAATTTAAAAGACTTCAAAAGGTCAGTGGATTGAAGTTAACATAGATGAACCTGCGGTCATGCAAATAGGCAACCATTGATATAATAATGAAAAAATCATTAACCTAGGTTTGCACTGCACAATTGGGCCTATTAAAAGTTCTAGGTATTGAGATTAATAGCATGCTTCAAAATGTAACTGAATTGAACTTCACGCCAATATTGGATAAAATGAAGAAAATTATGGGCATGTGGGATGAAAGACAGTTGACACCATTGGGTTAAATTACAGTTATCAAGGCTGACCTGATTTCACTATAACAATACCAGTTTTCATTTTTGCCAAAACCAACAGCCTCTTTTTTAAAGAGTTGGAGAAAAGTCTCTTTAATTTTATTTTAAATTTTATTTTGAATAGTAAAACAGACAAAGTGAAAAGAGTTACTTTAATATAATCTAAGGAAAAAGAAGGCTTAGATATGGTTGATGTTTTTTCAAAATTACAGGCAACAAAATAGCATGGATTAGCAGATTATTATCATCTGATATTCATTATGGTTGGAGACAACTAGTTCAATGAGTTAAACAACATGACTGAGTATATTTTTCATTGTAACCTGAGAGCAGAAGAAATTTATTTATTTACAAATATTACTTTATTTGGAAAGAATTCTTTCAAGAATGGTTTGGATACATTTTTTATAAACCAGAAAATATGAGCGAGTATTTGCATCAGTCTTTATGGTTTAACTCCGACATAAAAATAAATAATAGAGTTGTATTTTATAAAAAAAATGCACAAGCAGCGGACATATATAAAAAAGGAATTCTTCTTTTGTCATAATGGTACATAAAGAAAAAAAAATTATATTGATTCTGATTAGCTTTAAAATTTAATCGATTGCTCATACGGTTTTACGTTAACCCTCTGCAAATTTTCTGAAAAATCCGTATATTCCTTTAGTTCGTTAATTTTACTTAAGACTTTAAATTTGGGGGTGCCCACCCAAATTCAGTTGCTGATTCTGTCAGCATGTCCGAGTCGAAAATAATAGGATTTTACACGTTTACAACAAGAAAAGTGTGGTGTTTTTGCCCGACACGTAACGGAGTTCTATGTCTTTTGCCCGCCGTTATGGCTCTGTTTTCACAAATATAAAGTTCGCAAAACTAACACGGAACACGACCAACAGTCCGCGCTGCGCAAATCTACGTCTTACGACACGTCCTCTGAAGAATGAATCTACTCTATCTCCCCCGAGGCAGCAGTGCTCCCGCATATATATCGGCACTACAACGAAGGATCTAGCAACGAGTGTTCTGGAACTAACTACATGGAAATTACCAGCCTAGTCTCCCAGAAGCTTCAAGACCTCCAGAATCATCTTCTGTTATTTAATCATAACATACCGTAGTATGGTTCTTTTACTCGATCAACACAACACACTACTGAACAACACAACCAATAATCAAAATAAGCACAACATTATTAATAATACTAACTACGTTTCCCTGACTATATCTTTTTATCCTATCACTTACCATACCCTACCTGATAAATACACTGGTGTCATAGATCAAGTTTCAATACGACGGGGCTTCCAGTGGTCTTTCACCATCTGTTGTTGTATTGTTGTATTTGCACGATCTATATAAATAAATACTTACATCACTGATGATTGTATATAACTATTTAATTCTTAATTTCTGATTAATTTTTTTTGCTGAATTCAACATTAATTTGCCAGGGAAAGACTAAATTAAAGAATACGATCTTTATTTACATTTTAGATATAAACAAACTAGTTCCTACTTAATGTTTTGGGCACAGAAGAAAATGTCTGATACATATATGGTATAATTGTTTATAATTATTCAGTCAAGTAAAATGAATATGCTAATATTGTTTTATGATGGTGAGACAATCATGTTAATGTAAGCCTAAACTTTTGTAGGCAAAAACATGATATCTTCAAATGTCCAAATATGTCCTTTCCTTTGAAATTGAATGAAGTTGAGAGTTGAGTTCAGCAAAGGTATTTTATCCAGATTTAATATTCATTTATTTGAATATGTTTTTAAAGAGAGTACAAACCTTAATCTGCTTTAAGTACATTAAAAATGCAAGAAAAAAATAATAAACTCACCATGGGGTAGTGGTAACGCCATGTCCCTCAACACTGCAGTAAAAGAGCAACTACCTGACCAGGTAAGTCTGCCAACGGATCCTCGTGTTGGTGGTGGTGTGGGGGGGGGGGGGGTTGGATGAGCGGGCACATTGAATATTAGTACGAATGCTAGGTTTTAAAACATTTCAGAGTGAATTTGTTTTGGAGAGAATTTCAGCTCTCGAGTTCATCAATGATCCAGAGGAGGGGGGGGGGGGGTGAGGCGTTGCTATAAGTAGCGAGTTTATCGAGTAGAGTCCACTAGGTATGAGTAAAGTATAGTATATTTGCCTTTTATATTGTATATTTACCTTATATATTGTGTATTTTCACAGTATATGTGTATTTTATATCATATGTATACTACTGATATGTTCACTGTTTCCAGGACCCTATTGCTAATCAGTTTACTATGCTAATTGAGCATCCATTGTATAATATCTTTGTATACTATATATACACATTAAAACAACAACAAACCTCTTTGCCCTGTTATGTTTCAGTAACGCACGTGTACCCCGACCAATTCTATTGTGCCCCCCCCCCCCCCAGAATCGCACAAAGCATAATCTCATAATCTCGTAAAGTGTCGGCTTTTCAAACCACACCGTTAGCTTCATTCTAACCACATTCACCTGATGATCGGGTCGCATCCCGTGAAACAGACTGTTGTGAATTTACAGTGTTGTTTTTCTTCAGAGTTATATGTAACGGGGTCGTTAAAGAGTGTTCGGGGAGATGTTGGGCCCTCTCTCTCCCGACAAAGAAACTAATTGACGCCAAGTGGTGGTGCATACGTTTACTACAAGAAAATAGACAAATGTTGAAATGGCGTGCTGCCACAACGAACAGTATGAGCGGAATGCCGTCTCCACGGCTAGATTTCCCGCTCTTACCTACTCTATTGTTATGTAAAACAAGATCAAATCTGAAGGGGAACTCTGGCCTAGAATAAGCCAAAAAAAAATAAATGAAGCAAATCCCTTTAAGATAGACCCGTTACACACACACACACACATATATATATGTCGAGGCCCAGATTAGAATCTGGTCCAGTTTAAAACTAGGCTAGCCCAGATTTAAATTTTGCATACTTATGGATTTCAGCTTTTTTATTATGAAATAAAATTATAAATCTAATTAGCATGCATATTCCCGTCTATTTTTGAGACTGCCAAATGACAGCAATCATATCATTTTCTTAGCTGTGGATTTTCCGCTATTGCAAAATTACAGTAATGATATCACCAACCACTCCCCAGCCCCACATTAGGGCACAACGTCATGCTAATCACCCATATATAAGCATCAAGGCTGTGAATCACTTTTGTTCACTTTTAAATTAATAAATCTGCATGTTTAATTATACATGTATATATTTAATATTACACTTATAATTTGGATTTTCAGAACAGATATCATAGTTAATTTGTTATTTGTTTAAGTTAAAGGATGTCTTAGAACTACATATTCATAAAACTGTGTTTATGATAGTTGGTTTGAAGAATTGATAAAATTAAAGAAGCCCATTACATTTGTTAGCTGGATTTGTTTTCTCAAAATATTTTACATGATCTTGTTCATTTTGTTTTTTGTGCTCTTCACAATGGTGTATCTGGAATAAATGTTGACTGTATTATCTGATTTAAGATGATAAAAAATCAAGCCAGCTTCGGATTAGATTAGGATTCTGATTTTGGCTGGCCGAGTTTAAAATCAGTTCATAACAGGATTGTAATCTCGACTGGCCCGGATAAAAATTCTGATCTGGGCTGGCCAAGTTTAAAATCATCCAGACCAGATTTCAATGCTGAAGTCTTCACCACAGGATTGTAATTTGGACTGGCCCAGATCAAAATTTTGATCTGGGCTGGTCCAGTTTAAAACTGGTCTTGCCGAAACAAAATTCTGCTCTGGCTGGCCCTGTTTAATGTCAGTCCAGACAAGATTTTAATGCTGAAGTCTTCACTACAGAATTGTAATTTGGACTGGCCCAGGTAAAAATTTTAATATGGGCTGGTCCAGTTTAAAATTCGTCTGGCCCAGATTAAAATTTATATTTTATCTTGGCTGGCCTAGTTTCAAATTAGACCAGATCCTAATCTGGGCCTCGACATATACATGGTTGTTGGATATAGACAAGAATCTGTTCCAAATGTTTCTCTGGGCTAACCCCATTGCGATAGTAATACGACCAGCAAGTCAAAGGGTAGACAGTCACAGTTTTAATCTTGGCCTGCCAGGATTGTGTTTGATACATATATTTAAGCTTATGAAATCCACTGGTTCCAGGTTTCCTCAAGAAAATTCGGATGATTAAAACTGGGCCAGCCATGATTAGGCTTTCAATCATGGCTCTCACAGACTTCAATTATGATTGTAGATCATGTCAAAACTCACAACTATTCCTGTCAGACCAATTTTTTTTAAATGCTTCGACAAGAACAAATACAAAATACTTATTAAAGCAAAAAAGAATTGATGTGATACTGCATCTTAACATGTGTACACGTATAACATATAATGTTAAGATGCAATAAAATGTTTAAGAGATGTGTTGTGAAACAGTATGCCTTAACCAATTCTTCTACATCATGTGTGACTGCAAGGGGAACAGTTCAGATCCTAAACGTATTTCACAGGTTGTGTTATTTTGGTGGTATTTAGTGGCACATATTACTCCTGCCTTTCTACATGGATATCTCTTTGTGATGCAACAGAAAAACAGAGCTCTCAGGAAGTCTTTTTCCAGTCACTGAAATCCCTAGTTGCTTGATTTACTGAAATTTCATTTAGTAATTCTGGAGCTGTCTTCTCATGTGTTGCATAATTACCATTTGGCATTGATTGAAGGTCATCTGCAGAATAGTGGGTTTGCAAGATTCCCCAAGCTGTATAGATCCTGTATGAGGCTGTTTGTAGTTTGTGATGGATAACACCTTATAAGGCAAAATACGAGCATCAGCACCGGTACGATCAACGTTGTTGATCTTGATGTCGGAGTCCCCAACAGTGATTTTCTTTTGTCTCATTTGGTTCCTGTATCTTGTCTCAGCACGTCCTGCATTAAAATTCGTAAATGCTTTGAGTAATCAGAAACTTTTCCCTCTTCTTCTCACATAGTGTAGCAAGGTAGTTGATCAAGAGCTTAATGAAGGTATCTCTCTTCCCCATGGTTATCTTGTCAGGACTCATGGTGTTCATATTTTACCTTGTCTTTAAATAGGTGTTGTCTTCATTATCACCCTTCTTCATGCTTCTCATAATAAAGTGCTCATAAAATCGAACAGCCTTAATAAATATGAAATAATTTAACTGTACTGACATAAATGGTTGGTCTCTACCAGAGTTGTTCACTGAGTGGCGTTAACAAGACCAGAGGTAATCCTTAGCTTGTTGTTGACACTTTGCCAAGGGCCGTGCGGCGCTAACGGTCACGTGTCAACGAAGTGCTGTAGGTCCTCGGGAATAGGTGGCGCCCTTGGTCCTGGTTGAGAATGGGTTGGAGTTTTCGGATCTGCGTAGCTTTACGTGCGCCGCGATGGAACCAGCGTGAGTCTTTATCAACAGTTTTGCCTTCTGCTAGATGGTGTCCCGTTTCTATTAAGATGTTGGAAGACGGGGGAATTCGCATCCTGGAGATGTTCTGAGTAGCGCACATTGTGGGGTTCTACCCGTTTCACCGATGTAATGGTGGTCACAGTCTGCACGTTGAATTCCAGCCATATCATATATATAGGGTACGTATATATATATATATATATATATATATATATATATATATATATATATATATATATATATATACCTTTTATTGTCTGTGTGACACATATTAAATATATATCAATTAAGTGTAAGGTATTAAAAAATAAGGTATATGTTACTTATAACCATTCAGTTATTAGTATTTCATAGTTAATTCATGAATGGAACCAAAGTCTGTAATTCTATTTATTTATATATTTCATTTTAAATAATATATAAATATTATTCTCTGAAAAGGGGGGGGGGTATGATTACATTGCCCATCCCCTTGCCAAAAATGGGGTGATATGTACCCAATCCCCCCTAAATTGACGCCTCTGCCCAGCGAGGGTAGCCCGACACGCTGAGAACCTTGTCAAGGTGATCAAGTTAAGTGCCAAGGGATTGCTGGGAGCTGCAGATAGCCTGGGCACGGTGCTTGAGGGTGCGTACCATAGGGTGGGCTTTCTATACACCGAGAACATTAGGGATCCGTCGTCTTGGATCTTGACCTTGTTTGTACCGTTTCCCTTTGACTTATTGGACTGAGCTCTGATCTTAAGGGATAAGGCCATTACTTTGATTTGTCACAGTGAGTGAACTTTGATTAGAGGAGTGGAAATGTCTCTGTCAGCTTTTAAAGTTTAGGCTTTTCTTTGATCTATTACTAATTTTTATTTTTATAAGTCGTGCTCATTTCATTTTCACCTTGCAATGACAGCACAACTGTTGCCATGAGTATAATTTGCATAAATGTGGTCACATTGCAAGCAAATGATATTAATAACAGTTTCTTTTTAGATTTATTTGACAAATGCTTTCCATTAAGTATAAATTAAATTAATGTGTATTAAATTATTTAATATTTTGTGGTTTCATTAATAAATTATACTGAATCCGAACATAATTAAGTAATACAGTATGAAGAAATTTATCAGTCAACAAGAAAATAAAATACAATTATACTTAATGAAAGGCAATCTAAACTGACATATATATATATATATATATATATATATATATATATATATATATATCATCGCATCATCATTTCTCTAGTGTTGTATTAGGCCATTACTTCTTGAAGAAGTCCGAAATCGACTATTTCTTTTCTCACTTTCGGGAGGGCTCCATTTGCATATGTCTTCAGAAAGCAATGGCAGCCAAGTCAAGTCTTTTTGCTCCAGTCCTCGAAATTATAGAGAATCAGCAGTGTTGTACACCGTTCGTTTTACATTGTTCTTTCTTTAAAAAAAGTAATTAAGTTAGACTTTTAGCTTTTGTAGGCACGTATAAGGGCGAAAACCACTCAAAGTAAGGAATAATATGTTTTGTAGGGACTACAGAGGATGTATTTAAACTGGAAAACCACTAAAAGTAATAAACAGGGTTCAGTTGATGAAATCTTGATGGAAGGCCAGCGTTTTGGAGCCCTGTTTCTGGGAACTCAGATTATCGGTAAAAGTAATGTCCTTGTTGATTAATGTCACATTCTTTATACAGACGGTCTATCTATGAATGTCAAGGAAAAAAATCTCCTGTCCAAGTTCATTAACACAGCACGCTTTTACGCCAAAACACCTGGGGAGTGTATATTTACATAAAAGTAAATGGAACAAATGTCGAGTTTGCATCGCCAACTTCAATATCAAATATAACCAACAGAAGGCATTCGTCCGTGAAACTTATTAATATATTGATAAACCTGTAGATGTATTATGTAGTGTTATATACTGAAATGGTTTGTATATAAAAACATAAACTTATGCACGTGCTTCCTTGGATAGTTTTCGTGATACAAAAGTTTCCAGAATTGTTTCAGATGTATATGCGCTTGTTGTGGCAAAGAATAAACTGCATTAAATGAGGGATAAACCATCATTGCAGTCTGGCATAAGATATAAGTGCCAAGGAATATCGAGTCACATTTGTTTTTATAATTTACTGACATTGCACTTGGGTCAGTGACTATTGGTCAAATATCAGGCCATATGTACTTTAGTCCGTCACTGAAAGCATATATATGCACAATAGTCCTTAATCCTGTATTGGAGGCGACGGCGAAAGCATTCCGGGCTTTGCCGAAGGTAATACGGCTGTTACCTGCTGACGGTAAGCTTCGCGCAATTTAAAACACACAAAAATCACTAAAAATGAACATTAAAAATTATTTGTTTTCATATCGGCGAGGTCACTGCTGGAACAATAACCTTTCAAATGAGGTATGGCACAGTGCAATACACAACGCGGTTTCAGAGAACATTGAGGACAAAAGGACCAACTTCCTTTTGTAAGTGTTTTATATATATATATATATATATATATATATATATATATATATATATATATCGTCTTTCACACACACAACCAAAGATAAAAATTTTACCTCAACAGAATAGTTATATGGACATTATGATGAATTTGTACAACGTAAAGCAAAAATGTGAAATATTAACACTCCGGCTGAGCTATTTTTTAGTTCTAACAGTTGATGCAAAGGAAACCAGAGATTGTTTCTTTTTGTTGAAACGTGTTGTTTTCTTCGTCATCAGAAGCTAATCATAAAATCCACCAGTCGGTCTTTCTCGCTGTGGCTGCCAGTATCACTATCTCATATAGCTGCCTGCATCTACATGGACACACGTAACTCAACACGCCACAAATCTCACTGGACATATTGTATTATGCAGCTTTTGAAGTTCTCTCTTAGTAAAAATTAATATATTGAAAAATGGTGGGAAGCTTAAAATTGCTATGTCATTCATTTCTGACGCATGGGGAACAAACTGAAGACGACAGCAGATGTAAGCTGATGGACATTGTAAAGTATTCCGGCGGGCTTCAGAGCCTACTAAGAGATTCATCATGTCTTGCTTTCCGATTACTGTTATCGGTCTTCATTTGTATTTGACATTCATTTAACCAGTAGAGGCATATTTTATACTTCAACTTGTGCGAGATAATTAAATTTCTTGTCTTGTGCTTGCGTATGAGCTTAATATTTGACTACAAAAAACATGTATGACAACAAAGCCGTCAAATGACGACAAATACATACCTCCCTTTATAGAAGTACATCCGTAAGATAATCTGGGAAATGATAAGATGCGGCTTCGTGCAGGTTATTTAATCTCCTACAGAAATCACATATAGACAAAGTAAAATTCAACAGTTAATAAATAATGTAGTAACATGTAAATAAATCTTACACTGCCTGGGAATTGTTATTTGCGCTTCCCGCTTACTTTCATCCAGTTCGGCCCCGCTTATAGTTTCACATTTATAATATAAAAAAACTGGCCTTCTGTTTTGTTTGTTTTGTGATTTTATGAAAACTTTTTGGCCTTTGGAAGGGAAGGGGTTATAAAGGCCCTTGTTTGGTTGGCGTGGAATGTTCGTGGAATGATTTGTGTTATAAGCATGTCATTGTTTTTTCTTTTTTATGTAAACTATATTAACTATATATTTAAATTACGATTAAACCAAACTGTCCAGATGAGACAAGTCGGATTAATTGTGTAAATATATATATGTACAGTAGAACCTCAGAATAACGGACACTGACGGGACCGGACATTTTCCCGAAAAAAAAAGAAAGTGACATTGGTAGTAAGGTTATAGATTCAGGGACTTACTTTTAAGGGACTGCCCAAAAGTGCCCGTAAATAAGAGGTGCCATTAGTACAGAGGTGCCCGTCAGGAGAGGTTCCACTGTGTATATATGTGAATATATATATATATATATATATATATATATATATATATATATATATATATATATATATATATATATATATGGAGATGGAGAGAGAGCAGGACACGGGGTAAAAAATTGAACACAGAGTACAGTGGTACGTGATTTATATAAGGATACGGGGTATGGTGATGCATGGGAGTTTCCCTTTCCGATTAAATACAAAAGACATTGAAAAGATTAGACTCAAAGGCCAAGGGCACAAGCCATATGTTACTTTTTTTCTCAAAATGTGAGGTAATTTATAAATTCCAATCATTGAACAAATTCAGAATTTTTGCCTGTGATGTAAAGAATATGCTGCGGTTCGTAAGTATTCTGAAAATAAGTCATTCAGGTTAACTTCCTTTAAAACGTACACATCCCTGTGTTTTTGTCGACATCTTCATTACTGGGCCGTGTGCTGAAAATATTTGAATATAGATGAAGTCGTTCTCCAATGCCTATATAAATCCTCCACCATCCTCTTTGTGTTAGGTGAATGTTTTTTCCTTGGTACCACACATAACTCGCCTTTACACCGCAGAGTATTCAGACCGAGGTCCGGAATTTTCACGCTCAATCTCGAATTGTTCTCACAAGGTGAATATCTGAAGGATGAATACATACATCAATGACCAAGTCCAAGCCTCAGGTTCTTCAACCTTGGAATTAAACTAGACAGCTTGCAGCCAACGAGAAAATCCCGAATGAGAAACAGACCCAGCTACAAGGACAACCAAAACAAGAACCCAACTTCAAAACTAAAGGAAATGTTAGCCATAATGTTTACACAGACAGAAAACACTGAAAATGAATCATCAGCCAAATAAACGGGACTTGTTTTACTGTAAACTGTGCAATCTAATTTTAATTAGGCCCCTGCAGAAATTAAAGCCATGGAAGAAAACGTGCAAACCAGGATTGTAGCATGCACTTACGTGAAAAAAGCAACTGGAGGTAAAAACCGGAAGAAATTCATGAAAAAAGCAGAAACATTCAGTAACCAAGAAGAGAAAAGCTAAAGCAGTGGTTGAAGAGAGCGGTTCGAGTGATGTTGGCATGGAAGAAACAATACTGGCTAACACAGACAATGAAATAGAAGAATCTGAGTGCCGCAAAAGACGACCCGAAAAACAGTCGTCCAATATGTATCGTCCAATACAAAGAGGTCCGTAGTGCACAATATCGAAGAGGTGACTTTGTGTCCGACAACAATGGGCAGAAGTTTCTCAAACGTACAGAGCCGATGACCCCGGAAGGTACTAAACGAGTAGCTAAACTATAACTAATGTCCTTCAGTATTGAACTAAGTATAAAAATCGTTAATCTTAGAAATGGTGAGACAGAAAGTAGAGTCCGATTTTTCTAGGAACTTTTTAAAAATTTTTATTTATTTTGGATGTTATAAATTTATATTGTTTATCATGTATTTATAATACTATATGTTGACTGGTGATTATCCTAGTTTCCAAACTGGAGAGTTTTGAGGAATCATTACACCTTCTGGCTTACACATGGCGTTGACTTTTAAACGCTTTTAAAATATCCTAGTGTGTTCCAAACGTTGTCCCAAATGAGCCCCTTACATAGCAGCTTCAGTATTCTTCTTTTTTCAATAAAGTGTGAATTCCTTGGTGTGAACAGTTCTCTGAGTGTATGCGGGATGGATTGCTTTAGCTAGTTAACTGTCTCCAAACCGTTTGTTGTCATATTAGCTTTCTCAGTAAAAAGATTTAATTGAAAATCTGTCCCACTCTGCCCTCATCACCAGTAATAATTTGGAACGATATTTTGTAGACCATACAGAGGGTGGTATATACTTTATATAAAAAAAACATACAGAAGCCCAGCTGGAACTATATCATCTATCTATTTAACCTCCACCCCAAACATGTGTTTTTTATTTTGATTTTAATATAAATTACCTTAATATAAAATTCTTTAAAAAATTAGATATTAATATTCCCAAACAATTTTCCTTTTGTAGTGTTTAGATTAGTTTAGCTAAAAAATTCTTTTATTGTCTTGTTCGTAAATAATTTTTTTATTATCTTTTATGATAATTCTGTAACGAATGTGAATGTTGAAATCTAATATCTTTTTCTGATATAAATATTACGTTTTAAACCTGCTGCCACAGTTTTGGGTAAAATCATATAGTTTTGAAGCTGATACCGTTAGAGATTAAATTGGTGATTTTTTTTAAGCTGATGATACCAATTTGAAAAAAAAATCATTTAGTTTTGAAGCTGGCACCACTGTTGAGATCATATTGTTTAGTATTGAAGAAGATGCCCGCGTTTATTTTTGTATCTGATATCACTGTTCATGATAAAATATTTGAGTTTTGAAGTTGATATCGTTAATTTGTGAACCTTATACCGCCGTTCGAGAGAAATTCGATCAGTTTGGAGCTCTGATGCCATGGTCTAAAGGAAAACATTTATGTATGTTTTGAAGCTGATACCACCGTTTGAAATGGATTCGTTCAGGTTAAAACTGATACCATCATTTGAGATGAAAGCATTTAGTTTTAAATTTGATGCGACAGTTTCTGATGATATTGTTCAGTTTCAAAGCTTATATCACCACCCTCTGAGATGAAATAATTAAATTTTAATAAAGTATAATAACTTTTTATATAGCGCAAGTATCCTTTAAAATAACTGTTGAATTAGTCAAAGCTCTATTTGGAGCGAATTCCAGAGCCTACGTGCAGTAAAACTAACATTTTTGGCACCATTGAGATTTGTTCTGTACTTTGCACATTCAGAAGTCCTGTGTAACCAGATGTAAGATGTGTAGATGGTGTAAAGGGTCACAGCATATCCTTGATATAACTAGGGGCCTTTTAAAGTCATGAATACAACTTAATATTTGATAGAGGAAGACAATGGAAAGATTGTACAACGGGTTCACTATGACTTGAGTTATGAAACCGATGCCACCGTTGCATGCTGCAAAGATACCCAAACCACGCGTGACAAGGGGCTATTAGGGTTCAAAGCGTGTGTACCTTGACCGGAGACACCAACCATTTGTAACATGAGTTTCTGTTATTATTCCTCGAGGGGACTGCCTAAGTGTTGCGCTCTTCCCCGGGGATTCTCACAACGACCATACATCAGTCCCTTTCACACCATTTTCGACCTCTCGTCTGCAGTCGAAGAGGATACGGCACTCTGAAAGTACATAACCTCTTTGTTCTCAGTAATGAACCATGCCCTTGTCATGTAACCATATTTTATTTTTTTTGTTGCGTTTGATGAAATTAATGAAAAACAGTATTTTCTAATCCGGTTTCCTTGTTATTTTTTGTAAAAAATCCCTTTTTTTATTCATATTGTGTTGATTGATAGAACTGTTGAGGGCTTGCGGATAATAAAAATGAACATTATGAAAAGGAACTCTGGCTTAATGCCTTTATAGCGGGAAAGTATATTTTAAATACTTTAGTCTGTATAGTATTGCTTCCCTTATGATAACGTACTTTTGATGGACTATGAGAGGACTACTAGCAACAAGACAGTTCTTAATTTTTGCATCAAGATTTTCTGTGTTCTCTTCATCTAACATAAATAAGCCCGTGATGAACACGCTGATGAGCGCAATTTCGGCCCTATTACATTAGAGAGTCTACGAACAGCGTGCTGGCTGTCAGAGTGCCATAATATCCTTTGCGAGGAACGCACTTTAAGGCGCTATGAGGATGCAATTATCTTCGTCATATCTGACAACGCCACACGGCCTACAAGTACGCTGTCACTTGACATAAACCAGACCAATCGTAAGCTTTTAGTATACTTTCTAACAACACCTAACATGAGCGAGAAAAGTTCCGTTTTATCTCAGCATATTGGTAAAACCCTCCGCATGTTTGTTGAATTTCTGACCGCATGGATGCATACATGGCTTGCACGGGTAACTTGACGCAGCCAACATGTATGCGAAACAGAATGACTGGTTACCATAGAGACGGGGTTTCAGTTTAAGATTACCATGATATGAATAGAACATGTTGGAAGACCATTCCGATGCATTCCTCGATATGGCTTGTATCACGACTCAAGTTAGGCTTCGAGCCCAATTCTAAGTGCCTACTGAGTCGGGATGTCACGGCTACACACTGACATGAAATTTATCAGTATGTAGATCCCCATTGTGGTTACATTTCCTAGGAACAATCATCAAGTTGACACAAGTGCCATCACGTGGTTTTGTTCATGAGAATGATACCTCAACTGCAGCCTGTATCAGGCCTACGCTCTGAACACAGCGCGTGACCTCCTGGTGACCGCCCAACTACACGCTTTGAGAAATAGCAGGATTATTCAGATTTGGCAACACCCAGTCAGTTTGCGCTGGATAAAGTAAAATCTGATTGGTTCTGCGTTTAAACAAATCTGCAGAAGTGTTTAAAGAAATCTGATTGGCTTCGCGTGTAACAAACACGGCTGCGCCCGAGGCAAACTCGTGTAGCACTGCAAGAAAGGAAATGTGCAGGCAGTGGGGCATAATAACTGACCTCAGGCCACACCAGCAAATCAGTATAGAGACTTTGTTGAAAGTTGACAATTCCATCGTGTGTATTCCAACGGGGGTCAGAAAAAGTCTATGCTACCAAACGCTTTGCACCGCAGTGAAACGATGAACATTGAGTTGGTGATATCTGCAATGTGATTGGTTAAATATTACGCAGGGGGAATTCAATAGAGACAGCACTGCCTGGTGGCCAAACCTGACCGGCAACTGCGGTTTATGCAGCAGGTAGTGTAGCGAATAGTTGAGCATAGCGTAACCGCTGCTTATGGGGCGTGGTATCAGGCCCCACACCCTTTCGACCTGAAATATGATAAAGAGAAACAAAATCACACTTGCAGTGTTACAGTCTTTCTCTAAAGTATTTTATCCACTAATGTAGCACTTAATTGTAGAAAGCTGTTTAAAACTGTTGTATATGCTCTTATTGATAATGTTATAATAATGGAAATATGCTGGCGACAGGACATACATTTATAAATTTTCAGATTAATCGATAAAAATATTTTGTCTTAAAAAATCATGTTTTTTGTCTTGTTGTCCCAGTACTAGGTCTATATCTTATGGTCAGCTTCAGTTCATACTTATAACGGTCGATATAATTCAGTTTTTTTCTGTATACAGGCTTTACTGATGCAGTGTAAGCGATTATGCAGGTTTAAACATATTATATTATGATGGTATCGTAATGTCTTTGGTTTACCTTCAGCTCAACGCGTGTATTTCTTCTGGAGGATTATTCTCACTGTTATGTATAACATTTTTTAACAAACTATTTATGTTGCCAGTCACTGGAGATTCCATAGGGTTAGTTAAAATTCTCAGCTTAAGGACTTACATTATGCAAAGCTGTAGCTTTCGTCTATCTCTCTCGATCGTCTAGCGCCCCTGACAACATTTTTTACATTTGCTTCGGGAGGAACATACCTTAATGGCAGTCTACTAGAAGGGAAATGATAATAATATTTAATGATATTAAATAAAGGATAAAAAAAAATAAAATTGTTTATATATTTACCTTTTTAACTACTTGAATCATAAAATAAACATGTCTGCGCGGCAGGTGCACCTTCTGTACTTGCTAATCTTTAAAGATCGAGTAATAATAATAAACTTTTAAAGCCCTAAGGCTATTCAAGAACGGGGATTTGATCTCAGGAAACACGTATGAAACATTTACGTTGATGCGTTAAACTATGATGATTCAGATACTCCTCACTAGGTGTGTGTTTAGAGTCTTTTAAAAGTCTGAATTCTGTCAGTCTATCTAAAGCAACTCCCTTTTTTAACTCATACCATTTGATTCACCAGTAAGTTTTTTTTACAGATCTGAAATACTATCTGCAATAAGCATTATATTATACTTCATTTACTCCGTTTAAATGTGTTATAGCTGTCGTAGTACTCGAAAAATTTAGCATATAATCCTCATTTTCCTTTTACACAGATTGCAGAGTACATTATACCGTCAAATCAATGCTCATTATAAAACCATTATTCTCTGACGTCACTTTTTTTAATTGTTTCTTTACAAATTGCAATGTTCAATGTTCCCATATCCATGAACATGACTCGTTTACGTAGATTTACATATATTAATCTTAATTTTTATTTACAGGGTGCTCTTTCATTTACATCGACAGATATATTGTAGTCAAAATGTTCCTTATCCTAACGACTTTAAGAGGGCTTGTTTTAATGAACATACCAAGATAATTAACTGGTGTAATTAATAGTCCGTCATGTCAGCCTGATCTTTCTAATTAATACTAGCCCAAATAAACTACGACACCATTGATATTCCAATATTGAGATGAAATATGAAAAGTTGTTATAAAATGGTGATATCCTGTCAATTTTGCCATGACAGATTGTCAAAAGAAACGCTTGGGTCTAATTGTTGTTACAGTATGACAGCAAAAGAAACTGAAATCACTGTTACTGGAGCACCTGCCGAGTTTACCACTCACGATAACGGTATCAAACTTTAGCTGCGTAGATCATTTAAAATGGCCGCTGTAAAGGGCAAACCAGTTGTAATTAAGGCCAGCAAAAATTAATCTTGGAATTATCTTAAATTGGTGAGTAAAACGGAAGGTGATCAGTCAATGTCATAATAACCTGAGTCTCAGTAAAAAATTATTGAATAAGCTTGGGAAGGATAAAATGACTTTTCACAGTTAACACCTCAACAATGAGAATCTTGCGTGAAGGATTGCCTATTAAGAGAGATAGAATTGCATAAAAAATTATTTACTTGTCACCCACGAGAGACATTGTATACGCTGCATTTTCTTAATCCAGAAGAATACGGATAAGATTGCTGTAGTTGTATAAATAAATGGTAATCCGCCTTCTTCGTTAACATTTAATACACTAATTTTGTGTTATTTTAATAATGAATTTCCCAATATCCAAATTAAAACGAAAACAATTATCTAATTAACCCAACAGACGAAAACTATTAATGAATAACCGTGATGGATTCAATTCCACATTTAACATAAAAAAGATTTCTTTTTAAATACTCTCACAGTATTCTAAACTCGCAGGCAACATAAAGAAAATGAATCTTTCAGATGAATGTGCTGGTTAATTGAAACGATTTTAGTTATTAAAATGATTTTAGCAGAGCATATAAGGTAAGTAAAAGTGTCAGGGTATTTCATGATGAAAGGTTCAAAAATGTGACATAAGTATTACAATATTCATCTCAGAGTAATTCAGCAATGACAGGCTCAATATACTAATGCCTTCGTATATTTATGAAACTGTAATTCCTATACCAGAAATTAATTTATATAGGTGCTTTTTTACTGAATGAAATGCATATTACAAACAAAAAACATACTCTAGACACGCAAACATACAGTTTTATATATACTATATATATATATATATATATATATATATATATATATATATATATATATACCCAATTTTGATATAGTCCAAATAGAACACAATAAACATTAGGCAAATCACATAATATGACACTTATACAAAACATTCTTACAACCGTTGTTTGTAGGATTTTCAACAATTGTATCCACTGAACAGCGTTCTTTATACTTGTTAAATGGTACAATAATGTTCCAAATATTCTTAATTATTTTCATGAATACAGAATTCCTATTCGCTATATCTCTTTCAGTATCATATGCAAATTTTAGTTCTTGTTTTACTGTTGACCAGTTAATTCTTCTTTCCTCAATACCTGCAGTATATAAAGAATATTTAACTACAATAATCAGTACATTTATTATATTAATGCCATCAAACTTTCCAAGTAGAACATCCTGTGTATTGATTGTAAAATCTTAAGCTGTACTTTCTTTCCATCATTCATTAAATGGTTTCCACAATAACGATATATGAAGACATGGCCAATACGTATGTTCTATTGTCTCGACTTCATTTTTACAAAAAGTACATCTATTATCAGATTTTATATCCATTTAACCAAACAGTAATTATTAACTAACATGTCATGTAATAACCTGAACTGAAAAGAATGTGTACTAGACATTTAAACACATTTTGCAGGGAATTTGTAAACTATTCCAGTTTGCAACAGTATCACTAAAATATTTACTTTTTTTAGGGATATATATTTATTATGGAACTTGTGCACAAAGAGACTATAAAGAATCCATGAAGGATGTCTTATTTTCAGTTAAAAATTGTGCAGATGAATTTTCCTCCAGCAATATATATGTAATATCTTTATTTTAAACATATTTTCTGACGACTGAAATTCTCTATTCTATATAAAATCCAAGACCATACATGGGATTACCAAACCTCATTCATCCAATATATCCCGTAAATGCCAAATTACCAAACTGAAAGAAGTGTATATTAAAATTTAAATTTTTCATGTTTGAATGGAGCCATAAATTAATTCATTGCTTACAGTGTTCCACATATCAAAGATTTCATATTATTGCAAGATTCAGTGATCACTGGATCAACGTCCTTTGTCAAGTCACTGCTGAGTGTAGACTCCCTGCGGCCGGAATTCGTTTTCTTCGACCACTCATGTATGCACTGACGGTACTTCAATAAATGCTCCGGGAGGACCACCATGAATAGTTTTCAATATTTTCACATTGATTGCTTTCCTACCACGCGACGTCACGTATTCAGGGACACCCTCTGTTGTAGCACATGTTGGAATTCTCCCTTCGTAATATTTTACGGATCACATAGGGTACGTGTTACTGCCGCTGAGCGTTATGGCTAGTTTTTTGTGGTCCCACAAGGATACGCCGATGTTGGTGAGCATTTACTCGGCATCTTGATGGATGATAATCATAAGCTTCATCATTTCGTATGGAATTATCACGGTATTCCTCCCGACTTTTTTCTGCCTGATAAGGGATTGAATATTCGACGAACAGAATTTCCGTCAAACCACGGCTCTTTGATCCTGGCGGCACGTCTGAGTAACTGTTCATTTGATCCAGCTTTGATGTTACTTCTCTCTCCAATTATCCCAATCTCGATCTAAGGTATGTCATGGCTTCGGTTACAGAACTATTTCGGTTTGAAAATTCATCAAGGTCTCGAATCAGACCAGTAATCTGACGAAGTAATTGTTAATTGTATTTATACAACCTCTGACATCACGTTCTACCATGGAGTAATCATCAGTGCATTTATTAATGTCATCAGTTAATTGACATTTTTGTCACAACCATCGACATCTTTAACTACTTCTTTAACTAGACTTCCTGTTCAACGTCAGAGATGCGCTTATTCATATTAATTTCCATTTCATTTATTACTAAATTTGACTCTCTAATTTCTGCAGACTTTTTCTTCAGTTCACCATTTAATTTGGATATCTCAATTTCATATACTTCTGTTCATGGCTTGTTAGACATAGCTGTAGGTCGTCTACCCTTACCTGCAGTTTAGCCGCCGTTTCTGTCCAGAGATTTTGAAGATCGCCAACCAACTTTGTAATTAAGTTTTGTACCTCAACGCCGGTGACTGACAAAATTTAGGTAGACCCTCTACTCAGAAGAGATGAAAGCGTTTCAGCCGGTTTCCCAAGCAAAAAGCCAGACAGAGTATAACAGTCACGCGCTAACTTTTTCTGTTAGTGTGTCATTCTCTTAATCAAAACTCCCCCAGGAAAAGAGCCGAGTTGTTTTGAAGCTTAGAATAGGTCAGTTCTGATTAATTCAATTTGATCTGAATCATTGTCGGAAGAAGATAAAATTGCTGATACAAACGGATCCTGGGCTTTATCTCTCAGAGAGACAAGTAAAGTAGTCGAGTTGCCAGTAGGGGGTACCTATGAATTGTCTATAGTATAAGGTTTTTCGATGGATTTGTGATGGTAGGGGTCCACTGACACTTTTGAGTTGGGTTGTCCTCACGACAACCTTGGGCAATTTTTTTTATATGCAAATGAGGGCCGCCATTAACGAAAATTCTATTTTCTTCAATATCTCAAGAAGTAACCATTATAATTGATCTAATATTACGTCTAGGCCTAGGTTTTCATGGTCAAAGATTAATATGAGATCATGGCTATACCTTTTGGAGCTATATTTGTGGCTTTAATATGCAAATTAGGACCGCCATTGACGAAAATTCTATTTTCTTCAATATCTCAAGAAGTAACCATTATAATTGATCTAATATTACGTCTAGGCCTAGGTTTTCATGGTCAAAGATTAATATGAGATCATGGCTATACCTTTTGGAGCTATATTTGTGGCTTTAATATGCAAATTAGGACCGCCATTGACGAAAATTCTATTGTCTTCAATATCTCAAGAACTAATTATGGTACTTGATCAAATATGCTGTCTAGACCGGGTTTTTCATGGTCAAAGATTATCATTAGACCATATTCATTCCTTTTTGGGACTATAGTTGTCGTTTAAATATGCAAATTAGGGCCGCCATTGAAGAAAAACTAACAGTTCATTATTCTTTTATTTTAAGTCAATTATTGTAGAAAAATTGATTTCATGTCTCCATAAGTGTGGGTTTTTCATGTAACATTCTCATAAAAAGGTTTTACCATGTCCCACAGATTAATAACATGGATTCATTATAATAGACTACAACCACCAGCATGATGTACTAGTAGTGTGCCGGGCTGCAAAGCTGTTGATTGTATCGGATATTCAGTTTAAGGTGAGGCAACACTATAGATACTTTCATTTTATACCAAAATAACTCTTCTGTAACAGTGAAAGTTCACTGCAAAGTTCTAATGAAAAATACTCAATGAAGTTAACATTAAGCAGCAACAAAACATTTAAAAGCATTCACTTACACATCTAATTGGGTGGACGGAACCAGTATATCAATGTTTTGAGCATACTTTATTGAGAAAAGTCTCCCTTTCTGTTGTGTCTGAGACTGCCCTTATGTTGATATCTTCTTGACGCTGTCGCTATAATCTTTTTTCTTAGATGGCCGATGATCGGTGCCTTGTGCCATTATGCCAGGAGAAGGGGGAGCTACAAACGTTCAAGGAACGAGGTATAAGAACACTCATTCAGCGCAGCAAAGAGAGAGGTGACGATCTGCATGAGAAGCCACAAACGATTCTGGACTCAGCAGGGGATCAGTCCACTGTAAAATGTCATAAGGCATGCTATTGTGCATACACGTCTAAGCAAAATGTGGCAAAATTCCTTGCAAAGAAAAGGAGGGAAGGCTTCTTACAGTCAGATTTTGAGGAACCATGTGTTCGGGTTAGACGATCTCATCTTCCTAAATTCCAGTTCCAGAAGCATTGTTTGATTTGTGGAAAAGAATGTGTTGCAAAAGACCCAAAACATCCAGATAGATGGGAACGTGTCATTCAATGTGAAACCAAAGACCGCCCAGGAATTGCAGAATTTAAAGATGTACTATTAGATGTATGTGAGCAAAGAAATGATGAATGGGGCAGACAAGTAGAATTCCGCATTAAAGGGGTACTTGCCGATCTACCGGCTGCTGATGCACAGTACCACAAGAAATGTTACGATTCATTTATGACACTTCCTAAGTACACCGATCTTTCAGCTCAGAGTGAGGTATTTGATGACGACGCACTGAAGAAGACAATTGATGAGATGTATACCAATCAACATCTCGGCACATGGACATCTATCGAACTGTATGATATTTACCGTGGCTTCGATGGTATATTATCTCTGCAACAGATGTTCACAAAACTCACAAATTATTTAGGAGATGACTTTGTTATAATTCGCGTGGAAGGTTGTGCATCAGTAGTCGGGTTTCGGAACTTCGTAGGCAAAACCCTTAAGATGGTGAAAATTGATTCAGTGGATGACGAAAATGTGAATGCTGTTGTGAGACAAGTAAGCAGTGAGGCGCGATCAATTAAGCATAATAATGCAGTGTATGATCTTGGTGATTTCACATACACCAACACGCTTAAACAGACTAGCCCCACACTGCTGAAACTGATATCTTTATTAGTGTCGAAAGGTAAAGTGACCAGTAAGTCCCTGAGTCTGACCCAAGCTGTGCAATGCCACATTACACGCACAAGAAACCAAACAACGCTAGGATAAGCACTGAAATTGCACCATAAGTACGGCAGCTCTGAGTTAATCAAACTCCTGCATAATCATGGGTTCACGGTTTCATATGAAGAGGTAATTCGTTTTAGGAAATCAGCCGCAAAATATGTGGGCGAGAACAGTAATCTTCTTCATCAAGCCATGGGTCTTACTCGGAGGGTTGGTCCAATCTTTGGATGGTTTGATAACTTTGACCTTCTGGTTTCAACTCCGAATGGATGCCGAGAGACACATGTCATGGCCCATGAGTTTCAAATGAATCCTGCTGGCATTATCCAGAAAGGTAATGCTGAACCTGGGGTTATGACACTTGTGATCCCACGCCTGCTGAAAACGGCTGCGCGGTCTCTTAGACATTCACCGTGTATTCCAATGCATCACTACACTGGACCAAAGAAGGTAAAACCCTCCTGCAATTTCTATAACATCAGGAATCCCGTTTGAAGATGTGTGCGCAAGGGAGAAGAGTCTTGCTTCCGCTGAGCTAAAAGATGCTCAATGGTTAAACACACTATCCTCAGACAAGGGTGTCGAGTGGCATGGATTCAATAAACAGCTTGCCAGAGAACATGCTACACTGAAACCACCGACTGTATATATGTTCGGTCACCTCATTGATTCCCCACCTCCTCATCCGGATACAGTATTAACATCCCTAGTCTACATGAAGAAGTCGCTGGCTGACCAGGGTATGAGTTATGTTAATCTCTCCATCGACATGCAGCTTTATATGGTCGCCCAGCAGATCAAATGGAATGACCCAGAGAAATTCAGAGATGTCATCATTCGTCCAGGAGCGATGCACATCATAATGTCATTTTTAGGATGCATTGGAAACTTGATGAAAGGGTCTGGCTTGGACATTCTGGTTGGAGCAGCCTTCGGACATGTCACAGGGATTATGAATGGTAAGGCATGGGTTGGGGCCATGAGAGCTTTTCGAATGGTGACAGTTGTCCTTTTGCATGACTTTCTTAAAAATGGAGAGAAAAAGTTTGAAGAAATATCTGAATATCTGGAAGAAGCAAGACAACACCCAACAGGAAAACATTGGGTGGACAATTTTATCAAACCCACACTTCTGGCCCATCAGTTCCTGCGTGCTGAAAGGGAAGGAGATTGGCTGTTTCAACAATTTTCCCTAGAACGGATGCTACCTTACTTCTTCAGTGCAGGCCATATCCATTACGCCAGGTATATTTCATGGCACTTGACGGAGATGCACACTCTACCAGAAGAAGTCAAGTCCGATCTCAAAACTGGTGCACATGTCTGCAGACACAATGAAGGATTTTGGAACTCAGTGTCAAGCGATCAGTTCGGGGAACAGACTGCTATCAAGACGGGGAAAGGGGGTTTAAAGGGACTGACACTATCATCAGAGCTCATGGCCGAATGGATTGATTCGTTTCCAGTCTTTTCGTACATTTCTGATACCTATGAATCAGTATTCTCTGATTCACCTACAGAGAACACGGCCCTTTCTAAGCATGTAGAAGAGGGAACCCAAAGGCTCCAGCTTGATAAAAGTGACCGAGAGCGTATTGCTGAAGAGATAGCAAACCACTTACATCCTCTAACAGTGGAGAGTCCGACTCTCTATAACATTGTTCACGGACAAATTGCTCCAAAAGAAGTTAACGTGCAGGATGCACTACTCATTGGAGAGAAGATGCTTGCGTAATTTCGAAAATCCTTGCCATCTGTTTTCCATTCAAAGATATCAAGTCCAGTCAAGACTATGGAACTAATGAAGAAAGGTATAAAGGTTGGCGACAAAACTGTTTTTGATTTAGAAACCATTTTCCTTCGTCTTCTGATGGTAGGACAACAGAGACAGCTTCAGCTAGAAAATATATTCCAGTATGAGTTGGGCGCAGTGCCATCCTCGATAATTGACGAATATGGTTGCTTGAGAAAAGGCAACAAGTCCATACTCGCGAAGCGTCTTGGTGCAACTGCACATAAAGCAACTGCTCCAGATGTGATAATCGTGGATGGCCAGCTGCTTGCTTTATCGCATTTCTTGGCCTCATGGGGGTAATGCATCAAACCTAGTTGAGAGTATGAAACGCCGTCTCATCTGCTACCCGGTAGACAGTCAGAAGATCTTGGTCTTCGAGAAATACGATGACCTGTCAGCTTAAGACCATGAAAGACTGCGACGCGCTGGTGAGGGTTCAACCGACTACAAGTTGACCACGAATAGTCCATTACCTAAACGGGAAGCAGTCATGAAGAATAAGCAAAACAAGCAGCAACTGTCGCAAGTGCTCTCAACCTTCAACTTCGGAACAAATGTAGAAGTGGAGGGTCCATCCTCCGGACATTTTTCGCACGATGAAGCTGACATCACAATGGTTGCGCATTTGCTTCGAGTAGCTGAATATGGTCGGACAATCAGAATACTCAGTGACGATACCGACGTGTTTGTATTGCTAGTTTACTGGGTATGAAAGGCTCAGTTGCACAAAGTGTGCAGTGTCCAGATGGAACGTTGGGATGGGGTCATCATTGACATCAATGAAACATGCACGAAGCTGGGTCCCAAATGTTTGCAGCTGTTAGGAATGCACGCGATGAGTGGCTGCGATACAGTTTCCTATCCGTTTAATAAAGGAAAAATGAGTGCTCTGAACGTTTTACACACTGGAAACGTTTCAGGATTGTCTGAGATATTGGGTGAAGAGAGTGCTACACAAGCTGACCTTGTAGCAACAGGTCAACAGCTCTTTTCGGCTCTGTATGGTCAGTCGAAGTTCTCTTCAATAAATGAGGCCCGATTCAATATCTACACAAAAAAGAAAGGCAAAACAATTCGAATAATGGCCTTGCCTCCAACAGATGCCAACCTTGCCCTCCACGTGAAGCGGGCGCATCTGCAGACGATGCTGTGGAAGGCAGCCGATCAACACGGACCTCCAACAGTGGATATATGTCAGTTCGGATGGCATATTGAGGATGGCATCCCATCACCCAGTGTTGCTTCTGGTCCTCCCGCTCCTCCTGGACTAGTTGATGTGCTAAGCTGCGGTTGTAAGTCAGAGAACAATGCATGCAGGATTCTGCCCTGCAGCTGTCATCGAAACAAACTATCATGCACTAATCATTGCACATGTGGGGGATCGGAGAGGTGCTTTAATTCGTTCTCGACAAGACCCAGTGAACAAGATGACGAGGATGATGGCAGTAGCTTTTCTGAGGAGGAGACAGATACATAATGAAAAGCGATGGCCGTGTCCGTTCTGATATATATATATATATATATATATATATATATATATATATATGCCTGAGTTTAACATTTTCCTTTGCAGTACTATACAGGTTTTGATCAGATTCAGCCATATACATTTCATGAATGCAGCAAACGAAGTGTAATTGTTTTTTATGTTTTCCTGAAACTTCTGGGATAACAATTATTTTTTCTCAAATGGCATTCATAAGTGATGAAATCACTTTAATAAATAAAGATATCCTTTATCAACCAGATGATTCGCAGTTTTTATTCATAGTTCCAAATACTCAAAATTTGATGTAACGGAACATAATCTGTGACAGACATATGTTTCCTGAGATACCAGGGGCAGTAAACTTGTCATAGGGGGCTACACCTAAAAAGTATATCTCTAATAGTCATAATCATAGGCTTATGTTGATCACCGACCATGAAAACCCCTGTCTAGAAACCATATTTGATCAAGTACCATAATTAGTTCTTGAGATATCGAAGGAAATAGAATTTTCGTCAATGGCGGCCCTAATTTGCATATTTAAACCACAAGTATAGCTCGAAAAGGTATAGCCATGGTCCCATATTAATCTTTGGCCATGAAAACCTAGGTCTAGACGCAATATTTTATCAGTTATAACGGTTAGTTCTTGAGATATTGAAGAAAATAGAATTTTCGTTAATGGCGGCCCTAATTTGCATATTAAAACCACAAATATAGCTCAAAAAGGTATAGCCATGGTCTTATTTAATCTTTGACCATGAAAGCCTAGGTCTAGACGCAATATTATATCAGTTATAACGGTTAGTTCTTGAGATATTGAAGAAAATAGAATTTTCGTTAATGGCGGCCCTAATTTGCATATAAAAAAAATTGCCCAAGGTTGTCGTGAGGACAACCCAACTCAAAAGTGTCAGTAGACCCCTACCATTACAAATCCATCGAAAAACCTTATACTATAGACAATTCATAGGTTCACTTTTGAATAAATATAGGTGACAACTCGACTAAAGTGCGGTTTTCCTTAGATGGAAGTGAAAGGGGGCAATAGTCAGGGTCTTTCAGGGAGGCCGCCGTGCTCTTTTGAACCCCGTAGTTTAAATATATGTTACAGAATGAAGGCACATGGACACGTCAGTTGTTATGGAGCGCCCCGCGTGTCGCGCCCTAGCGTTTTTCTTTATTTGCGTGGCTTCCAAACATATATAAGGGGAAAAGTCAATAAACCATTTTGATAAAATTACGAAATATTAAATGCTTTTATATTATATTTCTACAATTACATTCCATATTTAATATTACGTTGCGATATGAAGTATTACATTTGAATGTATATTTCAACACCCTAATTTTTTTTATATTTTATATATCATCATGTTAGTTTTATACATTACGATCTTATTCAAATACATAAATATGACTTAAATTAAAATTTGGAGAGATGCAAGACCTTTTCTGTGTCATTGTTGATAAACTGGTACTATGGGGTTTTGACTTCGAGTGGTAAACATCATCTGTCACTTCCGAATGACTTTCGAGAGGCTTCGGACGCATTAAATATGCTTTAATCTCATATATTGGAATATTTGTTTGTGAGACTTTCTGGTTTCGCAAAGGGGTATTTATATATATATATATTTATTGATATACAAATTTTAAACTGAATATTCGTATATTAAGATAAATTTTACAGTTTAAAGGAATCATACCATGCTTATAATTCATATAAAAAATATATATTCCCTTTGTATAATATGAATTAAAATTATTTACTTCATGAAAAATTAAAGATACATTTGTAAATATTAGCCTTCTTGTGAATAAGGTTAGAATGAAAAACAGAGAAGGGAATAATATATTACATATATAATTTATATAATATATTTAATACTTTTCAAATGATTAAATTTGATAACAATTTTAGCCAGCCCGATAAAAAAAACTCTAATTGATGCATAAGGTTTCAAGGCTAAACACAGGCACTTGCAGAAAATTAATTTTGATTTTATTTTAAAATGATATTATCTGATACTCTATGCAAGAGACAACTTCGCAGATGAGATAATTTGATTCTACGGTTAGAATACTTTACATAAAATAAAGTAATATTTGAAATTGAAATTCAGAGGCTCGTATGTAAAAGAGAATTGCTAAAGCGCGAGGCGCTGAACGCGACACGAGAATGAGACCTCTGGGCCACCATAGTGTTTCGATGGTGGCTGACGTGCGTTACAGGTGACTGGGTTAACTGAGGTACGACAGTGACTCCGCGACTCGAGGATTTCGCTTCGCTTGCCATGCTTGGATAACCCCAATCTAAGGATTTAAAATAGAAACAGTGTGTGACTTCAATTCAAGGGACTGGAATTTGTAAGTGCTGAGGACTTATTGTTAGTTTGGAACGTTTAAAATTGTTTTTGGACTCATAACGTGGGGCAGCATCCCACTGATGAGCTAGTATAGAATCCGGCCTACATGGACAAGGTTATGGGTGTATACGGACGGACGTAATGATGTTTAGGATTCATGTACTGGAGAAGTAAGAGGCGTCTCGATGACATATCAACAGGCATGTCATGGCTTATGTTGATTACTACTAATATGAGACGATCCAGTCAGTTTAGACTAACTTGGATATGTAGGCCGGATTCTATACTCGGGCCTAACAACCTTCTTACTAATATGATTTTTAAATATTCGTGTACCGCTATCGTTCCTATACATGGAATCAATTTTGAGGCCGGTTTACCTAGCTTGTTTATAATTAACTTTTCACTTCCGGTCCCACAAAGTAATTGTTGACCAGTTTACAGCTGGGTTGTGCTCACGTGACCTGTGACTTCCGGCTGATCATAGTAATATGTAACTGGTCTTTTCTGAGTTGCTAATGTATTAACTAAGTTTGTATTTAATCATACGTTTACAACCAAATTTCTAAAATGTCATGTCATAATTTGTGAAAATGATGTCCGGTATCATGTTTTTATGAATCGAACATATATTTGTGTGTGTGCATGTATGCTTTTGACATAAAGTACATATTGAGTGATGGTACAAAGGCAATCTTTATACCAAAATTCGTAAACGACCCAACGTTGAAGTAGTGTTTTCAGTATTTCATTTTCTTTTAAAAAATTGACTTAGTGCCATAAGCGATTGCCTTTGTTTCCCCTCAGTCTTTGGTCTGTTGTAATGGATCCCTATTGTTGTAATTGACGTACATGGGTTATCATTTGGGAATTTAGCGTTCTCCGTATTCGCCCAGTGCTAGGTGAAAATGAGTGCAGCCTTTAATCTTTGATACTGCGATTAACTTATGGTAAATGTGGTAGGGTAAAGCTCTATACACATTGGTTAGTGATTTTGTCCAATCACCACAGATAAACGGTTTAAAGGCAAAACATTTTTATTCATCAAAATTCGTAAACGAACTAGTGCACAAGCAGTTTTCAATATTCCATTTTTAATTCATAACTATTTACTAAAAAGCATACTTGGTTGCCTTTGTTTACCTCAGTCGCTGGGTCTGTTGCAGTTGATGCCTTTGTGGTTAACACACTCTTCAGATATCATTGGATAGTTATCGTGGTACTTTAATATGATACGGCAGACACGGACCTGGTATTGTTTGAAATGGTATAGACTTTATATTAAAGGTTTCAAGGACACTTTGACATTTTCTACTAAGTTATTGGCCACCAGGGGGCAGTCCTCATCGTTTACCTTTGTGGTCATACGCCGTGGTCAGATACACTTCGTGACAGTTACCTTAACAGATTGATAGTCCCTAAAGATAGTCCTCATTGTTTACCTCTGTGGTAATGTACACTCAGTTATAGGTATCTTAATCGAGTACTCAGGTTGTTTATATTTGAAAGGTCAAGGACACTGACATTTTCTCAAATTTATTGGCTACCACATGGCAGTCCTCATTGTTTACCTTTGAGGTCATACGCCGTGGTTAGATACACTTCGTCAAAGTTAACACAACAGAGGGATAGTTACCCATAGCGGTACGAGTCCAGAATTTAGGCTGCTGTTCTGGACACGTTGAGACACCACGGATAATCCACGATTGCTGGTTCGAGACCCGGTTGAGAGCTTCACAATTGCATGTTATGTGTACTAATAATTGCATTTCTCATTACAGGTTCGCCATCAGACACTGATGCATACGACAGACATACGAACAAGACACAAGAAACCACAAACATAGAGATACCAGTAGTTTTATCCATTGACTCAAACTAAACGGCTTAAATAGCAGCCTGATTTCTGGACTCTCTCATTGTTTACCTTTGTGTATCTGCCACATGCTCAATATGCGTCTCTACCTCGGTTATTTTGTCACCGCTCTGCCTGGTGATCGGGGGATCAAGAAGGCGAATTGTGTTCGAGGTCACCCTGGCCTCTGGAAAGGCACCACTATAGAATCCTGGCTGCAGTCTTAATGCCAAAAAATATATTTAAGATATCACCTATATTAATTGACAGTACCCTTATGCCAAAGGATTGTAATATTCAACTGGGAACCACATCACACATACCAGCCGCCATGTTGAAAAATTAACGTAGGTAATCTCCTCACCACAAAACACAACAAAAAAATTTAACCTGAAACAAATAAGTAAAATCTCATTAATCAGTGCAATAATTTCAAGGTATATTTAAACTTAGGTTTATTTATTAAATCTTTCTTCAGTTTTTCCTATATTTAATTTTTATACACGTGCAATAATAATCTCTCTTCATTCTGCCAAAATACGAACGTCTCATTTTGTGACACGGATGTCATATATAAATTACGTTTAAAGCACCACTAGACATACCGTTTTCACTAAAAGACATTCGGATTTTAATCGAACTCTATGATCAAGCATCCATTCAAATAATATTTGCCAATCAGGTGTACGCTATTTTCTGGAAATCCCCTTTTCCTTCTATTTATAGATCCACCCACTACCTGAAAGTGTCCACCTAGCCCAATTACACAATTGCACCTTGTGACACTTACATTTCTGTGAAAATTGATCATGCCACACACAAACATCTCTTTATATAGTAGTAATACTTTATTCCATACAGCACCCTCTAGGGGTAACAGCAATTACGTAGCGCCCTCTAGGTCAAACAAAACAATTCAAACAAGCCAAGAAACAACGGGCTTTCACAAAAACACAAAAGTCTAAACATAATAATAATCAACTAGAGTTGGTTCACCAGAATCCGATTTTGATCTGGAGATAAATCAATATATTCGTAGGTAGAATGTGGATCACTCAGGGAGCATTCCATATATCGATCAAATAGCTATATTGATAAATACCATAGGGCCAATAAAAAAAAAGGTATGGTTCTCAGGCACTTTTTTTCAGAAATCAATGCGGGCGGGCGCTTTTTTATTTTAAATTTGTTGGTATGGTTCGATAAAAATGTCAAATGATAAGGGAAAAGCATGAAAATAACAGTTAATTTGCTAAATAAGTAAAAGCACTACAAAACAAAGGAAATTGTATGGTTTCATCTTCTTGAAAGAAATGGCGGAGCTGCAGCAGCTGAAAATTGGAAAGTTTTTATTGAAAATCAAAATAAAAATTTTTGATGCGGGGGGTTGAAATTGATGCGGGCGGTGCCTGAGAACCATACCTTTAATTTTTTTGGCCTAGTCATAAAATAATAAGTACAGAACAGCAAGTGACCAAAAAAGGAGAATGGTTGGTGCTTAAGAGAAGTTTGCGTTTCTCAAAGGCATCATAACAAAATGGCTATCTGTTTAATGATCTCTCCCTCTACAGTCATCATATAAATGAATTTGTCATAGTCGCTCAAGTTAGTAAACCTTGGACAACTTTGTATAATATGCCTCAGAAAAATAGATGTCATTACTGCAGCGACTGCACTGTAGAAGGAAGTGCTGTTCATCTTCCAACTCACACTCACAGCACAGGGTGCAGATTCTTTCAGAAATTTCAAGTTTGGGCCTTGTATATTGGCCCGTTTCGATGCATAAATTTAAAATTTGAAAAAGCACGTCTGTGGTTATAGTTATTAATAAGTTGGAGATGTTTTCCAAATCCAAAGTTTGAAAAAGTGCATAAGCATGTAGCTTGACCTGACTGGAGGCTAATGTTGTTTGCCAGTGTTGGACAAATTGAGTTTTTAATTACGTGACCAGATACTGAGAGGAAACATGGTTGCCAAGTTGTTGTTCTAAATTTTTCTGTACATTCCAGCACTGCGTTGGGACATTGTTGTAATGATGGTTTTGGGCGACATTAGGTCGGGAAAGGGCAATCAGTGAGTCAGCACTAGCTTTTAAGAGAGGGTTTTATATTTAAAGACACTTTTAATGGTTGTGATAGCTAGAGGGAACAAACCTACTTCGCCTCTTACAGCTGCTGTATTAGCATTTTTGTAAAAACCCAGAGAGTACCGGGCAAAGCTTAAGTAGCATCCTCCAGGCATGGATCCAGTATTTTTTTGCAGGGAGAGGTCAACAGGTGACATGCCTAAAAACTGTCAAAAAAAGTCGTTGGTTTAGAGCAGTCCCCCCCCCCCCCCACAGGGAGGGGTCAACAGGTGACATGCATAAACATTGTCTAAAAAAAGTCGTTGGTTAAGAGCAGCTCTCGACCCCCCCCCCCCCCCCCCCCACCCAGGGGATCTAACCTCTGGGGGATTTCCAAAATTAAAGTCCTTACTTTACAAAAGCTGATGGGAAACAGCCCTCTGAAGGGCCAATAATTCACAGCTTGTCAGTGTAAAGGGGGGGGGGGGGTAGGGGGGCCTTCTTGCTCCCTTTGAACCTCCCACCCCCACAATGCCGCGCCCCTGAATATAAGACTTTCCAGTGCACTTATTCAATGTGAGTCCAGAACACAAGTTAGCAGCAACGTCAATTTATCTTCGGGGGGGGGGATCCCCCTATATTGATGCCCCTGCAAGTAAGTACATTTAAGAGGGGGCAATCAAGAAAGCAGGAATGTTAATGACTGTAGCAGTCTTTGAAATTTGATGTGTTTTTATCTTTAAAAAAGTTTCTTTTTTAAAGTAAAGCAAGTGGTCATTAGCAGCTTTTTTATTAGAAACTACTGTACAAAATTCAATTTGGTTCGGCATAACCATGAGCCATATTTGGGTGCATTATGGACCCAAGTTTACATGTATGGGCTGCTGAGTAGGTAAGATATTTATTTTAACAGCACTTTATAAAATGTGAAGCATGATGAAATTTTTGCTGTTTCAAGAAGTAGGCTGTGCAAAGATAATTTTGTTATATTTTTCAAGGCAGATTTACTGAAACCTTGAATTTGAAGATGAATAAGGAATACATAACTAATTTGTGATCAAAATGATAAAATTAGCAAATTCAAAACCAGTAATTATGTGCAGTATCATATTTGTGTAGATTAAAATCTGCATGGGCACATCGTAAACAAAATGGTAATTTATGCATCTTATCAATGCTGAATGTGTGTACATGGGTGGTGATGGTGGAATAGGTTCCAGAGTAACAAAGGCCAGGTGTGTGAATGGAGTCCAGGGTACCAATGCTGGATGTGTGGTGCTTGTGGATTTTGTTCAAAGGTACCAAGGTTGGATGTGTGTACATGGATGTTGGTTGAATTGGGTTCAGGGTTCCAAGTCTGGATGTGTGAATACATGACTGGTGATGAACTTGGGTCCAGGGTACCAAGGCTGGATGAATGTACCTGGGTCTTGGTGGAATGGGGTTCAGGGTACCAAGGATGGATGTGTGCACATTAGTAGTGCTGGGGGAATAGGGTCCAGGGTACCAGTGCTGGATGCATGCATATGGGTGGTGCTCGTGGAATAGGGTTCAGGATACCAAGCCTGGATGTGTGAAAACATGACAGGTGGTGGTTTTGGGACCAGGGTACCAAGGCTGGTTGTGTGCACAAGGTGTTGATGGAATTGGGTCTAGGCACAGGCGCTTGAATTGCTATTAGTGTTAAATTTGTTCCTTTTCTTGGTCTTTTTCTTATAAATAATTAAATGAAAGATACTTGCAACATACTTTGCTAACCAACAGCTTTAAATTCCTTAGGGGTCTTTGATTCAATTGTTGTAAACATTCAACTTATTCCATTAGAGAGGTATAACTATTAGAGGCCTTATTCTTATATATCATCATTATGTTACCAGGTGTAAACAGTATTTGATAAAATACTGTATATATTAATAAAATGTAAGAAATGGACATTTTCATTTTATAAAAAAACTCCATATTAATAACTTTTATAAATTCTTCTTGGACTTGTGTCAGTATCTAGCTGATGTCAGTGTATTCCATGCAGGTCAAGTCCTATTTTGAGTGACTCCATGAAGATATGTTTATTTGCGAAAGGTTCATGATTGCTTGCATAATTGTAACCTTGTAAAGCTTCAACTATTTACAAACAGAATCCTTCTAATTTTGAATTTATATCAAAGTGATACAAAACAAGGATTTAGTATTATGAAAATATTAGGTATTTAATTAGGGTGCTTTCAGTATTGCTCTGATAGATTCTTTTGATACACTAATCTGAATAGCAGCTAATGTGCCTCTCAGCTATGCTGATTGGTGAAAAAAATCTTCATTCATGGAAGCCTTTGTTGATGCCAGTCTTTTCTATATTTTATATAACCCTTTTTGGCTGTAAAAAAAAGGCTGCAGTCAGACTGAAGCCAGAAACACTGGAAGTAAATATATTGGCATGTCTGAATTATGTAAATGCTCATTCATGATCAGAGATCAGTGTTGCTACCTTCGAAAACATATAACATTTTATACAGTCAGCTTTAAATAATTGCGATATTTGCAGTTGTTACACACAGTGCATGCAAAAATGTATAGTATTGGGACATTTAATTTGCATTTTTTTCATGCTATTAGCCTAAGTTGTTTTCTGCTTCAGGATGAGTTTGATTCAATTGTAGAAAACTGTTCAACATAAAAAAATATTAAAACTGAATATACTTCACATAAAAAAAATTAGCACTCGTTAAATATAATATAATGTTTCAAGTTTTCTTTTGGAATAAGAAAGAAAGGTTAATGTTAACAAAAATTTGAACTGAAACACTTAAATGTTCTTATAGCTATTAGAAAATTAGGGCAACTTTTAAAGAGGATTTTATCAAATAATTATTCAACTTTACTGTTTTAGCTCGCTGACTAAGACTTTTTGGCTTTTAAGTGTTTGGAATTAAATGCAAGCTGTATTTTAAATTTTCAGTTGTAAATTGTAATAGGTTTAAACTCATTTATTATTATATTAAAGCTATGAGAGCAGCTACTTTTAGCCATTATTTAAATGTTTTGAATCTGTTATCTCTTGAATTGTCAACTAAGTTGACTTTTTAAATTAACTTTCTGAAATTAAATATTTAAATAAAACTTGCAAATTGGTGTATACATTATAGCATTTCATTCAAATCTCTTAAGCTGGCTGGCCTTACTGAGCATAACACTGGTGCTCGCAGTTAGGTATATTGTGCAAACGTTCATATAATTTCATTTTTAGCTTAACTGGCAATATGTGGAACCAGTTTTTAGAAATTATAATTAAGAATTTTCTTAATCAAATGGATTCTTTCATCACTAATTTTTTTCTATTTGCAATTATTTAATTAAATGTGTATAATTATATTTTAGCTCACCTCCACTTTCTTCCTTATTGTATATTTAAAAGGGTTTCACACAGTCCAAGTGGGTATTTATCACGTGCATGTTAAAGTCAGAATATGAAATCTTTACTTTTACAAATGTGGGATTATGAGAGGCTCCAGCATCTTTCATGTTGTCCATAATTTTTTTTTAATCCACACCAAACACACTAAATGTGTAAGTAATACAAGTCGGTAGAGCATATTATGTGTATATTAATATGCTGAACTTTTTAAAAATATTAATAAAAAATAAAATATTACCTCATTTCCATTTACTAGGATTTTATACAAATTTTCTCGTTACCAATTCCAGCTGAGCACCATGACCCACAAGTCCCTTGTTATTCATTGTGCAGCAGATCAGATTAGGTTTGCTAGATTAATTATTGTTGTAATTCATAGTTAATAATATTTGTGTATACAGCTGTGGGGAAGACAAAATTTACCAATACTTGTACATTCAGTATTGATATGATAAATGAATACATGCAGACAACATGCAGACAACAGATATAGAAGTAGATGTGGAGCGTGGTGGCGTAATGGATAGGGCGCTGGACTTGTGACCGCAGGGTCTTGAGTTCGCGTCCCGTTCTGACCGCCGTCTGCGCTAAGACTCTTAGGCAAAGTCTTTACCACAAGAGTGCGCTCTCTCGACCCAGGAGTGAATGGGTACTTGTTTGGAAAATGTAGAACGAATAAACCTCTTGCGCCTGATAAGGCAGCTTGGGTTGTATGCTCCCCAGGGAGCCGAACAAAAGCTACAAGAATGAACAGGCCCGAAAGACCAGGAAGGCAAAGTCGGATGAGACTGACATCGTAGGTGATATCAGACTATAAAAACTCTATCCTTTACCTTTTTAGATATTAAATAAACCTTATCTTTCTTGAACATGGCCTGTCATGTAAATAGTTATTAGATTGCTGTTAATTGCATGACTGCATCTATTGTAAAAGAACACTTACAGGAAACTTACAAGTGTATTTCAAATATAATTTACCTGACCATTTCTGATATAGGTCTGTATTATGTATTCCACATTTTATGTCAAGCATTTTTAAACAACCAAAATGTTGTAGAAGCCAGGAACTGCCATCAGACTATCAACTGCCCATTTTAAATATATACTAATGTATGAAATATTCTTTTTTCATCTTTTGAGACAAGAGTTCCTGCCTTTTATAATGATTTGGGACCAGTTATGAGTCTTAGACTTATACATGGTATTTTTAATCACTTTTATTTTGTTTTTTTTATACCCACAATAAGTAGTTCTGTTTTAATATATGTTTCTATATTATCATGAAAGATAAGGTTTCGTCTTCAGCACCTGGTCGTAATGTATTTAATCTAGGAAAATTAAGGAGACAATCATTTAATGAAGGTTCATAGGAGCTTTATATAATAACCTATAATTAATACCCCATACTGGAAACGTTTCCTGTTCAGTGCATCCTCCAAAGTATGAAGCATTGTCTAAGAAATAAATGTTGTCTTTCCAGTGAATTAGTGATTTTTTTTTCATCAGAAGCACCTCGTCAATTTTTCATAATGGTTGCAGTGGACATCAAACGACAAAGACAAACAACAAAGAACATTTTCTGTGATTTTAAATATTTTTCAAAACATATATTATTTTGTAGACATTTTTGAGACATGATTCAAATGCAAATATGCAAATCTCTAAGTTCTTTGTTTTATCTTATTGTCCATAAAATATTCTCTGTGTGTGAAACATGTTTTATATATAAACATGTTTCAAGAGGATAAAAGCATGTTTTGGCAGTTGAAACATCAGTGAGTCATGAAACATGCTGGAAACATGTTTCGAAAATGGTACAGAATTGTGTTTTAAATAGAAACATGAAACATGTCCTCAGTTTTTAGAGTGTAGGCGTTGAATAGTGGGGGTAGGCCCTTAGGTGGCTTGACACAGCTTGTGATCTCGGCATACATGTTCCTAATAGTTGAATAAAAGTTACCACATACTTCTAATTCTAACACGTTGAAGAAAAGGCCTTACTTAAGTCTACAAAGTGTTTACTTCCCTGCCGAGTATAGGTATCAATCAGGGATTTTAAAATAAACATGTGGTCAGCCGTGCGGGATTTCTTAACGAAGCCAGTTTCCCCCCTCGACTTCGGTTGCCTAAACTCCAAAAACAAACCAGTCGTTCGTTAAGGACTGAGCTATATATTTTTGCAAGATTACTAGATACTGTTATTCCACAGTAATTTTCAGGCATGTTTGCGTTGATAGATTTAAAAAATGTAGGATATCACAGCCACCCAAGTCTTTTGGGGTAATGGCCTCCAGAAAAGAATCTATTTAGAATTAAGGTTAAGGGCTTGGCAAAACATTCGGCTACGACTCAGAGCATTTCATTAGCAATACCGTCAGAGGCGACAGCTTTACCAACATTTCAAGTTTCTAATTACCTTGTGCACCTCAGATTCTTGAATACGGCAATTGAGTTTGTTAAAACAACTATGTTTTCCCAATTCACTAAGTCCACCAGTAATTTTTCTTTCAATTCTAGCATGTTTCCCCCTTGTGAGTTGGATGCCAGTTGAATTTTAAAATTGCTGTGCCAAGCAGATGGACTTGTTTCATTTTTGCAAGACTCGGTTTGCATAACCTCAACTTCATTTACTAGCTTCCAATTCTCGAAGGTTTTTTTTTTCAAAGCAATTGTCAAGTTTTTTCATTGATGGATGCCTCGAATTCACGTTTTTTTTCCGAATCAGTTTCTTATGCCTGTGTTTTCTTGTAGTGATGACAAGTGAACGAAGTGAATTGCTGAAAGGTTGTTTTTGCAAGTATTTGCCCAGTTTCTTGCATTCCTTTCTTAGCTCATTGCAGGGCAAATCATGCCACCTTTGTCTGACCAACTGTAAAGGTCGCTTTTTCTTCTCTCTCAGAGATCTATCTGCGATTTGATATAAAATATTTGTTAAATTGTCCTACAGTTCACTGGGAGTAGCATTAGAGTTATCCTTAGATACAACTGTAGTTTGTTCTGGATATCATTGCCATATAAAACCGACTAAATTATGCTTTGATTCCTTGTCCCAATTATACTTTTTGGATTCCTTGACTAACTTGATTTTAAGGGGGGGGGGGGAGGTTAAAAAAGATGAGATCGTGAATGATATGTGACAGTGGTCAGAAAGGGTTGAAAACCATTCTTGAACTCTAAAATTTAAGATGTCAGGAAATAGTGAAAAAAAAATGTTCTAGCGCATAGGCGACCATGCTACTCCCATTGTACTGATGGTAAGTCAGCTGTCCAAAACTATCACCGACCATTCAGGATTCTAAAACCACTGGTTTTGCATAAATAAATCAGACTAGTACCCATTCACTACGATTCGGCCTTTTGAAATGAGTTCGGCAAAGTCTCATCAAATTCACGCATATTTAATGAGGTCAGAGGTCACCGCAGTTGGAGGTACCTTGATGATTTGGAAAATCCTATGGATTCACATGAAACTCATACATATTTACCAATAGACTTTCTCACCTGATTTACATTCTCATAAAAGTTCACGCAAATTTAATGAGGTTAGAGGTCACCACACTTTGAAGGTACCTTGGTGACTTACAAAAATTCAATGGTTTTACATGAAACTCAATATACATATTTACCAACAGTATCTCGAGACCTGAAATACATTTTCATCTAAATTCATGCAAAATTAATGAGGTCACAGGTCACTAAATACACGATGGGCGTATCATACACATTTCGCTGCTCTTGTCTATTTTGTCTCTCACAGCCGCATCGTCATTCGTATAAGATCTGGGCTGCTTGGCCTTTTAACGACCTTCACATGGCATATTTAATCAGATGCTTTAGATACATCTCCCGCTTGACTACCTCGCTTCATATCTCCATTGCTGTTGGGAAGTTTCTCCCGTAGCATGTTCTCCTGAGAAATTAATCAAACATGGGGGACTCCACGTCTGCGTCTAGCTGGACCGCTGTTAAGGTGACTGCCACGGCCCAATCGCTCATTTTTCGTGCACGATAACTCAACAAATACATACTTCTGCTTTCCCAAATTCACAAGGATAATTGGTACAAAAGAGGGCTCCAGATCTGTCACAGATCTGTCGGAAATCCAATATGGCTGTCACAGTCCAATCGCTGATTTTCTTTCACGCGTGATAACTCAGCAACAACATACTTCAGCTTTTCCAAATTCACAGGGATGATTGGCACATATGAGGGCTCCAGACTTGTTGAATAACACACATATTGGAATTCCAATATGGCCTCCACAGCTCAATCGCTGATTTCCTTTCGGGCGCGATAGCTCAACAACACCATTTTTCAGCTTTCCCAAATTCAAAGGTGGTTGTAGGTAGGTATTAGGGCTCAAGACTTATTGAATAATACCTGTCGGAATTCCAATATGGCCGCCACAGCCCATTTGCTGATTATCTTTCGCTCCCGATATCTCAACAACAAACTACTTCAGTTTTTCCAAATTCACAGGGATGATTAGCTCCGCTGACTGTAAGTCATCTGAGCTATAGCGATCACTCTTTGTCCGTCGTCCGTCTGTCCGTTAACCAGGCACAAATCGTAACCGCTGGACCTAGAATATTGTAACTTGACATTCTGAGAGGTCCATAATAAATCTCCTTGGAAGCCAGAAATTAGGTCTCTGTTACCCATATCCTTTGAGCTATGGGGCCCCAAAGTACCCCCCAGAATATTAAACAATTTCAGTCAAAAACTTCAATATCTCATTTACTACATCACTGATGGTCATGATTTCTGGCATACATATTGATCATGAGGTGTTCCATCAGTTCCTGCAGACTGGTGGCGCCACCTGTATTTTTTTTTATTTTTCACGATTTTTTTTCTCTATTTTTGAGACCTTTAAAAATGTGAACATCGGTTAACAGGGCACAAATCGTAAAGACTGCACCTAGAATCTTTTATCTTGACACACTGAGAGACCTATGAAGAGTCTCTATGGAAACCAGAAATTAGATCTCTGTTACCCATATCCTTTGAGCTATGGGGCCCTAGAGTACCCGCCAGATTAGTAAACAATTTCATACAAAAACTTCAATATCTCATTAACTACATCACTGATGGTCATGATTTTTGGCATACATATTGATCATGAGATGTTTCATCAGTTTCTGCAGACCGGTGGCGCTACCTGTATTTTTCGATTTTTTACGAATTGTTTTCTCTATTTTTGAGACCTTTAAAAATGTGAAAATTGTTAACAGGGCACAAATCGTAAAGACTAGACCTAGAATCTTCATTCTTGATACAGTGAGAGACCTATGAAAAGTTTCTATGGAAACCTGAAATAAGGTCTCTGTTTCCCATATCCTTTGAGCTATGGCCCTCCAAAGTACAGCTCAGAATAATGGAAAATTTGATAAAAAAGCTGAAGTATCTGTATAACTAATGCAGAGATCACCATTACTGTTTGCATTGATATTGATCATGGAGTGTTTCATCAGTTTCTGCAGACTAGTGGCACCACCTGTATTTGTTCGGGTTTTTTAACGATTTAAAAAACATCTGTTAACAGGGCACAGATCTTAACAACTGGACCTGGAATCTTCATTCTTGACACACAGAGAGAACCATGAAAAGTCTCCATGGAAACCTGAAATTAGGTCTCTGTTTCCCATATCCTTTAAGCTGTATGGCTCCAAAGCACAGCTCAGAATAATGGAAAATTTGATACAAAAACTGAAGTTTCTGAATAACTACAACACTGATGGTCATGATTTTGGCATACATATTGATCATGAGGTGTTCCATCAGTTTCTGCAGACTGGGTGTGCCACCTCTATTTTTTTCAAATTTTTTACGAATTTTTTTCTCTATTATTGAGACCTTTAAAGATGTGGTTATCTGTCAACAGGGTACAAATCGTAACAACTGGACCTAGAATCTTCATTCTTGTCATGCAAGGAGGCCCATGAAAAGTGTCTGTGGAAACCTGAAATTAGGTCTCTGTTTCCCATATCCTTCAAGCTATAGAACTCCGAAGTATCCCTCAGAATAATGGACAATTTGATACAAAAGCTAAAGTTTCTGAACAACTAATGCAGATATCACCATGATTGTTTGCACGGATATTGATTATGGAGTGTTTCATCAGTTTCTGCAGACTGGTGGTGCCACCTATATTTTATTCAATTTTTCGATGTTTTTTTTTTCTCCATTTTTGAGACCTTTAAGGACGCTGTCATCTGTTAACATGACACAAATTGTAAAAACTGGACCTAGAATGTTCATTCTTGTCATGCAAGAAGGCCCATGAAAAGTGTCTGTGGAAACCTGAAATTAGGTCTCTGTTACCCATATCCTTCACGCTATAAGACTCCGAAGTATCCCTCAGAATAATGGACAATTTGATACAAAAGCTGAAGTTTCTGAACAACTAATGCAGAGATCACCATGATTGTTTGCATGGATATTGATTATGGAGTGTTTCATCAGTTTCTGCAGACTGGTGGTGCCACCTATATTTTATTCAATTTTTCGATGTTTTTTTTTCTCTATTTTTGAGACTTTTAAGGATGCTGTCAAATTTGATACAAAAGCTGAAGTATCTGAACAACTAATGCAGAGATCACCATGATCCTTTGGATATTGACCATTAAGTGTTTTTATTAGTTTCTGCAGACTGGTGGAGCCACCTGTATTTTTTTTTTAGTTTACGCATTTTTTCTCTATTTTTGAGATATATAAATACAGACACAATCTTGGCCTGTTGGTTAATCTGTTTGATGCTTCAGTTGAATGGGTATATACTACCATTCAGATGATAAAAATTCCTTTTGCGAATGTCTTCCCAGTTAGCTGAGCGTCATGACCCATGGGTCACTTGTTGGTACATATTAGGGCTCCAGGCCTTTTGAATTACAGACCTGTCGGAATTCCAATATAGCCCCACAGCCCAATCGCTGATTTTCTTTCGCGCGCAATATCTCGACAAAAACATGCTTCAGCTTTCCCAAATTCACAGGGATGATTGGTACATATGTGGGCTCAAGACCCATTAAATTACTGACCTGTCAGAATCGCAATATGACCGCCACTGCCCAGTCACTGATTTTCCTTCACCTGTGATATCTAAACAACGACACGCTTTAAATTTCCCAAATTCACAGGGCTGTTTCATCAGGGGCCCGCTTGATCACTTTGAAAAAAGTGATCACCATGTCCGTCTGTCTGTCCGTACGTCCTTCCATCCGTCCGTGACGCATTCTTTCGCTAGCGATATCCCAAAGAGAATCCGATGGATTTTCTCAAACCACAGAGGATGATTGGTGCCTAAGAGGGCTCCGTCCCTATCTAATTTCAGACCCGCAAAAAATTAAATATGGCCGCCAGAGCACAATCGCTTATTTTCTTTCACGTGTGATATCCCTAAGGGGATACAATGGATCTTTCTCAAATCTAAGAGGATGATAGGTTCCCAGTAGGGCTCCGTCCCGATTAAATTCCAGACCTGGAAAATATTCAATATGGCTACCAGAGCACAATCGGGGATTTTTTTTCGCGCATTATATCCCTCAGAGAATATGTATCATCTTTCTGCAATTCACAGGTATGATTGGACAATTTTCACTATACACCAATTCACTCTGTAAGGCCCTCTGAGGCCCTCGTCCGATTAAATCTAGTTCTTATATTGTATAAATTACGCCTCAGATAATTTTGTTAAAAACACTTTTGGTAGTAATAATTGTCAGTCTTTCTGATCCGAGGCGTAATGTGCAGTATGTCTTTACGGTTTCGTATTAGAATACCAGTATGTTACGGAACCTAATATAAACAGATCACGTATGCGTGATGAACACAAATTCTGTAACAGAGATAAAAAAATCAGATTCTGTAACACTAGGCAGCGTCTAAGGGAATGAATAAAGAAGTAAGTGTTTTTTTGTTATAAAAAATAACTATAATTTATTCTTAAAACAACCCTAACATTAAAATACACTTAATCAATACAATTATACAGTAAAACAGCGGTATAACAACAAATCAATACAATCACACAGAAAAATAAACAATGTGCACAGTACCTGGATACCAACACCGTCACAACGATAAGTTCTTTAAATGTATACTCTCGGAGAATGACAGTCCAGTGTAAAGCTCTTGTAACAATCCAGAAAGTAAACTGAAGTCCAAATACACAAAATCTATGAGAAACTCTGAAGAAAATCTATAATTGCCGCACACGTCGTATAGGGTCCCAGAAACTGACACACGCTTCTGCGTCCACTGGAAATATTCTCTGCTCTGTTCTCGGCTCTAAAACACAGCCCCTTTATATACCTTCACACCCCAACCCGAGAATTTTCCACTTCCCGAACAGTCTTAAGGATCCTACACAACACAGTAAACACGCGTTACAGCAATCATCTAGAAGAACATCGCTGTGTGTATCTCTACATACCAGGGTCATCACGTGACCCACGACCAGGCGTGTAAGCCCAAGGCTAAGATGACAACGAGAGTTAAACCAGTACGGATTAAACTCAGAATGTCACAAACGGCCCGGCCAGGTTGTCACAACACGAGTTACGCCCGTGTCACACAATAAAAAGAGCACCTGTAACAAGTGCCATTAATGTCGAATCACATATAATTGTAACTCGGTATTCATAAAATTAAGGAGACCTATATATGTGAGAAACCTTGTATTTGCATCAATATTGTATTGTGTGATGTGAATAAGTGTGTTTTCCTACCATTCTCTGTATAAATGTTATAAATGAGACTTAGCAGCAATTCTCTTACTTAGTGCACCCACTCTTATTTGCAGAATAATGGGAGTGCATTTTCCAGAACAGTTTTGTTTACTGAATCCGTGAAACTCCCAATTATGAACAGTATTAATATTGAGTCGCTTTTATGTAATTAAACTGCCTTCTTTGTCAACAGATAAAGGTTAATGGAATTTAATGAAAAAAGTGACATTAAGTGACATGAAGAGATGTATCAATTAAAGTTCTGTAAAAAGTGTTTGACTTTCTCAAAACATGACATGGTAACAGAAATATCAATTGACATTATGATCACGGTGTTATCGCCTACATGTTGCGGGTCGGGCGTGTCATTGTGGATATTTGCACGTGTCAATGTATTGAGCTCTGAAAGTAGGTTTCTGCGTGTAAGTGCAAGAAGATGGATATTGCTTAAAATGGACTAGTCGATGTGACGCTACGTGCAAGTGAAAAGCATATCCAATGTCGGGTGACAGTGCAGTTTTCCCTGAGGATACGTGACAGAAATGATACAGAAATGCCATGTGCTTGTTCACAGAAGGTAAAAGGTTTCGGGTCCAGATAAATTAAGAACATTGTCGCGCTCAGAGGTCACAGTTCAGTGGACCAGGATGATAATGGTATGTACCAGAGTTTAAAGTCAACCAGGTTCGTGAACACGTAACGAGATGACTGGATTTGATAGGACTGCCATGTTGAGTTCAAAGACGATTATTCCAGCATTTAGACTGTCAAGTTATCTCTTGAAGATGTATACGTTGCCAAATAATTCTGATGGGCACAATGTACTTAGCATATTCAGTCTTTATCTATGGATTTAATTTTCTATGCGAGACTGTCTACCATCGATATTCTTTTGGGAGTATGATTATAGAGTTAATGCTGAAACCTTGGTCTTGTTGTTTTTGTGTGACCGTGTGGGAGGGAAGTACTACTCCGCACTTCTCTTATAATATTATAAAGAATAAAGAACCCGAAAGTCCCCCGAGTGGTGTTGTGTTAATAAGAATAAAGCACATTTTTTTTTACTTTGAAGATATATTTCAAGATACCAAAGTGGATCAGACCTGTTTTGATTGATGGCGCAGTGAGAATGTGTGTGAAGAAACGCTAATTTCGCCATGAACGCATGATAATTGTTACAAATTATGCCAAAATCGCAAATAAAGAAAAGAGACAGCTTATCATACAAACGTGTACAAATGTTATGAAAATCGTTTGTCATTGTTGAGAAAAGCAGCTAACAGATGGATTTACATCCAATGTACGTCGAACGGATGTTCACGAAAGGTCTAGCTTCGGAGTGAGGTGAAAAGGCATGGACTGTATACTAAGAATATTTAGACCTCTACAAATACAAAATTATAACGAAATAGTTCTTTTATTGACAGTATTTGCTGGTACAGAAAGGTACAAAATAAAGGAATTTATACATAATAACTGTATAAAACAAGATTTAAAGAATGTCTGTTTACAGTAGATGAAGAATGAATAGCGTGCTCTTATGAGTAATTACTACGTTTACTGTAACTCATTCCATAAATCTGATTTCGGATCTCCACAAGAACACGAGGATTAAATCATCGCCGTGACAGGAGGCCCGGCCTTACACGAGCCAGGCTGGCGTAAGTGCTCTGTGGCTTTTAGTGAGAGCGTGTCTATCTCGTCTATATATTACAAAACTGGCCCGAGAGGACAATGGATGAAGAGGGCCTCAATCCCTTCAGCTCCTTACATGCCCGCTATCTCATTTTGCCATGAACTATTATGTCCGAGGAAATTGTTTATCTAAATTATCGGGGTCACATCCTCAATCCCAGACCGACAAACCGCAGTTCTATGAGGCCTATAAAACACTTTTTCCTGAGCATTAAATCTATTGCTATTTAGGATTCATAAGGATAGCGCACAAGAATGAAAAAAGTGTTTAGTCTGCCTAAATCTATGTCTTTTAGAGATGACGGGGCACACTTCCTTTAATGTATATCTGAGTTATCTATAACATTTTGGCGTAAGAGGTTCATGTAGCAGAGCTTAAGGTCTAAATAAACAAGGCTGTACGAATGTGCATCCTCAATTAACACCTTGATACACTTATAGACATTCAAGACATTTTACCACTTTGCGATTCATATACAACATTTCAGGTAGAAATCTCAAACCGCTGAAGGTGGTCACAGCAACTTACTTTTTTGTGTTAATAATGATAAACAGAGGTCTCCTAAGCTTCATGTATTAATCAGTTACCAACATCATTTGTAAATATAATACATTAATCCTCAGGCTCGATTAATAATCATTCTTCCATGATTCCTTATATATAATCAATCAAACAAGAACTGAAGCTATTCCAAAGTAAATGTATTGACTGAGCAGGTCGGCTATATTAAGAAAACCGTTATATTAGTTTAGGATTTGTCTTATAATGAAAGACGACCACCATCCGTATTTGCGCAACCCAAGATATGATTTATCTAATCAAACCAAGTATTTTATTCCATACACATACACTGGTCCATATACAGATAATTACCATGACAACAGTGCAGCCATTAAGAGTGCAGTAGTGGAGAGACATGCATGAAGATGAAGATTAATAAAATGTATCCACTAACATGTGACCCTATGGGTGATTATTTTGTTAAGTGAATGTAGAGGACAAATGCTGTTTCTATCGATTTGTTTTACCGAATATACCAACATTACACACGGTACTGACATATTATTAACATTTATTCGCGTTAGCAACGAATGTCGTGCTTTTCTTAACAGCGCACAGAAGAAAGCTTCCGGAAGCGGTTTTCATGGTTACAAACATTACAGATGCACTACACCATTTAGGCAGAGACATAAAAAATCCGGTAAGCATTATTGAATGCTACTCCAAGCTTGTCATTGGTACCATGCTTATATATAGGAACACGAAAAGCTATAGAAATACATGGTTCCACAGTACATTTGACATATTAAGACTCGTCATGCTTTCACATATTGCACAACGAAGGCGAAAGTATGATACCTTGCTTCGCTCCGTTTGTGACAATATGGATTTCAGTGTCTGAAAAGTTTCAACTGACACACATATCTTGTTTAATATACCAATAAAATATAAATCTAACTAAAACAATGGGAATGGTAAATCATGATGCCCTGTTAAACAGAGTGGCATATGACAATCTGTCAAAGGCCCTCGTTTTGTCAAGAGCACACACAAACATATTGGAACCCATATTAATATAAAACCTTAAATATTATTTAAGTGTGTACATAGAGAGTTCAAGTGCTTCTTTAAAGCCCAACTAATTATTACATATCAGATATCTGATCAGTATACATAAAATCAACCATTTCATTCTGAAAATTATTATTTTATTATTTTTATTATTATAATTATTATTATTATGATTATTATTATTATTATTATTATTATATTTTTTATTATTATTTAGATTAAGCACAGTTTTATTATTAGGCACAGAATGATTTGCTTAAGATCGTTTTAAGAACGTTTACTAATAATAACAGATTAAAACTGATATCTGAATACTTACACTACAAGACTGTAATGTTTCTGGGAGGTAAACTCGTTTGAAGTTCAACCTGTCAAATGCCGCTGTTGTATAACATAGAGTTAGTACGCAATAAAACCATGGGATATAAGGTTTCCTAAGACGCACACACATAAAAATTAATCTTTTCATCTTGCAAGTAAGTTTCAAATAATAAGTAAGTTTCTACAAAGGATGACAGATGTTGATAGTGCAGTGGATAAAGCTCCGTGCATGACATAAGGGTGAAACATGCGGCTCATTTTTTTGAGTCTGTAATGTAACACCACGCCGGCTGATTAATGAAACTGATATGTCATGATAGCCGTGGTTAATCCTTAAAACGTTGTATACCAACGCGCTGGTAGACAGGTGAATTCGAGTGTATTGTGCTTAAACCTTTGGCGCTAGAAATATAGAAGGGCGACAATGCTTACACATATTGATAATAAATGACTCGTGTCCACAAGGCAGGCGGAGAGGAAATGAAAATGATTAAGGCACACCAGAACAAACCATACAAAATGGTTAGAATAGTATTAATTTTAACATTAAGTAACTGATCACCGCGTGGACATTGTCAGAATCATTGTCTGCATGTGCACATAGACTGCTTGATCTTGTAAACTTCCTGCTCAATACACCCAGTGTCTATTTGGTAAGTGCCGTCAGTGTCGTCCTGAAATTTTTTTTGGTATATTTGCTAAAGCTGTCTAAAGCAGATTCATGCATATACAGACAAGTACATTTTTTTCTGAAACGGCTGAAATGTGTGATGAAGACCATAGAAAAATTCTCTTTACCTAACTTGTGTTGAGTGACTACCCGGAGTCTATAACAAAATACGTGATCTGTGCTGTACCAAATGTTCCAGATGCGGCCTCAGACCTCAAAACACGTGATTAAAATTATCTTAGTTCAGCGGGGTAAAGACAATATTGTAGTCGAGTCCACGCCAGCCGAGTCAATTCCAAGTCCAAGCCACCCGAATCCAAGTCCGAGTTCTTTAGGTTCGAGTCCAAGCTTCACATCCTTCAGTCCGAGTTTAAAGCTGTAGCCTAAGTCCCAGTCCCAGTCCAATCAAAATATTTTGATATGAAACACTTTAAATTGGATATTTTAGATAATCATGAATATTTCTGTTAACATTTACACATGTTTTTGATAGATGTTTAACACATTACGCTCCCGATGCAGAGATAAAACTTTATTACATACAGTCTTGATTTTTATACGTCCGTCTTATGACGGGAGTATTATGGGATACAAACCGTCCGTCTGTTAACTTTTAGTGTCGCAGCGATAACTTACCGGGGCTTTGATGGATTTTCGCGGAACTCGCCAAAGTACTTAACAACAGATTATCTCGCCCATGTTCGATTATGGGGAAAGGTCCATGCCTATTTAATAAGGTCACGTGTCACTCGGCTACTTAGTGTTGTCGCCGCGATAACTTACGAAGAATATTTTGATAAACATTTGGATTAAAACTAAGAGGTCACCACAATGTGGAGGCACCTTGGTGACTTATACCAAAAATCCTCTGGATTTTCATGAAATTCGTTAAACATGTTTACCAATAGACTTTCTTACCTGATTTACATTCTCATCAAAATGCATGCATATATAATGAGGTCGGAGGTCACCGCACTTTGGAGGTACCTTGGTGACTAAAATGTATCCTGTGGATTTACATGAACCTCATTAAACATTTTTACCGGTAGACTTTCTCATCTGATTTATATTCTTATCAAAATCCACGCATAATTAATGAGGTCAGAGGTCACCAGATACACGACGGTCGTATTATGCACGTTTGCGGTGCTGTTGTTTTAAAATATTCTGTGAATAGTTCACATATAAGAGCCCTAAATTGAGCTTTTCCACTTGCGCGGAAACGCGTGTGTTTCCGCGGAATCCCCCTTCCCGTGACGTGTTTTCACAAGGGATTCCCCGTCCAAAAGCCTTCCCGGCATCATGTCGAGCATGCATGTGTTCGTTCACTGTATGCATGTATACATTTGAAATTTCGTTATATTTGCGCGCGGAAACGCGCGCTGAAAAATCGCGCATCGCGCGATGTTCATTCCACCCGCGCGCGTTTCCGCATGCATGGAAAAGGTATACCTGAATTACACTTGCGCGATATTTTCAGCGGGCGGAAACGCGCGCATTTTCGCGCGCATGGAAAAGGGTCCTAAAGGAAAATGGGATCAAGGGTAATACTTCTTCACGTAACGTTTGAGAATAATAATAAAAAGTTATCCATCATTGGAAAGCGTAGTTAATCTGCTTTCAAATGATATCAAATGTGATGACCATGACACTCTTTCAAGGTCAACTTCGGGTCTACAATCACAAATATAATGATACATGTAAATTTACCTTAACCGTATCACATTCCATTTACCGAATGGTGTCTACAACAGGTCTGGTATTTAAAATAGCAGTATTAAAATGCTAATACGTGCCAAAGTCTGTTTATCTAAATTTGTGTTACATGCCTGCTTATTGCACTTTTACCTGTTGAGTAAAGAGGTCGTCTAAGGATAAGAAATACTGTGCAGCGGGTCTTATGTAATGCGAAATGTTACGTTTGTGTATGAATCCTAAATGCTGAGACTAAAGGTGCTAATCACCAGCGCAGAATATTAATTGTGTCAATTATGAATTTAATAATGTCTAAAGTAAAAATATATAACGCCTGTAGAGGGGACAGGACGGGCACATTTTCCAGCTGACGGTGGACAAAATGTCTCAGCAACTCAGAATACCCAGATAGTTCGGGCGTCTTTCTAAAAGCATGATCTGATTATAAGTTTTAATAGTAATAATAATAATAATAATAATAATAATAATAATAATAATAATAATAATAATAATAATAATAATAATAAATCTAACCAAAGGCTAGAAATATCGTTTTTCACTATATTTTATCATGCATTAACACTAAGCAGGGGATTTTGAATGATGTTGAAGCTCTTCCAAACAACATTTCATTTGATGCAAATTTTTCAATGTTTTTATTTACTAAAAATTAAAATTATCGCACTAAAGACAGTTATAGCTACGATATATACTGAGGTCAGATTCAAAACGAAGTTGTTCAGTTAAACGACACACGTGATGTATAACACGTGATGTTTATATAAAATGCACTGACATATTACAGTATGATTATTCGGCAATTGTTTGTGGTGGAGGGAATCTAGTACGACTTTAATACAGACGGCATGGCAAGCGCCTGTGTTTTTGGCTGATAACCGGGGACCAGTAAACACACGGCTGTCCAGCAGACCTATGTGGCTCCATGCAGACGAGTACCACCTTTGGGGGTCTGGTCTGCTGGTTTATTGAAGCTATCAGTCATCCAAGCAGTATCATCAATTTACCTGACGATAAGCATGCAGGACGTTCCCGGGGGAGGGGCCGCCTTCCGGCCGAGATGGCCATGCATTGCCGCCGCTCAGCTCCGGGAGTCCACATCAAGCGGGACGGATGGCCATCCATGTATCATTTTGAAAGTGTCAGCTGATCTTTACAGGGGCAATGGTGAGGAACCAAGTGCAACTTTGTGTTGTAATCAGCTCGAGACCTGCCGGCAGCCTCTCCGTAATCCTACCACTGGTTAACATTCATATGAGGCTGCCTGGCATTTACTTTAAAGACGCTCGTTTAAGTGTGAGTTTTAATTGCACATTTGAAATAATGAAATGTTAACTTTTACGCCAGCTTTGCAAGCAATTACGAGCTATTTCTGACCATTCCTGTACGTTATATAACCCGGAGAGGGTTTTTTGAAGAGCTCTGACTAGAGGGTTCCATCTGGAACCTCTAAGGGTTCCCCACTTGCTCCACTCTAATTAACTCTTAATGGTTATTCATGTAACCGTTCTTTGTCAGAGTGTGTACTCTAGATATTTACACTATTCTTTATCAATCGGGGCAGTCTTAACTGCTACATCTTTAGCCCTCAAAACCCATCCGGCTTCAGCCTTCATTCTCTATATATAACTGCTAGGATAAAGTACACCTTCCTGCCGTTACAAACTTTTAACCCATACAATTCCTTTTCTTCCTGCAGACTGGTGTACTAAGGGGAGCTTAAAAAAGCTTAATATATATTAGTAATAAAAAAGTAACTCTGTACTACAGTGTTATGTGTATTTTAATAAAAAAAAGTGGGTTCTTCTCGTGCATGACAAATATCAGATAAATATATGCATATGCATTCACCTCCTGTATTCCCTTGAGCAGTAATATCAAATACCTGGTTGTTTGTAGAATCTTTTGACTTCATTATACAAGCTGAATAAAACTTCTTAACACCCTTGTAGACATACCTGTATATTCAACATTCTGTATATACAAAAAAAGTTAAACAGACAACCTTACGAGAAAAGGGTGGTGGATTTCTTGTAATAGATAAATATAAATAAAATGTATGTAAGCTAATATTTTAATAATTATCAGGCCAGTCTTTACAAAAAGCCAAATGCTTTACAAAAACATACATTAGGGCTTTTGTGTTTTTACTGCTTTAATGTGTGGAAACTGTTTCCCTAGTAATTTGCATGGTTGTACCATCTATATGTGATGAACTCTGCCGCCCGTATGCTGAGCATGCATGAAATTAGAACGCGGTTTAGCCTAAAACCGCGGTTTAGTAAGTCGGGGTTTTGTGGACTAGCTCGTGTTTGTATTGATCAAAGCTAAATCCCTGCATGTGTTCCTTCTAGATTAACGGAGGATTATGAAGGTTTGCATATAACAGGGCACATCTGCCTTCATATATAACAGGGCACATCTGCCTTTACATAAAACAAGGCACGGTCTACCGATACATATAACAGGGCACGATCTGCCTTCCCATATAACAGGGCACGGTCTGCCCTCACATATAACAGGGCACAGTCTACCTTCACATAAAACAGGGCACGGTCTGCCTTTGCATAAAACGGGGCACGGTCTGCCTTCATATATAACAGGGCACGGTCTAACTCCACATATAACGACGCACCGTCTGCCTTCAGATATAACAGGGCACCGTCTGCCTTCAAATTTAACAGGGCACGGTCTGCCTTCAAATAGGAGCATGCAGGATAGTGTACATTCATGCACTAACAATTAGAACAGGGGGTCACCCTTCTCGCTGCTATGGAGTAGGCCTATACTCCGAAAAATCAGTGCCAATATCAATAATGCACACGGCATCATATAGACACAAACAAACAACGTCATCTATCTTCGTTTCCGACATGATCAGTCAGTGTAAAAATCCCTGATGTCTCTCAATAATTTATTGTGTAGACATGTAAATATAACAGAATCTGAAATTGATTAATGAGGAATAAAATACTTGCATGGCACAAAAAGATCTTGGAGTTCATTTTTTAAGCTGTGTGAATCTGTAGTTATCTGGGTTTTTTTTCATCATACCTAACCAAATCTATATTTTTCATTTATACACCTTCAATGAAAATGAAACATTAGCTAAACACCTGCTCTATGATTGGAACACAATCAAACCAACACCGAATATAGTTTAAGAGTTAACGACGTCATAGGTGGCATACGGTAGACGGCTTACAATCAGTAAACTAGCTAGACACAGAGTCATAACAAAATGACAAAAGGAAATGCTAGTGAGAGACACACGTGAAGTGCTGTATTTGGAAACACGCATTGATTTACAGGACGGTCCCCAATAACATACTGATTTTACTTATTAATTAACGTGTTTTGATCCAGCTGAAATTTAGTAATTTCTGACTATATCAGTAAAAATCGCTCGTACCGAGAAAAAAAAACCACATTAATTATTTTGCTGTTCTTGAATGCATTGGCGTCGATTTATCTTTAAGGGTGGCGGGATGACTCGCAGGCGTAGTGGGATAAACAAATTGGAACAACTATTTTATAAACATATTAGCTTAAAACCCCTTTATACCGGGCCCTTTATCAGCGTTTGGGGATGAATTAACTAAAATGAGGAATTTTGGCTCATTTTTTATTCTAAAAGTTAAAAGAAAATATAGATTTTCAGTGTGATACTGTCATAATAAGAAATGTACAGATAATTTTTTGTGACGCTGCGGTCGCGGCAAGATATTCATATACCGGTATGTTTACCTTGAAGACCTGGTGGGTGAGGTTGTTTAAATTTGCGAACCGGAATGGGAAGCTGGGGCATTCAGGTTTCCGATGATCATTTTTTCTTAAAATTTTATTTGGTGAAAGTAACCGCCTTCATTTTTTAATGCTCACTTATCTAATTCTAACCCTACGTATGTTCATCTGCAGAGTTTCCATTTTGGTTTTGGACTACTTGACAGGGCGGTAGCACTCGCTTCCTATAATTTTTATTTTGTATCCAGGTGCCATCAAGGCCCGGTGTCTACCACACCTGCGGGTCCTGAGTGTAATCATCCCTACTGCTAGGTCCTAACACCGAGGAACTCCCTAAAGACGCACTCGTACGTGTGTGTGATACACGGCTGTGGGGCACAGCCTTCCCATTAAGCTTGCAGAAGCTTGCTCACCCTGGTTTGGGGCCAACCGTGAATCCCTCGTCGCCTCGGCTGAGATTCGAACCCATTATCTCCCGGCTTTGAGTCCTGCGCTCTACCCCTGTGCCATAGAAGCCGGTTTCCGATGATCTTTGACTGAATGAAGAATATGTTGATATGAGGAAGACATGAACGATGTATTTAATGTACGTTTTAGGAAAGGAAACTAGTCCTGAAGAAAGATACGGAAATATGCATACCTCGTTAGTAGCTGAAGCGGACCACCACCCCACCCCACCCCTTTTTCAGAAATGAGGAGCTTGTATTAGGCTTGTCATTTATCCCCTTGGGTTAAACCCCTCCTTTTTTTGTTTTCACATTTACTGACCATTCACATGGGTCAAATGTCAAGCAAAACCTGCTTAAATCCCTAAATGAAAGCTTGGGTTATTCATTTGCACAAAATAGTTCTTAATCCTGTGCTGCATTGGACCGCATAGGCAATTCGGTCTTTGCCATGCAGATCATTGAAAAAAGTGAAAAAATCACTTCAAATTATGTGTACATTGAAAATTATGTATTCTCATATCGGCGAGGACACTGCGGGAACAATAACCTTTAAAATAAGGTATCGCACAGTGGTGTACGCAACGCGGTTTTAGAAGACATTGCGAACAAAGGTAAACCGAATTCCTTTAATAAGTATTAGACATATTACAATTAGGTTAAAGGTTAAAATAAATGAGGTGTTTTTCCAGTATAGGTTAATTCTAAACCAGCTTGATTTAAATACATAATATCCCATATAGTTAACTCTTATCTGGAACGAATGTCTATAATTGATATAAACTAATTACCCCCCCCCCCCCTCCTGTACTGACGCCCCTGCTTGAATATCAACACTTTAACTGCTTTCTACAATAATATATTGCTTAGTGCAGGTGTAAACACATAGTGATGTGATATTGGTGGTCTATCGTCTTATATTTGACAAATCAAATCTAACATTGGTAGTCTGTATCTGACATAGTGTTATAAATCCTATTTTTTCTTGTGATGTGGAAAAAAGAAACTTTTTGCAGGTACTTATTTGTGAAGTATTTTAAGGGAAATGGAATATTGATAATTTAAACTTATTTCAATGTTTATAGCAATATTTTTATTGCGGGAAGGCACTTGACTACACACGGTTATATATTTATATCCATCTACGTTTTCGGGCCATTTTCTTCAGATTGCCTAATGTTATGATTAGATCTAACCGCACGTTTCGATCGCACGCAAATAATCAAACGTTAAAAATATCTGAAGAAATGATATGGCTCCAGACACCAGATTAATTAATTGAGAAAGAAAATTTGGATGGTTTTGTATTACGAAAAGCTAATACAGGCATCTCTTATTGAAGTCCTCCCGGCTGTGGATCTTTCTGTCACAGGAGACGCAAAGAGTATACTTAACTAACATGAAGTCTTCAGTATTTGTGGCCCCTCCCAGCAAACCCTTTTATCACTTAACAGCAAAAAGGTAATGTTATACACGAGCTTGGAATATAACAATTATGGCAGCTAGACACCTATGGGCGAGACATCTTTGAAAAAGATAACCCAAGTTAATCACAATAAGCCCTTCAGGATGCCCCTGGACATAATCCCTTTAGCACGGCATTGCCTGATGTTAATTGGTGTCTGGATGGGTTAATGGTGCCTGGCCTCTGTTTAAAGTCAGTTTGAGCTACTTACCAAACATAATTGCCTGACCCACCACAGGAAGACAAATATCATAGTCCATACAGAGGAGATGCCAGATGGTGCAGAGGAGAAGAAGGAAATGTGTACATTAGCGGTCAGAGGGGGAAAAAGGAGTTAATATGCTAAAGAATATCTGAGGCAGAAAGTGCAAATTAAAATAGGTTAAATGTTCGCTTTGTGGTGATTTCTGGTGTTTCTCTGGTTACTTTTACAGCAAATGGGGCGTTAAAGGCTTTTATATTGGGCGTGCGTGTTAAGAATCGTGTGCTAGATCCGTCATTCCGTGGCAGGAACAAGCCGCAGAACAACTTCCTGATGGCAGATACAGTCCCATGGTGGCGACGACAGGGTTCTGGCACCATGTGGTCAAGAGCTATTTATATAACCTTGGTGGCCTCAAACACTCATTACTCTGTGAATGACAGATCGAAACACAAAACCCACAACGACCCAAATTGTCAGCTGAACACAAACTTTACTTGGCGCCCATATCAGGTTTTGTCCCGGGGGAGTTTTAATGGGCTCATGTGCTTTACGCAGGCTTACAGACAGGGCCGAGCCGACGTTTTATCGCTCGATGTCACGCTTTGCACATGAAATAACTCTTACTTGAGATCCAGGTTTGTTGTGACTTGAAACACTCCTTTCCTGAAGATTGCCAATAAAAGCCCATTTAATGTACAAAAAGCTGCAAAAACATGCCATTTGGTTTGGCATTAACATGAGTTTACTTGCATGAGATATAGTCCTTGGCACAAGTGTAGAACTTTATTTTGGTTCCAATCGAGCGACAAAGCACATTGCGTCACGAAATGGTGTACGTTTTACATAAGGCATTTCTTTATTTGATTGGAAATCTAAAAAAATAATAAATAATAGATTACTCTACTGTAGGGCCACTGTTATCAGTTTGTTGATGTCCTTTGGGCTGACAAGCAAGCTGTATCCCGTATCAGATCTAATTATGCTAAAAGCTTCCACAGCTATATATAAATACGCTAGTAACGTCCAGGGCGATGTGCTCCCCAAGCATGAGAGAAAAACTAATTCCAAATCGTACTCTACTGAACATATTATCTGACATAAAATGCTTTATGAGATGATTATACTAGTTTATCAATGGGTTAACATATCCATGCATTTATGGTGTCTGCCTATTTACAGGTTTCTCTTTATGTTAATTTAACTATGTAAAAGCCACCTCGTATGTTTAACTTTTGTCTGGTGGTCAAGCCAAGAAGTCCTGTTACGATAAAATTTCCAAACAACAACCTGAATGTAGGTCATTGAACGTAATAGAGAAAGAGTGGATAATGTTTTCTAGATAAGAGTAGTCTAAACGTCAGTCTCAGGAAAATTTGTAAATTAAACATCAGGTTATGGTTCGAGGGAACACATACCCATTAATAGAATAGTATTTAACTGCGCATGCTTATACTTTACAATTTAAATTAAGGTTTTATTCTAGGCTTGGATACAATGTTATTTGAAAAATGCTTTGACAGATCAGTTAGCATTCTTACGCTGTTCCTCGAAGTAAACTTTGCATTGCCATCTAATGATTTAACATTCCAATGATACGTACTCTGCACGTGAAAGCCCAAAAGTATACATTCGGCAAGATAAAATGTTACAGCGGTAGTAACGGAAAGATGTTAACTTTCATGAAAAATGGACGAAGGCAACATATACCCAGCTTATTAATTCTAGCTTGTTAGGAGAGTGTTTTATGGGATTGGAAGAATTAGCATCATCAAACAAGATAACGTCTCATTTCATAGGGATCACAGGAAAGTCTAAAAAAAGCATATCCAGTAACATGCAAAATTAGGTGGCAAAACCATAACAAGGGGAAGTTCTAAAACAGAGTATATTAACGGGATGTCAAGTGAAGAGAAGTAACTGTTAGAAAATGAGAGGAGGTGTTTAGACGACTGCATTATCATTTTTATTGTTGCTTTGAATATTTGTTATAAAGTACACAAGCATATCAGGCAGCCCTGTACCAGTAAAGGTTCTTTCGACGTCTAGATAAGTTAACTCTGTCATAGTATACTTAGAAAACTAGTATCAGATCACGGGTTTAACTCTCCTTTAATACATCTAACGCTTGTTACTGACAGAAGCCGTCTTAACAGTTGCAGCCTTTTTGCAGTTTGTCCCTGTTGGCCATCTTGCACTGTATAGCTTTCACATTCTCTTCTATTGGACATTTACCTGGTGTCGTCATTATACATCATCAAAAAACCGTCAACCCAGGGTAAGCTCTCTGCAGGACTAATGGGAAGACCGCCCACGACAGTGTTTTACACATAGACGAGTGTGCCCTTCGGGGTTCCTCGATGGTATGACCCAGAAATGGGAACGATTACACACCAGGGGCCCGCAGTTGCAGTAATCACCAGGCCTGGTTAACACTAGGATATTAAAAAAATGTGAGGAAGCGTGTGATACTGCCCTGCCACGTAGCACGGAAAATTGCATATACTTAGCTAAAGTATAAAAAAATGGTGTCGATTACCTCTAACAAATATAAATACCAGAAGGAGATACACTTCAGGTCAGCCTTTATAAGAATCAATAAGATACAATGTTTGCTCTTCCTTTGTCATCAGACAAAAACAGAAAAATGAGTCCCCATACCCCCCAATAATAGAAAACAAATTAAGACGGAATATAACACCCTTAATCTTAACGTAATAAAGCGGGTTGTAATGTGTGCCTACTGTTCTTTGATGATAGGAATCTGCCTCGGCTGATGCAGGCAAAATGTGAGTAGCCCAACATGTAAGTATTCATTTTCTTCCAATACATACCACTGAAGGTAGGGAACTGACGGTATTCGTTCTTCCCTGGCCTGCCGCCGCCGTTAAGTGCAAACTCAATTCTTTGCGAGAAGGCCCAGGCCTTGAAACCCAATGGTAAAGCAGTCGACCGGCAATCGGAAGGTCATGGGTTCGATTCCCGTACGGGGTGATCCGACTTGTTTGTGAATTCTTGTTCTGTATAGAAAACGATTAACATATTATAAAAAGAAGAGTTCTGCAGTTTCACTTCAAAGTTGTGGCATATCACAGTGCAAGGTATTTGACACTGTCACAAGAAGATTTGTTTCAAATATTTTGAGCTGGGACATAAATGCTGGAATGAGAGGTTCAGGTTAGTTTAGCCATCACAGAACATGTTGAAACATCGAATTTAAGCCTTGAATGTGTTTCAGTACAGACATTCGAATTTGACCAATAAGACTTCCTATCTATATGGCTGGGATATTCCCTTATCATCAAAGGGACCAAACTTTTGCTGTCCTCTGTATATAAGTGCGTCCAAATTGTAAAATATAATAGATTTTCCCTTCATTGAAAAAGTAAGCACAAACACGGAAATGTGAAGCGCAAAAAAGATATATACCAAATCTATTAAGGTATACGAGGCTGTTTCGTATTATGGAAATTACTTCATTCATTAGTAAGCGAAATGATATTGTGAACGCCAATAAGTCATCTGAGATGCATTCAAAATAGAAATCACTATTATATTTGACATAATAGATATCCCTCCAGCCATGTTTCCCTTCCTCGCTCGAAATGGCCCGGTCAGGTAAAGGTCGGCTTCTCAAGAGTAAATCCGTTTATCAGTAGAATAAATGAATACGTGCCTGGATAGATTGGCAGAAGGAGTCTATATATCCAAGACGAATGGACCAGAATCTTGATAATCATTCGGGACATTGCTTATAAAATTCTTATATCTATTTTACATTACCGTTATCGTCGTTTTTATTATGCATCCTCCCGCCGATTTCTTATTTAATGTAATGAACATTTTAACTAGAGGTCTCATATGGTCACTGATATCTCATGATTCCTAAAACATTATTCTGGAAGGCGGAAGATAAAGGTCGAACCCTTTGCGAAAAAGCTCCATAAAGTGTCTAAAGGTGCCTCTTTTATAAGCCTCGATCAACAGACTGTCATACAGGAAAATAATATGAAAATAATAACAAGTCATTTTACACAGTCATATATTCATGCATTGCATGCTGTAAAGTGACGATTCATGTGATAGATATACACTGATGACTTAAGGGTACAATTAAAAGTAAAAAAACAAGTAATGGATTATGAATAAGAATATAAATATGATATAACAGTCAATGACTAGAATAACAACAAAATGTGTCTTTAATTTGGTTTTAAAATTCAGTCATATTAGAAAGGATTCTCCCTGCCTTGAGTACACTCTCCAAGAGTAGGGGGCTAGCAAAGCTTACTGAGTTGTTTGTGATTTTGTGAAAGGGACATATAACATTTTTTTTTTTTTGAGTGAATCATTATTGCCGAGAAATTTTGGAAGAAAGACTGGTGCCAAGTTGTACATGATTATGGATGCAAAGAGAAGTGTCTTAAATTGTTAAAATAACCGTCTCTGTTATATCTTTGGCAGTGAAGAGTATAATGTTGGGTCACATATGATTAAATTTTGCATAATTCGTAAGAATTCTTGATTCGATGATTACCGTCTCTGTTATATCTTTGGCAGTGAAGAGTATAATGTTGGTTCACATATGATTAAATTTTGCATAATTCGTAAGAATTCTTGATTCGATGCTTCTGACACGCTGAAGTCGATCGGTTACTGGAAAAGCCATGACAAAATGACATACAACTGATAGGGGCCTGCGAGTGATGATCCAAGTCATAATAGAACATCTATACCAAGGGTCGGATAAAAATATTTGCTGTGTGGTAGTAACATCAAAGGCTTATATGATCCTGTTTTGTTTGCTAAATAATGGAGAAAAATATTGCTACACAAAATTTGTGGTGATTACCCTGACGGTGAGGACTGAAGTTTTGGTTACCGCAGTTTCCACTGGCAAGCCATCATGACGAACGAAGAGACAAACTTAAAAGAGTCAAACCAGCCTGGTTTTTAATAACTGCTGCATGAATATACGTATACGCAAGTCAACCGTGAATATTTATTAATTTAACGTCACTTTTTATCTTAACTCGAGAAAATGATAGACAGGAAGATGAAAATGTAAAAGTACTGTTAGAAAAACCTTGCACATATCTGATAATACTAGAATCAGTCCGAACCGTATAGCTTGTACTGCCACCTCAACGTCATCAGTTTATTAACAGTCGAAAAAAGTCGCTATTACTGGAAATAATTAACCACTTGTAATTGTAATTAAAACATTCCACTGAATCACGATCTGTGTTTTCCTCTTGGAGTATTTCAATATTATGGATAAACGAGTAGGCATATTTGCGAACAAATGCGACACGAGTCTCAGATGAGGCCGATATTTATTGTGAGACTGAAATCTTCCCAACTTGATAGGAAGCATGAACGGCTTTTCTGTATATATTTTTTAAGTAATGTCAAGAATTCAGTCTTTTCATCGTTCTTTTTTGGACTAAACTGACGCCACCATGTCTGCAGAGGTTACACACAGATGTTTTGTAATCAATAGCTTTATCTAAATGGTTTGGCTGAAACTATTATATAATAAACCATTATCCTCTGTATTTACGTGATATTTAATAGCTAGCCTACTGAATAACTTGACAAGAAATGATGTGTAAATGTGAAAAGCATTGGTTGTGACCACCTATGTTGTAAAAACCGGCCAACATTGTAATGAAAACAGCCAATTTTGTTATAAATCTTACGTGTCCATATTGTTACAAAACTGGTTCATTTTATAATAATGACCATAATTGTAATAAATATAATATTATAATAGATTTTTAACAAGCCAATAATATAATAACAAACATTTAAAAACTCAAGAATAGATCCCAAAACTGACTCATCAATGCTTGCATTTCGGAAAGGGATCGAGCCTTTAAGACTCTTACTGGACATGCTGTTTTAAATGTGAAAGTCACTTATAATTAAGATAGATCTTTGTCTCGTTACTGTGTGAATGGATACTGGTTAGAAATTGAAATCCCCCCCCCCCCCCCCCCCACAGCCCTTCCGCTAACCAAGGAAAGGGAAAGATTTGGCCTGGTGTGTATATCTACCAGCCCATCAAGTTTACTTTGCGGACGAAAGCTTTCCCAATTATTAGATGATTTCATTCAAATTTAGTTCCGTTGTTGTTATTTTGGGTTTCGAAGGGATTGTTTTCGGACTGACTGTCTGTCTGTTTGCCATCTGACATTAACTTGGTTTAATGCGTGTATGCAGCCAACCTGTATGCCTTCAGGACTGATCCACTGTAAGCCACTGATACATGCTTCGATCAGACATTATTAGGGAACATGCTGAATCTGTTATCCTAAACTGCTGACTGAAAACTGCCGCGTATTAAGTCACAGTGTGACGTATTAATTTCATTTAATTAAGTTGAACCAAAATGTTTTCATCGACTTAATTTGGGAGATTTACAGGCCTGTGTGGGTTTACCGAACTAATGAGCGGGTATAATACCAGGATTCATGATACTGTAGTTTATAGACCCTAGATGACACCCGTTCACTGGCTCGTGAAGGTAGTGCAAGTCCCCTGCCATTAAAGATATATATTGAAATTTCTTATGATGATGTACATGTTGCAAATATTGAAGATTCGTGACCCATATTTTATTATTTTGCTCCATGAATGCCACTGCTCAGTTACCACATTTCTACGTTCATGTAGCGTGCTGTCCATTCTGTTGTTGGTAAAGCAATGACAAAAGTGCTCTAGAAGTCCTACACTGGGGTGAGCTACAATTAAAATTAAAAAAAAAGACTTACATAATTCACTGATATATATTAAACAACGCCTGGCAAATGATTGTTGAGCAAAAATATTTTAAAAAGTCAGAATTTGTCTGTGTGGTGGGTTGAACGCCTTCGTTTATTTGAGCTCCTAAAGAATTGAGCTTCAGGACTATAATCATGTCTTAATAAAGCCGGCGTCCGGGTTGTTAATGAAAATTATTTGGACAAAACGTTGAAAAAGACGCATTTAGATATTTAATCATTAAAACTAGTTTAAATGAAACAATACTTTCGGGGGAAAAAATTATTCCAAATGTGAAGATTAGTTGAATCATGAACTTGAGGAAGACGAGACTCGATTGAAATGGGCAATTCAGTAGAGCTGATTGCAAGATTAAGGCATTTCTTTGGACACAAAGGTACATGGACGGCTTTCTGTTAGGTGTAAAATCTAATCTTAAGCATAATAAAGGCCACACAAGATCAGTTCTTTTAAGATTGCCGTAAAACACTTATCGGTCTGAGCAACCTAGCCCCATCAGGCCTTGCGACAAATTATTTTCCGCCTCATGAAACAAAATCATTAAATCGGGATATTTCTCCCTTTCTCTTCTACTTTACTAGAAACTGCCTTGATGTGAAGAGCGCAGCTCCTCCGGGTTTGACCTCCACAGAACCTCCCGGACGGGATAAGAAAACAAAAGAGAGTGCTTCTCTTCTCAATGACGGCTGCTTGGAAGCCGCAGGTTTCTGCTTAGTCTGGCTGTCATTGTTTGAGCTGACCGGACCTGAGCTATCAACAAACCTGGTTATTTGAAGTTTTTCTCCGGATGTTCTACTCTTTTATCTCGATGATTACTTTGTTATTATTCTGGGAGCCTTTAATCATAAAATGTCAGCCTTGTAGCACAATAAATTACACAAAACGTCCTGGGTCATATAATATGTTGCTTGTGTATTGTGGGATTAATCTGCTTAATGGCCGTGCTAGGAGATGTTTATCTGATCGTGTACAGGAGCCATAAGGAATACCCCAGGCCGATAACACACAAGAAAAATGCACCTAATTACATCAATTCCTTTCATGATACTTTTTCATTAAGCCTCCGTCATCTTGTGAACAAATCTCTTATGTTTTCAACACACCTATATTGAAGCGTATATGGTTTCTTGTTGATGAAGTATCGCATCCTTTAATTAATCTAGTTATTTTGCACTATGATCTATATTACTTATGTTGCATCATCATCAGTATATATGTTGTTTCATCTATATCATTTGATACTTATGCAGGGGGGACCTGAAAATAACCATATTTCGGGACACAGGGACAACAAACTGTATATCAAGAATTAACGGTCAATAACTGGTTGAGTGTGTCTTCAGGTAACCAGTCTGTCCTGTGGCAAGGCTGAATTCGTCGGTGAATTCCAGCCGAAAACGTGTTGAGAAAACTGAGAACACCACCGACCTGGGACGGGCGAATACATCTCACTCTCAAAGCCTTGCCGGGGATCGCCAGGCTGTTACTCCTCAACTGTCCAGGCCCCAGGCTCTCATAGAGAGGTCACACAAAGAGAGGACCGGACCAGACACGAGTAATATCCACATTCCATTATTAATTACCCTTAACCAGCCATTCTTACCACCATGTACTACAACCCCGAGGGCAGATTATGATCTGACGACTGACTCTGTTTTATCAGTTTAGTGCATTGACCGTTACTGACCGTACATATTCACATGGATCTTAGAAAAGGTTACACACAAAAATACAAATCAGGAGGACCAGGGATACACCCTTAAAGGGCACTTTGATTTACGTGTTTTATATAGCAGAAAAATAAATGTTAAAAGCCATGACCTTGACTTTGTTTGTTGACCTTGAAACTACAGGGAAAAATGGCAACATGGATTTTCAAATTGATATGAACATCAGCTTTAAAATAATGCTATTACCAGTTTTTCTTCTGAGTACGAGCCTTGTGTATTAAGATATGTATCGTCGTCTGTGAATATTCATTCGATTATTCCCGCAGTGTGTCAGATCAGTTAACGACAGGTTAGTTCTGTTTATTGTTGTTAAAATTTCAGTTTATTCGACGTAAATGCTACTTTCACACATTCCCGTTTTTTCTTGCCGTTGGTACTTCTGTTTGAATTTGTAGTTAGTTGTGGTGATTCCTAGTTAGAACGTTTTGACCCGTAGTCAGACTTAACCGTCTGTTTGGATAAAGTATAAATGGAATCAAGAAGGCTTTTTAAAGACGAGTACTTTTTGTTTTTCGTCGTTCTTATTCAATGAACAGTGCAGACCTGTCCATAGCCACCTTCTTATATGATTGAATACAGAATCTTAGTCTTTTTCTGCAAGCTTCAGCTTCACGCTTACTGTCGGGTGGTTAATTGCTCAGCCCTCTCCAGTGGCGACCCTGGTTCGATTCCCGGCGTGACTGTAAGAGTGGCTTTACTGTGTTGTTGCGGCCCGTCCAAGATGAGTGGTTTGCTCCGGCGACTCGGGGTATCCTCCACCTCTGTCTCTAGAGACTATAGAACGCAACCAACTGTGCCATGAAGTGTTTAACAATCATTACAACTATTCTTATAAAAAATAAGTTTAAATAATTTTAGATTTTTTCCCAGTATTCCATTAAAATAGATGTGGCTGATGATTTCCTCGGACCTGGATGCATAATTAGACGATAGTGAAATAAGGGGGTCTCATGTTTGAAGAATTACATGGGGACGTATTAATCAGCCCAAGGAAGGTGTGGGATAATCAGATTTGAAATACTTGTTAATGCTGGAAGAATATTGATTTATGCTGTCAGTTCTCGTATTATGCAGATTAATCATTTTGTCACAAGACAATAGTGGGATGTTATGTTATTATTTTGTCTCAGTTGTTTAGTTAATTACGAGGATGAGAAAGATGAGAAGAAATCGTTAGATTTATTGCACCAGAACAGGAAATAAGATTACTTTCGCCTTCATTAATGGGCTGTCCTCTCGTAAAGCCTGCCATTAGCGACTGTAGTAGTGTCTGTAAATACATGTATCGACTTTATGGCCGTCATATATGATCAAATATACGAGAAGGAAAATTGAATGAACATGAATTAGCAAAAAGTTACCTTTATTCATGATTATGTTCAACCTAAACTGCTTTAAGTAACAGTAAAGAGGGATTTTATCCAAAACGACTCTGATAGAATTTTTGAACCATACTTGAATTGCTGCCCTGTAATTCAGGAACTGCGGTAACTTTCAAACCTTGATAAGAAAAATTTTGTTTATCTTTGAATGTGCTTTATAAATGAGAATTTCCGTTCAGCTTCGGTTCAAATCAGTGTACTACCATTTGCATCCGGTATGATCATAGGACCAATTAATAAAATGATCTTTATCCGTACACATATCTGTGGTACCAGCGGGATATTTAAATCAGAGTAGGGTGTAAGAAATTAGATAAACATACGCTAATATCCCCGTGCGCACAGATTTTACCCGGAAGTCACAAATTTAAAGCTGCTGCATTCACTTAAACTATTTAATGATGATAGAAAAATCAGTGAGTAAACAAACGCTATCATGAAACATAATAGCTTGTTTTATCTTAAACCAGATGTCTCCGCTCTCTAAACCAGATGTCTGCTCTCTCTTGAACAAGATGTCTGCATGCTCTTTAACCAGATGTCTGCTCTCTCTTGAACAAGATGTCTGCATGCCCTTAAACCAGATGTCCGCTGTCTTGAACCACATGGCTGTGTTCTCTTGAACCAGTTGTCTTCACTTCTTGAACCAGATGTCTGAACCAGTTGTCCGCTCTCTTGAACCAGATGTCTGCATTTTTCTTGAACCAGATGCATCCACTCTCTTGAACCAGTTGTCCGCACTTTTGAACCAGATGTCCGCTCTTTTGAACCAAATGTCAGTGCTCACTTGAACAAGATGTCTGCACTCTCTTGAACTGGATGTCCGCTCTCTTGAGTAACATCGGTTCTGAATATATTTTTGATTTTCTAAAGTTAATCCTTTTGCAACAAATAAATATCAACAACCCGGCATTAACCATGACCTTTCAGCGTGTGAACAACTGAAAACTGGAAGACCTTTGAAGTTCGACTAATTTTACTCTATAAATATTTTGGTATAATTCTATACAGCAGATATCACGGTAATATTGATGTTTCATTTAGTAATCGATTAATGATCATCGGTCTTTTTTTAATTCTTCAATTTCTGAAGTGACTTTTTTGTTGTTGTTGCCTGTGCAACCTATTCTTACTATAGTTGGGTATCGCCTGTCAAATTCGTATTGCAATATATAGTGGCGTACTGCGATATTTTCATTGTATTAAATTTATAGAAAATGAGTATTTCTCCCTTCCTCTCTCTCTCCCCTCTCTCTCTATATATAATGTATATAACTATATATATATATATATATATATATATATATATATATATATATATATATTTAAATTTTAATATGACAATATTACGTATTAATGTACTTAGTAAAATCCTTACTTGTTGTTGATATTACTCAGATAAACCTTTAAAATCAAAGCTTTCTTAAGGCCATACATGTGTACATAACTTGTCAGAGATTTCTTGACTGTGGTTTAGCACAGGCCGGTATGGTTGGTGTGTACAATCATAGCCCTGTACCACATGGCGTGGCTGCCGTTCTTACACAATAGTACTATTAACTTTACACTTGATCTTAATGCAGTTACCATTAGGTATGAGGAGAGGATATTGATGAATGATTTATTATAATGACCATGTTCAGGATTTTATGTTGTTGCATGGAAATATTTCTCCTATATCAATAAGTCATCGAAGCAGACATGCAAATCTCCTAGCAGGACCCTTGATCTATGGTATACCAGGCTTACTTGAATATTTCTTCCAACCGGTAGCGGTTTTTACTTTAACCCTGTCAATAATCGCAATCTATTAAAAAGTAATACTTTGTAACAGACACATTTTTTTCTTTTAAAAATCAGTTTTAGGCACGTTTACAAAATATCGAAAACAAATATCGATATTTGAAAACTGTATCGCGGTACGCAGTATGCAAATCACCGTATTGCGATATTCCGATAATATCGCGCAGCCCCTTATATTTCCACTGCCCTATTTAAGCAATGCACATATGAACCTTGTTTCGTTGATTACTCCTATTATACATGTTTTTCTACCCAGGAATAGTCGCATCTGAGTTCGAAACGCTATTGTGGTCCTACATTTAGGAGAAGACGAGAATTAACACAAATGATCTGCAACATTTTAGGCCATTATCAAACTTTGCTTTCGTTTCTAAAATCCTTGGGAAGACTGTTTTAAAACCGTTACGGTGTCATCTTTATGAAAACGGCCGAACTGAAATGCATCAATCCGCAACCAATTAGGCACCACAGCACAGAGACTTCTGTGCTGAGTGTCGTGGATGGTCTGCAGATGGCGGCAGACAAGCGATGCATTTTTCTTTTTTATTTGCATTGTTGAACTTTGCAAAGTGGTTGACACGCTTGAACATTCCATTTTGTTGAATTTATGAGAAATTACTGTTGGCATACATGGTACTGCGCTTTCGTGGTTCACGTCATGCCATACCAACTGTTCCAAAACAGTTATGGTCGAGGGTAGACAATAAGACTCGTGTACTTTGTTGTACGGAGTTCCCCAGGGATCCGTGTTAGGACCTGTATTGTTCACTTTATATTCACAAATTGGCGCTATATAAATACCACTTATTTTTTCAACATATTTTTATCTACCCCATCTTACGATTTACGGTTTACGCGCATAATTAATATATATTGTGTTAATGCACTCATGGTTGTTAACTGCTGTTACATTTTTTCTGGCAAACCAGTGTTGGATAGATTGTCTCCAAACTTTTCATTCAAACTTTATATTAATGGAAAGAAGTACTAGTCTTCTCTGATAAAACGATAAATCAAAGTAATGCAGGAAAGACATACATACACCCATGGGAGGGGATACATAATTCAAAACTTATTAATAAAATGGCCTTTCAAATATCATAATATATTTGTCAATGCATATGTACGCATTTTAATAGAATTTTGTTGGAATTTTGGATCTTGCAACATCTTCCTACCACCAAGGTTCCGGCCGCTACGTTACCAAATAATTGGTCTCCGCTACGTGACCATATACCTGAAGGCCGCCACGTTACCAAATAATGGGTGTCCGCTACGTGAGCATATGCTAGATGGCCGCTAAATGACCAAATAATTGGATTCTGCTACGTGACCATATACTTGTTGGCCGCTACGTTACCAAATAATTTGTCTCCGCTTGGTGACCATATAGTTTATGACCGCTACGTTTCCATATAATTGATCTCGGCTGCGTGACCATATAGATGATGGCCGCAACGTTACCTAATAATTTGTCTCGGCTGCGTTACCATATACTTGATAGCGGCTACGTTACCAAATAATTGGTCACTGCTACGTGACCATATACTTGTTGGCCGCTACGTTACCAAAAAATTGGTCTCCGCTACGTGACCATTTACTTGATGGCCGCTACGTTACCAAATAATTGGTCTCCGCTACGTGACCATATACTTTATGGCCGCTACGTTTCAAAATAATTGATCTCCGCCACGTAACCATATATTTGCTTGCCGCTACGTTACCAAATAATTGGTCTCCGTTACGTGACCATATAATTGTTGGCCGCTACGTTACCAAATCATTTGTCTCCACTACGTGACCATATACTTGATGGCCGCTACGTTACCAAATAATTGGTCTCCGCTACTTGACCATATACTTTATGGCCGCTACGTTTCCAAATAATTGATCTCCGCCACGTAACCATATATTTGCTTGCCGCTACGTTACCAAATAATTGGTCTCGGCTGCGTGACCATATACTTGATGGCCGCTACGTTTCCAAATAATTGATCTTCGCCACGTAACCATATATTTGATGGCCGCTACGTTACCAAATAATTGGTCTCGGCTGCGTGATCATATACTTGGTGGCCGCTACGTTACCAAATAACTGGTCTCCGCTACGTGACCATATACCTGAAGGCCGCCACGTTACCAAATAATTTGTCTCCGCTTTGTGACCATATAGTTTATGACCGCTACGTTTCCATATAATTGATCTCGGCTGCGTGACCATATAGATGATTGCCGCAACGTTACCTAATAATTTGTCTCGGCTGCGTTACCATATACTTGATAGCGGCTACGTTACCAAATAATTGGTCTCCGCTACGTGACCATATACTTGTTGGCCGCTACGTTACCAAAAAATTGGTCTCCGCTACGTGACCATTTACTTGATGGCCGCTACGTTACCAAATAACTGGTCTCCGCTACGTGACCATTTACTTGATGGCCGCTACGTTACCAAATAATTGGTCTCCGCTACGTGACCATATACTTGTTGGCCGCTACGTTACCAAATAATTGGTCTCCGCTACGTGACCATTTACTTGATGGCCGCTACGTTACCAAATAACTGGTCTCCGCTACGTGACCATATACCTGAAGGCCGCCACGTTACCAAATAATTTGTCTCCGCTTTGTGACCATATAGTTTATGACCGCTACGTTTCCATATAATTGATCTCGGCTGCGTGACCATATAGATGATTGCCGCAACGTTACCTAATAATTTGTCTCGGCTGCGTTACCATATACTTGATAGCGGCTACGTTACCAAATAATTGGTCTCCGCTACGTGACCATATACTTGTTGGCCGCTACGTTACCAAAAAATTGGTCTCCGCTACGTGACCATTTACTTGATGGCCGCTACGTTACCAAATAATTGGTCTCCGCTACGTGACCATATACTTTATGGCCGCTACGTTTCAAAATAATTGATCTCCGCCACGTAACCATATATTTGCTTGCCGCTACGTTACCAAATAATTGGTCTCCGTTACGTGACCATATAATTGTTGGCCGCTACGTTACCAAATCATTTGTCTCCACTACGTGACCATATACTTGATGGCCGCTACGTTACCAAATAATTGGTCTCCGCTACTTGACCATATACTTTATGGCCGCTACGTTTCCAAATAATTGATCTCCGCCACGTAACCATATATTTGCTTGCCGCTACGTTACCAAATAATTGGTCTCGGCTGCGTGACCATATACTTGATGGCCGCTACGTTTCCAAATAATTGATCTTCGCCACGTAACCATATATTTGATGGCCGCTACGTTACCAAATAATTGGTCTCGGCTGCGTGATCATATACTTGGTGGCCGCAACGTTACCTAATAATTTGTCTCGGCTGGTCCGCTTCGTGACCATTTACTTGATGACGGCTACGTGACCAAATAATTGGCCTCCGCTACGTGACCATATTCTTAACGGCCGCTATGTTTCAAAATACTTAGTATGAAGACGGACCGTCGATATCCACGTGAAGCAGTCGCAGCAAGTAAAAATTGTCCCTATACCTATACACTTAATTTTCTGGAACAAGTCTCATGCAGCTCATTCGTGCCTTCCGAAACCATGAAGTAGACTTGTTGATGTACCAGAATAATAACATACGTGAAAAAGACGTATGTAAATTTCCCTTTATCCCCTTGTTATTGCCCATTCATCATGTTGTCACTTTTATTAATTGACTATTTCACTGATATTACATTGAAACTTTTGGTAATTATTCAGTCAGTTTTAAAAAAGCAGCAGTCCACCATTGTTTCTCTAGTCAGTCACAAATGATCTTGGCGATGTGATCTTTTAATCTAGCGGCCGGTCAGTTTATAGAAGTTTTCAGCGACGATTGAATGAGCGTTTCTTGAGTTGAGTTTATGATTCCCCTTCTTTATTATTTCTCTATCTCGTATAACCGAGGCGAGTGTACACAGATAATGATTCCCTTAAATCTAAAGGAAAGCTCTTTTCATTTATGAAATCATAATAAAGCGGCTCGCGCAAATTTTGATCCCATATTTTAGGACTTCTCTATAGCAGTCTCAATTGATTTATATATATATATATATTGAGCTGTTTGACATATGGGTCCATTGCTGAAGCAATGACAAAGGCAACTTTATGTAAAAGAACAAAGATACTCTGACAGCGAGTCTCGCTCGGTATCTGTCTCTCTCTTCCTCTCCCTCTCGCTCTCTCTCTGCCTGTTTTGGACCCCTCTGGCCACGTATAAACAGATGAAAAATGAACGACTTAAATAATTCAAACATTAATTGGCATGAGGTGAGCTAATTTAAAAACTTCTGCAAGCTTAGGTTCCCTTTTACTTCACCCCTACAATCTACTGCACGTCACCATCTGTCATGAGTTGGTCGTATTAGTTATTATAACTGGTTGTACAAGTCACGTGAAAAAAAGTAGTTTATATTATAAACTACTCAGTTCTAATTTCAAACCTATTAAATATCCAATGCAGCAACTAGGCGGCAATCATTGATCGGGCGATGCACGCGCTGTGTATAGGTTGACAGATGTGATCGCGCCCGGTCCACTGTTTTTAACATTCGTTTACAAGAGTAAGCAAACGGTTTCAGGAGAATATTTTGGCAAGTACACATTTATTTTAAAGGGAAGAAGTTATTTTTCGTGTCAATTCAACATGCTTTATAGGTGATTGGACCCCTTTAAGAATTGTTCAAGCGTTTGCTTTTAAACTTACTTGACGATTCGCAGTTTAGATGAAAAGAACCTGTAGTATGTTGGGACATTTGAAGCTGGCTGCTCAGTTTGAAAGTCTCTACCGGCTTGGGAAATCACTGTTCAGTTTGAAACCCCCATTGCGCCGTTTTGTTCTCGTCTTGGCACCAAATCACTGTCACTGAGCGTCTGGCAGTCACTGACAAAAAAAATCGATAAAGTGAAGGAGTGAGAGACATGACGCAGTGAGCATACTAGAGTTACAAAAGCGAAACATCGGATGACCTCGACTAACACGGAAGCATGTTGTCTCAGTCTTGAAGAGAACACCCCATTTCCCTAAGATAATAATGTTTATGTATAACATATTTTTTAATTATATATACATTAAGATATATTTTATGGATATTCATATGTTTAAAAAATGATAATACGCATGCAGCAGTTAGGTAGTTTAAATTATGTCATGTGACCTTACTTGGCAAAACGCATATATTACTTTTTTCTGTGTATACGGCTACCCAACTGTCTTTAGACTGCATTCAAAGAGGAAGGTGTAATAAATCAATGATATCTTTAATTTGACTCCCGAAAATTTGCTGCCTTGTAATCTCACACGTAACAACAACCTATATACTGGTATCTGGTAACAGTCTTACCTAATAAATATACACTGCATAGTGAACTGATTCTATTACAAGTTTCATCTATTTTCATATTTTTTTAAAGTGATATTTTAAGGGTGATGTGAGCCAGACACAAAAAAAAGAATAATTCTGGACTTAACATAAACAAACAGTTTGTAAGACGAGGCCAGTTCAAACACCATTATAGCCAAGGGTGCGTAGGTATTGCTTGGAACTGTGTTTTCCAGTTGATAGTTCCGGGGACATTTACGGGGAAACTGCTGATTGTACGGCCGAACTCTGTGATGAAATCGTTCCCCCGAGGCGTTCACCAAAGACCTGAATGATCTCACTGCTCCTGTTGCTCGGCCAAACACCTCTTTGTTACAGGACAACCTGATTGACCGACCATTACCGTGGACGGACGGGACGTGACCGGATAATACGGAGCCGGGATACCCGGGATAGTAAAGGGCTAGTAGTCGCTGTATACCTGTCTGTCAGTCTCTCCCCCCCCCCACTCTCTCTCTCATATATATATATATATATATATATATATATATATATGTATGTGTGTGTGAGTGTGTGTGTGTGTGTGTGTGTGTGAGTTATAGTCAATCAGTGAAATCAGTCATTTAATGAAATGTATTTACATTTCGGGCATTTCGCGTCATAACGCCCAAGAGAGTGCAGATGTGTCAGTTTGCCGTCTGATACACGTAGCTGCAACGGTTTTGCCCCTTCAAAGATATACTCCAAAAAGGTAGGTGTTACATAAGCATATCAAGCGGTACCGATGACTGTCGTTATATTGTGGAAGACTCGTTTTCTTACATATAAATATAAAAAAAAAAAAAAATCTCACGGCTCTCATATATCAGTTTCCTGTTCTACGAAACAGATCGAACCTACCATTAAACCTGCTTGTTTATTTTCTGTGTACATCCACCATGTGTGGGAAAAGTTTAAGTAAAAAGTTAAAATTAAAAGAACAAGCATATATTCGCAGGTATATCTATAAAACGCATCCTTATTATGTTAAAAATTCAGGGGCGTCAATACAGGGGGAGAGGGGTATCCCCCCCCCAACATTTAAGCAAGGGGTGGGGGGGGGGGGGTCAGTTTATTCATCCACCTGCTATTCATGGAGTAATATTTATATATTTGAAATGAAATATATATATTATTTATTAGAATTATTTATTTTTCGTTCCATTTCTGAATTCATCATGAATTATATATATCTAAACCTGGTTTAGAATTAATGTATACTGGAAACATAATATACCTTTTATATATATATATATATATATATATATATATATATATATAAGCTACATGCGTGCATGAAGCTTGATAGTCGATATCATACTATGCATATATAGGAATATACGATTTATTAGACCGATTTAAAGGGAGCCTCCCCCCCTTCCAGCATTCCCCAGCTGAAAATACAAACGTAGTTACCTCTCCACAGAATAATTTATATTCAGGACGCATCTTTTACTATTCTATCGAAAAACACGTTACTTTAAAAAAGCAACTCTCTCTCAACATAAATTTGATATTAATAATTTACTTATATAATATATTAACATGATGTATATGAAAACATTTTTTATGTATTAGTTTAAAAGAGAAAATTAATATATTCAAATTTAAAAAGACCAACGGTATAATTACATGCCCGAATCAGAGCGGCCGGTACGCTTTCTACAGCTTTCCGGGCCCTGTTTATGAGATAATTGCAAATCAGTATAATTACTAGGCTAATTTCTTCCACGGATTTGTCTTCCCGCCTAATAAATATCAATCCGAAAATCTGCCTGGTCAGTATGGTATAATTAAAGGGTTCCAAATCACACCAGAATTTCAACATTTGAAAGAATTTTATTGGGTCACGTGAACCTGCACGAGCCCCATGCATTTGTGCCAATCGGATTTAAACCTATTGTTACGGAACCTAATAAAAACAGATCACGAATGCGTGATGAACACAAATTCTGTAACGGAGATAAAAAAATATATCAGATTCTGTAACACTAGGCGCGGGAAATGTCTAGGGGAATGAATAAGGAAGTCAGTGGTTTTTTGTTAACAAATAACTATAATTTATTCTTAAAACAACCCTAACAATACAATACACTAAATCAATACAAATTATACAGTAAAACAGCAGTATAACAACAAGTCAATACAATCACATAGAAAATAATGTGCACAGTACCTGGTTACCAACACCATCACAACGATAAGTCCTTTAAATGTAAACTCCCGGAGAATGACAGTCCAGTGGATAGTTCTTGCAACAACCCAGAAAGTAAACTGAAGTCCAAATGCATAAAATCCAGGAGAAAGTCTTTGAAAATGTATAATTGCGGCATTTGTCGGGTAAGGTCCTAGAATCTGACACACGCTTCTGCGTCCGCTGGAATCTTCTCTGCTCTCTGCCCCCCCCCCCCGGGTGAAAAGCTACATATATGTTTTTTAAAACAAAAGCCAAAAAAGAAGTCTTGTAAGCACTAAGCCAGCCCATGCAGGACCCCTTTGGCTATTCCTGGCAACTGCCGATAACAAACTATATTTCAGCTATTACATATAACACTCTAAAAAGTGAGAACATGTTTATGATATGTTTCATGTTTCTATATGAAACATCATTTTGTCCACTTTTTGAAACATGCTTTTTCGTGAAGCATGTTTTACAGAGAGCCTTGTTGAGACATGTTTTGAAACATGTGTCATATATCTGCAACATGTTTCTCTTGAAACATCATTTTTAAGTTGAAACATCATTTTGTCCACTTTTTGAAACGTCATTTTTACACGAAACATGTTTCACAGGAAACTACTTGGTGAGACGTGTTTTAAAACATGTTTCAAATATCTACAACATGTTTCTATTGGAGGCATCTTTGATAAGATGAAACATTTGTTTGACGTGTTTTGAAACATGCTTCAAATTTCTTAAAACATGCTTCTATTTAAAACATGAGGAATACGTTGATACATTTAGTTCAATCTAGTTTCATGAAACACCATTAACAGTTGAACTTGAAACATTTGAAACATGTTTTCAGTTATTAAAAATACATTTCAAGTTAAAAACAAGTACTCTACAACAGGTTGAACTGTCATTTTTTCATTTTTAAAAGGTAAATTTTCCTTAAATATGCTTCCAGGAGGCGTCATAGGACCTAACATACTCCGGAGGCATGTTACCCAATGGGTGAAATAATGTCTGTTCTAAGTTTAAAAGCTCTCAAGATCATTTGAAACACGAAACGCCTTCTTCGGAAATTTGTATTAAAAGTTAAGATTTGTTTAATTGCTAGACATTGCTTAATGCATATCACAGGGAGATGGCTTTATTGTAGCATATGGTACATGTTTCTGTTTTATTTAGATCCCACAATTTAATATTTCTGATTTTAATATTGATTTTACCGACATTAAAATTAAAACATGACAATAACGACCCTGAATTCTGTATGCTTCTTCAAACTGTAATAGATTAATCCATGACCTTGAATTTGGTATGCTCCATGAAACATAATTACAATGCCGATTTTGGACAAAGTTATATCTTAACTTCCATCTATGACCAGAAGGATCCTAAATTTTGATGGTGCGTGACTAAACACAACGTCGTGTTAATATCCAATATGTCTTGAAGTTACCAAACCGTATATATTGATTAATCAATCATTGGTAGAAGAAAAGATACTGGAAATTACTAATATTTTACTGATTTTTACAGACGAACGCTGCGGAACGTAGACGAATTTAATTAACCACTGTCCACATTTAAAAATGTAGTTTTTCAAAGAGCAAACACTTACTATGAAACAAATCAAAAATACATTCTTACTTTATCTGAAAAGTTGAGTTGTCGTTCAAGCAAAGTATATGAAAACTGCAATATTCACACTTCAGAAACACTAAAAAACTACCATAACAAAGTTGTCTCTAATAAAACAACTAGAACGTTATAGGAAATATGATTTCTTCCCCATTCTGGGTCAGTTTGATTGAAAAAGAAGAATTGTTTAAATGAAAAGAAAAGAAAAATTATTATTAATAAACAGTTAGTGTTATATAAACATAATCCATGTTATATTTATTCTTATCATTTTTATTCAAGATAATGAGTCAATTTACATGATTTTTTTCATGAAAAAATAAACCTGTATTATAAACAATATTACAGTCGAAGACCAAACATCACTTGAAAATAGCAAAAATATATAACAAGATAAAAGATTCACTAACCCAATGAAAATTGCAATTAAAAACAGTTTATGGAAATTATGTCTTAACTGAAATTATGAATGTCTCAGTAAGTTAAAAAAATAACACACTTAAAACTGAAATTAAAAAAGAATTACTAAAATTATGTTGCATTTAGTTAGGAGGGTAGGACATACTTAGAATGTAATACCACCCTAACAGTACATAACAGGTCCCCCTTACACAGGTCCTCCATCACATTTGATAGTCATACTAACTGAAACAACATTTAGACCTATAATTTACCTATAAATACATTTCCAAGAAGGACATATGATGGAAAGGCAGACTTTTTAATGATAAAAATGCAGCAAATTTAAAATTGCATCCCCATCAGAGATTAGGATTGTCTCAATAATTTTTTGCGGACACGGCCCTTCGAGCCCCGAAACGCTGTACGATATATATATATATATATATATATATATATATATATATATAATATATATATATATATATATATATATATATATATATTACCTTGTTTCTTTAGACCAATTAATCTTTATACAAATCTTAATACGTCCAGTGTAAAGTTCTGTAATCCACTCTCAATAATTCGTCACTTATTAACAGGAATTGACTCCAGGGTGTGTACATAAAGTGTTATGAAGTGCAGCGACTACTTTATTCAAGACCTGTCCCCCGGAAAGCCAAGACATGCCATGAAATAGAGGACATTATTTCTGCGCCACGCTCAGTATTATCAAACAATAAACCATATCATATTGGGGAGGGAATAATGAAAACGCAGCTGGTAATTTCACAGCTAATCTCCTTGTTTATCTGACCATCTCCTCTTCCCGCTTCCGATTACATCCAATTTACGTGAATTATTCATCGACGGGATCTAATTGACAAACCCTGAAACTTAAGTGGGCTCGATTTGTTAATTAGGTTGGGATCTTGCGGGTTTTATCTAAGTGAATAAGAACTATACATACTCTTTAATTAACCTTCCTTACTCTGTTGTGATCCATCATTATAATAAAAATCCAAAAGGTGAGACATTCGGATATTCATTTGATTTCAAAATTTACTCTCCTAGCTGTACTGGAACTTTTTTTTCTAGTTTATCTTGGAAGACTTTACTAGAACCTGGAACCATTGCGGGGCCGTCCAGTAGTACGTGATGTTGTATCACTTGATTAAAGGGGCAGTTTGAGTACACATAGTTTTAATTATCGCAACTACCGCATTAAGTTCCAGAGTGACAAGTTTTCACTTGCCGGACTGCCCAGATTTTATTTTGTACCACTGACAGATGGTGTAGTAACGATGGCACCCTGATAAATAATAATATATAAAATCATAAATGAAAATACTGCATGGTGTATTCCCATTTATGTCAAAGTAATAAGAACATACGTTGTCGCCTCCAGATTTTCTTGAGCTTTTCCTTTGCCAAAACATTTGTATAATAGGGGAACCGTAATAGACGCCCCGAATTCAATCAGGGGTGATCGTAGGTTCTTGTCATTGACTGAAGATTTAGCGTTTAATTTAACAACTAAGAGAAAGTAGAACAAAATGCGAATAAACACGACATTGCAGATTGGTCAGAGGTAGTTTCCTTATTTGCTGAGACATAACCCAGGGTCAGAACAATAAAGCTCAGTCAGGTGTTGAATCACGCTTGTCTCTGCTTGAAATTTTCTAGAATCGTGACCTTTCGAAAATAACAGCAAAAAATTGACCGTCTACAAGTACTTTTGCACCCACCATCTTTATTAACGGGGCAATGGCCATTCCACCAGCAGGTGTGCCATCAATGTGTCAACCAACGTTTGTTACATCACGACACTCCCCAATATTATCACCTGCAGTCACTGGACTTCGCCCAATATTTTTTGGTCACACGCCGGTTTCCTAAAATCTGAATATCATTGATAAATCCCATGAAGGAATACCACTTATACCATTGACTCATACGTGAGCTTGTTGCAAAATTGTGATATCCTCATCTTACCTTCCAATGGGAGACGCGCCATGGGGTTGACATGCTCAATTATTCCTTGCTCACCTTAATCTCATATTAATCTTATATATACTGATTACCTCCTCATTGCTGGTGACTTCAGTGCAAGACTAGGGAACCTTAATAAACTAAGTAACCTTAGCGATAAAATTGCAGATGATGATATTCCAAACAGACAATGCTTTATGTATGTTAACATGCATGGATCTATTTTACAGGAATTCCTACATGAACCTAAGAATTGAATAGTAAATGGTATAGGGTGAATCCAGAACAAATGACTTTACTTTTATTTGAATTAGATAAATCAATTGTCGATTATTTAATAATTCCCCATGACAGCTTGGAACGAGTAACGTTTTTCAAAGATTTCAGGTATATGAACTGATTGAAACATTACAGCTAATGCCTCTGCTTTTTAAAATTGTAAAGCCTCTGATCATGCCCTGTTGTATGCAGAAATCCTAGCTTAAAGTGTTACATGACATTTAATGTATAAAGCTTCAGTATCGGTTCCTAATGCATTTAAAGAATATATGAATTTTACAAAACAAAGGCAGTGTTTTTCATAATGAAAGTATAGCGATTAACGCCAGGGAATATAGTTAAAAATTGCACGATTGCTCTTATATAAACCATGATTTTACAAGGAATGTTTTCACATTATTCTGAATGAAATGGATACTTTAGTTTTTCAAGATGTAAAGTGTACAGCATTAAACAACAGATGTACAAATGCGACTGAAACATAACCGAAACCGTTGTGGGATAATGATTTAAAATTTTTAAGTAGGCTTGATGACTATATGATCTGATGTCCGTCTTAGGGAATTCGAGTTCAACTATTTATTGGTACCTAAAAAGAAAGAAATGCGACAGCAAAAGAGCACTGTCAAAATAACAAAAAAATAACTATATGATGATTGATATTTCGTCTTTATATCCTATGTAACTGCAGGAAGATCAGGTGTCAATCGGACAGTATTATATATCAGGAACAGCTGCTTCCGATAAAGTACACGACTGTAATTGTGCACACCATGTATCCAACTCCGTATGGCAACCGCAGTCCAGAAAGTACTTATTTCCAAGTTACTTGCCTATGTAAGGCAAAAAGAAAATATTAAAAATAGTTATTTTAAATTTTTCTTAACAGGGAAGTTTTGCCATATTTCCTGTGTGAAATAAATTTTCTGCATATAGTTTTGATGTATCGATACATATGTTTCGATATTTAATAAATTAGATAAAAATTTCATGTATTGTATATACCAGATAATACACTTTTTCCCTGTAAACTGATACGATGAAACATATCGCGATACGTATCGCAATACGCTGTCAAATATCGCAGTATATTGCAATACGAAAATTATAGGTGAAACCCAGCCCTATTAAGGAAAATAATTTTTCCCAGGTACCGAGACACATGTCGCCCTAGTGGGCATGGAAAAATGCTCTTGATTGGTTAAACAAGATTTTACTTTATTATCGGTTGCTTGAACTAAATATTTATGGCAAAATCTATAAAAAGAGACTTATTGTTACTCTGTACTCTGTCACAGATTTCTCTTTTATTGTGTTTAGCATTCTTACATGTGTCTGTGTAGCGCTAGCATTGTCCGTTACCATGGGAGACGCGCAAGCTGGGCCGGCCCACGTGTGACCCTGGCGTGAATATACTTTTTGTGCATACGGCGTCTAAATATTCATATTTCCATGATACGTTGAAGTAACCCTGGATCGTAAAATAAGTTGATATAAGCGATTTGTTTGATTAAGGATGACGATGGTAGTTCGGGGCATAGCATCACAAACCACTGCAGAACTACCTCCAGATACAGTGCAAGATTAAGAATATCCATGAGGTGCCGAAGAAGTGAAATGTAATACAGCGACATGGTTCGTAAGTGGTTTGTTGTGGTTCACTGGAGAAACATTCATATATCTACCAAATGTGTGTTATTTCATGTGACCATGTAGGCATCTAAGAATATAAAACAGCATCCTCTTCGATTCAGTTACATACAAAACAAATTCCGCGATTAATGGAAAGATACGATAGGCAAAGAATCTTCTTCTTGCTGAGCACGGGTGCAGAAACATTTAGAAGACAGAGAAAAGAGCAGCAGTATCCGATGGGCACGATTAAAGTAGATCGGGGTAAAAAAATAAAGATAGAATCGAGAACAGACAAAAAAGAAACCATGCAGGCAGAATCAAACCAGACTGGTGAAAAAAGTTGAAGTAGAATTAGACCAGACCGGTTAGAAACCAGAGGTACAATCAAACCAGACGGGAAAAGAAAGCAGAGTTAGAATAAGACCAGACCGAGAAAGAAACCAGAGTTAGAATCAAACCAGACGCGAAAAGAAAGCAGAAGTAGAGCTAGACCAGACCAAGAAGACACCAGAGGTAGAATAAAACCAGACGGGAAAAGAAAGCAGAGTTAGAATTAGACCAGACCGAGAAAAAAAAAACAGAGGTAGAATCAAACCAGACGGGAAAAGAAAGCAGGGGTAGAATTAGATCAGACCGAGAAAGAAACCAGAGGTAGAATCAAACCAGACGGGAAAAGAAAGCAGAGTTAGTATGGGACCAGACCGAGAAAGAAACCAGAGTTAGAATCAAACCAGACGGGAAAAGAAAGCAGGGGTAGAATTAGAACAGACCGAGAAAGAAACCAGAGTTAGAATCAAACCAGACGAGAAAAGAAAGCAGAAGTAGAGCTAGACCAGACCAAGAAGACACCAGAGGTAGAAATAAACCAGACGGGAAAAGAAAGCAGAAATAGAATTAGACCAGACCGAGAAAAAACCCAGAGGTAGAATCAAAGCAGACGGGAAAAGAAAGCAGGGGTAGAATTAGAACGGACCGAGAAAGAAACCAGAGGTAGAATCAAACCAGACAGGAAAAGAAGCAGAAGTAGAATTGTACCAGACCGAGAAAGAAAGCAGAGGTAGAATCAAACAAAACGGGAAAAGAAAGCAGAGGTAGAATTAGACTAGACCGGTGAGAAACCAGAGGTAGAATCAAACCAGACGGGAAAAGAAAGCAGCGTTAGAATAAGACCAGACCGAGAAAGAAACCAGAGGTAGAATCAAACCAGACGGGAAAAAAAGCAGAAGTAGAGCTAGACCAGACCAAGAAGACACCAGAGGAAGAATTAAACCAGACGGGAAAAGAAAGCAGAGTTAGAATTAGACCAGACCGAGAAAAAAACCCAGAGGTAGAATCAAACCAGACAGGAAAAGAAGCAGAAGTAATTTGTACCAGACCGAGAAAGAAAGCAGGGGTAGAATCAAACCAGACGGGAAAAGAAAGCAGAGGTAGAATTAGACTAGACCGATAAGAAACCAGAGGTAGAATCAACCCAGACGGGAAAGAAAGCAGAAGTAGAGCTAGACCAGACCAATAAGACACCAGAGGTAGAATTAAACCAGACGGGAAAAGAAAGCAGAGTTAGAATTAGACCAGACCGAGAAAAAAACCCAGAGGTAGAATCAAACCAGACGGGAAAAGAAAGCAGGGGTAGAATTAGAACAGACCGAGAAAGAAACCAGAGGTAGAATCAAACCAGACGGAGAAAGAAAGCAGAATTAGAGCTAGACCAGACAAAGAAGACACCAGAGGTAGAATTAAGCCAGACGGTAAAAGAAAGCAGAGTTAGCATTAGACCAGACCGAGAAAAAAAACCTCAGAGGTAGAATCAAACCAGACGGGAAAAGAAAGCAGGGGTAGAATTAAAACAGACCGAGAAAGAAATCAGAGGTAGAATCAAACCAGACAGGAAAAGAAAGCAGAGGTAGAGTTAGACCAGACCGAGAAAGAGACCAGAGGTAGAATCAAACCAGACAGGAAAAGAAAGCAGAGTTATAATTAGAACAGACCGAGAAAGAAATCAGAGGTAGAATCAAACCAGACGGGAAAAGAAAGCAGAGGTAGAATTAGACCAGACCAAGAAAGAAACCAGAGTTAGAATCAAATCAGACGGGAAAGAAAGCAGAGATAGAAATAAACCAGACGGGAAATGAAAGCAGAGGAAGAATTAGACCAGACCGAGAAAGAAACCAGAGTTAGAATCAAATCAGACGGGAAAGAAAGCAGAGATAGAAATAAACCAGACGGGAAATGAAAGCAGAGGTAGAATCAAACCAGACGGGAAAAGAAAGCAGAGTTAGCATTAGACCAGACCGAGAAAAAAAAAAAACCCAGAGGTAGAATCAAACCAGACAGGAAAAGAAAGCAGAGGTAGAGTTAGACCAGACCGAGAAAGAGACCAGAGGTAGAATCAAACCAGACAGGAAAAGAAAGCAGAGTTATAATTAGAACAGACCGAGAAAGAAATCAGAGGTAGAATCAAACCAGACGGGAAAAGAAAGCAGAGGTAGAATTAGACCAGACCGAGAAAGAAACCAGAGTTAGAATCAAATCAGTCGGGAAAGAAAGCAGAGATAGAAATAAACCAGACGGGAAATGAAAGCAGAGGTAGAATCAAACCAGACAGGAAAAGAAAGCAGAGGTAGAGTTAGACCAGACCGAGAAAGAGACCAGAGGTAGAATCAAGCCAGACAGGAAAAGAAAGCAGAGTTATAATTAGAACAGACCGAGAAAGAAATCAGAGGTAGAATCAAACCAGACGGGAAAGAAAGCAGAGATAGAAATAAACCAGACCGAGAAAATAACCACAGGCAGAATTAAACGAGACGAGAAAGAAACCGGACCAATAAAGAAACCAGAGGTAGAATCAAACCAGACTTATTAGTTTTTAGTTTAACTATAAAAAAGAGCGTTCTGCTTGTTTTCAATTTATTTTGTTACATGTTTTAAAATACTGTAATTTTATCCTTTTGGGTTCCCGAACGGATAATGTCGAGATTGAAGCACATTTGTCATAAAGCCGTGTTCCCTTTAATTGCATTTTCCAAATGATTTACACCGCTAAGTTAATTTAGAAGTCTGGCCTGTCACTTTTATGCTATTGGTTAGCTTCACAATAAATCATTTCCGAACAAGACAAGGCATATGCAAGCTAATTTGCTGAGTTTTCTGGTTGATGGGACCCAGGTGACAATGGTGATGAAAAAAAAAGAATGACAGAGAGGAATCATTCATTCCTTGGTTAATATATTCACAGAGGCAAAATACAAGCGCAAGCCGAAAGCAGGTGAGATCTTCAGCAGGATTATTTTATATCTAGATTTGTTTATTATGATTTTTTTTTTCAAAGAAGAAATATTTCCCGGAATTTTATTATGCTAAGAGGAAACATATACATATTAAAGTTATACCCTTTCATGTATATGAGAGAGTGAACTAGGGAGGACAAGCTGTGTTCGCTGATTATCACGAACAAGACAAGACTGGCTTGTGGGAAATATTTTGGTTAAGAATTGTTGCCTTTATAATAGTCTATTTCACCACCTGCTGTCCACCTGTAGATGATTTATTTAAATTTTCTATTTTCAAATATTTCTAGTAAACAACATATGTAAGTGACAACCTAATATGGCAGTTAAGAATTTCACAATAAATCCCCCGTTTATGTTTCACAACATTTTAGTCTCTTTATCATGATCTGGCAGATATGGTGTGTCCCTCCATAAGGAGCCATCTTTGTTTTAGCTGGTTATATTTTTTAGAGTGTTTACATGAGATCATCCAATCAGCAGCTGTCAGTTGAGGCTGCTTTTGCATGTGACCAATGACCTTGACCGCCATAAGTGGGTTAGAAATGTTGTAAAATGTAGACTGATTTCTCATATTTGCAGAAAATTATGTTACTCAAATAAGGAATAAGGTAGGAATTTAGTTACCTTGTTGAAAATTAGGTTATGTAATCCTCTCCTCTACACTATAATTGTTTCCCTTGAAATGTACCTAATAAAAATTTTCATAGCAAAAAACAGGTGGACATGAGGGGATTAAACGGACTATAAACCTGTTCGTTTCTTAAAATAATAATTTAATTAGTCCAATCACTGATAAAATCAGCGAATCTGCGGGTCTTATGACACGCCAGGGCCGAAAGACTGCCCCATCCGACTCGTCCCCAAAGAAATTGCTCATTTGAGCATGTCAAGGCAATGTGAGGATCCAAACCCGATAAACCAGTCATGTCAAGTCCTGACTTTAGGACACCAGGTGGTGCTCGTGAAATATTAACCCGCTATTCGGCTAATTAGAATGCTAAGACTCGATCTAGAAATCATGAAGAGTATTTGGTTTGTATAACGTAAGGATTGCGTATATGTTAATACAATAGCACACGGTTATATATTGAATATTTACAATAAATGTATAATACCCAGCAGTAGATTATACAAACAGACATGTACACGTATAAATGTATGCCCGGTATTGATGTTCATGCATATATATATATATATAATATATAATTATGGATAAGATCGCTATAATCATTAACATCACCTCTGTCGTGACATGTCTGTATACATGTTGACGTTCACATTTAAAGTTAATACTTTCACCTAATGATTGACTGCATATCTTCGAATTTGTTCGCAATGAGAGGACCTATACCCTCACCCTGTGCTTGATGAGAATACCTGGTAAGAGTCTTTTAAAGTCGATTATCAGTATATTCGCCACATCATAGTCGTTGATGGCAAAGTGGCCGTGACCAAGGAGACATTTGTCTGCCTTTTTAGCCCCTTCACCAACATAATGTTACCAAGGGGACCCATGTCCGCGTCAGGATCATATATTTTGTAGTATATACTTATTTATCCTCCTTAGCCAATATGTCCGAGTGCATATACATTATAGCCCTTTAATAGCTTAACATGTCCTGTCTGTCCGTGTATCTAATGGTAGAACGGCTTTGTCAAAGGAGACCATGTCTGCCTCTGTAGTCCTTTCACCGGCTGAATGATTCCATGAGGGACCTATGTCCGCCCAAGGATTATGAAGGTTTTGGAGAAAACACAAACTCATGGCATGACGGATTCTGATGGCATCCCGGACTATTGGTATAGTTAATGAACTTATATTTGACTTGCGGTCTCAGACATTTGAATGTGTGTGTGGGGGGGGGGGGGGGGGGGGCTGCGTGTCCAGGAGTGAAACGAATCCTTGGCCGATGTTGTGTTGCGAGGATCATGCTAATGTTGGTTGAAATACAATTTCGTGTTGAAATGAATGACATCAGAGAGAAGCATGAATCACTTTAATTGTTTCTTTTTATTCTGAGATACCCTTGATATTGCAAATGTGACCACTAACCTCTTCGACAACAGCCAGTGCTGCAGAGAATCATACAGCTAGCGTTGTAGAGAATCATTCAGCCAGTCCTGCAGAGAATAAAACAGCTAGCGCTGCAGAAAATCATACAGTCTGCGCTGCAAAGAGCACATGAAATATTTCATACAGCCAGTGCAGCAGAGAATCACACAGACAGACAGTGCTGTATACGAAAGTAATGCAGAGAATCATATAGCAAGTGCTGCATAGAATCATACAGCCGCTGCCGCAGAGAATCATACAGCCAGCGCTGCAGAGAAACAGAAAATATAAATAGTGTTGTTTTCTTTTGTAAGCGTGGTTTTCAAATTAGCGATATTGGTCATAGGAGAATTATCGCAAAAAAATTGAAAAGAAAAAACGTGTATAATTGGTCCCATTGAGGAAGGCATGTTGAAAGGTAAAACATTGGTATATTACATAAATGTTTATGGATCAGTTAATCATGCTCAAAGAATGCTTTAATAAATGGTATCAGATTTATCAAATTATCTACCATTAGGCTAATGAACAATAAATTGAACTCGTTCGATGTTCCCTTTGGTTCCCGTGCAATCAGTAAGATTTACGCGTATATCATTTAGTTCAATTTTTTAATGATGTTGGTTTACTTGATTTTAAAAGGTGGGATCGAAAAAATTGAACCCTCGCAAATCATTGAAAAATCGGAAATCGCAAAATTGTAACCCCCCGATTATGAAGCCAACAACAGCATATCGTACAGCCAGCGCTACAGAGAATCTTACAGCAAGCACTGCAGAGAGAAAATGAAATAAAATATATCATACAACCAGCGCTGCAGAGAAACATGACAATAAATATATCATACAACCAGCGCTACAGAGAAACATGACAATAATTATATCGTACAACCAGCGCTACATAGAAACATGAAAATGATATATCATACAACCAGCGTTGCAGAGACACATGACAATAAATATATCATAAAACCAGCGCTACAGAGAAAAAGACAATAATTATATCGTACAACCAGCGCTACAGAGAAATAAGACAATAAATATATCGTACAACCAGCGCTGCAGAGAAACATGACAATAAATATATAATACAACCAGCGCTACAGAGAAATATGACAATAAATATATCGTACAACCAGCGCTCCAAAAAAACATGACAATGAATATATCATAAAACCAGCCCTGCAGAGAAACATGACAATAAATATATCGTTCAACCAGCGCTACAGAGAAACGGACAATACATATATCGTACAACCAGCGCTACATAGAAACATGAAAATGATATATCATACAACCAGCGCTGCAGAGAAACATGACAATAAATATATCATACAACCAGCGCTCCAGAGAAATATATCATACAACCAGCGTTCCAGAGAAACATGACAATGAATATATCATACAACCAGCCCTGCAGAGAAACATGACAATAAATATATCATACAACCAGCGCTACATAGAAACATGAAAATGATATATCATTCAACCAGCGCTCCAGAGGAACATGACAATAAATATATTATACAACCAGCGCTACATAGAAACATGAAAATAATATATCATACAACCAGCGCTGCAGAGATACATACAGCCTGTGCTACATAAAAATTGAAAATTAATATTTGATGCGGCCAAAGATGTAGAGAAATCATGAAAAATAAAATATGAGACAGCCAGAGCTGCAGAGATAAAATGACAATTAATATTTGATTATATATATATATAGCTTTTACAGAAATTAAAATAAAATACAGCCAGCGCTGCAGAGAAACACATCCAGAAAATTATATATCTAATAGCCAGAACTGCAGATAACCATACACCCAGAGCTGCACTGATAGCATAGCGAAACATAAATATATATTACAGCCAGCCTCGCAGAGAATAATACAGCACGAACAAGAATATACCGTAAATATTAACAAAACATACAATAAGGACTGCAGAGACATTTGAGAAATAAAACTCATACCATACAAGCAGAGCTTCGGAGATGAATACGGTCGAAATTGTAGTGACATATTGTGGATTTGGGATTATACTTGGATACAGTATTCTGCCGTTTCCTTCTTTTTAAAAACATAATGTCATTACACGACCCCAGAAATAAAAAGAAGACTTTGATATCCAAATGAAAACATACGTACAACAGCATTGCTACAGAGTATATACGCGAAAGAATTTTGTTTCCGGTTTTTTTTTCTTTGCTATCGGTGCGGTATGTAGTCCAATGTAGTCCAAATATCGCTTTGCTTAAGGCTCAACATTGCCTGTGAGTTGGAAATAATGCGACTTTTAGAATCAGCACGGACCCGAAGAACTAAGAAAAAACATATAAAGTTTTTTTTTCACTTACATATATAAATGAATTAAAATTAGTTTACACGAATTATACTAGCGGATAAATGTTCTAAATATTTTAATGTCACTAAGTTTGGTAAAACATACAACAAGGGCCAACTGTTACGGTGTTAGCCATAAACAAAATTCTTGGAATGAATTGATCATCGATCTATTCAGGAAGTCATATCATGGATGTATAGTGTTAATATATTATCATATATGTGTATTAACATATATAATCAGGCTTCTCGGGAGCTACATCATAAACTATATATAATAATTGTAAATGATCAGAACAATATTTGATAAAAATCAATGTATTTGTTTATTTTACTTTATTCTTTATCTCAAGCTCTCTCAATACATAATGGGCAATCTAGACCGGCATCGGACAACACTACAAATAAATCACCGGATATAGATATGACGACGTGCAGGTGCCCGAGTGATTTTTTTTTAACACATAATTAACCCATCGTCAATGAACGCGATAAGGAATTAATGAGGTGTAATTACTGAACCGGCAGAAATGTGAGAAAAAAAATCCGAACAAAACTAATTTTGCATGAAAGGAGGCTTGTCTATAGATACGAAGTTATATGAAGGTGATGGATGTACGGTTGCAAACTGGGAGGTATTGCAAAAACCTAACCGCTTAGAAAAAAGCCTCTAGGCCTTGTTGTGCTTGTCGTGTCGAGCGCCACATTAAATTAGCTTGTATTAGCTTGATTATTAGGGATGTATGTTCGATGCGATGAATGAGAGAGGTACCCAAAAGAAACTCTTTTGGTTAGTATATATTTATTTAGCTATATCCAGTCGTTTTTCGTGATCCTTAATTGTGAAAACCAAAATACCGGTAACGTTCTCTGGAAAGTTGTCGGTCGTCCGGAATGACCGCCAGGGAAGGCAGTTAATAGAAGATATTATTATTATTATTATTATTATTAATACTTTTATTAATACTATTATTATTATTAATACTTTTATTATCATTATAATTATTATTATTATCAGTTGTTGCAGCACAGGCAGCAGTAGTAAATAGTATCAGGCTCACATAGACCAGAGATTTCTGCTTTAGATTTCTGCTTTCATAGTTCACCACATGTCTGGGAAATATTTAAAAATATCAACGACGTGGAAAGAGCCGTGAGAACTGATCCTGCTGTTGGGGTTAACAGCGCATTGTGATTCTTATCGATTGTTACACCGGTGGGGTTTTGCCTCTTACGGGTTTTTATCTCTCTTTTATAAATACCGATCAACACGATAAAATCTTCCATGGATCGAGCGTAACATAGATGGGATTATTACATATCTAGAGCTACAAAACGTGGCAAGAGCAATCTATCTTAACCTACAAGAATTTTCTTATATAAGATAAATCTGAATGAGCCTTTAATGTAAAAAACACTTTAACCAGAGACACATTTCGATCCTCACTTTCTCTCTTTTTATCATGCAAAAACTGTCCTCGTCCCTTATTTTCTCTTATTTTAGGGATTTAGTATCATGCGCAGAAGATCGTAATCCCATGGGGATGGTGGTAACCGTGACAACAGGAAAGTTCTTTCAATGAAGGTCCCCCTTTTTTTCGTTACTCCGATGGTAACCAATCACATAACAGATATATATTTGCCACAGTGTCTGGGTCTGGTAAATACCTTGTCATTGACAGCTGTCTTACCCATAGAGCTCCAGGTATTTCATTTAAATAAAATTTCCTTATTAACCCTTGTTTTATTGTGCGACTCAGGATTGACACGTATAAAAATGTTGCTATAGTAAAAAAAATGTTGCTATAGTGAATATGTTAAAATAAAATCCTAGTGTAAATTGTGTGTATACTGGTAATAAATCAATACAATCACACAGTAAAATAAACAATGTGCACAGTACCTGGATACCTGCACCGTCACCAGGTCAAGCTCTTTAAAATGAAAAGTCCACACCAATTCTCTCGGAGAATGACAGTCCAATGTAAAGATCTTGTAACAATCCAGAAAGTAAACTTGAGGCAGGCAGCGTTAAATTATATAGAGTTAGTGATAGCAGAATCCCTGAAAATACTGGATAATCGGACAGGTCCCACAAACCGCCATACACACGTCTGTGTCCGCTGGAATCTTCTCTCCTCTCTCCCTGCGGTACAGGAATCATCTAGTAGAATCATCGCCGTGTCCCTACATACCAGGGTCCAAACGTGACCTCGGCCAGGCGAGAAAGCCCCAAGCTAGCATGTCAACGAGAGTTCAACCAGTACGGATTAAACTAAGACTGTACCACGCGGCCTGGACCCCCCCCCCCCCCTTACATTGATCGGAGGTGCGTTTTATTGTGTCAGAGTGTTGGATTCATATTATTATAACTCCTATTGTAATTACGTGCAATATTGTAGTGATTATTACATTAGGGTTTGTATTTGCAAACCCTATTGTTATAACAGTTTTATTACATAAGGGGTTGCGTTTGCAATGGTTTTTGCACCACACACAAATCGATGGCTATAGACAAGTAAATTGTAATTTATATTTATGTTATAAATATTAATAAAGTACCATCGATTCATGAATATTATTTTCCCTTGACCAAACTATATTTGTGATTTTAACAAACACTTACTGTTACAGTGATGAACTGATAAATACTGTTAATGTTGAAAGGGCTGATGAATAGTTGCCTTTGCCCGTAAATTAAATTATTATTTATATAATATTATATGTTATATATAATTTATACTATAATTAATGTTATATATAATTTGTTATATATATCTAAATAAAAATAAGCCCCGCATGACTGTGAAATGGTATTTCATGGAACATGAATAAAATATGAACGGATAATTTAAAGAAAATTATTGCTTTTTTATTTTTATTTTAATCCAAGGACTGTATTGTTATTTGTGAACAATATTATCATGATCTATTATTACAATAGGCAACGTTACTACAATACAGGTTGGACCGGGCAACCCAAATTGTTATAACGTCTAATAATGTAATAACCACGGTATAAGACTATTGTTGTGCGTCTTTTAAAGGAAAGTAACAAACATGTGTTCATACATTTTACTGTAACACACCTGTTCTGAGTGATCTCCAGGCAGGTTATTGAGATTGACATATTTGTCTGTCTTGCACTTGTAAAGGTGTGCTTGAGTTCGGCAGGAAGTCGGCGTGTTGGTTCCCATGGACCGAGTTCACCCTGTGGATACCCTAGTGTTGCTTCTGATAGATGGCGCTGCTGCCACAGACCCTTCGCTAAATTTCTCTAATGGTGTCAAATTACGTGAAAACATGGAAAAACAAGACATTTGTTGGCACCGCAGGTGCCATAGCATCCCCAGACATAGAACCCCCCCCCCCCCGCTTAAAAAAAGGCCCCAATCTTCAGCAGCATATACTGACACTTGGCCAGCAACTATGGTTTACTCCATCTATCAACTTGGGAAAGAATATTTTTCACCAAAAATGGGGCCAATATGGTGAATCACTCTTGAGCAATTTTCACCCAGAGCACATGTACATATGGACGCCAGGGGAAAACGATTGCAGATTGTGCCACCAGTCTTAGTACAAAATGGAGAAATTCAAGATCTATGGATTTGCACAATTTCAGGCCAATAAGGGAAATCGCTCCTGAGAAAATGGCATTTATTTATTTCACAGAAACTTGAAAATTGGTGCGCCAACTGTCTGGTGTATGCAAAATTACTGACCAATACCTTGACCCGATCCGGAGATATGAACAATTTTCAACTATAGCAAATGTTTAGATGGACGCCACACAAACACTATTGCATATGGCGCCACCAGTCTTGAATATGAGATGAAGGTAACCAAGATGTATTGACAAGCACAATTTCATGCCAATACGACATATCATTCCTGTAAAAAGGGCATTTATTTATACTATGAAAAAGGTAAGGTAAGTGGCACCACTTGTCTGGTTGACTAGAAACTCTCCAAGATGTATTTACATCTCACATTTCAGACAAACACATTGAACGACCCCTCAGATATGAGGAATTTCACCTAAAGCTCATGTACGGATGTACGCCACATGAAAACGATTGCAGATTGCGCCACCAGTCTTGAACATGATATGGAGGTATCCAAGATTTATAGACATGCCTGATTTAAATCCAGACCGGCAATTTATTCCTGAGAAAAGGGCATTAATTTATACTATGTAAACGGTAAGGTAGGTGGCGCACCTGTCAGCTTTACGAGGAAACTCTTCAAGATGGATCGACATGCCAAATTTCGGACCAATACCTTGAACCACATCTGAGATAAAGGCAATTTTCACCGAAAGCACATGTACGGTTGGTCGCCACACAAAAACGATTTAAGATGGCACGACCAGTCTTGAATACAAGATAAAGGTATCCAAGAATAACGGACATGCACAATTTAGCCCAATATGTCTATTAGTTTTTTTACTAACAATGCTCACAGTGCGGTCAAGTGGCAATGATGGGATATTAGAAGGTGCGAAAACAAGAAAAGGACAGAAGGGGTTCCGCAGAAGACAAAGCTATCCAAAATCTTCGGTCAATTTGATTTTGTGTGATTTCACCATATATGGCAATATTCGAGGTCAAGGTCACTCTCATAGGAAAGGTCATGACCCCTATTTAAAAATAAATCATCCAATAACCAAATTCTATGTGTATGCTTAATTTTAAAGGAATCTATCCATTAGTTTTTGACTTATAATGCTTACAGTACTGTCAAGTGTCAATGATGGTGTAGTGATATGATATACATACAGTATTATATCATGGATCGCATTTATACAGTCTATATATAGCATGTGTAGTAACACAGTCAGATAAAGTAGTTCAGTACAAGCTATCCTTATGGCTACATGTGTAACAGCATCATGGTAATAAAGAAGCTCCATCTACATCAGTGACTTGATCTTCAATGGCCAAGTATTACTTCATGGTGTTAGCGGTGTGTGAACTATGTAAACCAAGGACAGATGATCCATTTTATGCACTGATTCAAGAGAAATCTATGGCCAAACACTTGAAGAACATATTAAGCGGGACAGACAGGAAGGACTGCGGTTCCCGCCTTGTCAATTTGCCTCTGAAGACATGCACGGACATTTAAGGTAATTACCAACTCAAAGCCAGCCATAACTTAATCTGCCTGGGGATAGAATCATTAAGGGATATATGGCTGCAAATTCACTTTGAAGCTTCTGAGCAAAAATGCATGTATTAAGCATAGATGAGTCGCAAAAACCATATCAGGCCCACAGCTACAATCTGTCACAGAAACCAGGCCAATACCAGTGACTGGGCAAATTCCAGTTCAAGCCAACACAGCCTTGCCAGACTGTTACCCTGTGCACTGCACTACCTACCCTACCCTTGGGGTATGACAAAAGCAGCATAAAAAGGTAACTGGGTCACCTTCACCTCTGCTGGAGATCAACCTCGCATGTGAATTGTAGGCTTATATAGTGACTACAACCTATAAACATGGCAAGTTACCTTCCCACAATGGACTGGTCTAGCCAGAATTTGGACGAATGTCTAACTTTGTTCAAACAGAAATTGACTTAATACTTTGAGGATGAAAATATCATCCAAAAAGAGGCACAAGCTAGAAAAAATATGCAGAGGCATTGATGATGAAGGCTTAAAACGCCAAATTGCAAGTGGACAGACTTTATTACAGAAAAAAGATCCCGTTGAACTATGGACATTCTTTGGGAGCCAACTCAAAGTTAATTAATGTCAAATTCCGAATACATCGACTGCAGCTAATGAGGCTTAGACAGAAACAATTAGAAACATTGGACGACTTTGTGACTTGTGCGAGAACGCTTGCACTTAAGTGCGACTTCAGTGACGAAGAACTAAGCGAGAAGCTACTAGAACTGATAATTGCCAGCACTTGATCAGTTTCGTAAAGACCATCTTGGCAAAACGACAGGATAATCAATCAAAGATGCCCTAATTGAAGGACGCAGGTATGAAGCTCTATCTGACGGGTCAGATGAAATTGATCAACGAAAACGGCCAAGGAGCACATTCATGGTGTAGATCGCGGCCGGAAATGTAGAAATTGTGGTACCAGTCACAAACCACGTCAGTGTCCTGTCTACAATGACGAATGCAATGCATGCGGGATAAAAGGCAATTGGGCTAAATGCTGCCGAAAAACTCGCAACAGATCAAGAACCGGAATCAATCGAGGCAGATCTTCGTCTCTCCGCAAACCGCCGATAAGGAGGGCAACAGCAAAAGATCATCCCAGTCGAAGAAGACCAGCAGGCAGACCAAACCATAAAGACCATCAATTTAACTCAGTCGACGAGTACCGCGACTGTGATGGTGAGACATACCATCAGACATTCTGTTTAATCACAATCAGTACAAAATACATAGATAGTGTATGTGATGAAACTTCTCGCGACGAGGTATATTCAAACCTGAGTAAAAAACCACCAGGATTTCCAAAAGGAAAATATACGCTCCAGCTCAAAGTCGCCACAGGCGCATCTGGTAACACATTACCGCTGAGGACGTTCCGTCAAATGAACGGCGACTCCCTAAAGGATAACAAATTCCCTTTGCCTTGCAATGTTAAGCTGACAGCCTACAATGGACAAGAGATAACATGTCTTGGTAAGTTAGACATGCCGTGTCGATGTGGCAATTCTGATTGGATGAAGACTCGATTCTACATCGTAGATGTTCCAGGTCCAGCTGTCGTCGGACTTCCTACCAGTGAACTGCTAGGACTAGTTACCATCAATGTTGATGGGCTGGACGAATCAAGCAAAACTACGAGTGAGAGGGGGATTGTTAAACTGTGTGCTCTCATGTAATATCAAACACCAGTAAACAACCAGCCCATCCAAAACCTCGAAACATCTAAAGCATAAAGGACCTCATGAAAGCATACCTACATCAGTTTGATCAAATTGGCAATTTTCCTGGAGATGCAAAACTGCTCCTGAAACCTGATGCAAAGCCATTCATCGACCTTCCACGAAAAGGCAGTCTGCACATCAAGGTTAAACTAAAACTAGAGCTAGACAAAATTGTGAGCCAAGGTGTGATCAGTAAAGTGGATGAACACACTGATTGGTGTTCCAGCTTAGCTTTCAGTAGTTTAAAAAAGGATGGTTCCTTGAGAATCTGCATAGATCCACAGAAACTAAACTCAAGTCTTAAGAGATGCCCCCACAAAATCCAAACAGTGGAAGAGCTAAATCCAGAATTTAATAGACAAAAGTTTTCAGCAAATTAGACGCCAAAGCTGGATACTGGTCGATCTGTCTCTGCAAAGACTCACAACTTCTCACCATGTTTCGCACACCACTTGGTCGTTATTGTTGGTGTAGACTACCATTTGGCCTCAGCGTGTCTCAAGACATATTCCAGTCAAGAATGAACCAGATTCTGAAAAACCTCAAACGTGTCGTAAGCATCGCAGACGATGTGTGTGTATAGAACACATATAGAGCATGAAAGTCGCCTTGTAAACAATTTGCTAGAAAGGCCATTCCCGTCTTTTAAGGGACTTGTTTTTCACCCTACAGTTGCAGGTTTACAAAGCGACGGTCAAGACCGAACACCAAATCGCTCAATGCATCGGATTAGCAAGTTGCCCATTCATGACTCGGCACAACAACCACAACAAATCATTTCGCCGTGAACGTTACGAAAAAGAAACAGGAATTTTGAAGCACATCTGGACCCTAAAGTGAAAGCAGATACAATGTTCGACCACCTGGTAAATAATCACACGCTCGAATGCCAAGGAAAAAAAAAGTATGGTTCTCAGGCACTTTTTTTCTTAAATCTGTGCGGGCGGGCGATAATTCATTTTTGACCTTTTTTGTATGTTTCGATAAAATGTCATATGATAATGGGGCCTGAAAACAACAGAATTTTATGGCAAAACAGGTAAAACTACTAGATAACAAAGGAAATTTTATTTTAAAAAATGTCGAAAGACAAAAATCAAAATAAAATTTTTGATGCGGGGGATTAAAATTGAGGCGGGCAGTGCCTGAGAATCATTCCTTTATTTTTTTTTCCTTACACAATAAAACGCACCTCGGACCAAAGTAACCTCTGTATGGAGGAGAAATACAGCATACTGCACCACAAAATTGTCAAGTCGATAATCCTATTAAACAGGCGAGGTGAATTAATTTCGAAATGCCGACACCTGAAACTACCGAACCGTGTAAAAAAAGGTAACAGCTTTAGCTGGGTCTCCAACAAGCGTCACTTATCTGATGATCGCCGGGGTGCCGATACCAGCAACGGCGTGAAACTCCGTGTTATAATACGATGCTCCAGCGTGCTTAACGTCTAGTTAATCTGCTCCAACTTAGCTGTATCGAGCACTAAACTGCAAGCACTGGAACCTACTTAGGATGATATATATATATATATATATATATATATATATATTTATATATATATATATATATATATATATATATATATATATATATATAAAACGGTCACAGGAAGAATGGCAGGTTCAGATGGTCTGAGAGCTAACATGGCGTTCCTCGGTCTGGTAGTTTCATAGACATACTGTGGCATGGTGGATTCATCGATTCATCGATTCATTTCATTTATTTGATCGTCTCTCAAAGTGCTGGGGCTCAGATCGGCAAAATAAGCCAGTTGTTGGTTTTTGTGATTTTAATATTAGGACTGAGGGTTATCAGTATTCCCATGGTATTTGTACTTTTTGGATAGTGTGTTAATATGACTGTTATCTGAATTTCTTTGGTGTTTCTTTACTTTTTAAGTGCATTGGTATTGTTACAGGGGTGACATAAAAGCGGACCGGACAGCTTCGCTAGCGAAGCTTGCTTTGCTAGCGAAGCGGTTGGTACGCAGGACTAAATGCGCCACGGTTATGGGTTCGAATCCCGGATCGGCCCAGAATTTTCCCCTGAACAATGTGTCTTCGTAATAGTATACAATTTGAGTTACCATCAAAGGCATGTTCTCCAAGGATCGTATGTTTCTTGTTTTTGATGATTACACATTATTTTGGTCATACACAAGAAGTTGACTTTCTTGTTGTTTCAAGTTAAATAAGGGATATGTATTTTACTGACAGTCTCCAACGTCTTGGTGTGACTTACCAGTATAGTCTGTTTGTTTTTGCGCCTGATTTTATTTATCCGTTTTTCTAAATCCTTTACTCTGTTGCCCTCTGTCATGGTTTGTCTTGAAGTTCTAATACCCGCTGGGAATCTTTCTTTATTTCATGTTTAATGTTAGTGATGACCAAGTCGTGTATCTTGATATCTGTCGTGATAAATTGAAGAATTTATAGAGGGGACGTGGGCAGCAAAAATTGTTTTTTAATGCAAGTATGGCCAACAATATTAAATATCGAGGACAAGAAAGATACCGATGTCATAGTCTGTTTCGTGAGTTTGTTCTTTAGGGTTTAATTTATATCATCCCTCATTTTATAGTTTAAAAACAAAATGCCTGATAAGAATAAATAAATTCCAAAGTGTTAAAGTTTTTTATACATTTTTTATTTCATAAGTAACTATCACATCTTTGATATAACTGTATATAGTGTGCTGCATGTCCAACTTTACGTACTTAGAATGTAAACCATGGGAGACAGGTATAACGAGATTTTCATTTTCACAACATTAACTACAGGGAAGACCCTAGTGTTCAACTGTATACTCAGAGGAAGGATGTTTCTTTTAGTTACAAGTGTGTTTTCATGATCATCATGTTCGTCCAGGAACGGGTCTAGTTTCAGTGACAGGCCAATTATTCTGTCAATGCGTGATCTTTTTTTTTTATGAAAAGTAACCTCGCTCAGAAATGTATGTACCAAGGCCCAGTGCCGACGCCGCGTTCATTTCCGGAATAGAACTCTGAGACCAATGGACAGATTTTTCCGGAACTTTGCACCATTATCAGGTCACATGTGAATGTCTGCCAAAATATTTTGCGTTGACCTCTTACCTATCCTCGTCTCCAGTGCGTCCATCTGTCCGTCTGTTTTGACACATTAACCCACATATCTTCGGACTCGTTTGACCAATCAGGCTAAAAATTTTGCACAAATGTAGCCCTCGGATAACTTTATAACATACACAAAATATTATGGCGCGACCTGCAACCATTTTTTCACAGCGTAAATCTGTTCATCTGCCTTGAAATAAAATCACTCATATCTTAGCAGTAGTTGGATTTATCCACCTGAAATTTTGCATGTGTATACATCCTGGATAGCTTTCTTGAATTTATGACAGGTGGCGCACCCTACATTCACGTTCAGGCTGCAGATATCAAGGATTATATCTCAGGACTGGTTTGACGTATCCTCCTGAAATTTTGCATGTGTATAGATCTCACATTGTTCTTCAGCATACGCAAAATTGGTGGCGCAACCTACAACCATTTTTGCACAGTGTCCTACTGTTTGTCTGCTTACGGATGAAATGACTCATCTCTGCAATGGTTTGACCTACCTGCCTAAAATATTGCATGTTTATACATCTTGGATAGCTTTCTGGATTTTGTCGCAGGTGGCGCCACCTACATTTTTGTTTACGCTGCGGACGTCCATGCTAAATCTCAGGACCGGTGTGACGTATCCCCCTGAAATTTTGCAAGTTTATAGATCTCACATAGTTCTTTATCATACACAAAATTGGAGGCGCCACCTGCAACCATTTTTGCACAGTGTCCTTCTGTCTGTCTGCTGTGGGATAAGATTACTTATATCTCTGCAGTGGTTTGACTTTCCTGCCTACAATTATGCATATGCATACAACTTGGATAGCTTTCTGGATTTCTCCCGCCACCAACATACACATTTCGGCTGCAGACATTCATGCTAACGTGCAACACACCATACTCTATTTCCCCTTGCCACGCAATCCATATCCATGCCTCACTTACTCGTCCCACTGCCATTTCGGAGGATACATGTAGTCGTCACTTCTCCTATTCTAGTTGAAACTGACATTGAACACTGGCTGGCCAAATCCCTTTTTGGGCAACAGCATAATGTGGCAATGACTGCTATAAAAAACACTGTTCCAGTCATGTCGATCTCATTGAACATCCTGAACCTAAAGCCTCATCTGTCAAATTTCTTATTATTCTCTTGACCGTCTCATTAGTCTCAGTTTCAGCTAATTAGAATGTTATAACTGCACAGATTTGTTACTAGAAAACACATCTCAGTAGTTGGATGACTTGTGGTTAGCTAATACTATTCACAAGGGTAATTTGGGGGACACATTCTTTGGAAATCTACCCTAAGACTTTTCTTCTTTACTTTTTTAAATAAATGTAAGTAGAAACAGTCACAAGAAAAGGGCTGCTTATGTCCCCTGTGAAGTATGAAACCGTGTTATGGGATGTTAAATAACTATCTATATATTAAATCCATTGAATCAATCAAACATGTCTTATAAAATTTTTTATAAATTATGGTTTAAATCATTTCCAAAACATGTATTAAAATCAATTTTGCATTCTAATCATCAAACCTATCAGGTATATTAATAATAAACATGGCTGATATTTTTTGCTGTAAAAACAATTCTAGATATGTAAACCTTTCAATCATTAAACTTTGATTTTTTTTATTTTGCGGGCTGGACTGCGGGCATGAAACTTGAAACATGCTGGGCGGGGCGGGTGCGGGCTGAAAGAAAATTTTGCGAGGCGGGTGCAGGCTGAAATAATCATAAAAACTGCGGGGCAGGCTGATTTTTTTCTTTGATTGCGGGGCGGGCTGTGGGCTGACAGGGCATGATACGGGGCGGGTGCGGGTTTATTTTTCGGCCCTAGTATTTCACATGACCGAGGTAGAATATATATGATGTTTTTTTTTATCCGAAAGTTCGCTTTTTCAAACAATGAAATAGTATCATACACAATGTTAACCTCTTTTTTTACCTAACAAATCTGGAAAATGGAATGTTTTTACACTATGGGAGGGACTGCCCACTCTTACAACCACCTCCTCTGCCCTTTCTAAACTCAATATTCGCCCCTGGATGACATACTGGCCAGAAATTATTAAATTTTGGCTTCATGCAATTTGGCATCATGCGTCCATGCATACAACATATTTCAGTTATTCTTAAAGAGATCTGTAATGGGATTTTGAAAAAAAAAATCAAAAGGAATGACACTACATCCCAGCGACATTAGAATTTAACGGAAACTCCTGAAGAAGACGCGGGATTATAGGGCAGTAAGAACGAACAGAGTAGACTTTATGTGAGCTTTATGAAATGACATATAAGCTGGCAGCAGCTGAGACATCAACACGCGCGGTATATGATAAAAAGCAAAACATATCGTTCTCTTTATAAGTATGTATCTATCTTTAGATAACTATTAATGATGGATTTTATGTGATGTTAGTGTAATGTGGCACAGTTATTTTAACTTAAAAGTAGTTTTTTTAATTGCCCGCAAAAAAATGAGATTAAATAGAAAGTATGGATATGGATATGAGATAAAACTGACTCTGTATATTATGCAACGTTTTGCGAGTAAGCCATCAATATTTATTAGAGAACAAAAACTGTATTTAAACGAGTGTTTACTGGTGCCGAGGTGGTTACATGTAAGGGGTCACATGTAGGTGGTTACATGTAGATGTTTACATGTAGTTGGTTATATGTAGGTGTTACCATGTAGGTGGATACATGTAAGCTCATACCTGTGAACGTAACATGAAAATTACACATTCCTCTTAATCTATTTGGCTTTATATTTTTTGAATGGCTTACAGACTCAGTTGTACACTGTTTAAATTGCTCTTGAGCTATGTTTTAGCATTTAGTTTGTTAATCATCTGACGTCACCTGGATCTCCTCATTTTCATTCATTGTGCAGTGCATGATGCAGGTTTCGTTCATCAAACTGCTTTTATGAAGAACCTGTATAAAACGATTAAAAATTGTTGTTATCTGTAATATTTTAGTCATCTATTTTTACATTTACATTAAAAATGGCATATGTCAAAATGATGTACCGCGATGTTACATGTTTTCAAATATTACTTTTATCATATGACTTTCCACCAATGATTTTCGGAGTTTGAGTAGCTTGTTTTGGTTTTCACTTGGGTTTAATACAGATGGTATTCTTTTATCGCTCATTTGTCGCTGCCCTTTACTTTGCCGCTGTTGTCTTTCCGCCAAGATTCCGGCTTTTATCGGATCTGCTTTCTTTCAGTGTCCACAGTGTATAATTTCACCTGTTTTTGCTGAGGCGGCAAAATGAAACTCTTCTTTCATTACCGTCCAGTGTTCACCTCAGGTAATGTTACCATTCAATGACGATTACATCTGAAAGAACTTGACGATGAAATCCTTGACAGTTCTGATGACATTCTCGGCGTAAAAAAAATAATTTGCGACTGAATGCCAGTCCTCTCAAGTTTCATTGCTCGACATTCTGCGTGCCTATCACAGGACTTTTCCGTCTCTTGTTATTCAAAATAATCTTATAACCACAGTGATTTGTGTCATTTAATCGTTATGGGTTCAGTTTTATACTTCATGGTGCCTGCACTGTGAAATAAACACTGCTGATATGAATAACCCCTCATTGATAAAAAGAAGGGTTACAATGCAATATCAGAAGCAGGCACGGTATCCCGATTTTATTTTACTTTTTTTGTCAATAGTTTATGGAGGTTTTAAAGGGAATTATTCACGTAACAGATTTGTTAAATATATACGAATGGTTTTGCTTTCTTCCTATAATATTATGGTTTATTCTGGTATTTTGTTCTCAAACCGATTGCTTACCCCTGTATATGCACAAATGGAGACCAGGCGCGATCAGTAGTGCAAAAAAAAAAAAAAAAAAAAAAAACATAAGGTGGCGTATCGTGCGACTTCACACATCAGGATTTTTCGAGCTTTAAACCGATGTTTCTTCTGTAACCTTCTGTCTTTTTTGGCAGACACACGTGGACTGTGTTTACTCAAACACAGAAGCTAACAACTTTTATACAATAGGTAAATTTTAGACCGTAAATCATGTGAGGAATTTGGGGTCCCATGAGGCAAACAAAAATATAACCAGAGTTGGGTCCGAGTAAAATGAAAGTACTTGATTACTTATTAAGTACTCGAGTATGAGTATTTTAGCCATTTTTATGACAGTACTCGAGAACGAGTACTCCATATGTACTCATGAGTACCGTAATAAGTACATGAGCAGTTAAACCTAAGATGTGGAGTGAAAATAAATCAATGTCTTCTGTTTGATATCATAATAGTATTACCATTTGTTAAGCTTATGAAATGTTGACTCAAGTTGGTTTATAACATGTAACTAATAAAAAATAAACTTCTTCACTTTTAAATAATGAAATTTTTGTTTAACATTCTGATAATTAATGTGAAATTTTATTATAATTCCAAAATGTTAACAATTTGTGATGGCAAAATGATAAATACTTCTGTGGCTAGTTATTGTCATCATTTAAACCGATTTTTTACCAACCCTTTAATTAATTAAATATTTGCTAAATTATACATTCCCCTGTGAATATTCGATTGAATACACCTCTGTGACATTCTGAAAACACATATAATGCTGATAAAGTGATACGTTTACCAGGGCTGGCCCTGCTTATTCGCCATTTCGCCAAGGCTAGCAATTTGGAGATCTGGCGAAACAAAATCCTCTCTTGCTAATATATTGGCGAGAAGCATCTTTCCAAAGCCCTTAGGCCTAAGAAATAAGTTCTATGTTTCTGATTACAGTGGTGAAAAATTTAGAGTAGTTAGGAAGGGAATTTATATTATTTTTATATTTTTTTACCATGTGATATAAAACCTACGGAGCCCGGGAGACGACATGGTGAAAAATATTTATTAATTCGTGCGCACGAATTACTAATCCGTGCGCACGAATTACTAGGTGTGAAAAATATATTTCCAAGGTGAAAAAAATATTTACTAATTCGTGCGCACGAATTACTAATTCGTGCGCACGAATTACTAATCCGTGCGCACGAATTACTAGGTGTGAAAAATATATTTCCAAGGTGAAAAAATATTTATTAATTCGTGCGCACGAATTACTAATCCGTGCGCACGAATTAGTAAATCGTGCGCACGAATTACAAGGTGTGGAAAATATATTTCCAAGGTGGAAAAAAATATTTATTAATTCGTGCGCACGAATTACTAATCCGTGCGCACGAATTACTAATCCGTGCGCACGAATTAGTAAATCGTGCGCACGAATTAGTAGCCAATGAGGATCGTTGTAACAAAGAGCTGGCTTAATTCTCATTAGTTAGTCCGTAAGTTAGTAATCCGTGCGCACGAATTATCAGCCAATGAAAAGCAGCCTGACTAGGCTTATATTTAGCAGTCAATGGCGATATGGAAGAGCGTGATCAACTTATTCGTCTTTATTTTGACTTGGGTTTACCCCACATACTGGCTATTCTAAGTGGAAAGCATGGAATAGTGGTATCAATGCGGCACCTGCAGAGGATACTTAAACAACTAGGTCTAGTTCGCCGGAGATACGCAGATATTGGTGTCGCTGTTAGGTTTATTAATCATAAAATTCAGACATCAGGATCATTACATGGCTACAGATGGATGTTTCATAAATGTGTACAAAATGATATTAAAATAAGAAAGGAGGATGTCCGTGGACTTCTCTCAATTCTTGACCCAGCTGGTTCTGCAGAACGCAGGTCCCGAAGATTACATCGGCGTTCCTATTTTTCTAAGGGTCCAAATTTCATCTGGCATATCGACTCCTACGATAAATTGAAACCCTTTGGAATCTGTATAAATGGATGCGTTGACGGATTTTCAAGAAAGATAATTTGGGTGAAAGCATATCACACCAGCAGTGATCCGAAACTTGTTGGGGGATATTTTATTGAAGCGTTAAGTGAGACTGGTGGTTGCCCAAGAATTGTAAGGGGGGACAGAGGAACCGAAAATGTCAGTATATGCCAGTTCCAGCGCTCCTTGCGTCAAGATGATGAAGACTTCTTTGCAGGTATTTGCTTTAATTTCCTATCTTAAATGAACATAGCGTCTGAATTTGTCCTATCTAAAATGAAGCGTCTGATATTTTATCTGTTAAGTATTCAACTCTAACACTAAAGACACATTACCTCTGAATTATTACAAAAACAATAGCACAAAATGTTAGCACTACTGAAATTTATTCAAATACACCTGGTGATTTGTAAACAATATATACTATGGCAGAGAATTAATAAACGGTTATTATGGTAATAAAAGTTCACCATCCTGAGTTTGCTAACTGTGAAGAATAATGAATATATAAAAGAAAACAAAGCTTGGACAGCAGTTAAAACCATCCAGTGAATGCCCATCGATTTGGATGGAACTTAACCTCGATTACTTATTTAATTTAACTATTCTATTATGATGACGGAGGGCTAAACTATTTACGGCAAGTGATCTCCTATGTGACTGTGATTTTTATGTTGAAATGATAGAGGCCACATTTATTATCTACCAGGTTTACTGCATGCTATATGATGATGGTCATGTGCTGTTTACTGTCAGTTGTACTTTATATATGATGGGGATGATGGAGATATTTGGTATTTACTATTTTTTTATTAAAGGAGAAAAAAGTTTCCTTTATGGCGCAAGTACAACGAATCAACGCATTGAGAGCTGGTGGGGTTTCTTGAGGAAGGAATGCATAGAATTCTGGATCGCACTTTTCCACAGACTGAAGGACGAAGGACACTTTGAAGGAGATTTTATTGACAAGAACTTAATGATCTTCTGCTTCCTCGGCATAATACAGGTATAAATTCTTTTTAATAATTATAAAATTTTTGAAATAATAATAATAATAATAATAATAATAATAATAATAATAATAATAATAATAATAATAATAATATTATTATTATTTTTATTACCACAGTGGAGGTAATTATAAATGAATAATTCTAAGTAACCCCTTATTACAAATCCAAAGGTTCCATTCGTCTATTCAATATATATATATAAATATATAATTTTTGGAATAATAATAATAATAATAATATAATATTATTATTATTATTATTATTATTATTATTACCAACAGTGGAGGTAATTATATATGAATAATTCTAAGTAACCCCATATTACAAATCCAAAGGTTCCATTTGTGTATAGTATATATATATGTGTGTATATATATATATATATATATATATATATATATATATATATATATATTTGATAGAGTAAAACTTTGCCTGACGCTCACCTAGTTTGGATATCACTTCAAAATAACGGCCTCTTTCGTTTGTTCTCTTGCTGTTCAAGCCTATTTATAAATGACAGAATGACAGATGGGAACTGTACACATGCACTAAAAGTTTCCTTCCTGTTTATATGCCTCAGTTAATAAAAATAAATTATAATTTATTCTTGTTTCATGTTATCAAATGTTAAAAAGAGTATTATGTATAAAATTTAATGTACAATGGCAGAAAAGTTTTCAATTTTCAAGTTCAAGTGACGTGAAGTTAACGTAATGTATTTTTGGTTCCACTAAAAAGTGCTCGTAATATTATTGATTAAATTAGTCCACACCTTTAGAGCAATAAACCGGAGCTGTTTTAAATAAATAAATATGGACTAATTTCCAGATATTTCATGGAATCCTTTCATTACACTTTCGAGTTTATTGGCTGTGTGTTTTTCGCAAATACAACCATTTCAAGTAACTATGTATATCTGTTTTTTTTAAAGCCGATTTGACATACTTTAATCTTTACTAAGGGGAATTGTTGCTTAGAATTTTCGTTCTCTTTATCAGCCAGTTTAAGCTAATCTGTATCATCAGCTGTATGGACGGTTGTATTATTTAAAGGGGCCTATTTCGATATTTGACGTGTATTAAATGAACATAATATCTTGAACCTTTCATAAAACTAAACTAAAAGATCAAGCGGTGCCTAGGTTGTCCGTCTTGTTCATATTCTTGTGTTGATAACATGTGATGGACCCACCACATTGTACTCCAACGACATGTAGAGGCAGACAGGGCACTCTGGACAACCTGGAAATCCGTCTAAGTTTACTCAGCACATGCAGTTTCAACCTTTGGTATCAAAATTCGTAAGATAAAAGATGTTTTGGCTAATTAAAGTTTGTAAACATGGGCAGGTGCCCATTTACAAACTGTTTATTGATGTTTACAAACAGCCTGTTGATAAACAAACAAAAACGAAACAGGCTACAGGAACGTTATAAATGCTTTTCTGGGCGGGAGTTACTTCCTGATCATGAATTTGTACCAAGAGATAGCCAAGAATACGATAAATTTTATATGCAAGGTAAGTGAATGGCTGGCTTTAATTGCCTTGTTCACTAAACATATAGAATAAGAATGTCCAAACGTTGATCAGTAAGGGGTTGTGTCCCAGGGGTTAGGATATGGGGTGAACCATTATCAAGGACTAAATCTTAATCGGGGTTTTGTCCGACCTAAACCTGATTTTGATATGGTCTACCCCGAATCCTGATAAAGATTTTCGCCGGACATCTGTTGTGTTTACGAGATACAGCTACCTGTGATATTTTACTCCTGTTATACTGATGTTCTACATTATTATCTGCATGGCCTTTCATATTTTATATTTTGGCAGGATGAACTGGATGAGACGGTTGATGATCGGAACAATCACATCATCAGACCATCAAAAAATGAAAAGGTTCCTCATGGTCGACCCATTGTAATATACAGTGTTCCAGAGTTATATGCAACTCAGAACTATGTATGTCGCGTGCAAGATGAAAACATCAATGAACTCGGTGTTCAGTGCACGTTCCGGAGCTCCATTGCCTGTGATAAAGACATCTTCAATCTAAGCACTCGGTTGATGGCAGAGCATGACCTTAGTCCCCAGAGGGATGCCTACAAGGCACTGGACCTGTACATTGAACTCAGAACAGTTATAAGAGGACTGATTGATACATGAAAAAAAGTGCATAAAAGCTAGCAGCAATATACTCATGATGTTGCAGTGCATTCCTTCAAAAAAGTTGGTTTTTAATTTAAAGTCGCCTCTGTATTATTAACGTAATAATAAATGTAGCTTTTACCCGTGAACATGATTTTGGATGCCATCAACGGTTCTCTTATTTTTCTTGCACATCTTTTATTTACATAACAAGTTGCTAGTGAACAAAGTAAAAAAAAAGGTGTAGATACCCCCTCCTCTCCTTGGCAATAGTGGGGGAAACTTGAGGACCTAGAAAACGCATAAAAACTAGGGACCCATGGGTCTCAACGCTCAGCTGAATTTGTATATAGGGATATTTGTATACGAGCTTTTTCATGGTAAGCATGGGCGTATTCAATGGGGGGGGGGGGGAGCCTTATTGGCATAAATTATGTTAGCCTGCTACTGACAACTGTCTACAAACTATGGTTTTACAAACTAATATTAACAAACTCACAATAAACCTCACTGACTAGTCAGTCAAGGATAATAATTGCAGATTTGCAGATGTTTCATTATCTTATTCACGCGTGTGTAAAGGCAGCTTCATTAACTTCAGCAAATGTGGCTAAAATCACACACACACTAGCAATTTTAAAATTTGCCGGCGTATATAGACCTTTTCCATATACATGTACATGTATAGCCTTTCAAACATTCCGAACTCAGCTTTTAGTGATACAGGGACGTAAGAATGGACAATTGCACCCGGTACCCAGGCGCAGATCCGGAGGGGGGACCCAGTCACCCTGCCCCCTACCCGCTCCTGATCACCATTTTTTCCCCCAAGAGACTTATGAAGTATGTTAAACAATTTGCTCAAAATATCCTAAAAGACACTATTTAACATACTTGTCGGCACTTTATAAAATACTAGGTTTTATCAAACCTAGTAGTGATTTAGCCTCAGGCCAATTCCATATATCCATGATCCAGCTTTTTAAGTGGGCCGCTACATAGCGTGCCCAAACATCCCTCGCCTACCTGTCATTATTAAATGTGTACTTTATCTAATCATACCATTATCTTACAAGATAATGACTGACAGTGACTGAGAAATATGAGTATACAAATGTATGGCTTGACTGAAGAACGGAGGTGTAAGAAAATAAAGGACTCCAAATTCAATTTCTTATGAATAACACTTTTATTTTAATCCTATATCGATTGACGTTACCAGTTTTTTTTAATTTTGCGCCGAAAAGGAGACACCGTAAAAGTTATTTCGTGAGATGTTTAAAGCCGGGAAATGGCGTGTACGGCCTTCTAGATGATCAAAAGTTTCTTGGGAGGGCCTCCTGACTAGTGCATTAATATATAATATAATATAACATATACAAGTGCCTAAGCATCTTATGCCCCACCCACCCCCCGCCGGGGAAAAAATCTGGATCCTCGCCTGCACGTCTCCCCCCCCCCCCCAACACACACACACCATAACACCATGTACACCTTGTATGGTCAGCTTACCGTGTGGGTTCTGTCCAATGTAAAATTCTTCTCATTCTTCTCATTAACATGATATGTTTATATACATATACAAGGAAAACGTGTCTAAAAGGCAAAGTAAAGTCTCCCCCACCCCTCGCCGACCTCGGTGTTGCACCCCCTATCTTCAAATCCTGGATACGCCACTGGTAAAGCCCCTTTCACACCAGGCCTACGTAGAGTTGCGTAGGGCGGGGTACCGACTACGCCGAGCTTACGTCGCCCGACGCTGGCCTACGTGGCAAAACGCCGAGGGACGCAAAGGGGTACGCGAGATGGACGCAAAAAAATAAACCTGTTTATTTTTTTTTTGGCGTACTATCGGAGTAAAGCACTGGGTGAAGAAAGTATGCAGTTTTACGCAAGTCTAGACAACACTACGCTATTGTACGCCATGCCTACGCAAGAGAACGCTATACTACCCAACCATAAGCAAACCTACGTACCCTTTACGCCATCGTACGCCAGCCTATGCACAACCTACGCAAGGACTACGCCGATCTTGCGCATTTGTTCATTAGTACGCCGAAAAGACATACCATTACTTTTCAGTCGGCTGAGAAAAAAATATACGATTGCTGTCAGTTGACGGTCACCAAAAAGTGGGGAAATCGTAATATTGGAAAAAATACAGGTGGCGCCACCAACTTAAGGGGACTGATCAAACTACTCCCTGTCAATATTTAATGCAAGATTAATGGCAATCCATGCTTTAATTATAAAGGTACTGGAGGCTTTGTTTCAAAATTTTAATTACCCCAGGAGGGGACTTACAAATCCCATAGTTTGGATGACAGTTCGCAGTGACCTAATTTCACGTTCGAAAAGAAATTTGTTTGACCTCACTTAAATTTCTCTAGGGCCAGCGGATACAATTTGTGTCCGGATGACCAGACAGACAAAGCGCCATTCCTAAACCTAAGTTGACTTTCAGTCAGCTGAGCTAAAAACACTTATGATGGCAAACCTTAATTCCAGTGGGTGGGGTGGGGGATACTGTTTTTGGCATATCGTCGTTGTCTGCTTTATTTTTTTTGTGAACATGGATAGTATTAGGGCACAATATTTTGTCTTCAAACTTGCACATGCAGGATTTGTGCCAAGCTCTCGGACGAGCTTGAGACCAGAGACCATGTCCTGCAAGGTGATATTTGCATATTTGAAGCCGTTTCCGAACCTGAGGAGGCATTGTCTATAATCCAGGCTGGCCTTTACCCATTTTTAGGCTTAAGTGCTTGGTTGATTTTGCACAATTTTTGGCCTGTCGACATTTTGCCTGCTGCATATCTCCAGTTTATCTGTTACCATTTTTATTTTAAGAGATGAGTTTTCATCTTGGTGCAAAAATGTAATATAATTATAATTCTTGCTTATTTTGAGATTGTAATGAAACGATTTTAATGTAGGCACAAAATTAACTATTTGATCCCCTTTATTCTAATAAAAAGAGCAACATATATTTTATGAAAGATGAAATCAGCTTCATCCCCCAGTCCCTAACTCGGGTTCAGGTTATGCCCTCATGTCCACTATATTCTACTATTATTTAACTTATTAAATGAATAATTTTAATGCACAAGTGCTTCACCAAAATTTTAGCTTAGTTTAGACTGACGCTTAATGTCACCAGCCCCTCTGCTTGTATCCTTTCTTGACACTCCCCTGTTCACCTGCCACTTTACTTAGCAATAATAAAACATTAAACGAGTACCCCCCCCCCCCTCCCCCCGAACTCAGGTTTTGCCCTCTCGAACCTGTTTTCAGAATCTGCATCTTAAGAGGCTAGCATTCCCAGCAGGGAATTCAATGAAAGAGCAAGAGTAGTGGGTTTAGGGAGGAAACTTTTCCAGTAGGATCTTTATCCAGATGGAGTCTTTCTCCTTGCAGGTAGTATTTTGTCTGTCACTCAAACACTGCCTACAGGCCACAGTTCCTGGAAAAGATGGGAGGTATTTGTCAAAATTTGTTTAATATTTGTTTTGGTTTGAAAATCAGGAGTCAACCAGCCAAGTCTATTCAAAGTTACAGCTACAAAGGTGTCCAAACAGAAGCCATTATTTCTTTCCAAATTAATCATTTGGTCAGGCTCAATTAATGTGAAGGAAAAAGTAATGATATGCAAGAAGCTGGTGATAAAAAAGTACACTGGATTCAAAAGTGTCAAGAACAATCCTTTTCAGCAATTGCAAACTGATGGAACTGAATCTCCAAAGGTTCCCAATTTCCTTTTGAAAAGGTACATGCACGAGTTCTAAATATCATATAAATCCATCTGGTTAAAATCTGCATGGAAAATGGGATATTAAATGGAGATGATGCGCAGCCTCTTAATATTTGCGTTATTTACAAAATAGCATGCACTATAAGCCACAAGGCACAATGCTAAAAGAGTGTACTTTTCAAAGGCCCCCAAACACTTTAAGTTCAAAAATGAAAGTAGATTGTGTACTCATTTAAGGTCAAATATGGAGTACATTAAAAATTGTGACAGAAAAAACAAGCGACCCATGGGTCATGACGCTCAGCTGAGCTATGACATTATGGGCTGAGATTCATAACTTCTAGTCAAATATTTGAAGACCTTGTTTGCTAATTTAGCTGAAACCTTGTAAGATGACAGAAATATATATGTCTAGTTATAGCACCACTATCTTGTTGATGAAAGGTTTGGCTTTAGATGCATCCACAAGCTTTTCAAAGAAGTGGGTCCTGTGACCTTGACCTTTAACCTTGTGTAGTTATGTGTAAATATGGTTCTTTCCCTGTTGGTAGGTGAGCCATATGTGAAAGATGGAAGGTTTGGAATGAATCTTTTGGCTATAAGAATTAATTCTGTTGGGTGCACACACACACGGTTACTCGGAGAATATAGGTCCCAACTACCTAAATTCACTTTCCCAAGGAGATCCTTTTAGGACCTCTAAGATTGCATAGGGTTCGTGATCCTAGCCCTTAGGCCAAAAATAAATAAGATTTGGTTCTCAGGCACTTTTATAAAAAATCAATGAGGACAGGCGTTTTTTTTTTTTTATTTTATTTTTTTGGTATGATTTTATTAAAATGTCAAATGATAAGGGAAAAGCATGATAATAACAGATTTATGTTGCTAAATAAGTAAAAGCATAACAAAGGAAATTTTTTCAAAATTGTATGATTTTATCTTCTTGAAAGAAATGCCCGAGTGGCTGGAGCTCAAAATTGGTTAGTTTTTATTGAAAATCAAAATAAAATTTTTTATGTTTGATGCGGGGGTTTAAAATTGATGCGGGCAGTGCCTGAGAACCATAACTTTTATTTTTTTTTGCCTTACGGTTAAAATTTGTTCCCTGCTAATGGACGATCGGATGGAAGGACAAAGTCCCATCGCAATGACTGAAAGTCAGCTGAGCAAAAAAACTACACAGAGGAAGACTGATGATGATGACAACGACAGGCTAAAAGCCGTCACCCCCACTGAAAGCAATATATATAATTGAGGTGCACTGATTTTAAATTTGAAATCACACAGAAAGATTTGCCTTAAATATTCTCAGGGGTCAGACTTTCTAGGTGCTTGATATCAGGTTTTGCCCATTAGCATGCAGAATGTAACCATGATTCAATTATGTATTTCAAAGGAGATTTCTGCAGACCCAACTGGATGTTTAGCAAGGACTCTCTAAACTGTTAAATGTCATACTAATAGTCTCATTGAGATATTTATCCATGTTCCTGGATTTGTAATAATTTAGAAGGATCTGACAGTATTTTTTTTCAACTGATACTATTTGAGAGTTGTGGTCTTGAGAAAAATATGTAAAATTCACTAAACTACACTTGAATATCAGCATTGAGGCCAGAAAAAATTGTGACTGGGATTTGGGCTTGGCTGTCGCAGTGGCAACCAAAACACACACACACACACACACACACATGTAAAACTGCAGTGCAGAATAGACAACCAACAAGATGTCAGATAAAAAAGCATTATAAAACCAATATGAGCAAATTACATAAAACCAATATGAAATTTTTGATAGCATTCAGCTGGGAATTATCTTATACTTATTGTGATAGAACAAGAAATATACTTCCAGGTTTCCAGGTACGGCTTCATACAATTCTGTTTTAAGTTATAAACAAGAGACACATTTTCTAGTATAAAGTACAACAGGCCAATACAAATACTGTTAACTACTGTTAGGTGCATCTATGCATGCTAAGTTTTTGGTAACACAAAAAAAGTGTATTTAATTTGACATCTGAACACTTGGAAACTAGTGTTTTCTTGAAAACTAACAATAAACATTAAAATATAGTTTTTTGTCATGGTAGCAATCATTCAAGAAAATGAGCATCATTTCAGCAAATTGAAGTACTGAATATTCTCATCTGAAACTAAATAATGAAATAAAGAGAGACGGTTTCTGATCTCTGTTCCACATGTGGTAAAAAAGAAATCCTCAGAAACAACATATGAATGATTATTCATATTGCCTTCTTTTTATAATTTACAAAACATAAATAACTGATACAGTGCAACTTATTCTGTAAACACCTTTTTAAATGAATACATACACTTCTTTAACATTTGAAGGAAGCTGGCACCTTATCTGTTTTAGCATCACATGGAACCTCCAATCTTGGTTTTGTTCCTGTAAACACTGTAGTAAATCAAGTTTTATTATTATCATACACTAACACTGATGTTGAAAGGATAAAATATTTTTACACAGTTCTCTGTAATTATTTCCCTTCAAGAGTACCATTTATAACTAAACCATATAAAAGGCTTATCACTACAGAGCCCGGGAGACAACATGGTGAAAAATATGTATTAATTCATGTGTACGAATTACTAATTTGTGCACACAAATTAATAATCCATGCCCATAACTTATAATATTTTAAACATATATTTTATTTTGAAAAAATATATAATATTTATAATCATATAAATCATATATATATAATTTATATATATATAATTTATAAATACTACACATTTATTATTTTAACATATATCATTTTATTATCTTTCTTGAAAATCCGTCATCGCATCCATTTATACAGATTCCAAAGGGTTTCAATTTATCGTAGGAGTCAATATGCCAGATGAAATTTAGACCCTCAGAAAACTAGGAATGCCCATGTAATCTTTGGGACCTGCATTCTGCAGAACCAGCTGGGTCAAGAATTGAGAGTCCACGGACATCCTACTTTCTTATTTTAATATCATTTTGTACACATTTATGAAACATCCATCTGTAGCCATGTAATGATCCTAATGTCTGAATTTGATGATTAATAAACCTAACAGTGACACCAAGATCTGCGCATCTCCAGCGAACTAGACCTAGTTGTTTAAGTATCGTCTGCAGGTGCCGCATTGATACCACTATTCCATGCTTTCCACTTAGAATAGCCAGTATGTCCTTGTGGGGTAAAGTCGAAATAAAGACGAATAAGTTGATTACGCTCTTCCATATCGCCACTGACTGCTACATATAAGCTTAGTCAGGCTGCTTTTCATTGGCTGATAATTCGTGCGCACAGATTACTGACTTATGGATTAACCGATTAGAATTAAGCCAGCTCTTTAAAACAATGATCTTCATTGGCTACTAATTTTTGCGCACAATTTGCTAATTTGTGTGCACGAATTAATAAATATATTTCACTATGTCGTCTCCCGGGCTCTGTACTTATCAATAACACAAAAACAGGATTATGTTGCTTGATAATAAATTACAAGATTTTGTTTCATATTATAACAAAATTAGATTAAACAAAAGTGAGATGACAACTTCACTATGAGAAAGCTGTTCAGGCAACCTAATTCTTGGTCACTAAGAATGGCTCATTTATTTCTGAAATTGTTCACTGATATATCTATGTTTGTGCTCAAGGAATGGAAAGTAGCCCAAATATCCTAGAAGAAAATAGTCAGTCTATCCTACACTATATCCATGACCCAAACGTTGGATGAAAGCAATTCAGTAAACTCTTCAGATAGTTCAAGAGCTGAATGGTAGGTGTTAGGCAAGTCAAGGACACATCCACAAGTATGTCCAACAGGTGTCCGTGCATACTCACTCATAGGTATGCTGAACTGAACGGTGATGTTGGTACAAGTCAGTATATCTGCACCTGCAAGTACAATAAGTACAATGAGTACAGCAAGTACAACATAAAACTTTTAATAGAAAACTAGAAGTGTAAAAACACTGATCAACATGTACACCATATCCAATACAAGTGAACCACAGGTCATGATGTTAACCTAATGAATGCACTGTATGACACCATGACCCATATAAATACAGAACTTCTGTTCAAATAGAAAGGAACAATAAGTAATACTCATCTTTGGATGATTTAAAGGTATCCACATATTATTCTTCAGGAAACTTATCACAGATATCCCTCATTCTCATTTTTAATAATTAACATCAATATTCTACTGAAATAAAAGCAAGTAACTGCATGTACAACCCAGGAGTGAACATGACTGACAAATCTTGTTTGAGAGCACAGAGAACACTGGTAGGAATATTCAGACACCCATTACCAGTATTTGAAAATTTAAGCTTCTGAATTATTTAAAAAAAACAAGGCCTACAGGCCAAATGCGAACCTGTGCATATGGATATACACCAGGTTTAACGCTTCAATGCTGAACCACTACTTTTCATATATATGAACAATGCAAGTACTAAACATTTTGAACAAGAAACAATACACAAACATCACTGCTGAAATTCTGGCATGGGTGCACACAACACAAAAATTATTGTAGGTGGCACCACCAGTCTTGTATACGACAAAGCTATTTGACATGTATAAATATGCCCAATTTCAGGCTGATATATCTAATTCCTCTGTAGAATTAAGCAGGCACATATACTTTGCAAAAGTCATTGTAGATGGCGACACCCCTTGTGAACGAGAAAGCCATTAAAGACACATAGACAGGTCAGAATATCAGGCCTTGAGTCTGATGCACCGGGCTGACCAGGCTTAGGTGAGGAAGGCTGTTGCCCTGAGTGTACTGTGACAAATTACTGGCTCAGGCTACTGCACTGAGTGAACTCTTGACCTGCACCTGGCTAGACTGAGTGAACTTTTGACCTGTACTTGGCTGCACTGAATGAACATGAGGTTATCACATGATACTCATGAGGTGATCACATGCTACCCATGAAATGATCACATGCTGCCCATGAGGTGATCACATGCCTTGCGCTTGGCTGCACTGATTGAACTCTTGGCCTAAATCTGGCTGCACTGAATGAACTCTTGATCTGTTGCCAAATCTGAAACAGTTGGCAGTTTCTCAACCTATTCAAGAAACATACACAATCTTGGCCTGTTATGTAACTCTGCTAAAATTTATCCAACACAAACCATTTGAACAAACTTGAGATGGCTGGCCTCTGGGATCATTTCTGTAAAATATTGAACAATTTCGCTGGACTCTTTACAAGAAGAAGAAGTTTTTATCAGCTTTATCCCCTGTAATATCTAAGTAAATGCAGATAGCAAAAATAAGCTGAATCCATCAACATTTGATATGTGACTGATAATTGCATAAAATTTGGGGATGGTAGCTCCTGCTATTCCTGAGAAATTATGAATAGTGTACAGATGATATGTAATATCATAAATCTACATTTTTTAAAAGCTTTTAAAAAACATTCTTGTCAATATTTTCCATAGATATTCTGAAATCTAAATGTCTAGAGGCATGATGTAATGGATGCTGATAAACTGGTGCTAGGCTAGATGTTACTGCTTCACACAGCTAACATATATGGTAAAATGACTCAATTCAATCTTTATAATTCAGCCAAAATTCATTTTTTGGAACCATAAAAGACAATTATTATTAGAATGATTCAGGGAATTATTCTTGCAAAATATTAAACAAACTGGCCTCAGTATCATCAGTTGAAAAACGTTTTGTAGGTTTATAACTCAAATGGGAAAATACAGCAAAATGGCAAAGTTCAGCTTCCCATAACTCAGCCAAAAATCATTGAACCAAAACCATTTGAACAAACTTGAATTATCAACTTCTAAGGATAATAATGTGTGAGATTTAAGAATTTGGCCCATTGGTTTTTGAGAAGAAGATTTTTGTAGCCAAATGGCTTACATGGGCTGTTATGGCTTATGACTAAATTCAGCTTCCCATAACTCAGCCAAAAGTCACTGAACCGAGACCATTTGAACAAACTTGAATTATCAACATCTTAGGATAATTAATGTGTGAGATTTAAGACTTTGGCCCAGTGGTTTTTGAGAAGAAGATTTTTGTAGCCACTTAGCTAAAATGGGCTGTTATGGCATATGACTTAATTCAGCTTCCCATAACATAGCCAAAAGTCACTGAACTGAGACCATTTGAACAAACTTCAGAAAGCACTACCCTAGGATCATTTCTGTGCGATATTAAACAATTTGGCCATTTCGTTTCAGAGAAGAAGTTATTTGTAGCCGTCAGTATGATACGGGCACTGATGACCCCCGTACAAAAAAGGCCGATGCAGGTGGCGCCACCAATACCTCTATTTCAGATATGACTCATGTGACCAACATTGGAATAAAATTTGGTGATGATAGCTCAAGCCATTCCTGAGATTGTAATTTTAGTATGCTTTTTTGGATAGATGACTAAGTTCAACTTCCTGTAACTCAGCCAAAAATCACCGAACTTAAACCATTCTAACAAACTTGAGAGAGATTGTTCCAGGAATCATTTCTGTAAAATATTGGACAATTTGGCTGAACAGATTCGGAGAAGAAGATTTTTTTAAGCTTTTTTAGCTTTTTGCCTATAAAATCTAAGAAAATGCAGTTAGCCAAAAATTAAGCAAAATCTGATGAGTTTTTTAGATGACTAATTTTATGCATAAGATTTCGTGATGCTAATTCCTGCCGTTTTCAAGATAGTATGGGTTAATGTACAGACGACGGACGATGGACGCTGCCTAACCATCGCATAAGCTCACAGGTTCGCTAAAAAATTACTGCAAATTATCAATGTCAAATACTGAGATAAAATTCTTTTAAATTAACATATAGGTGGCACCATTAGTCTTGTGGAGCAGCTAGTGTACATCTAGATCTATAAATACCCCAAATTCATGAAAATCCATTTAGTCATTCCTGAGATATCAGACCTTTTTTATGAACGTTAATGACAAACACAGGTTTTAAACTCATAATTTTGAGAATACAAGACAGAGTGACCTCATTTCAGGCCTGACTCGTCGTTATCTCAGAATCTGTGCTTATGTGAAGTGGGGGATTTCTGGGTCTAACAGTCATGGCTTGTGTCCTGTTAAAGGCAGCAAACTTGAGTTCCAAAAGTTAAAAGGAAATAAGCATAACAATTAATACAATGTAAGTGGCACTTTCAGACTCCGGCAGCTCACAGAGTTCATCATGACGTTTAGTTACACCAAATTCAAAACAATCCACGCAGCCTTTCCTGAGATATCTGATGTATTTCAGTCACAAGATTCATGACTTTTAAAACGCTCAAACATATGGATTTGTCCCATAAGACTGAGAATATATAGGCTGCGAGATTTGATTTTATTAGATTGGGTGGAGCTTATAAAATGCTATACAATACAGAAAAGCAAAAGGCAGACAGACAGACAGTTAGACTGACTGAAATACAAATGGAGCATCAGACAGACTGACTGACTGACTGGCTGGATGAAAGACAGACTGACAGACAAACAGGCTGACAGGCAGACTGACTGACTGAAAGACAGACAGGCTGACTGACATAGAGACAATCTGACAGAAACTTACAGACAGACTGACAGGCTGACTGACCGACAGACTGACAAACTGACTAATCGAAAGACAGCAGACTGACAGACTGACTGTCTGACAGACAGGATGACAGCTAGACAGACAGGCTGACAGGCAGACTGAAATACAGACAGGTTGACTGACATACAGACAATCTGACAGAAACTTACAGACAGACTGACAGGCTGACTGACAGACAGACTGACTGCCTGACACAGAGACTGACTGACAGACTGACTGGCACACAGACATAAAGACCAACAGACTGACTAACTCTCTGACAGATGGACAGACAGAATGATTGTCTGACTGACTGATCAACTGACTGACTGAAAGACATAAAGACCAACACCCTGAGAGACAGACAGACAGACTGACAGACAGAATGATTGTCTGACTGACTGATCAAATTACTGACTGAAAGACATAAAGACCAACACCCTGAGAGACTGACAGACAGACTGACAGACAGACAGATTGTCTGACTGACTGATCAAATTACTGACTGAAAGACATAAAGACCAACACCCTGAGAGACTGACAGACAGACTGACAGACAGACAGATTGTCTGACTGACTGATCAACTGACTGACTGAAAGACATAAAGACCAACACCCTGAGAGACTGACAGACAGACTGACAGACAGACAGATTGTCTGACTGACTGATCAACTGACTGACTGAAAGACATAAAGACCAACACCCTGAGAGACTGACAGACAGACTGACAGACAGACAGATTGTCTGACTGACTGATCAACTGACTGACTGAAAGACATAAAGACCAACACCCTGAGAGACTGACAGACAGACTGACAGACAGACAGATTGTCTGACTGACTGATCAACTGACTAACTGAAAGACATAAAGACCAACACCCTGAGAGACTGACAGACAGACTGACAGACAGACAGATTGTCTGACTGACTGATCGGCTGACTGACTGAAAGACAAGACAGACTATTGACTGACTCACTGTCTGACAGACAGAATGGCAGAATGAAAGACAGACAGATATCTGATTGAACATCTGACAGACCGTGAGACAAACTGACTGACAGAAAGACTGACTGACAGACAAACAGGCAGACAGACAGACAAACAGTGAGATGTGTTCAAGTTCAAGTTCAGGACAGGTTTCCTGGTTAAAGAGGTAGAAAGCCAGAACTGAGCTACTGATGTGTCAATGATCATGGTTAACAAAGATATGAGTTATAAAAATATAAATTATCTCAATTATCTGTTCATCAGGAAACAAAACCCATGGGATAGTTTCACAAGGCCTGTTTCACCTTAATGACTATGGAAAATGACTGTATATGTATACAATATGTTATAGTACACCTGCTGAAAAAAGTAAAATATTCTGCAAATTATTAGATTTTGATTATGATGAATTAAATTTATAGAATTTAAAGTGTAGTAATACTCTTATGATAATACAATAATATAGATATATTAATCATATATATGTATATTATATTATTATTATAATATAACACTTTTAATAATAGTTTAATGATACTCTATATCCTATTTTTTTTTTGGGGGGGGGGGGCTTTTGTCCTCCTTCTAATAAAAGGAGGGGGCTTTTTGAATGGGATAGGAAGCATTTTAACTGGGGGGCTTTTGTTCTACACCCACCTGTCCCATCTGTTATCTAACTATCGTCCTTGCATAACCTCTGTTTGTTCATTTATTAATGGTGAAAATTGCCAATACCTCAAGTGTATTATGGACTGCCCTGAAATTTTGCATGTGCATGAAACTTTGATAGCTTATTCTCGTACACAAGACAGATGGCACCACCTAAAAAAGTTTCACAGTGGCTTCCATTTGTGAGTCTGTTTTGGGTTAAAATCATTCATATCTCAGGCCATTTCACCTGACCACTCCCGAGATTCAGGTCAGGTGAAATGGCCTTAAATTTTATTTAGGCACAGAACATTGATAGCTTTACCTCATAAACAAGACAGGTGGCAAAACATATAGTACTTACTAGTAGTGCACATTATAGTCCTCCCACTAATATGACTTCCTCCCACTAATATGACTAAATGTTATATATCTCCCTTGGTCAACAACTCTCTGATGTAATTCACTGTTGTTGCTATTTAACTACCCATATTCTAGTTTTTCCAAGGAGAACTTTAATTACTTATTAGGTCTTCCAGGGCTGCAGAGGTTAATGATCTTAGACCTTAAAGTTTGTGCCCTGTTCACAGACAACCATACAGCTGGCAGGATTGACAGATGACAGACAAAAAGCCATCACTACCATATTATCTTACATGTTACACAATTAGCTGAGCTAAAAATCACAATTATAAATGCCTTACCTGTACAAAATCGTAAGAAACATTTCAAAAGGTCCCCTGCACTGTTTCTGATAAATTTCTTCAAGAATTCAGCACAACACTTTCCCTTTTGTCCCAGATTATCCTCGAATTTCAAGCATGAGATAACCTTCTTTGGTTTTGGAGTGAGTGTTGAGATGAGGTCTTGAATTTCTGTGGAATTCATCTGCAGATGGCGCGCAAAAATTCTATTCCAGCACTCAGAGACATATGCAGGTTCTTGAATCAACTCTTTGTGAGCAATTTCATACAAAACTCGGTGCCAGTTTTTTTTCTGTAACTACAGTTTTGACATCATGGGTTTCCAAAAAGTCCAGGAAGTCTTCATCACTGAAATCTTTAGGGTTCTCCTCAATGATTTTCTTGTCATGTTGCGGAATAAATTCCAGGAATGCTTCTAATAAAGTCTCATTGTCAGGTTTTCCACCAAAACAATGCTCAAGAAAAGGTTTTGCAATGGATATGGGAAAATAGCCAACTATTTTGTATCCAAGAACAATAATGTGTGCAACACATTCCCATGTTTCCTTCATGTCATGTCTGATCATGGGCACTTTCAAGGTGCTGCCTGTGGTTGCTTTCTTGTAAAAAGTGTCCCAATACTCACTGAGAGCATCCCTTAAGATCCCACCATTATCCTCACCTTGTTCAACATTGCCATTTGGCAAAATCATCACTACTTCAAGGGTAATTTCATCTGCACTTAACTTTCCCTCTTTCACCGCATCATTCAGGTCTTTAAAGACATGCCCCCTGTGTAGTTTTAGCTGTTTTGGTATTTTGTTTGGTGTTGATGAACATAAAGGCAAAGTGTCTTCGAGAAATCCAGACTGTTCATACTCACTTTTATGAAATGTTATAGTTGGGCTATGAGGTTCCTCAGGTAATTGCTGAATGGAAAGATCTGGAAGTTTATCTTCATGATCCTCCATGCAGGAGTGAGACGTATCAGTTTCTCTACAAGCTGACCTCTCAGAAGGTGCAGATGGAGACCTGGACACATCTGTATCAGGGGAGACATCTGACTCCAACACATTTTCCTGTTGTTCTGCTTTTTCTGTACACAAGTACAGTCTTAGCATTTTCATTTTGTACTTTGAGTAAAGCTCTGCCAAAGTACTCCCAGCTGTTAAAATGGTGTCTGTACTGTCTCGAACAGATATTACAAAATCACCAAGATCCCCAAGTTTTGAAGTGCCATCAGGGAAAAATAATGCTTTGGCAATACCCTCAATCTCTTCAACTGTGGTGCTCTTACTCAGTTTTAGGTGCCTTGTACCACCCCCTTTCCTCTCTCGTACTTGTCGATATTCTCTGCCATCAAAGTTTCTCCAACCTACCACTAACCTACGGATTTCCTTCTCAGCATTTCTGTTCTAAGTAAGCTTATATCTCTTTGTGCAATCCACACGTTTGTCAGAACATTTTTGTTTTGAAAGTTTATATTTCAAAGTTCTTCTTATAGTAGGCAGATCAAGTTCACTGCTATCCTCCTTGTGACAAAATTGCCGTACAGCAATCCTGTCACCCATTTTGGGAAAAAAATTAGTTAAATCTTCTTCAGACATCTCTATCACAACCTTAGGATCAATCTGCAATTACAAAAACTCCAGTTGTGATCATTGTACCAAAATAATGAAATACCACACTAAGAATTTAAAGTTATCATTACTGATATTATAAATGGTGTAGTACAACAGAAGTTCAGGAGTTATGCTGCACATCTTGGTATGATAAAGGGTGCCTTATATGAAGTGAGAAGGCAGATCTAGATATCAGGATTGATTAACAATAATAAATACATATATATATATATATATATATATATATATATATATATATATATATATATATATGATAGAAAATATAAAATTAAAATATATTAACACCATGGGAGTTTAAAAATGGGAACACTTAGACAAACCCTCACAGTCTGAGACCTTAAGACCATGAAAATTAAATTTTTAAATAATAACTAATTCCTCTTTTAAACAGTGTGATCTAGAAGATTTTTTAATAAGTTGCCAATGATAAATATTATATAAAAATATCTATAACACATCAGAGAAAATAAATTGTGGTAATTTTTTCAATAATTTGCAATAACAAGAGCATTTAAAAATCTGAGTAAAAGATAATGGAACCCATAAGAGGCTGAAAAGCAAGAATTAATAGCAAATTACTGTAAATACTACTTAAGGATATCCTTTTATACTGCTGACTTTTAATCTTATGAGCCTTTGACAGAAAACATACAACTGAATAGCTTCCTGTGTTGTTACATTAAAGCTCTGAAGGTGTATGCATAACCACTGAGTGCCTACCCTAGAACTGCTTCTGCATGAATAATAAAGACCAATAAAATTGACCAACTTATTGTTAGCACCATGATCTTGGATAAGGGTTGAAATGGGTAGACAATTTACCAAACAATGCCAATTTATCAAACCCTGAGATATCCAGAAAAGTGGCATCAGGGATGCCATAGTTTCCCAGACTTTCATCAGACACCCGTTCAGGTTTCATCAAACACTAACATCTTTATTTACATGCTAAATAGATGTCAGCATAAGTCTGGTGCAATAGGAAAAGATGTCCAAAATTAATGGCCTGATAAAATTTCAATCAACAGCTATTCCTTTGAAAGTTAAAAATAAAAATTATATGAGAACACAAATTTAGATGGCAACACCTTGTACTAAAGGGAATAATTATATATTTCTGTGCAATTAAAAATGGTATCTTTGCAATGTGCAAAAATAGCAACAGTTATTATTAAAAATATTTCTTTCTTTCACAAACATAAAAAGCCAGAGAAATAAAGTTAATCTTTCCCAATTAACATCAGAAAAAGTAAGCAGTTAAGCTAAAAGAAAACATAAAGACCCAGTAGATTAAGGACAAGTAGGTTACCAGGTGTGACAAGGTCAAGTTGGTGTTTAGAACAGAAATGGCTCCAGACATAAAAAGTTACACTTGATGAACCAGGTTAACCAATTAATTTCATTTATTTTTCATGGAGTAAGACCTGTCTATATGTAAGGATAATGCAATTTTTTTTTTCTCAGTAAAATACATTTCTTGCTGGCTGGGTATGCGGCTTGCCTGCATGAATGATTGTGATGTTATGTGTGATTCTGGCCAAAATTGGACTTTTGAAGGTCAAGGTCATTCTACAAGAGATAGTCATAACCTCATTTTAAAAAGACTGTCCTCTCACCCATATATATGTTTAAACAAATCCCAAAGAGATCTGGGAAATATTTTTTAGTTATAAAAGAGACAATAAATGAAAAATATGTCTTACAATGCCAAAGATGATGTATTTTTGTTTCTCTTCATTGCCACATAAATGGTAAATTGTATTTAAAAGATTTAAAAGTAAGCTATTATAGAAAGTTGTTCTTAATTCTATCAGTCTTAATCCATATGAATTTGTTTACATAATAGCTACCTGTGAATTAATATTTAGAAATATGTACAGTGCATGAGGCACTCCAACACCTAATTAAAGCCACTAGTATTATATAGTGTTATAAGTATTAATTTGCACACTTTATATGGTAAGTGGGTCCTATAATCTTGACCGAGCACCAAATTAACTTAAAATACTGGGAACATAATACATTTTTAAATACTTGTAATTGCTTTTAATAATCTATGTGCATGTCAATCTACGCATTATTTGTGAATAGACTGAATAGAATAGAATGTTCTGATATATCTTTAAGTGATATCCTAGTATCCACCAAATAGACCAAGTGTAATCAAAATATTCATCAGAAATGTTTGATTGCTATATTTCATTTTAGAAACAGTTTAGCCACTTTTAATTTCACCGAGGTGATATGACTACATATTGTTAAATCCCTGGCCATTCATTTGTTAACTGGTTAATACATCCATCCATAAAAAAACTGATGAACAGCTTATATTGTTGGTAAATCTATCTGTTGTGTGTACATATGTCTCTTTTCTCATTAAAGGTGCAGGCAATGGTGTGAAAATGTCTGGCCCCCACAATAGTCACACAAAATATCCATGAACGCCTATCCGAGCTCGCCTATCGCCCTATTGCCTGTAGGCCTATTGGGTTGCTGCCGGCGGCAAGAAAATATTATAAAATTTAAAAAGTGCAGTGTCATGAGTGTGAATACATAAACATCATGATTACTTCTATGTCTACATTTTCTACACATCCATTTGCAGGCAATTTTCAGCGATATACTGATTATTACTGGAGCACACGTTTGGGTTTACTTGTCGGTCTCACAAGGCGGGCTGACCTGAGAGCGATAATTAAACGATTTATGAATTCTGAAACGGAGTTTCTTTTAAAGTTTATTGACATATATAGCATACCGTATAAACCACGCCAGCCTAAATTTAAAAATACATAGTTAAAAGTGGGACTGACCTTCTCATTTTCTATGGAGGAGATGGTCTCCTCTGATAGACCCCTCTCCCGTAGAAAATCATTGAACTGCAGCTGTCTTAAGGCGTTGGGCTCCATTTTGACAACGGGTGCCTGGACTGAGTCGATGTGTGCTTGCTTCTCATTGGCTAGTAATTCGTGCGCACGAGTTATTAATTCGTGCGCACGAATTAGTAGCCAATGAGCATTAAGCCAGCAACAAAAGAAAGCTGTTCTCATTGGCCACTAATTCGTGCGCACGGATTAGTAATTCGTGCGCACGGATTAGTAATTCGTGCGCACGAATTAATAAATATTTTTTTACACCTTGGAAATATATTTTTCACGCCTAGTAATTCGTGCGCACGGATTAGTAATTCGTGCGCACGAATTAATAAATATTTTTTCTACCTTGGAAATATATTTTTCACGCCTAGTAATTCGTGCGCACGGATTAGTAATTCGTGCGCACGGATTAGTAATTCGTGCGCACGGATTAGTAATTCGTGCGCACGAATTAATAAATATTTTTCCCACTTTGGAAATATATTTTTCACACCTAGTAATTCGTGCGCACGAATTAATAATTCGTGCGCACGGATTAGTAATTCGTGCGCACGGATTAGTAATTCATGCGCACGAATTAATAAATATTTTTCACCATGTCGTCTCCCGGGCTCCGTATAAAACAGGCTTTTTAGAAGATTATTTTATGATTTGATTTTGCTGGTGTTGCTCAGATTAAATTAATTCACACATAGGTTTCAAGGAAATAATCCAAAATGTATAAACCAGGCCCTCCCATGTTGTCCCACTGTCCGAAAGAAGGAGCAAGGAACCAAGTTGCAATATTACCCCAACCCTGACCAAAGAAGGCTGGCTAGGTTTTCTTGAAGTTGGTCTGGATACTGGAAACAAAGAACATTTTTTAGGCCTTACTGAATGAGCAAAACAAGAGACTGTTATATTCTGAAATAAGAGTTTATCGAGAAAGACTGGTCTCCAGTTGATTTAATTATAGTGATCTAATACTTATAAAAGGAATTCGGTTCACGTTTGTGCGCAATGTTCTCTAAAACCGCGTTGTGTACAATATTGTGCCATACATCATTTTAAAAGTTATTATCCCCGCAGTGACATAGGCGATATGAAAATAAATAATTTTTAATATACATATAATTTTGAGTGATTTTTCCGTTTTTTTACCGAGCACAGCCGAACTGCCTTCGGCAGTCACCGGAATGCGTGCATCGTGGTAACTTAACCTCTTACACTAAGGACTATTGTTCATATGAATAACGCTTGCTTTCAATGAGGGATTAGACCCACGTGCGTGGTCAGTAAAAGAGAAAGAGTTCAACCCAGGAGGATTAATGAAAAGACCTAATTCAAGGTCCCAATTTCAGGAACAGGGCTGGGGTGGGGTTGGGTTGGGTGGTGGCGAGGTTTTAGGCCTCAAAATTTGTCTGATACGATGAAAAAAAAGGATGAATTGGCGGAAAATGTGATACGGACCCACTGCATGGAGTCCCGCTGGGTTCGCTTCTTCTACTTACGATTTATGCATATTTCTGTTTCCTTTTTAGGAACAGTTTCCTTGCAACGTACATTTAATTAATCTTTTATGTGTGCCTCACATCAACCTCATATTCTTTATACTTACAACGAAAGAAACCAGTCAAATATCAACAAAACACTGTATGCCTCCGCGTCTCATTCCGGTTCGCAATGTAAACCATCACTGACAAGGTAAACATACCGGGTATGATTTTTGTCACCAGCACAGCGACACAAAATAACAGTAAAAAATATTTGTACATATCGTATTCCGAGAGCATCCCACTAAAAATCTATATTTTCTTTTAACTTTTATAATAAAAAAAATAGCCAACATATCATATCTCAGTAAATATATCTCCCAAACCCCGGTAAAACGCCCGGTATACCGGGTTTATCAGCTAGTTATATATAACTAAATGTTCAACACAAAGTCGCACAGAATTATCATGAATTGCCCTGTCCTTATATATTTTTAATATGATGTTTATATTATTATGATGTGATCAATTCATGATATTTTGAATTCTACTCAGTGCTAAATATCTATATTTCCCATTATTCAGAGAATAAGTGCTGGCTAAAGTGTTTCTGAAATGGCTAAAGAAAATTCCTGTTGGCTAAAATTTTTGCTAAAGATTTTTTTGGGAGCAGGGCAAGCCCTGTTTACAGTGTTCAAATCTGCAGTTATATATAATCAAAGAACATTCTTTATAATCATTATAAATATTATCTCATCATTAATAGGTGATATCAAAATGACCTCATTGAAAATAAAAATTCTATTACACAAGCCTACATGCGAGAAGCTGATTTACTCAATGCGAAAGGCGGTAATGATCGATTATGAGACCCTCGTCTCAATGCATCCCTTTTAGTTTAGTTATGCCGATTTCAATTAGAAGTTTGTATGTGTTAATTTATATTTATATATACATACATCTTCTTGGATTTCCTGATATATAAAGATATATATATATATATATATATATATATATGTATATATATATGTATATATATATATATATATATATATATATATATATATATATAACTCTGAAGAAAAACAACACTGTTAATTCACAACAGACTGTTTCACGGGATGCGACCCGATCATCAGGTGAATGTGGTTAGAATGAAGCTAACGTCGTGGTTTGAAAAGCCGAGACTTTACGAGATTGCGAGATTATGCTTTGTGCGATTCGGGTGGGGGGGGGGGGGGGGGGGGGGGCGTGTGAAAGACTGACACTGATCCTATTGTTCTCGGGTGCACAATAGGATTGGTCGGGGTACACGTGCGATACTGGAACATAACAGGGCAGGGCAAAGAGGTTATATAATGTAGTAAATAGTAAATATAATACAAAGATATAGCCAGGATGCTCAATCAGCATATTGAAATGATTTCTAATCGACGTTAGCTTCATTCTAACCACATTCACCTGATGATCGGGTCGCATCCCGTGAAACAGTCTGTTGTGAATTAACAGTGTTGTTTTTCTTCAGAGTTATACCGCTCTGGCCTAGCTTGTAGGCCATAGAGCACTTTACATCGGAGGGTACACTGTTAAAAGTTGCACGTTAAATAACGGTGCTTTGCACTGGCAGCAAAGTTGACAGTGCAATGCACCGTTATTTTACGTGCAAAGAAATAACGCAGTGCGTTAAATAACGTCGCATTGCACCGTAATTTTACAGCGCTTTGGTACGTAAATAAACGGTGCTTAGCCACGGGAAATAATGGGCATCTGTTATTTACGGGACAATATGCCGTTATTTTACATTGCTAAGAGACGTGAATAAACAGTGTTTTCAACTGGAATCAGGGCATTGCACCGTTATTTCACGGTGCTTTGATATGTAGAATAACAAAACATTGTTACTTTATAATAAATAACAGTGCTTTGCACTTGGACCTATACACTGTTACAGGTTTCCATAATCTTTCTCGAAACGTTTCTGTCTTGTCACTCCGGACGAACCCTTTATTTATATCTGTGTACTTCAAGTTTCTCATAACATGTTTTTTAGAGTTTACCAGTAAAAATATTACGAACGAAGTCAGACCTCCTTATGATGATAGAGTTGTAACTTTCTGTTTGACAGTCAAGTGTCCCGAAAATCAAATCAGGATATCCACAGAGGGAAATGCATCTTGGCTAATTTGGGAAATGGCATTAAAAATGCAAGCTCACACATAATATCACACCACTTCTTTATTGTATGAAATCAACATGTATAACACGTGTACTTAATGTATATAGTTATTCAGATTATACTGATCTTCCAAAAGGCATCATTAGGAAGCAAACATATTTAAACATTTTCACCACACTGCATGGCAGTTAAATCGTCTCCAACTAAACATATAAAATTTGGCAATTAGTGCAATATTATTATGATTACTATTATGAATGCTGTGTGTTATCTCATTAAGGTTGCTGATCTTTTAAAAAATGGGACCCAAATCTATTTATAATGTATCTTTGAAAAATAGATAAAAGTGCTTCAATAAATTTATAGTGTTGTAAATTAATGGTATCTTTAAAGTAAAAGATGGTCAGAACACAAGTCAAACAATTGAAATGGATTTAACTTATATGTCACCAAATCTTTCTACAGTAAAGGCATCTACTTTGTGTGAAGCTTCTGATAATGAATTCCAAAATAAAGGTCCTTGGTAAATAAATGATTTTTGCATCAATTAAATTCGAACTGAAGGGAGTTGAAGAGAATGCCTACACTGTAACAAGGGTGCAAATGTAAACGTTTTTCCATAAAAATAATAAGATAATTACCTGATTTAATTAAGGTACTTAAACACAAGAATGTAAAAAGTGAAATAGTCGTTAACTGATATTTCCTATATTGTTGATATATTATAGAGGAAAATGCAGCATTAAAACATTAAATCTGCCAACCAGCTCTATTGACAGTGGGAGGGCAGTTAGAGGTGCATTCAATTACCCCAAAATCAAGAAACCTGAAGGTCTTTTAAGTCCCTTGGGATACTCCAGGGTAAATATCCAAAATGACGCATAGCAAGCCTCCAGTGGAAGTAGAAATAACTTGCATGGGTTGACAGTTTCTGGCCATCCACCATATGTTACAGTGATGTTACAGTCCCAATCTTGAACATTCACAGGTGTTGGAGATCTCATTCCCTGCATACAAAATAATAAACAGAAAAGAGAGATTGTAAATGTAAGAAACATGAGAGAAATATTCAAGAATATAGTTCAGTGCAATTATCCCTTTAATTTTTATATTTTTTTTAGATTTTTTCAAAGTCTGACGCTCTATCAATTTTCATTACAGAAAATAAACTTTTGTTCTTTCTTCACAAAATTTAAACAATAACTACAAAAATAGTTTTCTTATGGTCAATTGGAACCTTTAGAAGTGAAAATAATTATACATTATTATATCAAATATATCTTTACATTTACATTACAGACAATAACTGGCCAAGATTTTGTTCTATCTCCACAAAAAATTAACAATTTCAACATTTTTCTTTATATATGTATTTACTTTAAAAAAAGGTTAAAACTATCTTTAATACTTTCTGAATATATTAACACAAATATAATAGTTTTGAAAGAATTACCTCTCCTCCATCTGCAATCCCATATTATCCTTGCATTCTCCAAACAGTGAAGGCAGTATCCTGTATAAAGGAGCTTTGCTTCTGCAAGTACAAATACACAGACAATGCATGCATATATATATATATATATATATATATATATATATATATATATATATATATATAAATGTGATACGAATCAGTTTTAATATCATACTCAGTGAATGAAAGTTGATCGATTAATAATCATTTTTTTTCATTTTATGTGCCATATTATTAACATAAAATCTGTTGTATAGATAAATAAATATTGACAGAGTAAATTAAGCCTAGCATGTACATCACACTGCATGAAAGGTCAAGACTATACTTGTTAATACTTATTCACTGCATAAGGATAACATTAATACTGTTTCCTGTTAAGTGCCCATCTTTCTAAAATCTATAAGAGAGTTAGAATATTTCATTGGAATAAAGAGACTTCTTTTGAATGTGCCTACCTGATCGTATATGAAAGGTTATGGAAAAAAATACATGATTTGATGATTTAATTATGAAATGTCCTTTTCCAGAATGATTTCTACAGACAATAGACCTGACAATGTATTTTTAAAGGTACAAATGAAAGTATGTGTAAATATGAAGTAATTAACAGTAAGGCTATGGGACTGGATTTATTTATTGTAACTGTAAATAATTATATTATGAATATTTGATAACCAGAATATCTGCAATGTTTTATAGGGAGTAAACATGTTCCAAACTGCAAAAAATTAAAAAAAAAACCAATAATCAGCAGGTTTGACAAATGACACTGTAAGGTTAGAGATGGTCAGGTTAGTGTGGCTCAGCTCCATCAAGCAGCAAGCCAAAAAGTTTATTAGAATAAAAATGAATGGAGAGAATGAGAAACAGGCAGGCGAATTTAGGTCAGCATCACTGCTAATGTTCAATATGTAAGATACTTGTTTCACAGATTATTAAACTCATCAGCTTATTCAAATTGCCATGGACTTTACAAAAGAAAATATGATAAAATTCAAACTTACCTTGGTGTACCTTTTCTGCAATGTTCTCTGCTAGGAATTTACCCTGCAACTGCTTGCCAGTGTAGTTGTGCACCTTGCACATCTTGCATTTGTACTTTGTTCACAGCTCTTAGTTTGGTAAGGCATGGAACATTTACGTCATCTTTCCTCTAATCATTGATGCATGTATGGCTCTCTGAACACCTGCACAAGTAGAACAAATTCTAGGAGTATATAAAAACAGAACTGATAAACATGTATCAAACGAAAGACAATCTCAGCACCAGGCATATTAATAATATTTACAAAGTAAGTGCAGGTATATAAATTAACAAACAAAAGTGCTATATTGCATATAAAAATGGTAAATATTGGGTCAACAAATGTTTTTACTCAGTGTATAAACAGAAAGGTACAAAAACAGCATCACATGTGTACGAGGATTTATAAATAGGAAGCATATATATGCAGTATAGCCTTTATATTACAAAATGATGTAACATTTGTAATTGCATTTACATATACTAGCTATTATAATATAACAAGGGCTACAGGTATAATGCAAACCTGCGTAATCTTTTCGGGTTCCCTGATGATAAACTTGACTATTATTTGAAAAGTTATTATTTTTTAAGGTGTGACAAGTACATTTATAAAGCAAGTTCTACCAATTTTGAATCTTAGTACAAGTATAAATGCGCTCAGTCTGATGCATACTGATGGATGAGATGTGGTATACCCCATTACAAAGGCCTATATGTGAGTGAGGGGGTGTCAAAAACCCCATCCAACCCACATTATGAATGGAAATTGCAACCCTGTACAACAGAGTTGGGGGGGGGGGGGGGTCTCTGGAAAATTTCCAGCTATGTTTTCCAACAAAAGTTAAATACCAACTTTAGTACTGGTATCAGTGAACGACAGTGACAGAGGTGGTGTCTTCCCTGTAGCTCAAATGACTTACAGTCAGCTGAGCTAAAAAGGCAGTATATTATTATGTGATGTTTAAACTTACATAATTCCTATTCTTAAGAAATAGGAAAGTTGCCATGATGGTATCCAAATCTTCTTTGAATTTGCCACACTGATGGAAATGCTTGACCATTTTCTGAAAACATAAACAGTATTTGGCTGTGCCTTAGCAGCCTTAATTTTAGGCTCTCTCCCTCTCTCTCTCTCTCTCAAAAAGACTGGCTAAAATGTTAGCACTTTGGCCAGCATGGTATGTTTTTTTTCTTCTAAAGCATGTTAAGAAATTTAGGAAATTGTCTCAAAGCTGTTAATTATTTGTTTGGTCTGTGTTTACTCTCTGTTTAAGTATATGTTAAAAATATTAAAAAAAAATAAAGGGACTTTGATATCTTAATTTCTCTGGTTGACATGTAAGCGGGAAAACCTTATTCAAGGCCTCATTTAAAATCCAGTAAATAAATAATTCAAAACTGTTTTCAGTGGTGCCTTTGCCAATATTTCACCTTTAAGGGATATATATATAAATATATATATATATATATATATATATATGACATGTATATTTATACCATTCATGCATGATATATACCCAGACATGGCCAGGTGTGTGTGTTTGTGGGTCCGGGGGGGGGGGGGGGGGGGGGGGGGCGTTGCTTCCTTTTTCCTAATTGGCAATTCCCTGAAACTAAAAAAGACTTAATCATTAATGATAAACATTGGCATCAATGCAGGGAATGGGGGTTATATATCCCCCCCCCCCACTTTTTTAACAAGGGGGGATTGGTCAGTGTAATCATCCCCAACACTGATATTGAGCAAGTAACAATTACTTTTATATATTGGACATGTAATATATTAATAATTAGAAAACTTGACTTTGTTTCCATTTCTGAGTTAACTGAAATATAAGGTTATCTAATAATCTAAACATAGTTTAGAGTTGACATTTAATGGAAACATAAAACCTGCAATTAATTAATATATAATATAAACATCACACAAATGTCACACATTATAAAATGTGTATATATATAATATATATACACATATATAGCCTACATAATATATATTTCCAACTCAATCACTCTTCTACCTCTGCCAGTGACAATCGCCCCCCCCCCCCCCCCCCCCCCAAACACTGAGGGAACACATGAACGAGACTAGCCTCGTACCACTATACCATTACCAACGTACACTATTACACAGTATTAAAATAACAACTAACACAGTATACAGATTTATGGCTACATATTAAAGAAGAACATTTTACCAATAAAGATGCTGGGTAACTTCTGTGACTTTCAGCAGCCAGCGGACGGACAAAAATGGCTTCTCTTCCCGCCGTGGAGTCAAAAGATCCAGGATGTTGACGTCATCAGTAGCCCCGCTGATCACATGACGCGCGGTTTATTTCATCTGTACCGTCTGCTTTACACACGTGTCACACCATTTTCACAGACGCTCATCATTTGACGTTGCATTTGCGCGTTATTCAACGCACAAGAGCGTCTACATTGCAAAGCGGCGTAAATTTACAGTCTTATGCGCCGTTATTTTACGGCAATTTTTAACAGTGTAACACTACCTTCTATATATATATATATATATATATATATAAATAGAGCAAGCAGTAATAAGGAGTTTCATCATTATTTCAGTAATCTTTTTGCCACCAACAACCAAACTTAAAACCTATGATTAAGTGAACAACACCAATTGGGATGTGGTTTCATCTTATACACCAATCAAGAGTTCTTAAACACACATCCATTTTAGTCTTTAGTTCTCACTTCTTAGCTTTTGGATGAGTGAGCAACTTGGTTATCTGCTACTGTTTGCCGACCTTTTGTCATGTGCATGAAATTTGAGTGTTTGATTCCCCCTCCCCCCCCCCCCCACCCCCCCCCCCCCCCCCCACACACAAACAAAGTTAACAATAGATATGAATGTATGTATGTGGGCCCTTTGTATGAATTTATACATATATTTATGTATGTATGTAACATTTATGTATAAATGTATATAATTTTATTATTATATGTGTTTACAGTGAAGTACTCAATATTATTCATAAAAGTACTCGTTTTTTATTAATACTAACATAGTACTCGAGTACTTGTATGAGTACTTAGATCATTTTGAAGAAAATACTTAGTACTGAATACTCTAAATAGTATTCAAGAGTATTAGTACTTCGAGTACAAGTACTTTGGACCCAACTCTGATTATAACGTTTGATAATGAGCCTCCGAGGAAACATTATTTCTAACATTTTTTTAGAAAGCTTCTCGATTAAAGAATAAAATCTAATCTGTCATGTAATGTGCTACATGAAAAATATAGGTTGATCATGAATATGTAAGTGATATATCAGGGTTTGGCACGATTCGTTTGCACTAATTAAACAATTAGAAACGAATTGCGAATCATTGATTTCAATATTTCACATTTCCATACCCCATAGTTAAAAATTAAGTAACAATAATAATAATAATAATAATATGCCTTATTGGCGATATTTAAACTTTGTTTAATATGAAATATCAAAATATCGAAAACAGACAAAATAAACCACAACTCACTTTTTTTATTTATTTATTTTATTTACATTATGTTTATACAGGGAAAACCAATCAGTTTAAATTAAACTGGTCTTACTTGGTGCCCTGTATCAGTACATATAAAACATACAATGACTAAACTATCAATACAATGCATGAAATAATACCATGGCTAAAAATATTAACATGAACACAACTCACAACTCACTTTTTTAGGATTATATTAAAGATCACAAAGAGAGACAGTTTCAAAGGTCAAATCTCTGTATTTCCAAATGTCCACTTACAATTTAACACTAGTGTCTGCTATCCAAAATCTGGACCACAAGTGACGTCACGGTCCCTATTGCACATTTGGAACAAGACATTGACAGGTCTATTGTCGCCTGATTACACGATGACTTGGCGTGTTGTGCAGCGTGGTCACACACAGAGGCTGATCCTGCATTATCTGTTTAACGACGGCCAAACATCTTCAGGAGTCTTGATAGATTTATCTCACGTAACTAATATCAGATGTCAGTGTGATTTGGTAAACAATAAACCTACCTCGGCATCAGTCCGTATACGTATTCAATCACAGAACATGTCATAAACTGCCGTCCTGACTCCGACCCAATTCCTTGTTTATTACATCGTGAAATTAAAATTATGATACATGTAATATACAGCGACTGCATGATGCAGATCAAGATTCAGGAATTTAGACCTTCGACCTAGCAAACCTTTATTGTATGTTGCTGGGTTTTATACGTCATTAGAAATGAGATATTGTGTTTAAAAAGTCCAATAAATTAGGCGACCTGTCCTGGTCCGCTTTTAATATGACATCTCCACAGCGAGATATTATTTTAGTCTGGGATTCTTCCTTGAGCCACCTACCGCTTTCCCTGGCAATTTATAACAGGCAGGAAAATTTTTAGAAGTGATAGTGGATAAGTAAAAAAGGCCATTTTTTTCTCTAGCAGAGTAATCGCAACATTACCATTGATGAAGCCAGAAGCAATCATCCAGAAGATAAAACCAGAAGTTGCCAAAATGGCCAAAGAGTTTGGTAATATGCACACTATCGGTAGGTGTGCGGATTTTACTTAGCCGATAAGATCAGATCGACCGGCAGAACAAAATTTGGTAGATGAGAGGCCTAGAAACAATGGAAAGAACTGACCTATCCATGAACTCTATTTGACCTTATTCGCATATTCATTCAATGAATAAACATAAGCATGGGACTAAGTAGCAACCAATCAGGTGACCTTAAACATTTTAAAGCGTCAATAATGTGACAAAAACAAAATATGCATAATTTGACAGAGCTCTGTCAAACAGAACACGTGTAGTCTGTAAATACTACCAGTACCCATGTCATCATATTTTCCGGGATATTTTATCATACGAAGGAGACAGTATAAAAAGTGTCTAGGCTATAGGTTGCGGGAGCCTTTCCTCCGACTACCGAGTGAATATTAATGGCTTACCAGGCACATAATTCGTATGGGACAGATAATCCAATATATTTTGCAACACAGTTCATATATGACTGCGATATAGTAAACAATGGTCAGGTGATACCAGTTGATGACGTCAGTCAATACGACGTCACGCGCCATCGCCCTTTGTGACGTAATTATTATGTTATAATCAGCTCTCGCTACCATGGGCATGGAAGTCCGTACGTGTAGGAGCGTTTTGGAGGCTCATTATAATAATAAGTTAAAAGGGCGGAGCATTTGGGCTGTGGTGGATAGGTCAGATGCAACGTTTTGGTACCTCCGTAGTTTTTCTATTTCGACGATTTTACCTACTTTATATTTTATTATTTTTATAGATTTTCATATGCCATTCCAATATCTTAACTGTCTTATTTAGATGACACATTATATATTCATATTCTCATATCCCGTCCTGGGGCACTCCTCCATGATAAACTGACTGCTTACCAGCCAAATCGTAATCTCTACAGTTGTCTCTTGCTAACATGATTACATGGCCCCGGGTTTTAGCGTTGTAAGACCGGTATTTGTAAGGATATATATATATATATATATATATATATATATATATATATATCCCTTAAATAAGCTGCTCATTTATTTTCTGAATCCGGACCGAGGGTATCGGCTAGTCACCGTGTGAACAGTTCTCAACAAATATACTTATTCTTTGTAAATCCAGCTTGTTTAGATGATTAAGCCCTTTCATTAGTATTTTTTAATGTTTTAATCATGTTCCAGGATGATTTATTCATATTAATGAATTTAAGCTGAGATTAAATAAAAATGTAAAGAAGCTGTAAATAATCGCTGTAAGAATTAAATGTGTTTTTAATATTAACAGACTGATTAATCACTTGTTTCTCGCTCGTTAATGTCAGAAAACGACATTTAATATGTAAAGCACATAAAACCACGGCCGGATGGATCAGTCCCTGTCCCCGGACGTCAGTTGAATTTTGGTTCAAGGGGGAAATTGCTTCGATTAGACAGTGACATGTTTCCGCCCTGAGTCTCGGAGCCCGTGTTTTCACAAAGGACCAGCAGGGTGGCCGTGAATGGGTTATTAGTATCAATACTACTGTGTACATAGCACTCTTTGGTGTTCAGTGATTATTCCGAATCGGTGAGATAGCAGTCAATTTACATACATACACATATATATATATATATATATATATATATATATATATATAAACTTTTTTTGGTAGAAATAAAATAAGTGTATACATTGGGGCAGGAGTGAACAGATGATTTTTGTACTGTAACTCTTTGTTCCTCTGATAACACATAAACGCTGCTCATTATGGCTAGAGATTTGGGGGCCAAATTAGTACAACGGTTTAGCAGTCACCGTAAGAAGGAAATCCGGAGAACTAACAAACGGCGTTCGTGTATGTCTGTGTGTGTCACACGTAGCATATTTGATCATCGTGATATAAAGACGGGTGTTAAAAACTGGTTGAGTCTATAAAGAATTGAGGCTGAATCTGAACTTGGCCGGATTAAAATGGCAAAATAGTGTAAATTTTGTTAATCCTATGAGGAAATCAATAAAAAATTTGATAGTTTTTTTTTTTTAATTCTGAGGTCGTGTTAAACTGGGGTTTTGTTATAACCTCGGTTGTATTTCTGCCTCCGTTTTTGTGTGCTCTCAATAGTTGCTTGGAAGTAAGTGGCGTTAATAATCTCAAGAGACATAATCAGGAGCAATATTATGCCTATTCTTTCTCACTATCAGTTCACTTTTCCTATATACAAAGGCTTCCAGTAAAAACTATCCCAGCACGCGGTCTCAGTGCCTCCCTTTGAGCTGTTTTACACCTTGTTATGTTTATTTTTTCTTATGTCTGATAACACAGTCCGCGTGTATCTGCTTACAACAACAACAATGGCATATCCAGGGGGGTGCCGTAGGGGGACCATGCCCTCCCCCTGTATATAATTTAAATTTCAAATAATTAGATGCTAAAATAATAGCTTGAAAAAGATTGAAAAAACATGAAAATATCAGTCATTTTTCATTACACTACACTCTCATCTGCATTAATATATACATCAGATCTATCCTGGGGACATTATTTTTGAATCTGTCATGATAAAAACTAAGAAACTGGAGAAAAAAAAATCATAGATCCCATAGTTGATTGTAATAATTTTCGCTTTTTTTTATATTTAATCCAGAATTTCTTTCATTTTTAATTATATACCTGTATAAATATATATATATATATATATATATATATATATATATATATATATATCATGAACAACTTGCCCAGCAGGTGTTCATGCAGACACCCCTTCCCCCATCCCCCCACCCCCTTCACCGGCTCCCTTTTTCGATAAATCTTGGCCTCGCCCCTGAACAAGGTCCGATTTTGCGCATACCGAACAGATCCCAAACTAGGAGTAGTCCAATCCAGTCTATACATGGACCTTTATGTCCTTTGATATATCTCTGCTTGGTGGACATTACGGTCCATGGGCCGAATGAAAATTCATTGAAGAACCTCTCACAACAGATTTTGTACGATAGGTCCATGGGCCTCAGCGGAAATGACACGAGTAGCATAGGTCTTGCATCGGGTCCCAGGCCACCGTATCATGCGATGTTTCAGCCAATGAAACATGTATTACAAATTATGGGCCAAGACAGTCACGGCATCTCCTGATTGACAGGTGTTTTGGCCCAGGCGGTGCACGGAGTCCCATGCGCTGTGTTTTTGTTGACGCCTGTGATCGCGCCTGGTCCATTGTTTTAACACTCGTGTACAGGAGTCAGCTAACTGTTTCAGGGCAATATTTTGGCGGGCACCAATTTATTTCAAACAGAAGACGCTATTTTTGTGTTAATTCAGCATATTTTATAGGTGATTCAGCCCATTTAATTAAAATTTGAATGAACGTTTGCCTTTATATTAACCAAGAATACGCCCATGGCCCTGACTTCTATATTTAAAACTAATATACAACGTCCTAAATTACTCCCTCACACTGTAGAACAGTAGCTCAGCTCTCAGAGAAATGCCATTTGATGCGGAAGTAATGTATGCCTCTTATTCCATTATTTTCTCGATTTTCAATCGGTAATTCTCTGGCAATTTCGGACTAAGGATAACTTCAACTGATTGTTATCTGTTTTACGAACTCAACAAAGTTATAATCAGCGCAGATGTAGAGGTAGATCTCAGTTACACAAAAGCAAAAAGAGATTGCCTATAATAGCCTATAATATTGTGCTTTCAATCGTGCAGAATTTATTTCATGGTCTTTTAATCAAATGCAATAACAATTACAATTGCCCATTTTCCAGAGAGACGCTATACAGCTATACCTTTTTCGTTTATTGATTTAAAAGCTTAAAGCCCTTAAGGAGTGGCACAACATGCCAAGGTAATGTCGTATACAGCTCAGCTAAGCAAAATCTCAGTAGATAGGCGTATCTAAAGTGTCAAACAATCTGCTAAGGAAATCTCCGAATCAAGATTTTAAATGACTCGGAGTCACTTGTTTTTATGTTAAGACAAATAAACTCCAGTCCAGGTACATGTACATACAGTCTCAGATATTTTAGCGAGGGGTTTAGCAAACTTTAGCAAACAGTTTGTATTCTTGGTCGTCGCTCTGGCGTCTATTTCATGAATATTATTTCTGGTGCGATATTCTGATAAAAAATGAAGCACTGCCAGATGTCTGGTGCGATATTTTGATCAAACGTTTAGCACTGCCGGATGCCTGGTGCGATGTTTTGATCAAACGTTTAGCAATGCCGGATGTCTGGTGCTATGTTTTGATCAAACGTTTGGCACTGTCGGATGTCTAGTGCGATGTTTTTATCAAACGTTTAGCACTGCCGGATGTCTTGTGCGATGTTTGGTCAAACGTTAAGCACTGCCGGATGTCTGGTGCGATGTTTTGATCAAACGTATAGCACTGCCGGATGTCTGGTGCGATGTTTTGATCAAACGTTTAGCACTGCCAGATGTCTGGTGCGATGTCTTGATCAAATGTTTAGCACTGCCGGATGTCCGGTGCGATTTTTTTATCAAACGTTTAGCACTGCCGGATGTCTTGTGCGATGTTTTTATCAAACGTTTGGCACAGCCGGATATCTTGTGCGATGTTTTGATCAAACGTTTAGCACTGACGGATGTCTGGTGCGATGTTTTGATCAAACATTTAGCACTGTCGGATGTCTGGTGCGATGTTTTGATCAAACGTTTAGCACTGCCGGATGTCTGGTGCAATGTTTTGATCAAACGTTTAGCACTGCCGGAAATCTGACCAATCAAACAAAGACGAAAAGCCTGTCCTGTTTCTGGTACACATGTTCTTGTTCAGATGGTATGTGAACAGTGCATTGTTTGTATTTTGTTCGTTGAATTTTGTTGAAAATGTCTGTTACATGTTTTGTTGACACTTGGTTCGTGTGGCGCGCGCATAGCTCGTTGCTATGGCAGCTTTGGCCCACGTGTGAACACTGATGTTTAGAGACACAGCGCTTGGTGTAATCCGTACTCGGAACCCTGGCGTGTAAAGACACATGCTTATCTGGAGTTTTCTTGGGTCTGTGAGCGCGTGTCTTGTATTGTTCTTTGGGCGCCTGCGTATTATATATTGTAGGGTTCTTTGGATTTTACGTGAAATAGACGTTTCTAGGCTTTAGGGTGAGAAGCTAAAAATTAGGGGCTGTGTTCAGAGCCGACAGTGGGAGAGAGAGAAATATTCCAGCGTACGTAGAAGATTGTGAGTCACTGGCAGTTTGTGGACCTTCCCAATAATTGCAGCAGTTATAGATCTTCTTCGAAATTAGTTAGAGATATTATATATCTTAATTTTGCCTTTGGGGTCACTACCAGAACTTCACTTTTGGATTACAACAAATTGATTTTGTGATTGACTTGGACTATTATTCTCTGAGAAGATTTATGTGAACTGTTCATCTGGATTATATGCTTTAAAAGACTTATTGAGCTATGACAGTGGTGGTACGCAGGTACTGTACACTTTATTTATTATACTTTGTAATTGTATTGATTTACTTTTATACTGTTGTTATACTGTGTAATTGTATTTATTTGGTACATTGTAATGTTAGGATTGATTTAAGAATAAATTATAATTATTTGTTAACAAAAAAACACTGACTTCTTTATTCATTCCCCTAGACATTTCACGCAGCCTAGTGTTACAGAATCTGATTTTGTTTTATCTCCGTTACAAAATTTATGCTCGACATGACTACGTGATCTGTTGATATTAAGTTCCGTAACAATTTGACTGGCTCGTTTATTATTGATGAAATAGACGCCAGATCGGGTCGTTTAATCAAGGTATGAAGATGGTTTATATGGCTATCTCGTTCAAAAGACTGGCACGTGGCGCCACCTACAATTGGTTTTGCGTAGAATCCATCCATTAACATATCTCAGAAGTGGTTTCACCTGACATTTTGCTTATCCATAGATCTTGGACAGCTTTATTTCGTACACAAAACCGGTGGCACCACCTACAGTAATTTATGCACGTCTTCCATCTATGGTTCTATTTGGTTGGATATCACATAAATCGCATAAGTGGTTAGGTGTATGGGTGTGAAATTTTGCATGGCTACATATATTGGGTCTATAGATCTTGGGTAACATTAACTTTACCCAAAACTGATGATATAAAGTTCAACTGATTATTTGTGGGTCTATTATGACAGAAATAAACGTACTTTCATTCTTAATCATTTTGGTTGAAAGATTATATAAATTATAAATCAAAGATATGTCAAACATGTCTTCGAGGCGTGCAGACCTGTTTATTTGTTGCGGTGAACTGTGTCACAGGATAAGAAGGAAACGGGTCAGCTTGTTTGTTTTTGTGAGAATTAATGCAAACTGATTAGACATGGTTGCGACGTGCCTATAAAAACATCTGTGGTGTTATTAGGAAAAGGAGTTACTGTTGTCTGTGTCGAACATAGATTTTTGTTCTCTTTCGCGGAATATGAGTGAATATAATGCAGTTGAAACAGGCGCGCCCGAGTCTCTATACCACATTATGTTAGGCACCTTGTTTAATTTATTTATACAGAGGCAGACCCCAGTGCAGGTCTCCTAAAGGAAATACACTTTAATGACTTAAATTCACCTGCGATTTGTGACAGGTGCCTGTGCAACTGACCACCCCAGCACCGACAAACCCCAAAGCGGCAACTACCCCTCAGGTGTTCGTGCCCAGCTGTGCCACGATCCCTGTACACATCCACTTTGGGAAATACACAACTCTCTACTGAAATTGAACATTGACATTAAATGTATCTGTGAAACTCACTCGAAAATTACGAAATTATTAAGCGAATCATTGTTCGCTCATCTAACCGAGGCAGTTAACTCTTCTTCTCATGTCGACCATGTATTTATACTTGAATATTTTAATGCTCGTTTAGGTAAAATACAAGGCATTGTTCCGAGATAGAATATTTAGAACCAAGAGAAATTTTGGATGGAACTCATGATCTCCATGGTGAAAGCCTGCTTGAATCCCTCAAAGAAAATATGCTCTGCATGTGTACTTAAGGGTAGAATAGACCGACACATTAATGATTTCACCTCAGTCACCAGTTGGAGAAAATCAGAAGTTGATTTGATAAAAATTGGGCAGGATACCCTCGAAAGATGTACTAGTTTGAGGATACTTCATGGTATTGTCGTCATTGGCGAGTTTAAACTACAGGGTATGATCGAGGAACATTGTAAAGTACCAGATCATGCAGTACTCATCGTCTCAGTCAGATTAACACACAACACTTGATCTATTGATACATCTGACACTGAAACGGAAACTTATCGTATAGAGCAACTTAATGTATCATTCAGTTAATCCTACTTTAAAATAATGTATCAATTTCAACAACATCCTAAAAGAACCTTATATCAACAAAGCTTTGAATATAATCGTGGCCCTTATGAACATCTTAAAATAGACATGTGTTTCAGACAATTATGTAGAATCATATAGGAAAATATGTACACGACCGATTGCCCTCCAGATCGAAAAGGGCACAGAATATAGTAAACAGGAAACAAGTGTGGAGCCATATTTGGATGATAAACTCGCAGCGGTCTGGATTAACATGGGAACAAAGTTTATAATTTGAAGAGTCATATACGAAAAGGTGTACACACTATCATCTAAAGACAAGAATTTACTCACGCCAGGCGTTGTTTCGATAAAATGTTAAGATGTTAAGAAATAACTTACCGCCGGAAAAAGTTGGCTGAAATTGAGAATGTGGCAAAAACAGATAAAAAACAAGTTTGGCGCTTGGTTAATCGTTTGAGTTATAAAAAAACTCCAATATACCACTTTTGATTAGAAATGATGGTGCTTTTGTGTATAATTTGACGACTGTTAGGAACTATTTGGGAAATGTATTCTTAAAATTATACCAACGGACAGAGACATCAGATTTGGCTAAACGATTTAATGAAAATATAAAAAATATCTTTTTATACTATGAAGGCACAATGTAATGTTAATGATGTATCGACTATTTACTGTATGTTTTAACAAAGTTACGGTGCCTGCCTGTTGGAATAAATCATTTTTTGTCTCTATCATGAAAACAGGGAAGGATCCCCATGAGCTTCTGAGTTACAGAGGTATCTCATTGCTACCTTTTGTACGAAAAGCTTAAGCGCATTAATTGAACGGCGAATATCCTCGTATTGTGGTTCTTTGGGGTGTTACGGAACCTAATATCAACAGATCACGTAGTCGTGACGAACATAATTTTGTAATGGAGATAAAAAAAATCAGATTCTGTAACACTAGGCTGCATGAAATGTCTAGGGGAATGAATAAAGAAGTCACTGTTTTTTTGTTAACAATTAATTATAATTTATTCTTAAAACAATCCTAACATTACAATACACTAAATCAATACAAATATACAGTATAACAACAGTACAACAGTAAATCAACACAAATATATAAATAAAGAGTAAAGTACTTGGATATCACCATTGTCACAGCGACAACAAGTCCGTTATAACCTACGACCCAGATGAACAGTTCATATAAATCTTCTAAGAGAATAACTGTCCAATTCAATCATAAAATCAATCCGTTGTAATACAAAAGTGAAGTTCTTGTTTTAATCCCGATAGCAAACTGAAGACTATATAAGATCCGTCAAAAATTTAGAAGAAAATCTATAACTGCCGCACTTATCGGAATAGGTCCACAACTGACTTACACTCTTCTATGTCCGTTTGAATATTCCTCTTCTCTCTCTCTCAGCTCTAAAACACAGCCCCTTATATATAACTTTTCACCTCAAGCCGAAAACCTTCCATTTCTCGAACAATCCAAAGAACCCAATAGGACACACGTTACAGGAAACATCTAGAACAACGAATGCTGTGTTTCTACATATCAGGGTTCACACATGGACCGGCCCGGCTCGGCCAGGCAGATTAGTATGACCCTTGTGTTTACACGTGGGCCGCAAGCCGGCCAGCTAGAACAAGGAACGCTGTAGCATAGCAACGACCAGGGCTTGAGCCAACACGAATCAGAATGTCAACAGCGCACAATAAAAGAGAGATGTAAACAGCTCAAAATAATACAGACATCTGTAATAGGGGTTAATAGCTGAAAAGCAAACTGGAGTTCGAAGGGGTCGGTCATGTGTTGAACCCATTTAATTCGTACAAGCACCGTGACCAATTACATGAATATGGACAAAGAGGTACTTGTAGCCCTAATCGACATGGAAAAGCCTTTGACAAAACTGGATATCCCCCTTTACCGATTGCTAGAGATAAATATTGCTTGTAATTATGCCTTGAAGGCTATGTATAATAATAACAAAGCACAGGTAAAAATTAACCCGGATCTGCTCCTTAGGTCCTACCATTAAAGAAAACAGCTGATGCCGTGTTGCATTGTAAAGAAAGAGTTGCCTTGATTTTATTCAAACTTCATTTTCCTGATCCATTGCAAAATATTGGTTAGCTGAACTTAAACGCTTAGGAAATTTCTCGTTGCCTTTCTCAATTGACAATAACTTAAAATGTACTAAATAAAAAAGCCCCAAGAATCCTGTCGCTCTGTTGATCAGCAAAACCTGATCATATAAATCCAAAACCTTCCGAAGGACAAAAATAATGAATAAAAAGGAAACTTAAAAGATATTTAGGAAAATAACAATCATATTCTTAAGAGTTCAGGACAGTCTTAAAGATATGATCCGACAGACATTGATCTTTGCATGGTGTAATTGTGGATACAGGTGTAGATGAGAAATGATATTTATGATTTAGTTCAAACCTGCTTTTTGCTTGGGACAAATCATGTCTTAATGAGTGTATAGTTTCCAAACCGTGATAGACTTAAACAAATATTCTGGTGAATCCACAGACCTCATGCCAAATATGAATCTATGCAAGATCAAAGTTTATTTCATCTGATCATCAGCTCTCTATAATTTTTCACTAAATATGATGTATTATTATTCTAAAGGCAAGTTTGCAAAATTCTTTATAAAGTTTTAATGACGGGAGACCTTGTTTAAATGTGGCCCATTATTTCTTATTTAGGAAGCAATGCAAAGTATTTATTAAACAACCCTGGACACAAGGAAAGGCATGACTTCAAACGTGTCTGATATCTTGTTTCTACCGTGTACCCATAGGATATAAATTCCCCAGGGCCTATATTCTTTCAGGAAGAATCAATTAAAATAAGATTGGATGTTTAACCAGAATTTTCTTGGTCTGGTAGGTATGATTTGTGCCCAGTCAATAATTTTTATTAGTGTTATTCTAAACATGTACTAGTAAATTAAACCACACTTCTGTATTCATATGAGTCCTTCCTGTGACCGAGGAGGTTGTTTTCACCTCTGTAAGTTCATTGCTTGCTGTAATTTTGGAAGCGGCAGGCACATGCTTCAATGGTCCAAATTGTATTTTTTTGCCAGTTTGCTTGTCTGATGGCGCTCTACAGACCATAATTTAGGTATTTTGTCAAATGTAGATATCATATAACGCTCTAAGCGGATTATGTTTTATGCAAGAGAATCAAGGACGTATATCTACGTAAACGTAAACACCGGTTAGCCCTCGACTTCTATTCCTCTAGTAAGTATCTTCATCAGCAGGACAACGCAAAAAAATCAGACTACAACAACTAAAATTTAGAAAAGCATTGATATTTGTGCATAGATGCACATAACAGATCCATTTGTGTTGTTTTGCATTGGCAGAGGTATGCGCACTAATTAGTGCCCTCTAGTTAGATTTATATATTTGTTGCATCTTCTACAACTAATTTTTACCGAACTGGAGGTGATATGCACATATATTTAACTTATACCATACACATTAGGAGAGAAAAAAGAAATGGTCTCAACACACACGGTGTTAGTTATTACATCCGAATTTGTTTTTAAGAAATGTAATTCATTTCCGTGATCGTAAAAATTCTTCTACTCCGTCTAATTTAATTTTAATTGGTCGAATTTTAAAATACATATTAAGGAATTCATCTTCCGCAGCATATCGATAATAAAACCGGAATGGTGTGTTTTATTAGACGCTGGAAAATTATTGGAATATAATTTCAAAATTTCAAAATTGTTTCTTATTCTTTTACTAAACTTTATCACAGTGCCGTAGTACTGGTGCTTGCGAGGTATGACGTCACTGTTAATCCCCGATTGTTGACAAAGTTCAGATCAAGGCTTTATATATAGAGGTATTTTCTATAGGAGTTCATAAATTATGCTCCATTCTAGGTTTAACTGGGGATATGGATTGGGTCCCCAGTTAAGTAAGTCGCCAGATGAAAATACTGGAATAAGCTCATATTAATGGACGAAGAAAAGCTTGTAAAACAAATTTTCAACTCGGACCGGGAGTTAAGATATAACAACTGGTCAGCTAAAGTAAAAGAAATTCTTGACATAGCGAATAGTGCATACATTGTTGCTCAGGGCTTAATTTGTCCTATCGAAATTGTTAGCAAAAAACTATCAGAATTCTATGAATCTAAGTGGCTAGAAGAAATGAAATTAAAGCCAAAGCTAAGAACATACGCATTACTGAAATCTTTATTTTGTACCGAACTTTATGTCATCCATTATTTAACGCGAGATAAGGAGATCCTTAATGGCACAGCTAAGTTGGGGAATCTTACCGTGAGAAATTGAAGTTGGGAGGTGTAAAGTTTATCGAGAACCAATCACAGGTAAAGTAAGAAAATTAAAACCCGAGGAAAGAATATGCACCATGTGTATGGACAATTCAGTTCAAGATGAAATCTCATTTTATATGCAGTAAATACGGGGAAGGTAACCTGCGATGGACTAGCGTCCCATCCAGGAGGAGTTTAACTCCTTAGTCGCTTCACGCTACCGAAACCGGGATAAGCTCCGGCCTGATGAGCTATTAGGCTCGGGTGTAAAAGCCCAGCAGACTTCACCTACCTTACCTCACAAATACATCCCTAACAGTGAAACCGAGTGGTTAGAATTATCTCCTGAAAATCAATTTTTATTCTTTCTTCAAATTGTTTTGAAGAAATCAGTGACTTTGTAGCCAAAGCTTGAGGAATTAGAAAGAACTGTTTGCACGCCTGTACTACCATTATCGACCGAGTACTAAGTGTCATATAAACTCCTGCGAAGGTTGGGTACAATATAAGCAGACATGTATTTCTTCCTGTAATATTGTACATGACACTATTATATATTAACTCATATATATATATATATATATATTGTTACAGAACCTAATATAAACAGATCATGCGTGATGAACAAAAATTTTGTGATGGAGATAAAAAAAATCAGATTCTGTAACACTAGGCAGCGTGAAATGTCCAGGGGAATGAATAAAGAAGTCATTGTTTTTTTTTGTTAACAAATAATTATAATTTATTCTTAAAACAATCCTAACAATACAATACACTAAATCAATAATATTATACAGTAAAACAGCGTTATAGCAACAAGTAAATATAATCACACATAAAGATAATGGTACAGTACCTCGATACCAACACCGTCACCACAATAAGTCCTTTAAATGTAAACTCTCGGAGAATAACAGTCCGGTTAAAGTTCTTGCAACAACACAGAAAGTAAACTGAAGTCCAAATGTATAAAATCTATGAGAAAGTTATTGAAATTCTATAATTGTCGCATTCGTCGGATAAGGTCTTTGAATCTGACACACGCCTCTACGTCCGCTGGTATCTGCTCTGCTGTTTGCCCCCTGGTTCTAAAAAACAGCCCCTTTATATACCTTCACGCCCCAAGCCGGGAATTTTCCACTTCTCGAACAGTCTATAAGGACCCTACTCAACAGTAAACACGCGTTTCAAGAATTCTCTAGAAAGAACAGCGCTGTGTATCTCCACACACCAGGCTCATCACGTGACCCACGACCAGGCGTGAAAACTCCAGGCTCACATGACAACGAGAGTTCAACCAGTACAGATTAAACATAAAATGTAACAACAACACGAGTTACGCCCGTGTCACACAATAAAAAGAGCACCTGTAACAATATATATATATATATATATATATATATATATATATAGAGAGAGAGAGAGAGAGAGAGAGAGAGGGAGAAAGAGTGAGGGGGGGGGGAGACAGAGAGAGAAAGAGGATGAGAGCGAGGTTGCTTCCAGGAACGCAACCGATTTTCTGAAGCCAGTCAATCGTGAATAAGTTCACCGAACCTGTCAAATAAACGTGTGATTACAGCAAAACTCGATCACCACTAAAAAAAATAAATGATCGCCTGCTTTCTCATTCTGATCAATGTATAGTTTTTGCAAACACGTGAAAGAATACACCTTAATGCAAAGCCAAAGCCTTATGTTGTATACTGTTGAATTAAACGACTCATAATTCTTATCTTCACAACTAACTATCTGCTATATCTAATACATATAGTTAATGTTCCAGAATATTTGTTCTTGATGTACTTATTCGGCACATGAAAATAGTGAAGCTTTGACAGACAACTCCTGGTGTTTACACCAGCTCTTTGTGACATGGACTAATTCCATTCATCTGAATTTTCAAACTTATCCCTTAATGGAGTTGCCGATCATAAGAGGACATCAGTTTCTCCTTGGGATTAATCTAAACTATGCAATATATAGTCTCAATACCTTTTTAGTATTAAATATGAAATAATGCAAAATATTTATTAAATTTTATATTGACCTTTATAAAAGTTGTCTCCGGCCCGTGGGACCTTCCAAAATCCCATTGGACTCCCCACAATTCTAGAAAAACGTCCCCAATTGTAATCTATGTGACGTGTGTGTCTATATATATATTTGTGTGTTTGTTCGGTGCTTTAAGTCACGGTATATAAATATATATATATATATATATATATATATATATATATATATATATATATATTGCAAGATGTAACGCTGAAAAGTGTTTTAGTCATACTGAACTTGTTTTCTAAAATGGTAAGCTGGTATACCACTGATCTAACTCGAATACAAAAATATCTTCTGATATATAGAGTCCCGTACCTTTCACGATGTGTGATTAAGAATTCGGTACATTCTTTATTAAAAGTTAAAAAGTCGCCATCAGAAATTCAGACGAAAATGTCATCCTGGTTTGTCCCAGGGCTGTTGGCGAACCTGATACCACCCCGTTGAACACAAAATCCATTGAAAGTGGCAATAACAGACGTGGAGCTGGCGTCGACAGCGTGGTGTAGCTGTGTGCTTTGTTACACCATTCTGAACATACACCTGGGGCAGGGCTGATATTAATGTATACATGAAACCTGGTCTTAAGGGATTTTATCTAGCACATACACTATTACCGAGCCTCAGTCCTAGTGGGGCGCGTGCTCTGTCCCGCTACCAGGCCCTGCGACTGATAGAATTTTGTATGGTTATACCCCCGAGTCTACAGTGATTATGTTCATCTACACAATGAACGACACGCCGTGTTTATTCATAAAACATAAGGAGAATCAGTTACTGATTCCGGATACCTGAAAGCACAATGAAAATCTAATATTACAGCTCCACTTCACCAGATTCCCATTATATCGTTTTCTGCTTTGAAGGTTAGTACTCGGTGTGGTCCTGTGGTCCTGTAACTTCATTATCTGGTCATTCAAGGAAAATGTAAATCGATTAGGTCTTCTTATGCAATTGGGACAGATGGAAACGTCAAAAACAATACAGTGTGTGAGAAAAGAAACCCTCAAGGGCAGAAACACATAAACGCGGGAAGAGAGAGTTTAGAAACACGATCTGCGTGGTGCACCGATTATGGTAAGCTGCATTCAATCCACGATTCACAAAACGGACACTGCGTCGTCGGCAGAAAACATCTATATAAAAATGACGGAACATGGTTTTTTTTCAAAGGTTCGTCAAAGTAGATTGGGAAAGAAGAAAAACGTTAATAAAAATCATTCTAACTTCAGTGAACAGGGTTTCGCATTCTATGAGACTGCGCATGGCAGTGCTTATAGTTATATCTTTTCCTATAATATCCGGCAACGGAAGACTTTAGGGCCACGCCGGGTCCGCGACTTAACAAGTGCAGTAAAAATTGCCAAAGCAACTTAATTGGCAGACTGTTTTTTTAATGAAACAATAACATTACATCTTGTTAACAGTTACAAACATGAAAACATACAATTACATGCACAGGTTCTTGTAACACATACATCATTACATAGCCAAAAACACAAAGCATAAATTACATGGCTTATAGACATAACATGCTTAACAAATCTACACACAAGTGACATTTCATTAAAAATTGATTGTAAGTTTCAGTTATTGTCAGCCAATATAAACAAATTATTTAGTGTGCCCCATTTTTTTCTATGAGAGGCGGTTTTACTATTTTTTGCTGCAATTTTCTTCTCAGTGTTGTTGATCTTTTAAATATATAGTTTTAAACTAGTGAAAACTGGTTTTGCATTATTACACTTACAGGTGTATATGTATATCTTTATAAGAAGGAACAACATATCAGTCATACAGTTATTGGTCTTGTTAAAAATCACAGTTGTTTCATTAAAAAGTTCTTCATTCACCATGATATGAAATCTTGACAGCCAGTTCTTCTTTGGTAAATTAGTTTTTGTGTTTCTCTACAGTCATAAAATAAATGTAGCAAAGTTTCCTTCTCAGACATGCATAAAGAGCAAAGTGTGGTTTCTTTTTTTCCAATGAGATATAAAAAAGGGTTTAAGGCTATACATCTGTGAAGTATTTTGAACTGGAACATTCTTAAATCTTCTGATATTGTTATGTTTTTTATGTTCTTAAAGGCCTCAAATAGGAGATCATGGTAATCACCGTTAAAATCTCTGTTCCATTTTTCTATAATTTTCAAGGGTTTGGTATATATATTAAGTACTTATTCTGTATATACTGTACCCTTTCATCTCAATGATTCTTTCAAGACTTGATTTATATGTGGGATTTGAATGAAGTTCATTCCTGATTACCATTTTCCTCCAATGAGATGGAATTGCATCTATAATGCATCTATATAATTGCATTTTATTTATACTTATATGAAACTTCTCTTTTAATTCAGTGTGGGATAAAAATAAATATTAATTTTCATTTTGCTTAGTGATGTCATTAATACATGTTATCCCTGCTTTATGCAAAGTTTCATTATAAACAATATTATTGCCTACTTTTATATGAGAATTAAAGAATATTACTTCTGATAATATTTCATCACATGAGTTTACATTGTTAAAGTTATATTTCCCCCATATCTCAAGTACTTCTTTCCGGAATGTATGGCATGTATTCTTGAAATAACTGAAGTCTTGAGATTTTAAGTTGCATTTGAATATGAACGGGCCTAATTTTTTAAGCTGCACATTAACTATTTGTCTCCATCCATCATCAATTGGTCCAGAAACAAATCTTTTGATCCATCCAATTTTTAATGCTGCCATTTTGGATTTTAAATGAGTCATGCTTAGCCCCCCTTTATCTAATGGTGCAATTAATGTTGATCTTTTTATTTATCCCAACAAATATTCAATTTCTTTAATATAACTTGATGGAGGATTTTGCAGATCTTGTAAGGCATATATTATCTGTGACAAGATATGAGTTTTTATAACAGCTATTTTACCTGATAGTGTCATTGATCTTGTTGACCATATATTTACAGTTGATTTTATTTTACTCAGAATTTCTTTGTAATTGATATCTTTCATTATCCGCCAGTCTGGATGTAAGTAAATACCCAGAATTTTAATAGGATTTGTACACCATTTCAGTCCCAAATTCTGTATATTCTGATATACATTATTAATTTCCTCATCCAGTACTGGAATAATTACAGTTTTGTCCAAGTTTACCTTAAGGCCTGATATTTCCTGAAAATGTTTAAATGTTGAAATAGCTTCCTTTATTGAATGGTAACCTCCTATCAAAAACAGAGCAGTATCATCAGCATATTGAATTAATTTGTGTTCTCTGTCTCCAACTGTTATCCCACTAATTTTTTAATTATTCCGAATTGGCAGACTGCTTTATTTGTCGTCGTGCACACCATTCATATCCAGTTTCTCCCAAGGGGATAATAATCCTTAAAATGGTCTATCCCGATATCTGTCGTCTATCAACTAAAAATAATCCCTTTAATCTTACATAAAAAGGACAGAAAACGCCAATCTCACGGCACATAAGATGCTCATTTTGCTAATACCCACGTATATATAAATATGTTGGTGCCCGCAAAAATAATCCAAACATTCAAAAAGGCAAGTCAAAGGTTAGAGTTATGCAAAGTGCGTCTGTCACTAATGACCTTAAAATTACATAAGCAATCAACCACCCTAGGTTTCATGTTTTTTCGTTTTTATTGTAGATAAACAAGCTCATACACCCATGACTTTGTTGACAGCATTAACGATCATCTCATTAACGTGTAGGCAGAGTGAGCAAGAAACCAGGTACGTTCTTTAGAAAAGGTACACGAATAACTGGCTTTAATCGGTGAAGCTTTGAAGTTTCTAGGTTTACCCGTCAGAACCTTATGTAATATACCGGGGACTATACTTTACATACAGACACCATACACATACACCTGTATATATCGTTTATACTGTACCGGTGCTACACTTTGAGGATATTACTTGGGAATTTTGGTTTGATTTGTCCGAATCAGTTTAGACTGTATGGGTATCTTTAGTATTACCAAACACTGAATTACATTATAGACAGTATTAGTGTGTAGAATACATTAAATTCAATATCATGTCTAAATATTTGATATATCAATAACACTGGCTCATACCCTCGTATAAGTTTATGCTAACTTCCATATCAGCTGGCAATGCGAGTTAGTTAGAATCGTTATCTGACCGGCTTACTGAGAACGATTCCATCGAGTCATAGGAAACTGCGGTTGGGTCATTCTGTCGAATTTTCATAAAGACTTTTGCAGACATACTATTCCACAACTTCGGAATAATGTAACTTAAAACCAATGTTAGCATTTTTTCTTCCGCTTTCTTGGATAAATGGCAGCCATTTTAAACCAAGGTTATATATCACTCGAAAATAGCCATTATAGACCACGGTAACCAAAGAATAATAATAATCCTCAAAAGAAAACTTTTCTTAGGGTAATTTTTTCTGTAGAATCGATTCCTGTTAATTTGTATTTTACATATGTAAGGAGAAAATTGGCATAAATTTGCGTTTCTGAATAAATCAGTGGAATTGGTAATAAAATAAATAAATTTATTGATTATTTGGCTTTTTATAGGAAGAATGAATTATTTCGGGTACAAAATATTAAAATTTTATAAGATCTAACGTAACTCTATATAAAATCTTATATTGTTAACTAATAAAAAATGTAATTAAATTATGCAAATTAGTCAAATTTAATTGGAAAATGATGGTCGTCTTTTCATAAGAAGATCATAACATAAATATTTTTAATTATTTATCATTATTGCTATTTATTATCATTTCACTAAACAGTCGTTATGTATTGTTTTATTTTAAAGGCTACTTTACATATTTGCGTTATTTATTTATTATTTTGCATATATATATATATATATATATATATATATATCTATAATTTAATCATGCTAAATCGGAATATACAAACTGAATGGAAATTTTTAAAAAATTATTTGAGAGCATATATTCAGTGTGATTGAATGGTCTGTCTGCTTCCAATCCAGTTGTCTAGTTAGTATACAATTTACTTATTTGCACATGAAATGAGCAACAGGTCGAATCATGATCGATCGTCGGATGATTGGTGAAAAATAATACATACTTTGGTTATTGATGCCAAAGTGTGAGAGGTCAAGATTCGACAAGTACTTCATAAATAAATTTACTTAAAACAATTTAAGGAAATATTTTAATTCACACATATCAGCGTAAATTAATAGAAATAAGGAGGAGAGGATGTCTAACTCGTGTTCGTTTGATATTTGGTTGAAAGTGCTTGAAAATTTTATTTCTCCCAGGAGTTTTAATGTTAGCATTATTTACAGGGGTCTATTAAAAAGGCAAGTTTAACTAAATGCAGGATTCCATTTAATGAAACACATAACGTACAATTGATCACTACGAATGATGTTTACACAGGAGAATGGTTATTCCGTATCTAAGTAATAAACCGATATGGTCAAAGCATGATAACAAAGTGAACCATCTGAGCAAGAACAGCTATAATGGGTCATTCTTTTACCGTACAAAGTGTTTGAGTAAACGTCATTGACAAAGGGTGATAAATGCTTCATGAAATTGACATTTTATAAACTATTGATTTGAAGATATTTGTGAAAATATAAGTGTGCCAGTGTTTTACGAAAAAAAAGACTACTACATGTTAATATAAGAGTCTGTTAATTTTAACAGGTCTGAACATATGCACTGAAATGACTCGAAATGATTTCGACGTCACATGTAACGGAAATATAATCTTTCAGTTTACAGTATGCTGTACATATTGTAACAAATACATTTAATGTGTACCCTACATATCATACTTGGATTTCAACAAACCATATACGCGAGTGCATATTAATTTTTTATTTCGTCATATAAAAGTCGATTACATTTCATGTATATCAGAAATTGGTAAGGTCAAAGAGGCAGTTATATAATGGCCCTCTAACACCCTCTTTCTAACCAAAAGCCTCTTACATCCAGGTTTACATTGCATTTGCTGTTTTTATTGGTTTCATTTAAATTTAGGTAAATAAAGATAAAAGAACATGACCAAAGACATATACGACAATCATTCTTAAATCTGATAGGGATAAAATATTTATTCTCTTTCAGAAAGACATCAGAACACGAGTTTGACACCCTCTTTACCTCATAACCTCTAATTACTGGTAAAATTATAAAGCATGAATTACAAATTTCCTTTAACTGCTGCATAGTTTATTTTAGTACTACAGTTTTATCGCTGCTCATATGCAAAAATGCGCTTCTTAAGATCAGAGACCCAAGGATGTGTTCGCTGCGCTTATTTCGCACCAAAAAAAAATGATGATCATAAATTGACCCGTCGCTCATTACATATGGTGATTAGTTAATTATATTCAGTTGACGACTGAAAAGAAATATCAATGATAGATGGATTGATTGATTCTATTTAGGTAGTCAGATACATGCATATTAAAGAACATTCATCATAAAATACAGTATCTTGACATAACCAATGATAACACTAAGTTTCAAAATATAAACTTTTATCCATAGTGGTCCTTATTTCTGAACGCGGCACCTAGAAAGGCACACATGACATAAATAACCTAAGGATGCAATATTAAACGCACCATAAAACCAACGCTAATCACGATTCCCCTTTGCTCATTATATATGCAAATTAGCTCATTGTATATTCACTGGACAACTTGAGGGAGAGACCAATTACCTAAGTAAGCAGGCAAACCATTTGATCGACCTTCATATTGCTTCTAAATTACATTAAAAAAATACAAAAAAATCCAATCAGTATAGTTTTTCCAATTGGCAATATACATGCAACTGTAATTATATATGCAAATTAGTTATTAAATAACGAAAATATGTAAATTAGATTTAACGATTAAAAAATACATAACCGCCGCGGCGTATAAGTGAATTATTAAGCAACTATTTCCTTTATGATGTACTTACGAAAAGACCTTTAATCTCAATAATTTTTTTATATGCATTATTTATCTTCATTTTATTAATTAAAAAATAAAAGAACATATCTAGAAATACGTTATATCTGATCAAATTTGAATATTTTGTACCCGAAATACTTCACTCTTTCAATAAAAAGCCAAATAACCAATATATTGATTTATTATAAACAATTCCACTTATTCATTCAGAAATGCAAATTTATACTAATCATCTTATTAAATATGTACAATACATTATTTCGCAGCAGAAATTAATTCTAATTTATTCATGTTAACCCCTAACACTAACTAACAGTTGTAACAACAGTATGCAAAATTTGTTCTAGGTCTAACATCAATTAGTTATACAAAATAGATGATGCACCATTATTTTGAAACCTAGATTTTATACAATTGTCCTTGCAATGGGAGCTGGTCATAACTTCGAATAAAGTTACCTGGCTGATGTTGTTTATGAAGTGTAACCCTGTACTTGTGTCAGGTCTCACATATTACATAATATGGCTGGGAGTGAATCAAGGGCTTGATTACCTTTGGATTAGATGTCCAATCTGCAAATTCAAGAGAGAGAATGAGGCTGGTTCTGGAAATGTTCATATTTATACGTACCCCATCTATAAGGCATCTGTGAATGTTATGCAATGTCCCACTATGCATCTGGAACAGTTCTGGATGTCTCAGCAGATGCTCAGCTTATGCTGACAAGCCACACGCGAACATTCGGCAAACATCACCGATTCATAGGCAAACATACAGAACTAAATTCAGAAAATAAATGAGCAGCTTGTTTAAGAGCTATATATATATATATATTGTTACGGAACCTATTATAAACAGATATGCGTGATGAACACAAATTTTGTAATGGAGATAAAAAAACGTCAGATTCTGTAACACTAGGCAGCGTGAAATGTCTAGGGGAATGAATAAAGAAGTCAGTGGGTTTTATAACAAATAATTATTATTTATTCTAAAAACAACCCTTACATTAAAATACACTAAATCAATACAATTACACAGTATAACAACAGTACAACAGTAAATCAATACAAGTATATAAATAAAGTGTACAGTACCTGGATACCACCACTGTCACAGCGACAAAAGTCCTTTCAAGCATATAATCCAGATGAACAGTTCACATAAATCTTCTCAGAGAATAACAGTCTAGCTCAATCATAAAATCAATTTGTTGTAATCCAAAAGTGATGTTCTTGTTTTAATCCCGAAAGCAAACTGAAGACTATATAAGATCCGTCACAAATTTAGAAGAAAATCTATAAACTGCAGCACTAATCGGAAAAGGTCCACAACTGACTTACACGCTTCTGTGTCCGCTGGAATATTTCTCTCCTCTTTGTTTTTCTTTTTCTAACTCTAACTGTTTTAATCGTTCATGTTCTTCCCTCTCCTTTCTTTGTTTTTCTAATTCTAATTGTTTTAATGCTAGCTCATGTTGCATTTCTAACTTTTTAAATTCCAACTGCATAGCAAGGCTGTAATTTCTTGATGTTTCCACTTCGACCTCTTCAATCAAACCTTTGCTTACTAGATCCTGCATGATTTTAGCAATGATACCAAGCTTTCTCAAAGCTTTTTTCACACTTAGCCCTAAGTGTTGTCCCAAACGCAACAACTGTTCCTTTGTCAACTGTTCAAGTTGATCAGGGTCGGGATCGTCAACAAATGCCTCACGTTTGAAATCTGCCATGTTAAGAAGTTAAAACAATAACAACGAACCACTGAGATAAATCCTGTAAAAAAATGAAATGTAAACAATATGTAATCTTGTAAACAATGTATTGTAAACAATATGTCTAGGTCAAGGCCGAATAAATTTTCAAAACTATTAAGCATTCCGGACGAGCCCACAATTTTATGTTACGAAGACAATTTGTTAAGGGGAAAAAATTGGGCCGATCCCGGATTCGAACCCAAGCTTCACTAGCGAGACAGTTCGGTCCGCTTTTATGTCACCACGTAACACAATATGCTTACAGGACGTTTAATTGTCCAACAACTGTGCAGGTTTTAAAGCGATTGCTGCAAAATTGCGACATTCACTGAGGGTACTGACAGACAAACAAGACATCCGCAACTGACCAACATGCTTCCCGAAATCGAAGATTTTCGGCAAGCAAAAAGACGTCAATCAGAGCACAGAGTAGTAATTCCCTTAGTGTTTTACGTGAGTCTGCGCTGGCCGACTACATCAGCCAGGAAAACCAATCCAATGCCAGAGAGCTAGTACATCAGGATGACAGGCACGCAAGCGCTCACCCGTGACGGGGACAGCACGACATGCCGCATCTCTCCGACTCACTACACTACTTGCACCTACAGAGACACCTTGTGGCCAGCGGTATTGAGTCAGCACAGGCTGATGAAGTTCGCTTGCGTTGACGGAAGAAACTGTCACAAAATGTTAATCGATAGTGACTGTGTTCGAGAACTGTTACCTAGAAATTTCACATTGGTAACTTTATTAATATCCAGTCATGCAAAGTTGAAAATGATAAAAAGGTCAATAAAAGTATATAAATATACTATAGGATTATGTTGGGAACATGAGATGACAAAATATCTCGTGTGCACGAGTTAAATAATAGGGGTCTTGATTTAATTAATATCTCGTGCGAATGAATTGTATTTGAGAGCACGACTCATCTCCTGCACACGACTCATTATCTCCTGACATATTATCTGTGCGATAACATTCTATTTGTTTTGCTTCTGTTCGCAGCGGGGCGCAAAAGAAATAAATATGACGTGGAGAGGTACTTACGGGGCATGAAAAGATTCTGCTTATTTTGCTGTCAGCATTTTCATTGATTTAATACAGATAGATAATGTTGTTAATCTCCCAACGGCTCTCGACTTTAATCATTTCAGGATAGTGTGACATGAAGGAACGTTATGAATTATACACTCTACCAAATCACTTGAATCCCATAGGGGCTGGGCATCGCTTAATGATTCAAGCATTAGACTTCCGCAATCCACTTCACGATATGGCAGCATACAACATTTTCTCAAAGAACCCCTGTGGTCAACGCCCATGAATTTAGGATTATTCTTGCCAGCGTATAATTAGACAGCCCGATATCCAGAAGCTTTGTAATAATACCCCCTTCATCATTTTAATATCTTTATCTTTGTTAAACACAAAGCGCCTGGTTCCAAAACTATAACAAGTCTGCATGTCTAAATCACACAGGCGACGTTGAGTAAAAACTCGATAGCCTTGAGTAGGCGTTACATCGAAACAACCGGTTTTTGAATTCATTGATGACAGTCCGAGCAGCCTTAGTGACTGTACGCTCACGTAATCTCCGTCAAGGGCTATTCTTCGTCCATCCTTTGATGACGCCTTTGGCCACTTTTTATCTCCCAGACAGGAGATCTGACGTGTTTTATAGGGTTGTTCGTTGCAAACTTAACCGCATACGTGTACATCCTTACGTGTTATTGGTATAATTTTAGAGAAGAGGTCCTCTTTCAGTGTCCATTTTCAGGACACCCCCTAACCGGTAACGCACACATCAACCCTCCTGGATCATTTTAACTAACTCACATAGTCCATTGGACTGTAAGGGCAAAGCTCCACTGCACGGGAGTTCTCCAGACCTTCATATTCTTATACCTGGAGGTCTCTGTTTGGCAAAATGGATGTTGGCACTTGAAACAAGGCTGATTTTCTGAGAAATGGCCCTTTTTTATCAAACCCCGTGAAGTGCCAAGTTTGCTACTGACGGAAATCGATTAAGGAGGTATGTAAATGGACTGTAACTTCCTTAATTGTAAGAAAATTTACACATTTATTTCCTTTTATTGCTTAACAAGACAGATATAACTGTGTTTGTATTTGGATGTGTTACATGATTATTTAATAATTTTATTTTTTTAGGATGTATGCGCATTTTAACCAACAATTTTGCACAATAAACTATATGTTTTTTCTTCGTAATCTGAGTTTATTTTTTTATTTCCTAAGGACGCTTGATATGAAAATTAATGTGGGTAGTTGAAACAGGGTATTTTTTTTTCAAATATGGCCCTATTATCATACCGTGTCACAGTGCCAGGTTCGCGGCTGAGGGAAATCGGTAAGAGGGGTATGTTCACATAATCGACTGTAACTTCTTTATTATTGGTCCTATGGTATTGAAATCAACACCATTTTACTCCTCTCTTATTGCTTAACGAGTAAAATATAAATGTACATGTATTTGTATAAATAACATGCTTATTTAGAGTAGTTAAGGCAAATTCCAAAAATAAAATTTTTATATGTGTGCACATTTTAACAAAAGTGAAGGGGAAGTAAAATGGTATTTATCTTACCACCATAGGGCTAATATTTAAGAAAAGATAAAAGGAATGTAAAACTTAGACAAAAACAATTTGGTATATGATTTTTCATAACATGGCTTCATAATTCAGTGTAGTGTTCGTGGAATTAGCCACTCCTACAGACAAACAACTAAACGTAGTATTTAAAATAACATATAACAGAAACTGACCCTACAACACAAGAAATGGGAGGCTAAAGCGAAGTAGAAAACCAAGAAACTCGGGACAGGGACCTCATGCACTACCTGTATAAGACTGTATAATAGTTGATCATAATAATAAATTGTAACATAGTGATATGGAAAATACATTTCCAGTTGTCCAGCGTAATGTCTATGCTTCTACCAGTTGTAGCTGTTATAGCTGCAGCGATTCCTGGGATAATCCGTGACATTAAGTGTTGGCCCATCTTAATAAACCGGTGAACTTACTTAAGCTATAATCGGTGAACTTATGTAAGTTATAATCGATGAACGTACTTAAGTTTCGGAGGTAATTTTTAAATTATTAAAAGAAACACAATTTATTTAGACAAGGCGGAGAGATAATATCCTAGGACTTATCTAAGATAATATCAGAAAATATCGGTTTAACTCATAGGAATTAGGTCAATACAGGTGGCAGCAGCCATATTTGCATACAAGTAATTATAATATATCACATATGGCAATAATTACTCATTAATTATAGTACTGTGGCAAAATGAATATTAACAACGAACTGAAGACAAAATTGTCATGGCTGGAGTAACGTGTTTTTGTAAGTAACAGCCTCAGTAAAAAAATTGCGATGTTCAGTTAACTCCTGTCTTAAAATGTGTGAGTAGCCGAAAGAAATATTTGGAACATCGACAGATCGCCTGAAATTACATGTCACCGGGATTTGTTTCCAGCAAGCCGTAAGGTTTAAGCACCTGAAATGAATCAGTCATGGGTCGATACCGCAATAAAATATCACTTAAGGTACTCTGCAAAACTGTAGCATGTTTAGTCACTATGACAACCATTCAAGCGCGCGATTTGTCGCCTCCATGAAAAGGCCACAGTGGATTAAATCGAGCAATAGAACCCTCTCGAAGGAATCCAAGGCACGGATAAGGCATTAGAATTGTATATTTATCCCTGTTGATTGGTTGTAAGTGCTTCAAGGTCCCATACATCAAACGCACATCAAGTCTTTATTCATTAAGTAGTTAAAAGCAGTTACACGTAGAACGTTCGGGATGGTTTTATTTTTTAAGTATTTCCGGGTCGTACGGTACCTGATCGATTATATTCTGTGTTTTGTTTTCGTCTAGTGTTCACGCCTTTTCAATCCGACCAAGATCTGTTATTTGTATTGCAGCGCGAATGTTAGTACGTTCAGATATTGATTTGGTTTAGGATCACACTTAACAGACGCGGTGTAACTTTTAATGGTTATGCGTTTAAATGCTATCCATTGCTCAGTTCCGGAGAAAACCTCCGTCCATTAGATGTTTCACACATAACTGAATTTTTTTATCATTTAATTACAAATACAATGATTATTATTTTTTAAAGAACAGGCTGTTTGATCATGGTTTCCGATGCTTGATATAAAACTCACAGCGCTTACTACACGGCATAAACATTATAAGTATACGGCCCTGTTGGCCTGGGGCTGTTTGGGATGTTAACTTGTTGAGTCGGCAGCAAGGTATAATCTGGGGGAGAAGGGGGCTTGAACACTGCAACAGACTACCAGTATATTATAATGAGCCTTCATTAGAGAAACAAATAGAACTCGACAAATCCAGAAAGAAATACCCGCAGGCAGGTCGCTATCATCCTTAATTTCTCATCTTGGAAAAATTAGTGGAGGGAAAATGCCGTTGGATTCCGTCGATAAAGAGAAGGCAAGTGCCTGGTTCTTGGTCAGTGGACCTCTCTGAGACAGAGGAGGCCGCTGCCTGGTTCCTGGTCAGTTGACCTCTCTGAGACAGAGGAGGCCGCTGCCTGGTTCCTGGTCAGTGTACCTCTCTGAGACAGAGGAGGCCGCTGCCTGGTTCCTGGTGAGTGGACCTCTCTGAGACAGAGGAGGCCGCTGCCTGGTTCCTGGTGAGTGGACCTCTCTGAGACAGAGGAGGCCGCTGCCTGGTTCCTGGTCATTGGACCTCTCTGAGACGGAGGAGGCCGCTGCCTGGTTCCTGGTCAGTGGACCTCTCTGAGTCGGAGGAGGCCGCTGTCTGGTTCCTGGTCAGTGGACCTCTCTGAGACAGAGGAGGCCGCTGCCTGGTTCCTGGTCAGTTGACCTCTCTGAGACAGAGGAGGCCGCTGCCTGGTTACTGGTCAGTGGATCTCTCTCAGCGTTCATGAACGGAATCGAACCATTGACTCTGCGCCAGTGGCCATGCCGATCCGTCAGGCAGTTTTTTTTCTTTGGATTTTCTTTGAACACAATACTCCTGTGTCGTATTTAAAATGTAGGAACAGAACCTACAGCTATAAATCCGTCCCCTGGCTCGGCAGCTGCCTCACCAGACAAGTACATTAACATTTAAGTCCTATAGTGACTGTTTCTTTCATACTGCGCGTCTTATTTCGTTTACTGCCTTGAGTGAGCTGGCAATGCTTAAAAATAGTATTGGTGGTTTCCATGGAAAAAATGAAATGATATAAGTATTATGCTGAGACTACACACTGATGTAGCGGGACACCACCATTTTGATTGACATCTAGATGTTATAGTTAATGTACTTACTAATACACTAATATACAACCAGTTGTGTTAAACTAATTGACATACAATTTAAAGTACATATATAGATCCAATGGATACTTAATTCATAGCTTAACCCGAAAATGTTCAAAGTGTGCGGGGTTTGTCATTATTAGTAATATTTATTTTGAAGGTTTTAATAAGGAATAGTAGAGTAGCGACTTCGGCTTCTTATAAATATTATCATTTGGAGTGCGATGTATTTTGAACCTTGATGGAGTATAAGATTTATGACTGTCTAAAGCCATATTACAGACGTTTTGGTTAACTGCAAAGTGTGCATTATTTCTCCAATATAAAGTAAAATACCAGACAAACCTTGTTTATGCAGGTTTGGTTAATTACTCTCAAATGACTTTACTTGGAAATCCTATTAGTCTAATTGAAAGGAAATTGCTATGTACATGGAGGAATAGGTAAATTGTCGGGACCGCACTCATTGTGTATGTTTTATGTAATACTGTACTCTTTATAATCTGATTATTCTACAATGTCTTGCTTCGGTAGCTTACATACTAGTCTGACACAACGTTAATTTGATAAACAGCTATCCCCTGCATGGATGAAAAAAGACTGCTCTAGTGTTATGATCAAATTATGTTAAATATGCGCACGAAGCTTAATAATCACCAAAACATATATAATATCCTGCAACCCTTACCCAAGTGTAAATTGCTTAATATAAAATACAGTGATAGTCAACAAACTTTCCAAATGTCTTATTCAATATTATATCTTTATAAAAGTATCTATTTGATAGATTTATTTGCTTTTGGTCACCAGTCGACCAGTACAACAAATCCAGATGATTTGCTTACGTGACCTGTATTTGAGCATCCATCCAGCAATCCGACATTGAGTTATATAAAGATATCGCGTCGTGAGAACGCTCAGTATGGCCACCAGGTGGCTTTACTTCATTTATTCTTTATCATGCTTTTACCATCAGGTGTTCTTAAGATACTTTAGTAATCATCTCACCTAAACAAATGAGGCAACATGCATGCTGGTCCTAATGGAAACATCTCTTTTATTTTAACATGAACAATACATGTTACTTTCTATTTACAACATAAAAAATATTTAAACCAAAAAAGAATAATTTTAAAAATGGTTAAGTGACACCCCTCTCATGCTAGCTGACATAAGTTCTGCTGCATTCATACATTCATGATGCAATGTCTGCCCAAATTTATATAAAAAATTCAGAACGAGTAGTTTTTAATGCTGTGAAAGGTTGAAATTCGTGATATATATGTACATAACTTTCAGTGTTAGAACATACATACATTGCTTCACTGGGATATCCCCCTCGATATATATATATATATATATATATATATATATATATATATATGTATATATATATATATATATATATATATATATATATATATATATATATATATATATAAATCCGTTGCATTACGTTGAAATGTATTGTATCCTTGCCATTCTTTTCTATTCTATTCTATTGTGTCACACTGTTTAGCTGAATTAAACCATCATATATTTCATTATATGCACAGTATGTAAGTTGACACAGTGATATGAATTATGATTAATTCAATGGAGCATTGCTTGTCATTAATTTCCAGAAGACGTTAGTGAAAGGAGAGGAACTGAGTCTAGCCTTCAGCCATTCAAATTGACGGACACTCACGGGATCTGTTAACGGATATCGACTAGGTATTTTGTGTCAATATCAGATATCAAGGATGATGAGATGACGTTGCCTTTCAATATTTAAAGTAATACATCTTAAATGTGCATGTAAATTTGGTCATTTAGTTTTCCAACTATAATGTGAAATCAATGTTCTACTAAAGCATGGGTGAGCTTTCTCAGTGTATGGAACCTTCTTGTTTATTTTAACGCGATTTGATGCATAACGATGAGTCTCACGTGACGTAATGCCTGATAAAGGTACGTAGTGACGTTAACTGTAATAACATACAGGGAATGCACTGTATCCTTGAAAAGAATGAGAATGAAGTGGGGTTCATCTATATTATAATTGTTGGCAGTGGCCTTAAACCGTGGTCTCGCAACTCCTCTCTGGCCACGCCTCGGAATAGCCCGTTTATCGCTCTTGTGTGCCTGGAACGATGCAAAATGTGTTCAAATGAGGGGGGGGGGGGGGGGGTTCATATCTTCCATTGAATCCGTTTCCTCCCGAAGGGGCTACCATAGCGTCATCCGTAAAAAATCACTCTAATCAGGAATTAGGGTAATGTATATGGGTCAGTGGAAAACCAGTCCCCGTACCTGTTCCAACACAAGAACGGTGCCAAATAATTTAGAATTTTTTTAATTCAGAGTTGAAACGTTTGAGATCCCGTTTACTTCTTTGTACTACGTGAGTAAATGTTGTATAATAGCACCCCAGCAGGCCGGTTTCACTCGGCGGTACTAAATAGTGATGTAGGATGTAGGTTAGAAACGGAGGGGGCATTTGAGTCAGTCGAAATTACTATTAAAGACAATACATATGTCTTTATATCTAAAGTATAAGATAGAAGAGATAAATAAAAATAAAAATATGAACAACACGGAAGTGTCAGGGAAAAAAAATGATTTATTTATAAAGAAAGTTATGTCCTGCTGACTTAACTGTTCTGTAAAAGATCCCTGAGAGGACGGGACTGACAGAGTAATGGTAAACACAGGAGGTACTGGCGGTGAAGAATTAGCCGTCAACCAGATTCATTAACCACAGTGTGAGCTAGTCACCTCAGTGTGAATAATATCATAGCTTACGCTGAGCGGAACCTGTTTGAAACTAGACAGGCTTGACATAAAAATCACTTGGCGCATACAGTCTGATATGTTTCCTTCTTTCATTTCTGAAAAAAAAAGGTAAACGGGGTAAATGTCCACATTTCAGCGTTTCGGAAAAAAAACAACTGTAAGGTGTATTACCATAGTATAATGTAGCAGAATAAAAGAAACACATATCATGGATGTTGACGACTAACAAAAATGAACTATCACATTTAAAGAACAAATGGAAGGCCCATCAAAGATGTTGACGATTGACAAGAACGAAGCCTCAGATATCTTTTAAGGTCAAACGAAAGACCCTTCAAAGATGTGGAGGAATGACCAGAACTAAGCCTTAGATTTCTTCCAAGGACAAAGGAAAGACCCGTCAAAGATGTGGACGAATGACAAGAACGATGCCTCACATATCTTTCAAGGACAAAGGAAATACCCGTCAAAGATGTGGACAAATGACAAGAACGAAGAATCAGATATCTTCCAAGGACAAAGGAAATACCCGTCAAAGATGTGGACGAATGACAAGAACGATGCCTCACATATCTTTCAAGGACAAAGGAAATACCCGTCAAAGATGTGGACGATTGACAAGAACGAAGCCTCAGAAATCTTCCTAGGACAAAGGAAAGACCCATCAAAGATTTTGACGAGTTAAACTAACAAAGCCTAACATGTCTTCCAGTTGCGCCAGGCTTGACCGAGAACTGTCATATTCGATTTAATATGATGTCCAGTTCACTTTCAGTTAATGTGGCGCCAGTCTTGAATGAGAACTGTTATATTCGATATAATATAATGCCCAGTTCACTTCCAGTTCATGTGGCACGAATCTTGACTGAGAACTATCATTTCGAATTAATATGATGTTCAGTTCAATTCCAGTTCATGTGGCACGAGTCTTGACTGAGAACTGTCATGTCGATATAATATGTTGTTCAGTTCACTTCCAGTTCATGTGGCACGAGTCTTGACTGAGAACTGCCATGTCGATATAATATGATGTTCAGTTCACTTCCAGTTCATGTGGCACGAGTCTTGACTGAGAAATGTCATGTTCGATATAATTTGATGTTCAGTTCACTTGCAGTTCATGTGGCACGAGTCTTGACTGAGAACTGTCATGTCGATATAATATGATGTTCAGTTCACTTCTAGTTCATGTGGCATGAGTCTTGACTGAGAACTGTCATGTCGATATAATATGATGTTCAGTTCACTTCCAGTTCATGTGGCACGAGTCTTGACTGAGAACTGTCATTTCGAATTAATATGATGTTCAGTTCAATTCCAGTTCATGTGGCACAAGTCTTGACTGAGAACTGTCATTTCGAATTAATATGATGTTCAGTTCAATTCCAGTTCATGCGGCACGAGTCTTGACTGAGAACTTTCATGTCGATATAATATGATGTTCAGTTCACTTCCAGTTCATGTGGCACGAGTCTTGACTGAGAACTGTTATGTTCGATATAATTTGATGTTCAGTTCACTTGCAGTTCATGTGGCACGAGTCTTGACTGAGAACTGTCATGTTCGATATAATATGTTGTTCAGTTCACTTCCAGTTCATGTGGCACGAGTCTTAACTGAGAACTGTCATGTCGATATAATATGATGTTCAGTTCACTTCTAGTTCATGTGGCATGAGTCTTGACTGAGAACTGTCATGTCGATATAATATGATGTTCAGTTCACTTCCAGTTCATGTGGCACGAGTCTTGACTGAGAACTGTCATTTCGAATTAATATGATGTTCAGTTCAATTCCAGTTCATGTGGCACAAGTCTTGACTGAGAACTGTCATTTCGAATTAATATGATGTTCAGTTCTCTTCCAGTTCATGCGGCACGAATCTTGACTGAGAACTATCATGTCGATATAATATGATGTTCAGTTCACTTCCAGTTCATGTGGCACGAGTCTTGACTGAGAACTGTCATGTTTGATATAATATGATGTTCAGTTCACTTCCAGTTCATGTGGCACGAGTCTTGACTGAGAACTGTCATGTTTGATATAATATGATGTTCAGTTCACTTCCAGTTCATGCGGCACGAGTCTTGACTGAGAACTATCATGTTGATATAATATGATGTTCAGTTCACTTCCAGTTCATGTGGCACGAGTCTTGACTGAGAACTGTCATATTTGATATATGATGACTAGTTCACTTCAAGTTTACGTGGCCCCAGTATTCACTAAGGACTGTCATATTTGAAAAAAAAAAATATGATGTCTAGTTTACTTCCACTTCATATGGCGGCAGTCGTGACTGAGAACTGTCATGTTATATGGAATATGTTTCTTGTGTTGAGTTGTTAATATATCTTAAATATTGTGTAATCTGATTATAGTTGAGATATGTTAATATGTCCATAGCATACGGCATATTTTGATCTGAAACCTATTCGAAACCGTATACAATGTACATATATTCATTACAGATAAAAACCGGGGAAGCAAATAAACAGTAAGATATAAAAAGAATCCTGGTGACGCAAAACCAGGTGCCACAATGGGCGTGTTCCACGGATTTGAATGGTGTCTAGGGCGGCCATTAACGAAATTAGACTCCACTTTTTCCTGCATCTATTTACCAACAACAAAGCAGATTTAATCTGGGATTGTACCTTTGAAAGTAGAGCCTGGATTTTGAGGCGTCCTCTAAAGCGAGTTGATCATCCGTTTGATTTGACACGGAGGTCCCACAAGGACCAAACTGTTTGTGGGGCCTGATGTGTCATTTTTGCTGATGTTACCTGTGCAACAAAAAACTTACTAAGTTTCGATATTTATCACAGTTGTCAGGCACATTGCACAGAATTGTACTCACAAGAGACCGACTCTGCTCGTTACAGTTTTCGGGATTCAAAATCAGCTACCCACAATGCACTGGGGCTTCTAAAAAGTGTAGTTACGAGGGAAATGAAGTCCGTGAGTTCAGATATGTCTGATAGTCTGATAAGAATTGTTTAAAGCAAATTACATAAGTACTGGTAAGAACGAATGTGAAATATTTCTTTCTGCCAGCAGTTGGCCAGAGTCGTTCACTTTTATTAATTAGGGATCGACTTTATTAAAAGGCTTACTTATCTGTGATCCTTCAATAAGAAGTTTATATGTAGGCTTCGATTATATTTTAAGGGAAGTCAAATTTATAAACAGGTCTGCGTGAATCGCTTCATGTGCGTATGTCACACAAGCGCACTATCCTCTTATCAGTAAACATTAAACATATTTAGTACACTTGTCATGTCACTGCCACCCGTGTTTTAAAGGCGCCGCGGAGTCCGTGTTCTCGTGACATAAGAATAAGTAACCCACGCATATCACTATTTCAAACTCTATATAATATGATGTCATTCAGTAACTACCGGAATTATATATCGCCACAATGTTTATTTGTTGTATAATAAATTTAGGAATTGTCCATTACTTGGTCACTTCGCTCTTTACAAAGTATTTTACCTACACCACGTAGATAACCAACGGTTTATCACCATGACGACCACTTGTCCAATTGCCCAAATATAATTGTACTTAGGCCTAATTGTAAGTGTACAAGCGAAACAGTTTGTCAATCATGTCTATAAGGGGAGTCTTTTTTGACTTGTAAAAAATCAGCCAAGGTATTCAGCTGAGGAAATTGGACCCACAAGTCAATTTTTCCGAATTCTTTGTTGGGATGTTATTTTTTTCATTTTGTGGTTAAGAAAACGCTCTTAGCTTAAAATACGTGGTAAACATATAATGGGGGAGAACAATGGTGCGTTTTCTAACACCGGGACATCAATTACTTAAACCTGACAGGACCCCCGGACACCGGCTATTACAGTAATGCGGCCGGACTTTGAAGACGGGCGAGCGTTATATTCATCACTGCTACATCATATTAAAAAAAGCTGAATTGAAAATAGCCGTTTGTTTCCATAATGAATACCAACGACCCCAAGATGGTGGCACTCCGTTACCGTGAGGGATCCCATGACAAAATACCATCTTTATCTGCAGTTGGTTTCTCTTTGACCATAACTGAAGAGAACCCTGCCTCTGTCATCATCCGTCTCTGCCAGCACTAACCACACTGAATAAAGCGCCCACTCAGCTACTCTGTCAGTCACTGGCTAAGGGGTAATGGATCCAGGTATAAATAGATATATAGTCTAAGTGAGCCAGTCAGAGAGAGAGAGAGAGAGAGAGAGAGAGAGAGAGAGAGAGAGAGGAACACTATAAGGTTCAAACTATTGTTAAAAAACTTTAAGGAACTGAAGTTATTCAAGTTCATAGTTCTTACCCTGGGTCAAGATGCTTGCGTGTTGATCAATGTTGAACACCTTTCATATCTTACAGTGTTTGAAATGGGGAAAACACGAAAATCGCGAAAATGGGAGAGGTAAATTCGCTTTTAATTTACGACGAAAAATATTAATTCAATATTATGCCCGAATTCATCCCCTCAAACGGACAAAATAACCAGTAAGATATAAACAATCGTCTATTTAATGCATGGACTATAATACATTCTTTAGTCCCTTGAGCACATATCCTTGTTTTATATATATATATATATATATAAATGTTGCCATTCAATGCTATTTTTAAATTTGTACATAATATTGTAAAGAATTTTTGAATAAATTTATCTTTATGATTTTCGTCTCGTTTTAATATTATAATTAGGTTTCCAATGACCGGTGTTTTTGAATCATTGCTAGTGGCGCTGGTTTTGTATAATTGGTGACCAGTTACGGCGCATATATATTAAATAATCTTGACTCCGCTAAATTGTGATTAAAAAATAAAATGGCAAAATATGTAGATGTTGTTACAAATTTGACCAAGGGTACTACATATACCAATATAAATGTAAAAAAATGACTGACAATCATGCAAAGCCAATATGCGAATATGCGCACATGGTGCAAATACTCTCTTAATATTGCTGAAGGTGTTTTTGTTCACGTTTAGGTGCACGTTTTCTTATTGCTACTTCAGTGTTAAAAATTGGTAAAGATATGAATTTCGTCAAAATCTAGATGGTGTTACCAAACTGACCAAGGAAACTATACACACGACAGTTGTGAAAATATAAAGGAAATCAATACAACCATGGCAAGGAAAATCATTTAGTTGTCTTTTATATATCTAAATTTACTTATAAAAACACGGTTCAGTCCTTTCCTTACACATTTATGGAATAGTTTTAACTATTGGTTGGGCCGATTTTCTTTAAATTTTGCATGGCGACAGGAGTGTATGTAATAAGTCTGTGTACACTATTTTTATGTTTAGTTGCAATACATTACAGCATAAGCGCAAAAATAGCCCACAATGCTCAAATAAGTACATTTTCCACAGCATCAAAATGTTGATAGAGGAAGCGACTATGCATTGCCTTTTTAATGTTATTTACAAAAATTGCATAAATACACTATTAGAGTAACAGAAAACAAATGTTGCATACAAAAAAGAGCAATGGTGAACAAACAGAGGCATATAACTATATTAGTTTATATACTTATTTTAACAAATGTAACGTTTTAAACTTACTAAATTGAATACGCAAGTATCACAGTTCATATATAGACCTTTCATGATTATCTATTTCACTTTCTCAAATACGTCTCAAATGTATCTTTTTATTGGCGTCCTCTTTGTCATATTTGTCGATAAGTAAAGGAATATCATTACGGAACCTAATAACAACCGGTCACGTAGTCATGACGAGCATAAATGTATTTACGGAGATAAATAAAAATCAGATTCTGTAACACTAGGCAGCGTGAAATGTCTAGGGGAATGAATAAAGAAGTCAGTGTTTTTTTTGTAACAAATAATTATAATTTATTCCTAAAACAATCCTAACATTACAATACACTAAATGAATACAATTACACAGTAAAACAATAAAAATGTACAGTACCAGAGTGTCCGGATCCTAGGCGTCTCTGGATACCAACACTGTCACAGCTCAACAAGTCCTTTAAAACATATAATCCAGATGAACAGTTCACGTAAATCTTCTCAAAGAATAATAGTCCAATGTAATCTCGAAATCAATCTGTTGTAATCCAAAATTTCTGGTAATAGTCCCAAAGGCAAACTGAAGACTTAATAAAATCTGTAACAATGTTCGAATAATATCTGTAAGTGCTGCAATTATCGGAAAGGTCCACAAACTGACTCACACTCTTCCGTGCCCGCTGGAATATTTCTCTCTCTCACCCTTTTGGTTCTAAACACAGCTATTTATAAGTTTTTCATCCGAAAATTCTAGAAATGGTAAACTCCACAGAACAATACACACGTAAGAGGAACAGACTTTAAACATCTAGAACAAAGAACGCTGTGTCACTTCACTTCAGACTCCACACGTGGGCCGGGCCAACTCGCACGTCTCCCATGGCAACGAAGTATGCTTGCGCTACACAGACACATACAAGACTCATGCGCAAAATAAACCAGGGCCCGCCCAACACGAATCAGAATGCCAACAGCGCACAATAAAAGATGGTCTACTTGGCAAAATATTTTTATTATTTTGAAGTTTGTCTGCTGTGTGCTCTATATAAATATTTTGTATTTATTAATTTCAAGATGATATACTGGGCATTAATACTATCAGCACTTGGAGTTTGAACAAACAGGACCTTTCCTCTCTGTCATAAAGCTTCGAGCACCTATAAGGTAAAGATTCTTATCAGCATAAATGAATATCAAAAGCCAGAATTAACAAGAACCATGTAGTTGTCATCACACATTTTGCCGTTATATATGTGACCAATATGCGAAAGTACAGTTGTCGTGGCGCTACTTATGTCGATTTACTTCCTGCAACCAAAGACGTTAATTTCAGCTTTTCTGATGTAAGTCAGACAATATTAACATTTCTCCTCTAAAGTAATGGTTAATTAAGGCCTTGCCTTGGTGGGTATCTTATAGAAAACAGGTTCTGTTTCATGTACGTTTGTTTTTTGTCCACCTACAGGTTGTTTGTCCATCTGTTTTTCGTTATAGTGCGAAATATCTCAAGAACCACTTGAGATTGCTGCAAAATTGTACGATGGTCGCTGTGGGACGATGTGTGCTATAAAATGTTAATCCCGGGAGAAATCCAGTATGTTCGTCAGGATTACACCAGGACACAACCTAAATTGCTTTGATTCTTGTCAGATATTTGCCAGAAAACGGATGTCGCATGTTTAAAATTGGAACTGGATGCTAAATGCAATACCACACTTTTATTAGTATAATGCTGTGCTCTGTGCGCACCCTGGTATCTGAGTCCAGGGAACTCTGCCATAGCAAGCAACGGTTAACCGAGAGGATGTCTGCGACGACTGACTGCAGTGAATATAACCGCTGGGGGAGGAGCATAGGTCCAACTGGAAGATGTATTTGATAAAATGTCATGTAAAATATTCAAACTGGCCGACATGTTGTAAGCATTGTCACAAGAACCGTTTGTGAGAACCAAGTATCCATCTCGGCAACTCTGCTATAGCTGAACCCTTACTGAAGATCTTTAAAGGCCAATCACAACATGTCTAGTTCAAATTATCAAAGAATGCAATTTACTGTCAGGACACAATTTTACAGTAATACGATCGTGTGACTTGTATGTGTATGTATGCCACATATGATTCAACCTGGGTCAACCCATTTTCTGTGAGCAAAATGATATATATATATATATATATATATATATATATATATATATATATATATATATCATATAATAGTTTGGTTTTCCTGTAATGGTTACCCTTTAGTCGAAAAATAAAATAAAAGTGTATGAGTCGGTGGTCACCTACTTTCGGTGAGACAATAGATCCTTGCCCCTGTTCGTATGCAATTCAAAATTTGTATAAACACTCAAGCTTTTTTTTACCTTTTTCTTTGAGTAGATCACAATAAATAAACCTTTTCCACGAGCATTGGCACTGTGTGTATTTGAGCCGTCGTGTTTAGGGTACGAGTTAGCCGACCCCCGAGCCGCATGTATGTGAACAGAAGTGTACAGGGGCCACGACGATATCTTGTTCATTTGACTTTGAGTCTTCATTGTTCAGATGACCAATAAATAGTAAACAGAAGGCATATATACCCCAGTGACACAGCATTGTATTTAAATCAAATTGGTGTATTGGAATTGGTAATTAAATGTCTGAATAAACCGACACAACATAAAACATTTATCAACCATTTTCAATAAGTTGCATGCACCGATGTCTAACAGACCATTTGATAATAAATCAGAAATATTTCCAAAACATTTCACCGAAAAAAAATAATTATAAAAAATGTGACAAATTTAAACCTCTTATATAGTGTTGAAAAAAAATATAATAATAGTACCTTTAACTGTTAATTATTCTTACAAAGTTACAGGACTGTCAAAATAATGTTTGAATGAAAGAAAGGCTTTAATTACATTCTAAGAATGTTATGATTTTATGCGAAATTTTAAAATGTAACACTAAAATGCAATTAAAAGAATAACATTTTCCTAAAAATTATAATAGGATGGGAGAAATTAAAAAAAAAAATCTAAAACATTTTTCTAACCATAGGTCATAAACTTTTTTTTTTAAAATGTCTTTTAACATTTTTAGAACACTTACCAACTGGGTATATATGAATAATTCATATTTCATGAATCAAAGATCACAAACGTCTTCTCTACCTTTGAGCAGCCTAATTGACTTCATTATATTTTGTTAACATACGCAGAATGGTAAACACAGCTTTCCTTGTGCTTTTTTTATGAACACTGTTGCGTTCAGGTTCTCACGGTTGTCAAGGACGCTGCCGGGACCATTTGTTGTTAGCAACCTGTGGCTCTGCTGATACATGTTATATGTCAGTTTCAACAGTAGTCAGATGATATGTGCACCTTTTTTCACTTGTATTGTATTAACCTAGGACGAGGACCTTTCGCCTTAATTTTATTCTAGTACCTCTCATGTTCGGCCCCGCATCATGAATATGAGTACAGCGGACTTAGGACATACGCATAATATAAGTTCAACATATATATATATATATATATATATATATATATATATATATATATACATATATATATATATATATACACATATATATATATATATTTATATATATATATATATATATAAATTTATATATAAATATATATATTTATAGATACATGTATATGTTACAGTAAATGTGTGAAATCAGTAAATACACGTATTTCCTAAACCCTCAGTAAATACACGAATTTCCTAATTCACTCAGCAATTTCGTGTATTCAATATAAATTCTAGGGAATACGTGTATTTCCTAAAATTTGAAGGTTATTTCTACCAAGATTTACTAAAGGCGGTTAAGTAAATGTATGAAGAAAAATTTCTGCACCCCAAAATTAACTGGTGACGTCAAAGAAATAGCTTACCACAGGGGTTTCAGGGAGGTATGAGTAGTCTATAATTAGGTTACTGTAATGCTAACTTCATTATGTCGTGAACAACGGAGGGGTTTCTAATTTGGTGACTGTACTGATAACGGGGCCTGGACAGCTGAGTGGTAAAACGCTTGGCTCTCTCCGCTGGGGACCCGGGTTCGATCCCCGGCGTGGCTATGAGAGTGGGTTGTAGTTGCCCGTCCATAGCCGGTGGTTTTCTCCGGGTACTCCGGTTTCCTCCACCCCTGCAGACTACCCTACGCCATCACCGGAGCCATGGAGAGTGCCTCGATTAGTTATAATAACTATTTGTACAATCCATGTAAAATAAATAAGTTTATAATATAACCAGGATTTGCTGGAGGAGTTTCGGGGAAGTTTGGATACAGACCACTGATCCGTACCGATGATCCCACCCATCTGGGTGGTATCCATTTGGGGGGTTTCACTATAAATATCAAGGTAATTTTGTGGTGGTCACCAGTTTATTTAGAACACTCTTACCAGTACAACATGGAAGAAGTGTTTAAACAGGAACTACTGAGAAAGCATAGTGAGACTAAAACCGTTTTACTACCAAAAGCAGATTCCTCCAGCCTCCTAGATGATGTGAAAGCAGCCGCTGCACAGTCCAGTACAAAGAGTAGGAATGGATATTACCTCCTTTCAAAGTAAGTTATTTCATTTGAGATTTTAATATAATTTTATTATATTTTCTAGTCATAAGTTTATATAGTGAAACATATCTCTTATTAAGTATGACAACTTTTATTAACATAGTAAAACACCTCATTTAGCAAGTCGTATATTAAACATTAAAACTGTATCAGTAGAGTGAAATGTCTTTATTTAGAATATATCTTAGATTAAATACTTAGTATGATATCAGAAGATATATACATCACAGTTTGGTCAAACCATAGAAATTATCAGAAATTATATTAGTTTACAGACACCAGCTTGGACATATATAAGCATATCTTGAAATTATATGGATGAATTTAAACATATTTATAATATTTTTTCTAAATACTTAACATAAGTTGAGTCAAATATTACAAACACAGACACCCACAAGCCATCCACCGAAAAAAAATTAAAGCTCAGAATAAAATGTATAAAATGTATGCATGTTTTAAGACTTGTAAATTCATGTTATGCTGTTGCATTTTGTTATTGTTAAATTTTCATGATCCTTTACAAATACTTGCAAATTCATGTTAAACTATTGCATTTTGTTAATGGTTGAATTTTATTATCATTAACAAATATACTCTTAGTGCAACCAGGGACCTAGGGCTTTTTATTTCAGAATAAACTTCTATTTACACATTCAAATTAATCTGGTGACCGATGGGTTATGGCTGAAATATTAAAATATTGACAATTCACAATGTTAAATCGAACTTTGTACATTTGTTCATGTTTTTTTTTTTTTTTATTTTAGGTATGAAGTCCTCCAGTGTGGTGATGTGGAGAAACTGATTAGAACACGAAAAGACCTTACAGATTCCCCCATATACTTTGCTTCCATAAAGGAAACCTTTGACATAATAAAGCGAGCCAATGTTTCTACTGGACATGGAGGGCGTGATAGAATGATGAAGGATTTACAAAAGTCTACAACCAGTCTACAACCGATGGACAAGGATTCATAAAATGTAACTGTAATGGCCCAAAGAAGTGTCAGACAAATCGCTGCAAGAGCTTTAATACCAAACTGTTGTGTAATTCCAGATGTCATAGTAGCCTAAATTTTAGTAATAAATGAGAACATTTTCTCAGAGTCAAGGACATTAGTGATACTATGCGTCTCCCTCACTGTTCTGATAATAATTGCAAATGCAAAATAACATAATTAATCTTTAGAGGTATATTGATGATACATAGACAGTAAGGTAAGGACAGCTAGTGCTCAGTATATTTAGTTGTTCTTGATAATAAAAGCAAATGCATAATAAGAGATCTTCAATTTATAGAGGTATATTGATGATGATACATATACAATAAAGCAATGACACTATGTTCAGCATATATTAGCAATGATGAAGAAACATATCGTGGGGTCCTGGTGGACGGAATTCTAATGATTTAAAGCGAATAAATATGCAATGGATTCATACTGTTGTCATTTTGTCTGTTCTTTTTATATCAGTAAATACATGAAATTCCTTGTCAAAAAGTTTAGGAAATACATGTATTTCCCAGAATTTTCAGTAAATACGTGAAGTTCCTAAGTGAATAAGGATATTCGTGCATTTACTGAAAGGTTTAGGAAATACGTGTATTTACTGATTTCACACATTTACTGTTACATATATATATATATATATACATATATATATATAAATATATATATATATATGTATATAAATATATAATATAAGATAAAATGAGGCCCAGTCTTTGTATTATCCTAGGCCTGTATGTCAACATATCTTTGCCGATTCGTGATCATGTTAATGCAACAGGACCCAAAACACAGCCTTATACACGTGTATAAATCCGAACCTTAGATTGTAGATATCCCCGATAGGTGTGGCTAGTTAAAGGTCTACTAGGTCACTGTAACCTATATATGTATATGCTATGTATTTTAGTATAATGTGGCATCAGCTTAGCTGATGTGAAACTGATGTGTTTGATGTGAATCTGACCAATCTGTTTGGTCAGTGCTTCACCAATCAGTTGGTAAATACAAGACGACCAGATGTCAGGCGCTTGCCGAAAAAACTGTAAATGGAAAGAGTGGACCAGTATTGATAAAGTTACGATGGAAATAATAAGTTGACGTGTTTTCATGACCTTGACCTTGACCTATTTAAAAATACAGCTTCAAGAAATTGTTCGAATATACGACAGGTGAAAGTAACAAATTAATATCTGGTAAAATGTGTCCTGTAGAATGCTATATAACAGAGGCAAGAAGGCAAAATTGAGGACAAACGACAAACAGATAGATATACTTAAAGGTGACACAACTGAGACCAGTTGACTTCCCTAAGTTATGCAGAAGACGAAGGTGAAAAAGATGAGCCAAAGTTTGTGAAAATAGGGCCAGAATTGACAAAGTTATGAGGAAAATAACATTTTGCAGTGTTTCGCAGTTACAGACATACTGACACAGTGACACAAAGCTGAGCCCAAATGACTTGTAGTGTTTCGAGGGCAGCCACCCTTTCGGCCATATTCAGAAAAAGAAAAATCACCTTCGAAATACATTGAGTGTATTACATAAGATTTACCAGTTACAAAAGGATTCCTGCAAAACTGTGGCCTGTAGAATGCTATATGTAAGACACGAGAACCTTCACGAAGGCGAAATTGAGGACATACTGACAAAGTGACACAAAGTTGAGAAAAGATGGCTAAACCATGTTATGTAGAAGACGCAGAGGAAAAAAATGAGCCTTAGTTTGTGAAAAAGGACCAATATTGACCAAATTATGATGAAAATAATGTTTCGATGTTTTTCGATGACCTTGACCTTTGACCTATGATGACCAAAAACAACAGACTTCAAGCATTTTTGACTTTTATTCAACCATGTAAGTGTCAGATCCATTGCTCCAAAATTGTGGCCAGGAGAGTATTGACAAACAAACACACAAACATCGTGACCTGCAAACATAAGTACAAACAGACATACGCAACTGTCCAACATGCTTGCCGAAATCTTAGATTTCCGGCAAGCAACAAACACACAAACAGACGTGCGCGACTGACAAACATGCTTGATGAAATAGAAGACATATAACCCATATGTTGGTAAAATGAAACTATCTCTTAACTCAACCAATTTAACTGGTTAAATAAATGCAACCAAATAGTCGACCAATAAAAATGGTCAAAAATGACCAAGCGTTTTTGTTAGTGAATAACCAACGAGTTGGTCGAAATAACCAATGTGTTAAATCAACCAATATCATCTCAACGAACCTCCTATAATTAAAAAAATTCCAACCCAATTGCGGCTGTTTTTGTTTTTAAGATGTTTCACACGATACTGTATCCCAGTGTTTTTTTTATATTATAAAAAAGCTTATTGTCATTTTAGTGATGATGTTAGCAACATCCGTTCCGTGTTACATACTTTCAGGTGTGATTAAAATTATTTTTAAACCGCTGCATACATAATGTTTTCTAGTTGTAAAGGGGAAAAAAATAAGAAAAATTCAATTAAACAGAATCATTTTTCATTTGTATTTAAACCATGCACAAAAAGCCCTCTACGAAATATAAAATGAGAATTTAAAGCTTAGAAATATCGCAGGTGAGATTGTTTCATAATTAATCACACAGTCAAACTAATAAATGACTAATGCAAAGATAGCACCTACATTGTACACGATATACATAATACTAGTCATGGGCCTTGATGTTAAGAAGATGTGAGGGGCCCAACAGACATAAAAGAGCAAAAAATCCCGGAAATAAATCCGGGATCCCCCGGTCAAAGAGTTAACTAGTAATGCAAAATCTTCCCACGACAGAGAGGAACAAAAGACCCTCTCTCAAAATATGATAATTTTATTTGCTCACACATTATGACACAAACACAGCTATAAATTCTAATACGGGTATACATATTTTGGTTTTATTGAAGTATGTTTTCCTCAGTTTTAACAATTGATTTCTTAATTTAGATTTTAGCCATCACAAAACTTTAAAAACATTAGTTTTGGTACTTTGTTTTAATATCTTCAGTTATAATTGTTATGCCAGTTCTTCTTACGTTTACATCGTATACATAATTTAAAGTAATCAGCAGGAAGTATGAGGAAAATATACAGAAACTTTGATTTTTTAAAACTTGATTTATTTCCCTATAGAAGTGAAAGCGGAGGTATTTTCTCCCTCATTAAAAGTGCCAACCTATAATAACAAGGCCCATGTCAATGTTGTTAAAGAATACGTCAGAAAAAAATTAAAGGCATTGACACACAATAATGTCCTAGAAGTGTTATGGCTTGGAATGTTTTATTCCATCAAGAATTTCTAAAAATTAAACTTGTCTCAAAAATGGATTAAAGTTTCATCATACTTTTTGAAGTGCTACATTATATAAATAATAATTAAAGTTACCTTTTGTTCCTTTTGTTGTTATACATAACGTTGTTTTGCAAATCCAATTTTAATTAAGTCTGTAATATTTTCGATGAATTTAATGTCATGATTGAAACATATGACTGTACAGACAGTATGGCTTTGAATTAGGGTGATCAAATATTTCAGATAAATTTATCTTTGGATGTGAGGACGGCGCATTATACTACATGGTGCAAAAACTACAAGTCAACAAAACTCTTATTCCACCAAAGCTAATGTACATTTTGTTATTGTTAACAGTAGTTTTGAACATATGATGGGCAAAACAAAAAAACTGGAGCCCCAAAAAGATACACAAACAAATATATATATATATATATATATATATATATATATATATATGAATGACTAAAAATATAAAATTGAAAGAAAAAAAATCATTTAAAAAGCACAGTTCAAAGCCCTTCTCTACCGTCAACATAAAAAAATATGTCTAAACTAAATTGAAGCTGAAGGTCATTTTTTGTTTTGAAAAAATGCATAAAATATAAATACATTAAAATATTAAAAAAAAGTATTTTAAACTTTCATTCAACCCTGTAAGTTTCGGATCCATAGCTCCAAATTTTGGCTAGAAGAGTACTGCAACAAACACAAACAGACATGCGCGACTGACCAACATGCTTGCCGAAATCTTAGATTTCCGGCAAGCAGTTACCCATTTGCTGGTAAAATAAAACCAATTTTTACTTCAGTGCATTGAATTGGTTCAATAAATGCAACCGGATGGTCGACCAATTAAATTGGTCAAAATGACCAAGCGGTTTGGTTAGTGTATGACTAAGGAGTTGGTCGAAATAACCTATGTGTTAAATCTACCAATATCATCTCAACCAACCAATCTGGTCAAAAATTTGTCCAATCTGTTTTCAGACGTTTGCGTGTATTTTGTCTTAAAACCTCTAAAAATTACGCGTAAACTAAATTGAACCTGAAGTTCATTTTTTGTTTTGAAAAAAATGCATGATGGAAATAAAATATAAATAAATTGAAATATTTATTATAGATTTAGCCGATTTCAACTGTTGAAGGTAAATGAAACCATTTTGAAATTAAGGTGCATAATATCATTTCTTCTCAAAAAGTGGCCTTATTAGAATACCATAAAAACTAATGTATAATTTGTTAGTTTTTTTCGCCATTTGATCTTTTCTGATTACAGTAATGTGTAAAATGGCTGCATCATTTGATGTAATCTTTGTTTGGAAATATTTAGTTTCATTTGCGCTCAGGCGAAGTGCTGCAATCGTATTTACATCTTATCTCTATAAAACACGCTGCGTAAATATGACTGTAAACTCTTAATTAACAACAGTATAAAAACAATTTAATATTTGACATCAACACATAAGTGATTAGTATCAAATGACTTCCCTAAATTATTTAGACATTTAAATAAATTTACAATCATATTAATCTCAATTTAATGACTTTTGCTTTTATAAAACACAACCCTCTCTCGACATAACATTTGCCTAAATATGCCTAAAACTCTATTTGAAAGTACCTTAGACCATATTTATTCAAATATGACAAACTTTACGGAAAGGCACTTTTAGATATATTACACACAAGGTTTGATGTTTGTCTAACCGATCAGGCCTTTTTTACCTTTTTTGTCTACCCTGCTAAAGGCACCAGTGTACACTGACTATTGCCCACTCGGTCTCTTATACAAAAGCAAATATGACCAAATATAATCAAACTGGGCCATCAATTCATACGATTTGAACCGCCCAGTCGTTTCATATTATTCATCGGAGGGGGTTCAAGTTTATCAAGACCCAAAGCGCCCTCAGTGGACTGATTGTTGTCAACTCGGACTAAAGTTCTCAAGTAGAAAGTTAACTGTAATTTGGTAATTTGAAATAAAAATAGTTATTTTGTCATGTTAGGTCCCCCACTATTTAAAGCCACTAAGAAAATGTATGAGTATCTTGTAATCTGACAACAGACATAGCTCCATGTAGAACATCAGTCACCTAAATAACCCGTTATCTCCGAGTTATAACGCCCACGCTGAGTCTGTTCACTCAGTAATCAGCTCAGTAATCAGTAAGCGTGGTACTTTAGGATTCAATACCGAACATAATTTGGAAACAAAATAATCTCTCGTCGCTAGGCTTTGTACATCTTGGCAAAACTTCTGAAAAACTCCTATGGCGGAAAAAATGAATACATCACAGATCTTTCCCAAACAGTACTTCTCAGTTCTCACTAGTCACCTGGCGTGTAAAACATAAGCTATTAATTCAAGGTTATCTTTACCGGATATGCAGGAACATTAAATGAGTATAAAATGCAAACAGAATATTTAATTTGTTAAAATGTTCATCTGTGAGCACCAGAGATAATAAAACTACTGATGATGTGAATGTAAAACTTCTTTCTATGAGCTGACATGGCACATTCTACTTTTCTTTGAATGGTGTTCTGATCTCGTTACCACTTCAACATGTACATTTTTTATTTTGCAGCTGACAGGGCTAAATCTCAATATTAATCCTTAAAATGTTCACATTTGATGAAAATTAATGAAAAATGGACCATGAACTCTCTTCATCTGTCAAATCCAGCAGAGCGTCATGGCCAACATGCTATTTGATCATATAGTTAAAATCTTGAAGTATAAAACATGTGTATTCTATTTAGATCACGTGCATTTTCAGTGTAACGTAAAAGAAGTTTAGTTACATCATATAAGATCAAGAGTCTTTCTAGATTTAACAATCGTCACGACTTGAGGTAGAAGCTATCAAGTATAATTTGAATGTTAATGAAAACCATCGGTATAGACCTTCATGTGAGATTGCGGCTCTGCGCTACATCACGGACATACAACTCAGTTTTATGAAAGAAATCATTATAGTTTGCGTCTTACGAAATAAAAAATGAGAAATCGATATAAGAGAGTCAGCAATTGTGAATTCTTGAAATTCAAATCACGTGTTGTGATTGAAAATTCTTGATACTTTTCCTTACCTGTTTGATTAAAAAAAAATAGAAATGACTTTCATAAGAAAGATCTGTGGATGGCCTATGCAGTTCTATTTACTGAAATGTGTAAATATGCTTTAATGTTTTACGGTAACAGACGATTAATGTTTATTTTGGCTCCGATTAAAAATGGCAACCAAAGAATATGAGATTCGCCCAGGTTAATATATACAAACATTATTTTTTTTTTACTTTCATAATGTATATGAAAGCGCTGCTGCCAAAGCAATTCACAGAATTCTGACATGCGTTATATGCATTATTAGAGATTGGAAGTGACGCCATGGCATACCGTGAAGCCTCATAGATTGGTCGATGTTTATTGTCATTTACAAAGCTGCTACATTGTCATGAAAGCCAGAGAAGTTTTATTTGCTCCATATTGCCGGAGATTTTGTTTTATGACGCCCTGATGATCGCTGGCTGGTGGTTTATTATTTCCACGACGGCATATAGCATCCCGCCACATTGTTTATTAAGAAATATAAGACCGCTCACGTCTGTGATCTGGTATGTTTATCAATAAATATTGACTTCTTTTATTCACTGGGTATTTTATGCACAAACTTGTCTCGGTGAAGTTTTCTTGCCTGTTTAACACATTAACTTATATTAACATTTTTGTTCCTTTAGACCATAAGGCTTAACAAGACGGAAAATGACGGAAAATGCTCTTAAAAATACTATATTTGCCTTTCATCGTGGCGATGTAGTCCGGGTATTTCCTTATTGCTCCTGTACACTATGTTATCGTAAACGTTATCTCACAGGAAGAATACTGGTCTATGTTAATGTTTATAGTTAGTGCTACCACTAAAAGTCCTTTGAAAAATATACATTTTGCCAAAATGTTATTAAACTAAAAATATGATTTGCTTAAATCTATACTGTAACTGTATTTAACCTATACTGTAATTGTATTTAATCTATACTCTAACTGTATTTATCCTTTACCGAATTGTATTTAATATATACTGTAGCTGTATTTAACCTATACCGTAACTGTATTTAATCTTTACTGTAACTGTATTTAACCTTAACTGTAATTGTATTTAATATATACTGTAGCTGTATTTAACCTATACTTTAACTGTATTTAACCTATACTGTAACTGTATTTAATCTGTACTGAAACTGTATTTTACTTATTCTGTAACTGTATTTAATCTCAACGGAACCGCCACGGATCTAGGTCTTGAAGTGTCGGGAAAGATGCCATATCTGTCCTAAGGTGGATATTTTGCATAATTTCCAGTAAGTCCTAAGGTTTTATTTCGGGTCTGCCATGTTTAATAATTATAATTAAATTAAACTGCTCTTCCAGGGCATAATAATAATAAATAAACGGTACGTAGTATGCCGGTTCTGTGTATTGCGGATTCAGGAATTAGACCTTTAGGTAAGCCACTTGCTGTAGCTCGTGACTCCTCAATGATACCTATAGTAGTGATAGTGATTAAGGGGAAAGAATAAGTGAAATACAGTTCTACTAGACAGCATCCAGACATAGTCCAGCTGTTAAGAGAAGAATTCTGCAAAAAATGAAAGAAGCATGAAACTTGGCATAACAGTTGTCCATACCATACTAAATATTTTCAGATATAGGGCCAAGCGGAATTCACTCTATCTTGGTCAAAATCCTAAATGGCGGCCAAGATGGCCGCCGGATTGTAAAATATCAAAATATCCGGTTATATTTGTCCTAGAATGCATTGCAAGTGCACTATTTCTATGCTTTCGGGGTCAAGAAATTCATTTGTAAGGGTTGTAAGTATGTATTATGACTCTATGGTTGAATTCTGGTTTTGTTGATTTTGAAATTATGCTAAATTTGCCTTTGTCTAGCACATCGAACAGCAAACATTGTTTGCCGAGTTGTGCTGAGCAGTTGTATACTTTGTGATTGTTCTCAAATGAAAGTGTTATTATCTGGGCTAGATTTGTCTGTCTTGTCATGTATTTTCATGCTTGAATTGTAGAACAGATTGGATTGCAATATTTCGTATTTCTTCCTTTTATTTTTTTCCTTTATTTGCATGCTGATAAATGTTATTGCTTTGAAGAGGTGATGGCGCAAGAAACTTCTGTGTCAAAATCTAAAATAAGAACCTGATATGTCCATAAACACTAATCATTAAGATATTTGAAACCATCATACATCTTATTAGATTCTGCGATCAACGTAACTTTCATGCAACAATTGGGGAATATCACATGCATTAATAAAACTGTGATCAACATCGTTCCTATCAGAGTGGGTTGTAGTGGTCCTTCCAAGGACGGTTGTTTTCTCCGTGTTCTCCGTGTTCGATTTCCTCCAACCCTATATACTACCGAACGCAACAATTCGAGATTCTCACACCTGTCAGGTTCCTACTGTGTTCGTATTGACATTTTGCTGAAAGTGTCTTTTCATTAGCACTTCCAATGTTAAAATCCTGTTAAATTTGTTTAATTTTGCATTTTCAAATGAAAGTGTCATTTGCTGAGCTATGTTTAATTATATTAATTTTTCTGCTTTCTTCTGTTTGATTTGCCTAGAGGCGATGGATGAAAGAAATTTAGCTATTATGTCTGGTATCAAATTTGGTAAATTTTACGATCAACTTCACATTCATGTAAACCTTTGTTAATGAAGTTTGAAAATATCAGATTGCAGTGATGAAATTTAAAATACATGTACTGGTTAGTTGTAATTGAAAACCATGCATGTTTCCACGTAAAATCGTATCCATAAATCATTTAGACTACATGCATGCATGACAGGATACGCACATATGCAGAAGCTCACACGTGTTTGATGTAAAGATTCTTTGCTTCTTTTGCCATAAGGTGATGGCTTTCACACTGTATGCTGGCATGAAGACATAATCAGCAAACTTTTAGAGGAGCATAACATGTTGCTGTATGCTGCCTTTGTGCTATGGTGATGAATGCATGATATACTCAACATACATGTAGATACCATACTACGTTTTGCTGTGATGCCATTTTCGTGTTATAATTTTTTTTCGAATTTAACGAGTTGGAATTCACTTTGCATAATGTGTTTGTGTCAATAAAATACTTTCATTTGCTAACGTTATGCATATTTGTAGATTAATGTAGTTCATACATGTATTATAAGAATATTGCCACATGTATCAAACTTTAGGGGTCAGTGCTGCCAGTGTTCAAGCCAGCTGATCGTTTAAGTTTCAGGGATGTATGATGAGGGAATGAAAAAGCAAGGCGCAAGATAGAATTGTTGAAAATATAATTAACCCTAAGGTTCTACACATACATTCTGTCTTCATCACCTAGATTAAATCAAAATTCAGTACAAAGTTTGTTTTGAGTTTTCATTGTCTTGATTGGTATATGTAACGGTTCTGTGCTTTAAGCTGCTGTGCTAAGAATTTTCTCTTTTGGTCAACTTTATGCCTATATGCAGAATGTTTGTGAAATTTTTATTTCATACCACGTGCTTCATCAAGTAAACATACATCAATGAGAATAGACTAATTCTAAATATATTATTCCTGAATATTATTACTGCTGAACAGAATAGTTTATTACATAAAATTTTGTAATATTGCCATCAACTTTTTTTCACTTATTCCTGAATATTTTCTTTTAGATCTAACAGGACAACAGTGTTTTCTTCTGGTAAATCACTCGCAAGACTCAGTGCGATCTACAATTTTGCATCATGTGCACATGGTGTTAATTTTTTTCTAATAAATGTAGTAAATATTTGTTGTAATTATATTTATAAATACATGAAAGTAATATGAAATGTGTGCATTATTCAAGCAAATAAAGTATTTTAAGCAGTAACGGTAAATGCAAAGGCAATGTCAGCTAATTGGTAAGGATAATCTTACCATATCACCAAAGTAGCGGGTAAATTACAAACTGCATAAGTATCTACAAGTCTGCTGATTCCGCATGCACAATCACCACATTACAAATATAGCATATCAAGGGGTAGGACGTCGCTTAGTGGTTACGGCTTTGGACATCGGAGTTGTAGGTCCCCACTTCGAACCCCTTTCAGTAGGGATGGTGAGAATCAGAAGTCAAGGAGAACCACTACAACCCACTCCCATAGCAACACCGATTATAGAACCTTCGTCGCCAGTGGAGAGAGCCGAGCGTTTTATACCACTCAATACATTGAAAGAGACACAATGTTCAAATATGAAATGATCATATATATTAAATTTTAGCACAGGATTCAACAAACAAGTTTTTCCGTTCCATGTGCATGAAAAAGGCAATTAAGCACAATTATAATACCAAATAAAACAAGATTTCATTCACAGAGTCGTTATACTGACTTGGAACCCACATAAATGAATTTCTCGACCCCAAAAACATAGATATAGTGCACTTGCAATACATTTTAGGACAAATAACACCGCATATATATTTTTTTTATAATCCGAAGGCCATCTTGTCCGCCATTTTGGATTTTGACCACGATATTCAGAATTCCGCTTGGCCTCATATCTGGAAATACTGAGTTTGGTCTGGACTACTATTATTCCAAGTTTCATTCTTCTTTTATCTTTTACACAATTATTTTATATATGCAGCTTAACCGCTAACCTTATGGGGATATTACGGAACTCTTGGTATAAAAACAAAAAATGAGAACCTGGAGAGGTTTTGAACCTCAAAAACTGAATTTCTTGGCCCAAAAAAAACATAAAAATAGAGTACTTGCAATGCTTTCTAGCGACATTATAACTCGAGTTATTTACATTTTTTAATCCGGCGGCAATCTTGGCCGCCATCTTGGATTTTGGCCAAGATAATCTATTTTCAGCTTGGCCCTATATTTGAAATTCACCATTAAGTTCCAAAGAGCAGTTTTGGAAACTTTCATGCTTCTTTCATTTTTTGCACAATTCCTCCAAACATGGGAGCTTAACCGCTGGACTAACAGCGCAGACAACGACAACGCATGGATCCGCATCTGGATATAACCCCAAAGTTATCCGGTTAGCCTCAGCATTTATCCATTTGTTCATTGGGTTATGTCACATCTTTCCTTTGCACGTCATTCGACTTGACTTTTGGACATATAATGTGTGCAGACAATAAGTCCAATCATTTCTGACGACACCTTGCATTAATTAGATTACTTTATAACCCTCTGTGACGTATGGTCATTAAAGCTATCCTTATAGTTTCTGTGTACACTTACATTGTCACCGTTCACCATCCACGTTCACAGGTGAGCCCCAGAACAAAGCTACTACCTGATGCCAATCAATTTCCCCAAAATGGGAAAGAATAATTTGATTTAGAATACATATACATGGTGATCGAGATTTTCATTGCAAAATATAATGAATTATTCGAATATAATAAGTGTGACTATTCAAGCATAATTTTCTGGTAAATATATGTCATGGCATATAGATGTTAGGACCATATTATATTTGAGTATACATTTTTAATATTTTACTGTTGTATATTTTGTGTTTATAATAATGTTTCCTTTGAATATGCATTAGTCATAAGGAACACAATGGAATTCAGCACTCTAGAACGCTTCTTGCGATATTCTTGATAATTCTGTCATTCATTTACATTATTCATACTTTAAAACTTATCTGCGATCCACAGTGTTTTACCGTTTGTAATTTTTACTTTGTAATCCCTGGCGTCCGTCAAATATAGTCGTAGCCTACATAGATACCCCCATAAAGATTCTGTAATCAGCTCCCGTGATCAAACGTTCCTGTGACGTAAATAGTACGCTTCAGTAATAGGGGGTAACCTGGTGAGCTACAGAAAAAACGCTGCCCCGAATACCAGTGATCGGGCAGCCTCTTCCTTGGACAAAAGCCCCCCCCCCCCCCTTCCAGTGTCACAACGGTTATATAATAATTTGAAATAACACGTACATGTTACGTTGAACATTTTATGGATTGTTCCATTGGTAATTTCCTTTCTAACATTTCAATAACACCCGTTCTTTACAATTTCATGAATAAGTAACGATTCAAGAGGAAAATTGTCGTAATATCCTTGCCGGGGTGACGACACGACAGATGTCGGAATCTCACTCGACTCTCGGTGGACAAGGTACAGTCACACTGGAAGATGAAGCCTTATATACAGGAATGGTTTAGAATAGTTTCTTCTTTATAAAAAAAACTACACCCTCGTTGACTGCACATGACAAACTACAGGACGAATTTGTTTTCCCTTTGAATACAATATGTGTGAATGAATATTATGTCAAACGGTCAGAGCTCTGGACATTGGCTGGGGATACATTTGTTGCGGATCCACAACTGTGATACGATCACAGTTGTGGGAATGGCCTGTACAGTTAGGCCTTGTAATGGTGAAATGATAGACACTGGTAAAAGGCACCAAAATAACTCTTAAAACTACTAAATATACACAACAAAATGCATCCGTTAGTGTCTTTGGTAGTAAATGGGTCTTTCTGGCAACTTTACCGCGTTCTTACCTTAATATATTAATGAAATATTATCCCTAACGATCCTTATAAGCCCGCCGTAATTTAAACATAACAATATACAGGAATTTGTAATGAGCGGACGTTGATCGACTGGTACCCGCCACCGAGATCTATTATCGCCCGCTTTTTCCAGTTCAAACAGCGATAAGATCAGAGCGGGTTCCCAGTCTAAATCCCGTTGCAAAGGACTGTGGGTCATTTAATGTAATCATGGCGGCATGTTCTCTATGTAAACACATCAGCTCTAGGCAAAATTATGGATAAGTAGGGCTACTGAGCATTATTTTGGTGCCAATACTTTACAGATGTTTAATAAAACATCCAAAGACAACAAAAAGGTAATTATTTTACGTTGACACCGCTTGAAATATCAATTATACGATTCCAAAGGGGTCTCCTATTTGGAACCTTACGAGGCGTTTTCCTAAGAGTCGTTCCTAAGACGTTGTTGACGGAGAGGAGCAGAGCGGATCGGAATCACACGTCTTGGGCCGAGACAAGGGATACATTAACCTTTTCACAAAGCAATCGCTTTGAGCCAAAAAAGGAAAGAAGACATTTCAGTGTGCACACATTCCATCGAAATGAAACTTTTCATGCCGGACTAAAAATACAGAGAGATCTCCTGCAATTACTTTTCTTTATGACATTGTTCCTTACTCGAGTTTCTATTTCATTTGATGGCCATGCCTGAGCAAAGAACAACTTTTAAATCTCTTGAAATCCTGCACCAGTAGTTACATATCCTGCAAATAAAACAAAAAAAAGCATAAAAAATAAGCATAAAACTCAGAAAAAAAGAACAGGAGCAAGCAGTATAAACGCTCTATATTTTTTCTGCTGCTCATTACCAGGACACCAGAGAAGACGGGACGGTTAAAAAAAGACGTAGTCAAGGGGTTTGCTGAGAGAACGATCTCACACACCCATGCAAGTTGCACGTCGAGGTATCGGCTTCTGATGTTGAGGCGAAGAGCACAGGGCTCAAAGACGGGAGATCATGAGTTCGAAGATTAGGAGCGGTGAGATTTTTCAGGGTCAGCCCCTTCAGAGGGCCAGCGCTCTGCAGGATTAGAGTAAAATTCCTGTAACATGGTGGTGCATCATTCACTAACAAGTGCGCTTGTGAAAAGTCGTCGATGTTAAGAACAAACCATGGGGATAATTACACACCAATACCCGCAGGTGCGATGGACAGTGAACCTGGCTAACATCATGATAAAATGAGAGAAAGCATGTGCTACAGCCTTGTTACGTAGAATAGACAAAACATTTAAAGGATCCTGTACCGAAATATAACGTCTATAAACTAAAGATGATTTTTCGATGCTTTTATACAAAAGGCCAGAAATCACCCATCCCACCGATCATAGGCTCTTCACTTTGTTTATATCTATGTGTTAACAACGAGTGGGGACCCCGCTGAAATACTCTCTCAACAAGGATATATGAAAGCAGTCAGAAGGACCAAGGTTTTGCAAGGGTCGTTTTGTAAACAGTTGTCTTTCAACTGCCATGCATATGTAACCAACCACCTTAGGTTAGAAGGTTTTTCTTTCTATCAACATAGGCGCACTTCAAACAGCTTTAAAACAAGTTCATATATAAAACTCTTATCTTTACTAGAACTTTCATTAATATATACCCAGTAAGCCAGAAATATAATAGAATCTACAGAAAATGTAGGTACACAGCTGGCTTTAAAAGTGGACACGTACAATAATAAAAATAAATAAAAAGTTGCTAGTGGTGTTTACTGACCATAACCTCGTTCCAGGGACTTCCTCCTTAGGCGCCAAAGCATTACAAGATTTTCAATGCACACGATAAAACAGAAGCTGATATTGATAATGCTCACTATAAAACAGAAACTTATATTGGTAATGCTCATGATAAAACATAAACTAATATTGATAATGCTCCCGATATAACAGAAACTAATATATATAATGCTCACGATAAAACAGAAACTATTATTGATAATGCTCACGATAAAACAAAACTAATATTGATAATGCTCCTGATATAACAGAAACTAATATTGATAATGCTCACGATAAAACAGAAACTAAACTTGACAATGCTCACGATAAAACTGAAACTGATATTGATAATGCTCACGATAAAACAGAAACTGATATTGATAATGCTCACGATAAAACAAAACTAATATTGATAATGTTCACGATAAAACAGAAACTAAAGTTGACAATGCTCACGATAAAACAGAAACTGATATTGATAATGCTCACGATAAAACAGCTAATATTGATAATGCTCACGATAAAACAGAAACTAAGGTTGACAATGCTCACGATAAAACAGAAACTGATACTGATAATGCTCACGATAAAACATAGACTTATATTGATCATGCTCACGATAAAACCGAAACTAATATTGATAATGCTCACAATAAAACAGAAACTAAATTGATAATGCTCACGTTAAACCGGAAAGTAATATTGATAATGCTCACGATAAAACAGAAACTATTATTGATAATGCTCACGATAAAACATAAACTTATATTGATAATGCTCACGATAAAACATCGACTTATATTGATAATACTCACGATAAAACCGAAACTAATATTGATAATGCTTCAGATATAACAGAAACTAATATTTATAATGCTCACGATAAAACAGAAACTATTATTGATAATGCTCACGATAAAACAGAAACTAATATTGAAAATACTCACGATAAAACAGAAACTATTATTGATAATGCTCACGAAAAAACATAAACTAATATTGATAATGCTCACGATAAAACAGAAACTAATATTGATAATGCTCACGATAAAACGGAAACTAATATTTATAATGCTCACGATAAAACAGAAGCTATTATTGATAATGCTCACGATAAACATAAACTTATGTTGATAATGCTCACGATAAAACATAGACTTATATTGATAATACTCATGATAAAACATAAACTAATATTGATAATGCTTCAGATATAACAGAAACATATTTATAATGCTTACGATAAAACAGAAACTATTATTGATAATGCTCATGATAAAACAGAAACTAATATTGAAAATGATCACGATAAAACAGATACTAATATTGATAATGCTTACGATAAAACATAAACTAATATTGATAATGCTCCTGATATAACAGAAACTAATATTGAAAATGCTCACGATAAAACCGAAACTAATATTGAAAATGCTCACGATAAAACATAAACTAATATTGATAATGGTCACGATAAAACAGATACTAATATTGTCAATGCTCAAAAATTAAACCGAAACTAATATTGATAATGCTCACGATAAAACAGAAACTAGAGTTGACAATCCTCACGATAAAACAGAAACTGATATTGATAATGCTCACGATAAAACATAGACTTATATTGATCATGCTCACGATAAAACCGAAACTAATATTGATAATGCACACAATAAAACAGAAACTAAATTGATAATGCTCACGTTAAACCGGAAAGTAATATTGATAATGCTCACGATAAAACAGAAACTATTATTGATAATGCTCACGATAAAACATAAACTTATATTGATAAAGCTCACGATAAAACATAGACTTATATTGATAATACTCACGATAAAACATAAACTAATATTGATAATGCTTCAGATATAACAGAAACTAATATTTATAATGCTCCCGATAAAACAGAAACTATTATTGATAATGCTCATGATAAAACAGAAACTAATATTGAAAATGCTCATGATAAAACAGATACTAATATTGATAATGCTCACGATAAAACAGAAACTATTATTGATAATGCTCACGATAAACATAAACTTATATTGATAATGCTCACGATAAAACATAGACTTATATTGATAATGCTCATGATAAAACAGAAACTAATATTGAAAATGCTCACGATAAAACAGATACTAATATTGATAATGCTCACGAATTAACAGAAAGTAATATTGATAATGCTAACATGATCACGATGAAGAACGTCAGTGCGTTCATGTGATTGGCTGCATAACACACAGCACGCTTGTATTGGTGAATCGTTGGGCGACTCTTGCAAACTAGCAAATTACACTGTTAAGGTAATAAATTGATTAATTTTCCTTACTGATTGTTTTACAATAAAAGGTCATTCTGTTTTTCTTATTCTGTTTGAGGAAAGGTTATTTGTGTTCTGATTGTATTGGTAAAAGTCAATAGTGTTGTTTTATGATGGAATAAACTAGTTCTCTTGTACGATATGTAACCAAACAAATAATAAAAGAGCTATACAGCTACGCATGTGTTACCATGAGCAACCTGCGTCGTTGTCTGATTAGTCAATCATCGCGTGGTTAGTCTTCAGCTCCATCAGGAGAGAAGTTTGATCCTCGGTAGCTGATATAACAAGCGACCCGCCGTCCCCAGAGGACAGAAGCTGTAGCCGTGTTACTGTCGCATTCCTCAGTCAGTGTCACCTTAATTTTATGTTCAGATATTTTTTCATTTATGTCTTGGCAGTGTTCAATTCTGACCGAGGGAGGTCGTGACTTTCGGCAATAATGTGAACAGTAGACCCGGGGTTACTGTTAATCTTGACAGGCGTCGAGACGGTCCCGACTTGTGTCCAATTATATACACAGCGTGCCATCTGACCAGGACAAGGGGGGGGGGGGGGGGGGAGTACATGTTGTCTCGCTAATAAAAGAATTATTCGTATGAGCTCTGTTAGAGTATAATTGATGGAAATCTGTATAAGTACTTTTCGACACAGGAATAAAAAACTATTGAAGTACTACAAATACTTGTGATGGTAATGTAAAAATGGTTAAATCAATATACATATATTTTTTTCAGCCTGTGAACAAAGATCAGTAAGTTAATGTAGCAAACTCAAACTCCCTCTAAAACAAAAAAAACAGAACACTTGTCCGGGAGATATTAAATAAATCTCGATCGAGAGAACAAGGTCACAAGGATGGGGTATGTACATCTATTGTTTTATGTTGTTTAATGAACAAAATATATATCCCAGTGACCATAGACTCCAGGCGCGGAAATTCCACAATATTCCTGATCACAAAACAAAGATGTACCAAGAAAAGACTTAAATTAAAATATATTTGATATAAAGGAAAAGCAATCAACTAAACGGTTTCAAAATGCTTCATTCTATAGCTGACAGTCTCCTAACTTATGCAAACGGATAACCTTATGTATTTATCAGAATTATAGTTTGCTAGTCTTGAAAATGTGTTGACATTTAAGACGCTTTAATACAAGCAGCTCTTACACTGTTTATTTAGTTCTGTGACACAGCTGCATCACAGAATTTAATATTCCTGTGTTTATTGTTAACTAAAGTAAAACTTAAAGAAAACTGAATATCTATAGCAATCGTTAAAAACAGTTGAAATAATATTCAATTCTATTTAGAACAGATGGTTAGCTAGCTTAGTGGCTGGTATGTTACATTATTCTTGTTGTCGTGTTGTGTATAGTTAACCACTGGCGCTTTCGATATTCACTGCAAGTCGTCAAGGCGGGGATGCCATGATTATTGTACTCTGAGCAGGTTTTGGTGGAAGATTTTGTAGTTTACCGTTTTTTGCCTCAGCAAATATTCCTTGGTATTGTGTTCTGCTAAAAAGAATACTTAGTGATTTTCATAACATTTTGTGGAGGTTTAGGAGAACACCTAATAAATAACTCCTTAAATTTGAGAGTTATTTAAGAAATCTGATTAAGAGTACTGAATCAGCAATGTCGTCTTCAAGGATTGGTATTTTATTTACGGTGCATTTTATCTTTAGTACAATATCACATATTGGTTTAAATGATCTGGTTTGCTACTTTGCCAACAACTAGTTCCTCTAATAAATAACAATGTTTTTGTTCTATTGAGGGAGCACAAATAAGGACGTGTATGCAAAGGAACACACTAGGTTTCAAAATTGAAATATTAAAATTTAACCTAAGTTAAAACAGATCTGATAAATAAAATAAAATCCTCCATCGTTCATGAACAAACAACATGCAAAGCTTACAACAATGACAAAAAAGATCTCAATCTTATCAAGTATGACGCAGCAAAACAGCGACACACATGAAAGATAGCCTAATTCAAGAAACACCGTTGCAGATTGTTACGATTTGTGATGATACATATTCAAAGGTTCCAAAGGAGGCTGTAGAGATTGGCCATATGAAAGTTTGTGGAAACGAATCTTGCATTTCTCAAAGGAAAAGACCGGCTTTGTTCTGTCCCTGTGTGGCTGTGTCGGCCGTAAGTGGCTGTCTGTATAAATGGATTAAGTGTAATGTTCTAGATATTCGGAAAGGGAACCGCGAGCAAAGACTGTGTGTCTAGACACAATAGCTTATTCTCTCACTAATAGAGGACGTTACAGCTTTATATATGTACCAATCAAGAACTCGGGGCTGTTTGAATTCCTATTTTGTGTCGAGTCGTAGAAAGTGTCTTTGAGAAGTGGAAACATTAAGTAGAGGTTTCTTACACGGCCTTTCTTGCCATCATTTACACTTCCCAGGGCGTTACTTTCCTTTCAGTTAGTATATGGTTTCTATTAAACGCAGTCGCTTCGTTTTATTTGTTCCATTCATAACATTTAATATCATGTTTCAGCGATGAAAGTAGCGCAGCTGACTCAGTATTATTCATCTCAATGATTCAACATTATGCATGGTATGGTTTTTATGCATCACTGCGTGTTTTAAAAATATGATATTTTTTTACATGACAAAGTGTTGTGTATGATATCTTTATATATTCCAGTGGATTCCCAGTTTGTCCCTAGTTTTGGGTTGCAGCCATTGCATGATGGGACCGATTGCTTGATCTCTGGCATCTTTGTTTCACAAAACTGTTCACTTGGTCTCCTTTGGTCTCTGTATCCATGGATGTTACAACCTTAACCATTCAATATGGGTCTCCCTTATAAATGTGTTTCTTCTCAGTTGACAACCGGGCGGTCATCGTCTTCACTTCATTTCGTTTTGTTGATACTCTAAAAAGATAACCGGAATTATTAATTTTTTTTCATTATTATTTCTGGCGTTATTATAAATCATATATATATATATATATATATATATATATATATATATATATTTACATACATACATATATATATATATATATAACTCTGAAGAAAAACAACACTGTTAATTCACAACAGACTGTTTCACGGGATGCGACCCGATCATCAGGTGAATGTGGTTAGAATGAAGCTAACGTCGTGGTTTGAAAAGCCGAGGCTTTACGAGATTACGAGATTATGCTTTGTGCGATTCGGGTGGGGGGGGGGGGGGGCATGTGAAAGACTGACACTGATCCTATTGTTCTCGGGTGCACAATAGGATCGGTCGGGGTACACGTGCGATACTGGAACATAACAGGGCAGGGCAAAGAGGTTATATAATGTAGTAAATAGTAAATATAATACAAAGATATAACCAGGATGCTCAATCAGCATATTGAAATGATTTCTAATAGGGCCTTGGAAGCAGTGAAAATATCAGTAGTATACATATGATATGATAAAAATACACATATACTGTGAAAATACACAATATACAAGGCAAATATACAATATAAAAGGCAAATATACTATACCCATACCAAGTGGTGCAAGTCTCCTAGCTGAAGGTCGTAAAGCCCATTAGACCAGGATAAAGTAGAACTTTCCTGTCATCCAATGGACTCCACGAGCCAGTAGTGAGAGAACAACTACCTGAACAAATGAGTCTGCCCAGCGGATCCTCGTTGGGGGGGGGGGGGGGGGGGGGGTTAAGGGGGCACGCTGAAATTAGTACGAATGCTAGGTTTTAAAATATTTCAGGGTGAATTTGTTTTGATGGCGGCACTTGGAGAGAATTTCAGCTCTTGAGTTCAACAATGATCCAGGGGGGGCCGTAGCTATAAGTAGCTTTTCAGACAAGCAGAGATCACACTTCCTAGTCCCACAGAAGTAAGGTGCTGCCTTGGCAGATATTTCCCAGGAGAGCTTGTAATTGATATTGTTGTCTTTTAGTGACCAAATGTGTTTAGACAGTTCAGTGTTTTTAGCGTGGGATCTGTTCCGAAAGGATTGCTTGTGGTTATTATATCTTGTCTTGAAATCACCTTCAGTACACCCTATGTAGTGTTTCACGTCATTGTCTGTTCTAACTGTTGCTTTATAGACAATGCATTTCAGCTGACATTGACCATTCATAGGACATTCGTCTTTTTTACGGCAGTTACATTGTTTTTGGGGTGCATTCACAGCATTGTCAGAATTTAGAACCTTCATATTATGTTTGCTGATCAGGTTAGACATGTTGGGTAGACAGCTGTAGCTAATTTTCAAATTGTTCCTGTTGAATAACCTGTGGTACCTGTGATGTTGAGGGAAGTGTTTTTCAACTAGTTTCATGAATTTTCTGCCAATGTTGGTTTTTACATGACGGCTGTAGGGTGGATTAAACCATATTATTTTCCTTTTCCTGTTTCTCTTGCTTTTCACTGTTGGTTCAACATATTTTAAGCTTTCTGAGAACCCGCTTTTCGCTAAAGCTTCATCATACATGGGTTTGGCTTTCATAAATAGCTCTTTATTGCAGGAGTTGTCAGAAACACGTTTACTGATCATCATAGGTATCTGCCTAATGATAGCTGGGGGGTGATTGGATTGTGCGTGGATATAGAGAGGGTCATTGTTCGGTTTTCTGTAAGGGTAGAAGACGTCATTTTGGAGGTCAAATGTTACGTCTAAGAAATCTGTGCAGGTCAGGTTAGTTTCAATGGTTATCTTTAACCCAACATTGGAAAAGAGTTTGATCATTTTCTTACGGGTGCTGTCTGCTTTGGGTCCAGACATGTTGGGGAAACAACCTAAACCGTCATCACGATACAGGCCTAGAGCATTTACACCAAATTCCTTTTTCAACATATCTAGGATGTATAAACCAACAATTTCGCATACTTCAGCGCCATCAAAACTGCCCATGGTGACGTCAAAACTAGTGTGATCTTTTTTCACCCAGGTGTTACCGTTGCTAAACAGTAAGCTTTTCCTGCTGTGCAGGATGGTTTTGATAACATCCTCTGGAATGGAGACCATGGTTTTGGCAAATTTGAGGGCTTTCATGAGAAGATCTTCTGTGATCGAGGGGTAAAAGTCAACAATATCAAACTTTATGAACTTAGATTTTTGTTTCAGCTTCAATTTCTTGAACCAAGATATTACCTGTGCGGTATTTTGCCACTGGTTGAGTTTGGTTTTCAGTCTCAGTTGGCTATTAATTTTTTCCAAGTGCTTTTTGCTAATGATACCTATTTCAGATTTTGCTGGATTAATCAATCTGCACTTGGGGTTTTGTTCAAAATTATCCTTGTGGTCTTTCAAAGTAATGTAAGCATTGCGCTCGGCCATGACTTCGATGCGGTCTGCTAGGTTAAGGGAACCGGCTATTTCTTTGGCTTCTGTATTGATATTTTTACAGATATTTCTGTCTGCTTTTTTGTATGTCTTAGTGATGTTTTCTGTAAGAAGTTTATTGTAGTGTTCTTTCGGCATACTGTACAGGTTGGTTGTCTTATCTGCCTGTACTAGGAGATTGTCAGATTGTCTGATTGTTTTGATGTCATTGGCCATTTGTTTCTGGAATGCATTGTGTGAGTGCTGAAATTCAATGTTCCGGACCATTTCGTAGATATCACTTTCAAATGCCCTGAGGTGTTCGCTATGAGGGGGTGAATATGTGGTTTTGAATCCATAGTTTTGTTTATCTGTAGTTTGACCAGGGTTTTCGAAATGGAATGCCTTCCATCGCATTCTCCGAAGTAGGTTTTCAACTTTGCTTATCAGGGATTTGGTATAGGACAGATTACTAGGGATGGGAATGTTTTTCAAAGAGTAGTTGAAGTTAGCTTTGTTCATTCTGTAGATGTTACAAGTTGAATTTCTGGACAGGGTGGGTTAACAAAAGTGCTCGACAACGTACCTGTCGCTGGAGCTGGAGTAGAAGGTAGTGTTACCCTCCGATGTAAAGTGCTCTATGGCCTACAAGCTAGGCCAGAGCGGTATAACTCTGAAGAAAAACAACACTGTTAATTCACAACAGACTGTTTCACGGGATGCGACCCGATCATCAGGTGAATGTGGTTAGAATGAAGCTAACGTCGTGGTTTGAAAAGCCGAGGCTTTACGAGATTACGAGATTATGCTTTGTGCGATTCGGGTGGGGGGGGGGGGGCATGTGAAAGACTGACACTGATCCTATTGTTCTCGGGTGCACAATAGGATCGGTCGGGGTACACGTGCGATACTGGAACATAACAGGGCAGGGCAAAGAGGTTATATAATGTAGTAAATAGTAAATATAATACAAAGATATAACCAGGATGCTCAATCAGCATATTGAAATGATTTCTAATAGGGCCTTGGAAGCAGTGAAAATATCAGTAGTATACATATGATATGATAAAAATACACATATACTGTGAAAATACACAATATACAAGGCAAATATACAATATAAAAGGCAAATATACTATACCCATACCAAGTGGTGCAAGTCTCCTAGCTGAAGGTCGTAAAGCCCATTAGACCAGGATAAAGTAGAACTTTCCTGTCATCCAATGGACTCCACGAGCCAGTAGTGAGAGAACAACTACCTGAACAAATGAGTCTGCCCAGCGGATCCTCGTTGGGGGGGGGGGGGGGGGTTAAGGGGGCACGCTGAAATTAGTACGAATGCTAGGTTTTAAAATATTTCAGGGTGAATTTGTTTTGATGGCGGCACTTGGAGAGAATTTCAGCTCTTGAGTTCAACAATGATCCAGGGGGGGCCGTAGCTATAAGTAGCTTTTCAGACAAGCAGAGATCACACTTCCTAGTCCCACAGAAGTAAGGTGCTGCCTTGGCAGATATTTCCCAGGAGAGCTTGTAATTGATATTGTTGTCTTTTAGTGACCAAATGTGTTTAGACAGTTCAGTGTTTTTAGCGTGGGATCTGTTCCGAAAGGATTGCTTGTGGTTATTATATCTTGTCTTGAAATCACCTTCAGTACACCCTATGTAGTGTTTCACGTCATTGTCTGTTCTAACTGTTGCTTTATAGACAATGCATTTCAGCTGACATTGACCATTCATAGGACATTCGTCTTTTTTACGGCAGTTACATTGTTTCTGGGGTGCATTCACAGCATTGTCAGAATTTAGAACCTTCATATTATGTTTGCTGATCAGGTTAGACATGTTGGGTAGACAGCTGTAGCTAATTTTCAAATTGTTCCTGTTGAATAACCTGTGGTACCTGTGATGTTGAGGGAAGTGTTTTTCAACTAGTTTCATGAATTTTCTGCCAATGTTGGTTTTTACATGACGGCTGTAGGGTGGATTAAACCATATTATTTTCCTTTTCCTGTTTCTCTTGCTTTTCACTGTTGGTTCAACATATTTTAAGCTTTCTGAGAACCCGCTTTTCGCTAAAGCTTCATCATACATGGGTTTGGCTTTCATAAATAGCTCTTTATTGCAGGAGTTGTCAGAAACACGTTTACTGATCATCATAGGTATCTGCCTAATGATAGCTGGGGGGTGATTGGATTGTGCGTGGATATAGAGAGGGTCATTGTTCGGTTTTCTGTAAGGGTAGAAGACGTCATTTTGGAGGTCAAATGTTACGTCTAAGAAATCTGTGCAGGTCAGGTTAGTTTCAATGGTTATCTTTAACCCAACATTGGAAAAGAGTTTGATCATTTTCTTACGGGTGCTGTCTGCTTTGGGTCCAGACATGTTGGGGAAACAACCTAAACCGTCATCACGATACAGGCCTAGAGCATTTACACCAAATTCCTTTTTCAACATATCTAGGATGTATAAACCAACAATTTCGCATACTTCAGCGCCATCAAAACTGCCCATGGTGACGTCAAAACTAGTGTGATCTTTTTTCACCCAGGTGTTACCGTTGCTAAACAGTAAGCTTTTCCTGCTGTGCAGGATGGTTTTGATAACATCCTCTGGAATGGAGACCATGGTTTTGGCAAATTTGAGGGCTTTCATGAGAAGATCTTCTGTGATCGAGGGGTAAAAGTCAACAATATCAAACTTTATGAACTTAGATTTTTGTTTCAGCTTCAATTTCTTGAACCAAGATATTACCTGTGCGGTATTTTGCCACTGGTTGAGTTTGGTTTTCAGTCTCAGTTGGCTATTAATTTTTTCCAAGTGCTTTTTGCTAATGATACCTATTTCAGATTTTGCTGGATTAATCAATCTGCACTTGGGGTTTTGTTCAAAATTATCCTTGTGGTCTTTCAAAGTAATGTAAGCATTGCGCTCGGCCATGACTTCGATGCGGTCTGCTAGGTTAAGGGAACCGGCTATTTCTTTGGCTTCTGTATTGATATTTTTACAGATATTTCTGTCTGCTTTTTTGTATGTCTTAGTGATGTTTTCTGTAAGAAGTTTATTGTAGTGTTCTTTCGGCATACTGTACAGGTTGGTTGTCTTATCTGCCTGTACTAGGAGATTGTCAGATTGTCTGATTGTTTTGATGTCATTGGCCATTTGTTTCTGGAATGCATTGTGTGAGTGCTGAAATTCAATGTTCCGGACCATTTCGTAGATATCACTTTCAAATGCCCTGAGGTGTTCGCTATGAGGGGGTGAATATGTGGTTTTGAATCCATAGTTTTGTTTATCTGTAGTTTGACCAGGGTTTTCGAAATGGAATGCCTTCCATCGCATTCTCCGAAGTAGGTTTTCAACTTTGCTTATCAGGGATTTGGTATAGGACAGATTACTAGGGATGGGAATGTTTTTCAAAGAGTAGTTGAAGTTAGCTTTGTTCATTCTGTAGATGTTACAAGTTGAATTTCTGGACAGGGTGGGTTAACAAAAGTGCTCGACAACGTACCTGTCGCTGGAGCTGGAGTAGAAGGTAGTGTTACCCTCCGATGTAAAGTGCTCTATGGCCTACAAGCTAGGCCAGAGCGGTATATTTATATATATATATATATATATTGTTACGGAACCTAATATCAACAGGTCACGTAGTCGTGACGAACATAAATTTTGTAATGGAGATAAAAAAAATCAGATTCTGTAACACTAGGCAGCGTGAAATGTCTAGGGGAATGAATAAAGAAATCAGTGGTTTTTTGTTCACTTGGTCTCCTTTGGTCTCTGTATCCATGGATGTTACAACCTTAAAACCATTCAATATGGGTCTCCCTTATAAATGTGTTTCTTCTCAGTTGACAACCGGGCGGTCATCGTCTTCACTTCATTTCGTTTTGTTGATACTCTAAAAAGATAACCGGAATTATTAATTTTTTTTTCATTATTATTTCTGGCGTTATTATAAATCATATATATATATATATATATTGTTACGGAACCTAATATCAACAGGTCACGTAGTCGTGATGAACATAAATTTTGTAATGGAGATAAAAAAAATCAGATTCTGTAACACTAGGCAGCGTGAAATGTCTAGGGGAATGAATAAAGAAATCAGTGGTTTTTTGTTAACAAATAATTATAATTTATTCTTAAAACAATCCTAACATTACAATACACTAAATCAATACAATGACATAGTATAACAAGAGTATTTATAAAATCCGTCACAAATTCGAAGATCTGTAACTGCCGCAATTATGGAAAAGTTCAACAAACTGACACACACTCATCTGTGTCCGCTGGAATATTTCTTTGCTCTCTCACGGCTCCATAATACAGCCCCTAATTTATAACTTTTCACATCAAACCGAGAACTTTCCATTTCCCGAACAATCTAAAGAACCTAACATAATACACTGTACACACGCGCCCAAGAACAAACTAGAACAAGGAACGCTGTGTTTCTGCGTGTCAGGGTTCACACGGCACAGATTAAACCGAGCGCTGTGGAGAGTTCACACGTGGGCCGCACCCGGCAAGCTAGAACAAGGAACGCTGTAGCATAGCAACGCCCAGGGCTTGAGCCGAACACGAATCAATATGTCAACAGCGAACGATTGAAGAGACATGTCATCAGCTCACAATAAAACATACATCTGTAACAATATATATATATATATATATATATATATATATATATATATAGACTAATGCATTAATTGTATTAAAAGCCCATGCTCTTAATATAAAATTATGGTCCTTTTTCCTATATGGATAGGTTCTGTTGAAAAGTCAAAAGACTAAATAAAAAACCAAATATGAAAACATGATCACAGTATTTTGCAGCATGCACTGGTAAAATAAACTCTCTAATTAATATAAAAGTTTTAAATAAAATTTCATTCAATACATTTTTTATATCTTCGCAATGTGTGAATTTGCACTAACTAAAAATACATTATAAAACTATGAGTAACCTCAGTATTAAAGTACACTTCTACATGTCACTATTGTAGGTATTACGTATGGTCTGTAAATAAGTACTTGTACACTTGTAAATAAATCTGAATTTCTAAAAGAAATAAAATTAATAGGTTTTTCTTTCTTAAGAAGTGTGGCCTGCTTGGTGTGTATCCTAGCTATTACCTTTTATTACTTTACAAGTCGCTTTTTATTGCAAGTAAACCCATAATTAAAACCCAATTATTCTAAAATTGAATTAATAAATGTGTCGGATATTCATACAAAGTATGTGAATTATTGTTAGTTTCAAATTTTTTTTAATGTGAATGGGTCGTAATTATTCAAGAACTTGACATTTTCACAACCCGTCCAGCGGTTGCAAATGTCCTTTTATTGACAAGGTTGAAATCTGACATATTTTAGATTTAAAATGGAATACCATGAAAAGTCTGAACTCTGCTAGCTTCTGACATTTAGGGTCAGACAAAAAAGTTTACTCATGGGTCTCTGTGCTTGCTTCAAATAAACACAGGTCTTGACACATTTGCATAAACTAATATGTCATTTTATTTTGATTTTCAGAATCATACCTTTGGGATAAAACACCAGAGACTCAGAGTAAAACAACTAACATCATATTATATTGACATTGAGTATTAGTGAAAAGACTGAAATTAATATAATAAGTAAAAAGCATAATATGGTCTGCTAGAGGAATATAACTAATTTGTCAGTGAGCTTGTATGCGGGGATTTGGTGGCCTGTGGGCCCAGCCATAAACGGAACCCTTTATATGTGTGTGTGTTTGTATATTAATCATAGCAACAAAAATGTAGATGGCGTAAAGGATTATTTTATAAAAATTATCTGGACAGCAAATGCAATAGATCTAAGGAAACCGCTAGCAGGGAAATTTAAGTAACTGTTAGGGAGGTAATACAAACTAAATAAAAATATTCACGGGAATCAAGTTTATTTTTAGAGATGCAGTGACTTCAAGGTGATATCAGACACTGACACTATACTGACACTGCAATATTTGGAGGGGATAAGTCTGGCCTTTTCTCGAGTAAAAACTGACCGAAAATGGACTGTACAAATGTTGGTAAATGAATATTCAGGAGCCATTGAAGCCGAAATGTGTGTTACAAAAAACTGACAGTAATGTGCCTTTGTGGGTCTCAGTGACAGGATACGTGGTCTTCCGGCATAAAATAGTTTTGCACCCATGAAGTCTTTTCTGAGCGGAGCGCGAGGATAACACGGCTTTAACCTCGGTCAAGTATTTATCTGACACGTGTCTTCAAAGTACCATCATCACATGGGTCTTGCATTTCAAAGAGTTTTCGGAGTTGGTAATCGATATTCTAGTTCTTAGGACGTCACACATTCTTTGCAAGAAATTTGGATTCTTAATCAGGCAATCCTTTTTGTAACCACAGGACATACCAATGTGCTCTCTGCTTAGATCTAGCGTATTGACCCCCGTATATATTCGACCCGGAATGTCTGTAACTATCCCACCTTTAATAGCGACCAGTGTCATCAGAGGATTGTGACTTAGTTATTTTATTGCTTATTTAAGTAAGGAATATAACCAGATGATTGTTTTTATAATTTATTGTACATTAATATGGAGTATCATGTTTAGATGTTAGCGTGAGAACATAGGTTAGAGAACACAAGTGCCTAATATGATTTCAGTACAGTTTAATTCCGTGGGAACCGATTCATTTCTAGACGGTTTCTATAGCAACGTCGTTTGCTGTAGACATCAAAAGCAACGCACCTTTTTATTTTGCTTTTTCTCAGGGTTTGCTCTCCAGAGGCGTGTCTATTTTAATATTCTTGAAGTTAATGACAAGCCGTATAGTTCTGTGAAATGATTGGTCAATAGACGGTCAGGACTTATGACGTCAGCAGCGTATATAATCCATGGATAAAATTACTTTGTTACAAACGCCTAAGTCAGCGCGCCAGGTAGGTGTAGTCTGGTGGTTGTCTGAATTAGTCTAGAGGCAGATCCGTGATTGGTCTGTGAAGCTGAGAAGACGATTTCCTGATTGTAGAGCGTCAGTGTCTGATGACGGCCACGTAGATACCTCTGTAACGGACCAAGTGGATATCGCAGTTGTCGACGGACTGGTAATCCGGCGATATGTATCTACCATGGGTGCATCATCTGCCAGGGCGATTCACGTGAAACTATAGTTACTCTGAATATTATCGTGCGTGGGCCATAACAGTTACTTCGTGCTTTGAGTGCTCTGAAAACCAAAGGAATATACAGGACAAGGTGATTGTGTTTGATTATGTGGACTATAGTGATCATATATATATATATATATATATATATATATATATATATATATGCCTGTGTGTGTGTAACGCCTCTCCAAAGAAATGAAAGTGTATTTTAGTATATTTTATTGTTTGTTTACTCATGCCTTTTTCATCCTTTGGAGTGTATGTGGGAGATTCTGCCGGTCTGCTTTACCGTTTAAAGGAACCTAGTCGTGCATTCCTTCGGGGGTGTGACAACCGGTTCCCTCTCCAAAAACATGGGAAGCTTTCTGAAGAGAGGGTCGAGATTAGTTTGATAAGTTGTAGTTAGGGCAGGTAAACTAAGTAGTGCATCCATTAAGTCAATTAATAAAAAGTAAATAAAATATAAAATTGCAGTAGATATTCTGATAATTTTTATCATTCTATGTCTTATTTGCAAAAAAAAACGTTAACTTTCAAATGAGTACTCTCTCCGGAGAGAGAGAGAGAGAGAGAGAGAGAGAGAGAGAGAGAAACACTCATTTCCTATAAATTTAATACAATGAATATATTGCAATACGTATCGTATATTGGTATACGAAATTTGCAGGCGATACCTATCCCTACTTTTTCATAAATTGTTGAGAGTTCAGCAGTTTACACATTTGTTCAATTAGATCTATTTTGTTTTACAATATATTGTTAAATGTTAAATATATCTACCAAACATCTTAAGACACGGCAGCGGCTTTTACTTTTAGCCTGTCATTTTATCAATCCATTAATAAGTAATACTTTGTATCCGACACATGTTCTCTTTTAAAAATCAGTTTTAGGGACGTTTAACAAAATATCGATATTTGACAATTTTATCGCGATACGCAATATGCAAATCACCATATCGCGATATACTGGTATACTGGTATATATATAAAAAGCCAACCATTGATCATGGTAATAGTATACCTATAATATACATATCTTATGTTCACAAACTGCATTCAAGCATCAGTTTTAACATTAGGAAACACATGGTCAGGGCACAAAATATTATTTGCAACAACTTCTTACTCATCAATACAAACAACATATCAACGAACCATGGCCTAAATCACCTCCTCCTCTCAGACTTCAACTCCATTTGATATTATTTTAGATTTTTACCTTCACGGTCTACTTCAGCCGAGCACAGTGACCCATTGGTCCCTTGTTTATATTTGGATTTAAATGATGAACGTGAGATAAGAGTATATGGGAAAAGTAAAGTTTGGGGTTATTCTGGTATTACCGACGAGGTAGGTCTCATCCGACATTACACTGTGCCTTCTTGGTCTTGGCATGTTCATTCTTTTGGTTTTTTTTCTCAGCTCCCTGGGAGGCATCCAGTTAAGCAGGCATAACAGGCACTAGAAGGTTATTCGGTCTACATTTGCCTGCCGCCCATAACCAGTATTCACACACCATGCAAAACCTATGAGAAAAAAACATTTTTTAAAGTTAAACATAAGCATCGCGACATTAGTATACCGTAATATTTCGACAACAGACTTCAAGTTTATAGCGATATTCACTGTTAATTCCATACCAACATCCGACTTGCAACATCCGGATTTCGGTCGGTACCAAAGGGAAAGATGACAGCCAGAGCAAAAGCCTTGATGCCTGCAATGGATGAATTTGTCCAGGTTCATTAAGGCACGGAAATATAACACCCATGTACTGCAAGGACAGTAGGAAAGCGCTTAATTATCAGCGGGGAGAGTTTTCCTCGACTGGGCCAGTGGCGAAAGAGAATCAAACGTCCGCCAAGACGGCATTTTGTAATATGTCCTTGGTTGCTATCAGGTAATAGCTTTGATAGAAATCAATTTTTTTATGACGAGTCTGATTTCCAAGGGTTCTATTTATAAGATAAACTACAATTTATACACACACCCACGAAGATATATATATCACAATAATAACAGCAGCATATATCTCGACTTGGTTCTAGCATATCTTATTCTACTCCATGCTAATTTGACATGCTGCCTTCCAAAAGTAAACTGATTAATTTTACAGCAGCGTTAAGTATGTGGTCTCCTGAAATCTAAAAGTTAATTGATGGGACCTCTGCCCAATAAGCAAGTACAGGAATGTGGAGATTAGGGGTACCAAAAAGGGTTTGGCATCACCATGACAACACTAGGCACTGTCAGTCCAGTGGGTCTCATATGATGCGGAATTGCAAGAAAATGTACACATTTTACTGGATGTCGGAATATACCTATAGCCTTCCAAACCTGTGTACATTGTATTTAAAAAAGCTGCAGTATCTTTAAAGGTGACTGGGGGTTTGCGGGTTTTCCGTAGGAAACCACCTCTGATGCTGATAACAAGTTATAACGTCAAAATCTAGACATGAAAATAGGTGGAAGCGAGAGTACCTATTAGGCCAATAAACGATGAGCCGTTAAGATTTCTGAAAGGTTTCCTATATGTCTGTAGAATCAAATGAGTTGACGTTAGACTGATTTAACAATTTTCTTTTGGTTGGAGAATATCAACTGAATGAACTGTTTGAACAAAACCATTTGTTTGGTTGTTATTTCCCAATGTAAGATCTTGTCCGAAATATCAGCACTGGGGAAAATGGCGTATATATGAATACATGATTCCATGACTGAAATTCTGTCCTCAGTAAATTAAATGGAAATTTGATTGATTATAAATATTGATAAGCAGATTATTATTTGAGGAACTACACCAAGGAAAGCAAATAAAATTATGATTTATGTTCAAGTTTGGAATGTATTATAAAAGAACATTAGTCGACTAATGTCCTGTCCAGAGAGATTAACAGCCGAGAGCACAACCAAATATTAAGGCCGTGTAGTATCGTCATGTTCTCGGTTGGCAGTTCTGACAGTCATATACCTTTATAAATATTGAAGCCAGCCCCATAAACTGCCGTTCTAATGTTACTCTGTAAATGAATTTTATTAAATATTTTGTTTTCCAATATTCACAGTCCAAAATAATGCAGCCGTGTATATTGGAAATGCCAACTTTCCTTTTTAAATTCTCCCTCAATTAAGTTAGTTCGCTCATTCATAATATCACATGTTTATGTTATTACATATTATTTTTATGCTGTTAAAAATAGGCAGGCAATTAATAATTGTGAACAGTACTCGGATATCCGTGGGAGACAAAAATAACGGTGAATATATATTCCTATATTTAACTAACTTTTTTTCATCATCACTCACGATCCATGCCAATTTATTAATATTTAAAACAGTTTTATGAAAACAATAAACAAGTTTGGCTTTCTGGGACAGAACTTACATGATGAAAATATTTTTTATGCACATAAAAATCTGTTTCAAATGTTTAAAATATTCAGCATAAAAATTTGTTTTATCCATTACCTTGGGTCATTCATGGAAGCCTAGTATAGTCAATTGAAAAGTAGAAAGATTTCATGAACGGCTTTTGTATATGCTTGGTGGCGTAAACCAGGGAATATGCATGGTTCATAATATTACAGCTGACAAATACATGAGGAGTCTCGGTGGACAGATATGCCCCAGCCAGGGACGTTCCCCCCGTACGGTTCTACCTCTGAGTCCGTTTTGGAACAGCGTTAGTTGACACGGAAAATCGGTTTAACAAAAGAGACGCCGCCCCACCCGTTAATGGTAACGGCAACTTTAAAAAAATGACGGGGGGCGATGGCGGCCGTTTGAGCTTTGAGAGGGTTATGGGCTGCCGGTAAACTGTGTTGACTATACATTATCCTGAAGAGAAAGAGAACAAGCTTGTTAGAGCTTATTGTGAAAGTTTGTATGGATATATAGTGCAAACTCCCACCGAAGAAAAATGAAGACCGAGAGAAGAGACAGAGTCGCCGAGCCACATCGGATGAATTAGCATACAGCTGTCAATTAATAAACGCCTGGGCGCCGAGTGGTTCAGAGATCTCAGAGTTCCCCGTGGAACACCACGATATATTGACGTAAGAAGCGCGCCCTGATGGAGTCTGCTACCATACGGACAACTCTAGCACCGTCCCGCACCACGGCGAGCTCTACCATTAGGTAGGTGTTCTCATGCGATATTCGTGTGTTGATTGTGTATTAATATGATCGATCGCAGTATCCAGGGGGGGGGGGGGGGTATATATATATATATAATTTAATAACGAGAGTGAGAGAGAGAAAGAAAAAGAGAGACAAAGAGAGAGTGTGTGAGCCCATGTTATTAACACTTGTTATCAGAGTTTTAGACATGTGCATGACGTGCAAAAGTTTGAACGACCTGGCGTCATCTGGTTAGAATATATCATTACTTTTTTAATTTATAAAATGTTAAAAATATAAGATTGTGTTTTAAAATTACACATGACCCTTATAAATCAGTAATGCATCAGCACCTTGTCATGTAACCGTCAATATTTCTCCAAAACACCCAAACCTTTCAGATATAATGAGTTTGGAAGAAGGGACGCCCTGTCAAAAGTAGGTCCAATTACAACGCAAGCAAAACTCAGATTTCCTTCCGCGTGTCAGGAGGTCCGGTAGAACCCGATGTCAAAGGCTCGTGTGTGCGCCACTAATGAGGCAGGTCGGTTCTTGCAGCAGGAAACATATATTGTCCGCGTTTTTTTTTCTAGATGAACGATAATTTCCTTTCCCAACACTAAGTAATTAGCGTTGACATCGGGCTCTGTAGATGCCGACCAAGTTATATCTGTTCACTACTTGTTTCGTCAGCGCCTGGGTCTTCTGAAACAGACTTGACAGTTGCGTGACCTTTCTGTCAGAGACCAAATTTCCCAAAGGAAAGGACAAACGGCCTAGGCGTTGATGTAGGGGATTGATGTTTGAGCCGACTTTAATATTGCCAAATGTACGTCCAAAAGAAAAAAAGCGCTATATGTAGTAGTAACATTTTCATATTTCGGGCTTGATTGAAAATTTGATATTTCGTACATTGTGATACCAGTAGTGCTACGCCATAAGCTTTGAGATATGCTAATTGATATGAACTGAGAGAGAGAGAGAGAGAGAGAGAGAGAGAGAGAGAGAGAGAGAGAATATGGTACAAGGCACGGGACATTAGTATACATGTAATTTTTCACCAGGTACCCAGCTGTGTTACAAGCATGGCATGTCGAACAGATAGGAACCTTTCATGTAAAACTTATGATGTTTTGTGGTTACAATTTGGCTTGATAAGTGACAATATTTCTGTACATATTTTCTGTACATTCAGAGGTTTTCTACGTTTTTTAACATCCATTTATTTACATTTGGTCTGGCAGGTCCATCGATAGGAAATTTTTATTCAAGAGTTTGATGCGAGGTTCACGTTATCCGTCTCAGGACTGTTATCTTGGTTTTTGGTGAAAAAGAACGAACGTTTCGTTAAACGTAAGAAATAGGCAGTACACTAATACAGGAAAAAAAGATGTCATTCTCATCTGGGGCTGCTTGTGCTTTGGAACAGGTTAATTTCTCATTCATGTAAATGTGTTTTAAAGAAAGTGTTCTGTTATAAAGATATGCCATTACGTACGGGTCCTGCTTTATGTAAATCTGGAATTACTACAAGGACTATCTGTTATTCTTTGCCAAATATGATATGGATGCAGAGTATACCGACTCAGAAAAACTGAAAGCACAGTGAGGTTGTGAAAATTAAGATTCAAGAGGCAGTCGTAGGTTACGAAGTCAACGAACATGATACTCCAACTACACAAAATGCAGACGTTCGAGTTGCGTACGTCCTTCTATCATGTCGTGCGTTCTTCTATCATGTGGTTTGCAGCTTGAGAAATACCAGTATTTATTAAAGTTCCATTTTCTCGCAAAATATGTCGCTGAGTACTGAATTAGAAACATTCGAACAATGCTCGTGTCACAACAGCATGTGGTCTGTTACACACATACCCAGTGGCTCAGGTATTAATATAATGTGACAGGTCAGAGGAGAGGAGGGACAGATTGTGGGATTTTTATGTGACAGGTCAGAGGAGAGGAGGGACAGATTGTGGGATTTTATGTGACAGGTCAGAGGAGAGGAGGTACAGACTGTGGGATTTTTATGTGGCAGGTCAGAGGAGAGGAGGGACAGACTGTGGGATTTTTATGTGACAGGTCAGAGGAGAGGAGGGACAGATTGTGGGATTTTTATGTGACAGGTCAGAGGAGAGGAGGGACAGATTGTGGGATTTTTATGTGACAGGTCAGAGGAGAGGAGGGACAGATTGTGGGATTTTTATGTGACAGGTCAGAGGAGAAGAGGGACAGATTGTGGGATTTTTATGTGACAGGTCAGAGGAGAGGAGGGACAGATTGTGGGATTTTTATGTGACAGGTCAGAGGAGAGGAGGGACAGATTGTGGGATTTTTATATGACAGGTCAGAGGAGAGGAGGGACAGATTGTGGGATTTTTATGTGACAGGTCAGAGGAGAGGAGGGACAGATTGTGGGATTTTTATGTGATAGGTCAGAGGAGAGGAGGGACAGATTGTGGGATTTTTATGTGACAGGCCAGAGGAGAGGAGGAACAGATTGTAGGATTTTTATGTGACAGGCCAGAGGAGAGGAGGGACAGATTGTGGGATTTTTATGTGACAGGCCAGAGGAGAGGAGGGACAGATTGTGGGATTTTTATGTGATAGGTCAGAGGAGAGGAGGGACAGATTGTGGGATTTTTATGTGACAGGCCAGAGGAGAGGAGGGACAGATTGTGGGATTTTTATGTGATAGGTCAGAGGAGAGGAGGGACAGATTGTGGGATTTTTATGTGACAGGCCAGAGGAGAGGAGGGACAGATTGTGGGATTTTTATGTGACAGGCCAGAGGAGAGGAGGGACAGATTGTGGGATTTTTTTTGTGAGTCGGTCAGTGTGAATGTTTCTGCTCTATTACACAATATACCTGACCAAACATTTTTTAAGGTGATCTTTTGTAAGGACTTAAATGCCCTTTATCCATGCTCAATCGAATAATGGTATAAAGTACTTTATAGATTCACGTGTTTTGTTCGTGAAAATAAACGTTTAATTTTACAGTTAACTGACTTCAAAACCATCAAATTTTTACGACTTTGTCCGTAATTTTGAAAATAGCTATCCAATTGACAGTTTTAGTAAGCCAGATTTTTTTTTGTCGGTTACATCTTTCATGTCCTTGTTTACTATATTTTGTACCTGGTTAGTGTCATTATAACCAAGTGATGTATCTAAAATATTATTTTTTATAAGTTAATGTTTTGCAATATCTGTGTCAAGAATTTCAATTAATATTGCTGTATTTGTTACGATTTTTCTATGTTAAATCTTTTCCATGTTAAATCTTCATATATTATGGAGGAAATAAAAATTAACAACAACAACAAAGAAGGTTTTCTGGTGATCTCTTTCTGAGAGTAGTTAGATGGGTGTTATAATTGGACCATTAAAGGATTTTTGTGAGGTTTGAGATTAGTTAGATGTTATAATTGGGCCATTGAGGGTTTTCTGTAAGGTCTGAGATTAGTTGGATGGGTGTTATAATCGGACCATTCAAGGGTTTCTGAGGTCTGAGATAAGTTAGATGGGTGTCATAAATGGAATATTGGAGGATTACTGTGAGGTTTAAAATTTGGCACCATTATAATCTCTAGTCCGAGATTTTCCCCTTGACCTTGACCTTATTCCCAAAGGAATAGACAGTCCACAGTCGATGACGAATAATCGCTCATTTGATGGCGTCCGGGTAGGGGGGGGGGGGGGGGGGGGCTTCCATGCACCTTATAAATAAATACTTTGTGGTTCTTGCCTTTGATTCCATATCATACCATATACCGTAGACCACAATGAAGAACTTGCTCAGTATTTTAAAATATATTATTTGTTCATCGTGTTTTAATTAAGCAGTGCATCTTTCAACAGCCATAGAATCTCCAATTTCTGTTCAATCTTTTCAGGATACGGTAATGAAACTGGATTTCGCCAAAACTACTTTGGCACCTGGCATCCTTATTTAGGGTACCTTACCGGTATAGTAGCCCCCATGTTAATATTACACTATATTACCTGGCGTGCGGCATGCGGATTGCCTCAGCATAACGCGGTATGCAGAATGCGGTATAAAATCGCATAGGTCATTCGTCGGACGGTAAAACACTGTGATATGGGTACGATGATGTTCAAAACACGCCAGATCGTGCTGTTTTCGTAGACATGTAGGTTATACATATGGTAACCAGAGCTCGTGAGCGCTATACCGTACGGTATGCTGATCCAATTCTACACTGAGAATTTCAAGTCTCATACCACATACTGAGGGGCCCGGTAAACGGTTAATAATAACATAACTAGAGCTAAAAAGAAATCTTGTTCGCGTACCACTGCCACATACCGCATACCGCGCATCCGGTAAACGCAGCTTAATATATATAATACATAAAAATAAATTTCATATAACAGGACAAAGCCGGTGATGGAGGGGTTTCTATTGTAATTAATAATCAGAAGATCCCTGATGTATTCTCAGAACGTTTGGATGTTATCCTGTACATGTGCAGGAACACCCCCCCCCCCCCCCCCCCGCCCGGCGGAAGCAGATACTAACCAAATATCTAATACAGTAGGAACTGACAGATAATTACTTAAGGGGCTCCTGGGAAGCCCCGAGTCGCTCAAGCCAGTAATGTAGAGATCAGTAGAGGTGTAGCTCACGTGCTGAGACAGCTTACAGGTCAGACCAAGGCTTGGCTCGATTAAAATTTAAATCGAACCTAACCTTGGTTTACTTGCTAGTAACCATGTTTTTCCCCTTTGACTAACTTATAAACCTAATTTTCCCTCTGACATACGGACCTCATTTCCTGCTTGTCTTTTGAGACATCTTACACAATGAGAATTAAATAACAGCCAGGCTGAATGGAGACCGCACTTCGTGAAACTAGATGTGGTCGGACAATGGTCCTCAGTGGGCCCCGAATTTCTTGGAGTGCTTGCCTGGTTTACATACGGTTAAAAAATTTAGTTCATAGTTTAAAAATATGACAAACAGAAACAATTTTTTATATATGTGTATGAGGGAACAAACCCTACTGGTTCAAATCATATTCAAAGAATATATGTCTGAAGTAATGTGTGCGATACAAAATCATTAATTGTACTCTGGCGGCTATATTTGATTTTGGACAGGTCTGTAATTCGTCAAGGATGGAGTCCTCATACACAGCTTATTATCCCAGTGAATTTGACAGAGATCAGAGGTATTCTGTTTGTAAAAATTTGTGCGACAGAAAATCATCGATTGTGGTCTGTTTGTCATAACGTGCGCGTCAGAAAATCTCCCATCGCCAGAGGGCGCCCATATTTGAATATGAGCAGGTCTGAAGTTCAATAGGGATAGAGTCCTTATGGGTACTACTCGTCTCTGTAAATTTGAGAAAGATCAAGGGTATTCTGTTTGTGAAAATGTGTGCGCGACAGAAAATATGTACGTCCTCTGGTGGCCATATTTGATTTTGAGCGAGACTGTAATTCAATAGGCACAAACCCTGTGAATTCGAAAAAGATCAAAAGTATTCTGTGAAAATGTCTGCGATAGAAAATCTCTGATTGTCGTCTGGCCGCGAAATTGGATTTTGGGTTGGTGTGTTATTTGACTGAGATGGAGCCCTCATAGGTACCAATCATCCCTGTAAATCTGAGAAAGATCTAGCATGTCCTTGTTGAAATATCGCGCGCGAAAGAAAATCAGCGAATATACTCTGGCGGCCATATTTGAATTCCGACAGGGATGTAATTCAATAGGTCGTGAGCTCTCATAGGCCCCAAGATCCCTGTGAATTTGAGAAAGGTCATGCATGTTCTTGGTGAGATATCAAGCGCGAGAAAATCAGCGAATGTGCTCTGGCAGCCATGTTGGAATTCCGACAGGTCTGCAATTCGATAGGTCTGGAGCCCTCATAGGCTCCAATTGTCCCTTTGAATTTGAGAAAGATCAAGCATTTTCTTGTTGAGATATCGATTTTGCTCTGGCGGCCATATTGAATTTTCAACAGGTCTGTAATTAGAAATGTAGCCCTTATATTTACTGATTATCCTGTAACTCCTTGGTGACTTGTATGTCTCATCTGTTCTTAAAGTGTGTCGCCATCATGTCGATGTATCGCAATCATGTTAGTGTGACGCCACATTGTCATAATGTTCGTATCACGTTCGTGTGTCGCCACTAAATAAGTGCGTGTCGCTACCATATAAGTGTGTCGCCACCATGTGTCTTGTGCGCCACCATACAAGTAACTATTATGTTCGTGTGTCACCATCGTGGCCCAGGGTTAATTATTATTCCACTGATATTTCATGACGATAGCTGGCAACATACATCATTTCAAATCTTATAACCTTACCAATATCATATATCCTGTGCGTTAATACGGATTTTATACAGCAAGGGATGAGTATAAATTATGATAGCTAACCTTCAGAATACTCACTATAAATCATAATTACAAAATTGGTTAGATCTTATTTTTGTTCTCACAATATTCACCACCCCTTTGGCAAGTGGGCAAGTGCTACTGTCGAGCCCTGCGCTGATCAATATATTTAAATCATTATTATTGGTAAATTTACATCTTAGTCAGATTCAAAACAGAGAACAGAGATCTTTCAAATGAGAGGTTCCTCATAGGGGTAAAGACCAAGTTTAATATGACAGTGTGCAAATAAGCAAGGTAAAACTTAATCGTTAATTAGTAAATAAAAATTTAAAATTAAATGACTTTACTCCTATTGGACTTTTTGGGACTTTGGATATGTTATTCTCCAGATATTTTATCTCAGTGAGTTACAATTGGTTTCTTTTATATTGCAATTTGTACCGGGTTCAATCTTATTTTTACAAGACTTTTTACTAGACTACAAGGGAATTTTGGCTTTATGCATAATTTAAAGCTTTAAACCATAAAGCATTGTGCATTATTTCCAGCTTATTATCATACCAGCTAAAGGATGACGCTGCCATCTTTTCTCTGAAAATTCATTGTGGACAATTCTGGTTTTGGTCAGGATTTTAAATATTGCTTGATTTTTAGCGTAAGTTATAATTTTGTGGTTTTTCATAAAGACAATTTTCAAAAGGTAAAATGTTTAAGCGTATATCCATATCATTCTATAAAGCAAGTTGCCCCTTTCCCTTACAGTTTCAAGGTCAACAAACAAGGCCAAAGCTTTTAACATTTCTTCTTTTTTTACTGTAGACAAGATGTACGTCAAGGACAAACTTTCCATGGGAAATACGTAGGTCAAGGACACCCTTTAGAGGTATATCCCTGGTCAGTGGTATTTTCGAGTTACCATTTCTAAGGTCCATATCATGCTATGCACTGAACTCAGAGTCAGTGGTCAGTTTATAAACTGTTGTGTTATTTCCATGAAGATGGCAACATATGTTGAAGCGCAAGACGTGGGAATTGAAAAATGTATTGTCAGTTTCTTCTCATGAAGTTTAATTTCAAATTTCAAGGTTTAGTGCAAAATATAAGATCATTTAACTCTCTCACTATTGACCTTGCCTTTGCGAGGCTAGCTGGCGGTCTCGATTCAATCTTGACATATGTGTGAACCATCCATTATGGAAGAACTCTCTCGACTTAAGTGTCAGAAGGTCAAAGGTCAAGATCATATCTTGAGTTAATCTCAATTTGGCTTTCAGATGACAAAATCCCTGTTGTGAATGTTAAGCTACAATGTCAAGCTCTAGTGAGCTGAGCGTCATGACACATGGGTCATGTGATTCCATGACGTTCCCATGTAATGACATCTGACCATCTTAAAATTAAAGAAATATTAAAATCAATGACCTGGATTTGTGACCTTGAAACTGAATGGGCAAATGGAAATATGGAAATTTAAATCAATTAGGTCATAAGCTTTAAAATGATTTTATTTCCTGCTTACTTCATGAAAGCCTCACCAAAGTTTATAATTTGGCAACTGCCCAAGGCTGGCCTATCGTGATTCTTGTATAGTTCAGTGAGCAGTCATTGTGGGTGTCACGGGCACCTGAAACGCCCGTACCGGGTAGACGAAGCACTAAAGTGTTTCCTACATGAGGATGGTATTGACCATTCTTCATGGTCAGTTATATTTGCTGCCTGTGTGTGCACGGAAGGTGCCTGCTTATCTGGAGGTACTTGGTAGTAAGTAGCTGGCTGGACGTGCCAATTACGCTTGTCCTAACACACGGGACGTGCTGGTTAAAGTTTTGACAGGTAAGGGAAACAGCCAACTCAATAGTTAACCTGGTTGCTGACCTTCGCTGTGCGTGAGACGCTCTTAAGTACTCCATTGGCGCGACATAATAGCCAGAGTAAGCAAATGGTACTGGCCACAGGCCAGGCAATGACATGTATATTTACTTAAGTCAAATGATTCTATCTGATAAGGCCGAGCCATAAATGCCAGGCAACGTGAATAGGAAGGCATTTTGTAATGATTCTCAAGCTGATCCTTTACTCCCGAAATTTACGGAAGTTAAAATCTGTATATATATATATATATATATATATATATATATATATATATATATATATATATATAATACATATATATAGTATGGTGATAATTAACTTGTTTAATTTTTATGTAGAATCATACGTTAAGCTGTCATGTTTAGTATTCGGGGTTTATATGAAATTAGTTTGTAGTTGTTTTAACAGTTTAATAGTATAGTCCAGATTATCCACGATAACCGTAGTTATAATCACTTATGTCAAGATTACACCCAGATTGCAACGATATACCACTGCAGGATTAGTTATTATATTTTTAAATGGACAAAAGACCAGGCAGGCTGTCTGTTATTTGATATGGAATCAATACAAAAAGAAAAATCTCACAAATGCCATATATACGCACAATAAACGGAAATTCAAGACAAACCCTAATGTCGATTTATAATTTATAAAAAAAGCGGGAAATGGGTGTACTTGGTTTATGCATTATTCATTTCAAAGTCTTTGCAAAAATGACTTGCTCTGTGAAATTGGGACATACTGGACAGCATACCGTATCATAAATTTCTTTCTTTTATCAGTTTCTGTTAAAAATATCTTTCTATGTTAACGGGTTCTTCTGAATAAAATATGCCTGGAAGCACGATCGGGTACTGACCACGGTATACAGAGACTCGTGTTTTTATGAGCTGGAGTAGAATTACCTCTGTCGTCTCGATAAATATAGAGATTTTTAAAATCAGCTGTCACAATTTAGACTAACATATTAGATTGCATTTTTTTAATATCATCACATGAACTAAACGATATTTTAACCTTAAATATATATACATTTATGTATATATATATATATATATATATATATATATATATATATATATACCAATTTCGAGAAGCTCGACGTCCCTGGTTCTCACTTTCATATATATGAAAGAGTAACTCCATGACTATATATATATATATATATATATATATATATATATATAACATTATTTTTGTGTGGATGCGTTAAATGCGATTATGTCAATCCTTGTCAAAGTAGATGTTCCATACATCTTTGTAGGGATCAGTTTTACCAAAGCCATTTTCAGTAGATCCCTATGATACAGGATCTTCAAGAGCAATAACGTCTTCATTGCCAAATTGTTCAGTCCAGGTTATCATCTTCCTTCAGATTACGGCAGCAGATGTTATCTTAAAAGTCAGAGGCTGACATTCACGGTAAACGAGTGTCGTAAACCTTCTAAACCCCCGGAAACTTTTATGCTTGGTAAACTGGTCTTGGGTAAATTGATTCCGGTTATCTGGCCAGAATCTTGCACGGCTAAACATAACAGTCCCGCAAGCACAGAGTCACGACACCACAGCACAAAGCAGATACTCCCGCCAGATCTAGCCGGGCGAGGAATCTGTGCAGCGGGCTCATTTGTAACAGACTGTCGTGTCCCGAAAAATGTTCATCAATTAACCCGCGATCAATCGCTGTATCTTAACGCTCCAACAAGTGTCTCTGTTCGCGTCTTTGCCACAGGGCATGTACACCTTGTGAAGACGTTCTACCGACCAGCCGTGGCCACGGACTACGCCATATACAGTATTGATATTATGTACAGCCTGAAGTGTTGGGCTTCATAAATTCTTCAGAAGGAGGAAAATATTCAGAAAATAACAATATACCCAGACATGGCCACCAAATAGTATCCAAATATTAGCCGGTCCCAAAATCATATCCTGTACCAGCAGTTCTAACTAGTGTAATACAAAACTATTGTTTGAAGACCTAGACCTTGAAGTAAATGATAAAGCCAGCTTTTTAAAATAAAAAAAGTAATCTTAAAAAAAAAAAGAATAATAATCGACCTTAAACATTTTATTTTCAACATTTCATTGATATTTAAATAAGGGTATTAAGTAAAGGAAAAAGGCATTAAACAAATTTAAATTTTACTGAGTATCACCAAGAAAATCTAAATTTTACTTTAAAGTTTCCAGTTTGAAAAAAATTTGCTATAAGAATGACCTTGATGTTTATCTAAATTCAGTAGTTTTAATGAGACATCAGGTATTATTAATTGTAACTCAGGAAAGGCACGTACCATTGAAATGAAAAGATATCTGTTTGACGTGTCACCTTAACAATACATCTGTTAGAGTGGGAAGCCATGACTCAAGCTGTTTTGGAACATTCAGGGTCTGCATGGAGAACACCAAAAGTAGACATGTGTGAATTGTTTCAAATTGTTCGAAATGAGGAGTTCTAAATCACTAAATTACTTGCTGATTTAATCCTGGCTTGTCGTGATTTATTTCATAATAGTAGAGTGTCCAACGGATGACATTCAGCCTCATATTCCTAACTCCTAAAGCTTCCATTTATCATAATGGACAGCGTCAGCTGGTGGAGCTCCCCATAAAGATAAAAAAGCGTGGTTCAGTTTACAGCTCATCTGTTCATGTTCTCGGTCTTTAACAGATGTGATTGAGAGAGGTACTTTAATTAGTTATGTACTCGGGTTAGTTCTCGTATGAATGGAGAGGCCAGCTTTCTGTTGAATTTAAATTTCTTGTGACATATACTGTTACAGGTGCCCCTTTTTATTGTGTGCAGCGGTCTTACAGATGATTGTTTTAATGTGCACATGTGTTGTTGGCGTTTGGTTTGTTTGCCGACGTAGCTCGTGTTGTAGCGGCCTCACCTGGCCGGATGATGCAGGCTCGGTTTAATCTGCATTGGTTGAACCCTAGATACACAGCGTATGTTCTTTGAACGTGTTTACTGTGTTAGATTCTTTAGATTGTTCGAGAAATGGAAAATTCTCGGCTTGAGGTGAAAAGTTATGTAGAGAGGCCGTGTTTTAGAGCCGAGAGAGAGGTTAGAGAATATTCAAGCGGACACAGAAGCGTGTATGTCAGTTTGTGGGACCTATTCCGAAAACCGCGGCAATTATAGATTTTCATCAGATTTTCTTCTGGATTTGTGACGAATCTTGTTTGGTCTTCAGTTTGCTTTCGGGGTTGTTACAAGAGCTTTTCATTGGACTGTTATTCTCCGAGAGAATTTGTGTGAACTGTTCGTCCGGCTTATAAATTTGAAAGGACTTGTCGCTGTGACAGTGGTGATATCCAGGTACTGTGCACTTGTGTTTTTTTTTACTGTGTGATTGTATTGATTTGCTGTTATACTGCTGTTATACTGTGTCATTGTATTGATTTTTTGTATTGTAATGTCAGAGGTGATTTAAGAATAAATTATGGTTATGTGTAAACAAAAAGCCACCGACTTCGATTTTTTTATCTCCATTGCAAAATTTGTGTTCATCACGCATACGTGATCTGTTTATATTAGGTTCGGTAACATAAAATTGGGGGCTCTCGTCGGGATGCTTAATAGTTTTCAAATTTATTAGACCTTGACCTGGACATTGTTTTATCATACGTTGTTTACAAGAAAACATATTGTTTACAGTACATTGTTTACAGGATTTATCTCAGTGGTTTTTTCTGTTATTGTTTTAACATCTTAACATGGCAGATTTCAAACCTGAGACATTTGTTGACGATCCCGATCCTGATCAACTTAAACAGTTGTCAAAAGAACAATTGTTGCGTTTGGGACAACACTTAGGGCTAAGTGTGAAAAAAAGCTTTGAGAAAGCCTGATATCATTGCTAAAATCATGCAAGATCTTATTAGCAACGGTTTAATTGAAGAGACTGAAGTTGAAACATCAAAAAATGATAGCCTTGCTATGCAATTAGAATTTAAAAAATTGGAAATGCAACATGAGCTAGCATTAAAAGAGAAGGAAGAACGGTTAGAAAGAGACAGACTAGAAAAAGAAAAAGAAATTGAGTTAAAACGACTGGAGTTAGAAAGACTTAAACTAGAACATAGTCTACGTGCTGCCCTAACTCACAGTTTTGATGTTACTAAACACATTAGACTTGTCCCACCGTTTCAAGAAAAAGAGGTTGATAAATAGTTCTTACACTTTGAGAAGGTAGCTGAAAATTTAAAATGGCCTAAGGTAAATTGGACTATGCTGTTACAAAGTGTATTGACTGGCAAGGCCAGAGAATTTTATACAGAGCTTTCATTAGAAGCTGCTGCTGACAATGACCTGGTAAAACGGTTAATCCTGAAAGAGTTTGTTCCAGAGGCTTACCGCCAGAAATTCAGAAATTGGGAAAAGCGCAAAAATCAGACCTACGCCGAATTGGCTAGGACAAAAGAGCAGTTGTTTGATCGCTGGTGTAGTTCTAAAAATGTAATGAAAGATTATGTCAATTTGCGCCAGTTGATTTTGCTTGAAGAATTTAAGCGCTGCATTAACTCAGATGTTACAACTTTTCTCGATGAGAAAAGTCCTGAAACACTTGACATTGCTGCTCAATTAGCTGATGAATATTCATTGACACACAAAATGTCCTTTACTAGCAAATCAAACCAGTCATTCACAAATAAGAATGTAAAACAGTATGGTCAAAAGAAGTTTACACCGCAGTCTCCCAGGACTAGTAGTCCTGATAGTTCAGCAAAGCCCATAGCTACACCTCAGTCCACGTCCACTGTGTCTAAGTCCAACAAAGACCAGTTATTTTCAAAGAAAATCTGTAATTACTGCAAGAAGGAAGGTCATCTAATATCTGACTGCTGGAAACTTGCGGATAGACCAAATAGCAAACCTTCTGGTTTTGTTTCAAAATCTATGCATAGCATACTACAAGAGCCAGGCTCATTTCATGTAAATAAGGGATACAACTCCTTTGTTGACTCAAATAAAGAGTTTGATGCTAGGGAGGCCCAAGTGCCGTCTAAATGCAAAGAAGAATCCGTAGATTGCGGGGTAAAAACCTCAGTTGATTTCTGCGAGGAATTAAATAAGGCTAGGTCGTTTCAAGACTCCAGCGAGGAGTGTTCTCTAAATGAGGCTAAGTCCTTTTATGACTCTTGCGAGAGTATTTCAAATGAGGCCAGGTCCTCTTATGACAAACAAAAGTTTGTTTCTGCTGAGGAAAATTCCTCTGTTGACTCCCATGAGGAGTTTGGTAAGGATGTAGATTCCTTAGGTGACTCTGAAACAGAGTTTATGACTGACACTGTCAATGTCAGTTCTTTGTTTGATGAGGTTGAGGTAGCAGATTCCTCTCTTGACTCTGAAATGGAGTTATTTGAGCCATTCATTCATGATGGTTTTGTATCACTTTCAAGTGATTTTTCAGATTCTACCCCTATTAGAATTTTGAGGGACACTGGTTCAGGCCAGACTCTCATGTATGCAAACACTTTACATTTTCTAATAGGTCCTTTACTGGTGCACATGCACTTGTTAATGGTGTGTTTTCAGACAGGCACACTTCAGTTCCGCTTCACAGTATCCATTTAAAGTCAGATTTTATTTCTGGGAATATTACTGTGGGCATAAGAACTACTTTACCCTTTAAAGGAATTCAGTTGCTACTAGGCAATGATGTTGCAGGTGATAAAGTACAGACTGTACCAATAGTGACAGAAAAGCAGTCACTTGATCAGGACCCTGATCCGGAAAGTCGGGAAATTCCTGGTTTGTATCCTTCATGTGCTGTAACTAGATCTATGGCAAAAAAAAAACACACATGAGGAAAATGGTCCAGATAATAACACTCTGGGAGTCACTAGAGACTCGTCTGATGACTCGCCCGTACAGGATGCAGCATTCCCAAGGTCAGAACTTATCGCGGAACAGCTTAAGGACTCTGATATTTCATGTTTGTTTCCCAGGGCAGTTTCTAAAGATGAGCTGTCACAGAACCCAGTTGTTTCTATGTCAGAAATGGAGTGCTTATGCGTAAATGGCGATCACCTGATGTATGCGCTGATGATGAGAGGGCCATCAAACATCAAATAGTAATCCCCAAAAGCTTTCGCAGTGAAACTCTAAGCATGGCACATGAAGCTCCTATTTCTGGCCATTCAGGTATAAATAAAACTTATTAGAAAGTTAGTACACACTTCTATTGGCCTAACCTAAGGAAAGATGTTGTACAATATTGTAAATCGTGCCAAACATTTCAGATGGTAGGCAAGCCCAATCAGAATCCTCCTAAGGCCCCACTTAGGCCTATTCCTGCTCTCGAGGAACCATTCAGTAGGATTATTGTTGACTGTGTTGGACCACTGCCCAAAACCAAATCTGGACATGAATACTTGCTGACAATTATGTGCGCATCTACCAGGTTCTCTGAGGTAATACCATTGCGCCTATTTAATGCCAAAAGTGTTGTTAAATCTCTGACCAAGTTTTTTACAACTTTTGGATTACAAAAATCCGTCCAGTCTGACCAAGGGTCTAATTTTATGTCTGGCTTATTCGTACAAGTTATGCTTGAGCTAGGTATAAAACAGTACAGCTCTTCGCCATACCATCCTGAAAGTCAGGGCGCCCTCGAGCGTTTTCACCAGACATAAAAAAACGTGATTAGAACTTATTGCTATGACACACAGACGACTGGGATGAAGGAATCCACCTATTGTTGTTTGCTGTCAGAGTCCTTCAAGAATCCTTGGGTTTCAGTCCCTTTGAACTAGTTTTTGGACACTTCGTTCGCGGACCACTGAAACTGCTTAAAGAAAACCTCTTGTGTGAAAATCCTGATTCTCTTAGTTGACTGCAGTATGTCTCAGACTTTCGCACTAAACTACTCAATGCTTGTGAGACTGCAAAGTCAGATCTTATATCTGCACAAAGTAAACTGAAAACAAAGTATGACAAGCACACTGTAAGTAGGACGTTTGAGCCTGGTGAAACGGTCCTTGCCTTACTTCTCACCCCTGGCAGACCTCTGCAAGCTAGGTATTTTGGTCCTTACATTGTTGACAAGAAAGTCAGTGATTACATTAAATACTGTTGACACCAGATAGACGTAAAAAGAAACAACTGTGCCATGTTAACATGTTGAAACCATATTATGACAGAAATAGCACATCAGATGTTGTACAAAATGTTACTGCTGTTAATTGTGTAAACACTGACCCTGACCCAGTTAAAGTAGATACTGATTGTAAGTGTGATGTAGACATTCAGTGTCGTACAGTACCATTAAAAAGACGTGCTTAAAAACCTGGATGCCAAACTGTCACACCTTACCGAACAAAAACAACAAGACCTCAAGAACCTGCTGTGGTATTATGAACATTTGTTTTGTGACATTCCAACGCGAACTAACATGTTGTGCCATGACGTGGGCTTTGGTGAGGCAAGCGCAGTCAAGCAACATCCATATAGACTGAATCCAGAAAAGCAAAAGTATCTACAGGATGAAATGCAATATTTGCTGGACAATGATTTTATTGAACCTAGTAACAGTAACTGGAGTTCACCATGTACTTTGTGCCAAAACCTGATGGAAGTTACCGTATGTGCACAGATTATCGAAAACTGAACTCTGTCACCAAGACTGACACGTTCCCGATCCCGAGGATCGATGATTGTATTGATAGAGTCGGTAGCTCCAGATATGTCTCCAAGTTTGACTTGCTAAAAGGATTCTGGCAAGTTCCGCTGACAGATCGAGCGAAAGAAGTGTCCGCAATTGTGACGCCGGAAGGACTGTACCAGTATAAAGTTATGCCGTTTGGCATGATGAACTCGCCGCCACGTTCCAGCGCCTCATCCATATGGTTGTCAGGGACATTCAGGGCTGCGACGCATATATTGATGACCTCATCGTGTACAGCGACACCTGGGAGAAACATCTGCAAATTCTTCGCGACCTCTTCGAAAGACTCAGTGAAGCACGTCTGACCGTCAAAAGTTTGAGAAAGAAACAAAAGTTTGTATGGAATGTTCAGTGTGAAAATGCATTCAGAATTTGAAAGCAATTCTGCAAAGTTCACCAGTTTTAGCAGCTCCAGACTTTTCTTTACCTTTTAAGTTAGCTGTTGATGCTAGTGATGCTGCTGCTGGTGCTGTGTTGTTACAAGAAGGCAATAATGGCATTGATCATCCTGTTTGTATTTCTCAAGAAAGTTTAATGCAAACCAGAAAAACTACTCCACTACTGAAAAAGAATGGTTGGCTTTTGATTTTTGAAGTTTATGTTACTTCATCAGTCAGACCTATCATTGTCTTCATTGATCACAATCCCCTCACGTTCATTAACAAGTTGAAGTGTAAAAATCTAAGATTGTTGACATGGAGTTTGTTCTTACAGGATTACAATCTTGATATCATACACATTAAAGGGAAAGACAATGTACTTGCTGATTGCTTATCGAGATGTTTATGAAATGTTGTAAACAGGATGTTTATGTTAAGTTTTAGATGATTTTTGAGATGTTGTAAAATTTTAGTGATTGTGATCGCAAAAAAAAAGATTTCCGTGAAAACTTTCTTTTTTCTTTCAGGAGGGGAGTGTTACAGGTGCTCTTTTTATTGTGTGACACGGGCGTAACTCGTGTTGTTGTTACATTTTATGTTTAATCCGTACTGGTTGAACTCTCGTTGTCATGTGAGCCTTGAGTTTTCACGCCTGGTCGTGGTTCACGTGATGAGCCTGGTGTGTGGAGATACACAGCGCTGTTCTTTTTAGAGAATTCCTGAAATGCGTGTTTACTGTTGAGTAGGGTCCTTATAGACTGTTCGAGAAGTGGTAAATTCCCGGCTTTGGGTGTGAAGGTATATAAAGGGGCTGTTTTTTAGAACCAGAGGGCAGAGAGCAGAGAGCAGAGAGCAGAGCAGATACCAGCGGACGTCAGAAGCGTGTGTCAGGACCTTATCCGACGAATACGGCAATTATAGAGTTTCAAGAACTTTTTCCTGGATTTTATACATTTGGACTTCATTTTACTTTCTGTGTTGTTGCAAGAACTTTCTACTGGACTGTCATTCTCCGAGAATTAACATTCAAAGGACTTATCGTTGTGATGGTGTTGGTATCGAGGTACTGTACCATTATCTTTATGTGTGATTATATTGACTTGTTACTATAACGCTGTTTTACTGTATAATTGTATTGATTTAGTGTATTGTTAGGGTTGTTTTAGGAATAAATTATAGTTAGTTGTTAACAAAAAACCACTGACTTCTTTATTCATTCCCCTTGACATTTCACGCTGCCTAGTGTTACAGAAGCTAATTTTTTTTATCTCCATTGCAAAATTTGTGTTCATCACGCATACGTGATCTGTTTATATTAGGTTCCGTGACAATATATATATATATATATATATATATATATATATATATATATATATTTGTGTGTGTGTGTGCGTTTAAATATAAAAAAAGTTGCATGAGCAGGAGAAACACTTCTTGATCAATATGCATGCAAAGAATCATGGCGTTCAATGCATTAATTATTCAGATACTGGAGCCTTTGTATCAAATTTTTAATTATTCTTTGGGGGGGGGGGGGGGTACTTACGAGCCCCATAGATCGGATGATATGGATAACATATGTCAAATTCCAGGTTTCCCAGGAGGTTTCTAGGTCTTATAGATCGATTCGTGCCCTGGTAGCGGCGGTACGGACGACGGGCAAAGGGTGATCGCTATAGCTCTGCTGACTTAAAGTCAGCTGAGCTAAAACAGATGGCACAAGTGCGCAGCGGTAAGTGAATGATATAGGATCAGTGGTCTATAAATACACTTCCTGAAATTCATGTATTCCTGAAGTTCGTTCGTTTTTTATAATAATCCAGTTTTATTTCAAGCAGTAGGAAAGGCATTGTAATCGCTGCAGGTTTTATCTTCAGCTGCATATCAAATCGTATAACGTCTGTCAGCAACTGAAAATTAATCTTCACCACTCACTTAATTAATGTAAATGGCGATATTCTTATTTTTTCTTTGCTGTATTTTCAAATGCAACCAGCCATTTACAATGACAGGTGGTGTCCTGATAGGGCACTGCCTTGTGTCAAGTGAGCCACCAGTCTCTTTGTTATATTTATATCTTACATTAGTATTTCTTTGGCCCGATCTAATGGGGCCCTGTGAGTTTTTCGTGGTCAAGGAATTCCTCTTCAAAACGGGGCGGTTATCAACTAGGGTTTGTCTGTGTAGCCACTAACGGGGACATCGCGACATCTCATATACCTCAGGTGCTGGAATGCTGAAAGGACTGCAATGGCCACATTGTGAAAAGGTATACAGTGGCGGACGAGTTGGAGCCCACCAGGCGAGGCGACCGTTTCTGTCCATAATAACGCCACAAAGAGTCGCCAAGATTGGTCGTAATGACAAAAAACCCGCGCACAAAAGGCAGCGTTGCCGCTTTGTCAATATCAGTTTAAGCACGGCCCCTTTGTGCTTGGCACGATGTGTAGTGGGTCTTGGGACCTCGGAATGTCAAGTAATCCTCCACTCACCAACAACCTGGTCCCAGGAGTGATCGTGAAATTCTCCGCCAGTCAGCGTAAACTCGTCCTCCAAGACTCTTTTGACGGCTCGCTCATCACCAACCACCTTCACTCTACTTATCTCTCACAGCAGGGCCGGTATTTTTATTCCTCTTCATGTGGGACATAACTTGTTTGTTTCGGTGCTTTGCTTCACTGATAAAAGTCCCTGGTTCGATCCAGACGACTCAGAATCCAGAAGCCTTAGTGTATATACACATCAGACTTCTTATACGATTATTTAGATTACATTAAAAATTCCACCTAAATGCCATGGACCTATCTTTCTGTTTAAAATATAATTTAAAAAAATATTATGTGACATACCTTAAAAGTTAAAAAGTTAACTCAGCTAAATGTTTCACTTCTTGTAACATCTTCCGTAAAATTAGAAAAAAACCACGGACATATAACCTCTGATACTTGAACAAATGCAGAATAACAAGTTTTGTCAAAATAATGTCCAAAATAATGGACTTCATCCGTCGATGAGTATGACGTTTTGCAAGTCAACTGTTTTCTGCTCACCATATATGTACTCACGGGATCATGTGTGATGTCTCCATGGACCACCATTTATCACCGATCCTTACCGGAAGGTACAGTGATAACTGGATTTTGAATATTGAATTCCAAAACGGAATACATAGCGTATCCAGGATTTAAAGAAAAGGGGGAGGGAGGGGGCCCTAGGGCCTTAACATATTTTCTGATAGTAACTGACAGATATATATATATATATATATATATATATATATATATATATACAGTGAAATCTCGTTGTGTCGACAAAAGCGGGTTTTATTTGGTTATAATTTAACTAGAGGTGTCCGAAATATCGTGTCAACTTCGACATAAGCGGGGTATTCGACTAAAGCGAGTTCGACACAACGAGGTTTCACTGTATATATATATATAATTCCGCTATACATTTCAAGATCCAGAAAAAAAGCAATATGCGTGTTCTGTTATTTTTTTCAACTAAGACAAATACAGGGCAAATCAACAACATTTTCTAGATTGATTTTTATCATTTTGATATTACTAGAAATAGTACCAATGGAGTTATTTAAATATATAATTGATTTTTATCATTTTGATATTACTAGAAATAGTACCAATGGAGTTATTTAAATATATAATTGATTTCATAAATACGGTTATCCTAATTACAGCTGACTTCTGCATTTTACCATGGGAATAACATTATCATCCATTAAGACGCATGCATATATTTATATACTTAAAACGCCATGTTTTATATATATGCCAGGAAGATCATTTTGAAATGATATTATAATATATATATACTTTATATATATATATATATATATATATATATATATATTTATATGGATTATGGGAAAGTAACAGCCGCTTGCGTTTTTCGACCTAACCAAATGATTTGATACTATTATTCATAAAAGATTACTGGAAAATCTGCACACATTTGCTTTTTCTAGTTACACAGTAGCCTGGTTTCATAATCTTCATAATCGGTTACAGATAGTAAAATACAAAATCTATTTAGCCCTGCAACTGTGATATTGGTTTTTCTAAGGGTACGATACTTGGACCGGTTCTGTTTTTAATGTTCATAAATGATTTTCTAGCTGTGTTAAATACTGATGGTATTGTGATGTACGCAGACAATGTCACTGTATATTGCCATCGAAAAATGTCGATGAAGCTGAGATTAAATTACAGCATTTTCTGGATCAAGTAACAACCTGGTATGACGAAAACCTTCTTACTCTGTATAATAAATCTAAAGTCACGCTCCTTGGTAATTCCAAAAGGATTACTCATCAGAAACTCCAAATATCAATAATTGATTCAACTTTAACTTTTTTAATGGACCAATTTTAATTGGCGTGATAAAGATGCTAATTTATCCTGGATATCACATGTTAACTCGTGCAAAAAAAAAAAAAACATCTCACAAGATAGGAGTTCTTTACCGTGTATCAAGCTTTCTTTCTCTGAAATCATTGACCGAGATTTATGCGACCACATAGTGACTATAGCATCAGGGCTGTTCCTTATCGTCTACTTACAGTTTGGTCATGAAGAAACAAAATAGACAGAGCTGCCCGAAATATAACCAAGTCTACGAAAGAAATACAATTTCCATGATGCTAGTAGTAAGTGAACTGGGATAGATGAATGTACATTCAACGCTGACCAAATTATGTTGCTGTGCTTATGTATTAATGTGTTAGCTCAGTTGTTCCAAGTTTACAGGGGTATAGTTTTTATTTTGTTAATAAAGCTCAAAATCATTGGACTTGAGGTGCTGTGAGCAAAAATGTTGTCATTCCTATTTACCGAAACCTAAGTACCATGAACCAGTAATTATATATATATTTTCCCATGTATCAAGTTTTGGTTACAAAACAGTGCGTTCTCCGTAAAACCATAAACATTAACCTAAAAAAACACGGTTTAAGTTGGTATTATTTATACTCTAAGGATAATAGTTATAATAAAACTAAAATTTTACATCAAACTAGTGTATCACTTAAACCGCAATTTGCTAAATATATGTTTAATTTATTAGCCATGTATTTTATATGTATTTGTACTTAACAAGAATGTCAGGGAAAACATTTATTTTATTTTTGCATTGTAAACTTATTGAAAACCTTTGTATATTACAGGAATATATGGGTTGTTACCTTGTTGCAAGTTATAGTTATATATTAAATAAAGGTTATTTCTGTTAATATCTTGTAATCAGTATAACTTTGTTTTGATAAATACTGTATACATGTTATTTTTTTATATATTTATCTATAATTAACTATTAAGTTATAATTTATTTATTATTTATTATTATTTTTTCACGTGACTGTGTATTTTATATTATGTATGTATATATGATGGATCTTTCATTTCCAGAGTAAAAATATATTTATAAACCTTAGTATTTGAAAAAGGTTTTCACCATTTGCTAGGCCAAAAGTCTGGAATAGTTTATCCAGTGAATCTAGATCAGCCACATCATGTGCTTCTTTCAAGAAACGAATTAAATGAGTAATTTATCGGAATGTTTTGGCTACATGACATATGGTACAGTTCCATATTTTAGCGTTTGTGTGTAGCACTCTTTTTACTTTGCATTCATTGATCATATAAGAATAATAATTAACTTCCTTCCACATGGCTTATTCAGATTTTGCAATGGCCAAGTCTGTCAATGTTACAGAATATTGTATAATAATTGCTTCGTACCTCACATTATAGATTATACTGACTGTGATATTTTAGTACTCTGCTTGCTTTTTAAAGTGTAAATATTATATACTTTCTGAATAGGCTTTTATGTTTTAGAGTAATTATTATTCACGTAATGATAATATTCATGTTTAATACTCTTAGTCATGGTATAATGAATGTTTTGTATTGATATTTTAGTTTATATATGTTTTTATTTGTTAAATATACAGGGCATCAAGGTAGACCAGCTTGCTTTTAGCTGATTGGTTTAATACTCTTTATAAATATGATGTAAATATATAAATAAAACAAATTAACAAGTGCATATACTTAAATAATCGAAAATAAAATACAAGTGAGTTTACAAAAATAACACTTGCCAGTAGTTGACTGGCATATGTGATAGCAGAATAAAAGTGGGGGCCCTTTGCCCCCCCCCCCCTGAATACGACCCTCGAGTATACATGTACGTGCAGTTCATTATGCGTGTATGGGTTCATTATGTGTGTATGGTTATAGTATGACTATAACCTGTCGACAAACCAGGTCATGTTTGGGTAATTTATGTGCTAATTAAAGTGGCAGACGTGTGCATTCTGGCTGATCACATCCGAGATCACGCCGTATTTGTTGTGAAGGGTGCTCGAGCAGACCACCTTAATCACGTTTAACCGTCCATTAAGTAGAGTGTAAGGTTAATTTCATACTGACCTCCCGTTTACCTCTAACATCAAAACAACGGGGATGCCGGGAATCGCAGTCAGCATTACAGGCTGACGGATGAAGACCACAGACGGCAGAACCTGACCATCACTCTGCACCAACCACGAGCAGTAGCAAAGCACCTTCACTTAAATATTCCCCAGGCTCTAGGTAATCTGCTTTGGTTGGGGCAGCTTTTTTGAATAAACAGATTATACTTGAACAGGTTATTGTGTGTTATTAAAATGAAAAGTGGATATTATATCAGCAATCAGAAAAGAATGACTGGAATACATGCAATTTGTTCCTATGGAATAGGTGCAGAAGAGTCAGAAGCATAACTACTCTCGTACCGCCATATTGCCGCCATAGAAATTCTCCTTAACCTCAGCAAAAGTTTTATATATACCCTAGCTCTTTTGTGCTGTTAACGTCTTTGAATTGACTGTCATTTGTTGTTGTCTGGCTGGGATGCAAACTGATCATGCAGTACCCTGCCCCGGGACGAACTGTTACTTGGGGTACACAAAAATGTTACAAGGGCATGTTACATGCCTGCATAAAACGTGCATGAGAAATAATCGTTCGAGAAAGTATTTTAGATTTACCCACAATACCAGTGTAGTAGATACGTTTTTGGTGACCTGCACTCGAGTAAGATGATATTTAAAGAGCTTCTATAAAATTGTAGGTAAAAGAATATTTGCCTCATCGGCTTCCCGCACTTCCACTGAGTCAATAGTTTCCTCCAGTTTGCAATTTGAAGTATGAGAATACATCAGTGTACAACAATATTAAGGGGCGTTAAGTCATTATGGAGGTTATCAGGAGCACACGTGTTGTGACGTTTGTGAACGCTTCTCTGTGAACGTTCTTTAGACGTCTCTTAGTTCGGCTGCAGCTAGGAACACAGGCATGATCACCTGGGGTCAGCTGCCAAGTGTGTAGTGGCTATCATAATCTCTTGATATCCGCTGTCTGTCCGGCCGGCCGGCCGGCCGTCAGTGAACTCTTCCGAGCAAAACATAATTTTTAGCACTCAGACAGTCAGACGGGGTACAAATTGTATCCGTCAGCCCCAGAATCTTCTAACATAAGATCCATGGAGTTCATGTGCAAATCTCCTAGGAAACCTAAAATTAGGTCATGGTGGCCTATCGTCTGTGAGCTGCGGGCCAAAATATGATTTGGACCACCCAGACAGTCAGACGTAGTACAAATTGCATCCGTCGGCTGAAGAATCTTACAAGTAACATAACATCCAAGGAAAGCTTGGGCAAATACCCTTTGAAATCATGATGGTAGGTCACGGTGCATGACCTACATTCTGCAAGCTACTGACCAAAACATGATTTTAACACCCAGAAAGTCAGACAGGGCATAAAACTGTTGGATCTAGAAAAATCTAAAATAAATCACAGAGAGGTCATTGTAATGTCTCTTTGGACATCCGAAATAAGGTCAATATGACCTATTTTTCTGTTGGATATGTGAAAGAACATGAAGTTAGCACCCTAAAAGTCAGATTTAGTCAATTTGTTACAATATGATCTAAAAACTTCTAATTTGATTAAGAACCAGGGAGGTCCCTGTAAAATATTCTTGGAAGCCCTAATTAAGGCACTGTAACCTATACTCTGTGAGCTATGTGAAAGAACATGATTTGATTACCCCTTAAACGGAAATATTCAGTAGCAATTATATGCCTATTTTTTTACACTATCAGTTAAGTTGTGCTTTATACAAAAGTCTTCAAGGCAAAACCATCACACCATCAACCCAGCACACGGTCTCAGTACCTAACTTGGACCTTTAAATACCTTGTCATGGCCTTGCGTGTTAGTAAACACATTCCATTAGGGTCTGTTTACAATAACAAGGCCGTGTGACCGGAGGTCAGATTTTGCTCATACGCGATGGAACCTAAACAAAGAGTAGTCCAAACTTGTCCATACATAGACCTTCATGTTCTCTGATATATCTCTGCAGGTAGGACATTATGGTTCATGGGCCGAATGTAACTTCATTGTAATAACTGTCCCAACAGATATGCAGATATGCACAGGAGCCATAACGGAAATAAACCGTTCAAAACAGGTCGTGTATCGGGTCACCTGAATGAGTTATTGGGCCAAGTCAGACAGGGCATCTCATGACTGACAGGAGTTAGAGGTGACAGAGTTATCAAACGGTTCCAGGACAATATGTTGGCAGGTACCAATTTATTAAAAAGAGAAGACGCTATTTTCCTATGAATTCATCATGCTTAAACATAGATGTTGAGGCCTCTTTAAGTCAGATGGACATAAGTCAGAGGAATTGGACGAACAAACGTCTAACAAAGTATCTAGGGATTTCCTGATAAAATCTTCTTGGAAACTCTAAATAAGGTCGCTGTAATATATTTTCTAAGGGCAAAAAGCATAATTATGAGTACCCTGGAAGTCATTCTATCGATTATTCAAGGTTTATTAACAGATATTTTTACCAGATCATAACATCAATAATAAATACATGCACCGTCTGTACGTCAGATTTAGCTGACCGTCATAGCCCATCGGTATTTGTTTATTTTTGGATGTCTATTTCGTTTTCGATTGTTCTATGCCTAGCCTGAATCATCATCCTTTTTTAATTACCCCTTACTCACATGTATGAGGCCTTATGGGGATAAGCATACTATCTAATTGAATAATGATATAACACTAATAAAATCTGCTATTAGCATTTTTGTAACACAATTTAATTTTAGTCACAGACTTTGACTGTAAAGAAGTCATGGTATACGGAATAAATGTTCACAGGCAAACAGTGGTTCCTCAGACACCCTTCATGATATTTTATAACCTAACTTTTTAACACAACATACGCACCAATGTTTGAAGCATGGTAATACAGTTAAATGTTAAACACTGGTTAAGGAATAATGTTTTAACGAAATGCTGCAAAGGGTCCTATGCATAAGACATATTAAAACTGTAAGGTAGCATCCTACAGCTTTCCAATACCAGACTGGTGGCAAAATGAAGAGTCAACCCTGCTTTAACGCATCAAAGACATGTCGAAATCAATACAAAACACAACTCAAGACGATTTATGCCGCTCTATTTACTTCGTTCTCTACCTAGAAGTGAGTTAACAATGCATCTTTCGGGTGATTTGGACCAGAATGCAGAAACAGATTCTGGAAAGAAGCTGTCAGAAAGAATAAACATGCCAGGCTGCTCATGTAGCAATCCTTCATGTCACTTTATACTTTTATGCTCTGAATATTCTTGGCGTCATCATACCTCACTCCAAGGTATACTGCAGTTAACTGCCCAAGAGTAAAAATATTTAACAACCGGCGTCTTGGCAAATTATTAAAAAAAAACTTAATATCTTTATGGCCCCTCACTTCAATTATATCTTTCTTTACCTGTAATAACAGATGGCGTGTGCCTGTATATGGAAGAGTTTCAGCAGTGACATGAACTGAACGTTAATTGTAGTCATTACTTTGTCTCTAAGACGAAGTCCATGTGTTCATCAGTTAGACCGACGATTTTGTATCATCGAGATGCCTTATGATCCACATATAAAGTTTTCAGACTGCGATGGTTAATCATCTCAGATAACTATATAATGAGTCGATTTGAAGATAACAGAGGCCGAGGCCGCCTGTTATCGCCAAGTCCGTGGCACCAACGATGCCAGCAACCCGGTAGTGCTGACCCAGTTTATCATTAGGCAACAGAACTGAAGGTATATACTGATGAAATAACGATGATCATGTCTCATTCCTTGTAAGCAGTTTAATGGCGTCCAAAAGGGACTTCCGTTAAAAGTGACTTTTCAATGTTTTCAGTCAATAATTGTCATACCAGGGAACGGAGACAGGTTTGCAGATTGACATTCGCATGAGTGCTGCGCGATCTTATCAAGATATCGGTATATCGCGATACGGTGATTCGTAAATTGCGTATCGCGATACAGTTTTCAAATATCAATATTTTTCGACATTTTGTTAAATGTGCCAACAACTGATTTTTAGCAGAAATATTATGTTTCTGTTTCAAAGAATGACTTCCAACCTGATTGGTATTAATGACAGGCTTAAAGTAAAAGCCGCTACCGTGTTTTTAGATGCTTGGTAGAAATATTCAAGTAAGCCTGGTAAATCATAATCAAAGGTCCGTCCCAGGAAATTTGCATGTCTGCTTCAAAGACTTATTGATATAGGAGATATATTTTAACAAAACTTAATGAACGAAGTGCTGATCACGGTCATTATATTCATTATATTGAATTATTCATTAATATTCTCTCCTCACATCTTAACTGCCTTAAGACCAAGTGTCAAGTCATTGGTACTTTTGTGTAAGAACGGCAGCTTTGCGATATGTTGTACACGGCTGGGATTGTACACACAGCCAAAACCGGTCTGTGCTAAACAAGTTATGAAATCTCTAAGTTATTTACACATGTAAGGCCTGACGACATCTTTGATTTTATTGTTTTTCTGAGTAATGTCAACAACAAGTATTTTACGTACTTTATTTTGTTATATTGTCATATTTCGTGTTTGAAATAAACTGATCTGCATGAACTTTTATTGTTTTATCATATTTAATATGACAAAGAATGCAAAAAATATGGCAATACGCATCACAATACGCTACAACATATTGCAATATAATACTAAACATGCAGGCGATTCCCAAACCTAATCCGCATGCTTGTTTTCCGTCACAATGCTGTAGCGTATATATGGACATTTATGCTCGGTTTTGCACAATATGAAAAAAAAATTTCTTGTGAATCAACTTGTACCTTGTATAGTCTGGTATACTACTCTCGAATCACAATCACAATTTAGACTTTTATCATGCAGGGACTTGTTGTGTATTTAGCCTACTGACGCTAGAGTTCTGTGTGTGCTGATTGCTTGGTGTGTGTAGCTTGCCTACTAAAATGTTTGCAGCAAATCGGTTTTTTTTGGACGGCCCGTGCATGTTTTACAGGATCAAAATAGAAGCTTACACGTGAAATGCATCCATAAGGTAGTTCCAGTTTTGTTTCTAACCCAGCCAGAACGTTTCGTCTTTGTGTCAGATTTTATGAGAAAAGGTCAGGTTCATTTCCTCGACAGATCCATTGTTTCAGCCAAATTTGATTCTCCAGAACACTGGGAACGAGACCGAGTAAGAATTGACTGCGTGTAAAATCCTAATCACGCCGTGAATGTCTCATGATGATAATGTCACTAACTCAAATACAATCCGCTTTCAAAGCATCGAAACGAAGACAAAAGGAATCATTTTATTTTAAGGAAAAAAAAAATAATTCTGATACTGCCAAATGCTGGTGGATTATGGTTTCTTAAGGTTACTGCCAGCGACTTTCAGATTTAAACGGTGCTTGTCTGTAACTTACGGTGAAAGTCAACACGTGCTGTCAGCGTCATCTCTATCACACTCTAGGGATCCCCCTCCCTATTTTATTCTGTCTTTTGCCGTGTTCTACCTTCCTTCACTACCATGCAGCTTAATTAGACCAGCGACTAAATAAACACCCAACCGTGCGAAAAAAGGAATTATAATTTCATTTAAATTTCCTTAATATTTATCTTCCAAGAAATCCCATACTAACTCATTTTCAGTTGCGCTCAGGGGTAAATTGTCTCTGTGCAACTTTCTAGGTTAAATGGTTTATCTGGAAACGTAGACTTAAGGCTTGTCCGCAAATCGCAATTGTTAAAAAGATGTGTCCAAAGTCTTCACCAGATGTTGTCCCCGTGTTGTCACACTGTCTCCCAGATGTTCCCCCGATTTCACACCGATGTCTCCGAGGTGTTACCTCGATCATATAAACACCGGGATAAATCGGGGCTACATCGGGAAAGATCTGGAAACATCGGGATAAACAAGTACACACCTGGAAACTTTGGCGTAAAATCCGAAGAGATCGGAAAACTTCTAGGTAACATTGGGAAACATCGGTTTAACATCGCGAATACTTCGGTGTTACATCTTGGACACTTCGGTAAACAATTTTACTCCAGATGTCTCCCGGTTTATCCAGATGTGTGCAGATGTTTCACGATGTTAAACTGATGTTTTTCCGATGTTAACCCGATCTTGAAAAACATGGAGAAATTTGAACATGTTTAAAAATCTCCCGATGTTACCCCGATCTTTTCATTCTTCCCGATATCGTCATGATGTTTCCAAATGTTTCCCGATCTTCCCCCGATGTGGTGCCCGGTGTAACGCTGATGTCACATCAGGACACATCGGGGATAACTACGGCGACGTGTGTACTCTCAGGCTACTTAAATGAAAGGGCAGTGCCAATTATGATGAGTGAATTCAAAGTGGGACCCCCAGATATGTTGGGATCCAGATATTATATTATTTTTTTTCATCCATTTGTCTGTACAGCTTATAGATAAAAAGAAAATCGAAATTGGAAATCTGGAAATCGCTCTTTTTTACCTCTGGGACCTTGAACAATGGGGCCAAAGTCACTGAAACTGGCGCATAGAAAAGTAAATCTAGGGTAAGAATCAATGAACTCGTAGAAAAAAGTTGCAGAATAATACAAATAATAACGGGAAATGGAAATATCTCCACCTATGGATAGAAGGAAATAGATGGATAAGCTTTTCAAGAAAAGTACATGTCATGCCAGTGTAACAAATAATGCCAGTTACATTACTCGGCCAGCAGGCAGCTGTCCCGTTTAAACAGAGTTGACAGTAGCCGCTTGCAGGTCAGCTGAGGAAGCACTCGTTCCTACCGTCCACCTCTAAACTAATTCAACTTGGGCTTTTAGCCGGAACGTATCACTTTACCCAGTGATTAAACGCCGTGGAGCGAAGTTAACTGACCCCTCTAGGGCTTCAGGATGGGCATTTAATTTGGAAACCCACAGTTGCGCACTCATCAGGCCCGTCCTCGATGTCTGGCAGCTGGTCTCCCAAGTCATGGTGGAACAAATACACTGATCAGCTTGTCCACTGTGAGGGGCCGACTGCACAGTGATATGTCTGTGTTATCTCTCATTACAAGCACCGAGCAGAATTTCTGTCTGGTATAAATCCGTGAAACTATCAGTCTGTGGCCAGCAGAGGGCACCTCACAGAGGGCAGATAGCATTCCAGCAGTAAGAATATGTAGATTCCGTTTGTTCCTTTTTTTCACCCATCCTGCGAGTGTGTCTGACATTATCAGGCACACATAGAGCCTACACCCACTTTTACCACTCCTACACAGTCACACCTCTCTTATTTTCTATATTTTGTTCTATCCTTTACTTAAAACTCTCGTAACCCGAGCAGACCATAGAGTCCAGCATACCTCCAGCAGTCCTCGACTGTCTGGGAAGCTGTTTTGCAAGAACTTCCAAGACAATGATCTGAAGGAACGGCTTACTGCTGCCATTACATACATGGCATTTAATCATCATGAAAAATTAATATTAAAAAAAGGCAATTTTTATGAACTATGTTTATTATATATATAACAAAGATAACAATTTAAAGGTCTTCTAAAAGAAAATTTCTAGAAGTCACAGTAAAAAAAATAAATTTATTATCTATTTTTAATACTTTTGCAGATATTCCAGTATTTTTGTTTCACCTTTAGAATTACCCCTACTTCAAATACTTTCTGTCAAATTAGAGTGATGACAATGCCAGGAAATTTCTTCCTTACCATCAACAGAAATTAACACCACGTCTGTGAGAATAAGGATAGGGTCTGATGTTACGACGACGTTATGTTTTAACATCCTTGGATGCTGATTATGTTTGCCTGTGTAGGGCACATGTAAACGTCTTAGCAATCTTGAACCATTGACCGAATATCAAATGTTTAGTTTTATTATCACTTTCCACAAATGTATTTCCTCATTCATATCAACCTTACTTGTTTGACATTTATCGAACAATACGTTGTTGTTTGTGATGTTTTTATTTCTATACATGCATGTACATCACGTGTATTAAGAAACCTGCGAGTGATTGTGATACCTCACAACAGGCCAAGGGATGTTATGCTACATTGGATCAAGAAGTATTGGTCAGGTTGGATTCATGTGCCATGTGCACATTGTAGAGGCAACATGGATCAATTTAATTTACATGGTAATGCATGTTTATGTAGTGTTGGATGATAACATTATCACTGACCAAGTTTTCAAGGTACACATACCGGTGTATGAATTTCTTGCCACGAACACTGTGCCACAAAATAACTGTAAAATATTTGTACATGTCTTATTGAGACAGTATCCCACTGAAAATATATATATTTTCATCAACTTAAAAAAAAATCGCAACATTCCTCATCTCATAATAAATATTCCCCTAGTCCTGATGAATATCCCGGTTACCGGGTTTATCAGTTAGTATGTAAAGTGTAATAGCAGACTTTTTTCCAGTATTCTTGTCTTTTTGGTCAGGTGTTTCGATGAGTGACGTTATTCTTTATAGCTGAAGTCAGGAGGCTGCTTACTTATTGAATTCTAGGTATTCTTATAGTTTTAGGCAGGTGGCTAGCGCCTGACGATATTGTGAAAGTTATAGGTTAGTTGGTTATCATCTGACGGTTAGAGGTGCGGACAGCATCACCCCCTGGTTGGGACCGGTCTAGTCAAAGGATGAGCGGTACGGTATTTTGTGTTAGCTGTCCTGTCCAGCCCAGACTAAAACTTTGGACCGGACTGGTCCATGCGGTCCGGTCCGCACATCTAATGCTGGTAGTTAAGGCAGGTGGCTAGCGTCTGACGTTATTCAGGAGGTTTTAGGCAGGTGGCTAGCGTATGCCGGTATTCAGGTAGATTTCTATGAAGTGGCCCGCGTATGACGGTAATCAGGAAGGTTTAGGCATGTGGTAAGGGTCTAATGACATTTAAGTAGTTTTAGGCAGGTGGCTAGCATCTTGCGCGGTATACAGGTTGTTTTGGGCAGGTGGCTGGCATGTGAAGGTATTCAGATTGTTTTAGGCAAGTGACTAGCGTCTGACGGTATCCAGGTAGTTTAGGCAAGCGACTAGGATCTTATGGTATTCAGGTAGTTTTAGGCAGGTGGCTAGCGTGACCGTCTGACGGCATTCAGGTTGATTTATGCAGGTGGCTAGCGTCTGACGATATTCAGGTAGTTTTAGGTCGGTGGCTAGCGTCTGGCGGTATTCAGGATGTTTTGGGCAGGTTGTTAGCGTGTATGGGTATCCAGGTTGTTTTAGGCAGGTGGCTAGCATCTGACGGTATTCAGCTTGTTTCAGGCAGGTGGGTAGCGTATGACGGTATTCAGGTGGTTTTAGTCATCAGTCTAGCATCGGATGGTATTCAGGATGTGTTAGGCAAGTGGCAAGCGTATGGCGAGTTTTAGGTTGTTTTAATGCATGTGGCTAGCGTCTGACGGTTTTTTTTCAGGTTGTTTTAGGCATGTGGTTAGTTTCGGACGTTATATTAGTTGTTTTAGGCAGGTGGCTAGGGTAAGACGGTATTAAGTTTGATTCAGGCAGTCGGCTAGCGTATGATGGTTTTCAGGTTGTTTTAGGCAGGTGGCTAGCGTATGACGGTATTCAGGCTGTTTTAGGCAGGCGGCTAGTTTCTGAAGGTATTCAGGTTGTTTCAGGCAGGTCGCTTGGGTGTGACGGTATTCTGGTTGTCTTGGACAGGTTGCTAGCGTATGACGGTGTTCAGGTTGTGTTAGGCAGGTGGCTATGGTCTGACAATATTCAGGTAGTTTTAGGCAGATGGCTAGGATCTGACGGTATTAAGGTTGTCTTAGGCAGGTTGCTAGGGCTGACAGTATTCAGGTTGTCTTAGGCGGGTTGCTAGGGTCTGACGGTATTCAGGTAGTTTTAGGTAGGGACGTTTTTGTTGAAGTACATGTATTTGTCACCTGGCTCCGCGACTGTAGTTATTCTTGCAGTTTCAAATCGCTTGGCGATTGATATCATAGGAAGATATTCTTGCAGTTTCAGTCAAGTTCTTGGCGACTGTATTTATTCTTATAGTTTCAGTCGGGTGTCTCGGCCAGTGACATTATTATTGAACTATTAGTCAGGCGAAAGACATTATTCTTCTTGGAGCCCGCGATAATGAAGTGGACGGCAACAACCATCAGTGTATACTGGAAGGATATTTCAACGGAAGGGTATTTGGCAGTTTGGGTAACCACGTTCACGTTTAGACTGTATATGTACACTCTTGTCCAGTCCACCTAATCATACTTTAAAAGCAGCCTGTGCTTTTCTGATACACGTACCATATTCCTCCATGGACCCGACATCCACAGACAATTTAGATAAAACCTGGTGGTAACGTGGGATGAGGGGCTCACTCATAACAGCAAACCGTTAATGCTAAGACGTAACTGGTATACTGAAAACCTACTATAATCCTAAACGTTGCAGTTTGCTTGGCCCTATAGGAAAATGGTCAGTCGTTCCGTTTCCGCCAAATGTGCCAGTACAAATGGTTACATGACAATAAAAGCTTATAGGCTATCTCACATTTCTCCTGCAACAGATCAAATGTCTCCAGAAAATGTATACGATAATTTGATTAATAAGCTCAGCAATGTGTTTTGTTAACGATGTCTGGAATATAAAAAAGGTTTTTCATTGGCAAATTAATACAAATGAAGATGATTAATCTAAAAATTCAAATGACTGACTTCCATCAATAACTGTCAACAAATTTCGTATTTTTACTTAAATAATGTGGATTGTAACAGGTATATATATGGACTACTAATTTAAAATATTAGGTATTATCTTTTATCATAAACAAGCGTAAAATGACTGAAGAAAACTTAAGACCTAAACTTGATGTAAATAAGATCACTCTTGATAAAAAAATTAGGTTACTTAAGATTTCAGTATACAGTCGAACCTCTATAATGTGGGCACCCTTGAGACTTGGCCAAGCTGCCACGTTTATAGTAGTGCCCACTGTATGGAGGTAGTAGCTGCCACATTGAGTGCTGCCTCCTACTGTAATATTACTAGAGCTTACATATATATGTGTGTGTGTGTATTATAACATTTATTGATGTACATAACCTAAAAGCACTGATCCTGTTTGTTTAATCTTTCTAATATTTTGATAAGTTTACCAACGTTTCTTAAGATATACCATATAAGATATATTGTTCTTCAAACTTTTGCTTGAGACAAGCCACTCTCAGAATCTTTCAATAGGTACACTTCTGGGGCTATGCAAAACCTTTATGTTTCAGTTTAGGGTTAACATTTTATAAGTGGAAAGTACAGTGGATATGCAGAGAAAGCCTGCGAATGACCAGTGTTTGTTGTTGATCATTAAGTGCAACTGCTAAGTAAACATTGCACTAGGCCACGGGGACCTAACCCTATTACCTTATGTCAGAGTACAAAGTAATTGGATGTATAAGCAGGGCTTCCACTCATGGTATAACTATAGCAGTATCTTTGCTTAACTGACATAAGAAAGTCTAGTGGCTGTCAGATCAGAAGTATGCTTATCAGTACAAAATAAATGGCTACTGAGTGGTACATTTACTACCGGCCATAAACCATCAGAGGAATAGCCACTTACGGCTGAGGTCTGACTGGAGGAATATGTAGGCACATTCAAGTAGTCTAATTAATACACCCACCTCTGACTTTGTTCATCTGTTTAACAATTAATAGCTGATATATAAATATTTAATAATTAATGGTCATTCTGATTTGCTAATTTTTAAAAATACACAATGAATGAAGCTCTAAAAGTTAAATCAATGAAGTGCCCACATTATGGAGGTGCCCACTAAGAGAGGTTCGACTGTATTCCACCGTCCTATCATATAGTTCTTAACCGGAATGAAATTCTGAAGATGTAACAACTTGGTTGACCAAGCATGAAAAAAAATGGAGACAGTTACCTCTTCGTCAGCCCCAAAAATGTTTAAAGAAAATATATGATCTGACATCCATGCATTTAATCGAATAAACTCCTCGCTGAGGTAAAATGACTGAGATAAAAATGGCATATGCAGAAAATGGCTATGATAAAAACTCTTGAAGTAGAAATGGCTAAATAGAAAAATAATTGTTTATAGTATTGTATTTTGAATTTGATTCACCATCACACTGCAAGTAATAAATGTGTTTTCATGCTCATGTTATAGACTGTGTGCACTCTTATTTTTTTTATATATTGGGACACATACCATCAGACTGTTTAGTAAACAGGAATGTGTATTTTATATATTTGGCACAGATGAATGCACCCGGACTGTGTTCACATTGGTATATAAATTTGCATTACATGTAGTGATTACAGTTATGTCTAAATTTGGCTTCTGTCGAATTTTCATATAGTTTTTTGCAAACATTTTTCATAACGTTGGATCATAATGTATATAAAAATCGATGTATGATTTTATCTTCCGCCATTTTGAATATATGGCGGCCATATTAAATCCAGGGTTATCTATACCTGAGAAACCGTCATTATAGACAAGGGTAAGGCAAGAACAATTTTATAATCTTTAATAGAAAACTGTTTATCGTTGATTCAAGGGAAATTTTCCTGTAAAATCACTTTCTGCTATAAAAATATTTTACTGTAAATATTTTTTATATAATTTGCATAAATTTGCATATTTAAATGATTTTGTGGTATAAATTATAAAAAAAATAAATCTATTAATTAATTAGGATTTTATAGAGAGCAAAGAATTTTGAAAACAAAATTTACATTTTAGTTATTTTTTTTCCTACCCTGACTTTTTTTTACTCTTTTCAAATCCTTATCATAATGCCTGATATTAAATTTGCTACAGAGTAGGAATTTTGTACATACTTAGTTTATCTTTTAAAACTTAACTGTTCTGGATAAATGGTCAAGTACATGTCACTTCTGTCTAAGTTTTCAGCGTCCATCATGAAGTATACTTCTCTATCCATAAGTGATATTTACGCAATAAGCTTCATCATATGAATATTTTATTTGAAACAGACTGATAAATGATGTGATCACATTTTTAATCTCTTATACATTACAAGTATAAAAATGTACGTTAAATCTCATTATAATAAATTTGTTATTATATTGATCAGATTAAATGATATGTAATGTATTATTTCAACGCAAGGGGCTAGACACATAATATTGAACTCTGCAAAATTGATGGACAGTGAACAGTAAATGCAAGCGGCCTTGGGTTATAGAGCGTTAGAGGGCAATTATATAACTGCCTCTTTTAGACTTTATCATGTTCTGATATACATGTAACGATAGACTTTTATATGACGAAACATATTCACTCGCGTATACAGTATGTTGAAATCCAAGTAGGGTATACATTAAATGCATTTGTTACAATGTGTACAGCAAACTGTAAACTGAATGTGTACAGCAAATTGTTAACTGTAACATGTGACGTCATAATATGTTTAATTTCAGGCCATATCTTCTGGCCTGTCAAAATTAACAGACTCTTATAGAAGCATTTATTAGTCTTTTATCCCAAAACATTGGCACCCTTATATTTCTATATATCTTCAAGTGATGGTAATTTATAAAACGTCAGTTTCATGAACCACTTATAACCCTTGTCAATGACGTTTACTCAAACACTGTTCATTTCTTTTTTTTAATTTGTACGCTAAAAGAGTGACCCATATCCAGCACCCTTTACTGCATGGAGTCCTATTACTGTTCTTGCTCAGGTGGTTTCATTCTTTGACCACAGTGGCTGATTACCTGGATACGGAACAAGCATTTTCGTTTAATTTGCTTATTTGATTGCAAATTGAGCCCTGTAAATAAGCCTATTGGCAATCATGCAAACTTCAATACAACTGGAAAGAATATCATATTCATTCACTTTCATCCAAACATCACACGAACATGAGTTGGCATTCTCTGTTCCTTGTTTATATTAATTAATACTGTTCTGCATGAATTAAAATATTCCCTTAAAAGGTGGATCAAGTTTATTTATTAAGTACATGTAAAATCTTGGCCTCTAACACCTGTAATCAATAACGAACAGATGTCATATTTTGCACCAAACACCTCACAACTGATCTTGATTCGACCAGCTGCTCATCGCGTGTGCAAATTAGTAAATTATTTATTAACTAGAAAACTAAATTGGAAGAAGAGAAACCATTTAATCATAATGAATATATAAATCACGTATTTTCTTTTTAATTTTCAGTCAGTATCGCTTTTCAATTTTTTAAATATATATATATATATAATACAAATTAGTTAATAAATAATGGAAATGTGTAAATGTGTAAATTAGCTATAAAAAGGAGAAACAATACATATTACGGGAAATAAGTAAATTAATAAGCAACTACTGAAATATCCGTAAAGCAGCTGTTTAAGTTATTATGTTCTATGAAAAGACCACTACTTTTAATCTCATTTGCTAATTACATATGCAAATTATCTAATTGTTTTTCACTGGACAACTAGAGGGAAAGACCAGTTACCTAAGTAAGCAGATATTTAATCCATTTAATTAATATAAGTATCTAACTTACATTCAATTAAAAAATCCACTCAGTAACGCTTCAGTGTTCACATAAAGAGTAAATGTGTAGCTTTATTGTATCGTTATCCACCCCGGCTTCCTCTCTGGCCAGTAGTTTACGACTCCAAGGTTAGGTTCACGGCTACCCTCATGACGATTATATAGCTCTTTCTTCATTTACTGCTTCTGTACTTGAACAATAGACTTGCCCTCGTCCCTTCTTCTACTCAAGGTTACAAATTTGTTACGAAGATGTTTTCTCTAGAGCGTCTGAAAATACAAAATAAAATGTAAATTTCATGAAAAGCACATTTTATATGACAGAGTTGTTTGCAGGATTTGTGTATATTGAATCACAGCATATATGGCTGAACAGGTCATCCTGATAATTTTTATTTTAGATGCTACATTGATTATATACTTTATTACTTTTTATAATATTCATAATGGAGAGTTAGTTCCTGAGATTAAGGAGTCCTCCTCCCATTCATCTCGGAAAATGTGTGCCTTCAATATGTCAAAATTAAATCTTGAGCAAGAAACAGTGCCGTGCGAAACTTTATCAGAAAACATTCATTATACATGTATTTATAAATGGGATTCATAGTAACAGAGTCACTTAAAATATGTTCATTTGCAACTAATCCATCCACATGGCTCAACTGGGGTTGAGGTACATCTGTGAACTATTTGTCAGATGTAGAGAAGCTGCAGGAGAAAAATGATGTATTGACAACTTGTATAATCATGTTCATACACACACACACACACACAAACACACACACACACATATATATATATATATATATATATATATATATATATATATATATATATATATATAATATTACAAACTGGTTATACTGTTTAGGTCTAGTAGAAAACCAAAGTAATTTATCAATCAGTGGCTTGAAGTAAATCCATGTGTTGGGCACAAAATTGCAATTTTCTTTTTTTTTTGTAGGACTCCTGGCAACTTAAAGTAATAAGCCAGGGTGACAATAATATTAGTAATATACCAAACATTTACAACATCTATATATTAATAGCGTAAGGAGATTTTTGTAATTTTCCGTATCTCCTCTTATACCACCGTACGGATTGCCGTGATTTTCGACATACATATGCTCCGGGTTTGTCCGAAGAGATTTCACCCACTTTTATCTGCAATATTTGCGTTTTACGTGCATAATTAATAATTTTAATATTTGCTCCCCCGCGGGCGCCTCTTTTCTTTGTGTCTTTGGGCCCGGTAACACAATGGCCATAGAGTGTGTGATGGCGGGACAGAGTTTTACTCCGGGGGCCCTATCTGGGGTTTTCTTACATTTCACAGTGACCGGCCCGAAATAATCCCCATCGGCCATCCCTTCTCAAAAGGGGGATCTTTGTTAGAATTGTTTTGCAGGACCCCTCTTCGTGGCCTGATATGCTTGAGTGCACATCTACCGGGTCGCAGGAAATCGTAATGAATAGTTCGAAAAAAGGTATGGTTCTCAGACACTTTATATCAGAGACCTGTGAGGCCGGGCGATATTTTACCTTTATTTTGTTCATTTCGATAAAAATTTCAATTGATCAGGCAAAGCATGAAAATAACAGAATTGTTTTGTTATACACGCAAAAGCACATAACAAAGGAAATCTGATCAAAATTGTTTCATTTTATCTTCTTGAAAGATGAAAATCATAATGAATTTTTTATGCGGGAGGGGGAGTACAATTGACGCGGGCGGTGCCTGAGAACCATACCTTTTATTCTTTTTTTTTGTCATATACAGTCGCACTTGGTCGCACGAAGTCCAGGTGCCTTGCATGTGATTTATGTCCTTGACAAATATTCACCAACACATGCAGGCCTAATATGTAACAGATGTAAAATAAATGTTAACCAAATTCACATCGTGGTTGGTACAGTGTGACGTGTACACGATGGAGTGGCACCAACAAAGTTGTAAACACATAATACAGACTTTAAATGTTTTGCAAATCGAGATTTTTTTCTCATCACTGCAGTTACAAATATGTAACTCCTGTAAAAATGTATAGTTAATACGTTTGTACTGGTATTTGTTTCTTTAACATGCATGTGCCATCTTATTTTCAATCATATTTTTTGTTTCATTTTTGGTTTTTAAAGACTTTTAATTCTTTAATTCAGTATGTATGCTTATTGCGTATAAGTCATGGCCATCATTGTTACTATTTTCACAACTAAAACTGGTATTTTTGCATTTTTCCTCTTAGGTCTATTCCGTGAACGGTTTCTTTCGTATTTATATGTAATCCTGTTGATCAGTTTCTCATGTCACAGGGTACATGTGTAGGTGACTATTTGTCAAAGACCCCGAACACATGTTAAGCACTGGGTTCGGGGGACCGTACGCTGTTCCGAAACATGTTCCCAACGCTGTTCTGAAAGATATTTATCCACAACACAATACTTATAATGGATCTATATATTAATATCGTAACGCGATTTTTGTGATTTTCCGTATATCCAAATTTTCTGTGGATTTCCGATACCACCGTACATCGTGTCGTGTCGTCCCAAACCGTGCGTAGCACGTGTATTTGCTAGTATAAAATATTAGGTTAATTTACATTAAGTTGATTTGTTTATATACTTGTCATATCCTTAAATGTTCTATATACTTTGACTTCTCTCTATATATACATATATATAGGTCATATTTATTTATATGTTTATATATATATATATATATATATATAAATTTATCACACAACATGTTTAGCTAAATTAATTAATAGTTACCTGGCAGTTGGGGCGAATCCCCAATGTCAGCTGTATTTTCCTTCTCAAGGCTCATTGGTCCAGGAATAGACTCTACAAAATATTTGAAAAATATATTTACAAAACAGATGGCCATGACCATTGGGTATGTAAATATTATATATAAAAATTAAACCTTGCACATGATATATATAAATATATATATATATAAATATATATGTGTGTGTGCACTGAACCAGCTGTATCATGTTACAATCACACTGTCAAAAATCAGGAGGACACATTACACAAAGTTTTTTTTAGTTTTCGATGTACATATATTTAGCTTAACTAATAGGAGTATTTTGGGGTACTTGGTTACATTATTAGAAGTTAATAATATCTGTTGTAGCCACTTTCAAAATTAGTCATCTGTAGTTAATATACAGTCTTACAGATATATATCAAAATACATAGGCCCCCGTATTGTAAAATTAGTTAATAAATGACACAAATATGTGAAAAAGCTTTAAAATTAAAACAATTATTATATTATTACAATTAATATGTGGACATATTACTGCTAAGAAGTGATTTCTTAAGCAACTATTTACGTTATTATGTTCTTATAAAAAGACCACTACTTTTAATTTCAATAATTTTTCTAATTTGCATAATTTATCTGCATTTTATTATTTGAAAAATATAAGATTTTAAAGACATTTACGTCACATCTTATCAAATTTGAATATTTTGTAACCGAAATATTTTATTCGTTCTATAAAACGCCAATTAATTAATTGATTTATTGATTATATAATTAATTCCACTAATTCATTCAAATTTGCAAATTATCTAATTAAATATGTACAGTACAACATTTTTAGAAATTAATTCTACAGGAAAAATTACCTTAAAATTAACCAAGAAAAGTTTTCTATTAAGGATTATCGAATTGCTTGCATTAACTCTCTCAAACTGATCAAACTTTGGTGAAACAAATATATTAACAGGTCAGGTTATGTTAAATGAGAACCTCATAGGAAAATAATAAATAGTCAGGGAAACGTAGTTAATAAAACTAATAATGCTGTGTTTTAGTTTTGTCATTAGTTGTGCTGATCAGTAGTTCGTTTCGTGTATTAATACAGTTTTTGAACTAACAAGGCTACGGTTTGTTATGATTAGGTGACAGAAGATTCTGGAAGTCTGGATGCTTCTTGGAGGCTAAGCTGGTCATTTCCATGTAGATAGCTCCAGAACACACGTTGCTAGAATCTTCGTTGTTGTGCCGATATATAAGTAGGGGCACCGCCGCCTGAGAGGATTTAGTCAGAGTAGAATCGTTCTTCGGCGGACGTGTCGTGAGACATAAATTTGTGCTGGGCGTATTGTTGGTCGAGTTCTGCGTTATACGTTTTTTGGTCCTGTAGATAGTGTTTATTAGCCGAGGAGGGCGTTAGAATTTTGAGGACTTTGTGTTTGTGAAGTCGAGCCATTCAGCGAAAGCAAAAGAACTGTTGAAGAACTGTATTGTGAGACTGGAGCCAGTCTACGCCGGTGACGGCCGATTCTGGGACGTGATAAGAATAAACCTCTTTTGTTATACCCCAGACGTCGAGTGACCTTTTTATTGACTTTTGCGTAAAAGTTCCCGGAAATATATATTCGCTTCGTGTGTGGTGTGACATTTTGTGTGATTTTGTTTTCACTGAATTGCTACTTAGGCATGCCCGGGCATGCAAGTTAATTGTTCTTAAATATTAGTATTGTTATAAAGCTAATACCACCGTTTTCTGAAATAAGGTCACTGTGACCCAATTTCGTCATAAAAATTAGGTAAAAAAGCATAGGTTTAGCAGTGTGATATTGCTTCCCTATAACAACCAGAATCCATTGAACTGCCTAGTCCTTACCAATGTGTAAAACGTTTTCCTTTTTTGTCATGACCTTGAACTTAGCTCTCAAGGTTAAGTCCAATGTCCTTTTTTTTGTCATCATTTGCTTAATAGTAAACAGATATTTAATTGGATTTAATCCGACGGAAAGCTTCGATGCATGCGTCTCTCGAACTGATTAAGTTGTGGGTGACCTGGACCTTAATTTGCGGAACTTATTGTTTACATCGTTGGGCACGTGTGTTCACTTCTCATGTTCAGCTCTATATGATACCTTAAAAAGGGATTATTAGTATACCCAAGTCTTATTTTAATTTATAAGCTGGTTGATAGAAAAATAATGTCCAAATTGTTTATTATTTTGCTATGAATTCCCCATTCTTACTGCTTCCTCCAGAGAATTCTTAATTTGCTGAGTTAATTTTACCTCTATCAAGCAAGGTTTATCATGTAATTATAGACGTTGGTTGATTTGTCTGTTAGCATCTGTATTCAAAAGTTATAGACTAATTTATGAGTATAGAGCCAGAAAAAACAATCCAAACCAATTTAGGGTTTACCTTGAAAACAAGACCAGTTTTACTTAAAAGATGCTTTACTGTTGTGAAAAAAAAGGCGAAAAAGACCGTCTTTTTTTGTCTTTGGTTTTAGGGGAGCCTTAAATTGAATGTCAATTTCCGAAAAGGGCGAGTAGACCGGCTATGCAAAATCGAGTTGGTGAACTTGTCACACATTCCTCATGAATAAATATAATCATCGTGCTACAAACTGTAAATTAAAAAAATAAACATAATATGAATTTTCTGACTTCAAAGTCTGCATTTACGTTTTGTCTCAACTATGTCTCGGTAAAATATTATAAGTTGCACAGTCTTACCAATTTACAACTATTTCACAGTTTACAAAAATATCAGATCGTATATAAAGTGGAGAATAAATAAGATATATTTTGATTTCTAGCCGTCGAGTCATGTTTTGTTAGTTTTCCATGTCTGCAAATTATTGAATTTTAGATTGAAACTACGATTACATGTTTAAATGAGATGAAATGTGATACTGGCCATATCTAATACCTCTTTCTCTCATCCATCAATTACTGTTGATTTTTTTAAAATCATTATTCTGAAGTTTAAGATTAGAAGTAGGGCAGTTTTTCGTTTAAAACTCGGCAATTTTTTATAGGAATACAGTGACTTAAATCCAGGTAACGTATCAGAATATATACACTACATTATATATATATATATATATATATATATATATATATAATATATATATATGAGAAATGCCTATGGCAAGTACCTGCACCCATATATATATATATATATATATATATATATATATATATATATATATATATATATATATGTATCATTATGCAAAGTATCCATAAACAAGCCCACCCCCACATGCAAAATCCTGGATCCGCCCCTGGTCTAGTGTACCTTTCCAATTGATCTTATTTATATTGAACAGAATTATACAAAAACATGCTGTTGCGTATAACTGTTACTTTTAATGTTACTTTCGCCTTTGGGTTTAATGTCATGTTAGCTGTTGCTTCCTATTAATTGCAATAACATTTGCAGAATCTTTAGATTTGCTTATATATTCATGTAGTCATGTCTACTTTTCATTACTAGTTGGACTATTCTTCTCAACACTAGACATTATTTCAACTAACAAATTTTTATGTTATCAAAATTTGCGCTGAAGTAGTAGCCGAACTATTATATAAATAGCGTGCCATTTCTACTGTTAAACTTGAATAATACAGCTGAGCGGTTTTGTGATAAGACCGGTATTATTTTGACATTGTTGTCAGCGTTTACGTAATTAGGGCTATTACCTGCCGCTTAGTGAAGGAAGTTGAACACGAGCCCATAGATGAAGTGCTGTTGCTTATTGGCCTGTTTGTGTTTTTAGGGCTTGATATGGTGGACGAAAAGGTCAGTAGACGCCGTGACGTAGAAATTATGGGTTATACCCGCCAGTTTATGGAACAGCCCTGCCCACGGGGCGCCCGTTGCCCTATAGTTTCCCCTCTGCTTATCACTTATCGGCACATTATGTGTCTGCAAGACGAGCTTTGGGCTGGAAGAGCGTGATACTTTAATGGACACCTCTTGCTGTACATTGATCATGATTTGGTTTCCTTGTCCGTCTACGATATCACAGACCTGTACACCCGCCGTCTCCCAAATTAAACCCCTTTCTTGTGTCATAAATCGTTTGGTTTGTCAAATCTTTACATTTTTTGTCAGGTACGACTCCTTATATAGACTGACAATGTAGGTTTATTTTTTAAAACCTCAGTTAGGTTTGTATCAAATGAAATCCATAATCCAGTTACTCTTCTGAAACAACATAGGCCATCCTTATCAATACAATTTAGCTGTAAATACATACTAACAAATGAACCTAAATGGTACCAAAACAACTGCATTTTGACCGCAATATCACTTACGTGAATTGAAAATATTGCCATCTCGCGGTTATAAGTCGCAATATATTGGACTAAGTGGCAAATAATTTACAGTTAGGAAATTAAAATGAGGACTCGCTAAATTGATTGAAAACACGGCAGTCTGCATTGTATGACGGGCCTAGGGCGTGCTATCGGAAATCGAGCCGCTATTTGAAGTCATAGGTCCTATTGCTTTCACTTGATTAAGTGGAATAAAATTCAGCATTTATGGAGCAATTTCGTAAATTAACAAGATTTAATGACACTTTCTGGCGTGGTTACGATGGACGGTCTCATTCCGCGGTTAGTAACAATTAATTATGATCACATCCTGGAGTAATTACTGGTTGATTTAGCGAGAGACACTGATAATGAATCTAACAGATAATAGTTTTACTTCCAGGAAGCGAGAATATGAATTCTAATTAAGACAATTTAAGAAAGACAATTACGTTTATTAAGTATAGAGCAGCAACGGCAGCTATGGATGTTGTCGAAGCGCTAATTGAAGTAAAAGTAACATTTCTACGTCATGTGGGTTAAAACAGGTGTAGCCCAACGGCAAAATTAAGCTGTTGTTCCAAAATAATATGTTCTAAATGGACCCGGCTAATAATTTAAAAGGTTTAGTTGTGACAGAGAAAATTTAATATACTGCCAGTTACTAATGGTGTTTTTAAGGAAAGGTTCTACATGAACACATCGTAAATACAATTGAGCAGCTCGATAAGGCTATTTCAAAATGTACAGGCACCCAGAGTAGTAGATTAGGAACCCGGGGGCCTGTGTAATTTATATTACTCTCATATATTCCGTTAACAATTAAAATACTCACGGGAAAAGGAACTCGCTAATTAAGCTCTGTATATTATCACAAGACCATGGTCCAAACTATTGACATGCGTGTTTACATTTTTATAGTTAAGTACATGTTTAAGGAATCCTTGTCATATTCTTCTTTCAGTTGTAAATATTTCTGGTATTTTTTCCAGATTGTCTCTAATACTCTTTAAAGCTCTGCACAAATGTATTTAACAATCTGCAGAGAGGTGTGGTTTGTCACTTTAAACATATGTACTTTCTTTTGTTGTTGGCTGTGTAGTGCCTGTTGGTACATCATTTGAGTCTAATTAAGTGTTGTTTTTAATAAATTTGCCGTTAACGCTATAGAGACACGAATTTGCCAGTACACATCTGGGATTCCTGGACATCGTGCAGGGAGTTGCGTGAGCACTACTTATTTTAGTAATAATGCTTAATTGCCTTCTTTGCCCCGCTGACAAAATGTAACTTATCGACCTGACGGAGTAGTATGAATTTTTAGTATCTAAAGCACTGTACATCTTGATAAAGATGCATATATATGTCATCTTTTGACAAAGCTTCATGGCCTACATGTATTCGTTATCAATAAAAATAAACCAAACCGATCATTAGATTTGTTTGTTTACTTTCTAACAACGCCTTTACCGTGTGATACGCCACTGCATGTTTGTTGGAATTCTGGTCGTATACAAACATGAATTGAGCGGGTTGGTGGACGGTACCCAACTTGTAAGTGACACAGGAAATATACAAGATACTTTAGAGATGTGACTAACACATTTGTACGTTCTTGTTCTTTTGTGTTATTTTATCTGATGTTAAGATTACCGGCTATTTGCCACGATAACCGATGCAGTATGGAAGGTGGTGCAGTTAACTGTACGACTTTTGTTTCGACTCCCGTAAATCTTAACTTCCAGTGTAAATGCCTACTGCGTCATTTCATAAAAAATAAATTTTGGGACATCCGCAAAGCAAAGCACTGTAACATTTAGTATTATTTTCCGTAATATTTTGGTATACAAACTATCCATTTAAAGACCCGGAGCGAGTCTTGTGGCAAGCGGCACCGTAAAGCTTTTGCATTAGATCTTCATCAATCACAACAGTCTGCAATATCTGCCACCCGGATATGATGATAACCATGCGAAAACTGGGCGTAAGTTGTCTAAGAAGTAGAGCAGTACCAAACAGTCATTTCTGTCCATCGTAGCAAAACGATCAGAGCAACTGTAATATTAAACCCACTTGCAGTTTTCATTCACAAGTTCACAGATTCAATTTGTGTGGATGTATATAATTGGTTGTTGCGTTTGATTTTTGTTCCCTCTTAATCACAAAAGTGTTGTTCGTAGTATTTATGTGGGTCTTGCACATCTGAAAGCCTACAACAGCATACATTCATTAAAGGAATCTAATTAAAAGTCTCCTTGCTTCTGATCAAATTGAAATTAAATAAATGCTGGGTACAGATATCCACAGGTGTGTTATTTTCCATGGAGTATCTAAAACAAACAAGAATTGAAATAACATTGGAAACATTGAAATTCTATAATGTAACATCTATATAATTAATACGGAGTTGGGTTTTTTTCTAGACCACGGTTTCTTCTACGTCTGTGACGCTTTTTCAGGAGGCGCCTCGGGGATTTTCACTGGCCTGTTAAGACCGTGACCAGAGCGCATGTCCTGCACAAAAGGCATTTCTGTGCAATACGCGGTCAGTCGGGTCCACTATAATCCCTATTGACCCCTCATATCCTGTGTTACGCCTGTAAAGGAATTTTCTCTCTCAAAAGGAAGTAAAGGTTTTTAATCCAAAGTCCACATGACTCCGCCTTCAATGCGAGGGCTTTTCAGTTTGGTCAGCACTTTGCATTGAGTCCAGTGATGTGACCATTGTTTGACAAATTTTTTTAGGGGTTACAGGTATGTAGATTTTTATACATTCAAAGATATCTTTCCATGATAGGCATGATTTCAAAATTTTCAAAAGTTCGGCCAAGTCATGTGTTTTATAATTTTTTTTTAAAAGAAGCCCGAAAACTTAATTAACATTCGGGTGGGTGGGGGTTAGACAGAGTGTCCGTCTCTATAATACACTGGGAGGCTTACTATGTAGGCTAGGTGGGGGTAGGGTCTGGGAAGGGGGGGGGGGGGGTCACATATTTTTTTAAGATCCGTTGTCTGTAGGGACGGTGAAACATGAGAAAATATCACCAGTACATCTTTAAATTGTCAACAAACTAGAATCTGTAGTCAGGGCGTACAGACCTCCATCAGAATTTTCTTTAATATCAGTCATGTGTTCACGTGTATGCGTTTCATGTGTTAAAACTGTCATGCTTCAGTAACACGAGTTCACCTTGCGAGTGGCAGAACAAATAAATACGAATGAGTGGCTTCCACACGGGGACAACGGAATGGTCCTTTGTCATAATGGTTTAAAAGAAAATATATATTGTTGTGATTCTTATTACTCCAAAATGAAATTGACGATTGATATGTCTTAACCTTAACCCTCTACAAATGTTCAGCAAAACATTTTTCGCCTGTCACGCTTTTTTCAGGAGGCGACCTGTTATCCCAACTGAACCCCATTTCCATGATATCGCCTGTTAAGGAATTTTACTCGGTCAAAAGGAAATAAAGATTTAAAATTCAAGGGCGGAACGCATGTCCGCATTAATCTTTTAATAGGGAGCATTTTTCCGTTGAGTGGACACAAAGAGCTGAGACCCTTTACACGATCACCGTTTTATAGGTTTACAGGCATGTTGATTTTTATACATTCAGAAGTATCTTTCCATGAAAACCATAGTTTTAATAGTTCGGCCGATTTATGGGTTGTTTGTAAAAGTTTTTTTTCAAAAGGAAGCCCGGGGGGGGGGGGGCATTGCACACACTTCTAAGAGTCCTCAATCTTTTTGGGACTTTGAATCCCCTGCCAGAATATACTAACCATTCGTTCGTTCATACGTGCATGTTTCATGTAAAACATTGTCATGGTTCAGAAACACGGGCTCACAAAGCGAGTGGCAGAACAACTGCATACGAATAGGCAGCTTTTACTCAGGGACAAAGGAATAGCCATTTATATTTATTCCTATGAGGAATTGTGATTATAAGCACTTAAGAAAAAATATATATTATGGTGATTCCGATTACCTCCAAAAAATGTAATGGATTACGGATGCAGTTTTACTCTACCCCTCTACAAATTTTCAGCAAAATCTTTATATTTCCTTCTGCGTTAAGTTGATGAAAGACAATGCAACGAACCAAGGCTGAAGTGGTTTCTTTGCTAAATGCTTTCATCGAAATATACCTGCTTTCTTTTTATCTGGGAGAGTTGTCAATTTTGCATCAGACCTGCTTATTCCATGAAAATTTACAGTACTTAAATAAAAAATTTAATACTGTTACAGGTGCCTTTTTCTTGTGTGACACGGGCGTAACTCGTGTTTTGGCGCCCGTGTCTGTCCACGTATTGCATTCTCTGTTTAATCCGTACTAGTTGAACTCTCGTTGTCATGCTGGGTTGGGGCTTTCTCGCCTGGTCGGGCCGGGACGAGGTCACCAGTGGACCCTGGTATGTAGAGGCACAGCGATGTTCTTCTAGATGATTCCTGTAACGTGTGTTTACTGTGTATTATGTTAGATCCTTTAGACTGTTCGAGAAGTGACAAATTCTCGGGTTGGGGCAAGAAGTTATAAATAGGGGGGCTGTGTTTTAGAGCCGAGACAGAGGAGAGAATATTCCAGCGGACACAGACGTGTTTATTTCAGTTTGTGGGACCTGTCTGATTATCCAGTAATTTCAGGGATTCTTCTATTACTAACTCTACCCAATTTAATGCTGCCTGCCTCAAGTTTACTTTTTGGATTCTTACAAGAGCTTTAAATTGGGCTGTTATTCTCCGAGAGTATACATTTAAAGAACTTGTCGCTGTGGCGGTGATGTTATCCAGGTACTATGCACTTTGTTTATTAGGCTGTGTGATTATATTGATTTGATGTTATACTGTTATTGTACTGTGTAATTATATTGATTTAGGGTACTGTAATGTTAGGGTTGTTTTAAGAATAAATTATAGTTATTTGTTAACATTAATTCCTGAAATGCGTGTTTACTGTTGAGTAGGGTCCTTATAGACTGTTCGAGAAGTGGTAAATTCCCTGCTTTGGGTGTGAAGGTATATAAAGGGGCTGTTTTTTAGAACCAGAGGGCAGAGAGCAGAGAGCAGAGCAGATACCAGCGGACGTCAGAAGGGTGTGTCAGGACCTTATCCGACGAATGCGGCAATTACAGAGTTTCAAGAACTTTTTCCTGGATTTTATACATTTGGACTTCAGTTTACTTTCTGTGTTGTTGCAAGAACTTTCTACTGGACTGTCATTCTCCGAGAGTTAACATTATCAAGGACTATCGTTGTGATGGTGTTGGTATCAAGGTACTGTACCATTATCTTTATGTGTGATTATATTGACTTGTTACTATAACGCTGTTTTACTGTATAATTGTATTGATTTAGTGTATTGTATTGTTAGGGTTGTTTTAGGAATAAATTATAGTTAGTTGTCTACAAAAAACCACTGACTTCTTTATTCATTTCCCTAGACATTTTGCGCTGCCTACAGAATCTGTTTTTTTTATCTCCATCACAAAATTTGTGTTCATCACGCATACGTGATCTGTTTATATTAGGTTCCGTAACTTAAAATTGTGGGCTCGTCTAGGAGGCGTAATAGTTTTGAAAATTTATTAGGCCTTGACCTGGACACGTTTTATCATACATTGTTTACAAGATTACATACTGTTTACAAGTGCCGTCTAAATCCATAGAAGAATCCGTAGCTTGCGGGGTAAAAACCTCAGTTGATTCCTGCGAGTAATAATAAGGCTAGATCCTTTCAAGACTCCTGCGAGGACTATCCTTTAAATAAGGCTAAGTCCTTTTATGACTCTTGTGAGTGTATTTCAAATGAGGCCAGGTCCTCTTATGACAAACAGAGGAAAATTCCTCTGTTGACTCACATGAGGAGTTTGATTGTAAAAAGTATGTAGATTCCTTTAACGACTCTGAAAAAGAGTTTATGACTGACACAGTCAATGTCAGTTCTTTGTTTGATGAAGCTGAGGTAGTAGATTACTCTCCTGACTCTGAAATGGAGTTATTTGAGCCATTCATACATGATGGTTTTGTATCACTTTCAAGTGAATTTTCATATCCTACCCCTATTAGAATTTTGAGGGACACTGGTTCAGGCCAGACTCTCGTGTTAGCAAACACTTTGCCATTTTCTGATAGGTCTTTTACTGGTTCACATGCACTTGTTAATGGTGTGTTTTCAGACAGGCACACTTCAGTTCCGGTTCACAGTATCCATCTTAAGTCAGATTTGATTTCTGGGAATATTACTGTGGGCATAAGAACTACTTTACCCTTTAAGGGAGTTCAGTTGCTACTAGGCAATGATGTTGCAGGTGACAAAGTACAGCCTGTACCAATAGTGACAGAAAAGCCGTCACTTAATCAGGACACTGATCCGTAAAGTCAGGAAATCCCTGGTCTGTATCCTTCATGTGCTGTTTCTAGATCTATGGCCAAGAAAAACACACATGAGGATATTGGTCCAGGTTATAATACTCATAGCATTTTCAAGGACAGAACTTATCACGGAACAGCATAAGGACCTTGATATTTCATGTTTGTTTCCCAGGCCATTTTCTAAAGATGAACTGTCACAGAACCCAGTTTGTTTCTATGTTAAAAATGGAGTGCTTATGCGTAAATGGCGACCACCTGATGTATGCGCTGATGATGAGTGGGCCATCAAACATCAAATAGTAATGCCAAAAAGCTTTTCGCAATGAAACTCTTAGCATGGCACATGAAGCTCCTTTTTCTGGCCATTCAGGTATAAACATGCGAGATGGTAGGCAAGCCCAATCAGAATCCTCCTAAGGCCCCACTTACGCCTATTCCTGCTTTCGAGGAACCATTCAGTAGGATTATTGTTGACTGTGTTGGACCACTGCCCAAAACAAAATCTGGACATGAATACTTGCTGACAATTGTTTGCGCATCTACCAGGTTCTCTAAGGCAATACCTTTGCGCAAAATTATTGCCTAAAGTGTTGTCAACGCTCTGACTATGTTTTTTTACAACTTTTGGATTACCAAAATCCGTCCAGTCTGACCAAGGGTCTAATTTTATGTCTGGATTATTCCAGCAAGTTATGCTTGAGCTAGGTATGAAACAGTACAGCTCTTCGCCATACCATCCTGAAAGTCAGGGCGCCCTCGAGCGTTTTCCCAAGACATTAAAAAACCCGATCAGGACCTATTGCTATGACCCTCAGAAAGACTGGGATGAAGGAATCCACCTATTGCTGTTGTTGTCAGAGAATCCTTTCAAGAGTCCTTGGGTTTCAGTCCCTTTGACCTAGTTTTCTTACATGGACCGCGAACTGAACTTCCATTGAAACTGCTTAAAGAAAAAAGAAAAGATTTTCGCAATAAACTAAACAATGCTTGTGAGATTGCAAAATCAAATCCTAAATCTGCACAAAGTAAAATGAAAACAAATTATGGCAGGCACAGTGTAAGTAGGACGTTTGAGCCTGGTGTAAAGGTCCTTGCCTTACTTCCAATCCCTAGCAGACCTCTGTAAGCTAGGTATTTTGATCCTTACATTGTTGACAAGAAAGTCAGTGATTTAAATTACACACTGTTGACACCAGATAGACGTAAGAAGAAACAGCTGTGCCATATTAACATGTTGAAACCATATTACGACAGAAATAGCACATCAGATGTTGTACATAATGTTACTGCTGTGAATTGTATAAACACTGACCCTGACCCAGTTAAAATAGATACTGATTGTAAGTGTGATGTAGACATTGAGTGTGTTACAGTACCATTAAAACAAGTGAACCATGGGTCATGACGCTCAGCTGACTGGGAAGAGATTCGTAAAAGGAAATTTTATCATCTGAATGGTAGTATATACCCGTTCAACTGAAGCATCAAACAGATTAACCAACAGGCCAAGATTGTGTCTGTATTTATATATGTCAAAAATATAGAAAAGATGCGTAAACTATAAAAAATTACAGGTGGCTCCACCAGTCTGCAGAAACTAATAAAAACACATGGCCAATATCCATGCAAAGAATCATGGTGATCTCTGCATAAGTTGTTTAGATACTTCAGCTTTTGTATCAATTTTCCATTATTCTGAGGGATACTTCTGAGTCCTATAGCTTGAAGGATATACGTAACAGAGACCTAATTTCAGGTTTCCACAGACACTTTTCATGGGCCTCCTTGTATTACAAGAATGAAGAATCTAGGTCCAGTTGTTACGATTTGTACCCTGTTGACAGATATCAACATTTTTAAAGGTCTCAAAAAATAGAGAAAAAAATTCATAAAAATTTGAAAAAAATAGCGGTGGCACACCCAGTCTGCAGAAACTGATGGAACACCTCGTGATCAATATGTATGCCAAAAATCATGAACATCAGTGTTGTAGTTATCGAGATACTGCAGTTTTTGTATCAAATTTTTCATTATTCTTGGGGGTATTTTGGAGCCATACAGCTTAAAGGATATGGGTAACAGAGACCTAATTTCAGGTTTCCATGGAGACTTTTCATGAGTCTCCCTGTGTGTCAAGAATGAAGATTCTTGGTCCAGTTGTTATGATTTGTACCCTGATAACAGACTCATATCTTTAAAGGTCTCAAAAATAGAGACAAAACTTCGTAAAAACACCCGAACAAATACAGATGGTGCCACCAGTCTGCAGAAACTGATGAAACATTCAATGATCAATATCCATGCAAACAATTATGGTGATCTCTGGATTAGTTGTTCAGATACTTCAGCTTTTGTATCAAATTTTCCATTATTCTGAGCTGTACTTTGGAGTGCCATAGCTCAAAGGATATGGGTAACAGAAACCTAATTTCAGGTTTCCAAGGAGACTTTTCATGGCTCTCCCTGTGTGTCAAGAATGAAGATTCTAGGTCCAGTCGTTACGATTTGTACCCTGTTGACAGATAGCTACATCCTTAAAGGTCTCAAAAATAGACAACAAAAAATTGTAAAAATTTGAGAGAAAAAAACAGGTGGCGCCACCAGTCTGCAGGAACTGATGGAACACCTCTTGATCAATATGTATGCTAAAAATCATGACCATCAGTGTTGTAGTTATTGAGATGTTGCAGGTTTTTTTATCCAATTTTCCATTATTCTGGGGGGGGGGGGTAATTGGGAGCCCCACAGCTCAAAGGATATGGGTAACAGAGACCTTATTTCTGGTTTCCATGGAGACTTTTCATAGGTCTCTCACTGTGTCAAGAATGAAGATTCTCGGTCCAGTCTTTACGATTTGTGCCCTGTTAACAGATGTTCACATTTTTAAAGGTCTCAAAAATAGAGAAAAAAATCTAAACAAATCGAAAAATACAGGTGGCGCCACCAGTCTGCAGGAACTGATGGAACATCTCATGATCAATATGTATGCCAAAAATCATGACCATCAGTGGTGCAGTTAATGAGATATTGAAGTTTTTGTATGAAATATTTGACTATTCTGGGGGGTACTTTTGGGCCCCATAGCTCGAAGGATATGGGTAACAGAGACCTCATTTCTGGTTTCCAAGGAGTTTTTTTATGGACCTCTCAGAATGTCAAGTTACAAGTTTCTAGGTCCAGCGGTTACGATTTGTGCCAGGTTAACGGACGGACGGACGACGGGCAAAGGGTGATCGCTATAGCTCAGATGACTAAGTCAGCTGAGCTAAAAACTCAGACGTGCTTTAAAACCTGGATGACAAACGGTCACACCTTACCGCACAACAACAACAGGACCTCAAGAACTTGCTGCGGAATTATGAGCATTTGTTTAGTGACATTCCAACTCGAACTAGCATGTTGTGCCATGACGTCGGTGTTGGCAGAGCAGGCGCGGTCGAGCAGCGTCCTTGTAGACTGAAAGGCCCAGAAAGGCAAAGGTATCTACAGGATGAGATTCGGTATTTTATTGAACCTAGTAACAGTAACTGGAGTTCACCGTGTATTCTTGTGCCAAAACCTGATGGAAGTTACCGTATGTGCACCGATTCCGAGGATCGATGATTGTATTGATAGAGTCCGTATCTCCAGATATGTTTCCAAGTTTGACTTGCTAAAAGGATTCTGGCAGCTTCGAGCGAAAGAAGTGTCCGCAGTTGTGACGCCGGAAAGACTGTACCAGTATAAAGTTATGCCGTTTGGCATAAAGAAGTCGCCACTCACGGTCCAGCGCCTCATCCATATGGTTGTCAAGGACATTCAGGGCTGCGACGCATATATCGCATATATCTCATCGTGTACAGCGACACCTCGGAGAAACATCTGCGGATTCTTCGCGACCTCTTCGAAAGACTCGGTGAAGCACGTCTGACCGTCAACTTGGTAAAATCTTGGTTTTGGCATGCACTAGTAACATTTTTGGGTCATATTGTGGGGCAGGGTCCGGTAAAACCGGTTGATGCTGAGATGGGTGCTATATCTGCATTTCCTGGACCAGAAATCAAAAAGCGAATGATGCGTTTTCTTGGTATGGTTTGGTACGACAGGAAGTTTTGTCCAAGTGTTTCTGCTGTGGTTGAACCTTTGACCAATTTGTTAAATAGGAAACAAAGGTTTGTATGGAATGTTCGGTGTGAAAATGCGTTTCAGAATTTGGGAGCAATTTTGCAAAGTTCACCAGTTTTAGCAGCTCCAGACTTGTCTGTACCTTTTAGGTTATATGTAGATGCTGGTGATACTGCTGCTGGTGCTGTGTCGTTGCAAGGGGGCAGTGATGGCATAGATCATCAAATATGTTATATCTCGAGAAAGTTTAATGCAAACCAGAAAAACTACTCACTATTGAAAAAGAATGTTTGGCTTTGATTTTGGCATTGCAACATTTTGAAGTTTATGTTACTCCATCAATCAAGCCTATAATTTTTTTTCAATGAGCATAATCCCCTCACGTTCATGAACAAGCTGAAGTGCGTTCTTACATGATTACAACCGTGAAATCAAACACATTAAAGGGAAGGACAATGAACTTGCTGATTGCTTATCGAGATGTTTGTGAAATGTTGTGGACAGGATGTTTATGTAATGTTGTAAATAAGATGATTTTTGAGATGTTGTAAAAATTTAGTGATTGTGATCGCAAAAAGAAAGTTTTCCAAGAAAACTTTCTTTTTTCTTGCAGGAGAGGGAGTGTTACAGGTGCCCTTTTTATTGTGTGATAAAGGCGTAACTCGTGTTGTGGCGCCCGTGTCTGGCCGCGTATTGCATTCTCTGTTTAATCCGTACTGGTTGAGCTCTCGTTGTCATGCTGGCTTGGGGCTTTCTCGCCTGGCCGTGTGTTTACTGTGTATTATGTTAGACCCTTTCGACTGTTCGAGAAGTGGAAAATTCTTAGCTTGGGGCAAGAAGTTATAAATAGGGGGCTGTGTTTTAGAGCCGAAAGAGAGAGGAAAGAATATTCCAGCGGACACACAAACGTGTTTATGTCAGTTTGTGGGACCTGCCTGATTATCCAGTAATTTCAGGGATTCTACTATTACTAACTCTACCCAATTTAATGCTGCCTGTCTCAAATTTACTTTCTGGATTGTTACAAGAGCTTTACATTGGACTGTTATTCTCCGAGAGTATACATTTAAAGAACTTGTCGCTGAGGCGGTGATGGTATCCAGGTACTGTGCACTTTGTTTATTAGGCTGTGTGATTATATTGATTTGATGTTATACTGTTATTGTATTGTGTAATTGTATTGATTTAGTGTACTGTAATGCAAGGGTTGTTTTTAGAATAAATTATAGTTATTTGTTAACAAAAAACCACTGACTTCTTTATTTATTCCCCTAGACATTTCACGCTGCCTAGTGTTACAGAATCTGATTTTTTTTATCTCCATTACAAAATTTGTGTTCATCACGCATATGTGATCTGTTTATATTAGGTTCCGTAACAATACTGTTGGAATATATTTTTCACATTGGCAGCTATACGTTTCGCGTACAAGAGACTTCAACGACATATGCATGTGTATACAAATAACGCATGTGTCTGTTAACATGCTTAGACTATACCCTCAACTGACTACACTAAATAAACATCGTGTTTCACGATGTCGCCTGAGCTTCAATTAAAACAAAGCATCCTTCATTTAATTTCACGGTAGAATGCTTCTTTATACAATCGTTATATCTACGTTATTTCCCAAGCAATCAAGCTGTCGGACCTATGTTGTTTATCGAAAAAAAAAACTTCTCACTAAAAAATTCGTACACCCTGTATATGCTTCACGTCTCTTTCCGAAACTTAATTTTTGTGTGATTTATGGAATAGAATAATATTTCTTTTTATGTTGAAATTTTGGGGGTAGGTGTTCGAGCTGAAGTGAACTTTATATCATATAAGTGAAACACATGACAAACGTTCCTGCAAAAACCTTAGTATTAAATATGCGTCGTTTTGTTTCTATCAGCTCCTCATAAAAATATGCATCAGATAGAGCCGTATATTTTCCACGGGAGCAGCTAGTGTTTATTAATACCTTCATGTAGTTTATAGAAATGAACATCCGGTACCGCCTACGTCAAAGGAAATGTTTCTTTATTAATGTGGCAGTGTGAAACGGGATACACCTGAAAGGGTGCATCTGTTTGAAAAGTTTTTTTTTCATTGGTTTGATTAAACAACAAAATCCATTTCGTGACTCGTACGAAAAGGTTGATTAGCCCGAGGACATTAACAGCGCCCTTGTTTGATTTGTATGACGAGGATAATATTATGATTTTATCAGCTAGCTTTAGCTGTTATATGTAATATAGATGGCTTTCGTGTTTTTCGAATCATTTTGCACCTGATTCTTTTGATGACATCAGCCACTATATCAAAATTGACCAACTTATAAAGTATGTCTTCCAAGGGAAAATTTATATATTTTTTCTTTTCCTCATAGTATTTCTTTTCAGCTAATTGATTTCTCTGCAGCTGGTTGGTTATATTTTTCCTGCCTTAGAGAGAGGGCATTGTTTGTCTTTTCAACTATATATTTGTATTTATAATGTTCATCGTTTATTAAACAAGATTGTTACAGCATGGCAGTCAATTTATCCTGTAATTGCTCCAGCCCATTTAACTTGTTCGGCGAGCCTTTTCTAAACTTATGAAATGAAGTATAAATACTTTGCCAACATGCTTATTACATATATATATTTGTATTTATATATTTATCATTCTATATATATATATGTATATATATATATATAAAGTAATTGAAGTATAATGTCTGAAATATAAAAAATATAACATAGAAGAAGGGAAATCTTAATTGTTTAGAGATTTTACAACACAGTGGGAATTGATTTTCTTTGCAAGAATTGAGAACTACGATTTCCAGCCGGAAGTAGTAAATAAGGATCAAACAAACAAAGGAGGAAGGACTGGGCGTGGGAGCCCGTCATCCTTGTTATCCGTTTCTCCTGTTTGCTTTGACTCTCCAGGCTTTCCCTAAAAGTGGCTTTGACACGGCGCTACCCGAGGCAGATTGGTAACGACGTCTCCTTCACAATAAGCCAAACAGCATGTAAAGACCACAAAACCAAATCTTCCGGGAAGGTATTTACTATGGTAGGCCGATGGTTATGGGGCTTCACTTTGATGGTAAATTTTCTTGCAATACAACAGGACTGTCCATTCAGGCTGTGCAGAAAAACAGCCGACTTTATTGTAATTGTATCTTCTAACAATCCTTCCTATTTATTACGTGGTGTAGTCGGTAGTACCAATCAAGCGGAGCAGTAAAATGATCTCTTTCTTATCGCCACTGATATGATATTGCTATGTCGCCGTTCTCACAGACGGCTATCAATGTAACGAGTTTTAATCTTGTCCAGGTTCTACACGAAAACTTCCAAACAAAGCAGGCCTGCCAAATCACTCTTTTTTTATTAAAAGGTCACTTTTTTCAGGATTTCCTGAAAATGACGCTTTTACTCTTTTTTCACTCTTTTTTTTCAGCAGTAATTTTTCCCCTCTTTTTTTCCATTGAAAGAATTCCTATATAAAATATTTCTCTCCTGCTTTTTCAGTGTAGTTAGAATGAACTAGATAAAATCTATCCCCAGTACTTTAATAATCAGCAAAAACTTTACATCTACAATTATTATGAATTTCTCTTGTAGGTCTAACTTTAGTGGAACACTCTGCATGCAGCGACACGCTCTGAGCACCACTGTTTAACGAAACCATTTTACAGCCTTTTTATTTTGACAGATTAATTCTACCCTTTATGATTATGACTCCTCATGGCAAGATAGCCGAATAATCTTTTATGATATTGCTCGTCTTCTTTTTGAATATATAAGCATCGTATATGACATTTGCCAAGAATGTACTGTTCTTTACGTAAGGTTTTATTAAGTACGGGGTATATTTATATCAATGTGTGTCATTGCATACATATAGGAACTATTGCTTTCATCGTGATTAAGAGATAATCATATTAATACCTATTTGTCCAAACCTAGGATGTAACATATCCTTCCTTACGAATGAGTCTGTTTTGTCAGATTATATATATATATATATATATATATATATATATATATATATATATATATATATACCCAGATGTTTTGTATTTACACACCTGAAAAAGTATATCACATTCATGGACATCAAAAGGGGGCATGGCGTGTGCTCGTCAGCTCCGCGTAACACGGCGGCACTCGGGGACAATGTCATTTTAAGATCGATTACATGGAAGTTCATTTCTCAGGAGTCTCCAAACAAGACTAACCAGTTAGCATTGGTGTTCTGATCGAAACCAATTCGGTTTCTTATCTCTTTATGAGCGCCTTGATGAGCAGTCAAGCGGGCAAACAGGAAAGTAGATAAAGGCGGGGAGCCATTAGTTTATGTAATTCACTTCATACAGCAGCCAGTCCTCAGGGATGGAGATGTAGATTTTAAACAGATTCAATCGGCTCTTATTGAAAATCGAGCACTGTCTGAATATTTCCCAGCGGACTGTAAGATTTTCTTCCTCTTTTCCTGCCCGCATTAGGTATAAAACCTCCGCGATCTATCCGCTAATGGCTTTCTTTATCATACGGTACACCTGTAGCACAAAGTGGCTGACTTTTACAGCTCTTTTTATATTTTCTTTTGATATCCCAAGACACCTATTTTATTGAATACTTAAAGCTGTCTTAGGCTCTTCATTTATCTAATAAGCTGAAACATGTAAAAGTATGCTTCGTCTATTAGTACCCTGTTAATAGAACAGCATCAGTTAAAGTGGAGATGACACGCAAGCTTTCAAGTTTCTGCTTTGTTTTATATTTCATTCATCATCTTGTGACAACAGATGTATGCGATGGATGTTAGTTTGTGTATTCCGTGGAATTTCCATCCGTCTCACTCAGTAATATAAATTGAAACTTGGAGAATCACATTTCCTGCCCCTCCCCCGTGAGTAGTGAACAATCACAGGGTCATATCAGTGTTTGAGGTTGAAATGATAGAACGGACAAATATTCCTATGTGTTTTGATATGTGAAAATATTAAATGAAATATTTACGAATGACATTAATGTATCTCTGTCAATGACACATCCGAACCCTGCGCATGTTTGGCGAAATATTGGAGCCTAAAATACGAATGTTGGACTTTTTTAGACATTCGTATGTGCCCCGTGAAAACCCCACTTAAGTACCATGCATTGTGCCTTTCAAGCGCCGTTTTTGGAGCAATATTTCCGTTCACAAGGTTGGCAACTTGGCCAAAACCTTTCATCCGATAATGAGGGAAGTTACGTTCTCGCCCCTTTAAACTCGCTTTATCTTCCTTTTATGCGTAATTTATATGATCGTTCAATACTACGGGAGTTACAGAATCAAATCAATCCAATTTCCATTGTTTCAACCATCAATACAAGCTTCCTGGATAACCTTTTGTGGTAATGTCTGAACTTCGACGTCGTCCATTCTAAAGAGTGGCGAAAGCGGCCTTCATTGACAATAAAGTGATGCGTAGTAACCTGACCGATCTGGAATGGCCGCTGTCGAAAGGTTTTGGCTGAGTTGCCTACCTTCTCATAGTACAAGTGATAACACGGTATAACCTGTATATTATTGGGTCATTTGACCTGATTTCGTCGTAGTTTCTCTAAGAACATTGGAGATATGAAGAATTTATAACAAATAGGGATTCAAGGGCCTGTGTTCCATCTGAGAGGAATTTGTCAAAGGCTGAAGCGAGACGCTGAACATTAAATGGCCTGGAAAGGTGATTTTAGATCATAAGCGTGTTGAATTTGTCGACTAAGCAGTTGTATCATATTGTCTCCTTGGATTTTGTTGCTAGTAATTCCAGAATACACGACGCTTTGTTTTATCATGCGCCATTGAACGCCCCCTCATACAGAATACTCCGTAAACATTTTTATGCAATATTCTTTATTCTTCTTGCCCTGTTTCAGGCGAAGTTAAAGTTTTTTTTTCTTGTGAAGTTGACATATAAATCCTACATCAATATGCCTCTAAAGAAAGGACAATGTCGGTAAGAATGCACTACTGTAGAGTAAATTTCATCAGTTATTTTTTAGAATTTTCAACATTCTTAAAACATGGATTACACCCTACAAACAGACCATGTGATGATCTGCTGGTGTAAGATAGTAGAGTCATTCATTTTATAATATCATTATCTTATTTTAAAAAACCTTGATTAAGCGAACCATACGGTGGCTGGTATTTTTTAATGAGATATAGTATCTCATGGGAACGAGATAATTATCCATTGAGACAGATACTGTCGCGTGGGAACGAGATAGGAATAAATTTCTGTGTGTCCTATAGGAGCTACCGTAGAACCACCTTAATCCATTTTCTGTTTTTTTTTTTATGGGAATCGTTTAAACCAGTAAATATGGGACAAAAAAAATTACAAATTCTCGATTGTTCAACGGCGTCACTCGAAAACCATCCATAACAAACTAACACGTGTGATGTACGACCCCTTGCTACATAATGCCATGCAAATGAGGCAAGGAGAAAGACCCAGTGTTAGGATCAGTGTAGGCCAAAAACGTCTCAGGTGGCAGTTTTACAACCGCAGAGGATAAAAAGACCACATTCAGGGTTTCCGAGATACTAATGCAGCAATTTGGCCTGCTATTTATACCAACTGTAAATGTCACAGATATAACCGTAGGGAAACAGTTGGACTTTTTAATCTTTCACGGAAAACGCCAACTCGTTCTGTTTACTCAGTCACACGTTCAATGTGTAGACTGAGACGTTTCAATTATTCACGGTGTATGCGTGCTTGATGTATATGAAAATCACCTGGATCTCCATATGAACTAACAGCTGTGAATGCTGGCATGGTAAAATCGACGTGTCTATAGTTTCGTGGAAGACCGGAGAAACGTGCAAATGTCACCAAATAAGTGGCGTCTGATTTTCCATTTATTCCTTCGTTGATCATTTATGCCTTCTTGGTTCCAGACTTTTAGGGATATTCAAAACGTGATCTTCGCCGTTACCGAATGTTCGTAAAATCAATGACATCCGTTAATGATTGTGTGCATTTAGTTATCTTAACCATAAGTATTTTGTCCTTGGCTTAGAGGGGCATTATTAAATATTATATATTTAATTACGGATCAATAGATAATTCATAAAATCAAAGAGGTGGTACTATCACCCTCATGTGTGTCTTCTCTCTCTTCTCTAGTTTACTGGTTATCTCAGTGCGACCACAGACAATGCACTTGAGGCCTATAATTACTGACAGAATTCTGTTTGTTGAGACAAGAAATTCCGGCTGCAGATCCCAGGTCATTTGTAGCGGTAGGCAGTTTTGCTATGATTACTGTAACTGTTGTGTTTAGATTTTGACAAACATGCCTATACAATAGACCTGGACATAGACCAATAACTTTTTTTTTTTTTTGCAAGGGGACAGGTTAAACAGAGGATATGATGAATATTCTTTTTTTATTTTTATTTTTTTTCGTGATATTTAAAATGTCTCTATAGCAGGGTTGAACAAAATTTGATGATTGCAACTTTCAAAGTGGTGCCTAGATGAATTCGCCCTAAGTATATGTATATCCTGACCAGTTAACCAATGTTTACTAAAATAAATAATGTGGTAACAACTTTATAAAGATGGGGACTAAATTTGTGATGCAAAGTCAACAATATTTAAGCAGTTAGGATTTACGGATGAAATGGTGTGTCGCCCATTTATCCCGTTCCTTACCATCTTTAGAATGATGTAAAAAGGATAGTTGGACCATGAAACTTGCACATGTTCCACATCCATCTAGACCATAATTTTTATAGCCAGACAACTGACGGTTAGGTGAATATTGGACACTGACGCAGGAGTATATTGATAGAGTGTTTATTAGGGTTTATTGTGTCAATGACCGGTCTCTGTCAACGATACCTCGTAACCACCCATCATGTTTAAAATAAGAGTTCAGATATTCTTTCCAGCTATTCAAAGCATTAATCTATGATTTTGGGCCAAGAAATTATGTTTTGTATTTATTTTTGTCATTTTAACAGGAATGCATAATGGAATCTAGCTGACCTGAAACGGAGACTTGTTTTACAGGATTGACACATGGTTAGTTGGTGGAAGCTCTAATGATAAATATGAAGGTCATACCCCAAACGGCAAAAATAAATATCTTCTATGCCTTCTATCTCAGGTTTAGGGTTAAGGATATATTCAGAAGTCATTATCTATCGCTAAGACATTCTGCTGGTTACCTGTCGTTGATCGTCCCCCGGGCTACGTCATGCCACGGTACTATAAACGTTTATCAGACTTTACTCCCGTTATTACGATGAGATGCTAATTATGTAAGAAGGTGGTCGGATTGACCTCAAATGCTCTCTGCATTAGAATTTTATGGACCTCAGAGTAACAGGCAACTATAGAGAACAAATCGTGTGTTTTTTATCTGAGAAAAACACCTTAGACTCAATAAGGTTTCAAATTTTACATTCAACCCGCAGTGTGGGGACGTGATGGCTTATTTGATAAATGAGAGGGCATGTTTGGTATCAGCAACCATTTCAGGCAAACCATCATCAAACTTGTGAGCATTTGGCCCAGACCCAGTGCGGCATCCGTAAGTAGCCGAAGTAATTAGCCGGCGTGACTACTCTGTTTCGTTGGCAGCCACCCCACCTGCCCAAAGCCATGTATAGCATGATAGTTCTGTCAAGAATAACGTCAACATCGAGAGGAATCTCCTAACTTATTCAATCTTTTTAAGCATTGCTGCTTCATATATTATCGTACCAAGGTCCAACCATTGTTAGTAAATTAACTTACTCTAAGAAGAGTTAACAGACATGACTAAGATTGATAATATCGACGGCAGATCATGAACATTCACAAAACTGCACCCTATGAGAGAATTCTAAACACAGTTAGGTTGGACAATTAAGCTTAAAACAAGATGAATTAACCAATACCTATTCTTTTATATATATATATATATATATATATATATATATATATATATATATATATATAACAACCGAATTAATGTAGGCAAAGCTCAGTCAGAAAATATGTCCAAAACCTAAATCTGTATGCCTTCAAATGCCTAAATCTTAAATTGCTCCTACACTCTTACATCTATCATTTACTCACTTTAGTAATTTTTTTATAAGATGTGATAAGGTTTCACATCATTTCTGTCAGTCTGCTCTCGCCACGTTAATAAAAACGGATTCTGTGATTCTAGGACATCGTGTTATATAATTTCTTTTCTTATTTCCTTCATCATTGTTTTTTACTTCTCCAAGTAACCAAAATGTCAGTTTTGGTTTGGAGTATGGATGTTTTACTTATAACCATTGTTGTATTTTTCCTATAATAAGGACTATATCTAAACCTTAAGTGAGGTCTTTGAACTGTATACAATCTGTCATTGGTGAAGATATTCAATCAAGGGCCTTACAGAAGTTACGTTCACTTTTTCTAGATAACTAATAAATTACATTCGGTCACGCAGTATCGATAATTTTTTGTGACAAGGTTATTTTTGGGCGTGATGTACAAAATAGAACTTACGAGCAATGGCTTAGCTAGAATGGAAAGAGGGATGTAATTGATTAATCATAATATGGGTTACGACTTTATTTGTTGCGGCCCGATTCTAGAGGAGTTAATCATGTAATTAATTTGAAATACTCGGAATGTAAATTTGCATATCCACTGTAAAAAACAAAAATAAAATGTGAAGGCATTGAATAAACTTATGCCGGTTAGGCCAGTAGAGATAGTAAACCATAATGATTCAAAGAATCGGTTAATAAAATTATTTTTAAATTATACCTTTGATCCCACCTGTCCCTTTAAAAATAAAACAAGACACGGGCACGGATGGTGATACAAAAAACTCTCGGATAATAATCACTTTTTAGTAACACACTAAAAAGCCACTTATAGACAAAATATAACAAAATGTCCGCTTTGTCTTCAGGGCCAATCAAAATCCCTAATTTTTCCCTGTTCTAGAAAAAGGAGAACTCATTTTCCAAGTTTTCCCTGGTAACTTTTAGGGTTGCTTGGAAACCAACGCTAATTTCTTCGGGTCAACGCCTTAATCTCCTTCATTAAACTAATCCTTCTGTTTCCTAGAGTTAATCACATTAATACATGTCCCAAAGGACAAAAGTAAAAAAACAAAGACAATAACAAGTAACAGTAAAACATACTACATCAATATTTATGCTGGATAATTAATATGGTATTTGGAAAAAATAGAGTTTAATCAAAGACACATAACGGAAAGACTTATTTTTTAACCATTCTACTATATATGTGTTATTTGCTAAGAGAAAGAGGACGCTATACATGATTGTTTGCGTTCTAACTGCCAAATCGGAGATGTTCCAGCATGATACCTTATAGAATACAAAGTAAGGTTCCCTAAAGCATTTCATAAAATTTAAGAGTTCCTAATTTTGTTTCGATAAATTTGATGCAACTCTGACCAGTTGCATGGATATACGACAATATTAACATTAAGACACCGTCACTTTTTTAATAATTGGGGGATATTCCACCTACATTAACACCACACAATTTAAGCTCGGATTACTACATTGTAGGTTTATTTATGATACACATTAATTAGTCAGCCAATGAAACTTTTACTTATCTTTAGCCCAGCTCACGGGCTGTAATTAGACAGCTGTGCCTAAATACACGCCATGTATATAAACACGGCGGAATTTTATTTCGTGTCGGTTAATGAGGTCCATCTATAAATCAATAGCGTAAGGCGATTTTCGTAATTTTCCGTATCTCCTCTGATACCATCGTACGGATTACCGTGATTTTCCGTATCTCTTCTGATACCATCGTACGGCTTGCCGTAATTTTTTGTATCTCCTCTGATACCATCGTACGGATTGCCGTGATTTTCCGTATCTCCTCTGATACCATCGTACGGATTGCCGTGATTTTCCGTATCTCCTCTGATACCATCGGACGGATTGCCGTTATTTTCCATATCTCCTCTGATACCATCGTACGGATTGCCGTGATTTTCCGTATCTCCTCTGATACCATCGTACGGCTTGTCGTAATTTTCCGTATCTCCTCTGATACCATCGTACGGATTGCCGTGATTTTCCGTATCTCCTCTGATACCATCGGACGGATTGCCGTGATTTTCGCTATACATATGCTCCTGGTTTGACCGAAGAGATTCCATACCATTTTTTTAACGGGGAAACAACACAGGGAGAACCGGGCGTGAAAATCAGACTGCAAAGGTCAAGAGTGTGTGACGACCAGTTTATTCATACAGTGGAGAAAAACTCTGTTGAAATACATGAAATGGGTTGTGTTAAGTTCACCGTTACTGTTCAACAGACCGGTTCATTTACAGTGTTAAGCACCGTTATTGTTATTAATTTATTGTTCAACAGACCAGTTCATATTATAGTTTCTTAAAAAATTATATGAACATTATATACCGTTGACATAAGAAATTCAACTGAGATTACATAGCGTGTGTGATGGCGGGGGTTTACTCCGGGGGCCCTATCTGGGTTTTGCGTACATTTCGCGGTCACCGGCCCGAAATAATCCCCATCAGCGATCCCTTCTCAAAAGGGGGATCTTTAAAAGAATGTATTTGCAGGCCCTTCCTGCGACCCCGCCCCCCCCCCCCCCCCCCCCCCCATCATATGACTTGATATGCTTGAGTGCACATCAACCGGGTCGCAGGAATCCGTGATGGCTATACAGTCGCACACGGTCTCACGAAGTCCAGGCCCTTCCATGGGCTGTAGGCCCACTAAGTAACAGATGTAAAGAAAATATTAACCAAATTCCCGTTGTGGTTCGTACGTACAGTGTGATGTGAACACGTTTGCAGTGACACCACCAAAGTTGTAAACAACTTATACTGAATTTAAAAAAATGTTTTGAAAATCGAGATTTTTTCTCATTACTGCAGTTGCGAATGAAAAATTACTGTAAAAATGTATATTTAATACGTTTATACTGGTATAAATTTGTTTCTTTTACATGCATGTGCCATCTTATTTTCAATCATGTTTATGTAATACTATTTTTAAAGACTTTTTATTTTTTAAGTCAGTATATATGCTTATAGGGTTTTAATCCATGCCATCATTGTTACTATTTTCACAAATAAAACTGATATTTTGCATATTCTTCTAAGGTCTATTCCATGGACCGTTTATATTGTACGTATGTGGTACATGTGTAGGTGACTCTATGTTAAAGACCCCGACCACCTGTTAGCCACTGGTTTTTAAGGCGACGGTGTGCAACTGTACGCTGTTCTGAAACGTGTTCCGAAGGATTATTTTTCACAACAACATACATATAATGGATCTATATATTAATAACGTAACGCGATTTGTGTGATTTTCCGTATCTCCGGATTTCGGGTTGATTTCTTATACCACCGTATGGATTGTAGTGTTCGCCCCTAATAGTGCATAGCACGGGTAATTGCTAGTTCTGTCTGAATACTACGCTCCCGAGGCAGCGGAAATCTTGCGCTTCTAAGAAGCTGCTGATGTTCACGCTGCCTGATTCGACCGTTTATGATGCACTTAAACATCAGGGGGTGCATATGGGCCTGTCTGCTTAAAAAAACTACTGATGTGACTATCAGCCAACCAAATGCAAGTCAACAAACACTCGACAGGAATTAGGCTCCGCCAAGAAACCACGTGTAGGACAGTTCTCTCTGAGCCAGTAGCCTGTTAAAACGGTCGCCGGAGCGATGAGCTGTTACTCAAAACGAAATGAACAACACTGGCCTCGTGTATTCCTCGCTTGGCTGGTAAACCGTTTTGCTTCCAGCACAGGGTCTCATCTGATTGGACCAAAATACAGTGCTCCCCTCTGGTGTAGAGATTCAGGATACAAGGTCATAACAAACAGCGCTTACGATAAAGGTAGTTGGCCTATGGGTAAGGCGCTGTGTAAAGAGCGTATCTAAATACAGGGACCGTGTCGCCGGCAGATCGTAAATTATTAGTACCCCACGGTAGGCGCTGCGGGCAGGGTGACCGGGCAACAAGGCCCATTCTTAGTAACAATGTGGACCTAATATGGAGACTAGAGCAAAGACAAGATCGTATTAAATACTACGGGGAAATATTTCGCTGTGAAGAAAATGCCTCAAACCTGAACGTGACTGACAGTGTACATTAAGATAGAAAAAAAAAAAAAAACTGTATCGGCGACAACGACGCAATATGAAATTATCCATTCTAAGTACACCGCCAAAAACAAACTTGTTTTGGAAACTTTGAGACAATCATAATTATAACATTTCTTCTGATCATGATAGAAGCTGAATGCTTTCTGGTCAGATATAGGAAGACATCCCTGTAATTAAGTCCACAAAATAAAGGAACAGGAAACATGCATCATTTTGGTTTGATCCATGAAGCAACAAATTATGAGAATATGATTATAAAAATATGATTACAAAGAAATATAAATCTCACATTTAACTGAATCATATAAACTGTTGTTGTCAGTTGAATCACTGGGAGTCTCATGTAGTGTCGTGTGTTTGCATTTTTAGCTTGCTGTCCTGTAGCGTCGTGGTTCAGCAGTTTAAGTTTGCTGTTCTGTAGCGCCGTGTTTTAGCAGTTTTAGCTTGCTGTCCTGTAGCGTCGTGTTTTAGCAGTTTTAGCTTGCTGTCCTGTAGCGTCGTGTTTTAGCAGTTTAAATTTGCTGTTCTGTAGCGCCGTGTTTTAGCAGTTTTAGCTTGCTGTCCTGTAGCGTCGTGTTTTAGCAGTTTAAGTTTGCTGTTCTGTAGCGCCGTGTTTTTGCAGTTTTAGCTTGCTGTCCTGTAGCGTCGTGTTTTAGCAGTTTAAGCCTCCTGTCGTGACCCATTTAGAGGATGGAAAACCAGAATTTGAATATTAAGTCCTGTGAAATCACCGCTTACAATAATCTAATCAGTCACTTCTCAATGTAAGACACATGCTATATTTGACATCAGCTGGGCATGTATGGCCTAAAAAAGCATTTCAGCCGAAGAAACCCGAACCGAGAACGAAACTGTCTCCTCGAAAAAGTCTTACTGGTGATAATTCGTTATCGACGGGAACTCACTGTTACAAATCATGTATGTCTTGTAGTTGATTGAAATGAAATCAAAGAAGCTGGCGGTTTTTCATCAATTTGTTCAACAACGTGCAATAGGTTTTCTTTTGATGCCTCGGAGGCATCTACCCTTCTTACATTAATCATTCTCTGCGTCACTAATATACTTTACCTGAAACTGATCCACTGGATCTCAACATTCCAAAACTGTGTAAGCAATCTCGGCCTGCGAAGTTGGATGGCGCCGAAAACATTGTCTTGTTATACATGTATACTGACAAAACGTATAACGAGTGAAAAAATTATGGGAATTTAAAAAAAAATTTAGAAAATAATCAGCAATCGTGAATAATCGCAGATAGTTATAAAGTTGCATCGGTAACATATGTAAAAACGTGATTCTCTGGAAGGTTGCAGATACGTTGTGTTTTCAAGCAATTTTGTGTTTCTAGCATTATTCTTCAGTTCATAATTAAACGAATTGCGTCATTAAAAAGGAAAGATAGACTTTCATTTGTCCAGTGTGACGTCTATGATATTCTCATGGTGACTGAATCCATGAAATCCGAAGATAGGTGAAACATTTAGTTTCAAGATGCTTGAACGAACCCGAATACAAAACTGATCACGAATTAATTGCATTATTCATTAAGTGCGTGGGAGGTTCGGAAGAACTGCGATTCTGGCAGCTGAACTGTTTGTTATTATGTTTCAAAATTTATGTGATTTAAATCAACGGAAAAGGATCTTGAAATATACAAAACAAGTTACACCTGCTGTTAAAAGAAAAAATAAAGGGTTAAAAAGAAACGTTACAGAACGCACGGAGTTGGTGTATTTTAACATAGCTGATGGCATTCTGTGAGCTATTTTCTACCAGAAACTGTACAGTTCAAATTAAAAAAAAACTCGAATCTCGTTGTCGAACCATTAACGAAATTCAACGTGACAAATGTCTACACACTTGACATGAAAATGAAACGCCCGAAACATACCTCCAGTGATATGTTTAGATGTTACTTTTAACAACAGAATTGCATCAATAAATTTAGCGTATCATAGAGTTTCTCAGTGGAACAAAGCCTGGTTTAGTGTTCCTTATTTGATACGATACGCCATGATACATTTTTTCTAACTTCTTATTTTTCAGCTTCTATTTGAATTTGTTTACAAAAATTGTAAAATATATTTCCCCTTGGATCATATGTCTCTTTACAAAATTTGAGCTAAATTGAAGGATCCAGATTTACTGAAACAGTGCAGAGGGATATTGGGGAGGCGTTCGGTGCCTTTGACAGATGGAAATTTGGGAGGCGTTTGGTGCCTTTGTCGGATGGATATTGTTACGGAACCTAATATCAACAGATCATGTAGTCGTGACGAGCACAAACCTTGTTACGGAGATAAAAAAATCAGATTCTGTAACACAAGGCAGTGTGAAATTTTTAGGGGACTGAATAAAGAGGTCAGTGTTTTTTGTTAACAAATAATTATAATTTATTCTTAAAACAAACCAAACATTACAAAACAATAAATCAATACAATTACATAGTATAACAACAGTACAGCAGCAACTCAGTACAATTACACAGTATTAAATAAAGTATACAGCTAAATAATTAAGTCCTTTAAAGCATATAATCCAGATGAACAGTTCACATAAATCTTTTCAGAGAATAATAGTCCAATTCCATCACAAAATCAATTTGTTGTAATCCGAAAGTGAAGTTCTGGTAGTGATCCCAAAGGCAAACTGAAGTCTAAAATTCGTTACAAATTTGAAGAAGATCTATAACTGCTGCAATTACGGGATAGGTCCACAAACTGACTCACACTCTTCCGTTTATTTCTCTCTCCTTTCTTTTTGGCTCTAAAACACAGCCCCCTATTTATAACTTTTCACCTCAAGCCGAGAACTTTCCATTTCACGAACAATCCAAAAGAACCCAACAATACATAATACACACGCCCAAAGAACATACTAGAACAAAGATCGTGTTTCTACACGTCAGACCCAATACGTGTGCCGGTCCCAGCTCGCGCGTCTCCCATGGCAACGGACAATGCTAGCGCTTCACGGGCACATGTAAGACTGCTGCACACAATAAGAGAGATACCTGTAACAATATTGGGGAGGCGTTCGGTGCCTATGTCAGATGGATATTGGGGAGGCGTTTGGTGCCTTTGTCAGATGGATATTAGGAAGGCGTTTTGTGCCTTTGTCAGATAGACATTAGGAAAGTGTTTTGTGCCTTTGTCAATAGGTCTGCGCGACATTATCGATATATCGGTTTATCGCGATATGGTTACTCGCATATTGCGTATCGCGATACAGTTTTGAAATGTCCATATTTTTCGATATTTTGTTAAACATGTAAATTAATTATTTTAAAATGTAAAATTATATTTCTGTTTCATAGCATTACTTCCAAATGGCCTGTGATTTATGACAGGCTTGAAGTAAAAGCCGCTGCCGTGTCTTTAGAAATATTCAAGTAAGCCTGGTCTATCTGGTATAATAACAAACAGTTCGGCTGCCAGAAGCGCAGTTCTTCCGAACCTCCCACGCATTTAATGAACAATGCAGTTAATTGTTGATCAGTTTTGTATTCGGGTTCGATCAAGCATCTTGAAGCTATACACTTGTGTGCCACCGGCATGGGTTAATTCAAATCGACCCTACTCTAATTCACCCTAATATAAATAACCTTATATTTAAGGTGTGTCCACGAGACGCATCAATGGCATAGGTATTATTCATATTAGTACATAACAAATTAACATGACGTAACAGTAGAAAGCTAAAGAGAACATATGAGTATATATCAGCAGTATGAACACACCGACTTTACTGCAGTGGCAGACCAATCTCAACTGGTAATGATCGTTGAGAAATGATTGCTGAATTATGCAATCATTATAAATATTACTAGAAGAATAAATTACCTTTATTTAAAAGAAAGAAAAAATATACAGGTTCGTATATAGACATGCTCTAAGCCATGTTACAGCTAAAACATGAAAGTTTTCATGAGGAAACTCTCTCAGAACACACCACAGACACCTGTTTAAATTTTAATACTGCAGCCCGTCCAATATCATGTCTGACCTGGCGGGCTCATGGTTGTGAAATGAACCCACGGAAAATGGGTAAGTCGTTGAATCAAGATATGGATACACAGAATGATGCGGGTTTTAATTTAACTGACTTGATGTCGCTTCAGCATTAACCGCAAGAGTGCGCCGACTCCATTAGGTGCAAGTTTAAGTACATCCACTTCTCGAGGAAGCGTGCGCGGCCTACCAAGCATATACCAATCATCCACAGGTTAAAGAAGATATATAGGGATTTAAAGCTGTTATCCACACTCATACTTACACACGTGTATGCTCTCTCTCTCTCTCTCTCTCTCTCTCTCTCTCTCTCTCTCTCTGACTCGGGTTCCAAATTACTCGGACTCGAAGTGGACTTGGACCTCAAGGACTCGAGTGGCCTGGACTAAGACTTGCACTCGGACCCGGATGGTGTGGACCCGACTACATTACTGATGTGCATATCTTATATGAATTAATGTTAAACGCCTGTAATTTATCTGCAGCAGCCGCGAGTCAGCCCGGCCTGTGGGGAGGGGGGGGGGGGGGGCCTCGGATGGTGTGGACCCGACTACATTACTGATGTGCATATCTTATATGAATTAATGCTAAACGCCTGTAATTTATCTGCAGCAGCCGCGAGTCAGCCCGGCCTGTGGGGCGGGGGGTTGGGGGGGGGGGGGGAGGGGACTCGGATGGTGTGGACCCGACTACATTACTGATGTGCATATCTTATATGAATTAATGCTAAACGCCTGTAATTTATCTGCAGCAGCCGCGAGTCAGCCCGGCCTGTGGGGGGGGGGGGGGGGGGGGGGGCCTCGGATGGTGTGGACCCGACTACATTACTGATGTGCATATCTTATATGAATTAATGCTAAACGCCTGTAATTTATCTGCAGCAGCCGCGAGTCAGCCCGGCCTGTGGGGCGGGGGGGGGGGGGGGGGGCCTCGGATGGTGTGGACCCGACTACATTACTGATGTGCATATCTTATATGAATTAATGTTAAACGCCTGTAATTTATCTGCAGCAGCCGCGAGTCAGCCCGGCCTGTGGGGCGGGGGGTTGGGGGGGGGGGGGGGGGCTCGGATGGTGTGGACCCGACTACATTACTGATGTGCATATCTTATATGAATTAATGTTAAACGCCTGTAATTTACCTGCAGCAGCCGCGAGTCAGCCCGGCCTGTGGGGCGGGGGGGGGGGGGGATTATAATCACCATTTTTAATGGTCTAGGTGGCAAATAAACGACAACCTAATAGGCCAAAAAATCTAGAAATCAAGGGGATAACGACAGCTCGCTTTAATGCCCGATAACAGTAAAAGAAAAAACGTAACCTGAAGGAAGAATCAATTTAATCACAGCAAACAATACGCCTCAAGCAACACGTTATAGCTACGCTGGCCAAACGCATTATGTTTTAACGTTTCCCTTTTTTTCACTACTTTTTACTGGATCTGCAGACTCATGCCACAGGGAACTGAGTCCGGATAGGATGTACTGGATGGATCCACTATCGATCCTCAACCAGCGGTTGTGCCGGTGTAACATCTTGTCACGTACTAAGTCACAAGCACAGGGCCGACCAATCGTTATTACGCATATACGAGCTCCGGCTGTTTATAACTCGCTATCTCGCCAGGACTGTTCCAGTTCCCATTACGAGCTTCAAGCAGGCTGCACTGCTGGCACTCTCTACCGGGCAAAGTTGGTGCTGGCATGCAATTTATCTCAAGTATTAGTTCTTTTGTTCCAGAAAGGTAAGTGAAGTAACCTACACACATTATCATTATCTGGCCATATTGAACTGACTGGAAACGGAACAAAAAGTTTTTCATTTTCAGGCGGTATCAGTTTGCTTTCACCCTAACTCAGGAATAGGTAACTAAATGATACTAATTCACGGGTTAACTTTGTCTCTTGTATTTTAGGTGTCGTACAAATTACCAATGGAAATAAAACGGACGTCGTATATAACATTTTGTCCAGGCCCTGAGGGGAGTCTTAATAAATCTTTTAAAATTTCCTTCGATTGCTCTGGGATTTAATGAGAGTGGCATTTTTATTTTCTATTTGATGTTTATAAATTAATAAAATCTGCACCCTAATAGTTCTATATTAAATAAAAATACATGAGGAGCCGCATTTAAGAGTACAGAAATACCCAAAATATAGGTCACTTACAAGTCGGGTGAAGGTAAATACAAATGTACCTTTCTTTTTATCTTCTTGTATCGTGTCTCAGGCACAGAAATAGAAACTATTGAAAGCTCTTGCAAACATATAATATAAACAATGTCTATACAGCACGGACAAATTCCGTGACCGTTCATTGGCAGCCAGTAATGCTTTCACGGGACAGGGTTGTATTTACTGTTGATGAGTGACACTTATCTGGATGTCCGGGAACAAAGCATGCTAATCCATAGACAGTAAGTCGGAGTCTTGGTTCAATAAACATTGACAAGAGGTCAGCTTGCCTCGTCTACGATCAATTTGTCCGTACTTTATTTTGTAAAGCACACACTCGATCCGTTATGGAAAACCCTCGGTGGAAGACGAAGTCAATAGAACAAGCTTTATTTTCTTACAGCCTTGGGTGCAAATTAAACGGATCGTATGATGATATCCATTGTAAACAATAAACTAGTCTAGAAACCTTAGGTACCCTTTAACGGGGCCTTTTGTGACACGCCACTGAGAGTCGTCCACTTAACAGGACATCCTTTTCTTGAAAGACCATTAATTAAATTACCATAACCGACAGAATAGGTATATTAGACAGGATCACTCTTGTCGAATGCAGATGTATTGAACATGTCGAGTCATGTTTAAAAAAAAACGACTACTATGTGCATAGATATATTACATTAATTCTTAATTAACTGACTTTCACAAAAGCAGCCAACAAAATGGTGAAGCTTCGATCACCCCTAAGATCCCCCGTTTTTTGTTATTTTATGCGCATTCTGAATTTTCAAGCTCCGGTTATCTTATATGGAATAACGGAAGTTGGAAACGTTATCTGATAAAGTAAACATAATCACATCAGTGTTTATTCTGTATTCAGTGAATATACAGAATATGTTCCAATATACAGGATTCCATTTAAGTGCTTGTTGTTTTATGACTTTTATCCGGAACTTCACCCGCGTAAGGGATATAAGGGACATATTTGACGGGGATACAAGGAACATATATGACGGGGATATAAGGAACATATATGACGGGGATATAAGGAACATATATGACGGGGATATAAGGAACATATATGACGGGGATATAAGTTACATATATGGCGGGGATACAAAGAACATATATGACGGGGATATAAGGTACATATATAACGGGGAAATAAGGTACATTTATGGCGGGGATATAAGGTACATATATGAGGGGATATAAGGAACATATAAGACAGGGATATAAGGTACATATATGATGGGGATATAAGGAACATATAAGACAGGGATATAAGGTGCATATATGACGGGGATATAAGGTACATATATGACGGGGATATAAGGTACATATATGATGGGGATATAAGGAACATATAAGACAGGGATATAAGGTACATTATATGGCGGGGATTTAAGGTGTATATATGACGGAGATATAAGATACAAATATAACGGGGATATAAGGTGCATATATGACAGGGATATAAGGAACATATAAGACAGGGATATAAGGTGCATATATGACGGCGATATAAGGTACATATATGACGGGGATATAAGGTACATATATGACGGGGATATAAGGAACATATAAGACAGGGATATAAGGTACATATATAACGGGGAAATAAGGTACATTTATGACAGGGATATAAGGTACATGTATGACGGGAATATAAGGTGCCTATATGACGGCGATATAAGGTACAAATATGACGGGGATATAAGGAACATATAAGACAGGGATATAAGGTACATATATGACGGGGATATAAGGAACATATAAGACAGGGATATAAGGTGCATATATGACGGGGATATTAGGGTACATATATGACAGGGATATAAGGTACATATATGATGGGGATTTAAGGTGCATATATGACGGAGATATAAGATACAAATATAACGGGGATATAAGGTGCATATATGACAGGGATATAAGGAACATATAAGACAGGGATATAAGGTGCATATATGACGGGGATATAAGGTACATATATGACGGGGATATAAGGTACATATATGACGGGGATATAAGGAACATATAAGACAGGGATATAAGGTACATATATGACGGGGATTTAAGGTGTATATATGACGGGGATATAAGGGACATATAAGACGGAGATATAAGATACAAATATAACGGGGATATAAGGTGCATATATGACAGGGATATAAGGAACATATAAGACAGGGATATAAAGTGCATATATGACGGGGATATAAGGTACATATGTGACGGGGATATAAGGTGCGACTCCAATCTAAGTCCGAATCCTTAAGGTTCAAGTCAAAGTTCACCTCCTTCGACTCCGAGTCATTTAGAACCCGAGTCCAGTTTAAATCTACTCAGTAAAAGACATTTAAAAGGAAATGAGATTGTCATGTATATGTTTATGTTAGTTTACACAGGCTCTTTGATGGGTGATCATCTTTTAGTACTTGTATACAAGTCCTCATAGTATGTGACAAGTTTTCAATGTATGTGACGAGTCCTCGTAGTGTGTGACAAGTTTTCAATGTATGTGACACTTCGTAGTTTGTGACAAGTTTTTAATGTATGTGACAAGTCTTAATAGTTTGTGACAAGTTTTCAATGTATGTGACACTTCGTAGTATGTGACAAGTTTTCATTGTTTGGACAAGTCTTCGTAGTATGTGACAAGTTTTCAATGTATGTGTTTTTCTACTCGAGTTGAGATCGACTGGATCTGATGTCTCGAGTCCTTATCTCAAGAGTTCAAGTACAAGTCCTCTAAAGCTCAAGAACTCTCGAGTCAAAGTCAAAGTTCCAATAAGTTGGACTCGGGTCCTATATGACTCTTTAGGACATTTTTAAATCTTTGTCAGAGAGACAGTATGACTGCGTTTTGAAGTTTGTGTTTCAGCGCCATCATTATAAGATTGGTTTTAAGTAGGCCAGAAAACGTCTTATGTTAGGAGAACAGATTATAGATCTATGTAGATAAGAGGACTGAAACGGAGTAATAGATAACAACGCTTTGTAATATCGACCTTTATAATATCCCGCTCTCTCATGAATCTGGATCCCCCTCTGGATCCGCCTTTACGGAGTCTTGTAAACACGGAGTCATTATGTCACTCTACAGAACCTTAATTTTACAACTGATAACATACAAGGCAATATGATTCACAAACAGATAAATTATATGGCCTTTTTAAACCTCTAAAAATATTTGTCTGATCATGAGAAGTTTTACTTCTGGGTTCCGGTTTACCTGCAGACACTTGGATTAGACTTGATGATCTTTATTATTTTACGGGTGTATGCAGACCCACCAGGTTGTAGTCATATTGGCGTACTTCAAACGGTCTGTTTGTAATACTGAACCCGACATGTCTCCTGGTTACAGACGAAGTACCATGGCCTCTAAAATCATGATTATTAATAAACAAGCTGATAAACTCGGTATACCGGGCTTTTTACCGGGGTTGGGGAGATAAATTAACTTAGTTATGGAAGTTGGCTCATTTTATTTTATTCTAAAAGTTAAAAGAAAATATAGGTTTTCAGTGAAATACTGTCTCAATAAGATATGTACAAATATTGTTTACATTTATTTTGTGGCGCTGTGCTCGTGGCAAGAAATTCATACCCCGGTATGTTTACTTTGAAGACCTGGTCAGTGATGATGTTTACATTGCGAACAGGACCGAGACGCGGGGGCATTCAGGATTTTGATGATATTTGACTGGTTTCTATCGGTGGACGTTTACAGAAAAGGTTGATGTGAGAAACAAATGAAAGATTAATTAAATGTACGTTGCAAGTAAACTGTTCCTGAAGAAAGAAACAGATATATGGATACCTCTTAAGTAGCAGAAGCGGACCCAATAGGGCTCCATGCAGAGGGTCCGTATCCCATTTTCAGCCGCCGCAACCTTTTGTTTTCATCGTATCAAACCAATTTTGAGGCCTGAAACCCTAGCCACCTGGGATAAACCCTCTATTTCATAAAGCGAGAAACGTGTTTTTCCTTTTAATGACCACGCACGTGTGTGAGAGCCTGGTAAAATGTAAGGCCAGACATGCTCACTGAAAGCAAGCGTTATTCATATGAACAATAGTCCTTGATCGTGTGTTTGAGGCTGAGTTACCACGTTGCACGCATTCCGGTCTTTGCCGAAGGCAGTTCGGCTGTGCTCTGTCTAACCTCCGCGCAAGTCAGTAAAAACAGAAAAATCACTCAAAATTATATGTACATTATAAATCATTTATTCTCATATCGCCTATGTCACTGCGGGGACAATAACCCTTAAAATGAGGTGTGATACAGTGTCATACGGAATGCGGTTTCAGAGAACACTGAGGACAAAGGTGGAGCGAATACCTATTATAGGTATAAGATGTCACAGAACGTGTTTTATCAAAGCTAGAAGGACTCCTGCACGGGAGTATGAATGAGGCGTCTTGTCTATGGCGTTAACGTAGTTACCTGGTCCATGCAGACCCATATCAAAGTTCAGGGTATGCTTCTTTTGGAGCCGCTGCTGTATTTCTACTGTGATTGTTCACATATTATGCTGACAACTGGAGCAGCAATCCAGCAGATGTTACTTTCTGCCTAGTCATTCTGCTCGATCTCTGCTGCGAGAATCAGCAGTTTTGCAGCACATGCTCTATTATACTACTATATCTTAATATATTTACAGCAGATTGACTGAAAATGTGCTGTCCTGAAGTAGCCGTCTTGGAAGATAAATCAACTCAAGCTGCCTCAAGATGTACCAATGTACATTTCAGAGAGAAGATTTTCAGCAGATGCTTACACACTGCTGCTTTAAGATAGTGCCCACAGCGATCAGTAATATTTCTTAATTTTTGATAGCGGATTGGGGGTGGGGGTGAGGGGTGAACAGAACATAGATTAATTCAGTAAGGGCCAAAGGCAATATAGTTCCAAACTTTATTCTACACCAAGGTCTTATTTAACAATGGAACAAAACTGTCTGATCTGAATTAGGCCTAGACACACAGACAGTTAAATAACAAAGCCATCGTTCTATTTGCTGGGCTAAAAAACTGAAGGGGTAGAAATTATAAAAGTTGCATTCAGGTTTTTATGCTTTACCCCACAAGTTTAAGGGCATAAAGCTGTTTCGAGCAAAATGTATTTCTTGCTATAAAGATCATGTAATGTTTATGTTTTTCGTGATTTGTGTCCACCCTTCAATCCAGAGGGAAGATGTAATGCTTTTTGTGCAACACCAACCCCTTCCATTTTCAAATTTAGATCCTTATCAATTGTAATTTATTTATACAGTGCTTATACCATAAAATATACATTCTACCAACATAATCAGTATTTACAATATACATTCTACCAACATAATCAGTATTTAAAGCATCTTTAAAACGTGTCCTTGGCATTTATCTATTCACTATCTCATCATAAATTTACATGGTCGCACACTAATACTAGTATATGTATATGGTCATTTGTTTTGAGAATGATGTAACTGCTATTTGACTCATATTTGTTTTCTTTTCCAAAGTCTGCCTGCAGTTTAATCTCTGGGTGAGGGACAAATGCCATGATGTGTACCCTAATCTGCCCAGGGCCAAAGAAAAGAATAAACTTATCATAAATCATTAATAAAGATCTATTGTACACATTGAAAGGTATTTTTTGTCCATCCTACTGACATTGGAGTGAAAAAGAATGCTGATGCGTGGGTCCTTGTTAAGTCAGCTTGATCTGGCCTTGCACACTAACTTGCACTCAATACTCCTACCCAATGTCTACCCACACAAGGGTCATCATGACCTCATTTGCATAAATTACAGGCTTATATACAGAGTCCTCAGGACAACAGTGTCAACAACATAAATGCATGTAGTATCAAAGCCATAGTCGTCAACACGTCAATCAGCTGAACATTATGACCCATGAATCACATTTTTATAATTAAATTATTTTATCAACTTCAAATATATGTAAGAACACCGAAAATACGAGAAAATAGAAGGTTGATATCTGTGATGTTTTTGTAATGTTTTATTTTATGCCATTATACATGATATATTTTAATAATTACCTAAGTACTCTATGAAAGGCCTGTACCCGACTACCTCTCAAGTACCGGGCATCAACAATGGACACAGGCTAGTCGTCTGAAATGTGACGAAGGGTATACTTTTCTTTTAGTGCTTTCTCTTCCTTTACGGCGGCGCTCGGGTTACTACCGTTAAATCACTACAAGTGGTCGTTTATTCTAAAGAGGATTTCTTCATTCTTTTCCATATTCTGTCAAGTCATAAGGATCTACCGTCGATAACTTTGTTATTGTTAAAGTAAAAAACTATTTAATTTTGGGAATCGTTATCTGGGAGTTAAATTATAAAAAAAATTATATTCAAGCACATAAAATAAATCTGTGTCAAGGCATTGGACGAAGAGCAGCTAACTTCTGAATCAAGCACAGAAAATATAAAGCAATTACACTTCCGAAATAAATCATTTTTCCATTTAATCTGCACTGCAAAAATTGCAAACTTATTATTACGTATCGTGTATTAAAGCTGAATAAATATAACCCTTCTTTAACCTCATCTGATTGCATTTCCCACAATATTATGATAAATAAATGTTAACTTGTGCCTGGATTTCAGGGATTGTTAGTTACGCCAGTCTCCCTTAATTTCACCCTATACATGTATCATTCCATTGCATGAAAGTAACCATCCTCATGTATTCTTCAGGGGAAAGAGGTATTTTATACCATTCGATATATAACATTATATGGCTGTTGCCGTTCATCGTAACATATATCATCAATGCCAAATCTCTGTTACATTAAACTGGTAAAAATGCAGGTTCGTAAAAGGTAAGCTCAGAATATCAGAAAAAGATTACAGCGGGTTTAATCCAGCATACACCTTTATCATGGCATGCCCTGTACTGAGGCCCCTCTTACGGCTGTATGGCCCGTTTGTGGCTTTCATGCAAGGTAATATTCTTGAAGTAACTGGATACCAATGCCACGTCTGCAATAAGTTTTGTTAATGGTATTTCAACAACGTCTTTGCGTCATAACATACAAATATTTCAACGTTCTTTAAACAATGATACCTATCTCCTTTACATAGCAAGATCTCTTCATACATATTCAGAGAATATTTTACATAATTAAAACAATTGAATATATTGATATAACCTCTCTGTTTCAACTTCCTCTAATCATTGCCCCCTGTTTGTACAGGAATAACGGTATTATTTTGACTTTTTACACTTCCTAATAGATTACATATAGTAAAACAGGTTTACAATATACAAATTACCCGAATGTCGCATGCGAATACCGAATATCGAATGTCACGAATTTATGTGATTTTTGTGATATTCGCTGATGAAAATCGATTATCGCTGTTTCGTGTGATATTGGCGTTCAAAGGTCTAAGGTCATGGCGCATCATTGCCGTAATATGTATGAACTATGCCGCCGGGTTGATCAGGTTGTCAAACAATCCGTGCGCCGATAGTTTTCCCGAATTTTGCATATTTGTGTGATAATCGATATTCTCATGCGAATATCGAATGTATAGCTTATTAGTGTGGCATTGATATGCAAAATTAAAATGTCGCTTATAATTTTTGTTACCCGCATAGCAAATTATTGCTCTTAACAGAATTTGAATTTTCAAGAGAATATCAGAAATGAGTCCCCGCTGTCCAGCCGATATATCTGCCGACCAGCTTAGTTGCAGGTCAATGCATAGGGTTAAATACAGGAACAAAAGCTGGTTTGCCGGGGTAATGTTTGTGTTGTGCGAGGTGCCTGTAGAGGCCAGGCATGAGACAAGAGAAAATGTCCACAGTCAATGTGTGGCCCCCTTGTCAAAACGTTTCGAGTTTTGCGCCCGAATTGCGTGCGATTATCGAATATCGAATATTTGCACGCGAATATCGAATATTGAATTTCACTGATTGTAGTGTTATTCGCTTGATATGAGTGATATTTAATTTCGCATGTGAATATCGAAAATCCCTGAAATAGAGTGATATTCAATATTCACATGCGAATATCGGAAATCTCTAATTTGAGTGATGTCCGATAATTGCATGATATGATATCAGTGATATTTGATTTTGCATTCGAATATCGAATATCCCTGACTCGAGTGATGTTCGATATTAATATGCAAATATCGAATATCCCTAATTTGAGTGAAATTCGATATTCACATGCGAATATCAAATATTTAAAAAACCCTCATTCGAGTGATATTTAATATTTACATGCGAATATCGAATATCCCTGATTTGAGTGATATTTGATATTCACATGATATGAGTGATATTCGATTTTGCATTCGAATATCGAATATCGGTCCAACTTCAGTCCCGTGGGGGGAGGGGTCGTAGGATGAAATTCATTCCCTACTTTGAAATATTCCTTTAATCGCACAGTCTATGACTTTAGACTGCGTCCAGAAAATTATCTTATATTAATGTTTATATAAATTTTATGCATAATGTGCATTTTATGCATTATGTTTATTTATTTTATGCATAACTAAAATAAAACTGACCAATACAATGATAAACTGATAACAAAAGAATAGATAAATGATATTATAATTATTATAATTATTATTATAAGAAGTAGTATTGTTACCAGAGGTAGAAGTAGTAGTAGTAGTAGTAGCAGTAGTAGTAGAAGTATAAAATATGCGCTTTGATTTAGATTATGGGGAGCATCACTGACCTTAACATGTTTTTTTTATTCAGCATTCTATGTTTCACGTATTTATTTCAATAAAATCATCATCTGTCAATAGTGTATGCGGTTATGTCTAAATTCTTGATTCTGTCAAATTCAATTCTCAAATAGATTTTCCTAACATACTTTAGTCTTCTGATATATATATATATATATATATATATATATATATATATATATATATATATATATATATATATATATATATATATATATATATAGCGATCACCCTTTGTCCGTCCTAGATCCGTCCGGCTGTTAAATGGGAACAAACTGTTACCGTCAGACCTAGAAACTTTTATACCTGAGTATCCAAGGAGGTCATAGGCAATTCTCCATGGAAACCTAAAAATAGGTCATTGTGCTATATATTTTGCAGGCTTAGGGCCAAAAACATGATTTTGATCACCCAGACGGTTTGACGAGGCACAATATTTTAACCATTAGGCCTAGAATCTTGGGAGGTCCTATATAAACCTGAAACTAGGCCTTGATGACCTGTATTCTGCGAGCTATTGTTGAGAACATCAATATGAGAACCGAGACAGTCAGAAAGGGCACAAAACTCACTGTTATACCTAGAACCTTTCTTATGTTACATCCTTGGAGGTCCTTTGCAAATCTCCATTGAATCATGAAATTCGTTCACTGTGACCTATGAGCTGTAGGATAAAGTAGATTTTAGCACTGTGAAAGTCAGATGGAAAAAAAATCAAAATGGTTGGACCTAGAAGCTTCTTACTTAAAATTACAGAAGGTCCCTTGCATATCTCCTTCAGCTCTAGAAACGTCTTCCTTAATGTGAAGCGGGATCATTGTAATATCTCCTTGAACATCTAAAATAAGGTCATTTTAACCTGTATCCTGAAGGATATCGTAAAAGAACATGGTTTGAGCACCCTATAAGTCAGATTTTTACATTTTGGCTTAATTGAACCAAGAACTTCTAATTTGATTAAGATCCAGGGAGGTCCCTGTTAACATCACTTTGAAACCTGGAATGACGTCATAATGACTAAAATAACATGATTTTGAGCACCCTGAAAGGCATTCTACGCATGGTTCGAAGTTCCAAACCAAATATATTTTTCACCAGATCATGACATCAATAATTAATACTTGCATCGCCTATATGTCAAATTAAGCAGCGCGTCATGGCATATGTTCCGCTTGTTAAAGCTTTTGATCACAATGATACTAAAATCCAGGTCTGCATTTTTCTTTCCTCATCTTGAATAGTTGGCGGCCATATTAAAATCTGCGATATATTTCACTCGAAAACAGCCATTATAGAAATTGGCTAACCTTATAACAATTTGATAATCCTCAATAGAAAAGGTATCTTCAAATCAGGTTGAGGCTACCCTGGGGATAATTTGAGATCGATTTAAGATTACCCGGGGAGACCTGAATCGGTCAGCTAGGTGTTTCCCTGTTGGTGTTCCGGTGGCAGTCAAGAAACATTATTATCAATGGAAGATCTTCTCAGACATTTATTGTACGTCTTCATTCCACAGCCAACTTGATTATACGTAATACTTAACCAAAACGAATAGGCTGTATCCCTGTACAAATATGGTTTATGTACAGTGTTGTTTGAGTTTAGTTGTTTTGTGTATATACTACTTGACCCAAGAGGCGCGAGAATATATTTGAAGGGTTCAATGATGCCAGGAATACTCCTCCACTGTGAAATATAGAGCCAAATAACCTGTAAAGATATAACGTTTTAAAGTCGATGATTCGCTGTGCAAAGAGACCACTAAACCATTCAGATCACCCGATTCGATATTATGCATTCGGAGAGGTCGGTTGCATATATACTCTTATGTATTTAAAGGAAGTATTTTATATATATATATATATATATATATATGTATGTATATATAATTATATTCTTTTCGAGCCATTTCCTACCGTTAGATTAGGATTTCTGATATTCAAGAAAATTGGGATCTCTTCTTGGCACTTGTTGGTAACAACATAATATTTTGGCTTTTTGAACAGGCCCTTTCATGAAGCCAGGAATAATCCACACTTGTTAAATGTAGTTAGTACAACATGCAACCACTCTTCTGTATAAACTTACAGCATTCTTAAGAGGCTCCAGCTTGGAATTAACATGGGATCTTTAGTTCCAAAACCGTGTCCACATACACGTTTACACACATGCGCGTGTAGGTGCATGTGTGGATATTTAAGGGATGGATTGGATTTGAGGTTAATTATTATAGTAAACTGCTATATCCAAGTAATTCTATCCTGAGGCTGATTCGGCGTTCCCTGTTCATTGACATTATCCTTGTTTTTAATATAATATTTCGGATGAATTCATATGGGCTTTTAACAAGGCACGTAGATTTGTTTACAGACAACGCAATAAGCAAAACTGAAATGAGATGAGGATTGTGTTGAAGCTCAGTCGAATTTAATTTGTAAGTTAATCTTCGAACTTCATCGTCTAATTTTCCTGTCTTTTCAGATGTTGGAGTAATCGACCGACCGGACCAGCATCCATATCTAATTGTTCACCGTGGTAACATAATTCTTAAACAGCGCAGTTACAAAAGGACCTTGCAGAGAATTGGTGTCCCTTCTGACATTTATACCAATACCTCTTCTTTAACACATGTCGGGTTGATTTGCAAGTTACGGATTGCCTTATATTTTTTTACTTTTCGACCTCACGGACAACGTTAAGCATTCCAGTTTAGGTTAACTAACTGCAGATCTATCCGTATGATTAGATTACATACATTAAAAGCCACACAACAATGACACTAAATGTTACCTTAGATGAACTTGGAGGATATTTGCGGTTTTCCAGTCACTGGGATTTGGTTCGAGCTGATACAGCACTTCAACCCCATGTGGAACAACTACTACTCAGGAACAAGACTCTAACACCCGAACTCCGCATACTCCGGGATGTCTCGTGGTGGCTCAACTCAGCGTGGACTCCGGTATTTGTTGGAATTGGCATTCTGGGAAATTTAGCTTGCCTTGTAGGCCTCGTGAGGTCTACTCTTCGGCACGTGTCACCGGGGCACTACCTTGCAGCCCGCGCAGGCGCAGACAGCGCCTTCCTGTTAACCCTTCTCTTTGTATGGATAGCGGATTTTGAGATCGCACACAAACATTTTTACCTGACTGTTGGTTGGTGTCAGTTTGTTTCCTACGGGAGCCACCTTAGTACTTTTCTAGCAACCTGGGTGACGGTGGCTTTATTGATAGATCGCGTGATATTCGTGCGTTATCCTGAAAAAAGAAAAGTAATGTGTACAGTTTTTCGATCCCGCGCGGTAATCGTTGGTCTACTAATCTTGGATATGGTGGTTTGTCTGAACATCAGCCTGACGGAGGGGGTGGTAGAGTACGACGATTGGTACATGTGTTCACCAATGCCAGAATTTATGAAGGTCATGAGAGTGTTAGAGAAGCTGGACACTATTGTCAATTTCATACTGCCCTACACTGCCGTACTTGTTATATGTATCTTACTTCGTAGCAACTTGTGCAGTGCTCAGTCACGTGGGGGCTCACGTGACGAGGACTGTCCAATCATCTTAGACATGGAAATGACGCGCACGTCCATTTTGGTAGGCATGTTTTATGTATTTTTCACTCTCCCGTCATACGTACTTAAGCTCCATCACTTGGTGAGAGGAGCCACGGATGAAAACGAAATGGTACCGCCTTCTGTGCTGACTTTACAGCAGATCTTGAAGTTCCCTATGTATTTAGGATACGCGTCCACCGGCATTCTTATTGTCCTCAGCAACAGCAAACTGCGTGGGACAATGTGTCACTTAATATGCTGTTGTTCTTTTCATGGAAAATCCATAGAAAACAGAGATTCGGAAGAAATACCAATGGCTACGACATAATGATCAAAACGACTCCCCTGACAGATATGTATATATAATACAGACTTATTGCGCGAGAATCTAATGAAATGCAGTATATTAAGGAAAGCCTATAGCATTCTTTGCAACCTGTATATCATATAAATCATGATACAAAGAAGGGACAGGCTTACTCATACATATATAGTGCATGGCACAATCGCACATGTACAGATAATACGGTATTCCTGACAAACACGTAACCCATGGGCCATGACGGTCAGCTGAGTAGCATGACATCAAGGCCCAGCATTTACAACTGTCAGGACTTGAATTTTTAAATGAACTTTATGGCCATAACTTTGCATGACTTGAATACTTGTCTATTTTTATCTAAGGTAAAATATATGCCTGCTTAGACAATACTGTGACATGACTTTTATTTGTCATTTTGATGACACCGCTATAGTGCCATACAATAGATCCATCTAAGATCAATATACATAGCATTTTTCATGACAATCCATGCGAGAAATATAAGGAAAATTGTACTTTTATATGCATTTAACTCAAGGTAGACAAGGTGTAGTGAAATGTAACGAGTGTTGTCTTGATACGAAAAATCAGATTGAGTACATTGTTATAACTGGACTGCTCTGCTTATATTGTTGACATGACTAACGTTTGGCAGCCTCGAAGTAAATATTATTCTTATATATATATATATATATATATATATATATACATATATATACATATATATATATATATTACTGAAAGGGTTTGGTTGCCATTCCAGGATCAAAGTGCTCGATACATAAAAGTAGAGCTGCAATAAGTTCATAAAATCATAAATTACAAAAGAATCATGACTTACAAAAGAACGCCACTCCTTAATAAAGGAAGTGAATACCTTAACTCTTGCAGGCACCGTACAGTGAAAACCAGCCAACCGTAAATAATCTCACACACGCACCCAATTATGAGCAAACCTAAAGGAACACAACTGATGAGTACCATGAAGTAAGCACGAAACCTGCGGGTAGTGACAGTCATGCATTGATGTATTTTATGTACTTGTATATATATATATATATATATATATATATATATATATATATATTAACATTATATATATATATATATATATATATATAAAGATATTTCAGGTCTCGCCATCATTATAATTAATTCTCAAGAGACATCCTAAAGCAATGTGCATGTAGCATATTATATTTGTTATGCATTAATTATCTAGGAAGTGCGAGGCTTTAACTAAAAATGGACCAATTATATTGAAATTTCATTTTGTTAGTCACATTAATATAAACTAGTTTCACTGACTACGTTTAAATTTTAAATTATTTTCATCGACATAGGTTTGACATTTAATTCAGAGTTATGATCCAAAGCCAAATATATATTATATGAGCTAAAAGTGTCACGTGACTCTCAGCTGTCCGTCTTAAAATCAGACCTGAACTAGCGTAAAATATGAAATAAAGTGGTGCCGCCACCGGTCTAACACAAAAGATAAAGATATACGTGCTGAATGAGCAAGGGAACGAACAAGATATCCCATATATTAGTGATTGAGATATCGGAGCGTACTGACAATGAACCGATTATAGTGATATTTCACACCTGTGAGACACACATTTCAGAACTGCTAGCCCGATCCTCGTAAAAAGTTTCATTGATGACCGAAAATGGGTCTTTTTCATATTTTACGCTAGTTATAAGTTTAAAAATCTACTGATTATTATTCAGTGTAAAGTCAAACTTGTAAGTCTCATATCTGATGAACTGGTTAAGCCAATTTAATTTTGTTTTCCATTCTGATATATGTGTAAATATATAATACATATATGTAAATTAGGTTCATAAATTCAGTGTTGAGGTCCAAACAAAAAGCTTTTTTTTCAACAGCCTTGAACACACCTTGTCTGACTGTGTGTCTGTTTTAACTTTGACACAGTACCAGGTCTACAGAAGACTTCACCAAGAGGTAAAACTCGGACGGAAAACGGGCAAACGCCAATCTTTATGGATTGGCAAGACTTTAAGTTGTAAATTTTTAATCGTTATAAATGCTTTGATCGATTTACGATGTGCCCAGCCGCTACTTGTTTAACGAAAACATTGGAAGATAATAAATGTATCTTGTATCCGGCATGTTTGCTGGGATGTTTGTGGTCCATTTGCATGTGGCATGGTTATATAAGCCTGCCGGTGGATGGGTGTATATTATGTAAGTAATAAGCATGTAGTAGTAGAAGTCATTGGTTAACATTTACCACTGCTTGAAACTTTCAAACTCGAATTAAGTTAAGGGAGCAACCAATGATTATGTATGAATGAGCTTAACGGAGCTACTCAAATGGTTGTGTATACTCTAAGTGTTTAGTTCTTTAAAAATAAACAAAAAAGTGATGTATTGCATGGCATAGTACAACACGGTTTACGAAAAGGCTTTCAGCACATGTTTGTGACAACAGCTGTTCTTGAATGAACCAAGCTTGCAACGCAAAAGGTTAGAGATAACCGGATAATTCTTATCCCGTCATTAAAACATTGAGCCATATAATAATGAACCAAAAAACAGATAAACATATACCAATTAAATCCTTATCATATTACAGTAGTTCCATGTGTATAAGTCGATCCGTCAGCAGATATTTAAGAAATCAGCAGCTATATTAATCAAGGACCGGAGACAAACTCAATATTAATTTACTTAAACTGTCAGGAAAGTGTGCAAAACATTTATTCGTTTAACCTCCTTAAAAGGCGGTGTTCAAATGAAGTATACAAAATGCTCTCTTTTCTTTTCATACTAATGACTGATTACAGATCTTAATAGATCTCAACTAGAAAGAATTATCTTCCTTTTATGTTTAATTAATCCAGCATTACGTTTCCTTGAATTCATTTGAAAGGAGCAATCAGATCACATTGACTTTTATGGACTTTTATTTTCAAATTTATAAAGAGATTTGAGTGATTAATTAGTTAAATTCGGCTTTAAGTAAAGACAGATTACAAAGACGAACCTCATTAATCAAACCTCCTCCAGGACGTTCATAATGCGGCGCAGTCACTCAACCTCTTATCAATGGTTAAACCCCTGCTTCTATTTTACGGTCTCTAAATCTTTGCCATAAATCACTTGTTAATTATTGATGTTAATTAGGGCCAATTCTTATTATTTCATTTATCTCTGTCAATATCATGTTTTTAACAACTATAATTTGAAGAAACCATAATCCCCATAACGCTATCTATACCAGACTTTAACCAGCTTAACGGACTGCGTTGTTAGATTTTAAACATTAAGCGATCCTTCCCGGGAGGTCCGGCTTAAATTGAGACAAATGGACAACCCCGGTTATCCCTAGCGCAATCAATCTGCTCTGAGGCACTTATAATATTAAAGAACATATGTTACAGATAACACCACCCTGATTGCTCCCTAGGGTAATACCGCCGGAGATGCTATTATTGACAAGATAAGCTACACTTTACATGACAAGCATACAACAGTAAAATAATATGTTAACCTCCGGGCAGTCGGATAGCTAACTCCGGCTATAGATGGTGTTTTTGGTAGATGCTTGCTCTAATTAAAGAAATACTCTATTCAAAATAATAATTTAATTGTTTAATTTGAAAGGCTACAGATCGTGTTTTTGGTCAATGGCAGCTCTATAACAAGGAATATTCTATTCTAATTAATAAATTTAATTATTTCATTGGAAAGGTTACAGATCGTGTTTTGGTTACTGTTTGGTAACTGTCAAGAAAAAGGAATATTCTCTTCAAAATAATAAATTTATCGTGTTACCTGATTTCTCTCCAAACACTTAAGGCCGCATGCTAGAACGCCCACAATAGTGAGCCAGCCCATGGCCACTTTACGTGTAATCCGTATAGTTTGATATTGTGGTCAAAAGCCATTCAAGCGGGAGCGCATGTGTGGACCGTATGTATCAACGGAATCGCGGTGCCATAAGGTTAATTAAGTAGTTTTCTTGGTGGAGACCATGGGTTGTTGTGGCTTTTGCTGTCAATTTATTGAGAATAAATAGGTGAGAATGTACTGACAGGTACCGGGCGATGATATGCATTATATTTCACTCAGAGAATGTATGTGTCTTTTATGTTTTGAAAAATTACTGATTTATTCTGTATTTACACGCCATGTGCCTTAGAGACAGTCGCCCACTGGAAAATGATCCCGCACAGGTCAAACACACAGCGACTGCCGTAGTTGAATTAGAGTGCAGCCTCCTGGAAGACAGGGTGTGCAACGATGCACACTTCGCAAAAATAATAATGATTGTATGGACCCATGACACCTGCACTGCCACCCAAACTTTAAATGAATTGGTTGGAATATTCTACGAAATCTTGACCGCTTTAGGATGACTTCCCTTGCGTTTTGGGCGATCCCATTGATGACCCTAGACACATTAATATTAATAAACCATAGCCCCCAGGATTTGACATGTTAAATTTAGGCAGAAATCAATTCATTTTTTTTTAAATAATCGAATCCATAAGTGAAACGAAAGGAAATAAACGTTAATCCAGTCTAAGACCACTGAGGACTATTATGCATCCAACATATCGGATAAATATATCGGATATGTTATAACAGTAATTTTTTTATATAATCTCAGCAAAGATGAGAAAATCAGGTATACGTCACAGCTACTTGCTTTTTTTTGGGGGGGGGGGGGGCGGTTTACTAAGGAGAATATGTCAGAGCTACATTATGTATTTTAAAATCTAGGGAAATATGATGTATATTACAAAGTGGAATGGTTTATCTGGATATGATGTTACTCTTAGTAAAACTCGTATGTGATTGTATCAATAACAAAATGACTCCGGTCTCTTTGTACATCTGGTTCTTGTATGTATTCAGCAAACACAACACTACCTGAATTTTAGCTTATAAGAATGGACTCCTCCATTGCTGGTTTTATATATTTTCGCAACGTGGAGTCCACAGCGCTCATACGGAAGTTTTGTAGTCTTATAGAGAAAACAATAATAACCGGGCATAAACATTATTATTATTCATGGTCACCTTTTAAGAACATTACTATAGAAACTGCTGCACCTTTAGTCAACCGAATACATATGCTTTTCTTTTTACTAACCGGACTTTAAAAAAAAAGCCGAGCCATAGTTTAATGCAGCAGATAGGGAATGTTTGAGTGAATATTTGGGCTATACATGTGGAGGCTAGATATATTTGTGGTCGGATGTCCAGAAAAGTGCGCGTAAAAAACAATCAAACGGGCATCCACAATTATATATATATATATATATATATATATATATATATATATATATATATATATATATATATATATATATATATATATATATTGTTACGGAACCTAATATCAACAGATCATGTTGTCATGACGAGCATAATTTTGTTATTGAGATAAAAAAAAAAACAGATTCTGTAACACTCGGCAGCGAGAAATGTCTAGGGGAATGAATAAAGAAGTCAGTGTTTTTTGTTAACAAATAATTATAATTTATTCTTAGAACAACCCTAACCCTAACAACCCTATAATACACTAAATCAATACAGTTATACAGTATAAAAACAGTACAACAGCAAATCAATACAATTTCACAGTATAATAAATAAAGTGTACAGTACCTAGATACCACCACTGTCACAGCGACAACAATTCCTTTAAAGCATATAATCAAGATGAACAGTTCACAAAAATCTTCTCAGAGAATAACAGTCCAGTTCAATCACAAAATCAATTTTTTGTAATCCAAAAGTGAAGCTCTGATAGTGATCCCAAAGGCAAAATGAAGACTGATTAAAATCCGTTACAAATTCGAAGAAGGTCTAAAACTGCCGCACTTATTTGAAAAGGTCCACAAACTGACTTACACTCTTCTGTGTCCGCTGGAATATATCTCTCCTCTCTCCTCCCTCTTTAAAACACAGCCCCTTATTTAAAACTTTTCACCTCAAGCCGAGAGCTTTCCAATTCCCGAACAATCCAAAGAACCCAACAATACACACGTTACAGGAAACACCTAGTACAAGGAACGCTGTGTTTTTTCATATCAGGGTTCCCACGTGGGCCGGCCCGGCTCGGCCAGGCGAGAAAGCCCCAGACTAGCATGACCGCTGTGTTTACACGTCAGACCCAACCCGTGTGCCGGGCTATGCCACCATAGCAACGGACAATGCTAGCGCTGCACATACACATGTAAGACTGCTGCATACAATAAAAGAGACATTTGTAACAATATGTGGTGTCATATATTGCTTTGTTATGCACTGTCAATCGTGTCTGAAAATTAGAACTCAGCTGTTACTTGTAGCGGGATGACATCTGGCGGAGATCACCTGAAATAACGAGTTATTAGTGTTCGTCATATGTGTCTCCCATATTTGACATTCTGATCGAGCACCAGGGATATACAGCGAGTCATTTATGTTCAACCACAATATTGGTAATTTTAACATCTAAACGCCGATACTATCATACTACAAGAACTTCAAGTGTTACTGAAGAGTGCCACTTACTTTCTTCTAGATTTTTACATAATATATGCAGGAACAGTTGCTTTATATGTTTGGGATGTGGATACATGCATTTGACAAGATAATGAGATAAGGACTCGAACTCAATACAAATAGAAACTTCCTTTAACTGTATAAACACAAAGCCATGTAAACATGACCAACATGTTATTTTTAAATATATGAACTTCGCCTGGATTCATGATACCAGTCACAACCGAACAGCTCTCATTCCTTAATTATAGACAAATGCTTTGTGTTGTTTGGCTTTAACTTCTTCCTTCACCTCATTTTTGAAGCTTCAGACAGGACCGTTTCATTTTGAACTATACATACTTTTAAAAGGAAATAAACGTGCAGGCCCGCCGCTGATACCATGCTGGATAATAAGCCATGCCAGGTGTGTACAGACTCAGCCTGGTCCATGGTGACCCCCTTCAACTTCTCTCTCAGGCCGGGCTTGATCTATAGGTACAAATCGTACCGCCTGACACAAGCGGTACAACGTGGTACGGCCACAAGCGGTACAACGTACTACATGCTGGATAATAAGCCATGCCAGGTGTGTACAGACTCAGCCTGGTCCATGGTGACCCCCTTCAACTTCTCTCTCAGGCCGGGCTTGATCTATAGGTACAAATCGTACCGCCTGACACAAGCGGTACAACGTGGTACGGCCACAAGCGGTACAACGTACTACATGCTGGATAATAAGCCATGCCAGGTGTGTACAGACTCAGCCTGGTCCATGGTGACCCCCTTCAACTTCTCTCTCAGGCCGGGCTTGATCTATAGGTACAAATCGTACCGCCTGACACAAGCGGTACAACGTGGTACGGCCACAAGCGGTACAACGTACTACATGCTGGATAATAAGCCATGCCAGGTGTGTACAGACTCAGCCTGGTCCATGGTGACCCCCTTCAACTTCTCTCTCAGGCCGGGCTTGATCTATAGGTACAAATCGTACCGCCTGACACAAGCGGTACAACGTGGTACGGCCACAAGCGGTACAACGTACTACATGCTGGATAATAAGCCATGCCAGGTGTGTACAGACTCAGCCTGGTCCATGGTGACCCCCTTCAACTTCTCTCTCAGGCCGGGCTTGATCTATAGGTACAAATCGTACCGCCTGACACAAGCGGTACAACGTGGTACGGCCACAAGCGGTACAACGTACTACATGCTGGATAATAAGCCATGCCAGGTGTGTACAGACTCAGCCTGGTCCATGGTGACCCCCTTCAACTTCTCTCTCAGGCCGGGCTTGATCTATAGGTACAAATCGTACCGCCTGACACAAGCGGTACAATGTGGTACGGCCACAAGCGGTACAACGTACTACATGCTGGATAATAAGCCATGCCAGGTGTGTACAGACTCAGCCTGGTCCATGGTGACCCCCTTCAACTTCTCTCTCAGGCCGGGCTTGATCTATAGGTACAAATCGTACTGCCTGACACAAGCGGTACAACGTGGTACGGCCACAAGCGGTACAACGTACTACATGCTGGATAATAAGCCATGCCAGGTGTGTACAGACTCAGCCTGGTCCATGGTGACCCCCTTCAACTTCTCTCTCAGGCCGGGCTTGATCTATAGGTACAAATCGTACTGCCTGACACAAGCGGTACAACGTGGTACGGCCACAAGCGGTACAACGTACTACATGCTGGATAATAAGCCATGCCAGGTGTGTACAGACTCAGCCTGGTCCATGGTGACCCCCTTCAACTTCTCTCTCAGGCCGGGCTTGATCTATAGGTACAAATCGTACCGCCTGACACAAGCGGTACAACGTGGTACGGCCACAAGCGGTACAACGTACTACATGCTGGATAATAAGCCATGCCAGGTGTGTACAGACTCAGCCTGGTCCATGGTGACCCCCTTCAACTTCTCTCTCAGGCCGGGCTTGATCTATAGGTACAAATCGTACCGCCTGACACAAGCGGTACAAACTGGTACGGCCACAAGCGGTACAACGTACTACATGCTGGATAATAAGCCATGCCAGGTGTGTACAGACTCAGCCTGGTCCATGGTGACCCCCTTCAACTTCTCTCTCAGGCCGGGCTTGATCTATAGGTACAAATCGTACCGCCTGACACAAGCGGTACAACGTGGTACGGCCACAAGCGGTACAACGTACTACATGCTGGATAATAAGCCATGCCAGGTGTGTACAGACTCAGCCTGGTCCATGGTGACCCCCTTCAACTTCTCTCTCAGGCCGGGCTTGATCTATAGGTACAAATCGTACCGCCTGACACAAGCGGTACAACGTGGTACGGCCACAAGCGGTACAACGTACTACATGCTGGATAATAAGCCATGCCAGGTGTGTACAGACTCAGCCTGGTCCATGGTGACCCCCTTCAACTTCTCTCTCAGGCCGGGCTTGATCTATAGGTACAAATCGTACCGCCTGACACAAGCGGTACAACGTGGTACGGCCACAAGCGGTACAACGTACTACATGCTGGATAATAAGCCATGCCAGGTGTGTACAGACTCAGCCTGGTCCATGGTGACCCCCTTCAACTTCTCTCTCAGGCCGGGCTTGATCTATAGGTAAAAATCGTACCGCCTGACACAAGCGGTACAACGTGGTACGGCCACAAGCGGTACAACGTACTACATGCTGGATAATAAGCCATGCCAGGTGTGTACAGACTCAGCCTGGTCCATGGTGACCCCCTTCAACTTCTCTCTCAGGCCGGGCTTGATCTATAGGTACAAATCGTACCGCCTGACACAAGCGGTACAACGTGGTACGGCCACAAGCGGTACAACGTACTACATGCTGGATAATAAGCCATGCCAGGTGTGTACAGACTCAGCCTGGTCCATGGTGACCCCCTTCAACTTCTCTCTCAGGCCGGGCTTGATCTATAGGTACAAATCGTACCGCCTGACACAAGCTGTACAACGTGGTACGGCCACAAGCGGTACAACGTACTACATGCTGGATAATAAGCCATGCCATGTGTGTACAGACTCAGCCTGGTCCATGGTGACCCCCTTCAACTTCTCTCTCAGGCCGGGCTTGATCTATAGGTACAAATCGTACCGCCTGACACAAGCGGTACAACGTGGTACGGCCACAAGCGGTACAACGTACTACATGCTGGATAATAAGCCATGCCAGGTGTGTACAGACTCAGCCTGGTCCATGGTGACCCCCTTCAACTTCTCTCTCAGGCCGGGCTTGATCTATAGGTACAAATCGTACCGCCTGACACAAGCGGTACAACGTGGTACGGCCACAAGCGGTACAACGTACTACATGCTGGATAATAAGCCAAGCCAGGTGTGTACAGACTCAGCCTGGTCCATGGTGACCCCCTTCAACTTCTCTCTCAGGCCGGGCTTGATCTATAGGTACAAATCGTACTGCCTGACACAAGCGGTACAACGTGGTACGGCCACAAGCGGTACAACGTACTACATGCTGGATAATAAGCCATGCCAGGTGTGTACAGACTCAGCCTGGTCCATGGTGACCCCCTTCAACTTCTCTCTCAGGCCGGGCTTGATCTATAGGTACAAATCGTACCGCCTGACACAAGCGGAACAACGTGGTACGGCCACAAGCGGTACAACGTACTACATGCTGGATAATAAGCCATGCCAGGTGTGTACAGACTCAGCCTGGTCCATGGTGACCCCCTTCAACTTCTCTCTCAGGCCGGGCTTGATCTATAGGTACAAATCGTACCGCCTAACACAAGCGGTACAACGTGGTACGGCCACAAGCGGTACAACGTACTACATGCTGGATAATAAGCCATGCCAGGTGTGTACAGACTCAGCCTGGTCCATGGTGACCCCCTTCAACTTCTCTCTCAGGCCGGGCTTGATCTATAGGTACAAATCGTACCGCCTGACACAAGCGGTACAACGTGGTACGGCCACAAGCGGTACAACGTACTACATGCTGGATAATAAGCCATGCCAGGTGTGTACAGACTCAGCCTGGTCCATGGTGACCCCCTTCAACTTCTCTCTCAGGCCGGGCTTGATCTATAGGTACAAATCGTACCGCCTGACACAAGCGGTACAACGTGGTACGGCCACAAGCGGTACAACGTACTACATGCTGGATAATAAGCCATGCCAGGTGTGTACAGACTCAGCCTGGTCCATGGTGACCCCCTTCAACTTCTCTCTCAGGCCGGGCTTGATCTATAGGTACAAATCGTACCGCCTGACACAAGCGGTACAACGTGGTACGGCCACAAGCGGTACAACGTACTACATGCTGGATAATAAGCCATGCCAGGTGTGTACAGACTCAGCCTGGTCCATGGTGACCCCCTTCAACTTCTCTCTCAGGCCGGGCTTGATCTATAGGTACAAATCGTACCGCCTGACACAAGCGGTACAACGTGGTACGGCCACAAGCGGTACAACGTACTACATGCTGGATAATAAGCCATGCCAGGTGTGTACAGACTCAGCCTGATCCATGGTGACCCCCTTCAACTTCTCTCTCAGGCCGGGCTTGATCTATAGGTACAAATCGTACCGCCTGACACAAGCGGTACAACGTGGTACGGCCACAAGCGGTACAACGTACTACATGCTGGATAATAAGCCATGCCAGGTGTGTACAGACTCAGCCTGGTCCATGGTGACCCCCTTCAACTTCTCTCTCAGGCCGGGCTTGATCTATAGGTACAAATCGTACCGCCTGACACAAGCGGTACAACGTGATACGGCCACAAGCGGTACAACGTACTACATGCTGGATAATAAGCTATGCCAGGTGTGTACAGACGCAGCCTGGTCCATGGTGACCCCCTTCAACTTCTCTCTCAGGCCGGGCTTGATCTATAGGTACAAATCGTACCGCCTGACACAAGCGGTACAACGTGGTACGGCCACAAGCGGTACAACGTACTACATGCTGGATAATAAGCCATGCCAGGTGTGTACAGACTCAGCCTGGTCCATGGTGACCCCCTTCAACTTCTCTCTCAGGCCGGGCTTGATCTATAGGTACAAATCGTACCGCCTGACACAAGCGGTACAACGTGGTACGGCCACAAGCGGTACAACGTACTACATGCTGGATAATAAGCCATGCCAGGTGTGTACAGACTCAGCCTGGTCCATGGTGACCCCCTTCAACTTCTCTCTCAGGCCGGGCTTGATCTATAGGTACAAATCGTACCGCCTGACACAAGCGGTACAACGTGGTACGGCCACAAGCGGTACAACGTACTACATGCTGGATAATAAGCCATGCCAGGTGTGTACAGACTCAGCCTGATCCATGGTGACCCCCTTCAACTTCTCTCTCAGGCCGGGCTTGATCTATAGGTACAAATCGTACCGCCTGACACAAGCGGTACAACGTGGTACGGCCACAAGCGGTACAACGTACTACATGCTGGATAATAAGCCATGCCAGGTGTGTACAGACTCAGCCTGGTCCATGGTGACCCCCTTCAACTTCTCCCTCAGGCCGGGCTTGATCTATAGGTACAAATCGTACCGCCTGACACAAGCGGTACAACGTGGTACGGCCACAAGCGGTACAACGTACTACATGCTGGATAATAAGCCATGCCAGGTGTGTACAGACTCAGCCTGGTCCATGGTGACCCCCTTCAACTTCTCTCTCAGGCCGGGCTTGATCTATAGGTACAAATCGTACCGCCTGACACAAGCGGTACAACGTGGTACGGCCACAAGCGGTACAACGTACTACATGCTGGATAATAAGCCATGCCAGGTGTGTACAGACTCAGCCTGGTCCATGGTGACCCCCTTCAACTTCTCTCTCAGGCCGGGCTTGATCTATAGGTACAAATCGTACCGCCTGACACAAGCGGTACAACGTGGTACGGCCACAAGCGGTACAACGTACTACATGCTGGATAATAAGCCATGCCAGGTGTGTACAGACTCAGCCTGGTCCATGGTGACCCCCTTCAACTTCTCTCTCAGGCCGGGCTTGATCTATAGGTACAAATCGTACCGCCTGACACAAGCGGTACAACGTGGTACGGCCACAAGCGGTACAACGTACTACATGCTGGATAATAAGCCATGCCAGGTGTGTACAGACTCAGCCTGGTCCATGGTGACCCCCTTCAACTTCTCTCTCAGGCCGGGCTTGATCTATAGGTACAAATCGTACCGCCTGACACAAGCGGTACAACGTGGTACGGCCACAAGCGGTACAACGTACTACATGCTGGATAATAAGCCATGCCAGGTGTGTACAGACTCAGCCTGATCCATGGTGACCCCCTTCAACTTCTCTCTCAGGCCGGGCTTGATCTATAGGTACAAATCGTACCGCCTGACACAAGCGGTACAACGTGGTACGGCCACAAGCGGTACAACGTACTACATGCTGGATAATAAGCCATGCCAGGTGTGTACAGACTCAGCCTGGTCCATGGTGACCCCCTTCAACTTCTCTCTCAGGCCGGGCTTGATCTATAGGTACAAATCGTACCGCCTGACACAAGCGGTACAACGTGATACGGCCACAAGCGGTACAACGTACTACATGCTGGATAATAAGCTATGCCAGGTGTGTACAGACGCAGCCTGGTCCATGGTGACCCCCTTCAACTTCTCTCTCAGGCCGGGCTTGATCTATAGGTACAAATCGTACCGCCTGACACAAGCGGTACAACGTGGTACGGCCACAAGCGGTACAACGTACTACATGCTGGATAATAAGCCATGCCAGGTGTGTACAGACTCAGCCTGGTCCATGGTGACCCCCTTCAACTTCTCTCTCAGGCCGGGCTTGATCTATAGGTACAAATCGTACCGCCTGACACAAGCGGTACAACGTGGTACGGCCACAAGCGGTACAACGTACTACATGCTGGATAATAAGCCATGCCAGGTGTGTACAGACTCAGCCTGGTCCATGGTGACCCCCTTCAACTTCTCTCTCAGGCCGGGCTTGATCTATAGGTACAAATCGTACCGCCTGACACAAGCGGTACAACGTGGTACGGCCACAAGCGGTACAACGTACTACATGCTGGATAATAAGCCATGCCAGGTGTGTACAGACTCAGCCTGATCCATGGTGACCCCCTTCAACTTCTCTCTCAGGCCGGGCTTGATCTATAGGTACAAATCGTACCGCCTGACACAAGCGGTACAACGTGGTACGGCCACAAGCGGTACAACGTACTACATGCTGGATAATAAGCCATGCCAGGTGTGTACAGACTCAGCCTGGTCCATGGTGACCCCCTTCAACTTCTCCCTCAGGCCGGGCTTGATCTATAGGTACAAATCGTACCGCCTGACACAAGCGGTACAACGTGGTACGGCCACAAGCGGTACAACGTACTACATGCTGGATAATAAGCCATGCCAGGTGTGTACAGACTCAGCCTGCTCCATGGTGACCCCCTTCAACTTCTCTCTCAGGCCGGGCTTGATCTATAGGTACAAATCGTACCGCCTGACACAAGCGGTACAACGTGGTACGGCCACAAGCGGTACAACGTACTACATGCTGGATAATAAGCCATGCCAGGTGTGTACAGACTCAGCCTGGTCCATGGTGACCCCCTTCAACTTCTCTCTCTGGCCGGGCTTGATCTATAGGTACAAATCGTACCGCCTGACACAAGCGGTACAACATGGTACGGCCACAAGCGGTACAACGTACTACATCCTGGATAATAAGCCATGCCAGGTGTGTACAGACTCAGCCTGGTCCATGGTGACCCCCTTCAACTTCTCTCTCAGGCCGGGCTTGATCTATAGGTACAAATCGTACCGCCTGACACAAGCGGTACAACGTGGTACGGCCACAAGCGGTACAACGTACTACATGCTGGATAATAAGCCATGCCAGGTGTGTACAGACTCAGCCTGGTCCATGGTGACCCCCTTCAACTTCTCTCTCAGGCCGGGCTTGATCTATAGGTACAAATCGTACCGCCTGACACAAGCGGTACAACGTGGTACGGCCACAAGCGGTACAACGCACTACATGCTGGATAATAAGCCATGCCAGGTGTGTACAGACTCAGCCTGGTCCATGGTGACCCCCTTCAACTTCTCTCTCAGGCCGGGCTTGATCTATAGGTACAAATCGTACCGCCTGACACAAGCGGTACAACGTGGTAAGGCCACAAGCGGTACAACGTACTACATGCTGGATAATAAGCCATGCCAGGTGTGTACAGACTCAGCCTGGTCCATGGTGACCCCCTTCAACTTCTCTCTCAGGCCGGGCTTGATCTATAGGTACAAATCGTACCGCCTGACACAAGCGGTACAACGTGGTACGGCCACAAGCGGTACAACGTACTACATGCTGGATAATAAGCCATGCCAGGTGTGTACAGACTCAGCCTGATCCATGGTGACCCCCTTCAACTTCTCTCTCAGGCCGGGCTTGATCTATAGGTACAAATCGTACCGCCTGACACAAGCGGTACAACGTGGTACGGCCACAAGCGGTACAACGTACTACATGCTGGATAATAAGCCATGCCAGGTGTGTACAGACTCAGCCTGGTCCATGGTGACCCCCTTCAACTTCTCTCTCAGGCCGGGCTTGATCTATAGGTACAAATCGTACCGCCTGACACAAGCGGTACAACGTGGTACGGCCACAAGCGGTACAACGTACTACATGCTGGATAATAAGCCATGCCAGGTGTGTACAGACTCAGCCTGCTCCATGGTGACCCCCTTCAACTTCTCTCTCAGGCCGGGCTTGATCTATAGGTACAAATCGTACCGCCTGACACAAGCGGTACAACGTGGTACGGCCACAAGCGGTACAACGTACTACATGCTGGATAATAAGCCATGCCAGGTGTGTACAGACTCAGCCTGGTCCATGGTGACCCCCTTCAACTTCTCTCTCTGGCCGGGCTTGATCTATAGGTACAAATCGTACCGCCTGACACAAGCGGTACAACATGGTACGGCCACAAGCGGTACAACGTACTACATCCTGGATAATAAGCCATGCCAGGTGTGTACAGACTCAGCCTGGTCCATGGTGACCCCCTTCAACTTCTCTCTCAGGCCGGGCTTGATCTATAGGTACAAATCGTACCGCCTGACACAAGCGGTACAACGTGGTACGGCCACAAGCGGTACAACGTACTACATGCTGGATAATAAGCCATGCCAGGTGTGTACAGACTCAGCCTGGTCCATGGTGACCCCCTTCAACTTCTCTCTCAGGCCGGGCTTGATCTATAGGTACAAATCGTACCGCCTGACACAAGCGGTACAACGTGGTACGGCCACAAGCGGTACAACGCACTACATGCTGGATAATAAGCCATGCCAGGTGTGTACAGACTCAGCCTGGTCCATGGTGACCCCCTTCAACTTCTCTCTCAGGCCGGGCTTGATCTATAGGTACAAATCGTACCGCCTGACACAAGCGGTACAACGTGGTAAGGCCACAAGCGGTACAACGTACTACATGCTGGATAATAAGCCATGCCAGGTGTGTACAGACTCAGCCTGGTCCATGGTGACCCCCTTCAACTTCTCTCTCAGGCCGGGCTTGATCTATAGGTACAAATCGTACCGCCTGACACAAGCGGTACAACGTGGTACGGCCACAAGCGGTACAACGTACTACATGCTGGATAATAAGCCATGCCAGGTGTGTACAGACTCAGCCTGGTCCATGGTGACCCCCTTCAACTTCTCTCTCAGGCCGGGCTTGATCTATAGGTACAAATCGTACCGCCTGACACAAGCGGTACAACGTGGTACGGCCACAAGCGGTACAACGTACTACATGCTGGATAATAAGCCATGCCAGGTGTGTACAGACTCAGCCTGGTCCATGGTGACCCCCTTCAACTTCTCTCTCAGGCCGGGCTTGATCTATAGGTACAAATCGTACCGCCTGACACAAGCGGTACAACGTGGTACGGCCACAAGCGGTACAACGCACTACATGCTGGATAATAAGCCATGCCAGGTGTGTACAGACTCAGCCTGGTCCATGGTGACCCCCTTCAACTTCTCTCTCAGGCCGGGCTTGATCTATAGGTACAAATCGTACCGCCTGACACAAGCGGTACAACGTGGTAAGGCCACAAGCGGTACAACGTACTACATGCTGGATAATAAGCCATGCCAGGTGTGTACAGACTCAGCCTGGTCCATGGTGACCCCCTTCAACTTCTCTCTCAGGCCGGGCTTGATCTATAGGTACAAATCGTACCGCCTGACACAAGCGGTACAACGTGGTACGGCCACAAGCGGTACAACGTACTACATGCTGGATAATAAGCCATGCCAGGTGTGTACAGACTCATCCTGGTCCATGGTGACCCCCTTCAACTTCTCTCTCAGGCCGGGCTTGATCTATAGGTACAAATCGTACCGCCTGACACAAGCGGTACAACGTGGTACGGCCACAAGCGGTACAACGTACTACATGCTGGATAATAAGCCATGCCAGGTGTGTACAGACTCAGCCTGGTCCATGGTGACCCCCTTCAACTTCTCTCTCAGGCCGGGCTTGATCTATAGGTACAAATCGTACCGCCTGACACAAGCGGTACAACGTGGTACGGCCACAAGCGGTACAACGTACTACATGCTGGATAATAAGCCATGCCAGGTGTGTACAGACTCAGCCTGGTCCATGGTGACCCCCTTCAACTTCTCTCTCAGGCCGGGCTTGATCTATAGGTACAAATCGTACCGCCTGACACAAGCGGTACAACGTGGTACGGCCACAAGCGGTACAACGTACTACATGCTGGATAATAAGCCATGCCAGGTGTGTACAGACTCAGCCTGGTCCATGGTGACCCCCTTCAACTTCTCTCTCAGGCCGGGCTTGATCTATAGGTACAAATCGTACCGCCTGACACAAGCGGTACAACGTGGTACGGCCACAAGCGGTACAACGTACTACATGCTGGATAATAAGCCATGCCAGCTGTGTACAGACTCAGCCTGGTCCAGGGTGACCCCCTTCAACTTCTCTCTCAGGCCGGGCTTGATCTATAGGTACAAATCGTACCGCCTGACACAAGCGGTACAACGTGGTACGGCCACAAGCGGTACAACGTACTACATGCTGGATAATAAGCCATGCCAGGTGTGTACAGACTCAGCCTGGTCCATGGTGACCCCCTTCAACTTCTCTCTCAGGCCGGGCTTGATCTATAGGTACAAATCGTACCGCCTGACACAAGCGGTACAACGTGGTACGGCCAAAAGCGGTACAACGTACTACATCCTGGATAATAAGCCATGCCAGGTGTGTACAGACTCAGCCTGGTCCATGGTGACCCCCTTCAACTTCTCTCTCAGGCCGGGCTTGATCTATAGGTACAAATCGTACCGCCTGACACAAGCGGTACAACGTGGTACGGCCACAAGCGGTACAACGTACTACATGCTGGATAATAAGCCATGCCAGGTGTGTACAGACTCAGCCTGGTCCATGGTGACCCCCTTCAACTTCTCTCTCAGGCCGGGCTTGATCTATAGGTACAAATCGTACCGCCTGACACAAGCGGTACAACGTGGTACGGCCACAAGCGGTACAACGTACTACATGCTGGATAATAAGCCATGCCAGGTGTGTACAGACTCAGCCTGGTCCATGGTGACCCCCTTCAACTTCTCTCTCAGGCCGGGCTTGATCTATAGGTACAAATCGTACCGCCTGACACAAGCGGTACAACGTGGTACGGCCACAAGCGGTACAACGTACTACATGCTGGATAATAAGCCATGCCAGGTGTGTACAGACTCAGCCTGGTCCATGGTGACCCCCTTCAACTTCTCTCTCAGGCCGGGCTTGATCTATAGGTACAAATCGTACCGCCTGACACAAGCGGTACAACGTGGTACGGCCACTAGTGGTACAACGTACTACATGCTGGATAATAAGCCATGCCAGGTGTGTACAGACTCAGCCTGGTCCATGGTGACCCCCTTCAACTTCTCTCTCAGGCCGGGCTTGATCTATAGGTACAAATCGTACCGCCTGACACAAGCGGTACAACGTGGTACGGCCACAAGCGGTACAACGTACTACATGCTGGATAATAAGCCATGCCAGGTGTGTACAGACTCAGCCTGGTCCATGGTGACCCCCTTCAACTTCTCTCTCAGGCCGGGCTTGATCTATAGGTACAAATCGTACCGCCTGACACAAGCGGTACAACGTGGTACGGCCACAAGCGGTACAACGTACTACATGCTGGATAATAAGCCATGCCAGGTGTGTACAGACTCAGCCTGGTCCATGGTGACCCCCTTCAACTTCTCTCTCAGGCCGGGCTTGATCTATAGGTACAAATCGTACCGCCTGACACAAGCGGTACAACGTGGTACGGCCGCAAGCGGTACAACGTACTACATGCTGGATAATAAGCCATGCCAGGTGTGTACAGACTCAGCCTGGTCCATGGTGACCCCCTTCAACTTCTCTCTCAGGCCGGGCTTGATCTATAGGTACAAATCGTACCGCCTGACACAAGCGGTACAACGTGGTACGGCTACAAGCGGTACAACGTACTACATGCTGGATAATAAGCCATGCCAGGTGTGTACAGACTCAGCCTGGTCCATGGTGACCCCCTTCAACTTCTCTCTGAGGCCGGGCTTGATCTATAGGTACAAATCGTACCGCCTGACACAAGCGGTACAACGTGGTACGGCCACAAGCGGTACAACGTACTACATGCTGGATAATAAGCCATGCCAGGTGTGTACAGACTCAGCCTGGTCCATGGTGACCCCCTTCAACTTCTCTCTCAGGCCGGGCTTGATCTATAGGTACAAATCGTACCGCCTGACACAAGCGGTACAACGTGGTACGGCCACAAGCGGTACAACGTACTACATGCTGGATAATAAGCCATGCCAGGTGTGTACAGACTCAGCCTGGTCCATGGTGACCCCCTTCAACTTCTCTCTCAGGCCGGGCTTGATCTATAGGTACAAATCGTACCGCCTGACACAAGCGGTACAACGTGGTACGGCCACAAGCGGTACAACGTACTACATGCTGGATAATAAGCCATGCCAGGTGTGTACAGACTCAGCCTGGTCCATGGTGACCCCCTTCAACTTCTCTCTCAGGCCGGGCTTGATCTATAGGTACAAATCGTACCGCCTGACACAAGCGGTACAACGTGGTACGGCCACAAGCGGTACAACGTACTACATGCTGGATAATAAGCCATGCCAGGTGTGTACAGACTCAGCCTGGTCCATGGTGACCCCCTTCAACTTCTCTCTCAGGCCGGGCTTGATCTATAGGTACAAATCGTACCGCCTGACACAAGCGGTACAACGTGGTACGGCCACAAGCGGTACAACGTACTACATGCTGGATAATAAGCCATGCCAGGTGTGTACAGACTCAGCCTGGTCCATGGTGACCCCCTTCAACTTCTCTCTCAGGCCGGGCTTGATCTATAGGTACAAATCGTACCGCCTGACACAAGCGGTACAACGTGGTACGGCCACAAGCGGTACAACGTACTACATGCTGGATAATAAGCCATGCCAGGTGTGTACAGACTCAGCCTGGTCCATGGTGACCCCCTTCAACTTCTCTCTCAGGCCGGGCTTGATCTATAGGTACAAATCGTACCGCCTGACACAAGCGGTACAACGTGGTACGGCCACAAGCGGTACAACGTACTACATGCTGGATAATAAGCCATGCCAGGTGTGTACAGACTCAGCCTGGTCCATGGTGACCCCCTTCAACTTCTCTCTCAGGCCGGGCTTGATCTATAGGTACAAATCGTACCGCCTGACACAAGCGGTACAACGTGGTACGGCCACAAGCGGTACAACGTACTACATGCTGGATAATAAGCCATGCCAGGTGTGTACAGACTCAGCCTGGTCCATGGTGACCCCCTTCAACTTCTCTCTCAGGCCGGGCTTGATCTATAGGTACAAATCGTACCGCCTGACACAAGCGGTACAACGTGGTACGGCCACAAGCGGTACAACGTACTACATGCTGGATAATAAGCCATGCCAGGTGTGTACAGACTCAGCCTGGTCCATGGTGACCCCCTTCAACTTCTCTCTCAGGCCGGGCTTGATCTATAGGTACAAATCGTACCGCCTGACACAAGCGGTACAACGTGGTACGGCCACAAGCGGTACAACGTACTACATGCTGGATAATAAGCCATGCCAGGTGTGTACAGACTCAGCCTGGTCCATGGTGACCCCCTTCAACTTCTATCTCAGGCCGGGCTTGATCTATAGGTACAAATCGTACCGCCTGACACAAGCGGTACAACGTGGTACGGCCACAAGCGGTACAACGTACTACATGCTGGATAATAAGCCATGCCAGGTGTGTACAGACTCAGCCTGGTCCATGGTGACCCCCTTCAACTTCTCTCTCAGGCCGGGCTTGATCTATAGGTACAAATCGTACCGCCTGACACAAGCGGTACAACGTGGTACGGCCACAAGCGGTACAACGTACTACATCCTGGATAATAAGCCATGCCAGGTGTATACAGACTCAGCCTGGTCCATGGTGACCCCCTTCAACTTCTCTCTCAGGCCGGGCTTGATCTATAGGTACAAATCGTACCGCCTGACACAAGTGGTACAACGTGGTACGGCCACAAGCGGTACAACGTACTACATGCTGGATAATAAGCCATGCCAGGTGTGTACAGACTCAGCTAGCCTGGTCCATGGTGACCCCCTTCAACTTCTCTCTCAGGCCGGGCTTGATCTATAGGTACAAATCATACCGCCTGACACAAGCGGTACAACGTGATACGGCCACAAGCGGTACAACGTACTACATGCTGGATAATAAGCTATGCCAGGTGTGTACAGCCGCAGCCTGGTCCATGGTGACCCCCTTCAACTTCTCTCTCAGGCCGGGCTTGATCTAAAGGTACAAATCGTACCGCCTGACACAAGCGGTACAACGTGGTACGGCCACAAGCGGTACAACGTACTACATGCTGGATAATAAGCCATGCCAGGTGTGTACAGACTCAGCCTGGTCCATGGTGACCCCCTTCAACTTCTCTCTCAGGCCGGGCTTGATCTATAGGTACAAATCGTACCGCCTGACACAAGCGGTACAACGTGGTACGGCCACAAGCGGTACAACGTACTACATGCTGGATAATAAGCCATGCCAGGTGTGTACAGACTCAGCCTGGTCCATGGTGACCCCCTTCAACTTCTCTCTCAGGCCGGGCTTGATCTATAGGTACAAATCGTACCGCCTGACACAAGCGGTACAACGTGGTACGGCCACAAGCGGTACAACGTACTACATGCTGGATAATAAGCCATGCCAGGTGTGTACAGACTCAGCCTGATCCATGGTGACCCCCTTCAACTTCTCTCTCAGGCCGGGCTTGATCTATAGGTACAAATCGTACCGCCTGACACAAGCGGTACAACGTGGTACGGCCACAAGCGGTACAACGTACTACATGCTGGATAATAAGCCATGCCAGGTGTGTACAGACTCAGCCTGGTCCATGGTGACCCCCTTCAACTTCTCCCTCAGGCCGGGCTTGATCTATAGGTACAAATCATACCGCCTGACACAAGCGGTACAACGTGGTACGGCCACAAGCGGTACAACGTACTACATGCTGGATAATAAGCCATGCCAGGTGTGTACAGACTCAGCCTGCTCCATGGTGACCCCCTTCAACTTCTCTCTCAGGCCGGGCTTGATCTATAGGTACAAATCGTACCGCCTGACACAAGCGGTACAACGTGGTACGGCCACAAGCGGTACAACGTACTACATGCTGGATAATAAGCCATGCCAGGTGTGTACAGACTCAGCCTGCTCCATGATGACCCCCTTCAACTTCTCTCTCAGGCCGGGCTTGATCTATAGGTACAAATCGTACCGCCTGACACAAGCGGTACAACGTGGTACGGCCACAAGCGGTACAACGTACTACATGCTGGATAATAAGCCATGCCAGGTGTGTACAGACTCAGCCTGGTCCATGGTGACCCCCTTCAACTTCTCTCTCTGGCCGGGCTTGATCTATAGGTACAAATCGTACCGCCTGACACAAGCGGTACAACGTGGTACGGCCACAAGCGGTACAACGTACTACATGCTGGATAATAAGCCATGCCAGGTGTGTACAGACTCAGCCTGGTCCATGGTGACCCCCTTCAACTTCTCTCTCAGGCCGGGCTTGATCTATAGGTACAAATCGTACCGCCTGACACAAGCGGTACAACGTGGTACGGCCACAAGCGGTACAACGTACTACATGCTGGATAATAAGCCATGCCAGGTGTGTACAGACTCAGCCTGGTCCATGGTGACCCCCTTCAACTTCTCTCTCAGGCCGGGCTTGATCTATAGGTACAAATCGTACCGCCTGACACAAGCGGTACAACGTGGTACGGCCACAAGCGGTACAACGTACTACATGCTGGATAATAAGCCATGCCAGGTGTGTACAGACTCAGCCTGGTCCATGGTGACCCCCTTCAACTTCTCTCTCAGGCCGGGCTTGATCTATAGGTACAAATCGTACCGCCTGACACAAGCGGTACAACGTGGTACGGCCACAAGCGGTACAACGTACTACATGCTGGATAATAAGCCATGCCAGGTGTGTACAGACTCAGCCTGGTCCATGGTGACCCCCTTCAACTTCTATCTCAGGCCGGGCTTGATCTATAGGTACAAATCGTACCGCCTGACACAAGCGGTACAACGTGGTACGGCCACAAGCGGTACAACGTACTACATGCTGGATAATAAGCCATGCCAGGTGTGTACAGACTCAGCCTGGTCCATGGTGACCCCCTTCAACTTCTCTCTCAGGCCGGGCTTGATCTATAGGTACAAATCGTACCGCCTGACACAAGCGGTACAACGTGGTACGGCCACAAGCGGTACAACGTACTACATCCTGGATAATAAGCCATGCCAGGTGTATACAGACTCAGCCTGGTCCATGGTGACCCCCTTCAACTTCTCTCTCAGGCCGGGCTTGATCTATAGGTACAAATCGTACCGCCTGACACAAGTGGTACAACGTGGTACGGCCACAAGCGGTACAACGTACTACATTCTGGATAATAAGCCATGCCAGGTGTGTACAGACTCAGCTAGCCTGGTCCATGGTGACCCCCTTCAACTTCTCTCTCAGGCCGGGCTTGATCTATAGGTACAAATCGTACCGCCTGACACAAGCGGTACAACGTGATACGGCCACAAGCGGTACAACGTACTACATGCTGGATAATAAGCTATGCCAGGTGTGTACAGCCGCAGCCTGGTCCATGGTGACCCCCTTCAACTTCTCTCTCAGGCCGGGCTTGATCTATAGGTACAAATCGTACCGCCTGACACAAGCGGTACAACGTGGTACGGCCACAAGCGGTACAACGTACTACATGCTGGATAATAAGCCATGCCAGGTGTGTACAGACTCAGCCTGGTCCATGGTGACCCCCTTCAACTTCTCTCTCAGGCCGGGCTTGATCTATAGGTACAAATCGTACCGCCTGACACAAGCGGTACAACGTGGTACGGCCACAAGCGGTACAACGTACTACATGCTGGATAATAAGCCATGCCAGGTGTGTACAGACTCAGCCTGGTCCATGGTGACCCCCTTCAACTTCTCTCTCAGGCCGGGCTTGATCTATAGGTACAAATCGTACCGCCTGACACAAGCGGTACAACGTGGTACGGCCACAAGCGGTACAACGTACTACATGCTGGATAATAAGCCATGCCAGGTGTGTACAGACTCAGCCTGATCCATGGTGACCCCCTTCAACTTCTCTCTCAGGCCGGGCTTGATCTATAGGTACAAATCGTACCGCCTGACACAAGCGGTACAACGTGGTACGGCCACAAGCGGTACAACGTACTACATGCTGGATAATAAGCCATGCCAGGTGTGTACAGACTCAGCCTGGTCCATGGTGACCCCCTTCAACTTCTCCCTCAGGCCGGGCTTGATCTATAGGTACAAATCGTACCGCCTGACACAAGCGGTACAACGTGGTACGGCCACAAGCGGTACAACGTACTACATGCTGGATAATAAGCCATGCCAGGTGTGTACAGACTCAGCCTGCTCCATGGTGACCCCCTTCAACTTCTCTCTCAGGCCGGGCTTGATCTATAGGTACAAATCGTACCGCCTGACACAAGCGGTACAACGTGGTACGGCCACAAGCGGTACAACGTACTACATGCTGGATAATAAGCCATGCCAGGTGTGTACAGACTCAGCCTGCTCCATGGTGACCCCCTTCAACTTCTCTCTCAGGCCGGGCTTGATCTATAGGTACAAATCGTACCGCCTGACACAAGCGGTACAACGTGGTACGGCCACAAGCGGTACAACGTACTACATGCTGGATAATAAGCCATGCCAGGTGTGTACAGACTCAGCCTGGTCCATGGTGACCCCCTTCAACTTCTCTCTCTGGCCGGGCTTGATCTATAGGTACAAATCGTACCGCCTGACACAAGCGGTACAACGTGGTACGGCCACAAGCGGTACAACGTACTACATCCTGGATAATAAGCCATGCCAGGTGTGTACAGACTCAGCCTGGTCCATGGTGACCCCCTTCAACTTCTCTCTCAGGCCGGGCTTGATCTATAGGTACAAATCGTACCGCCTGACACAAGCGGTACAACGTGGTACGGCCACAAGCGGTACAACGTACTACATGCTGGATAATAAGCCATGCCAGGTGTGTACAGACTCAGCCTGGTCCATGGTGACCCCCTTCAACTTCTCTCTCAGGCCGGGCTTGATCTATAGGTACAAATCGTACCGCCTGACACAAGCGGTACAACGTGGTACGGCCACAAGCGGTACAACGCACTACATGCTGGATAATAAGCCATGCCAGGTGTGTACAGACTCAGCCTGGTCCATGGTGACCCCCTTCAACTTCTCTCTCAGGCCGGGCTTGATCTATAGGTACAAATCGTACCGCCTGACACAAGCGGTACAACGTGGTACGGCCACAAGCGGTACAACGTACTACATGCTGGATAATAAGCCATGCCAGGTGTGTACAGACTCAGCCTGGTCCATGGTGACCCCCTTCAACTTCTCTCTCAGGCCGGGCTTGATCTATAGGTACAAATCGTACCGCCTGACACAAGCGGTACAACGTGGTACGGCCACAAGCGGTACAACGTACTACATGCTGGATAATAAGCCATGCCAGGTGTGTACAGACTCAGCCTGATCCATGGTGACCCCCTTCAACTTCTCTCTCAGGCCGGGCTTGATCTATAGGTACAAATCGTACCGCCTGACACAAGCGGTACAACGTGGTACGGCCACAAGCGGTACAACGTACTACATGCTGGATAATAAGCCATGCCAGGTGTGTACAGACTCAGCCTGGTCCATGGTGACCCCCTTCAACTTCTCCCTCAGGCCGGGCTTGATCTATAGGTACAAATCGTACCGCCTGACACAAGCGGTACAACGTGGTACGGCCACAAACGGTACAACGTACTACATGCTGGATAATAAGCCATGCCAGGTGTGTACAGACTCAGCCTGCTCCATGGTGACCCCCTTCAACTTCTCTCTCAGGCCGGGCTTGATCTATAGGTACAAATCGTACCGCCTGACACAAGCGGTACAACGTGGTACGGCCACAAGCGGTACAACGTACTACATGCTGGATAATAAGCCATGCCAGGTGTGTACAGACTCAGCCTGCTCCATGGTGACCCCCTTCAACTTCTCTCTCAGGCCGGGCTTGATCTATAGGTACAAATCGTACCGCCTGACACAAGCGGTACAACGTGGTACGGCCACAAGCGGTACAACGTACTACATGCTGGATAATAAGCCATGCCAGGTGTGTACAGACTCAGCCTGGTCCATGGTGACCCCCTTCAACTTCTCTCTCTGGCCGGGCTTGATCTATAGGTACAAATCGTACCGCCTGACACAAGCGGTACAACGTGGTACGGCCACAAGCGGTACAACGTACTACATCCTGGATAATAAGCCATGCCAGGTGTGTACAGACTCAGCCTGGTCCATGGTGACCCCCTTCAACTTCTCTCTCAGGCCGGGCTTGATCTATAGGTACAAATCGTACCGCCTGACACAAGCGGTACAACGTGGTACGGCCACAAGCGGTACAACGTACTACATGCTGGATAATAAGCCATGCCAGGTGTGTACAGACTCAGCCTGGTCCATGGTGACCCCCTTCAACTTCTCTCTCAGGCCGGGCTTGATCTATAGGTACAAATCGTACCGCCTGACACAAGCGGTGCAACGTGGTACGGCCACAAGCGGTACAACGCACTACATGCTGGATAATAAGCCATGCCAGGTGTGTACAGACTCAGCCTGGTCCATGGTGACCCCCTTCAACTTCTCTCTCAGGCCGGGCTTGATCTATAGGTACAAATCGTACCGCCTGACACAAGCGGTACAACGTGGTAAGGCCACAAGCGGTACAACGTACTACATGCTGGATAATAAGCCATGCCAGGTGTGTACAGACTCAGCCTGGTCCATGGTGACCCCCTTCAACTTCTCTCTCAGGCCGGGCTTGATCTATAGGTACAAATCGTACCGCCTGACACAAGCGGTACAACGTGGTACGGCCACAAGCGGTACAACGTACTACATCCTGGATAATAAGCCATGCCAGGTGTGTACAGACTCAGCCTGGTCCATGGTGACCCCCTTCAACTTCTCTCTCAGGCCGGGCTTGATCTATAGGTACAAATCGTACCGCCTGACACAAGCGGTACAACGTGGTACGGCCACAAGCGGTACAACGTACTACATGCTGGATAATAAGCCATGCCAGGTGTGTACAGACTCAGCCTGGTCCATGGTGACCCCCTTCAACTTCTCTCTCAGGCCGGGCTTGATCTATAGGTACAAATCGTACCGCCTGACACAAGCGGTACAACGTGGTACGGCCACAAGCGGTACAACGTTCTACATGCTGGATAATAAGCCATGCCAGGTGTGTACAGACTCAGCCTGGTCCATGGTGACCCCCTTCAACTTCTCTCTCAGGCCGGGCTTGATCTATAGGTACAAATCGTACCGCCTGACACAAGCGGTACAACGTGGTACGGCCACAAGCGGTACAACGTACTACATGCTGGATAATAAGCCATGCCAGGTGTGTACAGACTCAGCCTGGTCCATGGTGACCCCCTTCAACTTCTCTCTCAGGCCGGGCTTGATCTATAGGTACAAATCGTACCGCCTGACACAAGCGGTACAACGTGGTACGGCCACAAGCGGTACAACGTACTACATGCTGGATAATAAGCCATGCCAGCTGTGTACAGACTCAGCCTGGTCCAGGGTGACCCCCTTCAACTTCTCTCTTAGGCCGGGCTTGATCTATAGGTACAAATCGTACCGCCTGACACAAGCGGTACAACGTGGTACGGCCACAAGCGGTACAACGTACTACATGCTGGATAATAAGCCATGCCAGGTGTGTACAGACTCAGCCTGGTCCATGGTGACCCCCTTCAACTTCTCTCTCAGGCCGGGCTTGATCTATAGGTACAAATCGTACCGCCTGACACAAGCGGTACAACGTGGTACGGCCAAAAGCGGTACAACGTACTACATGCTGGATAATAAGCCATGCCAGGTGTGTACAGACTCAGCCTGGTCCATGGTGACCCCCTTCAACTTCTCTCTCAGGCCGGGCTTGATCTATAGGTACAAATCGTACCGCCTGACACAAGCGGTACAACGTGGTACGGCCACAAGCGGTACAACGTACTACATGCTGGATAATAAGCCATGCCAGGTGTGTACAGACTCAGCCTGGTCCATGGTGACCCCCTTCAACTTCTCTCTCAGGCCGGGCTTGATCTATAGGTACAAATCGTACCGCCTGACACAAGCGGTACAACGTGGTACGGCCACAAGCGGTACAACGTACTACATGCTGGATAATAAGCCATGCCAGGTGTGTACAGACTCAGCCTGGTCCATGGTGACCCCCTTCAACTTCTCTCTCAGGCCGGGCTTGATCTATAGGTACAAATCGTACCGCCTGACACAAGCGGTACAACGTGGTACGGCCACAAGCGGTACAACGTACTACATGCTGGATAATAAGCCATGCCAGGTGTGTACAGACTCAGCCTGGTCCATGGTGACCCCCTTCAACTTCTCTCTCAGGCCGGGCTTGATCTATAGGTACAAATCGTACCGCCTGACACAAGCGGTACAACGTGGTACGGCCACTAGTGGTACAACGTACTACATGCTGGATAATAAGCCATGCCAGGTGTGTACAGACTCAGCCTGGTCCATGGTGACCCCCTTCAACTTCTCTCTCAGGCCGGGCTTGATCTATAGGTACAAATCGTACCGCCTGACACAAGCGGTACAACGTGGTACGGCCACAAGCGGTACAACGTACTACATGCTGGATAATAAGCCATGCCAGGTGTGTACAGACTCAGCCTGGTCCATGGTGACCCCCTTCAACTTCTCTCTCAGGCCGGGCTTGATCTATAGGTACAAATCGTACCGCCTGACACAAGCGGTACAACGTGGTACGGCCACAAGCGGTACAACGTACTACATGCTGGATAATAAGCCATGCCAGGTGTGTACAGACTCAGCCTGGTCCATGGTGACCCCCTTCAACTTCTCTCTCAGGCCGGGCTTGATCTATAGGTACAAATCGTACCGCCTGACACAAGCGGTACAACGTGGTACGGCAACAAGCGGTACAACGTACTACATGCTGGATAATAAGCCATGCCAGGTGTGTACAGACTCAGCCTGGTCCATGGTGACCCCCTTCAACTTCTCTCTCAGGCCGGGCTTGATCTATAGGTACAAATCGTACCGCCTGACACAAGCGGTACAACGTGGTACGGCCGCAAGCGGTACAACGTACTACATGCTGGATAATAAGCCATGCCAGGTGTGTACAGACTCAGCCTGGTCCATGGTGACCCCCTTCAACTTCTCTCTCAGGCCGGGCTTGATCTATAGGTACAAATCGTACCGCCTGACACAAGCGGTACAACGTGGTACGGCCACAAGCGGTACAACGTACTACATGCTGGATAATAAGCCATGCCAGGTGTGTACAGACTCAGCCTGGTCCATGGTGACCCCCTTCAACTTCTCTCTCAGGCCGGGCTTGATCTATAGGTACAAATCGTACCGCCTGACACAAGCGGTACAACGTGATACGGACACAAGCGGTACAACGTACTACATGCTGGATAATAAGCCATGCCAGGTGTGTACAGACTCAGCCTGGTCCATGGTGACCACCTTCAACTTCTCTCTCAGGCCGGGCTTGATCTATAGGTACAAATCGTACCGCCTGACACAAGCGGTACAACGTGGTACGGCCACAAGCGGTACAACGTGCTACGTTCAGAGTCTACCTCACAGTTGGTTGGACAGAAGTGTTCAAATAAATTTAGGTTGATAAGTATTGTGTCGCATGAAGATATTGATTACCATATATACATGCAGATGCTTAGACGCCATTGGTACAAAATTACTGCCGATTGATTAGTATGAACGAAATAATGGGCACTTAATGTAAATAACATGAGATATTGTTTCCTCTCCGCGCGGGATCTTGGAACACACCTTCATGCACACATTCCTGTCCTTACACTGTTGGGTTCGAAGGCAGACATTTATGCCCTAACTGCTGCATGTACACCTTCAAAACCCTCCATTAAACTGGAAACAACACAAGCAGTTACTTTGTCATAAGATTTGGGTCTGAAACTGTAAAGAAAGGGCTTGATAAATATAAAGAATTCATGACATATAGATACTCCGGTCAAATAACCACTTCTATAGAAACACACAAGCGTTATAGTCAAGCATTCCGGTGTCTGACTTGCATTGCATTATATTTAAGAATGAACTGGTGCAACTTTTGCACTGTGAATTTTTTTAAAACTTGATTTCAACGCCATCTCTTTATGCCACATACGGTTCCATAAATATTAATGAGAGTTGGTGTGTTCAGGATTGCGTTAGTTATGTTGTGAACAAACACACAAACACTCACAAAACACATAAACTTGAATGAACGCATACCCACCTGGCGAAGGCAATTATACCATAATCTAATATTAAACCAGTACAGAAGCCCTTACTGTGGGTAATGCAACAGTATGCATTTGCGAATGAAAAATTGTTTATGGGAATAAACCGACTGACTTACATATAAGTGAAAGTTTGGCTGAAAGTCATTTAATTATTTGATTTAGAAAAACAAAGCTTTAGAAAAGATATCAAACTGCATCCATTGCTTATACAAATTCGTAAAGTTGCAAAAAGACAAACCAAACAAACATTCAACCTTGTTACGAACAACGATAAAATAATTGGTTATAAGAACTAACATAACATGACATATTTATGACTAGCAAGTTGTTGGAAGGTGCTCGAAAGTAGTTTGTCCTCCCTTGATATTAGACTTGAACCAGTCGATTTCATATACAATTACAACCATTTGTAGCCATCTGTAATTTTGCAATACATTTGCAAAAATGGAAGCCCGGTAATTCTTCCTTATGGTAATGTGTACTGTAGCTACCTACTCATGCATTAAAGCTGTTTTTTATAGTATAATTATTTGACTTACACACAGTCTAACTATACACACCTATAAACACGCATATATATATATATATATATATATATATATATATATATATAAATTTATTACATGCCTTTGTTTTATAAATAACTAGCGTAATTCCCGTTCTCCGTACTTGCACGTGTTGTGATTATTCAGATGGTGCTGTTTTTATTTAAAGTTCTCTGTAGGTTTTACCCTAGCTTGCAGCTTCTGTTTCTTTTACATGGGTAGATTTGTGATTACATTGCTTCTACATACACATCTAGGTAATTAGATAAAATCACTATATTATGTCAACAAAACAAATTATTCTAAACAGGATGAGTTTCATACAAGAAAAACTAATTTCTCCCAGATTGACCTAACGCTGATTGCCTCTAGGCGCGCCACTTGCTTCTCCGTTATTCAATATCATCTGTATTGTATCTGTGCTCAGCAGGTATCTGACTTATCCATTATAATTATGTATAGATTTGGTAATGGCAGCTACCCAGGAACATACACAATGCGAAGGATCATTTCATCATCAGCAGGACGGAAACAAGATATTGAAAATATATGTTCTTGAACTAATGTCCTCCATCACCAGACAAAACTCACACAAGAAAACAATCATAGAAACCTGGTCGTTCTGCTTCTGGTAGTCAGTATGATAAATCACATGCAGTCCAATCTTCCCCGCCCTCCTCTTTTGGCCACACCAACTATTTTAAGGGTTTCAGAGCATTTTTTGTAGCCTGGACTCCCTCCCCCCTTCCAGACCTACATGGGGGCATTTTTAGGCATTATCTTTAGTCCTCCACGATTGGACCCCTCTTTTTCCGAAATCCTGGATCCGCCCAATCTGTTAACGAGTAATTCTTTGTGGTTGTCCTTTCAAAACCTAAGAAAACTAGATGTATTTACAATCGCCGAACCACAACAGAAGACCCCAACCGCATCCCCCCCCCCCCCCACACACACACACATAAACCAAGGGCGTGCGCAGGATTTTAGCATTCGGGGGGGGGGGGGGGGCTCACAACCGCAAAATTCTGAGAGGACATCCCCCCCCCCATCTCTCCCCACCGGCCGAGACAGTCGACAGTCGCACTATGATCTATATACGCCCCCCCCCCCCATTTTTTAAATACCCACCCGTGATTACAAGACAGTACATTAAAACAGTAACAAAAAAAACATACAAAAAAACATACAAAAAGGGTACTAAATACAAAATACATATATACATACAAATTAACCTATTAACCAAATCTAGAACAGTTTTAAGCGAGTCCAAATCTTTCCAATCAGATGTTAATTTGTTTCAAATTACAAAGCCATAGTTTCTACTGGTTTTTTGCCTATGCATAGAGTTAGGCCTACTTTACGTCAGGGATGACAGTCACTGAAGATTGGTAATGTGTCTGTTTGATCAAATTATTAAGATTAATTAAAACTCAATGATTTCTGAGCAGAAAGGATATATTTCATTCAGTTTTCTCTAAAGATAATATGTTAAAGCTCTGAGACAAAGCAGGGCTTCCGAGAGAAATATTTCGAGGCGGTACATAGGTTTCCGGCCCCCTCCTTTTTCTTCGTTATAATAACCATTTAGTTTTACGGATGTACTCAACTCTTTATTCGATTTTAATCAAAGGGTGTACTTATAGAAGCAGTATACTAAAGAATATACTGTAACATGCATGTTTTCTTAATTTAATGCTACCTATATTATCATGTATATACGTTATCCACCATGCTGAACTGAAATAAAATTCATATGGAGGTTTAGCAGGCATCCCTATAACCTCAGTCTCAAGGCACGCAACCTACTGTACAAGAGGTTACCCACAGTACAGTATTTGCTTCTCATGCTTTATGTACTATCAATAACATTACTATCGCAATAACGACAAAACCAGTTGAAACTTAGAAGACTTTTTAAATATTTACAGGAACATAATGATGTTTGATATATCATCACGTTCCGCCGCAGCCAAGTCGAGTACATATGCGTCAGACATACTTTGACAGGTGTTAGATCAGCAGTGGAAGCTGTATGAATGACTGCAGTGATTCTGCATTTATATTTGGTCTTTCACAATAATAAGAAGCTTTATGGGTTCTTGCATGATAAGTTGATAATCGACAAGATATAAATAGCATACACATGTAGGGAGCCGGGATTTATATAAACAAAATTAAAGCGACCCCCAACCGCCCAGACACAAAGAAAAGCACCCAGATAAATTATAAAATAAATAAAATGAAAGGGGCCTCTCCACTGAATTGTTTTTTATTCCGCGTGAATCAATAAATAAATTTGGTTTCTTGAATAATTATATTTAAGATCACTTAACAAAAGCAACTAACCTTCATTTTATATCTGATTTAGATTGAAAACAGAGTAAAAGAGTAAAATGAAAACAAATGGCATGTTATTCCGGAAAAGAAGTCTATGCTTTCCGTAGCCCTCCGGACTATGTAAAGTGAACGCAACTTAATATATTGTTTGGTAAATTTCTTCCATGTATGGATCTTTTGTACTAAATAAAAGAGTTGCCATTAATTCTGTTATATCGTAACTATTGTATATTGCTACATTTCCATGCATTCTGATGGGCCTTAAGAACTCCTGGCCCTACCAGGCCCTTTGGACTCGACAAGGGAGAGACTTAAATTGGAAACTCCTAGGTCCAAGTCCCTTCCGATCACTTCCGATTAAAACATTATATAAGCTAACATCAAGAAGAACTAGGAACCCATGGGTCTCGACGCTTAGCTACATTTGTCTATAAGGATATATGGTTATGAGGTTATAACCTTTGACCTAGAGACCCCAAATCACAAGGAAACTTCCCCCATTTGGTAGGTGCACCACATGTCGATGATGGAAGGATTGAGATGAAAAGTTTGGCTTAAAATGCATCCACAATCTTTCTAAAGTTGTGGGTCCTGTGACCTTGACCTTTGATCTCATGACCCCAGAATCAACGGTTCTTACTTTCGTGGTAGGCCATATATAAGTCAAGTATGAAACCAATATTTCAAACCAAACTGATGTTATCATCTGGAAACTAATATGTGGATAGATGGCCCCCTTAACCTTTGACCTTGTGACCCAAAAATCCATAAGTTACTTCCACTATTGGCAAGTGAGCAACATCTGGAAGATAAAAGGTTTGGGACAGAAAGTTCAACAATCTTTTTAAAGAAGTGGGTCCTGTGACCATGACCTTTGGCCTTATGACCCCAAAATCAAAAGGGTTCTTACATTATTGGTGGGTCATATAAAAGTCAAAATTTAAATTAATATGTCCATCCAAACTGGAGTTTTCATCCAGAAACAAATATGTGGACAGACGGGCCCCTGAGACCATGACCTTTGACCTTGTGACCCCCAAATCAATTAGGTTCTTCCCCTTTTGGCAGCTCAGCTATATGTGCAAGATGGAAGGTTTGGGATGAAAAGTTTGGCTTAAAATTCATCCATAATCTTTCTAAATAAGTGGGTACTGTGACCTTGACCTTAGACTTCATGACCCAAAAATTGAACAGAATCTTCCCCTATTGGCAGGTTAGCAATATCTTGAAGATGGAAGGTTTGCGATAAAAAGTTTGGCTTTAAATGAATATGCATTCTTTTAAGGAAATGAGTCCTGTGACCTTGACCTTTGACCGTTGGACCCCAAAATTGACACGGTTCTTACTTTTGTGGCGAGTCATATATAAGTTAAGTTTGAAACCAATATGTCAAACTAAGTGGAAATATCATCTGGAAACTAATTTGTGAACAGATGGCCCCTGTGACCTTGACCTTTGACCTTTGACCCCAAATTCATTTATGCTCTTCCCTTACTGGCAAGTCAGCTAAATGCGCAAAATGGAAAGTTTGGGATGAAAAGCTTGGCTTAAAATGCAGCAATAATCTTTTTAAATAAGTGAGTCCTGTTACCTTGACCTTTGACCTCCTGACCCCAAAATCATATAGTTTCTTGCTTTAGTAAAGTTTAAAATCCATGTGTCAATACAACCTAGAGTTATCATCTGGAAACAAATTTGTGTGGATTGACGGATGAACAGACAGACAGACAGACAGGGTAATTACTATATGACATCCACTTGTGATCAATACACACACCAGGTTTTTTTTGGGCACTAGATGTAATTACAGCTAAGAAACTGACATGATTGTTGTCATTTTACAGTTAAAAAATAGAAAAATAATCGTTTAAATAACAAAAAATGCAGGTGGGGCCACAACTTTTCGAGAACTGACAAAACTATTCATGGTCAATATTCAAGGCAAGATTCATGACAATCCATGCATTTATTTTCAAGATATTGGAGGTTTTGTATTATATTTTTTATTATTCTGGGGGGGGGGGGGGTACTTTCAAGCTCCATAGCTCGGCGGATATAGGTGACAGTGACCAAATTCAGGTTTCCAAGGAGATATTTATTGACCTCCTTGGATTTTCTCTTAGAAGTTTCTAGAACCAGCAATTACGATTTGTGCCCTGCTAACGGACGGCCGGACGGACGACGGACAAAGCGCCATTCCTATACCTCAGTTGACTTACAGTCAGCTGAGCTAAAAAAAAAACAAAGTTCCGCATTGAAAAGCATTTAGCCGGGCTCCTTTGAGGCGTCCTTAAGACCGCATTATAAAAGCAAGTGGACATAAAGGCCAACGAGATTTTCTAATTTCAAGTATTTTCTGGTGTTCTTCACATGAAGGAAACTCCTGACGAGCCTGGAGCCCTTTGGTCACGCACTATTAGAAAGTACATATTTACATTTCGTAAAACACGTGGCTTCATCATTTTTTAGATTTTTATTGTGCCTCATTGAAAATTGCTAGGCTTAAATAAAATCAAGTGAGACATCTACATTTTCAAACATTTCACTGGACCTTATAGGAAATTACTGCCTGGTACGGGTCCCTTAATTTCAACCCTTTAATTTCGATTAATAACTCGATATACATGTTTCTCAAATGACAAACGGGATGCGCATTTCTGTCGCCCTATATCAGACCCTCTAGGGGCATCCTTACTAAAATGTATATAGGCTGAAAAAAAAACCAAATGAGACTTCTACATTTTCAAACTTATTATTCTCCTCTGATCTGATCCTGGTCGATCGGGCACCCCTTAGGCCCTTTGTGCCCCCGTTTCGGTGTACCTGCTGACTTCACCGCTCATAAGGCCCTCTTTAAATTAGATAAAAACCGGCGGGGACTGCCGTGCTCCATGACCTATGCATGAGCAGCAGCTTCGAATGAAGATTTTGATTGGTCCATCATGGCTACTAGAGGGTGTCATCCTATTCTGTTACTAAATCGAAACAGTTTAAACTGTGCCCTTGGCCTTACAAATTAACCTCTAGGAGCTTATTTTGCAAAAGGTTTAGGCACGCCTAGATAATTTACAAAATTGATGACCCCTAAATATTTATTAAACAGATATAAGGGGGGCGCGCGCCTGTTGCGCCCCTCTCTAAATACGCCCCTGCACACACACATACCTGCCTCTATCCCCTAACCCCCCGGTCTTAAACCCTCCCTCCCTGTTACTCGCTAGTGAGCTGTAGTAATAGGAATGACTCAGACACGCCGTGTATTAATAGGAATGACTCAGACAGGCCGTGTAGTAATAGGGGTGACTCAGACAGGCCATGTAGTAATAGGAGTGACTCAGACAGGCCATGTATTAATAGGAATGACTCAGACAGGCCATGTATTAACAGGAATAACTCAGACACGCCGTGTATTAATAGGAATGACTCAGACAGGCCGTGTAGTAATAGGAGTGACTCAGACAGGCCGTGTAGTAATAGGAGTGACTCAGACAGGCCGTGTAGTAATAGGAATGACTCAGACACGCCATGTATTAATAGGAATGACTCAGACACGCCATGTATTAATAGGAATGACTCAGAGAGGCCGTGTAGTAATAGGAATGACTCAGACACGCCATGTATTAATAGGAATGACTCAGACACGCCATGTATTAATAGGAATGACTCAGACACGCCATGTATTAATAGGAATGACTCAGACAGACCGTGTAGTAATAGGAATGACTCAGACAGGCCATGTCGTAATAGGAATGACTCAGACACGCCATGTATTAATAGGAATGACTCAGACACGCCATGTATTAATAGGAATGACTCAGACACGCCATGTATTAAAAGGAATGACTCAGACAGGCCGTGTAGTAATAGGAATGACTCAGACACGCCATGTATTAATGGGAATGACTTAGACACGTCATGTATTAATAGGAATGACTCAGACATGACGTGTAGTAATAGAAATGACTCAGACACGCCCTGTATTAACTGGAAAGACTCAGACAGGCCATGTATTAATAGGAATGACTCAGACACGCCATGTATTAATAGGAATGACTCAGACAGGCCGTGTAGTAATAGGAATGACTCAGACAGGCCATGTCGTAATAGGAATGACTAAGAGGGGTCATGCAGCTTGAAAATTAGGTAAATCTATTTCCTTTGACTACGTATATAACCCTCAATTTTAGGAGTACACGTACGACCTCGGAAATAAGGTTTGGCTCAAAAATAAATATCAAGTATAAATCTGTATACTATGACTAATATTTTGCATAAATTTTAGGAATTGAATATCAGCCATGATGGAGATCTAGCGCAAACGGACAGAAGTGGGAAAATGGATATCTCGTATGGAATAAAGTAAAGGTCAAAAATAAATATCAGGTACAAAGTTGTGATCTTGGACTAATATTTTGGCTAAATTTTAGCTTTTGAAAACCAGCCATATTGGAGATCTAGCGCAAACAGAAAATGGCGGAGGGAAGGAAATACAGGTAAAAGGGAAAATTTTAAATCTTTTTAAATCGTGGTTTTGCACTCAGGGGACCTTAAAGACGGTCTACTCACAAATATTTTACCCAAATATGGTCAAAGAAAACATTCAATAACCCAGGCTCTTTGTTGCCAGTCTTCCTTACAGGAATATAAACTGGCAGCCATTAAAATTGTTGTTGAGGCTAATTACCATTGGTGAATATACAAATAACAATTAATATATCAACTGGCTTGATTTTTTTAACACTAGTTTTCTCTGCTTAAATTGCTCAGATAAAATTTTCTCGCGGGTTTATGTGAAATGTGTCAATATATTTCGATATGACGGATTTGTTTGGACACTATCTAACGCGAATGAAATATCATTCTTTGAACATATAGTTTTATAACGAATATTCAGGTATAAATTATAAATATCCAAGATCCCTTGTGCATAACCTTTTTATTAGTTTCTCCAAAACATTTCTGACCTTACAAATTAAAATAAAAATATGTTTCAAGTCGTTCTTCAAACGTAATAAATAAGCAAAAAAATGATTCCGTGACTAACAATTACCTATGTGTATCAACACTTATATCGAGAATGGGGCGCTGCATCAGGGACACCATAACTTTATTACAATATCCACGATGCTTGGGAAGTCCCTGGTATCGTAAGTGGCCATCAGGGATACTGGTCACAAAGGAATTTTCCCAAATATTGGTTTTGATTGCTCAACATAGTAGGTTTATATCGTATGAGTTAATAATTTAAGCCTATATATTTTTTAATTTATGGACTGTCCGAGTATCCGTGAACTTGAACTATCTATATAATTAATACGAAGTTGGGATTTTTTCTACACAATGGTTTACCTACATACGTTCTGATTTGACCTGAGAAATTCGACACATGTATCGGCGGTGAGCTCTTCTAGGTAAAATTTGTTTTATTTTGCGGGATTGTGCCCTGTTAAAGGGGCCTTTACACAGAATGGCGACCTTTGTGCCTCCCGAACACAGAATTTACCAGGTCGTCGTTGAAGCTCAAAGAAGGCAGAATGGTTGCCTAGGTCTTTCAAAGGTGGTACACAGGAGTTTACCATCAGGAATAAGACATCGCCATGGACGCCATGGTCGCCGTGATTGTTTGAACATGTTCCAAACAGTTGCACAAAGGTGGCCGAGGAGGTGGGTTACTCAAAGTTGGCTCAAAGATGGCAGAATGGAGGCAAAAGCATTATCCTGGTTGCAGATTAGAGGCAGAGTCACCGCATTGGTTGCACAGGGGAAGCAGAAGGGAGGTAGGAATAAAAATGCCCTAAATTTGCATTTTGGAGGTTCAAGGGAAGCACATGTTATTGTTGCTCAAAGGCGGCACAAAGGTGCCCCTATTTCTGTTTTCCCATTGAGTCCTTCACGCCTGTCACTTTTTTTTCAGGAGGGGCCTTGAGAATGTTTCTGCATTTCGAGCTCACTGGCCACGGAGTGTATTCTGCAGTGCGCGGTCACAGGTCCACTCTGTAATCCCCATTGATCCCCATTCTTCCCTCAACATGAAGTAGATAATTTTAATTCAAAACGAAGACCACATAACTCCGCTTTCAGTGCGATACGCTCTTTACACAGCGCTTTAACTATAGGTCTACTTCCTATATCGTTAGCGCTGTTTGTTATGACCTCGTATCCTGCATTGCTACACCAGAGGGAGCACTGTATTTTTGTCCAATCAGATGAGACCTTGTGCTGGAAGACACGGCCAAACGAGGAATACACGGAGTCAATCATGTTGATTTCGTTTTGAGTGACAGCTCATCGCCCTAGTAACCGTATGAACAGGCCACAGGCTTGGAGAGAATTGCCGCAGACGTGGTTTACTTAGGGCCTTTGGCACATAGGATGCCCGGTCGGTGAGCTGTAATTCAAACGAAACGTAACAACAAAGGCTGCGTGCACACCTCGCTGGCTAGTTTCAGTTCTGCAGACACCAGACACATGGCTACGCTAACACAGTCATACTGTCAGAATCGAATCGGTCGATTATGCGAGAATGCAGAGGGGGCAATTAAAATTCGAACGTAAACTTATCTTCAAACGGCGCTTGAAGCGCAGCTATGGGCGGAGCCAGGATGCCTGTCGCGTGTTTGTTTATTGGCATCTGGTTGGCTGCTTGTCACATCATACGCACGTTTTGTTCGGCAGACAACGAACCGCCATCTGGTGTCTAAATATATCATAAACGGTCAAAGCTGGCAGCGTGAAAATCAGTTGCTTCTTTAGAAGCGTAAGATTTCCGCTGCCTCGGGAGCGTATCAGTGCGAGAGCTTTCAGCTTGATTAACACCACGACCAGTTATCCGACTCCGTTTGTTTGTTATGGGTTTTCATGTATGTTGATGTCTATACATTCATAAATATCTTTCCATTAAAACCATAGTTTCAATAGTTCATCCAATTTATGGGTTGTTCGTTCAAACACTGGAACACAGTTTGGGGGGGGGGTGGGGGTGGGGGGGGGGGGGGATGGATGCACACAATTTTAAGGATCCTCCAGGGAGTTTTTAAACATCAAAATATAATACCAGTATGTCTTTATACTGATAGGGATTGTATTAAGTATCTAGAATCTGAGCCTAAAAACCTCCACCAGAATCTCCTTACAAGTCATGTGTTCAAGTGTACTCTTTTCATGTGTAAACACTGTCACGCTTCAGTGACCCGGTTTCCCCAGGGCGAGTAGTAGAATAAATACATACGAATGGGCGGCTTCTATAAGGGAACAAAGGAATTCTTCTTTTGTCATAATGGTATATGAGAAAAAAAAAGATATTATGTTGATTCTGATTACCTCTAAAATTCAATGGATTGTTCATACGGTTTAACACTAACCCTGTGCAAATTTTCTGAAAAATACGAATATACCCTTTTGCGTTTATTTTGTTAAAGACAAAGCAACGAACCAAGGCTGAAGTTATTTCTCTGCCACGGACTTGCACTGAAAAAATGTAAACCTGAAATTTATCTGGAAGAAACTTTAGTTTCCGATCAATCTTATGACAATCAACAAAACTCAGAACAAGATTTAATACTATAGGAGTCTATTTGCCTTAGCCTGTTTTACTTCTGTAGGAGTCTATTTGCCTGAGCCTGTTTTACTTCTGTAGGAGTCTATTTGCCTGAGCCTGTCTCTCCACATTGGCAGCTTTTACTTGCATTTTCGTGATGTCCATTAATCTTCAATTTATACAAATTATCTTTCACAAACTTTCACTTTTCTATATACAGTCATATAATTCCTTAAAATTAATTTCATAGTATAGATGGCCCATTTATACAATGGCCAGCACTCCGGCAATGATGATGCCGTGCCCGTGTTGTTAATCGGAAGAAAAAAAAAACATTCTTACGCAAAATTCATTTACCTCTAAATATGCCTCATGTCTACTTCTTTGTCTGATTTCTCAAATAGCATAAATAAACATTTTTTGCTGACTTTTTAAGGAAGGAGGTTTCCTGGAGAATCTTAGCACAAGTGATCTTTATATTGAGCAACAGTCCCTGCGAAAAGCACATTACAAAACTATTAATCATATAGAACCATGGATTTTCCACGGGTGAATCTAGAATATATTAAGCTGTCCGTTAACTATTTTATCAAGAGTGGCCCGTAACTTTATCAACAAGGACTGTCTTTTTACTTCACTAATTCTTCTGTCTAAGGAAAGCAAGTTATAAATGGTTCTTTTAAGAAACCATATGGTTCCGTCTAGAATTCATTTGCCGGTGTGAAGGTTCCTCTCAGTAGTTTTGAGCTTCTACTGAGATTCCAGATCATGGAACCTGCTTGATCACCGGATGTTCCCATAATTGGGATGTTCATTTGAAGGCCAACGGTCGATCTTGAGTATGTTTGGTCTTCCAATGTCCGAGGAATAAAAATATTTCATAAGGCAAGTCTAGCGACTTAATCTCCCTAATTTATCAGCTGATTTAAAAAAAAAATGGCTTATGTGATTAAAAACAAAACAACCCGATCAATGAGATTACTACATAGCTGCATGGATGCATTCACATCATTCTGTTGTTAAAAGTACTGGAAATACTCACTTTTCATGTTTCTTGCAAATGGTTCACAAATGGTGTGGGAACAAAACTACTAGTCCATATTGGGTTTAGTCAGGAAAAGTGACAGTCCATGGCGTTTGTTTCGAAATGTGTCGGCTTTTTGTAACACGTGGGCACGAGGAACAATACAGCGCCTCTCAATGCAATTTAAAATTAATGTTTCACGTGATTATATACTATTATTTAATATAGAATTACTTTTCAATATATTTATATACTGATGTGAATAAAAAATATATTCACTGTGGCTCATCATGTCGATGATGCTTCTTGAACTTTACAAATAAATATGTATAATAGTGTTACATTGAAGGGGTGCAATTATGCATTATGGTTTGACAGATCACACACTCGCACACTAAATTTATTAAGGACTGCGACTAATAATGAAAAAAATAGGACACGAAAGTTTGCCAACCTTCACCAGCACAAAGTAAATTATAACTGCCTGTTGCACTCTTGTGAAGATCTGCCGGCCGCTCCCTAGAGTTCTTTCCGTCATTTTAAGGATTATAAAACCAGACGATGAACATTTCGTAATATACCTTATTGATTGCGTATATATATATATATATATATATATATATATATATATATATATATATATATAAATATATATATATTAGTGTGTGTAGTCTAAAAAAGGTAGTCTGGTACAATTAGCAAATGTACCAGTACAGATCGCAATTGTGATTTGTTCTGGTACAAATAACAATTGCCAATGGTACTGGGACAATTGCCAGTCATGCCAGTACAAATCACCATTGGGATCTGTACTGGTTTATATATGATAGGAAATTATACCAAAGGGTTCTGTGTCACAACACGTCTAAAAAACGTTTGAGGTGGCAATCTTAAATTGAAGTAAATCTCAATGTTGACATTAGTATGGGAGGTAAATAAGTTTTATTTGTTCTGAATGCATTAAATAAAAGTTTTGAAATAAATATGTCCAATAAAATATGGAGTAAATTCCCAACATGGATATTTTTAGTGGAATTAAGTTTTTTCATTTTCTAAATACATTAGATAAAACGTTTTGAATGAAGATAATTTTATTTTTTCGCTATACATTGAATAAAGCATATTTTTTTTTCACAAGTCTTCTTTCACAGGCTGTTATTTACAGTATACTCCATCACACACTGTTGCGCACAAACAAGCCCAATTATATATTGAATACAATCACAACATGAACATGAGTAATTTCAACCCCTTCAGTTGCTACACTTCATCATAACCTGAGTGATCACATGATAACAAACCTAAGTTGATGAGTAGTTTTACACACTCAGTTTTGACACCTCTTTCCTTAATAAGTCATAGATAGACGTGCTGGACCAAGGCCACGCAACCCAGACTTAGACGTTTTCACACCCCTCCTCTTTTAATAAACAATAGAGTTACAAGATCAATATGAATTGTCTCACTTTAGTTGTTTTACAAACTTTATTCTACTAACTGCTTTTCAAAATAATGTTCAACAATAATTAATTTTAAGCGTGCAGAATAAATATATTCATTTGCAATTATAATATTCTTGTTGTTATTCTATACAATATCTGATTTAATTTTTAAATTTTTATTAACTGTATTAAGAAATAAAGGTATCAACTTCCAATAACAATTCACCATGTTTGGAATTTATTCAAAATCTGGTATTGAATATGCATATTTCCTTCAAAAATGCTTTTTAAATGCAATCAGAATCAATTTAAAAATTGCCACATCACGTGTCTGTTCGACATGCATTACCACACAGAACCCTTTGGTACAATTGCCATTCAAACCAGTACAGATTCCAATGGTGATTTGTACTGGTACAATTGGCAGTTGTACCAGAACAGCTGGCAATTTTGATTTGTACCAGTACAAATCACAAGTGCGATCTGAACTGGTACAACTGTGAATCGTACCAAAGGATTCTGTGTCGTGATGCATGTCTAACAGACACGTGATGTGGCAATTTTTAAATTGATTAACATATTTATATATATATACATAAATCGTGTTATATATATATAATTGTTTCCCCTACAGAGTACAGACATGTCAGATTAAAAGATGGCGACAAGATCACGGTTAATGATTACGTCACATCACCTGGACTATCTATCTTCTATATAATTAACTAGCTGATAGACCCGGTATACCGGGCTTAATCCCGGGGTTGGGGAGATTTATTAACTGAGATGTGAAATGTTGGCTGATTTTTTTATTCTAAAAGTTAACAGAAAATATAGGTTCCAGTGGGAAACTGTCTCCATAAGATATATATAAACATTTTAGCACGACTGCAGAATAACTGAAGCACAACACTTCTGTGATCAGAAAACGTTTCTATGTACAACTGCTTGTATCTTAATTTTGCCACTTACTTTTAAATTACATGAATCCTAAACATCATACCGTCCGTCCGTATAAACTCATAACCTAGTGGAGACAGTGTGTGAGTGATCCTGCAGTCGCTCCAATATTTTAAACATTTAATTTTTGGGGCTGTCCTCATTGTAAGAAATTTATACGCCGGTATGTTTACCTTGAAGACCTGGTTAGTGATGGTGTTTACATTGCGAACCGGAATGAGACGCGGCGGCATTCAGGCTTTTCGATGATATTTGACTGGATTCTATCGTTGGACGTATAAAGATTAGGTTGATGTGAGGAACACATGAAAGATTTTTAAATGTACGTTGCAAGGAAACTGTTCATGAAGAGAGAAACAGAAATATGCATACCTCGTAAGCAGCAGAAGCGGACCCAACGGGACTCCATGCAGAGGGTCCGTATCCCATTTTCAACCACCGCAACCTTTCTTTCATCGTAACAGACAAATTTTGAATCCTGAAACCCCAGCCACAACCCAATCCCACCCCACCCCACCCCAGCCCTGTTCCTGAAATTGGGACCTTGAATTAGGTTTTGTCATTAATCCTCCTGGGTTGAACTCTCCACTTTATAAAGCGAGAAACATGTGTTTATCTCTTTTACTGACCACGCACGTGGGTCAAATCCCTCATTGGAAGCAAGCGTTATTCATATGAACAATAGTCCTCAGTGTTAGAGGTTAGGTGACCACGATGCACGCATCCGGTGAGTGCCGAAGGCAGTTCGGCTTTGCTCGGTAAAAAAACGGAAAAAATCACTCAAAATTATATGTACATTAAAAATGATTTATTTTCATATCGCCTATGTCACTGCGGGGATAATAACCATTCAAATGATGCATGGCACAATATTGTACACAACGCGGTTTTAGAGAACATCGCGAACAAACCTGGACCGAATTCCTTTTAAAGGTATTAGGTACGGAGTTGGGTTTTTTTCTAGACCACGGACTAGACCACCTGCTTCCGTTCTTATTTGACTCTCCAAATTCGGCAGACCTATCGGTGGTGTGCTCTTCTAGGACAAGTTTGTTTTATTTTGCGGGATTATGCCCTATTAAGCTGAATAGTTAATAATTTTATTATTTCCCCATTAGGTGCCCCTTTTTCATTTGTGCTGCAAGGTCCTCCACGCCAGCGACGCTTTTACAAGAGGCGCCTCGGGGATTTCCACTGGCCTGTTAAGACCATGGCCAAAGGGCATTTCCGTGCAACACGCGGTCACGCCGGTCCACTATAATCCGCTTTGATCCCCCATATCCATTGTAACGCCTCTAAAGGAATTGTCGCTCTCAAGAGGAAGTAAAGGTTTTTTATCCAAAGACCACATGACTCCGCCTTCAATGCGAGGGCTTTTCAGTTTGGTCAACACCGGGCACTGAGTCCAGTGATGTGACCACCGTTTGACAATTTTTTTATGGGTTACAGGTATGTTGATTTTCATACATTCAAAAATATCTTTCCATGAAAACAATGGTTTCAAAAGTTCGGCCAAGTCATGTATTTTCTGATTTTTTTTTCAAAAAGAAGCCCCACCGGGTTTTTTTTTTGGGGGGGGGGATGGGGGGGGGGGGGGGGGGGGGGGGGGTCACCGAGCGCCTATAGAATAAGTGCCTACGGGAAATGGTTTATGTCAAGTAAAATGTTCTTAGTGTCTTTCTCTAGTATTTCCTACGTTGTTTCGTCTGTTAAACGTATGTCTGCTGTGTCTCCATCTGGTGGCGATCCTGTATTGAGAAATTCATGATTTATTAGTACACATAACTTGCAAATGTGAAGCTCTTGACTGGGTCTCGAACCAGCAACCGTGTGATAACATGTCCTATGCGCTACCAATGCGCCATAAAAGGCGAATTGGAAACCATTCATGGTTCGAATGGGGATATTTGAATCTACTCTTGAGAATGGGTCGTAGTTGCTAAAATGAGGGTTAATTTTTGTTAAGCGTATGCGTCGTCCGAGTGCTTCGCGCCCAGACGTCGAAAAAGCTTAAAAAAATTAACCCTCAGCCGTTTGTTAATTGCCTGTCACTAAAGCGGACTCCGTCTCGCGCTTTGCGCGGACTAGGTGGAGTCACTGGTTTATTTGTAAACCCTAACCCTTGAAATACACCAAGTATACGTTGGATAGCCGTGATCCGTGTGCATACAAATGCCTCTATAGCGCAACACAACGTATGTGAATGACGTAGGCAGGACATGTGCACATAAGCTAAGTGGTGTAAACAAGCAGAGGGAGGAATAATGACATATAAATTTTTTTAAGATCCGTTGCTGTAGGGAGGGTGAAACATGAAAAAAAAATATCACCAGTACATCTTTAAATTGATAACAAACTAGAATCTGTAGTCAGGACGTAAAGACCTCCATCAGAATCTTCTTTAATACCAGTTATGTGTTCACGTGTATGCGTTTCATGAGTGAACACTGTCATTCTTCAGTAACATGAGTTCACCTTGCAAGTGGCAGAACAAATGGTACGTAAGGGTGGCTTCCACACGGGGACAAAGGTATGGTCCGTTGTTATTATGGTTTATAAGAAAATATATATTGTGGTGATTCTTATTATCTCCAAAATAATATGAACTATTGAAATGTCTTTACCCTAACCCTCTACAACTGTTCAGCAAAACATTTTTTGCCTGTCACGCTTTTTCAGGAGGCGACCTTTTATCCCCACTGAACCCCATTTCCATTATATCACCTGTTAATGAATTTTACTCTTTCAAAAGAAAGTAAAGATTTTAAATTCAAGCGCGGAACCAATGTCCACATGGATCTCTTAATAAGGAGCATTTTTCTGTTGAGTGGACACAAAGAGCTGAGACCCTTTACAGGATCGCCGTTTTATAGGTTTACAGGTATGTTGATTTAATACATTCAGAAGTATCTTTCTATTTATGGGTTGTTTGAAAAAAAGTATTTTTTTCAAAAGGAAGCCCTGGAGGGATTGCACACACTTCTAAGTGTCCTCAATCTCTCGGGGACTTTTGAAATCCTTGCCAGAATCTACTTATCAGTCGTTCGTTCATACGTGCACGTTTCATAAACATTGTCATGGTTCAGAAAAACAGGTTCACCAGGCGCGAGTGGCAGAACAATTGCATATGAAAGGGCTGCTTCTACTCGGGGACAAAGGAATAGCCCCTTATAAATATTCCTTGTGGAATAGTGATTATGGCACTTAAGAAAAAAATATATTATGGTGATTCCGATTTCCTCCAAAAATGTAATGGATTACGGGTGCAGATTTACTCTACCCCTCTACAGATTTCCAGCAAAATCTGCATATTACATTTTGCGTTAATTTGCTGATAGACAATGCAACCAACCAAGGCTGGAGTGGTTTCTTTGCTAAATGCTTTCATCGAAATGTATCAACCTGATTTCTTTTTTATCTGGGAGAGTTGTCAATTTTGCATCAGATCTGCTTATTCCATGACAATTTACTTTACTTAAACCAAAACTTTAATACTGTTGGTATATATTTTTCTGGGCCAATCTTTTTCACATTGGCAGCTATACGTTTCGCGTACAAGAGACTTCAACGACATATATATGTGAATACAAATAACGCATGTGTCTGTTAACATGCCTTAGACTATACCCTCAACTGATTACACTGAATAAACATCGTGATTTAAGATGTCGGCTGAGCTTCAACTAATACGAAGCATCTTTCATATAACTGAATACTTCTTTATACAATAGTTATGTCTACGATATTTTCCAAGCAATGAAGCTGTCGGACCTATGTTGTTTATCGGGAGAAAAACGTCTTACTAAAAACTCGTGCACCCTGTATATGCCTCACGTCTCTTTCCAAAATTTATTTTTTAGTGTGATTTCTGGAATATAATAATTTTTCTCTCTATGTTGATATTTTGGGTGAGGGTGTTCCTGGAGAATTCTAGCAGAAGTAACCTTTATATCATATAAGTGAAACATATGACAAAAGTTCCTGCAAAACGTTAGGATTAAAATATGCTCGTTTAGTTCCTTTCAGCTCATTAAAAAAAAAACATCAGATAGAGCCGTGGATTTTAGACGGGTGCAGTTAGTTAATATTATTATTGGCGGCGGCCACAGTGAACTCCTCCGTCGCCACGCAACTGATATGGACGTACGTTCTTGAACTGTCGGGGATGATCCTAAATTTGTCCTAAGGGGTGTTATTTCCCCTATTTTACTCATATCCTGTGATACATGTATATTTCACTTCATTGTACAGGGGCTACTACAGCGCCTACTAACGGAAACTACACCAGAGACCTCTCACGGCGCAGCCTCGCACTCCCAAGACTACGACTCTGCTGTTTATTAGGGATTGTCGAAATCAAAATTTGACCCCACAATGAACCCGGGTCTTTAAAATACACCAGCGGCGTTGGTATAAATCTAGTGAAGAGGAAAAAGTTGTCCGTTCAAGTGTGTTAGATAAGAAATGTTTCAAGGCAAATTACATAAATTTGGGGTGTTTTTGTGGTTAGGACTTTACGGAATAAGTTATATATATATATATATATATATATATATATATATATATATATATATATATAGATATATATATATATATATTTTTTTTTTAAAGGAATGCCCATGTTAAATGTAAACAGGTGGTGTTTCACTGAAATGTAAAGAAAAATATTTTTAATTTTGACAGTAGAGACAAGTTTCATTTCGAGTAGAAACGATTTCTGGCGGAAGGGTGCAGCGAGCTCTGTCGTTCACCAGGGGGCTATCGCAGCGCCACATGATAGAAACTACGCCGGTCCAATTGGCCCATGTCAAATCGCTCAATTTACCAATCTGAATGTGTCAAATTTAAAGCACCTATGTACTCATTCATTCTACAAAACACCTTTGTGCTTATTCATATAGATAGATTATATATTTGTTAAATTCTGAAGTAACGTCCACCAAGTGCAAGCCATAATTCCACAACAGGTAAATGTAAACATCTTTTTCAAGTTGTTATATCACTAGTCATCCTAATGTACCAACCCATTCCGCTGGAATTTTCTTATCACAATTCTTCTGGTTGACTAAGCCAGGTAAAGTATGAGAGTTTACGAGAGTAACCTATGACTGTTACTGGGTTGAAGTGTATCATATCTTATTTCAGCTCTCATATTTAGGATGAGATGTTAAGATGGTAACCCAGAACTGTAACTGGATATCAGAGTATGGGAGGTTTCGATGGTAACCCAGAACTGTTTATTCATTGTAGTGGATGAGAGGTTACGATAGTAACCCACAATTGTGACTGGATTAATTGTAGAGGATGAGAGGTTTCGATGGAAACCCAGAACTGTTTATTCATTGTAGTGGATGAGAGATCACGATGGTAACCCACAATTGTGACTGGATTAATTGTAGAGGATGAGAGATTTTGATGGAAACCCAGAACTGTTTATTCATTGTAGTCGATGAGAGGTTACGATAGTAACCCACAATTGTGACTGGATTAATTGTAGAGGATGAGAGGTTTCGATGGAAACCCAGAACTGTTTATTCATTGTAGTGGATGAGAGATCACGATGGTAACCCACAATTGTGACTGGATTAATTGTAGAGGATGAGAGGTTTCGATGGAAACCCAGAACTGTTTATTCATTGTAGTGGATGAGAGGTTACGATAGTAACCCACAATTGTGACTGGATTAATTGTAGAGGATGAGAGGTTTCGATGGAAACCCAGAACTGTTTATTCATTGTAGTGGATGAGAGATCACGATGGTAACCCACAATTGTGACTGGATTAATTGTAGAGGATGAGAGGTTTCGATGGAAACCCAGAACTGTTTATTCATTGTAGTGGATGAGAGGTTACGATAGTAACCCACAATTGTGACTGGATTAATTGTGGAGGATGAGAGGTTTCGATGGAAACCCAGAACTGTTTATTCATTGTAGTGGATGAGAGGTTACGATAGTAACCCACAATTGTGACTGGATTAATTGTAGAGGATGAGAGGTTTCGATGGAAACCCAGAACTGTTTATTCATTGTAGTGGATGAGAGATCACGATGGTAACCCACAATTGTGACTGGATTAATTGTAGAGGATGAGAGGTTTCGATGGAAACCCAGAACTGTTTATTCATTGTAGTGGATGAGAGGTTACGATAGTAACCCACAATTGTGACTGGATTAATTGTGGAGGATGAGAGATTTTGATGGAAACCCAGAACTGTTTATTCATTGTAGTGGATGAGAGGTTACGATAGTAACCCACAATTGTGACTGGATTAATTGTGGAGGATGAGAGATTTTGATGGAAACCCAGAACTGTTTATTCATTGTAGTGGATGAGAGGTTACGATAGTAACCAAGAATTGTGACTGGATTAATTGTGGAGGATATCAGAGGTTTCGATGGTAACCCAGAACTTTTTATTCATTGTAGTGGATGAGAGGTTACGATAGTAACCCACAATTGTGACTGGATTAATTGTGGAGGATGAGAGGTTTCGATGGTAACCCAGAACTGTTTATTCATTGTAGTGGATGAGAGGTTACGATAGTAACCAAGAATTGTGACTGGATTAATTGTGGAGGATATCAGAGGTTTCGATGGTAACCCAGAACTGTTTATTCATTGTAGTGGATGAGAGGTTACGATAGTAACCCACAATTGTGACTGGATTAATTGTGGAGGATGAGAGGTTTCGATGGTAACCCAGAACTTTTTATTCATTGTAGTGGATGAGAGGTTACGATAGTAACCCACAATTGTGACTGGATTAATTGTGGAGGATGAGAGATTTTGATGGAAACCCAGAACTGTTTATTCATTGTAGTGGATGAGAGGTTACGATAGTAACCAAGAATTGTGACTGGATTAATTGTGGAGGATATCAGAGGTTTCGATGGTAACCCAGAACTTTTTATTCATTGTAGTGGATGAGAGGTTACGATAGTAACCCACAATTATGACTGGATTAATTGTAGAGGATGAGAGATTTTGATGGAAACCCAGAACTGTTTATTCATTGTAGTGGATGAGAGATCACGATGGTAACCCACAATTGTGACTGGATTAATTGTAGAGGATGAGAGGTTTCGATGGAAACCCAGAACTGTTTATTCATTGTAGTGGATGAGAGGTTACGATAGTAACCCACAATTGTGACTGGATTAATTGTGGAGGATGAGAGATTTTGATGGAAACCCAGAACTGTTTATTCATTGTAGTGGATGAGAGGTTACGATAGTAACCCACAATTGTGACTGGATTAATTGTGGAGGATGAGAGATTTTGATGGAAACCCAGAACTGTTTATTCATTGTAGTGGATGAGAGGTTACGATAGTAACCAAGAATTGTGACTGGATTAATTGTGGAGGATATCAGAGGTTTCGATGGTAACCCAGAACTTTTTATTCATTGTAGTGGATGAGAGGTTACGATAGTAACCCACAATTGTGACTGGATTAATTGTGGAGGATGAGAGGTTTCGATGGAAACCCAGAACTGTTTATTCATTGTAGTGGATGAGAGGTTACGATAGTAACCCACAATTGTGACTGGATTAATTGTAGAGGATGAGAGGTTTCGATGGAAACCCAGAACTGTTTATTCATTGTAGTGGATGAGAGATCACGATGGTAACCCACAATTGTGACTGGATTAATTGTAGAGGATGAGAGGTTTCGATGGAAACCCAGAACTGTTTATTCATTGTAGTGGATGAGAGGTTACGATAGTAACCCACAATTGTGACTGGATTAATTGTGGAGGATGAGAGATTTTGATGGAAACCCAGAACTGTTTATTCATTGTAGTGGATGAGAGGTTACGATAGTAACCCACAATTGTGACTGGATTAATTGTGGAGGATGAGAGATTTTGATGGAAACCCAGAACTGTTTATTCATTGTAGTGGATGAGAGGTTACGATAGTAACCAAGAATTGTGACTGGATTAATTGTGGAGGATATCAGAGGTTTTGATGGTAACCCAGAACTTTTTATTCATTGTAGTGGATGAGAGGTTACGATAGTAACCCACAATTGTGACTGGATTAATTGTAGAGGATGAGAGGTTTCGATGGAAACCCAGAACTGTTTATTCATTGTAGTGGATGAGAGGTTACGATAGTAACCCACAATTGTGACTGGATTAATTGTAGAATATGAAAGGTTTTGATGGTAGCGACAGCTTGTCACCCCAAACGTCGATTTTAGATGAACTGAAGACGATGGGGTGACAGTACAAGCTATTGGGTTCGCATCAATTCTAATATGTGCAGATGTGCACGCCATTTCTGACACTACTTTTTCATTTTCATCTACTTCTCGAACTGTCATTATCATGAGTTTAGACAAAATGTGACGTTATTCTGTTGGGGAAAATAATAATTATTACATCCATGGTGGACTTGCGTGTATTCGTGCAGCAGATTTTAATACCGAGGCTGGTTTTACTGCAAAAACTCGTCTCCACGTCTGTCAGCGGGAGTACCATAACTTCCGGTAGGGGATTCCCAAACGGCTATGTGTAAAACTCGGAAGTCCGAAGTCGGAAGCAAGGATTTTTTAAAAATAAAGCAATGATCGAAGCATAATTTAAATGCTACTACATCAATGGAAAGTACCATTTTATTTTTATTGATAGAATAAGGTCTTTTCTATCATTATGTAAAAAATAAAAGTTATCCATCCGAAGTTATAGACTATTTTTTTGGTCGGAAATGCCCGGTTATGGTCCAAATGTGTAAAACTCCTAAGCCAGTAATGGCTAATGCACTGGTCATCATATAGTCAGCAAACGTGTCAAGCCTTTAAATTTCTTCAATATTTTTCATAAACTCAATCTGTTTTGTAACATTCATGATGCTGTTTTTTATAATATATATGATATTGATATTTTATTTCATTTTGTAAAAGCAAGATTATATTAACTCATCAATATTTTACGCTGTTACCGTATTTTATGTTGGTGGAAAAAAGTTCAGTAAATGTTTAAAAATAAATTGTTACAGAGCAAATGTTAAAGATATAAAAAAAATCTGTTTTTTTATAGAACCTGATACCAGCAACTATTAAGTTCGGAGAGAAGGAGGTCCGAAAGCGCACGGTATACTACTGTATCGAGAATTCCGACTATAGTCCGGTTAATTTTGTTTCTGAGGATAATAATATAAGAATCAAATAAAAATAGTGAGTATACATGGAATATTCAGATGCATGGATTTTTATAAAGATAAAAAATTACTATACAGCAAAAGTGAAATGGGAATAATTAATACTTGTTATTGAAATATTTATCTTAGCGGTAAATATCTAACTTGATTTATCAAAACGGTTTGGTTTCATTATTGCATGGTGTCATAAATTTTATGTGGAATTTCAAGGAATGAATCATATAGATGGGCAACAGGTACAATAAAAATGCCTATATCCCGTAGCATCTTCAAGACACTAGGTCACCTCTAGACAGACTTTTACTTGTCTTACGTGTCGATAAAGATTCTATATGGTTATTTATCAAAGATTTTACATTCAACGATCTTCTCTGTAAACAAAATTGTAATTTCTTATCGAGATCCTTGTAATCGTACAGTAATCCGAAGTTGAAGGGAGCACATTCTGTTTAGATGCCCTTATCATGCACATATTATAACGTTTGAGAGTAAAATCAGTTGCAAATATACTTTAGAATATTATTAAATATCCATTTATTTGAAGTTGAAATGTGATGTTGAAACATCAGGAGTGAAATTTTTATATATAAATTTCAAGATTGAAAAGGTTTGAAAGAAAGAGTTAAAAACTTGAAGAATTAATTTTAGTTTTAAAAAAATATTCGCTTAAATATACAAATCGATCAGATTTTATAATCACATATGTATTAGTATTTTATATATTATCTGGACTGTTGTATCCCTTTTCTAAGATATATTTTAACATTTTTTTTAAATATCGTAGAACTCTAACATATTGAAAGACATTTCGTTTTGTAAATGATACATATATATGTTTGTTCCTGTGATGACCTATATATATTGAATTTTCATATTTTTTCAACGTATGGAAAATATAATAGTTTTTATTTTGAATGACATCGTAATTTATAACTGTATTTTTAATGCCGTATTAGGGTTTATTATACCATATTTATTATTCAGTTGTGCATCCATAGAGTGCGCAAGGCCGGTCAGACGTAACATCTCTCATTTTATCGAGTTCTTTTCCCATTTATTCGTAATCAATTTTCATTTCTTTTTCAGATTACTTTTTTTATTCCCTAGCAATTTCATTATTATATTTATTACTTTCAATTTATAAGTTGGTGATTTACTCCACTGAGAGAGCATCCAATTATATACTAGTATATTGAGAGAGGAAGTCTTTTCGTTATCACACTTTTCTCGGTCATAACACCGAGGAATCCCCACCCCATACCCCCCATCGCATTACCGTGTGAGTCATGCACGGTCTCCCCACAGAGCTCAGCTCATCCCTCCTCGGCTAATACTCAGACTCACGCACTGTGCTCTGCTGTCCGAGCCTGTGCTCTCACAGATCACAAAAGTCGGTAAAATGCAAAGATTGTCATAAGACTTAAACATATCAATTATTGTACAATGAGTAATACATTTAAATAGTAACATTTTGCAAGTTATAAATGTATAGACGCGCATTCCATCATTGACATTAACATGTTACGAACTTTTGAATATTTGGACTTTCCAGTTTATACCGTAATTTTTATAGAAATATAAATATTAAAGCCCAAAAACCTATAGTTTGGATATATTGTTTAAAAAAATGTAGGAGAATAGTTGCGGAACAGAAAATCCTCATAATTTTTTGTTTAAGGTGCCTCAAAATGTCCTCTTTACATTGCATATTTTAAAAATTAATCTCTTCCCATACCCTCGCCATGTAAATATAAATATCTTTAAAAAAACATGGCTCTAGATGGGGTGAAATATATTACGTGAAAATACACACACACACACACATAAATATATATATATATATATATATATATATATATATATATATATATATATATATATATGTTAAATTTATAAATCAAAGAATTAAGAAATTATACACTCATTAAAAGCAGAATCATGCACAAGCAATTTTAATATATGCATGCAACTATAATTATAATGAAACTGCATTTGGGCTGTGGCTCTTAATTGGCACAAGTTAACCATGCAGTGCGTCTCTGTGACTTCCTAGTTATGCACATTGGATCACATCCCAGCACTTCTGACAGACTTCCGAGATGGCTTCCGGCACAAATCCGTCCATAACGTTCAGATTATCGAATGGATCACTATTATTCTTCACAGAATGATAATAAAGATCTTATTCTATCGGGGGAAAAACAAAACGGTATTGAAGCGTTAGCATTTTGTATATATGCTTTAAACTGCTTTATTCATAAAACAATTCCTTGGTTTCCGGCTTCCGACTTCCAAGTTTACATACACGACCGCGCCATGACACCTTTTGTTTTGAATGAGAAGTACCGCTTCACATGAATCGGTGCCACAGTGATGAAAGGAGGTAATAAATGTAATTATTTTGTGTAACAACGTTTTTTCTTCGATATTAAGCACATATAATACGACTATATAAGCCTGTGATGCCAAATAATACCAGACAGGAAATATTTTTATCCGACCCTTAGAATGGGCGTTCTGTTGTGACTGCCATCATGACTCCAGGCCCTATCAGTTTATTTCCGAAGGCCTGAGTGTCATGTTGTCATGGCTATTTTGATGGTAACCCAGAACTGTTAATTGATTGTCCATGAGAGGTTACGATGGTAACCGAAAATATGTGACTGGATTAATTTTAGTGGATGAGATGTTACGATGGTAATTAACCCAGAACTATTACTGGATTGTAGTAGACAAGAGGTTACGATGGTAATTTACCCACAACTGTTATTGGATTGTAGTGGACGAGTCGTTATGATGGTAACCGAAAAGTGTTACTGGATTCAAGTGGATGATAGGTTACGATGGTAACCCAGAACTGTAACTGGATTGTAGTGGATGAGAGGTTACGATGGTAATTAACCCAGAACTGTTACTGGATTGTAGTGGACGATTCGTTATGATGGTAACCGAAAAGTGTTACTGGATTCAAGTGGATGATAGGTTACGATGGTAACCCAGAACTGTAACTGGATTGTAGTGGATGAGAGGTTACGATGGTAACTCAGAACTGTAACTGGATTGTAGTGGATGAGAGGTTACGATGGTAACTCAGAACTGTTACTGGATTGTAGTGTACCATATCTTATTTCAGCTCTAATTTTTTCATATATACATAAATTTATTAATTTATACAATTATGAACGAGTTGTATATTCACAAAGAGTAATAGTAGAACTAAAACTAAACGCGGGGTGGCGGGGGGGGGGTACTTTATATACAAAGGCTTATATACAGTCCAGTGCTTATCTGACAAATCAGCAGGAATTTATTTAGGTTGCAGCTAGAACTGGCTAAGTTCATATAAAAATGTTTTTGCAATGAAAGGTAATTTGATATTGAACATTTGGCAAATCTAATGCACTTTAGCATGATTTGGGTCGTCCGTTACATTTTGTGAAAAAAAAGGTGATTTCTGTTCAGTGAACACTACGATGTGCTGACGGAATGTTAGTAAATATCCTGTCAATCACTTTATCCCCGCCCTCACCTGAGTCAGTCGGCCTATAGCGAGATGCAAGTGATTAATTAATGCATGGGCTAAGTCTGTGCACGGGGCCGCCAGAGTTGACGATCGAGTTGACGGTCTAATTAGCTGAGCATAAAACTAATAAACATTGGAGAGCAACCCAATATCAAGCTAATTAGTGTACAAATGGATACGTCCTTGTGGATGATCGGTTAGTGTTATATTATAGTATCGTTAGCCTTTTTGTCTTTTGGCGTGTATATTATATTGGAAAACAAACTTTTATATGACATCCGGTTATTTCTGCAATATCTTGCATGAACCTACCGAAAGATATGGAAAATCATTTCCTAATAAGCTACTTGATATCCTGACCATTACGTCCTTGATATTTATACTGCAACAACTAAAAATCGCATATAACCAACGAAACTACGATGGGCCAAAGTCGCAAATTTCGAATGCCTCTTGGTGAACTCATGTCTCAGTAATTCGAACTTTTTGAACCTCCAGACTTTCTGGGACGCTGTTATTTGATTGTTTATTGGTTATCATTTATTGATACATGTAAATAAACCTCATTACATGATAAAACCGGGCACCATTTTTGACGTGCACGTGTATGCATGGTGTAGGCATTTAACAAACCACCGTCTCGCTGATTCCCTCAAAGAAACGATAAGTCAAGAGTTCACGTGACTTGAATGTGTAAGATTTGTAAGATGATCGCACCGGCGCACCTGCACATGTGCGGGTCCTGGCTTTAGAATATTCAGCCAATCTTGGCACTCGGCCAAGACTATATATGCTCCGCCTATTGCAGCCAGGGCATGTTGTGTTTGACAGCTAGGTCGCCCAGGTGACATACAAACTTTCATGAAATTTTTACATGGTTTATAAAGAACTACCGTCTTGTCCAAAAGTGACTGTCAAATGCAATTATGCTTAGATACTTCTGCAGACCGTAAGATATCTTCGAATGTAGTTTTTGGCCATTTCTCAAAATTTCACGTGAACACCTTATCTTTAGAGCGTTATTTTTTCAGTAATTATTTGTCCAAAACATCCCATCTTTGACATATGTAGTAATTAATATGTTAACTAAAAAGCTTTTTTTATTCTAATTTACGCCTACACTTAATTGGAAGGATTTTGATCAGATTTGTTAGTTTCAAAATTAAATACTCATTATTTTTTAAATTAATCAACAAAACAAAAACGCCTAGGATTTCTTTATCTAAATTTTTGATAAATCTAAAATTATAATCTGTATCAGCATCAGATGTGCTGGAATAACATTTTTTTCTTTTGATATTTAAAACTAAAATAAAAACGCTTATAAAGTCATATAAAGTCCTTTTACCAAAATGTAGAGAATCTTCTAAGCTTTCAGAAAATGTATACTTTAAGGGGTCCCAAAGCAGCAGATTGTTTAATGAAAAAAACTGAAACAAAGTCAGATCACACTGGGAGACCGGCAGGGTTGGGGTCAAATACGTATTTGTATTTGTATTTGAATACAGACAAAGTATGTATTTGTATTTGTATTTGTGATGTGCAAAATGATAATATTTGTATTTGTATTTTTATTTGATCTCAATATTTGATGTATTTGATCAAATACTGTACAAATACATATTTATAAATAAATATTCATAATTCATATTCTGCCATAATTTTGAAAATCTAACTACTACCTAACTTTTGAGTAACCCCAAAGGCATCATCAGGTCAAGTGTTTTACTTCTTCCTGATGTTTGCAATCACAAATGTGCCTGGATAATTAACTGCTTAGTTACTGTGCTCATGGTCAATAACTGCTCATGGCCTCTGCCTCACCAGGTTGTTCAGTGGCAAGGATCAGAACTGGGAAAGTGTTCCGTCCGGAGCGCTGCTGTCTTTCAGATAACAGGTTTGAGGAACTTATGTTCCTGCGTTGCAAAAGGGAATTTATTAAGACTTTCTAGAATAAAGGTCTTTTGGGCAGTAAGTTTGAGGCATTTATGTTCCTGTGTTGCAACAGGAATGTTATTTTTTTCAACTTTTTTCAACTACAGAAGGACTCTGATCACTAAAAGTACACAAGTAGTATCAATACGAGTAGACATTATGAATATTTATGGTGCTCAAAATTAATGAAAAATATTCTGTTTAACATACATTTGCGTATTTGTATTTGATGTTCTGTATTTGTATTTGTGTTTGTTTTTAACTTCACCTACCTGTATTTGTATTTGCATTTGGAGGAGAACAGCTCTCGCATTTATATTCGTATTTGTATTTGGCATACTGTATTTGACCCCAACCCTGGAGACCAGTTCTGCTGGGTATCGTCTACAAATTTCGTATTGCGAAAAATTGCGATATGTGGTAGCGTATTGCGATACATATTGCGATATTTTCCTTGAATATCTCACTTGACTTTCCTTTGTGGCCACGCCGGGTAGAAATGTTGTTGGTATTGAACTGTCGGAAATCATATAAAATGTGGCCAAAGGGGGTAATTTTCCTTATTTCTCCACAATCAAGAGTTATCTCAAACTTCGCAGAAGCTATCGCAGCGTCATATGTCGGCAACTGAGATTGTGTATCAAGGGAGAACACAATTACTTATTCTGAATCAAGGCTATAGACAGGCAAAGAAAAAAGAGGACACAGTTTCAGATGAAGATTCCCAATCTGTCGAAAGTTAAGCAAAGTTAAGTTTCAAAATTTTGAAATGCCGAAACAAAAATGCTTTTAATTTTATATTTTCTAAGACTCCTAGAGTCAGACATTACAAAATGAGCAGTTTAATTCTATAAAGAAATATATTGTAAGTATGGTTAGAAATAAACTTTTTGCTTATTAATTCCCAAATGATCTTAAGACATGTCAGTCCTATGGAATGTGCTACAAAATGTTCACCTGTCTCAGTGTGTTGTTGTGTTATCCATTAAAATATTTAAATAGTTAAGCCAGTCTCCATCATAATAAAACGCCATCTGTCGTATTAGGAGTGAAAAGAAACTGGTCTTCATGTGCAAAATAGGTGAATAGGTGGGCAAAACTAGAAGTGTTAGCGACAAAATGTAATATGACATGGCCAGCCTGAATGGTATAATTCTTAAAATAAAACAAGGGCCATTATAGTGCGGGTTCATGTGTAATTCCGTAGGATTTTTGTGCCGAAATTATTTTTTTTGTAGATTTGACATCATTAGAGATTAAAGAAAGAGAAAATTTTAGGGTCCACATTTCTACGGGCCACAAGACCCCTTTATCCGGGTCTTTTCAAAATGGCCGCCGCCTAACTAGCTCAGGGTCATATCTCTGGAACCAGTTGTCGGATTCTAATGATTTTTGTGTTTATCCGTAGGTTTTCGATGGTACTGAATACGAAGAAACGAGTTTCACACAGATTGGTGGCATAGAAATTGGTCGTAAGGTCAAGGTCAAGGTCATAACTGACATACAAACTCAACACAAACTACGTTTTAGACCTTTTTCAAAGCAACTGGACTGTACAAACGCTTGAATACTAAACATGTACCAAATATTGAATACTAGAGGTATTACAAGCAAGTTCTATGATGTGAAAACAATATACATGAATAAGGTAAGATAGGTAAGATCACTTTATATTAAGCTTGTTTAAACTTCGCACGTTTGATTTTCGCATGGCTATACGGATAGGCTTAACGCTCTGTGTCATCCTCGTCCTCATTGTCTTGTCGATCAGAAAAGTTGTTACAGCCAGAGGTGAAACATTTGCAAAGAGGAGTGCAGGGCAATTTGTTTCTAGGTGCAGGAGCAATTTCCTTTGCATACTGTTCGGCATCCACATTTTACGAGCTCAAGAACTGCGCGAGGAGCAGGGGGAGTTAGACATTTCAATGGCATATAAACTCCCTCGTGAAGCAACCATTCGTGCTCCTCCAAAGGAGGAAGACATGGATTTGGAGAAACGTAGGATTTGTCCCGCATTCATATGAAGTTAGTGCGAAGAACATGGGGCATCAGAGTAGTGCGAGTCGGAGGGAGCATCTCAGCCTCAAGGCTTTTTGATCGAAAGGGTCCCATCGGAGAGCAGGCAATGTTGTTGGACCTTTGGGTGAATGCGCTTTGCAGACAAACGTTTCCAGTGCTTTTATTTCTTGTGGGAGTTCTCCATTCACCAGCTGTGAAGTTGACAGAGCTGGACTTCCGGTGTCATGGCGGCTAACAGATAGACGTCTTCTGACAGAGCTCCAAACAAACGTTTCAGAAAAGCCTCCTATCAGTGAATATATGATATCTATAGGTGTATTATAACGGGGAAATATGCCAAGATATCCGAAGTCGAAACACCCGGACACTCAAACAAGTCTGAGCTCCTTTATAGGAGGGAATGGCTCACCGGCTACTCCCAGGAGAGACACTGGGGACAAACATGGCAGCGAGACACAAGAAGCCACTGGAGAGGTAAGCCAATACATTCAAACTTTGCTTGACTCTAAATTTTGTAGTTTTCATGATGAAATTAAAAAATCTTTGAGTGAACTTAAAGAATCACTCAGCATAGACATAACAATATTGCTAAATGATGTACAGAAAATAAAACATGACGTAAAGGGATGCGTGGATGACGTGTCTGAATTAAAAACCAGTGTTGAATATACGCAAGGTCAGATTGACGACACTGTGCAGAAAATAGAACGGATAGAAGGTGAAAACAGAGAGCTGAGAACAGAAATAGAGAAGTTAATGACTGAAAACGATGAGAAGAGCAAAAAAATACTTGATTTAGAAATGCATGCATGGACAAACTAAACAAACTTTAACGTTACACAAGAGAATTCAACACTAGGCTTGTTGGAGTTAACGAACAAAGGGGCGAATCATGTAAACAGTTCGTAGCCCAGATTATAGAAAAAAAAACACCTGGCATCTGAAAAATCCATGCCTGAAATCCTGGATTGTATTGAATTTGCGCACAGGTGTGGAAAAACAACAGAGGACCATGGCATATAATAGCCCGTTTCCATAACAGAACCTTTCGCAACCACGTTGTGAGATCTGCAAAAGAAAATTTGAATAATAAAGGGCCACATGGTGGTCCGGGTCTCCACGAAGACCGTGAGCGATTACCTTTTGAAAAAAAAAGCCCGTGACCAAATGATGAAAGCGCATAGAGATAAACTGAAAACCTGGTTCTGGCATGGCCAGTTGTTCATCGACGGAAAGCGGGTAGAAATTAAGGAGTAATACCAGTGATATTATGAGTTCTATTCAGAACCTTCTTCCCGCCGTACGCAACCAAGTGTGAAGGTTTTAATTCTCTCACGACAGAGGGCGCGTGGTACAGTTGTCTGGCACTCGCTTACTATTCCACCATGTGGAAAAGAACCAGTCCAATGCCGAGTCCCAGTTACTTGGAAAGGTAACCGAAACACAAACTGATGTATAACCTTTATTATCGTTTGGACGCAAGTTTTTGGACTCATGCTATAAATTATTGACTTTACACAAAAAATAAATTAAGAAGGCACTTTTATCTGACATATATTAGCAGATATGCTTTTTGATGTTTTTGGAGCACAGACGTAAGTAAGAGCATTTGTTGTATGATGATTAACACTGAGCGTATAGACCATAGACTAGTAGTACATTTGTTTAGGCGCTGTTTGCAGACTGCAGGCACAGGCATAATTGATTGACCAAATAGTTCTATTATAAATTGGATGTGCATTTGGAAAATTACAGCTTATATATAATTTTCCAATGCTAGTTACTCCAGTAAACAGGGGCTGTGCCTTGATAGGAAAGTATATATGTTACTGTCACAATGACCGGAGAATTTGTTTTACGGCAACTGATTTCATTGCCAATCTTTTTTCCCTTTTTTTGTCAATCTGTAGGCCAACTACTTCTGATAGTAGGTATCTTTGTGTACATGTTTTCATTGTTTATACTTCATGTTTAAATAATTTGCAAACTTTCAGTATCATAGTGAAACGAATGATTTCCTGGGATTTATTTATATTGCTAAACTATTAAGTGGAGACCGTGTGGTAAGGTTATCATTGTGGGCACTTCTTATTAACAGTAGAATATTAGAAATGAATAAAAGATTTTTTGTTTAATTTTAGATATAATAATTGATAAAAACAAAATGAAAATATTATCAGTAAATATCAGGGGCTTGGGCAACTTTAAAAAGAGGATACCGATTTTTCACTGGCTGCATGAGATGCCTCATAACATAATTTTATTGCAGGAGACACATAGCACAAAAAGGTTGAAAATATTTGGAGAGCAGAGTGGGGTCCAACAATTATATTCAGCAATGGTATTAGTAATGGGAGAGGGGTAGCAGTATTAATAAAAAACAATTTCAACCATGAAATTAAAAACATCATAGCCGTTGAAGGGCGTTATTTAGTAATTGATTTAATAATTGCTTACATTCAATTAACGCTTGTTAATATATTTGGACCAAATGATTACTTTCCTACTTACTTCCATAATATATTTGCACAAATAGATTCATGTTCTAATGAGTATATATTACTTCGGGGTGACTGGAACGTGTTTTAAATTCAAGTTGATAAACAGGATGGAAATTCATCAACTAATGAAAAATCTAGAAATGTTATACATTCTTATATGTCTGTCTTTGAACTCCTAGATATATTGAGAATGCAACATCCAGATAAGAAATTCTACACCGGGTCCCGCAATAACCCTTCCTTCATAGGTAGTAGAATAGATTATTTTCTAGGATCAGCTTCTCTATATGGTATTATCCAATCATCAGATATTAAGGAAGCTTTATATACTGACCATTGCAGTATAGATATAACAATTAATATAATGGATAGTAAAAAAGGACCAGGGTACTGGAAATTCAATTGTAAACTATTTGAGGATTCTGAGTATGAGGCTCTTATAACAGATACAATACCTTCAACTTACAAAAATAACATAGAAACAGAGCCCGTCTTGTTTTGGGATGTCCTGAAGATGTCCATTAGAAGAGAGAAAATTACATATTGTAAAAGAAAAAATAAAAACAAAAGAAAATGTATGAATTAGAGCCACAAATAAAAAAAAATCAGTTAAAAATCATTCAAGTGAACCAACATATATAGAAGCAAAGAAACAATAAGAAAAATTTATAGAAGAAAAAACTGAAGGTGTATTTTAAGTTGTAAAGCAAAATGGCTAGATGAAGGAGAAAAGCCAGCCAAATACTTTCTTATTTTAGAAAAACGAAACTCTGCAAAAAAAAAATAATTAATAAATTACAAATAAATGATATCATTATTACAGATCAAAAGAAAATATTGTTAATAAGTTTAATTTTTATTCAATTTTGTATCCTACAAAGATGGAAAACAGAGAAGATGATAATGTTATTGAACAGTTTTTTATTAATGAGCATAAAGCTTAACCAGACACCTTTAAAACAGATTTAGATAAACCTATATCAGAAAATGAATTATATAATAGTTTATTAAGTTTTTCCAACTCCAAATCCCCCGGAATAGATGGACTCTCTGCAGAATTCTTTAAACATTTTTGGCCACACATTAAATTGTTCTATATAAAAGCGGTTAATGAATCTTTTATAAAAAAAAACAGACTGCCAATAACACAGAGGCAAGCAATAATATCATTAATTCGTAAAGCTGGCAAAGATCCATTATTACTTAAAAATTGGAGACCTATATCACTCCTCAATATAGACTACAAAATTTTGTCAAAAGCTATTGCTAATAGAATGAATCCATCATTAAATGAAATAATAAATGAAGATCAAACTGGATCTCTAAAAATAGGTTTATAGGAGAAAATATAATTAAAATTCTGTCATTAATGGATATTTGTAGATGTAGACATAAAAATGCATATCTTTTATCAGTAGACTATGAAAAGGCGTTTGACAGTTAACAATGGTCTTTCATTCAAAAATCACTCGGATAATATAATTAGATGGATTAGAATTTTATATACCAACATTTCTAGTAGCATTCTGAATAATGGATGGATGTCTCCATTCTACACTATCACTAGAGGTGTGAGACAAGGGTGTCCTTTATCTCCTTATTTATTTATTGTTAGTGTAGAAGTTTTGGCAAATTACATTCGACACCAACAGTATATTAAAGGCATTTCAATCAATGAAACTAATTTTATCATATCACAGTACGCAGATGATACTGCCTTTACATTAGAAAATATTGAGAGTGTCAAATTAACTTTGAAAGTATTATCACAGTTTAAAAAATTGTCAGGCTTAAAAGTAAATGTTGATAAAAGTAGTATTATGCCGATGGGGAATGGCTCTACAGATTCACCAGAACTGAAAAAAACTTGGATTATTTATCACCAATGGTCCACTTACAATCCTTGGTGTAAAAATAATAAGGAAATGGTAGTGAAATGGTTAAATTAAATTATAATGAAAAATTGGACAAAATCATAGAATCTCTGAATCTCTGGTCTAAAAGACTATCGACTCCTTTTGGTAAGATCACTTTATTGAAATCCCAAATATTATCACAACTCATATATTTATTTTCTGTTCTTACATCCCCTGCTCAGCATTTCCACAGTACTTTAAATAAATTATTTAGAGACTTTATATGGTCAAAGGGACGGACAAAAATAAAAAGAGACACATTAATTGGGTTAAGATGGTGGTTTAGAAATGACAGATACCGCACTACAAGAACAAGCATTAAAGATAGACTGGATAAAACGAATAAAAGATGAAACACATTTGAATAAAATTAAAGTGATATTAACTGAAATTTTAAAATAAGACTCTTTCCTTTTTCATTATAACTTAAAATCTGATGATGCTCATAAAGTTTTCAAACTTGTATCACCCTTTTGGTTAAATGTTATCCAGGCATGGTGCAATTTTAATTTTAAAGAGGTAAATGAAACAAATGTTATAAATCAATCACTATGGTTCAACTCGTACATAAAGATTAATTATAAAATGGTCTTTTACAAAGCATTAAAAGAAAAAAACTGTAAGTTTATAAGAAACATAATAAAAAAGCAAACCGTTGGATTTAGATTCTTAACACAAACAGAACTAGAGGAAAAATTTCGCAACAAATGCAATTATTTACATTATATGAGTTTATTAGATGCAATACCTAAAGAATGGAAGTTATTATTGAATAAAATTACACATGCAGATGAAGAAACAAATGAGGAATTCAAAATAAACACTGTAATCAAACAGAGCAAGGTATCAAAATATATATACATTTGCTTGATTAAGAAAAAAAAATATTAATGCCATGAGGAAATGGAAAGATGAACTGAATATAGAAAATGATGATTTTATTTCAAGAGGGTTTAAAAATATATAGAAGAATACAATTTCCACTAAATTAAGATATTTTCAATACTGTTTGTTACATAGGTGTTTGACACTGAACCCTTTTTTATGCAAGATTGGTATAAGATCTGATAAACATTGTAATTTTTGCAAGAACGAGGATGAGACTGTGAAGCATTTATTTTGGGATTGTACTTTTGTGAAACACATATGGTCAGAATTATCAAAAATGATGAATAAGTTTAAAATTTTAAATACTTCTGACAAGTTGACTTACTCTTAAGTGATGTTGGGAATAAACCGGGATTCAACATTAAATGTTATTGTATTATTACTTAAAAGATTTATCTATGTCTGCAGATGTAATGAGAATAAGCCAGTCCTCCAGGTTTTAATAGAATTTTTAAAACAAAACATTCTTATAGAAAGAAAGGTAGCAAAGTCAAAAGGTAAACTGGAGTCCCATGATATTAAATGGTAAAAGTGTGCTGATTTATTAACCAAATAAATTTGTATTTACCATATTACGGAAGAAACTCCATTAAAAGTAAATTGAGCTATTGAATAATCACCAAAGCTGAAGAGACTAATAAGAATTTATTGAGATCAGGTTGATCTATGTGTGTATATGTTTGTAATCAGTATGAATTTTTTTCTCTTTATTTAATTATTACCATTATTTATTCATTGTGTTTGACTTATGTCAGTGTCATTACTATGTGTTCATGTGTGTATTGTATATGTATTTTGTTTAATTTGTTGTGTAAATAAAAAAAAAGATGACAGAGCTCCTTTGCCAAGGTTTCGGAAACAATCGATTATGGGATCGTCCTCATCAGGGGAGAGATAGGCGTTCGCCCAGCTTTTCTTCGAAATTCCAACAAACTTCCCACCTCAATCAGCTCCGGAGAAGTTATGTTGGCCTATAAGCCCCTGGGCCTTGCGCCGACCAATAACCTTCACATGATCGTACATCTATTTCTCTGTATTTTGCACCAGAGGCAGTGCAAAACTTCAGCAGAGTGAGAGGGCTAAGGTGAACGTTAGAGGCGAGGTCCATCAAGAGAATGAACACATCTGTATCAGGGGAACGTACATTGGTTTCTCTGCATGTGTTGTCACGCAGGGTTTCAATAACGTGAAGAGGTATCAGGGTGTCGGCCTCCTCGTGCGTAAACTTTGAAATCCTCATTAATGGTATGAGGGCAATTGACATTCACTACCGTGCTGTAAGCGACCACAACTTTCTTCAATGATCCCCCGAAATGCTCCAATAGAGCTTGGGCCAGGATTTCACAAAGTCCTTTCTTCGTTTTAGACGATGACAGAAGGTCTTTGAGTGGTATTGTTCTAATGCTCATTTCATTATGTACCTCGTAGCCAGCAGCAGATGTTGCTCTTTTTGCTCTTGTCTTTGCCTTCAGGCTACTTTCAATATAGCGGTTGAACAGCACTCTCATTTCGCCATATGAATTTGACATTCGGCTGATTCGTGTGATGAAAGCTTACTTGAGATGACATATTTTTGTCATGCTCGGTGATTTTTTCATGCTCTACAACACTGCCATTGCATCAAGTATCAGTACACGATCAGTGAGAACTTGTTTTGTAGAAGCTGATTCAGTTTCAGGTTGAGCGGTTTCTTCAAGAATTTGCATGAGGCGAGCTTTTTCAGTACAGAGAAGTAGGGAACCATCAACTGCAAACATCGAGCCTGGCACCACAGCCATCTGAAACTCACCGATTGTGGTTTCTAGCTTTGGTACAAGCTCAGGTCGAGACTGCTGAATGACCAGAAACCGTGCAAGCAGCTGGCGCTCTTCCCTCATTTTGATAACCTTGTCCCCAACTGAAACTCGGGTTTTAATCATCCAGTTGGAGAATGTCTTCAATTTCAGTTTTTTTCATCTTGTCCCAGATGGACATTTTGGATGTTTTGAGAAGACGATCTTCAACAAAATCCATGTATTGCTTTTGACTCAAGGTATAATTCAGAATGTCCTGTTTTGCTTTCTGGGGGAATTAGTGCAGAGGAAACAATGTTCTTCAGAGGTGTTCTGGTCACGTAGTGATTCCCCTCACAGCAGCTTTCAAAGGAGTTTTTAAGTTTAAGAGCATTCATGGTAGAACGCAGTGATTTTTTTAGCTCTGAGAGGGATGAGGAAAACTGAGCAAGAACTGACTAACTTTTTTTTAAACCCTTGATCTCTTGCTCTAATGCCTGGTCAGTAAACAAGCTTGTGAAAGAAATTTCAGATTTGTTCACGACGAATTCTCCAGACTTTAAAGTTTCCCACGTGGCTGGATCATTATTTTCTAGTGCATTCATTTGGGCGACATGGAGTGGCATCAGCCTTGCATAATTCAGGAGGTCGTGTGCGAAGAAGTACTTAATTTGATTATCTAAAGCAGCGAGAACCCTCCCAATCTCCTTGTCTGCATGCACTGATCAGTTGTAACAAGCTATCAATTTGCTCCAAGTATTGATCAAGAAACTGCGCCAGCTCCCCAGTTTCGTGCTGCTTCTCTTTCTGTTGCATTTGGACTGTATAATACGACTGAATATCCTCGAATATCCCAACCATTTTAGGATCTCGCTCATGAAGGGCCTGTTTCAACTCAACACATTTTAAGTGAAGAGGTCCAGACTGAGATTCAGCAAATATTGCGTCAAACGTCATCATCGAGACAGCCATGGCATTAATGATGTGATACTCCACGCCCCGTTTGAAGGCTTTGTGACCATAAATTCCTCGGAGCGCTGCAGAAGAGTATATCTTACTCTCAATGGCACAAGTGTCAACTCCGCTACCTTCAACTATTTTTCCTAGGGCATATAGCGAGGCGAATACAATATGAAAGACACCGGCTCTCAAGACCCAGTTCCGGTTGCAAATCTGGACTGCACGATTATACAGATCTAGATCAAGCGTGATTAGTGTGCGTCTCTCGGGACCGACGATGGTGGCTGATATGTTTTGCGTGAGGCTCAAAACGGTGTATAGTGTGGCGTAATCAGTGGGAGAGGTCTTGATCAGGGGTGCGATAACTTCGGAGTTTGTCCGTTTGACCTCAACGTTTCCTTGCTGGGATAACAAGAGAGACTTTGTTGCCGCCCACGTCGGCATCACATCATGTTTTGCTAGCTTTTCCTTTCTAGCAGTTCCACAGGTCACTTAAAGGATTGGACCAAATGCATTTTTACCATCAAGGCTTGACGCTTCCATTGAGGTAGAAGCTGATAAAGGGGGTGGCGAGAGTCCTTCACTTTGCCCTTGGTCCTCAATGGGACCTTCAGAAAAGGAGAATAAAGATTCCCCAAATTGTGATGATTCTCCAGTTGTATCAGATATAACAGCACTGTGAGGTTTAAGATTTTCATTAGCCAAGAGGTTTGCGATCACCCAGGTGTCGGTATATTACTTCTGTTTGAGTAGCAGATGGTCTCGTTGTCCAAACTTGTACTCCTAAAAATGGATCGGTTTCAGCTGTATAACTGTTTCTTCAAGATTGTTGATCTCAACTTTAAGAGAATCGGGTGGAAGCTTGTCTGGGATGACAAGAGGAGTAATAAATGGTTCTGCGTTCTTATCTTCCCTTTGATTAAGGACAATCAGTGTACCATGGAATGTATTCTGTCCATAGGGAGTATCTTCAAGGAGATCGATGTTGTCGAGAGCAAACCAGACGTTAACACCCTTCTTCACAAAGTCAGGGGGACAGAAACCTCCTGTCTCCTGCATCCTCAGTAGTACACCGTGTTCTATACGTTTTTCGACGTTGAGTATGTGACGGTAATCCCTGCCAACAAACAGTAGTGAGATTGGTTAGGAGGCTTTTGTCCCGCAACCGGGAGTGAATCGAGAGGGCAGCCCGATTGACAGTGGTGTTTCAATTCCGTCACTCCTAAAACCTCCATTATTCTTAGGTATATGCTTGACTTGTCTGTCAATGCATTAGAAATTGACATGCAACATCAACCGTTTTTTGTACTTCAACATCACGTCTACCGGTGACTCGTACCCGTGAGGTCCAAACAAGAGTTGTTTGAGAAAGAATAGCAGCATTGGAGGGTTTTGGAAATTGTTCAAATTACAGCTGAATTTCCGATGTCGATGACAGATGTTTTTATGGTGACAAGAATAATGCTCTTTTATGTGGTACTCCTCCAGAATGCATATGTACTCATTTATTTCACTCATACTCAATACAGCTCCACTAACGGAGAGTGAGGTTTTGACAGATAGGAGCAACAACTCATCACAAATTTCCTTCGTAATCTTGTCCTTGTCAACAATGTCCGCGAGTGTCCGTTGAGCATACCGTAAGCAATTTTTGTGAAAATACTTTTCCTGAGCAGCAGCATCGCCTGCCTGTTCCAAACCAGAAACACATACTCTTTGATGTCATCCTTTGTTTTGCACTTGATATCAAGCAGAGTTTTGCCCATAGAATCACTCAAAATACGATGGACAGGGGTTGTTACAGATGTTACACAAACTTGCAGGGAGGAAATCTACATTTCTTCTCTTTCGGAACAGTTTGAAATCGCCCTGGGTGGGTCCCTTCTGCAAATTTTCCAGGACGACCAGCTCCTCTCTTTGTTGAGAATGTAGGCAGGGAAAACGATTCTGGATTATCCCGTTTCCTCTTTCTCACTCTTTCTTAATGGTCTTTGTTCACAATAGGCTTGCGGCACTCGCTATGATACCGTACATTTTCCAGCTGAGATATATCTAGACTGGACAGACGATCTGCAAGTGGTTTAAGATTACTCTCGCCCAAAGATATACGCTCTCTACAACAGTCTAACAAATCGGTAATTTTGTCGACACCAGGTTTCTTAACCAGTTTCTTCTGCAGCAAAGATTCGCCTGTCAGGCAGACAATACAGCTATTCAAGAGGTCCTCAGACATCGTGATGCTGCACTCTTACCGAGTCAGTTCGTGTTAGGAAGCTGTTCAAAGACCTGAAAAAAAATTAAAAATACTTTCTGATCTCAATGTTTCATGAAACGAACTATTTAAACCCATTCTTCGTTTAGATATAAATGGAAAACAATAAAAAATATTTATTCCAAATAATTAATACGTCATAAGTATTAACTGATAATATTGAACAAAGCTTCAGATATAACCAGACTCATCAAAACTAGTTGTAAACGTTCATATAAAGAAATATTTGTTAAATAGGTTAACTTTAAATGTGTGGCATTAATCAAATTTTGAAGGTAATGTATCAGACTGAACATGCAATGAACATGCAAGTTGTAATAACAATAAAGTGAACACTCAAACATAACAATGAACAGGGTAATACCTCTTTCAGACTCGAATGTTCATCCTGCAAATAGACAATAACATAAAATAAAACTGAATATGTGGTTTGCAAAACCGTACTGGGGGAAAATTAGTCCACTTTCTTGTCAATGCTATTCCTTTCAAAATACTCGTCAGTCCAATGTTTGTATCCTCGAACTTTGACTGCTATACCCGTCACATGCTGCTTTGGGAACAAACTGAAGAAAATAACCGGTTCCAGTAAAATTTGCATCCTATGATTTTATTGTTTATGTTTGTTTTGCGAGATGAGTGCACAATAGAGGAGGGAAGTGAATAAATAAGACCAAAGTCTCATTTCCAGTTCTTTATTCAAGTTTTTAAACATTTACTTTGAACGTTTACACCACGCGGATCATTTGTACCATGTTGTTGAAATATCTTGCTGGCAATACGATTGTAACACAATCTGAATTAAATCGCGGTATTATGTTTAAAAATATTTAATATAAGTACTTAATATTAGCAAACAAAATATATACATCCGTTTATTACATTTTACATTGGCAGTTTTTTTATATAAGCCGGATGGTTATGCCCCCCCCTACTATACACATGCCTTCACCCTACCCTCTAATCGATGCAGTACCCTCAAAATGAGTCTCAGCGTCCTCAGAAACCCATATCTAGATACTAGGATCATCATTTTCAGCCAATTCCTTCCCGAGATATGACCCTGATTAGGTTCGTTGGCCGCCATCTTGGAAATTGCCCGAAAAGAGGGGATGGGTAGCCCGAAAAAAATCGGACCCTAACATTTTATGTTTCAATAACCCTAAATGGTGTCAAATCTGCAAAAAAAAAAATCAATTTCGGCAGAAAAATCCCACGGGAACTGTTTTGTACATATCAACCTGCACTATTAGTAGGGCCTGCAAATTTCATATTACAAAATGTTGCGACATGTGGTAGCGTATTGCGATACGTCTTGCGATATTTTCATTGAATTTATAGAAACTAAGTGTTTTTTCTGTTATATATATATATATATATATATATATATATATATATATATATATATATATATTCTTTATCATGTTATAAATAATGAGACAATGAAAGTTTATACAGATCAGTTTATTTCAAACACGAAATATGGCAATAATACTTAGCAATGCGCTGTTGAGATAAGTCAAAGAAACATTTCCTACGGGACACTGTTTTGTACATATCAACCTGCACTATTAGAAGGGCCTGCAAATTTCATATAACAAAATGTTGCAACATGTGGTAGCGTATTGCGATACGTCTTCCGATATTTTCATTGAATTTATAGAAAATAAATGTATTTTCTGTTATATATATATATATATATATATATATATATATATATATATATATATATGTATGTAAATTCTTTATCATGTTATAAATAATGAGACAATGAAAGTTAATACAGATCAGTTTATTTCAAACACGAAATATGGCAATAATACTTACCAATGCGCTGTTGAGATAAGTCAAAGAAACATTTCCTACGGGACACTGTTTTGTACATATCAACCTGCACTATTAGAAGGGCCTGCAAATTTCATATAACAAAATGTTGCAACATGTGGTAGCGTATTGCGATACGTCTTCCGATATTTTCATTGAATTTATAGAAAATAAATGTATTTTCTGTTATATATATATATATATATATATATATATATATATATATATATGTATGTAAATTCTTTATCATGTTATAAATAATGAGACAATGAAAGTTAATACAGATCAGTTTATTTCAAACACGAAATATGGCAATAATACTTACGAATACGCTGTTGAGATAAGTCAAAGAAACATTTAAAATCAGTTTTTCAGGCCTTGCATGAATAAATGAGAATTCTGTACTTTGGGTTAGCACAAAGAGGGGGATAGACGGTGTGGACGATCACAGCCTTGTATCACCATACCGCTCTTAAACAATAGCACTGTAAACGTGATCTTAATGCAGTTGTCATAAGATGCATGGAGAGAATATAAATGAATGAATAATTATAAACTAATGACTGTTTTCAGCACTTCTTTCTTATTGTTCTAGAAAAACACATCAATGAGTGATCGAGCAGACATGCTATTTCCTAGGACGCACCTTTCATCTATCATATATATATCAAGCCTACTTGAACCTTTCCTAATTCACGTCAAAGACACGGTAGCGACTTTCACTTTAAGTCTGTCATTAATCCCACCTATTTAGATGTCTAAATTTGTAACAGAAAGATTTTTTCTCTTAAAAATATCAGTTTTAGGCACGTTACAAATATCGAAAACTATCGATATTTGGAAACTATCACGTTCCGCAATATGCGGATCACCGTATCGCGATATATCGATATATCGACAATATCGGACAGCCCTAGCCATTAGAACGTGGCTTTCATTTTTGATAATATATATTAACTTTTCAACCATGAAAAGATATTTTTTTTCTGCGGAGAGAAAATTGTGACTTAAAATGCTATGAGAGGTGTGCCTTTTCCCAGTAATAACCCGGGAGGTGGTGCCATCTTGAGACTGGGGGAGAAATTGGCTCAAAGTTCTCAAATTAGACACATGAGGCGCCACTATATTTATACAGAGTTTAAGTCAGTCTCTCATGGCCATATGCTGAAACTGTCCAAAAATGGACAGGAATGTCCACAGCTTTTTTCACAATAATAACATTAAGTAAAAATAATGAGTCAGTCTGACTGTGGAACGCTACCGTGCATTTCTGTAAGAGACTGGGAAAGTTAAAGGGGGGGGGGGGGGTTGTGTCCCCTTCAAAAGGACGTCACAGTGTGAAATATTTTTACTATTGAAATTTTAAGCAATTCTGAAGCATATAAGGAATCAAATAACAAGGAATATTCTCGCCTCATACCTAAAACAGAAATCTTTGCCTTAAAAATTCTGAGAGCGTTGGCTAATGCCCCTGTGCTCCTTAAAACACAAGAATCTTTTCGCAATAAATCCTAATTAAAATTTTAATCTGTAAAACGTGCATAGATTGTTTAATTTGTGCGTTTAATACCGGGTTCCACAATGTTGTAGACATTGGTGAATAATGTCATATTATCAGTCATTTTGATACTTTAGTCATTTTTAGAAACCTGCGCATTGATATATAAGAAACTTTGCAACAGCATGACAGATTATCGTTTCGCAGATAAAAACATGGCAGTCTCACCGAGTTGCAAGAGTAAAGCCCCTTTCACACATTCACGGATAGCAACAGGGATCACCCCGGTCCCTAATCCGTGGTGTTCCGGGAACAGCAGCGCAATTTCGTAATGGGGCTTTCACATATTCACAGATAGCAACACGGATAATCCCGGAGCATCGTTCCGGAATCATCCGTGTTATCTACGGAATCGCCGTGTAAACACCGGGCATCACCGTGTTAACACCGTGTTGCATCCGTAGTGATCCTCGGTGCACCAGCATGATCGGAGAAAAAAGCTTAAAACCTGCACCCGGAAAGTGCCGGTCTCAATACGGAGCTCCCGGTGGCTACACGGTGACTCCCGGATGTATACGGTGGCTACACGAAGGTGCACGGTGCCAACAAGGAGTGATACGGATGATTTTTCATCCGTGTACTCCGGGACGAAAAATTGTGCAGGTTTAATTTTTTCTCCGAACATGCCGGTGCGCCAAGGATCACTATGGATACAACACGGTGTTAACACGGTGATGCCCGGAGTTTACACGGGATGACGGAGTTAACACGGATGATCCCGGAACGATGATCCGGGATGATCCGTGATGCTATCCGTGAATGTGTGAAAGGGGCTTAAGGGGGACATTAATTACTTACAATTATTACTCCTTCAATTCAACTTGCTCTCTAGTTGGAAAGTGGGAATTAAAGGGTCTATTAAATCACAGAAACTAAGTCAACATGAGTAGCATCATCTTCAGCTTACAATGACTAGCCAGCCACAAAGCGCGTAAAATACTGGGTAACAGACCGCCTTTCGTATGGAAACGCCTCAAATCGTCACAAATTGTTATAAGCACAATTTAAAGTTCCGTAAAGCATAAAAAGGGTCTCACAAATACTCGGGGCAACTGTCGAATATGACATTTTGGCTCAAAGAAAATGTCACATTAGTGAAATGAAATGGTTTGATGCCTGTTGTTGTACATTCATACTTTTTTGTATTTTCCCTTATATAAATTTGGGTGTAATTGGTTGCTAGCACCATTTGTATTTGATACGATGTAAGGAGGATAGTTGGTACATTAAAATAGGAGATATATGAAAGTGTTTTCTACTTGGATACATATGTACACTAAAATAGTCGTTATAAACGTGTTTTCTATTTGGACGCACATGATAATTTACTATATTATTAAAGTAAATATAAGTAGATCTTCCTGTATGTATTCCTGTTACTATGTCACCAAATTTGAAGTTAGGTGGCTCAACCAATTATCTTTAATTTGTGGCCGTGGAGACAGATTTGGAATATGGACTTAGTCTTAAAGCCTTTTCTGCGTAATATACAGATAAAATATCACTGAAGCTTAAATAAATAATAATAATGAGTCTCATAACATCCCTGACGTCTTTGTACAATGGAGAGCTCCCATTTAAGCACAATCTTAACAATATTATTGAAAAAAAACGGGTTACAAGTTCATACCTTAAAAAAAGTGCCCGGATGATGTATTACCCATTATTTGGTTCAGCCAACTGTACACAGTTTTGCTTCTTCTGTACATTAATATATGTTATTTGCAATTGTTTACTTTTATTTTCTTTCAAATTTGCAATGTGACTGGGATATATGTTGGATGATGTATATTATGTCAATTTTTGCTAAGTTGCAACATGATCGCAAGACACAGCACAACGCTGAAGAAAATGAAATTTACTTGAGGGAAAAAATATAATTAAACGGCACATTAGGCCAGCCATACACATACATAATTATAAGCAACATTTCTTGGAAGTCTGCGGCGCCATTGCTGAGAAATGCTGCCGAGGGACGTACGAAGACAACGGACGTGTGGCGCCCCATTAGAATACAGGTCCTGTTATTGAATACCCTGATATATTGCAGCCTCATGTGTGAATTAGGGTTTAGCCTGAATATCATGAAATCATTTTATTTCATAATTTGGTTAACAAGTTTTTCATTTTTTATATCAAACGTGTCACAAAAACATGCTATGAAAAAATCGTTCTTGGAATAATTATTTTTTAATTCACTGATGATGATAAAATTGATACACACAAGTTTTTGAAAGCATAGAAAAACATTGAAAATTCTTAGGTCTAAAGGTTATAATATATTACATACTAAGCATGACTGAAATTGTAGCCTGTAGGTGACAACTAACGATAGGTGAATCTTGAAATACCTTTACAGCTGTAGTCTAGCACTTGGTGCCACTTATAACCTCCAAACCCTTCAGGGAAAGTGCATTTCATATTTAATTCTGGTCACTCAGAAAGGTCAACATAAGCGGCTCCTGTAGATTACAGACACTTAAGGTCACATGATCAATATGAAGAATAAACTAACATGGAGATTGCCAAATACTGCAATATGCAATATTTAAGTCCCATAAAGCTGCCACTTTTAAAATTTTAGTTTTAACTTGTTTAATTCTGCTTACTTTACGAATAGTTAACAATCACCTGAAAACCAAGTGTTTTTATTTTCTAACTTGAGTTGAAAGAAATGGAAAAGATCATTCTGACTCGCATGAACGGAAGTAGCATCACCTGCAGCCTAAACTGGCACATAAGTCACATGATCAATATCCCCGTATAAGCTGCTCGTTGCCCCAGAAGCTCGGGGAATACTGACAAACAAGCATAATTTTATGTAAGCAAATTATTGGCCAATTATTTAATGCCCGTTTGTGGTAATTTAATTTCTGGTCTGTATATCCAGGTATTTCTTGAGGTGTCAACTACATTCATTTTCCTTTTATTGCCCTTTTTCTATGGTAATCATGAAATTAAGCTGAAGTGTCTATATTCTTTCTTACCTGGTTAAAATCGGACAAAACATTTTGGTTCACAGAAAACATGTCGACACAGATGGCGCCACCTGTAGAATACACATTTACATAACATGACTAATATTACTGTAAAATTTGGAGCTGAAAATTGCATCTTGATATAAGACATATTATGTCTGCTAGAATATAGATACCCGTTTCCTGATTCCAGGTTCCAAGGGGAATTCCCAAGAAACTACTCCTATACAAAGATTCTATACGTTTCTAGTTCAAATGTTTTCAATATGCACTTAACACTGTTAAGATAGGAGCGACTACAGGAGCAAGCGGCCAAGAAAATATGATGGACAAGGTGGACCCAACTCTGACTTACAATTAATGAATACATAATCTAAACCTTTCCCGGTGTTTAGTGGATAAGTAGATTTATCAGAAGTACTTGGGTTTTGTAAATGATTCTCTAAAAGTGATTACTGTACGGTTGAATAGATTTTGCTGGTCCTTTTTGATTTATAAAGAAGGTGAAATTATCTTTTGTTACTTGCCCTTAGCGACCATCCTATTGTGCAGCCATCGGGATTTCATTTAGGCTACCGCCATCTAACGTCCAGTTCCGGAACTACAACAAAACTACCTGTTCAATGCATCATGGAGACAACACCATCTTCAAACCTACATAGTATAGAGTTGAACGAAATACGGTTCACGTCTGTTTGCAATGTTCTCTAAAGCCGCGTTGTGTACAATAGTGTGCCTTACATCATTTTAAAAACTATTATGCCCGCAATAACATAGGCGATATAAGAATAAATAATTTTTTTGGTACATATAATTTTGAGTGATTTTTTTCCGTTTTTTACTGACTTGCACAGAGGTAAGACCGAGCACAGCCGAACTACCTTCGGCAATGGCCGGAACGCATGCATCGTGCTCTTTCAACCTCAAACACTACTATTGTTCATATGAATAACGCTTGCTTTCAGTGAGGGATTTGAGCCTGTCGGGCCTTTCATTTGAACGAGGCTCCTGACCTCGTGCGTGGTCAGTAAAAGAGAAAAACACATGTTATCGCTTTATGAAATGGAGAGTTCAACCCAGGAGGAATAATGACAAAACTTAATTCAAGGTCCCAATTTCACAGGCGTGGGATGGGGTGGGGCGGAGTGGTGCCCGGGGTTTCAGGCCTAAAAATTTGTCTGATACGATGAAAAAAGGGTTGCGGCGGTTGAAAATGAATACGGACCCTCTGCATGGAGTCCCTTTGGGTCCGCTTCTTCTACTTACGAGGTATGCATATTTCTGTTTCTTTCTTCAGGAACAGTTTCCTTGCAACGTACATCTAATAAATCTTTCATATGTTCCTCACATCAACCTTATCTTTATACGTCAAACGATAGAATCCAGTCAAATATCATCGAAAACCTTAATGCCCCCGCGTCTCATTCCGGTTCGCAATGTAAACACCATCACTAACCAGGTCTTCAAGGTAAACATACCGGGGTATAAATTTCTTGCCATGAGGACAGCCCCACAAAATAAATGTTAAAAATATTGGAGCGACTGCAGGATCACTCATGCACTGTCACCACCAGGTTTTGAGTTTATACAGACGGACGGTACGGTGTTTAGGTTTCATGTAATTTAAAAGTAAGTGGCTTTTAAGATACAAGCAGCTGGACATAGAAACGTTTTCTGATCACAGAAGTGTTGTGCCTCAGAGAGGTGCGTGAGTTATTCTGCAGTCGTGCCAAAATGTTTATACATATCTTTTCTGTTAACTTTTAGAATAAAAAAAAAAATGAGCCAACATTTCACATCTCAGTTAATAAATCTCCCCAACCCCGGTAATAAGCCCGGTATACCGGGTCTATCAGCTAGTGATTAATAATTTTTAAACAGGGATCTTCATAAAATACATTTCCGGAAAATAGAGAGTTCTCCTCTGAGTGTAATCTCTGAGAATAAAAAAAGAGCCATCTCCATACATGGACTGATACAACGTCCTGAAAAAATTCTGCCCATGCCTGTCTCAACCTCTGTCCGTGTTCATCTGTCAATGCCTGTCTCTCCCGCTGTCTGTGTTTATCTTTCCATGCCTGTCTCTCCCTCCGTCCGTACTTATCTGTCCATGACTGTCTTTCCCTCTGTCCGTGTTTAACTGTACATGCCTGTCTCTCCCTCTGTCCGTGTTTTCTGTCCATGCCTGTCTCTCCCTCTGTCCTTGTGTATCTGTCCACTCTCCCTCTGTCCATGTTTATCTCTCTATCTGTCCATGCCTGTCTCTTTATCTCTCCTTGTTTATCTGTCCATGCCTGTCTATGCCTCTATCCGTGTTTATCTATCAATGCTTGTTTCCTCTCTCTATCCGTGTTTATCTCTCTATCTGTCCTTGCCTGTCTCTCCCTCTGTCCGTTTTTATCTTGCTATCTGCCGATGCCTGTCTCTCCCTCTGTCCATGTTTATCTGTCCACGCTTGTCTTTCTTTCTGTCCGTGTTTATCTCTCTATCTGTTGTTACGGGTGCTCTTGTTATTGTGTGACACGGACGTAACTCGTGTTTTAGCGCCCTCGCCGGGCCGCATATAGCAGTCTTAGTTTAATCCGTACTGGTTGAACTCTCGTTGTCATGCTAGCTTGGGGCTTTCTCGCCTGGCCGAGCTCACGTGTGCACCCTGGTATGTAGAGACACAGCGATGTTTTTTCTAGATGAATCCTGTAACGCCTATTTACTGTGTGTTGGATTCTTTAGACTGTTCGAGAAGTGGAAAATTCTCGGCTTGGGGTGAGAAGTTATGAATAGGGGTTGTGTTTAAACCAACAGAGAGGTTAAAGAATATTCCAGCGGACGCAGACGTGTGGGACCTGTCCGATTATCCAGTAATTTCAGGGATTCTACTATTACTAACTCTATACAACTCAATGCTGCCTGCCTCAAATTTACTTTCTGGATTGTTACAAGAGCTTTACATTGGACTGTTATTCTCCGAGAGTATACATTTAAATAACTTGTCGCTGTGGCGGTGATGGTATCCGGGTACTTTGCACTTTGTTTATTAGGCTGCGTGATTATACTGATTTGATGTTATACTGTTCTTGTACTGTGTAATTGTATTGATTTAGTGTACTGAAATGTTGTTTTAAGAATAAATTATAGTTATTTGTTAACAAAAAACCACTGACTTTATTCATTCCCTTAGACATTTCACGCTGCCTTGTGTTAGAGAATCTGATTTTTTTTCTCCATTACAAACTTTGTATTCATCACGCATACGTGATCTGTTTATATTGATTCCGTAACATAAAATTGTGGGCTCGTCTGGGAGGCTTATTAGTTTTGAAAATGTATTAGGCCTTGACCTGGACACATTGTTTTATCATACATTGTTTATCATACATTGTTTACAAGATTACATATTGTTTTTAGTACATTGTTTATAGGATTTTATGTTATTGTTTTAACATCTTAACAGGCAGATTTCAAACCTGAGACATTTGTTGAGAGATCCCAACCCTGATCAACTTGAACAGTTGAAAAAGAAACAGTTGTTGCGTTTGGGACAACAATTAGAGCTAAGTGTGAAAAAAGCTTTGAGAAAGCCAGATATCCTTGCTAAAATCATGCAAGATCTAGTTAACAAAGGTTTAATTGAAGAGAGTGAAGTTGAAACATAAAAATGACAGCCTTGCTATGCAATTAGAATTAAAAAAGTTAGAAATGCTACATGAGCTAGCATTAAAACAGTTAGAGAGGGAAGTTGAGTTAAAACGACTGGAGTTAGAAAGACTTAAACTAGAACATAGTCTAAGTGCTGCCCCAACTCACAGTTTTGATGTTACTAAACACATCAGACTTGTCCAACCTTTTCAAGAAAAAGAGGTTGATAAATATTTCTTATAATTTGAGAAGGTAACTGAAACTTTAAAATGGCCTAAGGAAAATTGGACTTTGTTGTTACAAAGTGTATTGACTGGCAAGGCCAGAGAAATTTATACAGAGCTTTCAGTAGAAGCTGCTACTGACTATGACCTGGTAAAACGGTTAATCCTAAAATGTTATGAGTTAGTTCCCGAGGCTTACCGCCAGAAATTCAGAAATTGGGAAAAGCACAAAGAACAGACGTACGTCTAATTTGCTAGAACAAAAGAGCAGTTATTTGATCGCTGGTGTAGTTCTAAAAATGTAATGAAAGATTATAACCATTTGCGCCAGTTGATTTTGCTTGAAGAATTTAAGCGCTGAATTAACGCAGATGTTAAAACTTTCCTTGGTGAGAAAAGTCCTGAATCACTTGACATTGCTGCTCAATTAGCTGATGATTATTCATTAACAAACAAAATGTCCTTTACTAGCAAATCAAACCAGTTATTCACAAACAAGAATGTTAATCAGTATGGTCAAAAGAAGTTTACAACCCAGTCACCCAGTACTAGTAGTCCTGATAGTTCAGCAAAGTCCATTGCTACATCTCAGTCCACGTCCACTGTGTCTAAGTCCAACCAAGGTCAGTCATTTACAAAGAAAATCTGTAATTACTGCAAGAAGGAAGGTCATCTAATATCTGACTGCTGAAAACTTGCTAATAAACCAAATAGCAAACCTGCTGGTTTTGTTTCAAAATCTATGCGTAGCATAGTACAAGAGCCAGACTTTTTTCATGTAAATAAGGGGTACAACTCCTTTATTGACTCTGGTAAAGAGTTTGATGCTACGGAGGCCCAATTGCCATCTGAATCCAAAGAAGAATCAGTAGCTTGCGGGGTAAAAACCTCAGTTGATTTCTGCGAGGAATTTAAAAAAGCTAGGTCCTTTCAAGACTACTGCGAGGAGTATCCCTTAAATAACGCTAAGTCCTTTTATGACTCTTGCGAGAGTATTTCATATGAGGCCAGGTCCTCTTATGACAAACAGAAGTTTGTTTCTGCTGAGGAAAGTTCCACTGTTGAATCCTATGAGGAGTTTGATGATAAAAAAGATGTAGATTCCTTAGATAACTCTGAAAAAGAGTTTATGACTAACACTGTCAATGTCAATTCTTTGTTTGATGAAGCTGAGGTAGTAGATTCCTCTCCTGACTCTGAAATGGAGTTATTTGAGCCATTCATACATGATGGTTTCGTATCACTTTCAAGTGATTTTTCAGATTCTACCCCTTTTAGAATTTTGAGGGACATTGGTTCAGGCCACACTCTCATGTTAGCAAACATGGTAGGTCTTTTACTGGTGCACATGCACTTGTTAATGGTGTGTTTTCAGACAAGCACACTTCAGTTCCGCTTCACAGTATACATTTAAAGTCAGATTTGATTTCTGAGAATATTACTGTGGGCATAAGAACTATTTTACCCTTTAAGGGAATTCAGTTGCTACTAGGCAATGATGTTGCAGGTGACAAAGTACAGCCTGTACCAATAGTGACAGAAAAACCGTCACTTAATCAGGACACTGATCCGGAAAGTCAGGAATTTCCTGGTTTGTATCCTTCATGTGTTGTAACTAGATCTATGGCCAAGAAAAACACACATGAGGATAATGGTCCAGATAATAACACTCTGGGAGTCACTAGTGACTCGTTTAATGACTCGCCCGTACAGGAGGCAGTATTCCCAAGCCAGAACTTATCCCGGAACAGCATAAGGACCCTGATATTTCATGTTTGTTTCACAGGGCAGTTTCTAAAGATGAACTGTCACAGAACCCAGTTTGTTTATATGTTAAAAATGGAGTGCTTATGCGTAAATGGTGACCAACCTGATGTATGCGCTGTTGATGAGTGGGCCATCAAACATCAAATAGTAATGCCCAAAAGCTTTCGCAATGAAACTCTAAGCATGGCACAAGAGGCCCCTTTGTCTGGTCATTTAGGTATAAATAAAACTTATCAGAAAGTTAGTACACACTTCTATTGGCCTTACCTCAGGAAAGATGTTGTACAATATTGTAAATCAGATGGTAGGCAAGCCCAATCAGAATCCTCCTAAGGCCCCACTTAGGCCTATTCCTGCTTTCGCGGAACCATTCAGTAGGATTATTGTTGACTGTGTTGGACCACTGCCCAAAACCAAATCTGGATATGAATACTTGCTGACAATTATGTGCGCATCTACCAGGTTCCCTGACACAATACCATTGCGCAAAATTAATGCCAAAAGTGTTGTCAAAGCTCTTACCAAGATTTTTACAACTTTTGGATTGCCAAAATCCGTCCAGTCTGACCAAGGGTCTAATTTTATGTCTGGCTTATTCCAGCAAGTTATACTTGAGCTAGGTATAAAACAGTACAGCTCTTCGCCATACCATCCTGAAAGTCTGGGCACCTTCGGGTGTTTTCACCAGACATTAAAAAACATGATTAGGACCTATTGCTATGACACACAGAAAGACTGGGATGAAGGAATCCACCTACTGCTGTTTGCTGTCAGAGAATCCTTTCAAGAGTCCTTGGGTTTCAGTCCCTTTGAACTAGTTTTCGGACATGGACCGCGAACTGAACTGACCTTCGCACTAAACTACGCAATGCTTGTGAGATTGCAAAGTAAAATGAAAACAAAGTATGACAAGCACAGTGTAAGTAGGACGTTTGAGCCTGGTGAAAAGGTCCTTGTCTTACTTCCCATCCCTGACAGACCTCTGCAAGCTAGGTATTTTGGTCCTTACATTGTTGACAAGTCAGTGATTTAAATTACATACTGTTGACACCAGTTTGACGTAAGAAGAAACAGCTGTGCCATGTTAACAGGTTGAAACCATATTATGAGAGAAAAATCAGATGCTGTACATAATGTTACTGCTGTAAATTGTGTATACACTGACCCTGACCCAGTTAAAGTAGATGCTGATTGTAAGTGTGATGTAGACATTCAGTGTGGTACAGTACCATTAAAAAACTCCGTGCTTAACAACCTGGATGCCAAACTGTCACACCTTACCGCACAACAACAACAAGACCTCGAGAACCTGCTGCGGAATTATGAACATTTGCTTAGTGACATTCCAACGCGAACTAACATGTTGTGCCATGACGTCGATGTTGGCGAGGTGAGCGCAGTCAAGCAGCACCCATATAGACTGAATCCAGAAAATGATTTTTGAACTTTGAAAATGAACCTAGTAACAGTAACTGGAGTTCACCATGTATTGTTCTGCCAAAACCTGATGGAAGTTACCGTATGTGCACAGATTATCGAAAACTGAACTCTGTCATCAAGACTGACACGTTCCCGATTCCGAGGATCGATGATTGTATTGATAGAGTTGGTAGCTCCAGATATGTCTCCAAGTTTGACTTGCTAAAAGGATTCTGGCAAGTTCCGCTGACAGAACGAGCGAAAGAAGTGTCCGCATTTGTGACGCTGCAAGAACTCTACCAGTATAAAGTTATGCTGTTTGGCATGAAGGACTGGCCATCCACGTTCCAGCGCCTCATCCATATGGTTGTCAAGGACATTCAGGGCTGTGACGCATATAATGATGACCTTACCGTGTACAGCGACACCTGTTGATGCTAATATCTGAGTTTTGTCATGCACAAGTAACATTTTAGGGTCATGATGTAGGGCAGAATCAGGTAAAACCTGTTGATGCTAATATCTGAGTTTTGTCATGCACAAGTAACATTTTAGGGTCATGATGTAGGGCAGAATCAGGTAAAACCTGTTGATGCTAAGATAAGTGCATTTCCTAGACCAGAAAACAAAAAGCAAATAATGCATTTTCTTGGTATAGTTGCATACTACAGGAAGTTTTGTCCAATTTTTTCTGCTGTAGCGGAACCTTTGACTAATTTGTTAAAGAAGAAACAAAAGTCTATATTGAATGTTCAGTGTGAAAATGCATTTCAGAATTTGAAAGCAATTCTGCAAAGTTCACCAGTTTTAGCAGTTCCAGACTTTTCTGTACCTTTTGTAGATGATAGTGATACTGCTGCTGGTGCTGTGTTGTTACAAGAAGGCAATGATGGCATAGATCCTCCAATTTGTTATTTCTCAAGAAAGTTTAATGCAAACCAGAAAAACTACTCCACTATTGAAAAAGAATGTTTGGCTTTGATTTTGGCCTTGCAACATTTTGAAGTTTATGTTACTTCATCAGTCAGGCCTATCATTGTCTTCAGTGATCACAATCCCTTCACGATCATGAACCAGTTGAAGTGTAGAAATCAAAGATTGTTGAGATGGAGTTTGTTACAAGATTACAACCTTGAAATCAAACACATTAAAGGGAAAGACAATGTACTTGCTGATTGCTTATCGAGATGTTTGTGAAACGTTGTTAACAAGATATTTATGTAATGTTGTAAATAAGATGATTTTTTAGATGTTGTAAAAATTTAGTGATTGTGATCGCAAAAAAAAAATTTTCCGAGAAAACTTTTTTTTTTACAGGAGGGGGTGTTACAGGTGCACATGCTCTTGTTATTGTGTGACACGGGCGTAACTCGTGTTTTAGCGCCCTCGCCGGGCCGAGTATTGCATTCCTAGATTAATCCGTACTGGTTGAACTCTGGTTGTCATGCTAACTATGGGCCTTCTTGCCTGCCCGAGCTCACGTGTGGATCCTGGTATGTAGTGACACAGCGATGTTTTTCTAGATGATTCCTGTAACGCGTGTTTACTGTGTGTTGGATTCTTTAGACTGTTCGAGAAGTGGAAAATTCTAGGCTTGGGGCGAGAAGTTATAAATAGGGGACTGTGTTGTAAACCGACAGAGACGTTAAAGAATATTCCAGCGGACGCAGACGTGTGGGACCTGTCCGATTATCCAGTAATTTCAGGGATTCTACTATTACTAACTCTATACAATTTAATGCTGCCTGCCTGAAGTTTACTTTCTGGATTGTTACAAAAGCTTTACATTGGACTGTTATTCTCCTTGAGTATACATTTAAAGAACTTGTCGCTATGGCGGTGACACGCCTGTCTCTCCGTCTGTCTGTGTTTATATGTCCGTGCCTGCCCACCCCTCTGTCCGTGTTTATCTCTCTATATGCCCATGCCTCTCTCTCCCTCTGTCTGTTTTAATCTGTCCATGTCTGTCTCTACTTCTGTCCGTGTTTATCTATCTATCTGCCCATGCCTGTCTCTCCCCCTGTACGTGTTTATCTGTCCATGCCTGTCTCTCCCTCTGTCGTTATTATCTGTCCATGCCTGTCTCTCCCTCTGTCCGTGTTTATCTGTCTATCTGTCCACGCCTGTCTCTCCCTCTGTCCGTGTTTATCTGTCCATGACGGTCTCTCCCTCTGTCCGTGTTTTTCTCTCTATCTGTCCATGGCTGTCTCTCCTTCTGTCCGTGTTTATCTGTACATGCCTTTCTCTCCCTCTGCCCGTGATTATCTGTCAATGCCCGTCTCTCCCTCTGTCCGTGTTTATCTCTCTATAAATATATGTCGACCCCTGTCTCGCCTTCTGTCCATGTTTATCTGTCCATGCCTGTCTCTCCCTCTGTCTATGTTTATCTCTCTATTTGTCCATGCCTGTTTCTCTCCCATTATCCGTGATTATCTGTCCACGCCTGTCTCTCCCTCTATCCATGATTATCTGTCCATGCCTGTCTCTCCCTCTGTCGTTGTTTATCTCTATATCTGTCCATGCCTGTCTCTCCCCCTGTCCGTTTTTTTCTCTCTGTCTGTGGCTGTCTCTCCCTTTGTCCGTGTTTATCTCTCTATCTGTCCATGGCTGGCTCTCCTTCTGTCCGTGTTTATCTCTCTATCTGCCAATGCCTGTCTCTCTCTGCGCGTGTCTGTCATTTGGCCTATCCGTGCTTATCTGTCTATCTGCTAGTGCTTTTAACTCTGTCTGTTCATCCGTCTCTCTGTCTGTCCATACCTTTCTCTCTGTCTTAGCCCTTCTCTTCCCAGTCTCTCTGTCTCTCTGTCTCTCTCTCTCTCTGTCTCTCTGTCTCTCTGGCTCTCTCTTTCTCATGCACACATAGACACACATACTTTCTCACACACACAATAAATGTCCAGATCTCCGACATCTTCTGCTATACCAACTGAAAAGGTCAACCCAGATATAATCAGTGCCATACTAAATATTTTACGAACCAACGACAGACCTACGACACACACACAGTGATACACTATTCAGGGACCACTTGATTGCGTGACCTGACTGCTGGTCAGCTGTATCTGTCGCAACCCTGTAAAACATCTCGCAGCAATACTCGTCGAGGCCGTAATCGTCATATCTCACAACATCTGCTGTCAAACAAGAATGAGCGAGATTTCGCGAAAATATTTAAAACTCGTGTCATGCTGTTTTCGGTAGTTTTTTAATCACCTGTCAGAACAATGTCCGTAAGTCTTAATAAAATGTGTTTTGCTTAAAACAAGAATACGCGGGAATTCGTTTTTATGCTAATAAATTAGTTATTTTATGCTATAAAAGGCCTGATTTCCTGATTTGTGTGGCATTTTAAAAGCCAATACCCAATTTAATATCGTTAAATCTCGCCCTGTTTTCCCAGGAAGGAGAATGTGGTATTATTTACAACTATATGCTGGACTGGCCGGGCTATCGACTCGTTTACGGTTACATCTTGTTTTATCTTTTTTTTTTGTTGGTTTTTATTGTTAGGCCCTTTGATTCTCCGTTTTAAATTGTAGCAAGTCTTGTTACGATGTAGACAGTGGGAGGGAATAGCTTCACCAGTAGTGTACAACTGATACGCAATATGTCTATGTGTAAGCAAGCAAACACGCTATTTCTCTTTTAGCACAATAAAATTATTTATACTAACAACAAAAAACACTGGAGATTATGTGGTCAATTGTCAAATTGAAATTGTTCATGGTCGGAGGTCGTGGGTGGCACCGGGGGGGGGGGGGGGCTTAATGGGAATCATTTACAAACGAGTGCGCCTTTTGGGAGGGTGGTTGCTCGTATTTGATTTTACTCAACGATGGGGGTGATATTACACTAGCGCACCGCACCAAAATGTTACCCCGCAGTCTTCCATACAATCAATCAATCAGTGGTCGGTGTTTTCTCCGGCGTTTCCTCCGCCTCTAAAGACCACTGAACGCCAATGTTAGTACAAGGATAGTGCCTAGTATTAGTTTATAAATATTTCTAGAAATCTAATGCTTTGATTCGGACCTCCCTGCCCTGAACCTGATTATCTAGTCGCGCTCCCTGCAGGATAATGAGCGCGCACCCCCCCCCCCCCCCCCAATAATAAATTCCGGACTGCAAATAAGAGAAAGTATATCCTACCCTGTCAAGTTGTCCAAAGCCGGAATGATGTTCTGAAAATTTACATACACAGATTGGTTCAATCAGCATTAAGTACGCAGGCGATTATCTCAAATAAAATATATATTTTTCTAAATATAAGCAAGAAAGAACATGATAAGAAATATAATGTAGATAATTACAATGAGATAAAAGAAACTAACGTAATTTATTGTCCAACAAAAATACAATCTTAATCATGCAGACAGTGTAAATCATTAACATACATAGGGGACCTTTATACACTTGCATATTTTGTAATCAAATTACGATAATCGCAGTAGCAGTTTGAAGTTTAAAATCATGATATTATGAATGAGAAAATAAAGTGAGGTCAGAAAAATGTCTATATAACATATCTAAAAAAAATAAAATGAAGCCAGAAATATGTATATATAACATATCTAAAAAAAAGAAAATAAAGTGAGGTCAGAAAAATGTCTATATAACATATCTAAAAAGAGAAACAAAGTAAAGGTAAAAAAAAAGTCGATATTACATATCTAAAAAGAGAAAATAACGTGAGGTCAGAAAAATGTCTATATAACATATCTAAAAAGAGAAAATAACGTGAGGTCAGAAAAATGTCTATATAACATATCTAAAAAGAGAAAATAAAGTGAGGTCAGAAAATGTCTATAAAAAATATCTTAAAATAGAAAATAACGTGAGGTCAGAAAAATGTCTATATAACATATCTAAAAAGAGAAAATAAAGTGAGGTCAGAAAAATGTCTATATAACATATCAAAAAAGAGAAAATAACGTAAAGGTCAGAAAAATGTCTATATAACATATCTACAAAGAGAAAATAACGTGAGGTCAGAAAAATGTCTATATAACATATCTAAAAATAGAAAATAACGTGAGGTCAGAAAAATGTCTATATAACATTTCTAAAAAGAGAAAATAACGTGAGGTAAGAAAAATTTTTATATAACATATATAAAAAGACAAAATAACGTGAAGTCAGAAAAATGTCTATGTATAACATATCTAAAAAGAGAAAATAAAGTGAGGTCAGAAAAATGTCTTTATAACATATCTAAAAAGAGAAAATAACGTGAGGTCAGAAAAATGTCTCTACAACATATCTAAAAAGCGAAAATAAAGTGAGATCAGAGAAATGTCTATATAACATATCTAACAAGCGAAAATAAAGTGAGGTCAGAAAAATGTCTATATAACATATCGTAAAAGAGAAAATAACGTGAGGTCAGAAAAATGTCTATATAACATATCAAAAATGAGAAAATAAATTGAGGGCAGAAAAATGTCTATATAACATATCTAAAAAGAGAAAATAACGTGAGGTCAGAAAAATGTCTATATAACATATCTAAAAAGAGAAAATAACGTGAGGTCAGAAAAATGTCTATATAACATATCTAAAAAGACAAAATAACGTGAAGTCAGAAAAATGTCTATGTATAACATATCTTAAAAGAGAATAAAGTGAGGTCAGAAAAATGTCTATATAACATATCTAAAAAGAGAAAATAAAGTGAGGTCAGAAAAATGTCTATATAACATATCTAAAAAGAGAAAATAAAGTGAGGTCAGAAAAATGTATATAAACATATCTAAAAAGAGAAAATGAAGTGAGGTCAGAAAAATGTCTATATAACATATCTAAAAAGAGAAAATAACGTGAGGTAAGAAAAATGTTTATATAACATATATAAAAAGACAAAATAACGTGAAGTCAGAAAAATGTCTATGTATAACATATCTAAAAAGAGAATAAAGTGAGGTCAGAAAAATGTCTATATAACATATCTCAAAAGAGAAAATAACGTGAGGTCAGAAAAATGTCTATATAACATATCTAAAAAAAAAGAAAATAAATTGAGGGCAGAAAAATGTCTATATAACATATCTAAAAAGAGAAAATAAAGTGAGGTCAGAAAAATGTCTATATAACAATTCTAAAAAGAGAAAATAAAGAAAATAAAGTGAGGTCAGAAAAATGTCTATTTAACATTTCTAAAAAGAGAAAATAAAGTGAGGTCAGAAAAATGTCTATATAACATATCTTAAAAGAGAAAATAAAGAGAGGTCAGAAAAATGTCTATATAACATATCGTAAAAGAGAAAATAACGTGAGGTCAGAAAAATGTCTATATAACATATCTAAAAAGAGAAAATAAAGTGAGGTCAGAAAAATGTCTATATAACATATCTAAAAAGTGAAAATAACGTGAGGTCAGAAAATGTATATAAAACATATATGAAAAAGAAAATAAAGTGAGGTCAGAATAATGTCCATATAACATATCTAAAAAGAGAAAATAACGTGAGGTCAGAAAATGTATATAAAACGTATCTGAAAAAGAAAATAAAGTGAGGTCAGAATAATGTCTATATAACATTTCTAAAAAGAGAAAATAAAGTGAGGTCTGAAAAATGTCTATATAACATATCTAAAAAGAGAAAATAACGTGAGGTCAGAAAAATGTCTATATAACATATCAAAAAAGAGAAAATAAAGTGAGATCAGAGAAATTTCTATATAACATATCTAAAAAGAGAAAATAACGTGAGGTCAGAAAAATGTCTCTATAACATATCAAAAAAGAGAAAATAAAGTGAGATCAGAGAAATGTCTATATAACATATCTAAAAAGAGAAAATAACGTGAGGTCGGAAAAATGTCTATATAACATATCTAAAAAGAGAAAATAAAGTGAGGTCAGAAAAATGTCTATATAACATATCTAAAAAGAGAAAATAACGTGAGGTCAGAAAATGTATATAAAACATATCTGAAAAAGAAAATAAAGTGAGGTCAGAATAATGTCTATATAACATATCTAAAAAGAGAAAATAAAGTGATTTCAGAAAAATGTCTGTATATAACATATCTAAAAAGAGAAAATAAAGTGAGGTCTGAAAAATTTCTATATAACATATCTAAAAAGAGAAAATACTTGTGAATCATTGTCCGTTATCTTGTTTGTAATTCGCGTTTGTGGTAAATTGATTATTTGACAAGCAAGTTAAAACAACGATTAATCTGCTCGACTGACACGAAGATGAAATCCTAATATACACTAGTTATGTTTTTAAATTAAGTTACTGATCAAAAGAATATGTTTATGTTATAATAATGAATATGTTATTTTATAATATTGGAGCAGTGAATTAAAAGCTTTATTCCTTTATACTATTATCTAGTCTAGTTTGAAATGCAGCTAGAAATGCAGCTAGATTTCATTGTACATTGTTGTATATGCCCTGCGGTCTCCATTCTCCAGCTGATGTTCTTAAACAAAGTTTACATCAGGAGAAGGCTACCTTGTTACCTGTCAGGTCATATGTTACTATATTAAAACAGTTCATCCTTGTTACCTTTCAGGTCATATGTTACTATATTAAAACAGTTCATCCTTGTTACCTGTCAGGTCATATGTTACTATATTAAAACAGTTCATCCTTGTTACCTGTCAGGTCATATGTTACTATATTAAAACAGTTCATCCTTGTTACCTGTCAGGTCATATGTTACTATATTAAAACAGTCCATCCTTGTTACCTGTCAGGTCATATGTTACTATATTAAAACAGTTCATCCTTGTTACCTGTCAGGTCATATGTTACTATATTAAAATGGTTCATCCTTGTTACCTGTCAGGTCATATGTTACTATATTAAAACAGTTCATCCTTGTTACCTGTCAGGTCATATGTTACTATATTAAAACAGTTCATCCTTGTTACCTGTCAGGTCATATGTTACTATATTAAAACAGTTCATCCTTGTTACCTGTCAGGTCATATGTTACTATATTAAAACAGTTCATCCTTGTTACCTGTCAGGTCATATGTTACTATATTAAATCAGTCCATCCTTGTTACCTGTCAGGTCATATGTTATTATATTAAAACAGTTCATCCCTGTTACCTGTCAGGTCATATGTTACTATATTAAAACAGTTCATCCCTGTTACCTGTCAGGTCATATGTTACTATATTAAAACAGTTCATCCCTGTTACCTGTCAGGTCATATGTTACTATATTAAAACAGTTCATCCCTGTTACCTGTCAGGTCATGTTGTTTCAATGAATGTCATATTTAAGTAAAACAAAAACAAATTTGTTTTATATGGTTACAGCTTTGTAACTATAGTGGATGTCATTTTACCAAGTGCTATATTTAGAATAAGTGCTATGTTTAGAAGCTTTTATAACCTTAGAAATATCATTTAACATGAAAAGCTGACAGATTGACTATAAAACTCTATTTCTACATTTGATGTGCTTATCAGTGTTAAATAGATCCTTATACAATTCCTAGTCTGTATATTCCCTCACATCTGTATATATTAATTTTGATATCTATACTTTTACTCAGCCGGTTCAATGATCTAAGATGAGCCCTCGCCCTGAGTCCTGTATTATCACCCTGTCACTACACTACCAGATAATCCGATATTCTTGTGTACTCTGAACAGAAACTGGGAAAAAATACATCCTTACAATATGGTTAAGATATTCTACTGTATTTCAGGATATTCCAAAATAGACTGTTTCACTTATATAGTTACATCTAAGCTATAATATTCAGATATTCCGAAGTATTTCAGGATATCTCAATGTTAACTGGTATACATTGGAATATTCCGATTTTAACTATTTTAGATGGAAATTCCCATCTCAAACGTTTAGATAGGAATTCCCATCTCAACTGGAAGTTATAGCCATCTTTCGCGTTATCCCAAAAACCATTTGAGCGATTGCCCTGGCTTCTGACAGGACTCCAATATTCGAGCCGGGCCGCGATCTTCGAATTCCTTTTGCTTGCTTGAATTGCGATTGCCTTGAAACTAGTGAAGAGTTGGTCTTTGAGAGAGTTGAGAGGATGTCCGCTACCGATTGTCAGACCCGCCGGACAACAAATACAGCCACCAATCAGCTATCATGATGACCTATAGCAGGCCCTAACTGAACACCTTGTTTAGCGACTGACAGACACGACTTTGAGGAAAGTAAAAAATACGGCAGTTGAGAACAGCCTAAAACAACCCCGTGAATCTCGTTTGCGTGACTTGTCTTCATACGCCTATTTAAACCTGCTGTTTTTTCATTGAAGTCTGGGTGTTCATTAGCATGTTAAAAGAAAATATATAAGACCATGCTGGTTCCAAAAGAAGGTGAGAACTCCATAAACACGTCGAAACCTAATACAGAGCCTGCTTTATCGAGCTGTGAAATGAAAATATAATTTATAATTGTTTCCGTGCTCCATTTTCCGATCAGTTAGCTATATCCTGTGTAAGGCAGCAAAGTAAATAGGGTAATAGGATATGGACGGCGAGAGATTGGTTCAGTAGAGCGCCTCTTTCTAAGCCTGTACACCTTCTTCAGTGATGGACTGTGAAATATAAAAGTGGGAAAATATGTAGATTTGGAACCCTCTCACAGCCATACATATAAGAAGAAATTATTACCCGGGATAAACTCCAAAACATGATGTGTTTAATATATACTCGAACAAATGACAACACTTGGACTTCCTATAGGGACCATTCGTTTCTCAATAACAGATGAGTGCAGCTATACAAATCACATGACAAGCATAAAACATAAGATGGGGAATTCGGAAGAGGAAGTAAGGAAAAAACAGATGTAGACTCGCGTCCTCTTTATTTATATTCTGCTCGAGCAGAATTGATTTATGTAGGTTAATGTGACTGGTAGGTCAGTGTAAGCTGCAGGTGGGATATTCATTAACTTAATGATAAGTCAGTGTAAGCTGCAGGTGGGATATTCATTATATGACTGATAAGTCAGTGTAAGCCGCAGGTGGGATATTCATTATATGACTGATAAGTCAGTGTAAGCCGCAGGTGGGATATTCATTATATTACTGATACGTCAGTGTAAGCCGCAGGTGGGATATTCATTATATTACTGATAAGTCAGTGTAAGCCGCAGGTGGGATATTTATTATGTGACTGATATGTCAGCTAAGCCGAAGGTTGATTTTTCATTCTGTGACTGGTAAGCCAGCATCATCCATGGATGGGATATTCACTATGTGACTGGCAGGCTAGTGTAAGCCACAGGTGGGATATTCATAATGTTACTGGTAAAGCAGTGTAACCCCCAGGTAGACATTCGTTATGTGACTGGCAGGCTAGTGTAAGCCACAGGTGGGATATTCATTATGTTACTGGTAAAGCAGTGTAACCCCCAGGTAGACATTCGTTATGTGACTGGCAGGCTAGTGTAAGCCACAGGTGGGATATTCATTATGTTACTGGTAAAGCAGTGTAACCCCCAGGTAGACATTCGTTATGTGACTGGCAGGCTAGTGTAAGCCACAGGTGGGATATTCATTATGTTACTGGTAAAGCAGTGTAACCCCCAGGTAGACATTCGTTATGTGACTGGCAGGCTAGTGTAAGCCACAGGTGGGATATTCATTATGTTACTGGTAAAGCAGTGTAACCCCCAGGTAGACATTCGTTATGTGACTGGCAGGCTAGTGTAAGCCACAGGTTTGATATTCATTATGTTACTGGTGTAGCAGTGTAACCCCCAGGTAGACATTCGTTATGTGACTGGCAGGCTAGTGTAAGCCACAGGTGGGATATTCATTATGTTACTGGTAAAGCAGTGTAACCCCCAGGTAGACATTCGTTATGTGACTGGCAGGCTAGTGTAAGCCACAGGTGGGATATTCATTATGTTACTGGTAAAGCAGTGTAACCCCCAGGTAGACATTCGTTATGTGACTGGCAGGCTAGTGTAAGCCACAGGTGGGATATTCATTATGTTACTGGTAAAGCAGTGTAACCCCCAGGTAGACATTCGTTATGTGACTGGCAGGCTAGTGTAAGCCACAGGTGGGATATTCATTATGTTACTGGTAAAGCAGTGTAACCCCCAGGTAGACATTCGTTATGTGACTGGCAGGCTAGTGTTAGCCACAGGTGGGATATTCATAATTTTACTGGTAAAGCAGTGTAACCCCCAGGTAGACATTCGTTATGTGACTGGCAGGCTAGTGTAAGCCACAGGTGGGATATTCATTATGTTACTGGTAAAGCAGTGTAACCCCCAGGTAGACATTCGTTATGTGACAGGCAGGCTAGTGTAAGCCACAGGTGGGATATTCATTATGTTACTGGTAAAGCAGTGTAACCCCCAGGTAGACATTCGTTATGTGACAGGCAAGCTAGTGTAAGCCACAGGTGGGATATTCATTATGTTACTGGTAAAGCAGTGTAACCCCCAGGTAGACATTCGTTATGTGACTGGCAGGCTAGTGTAAGCCACAGGTGGGATATTCATTATGTTACTGGTAAAGCAGTGTAACCCCCAGGTAGACATTCGTTATGTGACTGGCAGGCTAGTGTAAGCCACAGGTGGGATATTCATTATGTTACTGGTAAAGCAGTGTAACCCCCAGGTAGACATTCGTTATGTGACAGGCAGGCTAGTGTAAGCCACAGGTGGGATATTCATTATGTTACTGGTAAAGCAGTGTAACTCCCAGGTAGACATTCGTTATGTGACAGGCAAGCTAGTGTAAGCCACAGGTGGGATATTCATTATGTTACTGGTAAAGCAGTGTAACCCCCAGGTAGACATTCGTTATGTGACTGGCAGGCTAGTGTAAGCCACAGGTGGGATATTCATTATGTTACTGGTAAAGCAGTGTAACCCCCAGGTAGACATTCGTTATGTGACTGGCAGCCACAGGTGGGATATTCATTATGTTACTGGTAAGCAGTGTAACCCCCAGGTAGACATTCGTTATGTGACTGGCAGGCTAGTGTAAGCCACAGGTGGGATATTCATTATGTTACTGGTAAAGCAGTGTAACCCCCAGGTAGACATTCGTTATGTGACTGGCAGGCTAGTGTAAGCCACAGGTGGGATATTCATTATGTTACTGGTAAAGCAGTGTAACCCCCAGGTAGACATTCGTTATGTGACTGGCAGGCTAGTGTAAGCCACAGGTGGGATATTCATTATGTTACTGGTAAAGCAGTGTAACCCCCAGGTAGACATTCGTTATGTGACTGGCAGGCTAGTGTAAGCCACAGGTGGGATATTCATTATGTTACTGGTAAAGCAGTGTAACCCCCAGGTAGACATTCGTTATGTGACTGGCAGGCTAGTGTTAGCCACAGGTGGGATATTCATAATTTTACTGGTAAAGCAGTGTAACCCCCAGGTAGACATTCGTTATGTGACTGGCAGGCTAGTGTAAGCCACAGGTGGGATATTCATTATGTTACTGGTAAAGCAGTGTAACCCCCAGGTAGACATTCGTTATGTGACAGGCAGGCTAGTGTAAGCCACAGGTGGGATATTCATTATGTTACTGGTAAAGCAGTGTAACCCCCAGGTAGACATTCGTTATGTGACAGGCAAGCTAGTGTAAGCCACAGGTGGGATATTCATTATGTTACTGGTAAAGCAGTGTAACCCCCAGGTAGACATTCGTTATGTGACTGGCAGGCTAGTGTAAGCCACAGGTGGGATATTCATTATGTTACTGGTAAAGCAGTGTAACCCCCAGGTAGACATTCGTTATGTGACTGGCAGGCTAGTGTAAGCCACAGGTGGGATATTCATTATGTTACTGGTAAAGCAGTGTAACCCCCAGGTAGACATTCGTTATGTGACAGGCAGGCTAGTGTAAGCCACAGGTGGGATATTCATTATGTTACTGGTAAAGCAGTGTAACTCCCAGGTAGACATTCGTTATGTGACAGGCAAGCTAGTGTAAGCCACAGGTGGGATATTCATTATGTTACTGGTAAAGCAGTGTAACCCCCAGGTAGACATTCGTTATGTGACTGGCAGGCTAGTGTAAGCCACAGGTGGGATATTCATTATGTTACTGGTAAAGCAGTGTAACCCCCAGGTAGACATTCGTTATGTGACTGGCAGCCACAGGTGGGATATTCATTATGTTACTGGTAAGCAGTGTAACCCCCAGGTAGACATTCGTTATGTGACTGGCAGGCTAGTGTAAGCCACAGGTGGGATATTCATTATGTTACTGGTAAAGCAGTGTAACCCCCAGGTAGACATTCGTTATGTGACTGGCAGGCTAGTGTAAGCCACAGGTGGGATATTCATTATGTTACTGGTAAAGCAGTGTAACCCCCAGGTAGACATTCGTTATGTGACTGACAGGCTAGTGTAAGCCACAGGTTGGATATTCATTATGTTACTGGTAAAGCAGTGTAACCCCCAGGTAGACATTCGTTATGTGACTGGCAGGCTAGTGTAAGCCACAGGTGGGATATTCATTATGTTACTGGTAAAGCAGTGTAACCCCCAGGTAGACATTCGTTATGTGACTGGCAGGCTAGTGTAAGCCACAGGTGGGATATTCATTATGTTACTGGTAAAGCAGTGTAACCCCCAGGTAGACATTCGTTATGTGACTGGCAGGCTAGTGTAAGCCACAGGTGGGATATTCATTATGTTACTGGTAAAGCAGTGTAACCCCCAGGTAGACATTCGTTATGTGACTGGCAGGCTAGTGTAAGCCACAGGTGGGATATTCATAATGTTACTGGTAAAGCAGTGTAACCCCCAGGAAGACATTCGTTATGTGACTGGCAGGCTAGTGTAAGCCACAGGTGGGATATTCATTATGTTACTGGTAAAGCAGTGTAACCCCCAGGTAGACATTCGTTATGTGACTGGCAGGCTAGTGTTAGCCACAGGTGGGATATTCATTATGTTACTGGTAAAGCAGTGTAACCCCCAGGTAGACATTCGTTATGTGACTGGCAGGCTAGTGTTAGCCACAGGTGGGATATTCATTATGTTACTGGTAAAGCAGTGTAACCCCCAGGTAGACATTCGTTATGTGACAGGCAGGCTAGTGTAAGCCACAGGTGGGATATTCATTATGTTACTGGTAAAGCAGTGTAACCCCCAGGTAGACATTCGTTATGTGACTGGCAGGCTAGTGTAAGCCACAGGTGGGATATTCATTATGTGACTGGTAGGCCAGTGTAACCCCAAGGTAGACATTCGTTATGTGACTGGCAGGCTAGTGTAAGCCACAGGTGGGATATTCATTATGGTACTGGTAAAGCAGTGTAACCCCCAGGTAGACAAACGTTATGTGACTGGCAGGCTAGTGTAAGCCACAGGTGGGATATTCATTATGTGACTGGTAGGCCAGTGTTACCCCCAGGTAGACATTCGTTATGTGACTGGGAGGCTAGTGTAAGCCACAGGTGGGATATTCATTATGTTACTGGTAAAGCAGTGTAACCCCCAGGTAGACATTCGTTATGTGACTGGCAGGCTAGTGTAAGCCACAGGTGGGATATTCATTATGTTACTGGTAAAGCAGTGTAACCCCCAGGTAGACATTCATTATGTGACTGGCAGGCTAGTGTAAGCCACAGGTGCGATATTCATTATGTTACTGGTAAAGCAGTTTTACCCCCAGGTAGACATTCGTTATGTGACTGGCAGGCTAGTGTAAGCCACAGGTGGGATATTCATTATGTTACTGGTAAAGCAGTGTAACCCCCAGGTAGACATTCGTTATGTGACTGGCAGGCTAGTGTAAGCCACAGGTGGGATATTCATTATGTGACTGGTAGGCTAGTGTAAGCCACAGGTGGGATATTCATTATGTGACTGGTAGGCCAGTGTAACCCCCAGGTGGGATATACTTTATGTGGCTGGTAAGCCAGTTAAAGCCCCAGGTGATATATTCAATATGTTCTTGATAGGCCTATGTAAGCCCTAGGTTTGATATTCATTTGTGCCTGATGAGCTAGTGTAGGCCGAAGGTGGGGTATTGTATTATGTGACTGGTAGGATAGTGTAAGCCCAAGGTGGAATATTCATGATGTGCCTGATAGGCCTATGTTAGCCCTAGGTATGATATTCATTAAGTGCCTGATGAGCTAGTGTAAGCCGAAGGTGGGGTATTTCATTATATGACTGATAGGCTAGTGTAAGCCCTGGATGGAATATTCATTATGTGCCTGATAGGCCAAAGTAAGCCCTGGGTATGATATTCATTATGTGCCTGATAAGCAAGTGTAAGCTGCAGGTTGGATTTTTAGTGTCTGATGCTTAAATTTTGAGCATTCGATCCGTTATTACGCTCCTGCCACCTTCAACGTTTTCGTTGTGCCGTAATACTGTAAGATGTATGGATGAACGGATGACTTTGTTTACGAAACACAAAGAACAAAATTCTGAAAACCCGATGAGAAGGAGAGGAGGAACTATAATAATGTATGTATTTTCAGAAGCAAGAAATAACAGTGAGCATAAGTTTTAGACGTGGAAGGTTTGTACTAGACTTCGAATTTGTATTAGACACTGAACACGCAGAGTGAAATTTGTCACGTATGACTTATGTAATTTCAAATTAAAAATTGACTTTAATCAAAACGAAAACGACTTAAGATTAAAATTTATACTACACTATCCATACATTATGTAAATATAAATCATGCATGTTCACATTTGACCTTTTTGGCCATTGGCCGAAAAGACTAAAGATTAATATTTATAATACAATGTTCGATTATTAATATGTAAATATAAAACACGCAGAGTGAATTTTTTTCAAGTATGTCTTATCTAATTAAAGAAAAATGGACTTTTGTCAAAACGAAAAGACTTAAGATCAATATGTTACTACCCTATCAATACATTATGTATATAAATCATGCAAATGTTCACATTTGACCTTTTTGACTTTATAAAGAGTGTACGTTTAAATATTCTTTTCAGAGTTTTGTTCTAGTCATTCTGTAGGATATTGCTTGCGTGATCAACGTTGTGAAGTCATTCATTCAACGCTATTATAGTCGCCAGCTTCCGGCTTATTGTCGTGTCTGTCTCTCTGTTAGGTGTTCCAACGATTTTCTCTGACCTGCCTGAAGGCGAACTCTTACAAAATGGTTAAAATATTATGCATGGCCTGGGAAAGAAGGAATTTGTTTTCAATGCGGCTAGAGGACGTAGCAACATGCAAAGCATGATATACCATTTTTTGTGCAATATCTCAAGATATTTTGAAGTTGTTCTGACGACTCGCGGCCTGTCTATGCAGTTACCATGTTCACGCAGTTTGTGCGGTAAAAGTGATTAAAATAAAAATATCGAACCTCATTTTTCTACCTCGGTCACTTTTGATGATAGAGAGGTCCAGTTTTCTACATAGGGTAGCATACGATAAGTTTTGATATACACATTTCTAAGTCTCTTCAAATCTCGTTAATTTTGGCGACTAAAGAAAATATGCGAGATTTGGCAAAAACGGTTTTAACTCGGACACTTTTTATGCTAGAGAGGTCTAGTTTTTTAGCATTTTACAAGCTTTTAGTTGGCTAATAGCAGGCCTCGTCAAAGTTCGTTACTTTTTTGTCAAACGAACACCCGAGATTTGTCAAAACTTTGATTACTCAGACCAATTTTTTTGTTTTTCTGCATGCTGTGGCACATTATAGACTCTACCAAATCCAGTTTCGTCAAATCTCGCCTTTTTGACCAGAACTGAAATTGCTATTTTATCGTTTACAGTTGTCTGCTGGGCAAGCATGGCAACTATGTCACGATTACATCTTGTTTATGTGTTTGTTGGACTGTCCTAAACCGTATACCGTGGGATCTAGATCTAGGTCCGCCAATTCACCGGTTTTTTTGTTTGTTGTTGTGTTTGCTTCTCTACAAAATGTTTCCAAAACCAATAATGAAAATTTATTATTTTTTCCTGGTATGGTAAGCTACACATCCACAATATTCCTTGTAATTTACATGGACTGTAATAGATTTTGAGCGGAGAAAAGGGAGTAGTTATACCCGGCCGAGACGTCACAGTTATATTATTATGGAAACGCAGTGAATTAAAAAAATATGATGCCATCACAGGGACGTAATATAATGGAAGTAGTATAAAGAAGGGGCATTTCCTGTTTCAGTGTAATCAAGGGAGAACTTGCATGGGAACAAGGACATACACTAAAAATGGGAGTACCTGCATGGGAACACCGACATACACTAGACTGAAAAAAAAAGAATAAGATAATACACTGAACAAAGGACAGCATGCACGGGAACAGGAACATACACTGAACAAAGGAGAACCTGCACGGGAACAACGACATACACTAAACAAATGATAAACTGCACGGGAACAAGGACATACACTGAACAAAGGAGAACCTGCACAGGAACAAGGACATACACTGAACAAAGGATAAACTGCACGGGAACAAGGACATACACTGAACAAAGGAGAACCTGCACAGGAACAAGGACATTCACTGAACAAACGACAACCTGCAGGGAACAAAGACATTCACTAAAAAAGGGCAACCTGCACAGGAACAAGGACATACACTGAACAAAGGAGAACCTGCACGGGAACAATGACAAACACTAGACTGAAAAAAAAAGAACAAAATAATACACTTAACAAAAGAGAACCTTCACGGGAACAAGGACATACACTGAAAAAAAGGAGAACCTGCACGGGAACAAGGACATACACTGAACAAAGGAGAACCTGCACGGGAAAAAGAATGACACTGAACAAAGGAGAACCTGCACGGGAACAAGTACATTCACTGAAAAAAAGGACAACCTGCACGGGAACAAGGACATTCACTGATAAAAGGACAACCTGCACGGGAACAAGGACATACACAGGACAAAGGAGAACCTGCACGGGAACAAGGTCATACACTGAACAAAGGAAAACCTGCACGGAAACAAGGTCATAAACTGAACAAGAGAGACCCGCACGGGAACAAGGTCATTCACTGAACAAGGGCTAAACTGCATGGGAAGGAGGACATACACTGAACAAGGGAGAACCTGCATCGGAAAAATGGCATACACTGAACAAAGGAGAACCTGCACGGGAATAAGGTCATACACTGAACAAAAGAGAACATGCACGGGAAGAAGGTCATACACTGAACAAGGGATAATTAACCTGCACGGGAAGAAGGAAATACACTGAAGATAGGAGATCCTGCACAGGAACAAGGACATACACTAAACAAAGAGAACCTACACGAGAACTAGGATATACACAGAACAAGGGAGAACCAGCAAAGGAACAAGGACAGACACTGAACAAGGGATAATTAACCTGCATGGGGAAGAGGACATACACTGAACAAGGGAGAACCTGCATGGGGACAATGGCATACACTGGACAAGGGAGAACCTGCATTGGAACAACGACATACACTGAAAAAAGAGAACCTGCACGGAAACAAGGTCATACACTGAACAAAAGAGAACCTGCAGGGAAAGGTCATACACTGAACAAGGGAGAACCTGCACGGGAACAAGGACATACACTGAACAAGGGGGAACCTGCAAGGGAATAAAGACATACACTGAACAAGGGAGAACCTGCATGGGAACAAGGACATAAACAAGGGAGCACTGCAAGGAAACAAGGTCATACACTGAACAAGGGAGAACCTGCATTGGAACAAGGACATACACTGAACAAGGGCGAACCTGCATGGAAAGGAAAACAACCACTGAACAAGGGATAATTAACCTGCACGGGAACAAGGAAATATACTGAACAAGGGACAACCTGCAAGGAAACAAGGACATACACTGAACAAGGGAGAACCTGCCCGAGAAGAAGGACATACACTGAACAAGGGATAATTAACCTGCACAGGAAGAAGGATATACACTGAACAAAGGAGAACCTGCATGGGAAGGAGACATTTACTAAACAAAAAAGAACCTGCTTGGGAACAAAGGCATGCACTGAACAAGGGAAAATCTGCCCGAGATAAAGAAAATACACTGAACAAGGGCAAAACTGCATTGGAACGAGGACATACACATCCAAGAAGTTGCATGGGAACAAAGACATATACTGAACAAGGGAAAATCTGCCCGAGATGATGGACATACACTGAACAAGGACGAAACTGCATGAGAAGGAGGACATACACTGAACTAGGGATAATTAATCTGCACGGGAACAAGGAAATAGACAGAACAAAGGAGAACCTGCATGGGAAGGAGGACATACACTGAACAAGAAAGAACCTGCATGGGAAGGAAGACAAACACTGAACAAGGGAGAAGCTGCACGGGAACAAGGACACACACTGAACAAGGGAGAACCTGCAAGGGAACAAGGGCATACACTGAACATGGGAGAACCTACATTGAGCATGGGAGAACCTGCCCGGGATGAAGGACATACACTGAACAAGGAGAACCTGCACGGGAACAAAGACATACACTAAAGAAGGGAGACCCTGCACGGGAACAAGGATTTACACTGAACAAAGGAGAATCTGCACGGGAACAAAGACATACACTAAAAAAGGGCAAACTGCATGGGAAGGAGAACATACACTGAACAAGGATAATTATAACCTGCACGGGAACAAGGAAATATACTGAACAAGGGACAACCTGCAAGGGAACAAGGACATACATTAAACAAGGGAGAACCTGTCCGGGATATAGGACATACACTGAACAAGGGCGAAACTGCATGGGAAGAAGGACGTACACTGAACAAGGGATAATTAACCTGCACGGGAAGAAGGAAATACACTGAACATGGGAGAACCTGCACAGGAACAAGGACATACACTAAACAAAGAGAACCTACACGGGAACAAGGACATAAACAGAACAAGGGAGAACCTGCAAAGGATCAGGACAGACACTGAACAAGGAAGAACATGCGAGGGAACAAGGACATACACTGAACATGGGAGAACTTACACTGAGCGTGAGAGAACCTGCCCGGGATGAAGGACATACACTGAACAAAGGAGAACCTGCATGGGAACAAGGACATACACTGAACAAGGGCGAACCTGCATGGAAAGAAGAACAACCACTGAACAAGGGATAATTAACCTGCACGGGAACAAGGAAATATACTGAACAAGGGACAACCTGCAAGGAAATAAGGACATACACTGAACAAGGGAGAACCTGCCCGAGAAGAAGGACATACACTGAACAAGGGATAATTAACCTGCACAGGAAGAAGGACATACACTGAACAAAGGAGAACCTGCATGGGAAGAATACATTTACTAAATAAAAAAGAACCTGCATGGGAACAAAGGCATACACTGAACAAGGGAAAATCTGCCCGGGATAAAGAAAATACACTGAACAAGGGCGAAACTGCATAGGAACGAGGACATACACATCCAAGAAGTTGCAGGGGAACAAGACATATACTGAACCAGGGAAAATCTGTCCGAGATGATGGACATAGACTGAACAAGGGCGAAACTGCATGGGAAGGAGGACATACACTGAACAAGGGATAATTAATCTGCACGGGAACAAGGAAATAGACAGAACAAAGGAGAACCTGCATGGGAAGGAGGACATACACTGAACAAGAAAGAACCTGCATGGGAAGGAGGACATACACTGAACAAGGGAGAAGCTGCACGGGAACAAGGACACATACTGAACAAGGGAGAACCTGCAAGGGAACAAGGACACACACTGAACAAGGGAGAACCTGCACGGGAACAATGACATACACTGAACAAGGGAGACCCTGCATGGGGGACAAGGATATACACTGAACAAGGAAGAACCAGCAAGGGATCAAGGGAATACACTGAACATGGGAGAACCTACATTGAGCATGGGAGAACCTGCCCGGGATGAAGGACATACACTGAACAAGAGAGAACTTGCACGGGAACAAAGACATACACTGAACAAGGGAGACCCTGCACGGGAACAAGGATTTACACTGAACAAAGGAGAACCTGCATGGGCACAAAGACATACACTAAAAAAGGGCGAAACTGCATGGGAAGGAGAACATACACTGAACAAGGATAATTAACCTGCACGGGAACAAGGAAATATACTGAACCAGGGACAACCTGCAAGGGAACAAGGACATACACTGAACAAGGGAGAACCTGTCCGGGATGAACGACATACACTAAACAAGGGCGAAACTGCATGGGAAGAAGGACATACACTGAACGAGGGAGAACCTGCCCGGGATGAAGGACATACACTGAACAAGGGCGAAACTGCAGGGAAGAAGGACATACACTGAACAAGGGATAATTAACCTGCACGGGAAGAAGGAAATACACTGAACATGGGAGAACCTGCACAGGAACAAGGACATACACTAAACAAAGAGAACCTACACGGGAACAAGGACATACACAGAACAAGGGAGAACCTGCAAAGGAACAAGAACAGACACTGAACAAGGGAGAACATGCGAGGGAACAAGGATATACACTGAACATGGGAGAACTTACACTGAGCGTGAGAGAACCTGCCCGGGAAAAAGGGCATCCACTGAACAAAGGAGAACCTGCATGGAAACAAAGACATACACTGAACAAGGGCGAACCTGCATGGGAAGGAGAACATACCCTGAACAAGAGATAATTAGCCTGCACAGGAACAAGGAAATATACTGAACAAGGGAAAACCTGCACGGGAACAAGATCATACACTGAGCAAGGGAGAACCTGCACGGGAACAAAGACATACACTGAACAAGGGCGAACCTGCAAGGGAACAAGAACATACACTGAACAAGGGAGAAGCTGCACGGGAACAAGGACATACACTGAACAAGGGAGAACCTGCACGGGAACAAGGACATACACTGAACAAGGGCGAACCTGCAAGGGAACAAGGACATACACTGAACAAGGGAGAACCCCTACGGGAACAAGGACATAGACTGAACAAAGGCGAACCTGCATGGGAAGGAGAACATACACTGAACAAGGGAGAACCTGCATTCTAACAAGGACATACACTGTTCATGAGGAACCTACACAGAAAGAAGTACATAGACTGAACAAGGGACAACTTGCGCGGGAACAAGGACATACAATAAACTAGAGAGAAACTGCATGGGAAGGAGGACATACACTGGACAAGAGAGAACCTGCATTGGAACAAGGACATACACTGGACAAGGGTGAAGCTGCACGGGAATAGTAACAAACACTGAACAAAGGAGAACCTGCATGGGAACAATGACATATACTGGACAAGAAAGAACCTGCACGGGAAGAAGAACATATATATACCGAACAAGAGAGAACCTGCATTGGAACAAGGACATACACTGGACAAGGGTGAAGCTGAATTTGAACAAGGGCATACACTGGACAAGGGGAACCTACACAGTGACAAGAACATACATTGAACAAGGGGAACATACACAGAAACAAGGACATACACTGAACAAAAGAGAATCTGCACGAGAACAAGGACATACACTGAACAAGGAAGAACCTGCATGGGAACAAAGACATACACTGAACAAGGCCGAAACTGCATGGGATGAAGGACATACACTGTACAATGGAAAACTTGCACTGGAACAAAGACATACACTGAACAAGGGCGAAACTGCATGGGATGAAGGACATACACTGAACAAGGGATAAGTAACCTGCATGGGAAGAAGGAAAAACAATGAACATGGGAGATCCTGCACAGGAACAAGGACATACACTGAACAAAGATAACCTAAACGGGAACAAGGACATACACAGAACAAGGGAGAACCTGTAAAGGAACAAGGACACACACTGAACATGGGAGAACCTGCATGGGAACAAGGACATACACTGAACATGGGAGAACCTGCAAAGGAACAAGGACATACACTGAACATGGGAGAACCTGCAAAGGAACAAGGACATACACTAAACAAAGAGAACCAACACGGGAACAAGACATACACAGAACAAGGGGGAACCTGTAAAGGAACAAGGACACACACTGAACATGGGAGAACCTACACTGAACAAGGGGGAACCTGCAAGGGAACAAGGACATACACTGAGCAAGGGAGAACCTGCATGGGAACAAGGACATACACTGGACATGGGGAACCTACACAGAAAGAAGGACATAGACTGAACAAGGGACAACTTGCGCCGGAACAAGGACATATACTGAACATGGGAAAACCTGCACGGGAACAAAGGCATACACTGAACAAAGGAGAACCTGCTAGAACAAAGTCATACACTGAACAAGGCCGAAACTGCATGGGAAGGAGAACATACACTGAACAAAGAATAATTAACCTGCACGGGAACAAGGAAATATACTGAACAAGGGAGACCCTGCAAAGGAACAAGGACAAACACGGGGACAAGGACATACACCAAACAAGGGGGAACCTGCAAGATAACAAGGACATACACTGAGCAAGGGAGAACCTGCATGGGAACAAGGACATACACTGGACATGGGGAACCTACACAGAAAGAAGGACATAGACTGAACAAGGGACAACTTGCGCCGGAACAAGGACATACACTGAACATGGGAGAACCTGCACGGGAACAAAGACATACACTGAAACAAAGGAGAACCTGCATAGGAACAAAGACATACACTGAACAAGGGAGAACCTGCATGGGAACAAAGACATACACTGAACAAGGGTGAAACTGCATGGGAAGGAGAACATACACTGAACAAGGGATAATTAACCTGCAGGGGGAACAAGGAAATTAATATACTGAACAAGGGACAACCTGCAAGGGAACAATGACATTCACTGAACAAAGGAGAACCTGCCCGGGATGAAGGACATACACTGAACAAGGGCGAAAATGCATGGGAAGAAGGACATACACAGAACAAGCGAGAATGAACCTGCATGGGAACAAGAAAATACACCGAACAAAGGAGAATCTGCATGGGAAGGAGACATTTACTAAACAAAAAAGAACCTGCATGGGAACTAAGGCATACACTAAACAAGGAAAAATCTGCCCGGGATGAAGGACATAGACTGAACAAGAGCGAAACTGCATAGGAAGGAGAAAATACACCGAAGAAGGGATAATTTACCATCACGGGAACAAGGAAATAAACTGAAAAAGGGAGAACCTGCATGGGAAGGAGGACATACACTGAACAAGAAAAAACTTGCATGGGAAGGAGGGCATACACTGGACATGAGAAAAAAAACGTTCACGGGAACAAATACATACACTAAACAAGCGAGAATCTGCACGGGAACAAGGACACACACTGAACAAGGGGGAACCTGCACGGGAACAAGGACACACACTGAACAAGGCAGACCCTGCACGGGAACAAGGATATACACTGAACAAGGGAGAACCTGCAAGGGAACAAGGACATACATTGAACATGGGAGAACCTACACTGAGCATGGGAGAACCTGCCCGGAATGAAGGACATACACTGAACAAGAAAGAACTTGCATGAGAAGGAGGACATACACTGGACATGAAAAAAAACCTTCACGGGTACAAGGACATACACTTATTTAGTGTACATTGAACATGGGAGAACTTACACTGAGCGTGAGAGAACCTGCCCGGGATGAAGGACATCCATTGAACAAAGGAGAACCTGCACGGGAACAAAGACATACACTGAACAAGGAGAACCTGCATGGGGACAAGGACATACACTGAACAAGGGCGAACGTGCATGGAAAGGAAAACACACACTGAACAAGGGAGAACCTGCATGGATACAAGGACATACACTGACCAAGGCAGACCCTGCACGGGAACAAGGATATACACTGAACAAGGGATAACCTGCACGGGAACAAAGACATACACTGAACAAAGGAGAACCTGCATGGGAACAAAGACATACACTGAAAAAGGGCGAAACTGCATGGGAAGGAGAACATACACTGAACATGGAAATAATTAACCTGCACGGGAACAAGGAAATATACTGAACAAGGGACAACCTGCAAGGAAACAAGGACATACACTGAACAAGGGAGAACCTGCCCGGGATGAAGGACATACACTGAACAAGGGATAATTAACCTGCACGGAAAGAAGAAAATACACTGAACATGGGTGAACCTGCACAGGAACAAGGACATACACTGAACAAAGAGAACCTACACGGGAACAAGGACAGACACTGAACAAGGGAGCACCTGCAAAGGAACAAGGACAGACACTGAACAAGGGAGCTCCTGCATGGGAACAAAGACATACACTGAACAAAGGAGAACCTGCATGGGAACAAAGACATACACTGAACAAAGGCGAAAGTGCAGGGGAAGGAGAACATACACTGAATAAGGGATAATTAACCTGCACAGGAACAAGGAAATATACTGAACAAGGGAGAACCTGCATGGAAACAAGGACATACACTGAACAGGGGAGAACCTGCACGGGAAAAGGAAATACACTGAACAAGGGAAAACCTGCATGGGAAGAAGGCCATACACTGAACAAGGTGGAACCTTCACGGGAAAAAGGATATACACATAACAAGGGAGAACCTGCATGGGACAAGGACATACACAAGGGATTACTGCAAGGGAACAAGGATATACACTGAACAAGGGAGAACCTGCACAGGAACAAGGACATACACTGAACAAAGGAGAACCTACACGGGAACTAGGACATACACGGAAGAAGGGAGAAACTGCATGAAAACAAGGACATACACTGAACAAAGGAGAACCTACACGGGAACAAGGACATACACGGAAGAAGGGAGAACCTGCATGGAAACAAGGACACATACTGAACAAGCGAGAACCTGCATGGGAACAAGGACACACACTGAACATGGGAGAACCTGCATGGGAACAAGGACATACATTGAACAAGGGAGAATCTGCAAAGGAACAAGGACAGACACTGAACAAGTAGAACCTCCATGGGAACAAGACATACACTGAACATTGGAGAACCTACACTGAGCATGGGAGAACCTGCACAGATACAAAGACATACACTGAACAAAGCAGAACCGACACGGGAACAAGGACATATACGGAGCAAGGGACAACCTGGAAAAGGGAGAATCTGCAAAGGAACAAGGACAGACACTGAACAAGGAGAACCTCCATGGGAACAAGGACATACACTGACCAAAGCAGACCCTGCACGGGAACAAGGATATACACTGAACAAGGGATAACCTGCACGGGAACAAAGACATACACTGAACAAAGGAGAACCTGCATGGGAACAAAGACATACACTGAACAAGGGCGAAACTGCATGGGAAGGAGAACATACACTGAACATGGAAATAATTAACCTGCACGGGAACAAGGAAATATACTGAACAAGGGACAACCTGCAAGGAAACAAGGACATACACTGAACAAGGGAGAACCTGCCCGGGATGAAGGACATACACTGAACAAGGGATAATTAACCTGCACGGGAAGAAGAAAATACACTGAACATGGGTGAACCTGCACAGGAACAAGGACAGACACTGAACAAAGAGAACTAACACGGGAACAAGGACAGGCACTGAACAAGGGAGCACCTGCAAAGGAACAAGGACAGACACTGAACAAGGGAGCTCCTGCACGGGAACAAAGACAGACACTGAACAAAGGAGAACCTGCATGAGAACAAAGACATACACTGAACAAAGGCGAAAGTGCAGGGGAAGGAGAACATACACTGAACAAGGGATAATTAACCTGCACAGGAACAAGGAAATATACTGAACAAGAGAGAACCTGCATGGAAACAAGGACATACACTGAACAGGGGAGAACCTGCCCGGGAAAAAGGAAATACACTGATCAAGGGAAAACCTGCATGGAGAGAAGGCCATACACTGAACAAGATGGAACCTTCACGGGAAAAAGGATATACACATAACAAGGGAGAACCTGCATGGGACAAGGACATACACAAGGGAGTATTGCAAGGGAACAAGGATATACACTGAACAAGGGAGAACCTGCACAGGAACAAGGACATACACTGAACATAGGAGAACCTACACGGGAACTAGGACATACACGGAAGAAGGGAGAAACTGCATGAAAACAAGGACATACACTGAACAAAGGAGAACCTACACGGGAACAAGGACATACACGGAAGAAGGGAGAACCTGCATGGAAACAAGGACACATACTGAACAAGCGAGAACCTGCATGGGAACAAGGACACACACTGAACATGGGAGAACCTGCATGGGAACAAGGACATACACTGAACAAGGGAGAATCTGCAAAGGAACAAGGACAGACACTGAACAAGGAGAACCTCCATGGGAACAAGGACATACACTGAACATTGGAGAACCTACACTGAGCATGGGAGAACCTGCACAGATACAAAGACATACACTGAACAAAGCAGAACCGACACGGGAACAAGGACATATACGGAGCAAGGGACAACCTGGAAAAGGGAGAATCTGCAAAGGAACAAAGACAGACACTGAACAAGGAGAACCTCCATGGGAACAAGGACATACACTGAACATAGAGAACCTACACTGAGCATGGGAGAACCTGCACAGATACAAAGACATACACTGAACAAAGCAGAACTGACACGGGAACAAGGACATATACGGAACAAGGGACAACCTGCAAAGGAACAAGGACATACACTGAAAAAGGGAGAACATGCATGGGAACAAGGACATACACTGAACAAAGAGAATCTTCACGGGAATAAGGACATACACAGAACGAGGGAGAATCTGCAAAGGAACAAGGACAGACACTGAACAAGGAGAACCTCCATTGGAACAAGGACATACACTGCACATGGAAGAACTACACTGAGCATGGGAGAACCTGCCCGGGATGAAGGACATACACTGAACAAGGGAGAACCTGCACGGGAACAAAGACATACAACATTCGGAACAAGGGACAACCTGCATGGGAACAAGGACATACACTGAACAAAGGAGAATCTGCAAAGGAACAAGGACAGACACTGAACAAGGAGAACCTCCATGGGAACAAGGACATACACTGAACATGGGAGAACCTACACTGAGCATGGGAGACCCTGCACAGATACAAAAACATACACTGAACAAAGCAGAACCGACACGGGAACAAGGACATATACGGAACAAGGAACAACCTGGAAAAGGGAGAATCTGCAAAGGAACAAGGACAGACACTGAACAAGGAGAACCTCCATAGGAACAAGGACATACACTGAACATGGGAGAACCTACACTGAGCATGGGAGAACCTGCACAGATACAAAGACATACACTGAACAAAGCAGAACCGACACGGGAACAAGGACATATACGGAGCAAGGGACAACCTGCAATGGAACAAGGACATACATTGAAAAAGGGAGAACATGCATGGGAACAAGGACATACACTGAACAAGGGAGAACCTGCATGGGAACTAAGGACATACACTGAACAAAGGGAACCTACACGGGAATAAGGACAAACACAGAACAAGGGAGAATCTGCAAAGGAACAAGGGCAGACAATCAACAAGGAGAACCTCCATGGGAACAAGGACATACACTGAACATGGGAGAACCTACACTGAGCATGGGAGAACCTGCCCGGGATGAAGGACATACACTGAACAAGGGAGAACCTGCACGGGAACAAAGACATACAACATACGGAACAAGGGACAACCTGCAAGGGAACAAGGACATACATTGAAAAAGGGAGAACATGCATGGGAACAAGGGCATACACTGAACAAGGGATAATTAACCTGCACAGGAACAAGGAAATATACTGAACAAGGGACAACCTGCAAGGAAACAAGGAAATACACTGAACTAGGGAGAACCTGCACGGGAACAAGGACATACCCTGAACAAGGGAGAACCTGTTTTGGAAAAAGGACATACATTGAAAATGATACTAGCTATCTGAAAACGGTAAGCTTCATTCGGCATATGTTAGTATTTTGTTTATAAATTTCAAAGAACATTTGTAGAAGTGTGGAGAAACTGTCGAGAGACTATTTATTAAATTCGTATGGTTGTTCTGTTATATGTTGGGGTGAATCTGAACCAGGTGTTGGCTTCGGTATGCTTTCTATTAGAAATGACTGATGTTGGTACACTATCTAAGCATTTAGTACCTTCATGGGACTGGTCAGTTTTGTATATTATTACATGTTATTTTTACTGATTACTTTAAGTGGCAAAATTTGAAACCTTTCCCTCTTACCCAAATATTCATCCATGTATATACACTGAGTGTCACTTGAGATATTTATTTTTTTAAGGTTAAGGCTTAATTATAATAAAATATAGTGCCTCAACGTTTTACATATGAGAAAATATGTACATGTAGATGGAAGAACCGACATATGCTGCACCCAAGGAGTTTATAACAAATGCAGTTTATACTCCGAGTAGCTCTGCCAGGTCTCACGTATCAAGTTACTGAGCAGTAAATCACTGGAACAACGTTGACTAAATATGAATGCGCAGAGCGTTTTTTTCATAAGATTTATGCGCAGGTATATTTAGAGAGGTTTCATGTTGGGGAATAACTGGAGCGATTTTTGGATAGTTGCGGTCACTCTGCATTTTTTCTCTGCCGTAATGATACATGACGGACGACTGGTAAGTGTAAACCTTATTTTCCTTGAATAATTTCGGAATTCTATGCGTTCCAAGCAGTCTACACACTTCTGACATGTATTAATAATTAGCCTTGTTTTACATTATTCCATGGATAACAAAATGTTATGACGCCCATGTCCGGATGAATTATATATTAATAGATAACTGTGTGCCATCGCCCGCTCCGTCACTGCTTTTTTTCTCGTATTATCGCCCATGTTTACCGCTGCCCAGCGATTAACAACGACGGCTTCTCACTGCGCTCTTGCCACACGATGTTTATATGAAAATATATTGTGTCAACTTACGATTGCTCCAATTTATACATCAAATACTCGACATATGCTGCACCCAAGGAGTTAATAACAAATGGAGTTTCAACTCCGAGAAGCTCTGCAAGGTCCCGCGAGTGCGCTTATTGCAATTAAGACATGATAAACCCATTAACCCTACTGTCGACTAAAATTGTACCGCGATGTTCAATATTTATATTAAATACTCGAGGAGAGAAACTAACTTAACTGACATAACAGTGTTAGTTCACGCTTTGGGTCTTCGGGAACGAATGAGCCATTCCGAAGTCACGCCGAAGCGGGGGACTGTATCAATTAGCACCGGGCTTATCAGCGGCATCTCTTTGCACCTTTGAGCAGCGAGTTTTATGACCCCTGTCAGCAACATTCGACATGGCCAGGCTCCGAGTTGGAACTGAATTTGTTATAAAATCCTTACTGCACCTAAACAACCCGCCAGTGGCCTGATTATCTGGTCTGAAATGATATGATGTTAGCATTCACCATGAAGGCTTTGGTCTAGGAAGAACAGGGGCCGAGTTAATTACAACACGTCCACCGTCTGGTACAAACAACATCACCAATCCATCAGTCAATCAGGATTTATAGCGCACCATGTCCACCCATTTATTCCACAGTAGAGCAGACACCACTCTACAGATTGACTAGAACAAAATTCTCACACGGTTTATTATAATTTATAATTATAATTTATACTTCTTGTGAAAGGCAAAAGGTCAAAAAGGTCAATTTGAATGTTTTATACCTACATAATTTAATGATATTGTAACATTAATATTATGCTTTATCTTATTGTTTTGAAAAAAGTCAATTTGAATTGTATCCCAGACAAAGTCGGGATACATAGTTCAAGCACGGTCGAGCCGCCGCAGCCACCGCAGAGATTTCTTTTGGACGCGATAACTCAAGAAAGATTTCACGGATCTTTACCAAACTTGAAATGTGCATATATTTGGGTGAGAGGACAAGCCTGTTTTGTAATGGGGACATGACCTTTACTAGGAGAGTGACCTTGACCTTGAATATGTCCATTTTTGACGAAATCACACACATTTTTTTAATATACCCCAAGAAATCTTATATGGATTGAGCGAAAAATCAAATTGACCGATAATCATGGATAGTGCTGTCATGTACCGGAAATTGGTGGCGCCACCTATTATCCTTTTCTTGTTTTCGTGCCGTTTAACACCCCCATCTTGCCACTTGACAGTACTTTGAGCATTATAAGTCGAAAACTGATGGATTTCATATTATGCATATACATAGACGTGGGTTATGGAATGATGTATATTTAAATTGGGGTTATGGCCTTTCCTATGAGAGTGGCCTTAACCTTCAATATTGTCATATATGGTGAAATTCACACAAAATCATGAATATCTCAAAAAGAGAGGCATGGATTGGTCCACAAATCAAATTGACCGAAGATCTTGGATAACTTTGTCTTCTGCGCCAGCTTCTGTCCTTTTTCTTGTTTTTGCGCCTTATAATACCCCATCATTGCATCTTGACAATACTGTGAGCATTACAAGTCAAACCTAATGGACAGATTGGGCTGAATTTGTGCATGTCCATTGATCTTGGAAACCTAATCTTATATTCAAGACTGGTGGCGCCATCTACAATCGTTTTTGTGTGGCGTTCAACCGTACTTTTGCTTTCGGTGAAAATTGCTCATATCTCAGGACTGGTTCAATATATAGGTCTGAAATTTGGCATGTACATCCATCTAGGAGAGTTTCCTCGTAAAGTAGACAGGTGGCGCCACTACTCTACGTTCTCATAGTATAAATGAATGCCCTTTTCTCAGAAATGATGTGCCGTATTGGCCTGAAATTGTGCTTGTCCATAGATCTTGGCTATTGGCGTCCATCCGTACATTTGCTTTACGTGAAAATTGCTCAAATCTGAGGGGTCGTTCAATGTGTTGGTCTGCAATTTGGCATGTACATTCATCTTGGAGAGTTTTCTCGCAAACCAGACAGGTGGCACCACCTACCTTACCATTTTTATAGTATAAATGAATGCCCTTTTCTCAAGAGTGATTCAACGTATTGGCCCTCATATTTGGTGAAAAATATTGTTTCTCAAGTTGATAGATGGAAGAATTCATGGTCAGTGTCAGTGTATACTGCTGAAGACGGGGCGTATTCTTAAGGGGGGGGGGGTAATTGTCTGGGGATTAGATCAGTCAAACGTGAACAATTTTACTCCGCGTGTTCGGTATCATTCGAGGTAAATCATAATTCCCACCATCTAAAATAAACTTCACTGTTGATTCTTATTTCTTGTGCATACGTTTTTTCCTCCTCTATCATCAGGGACAGAATACAAAGACAACCGAAACCAGAAAAAAAATCGTCAAAGCTGTAACTTACATACACTCGAAACCAATGAGACACCAATCCCAATTACGTGGACAGTTCTTTGCAACCAGCCTGATATACGACTCTTTTTGTGAACGGAAAACTACGCAATCCGAGGACAGTAAAACTTGCGATGTCACGCCTTAATTAGCAACGAGATCTAAGTAAACCACAGCTTATTACGCCGGTAGTAATACGAACCGAGTGATTTGAAAAAGTTCATCGATTTGGGTGCAAATTTTATTTAATCTAACTTGTTTGTAGTAGATGTATAGTAGTTTTATATTTAAATAAATACATAGTGCTTTCTAAACCTTGATCGTTTTGTAAACAAAGTCACTCCTTATTATCTCACAGTATTACTGCACAACAAAAACGTCACAGGTAACAGGGGCTGAATTACAGATCGAATGCTCAGCATTTAATATTTTGCATGTGACGATACCTCAAAGGAAAAAGCAATTGTCATTCCACCTCATACTAATATAAAGAACATTCAATTTAATCATTTATTCTTATTGAAAAACAGGCGGAAAGGTCTTCTCAAATAATTGCCCCAGGAGCTTTGCTGTCATTACATATAGGCCTATACAATTTTTCTGTAATCACAAGTATTACTTGGAATTTACGTTTTGAAGATTGTTTAAGAGTTTGACTTTATTTTTTTTTTAGAAAATTGTATAATGTCATAGATATTAAGAAGGCACGATGCACATTTTGTTTCTTGATTGTTTGTTAGGTTGTAAAACAGTGGCTGCAGCACAAAAGTAAAAGACTGGCTGTTCTTGACACGTCTCCAATTACTAAATGTGGGAGGCTGTGATGTACCCTACCGTACTGCATACTTCGTACGGTTCGTACTTGACAAAAACATAATTATTTTTCTAAATGTGTTAATTATCATAGGTAAAATATGAAAAATTAGTATATCGCAAAAGAGGAGACCGTCTGACACTCAACATCCTCAGGTGGGAGGACAAATTCACAACAAATGCAGGATTTTTAAACATCTTCACGCCTCAGCTAAGTAAAACTGATAATCCTGGTAGCTCAAACATTCTCACTCTCAACTGATATGTTTTGAGAGAAAATTCATAATTTAAAAAAATTAAAACTCTTCTAGGTTTTTAACATAATATGATTAGCAAATAGCACTATCATAGCTAAACTGTTTATTTGAGAACTGTTGTCCTTAGGGAATTCATATGCATTAATATATGCATGATACATATATGACATATAAAACAACCCAGGATATCACTTAATATGCACCTTTTCCCCTATATATTGTAACCTTATAATAAAATATTACACTAAAATTAGGAATTAAATATGTATGCAGTATATAATGGTAGGTCTAGCTGAACTGGTCACACGGTTAGCTTCTACTGTCGGCACTGAGTTCAGCAGACTGAACAACAGTTAAGCCACTTCCAATTTTATTTTACAATAAATTAAAATGACTCATCAGGACATTACTGAAGCAAAACTTGCCTCTAAATTGTCTGGTTTATAACTGAATAGCAACTATATATCTGAGAAGATATAATAGTGGGCCATGTTCTGTCTTCAATTTCTCTTTGCATTATTAATAAAGTATTGTTTAAATCAAAACGGACAAAATTTGGTGGGCTTGTTTCCTGTGGAGACAAGGGATTTTGATGGGGAGTCACGGGAAGAGTTTTTCAGTATTTAACATAGGTGGCAGTGACGAAGATATGCCAGGAACCCCTCTGATCACTGCAGGTCAGACAGCATCAAAACAGCACAGGCCACTGTCACAACCCGCTTTAACAGTAACGTAACCAAAGTCACGTCGTCATCAGGATCAAACAAACTTTAATCAACCCAGTCTGGCTGTAACGCATACAAATATTCTTTGAGATCTGTCCTTAATTATTTGAGGTGTCTTGTACACAAAAGTTACCTTAACAAAATTGACAAACACGGAAATGGTTAAACATATTTACCTCCGTCAAGCATAGCTGACGTGATCATTAGTACATCAGCAGTAGCTTTGCATGCATTTATTATTGAAGGTAAAAAAAGCAATGAAGATATTACACGGACAAAATGTATTTAAAGTATTTTTTATTTGAAAAACCGAGAAAAAAAAACGCTGGTCTGCTAAAGAATATTAATTAATTAATATATATTTATATATATATATATATATATATATATATATATATATATATATATATATATATATATACAGTAATGCGCCGTTTTTCCGAAAGCGTCGGAGGACAAGCTTTTTGTTCGTAAAAACGGACATTCGGAAATGCGGACAAGGTTCTAGCGGCAAGTTAGTACGACAGTAAATGATTAACTTAATGCCATTTCACCCGAAGAACACGGTGTTTCTTATCGCCATTCGTGATTGACGACCGGGACATATAACAGATATTGGATTATTGCTGAGCATAATTAGCAAAGATCAGTCTAACCTGCTTTAAGGATACGTGCGTGCTCTTGTTTTTTCATCAAATTCACTGGAGGGAAAGGTCAAATGACATCGCCAAGGAACACGGTGTTTCTTTCCGATCTACGTTTTTGAAGGCTCGGACATATTAAAGCTGCTTGAGCACAAGATTATACCTCACCAATTCTGATGCGAGTAAACTGCTCAGTTTTTTGGCCTGACATCCTGTCCCAAGCCGACGAACTTTGCTATAGTACAAACGAGATGAGGTTGATAACACACAAGTGCTCTTCGACAAAGTGCTCAGACGCTTGCTAGGGGTACAGGGGGCCGAGCCTTGCCGGGGCTAACTGTAGTTTTGCCCCGGCGACAATATCGGCCCAGAACTAATTAGTTAGGGTCACCACTGGGCCTAACACATGACTGCAGGCCTTGTGACTAGTAATTACAAATATTCATTTTAGGTATTTACATACTTGAAATATTTTTCGGAAATACGAATAAATTTTCGGTTCCCAATTTAAATTTTCGGAAAAACGAATTTCGGAAATACGGCATTCGGAAATACGGCGCTCTACTGTATATATATACAAATTCAATTCTTACATTAAAAACACCTTAATAAAACCATAATTTATCGATATGGTATAAGAAAGGAATTTCAGAATATTTGGTAAATTAAGCCATTACAAAAAAAGACCTATAGAGAATGCCCTTAAATCATTGTAATTTTAAGATGATAAAAAGACACACAAATTCGCGCTGCAAATAAAGTGTAGGCGGTGCCATGTAGGCCTAATCATAAGTGTGACAAATTTCCACCTTGATGAACAAGTATGTCATATCTTTCTTGGAAATCTGCCACACCAATTCTCAGAAAACCTGATATTTGACACTTAACATCACGAAGATGTTTGTTTCATTTCCGCTTGTCAACGGCAAACTTGATTTATTTCAGTTAACGCGGAATTAGTTGGTAACATAAAATGAAAGAAGCAGATCAGTTTTTCACTGTTTTATTAACATCTAATAGGATCAACTTGAGTGTTCCCAGAGTAAGACCACTTAAGAAAATATGACAGATAAACACATTTAAAGTTTACAATATTCTTGCGAAACATGGTTGGCGTTTACAGAGCATTCGGAACACCTCGAATCCGTTTGCTTTTTATCTCGGATGTATTCCGGCAAAGCAAGGTCAAGGCCATGTCAACTGCACCCCCTGATGTGCAACTGCACCCCTGATGTGCACTGTGTATTTTATGTACAGGTACAGCCAGTCCTCACATATCCTATATTTAAAGCCATAAGACAGCACTGATTGAGCAAATATAGGGGGAATTTTCAGGTATTCTGATGTGTAACACACGAGGATATAATGTTAATTCTCACCAGGAAGTCCACCTCTGGTGGGCGATGTATCAGGAATCTATGATAAACTGACCTTTCTAATAAAATATCCATCGGAACCTGGTCATAATTGATGTTCAGCAACATACCAAGTCCATATTGTACAAGTTATTATGACAAAAAAATATATATTCTTTGGGAAAACTTTGCTGTTTGACGAGTCCGCTGATTTTGTAACATGGAGGATTTCCGGGTAATTTCACCTTAACTGGTGGTGTATTTTAGGATCATACATACATCCGAGGCCTGAACTCAACGGATTCGGCCGAGGTGTTCTGATTGGTTTACAAAAGAGTCACTGGAGCATTGCGGAGAGACCTCTGGGGAGAAAGGTAAGTTGACGCAGCAACGTTTAAAGGATAGAGGTCAATCGAAAAATGAACACTTGTTTCATTTATTCATTCATATATATATATATATATATATATATATATATATATATATATACACTTGTCAATTATTGTTTACTATTGGTCATTTTATACAGCGATTAATTGGGTTTGGGTTTGGTGAATTGGTTCATCAGTTTGGCCCTAGAAATATAGCCTTGCGTACAACAAGAGAGACAATAACTATCCTTTACTAGAAAGGGTACGAGATTATGTATAAAGTCCAGTTATACTGACACAATTGTGCCTGAAGACCTGCATGTTTAGCTTTAAAAGTGACAAAGTTAGACCCCGAGCCTCGATGACATGTAGAGGCAAGGACATCTCTCTAATGAACGATTCACGAGGGAAGCCATGAGCCAATTAGAAAATAATCCCTCAAGGCTTAACAACATCAAACATTTTATGTTCCACCTGACGTTGTATCAGTGTCAGCATGTCAGCCGCGTCACATCACCAGAAGAAGAAACTAGACAACCATAGATCGAGCGCTTGCCGAAAACTGAAATAGAACATACATACAGAATGCAAATACTAATAAAATGAGCTATTGTTTGTGTGGACAGGACAACTTTGGATGACGTTATCAGCAAAACAATATTTTTTTCGGGCGACCTTGCCCTCGGCCTTTGACCTATCTCCACTAAAAACAAAAGACGTACAGGAGTTTCGTTTTTCTATCGACGGTGTTACCTTCAGAGCGATTGCTTGAGATTTGTCTCCTAAAGAGCGAACAAAGTGAAAAATCTTGTAATATGCCGTTTGACGGGAAACAATTGACTTCCAGGACTTTTGCATTTCAATCAACCCTGTAAGGTTTAGATCGATTGCTACACAATTTTGGCCACACACACACAAACAGACATACGCAACTGACCAACCTGTTTGCAGAAATTTTTGTCTGGCAAACAACAATACATTGTGGAAAATACACCGCCTAAAATACAAAGTGTTATAAAGGAAATAAGGAATATCCTTACATGTAAGATTTATATATACTTGTACACGAAACCTACAAAACACTTCTTTATGAATCAAATAATTCCATTCCAAACAAAAATTCACAGTATAATTTAACAAGTTGGAGCTATGCGTGGGCGAGAACCCGCCGAGCGGCAGTGCGGGATGGGCTACCTATAGTGGATACGGTTGAATCATTCGGTCGAATTTACATATAGATTTTTGCAAACATACTTTTTTTCAGCGGTAATTTGTCCACTTATTAATAGTAATAATGTCATAATTGTTTTTAATTTTAAAGCTAATTTACATATTTTTGTCATTTATTAACTAATTTTTATATGTTTGAACTTTTGCATGCATATTTCCAATGGGAATAGCGATACTGATTGGATTTTTTGCTTGCCGGAAATCTTCGATTTCGGCAAGTATGTTGGTCAGTTGCATATGTCTGTTTGTTGCTTGCCGGAAATTTTCGATTTCGGCATGCATGTTGGTCAGTTGCGTATGTCTATTTGTGGGTTTGTTTGTCACGATGTTTGTTTTTCAGTACTCTCCTGGCCACAGTTTTAAAGCAATCGATCTAAAACTTACAGGGTTGATTGAAAGTAAAAAGTCCTGGACGCCTTTTTGGTCATCATAGGTCAAAGCTCAAGGTCAAGGTCATCGAAAAACGTCGAAATTTTATTTTCATTATAACTTTGTCAAAATTGGTTCTATCTTCACAAACCTAAGCTCATTTTCTTCTTCTGCGTCTTCTTCATAACATGGACTTGTCATCTTTTCTCAACTTTGTGTCACTTTGTCAGTATGTCTATCTGTCTGTCAGTTGACCTCAATTTCGCCTTCTTGTTAGTGCCCGTGTCTTAAATAGAGCATTCTACAGAACACAGTTTTGCAAGAATCCTTTTGAAACTGGTGAATTGTATGTCTTACACTCATATCTCAAAACATATTTTTCATTTTCGTGATATGGCCATTAGGAGGCGCTGCATTTGAACTTCATAAAAATATTATTTTTTGACAAGCTCTCCAAAACCATAAACCTAAATTAAAAAAAAAAATATAGCTTAATTCCTTCCTTTAAGTCTTCTCCATAACCTGGTCAAGTCATCTGGTCTCAGCTTTGTGTCACTTTGCATTCATTCAGTGTGATTAAATGGTTTGTCTGCTTCAAATTAAGTTGTCTATTTAACAAATAATTTACTTTAGTGACCTAATAAGAACAGATCACGAAGTCGTGACGAGCATAAATTTTGTTACGGAGGAAAAAAAATCAGATTCTATAACACCAGGCAGCGTGAAATGTCTAGGGTAATGAATAAAGAAGTCAGTGTTTTTTTGTAAACAAATAATTATAATTTATTCTTAAAACAATCCTGTGCTGGCGTGTTATATAGCCCAGATATATCAATCGAAGCAAGAGGACACATATGATAATCCATTACTTTGACAAGAATGAATAATTAATGTTATTGATATTTGGTATGATTATCTGTTGCCCTGAATCGAAATAAAAGACCATGACCAAAGGCATATACTACACAACCCTTTAACCTTGAAATGATAAAATATTCATTCTCTTTCAGCAAGACACTAGACATGAGTCTGGCTCCCTCTACACCTCTTAAACTTTAACTGGTCAAATATTGGAGCATAAATTGATTATTTCCTTAACCTGGTGCAAAGTTTATTTAAGAAGTACAATGTTGCCGTTACTTCTATCATGCAAAATGAATTTCTTAACATTACATACCCTTGGAAGATATTTATATAAAGGTTATTACGTATCTAAACATTTTTAGCTCAGCTGACTGAAAGTCATCTTAGCTATAGCGATCACTCTTTGTCCGTCGTCCGTCTGTCCGTCTGTCCGTCCGTTAACCAGGCACAAATCGTAACCGCCGGACCTGGAACCTTGTAACTTGGCATTCTGAGAGGTCCATGAAAAATCTCCTTGGAAACCAGAAATTAGGTCTCTGTTACCCATATCCTTCGATCTATGGGTCCCAAAAGTACCCCCCAGAAAAGTAAAATTTTCACACAAAAACTTCAATATCTCATTAACTACATCACTGATGGTCATGATTTTTGGCATACGTATTGATCATGAGATGTTCCATACGTTCCTGCAGAATGGTGGCGCCACCTGTATTGTTCGTTTTTTACGAATTTTTCTTCTCTATTTTTGAGACCTTTAAAACTGTGAACATCTGTTAACAAGGCACAAATCGTAACGACTGGACCTAGAATCTTCATTCTTGACACACTGAGAGACTTATAAAAAGTCTCCATGGAAACCAGAAATTAGATCTCTGTTACCCATATCCTTTGAGCTATGGGGCCCCAAAGTACCCCCCAGAATAGTCAAACATTTCATACAAAAACTGCAGTATCTCATTAACTACATGACTGATGGTCATGATTTTTGGCATACGTATTGATCATGAGATGTTTCAACAGTTTCTGCAGACTGGTGGCGCCACCTGTATTTTTCAATTTTTACGAATTGTTTTCTCTATTTTCGAGACCTTTAAAATGTGAACAGCTGTTAACAGGGCACAAATCATAAAGACTGGACCTAGAATCTTAATTCTTGACACACTGAGAGGTCCATGAAAAGTCTCCATTGAAACCTGAAATAAGGTCTCTATTACCCATATCCTTTGAGCTGTGGGGGGCTCCCAATTACCCCCCAGAATAATGGAAAATTTGATAAAAACAAACTGCAACATCTCATTAACTACAACACTGATGGTCATGATTTTTGGCATACATATTGATCAAGAGGTGTTCCATCAGTTCCTGCAGACTGGTGGCGCCACCTGTATTTTTTCAAATTTTTGAGACCTTTGAGGTTGTAGTTATCTGTCAACAGGGTACAATGACAATCGTAACGACTGGACCTAGAATCTTCATTCTTGACACACAGGGAGACCCATGAAAAGTCTCCATGGAAACCTGTAATTAGGTCTCTGTTACCCATATCGTTTGAGCTATGGCACTCCAAAGTACAGCTCAGAATAATGGAAAATTTGATACAAAAGCTGAAGTATCTGAACAACTAATGCAGATATCACCATAATTGTTTGCATGGATATTGACCATGGAGTGTTTCATCAGTTTATGCAGCCTGTATTTTTTCGGGGTTTTTTTACGAGTTTTTTTCTCTAGTTTTGAGACCTTTAAAGATATGAACATCTGTTAACAGGGCACAAATCATAAAGACTGGACCTAGAATCTTCATTCTTGACACACAGGGAGGCCCATGAAAAGTCTCCATGGAAACCTGAAATTAGGTCTCTGTTACCCATATTCTTTAAACTGTATGGCTCCAAAATAACCCCCAGAATAATGGAAAATTTGATACAAAAACTGCAGTATCTCAACAACTACAACACTGATGGTCATGATTTTCGGCATGCATCTTGATCATGAGCTGTTCCATCAGTTTCTGCAGACTGGGTGCGCCACCTCTATTTTTTCAAATTTTTACGATTTTTTTTTTCTTTTTTTTTGAGACCTTTAAAGGTGTGGTCATCTGTCAACAGGGTACAAATCGCAACAACTGGACCTAGAATCTTCATTCCTGTCATGCAAGGAGGCCCATGAAAAGTGCCTGTGGAAACTTGAAATTAGGTCTCTGTTACCCATATCCTTCAAGCTATAGGACTCCGAAGTATCCCTCAGAATAATGAACAATTTAATGCAAAAGCTGAAGTATCTGAACACCTAATGCAGAGATCACCATTATTCTTTGCATGGATATTGACCATTAACTGTTTTCATTAGTTTCTGCAGACTGGTGGAGCCACCTGTATTTTTGTATCCGCCAAAACAAAGATTTGCGGATACTATGTTTTTGACCAGGTTCCTTCGCCGCCGCCGCGTTCGTTTCCAGAGAACTCCTTCGAGACTAATGGACCGATTTTTCCGAAACTTACAACAATTATCGCGTCACATGTGAACTGGTGCCTAACCAATTTGCTTTGACCTCTGACCTTTCCTCTCTGCCCAGCGTCCATTTGTGCGTCTGTTTCCACACATAAACCCTCATATCTCGGGAACCGTTTGACCGATCAGGAAATTAAATTTATACAAATGTAGCCCTTGGATAGCATTATAACATACACAAAAAATGGTGGCGCCACCTGTAACCATGTTTGCACAGTGTCCATCTGTTCATCTGCCTTGGGTTAAAATCACTCATATCTCTGCAGTGCATTGACGAATTCACCTGAAATTCGGCCTGCGTATACATCCTGGATAGCTTTTTTGACTTATGACAGGTATCGCCACCTACATTCACGTTCACGCTGATAACATCCAAGCTCATATCTCGGGAACCGTTTGACCGATCAGGAAATAAAATTTATACAAACGTAGTTTGTATACAGATGTAGATTTATACTTCCGGGATAGCTTTCTTGAATTTATGAAAGGTGGCGCCACCTACATTCTAGTTAACGCTGCACACATCTAAGCTCATATCTCAGGAACCTTTTGACCGATTGGGCCAAAATTGTGCATGTGTTTAGATCTCTCATAGGTCTTCATCTTACACAAAACTGGAGGGACCACCTGCAACCATTTTTGTACAGCGTCTGTCTGTTTGTCTGCCGTGGGCTAAAATCACTTTTATACATGTAGTGGGTTGACTTTTCTGCCTAAAATTTCGCATATGTATACAACTTGGACAGCTTTCTGGATTTGTTGTTGGTGGCACAACCTACATACACATTTAGGCTGCTGACATCCATGCTATAAACATACCTCACTCTATTTCCCCTTGCCACTCAATCTATGCCTCACTTCACCCGTTCCACTCTGATTTTGGCGGATACACGAAGTCACTTGTCGGCTACCCGTATTCTAGTTTTTAAAGTTCACACATTTTTTCTCTATTTTTGAGATATATAAATACAGACTAAATCTTGGCCTGTTGGTTAATCTGTTTGATGCTTCAGTTAAATGGGTACATACTACCATTCTGATGATAAAATTTCCTTTTGCGAATCTCTCCACAGTCGGCTGAGCGTCATGACCCATGGGTCACTTGTTATATTCAAGCGGTCTGGGATTTACCAATATACTGAGTTAAAACGAAATTTGTCTCGCCCATGTTAGGTGTTGTTAGAAAGTATACTAAAAAGCTTACGGTTGGTTTGGTTTTTGTCAAGTGACAGCGAACTTGTAGGCAATGATGCGTTGTCAGAAATGGCGAAAAATTTGCGTCCTCATAGAGCCTTTAAGTGAGACTGTAATTCTCCGAGAGTATAAATTTAAAGATCTTGTCGCTGTAGCGATGGTGGTATCCAGGTACTGTGCACTTTGTTTATTAGGCTGTGTGATTATACTGATTTGATGTTATACTGTTATTGTACTGTGTATTGGTGTATTTAAATGTTAGGGTTGTTTTTAGAATGAATTATAGTAATTTGTTAACAAATACACTGGCTTCTTTATTCATTCCCCTAGACATTTCACGCTGCCTAGTGTTACAGAATCTTATTTTTTTTTATTTCCTTGACAAAATTTATGATGTTACCAAGACAAATGCTCAGAGGAAAATTCTGGGTCGATTCGGGATTCGAACCCATGTGGGTGGCGCAAAAGCTCGGCGTACCAACCGCTTCGCTAGAAAAGCAAGCTTCACTAGCGAGACAGTTCGGTCCGCTTTTATGTCACCCCGTAACACATCCCCTCTTAAGAGCATTCTGCTATCAGAACAAGACTAATTATCCCAGGATTCACATTTTGGTGAGCTTATTCCCTGGGCCACAAAGTTAACCGTCACGTTATATGAGCCCCTATTTGTTACGAAGACAAATCCTCAGGGGAAAATTCTGGGTCGATCCGGGATTCGAACCCATGTGGGTGGCGCACAAGTCCGGCGTACCAACCGCTTCGCTAGAAAAGCAAGCTTCACTAGCGAGACAAATTCGGTCCGCTTTCATGTCACCCCGTAACAATTATCATCACGACATACGTGTTCTGTTGATATTAGAATCCGTAACAATGTATAAACCGGATGAACAATTCATACAAATCTTCTCAGAGAATAACAGTCCAATGTAATCACAAAATCCATCCGTTGTAATCCAAAAGTGAAGTTCTTGTTATAATCTCAAAGGAGAACTGAAGACTGTATAAGATCCGTCACAAATTTAGAAGAAAATCTATAATTGCCGCACCTATCGGAAGAGGTCCCCAACTGACTTACACGCTTCTGTATCCGCTGGAATATTTCTCTCCTCTCCTCTCTCACGGCTCTAAAACACAGCCCCTATTTATAGCTTCTCATCTCAAGCCGAGAACTTTCCATTTCCCGATTGTTACAACGTTTCTTAAACATCTCGATAAGCAATCATCAAGTACATTGTCTTTCCCTTTAATGTGTTTGATTTCATGATTTCAATCCTGTAAAAACAAACTCCATCTCAAAATTCTTTGATTTTTACACTTCAACTTGTTCATGAACGTGAGGGAATTGTGATCACTGAAGACAATGATAGGCTTGACTGATGAGGTAACGTAAACTTCAAAATGTTGCAATGCCAAATTCAAAGCCAAACATTCTTTTCAATAGTGGAGTAGTTTTTGTTGTTTTTGATTAAACTTTCTTGAAAATAACAAATTGGATGATCTATGCCATCATTGCCTTCTTGTACAACACAGCACCAGCAGCAGTATCACTATCACCTACAGATAACTTAAAAGGTACAGAAAAGTCTGGAGCTACCAAAACTGGTGAACTTTGCAGAATTGCTTTCCAATTCTGAAATGCATTATCACACTGAACATTCCATACAAAGTTTTGTTTCTCCTGTAACAAATAAGTCAAAGGTTCAGCTACAGCAGAAAAATATGGACAAAACACCCTGTAGTATCCGACCATATCAAGGAAACGCATTATTTGCTTTTTGTTTTCTGGTCTAGGAAATGCAGAAATAGCACTTTTTTGAGCACCAACAAGATATACTTGACCCTTCCCTACGATATGCCCCCAAAATATTAAAGTTTATTTAAAAAAATAAAAGTTGATGGTCAGACTTGCTTCACTGAGTCTTTCGAAGAGGTCACGTATAATGTGTCTCCCTGGTGTCGTTGTACACGATAAGGTCATCAATATATGCGTCGCAGCCCTGAATGTCCTTGTACACCACATGGATGAGGCGGAAACGTGGCTGGCGAGTTCTTCATGCCAAACGGCATAATTTATACTGGTACAGTTCTGCGGCGTCACAAATGCGGACACTTCTTTTGCTCGTTCTGTAAGCGGAACTTGCCAGAATCCTTTTAGCAAGTCAAACTTGGAAACATATCTGGAGCTACCGACTCTATCAATACAATCATTGATCCTCGGAATCCGGAACGTGTCCGTCTTGGTGACAGAGTTCAGTTTTCGATAATCTGTGCACATACGGTAACTTCCATCAGGTTTTGGCACAAGAATACATGGTGAACCCCAGTTACTGTTACTAGGTTCAATAAAATCATTGTCCAGCAAATATTGAATATCATCCTGTAGATACTGTTTTTCTGGATTCAGTCTATAAGGATGCTGCTTGACTGCGCTTGCCTCGCTAATATTGACGTCATGGCACAATATGTTAGTTCGCGTTGGAATGTCACTAAACAAATGTTCATAATTCCGCAGCAGGTTCTTGAGGTCTTGTTTTTGTTGTGCGGTAAGGTGTGACAGTATGGCAACCTGGTTGTTAAGCATTTATGAGTTTTTAAGTGTTACTGTTCAACACTGAATGTCTACATCACTCTTACAATCAGTATCTACTTTAACTGGGTCAGGGTCAGTTTTAACACAATTAACAGCAGTAACATTATGTACAACATGTGATGTGCTATTTCTGTCATAATATGGTTTCAACATGTTAACATGGAGCAGTTATTTTTGCTTACGCCTATCTAGTGTTAACAGTATGTAATTTAAATCACTGACTTTCTTGTCAACAATGTAAGGATCAAAATACCTAGCTTGCAGACGTCTGCCAGGGATGGGTAGTAAGGCAAGGACCTCTTCACCAGACTTTCCTTAACGTCCTGCTTACAGTGTGCTTGTCATACTTTGTTTTCATTTTACTTGCCTGTCTGAATACAAACCATTAACAAGTGCATGTGCACCAGTAAAGACCTATTAGAAAATAGCAAATTGTTTGCTAACATGAGAGTCTGGCCTGAGCCAGTGCCCCTCAAAATTCTAATAGGGGTAGAGTCTGAAAAATCACTTGAAAGTGATACAAAACCATCATATATGACTGGCTCAAATAACTCCATTTCAGAGTCAGGAGAGGAATCTACTAACTCAGTTTCATCAAAAAAAGAACTTATATTGACAGTGTCAGTCATAATTAAACTCTTTTACAGAGTCATTAAAGGAATCTACGTCCTTTTTATCATCAAACTCCTCATGGGAGTCAACAGAGGAGTTTTCCTCAGCAGAAACAAACTTCTGTTTGTCATAAGAGGACCTGGCCTCATCTGAAATAGTCTCGGACTATAGGACTTAGCCTTAATTAAAGGATACTCCTCGCAGGAGTCAAATGAGGTTTTTACCCAGCAAACTACGGATTCTTCTTTGGAGTAAGACGGCACGTTGGCCACCGTAGCATCAAACTCTTTTTTAGAGTCAATAAAGGAGTTGTACCCCTTATTTACATGAAAAGAGCCTGACTCTTGCACTATGCTATGCATAGACTTTGAAACAAAACCAGAAGGTTTACTATTTGGTATATTCGCAAGGTTCAAGCAGTCAGATATTAGATGACCTTCCTTCTTGCAGTAATTATAGATTTTCTTCGTAAATGACTGGTTTTTGTTGGACTTAGACACAGTGGACGTGGACTGAGGTGTAGCAATGGACTTTGCTGAACTATCAGGACTACTAGTACTGGGTGACTGCGCTTTAAACTTCTTTTGACGATACTGTTTTACATTCTTGTTTGTGAATGACTGGTTTGATTAGCCAGTAAATGACATTTTGTGTGTTAATGAATAATCATCAGCTTATTGAGTAGCAATGTCAAGTGTTTCAGGACTTTTCTCATCCAGAAAAGTTTTAACATCTGCTTTAATGCAGCGCTTCAATTCTTCAAGCAAAATCAACTGGCGCAAATTGTCATAATCTTTCATTACATTTTTAGAACTACACCAGCGATAAAGAAACTGCTCTTGTGTCGTAGCAAACTCAACGTAGGTCTGTTCTTTGCGCTTTTTCCGATTTCTGAATTTCTGGCGGTAAACCTCCGGAACTAACTCATTTTAGGATTAACCATTTAACCAGGTCATAGTCAGTAGCAGCTTCTACTGAAAGCTCTGTATAAATTTCCCTGGCCTTGCCAGTCAATACACTTTGTAACAGCATAATCCAATTTTCCTTAAGCCATTTTAAATTTTTAGCTACTTTCTCAAAGTGAAAGAAATATTTATCAACCTCTTTTTCTTGAAAAGGTGGGACAAGTCTAATGTTTTAAGCAACATCAAAACTGTGAGTTACGGCAGCACGTAGACTATGTTCTAGTTTACAATTCTATAGAGTTAGAAATAGTAGAATCCCTGATTTACTGGGATTATCGGATAGGTCCCACAACTGAATAACACGCTTCCGTGTCCGCTGGATTTTTTCTCTCCTCTCTCTCCCTCTCGGCTCTAAAACACAGCCCCTTTTTATAGCTTCTCATCTCAAGACGAGAATTTTCCATTTCCCGAACAATCTAAAAACAATACATAATACACAGTACACACACGTTACAGGAAACATCTAGAACAAGAATGCTTTGTTCCACATGTCAGGGTTCACACTTGGGCCGGACCGGCTCGACCAGGCGATGCTGTCATGGCAACGAGCTATGCGTGCTACACGAACCAAATGTCAACAACACATGGAACATCCCTAGACACATACATCTGTAACAAAATATATGTTAACGATAATGTTATAACAGAAGCAGCGGCTTTCAATATAAAACATATCAAGAATACCAGGAGACCACTGTCTGATAGTGACGTAAGAAAGTTGAAAATAAATGATTCCGAAATATCACTAAATCTGGACGGTACGCGCATACCATCTATATTTTGGCCAACTGTGCTGAAAATTCAAAATATTCCCCATTTATTACACCTGATTCAGAAGCTCTTTCCCTGGCAGGTAGTTAATGTTTCAGAGTCATCCATAAAGCTTTCGGATTTCACTGATTCGTGTTTATTTGATTCTGGTGGTATCTACATCTTGCTGTACGTATCGCCTTAGTTATATAGTTCACTGTTCGTCTGTATCCTGTCCAATTGACATAAGCGAGGTGGAAGATGGAAATCGTTTCTTCCTGCAAGGCCATCTTTCCCGGGGCCGTTATTCAAGGAATCTGTCCCGGGGCCGTAATTTAAGGAATCTTTCCAGGGGTCGTGGTTGTAGGAATCTGTCCCGGGGCCGTTATTTAAGGAACCTGTCCCGGAGCCGTTATTTAAGGAACTTGTCCCGGGGCCGTTATTTAAGGAACCTGTCCCGGAGCCGTTATTTAAGGAATCTTTCCCGCGGCCGTTTTTTAAGGAATCTGTCCTGCGGCTGTTATTTAAAGAATCTGTCCCGGGGCCGTTCTATTGAATTTTTCATTAGATAATATACGATAGTGAATTGTGCATCCAAAACCAATATAATTACTAAGTCAAACTAATTGTCATAATAGACACTTTTTTCACTCATTCTCAATCTTCATTTATGGTATGGCAACTGTTTCACTTTGTTTAATATAAAAATGTTTAAAAGAATATTAAAGTCTAGGCAGATTCTCGGCAGAATCTTAATTTTTCTTGGATTTCAATCTCGATGTCTCATTCTGATATGCAATTATCCATATAGGTATATGCGTTACTATAAATAAAAACGAGTGTACACCAGCATCCAGCAGCTAAACATGACATCCCCTTCCGTTAACCTTGACTAGACCCCTGCACGATGAAGTGCTTTCATTTATCCGTAACTTTCACTCTTGATTTAACACAATCTCCTCAGATTTTCATCCTTGAAAGGTTAGTGATAAAAGAAGTAGACGCTTTGCCTAATGCCCCGAAAACCGGCCAGATAGAACACGCCTGAATAACCACCCAGACAAATGACTCCTGTGTTAGACAAACCACCGAGTGCACCAATTTAGATTATATAACCCAGAAAGAAAAACAAATATTTATATTAAGTTGCACACATAGCGTTTCTTTGTTCATCACTACTAAAATCCCTTGGGGGCATTAACCGGTAGACAAGAAGAATGAAGAATTCTAGTTAACTTTCCTTTGAATATATACAGAATATCTTTAAAGAATATACCAAGCATACATACAGAAAATTGTAATCAATACATATCCATTATATATGGAAGGAGACGGACATCCCCTTTTATGACCCCTATATATGGAGGGAGAAGGACATCGCCTGTTATGACCACTATATATGGAGGGAGAAGGACATCCCCTGGTATGACCACTTTATATGTAGGGAGAAGGATATTTCCTGTTATGACCACTATATATGGAGGGAAAAGGACATCATCTGTTATGACCGCTATATATGGAGGGAGAAGGACATCCCCTGTTATGACCACTATATATGGAGGAAGAAGGACATCGCTTGTTATGACCACTATATATGGAGGGAGAAGGACATCGCCTGTTATAACCACTATATATGGAGGGAAAAGGACATCACCTGTTATGACCACTATATATGGAGGGAGAAGGACATCCCCTGTTATGACCACTATATATGGAGGGAGAAGGACATCCCCTGTTATGACCACTATATATGGAGGGAGAAGGACATCGCTTGTTATGACCACTATATATGGAGGGAGAAGGACATTGCCTGTTATGACCACTATGTATGGAGGAAGAAGGACATCGCCTGTTATGACCACTTTATATGTAGGGAGAAGGATATCTCCTGTTATGACCACTATATATGGAGGGAAAAGAACATCACCTGTTATGACCGCTATATTTGGAGGGAGAAGGACATCCCCTGTTATGACCACTATATATGGAGGGAGAAGGACATCGCTTGTTATGACCACTATATATGGAGGGAGAAGGACATTGCCTGTTATGACCATTCTATATGGAGGGAGAAGGACATCGCCTGTTATGACCACTATATATGGAGGGAAAAGGACATCACCTGTTATGACCGCTATATATGGAGGGAGAAGGACATCCCCTGTTATGACCACTATATATGGAGGGAGAAGGACATCGCTTGTTATGACCACTATATATGGAGGGACAAGGACATTGCCTGTTATGACCACTATATATGGAGGGAGAAGGACATTGCCTGTTATGACCACTATATATGGAGGGAAAAGGACATCACCTGTTATGACCGCTATATATGGAGGGAGAAGGACATCCCCTGTTATGACCACTATATATGGAGAAAGAAGGACATCCCCTGTTATGATCACTATATATGGAGGGAGAAGGAGATCCCCTGTTATAACCGCTATATATGGAGGGAGAAGAACCTCCCCGGTTATGACCATTATATATGGAGGGAGAAGGACATCCCCTGTTATGACCATTATATATGGAGGGAGAAGGACATCCCCTGTTATAACCACTATATATGCCACACTTTCAAATGCATTATCGCTATACAGAGAGTTGGTGCATTTGTTAAATACGTGCCAAGGAAACAACACTGGCATGGCATCTAAATTTACATCTGACATAAAACTCTGCAAAGTGTAGATAAAAAATCTGATCCTGAAAGTAAAATGACATTTTAAAGCATGTTTATTTTCTGTGTGCATAATACTGTGGAAGGAACTATTTTGTTCCCATTTTTTTACAATAACAATTTTCCTTCACTTTTCCAAATATTTTATTGTATGTCCGATATTCCGGGGGGGGGGGCGTTAGGCGAGGCCCTGCTTATAATTTTGTGGCTTCGTCACGAGACCAGTGGCTGTCTGGGCCCGTGAAAATAATCTAGTAACTGCTAAACTAATCCTGTCACATAAAATACCAAATAAACAAAAAAGAATTACTTTCAGTATCAAAGCGTATTTGATCTCCTTTGATCAGACACTGCCGACTGCAGACCATTTTTCTTGACTTAAAATTGTCACCATTCTATATTAAAATTATCACCATTCATATTAAAATTCGAGGTCGAAAAGATTTACTTTATGTTTTGAAGTATGAAGTTTAAGTAAAGAACACATGTTGTTAACAAAAGTTTCCAGGAACCTATAATTGGTTTTGACGATAAAACGGCAATTAAATATTATTATGAGGCCGTTACTTATAGAGTAACATACCGACGTACGTGGTTTCGTTCAGGATAGACTGTACAAAAGCTTGCATTAGAAAAGACATTCTTCACGAAACTGACAATCATAAGAACAATAACGCACGTGAGAAATAACAGTGAACAGTTCCACCATAGACGGTGAGTAGGTTCAGGTATAATATACCAAGCAGCTGTTCGAAAGAGTTGATTTCACTGAAGAAAAATTACAGTCCCGCCATAGACGGTGGGATGAAAAAGAGAGCATGGTTCAGGACGATATTTTGTTAAGCACTTTCAGAGCGAAATCCTCCACCGACGTAGATCGGTCCCAAATATTTAATCGAAAAACACAATGCTTACCATTCATCCGTGTCCCATGGCCCGTCTTTTAAAATGTCATTGAAATTGAGAACTTTAGAGGAACTGACCTAGAGTTGCTCGTTGGGAGCTTCATCATATACACCCGATTAGTTAACAATGGCGCTTTGTGTAACATGTGTTGTTAGCAGAGTCTGTAACAATAAGAGTAGTTACGTTCCCACATCAGACCGAACAATCTGCTGACTGACCTCGATTATCGCCCGGCGTGAGAGGCTGTTACGACAGAGGGAGCCCAAGACCACGGTCAATTATCCCTGGTCCCTGCGGCCGCTCTTGGCGATATGATGGGGCAGGCGGCAGGGGCGGATCCAGGATTTAGGAAAAGGGGGGGTTCAACCCAGGGGGACAAATGTGAACCCTAAAAAAAAGGTCCTCAGGTCTGAAAAAGGGGGGGTCCAGGCGGCAAAATTTTGTCTGAAGCCCTTAAAAAAACGTTGTTTCTGTTGAAAAAGGGGGGGTCTGGACCCCCTGGACCCCCCCCCTGGATCCGCTTCTGGGCGGGGTAAGTGAATTTTTTATATATTATTCCCTGGATCAACATCCCGCCGACACTCAAAACCATTAGACGGATTGTTCGTGACAGGCTGAGAACCAGAAGAGGAGATTCTAAACAAAGGGTGACAACACATTTAAAGAAGGGAATATTCCCACTTTTTTCAATTCCTGATGATTCCCCATTGGGTGCGGGAAACATGGCATGCAGTTTCTAATTTGTCTGAGTTTACTGTTTTTGTGACGACTTACGATCCACCCACGCAAGCTCTCAAATATCCCGGCTGTAAATGACATTCCTGGTGTTTAAGGAAACTGACGTGTGGGTCAGAAGGCAGACTCGCTTGTAGTGAAGTGATTTTCATGTATTTTTTATGCAATAATGTTATTTCACTGAATGTGACTCGGTTGGATTCAGTTCGGCAGTTGTGAGGGATTTAGGACTAGTAAGATGAACTGTAAGCATCCTATATTGCTTGTTCCTGTTATTCATCACTGCTGTTATCGTACAATGATTGTTCCTGCTATTTCCCTCTGCTTTCATCGTACAATGACTGTTATCAGGGGCGGATTAAGGGGGGGGGGCTTTTCCACCTAACCAAAAAAATATGGGGGAAAACTCAAAGTACACCGTCATGCTCCCAGTTACAATATATGTCTTGCTTTATAATGTATTTAAGCTACCCCAGATTGCACGATTACAACCTAAATTTTCAAAATACCCCCCCCCCCCCCCTCCACACTGCCCCCCAACCCCAACGCTCGACGCTTCGCGCCTCGGCTCACCAGCTTTTGCGGCCTCACAATGTAAGCTCCCTCTCCCTATCTTAAATTCCCGTATCCGCCCCTGCACTCTAAAAAGGGTTCCTGGTGGTTCTTTTAAGAACCCAAAAGGTTCTGGATAGAGCCATGGTTCTATATGGAACTCTTTTCCCCATTATTAGGTTCTAGATGGAACCTGGAGGTTCGTGCTATGATCATAAATCAAAATGAGGTTCTAGATGGAACCCCTTCCTAGACCGGATACCAATATGATTAAGACCCGCATGCGCAGCTTTATTTGAACTAATGAAGTCAACGGTCGGGTTGGTTTGGTTGCTCGATAATGACGATATGTGAGAAGAGGAAACACATTATATGAGGTAAGACTGATGTTTATATATGATTTAATTTTATGTGAAGAATGTCAAAGTTATATGTCTAGAGATTTACTGTCTAGTGAATCAGTCTCTGTCTACGAACGGTGTTACGTTCAATTAATCTAAACCTGTACAAAGTCTCATAATAAACATGCTATTGCGTGCAATAATCGTTGCAGCAAAGTAATAAAAGTTCATAGTAACACAAGCAGAATTAGAAACAGTTCCAGCATTGTAAAGGAACAGTCACCAAACAAAAGTGAAAATCGGCTTGAGTGACTGAAACTGAACAAGCTGGACGATTATACATGGAATACATTCATAACATTAATAACCTGTATACAATGTTTACAAGTCTCTATCCTTTGTCATTTCTTTAGACTGTTCGACAAATCATTTATTTTACATTAGGCAAAAGAACACAAGCCTTGCTATTTTAAGTTTAGATAGCAAATGGCAGAAATAAGAGCACTGTTTTATAAACTGCTCGGGATTTTCAACACTTTGGCCTTGGGACAAAACGGACTTTCTGAATATAAAGTCACATCCAGTTGCACATTGACTGAAGGTGTTCACTAATTAACTCGGTGTTGTATAGTGGGCTAATTATTACCAAGCGTAGACTTTACTTAATTAACACATGCATTCCTCTTTGCAGTGACAAGATACATATGCCTGGCAATTAAGAGAGCAAACGAAAAACAATTTGACAGTAATTTTCCTATGAAAAGGTAAGTTTATATATCGTGTATTAAAAGTTATTCCAGAGTTATACTTAAATTGTAACCTGTCAAGTGGTACCAATATACATGGAATTGTGTATCACAAAACAAAAATCTAAAGTTATATGTCTGTATTTACATCTAATTGTGAGGGACATACCATACATTTTAAGAAATAAGACAAGGTTGCTTATTAATTATATTGATACACCGTTGTAATCCAATGCACACTTATGCATTCTATTTTGTTATGTTTATATTTTGTTTTGGAGACCTTGGTATTGGGGTTTTCACTACATATGGACATGCGGGACAGAACTGGGCCTCTCACTGTGTGGTTACGCTCACTTACACATTCGTTTAAGGCGTCCTCTAATTAACCTGGTGTTGCATTCATTAATTACGTGTATTACCAAGTACAAAAAATACTGGTCACCCATCCATTCTTTCTCTTTGCAGGAACCAGATACATCTGCCTGGTTAGCAAGAATGAAATGAAAAAGGAAGAGTGGATTTTCGTTGTAATTGGGCTGACGATTATTATATGGTACGTTGTTCAGGAGTTATTTCTAAATCATAAAAAAATGTTTTTAATCATGCACTTAGCATTGTGTATCACAAAGCAAAAACAGTTATTTTGTCTGTGTTAACCACCTATAACTATATAAGGAGACTACAAATAATTTGAAAGCAAGGTAATAAGTATTATAAGTCAATTAAGAAAAAGTAAGAATAATTACGCATTCTATGTTAAAATACCTTTGTGAAAAGTACGTGTTTGTAATAGTTATTGTATTCATCATCTGCAGTTCATATGACTTAACATTATTCGTGTCAAAGATATTTCGGGACGCTTGCCAAAACATTGTAATGTTAACATTAAGGGTTCCTGCTGTTCCTCACTGCTGTCATCGTACAATGATTGTTCCTGCTATTTCTCACCTTTTGTCCAGTTCTTATTCACACCGGAATCCTGGGCTGACTAGAGCTACCATAATATGCCAGATTTTTATAACTCAAATGTAAAAGTGTTTGCAAACAGTCACGCGGAAGGGAGCGGGCCTAAGACTTCAAAACAAAATATATGCTTTGTAGAGTTTTATATTTGTTTAAGGCAATGCTGCACATCTTATTTCCACTTTGGTAGGAATATCATTCTCAGAGCTGTCTACTATTTTAACATTACAATTAGTAAATGAAAAATCTATCATATATATATATATATATATATATATATATATATATATTTATTTATTTATTTATTTATACGTACTCTTACCCGAGTGCTGCTGGATCACGTGCTTTGTTAAATGACAGCATACGTGTTTATTTATGCACGGTGTAGGGGTTTGCTCCCACTCATCTGAATTTACAAACCATGTGCAATATACTTGCCTGAATACCAAAGAAATGTATAAAAAAATGTGTTATAGTATGTAGCTTGACGCTGGGACCACTGTCAGCTCCCAATTTACTAAATTAACCAGAAATAAATTGGTACTGCACGTTGATAATGGTAAACGTAGTACACATGTATTGCCGTCTAGTGTACACTGTTTTCTGGCAGTCCATCTAGACCAGTCTACAATGTCCATACACATATTTTTTGCATATTCGTACTGTTTTTCCTAGTAGTGGGCACCTCCATAAAGTGGGCACCTCTATACAGTGGGCAGTTTTTGACCGTCCCGTTTTATCATCATCATCAAACGTGATAAATGATTTCGGAAAAACGGTACAGAAACAAATTTGAATTATTTTTCCTCAGAACTGTTGAAATATTAATAATGTTTATTTGCTGCTATTGCTCACTGCTTTCATCGTACAATGACTGTTACCAGGGGCGGATTTAGGGGGGGGGAGGGGCCTTTTCCGCCTAACCAAAAAAAAAAATCTGGGGGAAAAACTCAAAGTACTCCGTCATGCTTCCAGTTACAATATATGTCTTGCTTTATAATGTATTTAAGCCACCCCAGATTGCGCTATTACAACCTCAATTTTCAAAATATCCCCCCCTCCCCACCCCTACGCTCGACGCTTCGCACCTCGGCTCACCAGCTTTGCAGAAACAAATTTGAGTGATTTTTTTCTCAGAACTGTTGAAATAATAATAATGTTTATATCCTTTTAACCCTGCAGTGTATCAGTTCTATAAAAACCATTGGTATAACTTAGCAAGGCCCTGAATACGTTCAGGCGCAAATCTTTTAGACCCGAGTTTTTAAACCAGCTATAGACTTTTTTGTTGCATTGTTAGTTTTTAAATCTTTCTGAGTGTTTAGATTTGTTTTATATATGTTCATTCTAGCCTTGCCTTAAAATATATTTCAATCCGCAAGTGAGACATAATATTTTTTTCTTATATTTCTTCTTTTGGTTAAGAGGAATTCATATAAAATAAGTTGTGTCCACATAAATACAGCTTCCAAGTGATAATGACTACAAAATATAATTACCTACAAAATGAGATTAGTTTACTTGTATTATGTAGTATCCTGGAATTTACGTTGCCCCATAACCCCCCCCCCCCCCTCTCTCTCTCTCTCTTTGTGTTTATGTGTATTTCCCAATCGCACACAAAAAATATACACGTGCATACGAACGGACACACGCTATGCAACAATTTCTTACACACTGCAAGCTCTGTTTGCATGTCTTGATCAATGTTTTCTATTTCAAAACACTCTTCGTACATAATTTTGGGGAGCATGGGACGTAAACAACTCGTAATTAACCATCTGCGTGCCCCGTGTGTTTAGGACTCCGTTTCTGAAATTAAATGTCACCACTTACCACCGCCACCAGTGTGTGGCACTGTGTGCGAGTCCACGTCATTAAGAAGATCTGTCACGAATATCAACAGAAGAAAGTACTCCTTCTTGTGTCTGCTTCTTGGTAACCTATACGCACGTCAGTTGAAACGTCACAGAGTTGGAAAACAAAACGCGATTTTACACTTACCATTTAAAAAAACAGCAATAGTTACTCAGCCATTTATTATCAAGCAAAAGTCCTGACTGTGCGTCCTTAATTCACAAAGTAATTACTAATCTTAATCAATATATGTTTATATTTATGTGTATACATATATATTTTTTTATTTATAACAGAGCTTTATACCTTGTTTTGCTTTTGGTCCTCGCTGCAGCCAGCTTTCACAGACTGAGACCTAGTAAGGTTGCCCTCTGATACAGGCTGTTTGGTACTCATTATCGTCAGTAACAGAGGCCAGACATGAAATGTTTGGAGCCCGGGAGACAACATGGTCATAATATTCATTTATCCGTGTGTACGGATTCCTAAGTAATAGGTTTACCTATATGTATGTCATTTTGGATAATCTCGGTCTAGTCATTCGTGCGCACGGATTAGTAATCCGTGCGCACGGATTAATAAATATTTTGACCATGTCTTTCCCGGGCTCCGAAGAAATCCAATATTTTACATATAGCCTACTGTCTTTGTTGTCAATTTATATATTTATTTTTTCGTTTTGGTTTAGTAAAACTAAATAAAACCGTGATTGCCACAGAAAAGCCCACTCTGTTTGGATAAACCTGAGTCAAAAGATTCATGGTTGAACTGTGTGTATATAAAAAATTGCATATGAACCTTAAGTACTTAAATATCTTAAGAGAGAGGTTAAGTACAATGTGACGTAGCGCTGGAACGCTGGCGGCAGCACACTAGATTTCTTAATCATCCTCTTTCATGTAGGGACAATTATTAAAAATAAAATACGACAATCATCCAAACGATAGGATTTAAACAGACGGTCTGAAAACTCGAGTCATATAGGTCACCCGCTGTACGACCATTTATGTAAAATCTTGTTAAATTTAAAACAATAACAATTACAAGTCTGATGTCGACTGTGCACGCGAAGCCTAATCTTAAAGCACGACACCGTGTTAACTGAACGAGCTGTTCGTGGCTTCACGGCGTTTGGGGTTTGACAATCTCTGCCGTCAATTACCTGACAAATCACCTGTCAAGAAATCAGTGTCTCGGAAACAGATGCACGTGTCATATAACGTTCATTGAAAGGTAGTTTTCAAACGGCAACAATGCAATTACACATATTCTTTTTCTCTTTGAATGTCTTAGACTGATTTGTAGTATATTCCATTAAGTAAACATCACATCATTTTCATTACATCATTTTACCTTATATACTTTATAGGACACTGGATCATCATCTTTGTAAAATAGTAGGATAGATGTGTATTGTTTTATTTGATTTCTTTGTTTCTTTATTTTGTATATCATTTTGAATGCATTATATTATGTTGTTGCACATGGAACTGCACGTTTGCTGTGATACCTGAAATATTAGTGGTACTACAATTGTTTACTTTTACTGTCTTATATACGCTTCTCTTATATATATTTAGTTCATTTTTTTCTAATTTAATGTATGTATATAATGTGATTTTTTAAATAAAGGCTCAAGAACGCAAAGTTCCTCTGTGGAAAGTTCACATCTGACAAAACTGGGAAGATTTATTGTACTGTAGTCATAGAATGTTGCATGATGACATAATAATAATAGGGATATTGGTGAGCAGAATGAACATTGTTAACGACTTGCTGAGTGCATGATGCTTATGTTCCAAGTGTGAGAACACTTTAATTTTGATTATAAGATGAAAATAGACAAAAATAATGTAAAATAGAGAATGGAAATTTTCATCATATTTTTGTTGAAAAGAAAGGGACACATGTGAAGATGACGGTGGTGGTGTTGGTAGCTAAACCATGCCTGCACAACGTGACACAATACTAAAAATAAGCACCATATATTCAAAAGGCAAAGTAATCATCTGAGAAAACACAAAACATAGTTTGCACATGGATCCAGCTTTACTAGAGTTCCCTGTTATTGCTGAGTAGGTTGTTAATTAATCTACAAAGACCAGAGGATGAACGGTAGACGACGGATTGACGCTGCATCATGGCTATGTCATTGTCTGCAATGACCATCATGTTGCTAATATATTTGTTAGATTTATTCAAAAGTACCTGTATGATTTTATCTGCGTTTTAATAGATTTATAAAGTCATTGAAACCGAGGATTAACAAGAAATATGTTTTTACATTTTCGGCAGCAGAGACATTTTCACGTGGCGGATTTTGATTTGAAAACAGATCAACTATACCACGATTTTAGAATGGATAGAATTTTATAATTAAAAAAGTCGTGTTCCTTTTTTAGTTTGAACAGGTCTGATAATTTGTTTCACTGGCAATATCATGCTTTAGGTATAATAAGAAGTAATGTGTGGTTCCATCCACGACATATTACATCAGTTTCTACAGTTTCTACAATCAAGGGGCATAAATAGAAGGGACTTATTAAACGTTTTCAATATATCTTGGGTAGAACAAACTGAAAATAATTTTTTTTACATTCACCAAAAGTCAAATTTTGGTACAGCAGGGGCAAAAAAAAATGTTTCCCATATGGCATTCTGTAAAAGCATAGATTTGTCTATTAGGGCCCTGCGCGGGCTGAAAAATTGTACCCGCACCCGCCCCGCATCATGCCCTGTCAGCCCGCCCCGCAATCAAAGAAATAAATTCAGCCCGCCCCGCCCAACAGTTACTACTATTCTTTCAGCGTGCACCTGCCCCGCAAAATTTTCTTTCAGCCCGCACCCGCCCCGCATTTTTTAAGTTTCCGGCCCGCAGTCCAGCCCGCAAAATAATTAAAATAGTTTTCAGATCCAAAGGTTTACATATCAAGACATTTTACAGCACATATATTATTAATATATATGAAATATTGATGATTGGACTAAAAAATTAATTTGAATACGTTTTGAAAAATAATTCAAACCATAATTCATGAAATATTTTTAAAGACATGTTTGATTGGTTAGATGGATTTGATATATACATAATAATTTAACACACCTTAAATATGTTTTCATATTTTACAGGGGAAATGAACAAACCTTTGGTTTATTGTGTCTGTTTCTACTTAAAGGTGCCCAATCACTTACCTATTGAAAAAGAATTTATGTGATTTCTGGCTTATTCTGTGAATATATTAAATATATAAAAAAGTAAAGAAAAAAATAGACTTCTTCAAAGTATGTGTACCCAAAGTTACCCTCTAGAATAGTATTGGCTAATCACAAGCCATCAAACTACTGAGATGTGTTTCTGGTTAAATTTTTTCAGTCATAATCTGCTAATTAGCTGAAACTGAGACTAATCTGGTCAAGGGAGTAAAGGGGTAATCTGACCGATGTGGCTTTAGGATGTCCATGGAGTTCTAGACATGGCCAGAGCCTTGTTCCTTATACCAATCATCAACACATTATCCTTTGACCAAACAGGGATCTGACCAGCCAGTGGCCAGTGTCAGTTACAATTAGACAACACATTGAGTTACAAATAGATAAGGAGTCCACCTTAGGCTTTGTGCAGTTCCAGGTCAATTGAGTCACCTACAGAGCTAGCTGTAGCCACACACTGTCTATTACTAGATCAAAGGTAATCAAGCCCTTGCTCCACTCCCAGCCATATTATGTAATATGTGAGACATTACACAAGTACAGGGTTACAGTCCATATACAACATCAGGCCAGGTAACTTTATAAAAGTTATGACCAGCTCCCATTGCAAGGACAAATGTTTATAGATTAGATTTCAGATTAAGGATGTATCATCTATTTTCAATAACAAATTTACGTTATACCTAGAAAAGACACATTTGCATAGTGTTGTTACAATTGTCTGTCAGTGTAAGGGGTTAACAGGAATAAATTAATTTTTTTTCAGATTTATCTTTTCATAAGACTATTTTTACGACACCTGAAAACATTTTATACAAAAATACCAATTTCTCCAAATGATAGTTTTTTTAAGTATAATTTTATATTCTTGTTTTACTGAACTGTCAGATCATCAACCCGCAGCCCGCCCCGCCCTGCACAGACTTCATTTCGGCCCGCCCCGCCCCGCACTTTCTTAGATGTAGCCCGCCCCGCCCCGCAAAGATTCCAATGCGGGGGCCCGCGGGCTGCGGTCCCCCGCGGGCAGCGGGTCAAAACCCGCCCCGCGCAGGGCCCTATTGTCTATTTCATACAGTAAACAGATTAAAATTAATAAATAATTTAAGCTGCAAACGTGCATGCTCTAACCGTGCATAGAATTTTTAGCTCAGCTGACTATAAGTCATCTGAGCTATAGTCGTGGTCCATTGTCCGTCGTCCGTCCGTCTTTCCGTCCGTCCATCCGTCCGTCCGTCTGTCCGTCCGTCCGTCCGTCCGTCCGTAGATGTGGCACGTTTTGAAACCGTAAGACCTAGGAATCCAAAATTCGGCATAATGTTAGATGTCCACAAGATCTACCAAGCCGAAAACTGGGTCTTTGCGACTTCGTTCCTTTGAGAAATTAAGGAAAAACCTCAATTTTTATTGAAAACCTATTTTAACACTTCAGGACTGCCTAATATCAAAACCACTCATCTGTTTTTACTCATATTTACCATAAATATTCCCCTATATTGTTCCTATATACATGCCAGAAATTATGTCTGTATTATATAATTTAAAAAAGTTATGGGCCCAAACATAATGCTCTTTGTAAAAAATTGGAAAAGATATTTGATCACTTTACACAAAACATGTTAAAGCTATGGACTTTTTTACAGTAATATAACTTTTATTAATCAAAATTAAATTGTATACCCAAAATTAGATCAAAATCTTTTAAATTTTTTAAAATATTAACAAAAATAAAAAAATTGTAGCTTAAATTTTGCCCAACTTTGACCGTGGCACGTTTTTTTCCTGTGAGTACTGTGGATTTAATTTTCACAGCATGTTTTTGTTAGCATTTGTCTGTTAACACCAAAAATTTGGAACCAGTTGATCAAAAACTGTAAATTTAATTCAAGTTTTCAAGCACATTGTAACATATTGTTTACATCAAGCTAGTGTTATGCAGTTTGCAAGAGCTCAGCTCCCCAGCTTCAGTTCTCAGTTCCTAAAATTTAGCATACAATTAGATGTCTCCAAAATCCCCTACCATGCCAAGAATTTGGTCACTAGGACTTAATACCTTCGAGATATTAATGAAAAACTTCATTTTTCCATTAAAAACCCATTGTTACACTTCAAGACTGCCTAATATCAAAACCACTGATCTGACTTTAATCATATATAATATACATATTTTTCTATACATTCTCTATGCACATGCCAGAAATAATGTCAGTATTGCGTAATTGTTTTAAGTTATGGGCCCAAACATAATGCACTTTGTAAAAAATCAACATATATTTACTCCCTTAACAAGAGGATTGCTGAAGCTAGAGATTTTTTGTCAGGGATGTAACATTATTTAATCAAGATTCAATTGAATACCCGAAATTAGTTCTGAATTTTTCAAATTTTATAAGTTATTAGTATAAATATAAAATTAGTACCTTAAATTTTGCCCAACTTTGACCATGGCATGTTTGTTTCCTGTGAGCATTGTTGATATAATTTTCATATCATGCACACATAAAGATTTTAGCTTTTTAGTTTAAAAAGCTGAAAGAAATTGGCCAAAAATTGTAGCTTTTATTAATGTTTTTATGAGACCATGTCAGACCTTGGCTCTCTGTAGCACCTCTTGAGTCACCTGTATGTTGACCTTGTTGAACTTTCAGCAAATTATGCATGCTTGAGGCGAGGCATAACTGGGGCTCCAGGCAGCTTATTATATAATGGCCAGTCACAGTTGATCCAGGTGTCCAACCCAACTCATCTAGTAGTTTTAACCAACAACATCACAATAAACAATAAATTTTTATTGGTTTTTAATAACAAATTAAAGAAAAATAGAAAAGGAATTTGTTAGTTGATAATAACAGGAAATTAACTTGCAGTTACTGATGATATAATTGTATCGATGGATAGAATGTCATGTATTCCAAATAACACCATGCAGTCACATATGGTATTTTCAGTTCAATTTTAATGATAAAAAAGTAAATCATATTTCTCATTACTAATCATTAGGGATCATATGAAGGAAATTAATGATAGACAAAGATGCAGTTGATAATGTTATTATCTAGATTCCCAATGTGTCTATAGTTAGTACATTGATGTGAAATTAGTCCAAAATGAATATATTACATTTTTTTAAATATAAATAAAAGCCATAAAACCAGGTACTTATGATCATTATTTAAATGTGTGAATTTTGTATATTCTGGATTCTCAACATCATTGTTTGGTGAAAACTGAATAAATACCAGACATGGTGCGAATACTTCGCGATTGTATTTAAACACGAATATGAATATGTACTCCATTATAAAATTTCTTTCATAAGAATGGGAATTCAGGTAAAAATGAAAGTATATGAATACCAGTGCAAATACTTTCAAAATGTATTAATGAATGCATTCATGAATATATTCTTTAATATTATTTTAATAATCATTTCAGTTATATTTTATTTGAAAAAATCATACTATTCTCTTATTATTTTTAATAAAAATCATATTTGGGACAATATTTGTAATTTTTTTAATAAATAGTTAAACTCTTATATTATATGTTCTGCTTATAAGTTATATGGCCAAGTCAAAATCTGTGTGACAATCGCACTCCATTTGTTAATAAAATAAATGAAATTAATCCTCTTTCCTGTCTCCCAAGGTACTATCAAAATCATACGTAAGCTAAACAACAACTCATAATACAGCTTATTTTTATTACCACATAAAACCAGCATGTGCCTCATTTCTAAATCATAATTTTTTATCATCAGCTGAGCGCCGTGACTCATAGGTCCCTTGTTTAAATTTGATTAAGTTTTTATTTTTTTTTATTTAATGTTCATGTTCACAATTCAAGTGACCCTAAGTTACAGGTTGGAGATATCAAAATTATAAAATCAAATTCGGAAGAACACACAGACATTCTCTCCCTCTCTCTCTCACTCTCTCACTTTCCATATATAGAAGTATTCATCAACCTTTGTCTCTTTAGTATTTTTGTAAATTCAAGCCGTTGAAAATACAATTTAAACATGAGTTTAAATATAGTTTGTATAGTATTCCCATATTTTTATATAGAATTTAAACGACAAGGTCGGAAATTATTTAAATTTTACTATTTAACATCAATGAAGATAGCTTGAAAAAAAATCACTTATCCCCCCCCCCCCCCCAAAAAAATGCTTTAACCACTTCCACAGTAAAAAAAAAAATAATCAGATGTATATAATATAGAACAAATATAACAAAGAATGTTCCTTACAGGAATTAAAAGCCATGTTGAAGGGTGCAAATTCAAATTATATAACCTCTGTTGTAGAAGTCCATGTAAAATGAATAAATAGCGTTTCTTTTGCCCTTCCATGAAATGCCGGATTTTAACAAATTGGCTGTGACATATATATTCGAATGGCGTGATGTATGGAAAAATCGTTGATGGCGAGGACTTAGATCCATACAAAACAATTATTAAAAAAAATGCCTACATATATAATAACTGATACAAGACACCGAGCATGTTTTAGATTATGTATCATCTGTGTGGCATATAAAACGTTGAAACAATGATAATCTGTCAAGTTATTTTCAGCAGAACTTACATGCAATGAATATATTTAGTGTTTTGGTTTGCTCCAACAAAGCAATGCGACAATTCTTGCATGGTCGTTTAACCCGGACTACTACAGTACAGGTCATAACTGTACCAGTTAATATCTCAAGGTCCCGCCACAGGAAATGGTCATGATTAGATTATAGTTGTACCTATCCTCAAGACAACAACTGATTAGTTAGATTAATAAATGTAATGAAAACAAACTTCCTGTGTCCCGTTAAAGGAGTAATCTATAGGCCTAGCCTACGTTGTTGTTCTCTATATAAACTAATGATTTTAGAGCATCACTGTGTCAAACAAAGTAAAGCGTCGGCCTTGTCTAGCAGGAACAATACACTAGTAACGATAACGCAATATACAACAAGTAAGTAAGGAGTCTCGATTGTGGAAGTAAAACTCTAGATAAAGGACCTAGTAATATGTCAGCTGTCCAAGAGTTCACAGGAAAGAAAGAAATGAACGATTAACAAGACTTGGTTTGACAGAACAAGGCATTGTGTTATAATTACAAAAAAGTGAATAATGTAATGAACCAATACTCTAAATATATTAAGTGCCATGAACATGCATGGAAAATTATAAAAATAATTAATTACCCGGGCAGACTCACGACCGATATCTCCACCATTTAACTAGACAGCGACAGTCAATTATATATCAGATTTAATAATCAACATGCATGGTAAGGCAGCGGTACTGTCGCTCTTGTTAAAAGCATGCAGTGGATCCATTCATGTTTACGGCACACGTGTCACTTACTGTATCTTACTGTGCCATTCGCCGGTGTAGCAGGTCAGAAAACACCCTTGATTTTAAACTGGGGTATATGTAGCCTAGCCCAATAGTGTATTACATGTATTTGTCCAAGTCTATATTATATTCCCCCCCTACTAGATTATCTTAGTATGTGGATGTTGTTGTCTCTTACTGCCAGATGGGTATATATGTGGGTATTTAATAACGTTACTACATAGCGATATGATACGCTGGAATCTCAGAGATCATATGATAAATTAGTTTGAGACTCTCAACAGTAACAAATATTCAGAATGAAAGGTAGATAAAATAAATGAATTTAACATATATATGCAAATACACATCTCTTATATACGGATGGATGATCAACTCTTAATTATAATCAACAATGGACCGCCATAAAAATATAAACATTATAAACTTATAAGTATGTTACAATACCTGTCGCTCAGATAGCATGTCACACATCTGGCATAACACAGGTGAGATTGTGTAATATGTATATACATGTGAGGGGACATATTCTCTCCCTGGCTTATTCATAATCGGGTATAACCTGGGTCGGGGTTACAATCTGGAGTGTTTCAGACACAGGTGTGCTAATTAAATTAATGGTCTTTGGTGAAGTGAAACTTATCGTCCGTCTTATCATTCCTGGATATCGAAAGCGTTATAGCATGAAATGTAATTAAACGCCAGTACATACAGGCAAAATAAAAATTAATATAATTTACCGAGTATAAACTTTCGTTTAATAGTTTTTTTTATGATTAAATGTAGACTTTACACCTGCGCTCTCCTTTTGGTATTATGAAATAAATAACGGTTGTTACATAGAAGGTCAGTTCCATTAAACTCTCTGTTACATACTGGTAACTGTTTCAAGCTAGAACTGAAATCATTTATCTGAAGCACTGACGGAAGGGTCAACTAATTATGAAGTCTTAGCTTCTCGCCTTTTATTCTTTCCTGTAGGACTGGAGATCAAAGCCCTTTTGTCAGAAAATGGTGTCACTAATATTCATATTGAGAGGACTAGTACTCATAATTAGAAATGTTAATATAATTAATCTATATATTATAATTTAGGATTGTCTGTCTGTTTGTCCTTTTGTCACTCCTCATTGTGCGACAACACCTGATATCCATCCTCCACTAGTCCACTTACACGTCCAAATATACGTCAAATATTACTTATCTGCTGCATTCACTACGGACTGTGCAAAATATTTAGATAACGTTTTTCAAGTTGTCTCTCGAAACGTAATTCTATAATTAACATTTTCACATATTTTCTGTAATAAAAGTGAATAAATGTACACATATTAAGGGACCTAATCACCTATTTGATCTTTATAAACTTAAGGTTATCCCTTGGAGCTTGTATAAAAATAGGTCAGAAAACGTGGATATTACCGCACACAGGCTGCTTGTTTGTTTATTTCAAAGTGTTTATAATATGTGGTGGCCCGCAAAAGTATTCGAAACAAATTCAACAAGGGCATCTGGCAGCAAATCAGATAAAGTCAGGACTTTGCAATTGGCTATTTGCAACAAGTGACCTTTCTACCTCGGCATACATGCACCCACCACCAGGTTACATGTTTTTCCTGTTTGTCAATATGGCTGTTTTTACAAACATGTTGTTGATAAACAAGTTCATACATCCTTCACATCCTTTCATAACCAGAATTATCCTTAAATCATTAATATGCACACAGAGAGGGCCAGAAATCACAGAATTGTTTTGTTCAAAAGGTAGATGAATGGGCACCTTTAAAGATTTCAAGCATTTTGTGCAAACAAAGGATAAATCATATACTTCATGTGTTACGTTTATGTCACCAGTCATTTCGTGAAATTACTCAAATGTTCTGTAATTTCATGAAATGACTAAAAATGAAGAGCAGTTTGTGGAATCAGTTTACTGAGGTGAAACAAAAGAATGATTAAACAGAAGATGGAATAAAAGAATAGGAATAATTTTTATAGAGTAAGGGGAAAAATTGTACACATCATATCTGCTACATAAAATGTCTGCAATAATAAGCATGAACAAACTTTGAAAATTTTAAATTTAAAAATGTATTGTTTAAAACAGAGAAACCAAGCTGATCAGTCAATATAATTTGATATGGTTATCCAGTTAAGTGATCACGGTACTTTCAACTGTATGAATTTACATGAAGCCAACAGGTTTATTTGAAGGCGAATATTTTAATTCAAACATTTTTAACATTTAAAATTCTATACTTATATAAAAGGTAACATTTGGTACTACTCAATGCCTGCACAGTTTAACAGAAAAAAATAATACATATATTTAAAAATTAGAATTTCAATTAGAATTTTGATTTTAAAGATTTAAGCACAGAAATTTATAAATGCTTCTTATGTTCCCAGTAGAATAAATTTAAGAAAAGTGGGTTGTTTCATTGGCTTTGATAGGAAACATTCTCGATATCAATTCATATTTTTAAAATTTAATTTTAAATTAAATTTAAAAAATAAATTCTTTAAGACCGTTCAGGTAAAGCGTTACAACAGAGATATGTTGCTGACAGGCTGTCATGGCTGCATTAATGTAAAACTTGTTACGAAATAATGGACCCTTTATGTTTTGTGTAATTAAAAATAATTCCCATAATTAAAACTTTAATTTAAATTACATTTACTTTCAAAGATTAAAAAATTGTGGCTGAATTGAAAGTGTTTCTAATGGGACAAAATTAAGTACAGTTGGTGTCATACTGGCTTTAACATTTAACGCCAAATCATCTTTAATTATGAGAGTATTTTCAATTTAATAAATTAAATATAAATCAAATATGAACTTCCATTCCTAGAGACCAAGCACATTTCTCTAACTTACTATTTCGCGTGCTATATGTGCATCAATGTGACAACTGTGCTTCTAATTCACGAACTATAAATAAGGGACTTTCTACGTTAATTTTTATTGTTTAAATATAAAAATTCAAAACCGCTCTAAAAACATTTCCCCGATGCAGATTTCAGCGGAATTTGGATATGTCATTCTAAAGACTTAGGCGTTAATACGTACGTTTGTTTGGCTTTTTATTGTCCCCGCTTCCTGTGAAAGCAAGCGTATCCGTGCGATAACTTTCCTAAATATTATCTGATTGCATATAAATTTGGGTCAGTGATTACTCTCATGCATACCTTGGTTGAGATTTGTTTAGGAGTGTCTGTCTAATACTTTATTGTCACCAGCTCCAAAACAAAAACAAATTTCCTTTTTCCAAATCACACAAAAATTATGACATGTGGAGACATCTTCAGGAGACAATGAAACTAAAACACAGCCACAATAATATGTGAAGACATCTTCAGGTGAAAATCAAAACTAAAACGTGCTGAGAAGGCAAGCTAATTTAACAAGAGGCGGAAGCGGAAGACATAAATTCCACGAATGGTTGTTTCTATATGAAGAATGCGTGATCCCTCCATTTCGGTCACCTTTTGGTTCGTGAGATATGTTTTTTTTTCCTTTAATTTTATTTCAAGAATGCGTGAACGCTCCATATTGGTCTGTGTTGGTTTTTGACATGTATGTTTGTTTGGCCTTTTTTCTATTTGAAGAATACGTGTTTCCCTCCATATCGATCTGATTTGGTTGGTGAGATGTATGTTTGTTTGGCATTTTTTTCTATTTGAAGAATTCGTGTTTCCCTCCATATCGATCTGATTTGGTTGGTGAGGTGTATGTTAGTTTGGCATTTTTTTCTATTTGAAGAATTCGTGTTTCCATCCATATCGATCTGATTTGGTTGGTGAGATGTATGTTTGTTTGGCCTTTTATTTCTATTTGAAGAATACGTGTTTCCATCCATATCGATCTGATTTGGTTGGTGAGATGTATGTTTGTTTGGCATTTTTTTCTATTTGAAGAATACGTGTTTCCCTCCATATCGATCTGATTTGGTTGGTGAGATGTATGTTTATTTGGCATTTTTTTCTATTTGAAGAAGTCGTGTTTCCATCCATATCGATCTGATTTGGTTGGTGAGATGTATGTTTGTTTGGCCTTTTATTTCTATTTGAAGAATACGTGTTTCCATCCATATCGATCTGATTTGGTTGGTGAGATGTATGTTTGTTTGGCCTTTTATTTCTATTTGAAGAATACGTGTTTCCATTCATATCGATCTGATTTGGTTGTTGAGATGTATGTTTGTTTGGCCTTTTATTTCTATTTGAAGAATTCGTGTTTCCCTCCATATCGATCTGATTTGGTTGTTGAGATGTATGTTTGTTTGGCCTTTTATTTCTATTTGAAGAATACGTGTTTCCCTCCATATCGATCTAATTTGGTTGGTGAGATGTATGTTTCTTTGGCCTTTTATTTCTATTTGAAGAATACGTGTTTCCCTCCATATCGATCTGATTTGGTTGGTGAGATGTATGTTTGTTTGGCCTTTTATTTCTATTTGAAGAATACGTGTTTCCCTCCATATCGATCTGATTTGGTTGTAGAGATGTATGTTTGTTTGGCATTTTTTTCTATTTGAAGAATTCGTGTTTCCCTCCATATCGATCTGATTTGGTTGTTGAGATGTATGTTTGTTTGGCATTTATTTCTATTTGAAGAATACGTGTTTCCCTCAATATCGATCTGATTTGGTTGTTAAGATGTATGTTTGTTTGACATTTTTTTTCTATTTGAAGAATGCGTGATCCCTTCTAATCGATCTGTGGTGGTTGGTGAGATGTATATTTGTTTGACATTTGTTTTCTATTTGAAGAAAACGTGATCCCTCCTTATCGATCTGTGGTGGTTGGATAGATGTTTGTTTTTCGACTTTTTTTTATTTTGTAGAAAGAATGACCCCTTACGTATCGAGGTTGTTTGTTTCATCTAAGATATGTCTTGAGATTTCGGGGTCACTTCTATTTTCAGGCGTTATAGAGAACTGGGTGATGAGTGGAATTAATAAGTTATTTTATTTCTATGTTTTCTTGCTTTACTTGGTCAGAATACCCAATCTAAATGACGCTCAGAAAGCAGTCGAGTGTCTACCAGTAGGGGGGTAAGCACGCAAGTACACATTATTAATTGAAGGATTGGGTTCAGATTTAACAGCGACATATATTTGAGTATGCTAGACTTTCATTCCAGTTCCTTTGATAAAATAAAACTTCCTTTGGTTTGAGTAAAAAAAGTCGACCAAAGCGGATTTTGTCTGTTATGATATAGCTTGATTGCTTATCACCTCGACACAATCGGGGTATTCGACTTCAGGAAGTTCGACACATTGGAGGTTTACGGCAATTGAAGGGATCCTAAGATGAACACATCGGGCTTGCCGTAGCCTTAGAGAGAAGAAAACCGGTACCAGAATGTAAACACGTTGCCCCAATTTAAGATGGAGAAGGGACATTCCACAAATAAAGCCTTGCATACAGAAGACGAGGCATTCATAAACTGAATATTTTATCGAACTTATTTTAAATTATCTTTTGGCAAGACTTAAATTCATAAGAGAATGGTATGAATCATGGGGAATGAAATTTAAGGTTAAAAATTGTACAATTCTCAGAAGAAATTCAAGACGAAAGTTGACACTAGCGAAAATGTGCATGTTTGGCGGGCAATTTCTTGAGGAGAAAAGTAGTGGAAAATAAAGGCTTGTCCTCAAATTACCATTTAAGCCAATTCCACCCTCCCTTTTCTTCGGCGTGACTTGAGTGACTTTCACGCGCCTGTTAAACAGGCAGTCTAATATAATTATGGTGAGGTCGAGATTCGAGTTCAGGGCCTTAGTACTGGATCATCATTTCAAGAAAGACAAAATTCTAAGACCCAGTGAAGGGCTTCTAGATTTATTGGTGGTGCGCAGCGGCGTACCTAGCCTCACTGCCGCCCCTCTTACAAAACATTACAAAACTGGACAACATATAGGAACATATCACGTCAAATTTCCTTATAATAAGCCTTCAGTTGACTACAACGCAATTATAAGGATGAATTCATTAGCAGAGAATTCCTCGAACACGCATTAAAGAGCAGTCATCTTTTTACTAATATAAATCAAAAGATCGCTCCAACTTCAAACAGGTGTATTTCACGATGAAGTGTGCAGAAAAGAAATAAATTGTAACTACAAAAAAAAAAAAAAAATACACAGCAGGATACACATATAATGTGAGAAATTATTTTTATGTAAACACGATTAATGATTAGCTTAAACTCAACGTGGAAAAACTTCATCTGGTGATTCCTTTTCAATGCTCAATGCATATAAATACCTTGTCACTTCCACCTCTTGTTTTCGCATATGTCATCCACTACACCTAATGTGATATGCACGGTGCTGCAGCAAGCAAGGCGCTAATACTCAGGCTTTACTCAAAACGTGTAATTTCATGACTTGTATATAGGCAGGGCATGTTTAATGTTTCAGATAAAAAATATCCAATTTTTTGATAAACGGTGACTTTGTTTTGTTTAATTACAATACCCTCAAATTAATAGCATGTGTTAATTCAAGGCTACATCAGTATTATTTTAAAATTAGTGATTAATTGTCTGCACTTTGTGAGGTTTCATTTATGAACTTTTGATGGTTATTAAGTAAAATATTTGAATTAATTTCAAGTAATTATATTATTGAAATACATATCAATTAACTTGAAACGATTTGTCATCATATATAAACAATTGCCCTTAGATACTAGATCACTAAACGGTTAACAACAGTATAGGCAAATATATCTTTATTTCAGTTTTGAACTCTAAAAATAACACGGATTCTTGATAAGTATACTTAGCGTGTCGCACAGTGGCCAGGGCGATTCATCCCGCCGGGCATTTACAATAGGTTATATATGAAATGTGACCTTAAAGATAAAATAACTCCTACACAGGTCTGGGTAAAAAATTGTTATTATTCACGAAACATAAAAGAATATGCAGGTCATATTAACATTAAATCCTATAACCAGTGGTAAACAAAAAAAAACACAGAAATTTAGGTAGCACTCAATATATATATACAATATGTATTTTAGCGAGACTGTTGTAAAATCATGAGAAATCATGGAAAAGGGCATTTCAGGTTGTTTTTGGCTGTTTAAATATCATAGATTTTAGAATTAAGGAGAATTCAAGAGTTCCAGGTTGGAAATTCTTTATACATTTCAATGAAAAACAGAATTTGTCATAATATTTTCGGCCCAATGTGTAAGACAGACACCCAACCCCCAACACTAAGGGCCATTGGTCTTCTGACAGGGTTTCTTCCTGGTCAGTGCCTCTAGGGATTTCTGCAAACGTAGACGGCCCTGACATGCTCACCTTTGAATAACTGGTCAGGTTACCGATGGCGTTTTGACAATGCAAGACCGCTGATTTAATAAAGAATAACAACAGAATTGTATTTCCTCTTGCATAGCTTGTCTCTATAGAGATCGTTCGCAAATTATTTGGTTGGATCCATTGCCAAATTTATAATTCCTGAAATACTTGAAATGGAACACACAGCCAAAAAACACCAAACATTTAGATTTTCTCACCTATCTTGAAAAAAGCCAAATTTGTTTTTTTTGAGGAATTCCTCCTGCCACTTCATAAAACGAATTACCCAAAATGCTGACCCCAAAATGTGCCGCCAGGGGCACACCGCCCCTGCTGCCCCCCCTCCCCTTATGTACGCCAATGGTGGTGCTTTGGGTTGGGATTCGTTGTAGTTTTGTCGGAAGACGAATAGACTGGCTTTATTTTACCTAGTGCTGCATAATGTGGTTACTATGTTGGACGTAAGTCTTCATGACAACACATTTCAGCTTACTTTCAGTAAGCGAACGCTCCCCCCCCCCCCCCCCCGGGCCATCTATCGACTATTTTAAATAGTGTACTGCTTTGATTGCCTGTAAACCCCTCATTCGCGTCATGCTCCGTATCGAGCTTTTATAGTTATATCATAGAAATAGAAACACAAAAACGCACATTTAATTATCATTGTATAGAAGGATCGTGTTTTCCGCTCAGGAATCATACCACGGGGAGTGATGAGACCGTCAGAGGCTCAAAATAGGGGAAGATCTCCCTTGGATCAAGACGGATTGGATGGCGTTACTGACTGGAGACAACTTGTTAAAGAAAAAAACTAAAATACAGCCGCGCCTCAAAGGCCGAGTGCTTTAACGGAACTCTCCGCCCGGTTAGTACTCTCCTCATACACTATAAAACTGGCTTTAATATTGATTTTCATTCCATTAAGGAAAGCTGGTGAAGTTAAAACGAAGACCTGCACGGGGATTAACAGCACATCCCCTTCATTCACAAATACATGTCTGGTTTGCCCCTTATTTCCCATGATTAGACAGACTGATCTGTGAAATAATTGACGGGACGCTTCTAATATTGCACACCGCTCTATCAAGCCAGACTCTGACGTCACTGAGCTCTAAGATATTTCTATCTCTGTGTAGTGTGGGTTGCGGACTTCGTCATAGCAGAAAGCTGGAGATGTTAACGGCCGTCAGCAGAAGATAAATGATCATCCATCACTTACACATAAAAGGGTGAGCCAACCTCACGTCGGTAAGGCAATGCCCACACTGCGGTCAAACCATCCGGATATGTTGGGAAATTTTAATGCCCCAGTGGTTTACGGCAAGGCATAAAAAAGATGAAGTCTTGATTGATTTCACCTTCCTGTTCTCTGTGAAAAGCAATATATCAAACGAATGCTGGATAAATTTAAATTAAATATTTAACAGTTTAACTGATAAAAAGTCAACGTCAACTGACTGGGCATGAATTAGTATTATATTTACTGTGGACCACTCTACCTTAAGTAACTGTTCGTCCTAGAATGGGCGAAGTTAAAACAGGTGGCTTCACTCGCCAGTCGTATGATTCCATAAACCAACGACACACAGGGTTATCCAGATATACAGGTTTTAATGCAGTGGGATTTGCTTGCTGTCAATACATTTTGCACACCAAACGCGCGAGGAATTTTTTCCTGTGAGGACTTATAACACACGGGTCCTCGCAAACTAAAAGCTGTTAAAGCATTATTAAAGCATTAAAAAAACTTGGAAAACTATGCGGAGGAGGGTCTTGCAAGTCCTCAAAAAGAACGTTTTACTTGAAATTTGTTTTGTGTGTGTGTGTGTGTGTGTAAGAGAGAGAGAGACAGCGCTATCTATCGAGAGCTTTGCCAGATGGTTAGAAAAGTGTGTGTGTGTGTGTGTGTAAGCCAGGTCCTCGATAATGTGTTCAAACTGGTTATCCAACCTATTAAGCGGTATTAGATCTTGTTTTGATCGCGAGAAGTTAGAATTAGAACCTTATATTACCATGGATTCCAGGAGTAAACAGGAAACAAAACACAAATAGATGTTCTTATCTAAATGATAGGTATATCCTCCGGTCTGTCAAGAAAAACTGTGAGCAGCTTGGTTCTAAGGTTTATGATAGACACAAAACGTCTTACATGATTAAACTAGAATACGGGTAGTTGACAAGCGACTACGTGTATCCCCCTAAATCAGAGTGGAACGGGTGAAGTGAGGCATGGATTGAGTGGCAAGGGGAAATAGAGTAAAGTGTTGCTAGTAGCATGGATATCTGCTGCCGAAATGTGTATGTAGGTTGCACCGCCTACCACAAAATCCAGAAAGCTGTCCAAGTTGTATACATATGCTAAATAAGTCAAACTACTACATGTTTATGAGTGATTTTAGCCCGTGGCAGACAAACAGACGGACGCTGTGCAAAAATGATTGCAGGTGGCGCCACCAGTTTTGCGTATGATAAAGAGCTATGTGAGATCTATACACATGCAAAACTTTGGCCCAAATGGTCAAAAGTTTCCCGAGATATGAGCTTGGATGTCTGCAGCGTAACCTAAAATATAGGTGGCGCCACCTGTCATAAAATCAAGAGAGCTGTCTAGGATGTATAAACCTGCAAAATTTGTGGGCAGATTTGTCAAACCACTGCCGAGATATGAGTGATTTTATCCCACGGCAGACAAACAGACGGCTGCTGTGCAAAAAATGGTTGGAGGTGGCGCCACAAGTTTTGCGTATGATTAAGAGCTATGTGAGACCTATACACATGCAAAATTTTGGCCCAATCGGTAAAACGGTTCCCTAGATGTGAGCTTGGATGTCTGCAACGTAAACGTGAATGTAGGTAGCGCCACCTGTCCTAAAATCGAGTAAGCTATCCAGGATGTATACGCATGCCAAATTTTTGGTGAATTAGTCAAACCACTGCAGAGATATGAGTGATTTTAACATGAAATTGAGGGCTCTTCTGGGAGGCTAAATAGTTTTGAAAATTTATTAGGCCTTGACCTGGACACATTGTTTTATCATACATTGTTTACAAGATTAACTACTATTTACAATACATCGTTTACAGGATTTATCTCAGTGGTTTTTGTTATTGTTTTAACATCTTAACATGGCAGATTTCAAATCTGAGACATTTGTTGACGATCCCGACCATGATCAACTTGAACAGTTGACAAAGGAACAGTTGTTGCATTTGGGACAACACTTAGGGCTAAGTGTGAAAAAAGCTTTGAGAAAGCCTGATATAATTGCTAAAATCATGCAAGATCTAGTTAGTGTTACGGAACCTTATATAAACAGATCACGTTTGCGTGATGAACACTAATTTTGTAATGGAAATAAAAAAATCAGATTCTGTAACATTAGGCAGCGTGAAATGTCTAGGAGAATAAATAAAGAAGTCAGTTTTTTTGGTTAACAAATAACCATAATTTATTCCTAGAACAAACCTAACATTACAATACAATTATACAGTAAAACAGCGGTATAACAACAAATCAATACAATCACAAAGTAAAATACATAAAGTGCAAAGTACCTGGATACCACCACCGTCACAACGATAAGTTCTTTAAATGTATACTCTCGGAGAGTGACAGTCCAGTGTAAAGCTCTGGTAACATTCCAGAAAGTAAACTGAAGTCCAAATGCACAAAATCCAGGAAAGTCTGAAGAAAATCTAATATTGCCGCACTCGTCGGATAAGGTCACAGAAACTGACACACACGCTTCTGCGTGCGCTGGAAATCTTCTCTGCTGCTCTGTCTCTCGGCTCTAAAACACAGTCCCTTTATATACTCTTCACCCCAAGCCGTGAATTTTCCACTTCTCGAACAGTCTAAAAGATCTTACACAACACAGTAAACACGCGTTACAGGAATCATCTAGAAGAACATCCCTGTGTGTGTCTCTACATACCAGGGTCCACATGTGACCTCGGCCAGGCAAGAAAGCCCCTAGCTAGCATGACAACGAGAGTTCAACCAGTACGGATTAAACTGAGAACGTAACAAACGGCCCGGCGAGGGTGTCACAACACGAGTTACGCCTGTGTCACACAATAAAAGAGCACCTGTAACACTCCCCCTCCTGTAAGAAAAAAGAAAGTTTTCTCAAAACTTTCTTTTTGCGATCAAAATCACTAAATTATTACAACATCTCAAAAATCATCTTATTTACAACATTACATAGACATCTCGATTACAACATTTCGTAAACATCTCGAAAAGCAATCAGCAAGTACATTGTCTTTCCCTTTAATGTGCATGATTTCAAGGTTGTAATCCTGTAAGAACAAACTCCATCCCAACAATCTTTGATTTTTACACCCCAGCTTGTTCATGAACGTGAGGTGATAAACTTCAAAATGTTGCAATGCCAAAATCAAAGCCAAACATTCTTTTTTAATAGTGGAGGAGTTTTTCTGGTTTGCATTAAACTTTTTTGAGAAATAACAAATTGGATGATCTATGCCAACATGCCTTCCTGTAACAACACAGCACCAGCAGCAGTATCACTAGCATCTACAGCTAACTTAAAAGGTACAGAAAAGTCTGGAGCTGCAAAAACTGGTGAACTTTGCAGAATTGCTTTCAAATTTTGAAATGCATTTTCACTCTGAACATTCCATACAAACTTTTGTTTCTCCTTTAACAAATCAGTCAAAGGTTCAGCTACAGCAGAAACATTTGGACAAAACTTCCTGTAGTATCCAACCATACCAAAAAACGCATTATTTGCTTTTTCTTTTCTGGTCTAGGAAATGCAGAAATAGCACTTATTTTAACATCAACAGGTTTCACCTGACCTTGCCCTACAATATAACCCAAAAATATAACCTGTGCATAAAAAACTCAGATTTTACCAAGTTGATGGTCAGACGTGCTTCACTGAGTCTTTCGAAGAGGTCGCGAAGAATTTACAGATGTTTCTCCCAGGTGTCGCTGTACACGATGAGGTCATAAATATATGCGTCGCAGCCCTGAATGTCTTTGACAACAATATGGATGAGGCGCTGGAACGTGGCTTGCGAGTTCTTCATGCCAAACGGCATAACTTTATACTGGTACAGTCCTTGCGGCGTCAAAAATGCGGACACTTCTTTCGCTCGATCTGTCAGCGGAACTTGCCAGAATCCTTTTAGCAAATCAAACTTTGAAACATACGTGGAACTACCGACTCTATCAATAAAACCATCGATCCTCGGAATCGGGAACGTGTCAGTCTTGGTGACACTTTTCAGTTTTCGATAATCTGTGCAAATACGGTAACTTCCATCAGTATTTGGCACAAGAATACATGGTGAACTCCAGTTACTGTTACTAGGTTCAATAAAATCATTGTCCAGCAAATATTGAATCTCATCTTGTAGATACTTATGCTTTTCTGGATTCAGTCTATATGGATGTTGCTTGACTGCGCTTGCCTCGCCAACATCGACGTCATGGCACAACATGTTAGTTCGCGCTGGTATGTCACTAAACAAATATTCATAATTCCGCAGCAGGTTCTTGAGGTCTTGTTGTTCTTGTGCGGTAAGGTGTGACAGTTTGGCATCAAGGGTGTTTAGCACGTCTGAGTTTTTTAATGGTACTGTACCACACTGAATGTCTACATTACACAATCCGTATCTACTTTATTTGGGTCAGGGTCAGTTTTTACACAATTAACAGCAGTAACATTTTGTACATCTGATGTGCTATTTCTGTCATAATATGGTTTCAACATGTTAACATGGTACAGTTTTTTCTTCTTATGTCTATCTGATTTCAACAGTATATAATTTAAATCAATGACTTTCTTGTTAACAATGTAAGGACCAAAATACCTAGCTTGCAGAGGTCTGCCAGGGATGGGAAGTAAGGCAAGGACCTTTTCGCCAGGCTCAAACGTCCTACATACAGTGTGCTTGTCATATTTTGTTCTCATTTTACTTTTTGCAGATTTTAGATTAGACTTTGCAATCTCACAAGCATTGTATAGTTTAGTGCGAATGTCTGAGACACACCGCAGCAAACCAAGAAAATCAGGATTTTCACACAAAAGTTTTTCTTTAGGCAGTTTCAATGGACCACGAACGGCGTGTCCAAAACTAGTTCAAAGGGACCGAAACCCAAGGACTCCTGAAAGGATTCTCTGACAGCAAACAGCAATAGGTGAATTCCTTCATCCCAGTCTTTCTTTGTGTCATAGCAATATGTCCTGATCATGTTTTTTAATGTCTGGTGAAAACGCTCGAGGGCGCCCTGATTTTCAGGATGGTATGGCGAAGAGCTGTACTGTTTTATACCTAGCTCAAGCATAACTTGTTGGAATAAGCCAGACATAGAATTAGAACCTTGGTCAGACTGGATGGATTTAGGTAATCCAAACGTTGTAAAAAACTTGGTCAGAGCTTTGACAACACGTTTGGCATTAATTTTGCGCAATGGTATTGCCTCAGGGAATCTGGTAGATGCGCACATAATTGTCAACAAGTATTCATGTCCAGATTTTGTTTTGGACAGTGGTCCAACACAATCAACAATAATCCTACGGAATGGTTCCTCGAAAGCAGGAATAGGCCTAAGTGGGGCCTTAGGGGTATTCTGCCTACCATCTGGCATGTATGGCATGATTTACAATATTGTACAACATCTTTCCCGAGGTTAGGCCAACGGAAGTGTGTACTAAGTGTGTTTTATTTATACCTAAAGGGCCAGACAAAGGAGCCTCATGTGCCATGCTTAGAATTTCATTGCGAAAGCTTTTGGGCATTACTATTTGATGTTTAATGGCCCACTCATCATCAGCGCATACATCAGGTGGTCGCCATTTACGCATAAGCACTCCACTTTTATCATAGAAACAAACTGGGTTCTGTGACAGTTCTAATAGAGTTAGAATCTGAAAAATCACTTGAAAGTGATACAAACCCATCATGTATGAATGGCTCAAATAACTCCATTTCAGAGTCAGGAGAGGAATCTTCTACCTCAGCTTCATCAAACAAAAAACTGACATTGACAGTGCTAGTCATAAACTCTTTTTCAGGGTCATTTAAGGAATCTTCATCCTTTTTTTCATCAAACAACTCTTGGGAGTCAACAGAGGAATTTTTCTCAGCAGAAACAAACTTCTGTTTGTCATAAGAGGACCTGGCCTCATTTGAAATACTCTCACAAGAGTCATAAAAGGACTTAGCCTTATTTAAAGGATCCTCCTCGCAGGAGTCTTGAAAGGACTTAGCCTTATTTAATTCCTCGCAGGAATCAACTGAGGTTTTTACCCCGGAAGCTACGGATTCTTCTTTTGATTTAGAAGGCACGTGGGCCTCCGTAGCATCAAACTCTTTATTGGAGTCAATAAAGGAGTTGTACCCCTTATTTACATGAAAAGAGCCTGGCTCCTGTACTATGTTATGCATAGATTTTGAAACAAAACCAGAAGGTTTGCTATTTGGTTTATTCGCAAGTTTCTAGCAGTCAGATATTAGATGACCTTCCTTCTTGCAGTAATTACAGATATTCTTTGAAAATGACTGGTCTTTGCTGGACTAAGACACAGTGGGCGTGGACTGAGGTGTAGCAATGGACTTTGTTGAACTATCCGGACTACTAGTACTGGGTGACTGCGCTTTAAACCTCTATTGACCGTACTGATTTACATTCTTGATTGTGAATGATTGGTTTGATTTGATAGTAAAGGACATTTTGTGTGTTAATGAATAATCATCAGCTAATTGAGCAGCAATGTTAAGTGTATCAGGACTTTTCTCATCAAGAAAAGTTTTAATATCTGCGTTAATGCAGCGCTTCAATTCTTCAAGCAAAATCAACTGGCGCAAATTGTCATAATCTTTCATTACGTTTTATAAACTACACCAGCGATCAAACAACTCTTTTGTCCTGGCAAATTCGACGTAGGTCTGTTCTTTGCGTTTTTCCCGATTTCTGAATTTCTGACGGTAAGCCTCTGGAACTAACTCATAACCTTTAAGGATTTACCGTTTTACCAGGTCATAGTCGGGCAGCTTCTACTGAAAGATCTGTATAAATTTCTCTGGCCTTGCCAGTCAATACACTTTGTAACAGCATAGTCCAATTTTCCTTAGGCCGCTTTAAATTTTCAGCTACCTTCTCAAAGTGTAAGAAATATTTATCAACCTCTTTTTTCTTGAAAAGGTGGGACAAGTCTAATGTGTTTAGTAACATCAAAACTGTGAGTTGGCACAGCACTTAGACTATGTTCTACTTTAAGTCTTTCTAACTCCAGTCGTTTTAACTTAATTTGTTTTTCTAATTCTAACTGTGCAAATCAAACAACTGTGCCTTGTAAACATGTTTAAACCATATTATGACAGAAACAGCATAGATGTTGTAGATAATGTTACTGCTGTAAATTGTGTAAAAACTGACCCTGACCCAGTTAAAGTAGATACTTATTTTAGGTGTGATGTAAACATTCAGTGTGGTACAGTACATTTAAAAAACTCAGACGTCCTTAAAAAAACATTTGTTCAATGACATTCCAACGCGAACTAACATGTGCCATGACGTCGATGTTGGCGTGGCAAGCGCAGTCAAGCAGCTTCCATATAGACTGAATCCAGTAAAGCAAAAGTATCTACAGGATGAGATTCAATATTTGCTGGACAATGATTTTATTGAACCTCGTAACGGTAACTGGAGTTCACCATCTGTTCTTGTGCCAAAAAGTTATCGTATGTGCAAAGATTATCGAAAACTGAACTCTGTCACCAAAACTGACACGTTCCCGATTCCGAGGATCGATGATTGTTTTGATAGAGTTGGTAGCTCCAGATATGTTTCCAAGTTTGACTTGCTAAAAGAACGACAGAACGAGCGAAAGAAGTGCCCGCATTTGTGACGCCGCAAGGACTGTACCAGTATAAAGTAATGCCGTTTGGCATGAAGAACTCGCCAGCCACGTTCCAATGTCAATCCATATGAGGTCAAGGACATTCAGGGCTGCAAAACATATATTGATGACCTTATCGTGTACAGCGACACCTGGGAGAAGCAAATTCTTCGCGACCTCTTTAAAATACTCAGTGAAGCACGTCTGACCGTCAACTCGTGTTGTGGCTGCCTCGCCTGGCCGGGTGTTGCACTCTCAGTTTAATCAGCTGGTTGAACTCTCGTTGTCATGCTATCTTGGGGCTTTCTCGCCTGGCCGAGCCGAGGGATTCTACTATTACTAACACTTTTCAATTTAGTGCTGCCTGTCTCAAGTTTACTTTCTGGATTGTTACAAGACCTTAACATTGGACTGTTATTGTCCGAGAGAATTCGTTTGAACTGTTCGGCGGCTTATACATTTTAAAGGACTTATCGTTGTGACAGTGGTAGTATCCAGGTACTTTGCACTTTCTTTATTTTACTGTGTGATTGTATTAGTTTGCTGTTATACTGTGTCATTGTATTGATTAAGTAAAGTGTAATGTCAGGGTTGTTTTAAGAATAAATTATAGTTATTTGATGACAAAAAAAACCCACTGACTTTTTATTCATTCCCCTAGACATTTCTGTCACCAGAGAAAGGTGTCAATGCTTTGTACTTTCTTCTTAAGGGAGAGTGATGTCACAAGAGAGCGGTGACATGCTGGTTTAACGGGAGCGGGTTTTATTAAAGGTTCTTTTGTTGGTTGTGGCCGCGTATGTGCGCCTGGTTTAGGAAGCTGGGCGTTGATTGGCTGGGCAAGGGACGCCACTATATAAGACCCCAAAAGGGGCGGGAGAGGGGGATATCTGTCAAAAAACTACTTGCGTACAAGAGAGGTACTGGCTGTACGTGTCTTGACGAGAACGATAGCGGGACGAAGTCGCTTCAGTGCTGTGGACTGGGAAAGCATGGCTGTCGAAAAGAGTCAGCCGACAGAAAGCTTGGGTTAAGACTTTTGTTGCGGGTAAATTGCCCGATAACTGCTATTAATTCGTCGGGAAAATATGAGACTATTTTCCACGTGTTCAGATATCTCAAGAGAGGGCCGGACCATAAGTACCGGACCGGCAACAGGTCATTGACGTTGAAAAAACTCTTGCTGTCAGGACCTGAAAACTAAGGACTGTGTAGGACTGCATGTTAGCATCAGGACCTCAGAGTCCTGAAAGTGAGAGATCTGATTAACGGGACCGACCACGCGTGGCGAATGCCTGACTACTGAACGTTTGGTAGATTGGAGCCTTAAGGCGCTGTCACACTCTAGCGTATAGAGCCAGCGTATGAGGAACGTATGGACTTTTTGGTCATAAACTGACATACGCTGAAACACGCTAGGGGTACGGTGGAATACGTTTCTAGTACGCCGGGGTACGTCGGTGTACGCTGATGTACGCTGACGGCCAAAAAAATTTTGAACATGCACAAAAATTTTCAGCGTATGCCGACGTATGAATTTTACGCTCCTCATAAGTTCTTCATACGCAGAACACGCTAGAGGTACGCGAAAGGTACGTTACTCATACGTCGAGTACGCTTCTCATACGTTGAAGTTGAGTGGGTCAGGAAACCTAGCGTTAGAGGAGCGTATAATGAATGTGTGTCTGACGTGTGTCTAACCAATGGCTAACGTTATGATGGTAGTTCTAACGACAGTCTAACGTACTCAACTTATGCCTAACGTGTTCTGAGCGTACAGCCAATTTATCCTATGCGTAATACATGCGTATTTCCAGCGTATGGGGGGGGGGGGGTATATAAAGTCTTACATTTCCAAATCTGTATTAGTTTGTACCAGTGTACGCTCCTCATACGTTAGGCTGACGTTCCGCATACGTTTCTCATACGTCGGAGGTACGCTGATATACGTTACTCATACGTCGGTATACGTCCAACTCAAATACACATCACATCACATACGCTCACATACGCTGACATACGCTATGCGAACGCTACTCATACGCTGACGGTACGCTAGGCTCACGTTACTCTCACGGTCATTAACCGAAAATCGACCTCATACGCTGAAAAGTTGTGCGTATAAACAATTTTTCGGAATATTCGATATGTTCCTCATACATTGGCTCTATACGCTTGAGTGTGACAGCGCCTTTACGCCTGTGCATGTGCTGTAGGCCCGATAAAATCCACGGACTCGCGGTGGATGGAGAGGTATTCACTGGTGCCGTACAAAAGGGGCTTTCCAAGTTCGTGTGTTGTGGCGGTGATATAATTCAGCGCGAGCAGATTCCTTAAGGGAGAACTTTGTGGTTATGTGTGTAATGTGACTCTGCTATAAGTGTCCTGTATTGTTCTTGTGATGTAGAACTACTTTAGAGCAGTGATGGTATATATGTGGTTCTAATAATGTGAGTATTACGTTTGGTGTATATTTTGTATTAATTATATTGTTTCTGTTAAAAAGCGTTATTTCGCTTCTTAGACGTGAGTGTGCATGAACCAGGGTTTCTTTCCAGGGTTTCCTTGCCTAAATTTACAGTTTAAATTTACGTTGCCCTATTATCTTTTAACAACCTGGACCCACGCGCAGTACCGTGTGACAATTTCACGCTGCCTAGTGTTACAGAATCTGATTTTTTTTATCTCCATGACAAAATTTATGTTCATCTCCCATACGTGATCTGTTGATATTAGGTTCCGTAACAATATATCTTTAGGAAAGCCTGTTCATTAGCATGAGTGGCTATTTTTGTAATCATGTTATTAATAAATATGTTTAAACCAAGTGAGCTTTATATGCTGATTATAGGTCCTCGCCATGACACGAAGACATGACACAAACTGAGCGTCCTCGAAGGTTGTCATCGCAAGTTTTGCGCAATGTCAACGCATCATTTGCACGTCTTACCAGGCTTTTTCTTAAAAAAGCTGTTAGCTGTTTTTTTTTTTTTATCAAAGAAGCACTTACACTGCAGCGGAACTGCTGGTCCTCGGAGGAGCGGTGTTAAAGCCAGGTCCTCGTGGGTATGTTTATCAGCGTATGGGGGGGTGGGGGGGGGGGGGGGGGTGTGATGGTGTGCGTGCGTGTGTAATTCTTCTTATTTTTATGGAACTCAAGATTATAGACAAATAAAAAACCCGACAAGGTTGAGTCTACATATTCCCGCTGCAACTGTGCATAATAACTGTTAGGGTTGATGTTTTTATTTACATGAACCCGGTCCGGTAAAAACTAGGAGAATATGATTAACCCATTTAAAAGAAATGTACATTAACATGAATGTTTACAAGGTCCAATAAAGAATGGTCAACATTCTCGAACTGGCAGAAAAATTCAGAACTAGGGAAGAATCCTGAATTCTGCGAACAAATTCAAAGAACTACATGATAAGGTCCATTCTTTTAAAAGATTGCATGCATAGTAAAAGGAATATATGAGAGAATGATGCCCTTTCATGTCTGCTAATTTCAAACATAAAAACTCACAAAGCAGCCATAAATTCATAATACAATAAGGGCAGATACAGCACTCTGTTAGAATGAGCTATTGCTGAGTGAACTGCTATCAGGCAGACGCAGTTCCTTGCGGAATAAGCGAGCTAAAAAGCTAAAAGTAACTTTATTATCTGCATTGTTCTTAACTTGGCCCTGGTTCCACACCAGCCAGAAATGTCAGCAAATGCACTTTATAATGAGATATTGTTAGAAAAATAAAACAGACATAGCTGGTCGCATAACATAGCTCATAGCGGTCGTTTAGACGTGGCAGAAAATAAGGATCAGCCGACACTGTTCTAATGCCTAGCTAACAGTGTTTATTGATGGCATTGTTTGGCGTTTAAATGCCATATTTAGGTGAACCAAAATGATGTTATGGTAAACAATTTAGTATTTCTGGACTGGTCTTGAAGACGGTTTACTGCAAAATCATTAAATCTTTAGTTCTCCTTAAAATGCTCACTTACACGGTCTCCTTTATCATGCATCGCACGGGTTTACTATAAAGACTTTCTTTGAAATTATAACTCATTTAATTTATTACCAATAAGGCACACAGCAAGAGACGGTCATTAAAGTGATTCATATTGTCACGGCCAATAAGGCACACAGCAAGAGACGGTCACCATTGTGATTCATATTCTCACGACCAATAAGGCACACAGCAAGAGACGGTCACCACAGTGATTTATACTCTCACGACCAATAATTAAGGCACACAGCATGAGACGGTCACCACAGTGATTTATACTCTCACGACCAATAAGGCACACAGCAAGAGACGGTCACCACAGTGATTTATACTCTCACGACCAATAAGGCACACAGCAAGAGACGGTCACCACAGTGATTTATACTCTCACGACCAATAAGGCACACAGCAAGAGACGGTCACCACAGTGATTTGTACTCTCACGACCAATAGGGCACACAGCAAGAGACGGTCACCACAGTGATTTATACTCTCACGACCAATAAGGCACACAGCAAGAGACGGTCACCACAGTGATTTATACTCTCACGACCAATAAGGCACACAGCAAGAGACGGTCACCACAGTGATTTATACTCTCACGACCAATAAGGCACACAGCAAGAGACGGTCACCACAGTGATTTGTACTCTCACGACCAATAGGGCACACAGCAAGAGACGGTAACCACAGTGATTTATACTCTCACGACCAATAATTAAGGCACACAGGATGAGACGGTCACCACAGTGATTTATACTCTCACGACCAATAAGGCACACAGCAAGAGACGGTCACCACAGTGATTTATACTCTCACGACCAATAAGGCACACAGCAAGAGACGGTCACCACAGGGATTTATACTCTCACGACCAATAAGGCACACAGCAAGAGACGGTCACCACAGTGATTTGTACTCTCACGACCAATAGGGCACACAGCAAGAGACGGTCACCACAGTGATTTATACTCTCACGACCAATAAGGCACACAGCAAGAAACGGTCACCACAGTGATTTATACTCTCACGACCAATAAGGCACACAGCATGACACGGTCACCATAGTGATTTATACGTTCGGGTAAGCCTGGCTTCTATAATTACATCTGATTTGTTACTGGTTATCTCAAGCATTAATTTCAACAACTTCATAAAATATATTTAGCTCAATTGCATATCGTGAAATCATTTGAAGTTCATTTAAAGCTATATATGTCAAACAATTCATGGAAATATGTCTTACCCGTATGAAATATCGGTTATTTTCCAGATCACATCTTATAATTTTACATTTCATAAATAAAATAATGTAAAAATCACAACTCTGACACTAAGAGTTCCGGACATTCCGAATTGCATAGTCCGGTTTTAACATTTTTTTTGCATGACTATATGACACAGGTATATATAGTGGACTCAAATGATTATTTATTATTCAATACGAATCATGTATTTGTCCACACAGCGCAGACTGCCATGTTGTCACGTTGACTAGAATACATGTCTAGATGAAACCTGTTTTTCCTGTTACATGTATCAATTTGCCCAGAAACCTTTAAAAAGAAGTCTGACAGATGAAATTTGTGCCATGATAAAAAGCAGGTCCGGCGGAATCGATGAGGCTAGGCAGCACACAGGTCACAACAGTTCATCGTGTATACAACACTTCGTCACAAATGAACTTAACGTTATACGAAAACAGTAGGCCATGCACCGAGAGTCGGATCATCAGGAAGGTGCGTTATCACCTTGGTCATATAATAGTGTGGATGTGATTCAGGAAGGGAGAAGTGCACTCTCAGACTTTGTATTTTCAGGAGAAAAGGTTTTTAACATGCCCACTCACTGCAGTAACTTTCATTTAATGTACTCAATATAATCTAATAGATCAATAAAAGAACCCCTTCGCCGAAAACATTGTTCAGCCTTGTACATGTTATATATTAAGTTTTATAGATTTACATATATACAGGAAAGATTCTTAAGTCAATGGTTATTAAATTGTACCCAACAAAAAACATAACATGCTTTCATTATTTTAAGATTTCTATGTTGTGCCTTTTTTCATTATCTTGTTAATATGTCTCCCTCGGCAAGAGGGTATGATAAGAGTTAAAAATTATGTATATACCAACAATATTCCGAAGCCTCCGCCCCAGGCTGAGATGTTATTATATTGCCTTTGTACCTGTATTAATCGTTTTGTGTGCTGTGTACAGCCAGCTCCTCAGGCTTTTCAGAGATTTTCGCCAGATCATCAGAAATCCGGTTGTAGTAAAAAAAACCTCAAGACGTATGCTATTATTATGAAGTATCAACATTTGGCACCCAAAATAGTTTGAAGTCGCACATTCACTATCATATTATTATCAGTAGCCTGCTTTGTGTTAAGTCTACAATTTCCCGTTGAATGGTTTCTCCGTGTATATTTTAGCACTCCGTCCAACAAACTGAAATAACAAATAATTGTATGCAGTCGAACCTTTATAAAAGGAATTGGAGAAATAACCTGTCTTTTATTAGTTTGTTTTGACTGTGTATTTTAAAGGTTTTCAATTTGTCTAGTGTTTTATAAATAGTATTGTAGCTAGATACGATACCTTATTATGATGGCCAGAACAGGCTTAATATTATAATATCTGCAACTATAATACTTTATTCATGGAAGGGTAACTGTATATATTTGTGTATATTATTTAACTTGTAAATAATAAGTATCAATGGGTAATACTTCGTACATAAACAGAAAAGTACTGAGCACAATGTAAAATTGAACTTGCACATATATATATATCTAGCCGTAGGTAACACTAAGCTTGTTTTCACGTGGTGTCACAAAAAATAGAATTTATCAGAATACTTGTGTTTAATGAATAAGTGTCTAAATAAATTTTAATTAATTAAAATCATTCCAACAGTATAGGAAAAAGAAATACCATCTTTTCCCTAAATTATTTACTCTTTAAAAATAGAAAATATAAATAATCAATACGTCACTCTTTTAAAAAACAGAGGCATGGAACGAAACATGCAGCGAGTTATCTGTAGTAAATATTACTTGTTATATCCTCAGCCCTGATCTGCAACATACCGGATATTACTTTCCGTGTCTTAGCATATAAGTTTTCAGATGCAATTTACCCAAAACTTCCTCCCTGTTGACACCGACATCGGGCAGATTCTTAAACAAGAAAACCAGGCACAGAAACAGTTAAGGCCTATTGTCCTTCGTATATAGGATGGTGTCTCAATCAATTTATGAGCTTCTTATCAACTGAGGACCAAGGAAACATTGATAAAGTTTTGATAAGATAAGGTACAACTTACAGTACTTCCATTATTACTGATGCATAACCTGTCTCTGCTTGCATTATGTACGAGGTCCAGGTATCCCATGAGCCCTTGTGGAAATGGGTATGCGTTAGCGTTGTATGAGTTATGTCAGTCTCTAAACTCGTTCGAATTCAGCTAGATCTTTAGATGCATGAACAGAAGGCCTTTGAAACAAAAACACCTAGAGATGCACCAAAGGTACGCTCAGGGTAGCCTGTGTGTTCTATCAATTGACAAAACTCTTCTTTCAAATAATTTTAACCTTGGATTAACAAAATCTAAAAATCAGGCTTTCATACACATAAACAAAGAGATAATGTTTAATATATTTTATTTCTTTAACTGGAAATGGTATAAAATGGCATTTTTAGAAATTGGCAACAAGACTTTGCCAAGAAGTCTTTGCAAAACTAGAAATTTTTATTTTTTAACAGTTATTTTAAACATGAATCAATTTCTTAAATAGCATTTATCTCATATTTAAAACTTGCATGTATTATTATTTAGGGCATTTACTGCACAAAATATGATAATGAATGATCAAATGTGTCCTTGTATGTTTAAGTACTTTATTAATTATATCCAGCATGTATGAGATCTCGAGAGCATTAGGGTATGTGATATCTGTAAGACGGAATAGAGACCTATTCCGACTTCTGACCTCTAGACGTCTATATACTTAGGTAATCTCCTGAACCTTTTATACAAATAGGCCAGAAAGCGCCGATCCAACCTGGCATACGTTTTGTTTATAATGTTGCAGGTGTCCCTTTTTATTGTGTGCAGCGGTCTTACAGATGATTGTTTTATTGTGCACACGGATGTTCCATGTGTTGTTGGCGTTTGGTCCGTGTGCCACGCGTAGCTCGTGTTGTAGCGGCCTCGTGCAGGCTCGGTTTAATCCGCATTGGTTGAACCCTAGATACACAGCGTTCTTTGAACGTGTGTACTGTGATAGATTCTTTAGATTGTTCTAGAAATGGAAAATTCTCAGCTTGAGGTGAAAAGTTATATAAAGAGTGTTTTAGAGCCGGGAGAGAGATGAGAGAATATTCCAGCGGACACAGAAGCGTGTATGTCAGTTTGTGGGTTCTATTCCGATAAGTGCGGCAATTAAAGATTTTCTTAAGATTTTCTTCTGAAATTGTGACGAATCTTATTTGGTCTTCAGTTTACTTTCGGGATTGTTACAAGAGCTTTACATTGGACTGTTATTCTCCGAGAGAATTTGTGTGAACTGTTCGTCCGGCTTATACATTTTAAAGGACCTATCGCTGTGACAGTGGTGGTATCCAGGTACTGTGCACTTTGTTTATTTTACTGTGTGATTGTATTGATTTCTTGTTATACTGGTGTTATATTGTGTAATTGCATTGATTTAGGGTATTGTAATCTTAGGGTTGTTTTAAAAATAAATTATACTTATTTGTTAACAAAAAAACCACTGACTTCTTTATTCATTCCCCTAGACATTTCACGCTGCCTAGTGGTAGAGAATCTAATTTTTTATCTCCTTGACAAAATATATGTTCATCACGCATACGTGATCTGTTGATATTAGGTTCCGTAACAAAATAAACTTGTTTATAACAAGTGGGCTACTCCCAAAAAGAAGCCAAACACATTCATGGAAGATATCTGACGCAAGTCATCCGAACCGTTTTGCAAAGGATGTTTTGCAAATAGTGACCTTTCAGCTTTTGCACATATGCAACCAACCTTAGGTTACATTTTTCTGTTTGTCAAGATTGCTGTGTTTACTATAAGCTTGTAGACATACAGGCTAATTCATGAGCCAGAGCGGCTTTTTCTCAACAGGAATAACATGGAGTTCATTAATATGCACGGCGAGCCAGCCAGAAAGCACATAAATTCAATAGAAATGGTAGGTGGATGCCTGGCTTTAAGTACATCATCAGCCAACATATTTCTTTGGTTGGCCCTATACATTTCCCATTATATAGATCCTCAGGCGTAATTACATATCAGTTGAGGAACATAAGATGCGATGGTTGTTTCTATAAAATAAAACCCAATTCTGCCCACAGAATGAGCGTTTTTTTGTCGTGTTAGATACCTAGATTCAGTGGTATTTTTAGTTGTTACTCAATTGAATAAGGCTATACTGAACAGACTATCCCGACAAAAAGAAAATACAGGCTTGCAGGACGTTCTACTCATTAATGATTAATTGAATTGAAGTTTTTGTCGTTCTTATATGGCAGTCTTTAGTAGGATGCTATAGAAATTCAATTGTGGTTTCTTCTATATAGTATTCTGAAAATACTCTAAGCCCAAGTTGGCATTATATAAAAAATCCCATTTGTTCACGTTGATTGCTTCTCTCATGCGTTCGTTAGATTGAAATATAATTTCCCTTCAGATTTCCAAATCGTGTTATTCTACTTCTGTCAGCATGATTAATTGGTTTTGTAATTGTCATGTACTTATTTTTCTGCTTCCTGAGAACTCACTAATCTGGTATTTTTTTTGTAAATCTTAAACTAATAATGTAACCTTTCAATGCTGCCATCCCGCTCGTGGCCGTTAAGAAAAAAAAAGAATTAACTGAAGCAATCTGCACTTCATTATAATAGGTAAACATTATAATTGAGCAAATAATCTAAAAAAATGCGAAAGGTTATATAAATATACGTGTATATGTATCCAAGATATTATTAAGAATAATTAATCTTTGATAGGGGAACATGTTTATATAATAATAATGAGTCGTTTTGTTTCCCTAGTCGGAGAACGATGTCTCCAAGCATGCAGTGAGTTTTGATGTTGGTGCCCTCATTGTTCTGGATGGCCCTGCCTCGGCTTTAAATATTTGCGTTTACTAATAAAATGCTTAAAATAAAGCGTTACCCCATGTACCGATAGACCTAACTAGTGCCAGCTATTTTCAAGAAAGCCCTGTAAAGTCCGTATGGTGAATCCCTGATATATGCATATATAAAGGCGTCACAAGGCTTTTTGAGTACCCGACGATTCCCCCGTATTTGCATTTCAGGCTGTCACGCCTCATATGAGTGGCATCGTTGCTATGAGAACGCCAACAGCGGTCCCTCAGCTCGACCAGCTTGGTAACAAGTTGTTTTACGGCGAATATCTGTAATATAGGACGAGCTTAACAATATATCAAAAGTTTACCGAATTTTGACTCCGGGAATGTTGTTATTTTTAAGATGGCGCCCAAGATGGCGGAAAACCCAAGATGGCCGCAAAATCCTCATATGGCAATAAATCATTTAGTTTCATCACAGTGTGGTAAGTTATTGTATCTACTACTAGGATTTCAGGGTCCAGAAATCTATTGAAACCAATAAATTGATCATCACGTACTTATATTACTGGCCAATCCAAGATGCCTTTAAAATGCCCACCAAATCCTTAAAAAAGGCCATAAATTATTCATTTTTCATCGTAGAGTTGTTGTTTAGGTATGTACATAGGTGGGGGTCAAGAAATAGGGGTCAAGAAATCCATTGGAACCAACAAACACATCATTACGTTTTCATGTTTCCGAAAAATCCAAGATATATAGTATATATAGTATTTGCTTCAAGATAATGGTCTGTTTTAATCATCTCTGTAGAGAACAACGTGATTTTCACAAACACTTGATGATCAGACAAATACCTAATAAATTCGTAGCATCTGATCGAGGATGCGATACACAATACTCCAGAATGAGCAGGGCCGTGCCTGCAGCCGAGTTTTAGATACACCACCGCCTGCTCAGATAGATCCTATCTGATTATACCAAATTTATACACCATTTTATTTGTAGGTATGATTCGATGTATCAGTCAAAAGTGAAAGTATAATATCTTAGGATCCTGTGTAAATTGCCGTATACATTTAAATCCGTTTAAAACATCCTCTTTGCTGCTACCCTGTAATTCTGCCAATTTGACAACACAACTGGGACTCTCCTTATTCATTTCAATCATTAAATTACTGTATGTTCTACATTTCAAATTACTTATTTCATACAAAGTCCCCTGTATATTATAAGCATATACAGACTGATAATTTGCTATTTCATTGTTGTAAAAGTCTCTTTTCAACCATTTCTGAGGTACTGCATTGACTAAGGAATAATATTTAAACCAAGTAGTGACCACATTGAATTTTGCTTGCAACTGATGGTAAGTGATGACCTGTCCATTCTCATTTATTATATCAGATATATGTACAATTCCGTTCTCAACTAATTTCTTTGTAGTAAATCGGTTCTTTGTTAATTAATATGTGTTTATTATTCCAAATAATTCCTTGGGCCTCTACGTCTTGTGGATTCCTTATTATCTGCCAGTAGTCAAACATTTCTTTATAAAATAAACAGGGTTGGCAAACTTCCGGGAAGAAAGGTATTTCTTCCCTTCCCAGGGAAGAAAAGGAAGTTTCTGGGAAGAAAAGGAAGTTTCTGGGAAGAAAAGGAAGTTAGGGAAGAAACTAATGACTTTTGTCCACATGTTCCCACAAACCTTTATTAATAATATATAACATAGCTAAACATGCAGATATAACAGAGCCACAGAATAATGTATCTGTTGTTCAATATGTACACATTGTTATTCATATATAAACACTCAATCTAGACTAATATTTTATACAGAACACTGAATTCAATAGTCCAAAACATGGCTTCCACGCAGCATCCTGTATGCAAACACAAGCTTATTTGTACGCTCCACACCAAGTCTGTTTCGAAGTTTTGACTGGACCATACCCATGGTTGAGAACACGCGTTCAATGGATGCAGAGGATGCACATGCTGTGTGGAGATTCACTGCTAACTCGGCAAATCCTGCAGGTAGAGTAGGGCTGGCTTTCTTGATTCCCCTCCACCAAGTTACGGCAGGCAGTGATGTGGCAGAGAAGTAGAATGCTGGATATGGTGGGGACTTCGTCTGAAAGCTGATTGCAGCTGCGATGTACTCTGGGTTACGCTTTGCCAACCAGTCCATAACTTGCTGCTGCTGTCCAGTAGTGAGTCGCTGACCTTGGTATGTTGGATGTAGTAGGTGAGCTGCCAGTAGACATGGCTGGACTGCTTGGTTGAATCTCTTGGAGACAGCAGCCCTGTGGCCCTGGAGTTCTGGATGATCCAGTAGGTCCAAGCCAAACTCCACCCCTGCAGGGTATGTACTCATGTTGAGTTCATCCTAATTATTCAGCCAAACACCAGCTCAACTCTACAAGCCAAACTCCATCCCTGCAGTGTATGTACTCATCTTAATCACTCAGCAGAAGCCAAGCCTTCAGCACCAGCAACAACAACTCGGCTAAAGACTATACCATCCAGCCCCATCACTCAAATCACATAACAATCACCTACTAAGGGTCTGTTTGCAAGCTTTTTATATAACAAAAGTTGTCTCTCTGATTTGCACAAATATGATATGCCAAAATGTCACTTGAACAACGTGAATGACAGGTATGTTGTAAATCTATTTCTTCCCTGGGAAGAAATGGTGGGAAGAAAGTATTTCTTCCCTTCCGGGAAGAAAGTATTTCTTCCCTTCCCTTCCCTTCCCTCCGGGAAGATTGTGCCAACCCTGAAAATAAAGGCATATTACACATATATCTGCTTTCATATTTACATTGCAGTAAAAATGGTAAACTGCCATATTTTGAAAAATACATTTCTGGTATAGTCTTCCATGGACGTCTTTTATCATCTAAATATCTAGATAACCATGCCAGCCGTAATGATTTACAAGTTATCCTGATGTCTGGGGCTTAAAGTCACCCATCATTATAATCTGCTATCATTGTGGTCCATTTAACTCTACTAGGTTTATCTGATCATATTAATGCAATTATATCCCTGTGTATTTCCGTTAACACGTGTTCATTTGTTGATATCATTGACATCGTATAAACAAGTGATTGTAACCCTAAAGACTTAACAATAACAATTTTACCTAGCACAGAAACATCTCTTTCTCTCCAGACACTGAACCTCCGTTTCATCTTCACTACTTTGTTTTCAAAATTACACCGATCACTTTCCCCTTTGTTATGTGAAACATAAATACCTAATGCCCGAATAGGTTTATCAGACCATTTTATGCCCCATGGTTTATTATGTCTGCCCTTAAAGGAACCTAGTCACATCCCTACTGTCTTTTCTTTATTTATACATAATCCACTATATTTACTGAATATATCAAGCTCGCTAAACAGATCCTTTAAAGAAATTGTATCAGACAAGATTATAGTAATATCATCTGCGAATTGCGTCATTTTAAATTCTCTATCGTTAATCAAAATACCATGGATATCCCTTCTATTTCTAAGTCTTTAAGCAAAAAATTCGAAACATACAGTAAACAATACACACGAGAGGGGGCATCCTTGTCGAACACCGCGTGAGATGGGAAATACGGATATTACTACATTTAATGATTCCTGTGACCGGCAAACAATGATTTGAGTATTCTTCTTTTTAATTTTGTTACATACTATGAACGCACACATATTCTTTATGATATGTTATATAACATACTCAGCCAAACATATAAGATCATGTATTACAGATGGTTAATGGGAAGACACTACATCCTCTTGAGTGCACCACGTTCGTCCATTACATAATGGTCGTAGACTGCTGGGAAAGCGCCTCTTATTTTTTTCCTGGTACATTGGAAGTCATGTTTGTGTAAGAGACTCGGTGCGCCCCATTTGGAAATACTTATATCACTGATGTTACTAAAACCATGCGATATTCACCTTAATTTTGGCCCTGACCAGGGCCTAGCTATCAGTACATGCAACGTGAGAAGTCTCTTAACGGGCGTAAATACTAGAGTTCATAATCTCTCACAGTATTCTAGATCAGACGAAATTGAGCAAAAATTTATAAAAGATATGGATTTTGACGTGATTACGTTAACCCAAACTTGGTTGGATCAATATATTACGGGTGAAGACATTTGTCTGCGTAAATACTAAATATTTAGACGTGACCGAAATAGGCATGGAGGAGGGCTATTAATATACATAAAAGAAGGTATTGTAGCACTCCGAAGGAAGAATTTTGAATGTAATTAACAAGAAGTGTTATGTGTGCAGTTAGATCTCAACTGAAAAATAATTATTTTGTCTGTATGGTACAGACCTCGGAGGCAAAATTCAGCAGGATTTATATCAACTTTCTTTCGAATTTTCAGGATTATATTGACAGTGTCACTGCTGTTGGGCCGACCAGTATTGTATGCACGGGTGATTTTAATGATCCATGCACTAATTGGAAGGACAATCATTGCCGCAGCCGTTTAGGTATACGATTTAGGGATCTAATAGCTTAAAACAATCTGTATCAAATTGTTGACGAACCTACACGTGTGTCTGACAGTACTGCTAATATACTAGATTTATTTATTACTGATAATCATGGTTGTGTGTTGAATAAAGGCATCCTGTCTCCGTTCAGCGATCTAGCTCACAGCACTGTATACGGGTACATTAAATTTACGGTTCCAAAAAATAAGTCTGTCAGTACGGAGGTGTGGCATTACAATAATGCAGATTTAAGTAGATTACCGCATGCTATACTGAACACACCATGGTCGAATCACTTCGACACATTACCAGACCAAAACCGGAGACTAAATTATTTCAGCTATAAATTTCTGTCACAAGCTGTAAGGTGTTATACCATGCAGACTAATAATTGTTCGTGAAAGATAAACCATGGATAACGCGCCGCATATTAAAACTGTTCAGATGAAGAGATAATTGGTGTGCAGGCTATGCAAAAAAAACCAGACGAATTTGAATAAGGATATAAGAAACCTATATCGGAGCTGGGAAAAATCTGAAATCTGCCTCTAGAAGAAAATATATTACGAAATAAAAGCTGATATTTTGCCAAAACCTTGTTACCAACAAAGTTATTGGTCTTTCTGGAGTTTATTCCATGAAATTTCTGTTCTAGGGTCACTCAATGTAAAAAAAGAAAGCGGTCCCGACAGTATTAGTAAGAGACTCTTGAGAGACCGCTTTTTCTGTTTATATATATACCACTAAGAATTATTTTTAATGTTTCACTGAAGACTGAAGTTTATCCAGATGAATGGAAAAAAGGCTAATGATACTCCTGTACACAAGAAGGGCAATAAACATGGCGTTAATAATTATATACGTATATTGCTCTTGCGCTAGCTGTGTAGCTAAAGTTATTGAAAAAAAAAAGATTTATTGAGCACAAAACTCCTGTATGAGGCATCATTTATTAACTGAGAGGAACTCCGGGTTCCGAACTTCCCATAGCCAAACAAATCAATTAACATAGAAGGTATAGTCTCTAACTGGGCTTAAGTGACGGCAGGTGTTCCTCAAGGTTCGATCCTTGGCCACTTCTTTTCTTGATATTTATTAATTATATTGTTGATAATATTGATTCTGAGATATATTTGTACGCTGATGATACTTCGATATTACGGCCATTCTGTGACATACATTATTGTGCTGAATACATTAACCATGATCTTAAAAAAAATACACCGGTGGGCTAAACAATAGAGGGTTACATTCAACGTAGAAAAATCGGAGTATATGATAATATATCCTGGATGTAAGAATATCAATATGTATTTTAATGATAAATTCTCATCAGCACCTTGGTGTGGAGTTTACATATCTTGGGACTCGCACATCAGTAACATAACTCTGCACGCCCAGAAGCGAGTGTCTTCTCTCTTCAGAGTAAAGCATATGCTGCCCAGAAAAGCTCTGGAACAAATTTACATTTCTATGGAATTATGTATTAGAATATTGTTATTGTTTTTGACAACATGCCATTGTACTTGAATGAGAATTTAGAATCGGTACAGAGAAAGGCAGCTGTACTTTGCACAGTTGCATTTAAAGTTACCAGAACAAAGAAATTATTGGACGAACTTAACTGGTGATCATTGAGTTCATTGACCGCAGCAAACAAAACAGACTTATATTATTTCACAAAATGATAAATAACCACGCTCCAGATTATCTAGTGGCACTTCTTCCTGAACGAACTGAAGAAAAACATCGTACTCTTTGAGAAATTCGGCACCTTTAAACAACCCTCTTCAGAAAACAGTAAAATATTCTTTCTTCAGAAAACGCTTAGAGATTGGAACTCTCTACCTGCCGAAATCACAAATATCGTAGATCCTAGAGTTAAAAAAAATAAAAGTAATGCCATATTTGTTGTGAGGAAAAATCCGTTGTTTTCTCTTAACTTTGGAGCTGCATCAGTTCATTTGACTAGGTTACGTCTAGGTTTGAATCCTCTTAAGAAGGACCTTATAGAGTATACGAACGGGCTCAGCGATGATGCGATCTGTCCTGCCTGTACACAAGAGGAAGTACTCATTTTCTTCTTTTCTGTCGGAAGTATATGTCCCAGCGTGTTGAGCTTATGTCTTCCCTAAAGGATATACTAACCCTGCAACAATTTGATGAAAATACAAAAGTAACATGGTTCTTAAGAGGGGTAGATTGTTGTAATTACTTACTGAACAGACAAGTGTTAACTGAAACATGTAATTTTATTGTTAATACGAAGAGATTTCTTACTGATATACAGAACTGATTATGTAGGGTTTCCATATTTGCTGAATCATTATTAATAACATCGTATGTTGGCTCAGTTAGTTGTTTTTGGATTTTCTCAAAATATATGTGTATATTATTTTATATTATCGTAATCACTATGTATGAGTTTATACATATATATTATTATAATTTTCTTTTTATTCATATGTTCGTGTTGATCACTTAGTGGTCTGTATGTACCGTGTGTTATCCACGTAAAATAAATTAAGGTTATACATACAGAATGATCAACCATTTTATCATTTTTTAACAGTTATATATATGCATGTTACATATACATGCATATGTTAGCCGCATGTTTTCCAGTATGTTTGACAGAGCTTGTTTTTATTGGACTGGGGCTGGATTTGGCCTAGATTTTGAGATCTGACCTCATGTACAGACGGGAGTTTAAGACCTTCCAATTCTATTCCAGCCCTTACATTATTTGGCAAAATTACTTGTTATCCCCGGGTACCTTCGTTTTGTTTTATCCTCAGCTAAATTTCCTGTCTTAGAAATGTGCCAGTCACATGACTACAAAGCGATGCTTAATAAAGTTTCATTGGATTTAACAAAAAAAACCAAAAACCTGGTAGTAGATACCAAAATTACAACTCTAAGATGAAATGCAATGATTTATGGCCATTTTTAAGGACTTGGAGGCCATTTTGGACGCCATCTTGGATTTATCAGTGACATATATAAGTTATGATGTTTTTGTTGGTTCCAATGGACTTCTAGACCACAAAAACATATCAGAAGAAACCAAATTTACAACTCTACGATGAAAAATGAATGATTTAACGCCATTTTAAGGACTTGGTGGCCACTTTGGACGCCATCTTGGATTTGCCATTGATTAAGATACGTGATGATATTTTTAATTGGTTTTAATGGAATTTTGGACCTTCAATACCTAACAGGAAATACCAAAATTACAACTATATGGTGAATACTAAATGATTTATGATCATCTGAGGGGCCGATCGGCCATGGACGCCATCTTGAAAAATTTCCCGGAGTCCAATTTTGGTAAAGTTTGGTAAAATCTCAAGCTGGTCCTGTATTACAGAAAAATCATCATAAACATTTTTTTTGCAATTTGCTCGGGGTTATTCATATTTTGACCTGTCTAATATTACAGTGATCTGAATTGTCTCTGCAATTGTCTAACCGCAATAGGTGGGTGCACAGGTTGCTGACCTTTCCCGGGTCTGCAGGCCACACATAGGCCGCATAAAACAAATTAGAACTCTGGGAAAAAAATATAATAGGGTGCGAGCCAGCTTTCTTTCCTTACCCATCGGGATTAATCTACTATTCGCTAGCCAGTGGGGTTTTTTTTCTGTCTTGAAGTACGCCCAGCATTTTTATTTGGCCTGAAAACCGACCCAGGCCACTGCCACATGTTTTGTTGCCGGGGCAACCAGCCTGTGAAAGGGCGGCTCTGATTGGCCAGAGTGCCCGGCCGTTTTTCCCTTGAAGACAGGCTTTTTTATCGCCTATACAAAAATAGTGTGATATCGACCCACGTCCCTGTCGAATGTATTTCCCCAGCCCCTGTCCACTCGGAAAGTGCCCACCGGCCACTAGGGGCCGCCGGCGATGGGGAGGGATGTCGGCTGTCAACAACACAGTAACTCCCCGGCCGACCGGTTGTTTTTTACTTTATTTATGTCAGGTACCCCCCGCGTCCGTCCTTCGTGTCACCTGTTTCCGCGAATGGACGATCAGCACCCGGTTCCAAAAATAACGGGCACCAGACGAGTCTTGGGCAAAACGATCCCAGCACGCTGTCTCAGTACCTTCCATATGGCTGTTTAACACCTGTTTATTGAGTAAACATGCAGTCCACATGTCTCTATTTACCATAACAGGCTCGCCTGACCAGAGGTCCGATTTGCGCATGCGTGACAGATCCCTTACAAGGACTAGCTATTTCAAACTGGTCCATACATATACATGGACCTTCATGTTCTCTGATATATACCTACTGGATGGACATTACAGTCCAATGTAAATTCATTGTAGAACTTGTCGCAACAAAGCTTTACGATAGGTCCAGGGCTCTTAGCTGAAAAGACACGCACAGTCTCAGCTCGTGTGTCCGGTCCCAAGGAATTCTAGCGCAAATCCGGCCCTCTGAGTCTACGACCAGCTTACTGGCTGCCATAGTAGGCATGCCAGCCAATTATAAGTGACTACTGAGTCGGGTTGTCAGGGCTAAGAGAAACCGCCAAGCGTGATCATGTATTACATTTTATATTGGCCACGTCAGTCAGGGCACCTCCTGATTGACAAGTGTTGTTGGCTGAGCCATACACACAGCCCCATCCGCTGTGTTTATGTTGACGCCTGTGTTTGCGCCCGGTCCACTGTTTTTAACACTCGTGTACAGGAGTAAACCTAGCTACGGTTTCAGGGCAATATTTTGGCAGGAACCAATTTATTTTAAAGAGAAGACGCTATTTTTCGTGTTAATTCAACATCCTTTACAGGTGATTATAGGCCCCTTTAATAGGGAAGCATTTGCCATGTTTTCATAGAGATATGCAAGTCTCGTCCAGTTTTCCGTCAAACGAGAATAGGTGATATTTAAAAATATATATATAACTCGGTCACTTTTTTATGTTCAAAGCCTAGTTTTCTCCTACAGGTAGCATTTGACAAGCTTTCAGTGATTTTCAAAGTAGAATGCCCAAGATTAAACAGAAATGACATCAACTCAGTCAGTAGGTTAGCTAGACATGCCTAGTTTTTTGCATTTGGTAGCATAAGAAAAGCTCTAAATGACAAGACTTCAAGATTCGTCATATCTTGCGACGTCTGCAGTCAAACAAGAAGAGGCAAGATTTCACGTATAAGCTCAAACTCACGTTTTATGCTTAAGAAATCTAGTATTCTGCTTTAATTAGTTCTAATCAAAGGTAGTCTCATCAAGTATCGGACGTTTTACCAGACATGAGAATGTTATTGTATCGTTGAAAACTGTCTACTGGACAGGGCTGGTGGCTTTGTCACGATTACACTGGTAATATTTGTTGTCCTTGTGAGTCATGTTATCGTCAGTCAAACTTTGTCAGACTTACTTCCGTTCTGTCTCTACTGTCTGTTTATTAGCCACATCTTATAGTTAATTCATAATTTCAGGCTTTTTACGTGTCCTTTTATACACCGTTGAGCTCTATACCAGTGCGACTCAATTCAACACGAACATATTATTTTCCTTTCCCTCCCTCAACTACCGTCTATATTATCGGCTTAATCATATTGCCTTCGATAACCACTGAATGTCATGGATTGGAGGATGGATATGGATGTCTAACTAATCTATTTCAGCAGGGTATGTGTGACCCGATGATGCATTCCTGAGTGTGACCTCATACCCGTCTCACAGTTCCTTGGCCGGAGTCCCCGGCCTCATCATGCCGTGATTGTGAATATAAATGGGATGACACACTCAGTCTCAGCAAGTTGACAAGGTCGTGCCCATTCACCCCTCAAACCGTAACCCATCCCTTCTCAACCCTTGTTTTGATAATAGAATTTCATTCGCTGAATGCCTCGTCTTTCTCAATCCGTCATGTTTACAATGGAGCTGTCATTTGAAGCGATATTGATAATATTATTTTTATCCAGGACTGCTAAGATAACATAAAAACAGTTCCAGTAAACGTCAGATTAAAAACTATATATATAACATATAAAACAGTTCCAGTAAACGTCAGATTAAAAACTATATATTTTTTAAATATTGTGAGCAAACCTGGATTATCCTCCTATCCGTCTCTATGTGTGTAAAGTGTATCTTTATTAATTTATTTTCCTTCTCTCTCTCTCTCTCTCTCTCTCTCTCTCTCTCTCTCTCTCTCTCTCTCCGACACATGAACAGACAGAACCCCACTCACTGGCTATCGAGAACAAACAATATGCTCTTATAAAGATGTTATTCAAAACTAGGTAAAGACAGCGTGTAGAAAGGTAGTCTCACTTCTGGCCCGACATCAGAAATAAAAAGAGAGGAGAGACACTCAAACAACATAAGTTTATCACATTTCTGTAGCATTTATTATAAACTAGAATTTCGGGTGATTTATTTTTTTTTATTAGACAAAACTAACAATGTTTTGCCTTCAACACTTTTCCTCTTTAAGATTCAACTGAAAAGTGTCGCCTATATCCATGTATTTTTTTTTTTTTTTTTTGCAAATTATGTGTAAATAATGCCATGTATTATTGTTATAACATGAATGAATAAAACAATTTGTACAACTTGTTAATAATGACATATTAATAAGTAGCAGAATGACCATTATTGTATGTTATCTTATCTATTTTATCTTTGGGTATAAAATGACCGCAGGTAGCCTTAAATTGACATTGTCCTCGTCTCTCCCTTATTTCTCTGGAAATCCATAGATGCTCTGGAATTAGTGTACTCCATCTAAACATAAGTCAGTGGAAACATAAAGAAGCTGAATCGTGGTGTAAAGATAAGTATAGCAGGAGGATACTTTAATGTAGTAATGATGTTATAGGTGTGCATGGCACTGACCGGCGCCTGTGGTCAAGGGTCGAGCAGCCCGGAGGTCATGAGTTCAAATCTCAGCCGAGGAGCGGTGAGTTTTTTTTTCCACCAACACACAGGATTACTACTGTGCCGGCTTATTTGAAAGGCTGCGCCCAACAACCTTGTATCACTCATAAACTGATGCGTCTTTGGGGTTCCTTGGTTTATGGGGATGATTACACACAAAAAGACCTGGAGGTTCGTTTACACTGGGCCTGGTTGACACAAGGATAAAAATAAAATGACAGGACGCGAGTTCTCAAGCCCGGTCACTTGGCCAAAACCGAAAGGCAACGCTGCAGGTACACATAGATACAGGTAAAGGATTAGATCAATAAGCAGTAAAAATGTAGACGGTTACCTAATAATAATAGTTAATATATAAAATGATTAGAGTTCTCATTTTACAATATCAGAGTGCTTGATATAGATATGTCTTGAGTAAGGCAGAACTGAGTGACATCTCGTAACTTTCTAAGTGCTCTGTGTTCATAGGTCTTAATGTTTGTTCTGGGTACAAATAGCTTTGGAAGTCTTAACTTGAACGGAGGTGCCTGCTACATCTCAAGCAACTCAAAAGTATAGCTTAGTGCCGTCCTTTTAGTGCATCGGAGACCATGAGGAGAATCTTGTAGGTGATCCTGTCTTACTAGCAGCCAGTGAAGTTGACGAAGTGCTGGTGAGATATGCTCCTGTCTCGGAATGTGAAGCAAAGATCTGGCTGCATTATTCTGAACGACCTGGAGCTTTTGTACGAGGTAATTTGTTAGGCCAACAAGTAAGGAATCTCAGCAATATATAACAGCATGTATCAGAGTCTCAATTGTTGCTTTATCTAAATCGTTCCTGAAACAGTTGATGTCATACAGTTGGTAGTGATGCTCTGGCTAGACTGATGGCATCTCGTTCCACGCATGTTTAAAGCACTGTTTAAACCACACCGAGGTTCCTGACACATGGCACTGACTTCACTGTGTGTTACCCTAATGTAATTCCAGTCTTTGACACCTTTGCACAATGTGAGAATCCAGCAAGCACTATGAGCTCAGTTTTGTCATCATTCATCATCAGTTTGTTAGGTGGCATCCATGTTCTCATTTCGCCAAAACACAGTTTAATACGTGAAAGAATCAACACCTGGTTTGAACCTGACTTTCAGATCAATAGCAATGTAGACCTTGGTGTCGTCAGCATTATATCTGCAGATGTCAGCATATTCACCAAAATGAATAAATGAATAAAAGAAAATAAGTGTGTCACTGCAAGCACCTTCTCCTGCCACTTGAAAATATATGTAAATGTTCATAAACATTCCTAGCCATGCCACTAAATAAGTACATATTTTACTGAATTCAACATAATTTCATTATTGTCTCCATAACTGCCCTTATTATACACAAGGCAAAGCATTCACTGTTACTGTTTGCAGATTTTCTAAACTTTATCAGTTTCGGCTTGAAATTCACAGTTATTTAATGTAAACGGTCCAGAGAATATAAAAGTATTCGAAGCTCAGAACGTTTTCGGACTGCTGTGGCCATTAATGAGGGGTTATTTGCAGATGAAACCTTATTTGTTCTTAATAGAGAATGGAGACTGGTACAAAGTTTACATGTTGGAAGGGTTGGGTCATCTATTTTCTTTAATAGGTAAATGGCAATACGAAACATTGTGAAAGGTATAATATTTTTACATAATTTGTTGGGTTTGATATATCCATTGTTAAGCATTTTGACAGTTTATCCTTTGTGACAAAATGAAAATGTTGAAGAGATTGTTTTAATACACTGTTTTTCATTACTGATAAAGGTGTGGTCACATGGCTATATAGTATTTGTGATATGTAAGCTTACCTGGATTACCTCTTTTTTCTGCACACACGGCATTAATTATATCAATTTCCACCTTGATATTCCATGATACAAAAACTTGCTCAGGTTCTAGTCAGATTTATTTTCATTTGATTCTAATCCTGTACAAGAATAACGATTTGTCGTTAACAATCAACACAAAAAAACCCTGCTGTAATCTCATCATCCTGACTTTAACCAGTGGCAAAGTTCGTGAAAGGAAAATCAATGTTACCTATAGAAGTATTATTTTATATTTACCAAATATTCGGACATAGAAATTTACAAATACATTTTATATGAACATCATGATGTCACTGAAACAGAAAATTTCAAATTTCGATAAGAAATAAATGGCAGAGCGGGTTAAAATGTTGGTGTTTTTCTGGGAATATCACCATCACTTGAGTCTTTTTTTATTTTGCAGCGCGTTTTCAGGATTTTTGTTTATGATGCCGTTAACTGCTATTAACGCCGCTTTATAGAAGCGTCTTTCCGTCCTGGCGACCCAGCTCAGGAATTATACCGCAGCTAAGTGGGAGAGTCATGCTATCCTGACAAAGAACGGCGTGATCGGGACGCGGTTACCATGGCAACTCAGTAACTTAACAAAAACAAAGCTGTCCGCAAAGCCGGCTCCACAATCTCAATATAAAGCCCCAGTCACACTCTCCCTGATCAGCCTACGGATGGCCACGGATGCCCCGTTCATGGTCCGCCGTCATTCGTTGTTCCACTTATGAAACATGAAGTTTTAGTAAAGCCATACCAGTGACACATTAAAAAACAAGACATTTCAATCAACGATAATACTATATCTCGGCCAAATGTGGTATTAATATAAAAGGAAGATCTTTTTATTGAATGTGTTTACTACCTCCCATTCGAATGTGTTTTTCAACAAGTATCGCTTAGGAAGGTTACATAGGTTACTCAGAGGATGTGCATGTATATCGTTTATATTTGTAGAAGGACTGATTTATACGTCAGGTGTTTGCGGCATTGTCTTTACAAGCAGTAAGGGGAGAAATGTCTGCAGTAAGGGGGGAAATATCTGCTTTCAGCGATATTATAAGTCATCGAGCAGACATTCCATATTTCCGGAATGGACCTTTGATCATTTGGCCAATCAAGTTACGTATATCTTTCCTAGTTAACAACCTGTAACTAGTAGTATCTTTATCAGCTTTCACTAAAAGTCTTTCACTTATCCTATTTTATAAACGTTTTAATTTTACATGGATCGTACAAATAGTTATTAAAACTAATCGAGGCACTCTCCATGGCTCCGGTGATGGCGTGGGGTAGTCTGCAGGGGTGGAGGAAACCGCAGTACCCTGAGAAAACCACCGGCCTTGGACGGGCAACTACAACCAACTCTCATAGCCACGCCGGGGATCAAACCCGGGTCGCCACCGGAGAGAGCCAAGCGTTTTACCACTCAGCTGCCCAGGCCCCCAAATTATCCTAATCCATTTAGATGTCTAAATTTGTAACTAAGCAGTTTTACCACATTAAATCAGTTTCAATGACGTTTGACACAATATCCAAAAATAATCGATACTTGAAAACGGTAAAGAAATACGAAATATGCAAATCGCTGTACTGCGATAAACCGATATATCGATAATATGGCGCACCTCTACAAAGTATATGTGGATTATGATTTGATTTAAGTATAATACAAAATTACACGGCGCGGTTAGTCATTCAAATTCAGTTAACTTACAAATTGATAGACATTTTCCACTGCGCATAACGGCTCTTCGGGTCCAATGGACCATTATCATAGGTTAGTAGAAAATCAATCAAATGCAAAAAATTGATCTCACGTGTTTTGTGATTGGAAAATATCAAGGGAAAGATCTATTAACAAGGACCTTTCGTTGATGTTGATAGAGTGGTGAAGTCGAGGCTGATGAACAGTTAAAAATCTCAGAAATAAAGAACTATCGCCGTTTTCCTGGTAAAAACCTGAACACGACGTCCATACACTTTTTATTTTGACCAGCGTTAATGAATTAAACGGATTAATTAAAAAATTTGAATCCAGAATGTTTTCCTCATAAATCGGAGGAACAATTTCTCTAATAGCCGTTTTGTTGTCTGTCTTTATACCTCTTACTCTGGGCATTTATCCCCCCCCCCCCCCCAACAAAAAATGGATAACATTTAAAAAATACATATGTTTAAGACTGGAACACACATGTACAATAACGGACAGAACTCGTGGGCCCGGAGCCCAGAAAACAATTTCGAATTTTCCCAAATTTATGCTGAAAGCAGAATTTTACAAAGAAATTTTGATGACTTGCTTATGTAATAAAACCAGGTATAGGTTTTATCAATTAGTATTATCATCAAAAGATAAACATTACTTAAAGGTGGATATAAAATAGATATAAAATACAAAGAAAGAGAAAAAGTAAAATACGTGCACTACAACTAAATCGCATGGATGTGCTAACTGAATGGCGACCTGAAGGGTGTTTGGTGTAAGTCGAAGGTTCAAAGGATTTGCACGGCTATACTGATTTTTTTCTCAAAAAGATCGTTTGCAGTTAATTTACCAAGCGGTTTAGGCTCGAAGGGACAATAAACGAAACTCAGAATCCTCTAAATTTACCCCAGGGGCATTAGATATTAGGGGCACGCTAGTTTGTCAATTTAAGTTCGTCACGTGACACGTGAGTCACTGCTCACAAAGATGTATACCTTAGTTCCGTTTGAACACTTTTCCCTTTTCAGTATCTAAGTTCTAGTGAGCATGAAGCAAAACTCATCACTTTTTTCAACCACTCAAAGCATGTGTAAAATGAATGCACGTTTGGATTTGTGTTACTTGGTAATAACAGCGAAACAGCAAGAGTATTACATATGGGTTGTAAGGAAAATTAAAGCCCTATGCATCATAGGTATAGAGGAAAGGTATTAGAAGTGAGTGCTGTCCTTATATTTTCGCGAATGATTATTATAACAATAGTCAAATTAAGAAAGAAGTATTTTGCACTCTGTGGCACCAAATTAGATTTCTGTACTAAAGGTCTAGTTTTTCTATACAGATCGCATTCTGCTCCCTTCAGCCTCGTCAAATCAATCTAGAAATGATATTCGTTTTTCACTTTTTATTAACTTATTTGCGGGGGCCCCTAAATATCGGGGCTTGGTGCCAGTCTGCACCTTACGACATGTCATCCCCAGAACGATTCTGCTCTGACTAACTATCCCCTGACGGCACTTAACAACTGTGTAAAGGGTAAATTAGAGATCCGATGAAGAAATATCAAGGCCATAGGTCTAGTCAAAATTATTTCCTATTTGAAAAAAACTTAAATATTTAAATATAAAAGGTAAAGTTAGAAATCATTGTTACGGAACCTAATACTAACAGATCACGTATGCGTGATGAACACAAATTTTGTAATGGAGATAAAAAACAAATCAGATTCTGTAACACTAGGCAGCGTGAAATGTCTAGGGAAATGAATAAAGAAGTCTTGAGAAGTGGGGTTTTTTTTGTTAACAAATAACTATAATTTATTCTTAAAACAACCCTAACAATATAATACACTAAATAAATACAATTATACAGTAAAACAGCGTTATAGCAACAAGTAAATACAATCACACAGAAAGATAATGGTACAGTACCTGGATACCAATACCGTCACCACGAAAAGTCCTTTAAATGTAAACTCTCGGAGAATGACTGTCCTGTGGAAAGTTCTTTCAACAACCCAGAAAGTAAACTGACGTCCAAATGTATAAAATCCAGGAGAAGGTCTTTGAAAATGTATAATTGCCGCATTCGTCGGATAAGGTCTTAGAATCTGACAGACGCTTCTGCGTCCGCTGGAATCGTCTCTGCTGTCTGCCCTACCGTTCTAAAAAACAGCCCCTTTATATACCTTCACACCCCAAGCCAGGAATTTTCCACTTCTCGATCAGTCTATAAGGTCTTTCACAACGCGCGTTACAGGAATTCTCTAGAAAGACATAGCCGTGTGTCTCTACACACCAGGCTCATCATGTGACCCACGACCAGGCGTGAAAGCTCAAGGCTCACATGACAACGAAAGTCCAACCAGTACGGATTAAACATAAAATGCAACACGCGGCCAGACACGAGTGCCACAGCAGGAGTAACGACGTGTTACATAATAAAAGAGCACCTGAAACATCATCGTGAATAAATTCCTATTAATTCTCCGTAATACTTCATACCCGTTGGTGTGTGTGTTTCCGAGTGTGTGTGTTTGTTCACCACATGATGTTCATATAAGAAAATGTGTTACAACCTGTTCAGCAGAGGCCATTATTAACAACCTGTCCAACCTGTACGGATTACATAATAAAATGCAAAACGCGGCCAGACACGAGTGCCACAACAGGAGTTACGCCCGTGTCACATAATAAAAAGAGCCATGTAACACTCCCCCTCCTGTAAGAAAAAAGAAAGTTTTCACGGAAAACTTTCTTTTTGCGAACACAATCACTAAAATTTTACAACATCTTAAAAATCATCTTATTTACAACATAACATAAACATCCTGTTTACAACATTTCATAAACATCTCGACAAGCAAACAGCAAGAACATTGTCTTTCCCTTTAATGTGTATGATATAAAGATTGTAATCATGTAAGAACAAACTCCATCTCAACAATCTTTGATTTTTACACTTCAACTTGTTCATGAACGTAAGGGGATTGTGATCACTGAAGACAATCATAGGCCTGACTGATGAAGTAACATAAACTTCAAAATGTTGCAACGCCAAAATCAAAGCCAAACATTCTTTTTCAATAGTGGAGTAGTTTTTCTGATTTGCATTAAAATTTCTTGAGAAATAACAAATTTGATGATCTATGCCATCATTGCCTTCTTGTAACAACACAGCACCAGCAGCAGTATCACTAGCATCTACAGCTCACTTAAAAGGTACTGAAAAGTCTGGAGCTGCTAAAACTGGGGAACTTAGCAGAATTGCTTTCAAATTCTGAAATGCATTTTCACACTGATCACTCCATACAAACTTTTGTTTCTTCTTTATCAAACTAGTCAAAGGTTCAGCTACAGCAGAAAAATTTGGACAGAACTTCCTGTAGTATCCAACCATACCAAGAAAACGTATTATTTGCTTTTAGTTTTCTGGTCTAGGAAATGCAGAAATAACACTTATTTTAGCATCAACAGGTTTGACCTGACCCTGCCCTACAATATGACCCAAAAATGTTACCTGTGCATGACAAAACTCAGATTTTACTAAGTCGACGGTCAGACGTGCTTCACTGAGTCTTTCGAAGAGGTCGCGAAGAATTTGCAGCTGTTTCTCCCAGGTGTCGCTGTACACGATGAGGTCATCAATATATGCGTCACAGCCCTGAATGTCCTGGACAACCTTATGGATGAGGCGCTGGAACGTGGCTGGCGAGTTCTTCATGCCAAACGGCATAACTTTATACTGGTACAGTCCTTGCGGCGTCACAAATGCGGACACTTCTTTCGCTAGTTCTGTCAGCGGGACTTGCCAGAATCCTTTTAGCAAGTCAAACTTGGAGACATACCTGGAGCTACGGACTCTATCAATACAAACATCGAACCTCGGAATCGGGAACGTGTCTGTCTTGGTGACAGAGTTCAGTTTTCGATAATCTGTGCACATACGGTAACTTCCATCAGGTTTTGGCACAAGAATGCATGGTGAACTCCAGTTACTGTTAATAGGTTCAATAAAATCATTGTCCAGCAAATATTGAATCTCATCCTGTAGATACCTTTGCTTTTCTGGATTCAGTCTATATGGATGATGCTTGACTGCGCTTGCCTCGCCAACATCGACGTCATGGCACAACATGTTAGTTCGCGTTGGAATGTCACTAAACAAAAGTTCATAATTCCGCCGGGAATTTTCCACTTCTCGAACAGTCTATAAGGTCTTGCACAACACGCGTTTCAGGAATTCTCTAGAAAGACATAGCCGTATGTCGCTACACACCAGGCGCATCACGTGACCCACGACCAGGCGTGAAAGCTCAAGGCTCACATGACAACGAGAGTCCAACCAGTACGGATTAAACATAAAATGCAAGTTCATGAAGTTTTCCTGACATTTCCAGAATGGACCAATGAGGAAAGGATTAGATTTTCGAGTGGATCCGGCATATGATCCGGATCCAGGAACGTCTTCAAGGAATATTTACAAATATAGAGTAACTTATGCACAATTGAACCATGGAATATGGGCCGAATAAATGAATACAGAACCGGGTAGGGGAGCATCCCACAATGGGGACGCCCGAAGGGGCTAAGGCTAACATTTCTGAGATTGCAGACTTCTAATTTATTATATAAGTTAAACATTTCGAATATCAATTCAAGCATCAACAATCAAGTAAGGAATAGGAAATGAAATATCCAAAAACCGCAGACTATAACTATGTCATAAAGCCAATATTACAGGCTGTTAGCACTTAATTCGTTCGAGGATGAAATAACATGATGATCAAAATCAACAACGGTTCCGGGAATTTTGTTACCAAGGGGTTGCCCGATTACATGTTATGTCAAAGAAAATTCAACATTAGGGGTTTACTGAGACAGTAACTTTAATGTTAACATGAATTTTATCACAAATAGATAAATAAACAGCTATTATTAATACACACAAACTTTAAAAGAATTTATTGTAGGGAAAAGAGGTGAATCACTTTTGTCTATCTGTAGATCAAGGGTGACCTGACGTTTCCAAACATCAGGGTTACTTGGCGGTCTGTTAACGAATATGACTGAACAGGGGATGAGTGAAGCACGGTTAACTTAGGAGGTAAACTTGAGGTGAAATTAGCTTAAAGTTGGACCATTTAGGCTGCACAGGCCCTTATAGGCTTATACTATAATGTGGTAAGTGCAACTTCCCCTTGAAACCAAATTTATTATAATAATTCGGATGGCTGGGATTTACTGTCCACACTCTTTAAGAGGGCCCCTTTTCGAACTCTTTAGCTAAAGGTTGAGTGAATTTGGGCAACTTGATATTCTGTGCACATTTTCTTTGCTAATTTTCTTTTCTTTGCTGACGAAACTTCCTATTTAACATATCTAAGCCTTATTTATGATATTTTTAGGTTACAAAATACTAATGACATTATCATGGTTATAAGCTAGTATTATAATTTATTGTGGTATCTTTCTGTATTCATCTATGTGGGGTTACATTAAATAGTATAAAACTCACCGTATTTTGCTCTTTGTTTAGCAACCACAGGGAATACAAAGGTACAGCATTGTATGGCTTTCAGTATGTTTGGCCTTTTGGAATTTTTTACCCTAAACTTCCATTTCTATCTGCACAAGGGGCTGGGGCGTGGATACTTTTAACTTACCATAAGCCTCTAATGGATTATGACTGGTGTGGGAATGCGGGAATGAAGTTCATCAGCGGTCATACACACAGGCACTCGTTTCCAGCACTAAAATGGCCTAGAAACCGAAAACACATTGAGTATGGGCGATATACCCATTATAAAAGAACAAGGTAATGAACTCCACCGCTACGCGGGCAGGACAACTTTTTTTCACAAGTCCGAATTCCGGAGAATTATCCGCTTCACAAGCATGATCGCGCGCCTTTTTGTTGAAAACATCTTTAATCACAAGATTAAACTTCCAAATATAAAAGTTCCAAACACTAACCAGTTATAGATCTTCTTGTAGCGGATTTTATATAGTCTTCAGTTTGCCTTTGGGATCACTACCAGAACTTCACTTTAGGATTACAACAGGTTGATTTCGTGATTGATTTGGATTATTTCTCTCTAAGAAAATTTATGTGAACTGTTCATCTGGATTATACGTTTTTAAAGGATTTGTTGTCGCTGTGACAGTGGTGGTATCCAGGTAGTGTACACTTTATTTATTATACTGTGTAACTATATTAATTGGCTGTTGTACTGTTGTAATTATTTGTTAACCAAAAAAAAAACTTCTTTATTTATTCCCCTAGACATTTCACGCTGCCTAGTGTTAGAGAATCTAATTTTTTTATCTCTGTAACAAAATTTACATGATCTTATTTTTATCTATCTCCGTAACAATATATATATATATATATATATATATATATATATAAATATATATATATATATATTTATATATATATATATTTAAATAGAGGAATCAAAGTCATACTTCTTGTTCTTAGATACTTTAGATCTGCACAGCGCAAAACACGAACCGTTTACGAAACCAAACAATACGCCATTATATGTCAACAGCAAATCATACCATCCCCCTGGAATAATTAAAAATGTACCCGAATCAGCCAATAAAGTTTAATAAAATTACAGACAAAGAAAATTCTCATTCATCTCATTTGACGTCGTTGGTTTCTACCAATCAGTCAACATGTTGGCTCCTTCCTACTCCATCTGATCACGGCAGTGTTTTTAGATTGTACAGGGACGATGGTCTTGGAATCACGAAGGAAACCAAAAGAAAGGTGGAAGGTATAAAGAAAGACCTCTGTAAAATATTCAATGCACACGGCCTAAAAATCTCAACTGAGGCAAACAAAAAGACCGTCGTCTTCATAGAAATAACTTTAGATCTACACAGTGGTAAACTTATACCTTTTACGAAACCAAAAATACGCCATTATATGTCAACAGCAAATCAAACCACCCTCCTTGAATCATCAAAAATATACCCGAATCAGTTAATAAATTTGATTCCTCTCTTTGTATACTTATAAAGCTCTGGTGTCATACCATATAGAGCACTCCACTCTAGCAGTTGTTTATTGCAGTTAACCATTAGATGTATATATATATATATATATATATATATATATATATATATATATATATATATATATATGGATAAATTCAATTACAGCTTTTGTTTCGAAATGGTATCAACCTGTCGACATGGACTAAGGGCGCCCAACCATGTGAAAAAAAAAACCCGCTAACGCTGTTATTGAATTTCAGTAACCTGATGAACCGATCAGGCAAAACCGTCGGTGGTGACTCAGGTCAATCACATATACCTGGATATGTCATTCTCTGTTGATAAACACAGAGCGCTGTATAACTGCTGCAATTATCGGAAAGGTCCACGAACTGAATCACACTCCTCCGTGACGGTGGAATATTTCTCTCTCCTCTCGACTCTAAACTCAGCCCCCGATCTATAACTTTTCACCTCAAGCCGAGAACTTTCCATTTCACGAACAATCCAAAGAACGCATCAAGACATGCGCTCATAGAGCGCGAATAGCCCAGAATATTCAAGATTAGCACGAACGCTGTGTCCATACACATCAGAGTTCAACCAATGCGGATTACACCGAGCCAGCACCCGGTCAGGCGAGTTTGAAACAGTAACGAGCCACGCCCGCGCGACACGAATCAAGTGTGAACAACACGTGTAACACTATATATATATATATATCGTATTAGACCATATCCTTTATTAGACCATAAATCGATTCTAACAATATGTCTTGTATTCAAACATTGGATTTGAATTATTATTTCAATATCCCTTGAACCAACGGTCTCTCACGAGTCGCAAATGCCATTCGACGAAATCCACGACACTTTGCTGACCGGCGGAGCAAATTGTCAGATAACTTTACCCAATACTAGTATATGTTTCTCACGGGCGGTGCTCAAAAAGTGGCGTGTGTTTTTACCAGTGCATTCAATAGAATCTTTTAAGTTAATAGTATAAGGCCCAAAAAAGAAACAAGTGGCCCGTGGGCCATGACGCTCAGCTGAATTCAAGGAATGTTGAACAATGAGCAAAATGACTGCCAGAGTGCAAACAAATCATGAATTTTGTGAAGAGTCCTTAGAAATGGGTTTCATTGGGCTTTTGGACAGATGACAACTTCATTTGAAGGTCTCATAAATATAAAAAAAAAATTGAAAAAAATACAGGTAGTGCCACCAGTGCAGGAACTGATGACACTCCATTATCAATATATATCCAAAGAATCATGGCTATCAAGGCATTAGTTATTCAGATACTGAAGCTTTTGTTTGTATCAAATTTTTAATTATTCACATGTGTATTTATGAGCCCTATAGCTCGGAGAATATGGGTAACAGAAACCTAATTTCAGGTTTCCAAGGAGATTTCTCCCTGGATGTCAAGTAAGAAGATTCTAGGTTTAGAAGTTACAGTTTGTGGCATGTTAACAGATTACCACTTAAATGAATGTCTCATAAAATGAGAAAAAATGCCTAAAAAATTGAAAAAAATACAGGTGGCGCCACCAGTTTGCAGGAACTGATGGAATACTCCATGATCAATATGCCTGCAAAAAATCATGGAGATCAATCCTTTAGTAATTCAGATACTGGAGCTTTTGTATCAAATTTTTAATTCTTCTGAGGGGTACTTACTACGAAGGATATGGGTAACAGAGACCTAATTTCAGGTTTTCAAAAAGATTTTTTTCATAGATCTCCCTGGATATTAGGTTTGAAGATTTCAGGTCCAGTGGTTACAATTTTTGCCCTATTAACAGATGACAGTTTCATTGCAGGTCTGAAAAAAAAGAGAAAAAAATTCATAAAAATTGGAAAAAATACAGATGGCGCCACCAGTATGCAGGAAGTGATGGAACATCCAATGATCAATATTCATGCAAAGTATCATGGTGATCAATGCAGTAGTTATTCAGATACTTGAGCTTTTGTATCAAATTTTGCATTTTGCATTATTCTAGGGGGTACTTTGGAGCCCCATAGCTCGAAGGATATGGGAAACAGAGACCTAATTTCAGGTTTACAAGTAGATTTTTCATGGACCTCCCTGAGTATAAAGTTTTTAGATTCCAGGTCCAGTGGTTACGAATGTCCCCTGTTAATAGATGACAGTTTCATTGAGGTCTGAAAAAAAGAGAAAAAAATTTGTAAAAATTCGAAAAAATACAGGTGGCACCACCAGTCTGCAGGAAATGATGGAACATCCCATGATCAATATTCATGCAAAGAATCATGGTGATCAATGCAGTGGTTATTCAGATACTTGAGCTTTTGAATCAAATTTTGCATTATTCTGGGGGGTACTTCGGAGCCCTCTGGCTCCAAGGATATGGGTAACAGAGACCTAATTTCAGGTTTTCAAGGAGATTTTTTCATAGATCTCCCTGGATATTAGGTTTGAAGATTCCAGGTCCAGTGGTTACAATTTGTGCCCTGTTAACAGATGACAGTTTCATTGCATGTCTGAAAAAAATACAGGTGGCGCCACCAGTATGCAGGAAGTGATCGAACATCCCATGATCAATATTCATGCAAAGAATCATGGTGATCAATGCAGTGGTTATTCAGATACTTGAGCTTTTGTATTAAATTTTGCATTATTCTAGGGGGTACTTCGGAGCCCCATAGCTCAAAGGATATATGTAACAGAGACCTGATTTCATGTTTTCAAGGAGATTTTTCAGGGACCTCACTGGATGTTAAATTTGAAGATTCCAAGTCCAGTGGTTACGATATATGCCCTGTTAACAGATGACAGTTTCATTGAGGTTAGAAAAAAAAGAAAAAAAAAATTATAAAAAATTGAAAAAATATAGATGGCGCCACCAGTCTGCAGGAGGTGATGGAACATCCAATGATCAATATTCATGCAAAGAATCATGGTGATCAATGCAGTGGTTATTCAGATACTTGAGCTTTTGTATCAACTTTTGCATTATTCTAGGGGGTACTTCGGAGCCCAATAGCTCCAAGGATATAGGTAACAGAGAACTTATTTCAGGTTTTCAAGGAGATTTTCATGGACCTCACTGGATGTTAGGTTTGAAGATTCCATACCCAGTGGTTACGATTTGTGCCCTGTTAACAGATGACAGTTTCATTGAGGTTTGAAAAAAAAAGAGAAAAAAATTTATAAAAATTTGAAAAAATTTAGATGGCGCCACCAGTCTGCAGGAGGTGATGGAACATCCCATGATCAATATTCATGCAAAGAATCATGGTGATAAATGCAGTGGTTATTCAGATACTTGAGCTTTTATATCAAATTTTGCATTATTCCGGGGGGAACTTCGGAGCCCCATAGTTCCAAGGCTATAGGTAACAGAGAACTAATTTCAGGTTTTCAAGGAGATTTTTCAAGGACCTCACTCGATATATTAAGTTTGAAGATTCCATACCAGTGGTTACGATTTATGCCCTGTTAACAGATGACAGTTTCATTGAGGTTTGAAAAAATAGAGAAAAAAATTTATAAAAATTTGAAAAAATATAGATGGCGCCACCAGTCTGCAGGAGGTGATGGAACATCCCATGATCAATATTCATGCAAAGAATCATGGTGATCAATGCAGTGGTTATTCAGATACTTGAGCTTTTGTATCAAATTTTGCATTATTCTAGGGGGGTACTTCGGAGCCCCATAGCTCCAAGGATATAGGTAACAGAGAACTAATTTCAGATTTTCAAGGAGATTTTTCATGGACCTCTCTGGATATTAAGTTTGAAGATTCCAGGTCCAGTGGCTACGATTTGTGCCCTGTTAACAGATGACAGTTTCATTGCAGATCTGGAAAAAAAAGAGAAAAAAAAAAAAATAGAAAAAATAGGAAAAACTACAGGTGGCACCACCAGTCTGCAGGAAGTGATGGAACATCCCATGATCAACATTCATGCAAAAAATCATGGTGATCAAGGCAGTAGTTATTCAGATACTGAAGCTCTTGTATCAAATTTTGCATTTTTCTGGGGTGTACTTTAGAGACCGATAGCTTGGAGATAATGGGTAACAGAGACCTAATTTCAGGTTTCCAAGGAGATTTTTCATGGACCTCCCTGGATGTAAAGTTACAAGATTCCAGGTCCAGTGGTTACGATTTGTGCCTTGTTAACGGACGGCCGGGCGGCCAGACGGACGGACGCCGGACAAAGGGTGATCGCTATAGCTCAGATGACTTTCAGTCAGGTGAGCTAATAAAAAGGTATGGTTCTCAGGCACCGCCCGCATAAATTTTAACCACCGCAACATTTTTATTTTGGTTTTCATCCTACAATATGATAAAATAATACAATTTTAATACGATTTCCTTTGTTGCGTAATGTTTTGCCTGTTTAGCGGGGAAAAAAACTTTTATCTTCATGCTTTTCCCTGATCATATGACATTTATATCGAAACATACAAAAAAGGTCACAAATAAAATACCGCCCGCCCGCATTGATTTCTGAAAAAAGTGCCTGAGAACCAAACCTTTTAATTTTTTGGGCCTAATAAAATTATTTTTAAGATAAAGAAAACAACGATCGAGGAATTTCCGCTGTTTTTTTTCAATTTGACACACAGAGACCCGCTTCTATTCTAAGCATTCTGATTGTCGAGTGTTTATTTGCATAAAGTCTGCCCTCGCAATTGGTACTGGGACGCAACCCGGAAAACGGTGTCATTCAGAAGTTCGTAGTAAAGGACACGCCCGGGCGCAATCAATTTCATTATTACCAGTTAAGACGAGAAAGATTGTCCGCCGACATTTTGAGCGTATTCATATTTTTTAGTGATGTTGAAACTGATATTCCCCGACGATCTGTTGATTTATGAAGTGACATATTGTATTTTCAGAGGGTTTCTGGTTTTCCCAAGGTAGTAACGTCAATGTACCCGGAAAGAGCTCCAGGGGAGCAGCACATAAGACGTAACAGCCATTGACCATATGACCTAACCATCAGCAAGTAATTTCTGCTCAAAGAACTGTGAGGCTCGTAACATCAGAATTTTTCTTAGTTACCAAAATATGAGTTCCCTGTTGATACGATCAAACGAAAGGACAAACAGACAATTCATATCCTAACCTTTCGGAGGAACTTGGCAGTCTTACGTTAGTTGTTATTTGCTGAAAAGCTAACAAGCTTTCAATGTGTCAAAACCAACACACGTTTATGAGCATCCCTGGAAGGTGCTGACAGATTTCATACTCGGGTACTTTTTCGAACCATGTAAATCTCTCAACTGAAGCCGGCAAAATTGTCATATTTTGACGTAACAATTGGCAAACTTTGAAAGGTCAGCAAACTCGCGTGACCTATACGGCGCACTTTTGCTAGTTAAATGCAACCGGCCAGAACGCTGATAAGTCGGTGCGAGTACACTGAAAATCCCTCCTACGCTATAATCCGTTGGTTCAGATGTATTTATTTCGGTGTTAATAGTAATTGCAGTATGGGGGATTCCATCGTATCAATGTTGTGCTGTTCTAGGCTAAGACATGGTCTTTTTTGAGGTTCTAGGCTTTTTTAGGTGCTTTTATAGCGAAAATAACCTTTCTTTAACCAATATTAATGGGCTTGGGGAAACACTGACATAATGTCACGCCAGCAAATTCAAAAAGCGAGATGGGTTGAGGATGGTGACCGTAAGTACCGGGTACTGCTTTAGCTTGGCTCATCCCTTCCGTTTTCTTAAAGAGATCCCTTAAAAAATCAAAGGGGTCGCTCATTACGGTGCAGGCGTAATATATATATATATATATATATATATATATATATATATATATATATATATATATATGGTCATTCGTACATTCGTACATGGTGGATTTCACCAACCAGTATATTAACACCTTCATCTCAGTCATAAACACACCGCCGACTGCATGTTATGAACCCCCGGAGTTCTATATAAAACATTAACGGACGACAATAAGTAATTATCAGACTAGTAGAACTAGCTTTCTGAAACGCTGGTGAAATGAGGAACGCGAGTTTAATTGGCTGAATTCCTGTAAGTTTGATTAACACACGCGTTGACTTCACGCTCGGTACTAATTGCATTTGTGTGAGGGACGCACGTCATTAATTGGTTTGACATCGTTGGTATTATTTCTATTTGGTCATATGTTTATTTCATATATCTTTTTCTCTCTAAATAAAGCTATTAACTTAATTCATACTCTACAGCTCGATTATAGCCCTTTAGAATCGCATAATCCATTACCTGAAATTCTGAATATAACAATCATCGAAATTGCGGGCACACAGAAACATGATTTTCACATAATTCCTGCTTTTAGAGTCGTGAAGAAATTCCATGATGGTGGATATTTTAAGTATATAACTGTGTTTTTTCAGAGATACAAACTCCGCCCAGTATATCGTCTTACATAATAAAAAATAATTAAACAAAAGGGAAACCACCCTGAGGAGTTACGAGAACCAATTATAAAGTATTATTCCAAGGTAACCACTTGATTTCTGTGATTCAAGCAATGACTGGACAACTCCAACGTTACACATAAGATCTAACGAACAGTGATATTTAACAAGCTTGCCATGGGCCCTGATGCTCCACTGGATCTTACACACTACTGAAGTCCGTAGCGTATAAATATAGGTCACAGTGACCTGATGGCGGGTAGGGAAGGAGCGTTAACCTCTCTGCACATTATGTTTGAACACTTCAGGTCTTGTGGTAATTTGTTGCCTGTCAAGTGTCAGACTGATATATTTCATTTGTCTTCCTCCATAAGAGACCCCAGGGGCTTACATTGACTAAGTGTACAAATTTATATGACAGTGGGAAAAATGTATATGATAGTTGGTAATAATGTATATGATAGTGGTTAAAATGTATCTGGTACGCTCTTGACACAGCGCTTTACCTATAGGCCTACTACCTATAGTTTCTTGAGAAGTACAAGATTTTCGCTGCCTCGAGAGCGTAATTATTTTGACAAAATAAAAGGCTCAGTTGTATCCATATTCTTGTTTATACTGTGCATACACGCAAAATATGAGTTTTAAACATTTATGCTTTTTACCATTAATTAAACTGACAAAGTTAGACAATTTTTATCAGGCCCATTTATTTTAGCAAAGCAGTGATATTCAGGGAAAGTCTAAAGCAGACTGATTATTAGGCCGCAGGTAGATAGGACAATAGCACACCGAATTCATTAAGTGTACATCCATTATTTAGGGATAGAAAATTGCATAGTTTCTGGATATGTGTAGCCAATACACTGTTATTTAATCCTTTCCTTCAGAATATAATACCTTACTAAAGGACTGAATACATATTTAGTTTGCGGCGCACATAGCCCACCATATTCAGGAATACAAAATTCCATGATAATCCGCCCAGCCATTATTAAGCTCACAAATGAACGACGAAATAATATGAAGAATTCTTCAATTGAAATAATTCAACAGGAAATATTTATTTATTATATAATTAAATTGTACAAATTTTACATATTATACATATCTTTTCTGGGCATAAATGATAAATAAAAAATATGTTTTTGGTCTGCTAAATTAGGTCAACATTGGTGGCCTATCCAAAAGTGAACGTTATACTTAAGTAGAACTATAAAACATTATTTAAATGAAATCAGACGGTTTTAGAGAATTTTATTATCTGGAAAAGCACACTTGACAGACTACCATACAGACCTGCAAACAGAATATTAGAAAACAATAATGGCCTGAGTTATATCCTTAAAATAATTAAACTAAAATCAAATTCACTTAATTATCTTTTCTATAATAAATAGTTTATATTATTATATGAATTTGTACCATTTTATGAAAGCTTAAACGTTACATTTCGTTTTACCTGGGAAAAAGGGAAGGGGAATGTGACATTTTGGCTCGTAGTAAACTAGGCGAACACGGCACAGTTGGCGCCACCCACTGCCTACATTACCGTTATAACATAACATAACGGTAGAAACACAGAACTGTATATTAGGATTCGTGATCCTAGAATTCTCATATATTAGCGGTTTGTATAAAGACCATATAGTTGACGCCCAAGGTATACAGCATGACGCATATGTATAGTCAATACACTGTGATCACGATGATTCTGGTCCGTACATGATAATCGTGTTACTTGCGCTTCCTGTCACACACGCGCAGGAGGGACGTCGTTTCTTCCACGATTTCTAAGTCACGAATTTTCAAGACTTTCATCACATGCATAATCATTGATGTCATGTAATATTGGGCGGCTGTTATTGTTCAGCTTAGATTTTATCATATAGACCAATACCCGTGTTAATTACTATTCACAGTGGCAATGAATATAGTCAAGTAATAATGATCATATCATGTTTGGTATATTAAGATTGATAATTATACAGTCACGCATGTTAACATTGTAATGGTCAAAGACCCGTCAAGAAGAAGCCCACCATAGGCGTCTTCCAGAAGCTATATTATAGTTGCTCGATCACAGGTTATCATGCTGGTGCTCGACTCTTATCCATATCAGGTTATCTGTGGGCGAATGCTTTATATGCAACACCATGGACTGTAACATCTCTCATTTAACTTTTTTTTCAATTTATTCCTGATTACTTTCCATTTTGCAGATTTCTGTTGTATTCCTGGGCAAATATATATTAAACAATTACCACAGTTTTTTTTAACTTATTTTTATTCATATTGTGAATAGATTGTGGATATTATTGAACAGCTGTCTGAATTGCTCCATTAAGATACTATAACGAAAGAGGGAGTCTTTCCATAGTCTGCTGGGTCATAACACCGAGGACCTGATGACCAGGTACCTTTATACAGCACCACGACCAGGTACCGTAATACAACACCACGACCAGGTACCATAATACAACACCACGACCAGGTACCATAATACAACACCACGACCAGGTACCATAATACAACACCATGACCAGGTACCATAATACAACACCACGACCAGGTACCGTAATACAACACCACGACCAGGTACCATAATACAACACCACGACCAGGTACCGTAATACAACACCATGACCAGGTACCATAATACAACACCATGACCAGGTACCATAATACAACACCACGACCAGGTACCGTAATACAACACCATGACCAGGTACCATAATACAACACCATGACCAGGTACCGTAATACAACACCATGACCAGGTACCATAATACAACACCACGACCAGGTACCGTAATACAACACCACGACCAGGTACCATAATACAACACCATGACCAGGTACCGTAATACAACACCATGACCAGGTACCGTAATACAACACCATGACCAGGTACCATAATACAACACCACGACCAGGTACCGTAATACAACACCACGACCAGGTACCGTAATACAACACCATGACCAGGTACCGTAATACAACACCATGACCAGGTACCATAATACAACACCACGACCAGGTACCGTAATACAACACCACGACCAGGTACCGTAATACAACACCATGACCAGGTACCGTAATACAACACCATGACCAGGTACCGTAATACAACACCACGACCAGGTACCGTAATACAACACCACGACCAGGTACCGTAATACAACACCATGACCAGGTACCGTAATACAACACCATGACCAGGTACCATAATACAACACCACGACCAGGTACCGTAATACAACACCACGACCAGGTACCGTAATACAACACCACGACCAGGTACCATAATACAACACCACGACCAGGTACCGTAATACAACACCATGGCCAGGTACCATGAACTGTTCATATGGATAATATGCTTTAAAGGACTTTTTGTCGCTGTGACAGTGGTGGTATGCAGGTATTGTACACTTTATTTATTATACTGTGAATTGTATTGATTTGCTGTTGTACTTTTGTTAACTGTGAATTGTATTGATTTAGTGTATTTTAATGTTAGGGTTGTTTTAAGAATAAATTAAAATTATTTGTTAACAAAACAACAACCCCTAGACATTTTACGCTGCCTAGTGTTACAGAATCTGATTTTTTTTATCTCCATTACAAAATTTATGTTCGTCACGCATACATGATCTGGTGATATTAGGTTCCGTAACACCTTTATATAACACCATGACTAGGTACCTTTAAACAACACCATGACCATTTATCTCAATATAACACAATGACGGGTACCTTTCGGTTCAGCTGAGGAATAGTAAAATGCTAGGCCAAATAAGGGTTATAATTAAGGGTTGTAAAGTATTAACCGGATCGTTAACCCGACCGAAATCTGAATTCATAATCACAATTGAGAGTCATTAATAATTAAAACAAGACGACCAGAGGTAACGCGCTTGCCGGAAATACTCTGACCCAGATTGGAAGACAGATAACCTGACCATGTCATAAAGAAAACAAAGAGGAAGAAAATGAGCTATTGTTTGTAAAGATTTGACCAAAATTGACAAAGTTACGAGGTTAATAAAATTCTGACACGTTTTCATGACTTTAACCTTGAACTTTGACTAATTTAAAAATACACATAAAGCTTCAAGAAATCGTTCCCAATCGTGAAAGTTGCAAAGTGATTCCTGGTAAACTGTGGCCTGTAAAATGCTATTAAAACAGAGGCAAGAACAAGCAAGAAGGCAACATTTAGGACATCTTGCAAACAGACAGACATATTGACAAAGTGACACAAAGTTGAGACCAGTTGACTAGACTACGTTATGCAGAAGACAAAGGTGAAAAAATGAGCCAAAGTATGTGAAGATATGACCAGATTTGACAAAGTTTTGAGGAAAATAACATTTTGAAGGGTTTTGAAGGGATCGACATACTGAAAAAGCGGCACAAAATTAAGACAAGAAGATTTAACTATGATATGAAGAAGACAGAGAGGAAGAAAATAAGCTATAGTTTATGAAATTTAGATTTAAAATTTTTGGGCAGCGCCCCCTAGCGGCTATTTTCCGAAACAGAAAAATTACTTTCGAAATATTAGTGTATGACATAAGATCAGTTTCAAAAGGATTGGCCTGTAGTATGCTATATGTAAAGCACAAGCACCAGCAAGAAGGCGAAATCGAGGTCAACTGACAGAGAGACAGACATACAGAAAAAGTGTGACAAAGTTGAGAAAAGATGACAAGACTGTTTCATGAAGAAGACGCAGAGGAAGAAAATAAGCATAAGTTTGTGAAGATAGGACCAATTTTAACAAAGTTATGATGAAAATAAAATTTCGACGTTTTTCGATGACCATGATCCTGACCTTTGACCTATGCCGACCAAAATCAATAGGCTTCCAGGACTTTTGACTTTCAATCAACCCTGTAAGTTTCAGATCGATTGCTACAAAATTGTGGCCAGGGGAGTACTGAAAAACACACAAACACAGAAACAGACATTCGCAACTGACCAACATGCTTGCCGAAATCGAAGATTTCCGGCAAGCAATAACTTTATTAATATTCTTTACAAAGAATAATTATGGGATGGTCGCAGATGAGCGGTAGTCACCAGGCGGGGTTCCACTGTATATTTATGTATCAGATGCTACGTTTGGATGATATTAAGGGACAACATTTACCCACACCAAACCCCCCTGAAAAAAGTCCTAGGACATTCATAGACACTCTCATCTCACCCGAATAATAAACTGATCTAGATCATGATAAACTAAACTAACAATAGTTACACATCTCACGGTAAGAAACTATGATCCGATTCGCTCAGACAGAGAGAACGGTCAAGGAGAGGGTGTGGGTATCGCTGTTGACAGAAAATGTGTGGTTCGGTAATTATAAAGCCGAAGCCCTCTCAATCAGAATAAACGGAGAAAATGGGACAACTCTTTTCCTAGATTTAATAGTTTATTATAACCCCCAACATTAAAATTGCAAACACAGATTTTCAGCAAAATTAGATTAAAAAGTAAAAATCATATAATCCTTGGTGATCTAAACGCCAAACACCCACAACGGCAAACGTTCTACAGTGTGACTAACGGCGCTTAGAACCCTTTTTTGTTTAGACCTCGCCCCTTGACGCTCCAAACATATCAGTCTGCTCTGAGCTTTATATATAACAGGGGAGTGTATCGGGTCATGCCATCTTCCGATTCATGTAGACATTGTTTGGAAACCTATGGTTTCCCCGCCAAGATTATTTCGGGATCTCATTAAAATGATTGGGATCGTTTTCAGGAAATATTCATAAATAATATGTTAGATAGTTTTAAAATTGACATAATCATACATTTACAGTTAGATTGCATCGTAACAGACGTAACACATAGTATTATACAAGCCGTCAATGTGGTCGCTCCACAGAGGGACAATTTAAAAATAAAAACTGATGGAACTTCACCCCAGAAATAAAAGAGATGGGAGCCTTGAGTCGACGGGTCAAGCGCTGCCAACAACGAACACGTACGAGTTGTCCTGGCACGAAAAAAAATATATATATAAATTCAGGTGCATTTTGGAAACAATTCAAACGTTTCTCTAACTCTTAATTTATCTCAAATACAGGACAGGCTAAAACCTCTACTAAGCCCTGAAGGCACAGTCTCTGCTGCAGCAAAGTGTCGTGCAGATCTATTTGCGAACACTTTAAAACAAATGCACAAAACCCCACACACCCTGACTTTCGTAATAATTTCCTAAACACAGCTAAGCAATTAATAAATGAAAATAAAACCCTTTAGAATACCCGACACGTGACGACAACGCAGCAGTGAGACCAGTGGGACTTCTAGAAGTAAAGCGGGCTGTAACGACCAATAATGTAATAACCGGCCCATAATGTAATAACGGCCCATATTGTAATAAAAACGACCGATAATGTAATCAACATACCCTGCCAATATTGTAGTAAACCTGGCCAAAACCAATATAACGGCCTATAATGTAATAAAAAAGGCCCATATTGTAATAAAACGACCGATAATGTAATCAACATACCCTGCCCATATTGTTATAGACCTGGCCAATACTGTAATAACGGACAATATTGTATTAAAAACGACCCATACTGAAGTAATCGTACACTATCCATATTGTAATAAAATCAGGAAGTGTGGAAAACGGCCCATATTGTAATAACACATGATTAAGTTGAAGAATGAATCCCAAGTCTAACAGGCGAAATGTAGTTAGAGAATACCTTCTAAAATGACGGCCATTTTGTTTCCTCATTAGTATAAGAGATGCAGTCATAATGGAAACAGTCAACCTTTATGTTGTTTACGTAAATTTGACATGAATTTAATCATAAACTTCTAAACTTTTTTTTTAGCAATATTGGCCTTTTTGCCCCTTTTACTCCCACCATGCTGATTACAGTAAAGGTGAGGTAAAGTTATTACAATGTTATATATTCATTTATATATATATATATATATATATATATTCAAGTATATAACCTTTAATGGACTCAGGCGCTTTATTAAATCCTAGAAATGTAACCAGGAGAAATTTCCAGGTGTTTTCAGCAAACCAAGTTTACATTCAATACGCGTTTTTGTTGGATTTTATATAAAATACAGACGCCAAAATACAACAACGTATATTTTAAAAATTATCCTATTTCTCCTGTTTAAATTCTTTATCATCCCATTTAAACACAGATTAACAAAAGGATATACATGAATCATGGCCATATTTCGCTTATATTAGCTTGGTCATCGTTTTAAACAGATAGTCATTCTGTAAATCCAGTGGTTTTTCACACTTGTATGTTCACTTACATATTCGTGTCAATAGAATATTTGTAATTCCCAAGGTACTTTGCATGAAATTTAAAATTATTTTTTCCCACCTGCGATTTTATTACAATATGGGCGCCGTTTTACCCACTTGCGATTTAAATACAATATGGGCAGGGTATGGTTAATACAATATGTGGGCCGTTATTACATTAAACGTCGTTTCTATTACAATATGTGCCGTTATTACATTATGAGCCGGTTATTACATTATGGTTCGTAACACGGGCTAAATCCAAAGGCACACCGGACCTGGCCTGAAACTTACATACAAGATACTTCAGCAAATCCCAGAACCATATCCAGGGGAATTGCAAACCCATACACGCTGTACATTTCATGGGCATATTTTTCTATCAAATGAAAAAAAAGCAATATTTGTAACCGTTATACCAAAACCTGGCAAGACAACTGATAAATCGACTGAATTCAGCCTGCTTACCCTGCTTGAGCAAGCTATTTGAACAATAATTAACAAGAACCGAATTTCTACGTTCTTATGGAAACTTTGACCGAGCTGGCCGGCCCGTTTTTAATGACGACCAAATAGGCTTTCGCTCCAGTAGGTCATCATGTGGTCATATATTCCGGCTTAGTCGGGCAATCATGAATGGTATAAAGCGAAGACAGCACACCTTCCTGACACAGAAGGACCCCTTATGGTTAATCTTAAAGGTACAGAATATGAGGAGATAACGCTTGAAGATGGGACTCCCCAGGGCTCAGGGCGGAGCTGTTACTTGAAGACGAGTCAAATGGTCAGCGTTTCACAATACGGTGACAACCTAGGTTTCTGGGCAATGGTTCCAATGTATGTTTGCTTTGGCGCAACGCGGTCCAAGTGCAGCTCGACCGCATATGCAACTGGTGCAACACTTGGAGAATCAAACTGAATCCAACAAAACACAGTTGTTTTAGTAGGGGTGCCTACAAGCCAAAATCTCTTAAACCCTTTTAATGGTTAGGTGAAAATTTAAAAGATTCTGACGCTGTCAGATTTGTAGGTCTATTTTTTTACTAAAAAAGCCACTTTGCGCCCTCACGTAGAGCATAATAGACAGCAAATGTGGAGTAGGTTTAATGCTCTAAAGGCTGAGTGCTTTACTAAGGACGGACCCAAAATAGAGACAGCCACACACCAATATTAAATTGTATGATATTCCCTGACTTCCTAAACTACGGCGCTCGAGCGCCATATTTTCCTACTTTTCCTTACCTTATCTGGTGACAAGAAATACACCGAGGAATGGATTAAATCGGATCAAACACAATACCTCGTCAGCAGATAAAGGTCATCCGAAAGAGGTTGAAAAAACTCAAAATCTTTCACAATCACATTATCTAGTGTCAACAAGTGTCTACAATGGTTTTAAAGATATGGATATATCAGTAATAATTTAAATTATTACTGCATGGGTGATGCACATCATAAAGCTCATTAAAACAGTAATATGTGTTATTAAAACAGTGTTTAATGTACGTTCTTGATTGTAGATATTAAGTGCTGCAAAAATTACAAAATCTTCGGACAGCTGTCGACAGCGCAGATAACACTAAAACATTCTTCAGTTAGCAAACTATCACCAAGACAGATACATGTACAAACATGGCTTTTCCGTATGGCCCTTACAGAGATATGAGTCGTGTAGGGTTAATATAAAAGAAGACAAATTAATCTAGCGGCAGTTCTAAAAATAACAGTTTTCATTAACTTTTATTTGAAAGGAATATATGACCGTATAATGCATGCCATTTCCTTTTTTGGCTGGTAACCAGGACACTGAATAACTTTGTACGAAGTACAATCATAAAATGATTGAAAACGTCAAAAGGAACAACGGCTGTACGCGAAAGACTAAAATGTCCGTGAATGACGATATTCTCTTACTAACGAGTCTTAATTTTGACCAGATTGGAATATAATCGGCCAGATGACCAGACTGGATTTATGAACGGTTAGATGTTAATTAATCACTATAGTTGAGCGTAGTCGATTATGACCACACCCCATGTATTTTACGTGACTCAGCTTTACGTGCAATGCATGTCGACCAGTGTTGCTGGTCTTGTTTAATATAAACAAACAATTGCAAACAGAACGTGAAACTGTATTTCAACTCAGCAAAGCATGTCAAATTAATAAGTGCATCTTGACAGGAAATACAGGGACATTGATATTTATGTATTCTCAGTGACGTTTGTCGGGCTCATCGACTTCACATACACGGACTCGTATAAAAACGAGTCTGTGACAGCTAAAAAATGACAAGATAAATTACTCTATGTGGCAGAAACATTTGACTAGTTAGCTACGTATGGTTGCTTGCTGTGGGTATTGATGAGGCAAAGTGGCTTGAGTGACCACGCCCGTTGATAGCGGCACATACGAAACAGACTCTGAGAGACATGAGCGGTATATTTATCAGTCAGGTTCCAAAGCACATTTAAGGTCATGTTTGTTATGGGTTCATAACTGAAATGAGATTTCAGTTATGGGGATCCTCTTATGGGAAAGCGTAGCAAGGGTATATAGGGATATTTGCAAAATAAACAGAGCAAATGGAGGCAATTAAGCAAATTTCTTACCAATAATGGCTAATAAACTGTTCTGGAGTAAAAATAAATTATGTAGAAGTGCTCTTATAAGGGAACTGTTTAGATTTCAACTCCTGTTGGTTTTTTAGCCTGCCATGCTGTCATGTTTATCTTTTGTCACATGACCCTGTCCTTGACCTTATTGATATGAGAATAGTTGTCCTCTGATAAATTGTCCCAAATAAATTATAGTCAATATTGTTTTCATAACTTCCATTGGCAAATTTGTTAAAACCTTAAAAGTTATAGCCATAAACTTATAAATGACTTATTGTAGCCATATATTATGATTTACTCATAAGTATTATTCATGAAATAAGTTTTTTTAATAGATTTATTAGCAATAAATTACTCTGGTACACTTGAGGTCAGGTCACAGGTCAGGTCATGGGTGACCAGAGTTCATGCCTCCGCAACATGGCTGTGTCAGTGATGGTCTTCTGCTCTTCTCTTCATGATAAAATGCTGTTATATCATATATAACATAAACAGGAGACTCCACATGTATGGAAACTGATATATAAAGGATATATAGGTAGAGTGAACATAGTTTATGCTGCATCTTATTCTTAATTACTCTTTTATTCTTTCCTTCTGATAAATCAGAAGGACCGCTACGATATTTAGTAAGAACATATTCAAGGCTGAGTATGGAGCCCGGGTCACCTGGTGTGTAATTCTCAGCCTTGCACCAAGGCAAAAGGTCATAGTTGACTGCCACATTCAGTCAATTTCTCGGTCATGCTAGTCTGGGGCTTTCTCGCCTGGCCAAGCCGGGCCGGCCCACGTGTGAACCCTGATATGTAGAAACACAGCGATCGTGGTTCTAGAGTCCTGTAACGTGTATACTGTGTATTATGTTAGGTTCTTTAGATTGTTCGGGGAATGGAAAGTTCTCGACTTGAGGTGAAAAGTCATAAAAAGGGGGCTGTGTTTTACAGCCGAGAGATAGGAGTGAAATAATCCAGCGGACACAGAAGAGTGTAAGTCAGTTTGTGGACCTTATCCGATAAGTGCTGCAGTTACAAATTTTCTTCTAAATTTGTGACGGATTTTATAAAGTCTTCAGTTTGCCTTTGGGATAACTATCCGAACTTTACTTTTGGATTACAACAAATTGATTTTGTGATTGAACTGGACTGTTATTCTCAGAAAAGATTTATGTGAACTGTTCGTATGGATAATATGCTTTAAAGGACTTTTTGTCGCTGTGACAGTGGTGGTATGCAGGTACTGTACACTATATTTATTATACTGTGAAATTGTATTGATTTGCTGTTGTACTTTTCTTAACTGTGAATTGTATTTATTTAGTGTATTGTAATGTAAGGGTTGTTTTTAGAATAAATTATAATTATTTGTAAACAAAAAAAAACAGACTTCTTTATTCGTTCCCCTAGACATTTCACGCTGCCTAGTGTTACAGAATCTGATTTTTTTGTCTCCACTACAGGATTTATGTTCGTCACGACTACGTGATCTGTTGATATTAGGTTCAGTAACATAAACTTTTTGGATCGTCCCGGAAGCTTAGTACTTTTGAAGATTTATTAGGCCTTGACCTAGACACATTGTTTATAAGATTACATATTGTTTACAATACATTGTTTTCAGGATTTACCTTAGTGTTTTTGTTGTTGTTGTTTTAACATCTTAACATGGCAGATTTCAAACCGGAGACATTTGTTGAGTATCCCGACCCTGATCAACTTGAACAGTTGACAAAGGAACAGTTGTTGCGTTTGGACAACACTTAGGGCTAGGTGTGAAAAAAGCTTTGAGAAAGCCTGATATCATTGCTCAAATCATGCAAGATCTAGATAGCAAAGGTTTAATTGAAGAGAGTGAAGTGGAAACATAAAAAACGACAGCCTTGCTATGCAGTTGGAATTATAAAAAGTTAGAAATGCAACATGAGCTAGCATTAAAAGAAAGGAAAGAACGGTTAGAAAGAGAAAGACAAGAAAAAGAAATTGAGTTAAAACGACTGGAATCAGAAAGACTTAAACCAGAACATGGACTACGTGCTACCCTAACTCACATGTTACTAAACACATAAGACTTGTTCGAACCTTTTCAAGAAAAAGAGGTTGATAAATATTTCTTACACTTTGAGAAGGTAGCTGAAAATTTAAAATGGCCTAAGGAAAATTGGACTATGCTATTACAAAGTGTATTGACTGGCAAGGTCAGAGAAATTGAAACAAAGCTTTCAGTAGAAGCCGCTGCTGACTATGACCAGATTAAACGGTTTATCCTAAAAGGTTATGAGTTATTTCCGGAGGCTTACCGCCAGAAATTCAGAAATTGGGAAAAGCGCAATGTACAGACCTACGTAGAATTTGCTATAGGACAAAAGAGCAGTTGTTTGATCCCTGGTGTAGTTCTGAAAATGTAATGAAAGAATATGACAATTTGCGCCAGTTGATTTTGCTTGAACAATTCAAGCGCTGCATTAACGCAGATGTTAAAACGTTTCTGGATGAGAAAAGTCCCGAATCACTTGACATTGCTGCTTAATTAGCTGATGATTATTTATTTACACACAAAATGTCCTTTACTAGCACATCAAACCATTCATTCACAAACAAGAATGTAAATCAGTATGGTCGAAAGAAGTTTAAAGGGCAGTCACACGGTTCTAGTAGTCCTGATAGTTCAGCAAGGTCCATTGCTACACCTCAGTCCACGTCCATTGTGTCTGAATCCAACCAAGGCAAGTTATTTTCAAAGAAAATCTGTAATTACTGCAAAAAGGAAGGTCATCTAAAATCTGACTGCTGAAAACTTGCAAATAAATCAAGGAGTAAACCCTCTGGTTTTGTTTCAAAATCTATGCATATGGTCGACGTTGGCGAGGCACGCGCAGTCAAGCAGCATTCTTATAGACTGAATCCAGAAATGCAAAAATATCTTCAAGATGAGGTTCAATATTTGCCGGACAATGATTTTATTGAACCTAGTAACAGTTACTGGAGTTCACCATGTATTCTTGTGCCAAAAACCTTATGGAAGTTACCGTACGTGCACAGATTATCGAAAACTGAACTCTGTCACCAAGACTTACACGTTCCCGATTCCGAGGATTGATGATTGTATTGATAGAGTCGGTAGCTCCAGATTTTTCTGTACCTTTTAAGTTAGCTGTAGATGCTTGTGATACTGCTGCTTGTGCTGTGTTGTCACAAGAAGGCAGTGATGGTATAGATCATGCAATTTGTGATTTTTCAAGAAAGTTTAATGCAAACTAGAAAAAAACTATTCCACTATTGAAAAAGAATGTTTGGCTTTTATTTTGGCGTTGCAACATTCTGAAGTTTATTTTACTTCATCTGGTAAGCCTATCATTGTCTTCAGTGATCACAATCCCCTCACGTTCATGAACAGGTTGAAGTGTAAAAATCAAAGATTGATGAGATATGTAGTTTGTTCTTACAGGATTACAACTATGAAATCAAACACATTAAAGGGAAAGACAATGTACTTGCTGATTGCTTATCGAGATGTTTATGAAATGTTGTAAACGAGATGTTTATGTTATGTTATAAATAAGATGATTTTTGAGATGATGTAGGGATTTAGTAATTGTGATCGCAAAAAGAAAGTTTTTTTAGAAAACTTTCTTTTTTTACAGGAGGGGGAGTGTTACAGAGGGGGTATCCCCTCCCATATTGGGATTTTTTTTAATATGCAATGTAAAGAGGATATTTTTAGGCAGTTATCACCCAAAAAATATGAGTTCCCTTATGTCTTTGCGTTTTATAGTCAAACTGTATAGAGATTCAATATTTAATACATGTATTTATATTTCTTCAAAATAAGGGTATAAAATTTTAGTCGTTTTCAATGCATGTTTAAATCCATGGCGCAAAGGCGCATGCATTTCCGTTTATAACTTGCAAAATATTATCTTATAAATGTAAATAATTGATATGTTGAAATCTTAATTTGTATTTGACCGGGGCCGTGGTTTCGACAGCACTCTGGACTCCTAAGTGCACAGATCGCGAGTTCGAGTACCGGTATTGCCAGAGGAGCCGTGAGATTGTTCATGATCAACCCCAACAGGGACCTGCTGCCTTGTAGTTGTTCTGTAGCTCTTGATAATTATCCTCATCCTCATATATTGAACTCGAAGGTAATAAACTGAAAATAACTTCAATAAAATCTTATTGCGAATTAATAAAAAGAAACATGAACATTAATTTAATATTTGGGAAATTAGATAAAATGAGAGACATTGCAGCTCAACGGGGGCGGCGCGCCCCCTCTGGATCCGCCACTGATAGCTAAGGCAAGTTAATATATATAGTATAATATATAGTACATAATATATAATATTTGACTAATTGAAATTCGAAAGAGACGGCCTGTACTTGATGCGATCGGCATGTTATGGCTTTGCATGTTAGCAAACACAGTCCACTTTACAGTTTTTGCCCGTGCGCGACAAATCCAAAAACAAATTGTAGTCCAAACTGGTCCATGCATGGACCTTAATGTCCCCTTTAGATGGACCTTACGGTCCCACGGGCCCAAAGTAAATTCCTTGTAGAACTTGCCGCAACAGATCTGTAGGATAGGTCCAGCGGGCGGGGGGAGACGGGAAATGACACGGAAAGCACAGGTCATGCATCGAGTCCAAGGCCTTAGTCATGCAATGTTTCAGACAGCGGGGACATGTATTACATTTTTGGGGCCAGGTCTGTCAGGGCCTTTCATGATTGACCGAAGTTGTGGCTCAGCGAAGCACCAAGTCCCACGCGATGTGTTTATGTTGACGCCTGTGTTCGCGCCAGGTTCAATTCTATTTACGCTCGTATATAGCAGTAAGCAATCGGTTTCAGGGCAATATTTTGCAGGTACCAATTTATTTAAAAGAGAAGACGCTATTTTCCGTGTTAATTCAAAATGCTTTATATGTGATTAGGCCTCTTTTACATTAGGCTACGAATGAAGAATTAAAAACAAAAGATCGTTTGTGAATGTACCAAGCCAGTGTAAACAACATTTCTATGTTATCCTCCCCCCCCCCCCCCCCACGATGTCTTTGACACAATTGCACGTCGATTAAATCGTAACTGGTCGTGTTCCATTTTCCGTTCCTTGCAGATCGTGTCTACTCGTGCCCAATCGTATCCACTAGTTACTTGTTTAAGTCCTTTGTATGTTGTCAGTTCGTCCTGTAGGTTCGACTCACCACTAGGTCGCGCCAAATAAATTGGTGCTGGTCTGTTAAATACTAACGTTTTTGTATGTCTTTTATACAACTTGAGTACCGAGTGTGCATGTGCAGATGCGGGGTGTCATGAATAGCGTTAATCTTCAGTCTGACTTCCAATTATTAAAGATCATGGAAACTATAACAAAGACACAGGTTGGTAGCATCATATGTAGCAATGCTGAAAGCTTTGGTGAAAGTGTTAGGCAAAAACCTGCCCCGTGAGGTTTTACTTTTCGAGGTTTGAAGCTGGCCTGCCCCGTGGGATTCTACTTCCCAAAGGCTTGAAGCTGGCCTGTCCTGTTAGGTTCTACTTCCCGGAATCTTGAAGCTGGCCTGTTCTGTAAGGTTCTTCTTCCCCGAGGCTTGAAGCCGGCCTGTCCCGTAAGGTTCTACTTCCCCGAGGCTTGAAGCTGGCCTGTCCCATGAAGCTCTACTCCCAGAGGCTTGAAGCAAGCCTATCCTTTAGGTTCTACTTCCCCGGGGCTTGAAGCTGGCCTGTCCCGTTAGGTTCTACTTCCCGAGGTTTGAAGCTGGCCTGTCCCGTTAGGTTCTACTTCCCGAGGTTTGAAGCTGGCCTGTCCCGTGAGGTTCTACTTCCCGAGGCTTGAAGCTGGCCTGTCCCGTGAGGTTCTACTTCCCCCTGCTTGAAGCTGGCCTGTCCCGTAAGGTTCTACTTCCCCGAGGCTTGAAGCTGGCCTGTCCCATGAGGTTCTACTTCCCAGAGGCTTGAACCTGGCCTGTCCCGTCAGGTTCTACTTCTCAGGAGTTTGAAGCTGGCCTGCTCCATGAAGCTCTTCTTCCAAGAGGTTTGAAGCTGGCCTGTCCCATAAGGTTCTACTTCCATAGGCTTGAAGCTGTCCTGGCCCATGAGGTTCTACTTCCCCGAGGCTTGAAGCTGCCCTGTGCCGTTAGGTTCTATTTCCCGAGGCTTGGAACTGGCCTGTCCCATGAGGTTGTACTTCCCAGAGGCTAGAAGCTGGCCTATCCTTTAGGTTCTACTTCCCCGGGGCTTGAAGCTGGCCTGTCCCGTTAGGTTCTACTTCCCGAGGTTTGAAGCTGGCCTGTCCCGTTAGGTTCTACTTCCCCCTGCTTGAAGCTGGCCTGTCCCGTAAGGTTCTACTTCCCCCTGCTTGAAGCTGGCCTGTCCCGTAAGGTTCTACTTCCCCGGGGCTTGAAGCTGGCCTGTCCTGTTAGGTTCTACTTCCCGGAATCTTGAAGCTGGCCTGTCCCGTTAGGTTCTACTTCCCGAGGTTTGAAGCTGGCCTGTCCCGTTAGGTTCTACTTCCCGAGGCTTGAAGCTGGCCTGTCCCGTGAGGTTCTACTTCCCCCTGCTTGAAGCTGGCCTGTCCCGTAAGGTTCTACTTCCCCGAGGCTTGAAGCTGGCCTGTCCCATGAGGTTCTACTTCCCAGAGGTTTGAACCTGGCCTGTCCCGTCAGGTTCTACTTCTCAGGAGTTTGAAGCTGGCCTGCTCCATGAAGCTCTTCTTCCAAGAGGTTTGAAGCTGGCCTGTCCCATAAGGTTCTACTTCCATAGGCTTGAAGCTGTCCTGGCCCATGAGGTTCTACTTCCCCGAGGCTTGAAGCTGCCCTGTGCCGTTAGGTTCTATTTCCCGAGGCTTGGAACTGGCCTGTCCCATGAGGTTGTACTTCCCAGAGGCTAGAAGCTGGCCTATCCTTTAGGTTCTACTTCCCCGGGGCTTGAAGCTGGCCTGTCCCGTTAGGTTCTACTTCCCGAGGTTTGAAGCTGGCCTGTCCCGTTAGGTTCTACTTCCCCCTGCTTGAAGCTGGCCTGTCCCGTAAGGTTCTACTTCCCCCTGCTTGAAGCTGGCCTGTCCCGTAAGGTTCTACTTCCCCGGGGCTTGAAGCTGGCCTGTCCTGTTAGGTTCTACTTCCCGGAATCTTGAAGCTGGCCTGTCCCGTTAGGTTCTACTTCCCGAGGTTTGAAGCTGGCCTGTCCCGTTAGGTTCTACTTCCCGAGGCTTGAAGCTGGCCTGTCCCGTGAGGTTCTACTTCCCCCTGCTTGAAGCTGGCCTGTCCCGTAAGGTTCTACTTCCCCGAGGCTTGAAGCTGGCCTGTCCCATGAGGTTCTACTTCCCAGAGGCTTGAACCTGGCCTGTCCCGTCAGGTTCTACTTCTCAGGAGTTTGAAGCTGGCCTGCTCCATGAAGCTCTTCTTCCAAGAGGTTTGAAGCTGGCCTGTCCCATAAGGTTCTACTTCCATAGGCTTGAAGCTGTCCTGGCCCATGAGGTTCTACTTCCCCGAGGCTTGAAGCTGCCCTGTGCCGTTAGGTTCTATTTCCCGAGGCTTGGAACTGGCCTGTCCCATGAGGTTGTACTTCCCAGAGGCTAGAAGCTGGCCTGCCCCGTATGGTTCTACTTCCCAGAGGCTTAAAGCTGAACTGCCCCGTTAGGTTCTACTTCCCCGAGGCTTTTAGCTGGCCTGTCCTGTTAGGTTCTACTTCCCAGAGGCTTGAAGCTGGCCTGTCCCGTTAGGTTCTACTTCCCAGAGGCTTGAAGCTGGCCTGTCCTGTTAGGTTCTACTTCCCAGAGGCTTGAAGCTGGCCTGTCCCGTTAGGTTCTACTTCCCAGAGGCTTGAAGCTTGCCTGCCCCTTGCGGTTCTGCTTCCATGAGGCTTGAAGCTGGTGTTTCCCTTCGGCATCTACTTCCCCGGTGCTTGAAGTTTATTCCGTTGGGTTCTGCTTCCCTGCTTTCATTATCAGTCAATGTCACCAATGAACATCACGAACAGCACGCGGTGGTATTGACTGATAAGGTGACGTGTGAACATTACGAACAGCACTTGCTGGCATTGATGTAATAACATAACGAACAGCAAGTGTTGGCATTAACTGATGTTGTGACGTGAATACGTAACGAACAGCACGTTCTTGCATTGATTGATGTTGTGACGTGATATCATAACGAACAGCACCCAGAGGCATTGACTGATGTTGTGATGTGATAACATTATGAAGAGCAGGTGCTGACATTGACTGATATTGTGACGTGATAACATTACGAACAGCACGTGTTGGCATTGACTGAGGTTGTGACGTGATAACATTACGAATGGTATGTTTTAGCACGGCCTGATGCTGTGACGTGATAAAATTACGTGCGGCATGTGTTGGCATTGACTGATGTTATGACGTGTTAACACTATGAACTGTATGTGGAGGCACGGACTGTTGTTGTGACGTGATGACATTACGAATGGTATGTGTTGGTACGGCCTGATGCAGTGACGTGAAAAATTACGAGCTATACGTGTTGGCATTGACTGATGTTGTGACGTGATAACATTACGAATGGTATGTTTTGGCACGCCCTGATGCTGTGACTTGATAACATTACGAGCGGTATATGTTGGCATTGACTGATGTTATGACGTGATAACACTGCGAACTGTATGTGCTGGTAAGGACTTGTGTTGTGACGTGATAACCTTACAAAAGGTATGTGTTGGCACTGACTGATGTTGTGACGTGATAACATCACGAGCGGAATGTGTTGGCACTGACTGATGTTGTGACGTGATAACATTACGAGCGGGATGTGTTGGCACTGACTGGTGTTGTGACGTGATAACATTACGAATGGTATGTTTTGGCACGGCCTGATGCTGTGACGTGATAACATAACGAGCGGAATGTGTTGGCACTGACTGATGTTGTGACGTGATAACATTACGAGCGGAATGTGTTGGCACTGACTGATGTTGTGACGTGATAACATTACGAGCGGAATGTGTTGGCACTGACTGATGTTGTCACGTGATAACATTACGAGCGGTATGTGTTGGCATTGACTGATGTTGTGACGTGATAACATTACGAGCGGAATGTGTAGGCACTGACCGGTGTTGTGACATTACGAATTTGACGGGAGCCTGGTATAAAATATTACAAGACATCAAGGGTCATATTGTCATTGTATCATGTTGTCTCGGACAACAAGAGAACTTCTATCCGGCTGAGTCTTTGTTATTAACCCAGGGCTATTACTGCCCAGGGTATGCAAGGCCTAATAACACCAAAATTGGATACTTGAGGCTTCGGCTGAAAAAGAAAATGTGTGGTCTCATCTTTGCTGTTGGCGTACATGGTATGATCAGTGAGAGTATTTCGGGAGACTGATAAATCGACAGCAATTACCAGCAAGTGTAACCTAACATGCATAAGTACAGTGTAATACATATATAACTGGCAGAACTATAATAAGACGGAAAGGTACGTACACATTCAGAATTACAATTTATATTTATATATATATATATATATATTTATTTATATATATACACACACATATTATGTACATCTATATGTATGTAACATGTCACAGTGACATATGTTACAGTGAATGTATGTTTACCAGGAAATACACGTATTTTTTAAACTCTCCTTAAATACGTGTTAATTCTAACTCACCCTGTAACTCCATGTATTTACTGAAAATTCTAGGAAATACGTGTATTCAGGGCTGGAAATTGCACACATTTACTGATATGAAAAGCATTGATAATAATCTGTTTTCCTTACATATTTATTTACCGATATCGTGAGAATTTATGATAACGATCGAGCCTCTGACACGTGCCAGTTGTGCACATGCGTCATCTAAACACATATCTCTTTATATTCTGAATATATTTTTAGATTTAAAAAGGATATGTTTCGCCGTTTGATAATTATCAACATAATACGTACAATAATTCGTAAACATTTTCAGTGAAAAAAGCTACTTTGCAAGCAGGTAATAGCTATTAAAGTCCCTTAAATTGTAGCTTTCCTACACTGGACTTCATGCAGCTGCTAATTAACATCATCTAGGAGGATAAAGTGATCAGCGTTTTTACAAATTAGTGTTTTCCCCTCTCCTTGTGTTTATATTATAGGTTGTGATAGGAGGCCTCTTCATTGACGTCTGAAGACATCTTTATATCCGAGGTGCTAAGATTAAAGTGGTGTCCATCCCATTTCCTTTATTATTTCTTCTACACATTATAATTCATTGCAGTTATTCAGTAGTGCTATATCACAAAAGCTATCACGGTTTGGAGCAACTGCTTTCATAGATAGTCTGTTTCAATATTTTTTTAGCCCTGTACAGCAACTATGTTATCAGTGTTATCATATAATTTTATACAACTCCTGCCTTCCCTGAAACCCTTTGGTAAGCTATGGTTTGACGACATTACTAGTTATTCTTTGGACGTGCGAATCTTGTTTTTTAGTTCTCTGAATCATCCAGTAAATTAAAATCGATGTTTGCATTTTCTCTTCCGTCATCTTGGATAAACGGTGGCCATATAAAAACTAGGGTTATATATCACTCAAAAACTGTCCTTTAAGATAAGGGTTAGGCAAGAACTATCTGAAAATCCACAATAAAAAACTTTTCTTGTTTGATTCTAGGGATTTTTCCCCTGTAGAATCAATTTCCGCTACTGCTAAAAATGTTGTAATGTACATATTAATATTAGATAATTTATATAAATTTGCATATTTGAATGAATTAATGGAATTAATTATATAATGAATCAATCTAATAAATACTTGGCTTTTTATAGAAAGAGTAAAGCATTTCAGATACAAAATATTCAAATTTGATCAGATAAAACGTATGTCTATATGCAGATAAATTAGACGAATTATTGAGATCAAAGTAGCATCTTCTTATCTTTTCATAAGAACATCATGGTGACGGAATCAGTTGCTAAATGATTCACTTATGAGCAGTAATATGTGAATTTTTTTAATTTTAAAGTTTATTTACATATTTGTGTCATTTATTTACTAATTTGCATATACATTTGCATTTATTTTTCCAGTTGGAATAGCGATGCTGATTTTATTTTTTTAAATGTATGTAATTTATAAGCATATACTAGTATTCAGTGTGCTTAAATGGTTTGTTTATATACTTGGGTAATTGGTCATCCCCTTGGATTAGCCAATGAATAAACAGTTATTATACAATAATTTCCATAACTACTTTGCATATTAAATGAGCCAAGGGTCGAGTCATGATTTTCGTGGAAGTTAATATGCTTATTATATAATACGGCATCCATTGGTTATCTATATGTCAAGGTGTCAAGTTGCCGCGATTTAATTGGTCGTACCCTCCTGTAGACCACAGAATATATAATAAGTTAATCTGCATATGAGAGGACAGACGGTCAAATAATGATCACCATGTCTTTGTTTGAAATAAACACTCAGCATATACATCCAAGGGCCTTTACGTTAAAAAACTCTATTTGCATGATATAAGTAAAGAAAACATTGTACCACTTAAATAAACTTTGCACCAGTTTAAGGAAATATTTAATTTATGCTCCAGTATTATACCAAAAGTTAGCGGTTAAGAGATGTAGGTTGCCAAACTCATATCTTTTGATGTCTTAATAGCTGAAAGAGAATGATTATTTTATCCTTTCAGGTTTAAGGGTTGTGTAGTATACGCCTTTGGTCATGGTCTTTTATTTCGATTCTTCTCAGGGCAACAGATAATCATACCAGATATCAATAACATTAATTATTGATTCTTGTCAAAAATTAACGATTATTATATGTGTCCTCTTGCATTAATTGATATATCTGGGTTATATAACACGCCAGCACTTATATTCACCCATGTGTATGAATAAAAAAAGTCTTAAACGGTTAAATATAATATGCGGATAAATACTTTATAGTTTTGATTTTTTTTGCTTCCTTACCCTGACTTTTTTAATCTATTTCAAATCCTTATCTTAATACCTGATATTGAAATTGCTATAGAGTATGAATTTCGTACATCCTTAGTTAATCTTTGGAAACTGAACTGTTGTGGAGAAATGGTCAAGTACATGTCCATTTTGTCAAAGTTTGCAGCGTTCTTTTAATCATGAAGTATACTTCTTTAACGATAATTAATATTTACGCAATAGTTTCATCACCTAAATATTTTATTAGATACAGGCTGATACATAATGTGATCACATTTGCAAACACTTATTCATTACTAGTATGAAAGTGTTAGTGGTGGGCCGATCATCGAGTTTCATCGAAAGTCAGTCGGTTTGCTGCCACTTTCAAGCGCTCGATTACCAAAGGCAACTTTCGATTTCATCATAATAATGATTGAAAAATTTAATCCTTTAATTTGTCAGATTGTGTCTTTATACGTGGAAGGATCGTTACACTCGTGCGCGAGAGGAGAATACCGGCCTGGGAAACGCAGGTACAGTTTCACAGATAAATTGCATATTTCTTTGATAATTGCATATATTTGAACCGATGATCGATTATGAAAAAGGAACCGACTTCTTCCACCACTAGAAAATGTACGCTAAATCACGTTAAAATAAATTTGTTATTTTATTTATCAAATAAATGATAAGTAATACATGATTTCATATTAATAGGCAAGACATCTCTTTATAAATTGTGCAAAATGATGTCACAGTAAATAGTAAATGCAAGCGACCTTGGGCTATAGAGAGAGGACCATTATATAACTGCCTCTTTTAGATTTTTTCAGGTTCTGATATATATACATGTACGTATGGACTTTTATATGACGAAAAAATATGCACTCGCGTATACATTATAATGAAATCCGAATATGACGTGTAGGGTATACATTAAATACATTTGTTACAATGTGTACAGCAAACTGTAAACTGAAAGTTTATATTTCTGTAACATGTGACGTCATAATATGTATAATTTCAGGGCATATCTTCTAGCCTGTCAAAATTAATTAACTCTTATAGGTGATATGTAGTAGTCTTTTATCCTAAAACACTGGCACCCTTATATTTCTATATATCTTCAAGTGGCGGTAATATATAATACGTCAATTTCATTAACAACTTATCAACCTTGTCAGTGACGTTTACTCAAATACCGCTTTTTTTGTCATTTGTACGCTAAATGAGTGCCCCATATCTAGCAGCACCCGTCACTTTATTGAGTTCTATTACTGTTCTTGCTCAGATGGTTCACATTGTTATCATTCTTTGACCTGATTGGCCTATTACTTAGATGCGGAACAATCATTTTCGTTAAACTAGATTATTTTATTGCAAGATAAGCCCTGTTAATATGCCCAATGTCAATCACGCATACTTCAGTACAACTGGAAAGAATATCATATTCATTCACTTTCAGCCAAACATCACACGAAAATGAGCTGGCTTTCTCTGTTCCTTGTTTATATAAATTAATGCTGTTGTGCATGAATTAAAATATTCCTTTAAATCGGTGGATCAAGTTAATTGATAGGGTACATGTTAAATCTTGGCTTCTCTCTCACCCCTTTACATCAATTACGATTGGATATATTAATTTTCGCCAAACACCCAACAACTGATCATCATTCGAACAGCTGGTCTTTACATGTGCATATTACTAAATTATTTATTAGCTAGACATTTTAATTGGAAGCAGAAAGACCATTAAATCACAAGGAATAAATACATTCAAATGACATAATTTCTTTTATTTTTCCAATCAGCATCGCGAATCAAATATGGTATTTATCTATATTTTTATATGCAAAATATTTAATAAATTAAAGATATATAAATATGCTTTCAAAATTTAAAGCATCACATATTATGGCTAATAAGTGAAATAATAAGCAACTATTAAAATAGCCGTGAATTGAAATAATTAGCAGTTGTTTAAGTTTTAATGTGCTAATGAAAAGATCACTACCTTTAATCTCATTTGGTCATTACATATGCAAATTAGCTAATTGTTAATTCACTAGACCCATTGGAAATATGAATGCAAATGTTCAAATATATGAACATTAGTTAATAAATGACCTAAATACATGTATGTAAATTAGCTTAAAATTAAAAATAATTATTACATTATTTCGGTTAATAAGTGGATATAGTACAGACAATCATTAAATTATTAAGCAAATATTTACGTTATGATGTTCTAATGAAAAGACCACTACCTTAAATCTGAATTATTTGTATTATTGGCATAATTTATCTGCATTTTATTACATAAAAAAAATTATATAAACATACGTTATAGCTAATCTAATTTGAATATGTAGTTTCCCAAATACGTAATTCTTTCTATAAAAAAAGCCAAAGAATCAATAGATTTATTTAATTCATAATTAATTCCACTAATTCATTCAAACATGCAAATCTATGCAAATTATCTTGTACAATATGCACAGTAGAACATTTTTGGTAGCAAAAACTGATTCTACGTTAAAAAAAACCAGGGTTTAATATGACCGCTGTTCATCCAAGATGGCGGAGGAAAAAATTGAAACATCCATTTTTAGCTACATAATGATCCAAAGTTATGAAAAAGTTTGTTTGCAAAATTTATATAAAATTTCGACAGATTGACTCAACCGTATACATTATAAAAGGAGGCGCTTACCGTGGCGTTCTGTAGTCTATGCATGAAGGTGGAGAAAAACCACCGACCTTGTTAACTACTATCTCCTCTCATATGGCCACGCCGGGATCTTAACCCGGGTCGCCAGAGATGAGAGCCTAGCTTTTTACCACTCGACTGTTGGATGATCTTTTAACCTTTCCCATTAGTCCTGGGGCTGAGGGGGTCCTATGTGTAATCATATGTCCCCTAATTTTGACTTCTGATCCAGGTAGGACACCCTTATGGAAGTAAAAAAAACTTGGGTAGACATCCTGGATCGTGGGCAGAAAGGGTGAAATTCAAAATGGCGTCCAAGATGGCCGCCGAACCATTGAATTATATATAACTCAAAAAATAATTGAGGTAGGGGAATGATTTTGGTGTCTTTGCCTATGTTTTCAAGGTCAAGGAATCTATTGTAACCATTTCCAAGACAATTGGTTTCGGTGATATTCAATATGGCTGCCAATATGGCCGCCGTACCATAAGATCATACATAACTCAAAAAGTAATTGAGGTAGGGGAATGATTTTGGTGTCTGTGCCTATGATTTCAATGTCAAGGAATCTATTGAAACCATTTCCAAGACAAAACCGTATTTTGTTACGGTGATATTCAATATGGCTGCCAATATGGCCGTCGTACCATAAAAATCATACATAACTCAAAAAGTAATTTAGGTAAAGGAATGATTTGGTGTCTTTGCCTATGTTTTCAATGTCAAGTAATCTATTGAACCCATTTCTAAGATATTACCGTACTTGTTTACACTAGATATAATATGGCCGTCAATATGGCCGCCGTACAATAAAATAATACATTATTTAAAAAGTAATTTAGGTAAGGGAATGATTTTGGTGTCTTTGCCTTTGTCTCAATATGGCTGCCAATATGGCCGCTGTACCATTGAATTGCATATGACAAGCCAAAAAATCAAGGTAGGGGGTTGATTTTGGTGTTATCGTCTACGTTTTTAGGGCCCAGGAGTCTCTTTTAATTATTTTCAAGACTATGCAGTTTCTGGTTAAGGGGATTTTTAATATGGCGGCAAAGAGAGCAACTAATGAATCATTGGATCATGTATGACAATCCAAGGAATTAAAGTTGGGGTTGATATTCTAATTGTCTTAGCCTATGTTTTCAGGGCCAAAGAATCTATTTTAACCTTTTTTCATGACAATACCGGATTTGGTTATCGTGATATTCAATAATGCTGCCATTACGGCCACTGTACCATTGCACCATGTCTGACTATCCAAGGCATTAATGTAGGGGATGATATTTCGATGTCTTGCCTATGTTTTAAGGGTTAAAGGATCTTTTGAAACTATTTTGAAGACAATACCGTATTGGGTTATGGTAAAATTCAACATGGTTACCATTATGACTAGCAATATACCAGCTGCACAATTGAATTATGAGTAACTCACTAAAGAATCGAGACGAGATTGATTTTGTTGTCATTTTCAATGGTAAAAAAGTACCAAAATCATCATCGGGCCCGTATCTGCTCAGGCTAAAGTGGAATTTAATATGGCTCCGGCCATGTCATTGAATCATCCAAAATTCACCAAGGAATGCAGCTTGGTGATTGATTTGGGGGTCTTCAAGGTCAAGGTTTCTCTTGAAATTATTTGGTTGATAAAGTATTTGATAATGACGAAATTAAGTATGGCTGCCAATATGCCTTAGTGTCTTAACATTTAACGTAACATCCTTAGAACTCAAGCTACATTGACAAATAGTTGATTATAAGTTTTTGATGTTAAGAAATTGATGAAATCAACATATATCAACGGATAATACGTATTTCCTTCATGCAAGTTTCATATCTAATGGGTACCAAGTCTATCACCTTATTCAGGTTTATTGTGTGCAACCTTCCACATTTCGAATTTTACATAGGTGCGTTTTACTTACTTGAAATTCGCAGAATATGAAGCAGGGATGTCTCTGCTTCCTGCATGACCATAAACACTAGAAATACTAGTGTATGCCTTTTAGAATGCTTTAAGGTACGGCCCTGGTTAGAATTGTTTGTTAGTGGTAGATCATGAAGTGAAGTTCATGTTCGTTGATGCTACATTGTGTACCGCAAATGATCGACAGTTGCTATGATTTCCACGGGTTAGTACCTGAACAAGGTACTAACATAAGCTGGCCGACTCTTCTGTCGGATCATGAATTGAAATATACCTCATTTTTGACTCCAGTTCTCCCTCTGAGCCACAGTTCATTCAATACACTTGACACAAACAGATGTGAAAGAACAGTACAAGTACAATCACATCTGTTTTACAAGCGATGATAACGATCTGTTTCAGCTAATTTCTTAGAGAGGACAAGAGGAATGATTGGGACATCCGCCTCTTCATGATCAGAGACTAATTCAGGATGATGTGTGAACGATTCATTTTCTGACCGACTGTGTCTTAAGGGAAATATTAAACAACCTGCACTATTCTAGTGTAAAAAATATTTCACGGTTTAATTTTATCGTTTGATGATGGAGAGAAACTGTCCAGATCCCTTACATGTTTGGTGTCCAGAGAAATATTGCTAACAAGAACAGGAGTTTTCAATTTGCGCCTTTGTCTTTCACAGATACCTTAATATAAGAGTAAGAATGTTGTGCATTTTAACACATATCCCAGCACCATGCCCAGGAATTGTTCAAATAGTTCCCTAAAAGTGGTAACACTGATTTTTATTAATTATGTCATGACACCAACAACACAGCCTGTTGGCATATGCGATTGTTCCACTGGCAGAACATCTTTTACTCTGAATAAGTCTCAAGTTCTGTCATTTTTTCATGTTTGTTGTTCTTTTAGCTCAGCAGACTGTACGTCATTTGCCTAGGCAAATATTATTAAAAACAAGAAATAAGGTCACTGTGATTTATATTCTACCGGCTATAGGAAAAAAAAATTATTTGTGCACCTGAATGTCAGATTGGCACTTATAGTATCTAATAGGTCCAGAATCCTCTAACGCAACATAGGAGCTTCTGGAAATATCTTCAAGGAAATCTAAAGTTAATTCATCATGACATATATTCTGCAAGCTACAGGGCTAAAAATTGATCTTGAATACCCAGACAGTCAGACTGGGTTCAATTGGTGTCCGTAAACCCTAGAATATTTTAACTAACATCCAGGGACGATCTGGGCAATTCTCCTTTGAAGCCTGAAATTAGGCTCTAATATAACATCCAGAGAGGTCCTTCGAAAGTTTTTGTCGAATCCCTAAACTAAGGTACAAATCATTACAGTTTGACCTAGAATCTTCTCACATAAAATTTTGGTCCACCCTAAATCTCCATCAACAATTGAAACTGGGTCATGGTGATCTGTATTTTGTGAGCTACAAGCAGCAAATCTAATTTTGAGCACCCAGAAAGTCAGACAGGGCATCAGTCTTAAATGTTTGATATAAAAAATGTCTTAGCTAAAGGGAGGTCATTGTAATGTCTCCTTGGACATAAAAAATAAAGTCAATGGGACATATGTTCTCCAAGACTTGTGAAAGAACATGATTTGAGCACACAATATGTTAGATGTACATGAATTTTAGCAGTTTTCAAATATACTTATATTTGCAGCTAATGTTCACTAACACCAAAACCAAAATAAAAAAACAATTTTCTTGAAAATAATTTCAAGAATCCTAGACATTGAAAACGTAGGCAAAGATACCCTACTGAATCCCTAACCTTTAATCCTTGTCTTATCAGAAATGACTCAACTGTTAAGAAGCCATATTTGCAGTCATATTGAATATCACCATAACCAAATACACTATTGTCTTGGAGCTGGTTTCAGTAGATTCTTTGACCCTGACAACAGGGACAAAGATACCAAAATCAAACCCCTACCTCTATTCCATGGAGTGTCATACATGTTCAAATGTACAATGGCCATATTGACAGCCATATTAAATATCCCAAGAAACAAAAACAGTATAGTCTTGAAGATAATTTAAATAGTCTCCTGGGCCCTGAAAAACTTAGACAATAACTCCAAAATCAACCCCCTACCTTGATTCCTTGGCTTGTCATATGCGATTCAATGGTACAGCGGCCATATTTGCAGCTATATTGAATATCGCCGTAACCAAATACAGTACTGTCTTGGAAATGTTTTCAATAGATTTCTTGACCCTGAACACATAGGCAAAGACACCAAAATTATTCCCCTACCTCAATTACTTTTGTATTATGTACGATTTAATGGTACGGCGGCCATAAATGCAGCCATATTGAATATCTCCGTAAACAAGTACGGTACTGTATTGGAAATGGTTTCAATAGATTTCTTGACCCTAAAAAACAGGCAAAGACACCAAAATCATTCCCCTACCTCAATTATTTTTTGAGTTATGTATGATTTTATGGTACGGCGGCCATATTGGAAGCCATATTGAATATCACCGAAACCATATACGGTATTGTCTTAGAAATGGTTTCAATAGATTTCTTGACCCTAAAAACATTGGCAAAGACACCAAAACCAATCCCCTACCCCAATTACTTTTCGAGTTATGTATGATTAAATGGTTCGGCAGCCATCTTGGACGCCATCTTGAATTTCACCCTCTCTGCCCGCGACCCAGGATGTCTACCCAAGATTTTTTACTCCTCTAAAGGTGTCCTAACTGGATCAGAAGTCAAAATTAGGGGACATGGGATTGCAAACAGGACCACTCAGCCCCCGGACTACATGGAAAGAAGATAGATGGAAGGATTATTCATGAAGGGTTTGTTTTAATTAAAGACAATCATACCACATTTCTTGACATGGCTACTTCCTCAGCAGAGTTTTTTTTGGCAACTGATACCGTTCACGTCCTCATTACGTTGGCAGTGCATATGATTAACCTTGTATAACGAGCAAATATGGCGTTCCCCCACACTTCCGTTTGGATCTAACATCCATCCAATTACGTGCTAATTAATCTATTTTTGAAAACCCTTACAGTGTTCTTTCATTAAGCCATTCCACAAATTAGGTTCTTGAAAACCAACCATGATTATAAAAGCTAGAAAAATATTTTAAATCAAACACGTCGCGTGCATGTTCCATTATTTACAAATTATACAATTGGAACCTATATTAAGGCTGAGTGCCCGTTCCATCAGTGCGTAATCCTTAGGCCTAGTACAATGTTGTCTTTAAACATGTGTATATTTGTTTGGGATACATTTATCATTCATGTATGATAAAAATGAACACACGTGAGTGTACCTGTAGGGTTTGCAGTTTGATATCAGCTGACTGTGGAGGACATAACCCACGTAGCCGTGGTATGCGCTGACATATCCTTCCTTCTTCGACAGACGTCCATGAACAATAATTACATAAAGGTTTGTGAAGAGACTGCACCCGTCTGCACATCCATGTTGGGAACTTCCCGTTGGTTAAACTTCCAGCGGGGCAAGGGCTATACAGCTTGTCGACTACATTGCAAAGTCAACGCCCAAATAAAAACACTTCCCTTCAGGTACCAAACACACCGACATCTTATTTTAAGCATGACACAGCACTGATCATGATAAAGGACATGTTAATAGATCATAACTATTGACCTATACCAAGACTGAGATGGACTTCACATCAGTCTCTGTACAGGACACGACCAAGCTATTTGATAGGACAGTACTTAGGACATCTTGGTAGCCAAAGCAGAGGACAAGCCGAGTAGCCAAGCCAAAGGAGACCAGCTAAGACTCCAGATACTGGCAGCAGAAAGACAGACATGGCTAGATCCACTGTCATGTTAAGACAATACAGAGCATTAATTTTGGGTGTGTGTGTCGCTGGGCCAAGCAGGTCAAGCCCTGGTAGGCTGCCTTGGCGCATGCGCGTGCCTTAATTGGGACTTGTTCTTCTTATCCTTCTGCTTCACAATGGCCGTTGGTGTGGCGTCGGTACTGTTGTTCTCCTGCTGCTTAAATGTGGTCGGCATTGAACTCGTGAACTCGGATTTTCCTGGCTATATTTACTTTCGGGCTTTGGACATCCACAAACCCCTAAGTTGAGCCTGTTGGTTAATGATTACCTTAGTTATCTCCTCGAGCTGGCTGGGCTCTGGTGTTTGCCTATAATAACAGTGCATGTAAAACACCACTTATCCCTCATCCAGTGTTAGTTTAAAAGGCTATGGATGACAGTCATCTGAGAAAATCAGAAGAAACTAGAGAGCACTCCTAGAGCGCAACACCTGCATCTGCATCCACCTCTAAATATAATCAACCCAAACCTCATAATTTCACATTCATTCATATAAATTCACTGAAAACATGAGGTGGTATCGACTATTTACATACTTTAAAACAAATACACACAATCATCCACACAAACGTGTATGTATTGTTACAGGTGTCTTTTTTATTATGTTTCGTGTTAGGCTCAAGCCCTGGGCGTCAATTGCTATTGCGTGTAGAGACACAGCGCTCGGTGTAATCCGTACTGGGTGAACCCTGACGTGCTAATCTGGAATTTTCTGGGATGTTCGCGCTCTATGAGCGCGTGTCTTGTATTGTTCTTTGGGCGCGTGTGTATTAGGTATTGTTGTGTTCTTTGGATTGTTCGTGAAATAGAAGTTTCGAGGCTTTGGGGTGAGAAGCTATAAATTAAGGGCTGTGTTTAGAGCCGGGGGAGGAGAGAGAGAAATATTCCAGCGGACACGGAAGAGTGTGAGTCAGTTTTTGGACCTTTCCGATAATTGCAGCATTTATAGATATTCTTCGAACTTTATAACAGATTTTATTAGGTCTTCAGTTTGCCATTGGGACTACTAACAGAACTTTACTTTTGGATTACAACAGATTGTTTCGGGATAACATTGGACTATTATTCTCTAAGAAGATTAACGTAAACTGTTCATCTAGATTATATGTTTTAAAGGACTTATTGTGCTGTGACAGTGGTGGTATCCAGAAAAGCCTAGGATCTGAACACTCTGGTACTGTACACTTTATCTATTATACTGTGTAATTGATTGTATTGATTTACTGTTATACTGTTGTTATACTGTGTAATTGTATTGATTTAGTGTATTGTAATGTTAGGGTTATTTTAAAATAAATTATAATCATTTGTTAACAAAGAACCACTGACTTCTTTATTCATTCCCCTAGACATTTCACGCTGCCTAGTGAAACATAATCTGATTTTTATTTAATTTGTCTCCGTAACAAAATTTATGCTCGTCACGACTACGTGATCTGTAGGTTCCGTAACAGTATGTATATATATATATATATATATATATATATATATATATATATATATATATATATCAGGATATTAAGAAAAAGAGTCCTGAACTTCAGGGGTTGAGAGTTTTATAAGTAATGCATGTAAGTTATGCCATGTTGTGTTGACACATGTATGACAATAGTATGTATAAGAACTTCGCTAGTTCCAATTAAAGTGTACTGATACACAGAGGGGTCGAGGATCCCTATTAGCTCGGTGGTAGAGCAGTGGGAAGGTCACGGGTTCGATTCCCATACGGGGTGGTCCGACTTTTTCTGTGTATTCTTGTTCAATATGTAAGTTGCCCGTAGTTGTTGTGTAAAAGATATGAACGTTTGTGAAATTGCATTGGCCCAGGGTTCACCTTCCTGTATTTATGACAAGCATAAGTTTACACGGTGCAATTTGCTATATCCAGTGCTGAGTACTGCATGATGCCCGCGGCGGTTGGTGTCAAGTGTCATCTGGGTACAGCTCACTGGGTACAGGTATGAAGAAATCTTGAGCCGGGGTAACTATAGGTACATCTTTTTCACACAAAAAAACCCATAATATTCAGCTCAGTTGAGTTCGATACCTTGCTGTGTACAGAATGGTTTTCAGGTCTACTAATAAGGAATTGATCAAGTCTTTCTTCGTGGGAAAGGGATGGTGAGGGGCACGCATAGCAAGATGATTTTCAAGGAAAGGGTTATATCTAAGTTATGTGAATATGGTAATCAATTTCTTTCAAAGAACTTATTCAGTTGATCCGCGAGCTGGGCCTGGACCAATGACTGCAAGAACCGAGGCGAACAAGGGTTACACTGAAGAGAACATTCTCAAGAAGACAATCCGGGTACCCAAGTGTTACAGAGGAAAATTGTCAGTAACCTGGGGATATGCCAAACATCAGTACATCTTTTTACAAAAGATGATGAAAATGATAACATACAGGCACTCTCCAAAACATTGTGTACCCATTTTACTACAAAGTGAATTTACATGCTCTTGCAGCACTGTAATCTAATATAGACCATGTTAAGTAGCTCTATCTGTCTGGAAATGAAAACCCTGTTGGTCACCAATCTCACCATAGGTAACATTACACTACTTGCAAAACTCACCCCACTTTGGTTTATTTAGAAGGTTATATAAACTTTGTATTTCAGGGGGTCTATGGCGATTATTATATGATGCTTATTGTGACATGTACAGTGCTTTTTTATTTGAAGGTAACATGTCTCTGGTTTCCTGTCAAACAATCAGTCCGTCAAGGTGGCGTGTTATTTCCTTTATTTTTCCTAGTATTCATGGATCGTGAACTTAGACATCTGCGCAAGTCTAAATTAGGGACCCACTTAGGAACCATATACCCTGGATGTCCTGTGCTAGCCGATGACATTTTTTTATTGACACCATCTCGAGCAGGGTTGCAAAAAATGATTGATTTGTGTTGGGACTCCAGCTGTGCATGAAGATTTAATGTTAACCCATTGAAAACAGTTGCAGTTGTTTTTATGTGAAAATGACCGGACGTACACAAAAAAAATGAAAAGCTTAGAAGGTGTAGATTGGGTTATCACGATCTTGAAGAGAAGCGTGAAGTCAGACATCTAGGCATTTTATTACATGGAGGCCTAAAAATTAATTGACGAATTGAGGATGCGTGCAGACGTGGCAGAGGTTCTCTAACCTTGCTAATCTTAAGAGAATGCAGAGATTCTGTTTTAAAACTTGCTAGGTTTCTACCGACTTTGTCTATTTTTGGGATTCCTCGTGTTTTATCGCATTTATCAAAAAGGCTAAATTGACTTAAAAGGGAACATTCTGATGTATCAAGGTACCAGTGTATGTAAGCTTATTATCATGTTTAGTTTATTAACAAGAAAACTAAAATCTAGAAAATACAGATCAGGATTTGATCCAGATCTGTATAATACTTTAACAGAGTTAACGTTTTTGTGTTCAGATGTAATAATTAGCCCCGACAGCGCTGGGCCAACTATAAATACAAGTGCCTGAAAAAAAACTAGATAGTTCTTTGTACTGTAAATTTTGAATATGCTGCTGACACTCGGCGTACCTTCACTGATTCAGAATATACATTTTTCAGTCATCCAGACTGTTTCAGGCTTTCTGTCATGTGGAAAGCTGCGAACGAGATAAAAGGTTCCTTATTAGGATTTAAATAGATGTCAAAACTGTTTCTGTTCATCGGGCGAGTGCCGAAGCTAGAAGCAAATTTCTGTGTTTTCTGTGTGGCTCTATTTATTCTTGCCCTGTTATACACGGACTACTATATTGTGACAAACACTTTAGATCCAAGGGAACGATAATAGGAGTTTATTATGAACAGCTGCGAGGTTCAAATATCAACATTTCCATTCAACTCCAACTACGATGATTTTCCTAATTTTCAATTAAGTAAACGTTTGATAGAAGCTTGGACTGATGAATACTGGTATATATTATGATGTATAGATTTTCAATATTCATGTATGAATGTAAAAAGACAATTTGCTCTTTGAGCGTAAACAAGTTAAAAATTTTGTATAATCGATAATTTATAAGATTTCATGTGATCTCAAATTTCAGCCTGACCTGTTTTTTTATTATTATTATAATGATAATTATTATTATTAGTATTATTTTTATTTAATATTTCACTGCAGTGTTCCTTTTATCACTTTTCAGCTCAGCTGACTGAAAGTCATCTAAGCTATAGCGATCAGCCTTTGTCCGCCGTCCGTCTGTCTGTCTTCTTACTTGAAATCACTGGAGGTCCATAATCAATCTCCTTGGAAACCTGAATTCGGTCTATGTTACCCAATTTCTTCCAGCTATGGGGCTCCGAAGTACCCCCCCCCCCCCGGAGGAATATTGGAAAATTTGATACAAAAGCTGAAGTATCTGAACAACTAATACATTGAACACCATGGTTTTTTTGCACGGGTATTGATCATGGAATGTTTCATCACTTTCTGCAAACTGGTGGCGCCACCTGCATTTTTTCGGTTTTTTTACGATTTTTTCTGTATTTTGAGACCTTAAAATATGCGGTCATCTATTAACAGGGCACTAATCGTAACGAATGGACCTGGGACCTTCTGTCTTGACATGCTGGGAGGCCCATGAAAAAAGTCTCCTTGGAAACCTAAAATTAGGTCTCTGTTAACCAAAACCTCTGAGCTATGGGGCTTCGAAGTACCCTCCCCCTCCCAGAATTATGAAAAATTTGATACAGCACAAGTACCTGAACAACTATTGCATGTTCACCATAATTCTTTGCATGAATTTTGATCATGGAATGTTTCATCAGTTTCTGCAGACTGGTGGCGCCATTTGTATTTTTTTCGAATTTTTTACTATATTTTACTCAAATTTTGAGATCAGGGCACAAATCGGTATGACTGGGCCTAGAATCTATTGTCTCTTGACATGCTGGGAAGCCCATGAAAAGTCTCCTTGGAAACCTAAAATTAGTTTTCTGTTACCCATATCGTCCGAGCTATGGGGCTCAGATGTACTCGGAAGTACCCAAAGAATAATTAAATCAGTATCTGAACAACTAATGCATTGATCACCATGATTTTTTGTATGCATATTGGTCTTGATGAACTTGAGCTAATACGCAGGAACTATGATGCAACCTACATTTTGTTAATTAGTTGCCTGTGGAAGGACATATTGTCAACATGCCAGTCGACTGAGCGTCATGACCCATTGGGTCACTTCTTGGCATAACTTGCAACATGATTGTATTACTCTTCATGTCATGGAGGAAATAAAGGTTATAAATCAATCAATCAATCACCATAGGATACATTACACTCCTTGCATTCGCTCTAGAATTAATTGGTAAGACCGATTCTAAACCCCCCCCCCCCCCCTAAAAAACTCCGCTCGGGAACATTCTTGACATTCAATACACGTTCCATGGTGGAGTAGCAAACAGTGATGTCGTTAGTATTGGTTAAACTGAATGAGTTTTGGAACGAAATTAAGGTAACGTGATCACCTTTAAAAATTGACATATTGTTAATGACAAACTAAATAAACAGCTGTTACCAGTATAAGGTTACCTCACCTGTACCAAATAACCTGTACCAAGATGACATTTGACACCGACCGCCAGGTGCAACATGCAGTACCAAGCACTGGATATAAGAAAATTTCACTATGCAAATTTATTCTTGTAAAAAATCAGGAAGTTGAAAATCTGGACCAGTGACATGTTACAGACATATACAAACTATATACATATTTTTTTCATACCAACTACAAATAACATACATATAGTATTTATCACGTATTAACCCGTAAAGTTCGCGACACTTTTTTCTGAATCACCCGACAAATATATATATATATATATATATATATATATATATATATATATATATATATTTACAGTCAATTATTAAAATCAGTCAATTTTTAAGTTTCCAGAAATTTTCAGTAAATTTACAAATTGCCTGATTCACTCAGGCAGTTTATAAAATGACTGGAATTTTTAGGCACTTTACAAATTGACTGAAATATCAGTCAGTTTATATGACAGATTGACTGAATCGAAATGAAAAAGTTTTTTGTTTCAAATATCTCATTATTGTTCAACATATATTGACATATAGTATAACCCGCTACTTTTTTTGTAAACTGTATGCCTGTTTCTTCTATATATGCGATTTTTGAAAGTTACTGATCAGGTAATAAGACTTAAATACACAGACGCATGAGGGGTTACCATATACATGTACCTGAAATATGCAAACTTGCATAACATACTGAAATATACATACACTTTTACATCTAATATGACTGCATCTATGTAAAACAAAAATCAAGTAAAATGAAAGCTTTTGATTATATAGATTATTGATATGTGCAAAAATATATGAAATACTTGATGAAGAATGGTGAGTGATAACTTCAGTTATATATAGTATAGTTAATATTAAACATAATTATAATTGCGCATGGGAGTAACAAAGGGCAGGTATTTATCAAAATTACCGACTCTTTGTTACTTATAATTTAAGTTTGCCATCTATATTCTTTGATGAACTGTGATGGCTGCCTGGTAGTGCAGTGTAGTCCATTTTTAAGGGGATATTACATAAGCGCAATTGATTTTATTGATTATAACAAGCCATCTGCGAACTTTTGGCAAATATCACCGATGCATTAGCAAACATCAGCCGAACAATCACTGAGCTTCGCCAAACATCTCCGAATATTCACGGGCATGGTCAGGAGCTCCTTTCTACCATTTTAAGCAAAAATTGTGAAAAAAATATAGAATGACATATGCTTCGAAATATTTGATATATTAGCAAGTAAAACTTGAACTTTTTTTAAAGATTTTTTTGGCGGAGGTAACCTCCACTGCATCCCTGGCATGTACAAAGATGCGCGTGTCTGCATCCCCATGACTACATGGTGCAATCCCATCCTAGCTGAGCTTGTGGTTGCTGGCAACATGATGTTCTTTGGTCACAATGACCAAGCTGTGTGTAGACATCTGTGCAATCTTGTCAGCGAGGAATCTGAACAGCTCAGTTTTGTTGTCACTGTCTCACAGGAAGTTCCGCCAGTTTGAGGGGATTTTTGTCACTCTTTGGCTTACTCCACGTCCACGCTTTGACCTGGTTTCAGCTTTGAGACTCGATGGCTGGTAGACATCAAACACTATGTCTGTTCTCTTGTACTTGGTGGAGTATGCTTTTACTGTGGGGAGCACATCCAACATGGCGTAATCTTCGAAAGTATTCGAGTTTCCTGGTGACAGGGTGTTCACCAGTGTTTAACCATCAATGTTGATTGTATCAGCCTCTGGTTCCACATCAGGTATGTTAACCAGGCTCTCAACCTGAAAGCTAGGACTTCTGACTGGCATAGAGCTTCCGCCTTCATTCAAGGCAACAGGGAACTGCTGGTTCTCATGGTGAAAGAACTCCTGCAGGTCACATTCCCTGCTCTGGTATGAGAAAACCACTGCTTGGAGAAGAGCTTGCAGACCGTCTTCAGCACTTGCTGCTTTGAAGCATCAGCAGAGGCTGGTTCCTGTCTGGAGAAGTCCACCCTATTCTTCATGATCGGATCATAGAAGGTGTTTACTTCCTAATTTTGCAGGCCCTCCATTAACTGCTGGAAACGAGTTCTACCCCTATCATTATGTGTGCTAAGCAGTTCAACTGCTCTGGGATGAGCGAAATCCTTGGTGTCCAGTGACAGCAGGTTCCCACTTTCTTCTTGAAAAGGATTGCCCGGCTTTTTCAAAACTGGGGTCAGCTTCTTGACTTTTTCAATGAATATCCTTTGGGCTTGTTGTGTCTCTTCATGGTGGCTTGTTTGTTCTGTAGCCTCCTTGGATTCAGATCCTGCTTCGTACTGTGCAACCAGGTGATTGACCTTGAGACCAGCTATCATCCATCTTCTCAGTTGTTACGAAGACAATTTATTCAGGGAAAAACATTGGGCCGATCTGGGAGTCGAACCCATGTCGGTGGCGCAAAAGTCCGGCGTACCAACTGTTTCGCTAGCAAAGCAAGCTTCACTAGCGAGACAGTTCAGTCCGCTTTTATGTCACCCCGTAACACTCTCCTTAAGAACGTTCTGCTATCAGAACAAGACTAAATATCCCAGGGGTCACACTTTGGTGCGCTTATTCCCTGGGCCACAAAGTTTATCGTCACGTTGGACGAGCCCCCATTTTGTTACGAAGGCAAATTTTTCTCGGGAAAATATTGGGCCGATCTGGGAGTCGAACCCATGTCGGTGGCGCACAAGTCCGGCGTACCAACCGCTTCGCTGGCAAACCGCTTCGCTGGCAAAGCAAGCTTCACTAGCGAGACAGTTCGGTCCGCTTTTATGTCACCCCGTAACACACCCACTCTTTAGAGCGTTCTGCTATCAGAACAAGACTTATTATCACAGGAGTCACACTTTGGAGAGCTTATAGCCTTGGCCAAAATGTTAACCGTCACGTTGGACGAGCCCCCATTTTGTTACGAAGACAAATTTATCTGTGAAAAACATTGGGCCGATCTGGGCGTCGAACCCATGCCGGTGGCGCACAGGTCCGGCGTACCAACCGCTTCGCTAGCAAAGCAAGCTTCAATAGCGAGACATTTCAGTCCGCTTTATGTCACCCCGTTACACAGTGCTGCATGGATATTTAATTCCAGCTTTCTAAGTCTACTGTTTCCGCCATGTGAATGCAGGTCATTACTGATGCTAAGATGACTTTCAATCAGATTAATTCATTATATATTGTGTGAGAATATACGACATTTAAATAGTTAGATTTAACTTGGGTCGTCCTAACAAAATGGGAATAATAAAGTAAAGAACGATGAACTATATTTTTATTAGTTTTAGTTTTTAAATGTTTTACTGCATTGCCAAGCACCAAACTCTTTAATAAGTAGGTTTTTTGTTAATTTAACGAGAATCCATGTATTCGAACCAATGGGACTTCTAAATTTAAATTGCCTTTACCAAAACCAATGTCTTAACATTACAAATACTCATTTGCCTATTCTGGACCTTTCCAGTGGAACAAACTGCCAGCTTATATCCGAATTCTTAGGTCACATCCCGTGTTTAAGAGAGAGTTAGAGCATTTTGTCTCCAAGTCATAATGTATATGCAATTGTAACAGAACATCACTGAAAAACAGCATTAAGCTGGGTTTTCGCGATAATTTATATTTAAAAAAATAAATATCCCCGGGCATCATTTTGAAAAGATAATGATAAAAACAAGATCGTCATTATAATTGTCCTACTCTAATTTTTGTGTTTTATATTTCATTTACATGATGCATGCTTCCTTAATATGTTGTGTCAGGGTGACAGCGAGTAACAAATAAACACGTGAGGTAAACTTCGCGTATCAGTATTCGGGCGCAAGAAGTCAAATATTGTTTTGTTTGGTATCTTAACGATTCATTTAGAGCCTCCGTAAATTATACGTTTCATCAACCTTCCCAAGTATTAGGTCCACTAAATCGCACTTTCAGTCCCTGATACAACCATATCTCAGATTATATGAAAAATAATCATTAGCTGAAGGCAGCTATAAAGTATACACAGCTTCATTCCACTGAAATATTATCGATTTTTCATAGCCTAGTGTGCACGTTATTTTTAACATTGATATTGATCGGAAACTGTAGATATGTTTGCAGCGATACAAGTATTAGTTTTTAAAAACACCAAATTCATCCATTTTTGAATGTTCATTCATTAACCCATTTTCAGATAATAAAATTCTGTATTGCTTCTTGCACTTTAAAACAGGATCTAATTACTTCACATCCAAGCAAACACAAAAAATATTAAAAAAGGTATAAAAGTTGTGTATTTAAATGATTGAGCTTTTGTAATAACGAACCACACAGGCTATAAATCTGTTCAGAAAACTTAATCAGCTCATAAAATCCGCAGACTCGGCCCAACTAATCGATATTACTGTATTATGTACTTCCCTTTCACAATATTCTATGTAGGTGGATTATGCCTAAAAGGCCGTTTTCTTGAGGAATCTTTAGCATTGATTATGTGTTGGTGTTAGCCATTGTTCTTGAACCGTCCTGGGGTTTATGGCTCGTCGTGTATGAACAGCGTCGGAAATGCACACACACCTGCCGAGTCTATATTGATTTGGTGTAACGGATATTGAAAAGAAAAATGAAGGGAAAGATTCAATGGAATCCGACAAATATTAAAAGAGAGTTCTGCAGATTGGGGATCGATCAATTTAAAGCCTAAAGTTACAGGACTGGCACTAATAAGAGCCTGCGTGTTCCCGACATCGTGTGGCTCTAGAGTGTTGCGACTGAGGCAAGCTTTTAATTTGACTGTCATTTTCCTATTCGTCGGGGTATTAACTTGGCTGTCACGCGGGTATTATTGATGATTATTGTTTCGTCCTAGTCGTCGGGCTGTTGACTTGGCTGTCATTTTAGTATTATTAACTTTTTTATTGTTTCGTCCTAGTCGTCGGGCTGTTGACTTGGCTGTCATTTAAGTATTATAGACTTGTTTTCTTGTTTCGTCCAAGTCGTCGGGCTGTTGACTTGGCTGTCATTCAGATAGTACTGACTTTTTTATTGTATTGTCCTAGTCGTCGGGCTGTTGACTTGGCTGTCATTCAGATTGACTTTTTTATCCTATTGTCCTAGTCATCGGGCTGTTGACTTGGCTGTCATTCAGATAGTATTGACTTTTTTATTGTATTGTCCTAGTCGTCGGGCTGTTGACTTGGCTGTCATTTAGATATTATTGACTTTTTTTGTTTCGTTCTAGTCGTCGGGCTGTTGACTTGGCTGTCATTTAAGTATTATAGACTTTTTTATTGTATTGTCCTAGTCGTCGGGCTGTTGACTTGGCTGTCATTTAAGTATTATAGACTTGTTTTCTCGTTTCGTCCTAGTCGTCGGCCTGTTGACTTGGCTGTCATTTAGATAGTATTGACTTTTTTATTGTATTGTCCTAGTCGTCGGGCTGTTGACTTGGCTGTCATTTAGATAGTATTGACTTTTTTATTGTATTGTCCTAGTCTGCTTGCAGCGGTAGTTGTCACACCACCGGAGAACTGAGATGGCTGAAGCTTACACATATATTAAATAATTAAAAAAAAAAACTTTAATTCTCTTGAGGAGACGTCCCACACAAACGGTACACTATCCGTTGAGTCTATAAAAGTACACACAATCACATAGTCCTGTTTATTCCTGTAACTTGACTTTTACACAGTACACGGAACGTTCTCAAAGCACCAAGTCTGCTGGTCACATGATCGTCGCGCATGCTACGACTTAGGAATGTTTTTCTCGAGTCCTGGTGGTTGAACACAATACAAACGATACACAAGCGCTTCTCGCCGTCAAATAAATCACTGGTTTTACAAAGTCTCTATCGCTTAGGCACTCACTTCTCCGAAACACTGACTGATCGGCTCGTAGCCTTCACTGTAACATCACTCTGACAATGTCAGTAAAACACGCAGCTGCCACTGTAATTCACTCTGTGTAAATCCAATATCTGTAGAAGAATCGACACAGCACACGACAATATTCGGTACCACATACAACGAACAGCGTATTAATTGTCCTCTTGTCATGGGCTTCACCATGGCTGATTAACATCGGCTTTTTACAAGTCTTTCTGTAAACATAACTCACACGTCGTTTAGTGAGCTACGTTGGCCGCCGGAAGACTAAAAAATGATAAACCGGGAAATCGTCCCTCTGCTGATCGGTTAACTGACCATCTCCGGACCGTCGTACGGCTAGACGCAACTATCTAGCGCGCTGGGTCACCTTGTTAGATGAGCTGTGTCAATATTCTGTGGCCATTTTAGTACCCCTACCCCTTAATTTATCCAAAACAAAAATTAAAATTTTTACAGGCATTGTTTGTACCAAAGATATATTTGTAACATTTGTTTTCGCATTGTATTTTGTTTCACAACGGCAAATATCTTTAAAACAACAGAATCTTGGTATTACTGGATTTGTCGGAACAATCATAATTTAATGTTAATATGATCCATATTGCTATGAACCGTGGAATACAGAGGACAAAAACGCAAAGAGATAAATGAATGGTTGCTTCTCCGTCCCCTTTAGTGTCAAGTATGTGGTCTAATCCCCGAAGTTCCTGGAACCTCACAACTACGAAGAGTGATCAATCTGTACCTTGTATATCCCCATACACAAACCATCACTTGTATTGTAAGTAGCTGAGACTACACACGATCCCGCCAACACTTTTTTTTTAAATCATGTGAAACAATTGATTGAAGTCACCAACATTTTATCAGAAAAATCAGCATTACCAACATTATGGAGCATTTTGCTTCATTCAATAAAAATCTACATGTATGGTCTCTGAATATGACCATTTCAAATTTTCATCTCGAAAAATTCCCTGTAGGTCAGTCATTAGGTCGGGCCATGTTCACTCAAGATATTCATTATATACATCAGTGAAGAACTAAGTGATTAATCATACATGAATGATTGTTTATTTGTTCACTAAGCGTTAGTATAACTACATTATCTGATGATGAAAAATGGAAGCTGATGATTTTAGGCAAGATGACCTAGATAGTATGTCAAAAACTTGTAATGGTTAGCGCTCTGTTCGTCTAATTTTTATTTTCAGCACAACTAATGTGTTATCAGTGGCTGGAAGTTTCAGTATATGATATTATATATGTACAGTTCTAAAAATTTGTTTCCTTTATACCTCACAAAAGGGAACATGGTTTGGCTTGTTTTGTTTGGAACAATCTAGGTTATGTAAAACAAATTTATTTGAAACAGTTGAATTGATTTAGTTATATTGCACATTAATGTCTCCAAAAATAAATGGAGAATAGCGAGCAAAAGAAATCGTCAAATTGACTTAGTGAATTCAGGGACGGTATAACCGATATTGCTTATTATAACTTGGGTTTCATCCACTTTTTTATCACTCAAATTAGAGTTGAGGGATTTCACATTGACTTACCGATTGTCTTTTACTGTGTATAGAATGAAACTTGATGAGGGATTCCACTTTGACTTACACATTGTCCTTTCCTTTGTTACTGTATAGCATGTATCTAATTAAGGAAATCCACATTGACTTACGATTGTCTTTTCCTGTGTATAGTATGTAACTTGTTGAGGGATTCCACATTGACTAAGTACCGATTGTCTTTTCCTGTGTATAGTATGTAACTTGTTGAGGGATTCCACATTGACTTACCGATTGTCTTTTCCTGTGTATTGTATGTAACTTCTTGAGGGATTCCACATTGACTCACCGATTGTCTTTTCCTGTGTATAGTATCTAACTTGTAGAGGGATTCCACATTGACTTACGATTGTCTTTCCCTGTGTATGGAATGTAACTTGTTGAGGGATTCCACATTGACTTACGATTGTCCTTTCCTGCGGATGGTATGTAACTTGTTGAGGGATTCCACATTGACTTACGATTGTCTTTTCCTGTGTATGATATGTAACTTGTTGAGGGATTCCACATAGACTTACGATTGTCTCTTCCTGTGTATGGTATGTAACTTGTAGAGGGATTCCACTGAGACTTACTATTGTCTTTTCTTGAGGATGGTACGTAACTTGTTGAGGGGTTTCCACATAGACTTACGATTGTCTTTTCATGTGGATGGTATGTAACTTGTTGAGGGATTCCACACTGACTTACGATTGTCTTTTCCTGTGTATGGTATGTAACTTGTTGAGGGATTCAACATAGACTTACCGATTGTTTTTTTTTTCCTGTGGATGGTATGTAACTTGTTGAGGGATTCCACATTGACTTACGATTGTCTCTTCCTGTGTATGGTATGTAACTTATTTAGGGTTTCAACACAGACTTACCGATTGTTTTTTTTTTCCTGTGGATGGTATGTAACTTGTAGAGGGATTCTACATTGACTTACGATTGTCTTTTCCTGTGTAAGGAATGTAATTTGTTGCGGGATTCAACATAGACTTACGATTGTCTCTTCCTGTGTATGTTATGTAACTTGTTAAGGGATTCCACATTGACTTACGATTGTCTCTTCCTGTGTATGGTATGTAACTTGTTGAGGGATTCCACGTTGACTTACGGTTGTTTTTTCCTGTGTATGGTATGTAACTTGTTAAGGGATTCCACATTGACTTACGATTGTCTCTTCCGGTGTATGGTATGTAACTTGTAGAGGGATTCCACATTGACTTACGATTGTCTTTTCCTGTGTATGGAATGTAATTTGTTGCGGGATTCAACATAGACTTACGATTGTTTTTTCCTGTGTATGGTATGTAACTTGTAGAGGGATTCCACATTGACTTACGATTGTCTTTTCCTGTGTATGGAATGTAATTTGTTGCGGGATTCAACATAGACTTACGATTGTTTTTTCCTGTGTATGGTATGTAACTTGTTAAGGGATTCCACATTGACTTACGATTGTCTCTTCCTGTGTATGGTATGTAACTTGTAGAGGGATTCCACATTGACTTACGATTGTCCTTTCCTGCGGATGGTATGTAACTTGTTGAGGGATTCCACATTGACTTACGATTGTCTTTTCCTGTGTATGATATGTTACTTGTTGAGGGATTCCACATAGACTTACGATTGTCTCTTCCTGTGTATGGTATGTAACTTGTAGAGGGATTCCACTAAGACTTACTATTGTCTTTTCTTGAGGATGCTATGTAACTTGTTGAGGGATTCCACATAGACGTACGATTGTCTTTTCCTGTGTATCGTATGTAACTTGATGAGGGATTCCACACTGACTTACGATTGTCTTTTCCTGTGTATGGTATGTAACTTGTTGAGGGATTCAACATAGACTTACCGATTGTTTTTTTTTCTGTGGATGGTATGTAACTTGTTGAGGGATTCCACATTGACTTACGATTGTCTCTTCCTGTGTATGGTATGTAACTTATTTAGGGTTTCAACACAGACTTACCGATTGTTTTTTTTTTTCTGTGGATGGTATGTAACTTGTAGAGGGATTCTACATTGACTTACGATTGTCTTTTCCTGTGTAAGGAATGTAATTTGTTGCGGGATTCCACATTGACTTACGATTGTCTTTTCCTGTGTAAGGAATGTAATTTGTTGCGGGATTCAACATAGACTTACGATTGTCTTTTCCTGTGTAAGGAATGTAATTTGTTGCGGGATTCCACATTAACTTACGATTGTCTCTTCCTGTGTATGGTATGTAACTTATTTAGGGTTTCAACACAGACTTACCGATTGTTTTTTTTTTTTCCTGTGTATGGTATGTTACTTGTTGAGGGATTCCACATTGACTTACGATTGTCTTTTCCTGTGTAAGGAATGTAATTTGTTGCGGGATTCAACATAGACTTACGATTGTCTTTTCCTGTGTATGGTATGTAACTTGTTGAGGGATTCCACATTGACTTACGGTTGTTTTTTCCTGTGTATGGTATGTAACTTGTTAAGGGATTCCACATTGACTTACGATTGTCTCTTCCTGTGTATGGTATGTAACTTATTTAGGGTTTCAACACAGACTTACCGATTGTTTTTTTTTTCCTGTGTATGGTATGTTACTTGTTGAGGGATTCCACATTGACTTACGATTGTCTTTTCCTGTGTAAGGAATTTAATTTGTTGCGGGATTCAACATTAACTTACGAATGTCTCTTCCTGTGTATGGTATGTAACTTATTTAGGGTTTCAACACAGACTTACCGATTGTTTTTTTTTTTTCCTGTGTATGGTATGTTACTTGTTGAGTGATTCCACATTGACTTACGATTGTCTTTTCCTGTGTAAGGAATGTAATTTGTTGCGGGATTCAACATAGACTTACGATTGTCTTTTCCTGTGTATGGTATGTAACTTGTTGAGGGATTCCACATTGACTTACGGTTGTTTTTTCCTGTGTATGGTATGTAACTTGTTAAGGGATTCCACATTGACTTACGATTGTCTCTTCCTGTGTATGGTATGTAACTTGTAGAGGGATTCCACATTGACTTACGATTGTATGGAATGTAATTTGTTGCGGGATTCAACATAGACTTACGATTGTCTTTTCCTGTGTATGGTATGTTACTTGTTGAGGGATTCCACATTGACTTACGATTGTTTTTTCCTGTGTATGGTATGTAACTTGTTAAGGGATTCCACATTGACTTACGATTGTCTCTTCCTGTGTATGGTATGTAACTTGTAGAGGGATTCCACATTGACTTACCGATTGTCTTTTCCTATGTATGTTATGTAACTTGTTGAGGGATTCCACATTGACTTACGATTGTCTCTTCCTGTGTATGGTATGTAACTTGTTGAGGGATTTCACATTGACTTAGGATTGTCTTTTCCTGTGTATAGTATGTAACTTGTTGAGCGATTCAACATAGACTTACCGATTGTTTTTGTTCCTGTGGATGGTATGTAACTTGTTGAGGGATTCAACATTGACTTACGATTGTTTTTCCCTGTGTATGGTATGTAACTTGTTGAGGGATTCCACATTGACTTACGATTGTTTTTCCCTGTGTATGGTATGTAACTTGTTGAGGGATTCCACATTGACTTACCGATTGTCTTTTCCTGAGTATAGTATGTAACCTGTTGAGGGATTCCACATTGACTTACGATTGTCTCTTCCTGTGTATGCTATGTAACTTTTTGAGGGATTCAACATAGACTTACCGATTGTTTTTTTTATCCTGTGGATGGTATGTAAGTTGTTAAAGGATTCCACATTGACTGACGATTGTCTCTTCCTGTGTATGGTATGTAACTTATTGAGGGTTTCAACATAGACTTACCGATTGTTTTTTTTTATCCTGTGGATGGTATGTAAGTTGTTAAAGGATTCCACATTGACTTACGATTGTCTCTTCCTGTGTATGGTATGTAACTTATTTAGGGTTTCAACACAGACTTACCGATTGTTTTTTTTTTCCTGTGGAAGGTATGTAACTTGTAGAGGGATTCCACATTGACTTACGATTGTCTTTTCCTGTGTATGGTATGTAACTTGTTGAGGGATCCCACATTGACTTACGATTGTCTTTTCCTGTGTATGGTATGTAACTTGTAGAGGGATTCCACATTGACTTACGATTGTCTTTTCCTGTGTATGGTATGTAACTTGTTGAGGGATTCCACATTGACTTACGATTGTCTTTTCCTGTGTATGGTATGTAACTTGTTGAGGGATTCCACTTTCGCTTACACATTGCCTTTACCTTTGTAAAGTATGAAACTTGTAGAGGGATTCCGTAATGACTTACCTGGTCTTTCCTGTGTAATGTATGTAACGTTTTAATATGATGTATCTCCTTTGTACGAAATTAATGATTATTTATGACCTAGAGATAAAAATTAAATATTGTTGTATTTTCGGTTAAGGTGCATTGCATTGAATGTTAGGTGATACACATTTATATAACTTCTACGTTACATATTACAGTAATGCGTCTCCAGATATTCTGACAGTTCGGATTTTCACTCTGTCCCTAAACACGCAAGTTTTTAAGAGCAATTTACAAAAAAAAAATCTTACTTGAGACTGCCATCAGCCAGATTCTTATGGTGACACTTTTTCTCTAAATATTGCCTTTTTCACAGGTCTCGACAGCACAACACGGCGAATCATTATTACTATGTTATGAACGAGCAGAACTCTGTGGCCAGGACACTCTTTATAGGAGGGATGGATAATCACAGCAGCCGAGTAATAAATTGATTATGCTGTATCACATTGTCATTGGAGGCGCTTAGGACTGTACTAAATTACAATGGATGACGCTTAGGACTAAATCACATCATTGATGACGCTTAGGACTATATCACATTATCACTGACGACCCTAAGGGGTCATTTATGGCGCTTAGAACTATATAAAAATTATCATTGATGGCGCTTAGAACTTTATATAACAATGTCATTGATGGCGCTTAGAACTTTATATAACAATATCATTGATGGCGCTTAGAACTATATAACATTATCTTCGATGGCACTAACAGCTATATAACATTATCATTGATTGCGCTTAGAACTATATAACATTATCATTGTTGGTGCTTAGAACTATATGACATTATCTTCGATGGCACTAACAGCTATATAACATTATCATTGATTGCGCTTAGAACTATATAACATCATCATTGTAGGCGCTTAGAACCATATTACTATATTGATGGCGCTTAGAACTATAAAACACTATCATTGATAACGCGTAAAACTATATAACAATATCATTGATGGCTCTTAGAACTATATAACATTATCAATGATGGCGCTTAGAACTATATAACATTATCATTGAAGGCGCTTCGGACTGTACCACATTTACATTGATGGCCCTTAAGATAATATCATATTATTATTGATGGCGTTTAGGACTATAACACATTATCACTGAAGACTGTATCATATTATCAATGATGGCGTTGAGAACTAAATCGCATTACCATTGTTGGCGCTTAGAACTTGTTTAATCGAGCTTGTGCTTATCATTTTAAAGACCCGTCACAGGAAAGATATTGAAGACGTGTTTTACGCATCTTTCTGTTATTTGCAATATTTTGAGTTCTATGTGTGACGTCTTAAGAATGTAAACTGCTAAGGGAGACGGTTTAAGTCCTGCTTAGATTCTGGTTACCATGGGCAACCCGGGCTGCTGCAGGTAATTTCCAATCCCTCCTTTGACAATCATAATAGGTGTCAGAGAAGAAAGGAATATAGACGCCATTAACCTTTAGAGTGATAGCATTAATTACTTCTAACACTGTGGCATAATCCATCGAAGAAGATTTGACCGGGCTCGTGTAAGTTATGCAATAAAAGGCTGAGTGGTTTGAGGGCTTATTACACGGTATTAATAATTTCTGTAGTAATCCAGTGAAAATTTAAAAGCACTATATTGCCATAATGTATATCAGGAGAGAAAATCCCATATTATACTTCTCGGTGTGGGCAGCTCATTAACAGGGATAGGATATAACCTTGAGTTTGAAGGAACGTAAAAGCTAAATACTGCTTTCGGATAAATGGAAGAGTAATGCTATTGCCATTTTAGGTTAATATCAAAGCCCGAATTTTGCTTTGACGCAAACGTTGCAGTGTTGTTTTTATCTGGTGACTCTTCCCAAGCTACCATGTTTTATTATTCAGGACATTCGGTCTGAAGTGTTTCTCGTTGGCTGTATCCACTTACGACACATCTTCCGGTGTCATGCCGTGCGTGTCAACCATGTGAACTAGTCCTAGCTCAGCTCAACTAGCGTTGTCCGTGGACACGCAAGACCCAGATAATTATCACATATATGAATGCTACGAGACTTGAGAATTGAATAAAAGAAACATCACCTAGAAATGACAACCATGTGAATTATTACCTAAACCAACCAATCTATACACTGTTCATATGTTTAACAATGTTCGTCCGTACCTATGTTTGTTTGAAGTGAATACAACTTAAATTATGATCTATAGGAGACCTCTTTTCAGAAAGGTAAATAAAGCAAGTCAAGTGAAGGGTAATGTTTAATATTTAAATTTTACAGCACGATTTACCAATACGATGTCAACATCACCTACATATTGTTTTGAACGTTTTGGAAAGAGGGGGATTATTTGCAAGCGTAGCGAGCTCGAGGGTTTTTTAAGGGGTGGGTGTCTAAGGGGGTTTGGGGTGATCCCTTCACACGGCATGGAAATTTTAAATATAAAATATGCATTTTCAATGCAGTATTTTGACCATTTTCCCCATCATGCACCACATGCTACACTAAACAAGTTTACCATATATTGAATCATATTGGCCAAATTGATAATATTTATACCCTCATCATGTAGTCTTCTTCATATTTAAAAAAAAAAACCTCACATACTATACTGGGTTTTAAATTTTACTCAAACCTCAAGCATGCATGGTGTGAAGCACGAAACAAATATAATGAACATTAACATGAACAATTTACAGAACACTGACTTGATTTCGATCATATAAATTCATATACCATGGCATTGCTTCGCGAACGAAGATCACGAAGGTGGTCGTCTCCGTCGACTGCAGCACGAGGCCGATGCTAGCCCGATTCAATCGGACTCAGTATTGTTTGGCCCTGCCTAGATTGAGTCCGATATCCATACAAGGAGAGTTTCAACAATATAAGCCATGATATAAATCAACGTTTCTATTGGATCTTTTGTGACTGCCTGTTTACACTATTTTGACATCCAATAAGTATGAGTTTCATGGTTTCCATAGCCACTTGGATCACCATTTTTAAATATTACTGACCTTTTTACAAGAGGCATATCAGCGAGTTTCGTAGGGACAGAGCAGAACAGCGGTATTGGCACTTGAATACCTCATCTGGAGCCTAACTGAGACTGTGAACCAGCATTTTGTTAAATTTTGTTTAAATAGGCCCACTTTGAAAAGTGACGCGCTAGCACGGGGTAACACTGGTTATAAGGGCATTGGTCGGTGTGTAGTCTGAAGCTTATATTGCTATCGGACACAATATATGGCAGAGCCTAATAATATTGAGTCCGAATAAATCTGGCTAGGCAGATGTAACATAACCACTACTATTGACATGAACATGATGGTGAACGGGCGGCAGGTGCCTTAATATACGGCATCTCCGTGCCCCGTGGAGGCAAAACTAGAACTATTTCAATTCAGAATACAGTGGAAATATCAGAGAATCATGACAAGTAATCAGAATATGATATTTAAGAACGTTTAATTTATTTTGACATTTATAACCATACACAAGTATATATATAACATTTTTTTTTTAAGTTTGGATATCAGTTTTAAAATGAACAATGGCTAATCATAATATGTTTCTATTTGCCGCTTAAATCGCCCATTTTCTTTTATTTAAGAATTGTATAAGCAGCATAGTAAATAGGTCCACTATAACGTACGCGGCAACTCGAGACATAAAATCAGAATAAAACTCAATTTTATGATTTTGGAGTAAAGGAGGCGTATATCGGCTCTGTTTAGAGCGGAATAACGCTTTCTGTGGGCCAAGTCCAAATTCTCAACTTATAGCAGGATGCATCTATTAACAAAGAAATGATATTCAAGTTACAAATGAAATGTTAAGCGAACAACAAAGCAAAATGTAGAAGGTATAAAACATAATTATATTACATATAACCTGACTGGTAAAAGAAGGCATGTTTGAACTTTTATTAGGTTGAAATTGAATTCATCATGCCCTTAATCCTAAGAATCGTCATAAAAGTAATTGAATTTTTACTAATGAGTCATGTTTTGTTACCAAAAGCCTGTTCTTAAAGTGGTCTTGAAATAACATGGAATACCTGTCAAACATTACGGTCACTTGGCTCACTTAAGGTTATATATCTTCATTAGAGCTGGGTATTGCAATACGTATCGCCATATTTTTAATATATCAATTTATAGGAAATAAGTGTATTTTCTGGTATATACAGCACATGAAATATGTGATTAAGGCATGCATTATCATGCTTAATTTAATGACACATTGAAAACATGTGCAGATCAATTAATTTAACACAGGAAACATGGAAAAATTACCCACTTTCTTATTGTTGAATAACAATATTTTAAATAAGTAATTTTAATATTTTTAAAAGAATTTGAATCTTAAAATAATTTGCCTGATATAAAAACAAAAAATACATGTTTTAGCACCAGGATATAAACTGTGTACAAAGTAGGCAGAGGCTTTAATCACATAAATAAACCACTGATTGCTCAAAGCCAGTGAACCAGTATCCCGCGGCAAACTTATGACAGTCCGAGCTATGGTGTAGGATAAATTGTAGTCCACGGGTATATTAAAGCAGAATTTACTCCAATTAGATCTTTATATCTGTACTCTTATTTTGAAAATTCCTTGTTTATAATAAAGGTCAATCTCATTTCTAGAAAGAGATACTTCTCTGTATGTGAGATAACCGTGCTGTAACCGATTAAAGGGAAACAGTGATGTTCCTCTATAAAGGTAAATAAAGCTGGCCTGAGTGAATGGTTTGAACAGAGAATGAGGCAATCCCGATACAATAACCACTGTTGATAAGGTATATGCTTCCGCACCCTGCTACATTTGGTTGAATATATTTTAATTCAATTTCCTGCACCAGTGATTTATTACATACGGCTATAATAACAAAATATCTGCAGAGACGCGAGAGTTGAGTGCCATAACACGTCAATTCCAGACCACCTCGGCTCTGGTATAAACCGTGGTGTTTTAATTGGAAGAGGGCATTCACAGGCAGTTACTGATAGGTTATTAGCCAGATTCTGTATGGACCTGTCAAGTCAGCGTGAATTCTCGCGTCATTGACTAGTTCCCTCCTCGTAATTCTTATGCTTATTTTGCTTTTTCTGGCCACAGCTCGTTGATGGAGTGATCTGAAGCTGCAAAATCGGTCGCCATCGATCGTTCTACTTCCTGATTTACTTTTTAATTCATCTTACACTCGGATGACCGTCGATTACTCTGCATTTTAGCGCATTTATAAGCCAGCAGAGGCCAGAAATAGAAGACATGTTTAGCGTAAGCCATAAAGGTTTTAAACCGTAACTTTTGCAATCATAACCGATGGTTTAAAAGTCCAATAATTATTCTTTTGACAAAACATTGTGTACCGTCTTTATGTACCGTCTTAACCGACTTATGTAGTTCTTTTTTCTTTGTTTATTATTGTTTTTTTTTTTTCTTTCTGATAGTTTGCGGTCATGCAGTACATCAAGTGGATAATGTCTAAATAGCCGGATTAGATTGAATCATAAATAGCATTTCCTCATCAACATGCACCTTTATCCTTATCTATTACACCATGTAAAGATAAACGTCAGTCATATGTTAGGAATATCCTGAACCAGATGTGATTTTCTGAACTATCTTTCAGGTCTTCTGTTACGCAATTCTTTCGTTCCGCACATCATCGTTAAGTTCTATACGCTGAGAGGGTTCTGGATGTATATCTGGATGTCATAATTTATGGGCTTTATTAGGGCTATATTTACATCTTTAATGTTATTGTGAATTGAGATGGCATACAGAAATTTGTCACAGTTTACGTTCAACAATCCAATATTTTGCATAGAATTGGGAAAAAATGTATTATTCAGTCAATCATTATTATGTAAAATTTGAATAAAACCAGGAAAACTCCTTTCTTTACAATATTTACCAAGAATTGTAAAATTTCACAGTGAATGGCCCCTTTTGAGTAACATTCATATGCAAGTTTCATAGTAAATTTGAAATAAATAAATATATCAGCCATACTACAGTTATTCCTTATCATTTTATATTTTGCATCAGATCACAACACTAAAACAGGGTACTATAATAGTTAGATCCAGATTAAACAAATTGAACCACCTTGAATAAAATTCATACCAAAGCCAAAGCCTGATGTTTCAAGCAATAGTTACATAGATTACTTTTACATTGCCAGAAACATTTGAGAAAATGTTATCGGTTCTTGAAATGGCGGAAATAAACCCACGCTGAAGCTTGTATGTCAGATTAGACTGTTGATGCCGCCGACTGCCATTCGTTTATGCATTTCTTGTTTTACATGCAGTTATATATGTTCACATATATTTGAGACGAGCAAAACATGTTTGCATTGAATTAAAAATATAAAATAATTGTTAAATACACTTTTTAGTATCACCAAAAATGTAAACCTAATACCTTCTTAAGTGATGTCTTAAACGTTATTGTGAATCAGGTCAGCAATGCCGGTTAGTATAATATCATTCAGGCAGCACGAGTGTATCTCAATCAGCTGAGCACAATGGCAAAATATGTCCATATTTATATATATATATATATATATATATATATATATATATATATAATATATATATATATATATATATATATAATTCTTTTGTTATTAAGAACTAAAGAAAAAAACATGAATGGCCGATATCATTACTAGGAGCCTACTTTTACAGGGGCGTAGTCAGGATTAAGGGAAGGGGGAAGCGATGTGTGTGTCAAGTGTCAACTAAGATTGATTTTTTTTAGGAAAACCCTTAAGTTTCTAAACAAAATAAACCTTATCATAAATGAATATTCATAATGATTTGAAAAATTAAGTTATTACAGACCATTCAATTAAGTAATTATTGTTATGGAATCCATTCAGGAATTATGTCATGGAGATAGATTTCTTTCTATCTATAAATTGTTGCAAATGAAAGAATACATTAATGAAATTTGATGCAAACATGACCCATTTCTCTTGAACACAGATTAGCATTTCTTCTGTTATGCCAAATTTCCATTTACCATTAATAGGTGCCGTGCCATAAATAAAGCAACTCTTTAAGTCCCCCCCCCCCCCCACCCCTCTCTCTCTCTCTCTCTCTCTCTCTCTCTCTCATATTATTCACCATCATATAGGTTGTTTATACCTGAGGGATTCATTATGTATATCTTTATACAACGTTGGAGCATAATACATGGCCCTATATACCCTAAAATGCGACACATCAATAAGCACTTTGTGTCCCTGTAAACTTTTTTTAAATATTGCAGGTGGGAAAATGTTAATTAGTTAACGTTTATGAAATATCATATAAAAAGGTTTGTATAATCAGCTACAACGGGGGCATCATGGGCTTCAATTCATCAGATTTAGTATATCATATGTATATATCGCTCTTATTCCAAATCCACATATTAAATGTACATGTAACAAGAATTAAAAAAGAGGACAATAATCTGTTCGATATTCGTATTTAACACTGACGTTTGATGGCAACTGTGTATATTTTGGTTACGTATGGTTCCATAATTCGGTTCTCCTACACTACTGCGGGTGTCAGGGCGCTGCACTCTGACACGCGCCCATTGACCGTAACCTTGACAATCGAATCGTGTTTCTACGCGCCCGCTACCCTAGCAACCCGTTTCAATTATCGATGCAGCAGGTAACGTGCGAGGTGCTACTGCCCGCCGGCAGCTCAATGAAGAAAGCCCTTCAGTCACATCAGTGTTGCCCTGCTCCCCCGGCCAGCTGTTGCCAGCAGGCTGGTACAGGGCTGTATCAGTTCCTGCCGACTGTTATCAGTTTCGTTTAACAGCAGGAACTCGCCACCTTGGTTTCTATGTACTTTTTGCAGCTGAGTTCTATATTTCATCTTTGGGAGGAATTGTAGAATAACTCACGGGATAGTTTGTCAAGCGGCTCCCCAGGCCAACCATGTGTTGAGGGCTAAGACGATGCTAGTCCGGTTCGGTGGTAACATAATGCCGTTTTACTCTACATTCATATATGATTTAATGAATGAATGCTGAACCGGATGCTTGTTCCCCATGCCAAACTCAAGGAAAACTAGCGGAAACGATCTTCTACAATTGCAGGTCAACTCAAGGTAGGTGAAAAAAGCTTTTCATCTCCAGCCAAACATAAAATTAAAATCAAAGTAAGTGGATGGTTTATTTCCTCGAAAAACCTGTACTCATGATCATAGGATATAATAAATAATACTTCTTTGATATGGATATTTTAAAATCTATTCTGGTATTTGTGTATTTGGTAAGTTATCATTGCAACAGGTATTTAAAATATTACAAATTGTAATGAAGCAGTTCCATAATCGACCAGGAGTATACGCTATTCTGTCAGAAAAGATCTTTGATGTGAGGAAAGGATCGATACAGACCTGAGGGCCGGCTTTATTCCGGTTTCTCCCACAACAGGGCATTCCCCACACCCTCAAATGATTCTGACATAAGATTCGTTGATATTGCTGGCTGGGAGGACAGGGTATTAAGGGCGGTCAATAAAATGACATCCATCTCCTGTCTTGCTGAAATACCGGCGGTGTGTTTGTACAAAGTTTCTTCGGTCATAATACCATTTTCAGAGGCTCATCCTCGTCTGTCATCAAGCTGCTATGGGAAATGAGAAAAAAGTCCAACAGTACTGGTAAAAAGAGATATAATTAACCTAATGTGACAGATTCAAGAATGATCCTAAAACAGACTTGACAAGGACTATGAGAATGACGTCACAGGGGCGGATCAAGTAGTTTGGTAAAGGCCGGGGCCAACCAAAGAAGACTTCTGAAGAAAACAAAGTCTGGAAAGTTGGGGGTCCGGGCCGTACAAATTAGTTTGGAACTCTTAAAAGACCTCCTAATCTCCGCTTCTGGGTCCGCTTCTGCGTCAGAGCGATCGTTTCCTTACCTTATGTTCCGCATTTATTTTCATATCGTGGAAGGGAAACACCTCGCATCCATTATATGTCAGGTATAAACGAAATTTTACAGGTCCAAATTTTGTATAACAAACATCTGATTGTGATAAAAATAAAATTTCAGACGATGTTATAGATGTTGATGGCTTATTAATATATATATATATATATATATATATATATATATATATATATATTATATTATATTATATAATATCCCGTGACGGCTATAGAAAGCAGTGTGTTCGCGTAAACTATGATGATAACCCCAGCTACCTGGTCCTCTCTGTACCCGGCCCACGCACGGTCATATACGCCCCTCGTGGAAAAACGCCAGTACAGTCTGGACCAGCTTCTCAACCACAAAGTGCCCGCACGGACCAGCGTTCAAAGACCGGTGCCGTTGATGTCCCAGATCAAATTAACCTTTCTTTATGTTGTAAAATTAATTCATTGTCTGGGGATGTTTGAAGGGCCTGTGTGTCAGTTTGTATTTAACAGAACATGTTCGACACATTTGCTCGGACAGTTTTAACAGGCCTTTCTGTTTCCTCGATTGTTTATGTAAACTTGACAGTTTGGTCACTAATCTCTGTGCACTCGCAAACCCAGGGGAAGTGTTGCTTGCTTGCATGGAGGTAGCCAGACAGTAGGTAAACATGTTTATCTCGTCACATAAGGAGATAACGTGATCGTCTGTAGTTTGTCTTCTGGGTTCTCGTCAGGACGGTGAGCGCTTTTTTGTCTCCTCCTCCAACCTGACGACCAACTAGTATCTTTGTAACAAAACAAAACATTCAGCCACTGTTCTTTTTTTATCTTCTATTATTACGACAGAAAGTTACTCTGTGTATAACTGAAAATTTTGATTGAACCTCAGTGTTCAAAAGTTTAAAACATCAAAGTGAGATGACTTATCAACAATTGGAAACTTTACAATATAAATTTTTGTTACTTATTCAAGATAAAAACGAGCAAGTTATTTAATAAAATCAATAAAATATAATGATACAATAAAGTTGTATTTCAATAACACATTTGATATGATATCAAGAAGTAAAATAACGATCTGATACATCCATAAGGCGACTAAATAACATTCGACATCTGACTTCTATAGGGACGTAATAAATTTACTACCAGACTTCTCGCCTGATCATCATCGCTAAACAGTATATATAGCAGTTACGATAAAATAGACATTTATTAATCACAGAGAATAGGTGTATTTAGAATTTTTTTTTTTTTTAATTTTTATTAATAATGGATCTCTTCATCTCTATGAGCTAAAATTTTAACACTTAAACAACGTTTATGATAAAATATAAATAAAAACATTATGATAGTATCATTTTATTAACTTTATGTAGGTAAATACCTTTATCTCGTCACATAATGAAATAACATGATAGTCTTTATTTTGTCTACTGACATAGGAAATATTTAAAAAAAGTTTATCCAGACCACTTATGAAAAAATGTCATTTGGTAAACCTAATTTCTGTACATATCTATAGCTAACAAGGCAAAGCACAGACCCGTTACTTTTATAGGCATTATAATAGTTAGCACCAAACTGAAGAGCTTTAAAGGTGATTTTTTTACCCAAATAAAATAATTCAAGATAAAGTTTACACTCTATCTTTATTTAAGTCTCACTGCATCATTGAAATCATCAGACATTTTCACTTCGGTCGTCCGTGGGGCCCGTTGGTCGCTGCAGAATCCCCAAAATTAACTTTGTTATCATTATTTGTAAAAGGTCATGCTTGTGGCTCATGTTGACGGTCGCTGATAAAGTGCCTGAAATACAAGTGGTACTAAAAAGTAAACTGTACAATAATGAACATTAAGTACGAGTGGTACTAAATAATTGACTGTACAATAATGAACATAAAGTACGAGTGGTACTAAATAATAAATTGTACAATAATGAACATAAAGTACGAGTGGTACTAAATAATTGACTGTACAATAATGAACATAAAGTACGAGTGGTACTAAATAATTAATTGTACAATAATGAACATTAAGTACGAGTGGTACTAAATAATAAACTGTACAATAATGAACATAAAGTACGAGTGGTAATTAATAATAAACTGTACAATAATGAACAAAAAGTACGAGTGGTACTAAATAGTAAACTGTACAATAATGAACATAAAGTACGAGTGGTACTTAATAATAAACTGTACAATAATGAACATTAAGTACGATTGGTACTAACTAATTGACTGTACAATAATAAACATAAAGTACCAGGTTTATTTTCTTCATTTGATTTAAAACTGTCAATATTATTTCTGCCTGAATCGGTTTTTAGCTCAGCTGTCGACCGGCCGGTCGTCCGTTAAAATGGAACAAATCTTAACTGTAAGACCTAGAAATAATTTCTGGCTTGACATCTAGGGAACATGAAAACTTTGATATTTTAAATTAGGTCACTGCGATCTTATATGCTCCGAATTATGGACTAGTATGTTCACCCTTGAATAATTGAAAATTTGATGCAAAGGCTCCCGTATCTCAATATTGTATGAATGGATTGCCATCATAATTGCTGTGAAGATCAACCGTGGACATTTTTCATTTGTTGCTAAAGACTGGTGGCGGCTAGCGTATACTTTAATTTCACCCGTATTTTCTAACTTTCAGACTATCAAACTATACAGCCATCGTATCAGTTTCTATACTGTTATTGACTGTATACGGTTATGTCTAAATTTTTGCTTCTGTCGAATTTTCCTATAGAATCCTGCAAACATACTTTTTTCATTAAAACTTTGGATCATTATGTAACTAAATATCGATGTTTGCATTTTTCTTCCACCAACTTGGATATATGGTGGCCATATTAAAACCAGGGTAATATATCACTCAAAAACCGTAATTTAAGACAAGGGTAAGGCAAGAACACTTTGAAATTCCTCACTAGAAAACTTTTCTTGGTTGATTCTAAGGTATTTTTTTCCTGTAGAATCAATTTCTGCTACCAAAAATGTAGTACTATACATATCTAATTAGATAATTTGCATACATTTGCATATTTGAATGAATCAGTGGAATTTATTATAAAAAATAAATCTATTAATTAATTTGCTTTTATAGAAAGAATAAAATATTCCGGATAAACATACTCAAATTTGATAAGATATAACGTATGTCTATTTGCAGATAAATTATATGCAAATTCGACAAATTATCGATATTAAAGTAGCGTCTTTTCAAAAGAACATCATGGCGACGGAAGCAGTTGCTGAATAATTCACTTATTAGCGGTAAATTGTGTTGTTTTAAATTTTAAAGCTTATTTACATATTCATGTCATTCATTAACTAATTTGCATATGTAATTACATTTGCATTAATATTTCAAATTGGAATAGCGATGCGGATTTTAATTTTTTAACTGAATGTAATTTAAAAGCATATACTAGTATTAAGTGTGCTTAAAGGGTTTGTCTACCTACTTGGGTAAATGGTCATCCCTTTCATTTGTTCCATAAATAAACATAATAATACAATTATTATATATCTAATTTGCACATGGAATGAGCCATGGGGCAAATCATGATTATCGTGAAGGTTATGATGCGTATTATATAATACTGCATTCATTTGTTATCTATGTGTAGGTGTCAAGGTGCCTCGTTTTAATTGGGCTTACCCTCCAGTAGACCACAGAATATAATAATTAGCTAATTAGCATATGAAAGGAGTAAAGTAATGATCATCATGTCTTTGTGCGAAATGCGAAAACGCTCAGCATATACATCAAAGGGTCTTTGGTGTTAAAAAACTCATTTTGCATGATAGAAGTAATGAAAACATTGTTCCACTTAAACAAACTTTGCACCAGTTTAAAGAAACTTATGCTCCAGTATTTTACCATATGTTAGCGGTTAAGAGATGTAGAGGTTGCCAAACTCATATCTGTTGATGTCTTGCTGAAAGAGAATGATTATTTTATCCTTTCCAGGTTTAGGGTTGTGTAGTATATGCCTTTGGTCATGTTCTTTTATTACGATTCTTCTGAGAGCAACAGATAATCATACCAAATATCAATAACATTAATTATTGATTCTTGTCAAAGTTATGGATTATCATATGTGTATTCTTGCATCGAATTGAGTTCTATTACTGTTCTTGCTCAGATGGTTCACGTTTTAAAATTCTTTGACCACATTGGCTTTATACTTGGATACGAAACAAGCATATTCGTTAATCTGCTTCATTTAATGCAAATTCGGCTCTGTAAATATGACCAATTGCAGTCATGCAAACTTCAGTACAACTGGTGAGAATATCATATTTATTCACTTTCAGCCAAACATCACACGAACATGAGTTGACATTCTCTGTTCCATATTTATATTAATGCATGCTGTTATGCATTAATTAAAATATTCCCTTTAATTGATACATCAAGTTAATTTATAAAGAACATGTTCAATCTTTGACTCTCACACCTGGGCATCAATAACGAATGAATATATTTACTTGCCCCAAACACCCCAAAACTGATCATGATTCGAACAGCTGCTCATTGCATGTGAAAATTGGTAATTTAATTTAAAAAAAAAAAACTTAATTGGAAGCAGACAACCCAAATAACCGGGCTGAATGGATTTCCCCCTGAGCCGGCCGTTGTGATTGGCTGCATGGTACCTGTCGTTTTCTACATCTCATATTGGCGCAGAATTTAAACAGCTGTCAAATTGTCAATGAAGTTGAAAATCAGTGAGCATGGCATGCAAACACAACCAGGACCATTATGTCACTTGTTTTGTATACATTTACGTCTGTTATATAACAAAAAAACACGCGAACATGCTTGTGAAGCGGATAATTCTCTGGAATTCGGAAAAAAGTTGTCTTCCCGCGTAACGGTGGAGTTCATTACCTTGTTCTTTTATAACTAGTATTTTGCCCATTCTCAACGTGTTTACGGTTTCTAAGCCATTTTAGTCCTTGAAACGAGTGCCTGTGATTATGATCCAAAGTTATGAAAAACGTATGTTTACAAAACTCTATATATATATATAAATTCGACAGAATGACACAATCGTATACACTGTGTGCTTTCTTCTCGTTTCCTGAATTTGAATGCTCTAATGATCATAACTAGTTTTATCAATTGTTGAAGTCTGGTTTCGCCTACTGTATTTTTTCTGTCTCTTTTATATTAAAGACCGGCAGTCACACCAGTTTCTTTGCTGTGGTTTCGTATGTTTAGGGTGGAGGTGTTATATTTTTGTTAATTTTGTCTTTAATTATATAAAACGTTTTTGGACGGGTTTACTATGAAGTGATATTTTTAAGATTGAATAGCAAATTTGCCTTGTTGGGTTATCCCATATGAAATTCAGGGAATAATCAGGTAAAGTCATTGAATTTTGCATTTTTTGGCTGCTGACAACCCTGATATTCTGCAAGCATTATATATGTGCTAAAAACATAATTTGCACCATTAAAACCAGCCGTGAATGTTCAATCATAACTAAAGTTTCGTAAACAGCGGTACTGAGTCATGATAGTGATGCACACAGTGACCCCTACCCAATGATTTCCTCCACACGGGTGATTATGTCACCATGACCACGTTTGTATATTACAGGTTTATTTACAGTGCCCTAACGACAACCAGTACAAAACGCATGAATATATAGTATCATAGCCCCAACCATGGAATCAGTAAGCTGAGCGCCATGACCAATGGGCCATGTGTTACTTTTGGCTTACTGAATTTAAGACCTAAACTTTATAGATTTGGCATGAGCCGGCGAAGGTTTTATTTAGCTCGCGATAATTAAGTAAAATGTATTCCCTTTCAAGACTTGGGAACTAGTTATTTTGATGTCTTTATGAATTATTCAATGGTAACTTTCTCGTTAGAACCGAGTGCTGTTCAACATGAAAGGACCTTCAGCCGTGCCGGGCGTCAGCAATAGAATCAAGGTTATTAAATTTATACGCTCAAATATAAGAAAAGGCTTTTTATTGGATTGTAGCAGAGAGAACCTAATGTTCATCCATTAACAAGCTTTTGAAGAAACCTAAAAAAAAAACACTATTGAAAAGGTGACAAAATTATGAAATACATCCCGAGAACCTTTCTATACGAAGCTAACTCGTCGATTTATTAATTGTCTCCTATCGCCTTTTTGAACACAATTTAATTCCGCATTTCATTAGCTTGATATCAGTGGCCTGAATACACTTTTTGATTCAACTGGTTTGTTAATCAAATGTCACACGGCAATAAACATGCATGGAATAATTGAATGCAAAGATTAAATGATACTGCCAGTGTTTGACAAATTAACCGCAAAAGAGTACTTTTATTTTTTCCTTATTTCTTGGTCCACCTTTAACTGATATTCAGTAATGCTGTCCCTCTTAATCCTGTTGGACAAAGTGAATCTTTCAATAATGAAGCTAAATTTTTCCATGTAAACAAAATAATGCTATAAGGCTGACAAAGGGAACATTTAATATGTCCCACTTTAAAAATTAAACCCTTAATCAATGCATCGTTAACTCCTATGATGATGAACATTCAATATATTATAAAAGTCAGAAATAAGTTTAGTTGATAAAACACCTTGACTGCTAATTGAAAATTTCAAGTATGATGCTTACAGGACGAGTTCATAATTATCCCTCATTTTCTTAAATGAGTGATATACGGGTCTAACTGAATGCGCAACACGCGGTCATGAGAAAATGCAAGACGGGCTAAAAACAGCGGGTTTATTGGAATTACTAATGATTTTCTGAATCAAAAGAAGCGAGAGAGATTATGATATTCAATAGCTGCTCCCGTCCGCTCGGTTACATCCAGTGAGAAGCATGCAACATGATCAAAGACGCTATTATTTGGCAAATACTTGACATTTCGTCCATCAAAGCCGTCTGATTTTTTATACACCATGTTAGAAAAGGAAATGATAGTAGACGTAGATCGGTTCAGACACCATGTTAAACTTGTAAATCCGCCAAGGCAGAGCTCCCTTTGGCATGTCGCTTTGGATTAACCCGTTTTCTTCGACAACTTTCATACCGAATCCTATGGTATATTTAGCAACTGATATATCTATGGCGTATTTTTACATAAGTATAAAGCTGGTGTCACACGGGATTCGAAACAAAGAAAAATAATCATTGTATACAATGGAAAGAACGTTCTCCTCTTATTGAAAAAGTCGCCAAAGCCCGGTTAAATATATATTTTATGTTTTGGTAACTACATGGATTCTAAACCCATTTACCGATGATACTTACATTGCCATGTAAAATGCCGGTTTCGTCTGCAGGCCTGGGTATTATTCGCATTATTGTTACATTACAGTTATTAACTCCTATACAGATTGACTTGATCTTTTCAAATGTCGCATTTTCACGTGGTGTATTGAAATATTGAATGACGAGTTTGAAGCATAAGCATTTATCATTAAGTGAAATTAGCGAGAGGACAATATGAACAGTGCGAGGGTAACCTCAGAATAAGAATCACACTACCCCCGTAGGTTATCTAAGGGGGTAACCTGAAATAGGGGTACCCTGAAATCGTGACACCAGAACAGGTCGAGGCCGTTGCCATTCATTAGTATATTCGAGAAATGGGTCACATTTTATCTTAAAAAATATTTTCTTGTGCTAACAGATACAGATTTGACTGGGAACCCGGTTTTATTCCGTATTTTTTTATAAGAATGTTGGCGACAATACGCCTCTAAGAGCTTTCTAGTTTATTGCTGATTTAAACCAGTAGACACTGTCACAGCTTACTCTCTCAGGCTGTTCCGATACTTTACTCAGTTACCATTCAAGTCTAACTTGTGCATCACCTGTTAAAAAGTAAGATACCTACAGTCCAATGAAACTGTGTATACTTTGTGAAAGAAGGAATTTTGACATTTAAATAGTTATATGTGTGCTTTCGTGGACCGAGGTAATAACCAAGTGCCAATGTTACAGAAAACATTTAATTGACTACATAACTGATTTTTTATTGTGAATCATTCCTCAGAATCTAATTGAAAAAAAACGAAACAAAAGTAAATTGTATAATGACAATGGAGATATCTTAATGGTGCTCCAGAAGGGCACCCTCCACGAGGACTTTGACATAAACCACGGTCTAAGAAAAGCTAATTCCTTATGTTTTGTCAATGAAGAGGGCTCATGATAATTAAGTTATTTCAAGATAAAAATGTTCCAGTAATATATAACTGTTTGTAACGAACTTTGTTTAATTTTCTGATTAATATTAAATGCCACTTCTTTGTCTTGGTGTGTAGGATAACTAGAGGAAATTATAAATTGCCATGTTTTAAGTTTCAATCGGCATTTCCACGGATGTCTTAACTATCACTCTAATTCGTTGAACAAAAACAAAAAAATTGATTGTTGAGAGAGTGAATATATATTAAAATTATGTACATTTACATTATGTTCTTATGTCAAAAAAAAATTTTTTTTAATAATTTAAACTGTATGCTTAATGATAACAATAAATTTGTAAATATATATATATTTACAGTACACAATAGTTGACAATACACAAAACCAGTTGACTTATATATTTACAACACACAACACTAGTTGACTTGTATATTTACAATACACAACACCAGTTGACTTATATATTTAAAATATACAACAACAGTTGACATATATTTACAATATACAACAACAGCTGACATATTTACAATACACAACAACAGTTGACTTATATATTTACGATATACATCAAGGTTTGACATATATTTACAATATACAACACCACTTGACTTATATATTTACAATATACAACAACAGTTGACTTATATTTACAATATACAACAACAGTTGTCATATATTTACAATAGACATGAAATCTTCTTCCACAAAGAGGTGGGCGGGCACGCTCGAAAGACAGTACTCACAGTAACCTAGCAACGGATCAAAGATTGTTTCTATTACGTGGTCGTTTCTATATACGGTTTCTGAATGTCGTTTGAATGTTCACAAAACAGTGCCATAACAATACTATGGGCGGGGTGGGAGCAGTTTACCGCCAGGAGATGGTTAAGTGGCTAGTCTTGTTTCGCTTAGAATACTAAAATAACATCGATTTCAATTAGTCGAGCTCGGTTAATTAATGTTATTTGAATACTGTTTTGTTTCTTGGAAAGAGGTCGTGTGTCTTGCCGTGTCATGCAATACCGGGCACTTTCATTTGAGTGATATGGCCTCGTTTTAATACTAATTCAATGATAACTAATGCTGAACCAAGCTAATCTGTCTCTGAGAAGTCTAGTCGTAACCTTGACACAAACAGGAAACATGGGTGTTTTGATGTTTCGCTGGCACTCCAGTCAAATATGTTAATTTTCCACGAACCTTAATCCTATTGTTGGACTGAACTCGCGGTTAGGTTGACAAGAAATTATTAGAAAAAATATATCCTTAAGTATGTCCATTTAATTAATTAACATGTTAAAAATGAGTGTTATGGGATACACTACCATTTTTTGGCCTAAATGACAGCTGCCTCATAACGCACAGCACTGGCTGACCTTTAGTAATTATAATGATTTATATCTTGCTTTATATTTGTAAAAACATCCTGAAACATCCATTATTATTTATAGCTCTGGCTCGTGAATAGATAAAATAATAACAGTGCAGGGAATGTTTTACATCCATAATCTTAATGTACAACCAATCGTTATATGATAATTCAGGTTTGAGCTCCAGGAGTTACAGATAATGAATGTGTAGCACAGAAAAAAGTCAGAACAGGCAGCAATAATCCCCCATTCTCTGACATTCATTACATATTTATTCCAATTATAATAATATCAGGAAAAAAAATGAATAATCATTTCTATATTGAAACCATTTGCTTTACACAAATGATCAGGATCAGTGGTTTTGAAAAGAAACAGCATAGGAATTCAGCTTCTTAGGAATTACAGGTATAGTTATAAGATGGCCTATTATAAGAATATATATATATATATATATATATATATATATATATATATATATATAATGTACTATATATAGTTAGTTTGATTTTATAGTATTGTATAATATAGTACTGTTTCGTGAGTTCAGCTAATCAGCCTGTTCACTCTTCAGGTATCTAGTACATTATTACTGCTCCCCTACATGGTAGTACACTTTCACTATGATGTATTGAATATCTGGGAATAATATTTTCTTCTACATTGTCGTGGAATCCTTGTCTGAAATTATTAACACTTCAAGCACAGAAGGGTCTGAATATGGTTAAAAAATGTGAATCTAAATGTGGTAAAATGTCTCCTGATATCACAATGAATATATTTGATAAAGTTGTAGCACCAGCATTATTATATGGATCTGAAATTTGGGGATTCTTATCAAGACCAATTATAGATAATTGCAATCAAGATTTTGTAAAGAAATTCTGGGTGTTAGCAGAAGCACAGTTAATACAGGAGTTCTGCTTGAATGTGATAGATATCCTTTGCATTGTATGTACTTTAAGAGATGTCTAAAATATTGGTTAAAAATACTGAATATGGGAAATTCTAGATATCCTTTTATTTGTTATAATGCCTTAAAACGGTTAAATGAACTGGGTAAGCCGACATGGCCAGGCTATATTAAGCATTTATTGAATAGGTATGAATTTTGCCATGCATGGTTAGAACAGGGAGTTGGTGATGAAAAATGTTCATTGATATGTTTCTACAAAGAGTCAAGGATATCGGACAGCAAGAGATGTTATCTGAAATAAAAGAAAAATCAAAACTCAGTATATATAGTGAAGTAAAATCAGGCATTGAACCAGAACGATACTTAAATAATATCCCATACATCTATAGACAGGTTTTAACAAAATTTCGACTAAGTGACCATGATTTTGAGATTGAAGTAGGCAGAAGAAGTAATACTCCAGTAAACATGAGACTCTGTAAATTTTGTAAGAATGATGAAATTGAAGATGAGGGCCACATTCTTTTCAAGTGTTCCAGATATAAAGATTTAAGAAATAAATTTTTATCATTCACACAGAATTTTCCACAAAATAAATATGGGCTTATTCAGATTTTGAAAACACAGAATCACAGGATACAATATGATTTAGGTGTATATTTATTTCAGGTAAACAGAGTAAGACAGGAAAACATTTCAGAAAATAATATTCCATAAAGCAGTACCTTAATCATTAAATTCACTGAATACTGTAATTTTATGTATAATTGATAATTGTACACATATATATTTTCATTTGTGTATATCAGTGCTATTCTTTTCTACGACATATATATCTTTTAACATGACTTAACACATATATTGGCAGAAAGCGATGGCAAACTTGTGTATATTTATATGTAACTTAAGTTATTTGTACTTTGGGCCATGAGGCCTTTCTACAATAAACTTTGTTGTTGAATGTTAACATGTATGACATTGGATATATGTATATATATATATATATATATATATATATATATATATTACAGGTGCCCTTTTTATTGTGTGCACAAGTCTTACATATGTCTTTTTTTTCATTGTGTGACACGGGCGTACCTCGTGTTGTAGCGGCCTCGCCTGGCCGGGTGTTGCAGTCTCAGTTTAATCCGTACTGGTTGAAATCTCGCGGGGTGTAACAGCTCGCTGCCGTGCCTGTCTCGAATGTTCGCGTCTGTGCACGTGTGTTGTTCTTTTCGATTGTTCGTGAAAGGGAATTTTCTAGAGTTTTCGGATGAAAGGTTACAAATAGGGGCTGTGTTTTAGAGCCGGGAGAGAGGTGAGAGAATATTCCAGCGGACACAGACGTGTGTAAGTCAGTTTGCGGGACCTATTCCGATAAATGCGGCAATTTTAGATTTTCTTCAGATTTTCTTCTGAATTTGTTACAAATCTTTTTGGTCTTCAGTTTACTTTCGGGATTGTTACAAGAGCTTTACATTGGACTGTTATTCTCCGAGAGAATTTGTGTGAACTGTTCGTCCGGCTTATACATTTTAAAGGACTTATCGCTACTTTGTTTTTTTTTTTTTTTGTTTTTTTTTTTGGTACTTTGTTTATTTTACTGTGTGATTGTATTGATTTGTTGTTATACTGCTGTTATACTGTGTAATTGTATTGATTTAGTGTATTGTAATGTTAGGGTTGTTTTAAGTATAAACAAGTGACCCATGGGCCATGACGCTCAGCTGACTGGGAAGAGCTTCGCAAAAGGAAATTTTATCATCTGAATGGCAGTATATACCCATTCAACTGAAGCATCAAACAGATTAACCAACAGGCAAAGATTGTGTCTGTATTTATATATCTCAAAAATAGAGAAAAAATGCGTAAACTTTAAAAAAAATACAGGTGGCTCCACCAGTCTGCAGAAACTAATAAAAACACTTAATGGTCAATATCCATGCAAAGAATCATGGTAATCTCTGCATTAGTTGTTCAGATACTTCAGCTTTTGTATCGAATTTTCCATTATTCCGAGGGATGCATTGGAGTCCTATAGCTTGAAGGATATGGGTAATAGAGACCTAATTTCAGGTTTCCACTGACACTTTCCATGGGCCTCCTTGCATGACAAGAATGAAGATTCTAGGTCCAGTTGTTACAATTTGTACCCTGTTGACAGATAACCACATATTTAAAGGCCTCAAAAATAGAGAAAAAAATCGTAAAAATTTGAAAAAAAAAGAGGTGGCGCACGCTGTCTGCAGAAACTGATGGGACACCTCATGATCAATATGTATGCCAAAAAGCATGACCATCAGTGTTGTAGTTATTGAGATACTGCAGTTTTTGTATCAAATTTTTCATTATTCTGGGGGGTAATTTGGAGCCATACAGCTTAAAGGATATGGGTAACAGAGACCTTATTTCAGGTTTCCATGGAGACTTTTCATAGGTCTTTCACTGTGTCAAGAATGAAGATTCTAGGTCCAGTCTTTATGATTTGTGCCCTGCTAACAGATGTTCACATATTTAAAGTTCTCTAAAATAGAGAAAACAATTCGTAAAAAAACCCAAAAAAAACACTGACTTCTTCATTCATTCCCCTAGACATTACACGCTGTCTAGTGTTACAGAATCTGATTTTTTTTTTCTCCATAACAAAATTTATGGTAATCACGCAGACGTGATATGTTGATATTTGGTTCCGTAACAATATATATATATATATATATATATATATATATATATATATATATATATATATATATATATTACGAGTGTGAATCTTTCACCCGGGCGAGAAAACAGTTTGTGCCAGAAAAAAAAGGCCATTTCATTTAATTTGAATGCAATGTGAAAACAATTATTGTTTCCTCTGTGAAGTGAATTTTAAATGCTTGCTAAGAAAAAAAAAAGATTTAGCCCCGCAATCATTTTGAATATCAAATATCAATTACAATACATTACTTTTTAATTTTCCATTCCTAATTCATTGATAATATCTATATTATATAAATATTATGAATGTAAATAAATGACAGAGCCTCGACATTAGGTTAGATGTTTTTATTATAATGCGAGTTTATACTTTATACCTATGTAAACACTACCATAGCCTGGTTCTGATTTATCGATCAAAGAGAATCTGTTAAAACTCCTCGCAACCACTGGCTGTCAGCGGTCATTAGTTGGTGACTGTTCGAACTCCCCCAGTCACCAACTAATGACCGCTGACAGCCAGTGGTTGCGAGGAGTTTTAACAGATTCTCTTTGATCAGCTGTTTGATTTTGGACTTTCTGGTCCGTTGGTTGATTTGTATGTTTAGTATCTGACTAATAAATGCATGGCTGATTCTTGACTCTTGCTTAAATTGACAATGGACAGTTTAATCAGTTCCTGGGGAATGGTGGCACCACTTTTTTTCATGTTTACACATTTTTACTCTATTTATGTAATCCGTCAAATGACAACGGTCGTATCAGTTTCTTAGAAGTGGTATCTTTCAGTTTCCTGAAACTTTGTATGCTTAATTGATAATGACTAGTTTTGTTTGATGATAATGACCTTGGCGCAACCTGTATTATTTTTGTGTTTTCATACATTTTACCTGTGTTTTGGAGACTGTCTGATTACGGGAATGGTGTCGTCAGGGTAATAATTGTTTTTTCGAATGCTGAACTAAAATTTCGATTTTCTGAATGGTTAATGTTTAATATTGATCATTTTGCATCTTTTTGACAATATACATTCAAAGTTACTTAGACAAGTAACAGTAACGAAAAACAATATGTATATATGTATAGATAACCCGAGAAATTAGAAGAAATCCCGCTGCAAGGAAATCGTTTTTTTAGATAAAATTCCTAATATATTAAACATGTGCACTTCACTGGATACGTAGATATATGGCACGGTGTAAAGAATGCAGTTGGTGGCCTGTGAGGTGTGCCTCTCCATAACGGTATTCATGAGGTTTCAACTCTCCTTGGAAATGGGCTTAGTGACCTCGGCATGACCCGTGAATACCTAATCAATACCTCAAGAGGACTGGTTAATTGACCTCCGTTTGCCCTGTCGCCTTCGGTGACTTTCCTTTATATATAAGTTTATTAGAACATCAAATTTTGGCTTCTTGCACTTGGCTTCTAATACACCTGTGTTTGTCACAGACCCCCCTCGGCTTCCGGTGCCACTCCTTCAGAGACCTGTCGTTGGCCGCCATATTGATCAGGGGTCAGCCAGTGACAGCATCCTGAACTATCACACTTGTGACTATGATCGCTCAGTCCATCAGATAACGTACAAAAGTTTACTTACTGATCCTGCATACAATGACACTCATTTAAATTAACATTTCCTGTTTCGATTCCAACTCCTTATACAAGTGTCACGGTACTGACAACAAACATGGAACAGTTGGTAAGTGTCACTTGTTAGGCTTGTAAGTTCATGTTAAATTTGTGAGTGACGGGTAGTCTAAATGTATGTGTAATGAGACTGCTAACCCTGCAGAGTAATCCTAATATAGACAACAACATGGGACAGTTAAAACACGCAGCTGTTCTACTCACAGAAATGTGGGAAGGCAGAGAAATCCTGCTGTTAAAACTGTAAGAAATCAGTGTTGCTAAACTGTTAGAATTGGTGGAGTATACGAAGCTGCAAGGCCAAAATAAAAAAAAGGTATGGTTCTCAGGCACTTTTTTCATAAATCAATGCGGGCGGGCGCTTTTTTTATTTTAAATTTTTTGGTATGTTTCGATAAAAATGTAAAATGATAAGGAAAAAGCATGGAAATAATAGTTTTAATAGCTAAATAAGTAAAAGCACTACAAAACAAAAGAAATTGTATGGTTTTAACTTCTTGAAAGAAATGTCGGAGCGGCAGCAGCTCAAAAATTGGAAAGTTTTTATTGAAAATCAAAATAAAAATTTTTGATGCGGGGGTTTAAAATTGATGCGGGCGGTGCCTGAGAACCATACCTTTAATTTTTTTGGCCTAATAGTTGTATAGAACTGACTGAAGGCTGAGTATTTATTTTTGTTATAAAAATTCAACCAGATAAATCAACTATACGGATAACTTAAATAAAAAAAATAAAAGAAATAATTATTATTGACCAGACATAAAATATATAGAAGAACATATTCTAAATTATTTAGGTATGCTTTGACATCCTCTCAGGACGTGTGTTTGTTTTTAAACTCCTGAAATCACGATTAATAAATTGTAATTACAAAATCCTAGTGTCAAACTTGGTTTTTTTTGCATTCGACTTTAGTTCCTCTATAAAGCCTCGGTCACAACCGGGATACGGTCGCCGTATGGCGAGTGTTTTGGGCCATTCCGTGCGGTAGATGCACGGCAATCGTGCGTTTTTCAAAGGCCGCTAACTGACATTAGCGCAAGCGCTTAAGTTGATGCGGCGGCCGTGCGTCAGGCAGCCACCCACGGGCTCCGTACGGGCACCGTACAGTAGACGTATGGATGTCGTAGGATGCCCGTGCGATTTTTAACGCCTACTCGGCTACCCGAGAGACGTACGGTGTACCTGCAGCTGTCGTAAGGGGTCTTTACGGCTTCCGCAAGGTTAGCTTGCGGCGTACGCGGGGTTAGTTACTTTACCGTGCGACGGCCGTGAGAATGAGGGAGACAACGTGCCGCCCCCGCACGTCGGCCGCATAAGTATTCCTACGGTTTCAAAAACCGAACGGTGATCTACGGTGTGCGGTGGCCCCAGCGGGTTGTGACCGAGGCTTAAGTATTCATGCGGTCCCCAAAACCGCACGGTACTCCATGTTTTTTTGCGGTGACCGCAGCGGGTTGTGACCGAGGCTTAAGACAGTGCTCCGTATTCAGCATAGACCAGACCGCAAACGGCCATGCCACATGAAACTGGACTACATTGCATGGAATAAAGCCAGTTAATACTTTTATATACCTGTTTTGATTCGTGTAGGCGGGTAAATATATATTTGAAAAAGATAGAGGTATAGCTAGTGGGTATAGTAATATGAGCCGCATGGACAATAAATATTACGTCTTGTCTCATCTTATATCTGAATAAACTTAAATATATATCTGAAAAAAAAATAAAGGTAGCCAGTGTATGGTTATAGAAGTCGCGTGGACAATATTCTATATTTCTGATTAAACTTACACTGTGTAAGGAACACTGGACAGCGGTTTGAAGTGTAGATGAAATGCAGGCCATCCAGACGGACCTGTAACTGACCTTCGTGCGTCCGTCTGCTTTGTGAACAATAAAATGTCGTTTCATGATTGGGAGCCTGAGATATAGGCGGCCTAAGGTTGCTTTTGACGGCCAGAGTGCCCGGGATGTTGTTTACCACGTGGAGGACCATTCTTACTGGTGAGCATATGCAGACAGTGATCAGGTTACACGACTCATTCCTATTTCTTCTGTTTGCTTTTTAATAATCTAAGCGGCTTATCGCAGGGTTTCAGGCGGTCTGCTCGGCACCTGGATGGCCTCAGTAAAATGATACAGCATGCGGTACAGTGTCGCTGGGTTGACGAGAGAAAAATGGTTAACATGATCCCCTGACTGTACATGGCCGTACCTGTAGATCCCGGTGGCGTTTGTCCTCAAATCCTTTTCTTCCCTGACGCGTGTGAGTAGCTAGGCGTTTTCTTTTTTTTTTTTTAATGTTTATCCGCCTTTTTTATTTTTTTCACAATCCACGTCTCGTTATGGTATTTTATGATATACCGTCTGATATGCATACCGACGTTTATACAAATGAATTTCATCATTGATACTTAAAGTGCTCAGGTCAAAGGAATGGCCATTTTCTATATATTACTGTATATCTCCGCGTGAAGGCTAGCTCATGACGCGTTCTATATAGAGCCGGGGGTTTGGCCTAATCCAAGCGGTTAGAATTAATATAAGATTACAGCGACAGCTCACAGTGACTTCCGTTGACGACTGTGAAATCACTCAATATTATTTTTTGTTATCCTTCTACACTCATGCACAGCATATACATGCACATTAAATGATAAGAAAGAAAAATGGTTAACACGTGATCTTAAACACTTATATGTCAGATGGTACAAGGCCGGTGGTACACAATGTACTCTCAGGGCGAGGGTGTCAGATTGAACATGGCAGGCCTGCCGGCGATACACAGTGTACACTTAGGGCGAGGGAGTCAGATTGAACAAGGCAGGCCTGCCGGTGGTACACAGTGTACGCTCAGGGCGAGGGTGTCAGACTGAACAAGGCAGCCTGCCGGTGGTACACAGTGTACGCTCAGGGCGAGGGTGTCAGACTGAACAAGGCAGCCTGCCGGTGGTACACAGTGTACGCTCAGGGCGAGGGTGTCAGACTGAACAAGGCAGCCTGCCGGTGGTACACAGTGTACGCTCAGGGCGAGGGTGTCAGACTGAACAAGGCAGCCTGCCGGTGGTACACAGTGTACGCTCAGGGCGAGGGTGTCAGACTGAACAAGGCAGCCTGCCGGTGGTACACAGTGTACGCTCAGGGCGAGGGTGTCAGACTGAACAAGGCAGCCTGCCGGTGGTACACAGTGTACGCTCAGGGCGAGGGTGTAAGACTGAACAAGGCAGCCTGCCGGTGGTACACAGTGTACGCTCAGGGCGAGGGTGTTAGACTGAACAAGGCAGCCTGCCGGTGGTACACAGTGTACGCTCAGGGCGAGGGTGTTAGACTGAACAAGGCAGCCTGCCGGTGGTACACAGTGTACGCTCAGGGCGAGGGTGTCAGACTGAACAAGGCAGCCTGCCGGTGGTACACAGTGTACGCTCAGGGCGAGGGTGTCAGACTGAACAAGGCAGCCTGCCGGTGGTACACAGTGTACGCTCAGGGCGAGGGTGTCAGACTGAACAAGGCAGCCTGCCGGTGGTACACAGTGTACGCTCAGGGCGAGGGTGTCAGACTGAACAAAGCAGCCTGCCGGTGGTACACAGTGTACGCTCAGGGCGAGGGTGTCAGACTGAACAAGGCAGCCTGCCGGTGGTACACAGTGTACGCTCAGGGCGAGGGTGTTAGACTGAACAAGGCAGCCTGCCGGTGGTACACAGTGTACGCTCAGGGCGAGGGTGTCAGACTGAACAAGGCAGCCTGCCGGTGGTACACAGTGTACGCTCAGGGCGAGGGTGTCAGACTGAACAAGGCAGCCTGCCGGTGGTACACAGTGTACGCTCAGGGCGAGGGTGTCAGACTGAACAAGGCAGCCTGCCGGTGGTACACAGTGTACGCTCAGGGCGAAGATGTTAGACTGAACAAGGCAGCCTGCCGGTGGTACACAGTGTACGCTCAGGGCGAGGGTGTTAGACTGAACAAGGCAGCCTGCCGGTGGTACACAGTGTACGCTCAGGGCGAGGGTGTTAGACTGAACAAGGCAGCCTGCCGGTGGTACACAGTGTATACGCTCAGGGCGAGGGTGTCAGACTGAACAAGGCAGCCTGCCGGTGGTACACAGTGTACGCTCAGGGCGAGGGTGTTAGACTGAACAAGGCAGCCTGCCGGTGGTACACAGTGTACACTAAGGGCGAGGGTGTTAGACTGAACAGGGTAGGCCTACCGGTGGTACACAGCGTTACGATCATGTAAATGCTTCTGTTAAAGGGAGAGTCATGTTGGATAACAGTGCCTCGAGATCAACATTGGGATGAGAACCACGTCTCATTGTCTTCGGCCTCTTACATCGAACTATGTCCATATTATTTTTATCATGTACAAATCTACTTATATTTCAGAGACTTCTGAGATTGTTTAAATATTTATCCCTAAGAATCTGCCATCACCGAACACACCGCCTCGCTAGCGTTCTCATAGTCAGAGTGGCTTTATTTATTTGAATTTCTTCGTAAAATCCATTGAGGAAAAGGGTTTACGAAGTATATTTTGTGTTGTACCTTTATTACAAAAACTGCCAACGGTTCGAATTGCCCTGATTTATGAATGCATTCTCATTGTAATAAATCTCATGTACACCTAGCTTAGAAATACCAGCAGAATGATTTTGTCGCCATAAATAAATAGAAGAAGATGAACTTAAGTGCAGTTGGATAATGTCATATAATATATATAAAAAGAACAGAGAGAAATATGTATATAACGATGAAGAAATACAACACTGTGAATATATATATATATTTATATATATATATTTATATATATATATATATATATATATATATATATATATATATATATATATACTCATATAATCCTTTAAGATCACTGTATCTAAGGTCTGACATGATATGGACATTTCGCTGCCATCAGACACATGTAATATGTATATAATAGGGCAAGAACACACGGGTTATCACCTCTTACACCTCAGAAATAACAGGTCGCCGCTCCTGGAGAAAGTCAGAGGTGTGTAGGCCCAGCATGCTGTAACTTCCCAAGAATTAACGGCCTGCGGTCAGCCCGTGTCAGAGAGCTGTACATCCGTCTGACGTTAAACAAAATATCAATGCCAATAACCGGGCCAATTTTAGACTATACCTATTAACTTCTCTAAAGAAACTTAGGTGTCTCTGAGTTATGTTTTCATATATTCGTCTCATTTTTATACTTTTACAATGTTCTTTTTTATACTTCCTTCTCTTATCATCAGGATTATTTTCATTGCTGTAGTTGTTTGCTGTTAGAAAGATTAACATGGTGTAATGTGCTATTAGGCGTAAATCTTTCGTAACATCAAAATAATTTAAGAATATCTCAAAACTTACTATTTGTGTTGTCAGCATCTTGTTGTCACATGTGTTTCATGCTTGGGCCACATCAATCATTTTACCATTCTCGTTCACGATGTGTTTTACAAGTAAAAGCTTAATGAATCTTCACCTTTCTAAAATGTTATATTGCTTTTTTCGGTTACTTATATCTGGGCCGGCGCACTTTAAATGCAGATCGTTAAGATGTTAACAAAATAGCTTTTAAATAGCCGGCGAACAATAATACAAGTTTATCATGAATTTAATCATTGGCATTTGACAGTATAAAGAAAGCGTATTTGATGAACATAGAGCCCTGGATAACTCAAAGAAATCTATAACATCTCTAAATAAGACCTGAATTGGTAACCCTTTATATATTAAAAAATATATAATTGACTTATTCCGATATGCAATTTTGATTTACCCATGAGTGTGGGAGGTTTGAACAGACTGGAGTTTATACACTACATAATCGGACCTGGTTAGAGAATCAGAAACACTGCCCTGTTCCTTCATGAGTTCAGTTTGCAAGACACCTGAGTATGTCTCACGCAAATATCATGAAAAGCCCTCGCAGGCTGAACTAACCTATTTTTTTTTTTTATTAACATCCTCTTGCAGACTGACAGATATCAGAAATGTCATAGTCCAGTTTCTGATAAAGTGACATAGATTTGTTCAGTAGTGATTGGGCCCTGGGAAGCAGCAGACGTATAAATGGGCTTGAAGCTGAGCGTTCTTCCCGGACGCTAGGATATGGACGTTTACGAACACGTGATTGACAGTTCCTGATGGCAGGAGGCCAGCTGGTCTGACAAGCCCCTTTCTGGTAACCGCTCATTCCGTAAATTAAAGCGGCTGACCTGTTTCAGCTATATTAGCAAAGTGCTTCAGTGGCCGTGATATAGCGCCTGAGTACGTATTCCTTCTCCGTCAGAAAAAAGGTTGCCTTTTTGCGTGAGTTTCCAAAACGAAAGAAAATAACCACTGAGTCTGTAAAATACAAGGCTCATTTGATTCATTAAGATATACCGAAACCGTTTTGTAAGATCAACAAGTGTTCCATACACACAATAATATCATACCCTCTCACCAGTCTTATCCAGGAACACTTGTCGATAAAATACACATTGTATATTAAAAAGAATGACGGAAATGTTTCTGAAGGCCCCAAACAAAAATCAGTAATAAAAACTTAACAAATAGCAGTAGCTGCTTAATAGATGAAAGGGAACAACACAGTCTTACTACAAAGTGCCCCGGGCCAGTATATACACACACAATCTGTTTTGCACTTCCCATAATTTACTTGGTCTGACATAATATTCATAATCTGATAAACATGAGCAACGTATTCACGATTTCCAAACTGGTATTAAGTTTTCTCTCAACGAACTCGAGCAACAATAACTCTTGAAAAAGACAACTTAGGGGCAGTGTGACTTTCTGTCAGATGGGTTTTTAGGGGCAGCGTGACTTGCTGTCAGATGGGTTCTTAGGGGCAGTGTGACTTGCTGTTAGATGGGTTCTTAGGGGCAGTGTGACTTGCTGTCAGATGGGTTCTAAGGGGCAGTGTGACTTGCTGTCAGATGGGTTCTTAGGGGCAGTGTGACTTGCTGTCAGATGGGTTCTTAGGGGCAGTGTGACTTGCTGTCAGAACGGTTCTTAGGGGCAGTGTGACTTGCTGTCAGCTGGGTTCTTAGGGGCAGTGTGACTTGCTGTCAGCTGGGTTCTTAGGGCAGTGTTACTTGCTGTCAGATGGGTTCTTAGGGGCAGTGTAATTGCTGTCAGATGGGTTATTAGGGGTAGTGTGACTTGCTGTCAGATGGGTTCTACTACAGTTTAAGAACTGACAGTTCTTGTTGGATTATGCGTAACGGTCAGACAGGCTGAAGATAATGTTAGCAAGAAAGAAGATAAGCCTTTAAATGGGGGTGTAAAAATATTGTTGATGTCAGGATTTTAACTCTAAGAGATGAGAAACATATATTAGCTGGTTATATTTTGTCTATGATGGACTGGCTATTACCATGGGATGATTATTTGCTTGTTACATTTGGTCTATGCTTCTTGTGAGTTTCTTCTATGTAGAAGAACAAGCGGTAAATAGTAGTAGCATGAAGTAATGTCAGTAATGGGTTCCCTTTGTAAACCTTCATGTACATCTTCTGTCCAATCTAGACCAACTCAGTATAGTCTTAATGAAGTACATGACTTAGTGTAGATGTTTGGCTTATCCTTCATCCCTTGGTTTGACAGAGAGTGTTATGTCATAGTTGGATCGTTAACGTTAACTTTGCATTTATAATCAAAGCGGTATCTGTCTCTGCCTGATGGATGAAGCGACGGAGTCATCAGTCAGGGTATAATTGCCGCGTATTTTCCTTTGATAGTTCATGAATGTCCTCCTACTCTTCAACAGTGTACAATGAGGTATATTTCCTACATTGGCATTAAGGTCCTTCCCGTCAAAATGGCACGCACTGATAAATGGAGATAGGATTATATAAACAGGAACAGAAAGTCAGCTCTGATGTTGTCCATCGCCAACAACGTTGGCGTGGGGTAAATAACCCCAATCCCCCCTGTATTGATGCCCCTGTTCAATAGTTCCCAATTTCTCACAGAAAACATTTTAATTAGCCTGAAAAAGAATATATAATTAATCCTCTGTAGTTGTATCCGATTCAAACTTTAATCAAAGTTCACTTTCGTGTATGTGGTCCATCACAGATAATCCTTCGCTCCCTACTGTTAGTGTGTGCTTTGTCTTTAAATACGGACGATGTATTTACTCTTATAATAAACAATATGTTAATTGGTGGATACTATATTTAGAGGTTATGCTTTGGTTCAATGTACTCGTGGTCCATGTCTACCGGACGGCAGCGGTCAGCAGCCACGCCCAGCCACAGTCATTTGCTAAATTCAGCCAGTTCTGTTGCTCATGAATTCTTTAGGAGGACACGGGAATTTCCATTATAATGATACTTACTGACATCATAAAGGATTATAAATCGGTTTGACTGAAGAGACCAAATTCATCTGTCACGCGCCATCGGTCGATCTAGCCCTGCCATCTGTCTATGGGTTCGCTCCATCAGTTGATTTCTTATTACACAATATGGAAGTAAAATTGAATGACAAATCCGGCTTTCGAAATTTTTAAAGCAAATATATGATTTATAATTGTATGAATAAGATTGATTTATCTACATGACCTCTCGTGATCGGTTGGTCTTTTCACCTATTCTTTGGAGGGCTGGTTTGGGGAAGGGACAGGTTGGTTTCTTATTCAGGGGTAAACCTAACGATCCTAGAACGTGGCGGTGAAGCTTATCACAACAATATGCATGGTTTCCTGGATAAACATTCGCCCCACTGTGAGCGCAATCAGTCGATTTCTTAATGCATAACATAAATATTATATAACATATGATTTTTCTTTAAAAAAAATAGAAATATATATGTATATAATTGTATTAAATGAGAACCGTTTTCTATTACAAGATCATGTTTGTATATTAAATTGACATATGTCAAATATATGAAAGATTGAAGGGACATAATCAGAAGCAGTATTGTCTATTCTTTCACTATCAACGAATGTTAATTCAGTGTAAAACCTATCGCAACAGCAATTTTATATATATATATATATTATTATTATTATTATTATTAAAAGTCAAAGTGTCGTTTCGGTAACGGTGTGTGTCATCTACTGACCGAGTGCTTGAAATTTAAGAGAAATAGCGGCTCCCTACATGAAAAATAGAAACAGACAATATATACAAAATACATATATACATACATGCATACATACATATAATAATATTATTATTGAATGAGTCGGTCGTGGGTCGAGGTCTATGGTATCAGTGTTGGCGAGACAGGCAAACATATGGCATGGAATCAATCAATTACACGAGCTTTCTAGGCTTTCTCTCCGGCAGCTGCTCTTCCCAAGAAGTTCTCCCAGTTTACTTGGAGCCATCCGCTCTTACCAACCTCGATGACTGACCGAGAGGAACAAGGTGACAACGCTTTATTCCAAAGAAGGCAGAGGATAAACTTGGCAGAAACATTCGCCCAGCGGAAATCAGCAAGTTTGCTATGCTCAAATGTATGGAAAGGTAAGGCCGGTCGAGCTGTAGTACCGGATATCCGGCTGACAAAGCGATGTGACTACAGCACATTTGTGTTGGTTGTTCTTCAATGGGAGGTTCACAACATCATTACTGAACGATGGCAATTCGCTGTGACAGGATGAAGGCGAACAGGAGGTCCGCCAGAACTCTGTTGGGTAACGATAGAGACCGTTTGACGTAAGTACCAAAGTGAGTTGATTTTATAAATAATCTGGACGCGATTACTGTGCGGCATGATATCGCAGCTAGTGTTTGTATCTAAGAATAATTTAGTGTTTATTAACACGACTTTAAAAAAGAATTACAGATAAACCTGAAAGTACTTTTCAACAGACGGCAGAGCTGAACCAGTTGAGGTAGGCGCTGCTAATTTTGCAACGCCCAATGCAGTTGACATGTAATTTATGAGAAACTTACACAGTAAAATTGTTGTCTACTGAGTTCAAACATAAAAGACAATTTGTTTAAAATAAACATGAATCCCTGTGCAACGCATTATCTGCGGACCAATTCAAAATTATATCTACCTTTTAAGTATATCTATGTCCTCCAGTTTACTGTTTTGGTCTCAGAGAGAACGGCATAGGACTGAAGGCCGGGAAGTGGCGGCATGACACAGGACTATATAGGTCCATCATGAATGAGAAGGACGAGAGATTATATAACCTCTACACTGTCGTCCCTGTACTTTAATAATTCTATTCAATTTTTTTAATTTTATTTTTTACTCAAGGTTTAAAAAGTTGTACTTTGGTTTGGGTTTTACATACATATACACACAACCCCGTCCTGATATAAAGACTGACCCATACACACATACACAATATTTATACATATTGAAATGATATTTCATCTAAGAAAATATTATAGTCTAAATTTGCATCCTGACCAAGTTATCAAGCCGTCACGAGTATTGACAAACTGTCACCTCCAGATCGGAGTAAGAACAATCGTGACGTATTAAGTGATTATGATAAAAATCCGACTAACCCTCAGTCCTTGGAGGAATTCGTTAAACCCTGTGCTAGGTTATTCTTTATTTGAGCCCGGTAATTGCTCAGTTTTCTCGCCAGCCTCATTAGATGTGGAGACTGATCGACTAAGCTGTGTCCCGGGCAAACAAACTCAAGTCGATAGGTACGGCAGCGGAGGTAATCAATCGTGGTTGTATGTGTGTCAGAAATAGACACGGAAGGATCAGTCGCCGCATGCCGCTTTGTCTCAATCAAATGTAAACATAAGGAAATATGTACCTAAAGTTCTTATTCAAATCTTGAAAACTAATAATCAATAAAAGACACGTCTCTGAATATAGAGACGTTCTTTCACTGTACATGGCAGCACTTACTAAACATCAATCTAACAGGATTATTAATTATTTAATCATGTAATCAAGGTATGTCTTCCGGGTTTTGACTTAAGATGTTTGATTTTTCATTAACCTGTTTTACTATGAACACATCGCGGTGCTGAGGTCCCATCTGGAAGGTGTGCAGTAAATGCCAACAATTCATTGTAAAAGCAATAAATGGCCTACAAATGACAAACAGCCATTAACATGAAAGAAAGTCTTTTAAGTAATCGGTAATTTTGACATGTATAAAACTTGCATACAGACAGTATCTTGTGTACCGGTACGTGGGTCACACGCAGGACATCTCAAAGTACTGCGGTACAGTCTCAAATAGGCACAGCTGTTACTGTCTCATTGAACTCAGAAAAACTCGATGTAATGGCAAATAAATTTGACATTTGTCAATATGACCTTATTATTTTGAAATTGATAATAATAATTATTGAGAGGTACAGGTGCGGTCGACGACCTTAAATTTGCACTTCGCGTCATTTCTCAAGTACATCTAAACTATCTGGTGGGGAAAAACATGGAACTATATTCAAATATCCATGTACACCTTTATTACATAGTACAACATAGGAAACGTTTCATCTGATATATATGAATGAGTCAATATTTTTTTTTTCTTATATTATGTGATTGTAGTAAGTTTTTAATCTGTAAGGCATATATTTCGAAGGTATAACTTAATATTTATTTTTACCGCCTCTTGGTGTGCTTTAGTTTTTATATTTTGTCTTTGGATAAACCATTTACAAGTCTAATATACAATTGTGTTACATTGTGTCATAATAGGGCTAATTTCAAAATGAGCACATGTGCATTGCGCAATACTTAAATGGAAAGTGCCTGACTACACTGGACATATCTTGCCTTTTCTTATATATATATATATTTAAGGACCAATTTGTGAACATAAATAACACTCCGTCAATTTGTATTAAGTGTACATAAATAACACAACTTCAGTTTGTATGAAGTGTACATGAATAACTCTCCGTCAATTTGTATAATGTGTACATAAAAACACAACGGCAATTTGTATGAAGTGTAAATATATAACACTGCGTCAATTTGTATAAAGTGTAAATAAATAACACAACGTCAGTTTGTATAAAGTGTACATAAATAACCCTCCGTCAATTTGTATAAAGTGTACATAAATAACACTCCGTCAATTTGTGTAAAGTGTACATAAATAACACAACGTCAATTTGTATAAAGTGTACATAAATAACACAATGTTCATTTGTATAAAATGTACATAAACAACAAAGTCAATTTGTATAAATTGTACATAAAAAACACAACGTCAGTTTGTATGAAGTGTACATAATTAACACAACGTTAATTTGAATGAAGTGTAAATAAAAAACACTCCGTCAGTTTTTATGAAGTATCCATAAATAACACAACGTTAATTTGTATAAAGTGTACATAAATAACACAACGTTAATTTGTATAAAGTGTACATAAATAACACTGCGTCAATTTGTAAAAAGTGTAATTAAATAACAGAACATTAATTTGTATAAAGTGTACATGAATAACACTCCGTCAATTTGTATAAAGTGTACATAAATAACACAACGTCAATTTGTATAAAGTGTACATAAATAACACAATGTTCATTTGTATAAAATGTACATAAACAACAAAGTCAATTTGTATAAATTGTACATAAAAAACACAACGTCAGTTTGTATGAAGTGTACATAATTAACACAACGTTAATTTGAATGAAGTGTAAATAAAAAACACTCCGTCAGTTCTTATGAAGTATCCATAAATTACACAACGTTAATTTGTATAAAGTGTACATAAATAACACTGCGTCAATTTGTATAAAGTGTAATTAAATAACAGAACATTAATTTGTATAAAGTGTAATTAAATAACAGAACATTAATTTGTATAAAGTGTACATGAATAACACTCCGTCAATTTAGATAAAGTGTACATAAATAACACTCCGTCAATTTGTATAAAGTGTACATAAATAACACAACGTCAGTTTGTATAAAGTGTACATAAATAACACTCCGTCAATTTGTGTAAAGTGTCCATAAATAACACAACGTCAATTTGTATAAAGTGTACATACATAACACAATGTTCATTTGTATAAAATGTACATAAACAACAAAGTCAATTTGAATAAATTGTACATAAAAAACCGACGTCAATTTGTCTGAAGTGTACATAAATAACACAACGTTAATTTGAATGAAGTGTAAATAAAAAACACTCCGTCAGTTCGTATGAAGTATCCATAAATAACACAACGTCAATTTGTATAAAGTGTACATAAATAACACAACGTTAATTTGTATAAAGTGTACATAAATAACACAACGTTAATTTGTATAAAGTGTACATAAATAACACAACGTCAATTTGTATAAAGTGTACATCAATAACACATCGTAAATTTGTATAAAGTGTACATAAATAACACAACGTTAATTTGTATAAAGTGTACATTAATAACACTCCGTCAATTTGTATAAAGTGAACATAAATAACCCTCCGAGAACACACACCTCTGCAAATAAACCGGACCACCATGGAATGATGTTAGGATCCTGTACAAACTTTGGTGTGTGGTCCGTTAACCGAGGAATTATATTGTTAAAGGGTATTACTCTCACTCTTCGCTATAGAGCACATTAAAACTGTGGTGGTATATGATAAATGGAGAGAAATCATTCTGTAGCATGGTCACGGTTATTTGTATTTTTAAGAATAAGTTTTACCAAATGTTTTATCAATCCTATCGAATTTTTCAGGCCATGGGTGAAAATATATATAAAAAGGTGCCATAATCAGATGAATTCACACTGAATTATATATATATATATATATATATATATATATATATATATATATATATATATATATATATATATATAACACCATTTAACAGCAGCTGATTTATCTTTCACGGATGTATTTACTAAAATGAAATTAAATTATAAAAAAATAAGGGCACAGGCTTTGTCCGTGTCCAGAATAAGGGCACAGGCTTTGACCGTGTCCAGAATAAGGTCACAGCCTTTGTTTGTGTCCAGAATAAGGGCATAGGCTTGTTCTGTGTAGAACCTATAGCCTCTGATTGTTTTATATTAAATACAAGCTTTCTGTTTGCTTTGCCTTTTTTTCTGAATCTTTACAATTAGAACTGACATGTATGCATTTAAATTAGATCCTTCTCAATGAACAGCACATATATGATCCCTTGCTGTTTAGTATTGTCATTGTGAAGGCTTCTCCTCTCCTTTGCTTCCCTGCTGCTGTTAATATTCTTACCTCGTCCTACCATCCATTACTTACGACCGCATAGAAAAGTCTTCATAACAAGGTTCTCTCTATTGCATCAATATACATTACAGAAGCGGAACCAGGGAATCCCCCCCCCCCCCCCCTCCTTTCAACCAAAACGACAATTTTTAAGGGTTTCAGACCGATTTTTGCGGTCTTGCCCCCTCCCCTTTCTCGCACCTGTGGACCGTTTTTAGGCTCTGTTATTTGGCCTCCTTGGTTGGACCCCTCCTTTTTCTTAATCCTGGATCAGCCCCTGATTTAGATCGGGTGATATGTTTAACGTTTACAGTTTAAAATATGTTTCTCTGCAAGAAAATCTAAAAGAGACATAGTAAACCAAGACATGGTAAGAGCAAGAGAACTTATGACACAGTCATAATATAATTGTAATCAAATACATAAAACCATCAACCAAAACAAACTAATGTTATTCAGCAGAATAAACCATAAATTAATAAATATGCATCATAATTAAAACTGTTGCCATCTTGTACTTTCTCCCTTTGACATAACCTTTAACCTTGTGTGAAGTACCGTGTACAGAACCTGTCATGTACCGTAGGGGTCTAATGCCCTTAGCTTACACTTCCACAGTATGTTATTTTATTAATATTTTATCTTTGATTTTGTGGACAAATACATTCCTCAAAACGGAATGGGTCTCAGTCTATTAGAACTTTTATATCATTATTTTTTTTTATTATTAGATGTTCAAAATGGCTCAAGAGAGGACTTATATCATTATTAAAGGCCAGTTAGTACTTTCAGGTATGTGGGAAGCATCTCAGTGAAAATCAAGTGCGTGTGGAGAGGAACATGGGAAACTATATTCCCCCTTATATACAAAGGGTACTGTTACATAGGCTCAACAGCGGGCAATTCATCGCATGTGTATGTTCCAATATTAATAATTTTCTCAACAAGGTTTCTAGGAAAGTTAAGAACAGTGTATTAATGGACGAAAATTTTAGAATGTTATCATCTAAAAAATAAACTCTAACAAAAGTGTAAAGATAAAGCCTTAAAATTCAATATTCTTTCAGGGTATTTTATTAGTTTCGTATGTTATTTGCTTAATCAAGAGAAATAAAATTGAATTTTCATTATTATTAATTCAAGTGACTTTCCCAGTTTTTTTTTATAATACAGTACCATTTGAACTGAATATGTCAAATATTAAGCGAGCAATATACATGTACATACCCCTACCCCTTTATCAAGGCTACTTGTCCGCGGGTGCCTTGTGAAAAGACGCGGTTGTCTTTACATGGCCTAAAAGGGCAGTGTATCCATAAATAATCAATTTTTGACATCCTGAATCATTAGTTCGACATACTTGGGGATATAAATATACCTATATCATACCCAGAGGGGGTGCACGGTGACACCTCCTAGCCCATGGCATATTACAGCTGGTCGCCCAGAAGCTGCGAACCCCCAATGAACAGTCATAGCATGAGGGTAACGTGTGTGGCATATGGTCTCGGTGACCGTCAATTCTGTGTTTCTAACCGAAGCTTTAATTTTCAATAAACTGTGTAATAAGTTATTAATTTTAATATGAATAACACCATCATATCCTGGCGATAACCTAGCAAATATTCAAACTTATTGTTTAAATGAAACTTTAATTGAATATTTCAGACAACTGGATGACGTGTATTATTTATAGGCGTAAACTGAAAGCTTTTATGCTATGATCGTTAAATTCTCAAATATTATATAACATTATATCTCAATTATGGACAAGGATTTTAGTGCTACTACAGGCTACATAATAAAATATAAATGAACCCGGCTGACTCCGAGACTTTTAAACTACAGGAAGCCTAATTATTCAAACTTACACACTCGACTAATCCTTAAATTCCTTTGTTATGAGCTGCCGGTTCTGTTGGTTGCAAAGTACAGGGCGCTGAGTACAAACATTAGTACGTGTATTCAAAGCCTCGTCTGATATTTCCCCTACAGGCCTGTTTTGTTAACCTAACAACCCCAGAAATGCGTCGGGGCCTAGCATCATAATTCGCACTCTGGAGTCTAAAGGTTTGTTTCTTTACTTTTATGTAACATATAAAAAGATTCTCAGGAACCGAGGGCAATAGAGTGTACCTGGTTTGATGATCTAGCTGTTTTCTGGTGTCGCTTTCTCTGTATAACCTGGCTGTTCTCTTGTTTCACTTTCTCTGTATCAGTCTGGTAAGTTCTATACAATACAGCATCTTGCCAGATATATCACATACTGTCTGAATATGTAGAAGGTATCTCCTTATATCACATAATGTCTGAATATGTAGAAGGTATCTACTTACAGTCTGATTTGACCTCATCTAAAATATATTACTACTGAGAGTGTAAAGTTGTTTCTTGTCTGAACATTAAAAAAATACATTTACTTTAAATATGTACGTGATAACTACAGAAAACATTTTCTGATTTAACTAACCACTCACTGCGTGGCTCTGCTTTTTGTTTAAGTCGTCGAAAACTATGAAATCTAGAGACCCCCCCCCCCCCTCCAAATCATACAAATCATATCTATATGTAGGTTACACTTATGGAAACTAAAGAATCCAGGAACCCCCATTAAAAGACAGAATTTCGATCACGGCTTGGTTGCAGCTGTGAGAATTGTGAAAAAGGAAGCCAAATCAATGGCATATTCTGACACAGACTATAGAACATTGATGGTATACATATAGCAGTGAACGTTTGTTTACCATTAGGAAACCATGCTTTGGAGCTTATAACTATTTGAAACCAGTCACTGTCACAGAAGGTTGTGAGGAGGGGCTTGGCTGGCGGGCAGAGCGGGAACTGTCCTTAGATATGTTCGAGGCACGGAGTTTACCAGGCTCATCGTTATTTAAAGTATCTGTATTTCTTGACGGTGGTCATTAGAAAGGGGGATGCGAGATGTGGTGAACCACTAATAAGCAGGGGAGATGCAGGGGAGAAGCTGATGGCATCGCGACCTATCACACGACACCGTCATACACACCTTACCTCACCGGCTTCCACTCATTAGTTGTCATTCCAGACTGGGCTGTGGCTGGCCACGCACAGACAACGCTGGCGACAAACGGGCTGACTGAACCGCTGAATGGTGAGTGTGGAGGTTTTGTATCAGTCACACACTATTAGCATTTATACACACTACATATGATTTTACAGTGCAAAATACAATGAATTATGTCTGTAATATCAAATGGCGTTTCGTTTCAATGCATGAAGAGCTTGCAACAACTGGGCATTATTGCTGGTTTAAGTAAATCTCTGACTTGATATGTTAACAAAACAACACATTTTATTCTACCAGTCTGACGGGTTGGCTCTGCAGTCCATCACAGTGTCGGACATTTTTATGAGAATATACCAGGTTTGGATTTTATTTTTGGATGTGAACGCTTCAACATGATCAATTTTTTTTGCTTCGCCTTAGACTTGAATGGGTTAAAATATTGACGGCAATCTGGTTTTAGCCTGAGATAATCTGTTTTAGGTCGACAAGTAGGGCTGCGCGATATTTTAGATATATCGGTATATCGCGATACAGTTTTCAAATATCAATATTTTTCGATATTTTGTTAAACGTGCCAAAAACTGATTTAAAAAATATGTTTCTGTTACAAAGTATTACTTCCAAATGGATTAGGATTAATGACAGGCTAAAAGTAAAAGCCGCTGCTGTGTCTTTAGATGCTTGGTAAAAATATTCAAGTAAACCTAGTATACCACAGATCAAAGGTACGTCCCAGGAAATTAGCATGTATGTTTCGATGACTTATTGATAAAGGAGAAATATTTCATTAAACAAAATGAAAGAAGCAGGGCCCTCGAGAGGAGTGTTTTGAGGCGGTACGAAAAAATGTTTCCGGGCCCCCTCGCTTTCCTCCTTCAGTTTTACATAACATAAACTCTATTTAGTTTTACATAACATAAACTCCATTCAGTTTTACATAACATAAACTCCATTCAGTTTTATACATAAACTCCATTCAGTTTTAAATAACATAAACTCCATTCAGTTTTATACATAAACTCCATTCAGTTTTACATAACATAAACTCCATTCAGTTTTACATAACATAAACTCAATTCAGTTTTATACATAATATAAACTCCATTCAGTTTTACATAACATAAACTCCATTCAGTTTTATACATAAACTCCATTCAGTTTTACATAACATAAACTCAATTCAGTTTTATACATAATATAAACTCCATTCAGTTTTACATAACATAAACTCCATTCAGTTTTATACATAAACTCCATTCAGTTTTACATAACATAAACTCAATTCAGTTTTATACATAATATAAACTCCATTCAGTTTTACATAACATAAACTCAATTCAGTTTTATACATAAACTCCATTCAGTTTTACATAACATAAACTCCATTCAGTTTTATACATAAACTCCATTCAGTTATACATAACATAAACTCCATTCAGTTTTACATAACATAAACTCAATTCAGTTTTATACATAATATAAACTCCATTCAGTTTTACATAACATAAACTCCATTCAGTTTTATACATAAACTCCATTCAGTTTTACATAACATAAACTCAATTCAGTTTTATACATAATATAAACTCCATTCAGTTTTACATAACATAAACTCAATTCAGTTTTATACATAAACTCCATTCAGTTTTACATAACATAAACTCCATTCAGTTTTATACATAAACTCCATTCAGTTTTACATAACATAAACTCCATTCAGTTTTATACATAAACTCAATTCAGTTTTACATAACATAAACTCCATTCAGTTTTATACATAAACTCCATTCAGTTTTACATAACATAAACTCAATTCAGTTTTATACATAATATAAACTCCATTCAGTTTTACATAACATAAACTCAATTCAGTTTTATACATAACATAAACTCCATTCAGTTTTACATAACATAAACTCAATTCAGTTTTATACATAATATAAACTCCATTCAGTTTTACATAACATAAACTCCATTCAGTTTTACATAACATAAACTCAATTCAGTTTTATACATAATATAAACTCCATTCAGTTTTACATAACATAAACTCCATTCAGTTTTATACATAAACTCCATTCAGTTTTACATAACATAAACTCAATTCAGTTTTATACATAATATAAACTCCATTCAGTTTTACATAACATAAACTCCATTCAGTTTTATACATAAACTCCATTCAGTTTTACATAACATAAACTCCATTCAGTTTTATACATAAACTCCATTCAGTTTTACATAACATAAACTCCATTCAGTTTTATACATAAACTCAATTCAGTTTTACATAACATAAACTCCATTCAGTTTTATACATAAACTCCATTCAGTTTTACATAACATAAACTCAATTCAGTTTTATACATAATATAAACTCCATTCAGTTTTACATAACATAAACTCAATTCAGTTTTATACATAACATAAACTCCATTCAGTTTTACATAACATAAACTCAATTAAGTTTTATACATAATATAAACTCCATTCAGTTTTACATAACATAAACTCAATTCAGTTTTATACATAGACTCCATTCAGTTTTACATAACATAAACTCCATTCAGTTTTATACATAAACTCCATTCAGTTTTACATAACATAAACTCCATTCAGTTTTATACATAATATAAACTCCATTCAGTTTTACATAACATAAACTCCATTCAGTTTTATACATAAACTCCATTCAGTTTTACATAACATAAACTCCATTCATTTTCATACATAAACTCCATTCAGTTTTACATAACATAAACTCTATTCAGTTTTATACATAAACTCCATTCAGTTTTACATAACATAAACTCCATTCAGTTTTACATAACATAAACTCAATTCAGTTTTATACATAACATAAACTCCATTCAGTTTTATACATTAGCTCCATTCAGTTTTACATAACATAAACTCTATTCAGTTTTATACATAACATAAACTCCATTCAGTTTTACATAACATAAACTCAATTCAGTTTTATACAGAATATAAACTCCATTCAGTTTTATACATAATATAAACTCCATTCAGTTTTACATAACATAAACTCCATTCAGTTTTATACATAAACTCCATTCAGTTTTACATAACATAAACTCAATTCAGTTTTATACATAATATAAACTCCATTCAGTTTTACATAACATAAACTCCATTCAGTTTTATACATAAACTCCATTCAGTTTTACATAACATAAACTCCATTCAGTTTTATACATAAACTCCATTCAGTTTTACATAACATAAACTCCATTCAGTTTTATACATAAACTCAATTCAGTTTTACATAACATAAACTCCATTCAGTTTTATACATAAACTCCATTCAGTTTTACATAACATAAACTCAATTCAGTTTTATACATAATATAAACTCCATTCAGTTTTACATAACATAAACTCAATTCAGTTTTATACATAACATAAACTCCATTCAGTTTTACATAACATAAACTCAATTAAGTTTTATACATAATATAAACTCCATTCAGTTTTACATAACATAAACTCAATTCAGTTTTATACATAAACTCCATTCAGTTTTACATAACATAAACTCCATTCAGTTTTATACATAAACTCCATTCAGTTTTACATAACATAAACTCCATTCAGTTTTATACATAATATAAACTCCATTCAGTTTTACATAACATAAACTCCATTCAGTTTTATACATAAACTCCATTCAGTTTTACATAACATAAACTCCATTCAGTTTTATACATAAACTCCATTCAGTTTTACATAACATAAACTCTATTCAGTTTTATACATAAACTCCATTCAGTTTTACATAACATAAACTCCATTCAGTTTTACATAACATAAACTCAATTCAGTTTTATACATAACATAAACTCCATTCAGTTTTATACATTAACTCCATTCAGTTTTACATAACATAAACTCTATTCAGTTTTATACATAACATAAACTCCATTCAGTTTTACATAACATAAACTCCATTCAGTTTTATACATAAACTCCATTCAGTTTTACATAACATAAACTCTATTCAGTTTAATACATAAACTCCATTCAGTTTTACATAACATAAACTCCATTCAGTTTTACATAACATAAACTCAATTCAGTTTTATACATAACATAAACTCCATTCAGTTTTATACATTAACTCCATTCAGTTTTACATAACATAAACTCTATTCAGTTTTATACATAAACTCCATTCAGTTTTACATAACATAAACTCAATTCAGTTTTATACAGAATATAAACTCCATTCAGTTTTATACATAATATAAACTCCATTCAGTTTTACATAACATAAACTCCATTCAGTTTTATACATAAACTCCATTCAGTTTTACATAACATAAACTCAATTCAGTTTTATACATAATATAAACTCCATTCAGTTTTACATAACATAAACTCAATTCAGTTTTATACATAAACTCCATTCAGTTTTACATAACATAAACTCCATTCAGTTTTATACATAAACTCCATTCAGTTTTACATAACATAAACTCCATTCAGTTTTATACATAAACTCAATTCAGTTTTACATAACATAAACTCCATTCAGTTTTATACATAAACTCCATTCAGTTTTACATAACATAAACTCAATTCAGTTTTATACATAATATAAACTCCATTCAGTTTTACATAACATAAACTCAATTCAGTTTTATACATAACATAAACTCCATTCAGTTTTACATAACATAAACTCAATTCAGTTTTATACATAATATAAACTCCATTCAGTTTTACATAACATAAACTCCATTCAGTTTTACATAACATAAACTCAATTCAGTTTTATACATAATATAAACTCCATTCAGTTTTACATAACATAAACTCCATTCAGTTTTATACATAAACTCCATTCAGTTTTACATAACATAAACTCAATTCAGTTTTATACATAATATAAACTCCATTCAGTTTTACATAACATAAACTCCATTCAGTTTTATACATAAACTCCATTCAGTTTTACATAACATAAACTCCATTCAGTTTTATACATAAACTCCATTCAGTTTTACATAACATAAACTCCATTCAGTTTTATACATAAACTCAATTCAGTTTTACATAACATAAACTCCATTCAGTTTTATACATAAACTCCATTCAGTTTTACATAACATAAACTCAATTCAGTTTTATACATAATATAAACTCCATTCAGTTTTACATAACATAAACTCAATTCAGTTTTATACATAACATAAACTCCATTCAGTTTAACATAACATAAACTCAATTAAGTTTTATACATAATATAAACTCCATTCAGTTTTACATAACATAAACTCAATTCAGTTTTATACATAAACTCCATTCAGTTTTACATAACATAAACTCCATTCAGTTTTATACATAAACTCCATTCAGTTTTACATAACATAAACTCAATTCAGTTTTTTACATAATATAAACTCCATTCAGTTTTACATAACATAAACTCCATTCAGTTTTATACATAAACTCCATTCAGTTTTACATAACATAAACTCCATTCAGTTTTATACATAAACTCCATTCAGTTTTACATAACATAAACTCTATTCAGTTTTATACATAAACTCCATTCAGTTTTACATAACATAAACTCCATTCAGTTTTACATAACATAAACTCAATTCAGTTTTATACATAACATAAACTCCATTCAGTTTTATACATTAACTCCATTCAGTTTTACATAACATAAACTCTATTCAGTTTTATACATAAACTCCATTCAGTTTTACATAACATAAACTCAATTCAGTTTTATACAGAATATAAACTCCATTCAGTTTTACATAACATAAACTCCATTCAGTTTTATACATAAACTCCATTCAGTTTTATACATAAACTCCGTTCAGTTTTACATAACATAAACTCCATTCAGTTTTATACATAAACTCCATTCAGTTTTACATAACATAAACTCCATTCAGTTTTACATAACATAAACTCAATTCAGTTTTATACATAACATAAACTCCATTCATTTTTACATAACATAAACTCAATTCAGTTTTATACATAATATAAACTCCATTCAGTTTTACATAACATAAACTCCATTCAGTTTTATACATAAACTCCATTCAGTTTTATACATAACATAAACTCCATTCAGTTTTATACATAAACTCCATTCAGTTTTACATAACATAAACTCCATTCAGTTTTATACAAAAACTCAATTCAGTTTTATACATAATATAAACTCCATTCAGTTTTACATAACATAAACTCCATTCAGTTTTATACATAAACTCCATTCAGTTTTACATAACATAAACTCAATTCAGTTTTATACATAATATAAACTCCATTCAGTTTTATACATAAACTCCATTCAGTTTTATACATAAACTCCATTCAGTTTTACATAACATAAACTCTATTCAGTTTTACGTAGTTAATCAACTCTGTATTCGGTTTAACCCCGAAGCTGTCTGTTCTGTGAAAGCAGTACTGAAGAATGGTATGTAAGAGAGGATTACACCGAAACGCTTTATTTTTTTTCTGTATGAAGGTCATTTATATCCTCACAAATCCATCATGATAACTTGAAAAAAAGTCATATGGAGGTCTTATGAAAACATGAGAATGCATACGTATGTCGTGTATTAAAGAGATGAAGGCCAATATTTACAAATGGTATAATTTTTTGCCTCCTTCACATTGTTCAAATTTAAACGACAAATTAGGCCTGATTAACGTGTTCATCAACAAAGTAACCAGTTAGAATTGTAATCAAAATAAAGGCACACCGTCACATACAGGCTAGCAATATACAAGAAGTTATACACATTGCAGTCTGTGCATATATCTCGTGCAATCAACAACATTAGTCTTTACAATATATCAAATAAACCAGTATAACATGAGCAGTTAAATACTTTGATGGATCGCAAAATACCGCCGCATCCGAGGCGAGTGCAGATGCGTGAGATCATCATATCTTCAGTAAAGCACAAGCGTCAGTTTTCCATTCAATATGTATACACCGAAATGACAGGTGTTAGATCGACAGTGGAAGCTCCATCGGTGACTACTGTGATTCTGTAAAATTCTTGTTTGCCTTTTACATACAATTTTTCACTGTTAACATATATCGGGATGCCTCATGTTCCATTAAACAGATCGAAGCAACCCTCCGTGTTTTGTTTACTTTTCATAAAGACGTCCATTATGTATGATAAAATGTTAAATTATAAATAAGGCCATGCCTATATTTTTTGTCTGAAATTATACTTGACATTTGTTAATTCAAATGCATCTATTCCAGGCTTGTCACAATAATAAGAGGCTATATGCTTTCATGAAAAGTTAACGATCGACATCACATACAGCATGCATACAGGGACAAGGGATTTATGAACTAAATGTTCACGAGCTCAGATAAATGAGATAAAAAAAAACAAGGGACCCATGGATCACGTTGCTCAACTGAATTTTGTCAATTTTAAGCAAATCTAAAATATGCTTATTTTTTTCTGGGAATAAGCGTTTGAAAAGCTAAGAAGAAATGGCCCTCCCGTTTGTTTAAAGTAAAGTACTTAATATAATATTGCAAAACTAATACTCTGACATAACTGCCTTTAAAAAACGTTTTAAGATACTGTGTTGCATTTGAAATATTTACAAATGAGCAGAGGGTTCATTTTTTCATTAATAGTTCATGTCACATTTTCTATTATAAATATTATAAATTTTAGATAAAAATTCTGAAATTATAAGTAAATTCAGAATTGTAAGTTGCATCATAATTTATTCTTAGTTTGGCTCATAAAATGTAAATATTATGCATATATATTTTATTATTTATTAAATCACAAAATTTTTAAAATGAATTTAAATGAAAATTTTTTTTTATATATAATATAACTTAAAAAATGCTACAGCATGGCATCTTAGATATAATTCATTGAATCACTATTTAAAAAAATGTACATCGGAGTTTTCGATAGTAATTAACAAAAATAAAAATTTAAGCTAATTTATTAACTGATTAAAGATTCCATTTTTAAATCAAGTATAAACACTGTTGCTTAGACGAGGGAGAAACTATATCTTTATCCTTATTTTTATCTCAAATATAATTTGATGCTGAAATTAATATTAAATTTCACACACGTTGAAAAGTTTTTACTCTTCTGAACTAGGGACTTCCTCATATTTTTGAACATCCAAACTTTCATAGCCATACATCACTTTTTAGACACAATTAGATGTGCACTTAACCATTGTAACCCCTTGGGATACAATACCAAATCTAACATGTAGCAGAAGTATTGGGGCAGAGGGGAGCCAAGCTAAGCTGAGCCTAGGGAACTGCCTGGAATGAAACAAGTTACATAACATAGGTAAGGGCTGCATCATCACTCACTGCTCAAAACTGTACTGGGCTGTACTTATGTGTATATGCTGTGAAAAAAATTACATTAACAGTATTTACAAAGAAAATATGTGCCATGGTCAACTGTGGGCAAAATTTAAGGTATTGATTTTACATTTATTCTAATAAAATTTAAAACTTACAAAATTCTGATCCAACTTCTGGCATACAGTGAAATGTTCATTCAATAAGTAACATGCTTGAAAAAGGCTCTCTAGCTTCACTTCAACAGTTACCATGAAAAGTGGGTAAATATCCTTTCTGATATTTTGACAATATACATTATGAGCGGGCCACTAATTCCTAAAAATTACGTAATATACACCTAATTTTTAAGATGTATATACGAAACCTATAGAGGAATAGTTATGCCAGATATGAACAAACAACAAAAGTGGTTTTGATATTTAACAGTTTTCAAGTGTAACAATAGGATTTTAGTTCAAAATGGAGGTTTTCCTTTTTGTTCTCGAAGCACGGTCCAGCGGTTCCCAAACGTGCCCTGTTCTCGTTGGTACGGATGTCCGCATTTTTCTTCCATGGATGTGCCTCAAACCTTATAACAGCCTGTTATATTTGCAGGGCCATTTGATATTCTGATATGCAGCTGCATGTTTCAGATAATGTAGGTGGTTTCATTTTTCATGCATATTAGCTTAAGTTCGTCAAGACCCATAAGCACACCATATTTAATAACAAGCCATCCAGTCGTTCTTGAGGAATCTGGCAAGTTGTGTGTATTTTGCATTATTTCTGGGGTGCACAAACATGCACCGTAACTCGGATAATATAGGTCACAGTGACCTAATTTCAGGTTTCTGAGGAGAACTTTTGGGGAACTCTCAGAATACATAGTTCATGATTCTATTGCCTTTTTGGGTATGAGTTGTGCCCTGTTAACAGACCCAGTATTCTAAAAAATACAGGTAAGAATTCGTAAATATAAAGATGATGCAGGTGGCGTCACCATTCATGCCCGGTACCTAAGGTTCATTTAGACCCAAAACACAAAATTTATAGGAAAACCCTCTAACCGTTCCTGAGGAATTTGGCAATGTGTGTATATTTTACATTATTTCTGGGGTGCTCAAACATCTCCCGAAACTTGGACAATATAGGTCAGAGTTATCTAGTTTCAGGTTTCCAGGGAGATTTTTTATCGATCTACCAGGATGTCAACTAAGAGAATTCTAGGTCCAACAGGTACGATTTGTGCCCCGTTAACGGACGACCGCTGTATTTGAAGGTATAAAAAAATGGCGTACAAATTCGAAAAATACAGGTGGCGCCACCAGTCTGCAGGAACTGATGAAACATTCCATGATTAATATGCATGCAAATAAAAAAAATCATGGCGATCAATGCATTAATTTTTCAGATACTGGAGCTTGTGTATCAAATTTTTGTTAATTATGGGGGGGGGGGGGGATGGGGGATGATGTTTACCAGCCCCATAGCTCGGGAGATATTGGTAACAGAGACCTTATTTCAGGTTTCCAAGGAGATTTTTCATTGATCTCCTAGGACCTCAATTTAGAAGAATCTTGGTCTAACGGTTATCATTTCTCGCATGCTGGTGGCGCCATCTGTGTGTTTTCGTATTTTTACGCATTTTTTTCTCTATTTCTGAGACAATACCTTTAAATAGAACGGTTGATTTGCAACAGATATCCTGATTTTCAAGCATTTTCTAGTATCCATACAAAGGAAACTCCTGACGGGTCCAGGACACTTAAACCCCTCACATCATTCCCTAAAAGAAACTCTCTTTATAGATATATATATATATATATATATATATATATATATATATATATATATATATATAAAGACAACACATTTTCAGGTATTTTAATTAAATTTAAAACTTAATAAGACTTTAGCATTTTCAAGCCTTTTATTGGATCCTTTAGGAGATTCCTCTCCGGTTCGGGCCCCTCTAGGCCACTCAGGTAACTCCCGATTTGAAACTCAATATATACGCTTCGTTTATGTTAAACCACAGTCCAGAAATCTCTAAATGACAAGTTCTTTACACATGTAAGGCCTGAAGAAAGCTTTCATTGTAATGTTTTCTTCAGTAATGTCAACAACACGTAATAATGTCATATTTCTGAGTGCATATTAACATTTATTGTCGTTATATTAAACATTATAATGAATGATTAATAATAATAAAATTGATATTGTATACACACACACATATACATATATATGTATATATATATAGAGAGAGAGATAGAGAGAGAGAGAGAAAGAGAGAGAGAGAGAGAGAGTAGGGGAGGGAGAGAGAAAGAGAGGGTGGGATAAAGAGAGAAAAAAAAAACCTCATTTCCTCATATTTAATACAATGAACACATCGCAATACGTATAGCAAAACGCCACAACATGCAATACGAAATTTGCAAGCGATACCCAGCCCTATCGACAAGTCAGTCGTCAATTTTTATATAAATCTTTCACTCGATTCAGAGTTTTTCAAACACCTGTATCGTTCCACGGCCAAACCTGCATCTCGGTCAAACCGGTCCCTCATGTATACAGGGTATATACGTACACCCATAATTTGAAATCTAAAGATATTAAAGGGAAATGGATATAGAATAAGACGGATTTAAATCCTCAAAGTCTTTCAGCCTATTTATCGCCCCCCGTTAATCCTTTGGATGATTGTTCCATAGTCTCCTTTCATGAAATCAGAATCAGCAAACGTGGAACCTCCAGGAGAGTTCATAAGTCGCATGTGTAGAGGTATACTTCCGCATCACGTCAGATGTCTATGGCGCTGTGTTATGAATAGCTAAACATGTACATCCTCTTATGTATAATTTTCGAAAAAGCAATCAAGTAGCATATGTATTAAAAGTAATGCTAAAAACGTTATGCTAAAAACCAATATCTGGAACAGTATCAAAAGATCCCTCAGTCTTAAGTTGCCGCATGGGATTAAAGTTAAATGGACCTTTGTTATATGAGTGTTTAAAAGGCCACGGTGATATAGAATCCGGCTTCTTGCTAGCTGAACTGACCTAACAAGGCTCTGCAGTTAAGTAATGACCTAAGCCGTTCAGATACTCCTATTCACCGGTTTTGACAATAATTTTTAGCACTGTACGGCAGACTAACAATAAACTGTTTGTAATTAGGGCAGAAAAAATAATAAAGGTACTGGTTTGTTGTAAAAATAACTTGCTTTGTGATATTCTTGTTTATAATTTAAAATGTAATTTGATAACATGTTTACCCGATATCTTTTTACATTACAAAGAACACTGCATGATACGACATTGCGTACAAAAGGGACACAAATAGAGAACCATGCAATGATCAAGAGCTACTTTGTGATACCTGCGCTCGACCGCCATTTACGTCACACATACGTCATAACTACTCCGCACAGTAATCAAGGATAAGAGTGTCAACCAGAGGAATAATATTTATTTCCTAATCATGCTAAATGCTACAATTTTTTACCAAAAATAATAACAAGGATGTATAAATTCCATTCCACAAAGCGTGAACGTGTTTCACCACTACAATTTTGTTGTTAAATTATTATGTGTAAATTCATACAGCGTGCATGTGAGCAATAGCAAAACCATTAAATTTAACCAAAACCATTAAAAGGGTCGATCCAGTCAGCCCCAGTCCAAAATTGTGTCCGCACATTCAAAGGCCTCTGTATGTTTTCACCTTGACGTTACTCATATAACTGTTTATATACTTGGACATGAAATGCCAGACAAAGGATGGAATATATGTAAAGGATAGGACTGTCAATTATTTGTTCTTATGAAAAATAAAGTAAGCGATATCAACTGTTGGTCGTTTTAACACGAATGGTGGGGAATCTTGGTCATAAAAATAATCTGAGCTCGCTTACACAATTTTTTTATGAACAGATGAAAATTTTCTCAGTGTCGCACCATTGTTCAGGAAAAATAAACTTCCTCCGTAAATGTTTTCTATTCACACTAGGCTATAGATCTGCTTGTCCAATACCTGGATTAGTTAGTAATATCAATACGTTACGTAGACATGGGGCTCAGTGCCCGTACATTTGTGCAAGTACAAGGCTTGTTTTTCATGCAGGCCAGTCAGTTATGTGTTCATGAAAACTGAAATAAGATTACGTAATAATAAAAGCACAGTCGCTTGAATCCCTGTTTGCGGATGTCATTTTATCGAGAACCGGAAAAAACTGTGCACTAAATGAGTATATGTGGTGTCTTGTGTATACTTGGCACGGAGATAGCATGTATCACTAAAGTGGTGTCCGTAACACACGTTTGTCCTCGTTCAGTCCTACGCTCAATCGCTTTCTTCAAATTTCCCCTGAAATAAAGATTCCAACGAGTGAGCAAAAGGGAACGTCTGCTGCCTATCTCGACCCCAGAAAGCGCAAGATATGTTTAGGATATTTAATGAGAATTTGTCATTGATGTAGGAAACTGTATTTCTTTATACCGAGGTCCTGGCCACAATGACTTTGTTTACTTAACTAATATAAGAAGTGACCAGAAAAGCCGTGTCTTGTCCCCATGTGTAGACAGGATGAAGTCCGATACGAACAGTTGCTTTGCCGGGATGTAAGTGTATCATATTAAGTTGTGATAACTGACCAGTTATATTGTGCTCACTATGTATAATAATTTAATGATAGCTGATATCACTAACATTATACAATATCATATCAAAAATAGACAGAGGTTATTTTGCCGGAAAAGACAAAAGAACCCAGCAGGCCAATTTGCCGGCACAGTTAATTAGCCTTTTACATGCAAATGTCTTTGTAGCCGGTACAATAACGACATCCACTAAAAATATAGCATGTGTGAGTTTGTGCCAAAAGGGCATTACAGCTCCTCTGATTAAATGAGTAACCCCATGTAAGCTTTTAAATGTATGACCAAAACAAAGTTTTAGTAGGTGTCTGTATTTTACCGGCTACATAGACATTTGTATTAGTCCGTGAGCTTGAGGGACCCACCTTGCCTCCGTCCCAACCAATCAGACAAACCAATTTTTTTCTTATTGCTATATGCCTATACTTTGATTTTTAAGGATGTTAACATTGAATAAACTTGGACTCAGTAGAGGTTCTGGGCTGTTTCATGCATCATATAACAACTGATGATTCAGTCACCCATTTTAAGGGTAAGGGACCATAACTCTTTAACTGTTTAACCTAAACTGTAACAAAGTACCCATCAAATTGTTGTATTTACCAAGCCATATCAGATGATATGTGATGTGTAAAAAAGGGTCAATATTGAGGTCAGCAGGTGTCAAAAGGTCATGAGATTTTCCCTTGGCCAAAATCTAGAAACTGACGACTCAGTATTCCTGTCTATGGAGGAAATAGATCATATGATCATTTTATGACCTGATTTGGGTTTATACATACCACACGCTCAGAATGTTTTTCATCATAAATGTTCAGGGATTACCCAAAATAAAAGCACCTGAACAAACGACATTGGTGCAATATTGAGGAATTTGTGAAAAACACCATGCTATTTAGGGGTAAGGGAAATTGAAATGACCGTAACTAGATCAATTTTTAATCTAGATCAATAAAGTACCCATCATATTGTTGCATTTACCAAGGCCGTTTAGATGATATATAAAATATGCAAAAATAATTATGCTGTGGAAATAGATCAGACGTTCAAATTATGGCTTATAGGTTTGTAACATACAATCAGACAGTTCTGGTTCACATATGCCCTAGAATATAATATAATAGAATATATGCCCTCAAAATAAAAAGCACCTGATCATATGACATTAGTGCAATATTAAAAATTGTGAGAAATGCCATGTAAGGGGAAGGGGAAATTAAAATAACCATTACTCAATAGCTTTTGACCAAAAACAATAGATTTTGATTGAATAGTTGCTTTTCATGTCATTTAATTTGATATATAAATTACATAGGTCAGAATTAAGGTCAGCAAAGGTCAAAAGGTCATGCGATTTTAGTCTCGGCCTAAATCTAGTAAATAGCGACTACTCATTGCTCTCTTAGTATGCCGATAGTTTAAATGATCAAAATTCAAATTATGGCCCGAAATCAGTTCATAGCATACATTTAGACAGTTCGAACGTGACTCTCTCTTGAGAGGTTTTTGTGGTAGTCGTATTGTAGTCGTGTTGAAGTCGATTCGATGTCGTTGTCCTTCGCGAGCATTCAAAACATTGTTTTACATCACGAATTTACAAGAATTATGAAGACTCTCATACGACTTACCAAGAAACTGTTACGACTTAGCTACGACTTGTGACGATAAAGCTTAATTTTTGAACATTTAAAAAATAGCGCCACGAATTCTGAGTGCTCAAGACCTCGCTACGAACATTACCGAATGTTCAAGACATCATCTACGACACTCCACCGACGTCCCTACGAATTTTAATGATGTAAGTTCGTGGCGATTCGGCGTCAAATTCGTGATTGTGGGAACGGGGCTTAAGTCCATTTTAATAATATGCAAGTTCAGTAAGTATCGGGGTGAGCATTGGTGAACAGTTCATGAAATATTCACCTGGAGCAAATTCTAGAAAAATAGTGGTTTATCAACACTTTGTATACTTGAAATAGGTCACAGGAAATGTATAACAGGTACTTGCTCATGATAACGTTGTTTTAGCAGTCAGATGTAGGTATCAGGAGGCCTCTGACTGATGTTTTACAGTTCTTGTTAAAGAGCTCACTTAAAGGCACGTCCTTTCATTATTTTTAGTCGTCACATAATAACTTTCTTATAGACCCTACTTAACAGGTCCAGTTTGTATTTTGATGGTAAGGTTTACATTTTTCTCTTTAAAAAGAGTAGTTATATAAACATGAATATGTAATATGTTGACATAACTAAGTCAACACAGGAATCACAATTGTAACTATTTCACATTCCCCTTCATAGATTACTGATCTTGGCCATATTTTAACACCATTTTTTGCAAGAAACATCAGAAAATGAGCATTATAACTGGTCCAGTAAAATGACTAACACTTATTTACATGTGATGGCTGATATTTAATTTTACCGCAGTTTCTGAGGCCATACCGACAGCCATTTAGATGTTATACATGAGTTTAACCTGGCTATTTAAACAGTGTTATTATTAGAAGAACCCTTGATATACAAGTATTTTAACAGAATAGTAAAACAAACGGCCATATTGGCCGCAATCTTGGTACTTAATTTTAATTTACAGACTGTGAATTTTTATTTTTTTAGGTAAAAATGCAAAATTAACTTTTAAAGGGAATATAAGGGAATCAACCGGTTTTTCAAGTCGGTTTTGCTCGGTTTCAGGGGAGAGACAAGGCGGTCCATTGGTTCTCTATTATAACCAGGGGCGTCAATATAGGGGGATGGAGGGTATATACCTCCCACACTTTTTTGCAAGGGGTGGTGGGGGGGGGGGGGGTGGGGGGGTGGGGGGGGAGGTGGACAATGTAATCATCCCCCGCCACTATTCAAATAATGATATTCATATACTGCGAATCTAATATATTAATAAATAGATGTATATAGACTTGAGTTCCACTTATGAGTTTACTACGAATATTTATCTAAACCTTGTTTAGAATCAACATGTATACTGGAAACATAATATATATACATTTGAAATTTATCATACAGACGCTAAAAAAGATATATATATATATATATATATATATATATATATCAGTATGTGTGTGTTTACGAGAGTCATCCCCCCCCCCCGGAATATAATTGACGCCACTGATTATAACTTCCAAAATATTCTTCGGTTTAACATTGCGTGCAGCCAATAGTGTGAGACCAAATGTCACTGAGTATTTTTTTTCTTTGTAAAAAGTTAACACACAACATTTATCGATCCTTAGGCCTTAACCTTTGCAAAAAAAATATGGTGTCAATTTTTCTAAAGGGGTTCTGTCATTTTTTTTTCAGGTCCCTTTTAGAGCAAAAATGGAGGGTCAATGTGTATAAATATTTACTTTACAGGAAAATATTGCAACAAAATACCTCAAAATGGCCAGTGTGGTACATTAACTCACGATAAATTGGATTAGATACATTACAAATAATTATTACCACTTTAGAGAGCGAAAATAGAGCGCAAACCTCCGCCAACACCTAGATTCGCTTCAACATACACAACTTTAAACAGACTTATAACCATGGTTGTTCCTAGTTGTTCCTATGCCCATGGTCCATTGTTCCACAAAATTTCATTGAAATCCGTAAAAAAATTCGTGTTGAGACAACAAAAGATTCTGTTGTAATTTGTACAATTGGATTAAGCGGACCACGTGCTGAGTTCAGGTAACCTGAATCGTACACACTATCGCTCCGTGCTCCCTGGGTATCACTAGTGGATAAATATTGAGCCCTTTTTATACATAACATATAAATTACCATTATGATTTCCATTATGATTTTGCTATTTCGTCAATCCATTTCCATCATTACAGCACTGACACCATTACCTTACTCGCAGATAATGAAGTTATAGAAATTCATCGCTTTCGATTATTTTATCCAATAATATATACACTGGTTCTTAATGAATTTGAAGGATTCTCGTGGATATTTGGGTCTTGAGCTAAGAGAGGCGGATTATTTTTTATGTATATTTTTTGAAGATTACACAGCAGAATAAAGGGCAATTTAGGCTTTACATTTAGTTCCAGATCCGCTCTCACGTAGCACTGATCCATTCAAAAGTGTTAGGAAATGTTCACTAGTCCACAATTCACAATGTTACGAAGTCACATTGAGTCAAATCATGTTTTTCTATACGTATTTTATATGATCTTGTGTCTCATCTGACTTCCTCCGCCGCAGGTTACTTTTATAATGATTTCTTTCGGCGGGATGATTTTTTTTTTATTTCTAGGAATATGAAATCATGGGCAAATATTTAGGCTATACCAGTAATTAAAATCTTTAAAGACACAAGACAAAACAATTGTAACATGATAAATGCCGGTTCTTATTTAATTCTTGGCCCACTTATCAATTTCCTTAAATGGCTTAAACAGTATATTCAAATTTGAGTATTTGCCAAGGAAAGAAAACTCACAAGGAACGTATTTTTTGTAATCGCACAACATAAGCTGATATATGGCAACTTAAGCTGTTCCGTTCGTACGAGCAAGATTTGCATTCTTTTCCAAGCATTCTATTTGAAAACAGTAATTTATAGACTATGAGTAGCAGCCGGGTTACACTAGCTATATAATGCAAGCGTTATTTTTATATTTTTTTTATATCTTTGGAATATGGGATGGTTATCACTGGATATGCTTTATTTGCTAGAGTCATTAAATACAGGGCACTTCAGATGCAGAAGCTAAATGTATTGATTAGAGCCTAGTTATGTTTTATATTTGATTTTTTATGCCAGATAAATATATACAAACTTGTACTGTTGGAGGCCTGGTTAACTTATACTCATTACTCTGACACTTCGATCAAAAATGTGTTTGTGAGTTGGCGCACATGCTACAAAATGACATGTGCCTTACACAGCATAAAATATACCTTGATTGTATATAGAATAAACAGTCTTGCATATTTTACCGGTAAGCCATATTTTTTCATATAATTATTATTGTAATATTAATAACGGCAATAAAAAAACATCAAAATTGTTGATTATATATTCTGAGGATCGATATGGAGAAAGCCAATATTAAGATTCTGGATCACATGCAAAATTCCTATTCATTACGTTTAAATTTTCTGAAATGTGATGGAAGAGTCATTAGTGTTATAATCCATTAAGCATTCTGTATGTTGCCTGCAGGTCTCAGAGAATCTGAAATCAGTTCGTTTTACTGCTCGTCTAATTTACTGCTTAATGATTTCTCTAACACTTGAATAATTAAATGTTAAAGTTTACGTGAATATAATTGAATTATAAACTATCCAAATTTGGCAAATATCAAATATTAATATTATAACCTGTCATGTGAAAAAATATTTTATTTACAATGTTTTGATGACTATGGAAGAATTTACATTTGTTATATGAAAGCCCTCGAGGTCATCATCTGGATACCCTGTAATTCCCCCTTTTAATTTAAATAAATATGTCAAAACTCATAAAATGATTCTTACTTGCTTCATGTATTTTCCGAACCAATAGGCCGTAAGAAATTAAATTCCAAGCTCAGATTAAGATTATACGGATTTTTTATTATTCTTGACTAAAAGACTAATATATATATATATATATATATATATATATATATATATATATATATATATATATATATATATATATATTAACTGGAATTACTAATTTGAAAGCACATATCTGTAGTTCTTGCAAGCCTTCATCATTTCTCTATGGCATTTTTGAATAAGCACATGTAAAGTAATGTAAAGTTATTAACGATAACAAAACATGGCGGTTTTTATGCTGCCTATACTTTGATATCCGATTCCTAAAGCCAAATTTGGTTATTATGCGCATTTTGATCTGATTCGTTATAATTCAAGAGCTCAATGTAAAAGAAAAAAAGTGTCTATAAACCCATACGAACGGGAGCTACATACCCCCACAACTCAAATGACTAAATATTTCCGTTGCTTTAAGTCATGATTAATCAACACTTATCCCCCACCGAAAATGTTAGAGCTACATGGACATTTGCAATAAGATGCACGCAATGAGTACATTGTAAATGAGTCCTTTTTTTTGCTAAACTCTCCCTGCACAGAAATTCACACGCATCTCCAATTCACCTGTTTTATACGTTTCTTTTTTCTGTATGTGAGTAAACACAGCCCCCGTGTGTTTGTTTATCATGACCGCAGGTCCGATCTTGCGCATGCACAACTTCCAAACAAGGAGAAGTGATAGGAGAGAAGAAACACAGAAGAAAAACCGATTGGATGCTTGAAAAATCTTTATAAGTGAATTCACGCAGAATGGCTACCAGGTGGCATGCCCGCTATGTTTCTATTTTGCACCAAGTTAAAGCTTTTCATCACTTGCGTACAGGAGTGTAATAATGATTCTAAGATCAGATAGAAATATTGGCATATATATAATATTTTAAGGAGAAAATCACTATTTGTGTATATAGTGTGACACACTATATGTGTATATTTTACATACCAGGTATGATAATAGGTCTCTTTAATATAAACCAAAAATATAATTTTCTGACAATCTTAAAATGTCCGGAGAAAACAATTTGTGCCTTTGGTATATAATGGCATTCCAAAAATAAATTTGCTTATGCTCTTGTCCCTGTTTACATTGTTTTATGTTTCTCTCGCATATTTTTATTTAAACTTTCGGAAACCAAACTGAAAGAAATGTCAAAACTGAAATATATAAATTGGCACCATGTTTAATATGCTTTCTCGAGAGGCGAAGAACAAAAATGAACAAGGTATCATATTTTTACAAAAAAAATTACTCAAGACGAATTCGCCACATATGCTCCAACACTATAATCTAACGACCAGCTATATACATGTTATCACCTGATAACGGCGTATATCTAAGTCGTGTCCCTCATCCAATCCTACCCATATCTTATATACTGGCCATCAGAGTCGTGTCCCTCATCCCATCCTACCCATATCTTATATAATGGCCATCTGAGTCGTGTACCTCATCCCATCCTACCCGTATCTTATATACTGGCCATCTGAGTCGTGTCCCTCATCCCATCCTACCCGTATCTTATATACTGGCCATCTGAGTCGTGTCCCTCATCCCATCCTACCCGTATCTTATATACTGGCCATCTGAGTCGTGTCCCTCATCCCATCCTACCCGTATCTTATATACTGGCCATCTGAGTCGTGTCCCTCATCCCATCCTACCCGTATCTTATATACTGGCCATCTTAGTCCTGTCCCTCATCCCATCCTACCCGTATCTTATATACTGGCCATCTGAGTCGTGTCCCTCATCCCATCCTACCCGTATCTTATATACTGGCCATTTGAGTGGTGTCCCTCATCCCATCCTACCCGTATCCTATTTACTGGCCATCTGAGTGGTGCGTTTGTTGTCTATGTATGCTTTGACTCATCAAGTAGTATTTCGTGAAGTATTTCTTTTTATTTGAACACGTCTTTCGCATCTTGCTTATTTATATATCATGGACTATTAATCTCTCTCATAAGCCTTATTACCTCCGCCAAGCCTAGGGGCGGGGGTTATGTTTTGGGCAGCGTATTTTGTCTGTCGGTTTATCTGTTTGTCTGTTAGCACGATAACAGAAAAAGTCCTTAACGGAGCTTAATGAAATTTTCAGGATAGCTTGACAATGATACAAGGAACATTTGATTACATTTTTTAGGCGATTCGTGCGTGAATAACTCCGGAATGAGTTCTAGTGTTTTATGGGGGTCAATAGCATATTTTTGTATACGCAGGTGGCGATATGTCCATATTTTGGGTGCGAGTCTTGACGTCACAGAGGACAATGACGTCATCCCACGTGTACGTGCCGTTTCCCTAAACGGTGTGGGCAAATCAACGTACAACAGGGAGGGTCATGGTTGTTAACTGTTCGTTATTATATAGTCCTTGGCCCTGTTGCAAGAAGAACGTAAATGACTTAAGGAAACATATATATATATATATATATATATATATATATATATATATATATATATATATATATATATATATATATATATATATATAAAGAAAGAGTGGGAGAGAGGCACAGAGAGAGAGAGACACACACACACACAGAGGGAGATGACACCGCCAAACGAAGCGATGAATCATACGAAAATTGCGAAAGAGAATAGACAATTAGTGTAATCTAATATGATCAGTTTTCCGGTTTTGGATATAATTAGGAATAGTCATTATAGTCTCTTTCACTTTTAATATTTTTGTGTACTTTAAATACCTCAGGTCAGACTATAATTATTACTTTTTAACTCCACCTGGCTCCAGTTCGAACTGAATTGCTGCAAAAATAATTGCTCTACAAAAGACCTATATTTTGGAAATCATTATCAGAAGCTTCACATGAAAAATAGATGCAGTTACCTTTGACAGATTCAGTGACATATAATAGTTCTTCCATTTCAGTTCTATTACATGTGTGCTGACCATCATCTACTTAAAAATTACAATTAAATTACAACACTTATTGATGCACTATTTTTCTGTTGTTCAAATAATGTAAATATATATATATAGATAAGGGCCCCATATGTATATATATATATATATATATACTAATTAATTATTTTTTCAGATTATATCGATGTTCCACAAAGCCCTATTAGTAGGAAGCAAGCATACTTAAACTTGTTTGAACACACTGCGTGGCTGAAAAATTGTCATACTAAACTTATCAAATATAGTTAGTTCGTGCATTATTATGATGATTATTATTAATAATTTTTTTATTTATCCTATTCAAGTTGTTAATCATGATTAACATGCAGGTCAATGCAAGTGGCGCCACCAATAGCTCAATTTCAAATACGAGTCAGATGCCCAACACGTGGGCTCTCTCAACCCAGGAGTGAATGGGTACTGGTCATGGCAGGCAGGCAAATGTAGAACGAATAGCCTTCTAGTGCCTGTTATGGCTGCTTGGTTGTATGCTACCTGTTTGGGTTGTATGCTCCCCAGGGAGTCGAGAAAAGCTACAGAAGTAATCAGCCCAGAAAGACCAGGAAGGCAAAGTGTAAAGTCGGATGAGACTGACATCGTCGGTGATATCAGACTATAAACCCCCGCCATTACCTTTATTTGGGGTTCATTTTCCTGCAACTAAGACACAAATCTCCGAACTGGAACCATTCGAACAAACTTGAAAGAGTTTGTTCTTGGAATTATTTCTGTGATATATTTAAGAAAAACCGAATTTAACATTTATGAATTGAGCATTGGGCTATTTTTGGATATTTAAAAGTTTAGTCAGTACCAACAAAAATTTATAAGTGATTGTCTTCTTCTACAGACATTTTGTCAGACCCATAAACCAGTCACGGCCCGAGACCCGATATGATAAACCAACTGATAATAGTTGATAATACTATTTGACCGCAAATGTCAACAAATAATACACGCACATTTTCTCCTCCAGCAGACAGAGCATGCAGGGACAATACATCGTCACTCTCTGAAAATATAACCATCGTCACTCTTTCTTAAGAGCATGGCTGAGTCATTAAGGTTCCCTTTATCTTAAAAAACTCGATTAATTAAGACTATGCATCTTTCACAGGAGTGGTGTTGAGATGAGCTCGTAAACAAGCTCCCATCGTTGTTCGCCAACTCACGGCTTCGCTACGGCTGTCAGGTTGGTTTAGCGGGATTTTCTTTCGATATTTGCAAGGGGGATCAGACATTCCAGACAAGGCAGCACACACCCCAGGGGCAAACACACTCACGATCTCACGGGATATACCTGATTATGCTCACGCTAAGGCTGCCATTGCAACATTTAACAGCAGCTGTAACGCTAAGGTGGACTGTTTCAGCATATATAGCCAGTACATCAATAGTTCTAGTCCTTTGAGTGTTTATGCTCCCCGGGCAGCGGAAATCTAACGCTTCTATACGAGCTCCGATTTTTACAGCTCCGTTGGGCGACGGCTTTTTATTTGTTTAGACACCAGGTGGCGGGTCGGCGTCCGCTGAAATACATCATATGACTGGCAGCCAATCAAAGTCCCGTTGACAATGACTCAAGAAGCAATATGGCTGAGCCCATAAACATCTGACGAGCCAGCCTTCACGCACGGGCAATATCTATTGGAGCAATAGATACACCTGTGGCATGCGGGATCAATATCTACTAAAATTGTGTCATATGAATAAACCCTTCAGATTATAATGAATTTAAGGGTTCATGATCTGAACACTGGCCCATATAAACATCTAGATCATTACTGTGAATAACATGTGACCCTCGATCTCTTGGCCCTAGGCTTATTATGACGACATAATATAGTTAATGATGCCCCCTCCCTCAATTTTAGCCTCAAGTTGCCATATTGCATAATGTTGAACTGGCCAGTTATCACTTGATGATTCAATTGCATATTCATACATCTTCAACAATTCTAGTAACAGATGTTAAACGTAATATCACCAAATAAACACGTCCATTAGTTTCTGGTTATATTGAGAATTTAGCGTCAAGGATATTACATCGTAAAATCTAGCTGCACCAAATGTATTTTATTTGCATGTTAACGTAAAACGTTAGAAATTGGAATATAGTAACATATTTTATATTCATGATGAAATGCAAAATAATTATCAACCTGACAATCATGAATGAGGCTTAGATACACCAGTCTTCAGGTATGTGCAATGAATACATGGAAGACCGCACATTCACAATGCCCGTGTCTCATATGATAGAATAAATCATTAGACAAGCCAAGTACAGGAAGTTTTGTATTTGAGTAAAAGTACATTTTATAAAATTACTTAATACTGGATTTAAATGAAAGAGACAAAAATCAAAATAAGGAAATAGTTGTTTCTGGACTACACTTAAAATTAATCTTTGTACTAAAATTTGCTCTCAAGTGCAAATTCCAAGGAAATGTTTCGTGACCCAAGCTTTGCCGACACGTCATCATTTCACTCCCTTAATATGGATATTTTAATAACCTTTGATTAGTCCCAGTCGTAAGGAGGGAGGACTACTAAAATGGTCCAGTTCTGTCGTGCCGTCCGTCCTTTCATCTGTTCTTCCGTCCCGCCCCATTCTTTGACTGAACACCAGGATCCTTATTGCTTTCTTGACCAATTTTACAGATTTACAGAGCACTTGACTGATACGTGATAATGACCTGCAGGTGGCGCCACTATGTGTTGTGGTGCAAAATCTTCTATATTTTATCTCATGACTTCTCACCTCTTCACCAATCATTACCAAATAGTTTAGGCACACTAGTATTGATCAAATTACTCGCATGTGTTTAAACCTGCATGTTGCGACACCCCTGTTCAATGAATTTCTTTCCTTCAGATAATTCAGCAGATAAGAGCACTTTTGCCTTCACATCAGATGCAAGGATTTCTTGGAGCAAGCAATTTCAATGAATACTCAGTTGAAGAGATTTCTATCATCAGACTTATGAGTCCACAGGACTTAGAAGTTAGCTGATCACGGAATTTTCTGATCTCACATGTTTGCATATATGGTGCCAAATCTGTTACCATTTATTTCATGAACACTAGTCTGATCATAACCAAATCTTTAGGACATGTTTTATTAAATCACTGCTGTGTGATTCTGGCCTACAGATGGCGCTACCTGTGGTAGCTACTCTCTGTGAGGTGAAACAGTATTTTCTGCTCGCTCCTCAGTTAGTCAGAAAATGTTCAAATTTTACCTTTCTTATCATGGTCAATTCAATGTGTGTGACTTCAATGGTTTATTCTCAGAACTGATTCTTCATGCAGATCAAAATATTACCATTCACAACATTTTACGATTCCACACGTTTGCATACATCATGTTATATCTAGTACTAAATATCACAGCAATAGAAGGAGCTGTTAGCCCAAATTATTACAGACACATATCTTGGCCACAACCAGGACAGAAATTATATATATTGAATATTGAATATATCTCAACAGCTTATTTCATCAAGGTAACATTGCTGACTATAAATTTATGAATAGCTGCCCTTGTGTATTACTTTATTTTACATGTTTTGCTGGACCCATGTCACTGAACACCAAAAAAAAAAAGAAACTGTCTAGTACCTTTCATACAGCTGTGTACTACATATCTCCAATGGGTACTAACTATATTTGACTGGGGTACTGGATAAGTATTACCTGAATAGGCCGTTTTGTCATGGTAGCAATAGTAAGGTAAATATGGATTTGTTTACAAAGCAAAATATGCATTTATATCACTTTGTGATGGCTTTAAATTCACCACAAGAACAGGTCTTTTACATGTAAATGTGTACATGCATACTTTTACTAACCAAACGAAATGGATAAACATGGACTACAAGTAGGTTTGCGGTAAAATTTTGTTAAGCATGTGCTAACGCACAAATACTTGAATTTAGTATTATACAGACTCGAATAGTCCTTTCAGCTTAAGTACAGCCTTAAACTACAGTACATCACAAAGTACAATTAGGCGATCCACGTCCTTATCCAAAGTACCTATAACAAGGATCGGGTCCGGTACGGTGTAACCTGTGTGCTATCTAAAATAGCGTCCTTATCCAAAGTATCTATACCAAGGATCGAGTCCGGTACGGTGTAACCTGTGTGCTATCTAAAATAGCGTCCTTATCCCAAGTATCTATACCAAGGATCAAGTCCGGTACGGTGTAAACTGTGTGCTATCTAAAATAGCGTCCTTATCCAAAGTATCTATACAAAGGATCAAGTCCGGTACGGTGTAAACTGTGTGCTATCTAAAATAGCGTCCTTATCCAAAGTATCTACACCAAGGATCAAGTCCGGTACGTAGTAACCTGTGTGCTGTCTAAAATAGCGTCCTTATCCAAAGTATCTATACAAAGGATCAAGTCCGGTACGGTGTAACCTGTGTGCTATCTAAAATAGCGTCCTTATCCAAAGTATCTATACAAAGGATCAAGTCCGGTACAGTGTAACCTGTGTGCTATCTAAAATAGCGTCCTTATCCAAAGTATCTATACAAAGGATCAAGTCCGGTACGATGTAACCTGTGTGCTGTCTAAATTAGCGTCCTTATCCAAAGTATCTATACAAAGGATCAAGTCCGGTACGTAGTAACCTGTGTGCTGTCTAAAATAGCGTCCTTATCCAAAGTATCTACACCAAGGATCAAGTCCGGTACGTAGTAACCTGTGTGCTGTCTAAAATAGCGTCCTTATCCAAAGTATCTATACAAAGGATCAAGTCCGGTACGGTGTAACCTGTGTGCTATCTAAAATAGCGTCCTTATCCAAAGTATCTATACAAAGGATCAAGTCCGGTACAGTGTAACCGATGTGCTATCTAAAATAGCGTCCTTATCCAAAGTATCTATACAAAGGATCAAGTCCGGTACGGTGTAACCTGTGTGCTATCTAAAATAGCGTCCTTATCCAAAGTATCTATACAAAGGATCAAGTATGGTACGGTGTTAGCTGTGTGCTATCTAAAATATCGTCCTTATCCAAATTATCTATACAAAGGATCAAGTCCGGGACTGTGTAAACTGTGTCTATCTAAAAAAGCGTCCTTATCCAAAGTATCTATACAAAGGATCAAGTCCGGTACTGTGTAAACTGTGTGCTATCTAAAACAGCGTCCTTATCCAAAGTATCTATACCAAGGATCAAGTCCGGTACGGTGTAACCTGTGTGCTATCTAAAAAAGCGTCCTTATCCAAAGTATCTATACAAAGGATCAAGTCCGGTACTGTGTAAACTGTGTGCTATCTAAAATAGCGTCCTTATCCAAAGTATCTACACCAAGGATCAAGTCCGGTACGGTGTAACCTGTGTGCTATCTCAACTAGCGTCCTTATCCAAAGTGTCCATACCATGGATCAAGTCCGGTACGGTGTAACCTGTGTGCTATCTAAACTAGCGTCCTTATCCAAAGTATCTATACCAAGGATCGAGTCCGGTACGGTGTAACCTGTGTGCTATCTAAACTAGCGTCCTTATCCAAAATTTCTATATCAAGGATCGAGTCCGGTACGGTGTAACCTGTGTGCTATCTAAACTAGCGTCCGTATCCAAAGTATCTATACCAAGGATCCAGTCCGGTACGGTGTAACCTGTGTGCTATCTAAACTAGCGTCCTTATCCAAAGTATCTATACCAAGGATCAAGTCCAGTACGGTGTAACCTGTGCCCTATTCAAACTAGCGTCCTTATCCAAAGTTTCTATATCATGGATCAAGTCCGGTACGGTGATACCTGTGTGCTGTCTAAACTAACGTCCTTATCCAAAGTTTCTATACCAAGGATCAAGTCCGGTACGGTGTAACCTGTGCCCTATTCAAACTAGCGTCCTTATCCAAAGTTTCTATATCATGGATCAAGTCCGGTACGGTGATACCTGTGTGCTATCTAAACTAGCGTCCCTATCCAAAGTATCTACACTAAGGATCAAGTCCGGTACGGTGTAACCTGTGTGCTATCTAAACTAGCGTCCTTATCAAAAGTATCTATACCAAGGATCACGTCCGATACGGTGTAACCTGTGTGCTATTTAAACTAGCGTCCTTATCCAAAGTTTCTATATCAAGGATCAAGTCTGGTACGATGTAACCTGTGTGCTATCTAAACTAACGTCCTTATCAAAAGTATCTATACCAAGGATCAAGTCCGGTACGGTGTTACCTGTATGCTATCTAAACTAACGTCCCTATCCAAAGTATCTATACCAAGGATCGAGTCCGGTACGGTGTTCCCTGTGTGCTATCTAAACTAGCGTCCTTATCCAAAGTATCTATACCAAGGATCGAGTCCGGTACGCTTTTACCTCTGTGCTATCTTAATTAGCGTCCTTATCCAAAGTATCTATACCAAGGATCAAATCCGGTACGGTGTTACCTGTGTCCTATCTTAACTAACGTCCTTATCCAAAGTATCTATACCAAGGATCAAATCCGGAACGGTGTTACCTGTGTGCTATCTAAACTAGCGTCCTTATCCAAAGTATCTATACCAAGGATCAAATCCGGTACGGTGATACCTCTGTGCTATCTAAATTAGCGTCCTTATCCAAAGTATATATACCAAGGATCAAATCCGGTACGGTGTTACCTCTGTGCTAATTAAATTAGCGTCCTTATCCAAAGTATCTATACCAAGGATCAAATCCGGTACGGTGATACCTCTGTGCTATCTAAATTAGCGTCCTTATCCAAAGTATCTATACCAAGGATCAAATCCGGTACGGTGATACCTCTGTGCTATCTAAATTAGCGTCCTTATCCAAAGTATCTTTACCAAGGATCAAATCCGGTACGGTGTTACCTGTGTGCTATATTAACTAACGTCCTTATCCAAAGTATCTATACCAAGGATCAAGTCCGGTACGGTGTTACCTGTGTGCTATCTAAACTAGTGTCCTTATCCAAAGTATCTATACTAAGGATCAAATCCGGTACGGTGATACCTCTGTGCTATCTAAACTAGCGTCCTTATCCAAAGTATCTTTACCAAGGATCAAATCCGGTACGGTGTTACCTGTGTGCTATCTAAACTAGTGTCCTTATCCAAAGTATCTATACTAAGGATCAAATCCGGTACGGTGATACCTCTGTGCTATCTAAACTAGCGTCCTTATCCAAAGTATCTATACCAAGGATCAAGTCCGGTACGGTGTTACCTGTGTGCTATCTAAACTAGTGTCCTTATCCAAAGTATCTATACTAAGGATCAAATCCGGTACGGTGATACCTCTGTGCTATCTAAACTAGCGTCCTTATCCAAAGTATCTATACCAAGGATCGAGTCCGCTACGATGTTACCTCTGTGCTATCTAAATTAGTGTCCTTATCCAAAGTGTCTATACCAAGGATCAAATCCGGTACGGTGTTACCTGTGTGCTATCTTATCTAACGTCCTTATCCAAAGTATCTATACCATGGATCAAATCCGGTACGGTGTTACCTGTGTGCTATCTTATCTAACGTCCTTATCCAAAGTATCTATACCATGGATCAAGTCCGGTACGGTGTTACCTGTGTGCTATCTTATCTAACGTCCTTATCCAAAGTATCTATACCATGGATCAAGTCCGGTACGGTGTTACCTGTGTGCTAAAAAATAATTTACACTTCTGACCAATCTTTGATTTGGCGAAAGCAGATGAAGGTTTGAGGAATGTATGTGTCTGTATTTGTTCGATGACTAATTTTAGACCATCAGGTCCCCCTTGATGTTTTAGCAACACACAACCTACAATAAATAGACATTTAAGCCATAAATTATTACAGTTATTAAATACACTGAAGACTAAAGAAAAAACCCTGTTTTTTATATTTGTAAGAAGTGGCAAAATACTTTCCAAATGAAATTTAATTTAAACCTACCTACTAATGAGGGATCAAGTTATGATCTGGTCTGGACAGAACTTATAAACTGCACCTTATACCATCTTATCCCAGGTAAACATGCTTTATTAGAGCATGTACATTCATTTTGTTCCCAGAGACAGAGTTTCTTTAATACTGAACAATCGTTTATGTAATGGCGCAATCCGGGGTTGTTTAAAATGCAAAATCGGGCTCTGTTTTTCTATATTTAGTGCTTATCGCTCAGATTAAGTCGAGAAAAATCCCCCCCCCTACACACAAACCTATATGCGCCCATTTTAGTAAAGTCTTATAGTCTTATAGTCAAGTTCACCTCTAGGAAATCAGCGGTCATCTAACTAACAATGGATATTTGTTTATTATACTCTTAATATCCTCTGTTTAAACTGATAAATAAAGACTGCGAATATTAATTCTACGTTAAAATACAGCCTCAGGTGTTGAACAACGGCACAAAAGATGTGACCTTTTGAAAAAAATATATATATAAATGATATTGGAAAACATATCAAGGTTAATTCATCACACAGGATATTCCGAAACAGTTGGATGAACACAGTTTTGAACACGTAAAATCCGCCGTGGAACACACATAATCCCTCTCGGACATAGCGTGGAGCACGTCCTCTATGATATAATTAACGTTAATTCGTCAAGAAGAAAGCCACGAGTTTCGGCGGGGCTTACGTCTATACCGCTTCCTGTGTGCAGACAGGGGGACCACTTAATCTACAGTGTGTCACACCAAGTGTGTCTAGACAATTAATGCCTCTCAAATGAGTTTATGAGAAAACATCTTTAGTAATCAATAACATTAACAATTTGGCAAGGTACACATTTTCATTATATTTAATGATATCACTATTTTTAATTTGACAACACATACCACCAGTTGGTTTTGAAAGTACTTCCTGAAGAACTAGTTAATACGCCAAGACATCTTGGTGTGTGTCTTTCATCCCAGGAGCGGCAGCTTGCCGACGAAAAAAAAATGTATTATGCAGACGCTCTGGTGGCAGAACAATCCATAGGTTTCTGATCAATTACAAATTGTGTGAATGTAAACGCCTTTCGTAACAGTATTCTGCTTGTCAAACTGGTATTTTTTTTCACAAACACTTTGTAAACCTTACGAAGGCTTTTTCAATATGAAATGCTTGATTTCCGTGAAACCGCCTTGGACATGCCACCAAGGCAGGAGATGCCATTGAGAGACCTATATAGAATAGAGGGGTAATATTGGCGTATGGTAGCATTATATATTTTCCTACGTACACATCTGCCCGAAAAACGGCTCTTTTTTCTTGTATGGATATAACAAGGACACTGTCATTTTATTTAACAACAAAAATGGCGCAGCCCCGTGCGGACATGTTTTGAATACCGTTATGGCGCCAGCTGAAACTTATGTTCTTTTTCTAAAGAAGAATGCTGCAGATAGTATTTCGAACAATTTATTTCAGTATTTAAGAAATGTTTAAACGTAGCACAATAAACCTATAAAATGTTTGTAAACCAAACCAATATTTTGTTCCGGCGTTTCTTGTGAACGGCTGTCCATCTTAAACTAGGGTCAACACTCCAAAAGGCCTGGATGTCATGTTTTCATGGCTATCATCCTGGTGGCTATGGCTTCCAGCTGCCTTGTCCGCTAATACCTCTACTGATTCCGATTAACGTAAAAGATACCAGAAAGCTCGATTTATCATGTTTTTAAGTCTTTTTTCCCTTAAATGTGTCCATGAGGATTCATATATATATATTTCTACTATTATGTAATCCTGACTTTATGTCTGGTTTTCGTTTGACTGGCATTACTGTGATATTTGGAAACATATATTGCATCAAGAACATGCAAAACATCAATCGTGACATTTTGCATTGGACATGTTTATAGTTCCTCAGATGATTTCATCACCGGGTGTTTTTATACTGCGTCACGTAAATTATGATTATATTACTCCAGGTGATGATTCACTGTAAGGTGACGTCATTGCCTCGTGTGACCATTCATTATACCCTGCCATTCACCGCAAGGTGGTTTTTTTTTTTTTTTTTTTTTTTTGCAAATGTTGACCATTCAGTGTACGGCGCTTGTATTGCGTCCGTTTAACTATCGCCATATCGTGATTTTATGGCCTCAGGTGACCATACATTATATATACCGTGTTCTATTGGCTGAGATGACTTTTATAGCGTGATTATAAATCTCGGGTTACATCATAAGTGACTTTATTTCGTCAGGTGACTATTCGTGATATAACCTTGAATTAGGGAAAGATACATGATCAAGATACTGAAGCTTTTTACCATTAAGTAAAAACATATGATTAAATCCATACCAGCTGTCTTGTTGTTCTCTTGCATTTGCGTCATCCGCGGAATCCAGTCTTGATACATTTATAAATATCCCTCTAAGTAAAGAGTTCTTGTACCGCTACAGCGAGCTGCAGGCCGGTTAATTTAGCTCGTTGCTTATAACTTGAACGGATTCAACTGCCTTCGTTCTGGGGTTTCTTAATGGAGGTATCCGATGTTCTCATCAAATCCTTAATCCTCACGCAGCATGTCTCTAATATGGCCTGCCGGCGTTAACAATTTCATTTAATTATCGCAAAACATTACTAGGTTAACTATGTATCAGAAAGGAATGTACATATCAAATCCCAGGAAAGCACAGGAAGAAAAACAGGTAAACAGACAACCGGGAAGCCCATATGTAATGTAAAATAACTTCATTGGGCTGAGTAATTATCATTATCATTATTATTAATATTAATATTATTATAATTAATAAAAATTTTAGTTAAGTTATGAAATCATTTTTTTTTTATTTTATTTACATTTCTAACATTCAAACAAACAAACATCTCACAAGATAGGCCTATGCATACGTTGACATTACAAAAATTACAGAGACAGAACGAATTTTGACGAAACTTCCTGGAAGAATATATAACAACCACGGAGCAGTCAATTGAATTTTAGATTTGATCTGTATCACTAAATTTTCTTAAATTTAAAATAAAATATGTAACATTGTCGCACATGGCAATTCCTATGTTCAGAAAAGAGGCAACCCATTCATTCTAATAAGGGTAGCGTTTGTTCAGCAGATCCCCAGGTCAACCAAGTCAAGTCGTGAAAATGTCATTTATTGTAATGATAACATATAGGGTGATGTAATTCAGTAATCATTCAAGGGAAAAAAACTGTTTTGTCACCTTTTTTTCATAATTTTTACTTAGATATTTAACACGAATAGCATTTAAGCATTGTTAAGGTTATGAAGTTATAGAAACAATTTAAAGGGACCTACATTCACATATCAGATATGATAAAAATACTAGAAGTATAGTGTTTCTCCTTAAAATATTCAAAAACATAGCGCGCCACCTGGGAATAATGCAGCGTAATTTCACAAATCAAGTTTTTTTTCCAAGCTTCAAACCGGTGTTTCTTCTTTCATGTTTCTCTTCTTTGTTGTCGTGCATGCGCGAGATCAGACCTCTGGCTAAGCGAGATCGGACCTCTGGCTAAACGAGATCGGACCTCTGGCCAGGCGAGATTGGACCTCTGGCTAGGCGAGATCGGACCTCTAGCCAGGCGAGATCGGACCTCTGGCTAGGCGAGATCGGACCTCTGCCCAGGCGAGATCGGACCTCTGCCCAGGCGAGATCGGACCTCTGGACAGGCGAGATCGGACCTCTGGCTAGGTAAGATCGGAACTCTGGCTAAGCGAGATCGGACCTCTGGCTAGGCGAGATCGGACCTCTGGCTAAGCGAGATCGGACCTCTGGCTGAGATCGGACCTCTGACTAGGCGAGATCGGACCTCTGGCTAAGCGAGATCGGACCTCTGGCTAGGCGAGATCGGACCTCTGGCCAGGCGAGATCGGACCTCTGGCTAGGTGAGATCGGACCTCTGGCCAGGAGAGATCGGACCTCTGGCTAAGCGAGATCGGACCTCTGGCTAAGCGAGATCGGACCTCTGGCTTAGCGAGATCGGACCTCTGGCTAGGTGAGATCGGACCTCTGGCCAGGCGAAATCGGACCCCTGGCTATAGGCAATTGTAATGTTTTGGTAAATAAACATATACGCATATATATATATATATTCCCTCCATATCCCTTTTGCTTTCATTGTGTGTGTTTTTATTGAAAGAGTTGTGTTTGTATAAACGCACCATTAAGGAACTTTAGCATGAATTTTCCTCTGCTGTGATTCAGTTGCTTTCTAAAACTGTAAACACGTGTGAATCAAATTCTGTACACACGATTGTCATATTTGTTATTATATAAATCGACATTACCTTGTTTTGTGCTATTCAACAGAGAAAGAAATTTGTTACATCTGACCCGATCGACGCAGGAGCTGGTTACGGCCGGACCGTGTGAAATGACATGTTTATATAAGTTATGTGTTTGTCCTTGTGTCAGTAAATTCCTATCTGGTCGGATTACATGGATGCTACTTCTGAATGTACATATGTACATAAAGATATAAGATATTTAGATAATGAAAAACCATTTAGTTGTTTGTCATAAAGCACCATACAAAGTGGGGCTATTTAACCCGAAGGAAGAGAGGCAGTCAAGGAAATCAAATATGCATAATTGTTTCGGTTTACATTTTAGTGTTCACCACACTCATGTAAAAGATGCCAACATTTAATTATTTGTACAGCTTATTTTCCATTTTGCTTTCTCTTACTCATGTCTGTGTATATAGACAGCTGTACTAACATGTGTCATATATATATATATATATATATATATATATATATATATATATATATATATATATTATATGTATATATATATATATATAATGTGGTATCGCCGTATTAGTCTGTAGTTGTAGAAGATAAAGAGTGACCAGTAAACTATTTGGCATAAGAATCAAATAACCCATTACTCGCGCATCACGATCCGAGTAACCTTAAGCACACTTTAAGATTTCAGTGATGTCATTTCTTTAATTATTGCCAGATTAACTTTGTACAGCAAAATGATGTTATGGGCAGAAATTCTAATTGTTAAATTTACCACTTATGTTGTGTACATAAATGAATGCTTAAATGACGTATTATGATGATATGGACATTACATATTGACGATACAATTATGGTAAGGCCATACATGCAAAAAAAACAATATACAAATAAACCAACTGGCACGGATTATGATACTATTAATGCTTTTTATTTAACGAACTTCATAATTGCTAATATAATAACTATTACAGATGGGTATTTTTTAAATGCTTAACGATCAAATATCATACACTAAAAATAAGTTGCTCCAGCTTATGATTGATGACCATATGTTGCACTTTGTGACTGATTTCTTGGAGTCCTTTCATGTCTGGCTGGCGTTCGGTATTGCCGGCAGACTGAGAGAATACTAAAATACTGTTTGCCGAGTATATTAAAAGCAAACTGACTGATTTTATGGCCACTGGTACAATAAAATACCCATTTCTTGATCGGGCGTTTCCGGTGCCCGGCCGACATTTCTTTGACCGGTTAATCACGACCAGAGTAATGTGGTAGTTCCAGGTAATTCCATAGCATTTCGTAGCCATATTCCTAGAATATGATCCAGGAATTCAACCTTCTTTTCTAAACGAACTTTTAGATGTTTAATGTTATTCACTCATATGAATAATTCTCTTAGGTTAAAGATTTGAGATATAGCTTGTGGCAAGTATGGGTCCATTAATAGGTATACTTCCGGTGGGGATACATGAATCAAACACGGACAGCCGGTGTTATGAGACGAGGAACCGAATCACTCCGTATTGATTAGACAAATTACTTCATGTTTTGCACGGTATTCCTTCAAAGTGTACTGCATGAGCTACAGACAAGGCTCTTTAATTTAATTTTCTATATTTTTGTTACCTTGAATAAAGGCAGTGCAGAAATTATCACAGTGAACTTCTTATAAAATGAAATGTAATATATTTTCCATTACCGGCTTCTGTGGCTTAGGGATAGAGCTCACGACTCATAGCAGGGAGGTCGTGAGTTCAAATCTCAGCCGCGGAGCGGTGAGATTTTCACGATATGACACAACCCAGGGTGAGCGCTCTGCAGGCTATATGGGAAGGCTGTGCCCAACAGCTGTGTATCACTCACAAGCAAGTGCGTCTTTGGGAGGTTCCTCGGTGACCCAGCAGTGTGGATGATTATACACCCAGGACCTGCAGGTACGTTAGTCACTGGGCGTGGGTGACACCAGGATATACAAATAAAATTAAGGGAAGCGAGCGCTACCGCCCTTTTACGTAGTCCCAAACCGAAATGGATCTCTGCAGATGTAAAAAGGGAGGTGGTTAACTCCACACACAAAAAAAAAGAAAAAAAATATATATTATCAATTAAAAAGTAATGTTTATTTCACTGAATTTTTGGAATTTTTTTCGTATATATATAATTTAATGGATATAATTTTATGATTTCAACTTACAATTTAACAAATAACGTCACGTAATTCAATGTAGACGGTCAGAGGCATATATGTATAAATTGTTCTCGAGTATTAATGTGTTCATCGAGAGGGGTACACGACAGCGATATCTGTAGTAATAAATACAATATTATAATGTCATGAAATCCAAGTTCAATTACGGGTGCATGCCGTCACCGTTCACCTTTTGTATAAAGCACTCATTAAATGTTTTATCATCACTATTATCTCAGGTGGAGCCCATGACGTTTAAAGTGATTACATTGACAGGTTGTTGTGGGTCAGAAATAAACACGAAAAAGTGGGTCTCTGTGGCATAGCTATTCTCTAAGGGCCATCTGCCCATCTGTTGTTTGATGAGTCCCCATTTCCCTACGACTTCTGACTGGGAGCTCATACACAGCCCGGTCCAACTGTGAGTAATTCACTGGTTTCTATATAATGAGGCGAACACTTATTTCGGATGTTCTGGGCTGATTATTGTATGTTTTGCTGGTAATATTGTATCATAACAAGAGCACCGCAAAGCGGAGCATCTCCTCGCACGGGAGCATAATCATAAGGTGAAAATGATGAGGGCAGGTCTTTGACCTTGACCTTAGACCCTCTGACCTTGAACTCAATAGTATTCTTCAGCCATGGGTGGGCGAGGCATATGTGCAAGATGAAAGGTTTTGGTCACACGGTTTGGTTTAATTAAAATGGGTCCACAAGCTTTTTCAAGAAGTGGGTCCCGTGGCCTCAAAATCAATAGGATTCTTCATCTGTGGGAGGGTGAGCAATATATGCAAGATGAAAGGTTTAGGTGAAACGATTTGGCTTAAAATCGATCCACAAGCTTTTTCAAAAAGTGGGTCCTGTGGCCTTGACCTTTGACGCCTAACTTCAAAATCGATAGGGTTCTTCATCCATGTGTGGGTGAGCCATATGTGAAAGATGAAAGGTTTGGAGAAACACATTGGCTTAAAATCGATCAACCAGGCAATTCAGGACAGATAGACGGATGGACGGAATGACGGACAGACGCACGAACGGAGGCTTTATCCCCTCCTCCTACTTCGTTGCGAGGGGATAATAAACGGCCGGGTGTGTATTTCGGTTAGCGAGGTGTATCATATCATGATAAACGGCTAGGTATGTAGCGAGGCTCCTGAGGTATATCGGATCATAATAAAAGGCTAGGTTTGTAGTGGGGCAAGCGTGGTATATCATATCAGATAAAAGGCTAGGTTTGTAGTGGGGCAAGCGTGGTATATCATATCATGATAAAAGGCTAGGTATGTGGTGGGGCGACCCAGGTATATGGTATAATAATAAACGGCCAGTTGTGTAGTTGAGTTAGCGAGGTATATCATATTATAAAAAAACGGCCAGGTGTGTATAATGGTCCCTGTAAACTCCTTGATCATATCATGATAAACGGCTAGGTATGTAGTGGGGCGACCCAGGTATATGGTATCATATTAAACGGCCAGTTGTGTAGTTGAGTTAGCGAGGTTTGTCGTATCGTGATGAACGGTTTGGTGTATAATGGAGGGAGCGAGGTATATCATATCATGATAAACGGCTAGTTGTGTAGTTGGGCCAGCGAGGTATATCATACCATGATAAAAGGCAAGGTGTGTAGTGGGGCCTGCGCGGTATATCATATCATGATAAAATGCAAGGTGTGTAGTGGGGCCAGCGCTGTATATCATATCATGATAAAAGGCAAGGTGTGTAGTGGGGCCAGCGCGGTATATCATATCATGATAAAAGGCAAGGTGTGTAGTGGGGCCAGCGCGGTATATCCTATCATGATAAAAGGCAAGGTGTGTAGTGGGGCCAGCGTGATATATCATATCATGATAAAAGGCTAGGTGTGTAGTGGGGCCAGCGCGGTATATCATATCATGATAAAAGGCTAGGTGTGTAGTGGGGCCAGCGCGGTATATCATATCATGATAAAAGGCTAGGTGTGTAGTGGGGCCAGCGCGGTTTATCATATCAGATAAACGTTTAGGTGTGTATAATGGGGCTAGCGAGGTATATCATATCATAATAAACGACTAGGTATGTAGCGGGGCTCCTGAGGTATGTCATATTATGATAAAAAGCCAGTTTGTAGTGGAGCTGGTCGGGTATATCATATAGTAAACAGCTAGGTCCATAGTGGGGCTGAGGGGAATATTGTATCATGATAAACGGCTGGTTGTTTATGAGGGTTGACGAGGTATATCGTATCGTGATAATAGAATGGCAGTATAGTGAGGCTGGTGAGACAGATCGTACCATAAATAATGACCAGGTGTGTTTTTATATGGCAAGGTATACCATATTATGATAAACGGCTGGGTGTGTTGTGTGACTGGCGGGGTATATCATGATAAACGGCTTGGTGTTTTGTGGGACTGGCGGGGTATATTATCTCATGATAAACGGCTGGGTGTGTTGTGGGACTGACGGGGTATATTATCTCATGACAAAGGGCAGGGTGGGATGGGGCTGGTGGGGTTTATATAATATATAGTTACAAATTATAGGGAGTTTTCTTCGGTTGGCGAGATATGTCACACCGTTGTAATTATCCGCAGAAATAATATTTTCAAAAGCGACTTAATGGTCGTTTATGTTTTATATTTTCTTTAAAAATGTAAGTATCAAAGTGAGGTTAGCAACATGAACCTGCTATAAAATAAAGAGGAAACCTTAAAGTTTTACGGTTCCTGTCAAAATAATTTCATCTCATGTCATGCTTTTTATTCCTTTTCCATTTTATTGCCAAAGTTTGTGAAGAAATGTAAACTTCGGAGAAGACCCAAAGTTCAATGGGTACTCCCCAGTGGAATGGACTCTAGCAAGTGGTACTTATAAATGAACGCCTGAGAAGTCCGTCGTAATTCCATAAAAGAAATACATGTTTTATTCTTCTGTGCTGGATATGATTAAATCATTCATCTTTATTAGCACATTCACATAACAGCTTGTGCAACAGGTGTAACGTTTGGTATATTTTTACTTTTATCCCATTCCTAAACATAGTTGAGACTCTTGATGACGACTAATGTCATGTTGCTGAGCCCCGACATCCCCGCCACACGGTCTGACAGGACACGTAAACAAAGGGAACACTGGAGATGATATCGTTCACTGTGATTTCAGGACTGGCAGACAAATCCGCTGCCATGGTTACATAAATAGGCAATGAAGGGCAATAAGTAAGATGTAGACTACGCAATGATTCACGAGAATTGTCATCTTTAAAAAACCAGATTATATTACATCACATTATATTACAGGAGCGGATCCAGGATTTTAGGTAAGAAGGTCGCATGCCAGGAGGACTAATGACTAAACCGAGAAAAGGGTCCCCCAGGTCCAGAAAAGGGGCGGGGCCAAGGGGGGGGGGGGGGGCGTCCAGTCCGCAAAAAATAGGCCTGAAACCTTTAAAAATGTTTCAGACGATGTATAAGAATATGGGGGGGGGGGGGGTCCTGACCCCTCTGGATTCGCATCTGATATCATATTATATTTTAATGGATCATATTATTATATTATATAATACTATATATTATATTATATTACATTAGATCATATTATTATATCATATAAGATCATATTTTAATATTTTATTATATTATATCAAATTATTATATTATATTATATAATATAGGATCATTTTATTATATTATAGTATATTATTTTAGATCATATTATATTATTATATTATATTATAAGAGATCATATGATTATATCATATTATTTTATTATATTAGATCATATTATTATCTTATATTATACTAGGTGCGACTGAGTGACGAGTGTATATTGCTTAAACTATTGAAGTTGAACTGGATCACGGACACCAGTTCTATAAACCAGTTTATGGAAATACCTTGTCGGTTTATTACAGACCACCCACAGACCATCCACGATAATCCAGTCATCGTGCTGATGAATCGCTCGCTCAGGGTTGTTTCTTTCAATGTTAATTGTGGTTTTCTTCTTTCAGGCACTGGGCTTTGAAAAGGAAGTGTGCCGGGAGGGCCAAGACAATGGCAGGCGTATCTAGCTGAGCACGTGACATGTGAGAGAAGAGGCGAGGATCTGATGCAATGCCCACATAATCCGTGACTTGACACGTGACAATACAGATATGGAGTTCACGTGTTTTCTGATTAAGGGATATGAGACTAAAGATACATGTTTATATGAATCAAATATGACATAAGAGATGCTTATAAATGTTAGCATATAAATGTGAAATAATTTGATCAACGGAAAAAAATCTATTTAAAGTTTCTGATGAAAAATTAACAATTTTAAAACTGGCGAAAACGAAACATTGGGAGTGTGAGTAAGCAGAGTTCGATCCAGACAGACAGTGATAGCAGTAAGGGATCTAGTATAATAACGATCCAGACAGACAGTGATAGCAGTAAGGGATCTAGTATAATAACGATCGAGACAGACAGTGATAGCAGTGGGGGATCTTGTTTAATAACTAACGAGAAGGAGAAGTTCATTGTTATGTCCAAGATCGTACCTCCTCCGGATATGGGAGATGGACCTAATAAGGGCTCACAGAACTCCAGTATACCCGGGCCCAGCATGATGCTGTTTGACGACCCCTATCCTGGTTTACGGCAGGCCATCATATGGATGAACGTCTACTACCTACCGACCATCATAGCGCTTGGACTGGTCGGTAACTTGCTTAGTCTCGTGGTGTTTGTGGCCACGTACCTGCGCCGCTTGTCACTCAGTGTGTACCTGGCAGCTCTCGCCGTCTGTGATTCGGCGTTCCTGGTTGCGCTGTTGTTCCGCTGGTTGGAGTTCGTTGGCGTGCCTTTGGTCCACACTAACGGCTGGTGTCAGATGATTACATATTTGAGTTATGTCACCAGCTTCTTAAGTGCTTGGCTGGTGGTCAGCTTTACCGTGGAACGCTACATTGCTATCGTGCATCCCCTCCGACGGCCGCACATGTGCACAACCAAGCGTGCCAAGATGGTGGTAAGCGGTCTGTCAGTGTTCGCCATGGTGGCCTACGCCTCGATTCTGTGGACATCAGTTGTGGTTAAAGCCGGGCGAATGTCGACGTGTTCTTCACTGGCGGGTAACAAAAAAATCTACGTGGTTATGGCCTGGGCTGATTTTGTTGTGACATTGATTGTGCCTTTCATTGCCATTTTCGTTTTTAACTTGCGGATTGCTGTTCGCATTGCATCTTTCTACAACAAACAGGAAACGAGTCGGGCCCTCGCCATGATGGGGCGGTCGTCCAGCGTGAGACTTGGAAACAGAGCCCAGGTGAAGGTGACCAAACTGCTGTTGATCATATCCTCCGTGTTTCTTGTGGTTAACCTCCCAAGTTACGTCATGCGTGTCCGATTTTTTGTTGAAAGTTTTGAGGGCCGTCGCCAGAGGGGATCAATGCTGGACCCGCTTTTGCTTCAGCTATTTCTTCACATATTTTACCTAAACTTTGCGATCAACTTTCTGATATATTCTCTATGTAGTAAACAGTTTCGGAAAGCGTTGAAACGCCTTGGTTGGCAGATCAAGTACAAAGTGACTAGGTACAGTTCGCGCCTGACGTATACCTGTCGCGGAGGATCATGGGACGACACAGATCGCCCAGATATGAGAACATTTAACGGCGCCAGATTAAAACACAGGTTGTCAGACCCAAGAGAGGGAGTTTTATAAAGGGATACGTACTATAGGTGCCTTTGGAATATATGTTGATCTTACACATGTACTTCTGGATGTAATGAAGAGCTCAAATTTGAAAGATTCGTCATCAAGCATAAGGAAAATATTTCATTGTGCAAAATATGTGCACCACGGGCTTATTTTATGTTTGACAAGTGCCAGTATACAGAAAAAAGTAGCTTTAGAAGAATGAAATCGAAAGAAAAGGTATTTTTATATGTTATGAATGCAAAACTTGCATATGTATATAGCGATATTTCTGATCGAACATATAACGTACAATGAGAAAGAGTTTAAGAAGACTTGTAGGAAGTCTCTGAATAGGATATTGCAATTTTATCATAGAATGCAACATATTTGACAAAAAATGGGAGTTATTTTAGACACTAAACCCAACTTGACGTCCGAAGTGTCTTTCGAATGCAATATAAGAAGACGAAAGTATGAAATCTCTGTCTGACATGACACTCGGAGCAGTTCCTGTCACATAACATCTGCGGAAACCTGTAACTCTTATAACCTCTTGTGCGATGTCTGTATAGGTGTTATAATCCAGACGGCTGTATAGAATATTGTTTGCACTTATATTATGTTTAACTGATATCCACCGATGTATGTCAAAACCTTTAATACTCGTTGAAGCAACCTGAATGTATACTTTTTCACCATGTACTCTGTATATCTTAAACCGAGGGTCATTCTTATTCAAAATGAAATAATTCTTTACTCTGAATACCAACATGGTAAACTCGGGTAGATTTTACAACCGCTTGCTGCTGTAACAACTGATATATTTTTTTAATACTTGTTTAGTCATGTTTACGGCAGTCTTATTTCGGAAAGATTACAGAAGTCGTACTTAAGACTGAGAAAGGAAATTAATTGTTAGATCATGTGGCATGACGCCCTTATGGTCGGCAAGGGGAAATTAATCAGGTCCAGTAAAAAGTTTGTGATGGCACTCTGGCCGTTGTCATGTGCCCATGTATATAGATCGTCATGGACATCGTAAGTGATGAAGAGAGCTTCATTATTTTTCTCCTTTGTTTGCTTTCAACATCAGGCACTTTCAGATATTTTCATGTCAAGTAATTAAGGGCTGAAACGGGTAAAACAGTTTCAAGTACTCGATAGGTATTACCCGACTCGGATTCGAGTACTCGTTGCCATGGCATTACGTTACCGATTCCAATTATTTTAAAAATTGGTGACAGCTTTAACAACTTGAAGGCAGTGAAGAAATAGATGTAAACAGAGGCGAAAATCACTCGAAAGCATATATAACTCATAATCTAATTACCTCATAACCTCCTTCAGCCTTAAACTCAACACCTCTAAATAATCAAACGACATTAATGTAAACATGAAACAGTCAAAGTCTTTACACTGTATACTCCTAGTCATTAAACTGGCTTGGTTTTCTTCTTGAAAAAAAGGATTCTCAATGATTCATATAAATATGTTCTTTTGACTACAAAGGAAATACTGACAGAGACAAAGGGAAGAATTTTTAATTTTCATCCTTAAACGCACAGTAATTACACTGATAGTTTTATCTGCTTCAGCATTGAGTCACCAAAGAAAGGTCAGAGATTTGCATTAGGCTGTATCGTTTTATGTGTGGTTATTTTTCTGTGATATTATTTATTTACAAGCATTCCAGTGAAAGGGTAAATCGAGTGTTTTTATGAAAAGAGAAAGACCATGCTTTCTTTGATGCATTGACATACCAAATTTCTTTATTTAGATATCAACCCATCAATATATATGATTTTATTTAAAGCATCTTTGTAACGCTAAGATTAGTCTCTTACCATCAGTGCGTTAAGCCTTTATTCAAAGAATGATTGGATCATCTCATCTCTTAGATTTATTCCAAAACTTATAGGTGACGGCAGATATGCATGACTTGTGATGTCCAGCGTGACGTCAGTATAAAGCTGTTAATATACGTTATATGTATGCTCTCATGTACAATGGCATCTGCAAAAAAGTACATCTGACGCAGATGAGGCAGACTGGGTTTAATGTGGTGCATTTTCTTACATAAATAACGGCTACAAAGTTTTCAAACTGTAAGATATTTATCATCGCCCAACAGGCGTGACCGGAAAGGAAGCAATTCATGCAGGGTGTAGTAACCGCCTTGAATGTTACAAAATACGATCAAACATGTTAGTTGTTGAAAACAATATTTTTCCGATATGAATTCATGTTTTTATTTCATAAAAATGCACATATAATAACGATAAATTGTTTTTGGCAGCAATACGTTCATACCATCAATATGAAAGTTTTATTTTAGATTCGAATATTTATCGAAAGGCTAGTAAATGACATCAATTTCACCAGCTACGTTCAGCGGCATGCCGTATTCTCATCACTTAGTCCATTTTAAAATTAATTTTCATGAAGTGCTCTTCTTTTAAAATTAATGCGCAAGCCAAAACGAGTCTTCGTTTCCGTCTTTTAAATTTTGATTTTACAAGTTAGATTTTCCTCGTTTCGTTGCGTCACCAGGCACTCGGATTTGACTGTTGGCATGGTCTATATAAAGAAGTGGGCTGGGGCTCTAGCCTGTCTGACCTCGTCAAATTACAAACAGCCTCAGTCCAGTAATCCAATGTATCAAGCCAACACGGCGAATATATCTGCCTGGAACGGAACATTTACTCTGTCATGAATTCCTATGTTTTAGGTATGTCTGCATTTTCTAACAGAAAAGACATATGATCATGTTTCAGTTCGTGCAAGCAGGATATCAAACGTCTTTGGATAAATCGATTTTATTTATTAAGTACGGTTTAGAAAAATATGATGAAAACACATTACACAGAAGGCCATATCCAGGTTTGGAATGGTTATTAATATGGACAAATCTGACAGTTGTCCTTAATGTAGGAGATAACCTTCATAATAAATTGGTCTCGTGCTGCATTTGTTGTGCGCATTGTTATTGGTGGAATAATAAACGTGATGTTGCTAAGACCACAGTTTTCTTATTAGATACTTTCCTGTTGTTTTCTATATTTCAGTGGTACACAATATAAATTCATTTCACTTACTCCGTCCCTGAGATAATCAACAGTTTCAGTCTCCAGATACCACCCTGAGATAATCAGCAGTTCAGTCACTAGATCCCTCTCGAGATAATCAGCAGTTTGTGTCCCCAAGATCCATCCATGAGATAATTAGCAGTTTCACTTCCCAGTACTGCCCTGAGATAATCAGCAGTCTCGATTCTAGATCCCTCAAATATAAATCACCAGTTTCATTCCCTAGATCCCTTCCTGAGACAATCAGCAGTGTCAGTTCCAAGATCTCTCCGTGAAATAAACAATATTGTCAGTTCCTAAATCATTCCCTGTGATCATCACCAGCTTCAGACCCCTCCCTGAGATAATCAGCAGTTTATGTCCCCAGGTCCCTCCTTGAGATTATCAGAATTCCCTATCCTGAAAATCCTCTCTTAAATAAAAACCAGCAGTGTCAGTTCACAGATCCCTCCCTGAGATAATCAGCAGTGTCAGTTCACAGATCCCTCCCTGTGATAATCAGCAGTTTTAGATCCCTCCCTCGGATAATCAGCAATTTTAGTTCCCTAATACGGCCCTGAGATAATCAGCATTGTCAGTTTCCAGATTCCTCCCCGAGATAATCAGCAGTTTATGTCCCGGGATCCCTCCTTTGGATAATCAGCATTTTCAATCCCGAAAATCCTTCCTTTAATAATAATCAGCAGTGTCTTTTCATAGATTTCTCCCCGAGATAATCTGCAGTTTCAGTTCCCAGATCCCGCCCTGAGACAACCAGCAGTTTCAGTCTCTAGATCCCTCCCTGAGATAATCAGCAGTTATTGTCCCTAGATCCCTCCCTGAGATAACCAGCAGTAACAGTTCCGAGATCCCTCACTGAGCCAGTCAGCAGTTTCTCTCTCCTGATCCCTTTGAGATAATAAGCATTTTCAGTCCCCAGATCCCTCCCTGAGATAATGAGCAATGTCAGTTCCCAGATCACTCCCAGGGATAATCAGCGATTTCATTCCCCAGATACAGCCCTGAGAAAATCAGCATTGTCAGTTCCCAGATACCCCTTGAGATAATCGGCAAAGTCATTTCCAAGATCCCTTCCCGAAATAATCAGCAGTTTAGGTCCCAAGAACCCTCCTTGAGATAATCAGTATTTTCAATCCCGAAAATCCTCCCTATAATAATAATCAGCAGTCTCAGTTCACAGATCTCTCCCTGAGATAATCAGCAGTTTCAGTTCCCAGATCCCGCCCTGAGATTATCAGTTTTTGTCCCTAGATCCCTTCCTGGGATAATCAGCAGTGTCAGTTCCGAGATCCCTCACTGACAAAATCAGCAGTTTTTCTCTCCTGGTCCCTTTTGAGATAATCAGCATTTTCAGTCCCCAGCTCCCTCACTGAGATAATCAGCAGTGTCAGTTCCCAGATCCCTCCCTGAGATAATCAGCAGTTATTATCCCTTGATCCCTTCCCGAGATAATCAGCATTTTCAGTCCCCAGATATGGCCCTGGGATAATCAGCAGTGTCAGTTCACAGATCGCTCCGTGAGATAATCAGAAGTTTCTGCCCAATGATACCTCCCTGGTATAATCTGTAGTTTCAGTCACAAGAAGATCCTTTAAGTATTAGTCCCCTAGTTTTATTTTCAACGATGACGCCAAATATGAACTTGCCCTTGATTACTAATAGGTTTTAGTTTTATTTTGCTTTCTGTACAATGAGGCCTGATCAGAGTGCCGTGATGCACGCTAACCCTACCGGAGTCAATATCCCTTTGTTACCGCCACCTCATACTTTGGTAACCACCGGACTTACAAGAGCCCAGGGCCTTCCGCTGGTCAGTGGATCCCAACTGACCATCCCCGCACCGACAAACCTCCAAGCGGCAACTACCCCTCAGGTGTTTGTGCCCAGCTGTGCCACGATCCCTGTACATTTAAAAAATAACGATACTATTGAGCTTGATAATTATGTTTGGTATGGCCACTATCGAAATATGCTCAATGTTAACACGAAAAAAAGGTTCAGGTGTAGTTGGTATATTTGTTCAACGAGATCTACATGTAACATTTAATATTCAGATAATTAACAGGACCAAAGACGTATATTAGGGATACAAATAGTTCATAGATTCACAGACTGTCATATTGTTGTTTATGTTTGTTATCTTCCACCTGAACAGTCACCGTGGGGCAGGGATAGTTATTCTTTTTTCGCTCATCAAACCCAGGCAGTTTACTCTTGTACTGATGTTGACCATGTCGTTATACTTGGAGATTCTAATGCTCGTTTAAACACGAAACTACAAGACACTGTTCCCGAGGTAGGATATTAAGAACCAAGAGAAATTTTAGATGAAACTTGTATTCTTCATGGCGAAAGCCTGATTGAATTCCTTAAAGAAAATATGCTTAATGGTAGAATAGACAGACACATGAATGATTTCACCTCAGTCACTGGCAGGGGAAAATCAGTAGTTGATTTTATAATAACTGCATGGGCATGATACCCTCGAAAAATGTACTGGTTTCAGAATACTTCATGGTTTTGACGTCATTGATGAGTTTAAACTACAAAGTGTGATCGAGGGACATTTTAAAGTACCAGATCATGCGACACTCATTGTTTCAGTCAGATTAACACACAACACCGACCCTATTTCTTCTGGCACTGGAACGGAAATTTGTCGTATAATGCAACTTGAGGCACCGAACTGCCCTATTCCTACTTTAGAAATATGTATCAATTTCAACGACATCCCAAAAAGTATTTTAAACAATGAACCATTTGTCAACAAAGCTCAGGCTTTCTTTGAAAATGATCGTGACCCTTATGAAAATGTTGAAATAAACCTGTGTTATAGACAATTCTGTAGCATTATATATGAAGAAATACACCACCGTTTGTCCTCCTAATCGATTAGGGAACGGAACAAGTGTGGGCAAAGTAAGCGGAAAATAAGTGTGAAGCCGTATTGGGACGATAAACTCGCAGAGGCCTGGGTTAATATGCGGAACAAAGAACATAAATTAAAGAATTATGTAAGAAAAGATTACATAATATTGTCCTAAGACAAGAATTTAATCAGGCCAGGCGTCGTTTCGATTAAACGTTATGGCGTAAAGAAAGAAAATGAGGATGTGGCAAAAACAAATAAAGAAAGGCTGGCGTTTGGTCAATCGTTTGGATTTCCAAAAAAGGTCCAGATATCACTATCGGTTAGAAATAACGGTGTTCAGGTGACTAATTTGACGAGTGTAGGAACTATTGGGGAAAAAATTCTTAAAATTATACCAACAGACCGAGTTATCGGATTTGGCTAAACGCTTTAATGAAAACATAAATCATATTATTTTAAGGGAAGAAAATAAAATGAGGCTTCCTCAGTATGAAAGTAATATTATGCTAAACTGTGATATTTCTTTTCATGAATAGAATCATCGTTAAACACCTAAAAAATAGGAAAAGTGTTGGAATCGATTCTATACCAAACGAAGTTCTAAGAAGTCACAGTGTCATGTTAATGATGTATAGACTATTTACTCTTTGCTTTAACAAAGGTACGGTGCCTGCCTGTTGGAAGAAATCACTAATTTCCCCTATCCTGTAAAAAGGGAAGGATCCCCATGAGCCTCTGAGTTACAAAGGCATCTCATTGCTCTCCTGTGTAGGGAAGGTTGTCAAGGAGTATAAATATTTAGGATTTTATCTTTCGGAGCATATGGATTATAAAACCGGAATTGATGTTTTATCAGACGCTGGTTCAAGAGCTCTTGGAAATATAATTTCAAAATTTAAATATTTAAAAAATGTTTCTTATTATTCTTATACTAAACTTTATCACAATGCCGTAGTACCAGTGCTTGATTATGCTTGTGAGGTACGGGGTTACTGTAAATCTCCGACCGTTGACAAAGTTCAGAACAAGGCTATAAGCTATTTTCAAGGAGTTCATAAATTATGCCCCAGTCTAGGTTTAACTGGGTATATGGGTTTGATCCCCAGTTAAGAAAGCCGCCAGATGAAAATACTAAAATTTTGGAATAAGCTCATATTTATTGGACGAAGGAAGGCTTGTGAAACAAATTTTCAACTGGGACCTGGAATTAAGATATAACAAATGGGCAGCTAAAGTAAAAGTAATTCTAGACATAGCGAATATGTCACATATCGTATGTTCTATGGAAAATGCTGGCAAAAAATTACGAGAATTCTACGAATCTAAGTGACTAGAAGAAATGAAACTAAAGCCAAAGCTAAGAACATATGCATTACTAAAATCTTCATTCTGTACCGAACCTTTACCATTCAGTATTTAACGAGAGAATAAAGGTCCTTAATGGCACAGCTTAGATGTGGAATCTTACAGTCAGAAATTGAAATTAGGAGGTTTAAAAATATTCGAGACGCAATCACAGGTAGATTTAGAAAATTAAAACCCGAGGAAAGAATATGCACCATGTGTGAGGACAATTCAGTTGAAGATGAAATCCATGAATGTCCAAAATATGAGGAAATTAAAAAGGAACTTTACAAATCTATTCTTAAAAGTGAAACCGAGTTGTTAGGATTATCTCCTAAAAGTCAATTTATATACCTGCTTCAAAACTGTGTTCAAGAAATCAGTGACTTTGTAGCCAAAGAATAGGAGATTAGAAAAAACTGTTTGTACGCCTGTACTGCCATTATCGACTAGAGTATTGAGTGTCATATTAACCCCTGCGAGGGTTGGCTATAATAACAGACATTTACTGTACTTCATCTTGTATTATTGTACATGACACTATAATAAATAAACTTATTCATATGAACTGGCCGTTAAATACTAAGAAGTTTTAGTTCTTTTTGGGTTTTTTTTTGGCTTTCTTTACAAATGACACTGAGGCAAAATATGGACTAGCCGTTAATTACTAATTGGTTTTCGCGCTCTTGCTTTTCACAATGAGGCCAAATATTAACTGGCCTGTAGGTTACTAATAGGATTTAGTTTTATTTTGCTTTCTTTACAATGTGCCAAATATGAACTGGCCGTTGATTACTAATAGGTTTTATTTATTTTATTTATTTATAATTTTTGTTTTTTGTTTCTTAACAAATGACAATGAGGGCAAATATTAACTGGCCGTTGATTACTAATAGGTTTTAGCTTTTTTATCACTTTCATTACAAATGACAATGATTCAAAATATGAACTGGCCGTTAATTACTAACTGGTTTTCGCGCTCTTGCTTTTCACAATGAGGCCAAATATGAACTGGCCGTTAATTACCAAAAAGTTTTTTTTGGGGTTTTTTTTTTTTTTTTTTTTTTTACAATTGACAATGAGGCAAAATATGAACTGGCCGTTGATTACAGATTGGTTTTCGCGCTCTTGCTTTTTTACTATGAGGCCAAATAAGAACTGGCCGTTTATTGCTTATTGTTTATTTTCGCTCTTGCTTCTTTTTAAATGAGGCCAAATATGAACTGGCCGTTGATAACTAATAGGGCCACTTCACTTAAGCAGCTGGCAGGCTGATGTAGGGGCAAACAGAAGGGCAGTGCTGGGCACTGGGCAGTCTAATAGAAATCATCATGACAAAACAGGTGTTCTCAGGGCACATGCAACAGTGAATCCAGATACAAGCACAGAGATCACTTGAAGGGAATTAATTTTGTGCCCTTCTCCAAGCCAAAGACCAATTTGGAGAAGTGTAAACGCTGGATAAAACCCTGTAGACGACCACGTCATCAACTGAATGTAGACAAAATTAACAAGTACAAATATATCTGGACAAAGGTATGTAATATTATATAATATAACTATAATCCAGTATAAACGTTGTTGCTTGTATAACAATAATAGAAAATCTAACTTATATATATATATATATACATAATTATTTTTAAAACTTGGCATCACATATATATACATACCTTCAGAGATTTAGTGCATACTTAAAAATTTTTTTTTTTTTTTCAAATAATCATTCCCAGCATATTTAAACTATGAATCTATTAACATGATGAAAACAACATATATAATGATATACATTTATTATGTATATCAACAAATAACTAGGTATCAATGAACTTTTTTTGCAGCATTTTGTGGACAGATGGCCAACAGCAGAAAATCCCGATCCATTATGCTACGGTCACAAATCACTAAATGCCGCCTGCCGGCGTGGTAACTGCCAGTTTTCACTTAAATTCGTCAGGTGGCAGCTCGGTGGCAGGCACAATCGGCAGGCGGCAGTCGGCATTTTAGACGCCGCTAGGACGCCGCTGAAATTTTAAGAAAAAGTTAAAATTCTGTCTGCCACCGGCCGATTTTTTCCAATTATGCCAGTCGTCAGGTCGCCGGCCGGGCGCATTTCGAAGTTGCGCGGTGGCTATAAAGCGGCAGGGGGGCAGCAGCGCGATTTTTATTCGGTCGTGGGGCTCGAGGTCCTTCAAACTTCGGCCGGCGATCGGTAGGATCTAACTGCCACTCTCTAGCATCCGGCCTGCTGTCGTTATGCTACCGACCCCTGAATATAAATCCGAGGCCATCCACCATACAACATACTCGCTTTGGGGCTGGCGCCTTGTCCTTTCACTTGCCTTTAGGGGGCATCTTGTTGGAAGGAAATGGTTGATAATAATGGTTGATGGAAAATGGTTGATAATAAATGGTTGATGGTACACTTTGTAGTGATACGAGAGCAATCTAGGTTTATATATCCAACCGGGAACCAGACTGCCGCCGTCAGATTGTCGGGCGAGCGCCGGCCGGTGGCAATTAGAACGCCCGATCGTTGGCCGGTGGCAGGTGTAAATGGCCGGTGTCCGCCATGTCACCGGGAGGTGGCAGGTAAAATCTGACGGCCAACGGCCTGTCGCCTAACTGCCACCGGCCAACACCCTGACGACGTCACACGCCCCCTCGAACTTAGACACTGCCTTGGGCCGCCAGGAGCCCGTCAGGCGGCCTTTTACTGGCAGTTATTAATGACCACTCGCACCGATTTGCAAAAAATCGGCCGGCGGCATGTAACTTTAAGAATCCGCCGATGTCTAAAAATCGGCAGGCGGCAGTTTCACATTGTGACCGTAGCATTACCTGCTGATCAATATGCTCAAAAACAGAAAACACCTAAAGCAAGGAAAAGACCAGTGGGGAGAATCCAATTGCTACTCAAAGTGAATTTCTCAAAGTTAGAGGCAGAAGAATCACTTCTTTCCCTCCCCGATCAAAGTAACAATCAAGCACCAGGTGCTTACAGAGGCCAGGCAGAAGACCAGCGGGGGTCCACCTTCCAGTGCTAGCAATGTAGATCATCTAATGTGATATCAAAGCCTAAGATAAACTCTTTAAGCTAAGGAGCATTTATTGCGGAAATATGCTGTGGTTACACTCCATGCTCTTGCTGGTTTTACAATGAGGCCAAATATGACCTGTCCGTTGATTACTAATTGGTTCTGGCGCTCTTTTTTTACAATGAGGCCAAATATGACCTGTTCGTTGATTATTTATTGACTTTTTCGCTCTAGCTTCTTTTAGAATAAGGCCAAATATGACCTGTCCATAAATTACTTATTAGCATTTGCGCCCTTGCTTTTTTAAACGAGGCAAAATATGAACACTCCGTTGATAAATAAATGGCTTTTGCGCTCTTGCTTTGTTTTTTACATCGAGGTGAAATATGAACTGACTGTTGATAACTATTTTGTTTTAGCGCTCTTGCTTTTTTTTGCAATAAGGCCAAATATGACTTTTCCGTTGATTACTGATGAGCTTTTGCGTTACCCGCTTTTAGAGCACAGGGCCCAAGGCCGTGAGATTGCGAGTTAGAATCTCAGCCGCGGCTGTGAGAATTTTAACGGTCAGCCCCCTTCAAGGCTTAGCTCTCTGCAGGCTTAACTGAGAGACTGTGCCCAACAGTCGTGTCTCATTCATAATCGAGTGCGCCTTTCGGGGTTTCCTCGGTGTAATGGCCCAGCAATAGGGATGACACACACCAGGATCCGCAGGTGTGATATATCGAGACTGGTAGACGCCAGAATTATCGCGTCTAAGCCATTGTCACGTAGTGTGAAACCGGAATGGATTTCTGCAGATGTTCATAATACTTAGTTAAGCAAGCATTTAAAGAAATGGAGGTGGTTACCTGCAGCATATTTTTTTAATATTAAACAAGTGACCCATGGGTCATGACGCTCAGCTGACTGGGAAGAGATTCGCAAAAGGAAATTTTATCATCAGAATGGTAGTATATACCCATTCAACTGAAGCATCAAACAGATTAACCAACAGGCCAAGATTTAGTCTGTATTTATATATCTCAAAAATAGAGAAAAATGTGTAAACTTTTAAAACTAGAATACGGGTAACTGACAAGTGACTACATGTATCTGCCAAAATCGGATAGTGAGGCATGGATTGAGTGGCAAGGGGAAATAGAGTGAGGTATGATGCATATTAGCATGGATGTCTGCAGCCTAAATGTGTATGTAGGTTGTGCCACCTACCACAAATCCAGAAAGCTGTCCAAGTTGTATACACCTGCAAAATTTTAGGCAGAAAAGTCAAACCACTACATGTATATGAGCGATTTTTGCCCATGGCAGACAAACAGACAAACACTGTGCAAAAATCTTTGCAGGTAACCCCTCCAGTTTTGTGTATGATAAAGACCTATGTGAGATCTAAACACATGCACAATTTTGGCCCAATCGGTCAAATGGTTCCTGAGATATGAGCTTGGATGTGTCCAGCGTTAACTAGAATGTAGGTGGCGCCACCTGTCATAAAATCAAGAAAGCTGTCCACGATGTATAAACCTGCAAAATTTTAGACAGTTATGTCGAACCACTACAGAGAAATGAGTAATTTTAGGCCACGGCAGACTAACAGACAGACGCTGTGCAAACATTGTTACAGGTGGCACCACCATTTTTTGTGTATGTTACAGAGCTATCAAAGGGCTACATTTGTATAAATTTTATTTCCTGATCGGTCAAACGGTTCCCGAGATATAAGCTTGGATGTCATCAGCGTGAACGTGAACGTAGGTGGCGCCACCTGTCATAAAATCAAGAAAGCTATCCTGGATGTATGCACATGACGAATTTCAGGTGAATTAGTCAATTCACTGCAGAGATATAAGTGATTTTAACCCAAGGCAGATGAACAGATGGACACTGTGCAAACATGGTTACAGGTGGCGCCACCATTTTTTGTGTATGTTATAAAGCAATCCAAGGGCTACATTTGTATCAATTTTATTTCCTGATCGGTCAAACGGTTCCCGAGATATGAGGGTTTATGAGTGGAAACAGACCCACAAATGGACACTGGATAGAGAGGAAAGGTCAGAGGTCAATGCAAATTGGTTAGGCACCAGTTCACATGTGACCTGTTAATAGGTGTAAGTTTGGGAAAAATCGGTCCATTAGTCTCCGAGGAGCTCTCTGGAAACGAACGCCGCTGCGGCGGAGGAACTCGGTCAAAAACATAGTATCCGCAAAACTTCGTTTTGGCGGATACAAAAATACAGGTGGCTCCACCAGTCTGCAGAAACTAATAAAAACACTTAATGGTCAATATCCATGCAAAAAATCATGGTGATCTTTGCATTAGTTGTTCAGATACTTCAGTTTTTGTATCAAATTGTCCATTATTCTGAGGGATACTTCGGAGTCCTATAGCTTGAAGGATATGGGTAACAGAGACCTAATTTCAAGTTTCCACAGGCACCTTTCATGGGCCTCCTTGCATGACAAGAATGAAGATTCTAGGTCCAGTTGTTGCGATTTGTACCCTGTTGACAGATAACCACATCTTTAAAGGTCTCAAAAAAAAGAAAAAAAATTGTAAAAATTTGAAAAAAAAAATAGAGGTGGCACACCCAGTCTGCAGAAACTGATGGAACAGCTCATGATCAATATGTATGCCTAAAATCATGACCATCAGTGTTGTAGTTATTGAAATACTGCAGTTTTTGTATCAAATTTTCCATTATTCTGGGGGGGGGGGGGTATTTTGGACCCATACAGCTTAAAGAATATGGGTAACAGAGACCTAATTTCAAGTTTCCATGGAGACTTTTCATGGGTCTCCCTGTGTGTCAAGAATGAAGATTCTTGGTCCAGTTTTTATGATTTGTGCCCTGTTAACATATGTTCATATCTTTAAAGGTCTCAAAAATACAGAAAAATTTCGTAAAAGAAAACAAACAAATACAGGTGGTGCCACCAGTCTGCAGAAACTTATGAAACACTCCATGATCAATATCCATGCAAACAATTATGGTTATCTCTGCATTAGTTGTTCAGATACTTTAGCTTTTGTATCAAATTTTCCATTATTCTGAGCTGTACTTTGGAGTGCCATAGCTCAAAGGATATGGGTAACAGATACCAAATTTCAGGTTTCCATGGAGACTTATCATGGGTCTCCCTGTGTGTCAAGAAGGAAGATTCTAGGTCCAGTCGTTACAATTTGTACCCTGTTGACAGATAACTACATCCTTAAAGGTCTGAAAAATGGAGAAAACAATTCGTGAACATTGAAAAATACAGGTGGCGCCACCAGTCTGCACAAACTGATGAAACATCTCATGATCAATATGTATGTCGAAAATCATGACCATCAGTGATGTAGTTAATGAGATATTGAAGTTTTTGTATGAAATTTTGACTATTCTGGGGGGTAATTTTGGGCCCCATAGCTCGAAGGATATGGGTAACAGAGACCTAATTCTGGTTTCCATGGAGACTTTTCATAGGTCTCTCAGTGTGTCGAAAATGAAGATTCTAGGTCCAGTCGTCACGATTTGTGCCACGCTAACAGATGACAGCATCCTCAAAGGTCTCAAAAATAGAGGAAAAAATCGTAAAAAATCAAACAGTACAGGTGGCGCCACCAGTCTGCAGGAACTGATCGAACATCTCATGATCAATATGTATGCCAAAAATGAAGACCATCAGTGATGTAGTTATTGAGATATTGAAGTTTTGTATGAAATTTTTTACTATTCTGGGGGGTACTTTGGGGCCCCATAGCTCAAAGGATATGGGTAACAGAGACCTAATTTCTGGTTTCCAAGGAGATTGTTCATGGACCTCTCAGTGTGTCAAGAATTAAGATTCTAAGTCCAGTCTTTATGATTTGTGCCTTGTTAACAGATGTTCACATTTTTAAAGGTCTCAAAAATAGAGAAAAAAATTCGTAAAAAAATAAAAAAATACAGGTGGCGCCACCAGTCTGAAGGAAGTGATGTAACATCTCATGATCAATATGTATGCCAAAAATCATGACCATCAGTCAAGTAGTTAATGAGATATTGAAGTTTTTGTATGAAATTTTTTACTTTTCTGGGGGGTACTTTGGGGCCACATAGCTCGAAGGATATGGGTAACAGAGACCTCATTTCTGGTTTCCATGGAGACTTTTCATAGGTCTCTCAGTGTGTCGAAAATGAAGATTCTAGGTCCAGTCGTTACGATTTGTGCCACGCTAACAGATGACAGCATCCTCAAAGGTCTCAAAAATAGAGGAAAAAATCGTAAAAAATCAAACAGTACAGATGGCGCCACCAGTCTGCAGGAACTGATCGAACATCTCATGATCAATATGTATGCCAAAAATGAAGACCATCAGTGATGTAGTTATTGAGATATTGAAGTTTTTGTATGAAATTTTTTACTATTCTGGGGGGTACTTTGGGGCCCCATAGCTCAAAGGATATGGGTAACAGAGACCTAATTTCTGGTTTCCAAGGAGATTTTTCATAAACCTCTCAGTGTGTCAAGAATGAAGATTCTAAGTCCAGTCTTTATGATTTGTGCCTTGTTAACAGATGTTCACATTTTTAAAGGTCTCAAAAATAGAGAAAAAAATTCGTAAAAAATCGAAAAATACAGGTGGCGCCACCAGTCTGCAGGAAGTGATGTAACATCTCATGATCAATATGTATGCCAAAAATCATGACCATCAGTCAAGTAGTTAATGAGATATTGAAGTTTTTGTATGAAATTTTTGACTTTTCTGGGGGGTACTTTGGGGCCACATAGCTCGAAGGATATGGGTAACAGAGACCTAATTTCTGGTTTCCAAGGAGATTTTTTATGGACCTCTCAGAATCCTAAGTTACAAGGTTCTAGGTCCAGCGGTTACGATTAAGAATGATCGCTATAGCTCAGATGACTTTCAGTATTCTTTTATTTCTTTTGCTTCTTTTTCAATGAGCAATTGATAACTAATTGCTTTTTGGACACTGAGCCGTTGATTACTAATTGCCTGTAGGACTCTAGCTTCTTTTAGAATAAGGCCAAATATGACATGTCCATTGATTACTTATTGGAGTGCTTTTTTACAATGAGGATTAACATGAACGTGCCGTTCCTAACTAATTTGTTTTGCGCTCTTGCTTTTTTATAGTGAGTCCAAATATTTCCCGGCATTGATTACTTATTTTTTTAGATCTTTTGTTTCTTTTAGTTAGGCCAAATATGAACTGGCCGTTGATTATTTATTGGTTTTAGCGCTATTTCTTTATTTTACAATTGGGCCAGATATGAACTGGCCGTTCATTACTTATTGGCTTTTTCGCTCTTGCTTTCTTGCAATGAGGCGAAATATGAACTTGCCGTTGATTACTTGTTTTTTGCGGTCAAGCTTTTTTTTACAATGAGCGCCAAATATGAACTGGCCGTTGATTATGAATTGGTTTGAATGAGGCCAAATATAAACTGGCCGTTTATTACTAATTGGTTTAAGCACTTTACTCTTGTTTAGTGAGGCCATTAATGAAATGGCTATTGATTACTAGTTTGTTTAAGCTCTTACTTCTTATCAATGAGTCGTTGATTACTAATTGCTTTTGGACTCTGAGCCGTTGATTACTTATTGGGTTGTTTTTTTTTACAACGAGGCTACACATGAACTTGCCGTTGCTAACTGATTCGTTTTTGCGCTCTTGCTTTCTTGCAATGAGGCCAAATATTAACTAGCTGTTGATAACTTATTTGTTTTTGCGGTCAAACTTTTTTACAATGAGCGCCAAATATGAACTGGCCGTTGATTACTTATTGGTTTTTGCGGTCATGCTTTTTTTACAATGAGGCCATATATAAACTGGCCGTTTGGATACTAATTTTTTTTTTTTTTTTTGTTTTTTTTTTTTGCGTTCTGGCCTCTTTTAGAATGAGGCCAAACGTGACCTGTCCGTAACAAGTAAAAATGTACATTGTTTAAGGCCGTCACCTGGTAGGACAGTGTGAGGCACTCAGCTGGGTGTAGTGCGTGCCTGGAGATCATCCATTCCGCTGCCTCTTTCACTCTATTTGTCAGCTGGAAATATGTTTCTTCTTCCATCATTTCTCACTTTGTTACCCAAGGTCGGGGGTACCTCAGCTCGCTGCTGGACTATATAATTCTTTTTCTTCACTTTCCTCAAATGGCATTTCCAGCTCATGCATTTTTGACCTGGGATTCTTGCTTTACACCAGACATCATGTGTGTTTTCTAAACTCCCGTCAGCCTTTTGGATCATATATACTGTCTTGCTTTAAAGTGCGATCTTCTTTACTGTAATTACTTTTAATTTACATAATTCATGTAATTTACATAATTCAAAGTAGTTTCTAACTACTTCTATCAGTTTTTTAGTTGTCAATCCTTTATTTTTCCTGCATACTTCCCTGCTCTTATCAATTACAGAATCTGGACATGTCAGGTCAGTTCAAATCAACCTGTCACAAGTCCTTTGTATCTTTCCTACTCGCCGGTATTTATGACACCGTAATTGATACGTTGATGTCAGGGCCCTTTCCGGCTGTACATGTGCCAGTCAACTTCAAACAAGTGTTGTATTTGTAAACTCACATTTAATGACCTTCCCTCAAGCATCTGATTATTTACTCTCTCTCTCTCTCTCTCATATGATATATAATAGTTTTTGTTTAAACATATTTAATTGTGATATAAACATATTTAATTGTGATATAAACATATGAATATGCAATTGGCAAACAGCAATACAGCTATACATGTAAATGCTCCACGCATCAATAGTGTACAATACAATATGCAACACAATATATATTAAATGATGATTTAAATGAACAAAACTTTGTAGCTTTTTTTTTATTTGAAGAATATGATCATTAAATTTGAAATCTCTTAATTAGTGGAAATTATATAGTCATGTACAAAGATGAAAACATTTCTGTTGTCAGAATATGATAATTCGTCTGAACAAAATAGCAGTAGTGATGGATACAAGGTTGGCATATTCCTGATGGCATAACCTTCAAGGATTTCAATATATTTTGTCGCTGTCGAATATACAAGGGACATTCAAGAAAAAATGCTTTGTACTCTCACACCCACCACCACACATACATTTACTTAGCGTCATATTGACCCTCTGGTTTTACGACCAGATTACTGGCGCAAGAGTGTCATGACATCTACGTCTGAGGATCGCATTATAAGGCCTTAAGAAGATGCAAATATTTTCGTCATTTCTGACAACGCTTCATGGGCTACAGGTACACTGTCAATCAACATATGCCAGACCATTCGTTAGCGTTTTTGTGTACTTTCTAATAATACCAAATATGAGTGAGAAAAATTCCTGTTTAACCCAGCACATTGGTATACGGAGCCCGGGAGACGACATGGTGAAAAATATTAATTAATTCGTGCGCACGAATTACTAATCCGTGTGTACGAATTACTAATTCGTGACCACGAATTACTAATTCGTGCGCACGAATTACTAATCCGTGCGAACGAATTACTAATCCGTGCGAACTAATTACTAGGTGTGAAAAATATATTTCCAAGGTGGAAAATATTTATTTCAGTAGGATAACAAAGTAGCCGATAAGGCTAATGCAACTGCTTTCCTGCATATAAATTAAAAGACACTAAAAAATTAACATGAGTGTATATATGTATATATAAATGATCAGATTGAAAAAGTGCACATATATTAACACACGATAAGATATATATATATATATATATATATATATATATATATATAGATACATAATATACGTTAATACAGATTGACATTACACATACACTGATACTTATACATATATTATTACTGGTAGGCGTAATACAATAAAAATAAACGTCTCAGTCCATATCGAGCATATCAATTAGATTATAACTATCAGTCTTTCCAACTGAATATAGGTATTGATTTAAGTAACTGCCACTTTTTTTGTTTTGTTTTTTTTGCGTTCTGGCCTCTTTTAGAATGAGGCCAAACGTGACCTGTCCGTAACAAGTAAAAATGTACATTGTTTAAGGCCGTCACCTGGTAGGACAGTGTGAGGCACTCAGCTGGGTGTACTGCGTGCCTGGAGATCATCCATTCCGCTGCCTCTTTCACTCTATTTGTCAGCTGGAAATATGTTTCTTCTTCCATCATTTCTCACTTTGTTACCCAAGGTCGGGGGTACCTCAGCTCGCTGCTGGACTATATAATTCTTTTTCTTCACTTTCCTCAAATTGCATTTCCAGCTCATGCATTTTTGACCTGGGATTCTTGCTTTACACCAGACATCATGTGTGTTTTCTAAACTCCCGTCAGCCTTTTGGATCATACCGTCTTGCTTTAAAGTGCGATCTTCTTTACTGTAATTACTTTTAATTTACATAATTCATGTAATTTACATAATTCAAAGTAGTTTCTAACTACTTCTATCAGTTTTTTAGTTGTCAATCCTTTATTTTTCCTGCATACTTCCCTGCTCTTATCAATTACAGAATCTGGACATGTCAGGTCAGTTCAAATCAACCTGTCACAAGTCCTTTGTATCTTTCATACTCGCCGGTATTTATGACACCGTAATTGATACGTAGATGTCAGGGCCCTTTCCGGCTGTACATGTGCCAGTCAACTTCAAAAAAGTGTTGTATTTGTAAACTCACATTTAATGACCTTCCCTCAAGCATCTGATTATTTACTCTCTCTCTCTATCTCTCTCATATGATATATAATAGTTTTTGTTTAAACATATTTAATTGTGATATAAACATATAAATATGCAATTGGCAAACAGCAATACAGCTATACATGTAAATGCTCCACGCATCAATAGTGTACAATACAATATGCAACACAATATATATTAAATGATGATTTAAATGAACAAAACTTTGTAGCTTTTTTTTTATTTGAAGAATATGATCATTAAATTTGAAATCTCTTAATTAGTGGAAATTATATAGTCATGTACAAAGATGAAAACATTTCTGTTGTCAGAATATGATAATTCGTCTGAACAAAATAGCAGTAGTGATGGATACAAGGTTGGCATATTCCTGATGGCATAACCTTCAAGGATTTCAATATATTTTGTCGCTGTCGAATATACAAGGGACATTCAAGAAAAAATGCTTTGTACTCTCACACCCACCACCACACATACATTTACTTAGCGTCATATTGACCCTCTGGTTTTACGACCAGATTACTGGCGCAAGAGTGTCATGACATCTACGTCTGAGGATCGCATTATAAGGCCTTAAGAAGATGCAAATATTTTCGTCATTTCTGACAACGCTTCATGGGCTACAGGTACACTGTCAATCAACATATGCCAGACCATTCGTTAGCGTTTTTGTGTACTTTCTAATAATACCAAATATGAGTGAGAAAAATTCCTGTTTAACCCAGCACATTGGTATACGGAGCCCGGGAGACGACATGGTGAAAAATATTAATTGATTCGTGCGCACGAATTACTAATCCGTGTGTACGAATTACTAATTCGTGACCACGAATTACTAATTCGTGCGCACGAATTACTAATCCGTGCGAACGAATTACTAATCCGTGCGAACTAATTACTAGGTGTGAAAAATATATTTCCAAGGTGGAAAATATTTATTTCAGTAGGATAACAAAGTAGCCGATAAGGCTAATGCAACTGCTTTCCTGCATATAAATTAAAAGACACTGAAAAATTAACATGAGTGTATATATGTATATATAAATGATCAGATTGAAAAAGTGCACATATATTAACACACGATAAGATATATATATATATATATATATATATATATATATATATATACATAATATACGTTAATACAGATTGACATTACACATACACTGATACTTATACATATATTATTACTGGTAGGCGTAATACAATAAAAATAAACGTCTCAGTCCATATCGAGCATATCAATTAGATTATAACTATCAGTCTTTCCAACTGAATATAGGTATTGATTTAAGTAACTGCCACTTAGTCGTAACCGAATATGGATAATTTCATGTTGACGATGATTGTCGCAATAATAACTGTATATTTCTCGAGAGGAAGGGTTTAAATAGTCACGAACATTTTCCTCAAAGGAATTGATTGAAGTAGACTGAATTATAGGAAATGTTCCCAGACTATTGAAAGGAAAGAAAAGAAAATCGGAAGGAAAGAAAAGCGACAGTCTTTCCGTGTGAACCTCGGTATCTTTAGCAAATGCAATTTGAGTTAATATATTAGCAGATAATCTGGAGCTAGTCCGTTAATCATTTCATAAAATGTTGATTGTATAGCCAGCTCTCTCCTTATTTTTATACTTGACCCTTATAGCTCTTTTACCATAGCTCCAGTACTGGAAGTCGAGAGCGCTCCAGTAGATGTTAAACATGCTTTGCGTTGTATCTCTCGAGCTGGTATGACTGTCTGACAGAACAATTGTTAAATATTAAAACACCACACTCCAGTACTAAAAGTATTAATGATTTGTACATACGATCTAAAACTTTTATAGAGAAATGGAATTTATAATTTTTTTCAAAATTTCCAAACGCTTTAAAACATATCACGTTAATGTGTTCCTGTCAGGAAAGCGAATCCCAAATATGACATGAGAAGTTCTGTGAAGTTCAGTTCACCTAGTTTATGTGTAATTTGCAATTTAGCATCATCGTCAAATGGCGATTGAGAACTGTAACTGTAGTTACTTTGTGAAGCAAAATAACTGTTAAAAATTTCAGCCTGATCGGCTTTGTCAATGTTCCTATTATGCCCCAACGATGATAAGGTAGGTTGTTTTTTACCAGAGAAAGCCTTAGAAATCTTCCACCGTGCACGGCAACTGGATCTGTGAGATTTATATCTATATTCTTTGAATATCGCTTAAAGCCCTTTCTATTTTCAATATACAAAGTTCAGAATTTTCCAAGGTAGGAAGTCATGGAACTGTCGGAAGTCGCTGGGCTCCATTGTGACAACCGTGTGTGCCCGCTGAAACTGCCAGCCTGTGCCTAGACTGAGTCGGTGTGTGCTTGCTTCTCATTGGCTAGTAATTCGTGCGCATGAATTAATAACTCGTGCGCACGAATTAGTAGCCAATGAGCATTGAGCCAGCAACATTAGAGGGCTGTTCTCATTGTTCACTAATTCGTGCGCACGGATTAGTAATTCATGCGCACGGATTAGTAATTCATGCGCACGAATTAATAAATATTTTTTCCACCTAGGAAATATATTTTTCACGCATAGTAATTCGTTCGCACGGATTAGTAATTCGTGGCCACGAATTAGTAATTCGTGCGCACGGATTAGTAATTCGTGCGCACGAATTAATAAATATTTTTCACCATGTCGTCTCCCGGGCTCCGTATTGGTAAACCCCTCGGCATGTTTGCTGAATTTATGACCGCGTGAACACACGCATGGCTCGCACGGGATACAGGACGCAGGCAAATTGCAGGCTACACAGGAAATGACCCGTGTCCATGGAGACGGTGTTCCAGTTTGGGTTGCGAGCATATATACCATATATACTATTGTGTTTAGTCACCATTGTAAGCATAATATTGAGATTATGGGCCGTTTACCACAATATGATTGCAACCAGATGCAAGACCACTGCGATACATTCCTCCATATTACTAGTATCACGACTCGAGTATACTTACCAGCCCAATTATCCGGTTGCCTACTGAGTCGGGTTGTCACAGCTAACATTCAATGTCATCAACTAACTCTATTTTTAACAGATCGTTCTTAAGACTGCTGCATCCAATACCTAGTTTGGCATGCAATACGTTTAAAATGCGTGTCACCAAGAAAAAAATAAAGGTTTGCTGGTTTTAATATTTTTTAACAATTTTTTTTATAAATTCTGGAAATGTTGGGGGAAAACTTAATATCATCGTTTAATTCATTCCAGAGGCAGATACGGTGGGGAATGAACAGCCGGTAATATCTTTCAGTCCGACAGAAAATAATGTCAGTATTTGAATTTTTACGTAAGGGATACCTATCAGATCTTTCCTAGACAGTCAGAGGGAACAAGATACAAGGTGGGGTTGAGCAGCACCTTTAATGATTTATAACATATTTCACGTTTATGTCTCTTCCCACGGGAGGACAACAGTTCCTATCCGAGATCTGCAAGAAGAGAACTGCGGGATGAAATCTTTATACCGCCACTTACAATACGTGCTGCCTCAAACTGTACAGATTCTAGTTTTGTGGAACCTTATTGATGCAATTATCCCATATTATATTCCATATTCTAAGATTGTTCTCACATTACTGAAGTAGATATTTTCAAGCGACTTACGGTCAAGTTGATATTTTAAGGCTTTTATAATGTTTAATCGAGTTAATGCCTTCTTGTAGATAGAATTAATAATGATTCGTCGTAGATAGATCGTTGGACATGATGATGCCCAAGTGTTAATGATGGGAATTGAGAGGAATACTGGAGTTTGCCATAGTTAACATTGATGATGACGAATGTTTTTTTGCCGAGTAACTGACATGGCAACTGTTTTTTTAATATTAAATTCAACCAACCATGAATTGACAAATTGGAATATGTTTCTAAGATCTATGAAATCGGTTTTTGCTTCTGATCCCCTCGCAAATATACCGTTAATGAAAACTAAAAACAATAGCGGTCCTGAGACTGTGCCTTGCGGAACACCAGCTTGAAGTATTCCCAGTCCAGAGGATTCCCTTTTAATTAGTACCTCCTGTTGGCTCATGACTAAATATGATATAAACCTTTTTAACAGATTAATTTTAATACCTGTTCACTCCAATTTTAAAAAGGGCCCTTTATGTTAGACTGTCAGGATAATATCTAAGATTATAAATTTAACATCTGTCTTATTATCCAGTGCTTCACAAAATACATTGTGAATATTTAGAAGCTGACAAACAGTAGAATCACCAGGCGTAAATCCAGATTGAAACCGAGTAAATATGTTATTGTTTACATACAAGTTATAAACATATTTAAAAATCACACGTTCAACTATTTTGGCAATGCAGCTTAACAAAGAAATAGGTCCATAGTTTATTAACAGCCGTCTGTCAGTTTTTTTAAAACAGAGTAACGAAAGCCACATTAAGGGGAAGTATCCTTTTTAAAGAATTACATTAAGAAGAGACATAAGGGTGATGCTTAGTAGGGCGCCCCCTCTTTAAGTATGCGCGGACTAACTCCATCTGGGCCGCATGCCTCCCCCACTTTAACTGACAGGAGAGCGTCAAGTACATCGATATTGATACTGTCAAAGGAATGACCTCTAACGCTCGTAAATATATCTGATATACTATTTTTTTTTTGCCTCATCACATTGATGAATATATTCATTCCTGGCTTACCTGAACCTTTCCTAGTCAAGTGTTCGGTAAATATTTTTAGCGATTTTATGAAAACTATCTTTCGGGCGTTTCAGAGCTGTTATTATGTTGTTGTACCAAGGTTTATATGAAGGCCTTATAGTAACTATTTGATTTGTTTTACTATATCTCACTGCATTAAGGATATTTTGAGTAAATTGTAAGTATATGTGATCGAGATCGTCAATGTCAAACATTTCATCCTAGCATGTACCTTTTAAGAGTTACAGTACACAGTACTGGGTGTAGACTAGAAATTTCGGGTCTGTTCAGGCGCTTTGGGCGCGCGTGTATTATTGTGTAGTCTTAGGGAATGGAAGTTTCTGGGCGTCGGGTGAAAAGCTATAAATAGGGGCCGTGATTAGAGCCGGCAGAGAGAAAAATACCAGCGGACACGGAAGAGTGTGACACTCTCGTCAGTGCTTTTTGGGACCTTTCAGATAATTGCAGAACTTACAGATCATCAACGGATTTTATACAGACTTTATATACGGATTGTCTTCAGTTTGCCCTTGGGATATTTACCAGAACTTCACTTATTGATTACAAGAGATTGTTTTCGAGTTTAAATTGGACTGTTCTCTGAGAAAATTTATTTGAATTATTTACGTGGATTATTTGTGTTAAAGGACTCTTGTTGAGCTGTGACAGTGGTGGTATCCAGATATCAAAGCCTAGGATCCGGACACTCTGGTGATGTACATTTTTATCATTGTTATACTATGTAATTGAATTGATTTAGGGTATTGTAATGCTAGGATTGTTCTAAGAATAAATTATAATTATTTGTTGACAAAAAACCACTGACTTCTTTATTCATTCCCCTAGACATTTCCCGCTGCCTAGTGTTGCAGAATTTGATTTTTTATCTCATTTACACAATTCGTGCTCGTCATGATTACGTGATTTGTTGTTATTAGGTTCCGGAACAGGGTCTACTTTAAAATCGCCAATCAAGATAATTCATTAATACCTGCCGCGCGTATATTAACTATGTTCTCCTGAAGTAAAACCAAACTAATAAATTAGTATTAGGTGTTCTGAAACATGTGCCAAGAAGTTAGACCTTTTGTCGTATTTTCAGTTCCAGCCATTTCTCTATAACATTAATTTCTAAATCAAAACGCCTCTTACCGGGGCAAAAAATGCGATCACGATGGTAAATTGTTTGGTAGCAATCTATATTAAGGTCGTGATGCGAATTTGTATTTTAATGACTTTCAATAATACATATAATATCATGTGAATGAACAATATTATTCTGCAGTGAATCGATCTTGCTTGATGACAATTGTTAATCGAGCTTATTGAAATGTTATGGCGATAGAGTATGTCATGTACAATAGTAGTTGTATAAACAGGGTATTAAACGTTGTCTTCTTACAATACCAATATAAAATGAAGTTAGCCGGAAATCATTGAGCCAAGTTAAAATTACAACGTCAGGCAATACATATAACGGATAAATATACACATATATGGAAAATCCACAGAAAACGCATAGATCTTATTATTACACATGTATGTTGTTTAAGAAAGAAGAAGAAAAAAATATGAAGTTTTCTAAAAAAAAAGCAAGGTATACAATATGAGAATACATATAATATTTCTTATCATATTATTACACATTAAGCGTCATAAAGAAGATAAAAAAGTTTACTCAAAATTAGCAAGGTATACCATGTTAGAATACATCAGTGTCATAATAAAAATCTTTTTCTTTAAAGAAATGACTTGTCTTAGACAAATTCAAAGCTCATTGAAATGTTATGGCGATAGTGCATGTCATGTACAAGAATAATAGTTGTATAAACAGGGTATTAAAGGTGTCTTGTAACAATACCAATATATGGTATTCCAGAGGCGGGACCGTGATTGTCAGCGCGCCAGTTGGGTGTAATCTGAAGGTTGTCATCGGTCAAGTGGCGGGACCATGATGACAGAGTCTGATCAAAATGGGAGACGATGTTCCTGAGCGTAAAACGTCTATGTCTGCAGACGGCCACGTAGAATCTCTCTAACGGGCTTGAGAGTGGAATCTTATTTTACAAAAGGACTTGTAAACCGTCGATATGTTTCTGCCGTGGTGAAGTCGAGTAACAGATCAGGACAATTTATCCGTTAATCAGAAGGCTTTAGGCAGAACTACGGCTAGGAATGTAGTGGGGCTCCTGAGGTTTATCGAATGATAATAAACGAAAAGGTGTATAGTTTGGTTAGCGAGGTATATCATATCATGATAAACGGCTAGTTGTGTATAACGGGGCTAATGAAGTATATCATATCAGATAAACGGCTAGGTGTGTATAATTGGGCTAGCGAGATATACCATATCAGGTTAACGGCTAGGCGTGAAGTGGGGCCAGCGAGGTATATTATATCATGATTAACGACAAGGTGTGTAGTTAGGCTAGCGAGGTATATCATATCATGATAAACGGCTAAAGTGAAATAAGGCAAGCGAGCTATATCATAACAGATAAACGCCTAGGTGTGAAGTGGGGCTGGCGAGGTTTATCATATCATTATAAACCACAAGGTGTGTAGTGGGGCTAGCGAGGTATACCATACCATGATAAACGGCAAGTTGTGTAGTACATCATATCATGATAAAAGGCCGGGGTGTTGTGGAGCCAGCGAGGTATATCATACCATGATAAACGGCCAGGTATGTCGTTGGTTAGCAAGGTATATTATATCATGATAAACGTCTAAGTGTGTAGTCGGGCTAGCGAGGTATATCATATCATGATAAACAGCCAGGTGGTACTGGAGTTGGTCGGGTATATCGTATCATAATAAACGACTAGGAATGTAGTGGGGCTCCCGAGGTATATCAAATGATAATAAACGATAAGGTGTGTAGTTTGGTTAGCGAGGTATATCATAGCATGATAAACGGCTAGTTGTGTATAATGGGGCTAGTGAGGTATATCATGTCAGATAAACGGCTAGGTGTGTATAATTGGGCTAGCGAGGTATATCATATATGGTTACCGGCTAGGTGTGAAGTGGGGCAAGCGAGGTATATTATATCAGGTAAACGGCTAGGTGTGTATAATGGGGCTAGCAAGGTATATTATATCAGGTAAACGGGTAGTTGTGAAGTGGGGCTAGCGAGGTATATTATATAATGATAAACGGCAAGGTGTGTAGTAAGGCTAGCGAGGTATATCATATCCTGATAAACGGCTAGGTATGAAGTGGGGCTAGCGAGGTATATTATATCATGATCAACGGCAAGGTGTGTAGTTTGGGCTAGCGAGGTATATCATATCATGATAAACGGCTAGGTGTGTAGTGGGGCCAACGAGGTATAGCATATCATGATAAACGGCTAGGTGTGTAGTGGGCCCAGCGAGGTATATCATATCATGATAAACGGATAGATGTGTAGTGGGGCCAGCGAGATATATCATATTATGATAGACGGCTAAAGTGAAATAGGGCAAGCGAAGTATATCATATCATGATAATCGGCAAGGTGTGAAGTGGGGCTAGCGAGGTATATTATATAATGATAAACGGCAAGGTGTGTAGTAAGGCTAGCGAGGTATATCATATCCTGATAAACGGCTAGGTATGAAGTGGGGCTAGCGAGGTATATTATATCATGATCAACGGCAAGGTGTGTAGTTTGGGCTAGCGAGGTATATCATATCATGATAAACGGCTAGGTGTGTAGTGGGGCCAACGAGGTATAGCATATCATGATAAACGGCTAGGTGTGTAGTGGGCCCAGCGAGGTATATCATATCATGATAAACGGATAGATGTGTAGTGGGGCCAGCGAGATATATCATATTATGATAGACGGCTAAAGTGAAATAGGGCAAGCGAAGTATATCATATCATGATAATCGGCAAGGTGTGAAGTGGGGCTAGCGAGGTATATCATATCCTGATAAACGGCTAGGTGTGAAGTGGGGCTAGCGAGGTATATTATATCATGATAAACGGCAAGGTGTGTAGTTGGGCTAGCGAGGTATATCATATCATGATAAACGGATAGATGTGTAGTGGGGCCAGCGAGATATATCATATAATGATAGACGGCTAAAGTGAAATAGGGCAAGCGAAGTATATCATATTATAATAAAAGGCAAGGTGTGTAGTGGGGCAAGCGAGGTATATCATATCCTGATAATCGGCAAGGTGTGTAGTATATCATATCATGATAATCGGCAAGGTGTGAAGTGGGGCTTGCGAGATATATCATATCATGTATTTCATGTATCATTGTATTTTAAATTTAGAATAAAGTATCAAAGTGAGGTTAGAAACATGAACCGGCTTTTACATAGAGAGGAAACCTGAAAGTATTGTGGTTCCTGTCGAAATAATTTCATCTCATATCAGGCTTTTCATTCCGTTTCCATTTTATTGCCAAAGTTTGTGCAGAAATGTAAACTTTGGAGAAGAAAACACAGTGGAATGGACTCTAGCAAGTGGTACTTATAAATGAACGCCAGAGAAGTCAGTCGTCATTCCATAAAGAAATACATGTTTAATTCTTCTGTGCTGGATATAATTAAATCATTCATCTTTATCAGCACATTCACATAACAGCTTGTGCTACAGGTGTAACGTGTGGTATATTTTTACTTTTATCCCATTCCTAAACATAGTTGATGACGACTAATGTGTCATGTTGCTGAGCCCCGACATCCCCGCCACACGGTCTGACAGGACACGTAAACTAAGGGAACACTGGAGATGATATCGTTCATTGTGATTTCAGGACCGGCAGACAAATCCGCTCCCATGGTTACATAAATAGGGAATGAAGGGCAATATGTAAGATGTAGACTACGCAATGATTCACGAGAATTGTCATCTTAAAAAAGACCAGATTACATTACATCACATTATATTACAGGGGCGGATCCAGGATTTAAGGAAAGAAGAGGTGCAGGCCAGGAGGACTAATGACTAAACCTAGAAAAAGGTCCCCAGGTACAGAAAAGGGGCGGGGGCCGAGGGGGGGGGGGCGTCCAGTCCGCAAAAAAGTGGCCTGAAACCTTTAAAACTGTTGCGGCGGATGTAAAAAATTGGGAGGGGGGTCCGGACTTCCTCTGGATCCGATATCATATTAAATTATATTAGATCATACAATTATTTTATTTAATATTATATTATATTTTTATATTATTTTATACTAGATCATATTATTATATTATATTATATCATATAAGATCATATTATTATATTATATTATATAATACAAGATCATATTTAAAATTATATCATATTACATTATATTAGATCACATTATTATATTATATTATATTGTATTAGATCATATTATTATATTATATCGTATTATATTATATTAGATCATATAATTATATCATTTTATATTATATTAGATCATATTACTATATCATTTTATATTAGATTAGATCATATTATTTTATAATATATTATATCATATTATTATATTAAATTATATATTAGATCATATAATTATATCATATTATTTTATTATATTAAATCATATCATTATCTTAAATTATACTAGGTACGACTGACTGACGAGTGTATTTTGCTTAAAGTATTGAAGTTGAACTGGATCACGGACACCAGTTCTATAAACCAGTTTATGGAAATACCTTGTCGGTTTATTACAGACCACCCACAGACCATCCACGATAATCCAGTCATCGCGCTGATGAATCGCTCGATCAGGGTTGTTTCTTTCGGTGTTAATTGTGAATCTGGCCGTCGCCAGATGGGGTAAATGCTGGACCCGCTTTTGCTTCATCTATTTCTTCACATATTTTACCTAAACTTTGCGAACAACTTTCTGATATATATTCTCTATGCGGTAAACAGTTTCGGAAAGCATTGAAACGCCTTGGTTGGCAGATCAAGTACTAAGTGACTATAGGTACAGTTCGCGCCTGACGTATACCTGTCGCGGAGAATCATGGGACGACACAGATCGCCCGGATATGCGAACATTTAACGGCGCCAGATTAAAACAGATGCCTTTGGAGTATATGCTTATCTCACACATGTACTTCTAGATGTAATGGAGAGCCCAGATTTGAAGGTTTCGTCATCAAGCATAAGGAAAATATTTCATTGTGCAAAATACATGCATCACGAGCTTATTTATGTTTGACGAAGTGTCAGTATACAGAAAAAGTAGCTTTAGACGAATGAAATCGAGAGGAAATGTATTTTTCAATGTTATGAATACAGAACTTGCATATATGTCGATTATTCTCATCGAACAATTAACGTACATTGAGAAAGAGTTGGTAGGAAGTGTCTGAATAGGATATTGCAATTTTATCATAGAATGCTAAACATTTGACAAAAAAATGGGATATAAGTTATTTTAGACACAAAACCCACTTGACGTCCGAGGTGTCTTTCGAATGCAATATAAGAAGACGAAAGTATGAAATCTCTGTCTGACATGACACTCGGAGCAGTTCCTGTCACGTAACATCTACGGAACCTGTAACTCTTATAACCTCTTGTGCGATGTCTGTATAAGTGGAATAATCCAGACGGCTGTAAATAGCTTCCACTTATATTATGTTTAACTGATTTCCACCGATGTAAGTCAAAACCTTTAATACTCGTCGAAGCTGTCTCAATGTATATTTATTCACCTTGTACTCTGCATATCTTAAACCGAGGGTCATTCTTTATCAAAATGAAATAATTTATTACTCTGAATACCAACATGGTAAACTCGGGTAGATTTTACAACCGCTTGCTGCTGTAACAATTGATAAATATTTTTTTAAATACTTGTTTAGTCATGTTTACGGCAGTCTTATTTCGGTAAGATCAACGAAGTCGTCCTTAAGACTGAGGAAGGAGGCTTAACTGTTAGATCATGTGACATGACGCCCTGATGGTCGGCAAGGGGAAATTAATCAGGTCCAGTAAAAAAGTATGTGATGGCACTCTGGCCGTTGTCATGTGCCCATGTATATAGATCGTCATGCACATCGAAGGTGATGAGGAGAGCTTCATTATTTTTCTCCTTTGCTTTCAATATTCATGTCAAATAAGCAAGGGCTGAAACGGGTAAAACAATTTCAAGTACTCGATAGGCATTACCCGACTCGGACTCGAGTACTCTTTGCCATGTCATTACGTTACCGATTCAAAATATTTAAAAAATCGGCGACAGCTTTAACAACTTGAAGGCAATGAAGAAATAGATATAAACAGAGGCGAAAATCACTCGAAAGCATATAACTCATAATCTAATTACCTCATAACCTCCTTCAGCCCTAAACTCAACACCTCTAAATAATCAAACGACATTAATGTAAACAAGAAACAGTCAAAGTCTTTACACTGTAAACTCCTAGTCATTAAACTGGCTTGGTTTTCTTCATGAAAAAAAAATGATTCTCAATGATTCATATAAATATGTTCTTTTGACTACAAAGGAAATATTGACAGGAACAAAGGGAAACATCTCTTAATTTTCATCCTTAAACGCACAATAATTACACTGATAGTTTTATCTGCTTCTGGCATGGAGTCACCAAAGCAGAGGTCAGAGATTTGCATTAGGCTGTATCGTTTTATGTGTGGTTATTTTTCTGTGATATTATTTATTTACAAGTATTCCAGTGAAAGGGTAAATCGAGCGTTTTTAAGATAAGAGAAACACCATGTTTCCTTTGATGCACCGATATACCAAATTTCTTAATTTTGATATGGACCCATCAATATATATGTTTTTATTTAAAGCATCTTCGTAACGCTAAGATTAGTCTCTTACCATCAGTGCGTTAGGCCTTGGTTCAAAGAATGATTGGATCATCTTATCTCTTAGTTTTATAGGGAGCGTAAGTCTCGTTCACCAAGTGCGTGAAATTGCAGGAGCTGAGCCATGTTCAACTTCCGGTCTCCAGACGTGACGTTCTCATGACTAATTACTGTGCGCGCTTCAGGAACTAAATCGTAAAGGCTTTGTTTTAATTGAACTGAAGCAATATGACACTTACAGTATTTATATAAGTAACATCCTCTCAGACCCCTTGATCTTACATTATGGCGTGAGGATCCTCTAAAATATATTTGACAGCGATCTTACATGAAGAGTTCTGGGGCTCACTCGCACACGGATGCTGTGATAGTGACTGATAATATTGATAGATATTTTAATCCAACCAGTCAAAAAAGATATAATATATTTTATATGGGATGTATATAATATAAGACCAAATATATAAGTAAATATATATATTAAAAATTTAATGTAATATATAAAATAAATATATAATATATGTAATATATATAAAACTTATATATAATATATATATAAAATATATAATATATATATAAAATATGCATAATATAAAATATATGTGCAATAATATATGTATATATATGAATACATACAAATAAACAAGCATGCATACTGTTTACACATATCTTTAGATTAATATATAATGGATACGACAGAATTTGTATTTTATAATATATTACATTATAGATATAATGCATAAATTATGCTATATTTAATTTGGATATTTGAAAGATATTTTATTTACACGTAAATACATTTTCCAAACAACACACACACACACATGTGTGATTAGTTAATGCTGTCATGGTTCAGTGGACAGGGGGCATCAGGCATCGGCTTGAGGTGATTACCAGTTAGATAAACCCTGCCCTGGGCTGGATCACAGATCTATTAACCAGGCTTTATAGGCCTATACAATGCAGGAGTGCTTGGTCAGTTTACACATGCATTGTCAATTAAAGCTATAGACAGTGCTACTGCAGTGTGCTGATGTTTGAGTACTTGGGAGGCAGACAGTCTGAAGAGTTAATTAGTGGTGCCACAGACAGTGAATAAGGCCCTGTTTGTACTCACTAGTGCAGCCGGGCCTGATCCTTAAATTTTTCTTGAGCATGTGTTTATTACACATGAGAAACACACTATGTTAGATTTGTACAAACCAAGTTCAGGCCCGGCTATCCGCTTCCCAGTTATCCGCTTCCCAAATATCTGTGTAATTCTCAGAATAGGGGTCAATTTCGAGTTCCCAAACAGAGGGAAAAAAGTTGTTGCAAAATTCATTTTTTCTTCTTTCCTTTTCAAGCGGGATATATGAAAGGTCAAAAACTCCCATCAGCAGCGCACTTTTATCCATACTTGCTTTTTTACCACAATAGAAGAATAGCAGTCTTTAGTCAGCAAGTCAACTCCGTTACAGCAGTTTATTTTTTTTAAATCACAAAATAATGCGGTAAAAAAAGAAGAATGAATGTGTCACGTATGTAGATTTTACAAAAGTATGGTACACAATCATCATAAACACTAGAGTTTGATATGAAAATTATTCCTGACATTTTTATTAATGCTAAATAATAATGTGATAGTGCACACAAATGTTTGACCCATAAAGTGCATTGAAGAGAACTTGCTAAAAGAGACAGGTATACGCTCAATATTACTGATCTCCTACAAATTGTCCATCATTTGACAATAGTTTGTAACGTTATCTTCTGCAAAGTCTGGAGGAAAACGGTCGAATATAGTTTTTGGCTAAAATGTTGCGCTGACTGGAATGTAACGGAGTTGATAACGCACTAAATTATTAAGATATTCTTACCTAAACTTTTAACACATTTGAACAAAAAGTAAACAGATAACTATCAAGTTGTATCATGCTAAAATATATCGACACAAGTTACCCTGACCGGTAAACAAAAGTTTACCATATACAGTTTATTTTAAACACATAAAGTCAATTAATGTAAATTACTGCTAAATTGAACAACTCAGCTCGGGATTGTTGCGAGAAAGAACTTGCTAAATGCCTACCTACTAGGTATTTAACCATTTCAATATGAATTCAATAAAAACATATTTCTCCTTTAATGACAATAAAATACTTGAGAAAGTAAAGAAATGCCAACATTATCTAAATCCAGGAAAATATTGTTACAATTAAGAGCTGTAACGGAGTTGATCAATTTTCAACAAAAATGATAGTCTTGTTACCTTATTGAGCTGTGCTATATATGCAACTGGCATTAAAGGCTAGTGTCATCTAAACTAATAAAATATTACCATTAATTTCACAAATATTTAAAACAATAACGCAAATATTATAGTAAACTGATACCAATTTTTGGATTTACAGTGAATCCTAAGTAAAAAGGGCCTGCTCGACCACTTAAAAGGTGTACACAGTAATATGTTCCAAAACTTTCTCCTAATTTAATGCAAAAGACTTCATGTTTTATTAAGAAGTCATAATTTCCTTGGATGGTCAATGCAATGCTAAAACGTGATGGAGCTGAACACTTTCAGCGGCCTTGTAATCAACCTGAATTCGTGTTACAATAAAAGCTGTCAGGTGTAGAACAGAGAACGGAATACACAACACACAGTGTTCATATTTGGAATGTTCTCCTTTCGTTTGTGGGCTAAGGGGATATTCTTTCTTATATAAATGCCTAACACTTCATTAGATGAATCCAACAGAAAATAATAATGTCTATATACCCTCATTCGTTCTTTTCCAGTCTTAGCCATGGTGATTAGCCTGTAAACCCAATGAATTTAAGTTATAAGCTCATAAACAAACTAGAGGTGCGGACCGTACCGCTTGGACCGATAACACAAAATACCGGACCGCTTATTCCTGGACCGGACCGGTTGGACCGCCGAACTTAATGTTAAAAGGATTAAGTTAAACAAATGTGTTTCAGGATTTAGTTTCACCAACAATCGTGTTATGAACAAGGGGTAATAAACCATCTCAGAAAGACTCATTGGCTACATAAAATATATTTAAAGCAATGACAGCTGCAATAGTACAATTATATACGTGCACATGTATTATTTTATTTTTTTTTTCCATCTTGAGTTACAGTTGAAGTTCATTTTTTGTTATTAACTTATGATTGAAGTGACATGTTCAGCATTAGATCATTGTCCCTGCTGTGTTGCACAATGCTGATACTTTTGCTTAGTATAATAAGACCAATTTCTATACGATGAATACATTAAATATATTCTTTATATTAAATTATTAACAAAGGATTAATAAGTTTTCTGTATCAGATCGCACATAAACCATTACATAACTTATCAGCTGATGTCAATCTGCATCCCTGCCAAGTATAATCTTTGAATCAGCTCGCCCAACCCTGCACATTAGATTAATAAGTTTTCAATATCAAATCGCACTTAAACCGCTACAAAACTTCATCAGCGTATGTCAGCCCGCATCTATCCCCGCCAAGCAAATTCTTTAAATCAGCTCGCTCCACCCTGCACATTTGGCTTATATTCTAATCACTATGCCCCACACAGTAACACAAAATATTTACCACTGAAAAATTTATTAAAAAAGACTGTAATTTTAAATTTGTCATTAAAAATCAAACCCAGATCCTGCGATTAAAGTATAGATTATTATATTACATTTATAGCACGTTTTGTTGTGTATGATATTTGGTTTTGTTAAATATTTGAACAAATATATGTAATAAAAAATATGTAGAACAAACGTTGAATAAAAGGAATTACAATATATTTTAATTTTGATGATATTTTAACAAATGTGCCGAACCCCTTGGACCGGTCCACCTTATGGACCGGAACGCTTACAGCTGGACCTGACAAAAACAGGGCGCTTACTTGGTGCATCGAACGGTCCGGTCCGGTCCGCACTTCTAAAACAAACTTATAAAATATGTCTAATATATAAGTTTTAATGTTTCTATTGCTGTCAAATTTCAAGACTAAAGCATTTTTTAATTACCAAAATTAGTTATTTGTTTTCAAAGAGCAACAGTATTTTCCAGACCAAGATAAACGCATTAAAGGGATTATACTATATATCAAGTGGTCAGTGAAGCTGCTTCTTATCTTCAGTGTGCTTATTTATAAATCCTCTCACCAGAGAATAATTTATTACTGGTTGGACTTTTCATAGAAAAAATGTTTGGTGATTCGTCAACTCCGTTACAATAGAATGGCAACGGAGTTGATCGTAATGGAGCTGATTATTTTTTAAATTTTTCCTAATCAGCGGACATGATAGACATGAAATCCTTCAAACAAATATTTCAATTCTGATAGATTTACGATGCCTCTCTCTGTTCATGGATGTTTATAGGTTTCAACAATTACTTTTTTCACAAATGGCGTAACAGAGTTGATGGGTGAATTAAGCTACTTTACTTTTTATACACTTTTTCACTGATAAAAATCAAAACTCCGGATTGAAGCCATGATTCTTCACTTTGAATGCCCTACACTGTAACGAATGATATGATCAGCCACTCGATTTGTTCCACTGGATGGCTGTAGATGGCATATTGGTGCAGTTGTAACGGAGTTGACGAAAATTTAGGACATGGCTTCGTTAGTCCAGCGAGTGAAAAATACTGAAGAGCAGCTCATAGAAATTTTGTAGGAAGCACATTAGATCTTGTTTATAGTAAACAAACACAAAAATACCCGAATTATTAGTGATGGGTACTAAATTTATTTATATTTTCATTGGAACCTCTTATTTAGGACATATATTTTTTTATTACGGTTTCATTTTGGATCTTAAAAATTGGCCCTAAAATTGTATCTGGACTTACTCTTGCAATATTACCCTCACATGGGGAATCGAAGTAAATCGTCAAACTCATTCTGATATAATTATAACCATGATTGTGTGTTAATAATACCCTATGAAGCAGTCGGACCCTATTTTGACCCCTATTTGAAGAATTGCACATCTGCTCACCAAATATCTGCGTGCCCAGATATCCGTGTGTGCGCGTTAACGGTCGAAAATGACCCTGCACAGTTCATATATGCAACGGTCATGGAAAAAGAAGATGAAGGAAAACATCAAGGAACATTTAAATACAGGAGCTACCGGTTTTTTAAGCATTTTTGACCAGATAGCGACATTGCTGTCGAGGATGGTGTCCTGAAATTGTGCAACGGATTACCGCATGTGTGCGACCACTGAACCGCGACGCTCCAAGCGAACTTGTACGTGTGAGGCCATCCCAGCCTTAGTTAAAACACTTCTTTTATTAAATTATTATGAATCTTATGTTTTTGTGTCAGCTTTATATTCATTCTTGCAGGTTTTTATTAAGTTACCCCGAGCGATTGTTTTGCATCATTCATGACACATGTTGACGGACGGACAAAAAACCTGGTTTTACATTTGTTGTCATAAGACATAAATATTCCTGAACAATATTTTTTTAATCTTAAAATGTTAGCTTGGATGTTTTCATCACGTTAACCTGGGGAAACCCCACTTGAATTATCATGAAATCATGAAATATTATAATTATCGAATATAGCCGAGGCCTAAGCTATATGCATGATGGCCAACTGACTTGCTCCGGAATACAGGGACTGCGCAGTTTTTTTAACAAATATATGTAGTTTTACCAATCATTCATAACAGAGTTTGAATCTCAATAACAATATTTACAAAAAAATATAAAATTCCATTCATAAAGCCTGATAAAAGCATATGTTCAGGCCTACATACTTTAACCAATGGTTTGTTTACAAAGCAACGTCATCTCAATGCGGGCCTCAGTAAAATTGGGATCAAGCTAACGAAGCATAAACAGGAAAACATATTGATAACTTGTATCTTAAAGACATAACCGTTCTCTTTGTGTGACAGCAAGCTCAAACGTTTGGAATCGCTTTTTCTGTGAAAAGCTGACCCACAAACGTGAAGCGAGGTCCGCATGGCGTATGTTATCATGAGGGTGTCTCCAGAAGTACTTTGGAACCGGCCTTTTTGGAACCTCCTTTCAATAGAGATGAAACTAGACTAACGCTCCCTATTCCAAAACTTATAGGTGACGGCAAATATGCATTACTTGTGATGTCCAGCGTGACGTCAGTAAAAAGCTGTTAATATACAATATTCAAATTATGCCGTATGACATTCTTGTGAAACTATGTGTTGATTTTTATACGGATGAATATGTGGAAGTTGCCAAAAACATGTTATTTGAAACTTCTTTCAAGTCATCCAATACACAGGGTCACAGTAACAAACCGCGGAAGATCAAACGTAGAGGAACTGACAAACGCAGGCATGACGTACAGGACATAGTTAATGCTTTTCTGGAGATACCAACACAAAACATCCCCGTGTATGTAGCCAGAGATCTGTCCAACTTACCACCTCTTAGTTTAAACAACTTTGACATATCAAAGCTTATAAAGGACATTGAATCATTAAAAATACAGATTAAGATTATTTCTGATGCACAGCAAACTACACTCGCAGCCTGTACTACTATGGGCTCCGCAGCAGTGGATCAAATATGTGTGCACTCAGACGGATGTGCGCGTAGACGAGGGGATAACGGACGTGGCACATTCTGGGCAGAACAATATTGACGTGGACAATACTGACGTGTCAACTGACTTGACAAGCAACAAAACTGAAGCGTCAGGTAACAACACAGACAGGCCAGGCTCGATTCCAGATACATGTCGTGATTCTGTAATGCAGAATGACGTAGATCAGGATGACGAGCTTCTCCGATTAGCGGCCATACAAGGAAGGATCCCTGGTTCTGGAGGTGACCAACTCAACGCCAATAATCAGCAAACATATGTATAGGCAGTTCGACGTAAAAAAAACACAGTCACAGGAGACAACACAGTCTAAGAGAGACAGAAGTCATTTTTCTACCAGCCGGAGAGAGGCATCACGACAGGACATTGACAGCAACAGCTCCCGCTCTGAAGTTGTCACAGGTCGAGGTAGGAATTTCCGGTTGCGTGCAAAACATAGCTCTCCTCCAAGATCTGATTATCGGCACAACCAGCACCAAAAGCAGCGACAGTCTGTTGGCATATTCGTCTCTCGTCTAGTCAGAAACACCAGACCTCAGGATGTCATACGACATGTACTGCAGGAAACCGGTGTGTCTGTGCGTTGCGAAGCATTGAGAAGCAAGCATGACTCATACTCCTCATTTCTCTTGCGCCTCTCCCAGCGTGATCAGATCCGCCTCCTGGACCCCGCTACATGGCCTACAGGTGCTATTGTTCGTAGGTACACAGAGTATATGTAACTAGTTTTTGTACGTAATGAACGTTATTGGTAACTATGGACTTCTTAACCATCAGAACTGTATCTTATAACTGCTATGGACTGAAAACTAGCAAAGCTGACGTTTATGAAATATGTGAAAATGCTGATATTATCTCTCTTCAGGAGCTTTGGCTTAATAATGATGAATTGTGTTTATTACGCACTATACACCCAGATTTTGATGCTATGGGGGTTAGTGGTATTGATGATACCTTGGGGATTTTATGTGGTCGTCCCTATGGCGGGATTGGTATTTTAGTTCGTAAAACGTTATTACCATTTACTCAATTTCAAACATATGATGATAGGAGGTTACTTTCTGTAACTCTCAATTTTAGTCAAATGCAGTATTTCTTTTTAAATGTGTATATGCCCTATCAGAGTGATGATAATTATGAGTCTTATTTGGATTACCTTGGTAAAATTGTTTCAATATTGGAAAGTGCACCTACTAGCTATATAGCTGTGGTTGGGGATTTTAATGCTAATGTTAACTCCAAATTTGAGAAAGAACTTTCTCAAACTTGTGAACTTGCTAACCTAATAATATCCGGTTGTTATACTTATGTAAGTGATGCTCATTCCACCACTTCTTGGTTAGATCATTTTATTTGTAGTCATGACATGCACTGTATTATCTGTGATATTTCTATTCTTGATAAGCTACCTGGGTCCGATCACCTCCCTTTGAGTGCCTCTTTCTCTGTGAACCTGCAGGGTAATATCAGTTTCAGGAATGATGTGTGTACGGAACAGTCACAACCTGTGTTTAAGTGGTCTCTTGCTAATCAAATTGCAGTGAATGCCTACACAACACATTCAGCTATTACTTTATCTGAGATTAAGCTACCTGCTGCACTAAGGTGTAGCAATCCAAATTGTGATTTACCTAACCATAAAACACAATTAGATTTGTTTTACTCTGATATATGTTCTGCTCTGTGTAAGAGTAGTGAAATTCACATAGGTGTTTGTAAAACCAAAAATACCAGTGACTATATTGTACCAGGGTTTAATGATTATGTAAAAGATCTTCACAGGGAAGCAAGACATGCGTATATTATCTGGAGAGATATGCGCAAACCGAGGTATGGTCCAATCAATGATCTCATGAGACGTTCAAGGTTAAATTTTAAGTATGCCTTAAGACAGTGTCAAAGAGCTGAAGATACAGCTAGAGCGGATGCTATGGCTAAGTCTCTAGATAAAGGAGATACGATTTCATTTTGGAAAAATGTTAGAAAATGTCACAATAAAAATGTACCCCTTGCATCGAAAGTTGACGGTAGAGTCGGAGCTGATAATATTACTGACATGTGGCGTGATCATTATTCTTCTCTATTCAACTGTGTGAAAAGTCCGACACATAAAAAGTCCAGGGTAAATGATAACATACAATCTCATATTGGTATTAATTCAATGATGGTGTCACCCGAGCAGGTCTTGGTAGGCATTCAGACGCTAAAGCGCGGTAAAGCTTGTGGTGTGGATGGTCTTGCGGCTGAGCACTTCATTTATGCAAGTAAACTTATTTGTGTTCTCCTATCCCTTCTATTTACTGCTTTTTTGCTTCATGGTTATTTGCCTGATAAGTTTATGCAATCTGCTCTTGTACCTTTGATTAAAAATAAGTCTGGTGACTGTAGCGAGAAGAGTAACTATAGGCCGATAACGCTAGTTACTGCCTGCTCGAAACTTCTAGAACTAAATTTGCTTGAATGTATTGACTGTTATCTGGTAACGTCTGATTATCAATTTGGCTTTAAAAAAGCTCACTCTACAGATATGTGCATTTATACACTAAAAAGTGTAATTCAGTACTACAGAGATTATAACAGTCCAGTCTATACTTGCTTTTTAGATGCCTCCAAAGCGTTTGATAGAACTGATCACCGGATATTATTTGATAAACTAATCACTCGTGGTGTGCCACTCATTGTGGTTCGAATCTTACTATATTGGTATCGGACTCAACGTCTATGTATAAAATGAGGTTACACTACTTCCAGTTTCTTTAATATATCTAACGGGGTAAGACAAGGGGGTATATTGTCTCCGAAATTGTTTGCTTTATATACAGACTCCTTGTCGGCGAACCTGTTACTTTGTAACGCTGGTTGTTATGTTAATGAGGTATGTATGAACCATTTAATTTACGCTGATGATATTTGTCTTGTTGCACCTAGTCCATCAGGCTTGCAGAAACTCTTAGATGTTTGTGTGTCTTATAGTCAATTACACAATATCTCGCTTAATCCTGCCAAAACGTTGTATATGGTATTTAAACCCAGATAATGTAAATTAACTTGCCCTAGTGTTAGTATTGATGACACACCGATCGAATATGCAAAAACTGCAAAGTATCTTGGTTATATATTCAGTGACATTTGTAAAGATGATGACGATATGATGCGTCAAACGAGACTTTTGTATGTACGCTCTAATATACTTTTACGTGGCTTTTCCCATTGTACTAACGCTGTCAAAATTCAGCTGTTCAAAAGTTATTGTCTCGCTTTTTACTGTCCGTTTCTATGGACTGATTATAGTTCGTCTTGTTTCAATAAATTACGTGTTGCATTCAATAATGTGCACCGTAAATTATTAGGTTATCAACGGAATGATAGTGCTAGTCTTATGTTTGTGAAACATGGTTTTAATAATTTCGAGGCTGTGTTGAGGAAATGTATCTTCGCTTTTATTAGACGAACTGAATGCTCAGCCAATCCTCTCATACGCTGTCTTGTAAACAACATGAATGTACAAGCTGGTAGAATACAAACACATTGGAATGAATGTCTATATCATAAATCGAAGCGTGAATATCTAATGATGCATCATAATGTTTTTAATTGTATCTTATTTTACTATACTATACCATTTTACTGTACTATTTTATATGGGCTGTGGCCTGAACTAAACTTCTATCTATCTGTCTATCATGTATGAACTAGTGTGGACCAGTCCTTGTTTCCGATCTGTCGCGCATGCGCAAAATCGGAGCTCCGGTCACGGGGCCTTGTTATGATAGGAGGATTCCCGTGGACTGTGTTTACTCACATGCAGAATCATAACTAGGTGTTAATCAGCCGTATGCGAAGTACTGACACTGTGTACTGGGATGGTTTTGCTGGGAAACTTTTGTATGAAGCAAAAGTGATAGTGTGAATGATTAGGCAAAATATTACTTTTGATTATGTCCCTTTAAGTGAACATTCATGAATATTAACTTTGGACTAAGAAAGAAGATTCTGATCAAGGACCAGATACGAAACTGAAAAATTTACGCCCACTCTTATTTAATTCATTAGTCAGACCTGGAGTGTAGCTTTGTTAAAAATAAGATTTGTTAAATAATCTTTCCTATTTAAGTAGTTAAGAAAGCCCACTTATAATGAAGTACACACGCAGACTCGAGTACTTTTTGTAGTTGAATAGCGTAATTATGCAAAAACCTAATTATGTGGTTGTTATTGAAATAACTGAATAAATATCCTTGATAACTAATACATCATACTAAAATAAGATAAAGAAACCAAGATAGTGCATATTGATCTGTACTTCTACATTAATTCTACCTCGTTTAATTTTACAAATTTGAGGATTGACAAAAATTGTTACCGAAGATTAAAGCCACATTGACGTCACGGAACAAAATACAAGCTGTCTAAAATGGTACGGAAAATCATCAGCTGTTAATGTAATTATAACGCACATAGTAAAGATCTGGTAAACTACTTAAAATGCCAGGCCCATGATTTAGCTTACCAGAAACAGCCTGTTTCTCAAATCTGACCTCTTGTAACACTAAAGCCCATCTCATTACTCTCTTGTTTACGCACTTGGCTTTGGAAATTCATTTGAGAGGCTTGTGTGTCGTGAACGGTCTACATGACGAGTAATTTCAAATTTCTGAACAGCCCGAACAATTGCCAAACACCCTTTCTTCCTCTAGTTAGTAACTTTCTGCTAGCATAAGCTCTCGGATGCAACATCCCATCGTGCTCCTGCATAAAAAGGATACTTCCGATTCCAACATCCGACGCGTCGCATTTCAGGTAGAACCGCATACTGAAATCGGGTAGTTCTAGAATAGGGGGGATCAGCCAGCTTAGCTTTTAGTGTACTGTACGCATTCTCATGGACTTTCCAATCCAATTTGTAAGGCTGTCCTTTCCTCATAAGGTGCGTCAACGGTACTGCTATCTCGGCATAGTTCGGCATGAACCTCCGGTAATAACTGGTAAGGCCTAGAAAGTCTCGCAAGGCTTTCTTGGTTTTCGTTCTTTCTACGCTCTGGATTTTCTTAGGCAGTAACGGGTTGGTAGCTTAATATCCGGTGCCTACAAGGTGGCCCAAAAACTCTAGACTGCGATACCCTACGAACATCTTTGCTCAGCTGATTTACCTGCAAGGTTAGCTCGCTCTAGTCTAGCTAGCACAGCACTGACTGTTCTTACATGTTCGTTCCCAGTTTCCTCGTGTACTATCACGTCATCTATATAGCAAAACATGTTGGCATGTCAGCGAACAACTTCCGCATCATGCGGGTAAACACTGCGCCTGCCGTCACAAAACTGAATGACATTACCCAGAACCCTAGCACCATCTCACTTGTGATTACTTATGGATAAACAAGAGATGTTGAGAGACATAAATTGATTATTATAATTGGCTTATTTGGCTGAGACCTGCTCTGTCCAGTAATTAGCAACAGTGGTCACCATGCACCTGTAAAACAACTGACCCCTGCTTGCCTAAACAATAAGCATATCCTGGGCAGTCACTGGACTGGACTGAGTCTGTTTAGTATTATTTGCTGAAATGCTTCATGACCAAGTAGGTCATAGGAAGTAATAGAAAGTAATATGTATTACTATTAGTATTACAGCTCAAATTTTTGAGTCTATTACCATTATACTATTACTATTAGATATAGTATAACAAAACTCCTGCTGAAGAGAAACCGGAATCGCGTAACACCTTGGCTGCCTTGCCGTTAACTATTTAACCCTTACAAACGAGGAAAGAGCTATCGCCCTCTTCCAGAGCAGTAAATCCGAATGACTGTCCCTGATTATCCGGATTAACGGGATCTACGATTTCAAACTCGGATTCTGTCACAACCGTTGACATCGACTCGGGCTTACGCTTCGGTTTAGCGCCACGCTGTTCAACAGCTGAGTGCAACGCTTGTGGGGTAGACCTTGGCCCAGACCTGGCACTAGTCTGTTTACATTCATGCGCATTATGCCCGAAACCTTTACACATAAAGCAACCTAAGACCCCGGATGGCTTTACCGACTGTTCACCTGATCCGCGATCTACATCACGTTTCTCGCTCGGCTGAGTTACTTGCTGCCCTGGTCGGGGAGCACTACTACGGAAACTCACCGCAAAAGCCGTGGGCCTCCGTATACCTTTCGGCCGTCTCCGCCATGTTATCTATATCGCGACACTGTCCCTCCTTCAAAAACACAGAGAGGTCCTTGCTACAACAGTTCAAATACTGTTCACGCATCAGCAAGTCAACATACAGGTTGAATTCATCACATATACCCGCCATCTCGATCCAATGGTCAAGGTATCAACTACGCCGTACAGCGAACTGACTGGGAGTTTCGCCACGTTCTGGCCTACAAGTACAAAACTTGATAAAAAGACTTCCTTAGTCATCTGGTAACACATTAAAAGAGCTAACTTAAGCTTATCTTAGTCCATGGCGTCGCTAACTGCTAACTGCGCGTTAGTTTCAAGAGCTTTACCACGCAACAAAGGACTTCAGTACAACGCCCAGCTATCAAGATCGTTGTTCTTACACAGCGCTAAACGCCCAAAAAGCTCTAAAAACGCGTGTAGTTTATCATGCTGCTTCTCAAACGGAGGGAGCTTTAGTTTCGGGACCGATTCCCTCTTCCTCCTCTGTTTACTATCACCCTCTCTTTACTGATATCTGCCTTTACCTTTAACATCTCTTTCTCGTGAGTTCTGGTTTCACGCCCTCGTTCTCGTTCAGCTGCTTCTCGTTCACTTTCGCGTTTCCGCTCTCATTCTCCGTCTAGCCCTCTCGTTGCACTCGGCGTCTTCCCGCTGCTTGGCTTCTAAAGCCTCTAAAGCTTGTTAACGAATTCTTGCAGAGCATCATCCTTGTTCTCTAACGCTTGCCTACATTCAATAATGGACTTTAAAGACTCCATGGTAACGGCTTATCTAACCGACTATGCAAGCGATAACATACACAAATTCCGCAAACGTAAACAGTAAATGCTGACAAAGTGAACCGGTGATATCCTCTCAATTACACATTGGTTGCACCGAAGATCAAAAGATGCACGGACAGACGGATAAACATCAGGTATGGGATATTAAAGTCAGAGTACACTAACCAAAAGGAAACACTTACCTGTCGTGTGACCTCACTCAACAAATCACCACAAACCAAGGTAATTTAATTAAACTTAACAGCTCTCACTGTCAAATCTCTACTGTAGTCTGAGTATTTATAAAATGTATAACAGTGGTTTATCATACCACTGAGTAACTATTAATCATAAAACAGTAGTTTACCAAATCAAAGTATAACCTGCATTAACTCTACGTGGAGTGTGCATTTGTCAAGTTTCAGCACGGACTCTCAAATTCAAATATTACAAAACATTAAACATTTCAAAGAAGTTATGTAAAAAATCAGTAGGTTAATTTAACCAAATACTAAGGAAACAAAAATAACCTAAAAGGATGCCAAACGGCTAAATCAATCCCGAAAGCACGTTCGCCATTCAATGCCCCACCACTAAAGATGTTCAGATTCTTTTAACTGTCAAACCAACTGGTTGAACTCATGCATAGGTACACTCGAAGTGTTAAATCAGCTATGAGTTTAAAAACAAAAAAACAAATCAATACATTAAAGGAAACATACACTTACGTTTCTCTGGAGAGGCGCTCCATACATATAAGCACTGATGATCATAGAAGTTTGATAATTATCACATACACAACCACCAAGTCCTTTAACAACAGTACACAGATTAGTTTCTTGTTTACCCTTCTCCTGATCCTGATCTGCTGCGCACACGTTACACTGGAATGTTGCGTTGCTCCTTTCATCGTTTGCACGCGCTGTGTTCACAGTACAATCAGTCCACTAATAGATACAGAAGCTCCGACCACTTATTGGAGTACTGGAAAAGCTCTCAAGAAACAGTTAACGCAGCACTAACAGACGATTCTATCTTGACTCAGAGTCAATGTCTTTCACAGCTGATGTCTTTTGAAATCAACCAGCTCTAGGTAACCGAAAATGCTGCCACACAGGGATATCTAGTTACTCCATAGTTACGCGTTTAAATAATATCCTCGGTCTGTCCCTGGAAATGCTCACAACAGGTTTAAATCGCCAGATTAACCAGCGATACTAGCTCTGAAGTCCGTTACTGAGAATCAGCGTGGCCATCATCAGACACCGACAGTCTACGGTTATAGGCATCATCTCTCAGCTGTCTAGACTCTTGATACACGCATCAATGCAGATATCGTCAGGCTCCAAGAACTGGCGCGCTGATCGGGCATTCGTAGCGAATTTTGTCTTAATCACGTCTTATATATGCTTGCTGACGTCACAAGTCCTGACCGTCTGCTTGCCAATCACCACTTCCTATTATCCCGACTGCCAATATTAACAGGAATTTTGATATGGACACGCCTCCAAAGACAAAACCATTGGAAAACAAAACGGGTGTACATCCTTTGAAGTCTACAACAAACAATTTTTACTTTAGGGACCGCCAAACATTAGACTCCCACGGAATTAAATTGTACTTAAATTAACATCAAAATGGAACACGTGTGCTCTCTTACCAAAGTTCTGACGCTTATATCCCAACATGATATTCCATATAAAGTATAGCAAATTTTCAAAACAATCATCTGATTATACTCCCTACTAAAACATACAAACTAATAAATAAGTCACAGTCGTCTGGTGACACCGCTCTTTTCTTTTCTTTTTTTTTCAACCAGTGATATGCATAAGACATATATTAAAACAACTAGCGGAGCAACGGAGTACCGGTGCTTGCATATGTGTGTTGTGTGATATTCGGGTTAAGACATCCGAGTTTTAGTCTGTATGGAAAATGACCACCTCTAATTGCAGCCATATGAAATAATTGGGAGGTTCAACCAATCAGGGTTCGATAAGTGCGCGGGGATGCGACACGAAAGTACCCTAAACATCGGCCAGGAGTGAATGTGTCTGCGGAGAGTTTGTTGACAATGGGGATATGTATCGGCGACTTTAAAAATGGAATAACTCCTTTCTGCCATCGCGCCCAAATCCGCAAATTGTTGTTTGGATACCAAACATACTTTTCCAGCTGTAATGCTTCAGACTTCATAAATCCCTTCGTAAACACTAAACTCCTCAAGGTTGATCTTATGGGAAATAAACCTTATTTTTTTATAAATTAGCTAAAATTATACAAATTACCAAGGAACAGGTTGAGGAAAAGTATGCCAAGCCAAAGCCAAAAGAAGTATACGCTCATCGAGCAGCTACAGGTTGCTGCGGTCAAGACCTCAGCCCTTTGCGCTCCTTAAGCACGTTCTCTGAGCCAACAGTCGCAGTGCCACGCCAAGCCAAGCAAGGAGCCATAGGGGGCGCCCTCTTCTCTCCAGGGTTGAAGTCCTTGTTAGAAAGCTACAGCACCCACAGCCACAGAGCCCGAAGCAGCCCGCATTCCCTCTACCGATCCCAGCAGCGGAGACCCAGCCATGCCATTCGAGAGCCGAACTCGATCCTTGTGAACGACTTTACTTCGAGGAGGCAATGCCCTTTTACTCGCGATTTCGGTCATTTGGACCGTTAAACCAGTTTCCCAGTTATGCAAGTTAACAAGTTTTTTCGTCATCGGCAAGGAAAAGTATGCATTTCTTTGGACTTTGTCAAGCTATATACCTGAATAACACATCAGATGAAAGCTATTAACATCGACCACCAACCAGATTTGTTTTAAAAATGGTAACATATAAGATGTTATAAATAAACCTTAAACAATCACACTGACAGCTATTGCCACCTGTGTGGTACCGGTGATCCATCTGGCTGAAGTACTGAGACCTTTATTAGCGGTCTCTAGAGCCAAATAAAGGCATGGCTAACAAGGAATCGTGCTAAAGCAATCACATGATCAAAACGAGAGAGGTATATTGAAAACAATAATGGTATGCAAAGTGTGTGCAATAAACCGCGATAGAACTAGTGGGGGATTGAGAGGTTAACTTACCACGGCGACCCAGCGTGCCATGTTTCCACAGTGAGTTTCCTGTTTGCGATGCCGATTGTAATGTAGGCAGGTGTTTCTATGATGGATTGATTACCTTTATTCCTCCTAAACTGAAAAGCATCGATGCAGAAAACATTGGTTTACATGGAAGAACAAACTGTGCAAGAGATAAAGGTCGAAAGTTCCAACATTGGTGCGTATTATTAACATTACAATACATGTTAACTATATGTTAACATTGCATACAAACGCATGCAAAACCAATGCTTTGCCGCATAGACATAAAACCACAGTATAAATGTACAGGACAAATGTCTTAACTTATTCTCACCTTAAACGATATCCCAAACATCAGATAGTCTAATGCTGGGGACAAGAGAGCATCGATGAAATTTCTAACACTGTACAGAAAATTTAAAACTTATTGTAGAAACCTGTTTTGCTCATCTTCTGTCATGTGTGAAATTTCAGCACTAAATGATTTAGTTTTGAATGTCAAATCGTCTATATTATGAAAGTAAGAGCTTTTAAGTCAACTAAATGAATCATATATTTCATTCTATAACCCTTCTCTCTCTCATTGAGAGAGTCTTGTCAAAGTCTTGTCACAGGAGATAATCGCGTGGATTATTGACTATTTTCCCACATAAGTCGCATAAACCCGAGAAATACAAGTTTTCAATACGGTCACAACATGACAGGAGCAACACAGCAAATGACCTTGCCCTGTTTATGGACCACGCATATAGCCATATGGAATCATTAAGACCGGATTATGCCAGGTTCTTTCCCAATATTGGTTTTGTTAATATTCAACTACATAAACGGTAACGGCCGTTTATAAAGGAAATACTGATTATCTAGTGACAAAAAAATCCCATCCAGATTATACTTCTCCAATAATGTACATAAGTCTGCTACAACACCAATGCTTTTTTTTTTGCTATGTGATAAGTTGGGTATTCTTGCACGCTGCAAATGTTATGAAGAAACAATAATTTATTCCTTTCAATGAATGCACTTATACAGAGAACCGCTAGCAATGGGAGAGCAATGTCGGTACGGGTGCTCATGTAAAGCCTGTGCATTCTTTCCAAAGAGAGCAAATCTTTTTGTGACATCGAGCACCAGAGTTAAGACCCGAATAACACCTTCGGGAGAACAACTGTTTTGTAAACCCTTTAATGAGGTTAGTGGATTAAGGACTTGCGGTCGAACATCTGAACCCAATAGTGACAAATATGCACCACGTCCTTTGCGACATGCCTCACTTATTTGGCCTGAAAAAGGATCGCCTCAATATGCAAGTCTAGGTGCTTATGGTACCCAAATTGTCCAACTGTTTCGTAACCTAATACCAATCGACTTTTTTTCAATTTGTTAAATGCTTTTTCAAATTCGCCAAAAATTGGTACTATCGTTATATTAGGATTAAAACTAAAATGCCACCTCTGCGAATACGAGTAACAATTGTTACAGTAAGCATTTTCTGTAGTCCATACCGTGACAATGACATTAAGACAACGTCATATGCTTGTGCATGTGGCTCAACATAGGTTTCCCCGCTTTGGTTGCGTATCCATATTGTCTAAGTTGAACCAAAATATCTTTGAGGTATAATAGGTAGAGCCAAGGAAAGAGGACACCACCTTGACGCACCGATTGATTCACAGTAAACCAGCGCCAAAACGGACCGTATTCCAGCGCTGGAAGTATTGTTGTAGGCATCTGCAATTAATCTCAAGACCGAGTTTCCAAATTTATCCTAGAACTGTAAAATTTTACAAACAAGCTAAAATGTAATACGATGTCAAAAGCCTTATCGAGGAAGCAAGTATCAACCTTTGATCCTGTTTCAGTTGAATGGCTAACACATTCCATAAGATTAAATGACGTATGTATAGGGAACTGCGTTTTTTTATACGCATGGTGTCTGGAAATTAGATATTATTAATACGAACGTACTGCTTAAACCTTTTATGCATTATCCTCTCATGTAGTTTATAAATGCTAGTTAAAAGGGTTATCCCTCAATAATTTCCAGATTTAACTTTGCTTTTGTTTATTAACGTTATGATGACTCCTTTTTAATGTCATCGGGCAGTTTTTGTTTCTCAAATATAAAATCAAACAAACTGTTAAGGTAGTGCAGCAATACTGGTAACCCCCATTTTAGAAGTTCTATACAAACGCCATCATATCCAGGCGAATTGCCTAATTTTAATGCTTTAATGGTCTCCGCAAAATCTTGATCAGAAACAAAAGAGTATAAATCTTCATTATAATAAAGTTCAGACGGAGTATGATTTTTAAGAAATTCTCCTTTAACATGCGTTTCAAAGCCTTGATAAAAAATGTTCGGTTTCGGAGAATATATAAAACAAAAAATCAGCCCAAGCATCGCATATATCTTTTGATTTATGAAAAATTTCATTTTTAATCTTTTAAGCCATCTATACAGTTTTATGCTTCCTTCGCACATGCCTCCACAGGTTATTTATTTCAGTTTCAAAATAAACTCGTCCATCTCCTCAAGCATTGCCTGTCTCTTTTATCATGAAACGTTCTCATTTCTTTTCTAAAGTCAGCCTTAGCGCTTTTATAATTAGCATAAGAAGAAAACTGTAGTCTCCTTGGTTTTCCCTCAATAACAAATATTTATCTACATTGTTTCATCTTATCATGGATTGGCTTAATCAACTGCTTCCAGTCTGGTTTTTTGTAGTTTAAAAATTTCCTTTGTGGAATAACTGATCTCACCGCTTCTAATACTGCTCGTTTAACCCAGCGTTGTAATCATTTAATTTTGAAAATCACAGATAATCGTGTCAGGGGGATATACAGAAGCGAAAGCTGATTCCAAGCTTTCTAAGTAGCGACGATGAATTACAGGATTATGCATTTTCCTGCAGTCTAAGACATGACGGAAAGGGGCTGCTTTGTGCATTATTACTTGTGGGGCATAAGTTTCTAATACATAGAGAGATACGGAAGCCTTTTCAGAATTAATTTTCATAATTTTATTAAATCTACCATGATAACTGAAGAAAACACCGAGGTACAGATACTCATCTACGACATCAATATATTCTGAACCTATCTTGAACGGTGGTATCTTTCTAATCTTGCCTCTCGAATATACAATAACTTTAGTTTTTTTGTGAATTCACAGTTACATCATGACCTTTACAGTAGAAATATAGATTATCTAACGAATTTTGTAATTCCTGCTCACTATCAGCAATTATAACCGTGTCATCTGCGTACATTAATACTCCAATATCTCCTACGGTTGCAATATCAACGTGCATATAGGTTATGTATTAGTCATACCGTGAGCTATCATATCTATCAGCTTTGGCCCGTTATTATTTTTATGTAGTGATTCTTTTTAGTCAGCCACGTACAGGGAAAAAGTAAAGGCAAATTATCACCCCGTCTTACACCACGTTCACTTCGAAAAAAAGAAGACCGGTTGCCATTTACACAAATACATAAGGAAGTGTTTAAATATAAATCTGTAAGTATTTTCAGTAGTTTCCCTTTAATTCCTTTTTGAGACAATTTCAACCAGAATTTTGCTCAATTCACGGTATCAAAAGCGGTTTCATAATCTATAAAGGCACAATAAAGTTTCTTCTTTTTCATTAGATATTAATCTCAAAGGGATCTTAAGACGAATGTATGATCAGTAGTTGCATAACCCTTTCGTAAACCTGCTTGCTCCTCACCCGAAATAGACTTCTCTTTAACAAACTGAGTCAATCTTCTGTTTAACAGTAGAGTAAACAATTTTCCAAAACAACTCAGTATCGTAATCCCTCAATAATCAAATGGTATTTTTATCCCCTTTGCTCTTATAAATCGGGCTTATCATTCTTTTCTTCCAGTCTGTGGGTACTTCTCCACTTTCTATATAAATATTGTACAGTTCGGCCATAAACAATAACGTCATCAGCTGTGCGAGCTGTGCCTAGACGTTATGCTAGTATTATGACCATTTTTCCTGGGACAAGTCTTGGCTCAATTTTAGACCAAAGGGCAGACTATTGAACTTGTATCACACAACTGGAGCGTTAAATGTTGTGAGCGAACTAGAATCATGGTCTTACATAATGGCCCAATATCCAGATTTGGCATCCAACATTGTAAGTACCTTTGCACCTGAGAATTTGTGGTTTAACTTGGTGTTTTATGGTAGGTGCGCTTCAAAGCTTAATTTATGTGCTTTGGATCTAGACAGATTCTTAGTTTTCCTGTATCCTTTTTCCTGCTAAATGATGGGTTGCTTAACCAGTCTGATGGTTCTGAGACTTTTTCAATTACATTCTGTTCTTACATTATAGTGAGCTCACATTCGATCTCATCCAATAACTTGATAAGGAATTTTCTCGGTGGTGATATAACAGGTGATGCATCATATCTCAGTGTGAGTTTTGCTTCGCCAGGAAATCTACCTAGTCCTTTTAATTTATCTGGATACATCTCTGCTAGGGTTCTTTGTCACGAAAGACTAGTTCACTGCTGTACATACTTGGATTTGACTCTGTGTTGAAGTTGTTGTTCTCTTTCGGTCTAGTTTTGTCAATCTGTTCTATCTCCGTTGTCATGCTACAGTTGACTTTGATTAGACGAAGTTTTTCAGACGATGGTAGACCCAGGATAGCAGGACCATTAGACAAAGCAACAAAGAATTTACAAGGTGTCCATTATCTGTTGTTGTATTCCATTATATGCTGTTAATACCGTGTGTCTAGATTTGTAGTACCAGGTTTAACCAGTCCATCTCTGTATAGCAAGTTAGGAAATGCTACACGAAATATTTGCAGTGACAGTACATTAGCTTGGGCACCAGTGTCAGTTTTGACTATCAAAGTATGGTTTCCTGGTTTATCTGTTATCTTAATGTCAAGTCTAGTGAACACTTCTTCTCAAGCTGATGCTGTCTCCGACGTGTCTGTCTTGCTGTTTGCGATTGTCTCGAGTGACATTGTTTCAAATGTTTCATGTACATCATCACTGTAATCATTTGTTTGTAAGACATGAACTGCATCTCTGCGTGTTTGACTTAGTGATTAGCCATAGGTCGTCGTCTCGAAATTGACCAACGTCTGCTGAATTCCTGTCTACGCCTGTCCTTGCAGCGACCTGTGTGCTGATTTCTTTGATCATCTGGCTTGATTAGACATAATTTTGACCAACGCCCCATTTTGTTGCATTTATAACAATGTCCCTGGCTGGACAATTATCTCTTTGTCTAGGATGTTTTTTAGGATGTTCTTAAACACAGACTTGTGTATGAAACTGTCTGTTCTTTTTTTTGTGATGGTAAGTCTAGATTGCTGAATGAAGTAATACGCCCGATGGTTGCCTCATGTGTGCGGCATATAGTAACAGCTTCCTGCAGAGAAAGGTGTTTATATTTACTAAGCAGTGTTTTCTTGCATTTATTATGTTTAATAATTGAAGTCAATACACCTATGACGCGGGTTTTTTTTTTCTTTGACGGAAAATCAGATTTTGATGCTTTTGTTTTCAGTTGCGTTACAAAATCATCTACTGTTTCATCCTCTTTCATTTGTAACTCATCATTTCCATTCGATGGATTCTAAAACTGTCTGTTTTCAGTTTCTTGTTGGTACCATATACTTTTGGGTTCCTTGACTTGATAATCTGTCAGACCAATATATCATTATCATTAATGCTTCATTTCAAAATACATGTTGCACAATTGTTGAAATTCAGATGTAGCCTGAGCTCGGTCAGGGCTTGACAAAGACGGTGGCTTAAGGTCTTCAATTGCTATATAACAATGCTATCGACTTTCATCGTCACAAGTGTATAGTAACACGACGTGGGTATTTATCAAACACTGGTTGTCGATGGATGGGCGATAGGAGCCTATGTTTACACTATAGCGTTCTGCAAAACAGGGTTTATCCACATGCACAATAGACCTTAATTTAAGCCGCTTGATCCAGTGTTTGAGGTTGATTTTTGTGAATATCAAAACGGTTGCATTCCGGTCTTTGCCGAAGAAAATTCGGCTGTTTTTGGTATATGGTACTCTCCTCGCAATGCAGAAAGCAGGAAAATTCACTAAACAATTTGTGTACATGAAAAATTATTGATTATCATTGCGGCCATGATACTGAGAGAATGATAACCTTAAAAATAAGGTACGGCACAGTGTCAAATGCAGCGTGGTTTCAAAGAATATTGAGGACAGAGGTGAAGCGAATTCCTTTTATAAGTATTATATATATATATATATATAAATATATATATATATTAAATGTAACTAAATGCATGTTCTATGTTGTATATGTGACTCACTGTGAGCAATTTTCAAGTTTAATATCTTCTCTTATGATGTAACTCCACGTGTTTTGAAACATCACGCATATATTTAATCACATTTATTATGAAATACATGAAATGAATTGAAACATCTAGAAAGTATTATTTATATCTATCATTTCAAATAACCACACGTTTCATCTGTCTATACCTCCATAGTTTCTTAATAATCAGCAATAAACTCTCATAAAATGTTAATTTTCTTTAAGAAATAATAAAGAAAACGGTACATTATTCTTCAAATAAATCATAAATCTTATGCTGAAACTTTAACGATAGCTTGTGACATCCCTTGACAGCTGTCTGGTTTGTTCTGTGGTGTGTAACACGGTTGCAGGCTTCCTGGTCATAGGCCCCGTTCTGTTTGAAACCCAAATGTCATAAATTCCGTTGCAAAAGCGATTTCATGTTTTCGGTATATGGCCTGGCTGTGGCGCAATATGGCAGAAATGATAAGTTTAGAGATTAAGAACGTAGCATAGTGAAGCTTAACTTAACCTCTAATTTAATTGGATTACCTCACGTTGACTTGGGTCTTTATTCGGCCCCAGAAACCGCCAATTTCTATGAAAGGTCTGGCTCTGAGGCCCAATCATTTAAGACTTATTAGTTATGCATGACAAACGCGTTAAATAGCTAATGGGCAGTTAAGGCAGTATGTCAACGCTAAACGCTCACAAAGCCGCATCAACGGTAAATTTTACATTAGAATTATGACATGTAACATGCTTTACCTTCCGACAGCGATATCATGCTTGTCTTTCAACAACGTTACCAATGATCTCATGCATTTGACATTTTGTCGACGGACAAGTATGATACAGCTGTAAGAAGGTAAAGCATGATACATTTCATAATTCTGACCTGAATTTTACCGTTGGTAGGGCTGTGATTTGAGCGTTTAGCCGTGACAAAATTTCGAGCCTGATTTGGCGGCTTGAAGAATGGAAAGTGGCACTTTCGTGCTGGACGCTGACGGGCCGGTGCTTTAGGGGCGGGGTTTTAGTGAGGCCTGATTGCGTGAAGCCACCAAGGGTGACTAGAATGATAAATATATTTTGAGAGTACATTTTAGTCACCACCATATGTATGCACTTTGGTGGGCTTCTAAGCTCAGTAAGATCTGTGTCTATAAAAGGAAGAAAACCCATCAGTTTATCGGGTATCTCTTTTTTCAAAGACAAAATTCTGTAATGATAAGCTAATTGCATATATTCCAAGTTTAAATATTTCTGTAACCTTTATAAAACGGGACCAGTACACAAAGCTTTGTCGCCGCTACGTTTATATCCTTAATGCTTCTGTCCCGGCGGTTATGAGCAGTAGGAACTGTGTCTTCTTGGACCAAAATACACAATAACTAAAATAAAATGCACTGACAGTTGACAATATGTTGCAGATGTATTGGAAATAAGATACTTTTCCCATGCTAAAGAAGTATAATGTTACCCTATCCGTGAAACTGATAACTAAACTGCCTGTTCCGGATAATACGATCGTATCGTGTTCAAATATTATATATGGGGTGGGGGGCGACGAAACAGTCGTCCGTTAACGGTCCAAGATAAAGTTTCGTCGCTACAGGCGGGTCAGCGTGCAAACCGACTGGCCTGGGCTTTTGGGGCGGGGTGTTTGGGAGGACCGTCAGCGTGCAGTTCTTGACCGGTTCAGTCGCGGCGCATTGCACACAATTTGCATATCATTATTGTTTTCCATATAGCTTTCTCGTTTTGATCATTTGATTCCTTTTGCACCTTGTATTATACGCGCGATTCCTTGTTAGCCGGGCCTTTATTTTGCCCTAGAAACCGCCGATTTCTAATAAAGGTCTTAGTAAATCAGTCAGAGGGATCACCGGTACCAAACAGGTGACAGTTTTTCAAAGGTGTGCACGTGTATATATATGATAAAAATGGATGATAGCAGTGTGAAAGTGTAGGGTATATTAATAGTTTATTATTTATTAATTTACTTATAACATCTTACATGTTACCGGTTTTTAAAAAATGCCGTGTTATTTGATAGTCCATATTTATAGCTTTCATCTGGTGTGTTATTCAGGTATATACACAATCCGAAAGATATGATTACTTTTCCTCGCCCTGTCACCTTTTTAATTTGTATACTTTTAGGTGATTGGTAAATAAAAAAAAAAGGTGTATTTCTCATTAACTAATCTTGACGAGTTTTTTTATGAAGTGATTTATGTAGTCAGAAGCTTTTCAGTTGAAAAAGCATGTTTGGTATCCAACAAGAATTTGCGAATTTGGGCGTGGTGACAGAAGGACGTCATTCCCTTTTTAAGTCAGCCGATACATGTCCCCATTGCTACCAAACTCTCCGAAGACACATTCACATCTGATTTTGCGCATGCGCGTGCATGCAGCTGGACACACTCAGAAACAGCTCCGTCACAATATGTAAAAATTTGACTTTTGCGGCCGGAACAATATACCGGAACAATGTCTCTCCGGTCATTCGCCAGCCCTCTGCGGATTCTCAAATTTTGGAAAATCCCTTCTGCTTCGCATGTACCGGAAGTGCGATGTCATAGGATTAGAAGGAAAACGTGTAGTTCGTCTGTTTTATTGAGTATGTAAGCTGAGTAGCCATGGTAGCGGCGTGCCTATATCACATTTGTGGTGTCATCGGGAAAATAAAGTACTGATACAGGGAGGATGGGGTATATACAACCCCCACCCCTCCCCCAACACACACACTTTACAGTTAGGGGGGAGGGTGGTCAATGTAATGATCCGCCTGCTATTCAGAGATTAATATTTATATATTTGAAATGAAATATATTAATGAATAAAATTACATACTTTGGTTTATTTCTCCGTGAGGGTGCGTTACTGTTTATACACCCACTACGAATCATCCCCCACACCTGAAGTTAAATTGACGCCACTGCTAGCAAACAGACTAATCATTGAACAATTACTAACAAAAAAAACACTATCAGCTAGGACACCCGTGGCCTAAATATTACAAAAAAACATAGCCAACTATTTTGAATATTAATTCCAACTGAGTTTCTCTGTATGATTGTTGGTATGACAGATTACTAGTCATGATAACTAGAGATCACTGACAGATGTACGTACACTTTATTGTTTTAAATAGTTTTGTAATGGACTGGTAGGGACTGAATATTCCATTTCTTAATCCTGAGCTTTCCGTTGGGACTTTCATGTGGCTCACTAACATGATATAAGGATTACTTTTGCTAACAAAACTAAACAAACAATTGCATGTTACTCTATTAAAAATCAGAAAAAAAAAGAAATATGTTTTGGAAGAAAATGTGAGCCATATATATACACTCTAAGAAAAACCTGGAACCCAAAAGGGATCTTCAGAGTTGACTGAGTGGGGAACCTTTTAAGGTTCCAGCTGGAACCTTAAAGGCGGGGTTCTTTTAAGAACCTCCCTATAGGGTCTACGAATGATGAGTGAGATTTTCCCCCCGATTAACAACACGAGTACGACATCATCATTGCGAGAGTGATGAAAATATAATAGATACAACGATTCTACACAGGAGCCATCTACTGCGACCACAATTTGAAGAAATGACTATTGAAATGTGAAGTTTATGAAGATACTTTGTACTGACTGAGGCAAACAGAACATCACAAAAAAACCGATGGTTTAAGTTGTCAGTTGACGGTAGTTTGAGGCATGTTAACAGATCCGTGTATGTCGCTGAAGGCTCCTGCTCGCAAAATGCAACGTATTACTGTCACTGTGAAAAGACAGGCTTAGGTAAATAGATACCAGCAGTATTAAACGTTTGTCCTGAGCTTTGTTGGTTGTCATGGAATAGCAGATATGATCGAAAACTGAACACGTTCGTAGGATAAAATGCAAGTTAACATCTTTCTGTGGAAGCAAGGGGCAAAGAAATGAAAGAAACAATCTGAGTTCGTTACTTTTTTTCCTTTGCATATTAACGCAAATAGTTATATTCGGATTTTGCTGAAAATTTTATAAAGGGTTAGGGTAAAACCGAATGAACAGTCCATTCAACTTTCCAGGTAATCAGAATCGCTTCATATATTTTTTCTTACATATAATTATGACAAAGGAAGAATCCTTTGTCCACGTTTAGAAGCCGCCCATTCGTGAGCAGTTGTTCTGCCAATCGCCAGGTAATCCTTGTTACTAAATCTTGACATTTTATACATGAAACGTGCACACATAAACACTTGACTGACACGGGGACTTTTGCGGAGGTTTGCAGGCTCTGACTAAAGAATCTGGTTTGTTAATGGAACTAGAATACAGGTAGTCGACAAGCGACTACGTGTATCCGCCAAAATCAGAGTAGGACGGGTGAAGTGAGGTATGGATTGAGTGGCAAGGGGAAATAGAGTTACATGTGTTACATATTAGAATGGATCTCTGCAACGTAAACATGACTGTAGGTGGCGCCACCTGTTATTTGAACGAGAAACTATCCAAGATGTATACACATGCAAAATTTCAGGTGGAAAAGTCAAACCACTGCAGAGATATGAGTGATTTTATCCCACAGCAGACAAACAGATGGACGCTGTGCAAAAATAGCTGCAGGTGGCGCCACCGTTTTTGTGTATGTTATAAAGCTATCCAAGGGCTACATTTGTGCAAAATCTTTTTCCTGATTGGTCGAACGGGTCCGGAGATATAAGCATGGATGTCTACAGCGTGAACGTGAATGTAGGTGGCGCCACCTGTCAAAAAATCAAGAAAGCTATGTGGGATGTATACGCATGCCGAATTTCAGGTAATTTAGTCAAACCACTGCAGAGATATGAGTGATTTTAACCCAAGGCAGATAAACAGATGCACGCTGTGCCAAAATGGCTGCAGGTGGCGCCACCATCTTTATGTATCTTATAGAGCTATCCAAGGACTACATTTGTGTAAACAATTTTCCTGATTTTTTCAAACGGTTCCCGAGATATGAGCTTGGATGTCTGATGCGTTAACGTGAATGTAGGTGGCGTCACCTGTCATTAAATCAAGAAAGCTATCTAGGATGTATACGCATGCCGAATTTTAGGTGAATTATTCAAACGACTGCAGAGATATGAGTGATTTTAACCCAAGGCAGATGAACAGATGGACACTGTGCAAACATGGTTGCAGGTGGCGCCACCTTTTTTTGTGTATGTTGTAAAGCTATCCAAGGGCTACATTTGTGTAAAAAGAAATTCCTGATCGGTCAAACGGTTCCCGAGATATGTGGGTTTATGTGTGGAAACAGACGCACAAACGAACGCTGGGCAGAGAGGAAAGGTCAGAGGTCAAGGCCACTTGGTTAGGCAGCAGTTCACATGTAACCCGATAATTTGTGTAAGTTTCGGAAAAATCCGTCCAGTAGTCTCAGAGGAGTTTCTCCGGATACAAATGCGTGGCGGCGGAGCCGAGTGAAAAACACAGTATCCGCAAAACTTCGTTTTGGCGGATACAATTATTATCAGTGTAAAGATGTACTGGTAACATGTTTTTATTTTTAAACGTCCCTGGAGATTGCCGATCCTAAGAATTTGTGTGCAATGCGCCCCCCCCCCCCCCCCTCCCCCCCGCCTGCTCCTCCCATTTGTAGGGCTTCCTTTCAAACAATTTTTATTCAAACCATAAATTGGCCGAACTGTTAAATCCATATTTAACATCGAAAGATACTTATGATTGTACAGAAATAATCATACCTGTAAACATGAAAAAATTATGAAACGTTGTTCGTGTGAATGCATGGTGTCAGTTCCCAGTGATGACCCAACTGGAAATTTCTCGCATTAAAAGCGGAGTAATTTGGTCTTTGTTTAGCTCTTGAATTAAAAACATTTACTTCCTTTTGGGAGGAAATTCCTTTAGAAGCGTTATAATAGAAAGTGGGATCAATGTGGATTATATTGGACCTGTTATCACGAATTGCACAAAATCTGCATTGGACCCGTGGCCATGACTCTCACGGACTCTCTCTCAAAATACAGGACAATCCTCAAGGCACCTCCAGATAAAGCGTGACTTGCGTGGAGGCCATTGAGACACAAAAGAAAAAGAGGCACTTAAAAACATTAAATATAAAAACATTAAACAAGGCCTACAGGCCTAATGCAAACCTGTGGGATATACATCAGGTATAATGCTTCAATGCTGGACCGTTACTTTTCAAGTACATGTGTGACATGTATATGTACAATGCAAGCACCGAACATTTTTAACCTGAGTGCATGCACCAATTACACAAACATCACAGCTGAAATAATGGCATAGGTGCACAGTACACAACATGAATGTAAGTGGCACCGCCACTTACTAGAAAGTCATAAAAGATGTATGGACATAAACAAATTCAGGCTTCAAACCACTCTTCGGCTTTGTGCACAGATGCATGAAACAACTAGAGACAGGTAGTCGAAAGCGACTACGTGTATCCGCCGAAATCAGAGTAGTACAGGTGAAGTGAGGCATGGATTGAGCGGTAAGGGGAAACAGAGAGAAATGGATGTCTGCCACATAAACATGATTGTAGGTTGCACCACCTGAGGCAAATCCTGTAAATCACTCCTGGAAAAAAGGGCATTGATTTATTCAACAAAAGGGAACGGTAAGTGGTGCCACCTGTCTGGTTTACGAGAAAACTTTCCAAGTTGGTTGAACATGCCAAATTTCAGACCAATTCCTTGACCCACTCCTGAGATTTAAGCAATTTTCACCCAAAGCACATGTATGAATAGACGCCACAGGAAAACGATTGCAAATGGCATCACTAGTCTTGAGCATAAGAGGGAAGAGTCAAAGATCTATTGATATGCACAGTTTCAGGCCAATACTGCAAATCACTCCTGAGAAAAGGGCATTAATTTTATTCTATGAAAACCAGAAGCTAGGTGGCGCCACCTGTCTGGTTTACCTGACAATTTTCCAAGATGGATGAACATGCCAAATTTCAGACTAATGCCTTTACTCACTTCTGAGAAATTAGCAATTTTCACCCAAAGTACATGTACTGTTGGATACTACGGTAAAACGATTGCAGATGGCGCCACCAGTCTTGAGTACAAGAGGGAGAAGTTCAAGATGTATGGATATTGTTACAGGTGCCCTTTTTATTGTCTTACAGATGTCTTTTTTTGTCGTGTGACACGGGCGTAACTCGTGTTGTGGCTGCCTCGCCTGGCCGGATGTTGCACTCTCAGTTTAATCCGTACTGGTTGAACTCTCGTTGTCACGCTAGCTTGGGGCTTTCTCGCCTGGCCGAACCGGGGCGAGCTCACGTGTGAACCCTAATATGTTGAAACACGGCATTTGTTTTTCTAGTATGTTCTTTGAACGTGTATACCGTGTTAGATTCTTAAGATGGTTCAAGAAATGAAACGTTTATCGGCTTGAGGTGAAATGTAATATAAAGAGGCTGTGTTTTAGAACCGAGAGAGAGGTGAGAGAAGGTTCCAGCGGACACAGAAGCGTGTATGTGAGTGTGTGGGACCTATCCTATGTGCTATTACTAACTCCATACAATTTAATGCTGCCTGCCTCAAGTTTACTTTCTGGATTGTTACAAGAGCTTTACATTGGACTGTTATTCTTCGAGAGAATTTGCGTGAACTTTTCATCCGGCTTAAAAATTTTAAAGGACTTATCGCTGTGACAGTGGTGGTACCCAGGTACTGTGCACTTTGTTTATTTTACTGTATGATTGTATTGATTTGTTGTTATACTGCTGTTATACTGTGTGATTGTATTGATTTAGTGTATTGTAAGGTTAGGGTTGTTTTAAGAATAAATTATAGTTATTTGTTAACAATAACCACTGACTTTCTTTATTCATTCCCCTAGACATTTCACGCTGCCTAGTGTTACAGAATCTGTTTTTTTTTATCTCCATGACAAAGTTTATGTTCATCACGCATATGGGATCTATTGATATCAGGTTCCGTAACAATATGCACATTCACATCACTCTTCAGAAAAGGGCATTTATTTATTTTACAAAAATGGTAGGTTGCACCATCGGTCTGGTTTACAAGAAAACTTTCCAAGATGGATGAACATGCCAAATTTAAGAAATTTCAAATTTCATGGTTCCTACTTGAAATAATTTTGCATTAAATAGACTTGCATTGACTTGTTTAAAATAATACAATGAACTTACCATGAAAACACAACACCAAGCTATCGAGTAGTCAGACTGCAGAACATAGGTCCTCCCAATCCTGGCACTGTGCCAAAGCTATTTATAGAGCTAACATCATCTTGGTTAATGGCCAACATCCAGGCACTGGCACTTTTTGTCAATCTGCCAATGGTTAACCTAATGCTGCCATCTGTACACAAAAGTGGTCCCTAATTTAAATAAATTTGAAATAAATTTTCCAAAAAAAAATGCTTTTCAGCTGACTTTTTCTAAAAAAAGAAATCAGGAATGTATTAAAAATTATTACAGATGCATATTGAATGCAAAATTATAATAAAGATACATCTAATTGATGGCAAATTATTGAATTAAGTTGAGTATGGATACGAATTATTTATTATCCATGTTCACCCATCTTTATATAGCCACCAGGAGCTGTATTTCCATGATTTAACATTAATGGTATGATGAATAATTTAAATCATAAATCTATTTTTAAAAGCTTTTAAAAACATTCGTTTCAATATTACCCCATAGATAACCTGAAATCTAAATGTTTAGTTGCATGTTGTAATAGATGCTGATAAACTGGTGCCAGGCTAGATGTAACTGCTTTACACAGCTAACATATATGGTAAAATGAATCAATTCATTCTCTTCTCCATAATTCAGCCCAAAATCATTCATGTGGAACCATTAAGACAATTATTATAGGAATTATTGTGGGATTACTATTCTTGTAAAATATTAAACAAATTGGCTTCAGTGGCGTCAGTCGAAAAACGTTTTGCAGGTTTATAACTCAAATAGGAAGATACAGATAAACTGGCAAAGTTCAGCGTCCCGTAACTCAGCAAAAAAGCACTGAAACAAAACCATTTGAACAAACTTGAATTATCAACACCTGAGGATAATTAATGTGTAAGATTTAAGAATTTGGCCAAGTAGATTTTGAGAAGAAGATCTTTGTAGCCACTGAGCTAAATGGTCTGTTACGGCATATGACTAAATTCAGCTTCCCATAACTCAGCAAAAAGTCACTGATCAGAGACCATTTGAACAAACTTCAGAAAGCACTACCCTAGGATCATTTCTATTCGATATTAAGCAAATTTGGCCTTATGGTTTCAGAGAAAACTTTTTTTAAGCCCTCAGTACGATAGAAACACTTTGATGACCTCCGTACAAAAAAGGCCGATGCAGGTGGCGCCAACAATACCTTAATTTTAGATATGACTCAAGTGACCAACATTGGCAAAAAATTTGGTGATGATAGCTCCAGCCGTTTCTGAGACTGAAATTTGAGTATGCTTTTTTGGACAGATGACTAAGTTCAGCTTCCTGCAACTTACCCAAAAACCACAGAACTGGAACCACTCGAACAAACTTGAGAGAGATTGATTCTGGGATTATATCAGTGAAATATTAGACAATTTGGCTGGACTGTTTCGGAGAAGAACATTTTTAAAGGTTTATAGGTTTTTCCCTATAAAATCTAAGTAAAAGCAGATAGAGTTTTTTAGATTACTGATTTTTTGCATAAAGTTTGGTGATGCTAGCCCCTGCCTTTTTCGAGATGGTATGGGTTGACACACAGACGACGCACGACCAACGACGCCGCACCATCGCATAAGCTCACAGGTTCCTTAAAAATTTTAAATGAATAATCTTACAGCAAAATAGAATTTAATCGCGGAAAAGAAAACAGACATCCCAGAAGAGCGCACCAACGAATCGTGTGCCGAATCTGGAGGCCAAATCAGGGCGGAACCAGGTGAACCGTTGTGGTGAAGAAAACTTGTAGACTTAATCCTTGCTTCACAAGAAGGATATGCATCTTTTACATTTTGGAGAGCTAATAATTAAAATTGAAAATAGTGGGCCTAACAAACATTGTATCTATCCAAAGTTTAAACATAATGTGGTTGAAGATATTATATAAATTGAAATTCTGAAAAAAGGCCATTGTTTGTTAAATACATGTACATCAGTTTTCAATATAAGAAACAAATATATTATTATTATTATTACTATTATTATTATCATTACATATATATAGGCTTCATATATCAGCAATAATTAAAATGGATAATGTGCCGATGTTTCCATAAAGTCTTTCTACCGGCAACTGCCTGAATCGACAATGCGTGTTGTTCTTATATCAGCAGATAGTAAACATCATCAGGATTATGGCGTGTATAAGGACTAGGAAAGTCATATTCACTAGCCAACGATTTCCACGATTTGGTCATATATTTTTTTAGTCGTGTTTAGATCGCTTTTAGATGCGTGACAGATCGAAGATCAAGATCGTTGTGATCACGAGGGTATCTCCATGAAAATCGTTTCAGAGCGGAGTAATGCGTAGTTCAGCGTGGGCATCTTAACAGATCGTGGAAGAGCATGGAAGAACTCAATGGAGCTTGGCGGGCTAGTCGTAACACAATGTAGTATAGCGTTGTAAATCTTGGCAAATATAAGCACCCGTTGTCCTATGATCCCTCCAAGATCGGTTGCGATTCAGCAAGGATCTACTCCGCTGTGTCATGATAAACACAAGCTATCCAGAAGCGGATCCAGGGGGGGGGGGGGGGTCCAGGGGGTCCGGGCCCCCGCTCCTATTTCATCAGAAACAACATTTTTTAAGGGCTTCAGACATTGCGGCCTGGACCCCCCCCCCCCCCCTTTTCCAGACATTGGGACCTTGTTTAAGGTTTTCATTAGTCCTCCTGGGTTGGACCCCCCTCCTTTTCCTAAATCCTGGATCCGCCCCTGCTTTTACGATTCCATGCATATCTGTGGACATTTTATCACGCTGTACTACGCTCTTATATGCTTTACGTCCACCATCCTTCAGCTTCTATTACGCCATGTTGTGCTGTGACACGCTCTGATTCAGGGGTCACGCTGCCAAACGAAGTCATTGCGTATCATACTCTAATAAAGAGCAAAAGGTGTTCCACGGCAGACGATGCCACCAAAGAACAAGACAACCCATAATGGCAACCCGCACCAAGCCCGCAGAGCCTGAGGTCAACCCAGCATAACCTGAGGTGCAGCAAGCCGAGACGGAGATCGAGAGATTTGTCCCGCACAGCAAAATAGACCCTGATTTAGATGTCTCTGAGGGGATGGAAGCTGCCCCATCTGTAAAATCTGAAGCCGCCGATAGGAAAAGGGTTAAAACAGACTTCTCGGATTGGCAAAAGGAGGAGATCATGGACTGTTTACGGGATAATCCCTGCATCTACACCAAAAAGATTTCTGACAATAAGTACACCGAGAAAAAAAGATCAGCAATGGGCTGAGCTGGCTGCACAGACAGGAACAACAATGGATGAAATATAGGTCTTCTATACGAGCATTCACACCCGTCCGAAGAAACAAATAAACTCTGGGATATCCCCAGAAGATACGAGTCCGACTGACCATAACTACTGGCACAAACTAGTTTTTGGCACCCATATTCCAGTCGTCAAGCCAAAAAACGTGGCCAGCTTGAGGGCGACCCCGGCGCCAACCATCTCAAGATCGGGAACACAGCCTGACTCCATGGTTCTTCGTAAGTTTTATGCTTTACTTTTTGTATGATTATTTCTTAATATATCTATTATTCGTAAATCATTCGTAAATCACCCCCCCCCCCCCATATGCCCAGGACAAGTCCCGCGGTTGCTCTGAACAACTGCAGCCACAACCTGGTACATTTTTTTTTAACATGAGAAACTCAGAACATCAGCAGTTTCCTGCGATACCTTGGAATCTCCAGTGGTCGTCCATAGCTGTAACGTTTGGACCTCAACACCTCCATCATCCCCAGAGAAACAATGGACGAAAACAGCTAGGAATGAACTCCTACATGACCCCTCAACAGGTCAAGGTTCCGAGTGTTGACTATGACTTTTTTATGTATTTATTTTTGCCTGCAGTAGTGAGTGTCAATTTTTTACTACGGTTCCCAAAACTTCCTCACCAAAAAACAATAGACTGTTTATTTGTTTGTTTTGAAAACTGCAAAGGCCTAATAGTGAATTTTGTTGAATAAATAAAGGTTGGAGTGAAAAAAAATGCATGTTTGTTTTTAAAACTGTTCAAGAGGTCATCTGATGCTGCCTGGAAACCAGCCACAACCGTTGGAGTACTTCTTGAGGTAGTCTCTTTGTGGTTTTGTATATCCACTTTGTGTGTTTCTGTGAGCAGGACTTGGTTGTGGGACTTCATCCCGGTTCACCTCTCCCTTAGTTACCAGGTTGTGCACCTCAAACAGCAAAGAGTCGATGAATATTTCTGCATCAGACATGTGACGTATACCACTCAATTCTATCCAGATGAACTGGTAATCTGCACCCACTAGTGCCAACATTGTTACGGAGAAAACCCCTTGTAGCTGTAGTGCAAACTGCCTGTGTTTCGTTTTGTTCTCTGATAGCTACATGTGTTTCCAATCCAGTGCTCTTACTGCAATTTTGAATAAAAATTCCATCTGTCCCCAGACTCCTTGGCCTTGGTTTTCCATGCTGCATGTGTCAGGAATGTTGAAAACCTCACCTTTGTGGGCCTGATTAATTGCTCTGCATACTTGAGGAACAAGAATACAAATGATGCTTTACTACTTCTGTTGTATGACAGTACGGGGTACTTATCACCAGTGGCCAGATGTCAGAGGGCGATGACCAACTTCAGTCAACATGACAGGGGTTCCCGAGTTTTGATGTGTTATCTCTCAGTGATGGGCTTATCCTTTTCAGTATCCCATCAAAAAGGTCAGTAGGTAGTAGGAGACTGCTCTCTTTTAAGGGTCCGTATATAGGCGTACAGTAAAAGAGAAAATAATCTTCCTTCTCCATAATATCCATGTTTCCTCTGCGGAGTCACTGGAAAATCTGATGAAATGCAAAAACCACCTTTTTATACCGATCCTGTCCAAATCGTGTTTATTCGACCTCCTATATTTTAACAGAAGGCAAAAAAGGGAAATAGAGCTTTATGAAAATGATTTAGTCGGATTAAACCGCTCCTGACCGCTACCAGTTTCATGTTCCATGATCATTGACTCGATTTCTGAGCTGTTAACACGTAGTGAAGTTTCTGTCCATGATCAGATCAGATTTCGGGGGGGGGGGGGGGGGTGAATGTGGAGGTTCCCGGAATTAGCACCAAATGTCCTTATACCTTAAAATTCAATCATTTCAGACAGAATTATATTGTCAAATTACTGTACAACAGAAGCATTCAGCAATGATAAAACCATGTACATTCACTTATCTTAATTTTCAAAGACCCGTTTGTGCTTTAGGACAGGCTATAGATAATGCAATGGTAACTTTTATCAAAGTCACATTCAATAACACTCGTATAATTTTTATTAAAATAAATTATCACTTTATAAGTGCACCGACTTCTTTGTGATAAATATATTTTCATATGCATGATTTCTTTCTCCACAGAACTCTGCAATATTTCCGTAAAATAATTTATCCTTTTGTGAATCTTGTATCCTGAACCGAGAAGCTGATTGGACGTGCTTCAGGCATATACACCTGTACAAATAGAACTCCATGTAAGCCACCAGAAAGATCTAGGGACCGACCTCAGTACAGCCAACGTATAAGTAAATAATTGTAATATGATCAGATCTTTTGAAGCTCTCTGTACACAAATATGCCAAAAATCTGGTCATGCCTAAAGATGTATACCTGTGGTTCTCATGGACAGTTCTCGACTCGTTGTACACGGGGTCGACTTTTTCTTTTGACAAAGACACTATGTTTGTTTTCATTTAGTACAGAGTATCCCATTTGTTATAGAGAGAGTATCCGATCTGTTAAATTGTGAAAGAATCTAATCACGTTTGTGCATTACCGGAATCAACTGTTCACATCACATAAGATTCCATCAGTGTGATCTCATCTGATCGGCTGTTTGAGGTGTGAAAAGCGTCATATACATGTTTGATATAGTAAAGGTAGAAAGGGAGAGGGTCTGCATGCATGCACAGTTTCCTTCTGGACAATTCTTAAAGCTGTTTCAAAATATGATATACCGGATTAGCAGGTCCGTATACAGCGGATACCAGGGCTTCTGTAGAAACCAGTACTTAACTCGAAAAATAGATTGCTAAAGGTCAGACTATATTAAAGGAAAATAAACGAAAAACACTGCGACATGTACGTAGGACATCGAGATACCTGAACTATCGATTACAACATCTCATCCCGCACAGCACCACATCATTCATTGCCTCAGGACAAAACTGTTCCCGGTACTGAAGTTGTTTACTGGGGATGTCTTAGATCTTTGCCAACTTGTCTTGCAGGTACACCCGACGAAGCCTTTAAACCGGCGTGATAATAGGGATTTAATACTCCGACCCTCCGACTCGGTGACATTTTAGAGAAAAAAAGAATGTCACAAGAGCCATAAAACAAGGAGCCACTGGTGGAAGTGTACCCTACAAAGAGCTATCAGCGTAAATCAGGCAAATGCAACCTCCTGTGTCGCATAACTGTCTGGGCGATAATATGTATCCCGGCAACTAATCCACCTTCTCAGACGGCCAGTGAAAATTCATGAATGGTCTACAAGCCTGGACCACATTGATCACGCTAAACAGCAATTACTGCACTCAGGGCTAATATTCTATAAGGAAATAATAACAAACTCATTTCCCTCGGAAATAATTCTTAACCCTGCGTCACATTTATAACGGCCTCCGGCCGTATTCATGGATCGCAAGAAAGTCGCCGAATTCCATGCCCCCCAGGAGGTCGAGCGTATTTTACGCTTAAAATCTAACCTGCCACATATCGGACGGGGATCGGGCGGTGCCCATTTAAAAATCGCCCGTAGTCGGACGCCGTCCGAGTTGCGGTCGATGGTCATTTGGTCTGTCGATGCCCGCCAGACCCCCGGGCGACGCATGGGCGGGCTCCGGTCGCCCCCTTTCCTGAAGTCGTCCGACGTCCGCGCCTCGAGTATATATATGGCATGTAAAAAGTTTATCACATCATATTTCTTAAGTCTGACAGAGTGAAGAGCACTGCACAGCTACTAAGTATTAATTGCTAGCTAAAATACCACCAAAGAAGGCCAAGGGAGCAAAGAAACCCGTTCCTAAGAAGAATGTGGCACTAGAGCCTGAGTCCGCTTCATCGGAGCATGAACTGGAAGCTAAATTGACAGAAGCAGCCCGGCTGAGGGCCGAAGTAGCCGCCCGACGACGGCCCAACACCAGCACGGAGCGCCATCGCAGCATGTTCTACTTTGTACAAGTCGGGCGGGATACGGGAGGGGGTCGTTCAAGTATCGAAGGGCCCCTTAACGCATTCACGCAGCTCTGTCGACCCCCGTCCGAATTATAAAGCAAAAATGTGTCTAAAATCGTCGGATTGCTGCCCGAATATCGATCGCTTGTTGGCCGCTGCCCAAGTTATCGACGGGCGACCTGTTTACGAGCTCTGCAACCTTAAAAATTGCTATCGGAAAATCGTTGAATTAAGGTTTCGGTGCCCTGCGATATTCGGCCGACCCCTAAAAATCGCGGCGGAGCCCGCAATGATCGAGCAAACACCGGCACTATTCCTTCCGAAAATGCCCTTTTCAACTCGCGGAGGATTCGGACGGGCTCCGTTTTGGATATGTGACGGCCCTTTTATGAAGAGGAGCCCTGCTTTTAACAAAAGATGCCCCTTGGCACAAAGGAATACCTAATGTTACACACGGAAATGGCGCCTTTCATTCACACACATGTCGAACCTAATTCGTTGTTTGTGTGTGTGTGTTTTTCTTGTCAGAAAGAATGAAAAACACTGGTGGTTTGGGAGTCTGTTCAGACATCTTGTTGTTACCGTGTTTTGCTGAGAGTAGCTGCACTGTAGAAACATATTCCCATGGCTCATCATACATTGAATTGACGATTTTCATTGAGAAAATCTAAAATGTTGCCGTTGGTTTGTTGCAAAAATAACATTTGAGTAAAGTAAAGAAATGAGGGGGTTTCAGTATTATCACTTATCGTCGAAACTCAATATAACTTACGCTATAACTAAAATCTATTTAAATAATTTGTTTAATGTATCGTGTCCTAGAGTATGATACATATGTGATCATCATGCAGTGAGCGATAAATAATACTCAGTTCAAAACAGCAGTTATTATGAATATATCCCACAGACTTCTCGAGTGCTATATCTGTCAACAAACCAGCATGGTGTGCTCCTACAGCAGCGATAAGCTGTTCCATTCTGGGAAAATGTCTCTCCATGGATGACGGAAAGTCTTAGGGATAAATTAAAATTACGGAGATGTAGGGAGAGAGAATGGAAGAATAAGAAAGATGAAGTTAGCTTTAAAGCTTTTTCACATCAAAGAAGATATGTTAACTACATCCGCAAAGAGCCTTTCCCATTACCATCAGGTGTAGATAACAAGACCCTCGCTGATAGTTTCAACACTTTCTTTGTATCAAAAATAGATAAAATAATGCAGGAACTGAAATTAAAACATCCTTAGGATATAAATCCTGATTATGTGGAATCTGATATGGAAACAGATAGTACATTTTCTAACTTTGCATTATTAACTGATCAGTCAGTAAAGGGGCTATCAAACAAATCTGCAAATAAAAGCTGTGAACTGGATTTCATCCCTACTCATCTTGTGAAAGAACACGAGAACACTTTTGTACCAGTACTAAAGGACATTATTAATATGTCTCTACAACAAGGCAAGTGCCCCTGTAGTTTAAAATCAGCTATAGTCAGACCTTTACTAAAGAAGCCAGGATTACCACTCTTATAAAGGAATTATAGACCAGTTTCAAACTTGCCATTTCTAGGCAAATTGATTGAACTGGCTGCATGCAATCAGATAGTACAATACACTGCCTCAAATGGTAACGTTGAGGCACATCAAGCTGCTTATAGAGTAGGTAATTCAACAGAAACAGCCCTGCTTAAAGTTCAGACGGACATTTGGGAGGCAATTAATAAACAGGAAATTATGTGTGTTATACTTTTAGATTTGAGTGCTGCATTTGACACTGTCAGTCATCATTTGTTATTAAACAGGCTTAAATATAGATATGGAATTACAGGAAATGTCGTCTCTTGGGTTAGATCATACTTGACAGACAGAAATCAGTCAGTAATAGTGGCAGATGCTACATCAGAGAGTGTGTAACTTAAATGTGGTGTACCTCAAGGTTCAGTTCTAGGGCCTGTTTTGTATACTCTGTATACAGCTCCATTGGGTGACATTTGCCGTTCCCATATGGACTCTGTTTCATGTGCTATGCTGATGATACTCAACTATACATATCATTTAAGCCAGCATCACGTATTAACATATAACTAATGCAATTCAAATCTTAGAAAACTGGACTTCTCTATTAGAATTGGTGAAAATAACATCCTGGTCAGCCCCACTGTAAGAAATCTTGGATATTACATGGATATACATATGAAGCGTAATGAACACGTAAAGAGAATCTGCATTAGTACTTATTTAACTTCGAAGGATATTAATAGGATACGATCAATGCTATCAAGAGAGACCATCAAAATAGTAGTACAGGGTTTAGTCATCAGTCGTATCGACTATTGTAACAGTTTGCTCTTAGGGGCACTTGGATGCTATATATCCAAGTTACAATTGATGCAGAACATGGCAGCTCGTACAATTTGTGGTGTGCAGAAATATGATAGGTTTCATGATATATGCAAGAGCTTCACTGGCTGAAAATCAGAGACAGGATAGACTATAAAGTGTTAGTTTTTGTATACCAATGTATTAATGGAACAGCACAAAGATATCTGCAATAATTACTAGACTAAAATCATGGGAGGTCACTCAGATCACAGAATGATAAAAAGCTGCCAGTACTGAAGGCTATCTTAGAGCAAGTGAAAACATCATCATTTCGATATGCAGGGCCAAAACTTTGGAATAATATCCCAGTATATAAAAAAAATAGTGCAACTATAGATATTTTAAAAACCAGATTGAAAACATTTTAATTTTGTAGGTCTTACAATCTTGATTATAAGTTTTAAATGTTTTACCTAACACTTTGTGGTTTCTTTTAATAATAACTAGTGTTATTATTCTTAAAAGATATACTTATTTAATATTTTATGTGAAATTACAGGACTACTGATGATATGTTTTTACTTGTACGTAAAACATATACCTATTTAGTATTTTATGTGAAATATAGGACAACTGATGATATGTTTTACATGTATGTAAAGCGCTTATGACATGATTCAATACATATAATAAGCGCTATATAAATAATAAATTATTATTGTATCCCCAGACAAAGTCGGGGGATACTATGTTTTCATACCGGTCCCGCCGCCGCCGCCGCATATAAATCTTGTTGGCGCGATAACCCAAAAAATATTTCACGGAACTTTACCAAACTTGGTATATGTATAGATATGGGTAAGAGGACGACGCCTATTTAAAATGAGGTCATGACCTTTACTAGGAGAGTGTCCTTGCCCTTGAATAGGTCCAATTTTGGGGAAAACACACAAATTCTTTAATATCTCAAGAAATCTTGCATGGATTTATCCCAAAATCAAGTTGATGGAAGAACATGGATAGGGTTGTCATGTTCCAGAAACTGGTGGCGCCACCTATTATTCTTTACTTGTTTTCTTGCCGTTTAATACCCCCAAAATTGCCACCTTACAGTACTGTGAGCATTATAAGTCAAAAACTAATGGACAGATTTCTTTTATATTATGCATATACATAGGTATGGGTTATTGGATGATGTTTATTTAAATTGGGGTCATGACCTTTCTTATAATAGTGGCCTTGACCTTGAATATTGCCATATATGGTGAAAATCACACACCTCTTATGATATCTCCAGTGTTGATAGCCATATGGATTTCAAACATGACTTATGTATGGCCCAGCACTAAAGTAAGAACCCTATAGGTTCTAGGGTCATGAGGTCAAAGGTCAGGGTCAATGGACTGGCATTTTAAAAGATACTGTGGATGCATTTTAAGCCAAACTTTCATCCTGGGTCTTTCATCTTGAATATATAGCTCACTTGCCAATAGTGGATGATCCATATAAATTTTGGGGTCACAAGGTCAAAGGTCAAGGCCACAGGAGCTATCTGTCCAAAAATTAGTTTCTGGATGATAATTCCTGCTTTTATTGATGTATGGATTTCAAACTTGACTTGTATATGTCCCATTGGAAAAGCAAGACCCAAATTGATTTTGGGGTCATGAGGTCAAAGGTCAAAGTCACAGGAAACCTCTTTAAAAAGATTGTGGATGCATTTTCAGCCAAACAATTCATCTCAGATCTTTCATCTTGCACATATAGTTTACCTGCCAAGAGTGGAAGACCCCTTTCAATTTTGAGGTCACAAGGTCAAAGGTGAAGGTCACAGGAGCCATCTGTCCAAAAATTAGTTTCTGGATGATAATTCCTTCTTTTATTGATGTATGGATTTCAAACTTGACTTGTATTTGACCCATTGGAAAAGCAAGACCCGAATTGATTTTGGGGTCATGAGGTCAAAGGTTAAAGTCACAGGAAACCTCTTTAAAAAGATTGTGGATGCATTTTCAGCCAAACAATTCATCTCAGATCTTTCATCTTGCACATATAGTTTACCTGCCAAGAGTGGAAGACCCCTATCAATTTTGAGGTCACAAGGTCAAAGGTGAAGGTCACAGGAGCCATCTGTCCAAAAATTAGTTTCTGGATGATAATTCCTGCTTTTATTGATGTATGGATATCAAACTTGACTTGTTTATGTCCCATTGGAAAAGCAAGACCCAGATTGATTTTGGGGTCATGAGGTCAAAGGTCAAGGTCACAGGACACATCTTTAAAAAGATGTGGATGCATTTTCAGCCAAACATTTCATCTAGGATCTTTCATCTTGCACATATAGTTCACCTGCCAAGAGAGGAAGAACCCTATCAATTTTGAGGTCACAAGGTCAAATGTGAAGGTCACAGGAGCCATCTGTCCAAAAATTAGTTTCTGGATGATAATTCCTTCTTTTATTGATGTATGGATTTCAAACTTGACTTGTATTTGACCCATTTGAAAAGCAAGACCCGAATAGATTTTGGGGTCATGAGGTCAAAGGTCAAAGTCACAGGAAACCTCTTTAAAAAGATTGTGGATGCATTTTCAGCCAAACAATTCATCTCAGATCTTTCATCTTGCACATATAGTTTACCTGCCAGGAGTGGAAGACCCCTATCAATTTTGAGGTCACAAGGTCAAAGGTGAAGGTCACAGGAGCCATCTGTCCAAAAATTAGTTTCTGGATGATAATTCCTGCTTTCATTGATGTATGGATTTCAAACTTGACTTGTTTATGTCCCATTGGAAAAGCAAGACCCAAATTGATTTTGGGGTCATGAGGTCAAAGGTCAAGGTCACAGGACACATCTTTAAAAAGATGTGTATACATTTTCAGCCAAACATTTCATCTAGGATCTTTCATCTTGCACATATAGTTCACCTGCCAAGAGAGGAAGAACCCTATCAATTTTGAGGTCACAAGGTGTAAGGTGAAGGTCACACGAGCCATCTGCGCAAAAATTAGTTTCTGGATGATAATTCCTTCTTTTATTGATGTATGGATTTCAAACTTGACTTGTATTTGACCCATTGGAAAAGCAAGACCCGAATTGATTTTGGGGTCACGAGGTCAAAGGTTATAGTCACAGGAAACCTCTTTAAAAAGATTGTGGATGCATTTTCAGCCAAACATTTCATCTCAGATCTTTCATCTTGCACATATAGTTCTCCCGCCAAGAGAGGAAGAACACTATCAATTTTGAGGTCACAAGGTCAAAGATGAAGGTCACAGGAGCCATCTGTCCAAAAATTAGTTTCTGGATGATAATTCCTGCTTTATTGATGTATAGATTTCAAACTTGACTTGCATATGTCCCATTGGAAAAGCAAGACCCGAATTGATTTTGGGGTCATGAGGTCAAAGGTCAAGGTCACAGGACACATCTTTAAAAAGATCAAGGTCACAGGACCAACATCTTCAACAAGATTGTGGATTGTTAGATGGAAAAAACAATAAATATGCCAAGTGTCAGTATATGCTGCTAGAAATGGGGGTCTATTCTTAAAGGGGGGGGCCTACTATGTCTGGGGAAACTCTGGCACCTGCGGTGCCAAGAAATGTCTAGTTATTATTATTATTAGTATATACCACAGACTTCTCGAGTGCTATATTTGTCAACAAACCAGCATGGTGTGCTCCTACAGCAGAGATCAGCTGTTCCATTCTGGAAAAAGTTCTCAGATCAGTCTTTCATGGGACGTGCTTGGGTCGATCCGTGTACATGACATTGGTATTGCCCAGCCAACAGCCAGAGGCTCTGTCTGATGCATAAAACACCATCTGACAGATTTCAGACTAGGAACAAGGCATCGCCTATAGGTGCAAAGCTTACAAACTTAATTAACATTCCACTGATGTCTGGTGCAAGTATTGACTTATTGTGTACAACAACAATGATGTTATTGCCATATCCCAAAAGATCATGAAAATTGGATTTCTAAATGCCAGAGCTGTTCGTAACAAGACCTATGTTATCACTGATTTAATATGGAATATCCTTCGATGTGACATTGATTGCTGGCAATATTCTACCGAATGCAGGGTCGGATCCAGGAATTTGGAAAGGGGAGGGTCATGCCCAGGAAGACTGAAAGAAAACAAAAAAAGGTCCTCTGGTACGGAAAAGAGGTTATCAGGGTCGCAAGTTTTGGTTTGAAACCCTAAAAAGGTGTTTTGGCTCAAAATGAGGGGGTTAGGACCACCTTCACCCCCCCCCCCCCCCCCCCCCGGATCCGCCACTGGAATGGATTGATGGTTTACGAGAAGGGAAAAATCTTTGTAAATGTTAAACATTTTCTCGGAGGCGTGGCTTTGGTGACATTGGGGACAAATTAAAAAGCAAGGGACGTGACAGTGGTTATAGCGCTTCACTCATGGTAACTTTTTCACAGTTGACATTGTATTTGTGTAACGTTTGCAAAGATTGGTGATCGGCTTTAATCATAATAGACGAATCGGGAAAATAGGCATGACACGTAAGATAAAAGAAATTTTATAGAGGAATTAAACATTTTACTAACACGCACAGTACACAAAAATATAAATTCATTCAACAGTCTCCTCTGGTCATTTTGACCCTTACTGGCACACATTATAGTGACCTGTATAGTACCTGGCGGCAAACAAGGAACTACTCTGGTTTATTTATATATTATAAGACGCCTGTTATTGACCCGGCTACTAAATAAGACATGCGACTAATTAAGGCCCGGCGTCTGATCAAGGAATATAAGAATGTAAAATTTAGTACCAAGTATCACAGGAACAACAGGAGCTGTTAGCATACAATATGACAGACAAATGTATTGCTCTTTTAAATCAATATTGTAATTTGCATGTTTCTTTTTTTAATATTAAACAGGTTCTTGCCAATATTTGGGGATAATAGGGCATCACATTCCAGGTTGTGCATATGACGGAAGGTGAATTATTTGTGTCTCCAGGCCTTTGTTATGTATATATATTCTTTATGCGGACCGTATGCCGAAGTTGTGGCCGTGGTGATTATATGGGGATGATCAGGTAGAAATATCTTGTTCTAAAGGTGTGGGAGGCAAGGTAAATTTATGTTAGTCTTAAGCAGTATTATTCCGTGCATTGCAGTATTAAATAAACGCTGTGGGCTCTCATTTTCAATTAAACATGGTAACAAATAAAAAACATGATACTGCAATACAGCTAAACTCTCATGTACCCCATAATATGCACGGTCAGATAAGAAAAAAACCAGAAATCTGTGCTGTTTTACGAGTACTTCACCCTATCTGATTCTACACAAGGAAGTGATCTCTGATGTTTAAATAGCATCCCGATACACGGTTTCATGAATTTCGAAATATCCTTCACAAAAGCTAACTTTTAAATATTCATAAAAAAATGGAAGTTAACTAAAACATTAGTCAAGATAAACGTCCAGCTGCATTGCAACCTGTACTTCATGGAAAAGTATGACACATTTACCATGAGTCAATAAAAAAAGACACAGTGTTGAACAAATAAAGTTTGTTTCCTCCCACCGGTAAACTTTAAAACGGCCATCAGACGGCATGGGAGCAACTACAATATTCCCTTTTTTATGAGCAGTTGAAACAATAGTCCTGTTTCCATCTTTATCCACGACGGCAAGACACTATAATTTGTTTAGTTACTTTCAATAACAAAAATAATAGTTAACCTCTACCCCGTCCGAACTTGTGAAAGTTATTCTGGAAAGAAATTATGTTCCATCCGTACATGAGCATTAGTAACCTTTTATCTATCTGAGGGCTTTTCCACACAATAGTAAAAGGGCCTGTGTTACAGGTGCCCTTTTTATTGTGTGACACGGGCGTAACTCGTGTTGTAGCGCCCGTGTCTGGCCGCGTATTGCATTCTCAGTTTAATCTGTACTGGTTGAACTCTCGTTGTCATGCAAGCTTTGGGCTTTCTCGCCTGGCCGAGCCAGGGCGAGCTCACGTGTGAACCCTAAGCGATGATTTTCTAGATGATTCCTGTAACGCGTGTTTACTGTGTGTTGTGTTAGATTCTTTACACTCTTCGAGAAGTGGAAAAATCTCGGCTTCGGCTGAAAAGTTATAAATAGGGGGCTGTGTTTTAGAGCCGTTTTTAAGGGGTGAGAGAATATTCCACCGGACGCAGACTTGTGGGACCTATCCAATTATCCTGTAATTTCAGGGATTCTACTATTACTAACACTTTACAATTTAATGTTGCCTGCCTCAAGTTTACTTTCTGGATTGTTACAAGAGCTTGACATTGGACTGTTATTCTCCGAGAGAATTCATGTGAACTGTTCGCCGGCTTATACATTTTAAAGGACTTATCGTTGTGACAGTGGTGGAATCCAGGTACTGTGCACTTTGTTTATTTTACTGTGTGATTATATTGATTTGTTGTTATACCGATGTTATACAGTGAAATTGTATTGATTTAGTGTAATGTGTGATTTTGTAATGTTAGGGTTGTTTTAAGAATATAGTTATTTGTTAACAAAAAAACACTGACTTCTTTATTCATTCACCTAGACATTTCAGAATCTGATTTTTCTATCTCCTTGACAAAATCTGTATTCATCACGCTTACGTGATCTGTTGATATTAGGTTCCGTAACACCTATTTTACACAAGTATACCACTGCATGACGCTTGTCACATAGGTGATGTCTGGAAGAAGTGTCAGGTTTCGTAAATGGTAAGAGTTGATAAAAAGTCAGTGTATTGCAAACATTTGGACTCATGTGGAATAAGGTTTGTAAAAGACTTTGTATCACACGAAGGAATAAATGCTAAAATGGTATGACTTGATTAAAAATTATCCAGATATTAGAACAGGAGTCTATCTCAAATGGAAATCTGTATCAGCTGCAATACCATGTTATTGGCTAAAATTATTGCGAGACGAGGATATCAAATCTAATGAAGGTATATCAGAGGAGCATATCATAATTACAACTAAGGGTATTACAAATATACAATCTTTGTCTTCTAAATATGTTTATGATCTGTATTAACTGCACCCTCATCATTGGTTAAGTTAAGACATACAATACAGGATGATAATATCGACTGGGAGAGTTACTTTGGAGCCATCCAAAAAATCTCATTGGATATGTACTCAAGGGAATTCTTATTTAAAATACTCCATAACTATTTACCAACCAATAGTTTACTTTACAAATGGAAGTTAGTTGATAGTTACCGATGTTCTTATTGCTTCATAGAATTGGAGACCAAGGAACACATTTTTTATGAATGTTTTGTAACAAAAATTCTATATTTCAGAATTTTGTATTGGATGAAATCAAATGGAGTGATAATGTCACCATTAACCTTGAACAAAGTATTGTATGGGATGTTTCCAATAAAGAATAACCTTCTAATAAATCAGATGCTCCTTACATTTAAAATATGTGTATATCAGAGTAGAAAGGAAAATAATCAAAACACAAGCAATTTAATGCCAGATTTTTTTGGAGATTGAAATATATATAGAAAATAGAATATATATAATAGCAAAACAGAAAAATAAGATTATTGCACATTTAGAAAAATTGGGAAAAATAAGGGATAATTTTTAACATACAGTAGCATTGTAGCTTTAGTATTAAAAAAAGCAATGGGTTAATGGATTCTGCAAAGACCACGTATATACTGCATGTACAAATTAAAAGGATTGAAAATTTGAAGTATAGTTGGAATTATATCCAGGCAATGTGCCTTGTATATATTTGTATATATTGTATTTGATGTGATTGTGTACAATTATGTGTGACGTGTATTGTATGATTTTCAGCAACAAAATTTATAATTAAAAAAAAATACTCTCTTGATGTCTAATGGGATAATAACATTCCTTGTTTGTATGTGACAAATCACAAATGTTGTGTTTGGATTATTTAAGATAATCAAGAATTTACATAACTCGTTTTCTAACAATAAGAACCACGAGAGCAAATTAACAATCCATCCAGGGAACAAACACGTCCAGATAAATATATATTGGAGCAATTGAGATAATAGATGACAGAAGCTGTGTAAACATAAAAAGTTCCTTGCTCCAAGCTGTTTGTGCTCAATATCATACAAAACTGAACTGAGTCGCTAATCCCCAGAGATCAGGTCTCACCTACAAAGCCGAGCGAGGGATTGGGGGTGTTACCGCACGCACTCACAAAACAAGGAGTCAGGAAACATCCCTCTTGTCCAATTAATGGCAAGGCCGTTCCCATAGCAACTGAAATGAGCATGATACTGATACCGGAGAGTTCATGTTACTGCATCTCTCAAAAGACCAAAACACGCATGATATTATATTCATCTGAATGCTAAAACACAGACACGAACGAACATGTCGTAAAATGAACATTCTAGTCAAAAACAATATTAAAAGCACATCTGTGCTTGATGGATGTTCCCTGACAGCGGCCACCGTTACTGTGTTCAGTAAAGCTTCCTCCCTCTCTGCGAAAGCGTTCAATCATGTTGCCGTACTTACCAACTAACCAACGTAACCATATCCAACGGCCTCCGGTCATGTTACCGTATAGGACAACCAACCGGCGTGACATATCGAACGGCCTCCAGTCATGTTACCGTATAGGACAACCAACCGGCGTCACATATCAAACGGCCTTCGGTCATGTTACTGTACATGTCCGCTAACCGGCGTCATCATATCCAACGGCCTCCGGTCATGTTACCGTATAGGACAACCAACCGGCGTCACATATCCAACGGCCTATGGTCATATTACATTACATGACCGCTAACCGGCGTCACCATATCCAATGGCCTCCGGTCATGTTACCGTACATGACAACTTACCGGCGTCACATATCCAACGGCCTCCGGTCATGTTACCGTACATGACAACTTACCGGCGTCACCATATCTAACGGCCTCCGGTCATGAAACCGTACATGACAATTTACTGGCGTCACATATGCAATGGCCTCCGGTCATGTTACCGTACATGACAACTTACCGGCGTAACCATATCCAACGGCCTCCGGTCATGATACCCTACCTGACAACTAACCGACGAATTCCAAGTCCGCCAGAGAGTCGAGTATATTTATTTGCACATATAAGACGGGGCTCGGGCGGTACCCTATCAGCAGAAATCGCCCGGCACCCGTCAGTAAACGGAGTCGGGCAAAACCCGCTCGACAGATGCCCAACCGAGTTTTGGTAGATGTTTAGTGGGTCTGCCAGTGCCCTTACGACATCAGTAAGCAGACGTCCATGCCTTGAGTATATATAGGGCATTTAAAAAGTTGTACCCATCATATTTCAAATTGCAAAGAATATATATACCGCAGGGGCCAAATACCTGACTTTGCAAAAGCCCTGTCGGGTCCCGTAGAAGCCGCCCAACGGCCCCGACACGAGCATGTAGTGTACTCCAAGTACACCCGACTTTGTAATTGGTACATTGTTCTTCCTGATTTTATATGTATTACGAAATTCGGATTCATGGTATCTGCCAAAACAAAGTTTTGCGGACACTATGTTTTTGACCAGGTTCCGCCGCCGCCGCGTTCGTTTCAGGACTAGAAATATGAGACCACTGGACAGATTTTTCCGAAACTTTACACGATTATCGGGTCACATGTGAACTGGTGCCAAAATATTTTACGTTGACCTCTGACCTTTCTTCTCTCCAGTGCGTCCATCTGTGCATCTGTTTTGACATTTAAACCCACATATCTTCGGACTCGTTTGACCAATCAGGAAAAATATTTTGCACAAATGTAGCCCTTGGATAGCTTTATAACATACATAGAAAATGGTGGCGCCACCTGCAACCATTTTGCACAGCATCCATCTTTTTATCTGTTTTGGGATAAAATCACTCATATGTCTGCAGTGAATGGACTTATCCACCTGAAGTTTTGCATGTGTATTCATCCTGGATAGCTTTCTTGATTTTATGACAGGTGCCGCCACCTACATTCACGTTCAGGCTGCACACATCCAGGCATATATCTCAGGACTGGTTTGACGTACCCTCCCGAAATCTTGCATGTTTATAGATCTATCATAGCGCTTTATCATGTGCAAAACTGGTTGCGCAACCTGCAACCATTTTTGCACAGCGTCCGTCTGGTTGTCTGCCGTGGGATAAAATCACTCCTATCTCGGCAATGGTTTGACTTATCTGCCTAAAATTTTGCATGTATATACATCTTTGATAGCTTTCTCGATTTTGTGGCAGGTGTCGTCACCTACTCTCACGTTCAGGCTGCAGACATCCACTCTTATATCTCAGGACTGGGTTGACGTATCCTCCTGCAATTTTGCATGTGTCTAGATCTCATATAGCTCTTTATCATACGCTAAACTAGTGGCGCAACCTGGAACCATTTTTGCACAGCGTCCATCTGTTTGTCTGCCGTGGGATAAAATCACTCATATCTCGGCAGTAGTTTGACTTATTAGCCTTAAAGTTTGCATGTATATACATCTTGGATAGCTTTTTCGATTTTGTGGCAGGTGGCGCCACCTACTTTCACGTTCAGACTTCGGACATCCAGGCTTATATCTCAGGACTGGTTTGACTTATCTGCCTAAAATTTTGCTATTGTAAACAGCTTGGATAATTTTCTGAATTTTGTGGCAGGGTGTGCCACCTACATGCACATTTCGGCTGCAGACATCCATGCTAATATGCCACACACCTCCCTCTATTTCCCCGTGCCACTCAATCCATGCCTCACTTCGTCCGTCCCACTCTGATTTCGGCGGATACACGTAATTGATGGTCGACTACCCTTATTCTAATTTTCCTATGTTTTCCTCTACCTTGTTTCTTTCAATTAGATTATTCAATTGGGAAAAAAAAATGAAATTTCATAAACACTAAAATAAAAAAAGATTCGGTTATCCAATATTATATTCGCCAAAAAAAATAGGTTTCTTCTATTGGGTTCGAAATTAAAATTTTCCAAAAAACATTAAAATATCATAAGAAAATGAATACTCTTTTTATATAAATGCACTACCTGATAAAGCCGGTATACCGGGCGTTTTACCGGGTTTGGGAAGATGAATTAGCGGAGACGAGGAATGTTGGCTCATGTATTCATTCTAAAAGTTAAAAGAAAATGTAGATTTTCAGTGGGATAAACTGGCTCAATAAGATATATATAAATATCTTTAAATTTATATTGTGGCACTGTGCTCGTGGCATGAAATTAATTCATGGGTATGTTTAACCTGAAGACCTGGTCAGTGATGGAGTTAACATTTGCGAACCAGAATCGGACGCGAGGGCATCAGATTTTCGAAGATCTTTGACTAATTACGTCTTTATATTATTTTTGTTAGACCTATAAAGGATAGATTGATGTAAGATGATGTTTGTGTTTATTGTTTGTGTTTTAAGGCAAATGGAAATTGCAAAAGCGGAACTAAGGGGATCCGCCCGCACCCCCACCCCCCTTTCACCACCTTTTTCAGCAGCCGCAACCTTTTTGAAGGGTTTCAGACCAATTTTTGGACACCTCTCCTCCTCGCCAGGACTCCACTTTTCTGGACCCTGGGACCTCTATGATTTGTACGGACTAAATGATTTGTTCATGGGAAACCACTCAGAGAAAGGAAGTATGTGTTTTATAGGGACTATATATGATGTATTTTAAGTGGAAAACAACAAGTAAGGAACCAAGTTCAATTGGTGAAGTCTTGATGGACGGCCTGCATGGCGGAGCATTGGTTATCTGTATTAAGCACTGTTTCCCCCTGATTGTCGGTCAGGTAATGTCCTTGTTTCAGTGGCGTCAATTTGTCTTCAAGGGTGGGGTGATGACTCGCAACTCTTTTCAAACACACACACGCACACAAACACACACTGTATATACAAATACATTGTATCCTCTATATGTATATTTATATATTTAACTATTAATTTTACTATTATAAACAAGAATCTCCGTCTTTGGTTTTTAATTATACAGGGTTTCTTTGACATGAGATATACACCGGCGTGCCGCCGGTATTGAATTTGACACGCCTTCTGAATATGTTCTCATTATTTACCTACTTTGTAACCCCAGGAAATGAATGATCAACACGTGTTGCCGCCAAATTTGCATTAAACCGTATGTTAATAATATATTTTGTTATAGGTACCCTTTTTATTGTGTGACACGGGCGTAACTCGTGATGTAGCGCCCGCGTCTGGCCGCGTGTTGCACTCTCAGTTTAATTTGTACTGGTTGAACTCTCGTTGTCATGCTAGCTTGGGGCTTTCTCGCCTGGCCGAGCCGGGACGAGCTCACGTGTGAACCCTAATATGTTCAGAAACGGCGTTCGTTTTTCTAGTATGTTCTTTGAACGTGTATACCGTGTTATCCTTAGATGGTTCGAGAAATGGAAAATTCTCGGCTTGAGGTGAAAAGTTATATAAAGAGGCTGTGTTTTAGAGCCGAGAGAGAGTTGAGAGAATATTCCAGCGGACAGACCTGTGTATGTCAGTGGGACCTATCCGATTATCCAGTAATTTTAGAGATTCTACTATTACTAACTCTATACAATTTAATGTTGCCTGCCTTAACCTGAATTTATGGATTGTTACAAGAGCTTTACATTGGACTGTTATTCTCCGACAGAATTCGTGAGAACTGTTCGCCAGGTTTATACATTTTAAATGATTATCGCTGTGACAGTGGTTGTATTCAGGTACTGCGCTCTTTGTGTATTTTACTGTGTGATTGTATTGATTTATAAATTATAGTTATTTTTGACAAAAAAAACACTGACTTCTTTATTCATTCCCCTAGACATTTCACGCTGCCTGGTGTTACATAATCTGATTTTTCTATCTCCTTGACAAAATTTATGTCCATCACATATTCGTGATCTGCTGATTTTAGGTTCCGTAACAAAAAAGTGAGGGCTCGTCCGGGATACTTAATAGTTTTGAAAATTTATTAGGCTTTGACCTACACACATTGTTTTATCATTCATTTTTTACAAGATTACATACTTTTTACAATACATTGTTTGCAGGATTTATCTCAGGGTATTTTTTTTATTGTTTTAACATCTTAACATGGCAGATTTCAAACCTGATACATTTGTTGACGATCCCGACCCTGATTAACTTGAACAGTTGACAAAGGAACAGTTGCTGCGTTTTGGACAACACTTAGGGCTAAGTGTGAAAAAAGCTTTGAGATATCATTGCTAAAATCATGCAAGATCTAGTTAGCAAAGGTTTAATTGAAGAGAGTGAAATTGAAACATCAAAAATGACAGCCTTGCTATGCAATTAGAATTTAAAAAAGTTGGAAATGCAACATGAGCTAGCATTAAAACAGTTAGAGAGGGAAGAACATGAAAGGTTGAAAAAGTTAGAATTAGAAAAACAAAGAGAAGAGAGAGAGAAGAACATTAAAGGTTAGAAAGAGCAAGACTAGAAAAAGAAAAAGAAATTGAGTTAAACTGGAGTTAGAAAGACTTAAACCAGAACATAGTCTACGTGCTGCCCCAACTCACAATTTTGATGTTACTTAACATATAAGACTTGTCCCACCTTTTCAAGAAAATGAGGTAGATAAATATTTCTTACACTTTGAGAAGGTAGCTGAAAATTTAAAATGGCCTAAGGAAAATTGGACTATGCTGTTACAAAGTGTATTGACTGGCAAAGCCAGAGAAATTTATAAAGAGCTTTCAGTAGAAGCTGCTGCTGACTATGACCCGGTAAAACGGTTAATCCTAAAAGGTTATGAGTTAGTTCCGGAGGCTTACCGCCAGAAATTCAGAAATTGGGAAAAGCGCAAAAATCAGACCTACGTCGAATTTGCTAGGACAAAAAGAGCAGTTGTTTGATCGCTGGTGTAGTTCTAAAAATATAATGAAAGATTATGACAATTTGCACAAGTTGGTTTTGCTTGAAGAATTTAAGCGCTGCACTAACGCAGATGTTAAAACTTTCCTTGATGAGAAAAGTCCTGAATTCCTTGACATTGCTGCTCAATTAACTGATGTTTATTCATTAACACACAAAATGTCCTTTACTAGCAAATCAAACCAGTCATTCACAAACAAGAATGTAAATTAGTATGGTCAAAAGAAGTTTAAAGCGCAGTCACCCAGTAATAGTAGTCCTGATAGTTCAGCAAAGTCCATTGCTACTTCTCAGTCCACGTCCACTGTGTCTAAGTCCAACCAAAGTCAGTCATTTTCAAAGAAAATCTGTAATTACTGCCAGAAGGAAGGTCATCATATTTCTGACAGCTGGAAACTTGCGAATAAACCAAATAGCAAACCTTCTGGTTTTGTTTCAAAATCTAGGCATAGCATAGCAGGATCTTTTCATGTAAATAAGGGATACAGCTTCTTTACTGACTCTAATCAAGAGTTTGATGCTACGGAGGCCCAAGTGCCTCCTGAATCCCAAGAAGAATCCGTAGCTTGCGGGTAAAAACCTCAGTTGATTCCTGCGAGGAATTTAATAAGCCTAAGTCCTTTGAAGACTCCTGCGAGTAGTATTCTCTAAATAGGTCTAAGTCCTTTTATCACTCTTGCGAGAGTATTTCAAATGAGGCCAGGTCCTCTTATGACAAACAGAAGTTTGTTTATGCTGAGAAAAATTCCTCTGTTGACTCCCATGAGGAGTTTGATGATAAAAAGGATGTAGATTCCTTAGATGACTCTGAAACAGAGTTTATGACTGACACCTTCAATGTCAGTTCTTTGTTTGAGGAGGTTGAGGTAGTAGATTCCTCTCTTGACTCTGAAATGGAGTTATTTGAGCCATTCATACATGATCGTTTTGTATTAATTTCAAGTGATTTTTCAGATTGTATCCCTATTAGAATTTTGAGGGACACTGGTTCAGGCCAGTCTCTCATGTTAGCAAACACTTTGCCATTTTCTATTAGGTCCTTTACTGGTGCACATGTAAATGGTGTGTTTTCAGACGAGCACACTTCAGTTCCGCTTCACAGTATACATTTAAAGTCAGATTTGATTTCTTGGAATATTACTGTGAGCATAAGAACTACTTTACCCTTTAAGGAAATTCATTTGCTACTAGGCAATGATGTTGCAGGTGACAAAGTACAGCCTGTACCAATAGTGACAGAAAAGCCGTCACTTGATCAGGACACTGATCCGGAAAGTCAGGAAATGACTGTTTTGTATCCTTCATGTGCTGTAACTAGATCTATGGCCAAGAAAAAACACACACGAGGATAATGGTCCATATAATAACACCCTGGGAGTCACTAGTGACTCGTCTAAAGACTCGCCCGTACAGGATACAGCATTTTCAAGGTCAGAACTTATCGCGGAATAGGAAATGGGCCATGAAATTTCATGTTTGTTTCCCAGAGCAGTTTCTAAAGATGAACTGTCACAGAACCCAGTTTGTTTCTATGTTAAAAATGGAGTGCTTATGCGTAAATGGCGACCACCTGATGTATGCGCTGACGATGAGTGGGCCATTAAACATCAAATAGTAATGCCAAAAATGTTATCACAGTGAAATTCAAAGCATGGCACATGAGGCTCCTTTGTCTGGCCATTTAGGTATAATAAAACTTATTAGAAAGTTAGTGAAGACTTCCATTGGACTAACCTCAGGAAAGATGTTGTACAATATTGTTAATCATGCCATACATGGCAGATGGTAGGCAAGCCCAATCAGAATCCTCCTAAGGCCCCACTTAGGCCTATTCCTGCTTTCGAGGAACCATTCAGTAGGATTATTTTTTATTGTGTTGGACCACTTCCCAAAACAAAATCTGGACATGAATACTTGCTGACAATTTTGTGCGCATTTACCAGGTTCCCTGAGGCAATACCATTGCGCAACATTAATGCCAAAAGTGTTGTCAAAGCTCTGACGAAGTTTTTTACAACTTTTGGATTATCAAAATCAGTCCAGTCTGACCAAGGGTCTAATTTTATTTCTGGCTTATTCCAACAAGTTATATGCTTGAGCTAGGTATAAAACAGTACAGCCCTTCGCCATACCATCCTGAAAGTCAGGGCGCACTCGAGCGTTTTCACCAGACATTAAAAAAACATGATCAGGACTTATTGCTAAGACACACAGAAAGACTGGGATAAAGGAATCCACCTATTGCTGTTTGCTATCAGAGAATCTTTTCAAGAGTCCTTGGGTTTCAGTCCCTTTGAAATAATTTTCGGACATAGACCGCGAACTGAACGTCCATTGGAACTGCTTTAAGAAAATCTCTTGTGTGAAAATCCAAATTCTCTTAGTTTACTGCAGTATATCTCAGACTTTCGCACTAAACCACACATTGCTTGTGAGATTGCAAAGTCAAATCTAAAATCTGCACTAAGTAAAATGAAAATTAAGTATAACAAACACACTGTAAGTAGGACGTTTGAGCCTGGTGAAAAGGTCCTTGCTTTACTTCCCTTCCCTGGCAGACTTCTGCAAGCTAGGTATTTTGGTCCTTACATTGTTGACAAGATGAGTTAAAGTCGATACTAATTGTAAGTATGATGTAGACTTTCAGTGTGGGACAGTACCATTAAAAAACTCAGACGCGCTTAACAACCTGGATGCCAAACTTTCACACCTTACCGCACAACAACAACAAGACCTCAAGAACCTGCTGCGGAATTATGAACATTTGTTTAGTGACATTCCAACGCGAACTAACATATTGTGCCATGACGTCGATGTTGGCGAGGCAGGCGCAGTCAAGCAGCATCCTTTTGGACTGAATCCAGAAAAGCAAGGGTATCTACGGGATGAGATTCAGTATGTGCTGGACAATGATTTTATTGAACCTAGTAACAGTAACTGGGGTTCACCATGTATTCTTGTGCCGGGACCTGATGGAAGTTGTCGTATATGGATTATCGAAAACTGAACTCTGTAACCAAAACTGACACGATCTAGATACCGAGGATCGATGATTGTATTGATAGAGTCGGTAGCTCCAGATATGTTTCAAAGTTTGATTTGCTAAAAGGATTCTGGCAAGTTAGGCTGACAGAACGAGGGAAAGAAGTGTCCGCATTTGTGACGCCGCAAGGTCTGTACCAGTATAAAGTTATGCCGTTTGGCATGAAGAACTCGCCAGCCACGTTCCAGCGCCTCATCCATATGGTTGACAAGGATATTCAGGGCTGCAACGCATAAATTGATGACCTCACCTTGTACAGCGACACCTCGGAGAAACATCTGCAAATTCTTCGCGACCTCTTCGAAAGACTCAGTGAAGCACGTCTGACCGTCAACTTAGTTAAATCAGAGTTTTGTCATGCACAAGTAACATTTTTGGGTCATATTGTAGGGCAGGGTCAGGTAAAACCTGTTGATGCTAAGAAAAGTGCTATTTCTGCATTTCCTAGACTAGAAAAAAAAAGCAAATAATACGTTTTCTTGGTATGGTTGGATACTACAGAAAGTTTTGTTCAAATTTTTCTGCTGTAGCTGAACCTTTGACTAACTTGTTAAGGAAGAAACAAAAGTTTGTATGGAATGTTCAGTGTGAAAATGCATTTAAGAATTTGAAAGCAATTCTGCAAAGTTCACCAGTTTTAGCAGCTCCAGACTTTTCTGTACCTTTTACGTTAGCTGTAGATGTTAGTGATACTGCTGCTGGTGCTGTGTTGTTACAGGAAAGCAATGATAGCATAGATCATCCAATTTATAATTTTTCAAGAAAGTTTAATGCAAACCAGAAAAACTACTCCACTATCGAAAAAGAATGTTTGGCTTTGCAATATTTTGAAGTTTATGTTACTTCATCAGTCAAGTCTATCATAACATTGTCTTCAGTGATCACAATCACCTCAATTCATGAACAAGTGAAATGTAAAATCAAAGATTGTTGAGATGGAGTTTGTTCTTACAAGATTACAACCTCGAAATCAAACACATTAAAGGGAAAGATAGTGTACTTGCTGATTGTTTTTATCGAAATGTTTATGAAATGTTGTAAACGAGATGTTTATGTAATGTTGTAAATAAGATGATTTTTAGATGTTGTAAAAATTTAGTGATATTGACCGAGAAAAACCTTTTTTCTTACAGGAGAGGGAGTGTTACAGAATCCCCTTTTATTGTGTGACACGGGCGTAACTCGTGATGTAGCGCCCGTGTCTGGCCGCGTGTTGCACTCTCATTTTAATCCGTACTGGTTGAACTCTCGTTGTCATGCTAGCTTTGGGCTTTTCTCGCCTGGCCGAGCCGGGGCGAGCTCACGTGTGAAACCTAATATGTTGAGACACGACGTTCGTTTTTCTAGTATGTTCTTTGAACGTGTACACCGTGTTAGATTCTTTAGATGGTTCGAGAAATGGAAAATGCTCGGCTTGAGGTGAAAAGTTATATAAAGAGGCTGTGTTTTAGAGCCGAGAGAGACGTGTGTATGTCAGTGGGACCTATCCGATTATCCAGTAATTTTAGAGATTCTACTATTACTAACTCTATACAATTTAATTCTGCCTGCATGAAGTTGACTTTCTGGATTGTTACAAGAGCTTTACATTGGACTGTTATTCTCCGAGATAATTCGTGAGAACTGTTCGCCAGGTTTATACATTTTAAAGGACTTATTGCTGTGGCAGTGGTGGTATTCAGGTACTGTGCTCTTTGTTGCTTGCCGGAATCAAAGATTTCGGCAAGCATATTGGTCAGTTGCGTATGTCTGTTTGTTACTTGCCGGAAATCTTCGATTTTCGCAAGTATGTTGGTCAGTTCCGTATGTTTGTTTGTTACTTGCCGGAAATCTTCGATTTTCGCAAGTATGTTGGTCAGTTCCGTATGTTTGTTTGTTTGTTTGTCTGTCTGTCTGTTTGATTGTCGGTGCTCTACAGGCCACAATTCTGAAGCAATCGCCCTGAAACTTTTACAATAAGTGTAAAATCGAAAACCCTGGGTGCCTATTGTTTTTGGCCTTGAACGGTTCAAGGTCAAGGTCAGGGTCCCTGAAAAACCTTAAAACGGACTTTCCTTCATATCTTTGTAAAAAATAATCGTAGCGGCTTAATCTTTAGCTCATTTTATTCCTCATCATGTTACCTTTCCACATTCTAGCAAATATCTCTGATCATTCGTTACCATAGTAACGTATTTTTGGGAAGAAATGATAGAATTTGATATTTTCTTTCTAAATTTTTCATTTTTAAAGCTAGAGAGTTCTAGTTTTCTGCATCAGGTAGTATTTCATGAGCTGTTTATGATAGAATTGTTAATCCCGCAAAACCTCGCACTATTTCTCGTCAAACGAGAGTTTTCGAGATTTCATTAAATATATACCTGCAGGTTGCATTTTATTAACAATGGCTTTGAAATTAATGTATTTTGTGTTATTTATAAATATCTCGAAATTGTTTTTTCATTTTTTTAAAATAGCCACCAGGGGGCGTGGTACTGGTAACACTACAACTTATCATTTTTGCACAACATCTTAAAAAATATTAAGCATATAACAATTTCTTTTGTCGCATCTAAGACTAGGATCATTGGCTTATTCCTGGGTACATGTAGCTTTGTGCTGCCGTTACCATGGTAACCAAATTTTGGGGTAAAACTTGACAATCTGAAAATAATTAGTTTTTTGCTTCTATCTCTGTTGATATTTATACTACAAGGATCTAGTTTTCTGCATGAGGTAGCATTCCTTTGGCTCTAGTCCAGTCAATTGGAAGTCTCGTAGAATCTCGATCTGTTTTTCCGTCAAACGAGAAATTACGAGATTTCGCAGAAATGCTGATAACTCGATCACATTTTAGGTTAAAGAGTATACGGTTTCAGCCTCTGGTAGCCTTTCGGAAGCTTAACATGATAAAACTGCAAATCTCGCCAAATCTCGCATCATCTCCCGCCAAACGAGAATATTCGATATTTTGAACAAAATATTCAACAAATGTCTTTATCTCTTTCAATTTTATGCTAGAGATTTTATTTTTCTACTGTTCAACAATCATTTGATTAGTGTTAAGTGATATAAGTGAATATCTCGTTATATCTCGCACCATTTGTCGTCAAACGAGAACAGTGGACCATTTAAACAAACGCCTATTATGCTGTCATTTTATACCCTACAGACATATAGTTTTTAACATTTGACAGGGTCTGACACTCTCATTCACATCATGTGATTTTATTGCAATTCTCGTCAAATCTTGCCTCGTTTTTCATCAAATGATGAAAATACATCCAATTGCCGTGAGCACAAGTGGCTTCAGGGTTGACCGGTAAGTGCCGGCAAGGCTATTACAGTTGCATGATGGCGTGCGCGGTCGTCCATGAATCTCACAAAGCAGCATTGAATAGAGGACAAAAGCCGCTAAATGTGGAGGGAACACACCTGTGATTTTTATTGTGTCCTTTTGTGCAGCCACTTGTGTTGCCAGGAACCACTGGCAAATCTTTGAAACCAGGGACGGATCCCCGATTTTGTAGTTGGGGGTGTCAAAATATGGGCTGATCCCTGGTTAAGCAGTTGGGGGCAGGAGTAAAATTTTAATTATACATCAAATATATATATTAAAATAAAATATCTGGAAATTTATTTTTTTCCTTTTAGAAAATAGCCCCCAGATGGCGCTGCAGGTTTCATCATTATTGTGCCATATCTCCAAAACTATAGACAGTGTCACAACAGTGATTGCAGCTTCTGAAACTATATTTAATGCGTTTAACCTCGTTGGGACTCTGTCGTATTCTGTGGGGGTTAAATTTTAATTATACATAAAATATATATAATAAAAATTAAAATATCGCGAAACTATTTTTTTTCCCCTTTCAGATGGCGCTGCAGCAATCATTATTGTGCAATATCTCCAAAACTATAGACAGTGTCACAACATTGATTGCAGCTTCTGAAACTAGATTTAAAGCGTTTAACCTCGTGGGGACTCTGTCGTATTCCGCGGGGGTTTAAGTTTAATTATACATAAAATATATATAATTAAAAATAAAATATCTCGAAACTATTTTTTTTCCTTTCAGATGGCGCTGCAGTAATCATTATTGTGCCATATCTCCAAAACTATAGACGGTGTCACAACATTGATTGCAGCTTCTGAACCTAGATTTAATGTGTTTTCCTCGTAGGGACATTGTCATATTCAGCAGAAGTTTAAATTTAATTATACATCAAATATTTATTATAAAAAAATAAAATATCTCGAAACTTACTTTTTGTCCTTTTAATAATAGCCGCCAGATGGCACTGCAGCAATCATTTTTTTGCCATATCTATAAAACTAGAGATAGTGTCACAACATTGATTGCAGCATCTGAAACTAGATTTAATGGGTTTATCCTCGTGAAGACTCTGTCATATTCTTCCGTTACCATGGGGGCCTAATATAGGTTACAATTAAATTCTTCTTTTTCCTGAAATTCAAAATATGAAGATTTATTCTAATTGACTGACGCTTATTTTATTCATGCTTTCCATTCTCCATGACAGGAGTACATTGCCTACACATGGAGTTATTTTCCGTCTGTCTGTCTACTCATTTGTGGCTATTGAAAATCAGCGAAATCACATAAAAATGTGCTTCCATTTTAACCATGATAGCGGTTGTTCATTTGATCAAATCCAAACGTTCCCTGTCTGCCTGCCTAGTAACTGTCCGTCTGTTTTGCTGTCTTATTTCCGGCCATTTCCGGAACTAGATTTAATGCCTTTAACCTCGTGGGGACTCTGTCGTATTCTGCGGGGGTTAAATTTTAATTATACATCAAATATATATAATAAAAAAATAAAATGTCTCGAAACTTATTTTTTGCCCTTTTAGAAATAGCCGCCAGATGGCGCTGCAGCAATCATCATTGTGCCATATCTCCAAAACTATTGACAGTGTTATACGTTCCCTGTCTGTCTGCCTAGTAACTGTCTGTCTGTTTCGCTGTCTTATTACCGGCCATTTCCGGCAAGTGTTCGACCTCTGGTCGTCTAGTTTGTTTGTCTGTCTGTCTGTTTGTTTGTCGGTGCTCTACAGGCCACAATTCTGAAGCAATCGCCCTGAAACTTATAGAAAAAGTGTAAAATCGAAAACCCTGGGTGCCTATTGTTTTTGGCCTTGAACGGTTCAAGGTCAAGGTCAGGGTCCCTGAAAAACCTTAAAACGGATTTTCTTTCATATCTTTGTAAAAAATAATCGTAGCGGCTTAATCTTTAGCTCATTTTATTCCTCATCATGTTACCTTTCCACATGCTAGCAAATATCTCTGATCATTCGTTACCATAGTAACGTATTTTTGGGAAGAAATGATAGAATTCGATATTTTCTTTCTAAATTTTTCATTTTTAAAGCTAGAGAGTTCTAGTTTTCTGCATCAGGTAGTATTTCATGAGCTGTTTATGATAGAATTGTTAATCCCGCAAAACCTCGCACTATTTCTCGTCAAACGAGAGTTTTCGAGATTTCATTAAATATGACCTGCAGGTTGCATTTTATTAACAATGGCTTTGAAATTAATGTATTTTGTGTTATTTATAAATATCTCGAAATTGTTTTTTCACTTTTTTAAAAAAGCCACCAGGGGGCGTGGTACTGGTAACACTACAACTTATCATTTTTGCACAACATCTTAAAAAATATTAAGCATATAACAATTTCTTTTGTCGCATCTAAGACTAGGATCATTGGCTTATTCCTGGGTACATGTAGCTTTGTGCTGCCGTTACCATGGTAACCAAATTTTGGGGTAAAACTTGACAATCTGAAAATAATTAGTTTTTTGCTTCTATCTCTGTTGATATTTATACTACAAGGATCTAGTTTTCTGCATGAGGTAGCATTCCTTTGGCTCTAGTCCAGTCAATTGGAAGTCTCGTAGAATCTCGATCTGTTTTTCCGTCAAACGAGAAATTACGAGATTTCGCAGAAATGCTGATAACTCGATCACATTTTAGGTTAAAGAGTATACGGTTTCAGCCTCTGGTAGCCTTTCGGAAGCTTAACATGATAAAACTGCAAATCTCGCCAAATCTCGCATCATCTCCCGCCAAACGAGAATATTCGATATTTTGAACAAAATATTCAACAAATGTCTTTATCTCTTTCAATTTTATGCTAGAGATTTTATTTTTCTACTGTTCAACAATCATTTGATTAGTGTTAAGTGATATAAGTGAATATCTCGTTATATCTCGCACCATTTGTCGTCAAACGAGAACAGTGGACCATTTAAACAAACGCCTATTATGCTGTCATTTTATACCCTACAGACATATAGTTTTTAACATTTGACAGGGTCTGACACTCTCATTCACATCATGTGATTTTATTGCAATTCTCGTCAAATCTTGCCTCGTTTTTCATCAAATGATGAAAATACATCCAATTGCCGTGAGCACAAGTGGCTTCAGGGTTGACCGGTAAGTGCCGGCAAGGCTATTACAGTTGCATGTTGGCGTGCGCGGTCGTCCATGAATCTCACAAAGCAGCATTGAATAGAGGACAAAAGCCGCTAAATGTGGAGGGAACACACCTGTGATTTTTATTGTGTCCTTTTGTGCAGCCACTTGTGTTGCCAGGAACCACTGGCAAATCTTTGAAACCAGGGACGGATCCCCGATTTTGTAGTTGGGGGTGTCAAAATATGGGCTGATCCCTGGTTAAGCAGTTGGGGGCAGGAGTAAAATTTTAATTATACATCAAATATATATATTAAAATAAAATATCTGGAAATTTATTTTTTTCCTTTTAGAAAATAGCCCCCAGATGGCGCTGCAGGTTTCATCATTATTGTGCCATATCTCCAAAACTATAGACAGTGTCACAACAGTGATTGCAGCTTCTGAAACTATATTTAATGCGTTTAACCTCGTTGGGACTCTGTCGTATTCTGTGGGGGTTAAATTTTAATTATACATAAAATATATATAATAAAAATTAAAATATCGCGAAACTATTTTTTTTCCCCTTTCAGATGGCGCTGCAGCAATCATTATTGTGCCATATCTCCAAAACTATAGACAGTGTCACAACATTGATTGCAGCTTCTGAAACTAGATTTAAAGCGTTTAACCTCGTGGGGACTCTGTCGTATTCCGCGGGGGTTTAAGTTTAATTATACATAAAATATATATAATTAAAAATAAAATATCTCGAAACTATTTTTTTTCCTTTCAGATGGCGCTGCAGTAATCATTATTGTGCCATATCTCCAAAACTATAGACGGTGTCACAACATTGATTGCAGCTTCTGAACCTAGATTTAATGTGTTTTCCTCGTAGGGACATTGTCATATTCAGCAGAAGTTTAAATTTAATTATACATCAAATATTTATTATAAAAAAATAAAATATCTCGAAACTTACTTTTTGTCCTTTTAATAATAGCCGCCAGATGGCACTGCAGCAATCATTTTTTTGCCATATCTATAAAACTAGAGATAGTGTCACAACATTGATTGCAGCATCTGAAACTAGATTTAATGGGTTTATCCTCGTGAAGACTCTGTCATATTCTTCCGTTACCATGGGGGCCTAATATAGGTTACAATTAAATTCTTCTTTTTCCTGAAATTCAAAATATGAAGATTTATTCTAATTGACTGACGCTTATTTTATTCATGCTTTCCATTCTCCATGACAGGAGTACATTGCCTACACATGGAGTTATTTTCCGTCTGTCTGTCTACTCATTTGTGGCTATTGAAAATCAGCGAAATCACATAAAAATGTGCTTCCATTTTAACCATGATAGCGGTTGTTCATTTGATCAAATCCAAACGTTCCCTGTCTGCCTGCCTAGTAACTGTCCGTCTGTTTTGCTGTCTTATTTCCGGCCATTTCCGGAACTAGATTTAATGCCTTTAACCTCGTGGGGACTCTGTCGTATTCTGCGGGGGTTAAATTTTAATTATACATCAAATATATATAATAAAAAAATAAAATGTCTCGAAACTTATTTTTTGCCCTTTTAGAAATAGCCGCCAGATGGCGCTGCAGCAATCATCATTGTGCCATATCTCCAAAACTATTGACAGTGTTATACGTTCCCTGTCTGTCTGCCTAGTAACTGTCTGTCTGTTTCGCTGTCTTATTACCGGCCATTTCCGGCAAGTGTTCGACCTCTGGTCGTCTAGTTTGTTTGTCTGTCTGTCTGTTTGTTTGTCGGTGCTCTACAGGCCACAATTCTGAAGCAATCGCCCTGAAACTTATAGAAAAAGTGTAAAATCGAAAACCCTGGGTGCCTATTGTTTTTGGCCTTGAACGGTTCAAGGTCAAGGTCAGGGTCCCTGAAAAACCTTAAAACGGATTTTCTTTCATATCTTTGTAAAAAATAATCGTAGCGGCTTAATCTTTAGCTCATTTTATTCCTCATCATGTTACCTTTCCACATGCTAGCAAATATCTCTGATCATTCGTTACCATAGTAACGTATTTTTGGGAAGAAATGATAGAATTCGATATTTTCTTTCTAAATTTTTCATTTTTAAAGCTAGAGAGTTCTAGTTTTCTGCATCAGGTAGTATTTCATGAGCTGTTTATGATAGAATTGTTAATCCCGCAAAACCTCGCACTATTTCTCGTCAAACGAGAGTTTTCGAGATTTCATTAAATATGACCTGCAGGTTGCATTTTATTAACAATGGCTTTGAAATTAATGTATTTTGTGTTATTTATAAATATCTCGAAATTGTTTTTTCACTTTTTTAAAAAAGCCACCAGGGGGCGTGGTACTGGTAACACTACAACTTATCATTTTTGCACAACATCTTAAAAAATATTAAGCATATAACAATTTCTTTTGTCGCATCTAAGACTAGGATCATTGGCTTATTCCTGGGTACATGTAGCTTTGTGCTGCCGTTACCATGGTAACCAAATTTTGGGGTAAAACTTGACAATCTGAAAATAATTAGTTTTTTTGCTTCTATCTCTGTTGATATTTATACTTCAAGGGTCTAGTTTTCTGCATGAGGTAGCATTCCTTTGGCTCCAATCCAGTCAATTGGAAGTCTCGTAGAATCTCGATCTGTTTTTCCGTCAAACGAGAAATTACGAGATTTCGCAGAAATGCTGATAACTCGATCACGTTTTAGGTTAAAGAGTATACGGTTTCAGCCTCTGGTAGCCTTTCGGAAGCTTAACATGATAAAACTGCAAATCTCGCCAAATCTCGCATCATCTACCGCCAAACGAGAATATTCGATATTTTGAACAAAATATTCAACAAATGTCTTTATCTCTTTCAATTTTATGCTAGAGATTTTATTTTTCTACTGTTCAACAATCATTTGATTAGTGTTAAGTGATATAAATGAATATCTCGTTATATCTCGCACCATTTGTCGTCAAACGAGAACAGTGGACCATTTAAACAAATGCCTATTATGCTGTCATTTTATACCCTACACACATATAGTTTTTAGCATTTGACAGCGTCTGACACTCTCATTCACATCATGTGATTTTATTGCAATTCTCGTCAAATCTTGCCTCGTTTTTCATCAAATGATGAAAATACATCCAATTGCCGTGAGCACAAGTGGCTTCAGGGTTGACCGGTAAGTGCCGGCAAGGCTATTACAGTTGCATGTTGGCGTGCGCGGTCGTCCATGAATCTCACAAAGCAGCATTGAATAGAGGACAAAAGCCGCTAAATGTGGAGGGAACACACCTGTGATTTTTATTGTGTCCCCTTGTGCGGCCACTTGTGTTGCCAGGAACCACTGGCAAATCTTTGAAACCAGGGACGGATCCCCGATTTTGTAGTTGGGGGTGTCAAAATATGGGCTGATCCCTGGTTAAGCAGTTGGGGGCAGGAGTAAAATTTTAATTATACATCAAATATATATATTAAAATAAAATATATGGAAATTTATTTTTTCCTTTTAGAAAATAGCCCCCAGATGGCGCTGCAGCAATCATTATTGTGCCATATCTCCAAAACTATAGACAGTGTCACAACATTGATTGCAGCTTCTGAAACTATATTTAATGCGTTTAACCTCGTTGGGACTCTGTCGTATTCTGTGGGGGTTAAATTTTAATTATACATAAAATATATATAATAAAAATTAAAATATCGCGAAACTTTTTTTTTTCCCTTTCAGATGGCGCTGCAGCAATCATTATTGTGCCATATCTCCAAAACTATAGACAGTGTCACAACATTGATTGCAGCTTCTGAAACTAGATTTAAAGCGTTTAACCTCGTGGGGACTGTCGTATTCCGCGGGGGTTAAAGTTTAATTATACATAAAATATATATAATTAAAAATAAAATATCTCGAAACTATTTTTTTTCCTTTCAGATGGCGCTGCAGTAATCATTATTGTGCCATATCTCCAAAACTATAGACGGTGTCACAACATTGATTGCAGCTTCTGAACCTAGATTTAATGCGTTTTCCTCGTGGGGACATTGTCATATTCAGCAGAAGTTTAAATTTAATTATACATCAAATATTTATTATAAAAAAATAAAATATCTCGAAACTTACTTTTTGTCCTTTTAATAATAGCCGCCAGATGGCACTGCAGCAATCATTTTTTTTGCCATATCTATAAAACTAGAGATAGTGTCACAACATTGATTGCAGCATCTGAAACTAGATTTAATGGGTTTATCCTCGTGAAGAGTCTGTCATATTCTTCCGTTACCATGGGGGCCTAATATAGGTTACAATTAAATTCTTCTTTTTCCTGAAATTCAAAATATGAAGATTTATTCTAATTGACTGACGCTTATTTTATTCATGCTTTCCATTCTCCATGACAGGAGTACATTGCCTACACATGGAGTTATTTTCCGTCTGTCTGTCTACTCATTTGTGGCTATTGAAAATCAGCGAAATCACATAAAAATGTACTTCCATTTAAACCATGATAGCGGTTGTTCATTTGATCAAATCCAAACGTTCCCTGTCTGCCTGACTAGTAACTGTCCGTCTGTTTTGCTGTCTTATTTCCGGCCATTTCCGGAACTAGATTTAATGCCTTTAACCTCGTGGGGACTCTGTCGTATTCTGCGGGGGTTAAATTTTAATTATACATCAAATATATATAATAAAAAAATAAAATGTCTCGAAACATTTTTTGCCCTTTCAGAAATAGCCGCCAGATGGCGCTGCAGCAATCATCATTGTGCCATATCTCCAAAACTATAGACAGTGTTATACGTTCCCTGTCTGTCTGCCTAGTAACTGTCTGTCTGTTTCGCTGTCTTATTACCGGCCATTTCCGGCATTTCGACCTCTGGTCGTCTAGTCTGTTTGTCTGTTTGTCTGTCTGTTTGTTTGTCTGCACTCTCCTGGCCACAATTTTGCCACAATCACCTTGAAACTTTCAGAGATGATGGAGAATTAAATTTCTAGGTGCCCTATTGTTTTTGGTCAAAATAGGTCAAAGGTCAAGGTCAAGGTCATCAAAACTTCTCAAAACAGTTTTTTCTTCATATCTTTGTGACTAATAGTCGTATCTACTTCAACAATAGCTCATTTTAATCGTCATTCCAAGGCCTGTCATCTGGTTTGTAGCTGACTCAAATTTACCGTAACCATGGTTACAAATTTTGGTGGAAAAGTCATGATATTCGAAATTAAGGGGCCTCATTTTTCTTACTTTGTCAGTTTTAAAGCTAGAGAGACCTAGTTTTTTGCATCAGGTAGCATTAAACTAGTACTACAAGATTTTATTACAAGTCTTGCAGTATCTCGTAAAATATCTCGTGAATAGAGATATTTCGAGATTTCATTCATCTTGCGCCAAAGGCCACATTATTGCAGGAATCTTTTTGAAACTGACATATCATAAGTCCTACACTAGTCTCTCGAAATTGTTTTTTCATATTTTGAATATGGCTGCTAGGGGGCGCTGTACACGACCCTCACACATATATCATTACATTGGCCATATCTCTAAAACCCAAAGCCTCAATTACATAAACTATAGCTTATTTTTTTCCTCTGAGTCTTCTCCATAAACTGATAATGTCATCTGGTCTCAATCTTGTGTCACCTTGTCAGTGTGTCTGTCTGTTTCTCAGTTGTCCTGAAATTCGCCTGCTTGCTGGTTGTTGCGTCTCACAATAGCATTCTACAGGCCACAGTTTTTAAAGAAGCATTTGAAAACTGATGCATATTATGTTTTACAGAAATATCTCAAAATGTATTTTTCATTTTCCGGATATGGCCGCTAGGGGGCGCTGAACTCGAACCTCTCCCAACATATCATGCTTTGGTAATATCTCCAAAACTTTAAACCTCAGTTACATAAACTGTAGTTTTTTTTTCTTCCTTTGAGTCTTCTCCATAACCTGGAGTAGTCATCTGGACTCAAACTTGAGTCACTTTGTCAGTGTGTCCGTCTGTTTGTCAGTTGTATTTAGATTCGCCTGCTTGCTGGTTCTTGCGTCTCACATATAGCATTCTATAGGCCACAGTTTTGACGGAATCCTTTTGAAACTATTACATCTTATGTCTTACACTAATATCTAGAAATACATTTTTCATTATCGGGATATGGCCACTAGTGGGCGCTGCACACGACCCTCACACACATACCATTGTATTGGCCATATCTCTACACCCAAAGCCTCAGTTACATAAACTATAGCTTATTTTCTTCCTTTGAATCTTCTCCATAATCTGATTAAGGCATCTGGTTTCAATCTTCTGTCACTTTGTCAGTGTGTCCATCTGTTTGTCCGTTATCCTCATAGTCGCCTGCTTGCTGGTTCTTACGCCTTACAAATAGCATTCTACAGGCCACAGCTTTGACGGAATCCTTTTGAAACTGGGACATCTCATGTCATACACTAATAATACAAAACGCATTTGTCGTCTTCGGAATATGTCCGCCAGAGGGCGCTACAATCGAGCCTCCCAAGTATATCATTAATTCTTCATACCTCCAAAACTAAAAATCTAAATTACATAGATTATAACTCATTTTCTTCCTTTGAATCTTCTCCATAACTAGGTTAAGTCATCTGGTGTCAATCTTGTCTCACAAAGTCAGTATGTCTGTCTGTTCGTCTTTTGTTGTCAGCTTTGTCTGCTTGCCTGTTCTTTTGTCTCATATGTCATTCTACGGGCCACATATTCTCAGCAATATCCCTGAGAGTCATTCCATTAATAGAAAACCGACAGTATGTTCTGTCTGTCTGTCTGTGTTTCACTTCCGATTTCCGGCAAGCGTTCGACCTATGGTCGTCTAGTTTGTTGCTTGCCGGAAATCTTCGATTTCGGCAAGCATCTTGCTCAGTTGCGTATGTCTGTTTGTCTGTCTGTTTGTCTGTCTGTTTGTTTGTCTGCACTCTCCTGGCCACAATTTTGCCACAATCACCTTAAAACTTTCAGAGATGATGGAGAATTAAATTTCTAGGTGCCCTATTGTTTTTGGTTAAAATAGGTCAAAGGTCAAGGTCAAGGTCGTCAAAAATTCTCAAAACGGTTTTTTCTTCATATCTTTGTGACTATTAGTCGTATCTACTTCAACAATAGCTCATTTTAATCGGCATTCCAAGGCCTGTCATTTGGTGTGTAGCTGGCTCAAATTTGCCGTAACCATGGTTACAAATTTTGGGGGAATAGTCATGAGATTCGAATATAAGGGGTCTTATTTTTCTAACTTTGTCAGTTTTAAAGCTAGTGTGATCTAGTTTTTTGCATCAGGTAGCATTTAACTACGAATTAACTGTGTGCGATTTAACTAAGAATCGCACACAAACACAGATACGCCCTCACATGCACAAATATATATATATATAATATATATATAATATATGTATAATTTATATATATATATATATATATATATATATATAGAGAGAGAGAGAGAGAGAGAGAGAGAGAGAGAGAGAGAGAGAGAGAGAGAGAGAGAAAGAATTCATATGTTTAAAAAAATACTGAAAAAAATTACTATTTTGCTTTTCATTACAAACAAACTGATTCTACTTAATCATTATAATTCTAAAAATTGTTTTATCTTTTATTACACACAGTCATTGAGTTATTTACATACCGTGGCGACAGCATGATACAGTCGACCTCGTCATTGTCACCGTCAAACGAAGCCGGGAATTATACGAAAATTGCGTGTGATCAAAGTGTTACCTAACATGATCAACTCTAGGGCTCATGATATAATACTTTATTATGAATTGTCTGAAAGTCATACGTCGGGGTGCATATGGTGAATTCCAAAGTGCGGTTGGGTTTGTCGGTGCACTAAAGGGCCAACATGTTCTGCAAGTGATCGTCCGAGTTTGCTTTCAGAATTTTACAATTTACATGCACTTGTTGGCGAAGGTACTTACACAAGCATATTGCTTTCTCTAAATGTATAGGATACGTGAGATATCCAAATATGCCAAACCAATAATATGCAGCCGCGTTCTGATTACCCTGCCGATCTGTGTGTCAGGCATGTGGCACGCGCCCTATTGTTGTTGATTGCGCAATAGGCTGTCCTCGCGGGGCAATAAACCTGAACGACTTCACGCCTCGCTATCTCGAGTTCACACCTAAGGTGTGATCTGTCACACCTCCGTCTCACCAGCGGGTTTGCCGCAAGTAAGTGGCCAAAATACACCCAAATATAAAACTAGAAAGATTTTTATGCGATCCTCGCTTTCATTTGATTCTAAGGTATACTCCTACACGGTATCAATTTTACACTACAGCGGGTCATGAACTTATTTCACGGTAAAGGACGAGAACCGTGGATATTTTCACGCTCCCAAAACCTTTCTTGCTTTCGAGTTATCAAGCACACTAATGAATTACAAATTTTACTATTTCATGACAAGAAACCAATTTATAAATGAACTACTACTTACCTGCGCAGAGTTTATTGATAAATTTAATTGATTTCTCACTGAAAATTGCTGATAAATTCATGACGAGTATACCCGTCATAGGCACTGGGGGAATCAGAAAATATGACGAGTATACTCGTCATAGGCAGCGAAAGTGTTAATAGAAAACCGACAATATGTTCTTTCTGTCCGTTTGTCACTTCCGATTTCCGGCAAGCGTTCGACCTATGGTCGTCTAGTTTATTTTACTGTGTGATTGTATTGATATGTTGACATGTCCGTTAATATATCATTAGGATATTTAAAACCTGCATACATTTAATAAGATTTTTCGATCAACTTAACTTTCATGTAAACATCGGTTAGTGCAATTTTTGAAATCTCAAATGCAAAATTCAAATGAAAAATTCTTTTATAAGGGTGGCAGGTCTGTTAAATGACCCTGTGAATTAATTCTTTTTTTTTTTTTTAGAAATGAAATTGTGCTGAAACGGTTAAACTTGTTAGTTGAATACTGTGCTGAAATTTAATATATGTTAATTTTAAGAATTTTACACAATGTCTCTTTCAATGCAAAGAAAAGGACAGTCGCGTGGTAAAACACTTTGCTCTCTCCACTGGCGACCCCGGTTCTATCTCAGTTGGAAAGTGCTTTATAAGTTATTACAACTAGTAGTACAACCCATGTAAAATGATTTTTTTTTTATAATTTTTATTTCAGACTGAATGCTTCTACGACAGATAACATACAAAAGTGAGGAGAAGCTCACATCTGTCAGGTGTTTAAATATTCTGACTTTGCTTCCAAGAAGACAGAATCAGTATATATATTTAGAGGTCCATAAATTAACTGTGTCATCAGAGGATAGACTTAGGCCTGTTGGTATCACTTTCTATTGAATGAAAATGAGGTTATCCATACGATAAACACGTGCAGTATTTTATTAGAAAGAAATCATAACCTGTCGCTAATGAATTAGGGTGAATTTCTTTGTTTCTGGCAAGATTTCAATATTATGACACTGAGTCATCAACAGGGCTCAAACCGTGAACCCTCAACTCTAACTGCGAGGTTCAACGCTAACCACAAGGCTAAGCCCCATCCCTGTATATGCTACGTTTGACACATGACCGAATCAGCACACTTGTAGATACCTGTGCAGTAAGTAGGTTGTTGTCGATACCTCTTGCACTTTACATGCTCCTTTGGTAATGTGGTAGTGGATCCTTAATAATAAGCGTACCGGTACATTTTTTTGCATTTCCTGTCTTAAAATTATTAATTTTCTTACAAAATGCACATTTTTTATAAATGTAGTACTTACACGTTTTTTTAGAAAAAAAAAGAAATATTAAGAATATTTATTTGAAAATAAAGAAAAGTTACCCTGTGCAGAAGCTGCAAACTTGTAGATCGCTCTGAGCCTTGCACATAAGAACTGATAATAACCGATAGTTAGTCAGTTGGAATTGCGTGTGTTTTTTTCCAGAAGAAAGCGCTCTTCCTGCTAAATCTAAAAGAAATATTCCGGCATAGGTTATAAAACATATGCCGGCAATATTATATGTTCCGATTATACTAGCGAGGTTTACATGAAATTTAAGTTGATAATTTGATCGTAAAATCTTATTAAATGTATGCAGGTTTAAGTTATTCTAGTGATATGTTTACGGACAAATAAAGTTCCTAAATGTATTCTAGATTTTGACATATAAGTTTCTTGCACGCATCACCTCTTCAAAGCAAGTACATTTGTTTGCATGCAAATAAAGAGAAATTAAAAAAGAAATAAGAAATATTGCAATAAAAAACTGTTCTGCTATTCAGGCATCAAATGCATGACAAAACAGACAATCCTAGCCTAGCAAATGACACTTTCATCTGATTGCAATCATTATTACTGTGCAGAACTCAAATATTTTTTTGCTGTTTACTGAGCCATTTTAATGCCAACAAACTAGAATTCATTCACAAAGTCAACATACAAACTTGAATCCTTATAAATGAATTTTTCGACCCCAAAAACATAGAAATATAAAGTGCAACTGCAATGCATTCTAGGACAGCTATAACCGGATTTATTGATATTTTATAATCCGGCGGCCATCTTGGCCGCCATCTTGGATTTTAACCAAGATAGGGTGAATTCCGCTTGGCTCTATATCTGAAAATATGGAGTATGGTTTGGAAAACTATAATGCTTAGTTTCATGCTTCTTTAATTTTGTTGCACAATTCTTCTCATAAAATGAGAAGTAATGAACGGCTTGGAGTTTAGACCCCTATATAAGTAATCAATATTAATACTCGGTATTTATTTTCAGTTGGTATGGTTTAGTCTGAGATTCAGAACGAAAAGTAAAATGTTCATGTGGCCAGGCATTACCAACCCACTGTGTGAAGGCTGGAGCTTGGCATCCAGGATCATGAAAGATCCACTTTTCCAATGTTTCGCCTTCTCGCGCGAGTCATCTGACTTAACGCCTGTTGTTTCGTTGTCGTCAGTCAGGTGACCGATATCTCTGACGATCACACTTGACACTGGGACATTCTTTATTTTCCTTTTTCATTTATCATCTGTCTCTGAGTCCATTAGAGCTGGTCTTATTACAGGACAGAGAGGCATTAACGAAAAAGGGGTTGATAAAGGGAAAAAAATATAGCTGGTGTTGACATGACGTGACTTATATGTTGGGGGGGAACTGCGTGATAACATGAACGGTGTCTGCTGAATCTTTAGCCTCAGCTGTGAGGACCAATCACTGACACCGCTCAACCTCTCTCCCACGCACACGTTATAAATTTCACCGTCTCACGGCCATCAGCGTTTATGCACTTGTCCCACAGTTCGTCTAAGGAAACCGGAAACATAAGCTCACTCTCTTTACAAAATAATAAAACGATATTAAAATTGATCACATACGTCCATGACACAGCAATGTAATATAATTATTAATTATCATATTGTTAATTGGTCCAATAAATATATATATTGTTACAGATGTCTCTTTTATTGTATGTGTATGTGCAGCGCTAGCATTGGCCGTTGCCATGACGGCATAGCTCGGTCCACGCGTGTTGTCTGACGTGTAAACAGCGGTCGTGCTACTCTAGGGTTTTCTCGCCTGGCCGAGCCGGGCCGGCCCATGTGTGAACTCTGTTATATAGAAACACAACGATGTTGTTCTGGATGTTTCCTGTAATGCGTGTGTACTGTGTATCATGTTAGGTTCTTTGGATAGTTCGGGAAATGGAGAGTTCTCGGCTTGAGGTGAAAGTTTTAAATAAGGGGCTGTGTTTTAGAGAGGAGAGAAATATTCCACAGAAGCGTGTAAGTCAGTTGTGGACCTTTTCAGATAAGTGCGGCAGTTACAGATTTTCTTCTAAATGTGTAACGAATTTTATATAGTCTTCAGTTTACCTTTCGGATCACTGACAGGATTTCACTTTGGATTACAGTATATTGATTTTGTGATTACATTGGACTGTTATTCTCTGAGAAGATTTGTGTGAATGGTTCATCCGTTTATACATTGTGACAGTGGTGGTATCCAGGTACTGTGCACTTTGTTTATTAAGCTGTGTGATTGTATTAATTTGCTGTTATACTGTTGTTGTACAGTGTAATTGTATTGATTTAGTGTATTGTAATGTTAGGGTTGTTTTAAGAATAAATTATAGTTATTTGTTAACAAAAAACCACTGACATTTTTATTCATTCCCCTAGAAATTTTACGCTGACTAGTGTCACAGAATCTGATTTTTTTTATCTCTATAACAATATTTTGGCTCGTCACGACTACATGATCTGTTGATATTAGGTTCCGTAACAGTATATATATATATATATATATATATATATATATATATATATATATATATATATATATATATATATAAATATTATTACAGATGTCTCTTTAATTGTGTGCAGCGGTCTTGCATGTGTCTATGTAGCGCTAGCAGTGTCAGTTTCCATGGGAGTCGCGCGGGCCGGGCCGGCCCACCCGTGGGGTCTGACGTGTAGAAACACAGCGCTCATGATGATCTGGAACTTTCTTGGCTGGTCGCGCTCTATGAGAGCGTGTCTTGTAATGATCTTTGGGCGTGTGTATTATGTATTGTTGGGTTCTTTCGATTGTTCATGAAAGAGAAGTTTCTAGAATTTTCGGATGAAAAGTTATAAATAGGGGATGTGTTTTAGAGCCGATGGGATTGAGAGAGAAATATTCCAACGGACACGGAAGAGTGTGAGTCAGTTTATAATTATTTGTTAACAGAAAAAACACTGACTTCTTTAAACATTCCTCTAGACATTTCACGCTGCCCAGTGTTACAGAATCTGATTTTTATTTATCTCCATAACGAAATTTATGCTCGTCAGGACTACGTGATCTGTTGATTGTTCCGTGAAATATATATATATATATATATATATATATATATATATATATATATATATGTGGATAAAAATGGATAAATCGAGAGTCAAATTATCATAAAAAAATAGTTACATAGAACGAAGCAAAGATAAAGATAACCGAGTGGCCCCTGGAGCCCAAGCCGTGACCACCTCCCCTTGCTTCGCTAATGTCGGTAATTTAAGCCGGCACTCAAATTTGTCAAGCTATAACCATTTACATATATATATATATATATATATATATATATCAGTATATAATTTACCACACACCAAACTGTTCCACACATCTTGGGTATTTTATTAGCGTTCTTGTGTGTTGGACTCATAAGTATTTGCACTTGAGGCGTTGCAGACGTGAAGCAAATGATCCAAAAATTGAAAGTTTGTGCACAATCCTGACATATACCCATGTCCTCATTCAGACTTTGAAGAATATTGGCACAACAAGTTTGTCAGAACCATGTCAGACATGTTGGTGCTTTGTCCATGGTATGTCCCCTTTTCCAATAAATCAAGACACAACGGATAGCTATTCTCCGCAAATGCAGAGTCAATGGACTATATTTGCATCTATATTGTACTTGGTAAAAACGTGTCACTTGGTAAATTTGGGGTTGTTATCTACATTTTGTTAAATTTCAGGTTTCTTTTTAACCTTTACTTTTTAAAAATTAAACATATGTGCATGACCTCCAGATACATTATCTCATCATGCAAAATTTGAATATAATTAGATGAACAAGTTCTTCTGAATCGTCACATAAAACTCATGAAAATGATTTTTGAAAGGTTTTGGCGTCACTATGCCTGTTAACTAGGTTTTGTTCTCGGTATGGTTACCAGATTGTTAGCTTGCCATCTTTTGCTGATGTATAAACTGGGTATAATCAACTTGTTAACTTCTATACTCATCTGATATATTAGGATCTCAGGACTTTCTCTTAGGTTTAGATTAATATTTTTTTTTTTAATTTTTCCCCCCATAATTTTACCAAAATGCTGCCTTTTGGCCATGGCTGATTGTTTATTCTTGTCGCCAGTTTGATATTTTTTATTTATTTTTTATTTATCATTTATTGTTATTATTATTATTATTATTATTATTATTATTAATATTATTATTATTTTCTTGTTGTTAGTGTAAATATGAATATGTATGGGAATGATAAAATCATGAAATTTACATGTCATTCATTGCAGGATTGTGCTTTTATAATCCTTTTATTGTTGTCAGATCATTTCTTGAAACCTCCTGGGTGGGTTCATCCTGAATACTTTTGTCGTGTTAATTAGGCCTTATCTGATTGTTATTTTCTAACTCATTTTATCATCTAATGTCTTAAGACTCCCTCTAAAGTGTGTAAGCTACATATCATAACACATCCAACAAAAGCAAACACACCTACGCGGATATTCGAGTCAACAGGCCGGAGTTTCCATAGTTACAAACAGTAATGTAAGAATCGAGTCCGGAATTAGACTCGAGTCTACTGTTTATAAGGACTCGGACTCACACTCAAACTATAGGGTCCTGTACTCGGATTCACACTCGAAATAAAGGGTCCTGTACTCGGACTCACACTTGAACTATAGGGTCCTGGACTCGGACTCACACTTGGACTATAGGGTCCTGGACATGGACTCACACTCGAACTATAGGGTCCTGGACTCGGACTCACACTCGAACTATAGGGTCCTGGACACGGACTCACACTTGAACTATAGGGTCCTGGACTCGGACTCATACTTGGACTATAGGGTCCTGGACATGGACTCACACTCGAACTATAGGGTCCAGGACTCGGACTCACACTCGAACTATAGGGTCCTGGACTCGGATTCACACTCGAACTATAGGGTCCTGTACTCGGACTCACACTTGTACTATAGGGTCTTGGACTCGGACTCACACTTGAACTATAGGGTCCTGGACTCGGACTCACACTCGAAGTATAGGGTCCTGGACTCGGACTCACACTTGAACAATAGGGTCCTGGACTCGGACTCACACTTGGACTAAGGGTCCAGGACCCTATAGTCCAAGTATGAGTCAGAGTCCAGGACTTTATAAATTTATAAAGTTACAAACAGTAATGTAAGAATCGAGTCCGGAATTAGACTTGAGTCTACTGTTTATAAGGACTCGGACTCACACTCAAACTATAGGGTCCTGGACTCGGATTCACACTCGAACTAAAGGGTCCTGTACTCGTGTGAGTACGAGTCCAGTGTGAGTACGAGTCCTGGACTCGGACTCACACTCGAAGTATAGGGTCCTGGACTCGTACTCACACTTGAACTATAGGGTCCTGGACTCGGACTCACACTTGTACTATAGGGTCTTGGACTCGGACCCACACTTGAACTATAGGGTCCTGGACTCGGACTCACACTCGAACTATAGGGTCCTGTACTCGGACTCACACTTGTACTATAGGGTCTTGGACTCGGACTCACACTTGAACTATAGGGTCCTGGACTCGGACTCACACTTAAACTATAGGGTCCTGGACTCGGACTCACACTTGGACTAAGGGTCCAGGACCCTATAGTCCAAGTATGAGTCAGAGTCCAGGACTTTATAAATTTATAAAGTTACAAACAGTAATGTAAGAATCGAGTCCGGAATTAGACTTGAGTCTACTGTTTATAAGGACTCGGACTCACACTCAAACTATAGGGTCCTGGACTCGGATTCACACTCGAACTAAAGGGTCCTGTACTCGTGTGAGTACGAGTCCAGTGTAAGTACGAGTCCTGGACTCGGACTCACACTCGAAGTATAGGGTCCTGGACTCGTACTCACACTTGAACTATAGGGTCCTGGACTCGGAATCACACTTGGACTAAGGGTCCTGGACTCAGACTCACACTCGAAGTATAGGGTCCTGGACACGTACTCACACTTGAACTATAGGATCCTGGACTCGGACTCATACTTGGACTATAGGGTCCTGGGCTCGTACTCACACTTGGACTATAGGGTCCTGGACTCGTACTCACACTTGGACTATAGGGTCCTGCACTCGTACTCACACTTGGACTATAGGATCCTGGACTCGGACTCACACTTGGACTATAGGGTCCTGGACTCGGACTCACACTCGAAGTATAGGGTCCTGGACTCGGACTCACACTTGTACTATAGGGTCCTGGACTCGTACTCACACTTGGACTAAAGGGTTCTGGACTCGGACTCACACTTGGACTATAGGGTCCTGGACTAGGACTCACACTCGGACTATAGGGTCCTGGACTAGGACTCACACTTGAACTATAGGGTCCTTGACTCGTACTCACACTTGGACTATAGGGCCCTGGACTCGTACTAACACTTGGACTATAGGTCCTGGGCTCGTACTCACACTCGAAGTATAGGGTCCTGGACTCGGACTCACACTTGAACAATAGGGTCCTGGACTCGGACTCACACTTGGACTAAGGGTCCAGGACCCTATAGTCCAAGTATGAGTCAGAGTCCAGGACTTTATAAATTTATAAAGTTACAAACAGTAATGTAAGAATCGAGTCCGGAATTAGACTTGAGTCTACTGTTTATAAGGACTCGGACTCACACTCAAACTATAGGGTCCTGGACTCTGATTCACACTCGAACTAAAGGGTCCTGTACTCGTGTGAGTACGAGTCCAGTGTGAGTACGAGTCCTGGACTCGGACTCACACTCGAAGTATAGGGTCCTGGACTCGTACTCACATTTGAACTATAGGGTCCTGGACTCGGACTCACACTTGTACTATAGGGTCTTGGACTCGGACCCACACTTGAACTATAGGGTCCTGGACTCGGACTCACACTCGAACTATAGGGTCCTGTACTCGGACTCACACTTGTACTATAGGGTCTTGGACTCGGACTCACACTTGAACTATAGGGTCCTGGACTCGGACTCACACTTAAACTATAGGGTCCTGGACTCGGACTCACACTTGGACTAAGGGTCCAGGACCCTATAGTCCAAGTATGAGTCAGAGTCCAGGACTTTATAAATTTATAAAGTTACAAACAGTAATGTAAGAATCGAGTCCGGAATTAGACTTGAGTCTACTGTTTATTAGGACTCCGACTCACACTCAAACTATAGGGTCCTGGACTCGGATTCACACTCGAACTAAAGGGTCCTGTACTCGTGTGAGTACGAGTCCAGTGTAAGTACGAGTCCTGGACTCGGACTCACACTCGAAGTATAGGGTCCTGGACTCGTACTCACACTTGAACTATAGGGTCCTGGACTCGGAATCACACTTGGACTAAGGGTCCTGGACTCAGACTCACACTCGAAGTATAGGGTCCTGGGCTCGTACTCACACTTGGACTATAGGGTCCTGGACTCGTACTCACACTTGGACTATAGGGTCCTGCACTCGTACTCACACTTGGACTATAGGATCCTGGACTCGGACTCACTCTTGGACTATAGGGTCCTGGACTCGGACTCACACTCGAAGTATAGGGTCCTGGACTCGGACTCACACTTGTACTATAGGGTCCTGGACTCGTACTCACACTTGGACTAAAGGGTTCTGGACTCGGACTCTCACTTGGACTATAAAGTCCTGGAATCGGAAACACACTTGGACTATAGGGTCCTGGACTCTGACTCATACTTATACTAAAGGGTCCTGGACTCGTACTCACACTTGGACTATAGGTCCTGGACTCTGACTCACACTTGGACTATAGGGTCCTGGACTAGGACTCACACTTGGACTATAGGGTCCTGGACTCGTACTCACACTTGAACTATAGGGTCCTGGACTCGGAATCACACTTGGACTAAGGGTCCTGGACTCAGACTCACACTCGAAGTATAGGGTCCTGGACACGTACTCACACTTGAACTATAGGATCCTGGACTCGGACTCATACTTGGACTATAGGGTCCTGGGCTCGTACTCACACTTGGACTATAGGGTCCTGGACTCGTACTCACACTTGGACTATAGGGTCCTGCACTCGTACTCACACTTGGACTATAGGATCCTGGACTCGGACTCACACTTGGACTATAGGGTCCTGGACTCGGACTCACACTCGAAGTATAGGGTCCTGGACTCGGACTCACACTTGTACTATAGGGTCCTGGACTCGTACTCACACTTGGACTAAAGGGTTCTGGACTCGGACTCACACTTGGACTATAGGGTCCTGGACTAGGACTCACACTCGGACTATAGGGTCCTGGACTAGGACTCACACTTGAACTATAGGGTCCTTGACTCGTACTCACACTTGGACTATAGGGCCCTGGACTCGTACTAACACTTGGACTATAGGTCCTGGGCTCGTACTCACACTCGAAGTATAGGGTCCTGGACTCGGACTCACACTTGAACAATAGGGTCCTGGACTCGGACTCACACTTGGACTAAGGGTCCAGGACCCTATAGTCCAAGTATGAGTCAGAGTCCAGGACTTTATAAATTTATAAAGTTACAAACAGTAATGTAAGAATCGAGTCCGGAATTAGACTTGAGTCTACTGTTTATAAGGACTCGGACTCACACTCAAACTATAGGGTCCTGGACTCTGATTCACACTCGAACTAAAGGGTCCTGTACTCGTGTGAGTACGAGTCCAGTGTGAGTACGAGTCCTGGACTCGGACTCACACTCGAAGTATAGGGTCCTGGACTCGTACTCACACTTGAACTATAGGGTCCTGGACTCGGACTCACACTTGTACTATAGGGTCTTGGACTCGGACCCACACTTGAACTATAGGGTCCTGGACTCGGACTCACACTCGAACTATAGGGTCCTGTACTCGGACTCACACTTGTACTATAGGGTCTTGGACTCGGACTCACACTTGAACTATAGGGTCCTGGACTCGGACTCACACTTAAACTATAGGGTCCTGGACTCGGACTCACACTTGGACTAAGGGTCCAGGACCCTATAGTCCAAGTATGAGTCAGAGTCCAGGACTTTATAAATTTATAAAGTTACAAACAGTAATGTAAGAATCGAGTCCGGAATTAGACTTGAGTCTACTGTTTATAAGGACTCCGACTCACACTCAAACTATAGGGTCCTGGACTCGGATTCACACTCGAACTAAAGGGTCCTGTACTCGTGTGAGTACGAGTCCAGTGTAAGTACGAGTCCTGGACTCGGACTCACACTCGAAGTATAGGGTCCTGGACTCGTACTCACACTTGAACTATAGGGTCCTGGACTCGGAATCACACTTGGACTAAGGGTCCTGGACTCAGACTCACACTCGAAGTATAGGGTCCTGGGCTCGTACTCACACTTGGACTATAGGGTCCTGGACTCGTACTCACACTTGGACTATAGGGTCCTGCACTCGTACTCACACTTGGACTATAGGATCCTGGACTCGGACTCACTCTTGGACTATAGGGTCCTGGACTCGGACTCACACTCGAAGTATAGGGTCCTGGACTCGGACTCACACTTGTACTATAGGGTCCTGGACTCGTACTCACACTTGGACTAAAGGGTTCTGGACTCAGACTCTCACTTGGACTATAAAGTCCTGGAATCGGAAACACACTTGGACTATAGGGTCCTGGACTCTGACTCATACTTATACTAAAGGGTCCTGGACTCGTACTCACACTTGGACTATAGGTCCTGGACTCTGACTCACACTTGGACTATAGGGTCCTGGACTAGGACTCACACTTGGACTATAGGGTCCTGGACTAGGACTCACACTTGAACTATAGGGTCCTTGACTCGTACTCACACTTGGACTATAGGGCCCTGGACTCGTACTAACACTTGGACTATAGGTCCTGGGCTCGTACTCACACTTGGACTATAGGGTCCTGTACTCGTACTCACACTTGGACTATAGGGTCCTGCACTCGTACTCACACTTGGACTATAGGATCCTGGTCTCGGACTCACACTTGGACTATAGGCTCCTGGACTCGGACTCACACTCGAAGTATAGGGTCCTGGACTCGGACTCACACTTGTACTATAGGGTCCTGGACTCGTACTCACACTTGGACTAAAGGGTTCTGGACTCGGACTCTCACTTGGACTATAAAGTCCTGGACTCGTACTCACACTTGGACTATAGGTCCTGGACTCTGACTCACACTTGGACTATAGGGTCCTGGACTAGGACTCACACTTGGACTATAGGGTCCTGGACTAGGACTCACACTTGAACTATAGGGTCCTTGACTCGTACTCACACTTGGACTATAGGGCCCTGGACTCGTACTCACACTTGGACAACAGGGTCCTGGACTCGGACTCTCACTTGGACTATAAAGTCCTGGACTCTGACTCACACCTGGACTATAGGGTCCTGGACTAGGACTCACACTTGGACTATAGGGCCCTGGACTCGGACTCACACTTGAACTATAGGGTCCTGGACTCTGACTCACACTTGGACTATCGGGTCCTGGACTCGGACTCACACTTGTAATATAGGGTCCTGGACTTGTACTCACACTTGGACTATAGGGTCCTGGACTCGGACTCACACTTGTACCATAGGGTCCTGGACTCGTACTCACATTTGGACTAAAGGGTCCTGGACTCGGACTTGCATCCCCTCGGACTCTGAGTATAAGATTCGAGAAATAAGTCTGAGCCCTCTCATGCAAGGAAAACACTGTCACATAATATAAGACTTAATGCATGTGCGTTATATTAACAAAAAACTAAAAGACTGTGTTTGTGTGTGTATATATATTATTGTTACGAAGACAAATAAATGAGGGGAAAATCCTGGACCGATCCCGTTTTCGAACCCAGGACGGTGCCGTACAAGTCTGGCGAACCAACCGCTTCACTAGCAAAGCAAGGCTCACTAGCGAGACAGTTCGGTCCGCTTTTATGTCACCCCGTAACACACCCCCTCTTAAGAGCGTTCTGCCATCAGAACAAGACTAATTATCCCAGAAGTCACACTTTGGTGAGCTTATTCCCTGGGCCACAAGGTTAATCGTCACTTTAGACGAGCCCCCTTTCTGTTACGAAGGCAAATTGTTGTGGGGAAAAATCCTGGGCCGATCCGGGAGTCGAACCCAGGTCGGTGGCGCACAAGTCCGGCGAACCAACCGCTTCTATGTCACCCCGTAACAATATATATATATATATATATATATATATATATATATATATAAATATATATATATATATATATATATATATATATATATATATATATATCAAGCTTTATTTCTGCACAAGAAGCTAAATGTAATTAAACATTTTAAGTATAAAACTTATGTAAACTAAAGTAAAATATACATGATAATCTCAATTTTTCATTTTAAATTTCTCTTAACAAGGAGATTAGTATTTGACCTGACTCGGACTTGAACTCGAATTCCAAATGAATCGGACTCGACGTAGTTGGAGCTGGAATCGAATCTCTACGACTCGGACTTGAACTCGGATGGTGTAACTCGCCTACATCACCGGACACAAGTAGTTAGCAATTGGAATATGTTCGTTCCCATGAAGAATTTGAATTAAATTTAATTGCCTGTGGCAGTCAAATGTTTGATCGCAGAGTAAATCCATGAGATTAATAAAACGTAATTCCTCGTAAAGACAAACGCATGCGCACGTAGAGCGCATTCAGATAGGTGCCGCCATCTGGTTGAATTAACAGAAAACTACTTTGAGGGACATTCAGTGGGTTAAGGTTTCGCTTTCTGGTAGGGGTAAAGCGATTGGCAACTACTGTCTGATGCAAATAAATCAGGGTAAAACAAAGCCTCGTAAAAAATAATCCAATGAAGCATTACGATAAATCATATAGTACTAGGAGAAGAGTATGTTTTATCTCACGCTTTGTACCATGAGGAGTATAGGTTTATCGGCATCAGGGAATATTCTGAATTTAAACAGTGTTAAACCCCATTTCAGTTAATTAGAAATCTTACAAGCACACAATTGTGTAAGGATCTCATGTTTGGCGGTTACCTTAATAGGTCGGAATTAACAGAAAAGCAGCATTCGCCCCGAGGAGGAATAAAGTTAACAAATGAAGTAGATCCAGGTTGTTGTGTCTCAAGAGCAAATAAAGTTAACAAATGAAGTCGGGCCAGGATGCAACCCGAGGACAAAAAAAAATAACAAATGAAGTCGGGCTAGGGTTCTTGCATCCCGAGGACAAAAAAAGTTAACAAATGAAGTAGGGGCAGGTTGTTGCATCCCCGGAGACAATTAAGGTTATCAAATGAGGTAGGGGCAGGTTGTTGCATCCCGAGGACAAGTAAGGTTATCAAATGAAGTAGGGACAGGTTGTTGCATCCCGAGGACAAGTAAGGTTATCAAATGAAGTAGGGGCAGGTTGTTGCATCCCGAGGACAAGTAAGGTTATCAAATGAAGTAGGGACAGGTTGTTGCATCCCGAGTACAAGTAAGGTTATCAATGAAGTAGGGGCAGGTTGTTGCATCCCGAGGACAAGTAAGGTTATTCAAATGGAGGGGCAGGTTGTTGCATCCCGAGGACAAGTAAGGTTATCAAATGAAGTAGGGGCAGGTTGTTGCATCCCCGAGGGACAAGTAAGGTTATCAAATGAAGTAGGGGCAGGTTGTTGCATCCCGAGGGACAAGTAAGGTTATCAAATGAAGTAGGGACAGGTTGTTGCATCCCGAGGACAAGTAAGGTTATCAAATGAAGTAAGGGCAGGTTCTTGCATCCCGAGGACAAGTAAGGTTATCAAATGAAGTAGGGACAGGTTGTTGCATCCCGAGGACAAGTAAGGTTATCAAATGAAGTAGGGGCAGGTTGTTGCATCCCGAGGGACAAGTAAGGTTATCAAATGAAGTAGGGGCAGGTTGTTGCATCCCGAGGGACAAGTAAGGTTATCAAATGAAGTAGGGGCAGGTTGTTGCATCCCGAGGGACAAGTAAGGTTATCAAATGAAGTAGGGACAGGTTGTTGCATCCCGAGGACAAGTAAGGTTATCAAATGAAGTAGGGGCAGGTTGTTGCATCCCGAGGGACAAGTAAGGTTATCAAATGAAGTAGGGGCAGGTTGTTGCATCCCGAGGACAAGTAAGGTTATCAAATGAAGTAAGGGCAGGTTGTTGCATCCCGAGGACAAGTAAGGTTATCAAATGAGGTAGGGACAGGTTGTTGCATCCCGAGGACAAGTAAGGTTATCAAATGAAGTAAAAGCAGGTTGTTGCATCCCGAGGACAAGTAAGGTTATAAAATGAAGTAGGGACAGGTTGTTGCATCCCGAGGACAAGTAAGGTTATCAAATGAAGTAGGGGCAGGTTGTTGCATCCCGAGGACAAGTGAGGTTATTCAAATGAAGGAGGGGCAGGTTGTTGCATCCCGAGGACAAGTAAGGTTATCAAATGAAGTAGGGGCAGGTTGTTGCATCCCCGAGGACAAGTAAGGTTATCAAATGAAGTAGCGGCAGGTTGTTGCATCCTGTGGGACAAGTAAGGTTATCAAATGAAGTAGGGGCAGGTTGTTGCATCCCGAGGGACAAGTAAGGTTATCAAATGAAGTAGGGGCAGGTTGTTGCATCCCCGAGGACAAGTAAGGTTATCAAATGAAGTAGGGGCAGGTTGTTGCATCCCTGAGGACAAGTAAGGTTATCAAATGAAGTAGTGGCAGGTTGTTGCAACCTGTCAAGTTCAGGTATTATTTGCTTTTATTAAGTTATAAATTCAAAAATATGAAGCTCAAACTGATTAATTAATATATACTATTTCTGAATAGTGAATATTTAAGGCACCACAACAGTTGTTCAATATGACTTGTAGACTGAATCGAATTAATATTATGGGTATATTTAAACATCACAAAAGTTTTCAATCTGACATGTACTCCTAAAAAATTGATATTATTGATATATTTTAGTAATTTTTTTTCTTACATGTATAATACATTTAAACACTGGCCCGTCAATTAGTATGTGAACAGTAAGTCTGGAAAATGTATCCTCTCAGTGTGATTGGTCAGGCCTTATGTGAACATTTGACATGCGACGTAATATATCAAGTCAGTTAGTCTGATCTAGTTCTTATAACATGGCAGGTAAATCTTGTGGGGTTTCTTAATTAATTATTGGGGGGGGGGGTTATAAATTTTGACTTCAATCTGTCATCACTGAACAGGATTACCTGTGGGCATCTCCCGATTAAACTTAATTGAATATATACACCATGTCCTAGATTTATTTCAGCTGAGGTACTGTTTGTCTTACTGTTTGATGTATCCTTTTTAAAAAGTGATGCCTCCCTGTAAAATTGAATTATAAGGCTCCAAATAAAGTTTTGTAACCCTCAGATTCCATTTTATCCATAGCAAGTGCATTTCCACACTCCATCTGGCGGAGAAGTTGGTCCTCTAGCCAAAATGTAATAGTCTGCTTATTTTTATTTATCGATATTTTAATATTCATATTAACAAGATACTCTGCACTTGTTAAATTAAGGCTTTGAAAAAATTATGACCTGGATTTTTTTATATTTCATTTCGGAAAATACATCCGGAATAATCGACTATTTTCACAGAGTCCGTACATTGGTCTGTCACATTTAACCATGCTGGATCACGGTAACCTGTTTCTGCATTAGGAAAACATACATCTTAGGCAGATCCCACAGATAGGCAATGAAGCGATTTTTCATATGAGTGGTTACTCATTTGGGTAAAGACAAAATTTAATATGACTGTGCAAATGAGTAAAGTAAAAATTAATCGATAATTAGCCAATTAATGTCATCAAATTAAATGACTTTCCCTAGATGGGACTTTTTGGGACTTGTGATATGTTATTCACCAGAACTTTGTGGTCATCATACAACAAAAATCTTTTCTGTTGCAATTTGTTCCGGGTTCAATCCTATTTTCACTAGACTCTATGTTCCATAAAATATATCATAAAATACGGATTGGAACTCCATACTCACAGCTGTTCCTGGCAGCAGGAACTCGCAAGTCTGAAGCCTGTCGGAATTCCTTATTTTATTATAACAATAAAAATAACGAGGAAATCAACACCTTTTTCTGTCAAAATGTGAGATAAAGCTTGTCCTGCCAGTAAATGTCACATATATATATTCCCATACGTAAAATTAAAACAGATTTAAGGCAAAAAAGGTAGGGTGTCTCATGCACCGCGCGTCAATCTTAACCCCCCGCATCATAAATTTTTATTTTGATTTTCAATAGAAAGTTACCAAGTTTGAACTGCAGCCGCTTGGATATTTCTTTCTAGAAGATAAAATAATTCAATTTTGATAAGATTTCCTTTTAAATATAGTGCTTCTACCTGTTTAGCAAAGCAATTTTGTTATTATTATGCTTTTCCCTTATCATATGACATTTTTAAGGAAACATACAAAAAAAGGTAATAAAAAAATCGCCCTCGCGCACTGATTTCTGAAAAAGTGCCTGAGAACCCAACCCTTTTTTTTTGCCTAATGGGGTCTAGCTTAACACAGAAAAGTACTGGACAGTCGAGGGGTGAAACGCTCTGCTCTCTTCGATGGCGATCCGGGTTCGATCCCCGTGTGGCCATGAAAGTGGGTTGTAGTTGACTGTCCAAGGTTTGTGGTTTTCTCTGGGTTCTCCGGCTTCCTCCAACCCTACAATGTTATAAATTGACTGTAATTTTACACAACAATTTTATGGCAGCACGGGTGCCAGTACAATGTTCTGTAAAATTACAGTGGCATGTAATTTGCAATGTTGTGTAATTGTATATGCATTGTTGTGTAAATTAATGTGCAATGTTGTGTAATATAAATCGCAATGTTGTGTAATATAAATCGCAATGTTGTGAAAATTATTGTGCAATTAATGTTGTGTAATTTTATATGCATTGTCGTGTTAATCAATGAGCAATGTTGTGTTATTTTATATGCATTGTTGTGTAAATGAATGTACGATGTTGTGTAATTTAATATGCATTGATGTGTAAATTAATGTGAAATGTTGTGTTATTTTATATACATTGTTCTGTAGTCTAACATACAATGATGTTTAAATATGGACAGGGAGGGTCAGTTGGAGATTATTGCTGCAATCTTCCATTAAATGGCATATATTTTCTTGTTGATGTTGATGCTGGAAAGCTGTGAAGCTGCGGGGAAAGTTGATTAAGCGTGAAAACAAGAAAAAAACCAATGTAAATAAAAACAATTTATTTCATTTATGAAATTTTCATTCAATCAATGTTTCAATTACACTTTGTTAAATATAGTCAGGCTTTAAGCCTTTAAGAAAATACTGGAACATGTCAAAGCAATTTAACCCATGACTTCGTCAGAAAATAATTTAATACTAAATCAAATTCTGGAACCCGAATGAAATATTTTAATTTACTTTTCGATTTATCAGAAAAAAAACATAATATATCAATAAAACCAATAAAAGCAAATTAGTATATACTTATATGCAACATAAACATAATTTCAATTAACATAATTTATAAGATTTAATTTCACACAGGTCAGCACAATGTGGGCCTTGCAGATATATGTTGAGTCCAGGGAGATCCTTCTGGGTCCATTTAAACTTGCCATTTATTCTTGTAATCTTTCAAATGGTTCCATGCTTGCTGCACCTTTTTGTTCATGGCAGGAATACGTTTTTTGTCCCTTTTTCAATTTTGCTTCCTCTTCCAGGATTTATCCCCGCAAAAAGCCTGAAAATATATGTTAAAATAATTATACATATCAAGAGTATCTACGTGGTCAGAAAACTGGCGTTAGTGACACCGCTTTGTCCCCAGCTTGTCCCGGGTATAAATCAGATATGACCAACAGGAAAGAGCTAAAATGTTTATATACTGGTATCCTCCAGCTCCAGTGAGGGCAAATATATGAATCGAGGCCATATATATAACTGACCTTTCAACCTGTAGATACAATTATTTCAACACCTTTTCCTAAGGGGCAATAGTATTAATGATTTTACAAGATGAGACATTCATACTGAAGGTTTATATATATATATATATATATATATATATATATATATATATATATATATATACAGAAAGGGATTGATTGCCATTTCATGATCAAAGTGCTCGATACATAAAGTAGAGCTGCTATAAGTTTATAAAAATGCATCAATGTCACTACCCGCAGGTTTCGTGCGCACTGCGTGGCACTCATCAGGTGACTGAATGGGGTTGGTTTGTGTTTGTTCATGTATGGGTGCGTGTGCGAGATTATTTACGGTTGGCTGGTTTTTGCTGTATGATGCCTGCAAGTGTTAAGTAATTCACTTCGTTTATTAAGGAGTGGCGTTCTTTTGTAAGTCATAATTTGTAGCTTTTCTTGTTCGCATAGGTTACACCTGTTATTAGTGGCTATGCGAACCACAAGAAGTCGTTTAAATACGAGAAATATGAAACAGAAACAGAACTATCAAAGTATATTTGGAAACTGAAACGCCAAGGCACCTCACACAGTATCACATGGTCTATTATAGCTAAGCCAACTACAACAACAATGAATAACAGGTGTAACCTATGCGAACAAGAAAAGCTTCAAATTATGACTTACAAAAGAACGCCACTCCTTAATAAACGAAGTGAATTACTTAACACTTGCAGGCATCATACAGCAAAAACCAGCCAACCGTAAATAATCTCGCACACGCACCCATACATGAACAAACACAAACCAGCCCCATTCAGTCACCTGATGAGTGCCACGCAGTGCGCACGAAACCTGCGGGTAGTGACATTTATGCATTGATGCATTTTTATAAACTTATATATATATATATATATACCACATCAGACCTGAGCTTACAAATCTTTTTCAGATAAAACATCTACACCAACACCTACCAGGAATCCAACCCACATCAGCTAAGCATGCAGACCTAATTAATTAACGACAGATGCATATATACTGCAGATCACATTCTTGACTGTATCAGCATTTGCCATCTTATGAATTTGTGTTTGAGTATATTTCATGAGAATAATCAAAAGTATTAGTTGGAATACATAAATAATAAAGTAATTTACCTTTGCATGAACTCCAACGAGGCTCCAATCTTTTCTGGGTATGCCAGGTTAAAACAGTAGTAGGCAGCAAACATCACCGCCACGGCCTTCCTGAAGCCCTCTTTAGCAGCCAGGAGGTGTCCCTCTACCACAACAAAGCAGTTTTCACTGAAGGGATGATCTCCTGCAAAAAAAAAAACGAGGATTAATTATTCAATTAAATTAAAAGTGAGAGTTACTTTGAAACTAACTAACTTGACTCTGAAACTGAAATGTAAAATGTATTCTGTTTATATTATATCTCAATAAACTAAGTTGTCGTTTAACAAAATCTGACATTAAAGTATTACTAAACACCTGTTCTAGTACCTTTATACAATAAAAATATCTCCTGGTAGTGGTAATTAATTTGTCATTGGAACATAAAATGAGTCAAAGGGTACATTTTATAGCTAAATCAAAGGGCCTGACGGCGTTGGTATATTAATACAGGCAATGTTATTTAATCCATTCTGCAAAAGTACCATTTTCTTGCCTAATATGACTATATGTGGGTGGGGCATGTCATCTGTTGCTTCAATGTCTCGTGCCGTTGCCGTATCCTATTAAATATATAAAAGGTAACCAGTCATGATTTCAAGCAATTTCAGTCATTATAGAATGGACATATATATAACAATAAACAAAGTTTATAAAGCTGAAAAGTAAATAATTACTTAAAGCATTTATCTAAATATTTCGTTAACATATGTCTCCATTGGCATATCCTACCCTCCTACATTATCCTTCTTTTCAAAGAAAGGTTTTACCGTCTACCGTTTTAAGATAGTTTTGGCCTAACAATACATATATCATGTAGTAAATGATCATTAAACATAAACGATACTGATCCACATGTAAATATTTTAATTCTAACAACAATAAGACATACCTGCGTACAAAATTAGGAAATCATTTTACCACAAATGCTGCAGAATTTAGCCTGAGTCAAACACGTTGTTAGCTGGAGCTGCTGTTTCCTCTGTTTGACGCCTGTGTCTCGATCTTGGAACCCTTGGCTGTAGATGTAGTTACATACACAGCACACGCAAAAGAAATCGCGCTGGATGCCACGTCCATACGGGTCATGACCCACTTGCTGGCCCAGCGATACCCACAAAGACTTCAATGATGCAAATACCCTGACCAGCACATCTGCATGGCCTTCGATGGGTCATTAGCAGCTGATAAGCCAGCACTCCTGAGTAGCCAGCCAAAGGCGGACATCCTCCGACCACCTGTGGCGACATGTCGGGTCGGTGGTGCACATTACACATTATGATATGTGAAGTCCAAATTGCATGTAATTTAGACGGACGGGTGCATGTTAATGCAATGTACTGTACAGGGGTAATCACACAACACTGTTGTGTATATAGAAACATGCAAGGTTGTGCAAAAATACATAAGTTTATAACAGTCTACGGACTTTCGAACGCTATCATCTGAGCCTTGGAGAGTGCCTTGATTAATTTAATAACTATTTGTACAAATACTATTTGTACTATTGTAAAATAAATAAGTTTATAAATATAAAATATTGAAAAGTAACCAAAAAATGTTACTGAAAAACATTATAAATCCCTTAAGTTATAGAAGACACCAAAAAATACATGCTTGTGAATTCTATTTCTTTGTATCCTGTTGGTGCTCCGATTTAATTGACTACTTATAGTTAGTCTATGTGATAGACTGGTAGTTGTGAGGGGCTATCTTCATCCGTTATTTTGCTGAATATTTTCACAATCCATATAAAAAAGTAACTCCATGCATTTATATTTAAAATAACAATTAATTATTCATTCTTAAAAACATCCTATAGGTGCGTGTTCACTCATGAATTTTATCTTTGACCCATACAGTTTGACATTAAAAATTCCACTGATATGTGTGTACATTTGATTTGTTTAAATGCTTTATTTGCATGTATATTTATTAGTATATATATTTTATTTGTATATATATATTATTTGTATATAAATATATTATTTGTATGTATTTTTATTGTTTATTTATTTTATTTGTATATTTATTTTATTTGTATATATATATTTATATATATATATATTTTATCTGTATATATATTTTCAATCTTTGCATGCCGTTAATTGTTACTTTTTAAATTTGAACAATTTGTGTTTTAATTTGTATCGTACCATATTTCACATGGCATGGAACTGACTAAGTGTGCAACATTTTATGTTTTTATTCACGGGATAAGTACTTATATAATAATATATCAGTAGCTACCAGTGTTAAATTATTGTCGATGATACTTGTAAAATAAAATATATATATGATATTGTATTTTAAAATGACTCTGACTGGTGTGCCTGTGCATTGAACATATAAGGTGTGCTACACTAGATGTTATTTTTTAAAGGGTTGCGTGCTTTGCCATACGTAATTATATTGTTAAAATAGTTTTCTGTGTTAAAAAAAGGTAATATGATTAAATAATATGATTAAATCGCATTTTGAGATGCATTCTGATTGCATGGGTGGGGGGGGGGGGGGATGACACTTTTGGGGCTTGAGCCTGTTTTTATTTTAAACCGAGAAATATATATTTCTACGCTTTAATTCTAATGTCATTTCTATTAATTTATATTTTAGGGCCATATACCATTAAACACACCTCCATATCGTTTAGGAAAAATACTGAAAAATGGGACAAAAAGCGCGTGTCTATACCATGATCATATAATTTGTATTTTTAGAGGATTTTTAGTAGATTTTTTAATATATATATATATATCAACAACCTGCAGACAATATATATATATATATATATATATATATATATATATATATATATATATATATATATATATATATATATATAAGATTAGCAGGTCCTATGATGTAAAAACGTACCGGTCTAACAAACAGACATACGCACAGTAGCTACACTGTGAAATTTTTCTGTCTGTCCTATATGAGGTGACTTAAATCAGAATAATGCTACATAGTGGGGACAGCATTATCAGTTTTGCCTATGGTGTTAATAGACTATCATCCTGGGGATTTTCACACATGTAAAACACAGCCAAAATTCCAATATACAAAATATATGTATACACTGCTGAATTTTTAAATCACCTGCTTGGCACAGAGCAGGAGGTCGCAATAGCGCAGGGTACCAGTCTAACACTTAGGTTTACAAACCCCATGTAGGTTGCAACACATTACGGAGCCAGGATTGTGTACAGACACTTTCAAGAACAGACAAAGGGCTTACAGACATACAGACAAAACAATGCGGGGTAATTATTTCAAAATCCACACAGTAAACCTCGAAAATCCGTTTCCTACCTTTCGAAAAATATTTTAATTGTGGGGCTATCCTAACAGGGTAAAAAGAAACACAAAGTACATTGCCTACTTGTAGATCATCCCACATTGTATTTCCTGAAAGAGCAGACAGACAGACGGATGGACGGACGATGACCGATCACTATAGCTCAGTTGACTTAAAGTAAGCTGAGCTAATCACGCTTCTTACCATTCTGGTCCCAAAACATCCATCCTCCAGAGGGGAAAACAAGAAGGGATCTCTTCACGGCTATTTTAAAAGAAAATATACGAATAGCATTTCGAATATTTCAGTTCCTGCTGAAGGGCATTTAGGTGATTTTTAGTCAACGCCGAGAATCCACGAAGAAGAAGCAAGAACAAAATGTAAAATTCCCCACAAAAATATAAATAATTATTATATGAATTTTATGACTTGATTTACACAGATATATGTATACATACATACATACATATATATATATATATATATATATATATATATATTATAAATTGCACTTAATATGTATCAACGGACGATGATTTCTTATTCTAGCCCTCCCCCCCCCCCTGGATTCTCCTGGATGGGCCCTGTGACCTTGACTGTTGACTTTGTGACCCAAAAAAAATCAAAAGAAAACTTTCCCTATTGGCAGGTACGCTACATGTAGAACACGGTAGATTTGCGTTGATTGAAAAGTTTGGCGTAAAATGCATCCACAATCTTTCTAGAGTAGTGGGTCCTCATGACCCCAGAATCTAAAGAGTTCTTGCCTTAAAGGTGGGCCATATATAAGTCAAGTTTGAAATCCATATGTCAATCCAAACTGGAGTTATTAACAGGAAACAAATTTTGCGGACATACAGTGGGACGAACAGACAAACGGACGTACGGACAGGGTTATTATATATGGCATCTGCTTATCCAAGCGGGGCTTTAATAAACACACAAGGTTTCAGGACACATATGAAATCACAGTTGATAGTATCAATATAGTATGACAGTCTCAAAATAATGTGAAAAATGCATCAAATTTTTTTGTTTAATTTATGAACTGAAGTAGCCAATCATAATCAATAAACACACAGGGTTTCAGGACACTGGATGACACTACAGCTGAGAAACTGACATTACCTCTGTCATTCAATGGTCTCAAAAACAGAACAAAAAATCGTAAAAATTAGAAAATATACAGGGAGCGACACCAGTTTTCGGGAACTGACAAAACTAGTCATGGTTAATATTCAAGACAAGATTAATGGCAATCTATGCATTAGTTAAACAAGATACTGGAGGTTTCCTATCAAATTTTTAATTATTCTGGGGGGTACTTACGAGCCCCATAGCAGGGGATATAGGTTGCAGTGACTTAATTTCTGGTTTCCAGGAAAAAATTTTTATCACCCTACATTGGAATTTAGACACAAGTTTCAAGGGTTAGCGGTTACGATTTGAGCCCTGCTAACGGCCGGCCGGACGGATAACGGACAAAGCGACATTCATATACCTCTGTTGACTTCAGTGAAAATAGAAACAGGGCCGAATGTAGATTCGAACCCATAACACTCAAGTCAGACGTTCTACCGCAAACTGTGACATTAACGTCAGACGTTCTACCGCAAACTGTGACATTAACGTCAGACGTTCTACCGCAAACTGTGACATTAACGTCAGACGTTCTACCGCTTCGCTATCAAAGCAAGCTTCACTAGCACGAGCAGTAGGAACGCTGTTGTGTGCACGGTTACACATACAATGCTTATTATTCATTACATTCTGTTGAAACCGTATTTTCCGCAGTTAAAAACACCATAAAAGCAAAATGTACACTTGTTGAAGTTCAAATTTTCACATATATCCACTTATGATGCATCACTGTATTACAATTTATAAGTTGTACTGATTCACTTGATAAACGTTACAGTTTCAAAATTTTTGTAAGTCAGCCTTCAGCGATCGGGACGGAACACTTTGCCTGAAATGCTGGTAAAGATGTTTATTCCGTTTATTCAGCTCAAAGAATGGGCCAATCTGAGGCATTTTTATTAAAATGTGCTTCTACGAGAGAAATGCATTGTTTTTAAATCCTGTGATAACTAGAAAAAAAAAGAATCAGGTAAAATCATTTAAATAATATGCTCAGCCATGCCTGATTTCAGCAGCCCTTAAATTTATAAAGTAAACACATTCCTTGATTATAAACTAGAATACGGGTAGTCATCAAACATCTGCGAGTATCCGCCGAAATCTGAGTGGGACGGGTGAAATGAGGCATGGCTTGAGTGGCAAGGGGAAATAGAGGTGTGTTGCATATTAGCATGGATGTCTGCAGCCGAAATATGTATGTAGGTGGCGCCACCTGCCACAAAATCCAGAAAGCTATCCAAATTGTATACATATGCAACATGTTAGGCAGATAAGTCAAACCACTGCTTGGATATATAAGTATATGATTTTATCCCACAGCAGATAAACAGAAGGACACTGTGCAAAAATGGTTGCAGATGGCGCCACCATATTTATGAATGAAAAAGTGCTATGTGAGATCTATACACATGCGAAATTTCAGTGGGATACGTCAAACCAGTCCTGAGATATAAGCATGGATTTCTGCAGCTTAAAAACATAAATGTAGATGGCCCCACCTGCGACAAAATACAGCAATCTATCCAAGATGTATATACATGCAAAATTTTAGGCAGATAAGTCAAACGACTGCTGAGATATGAGTTTTTTTATCCCACGGCAGACAAACACAGACGCTGTGCAAAAATGGTTGCAGGTGGCGCCACCATATGACAAAGAGCTATGTGAGATCTATAAACGTGCAAAATTTCAGTAGGATACGTCAAACCAGTCCTGAGATATAAGCCTGGATGTCTGCAGCCTGAACGTGAAGGTAGGTGGCGCCACCTGTAAAAAATCAAGAAAGCTATCCAGGATGTACACACATGCAAAATTTCAGGTGGATAAGTCCAACCACTGCAGAGTTATGAGTGATTTTATCCAAAGGCGGATGAACAGATGGACGCTGTGCAAAAATGGTTGCAGGTGGCGCCACCATTTTTGTGTATGTTATAAAGCTTTCAAAGGGCTACATTTGTGCAAAATTTTTAGCCTGATTGGTCAAACGAGTCCGAAGATATGTGGGTTAATGTGTCAAAACAGACGCACAGATTGACGCACTGGATACAGGAAAGGTCAGAGGTCAACGCAAATTTTTTTAGCACCAGTTCACATGTGACCCGATAATGGTGTAAAGTTTCGGGAAAATCTGTCCGGTGGTTTCAGAGTTCTATTCCGGAAACGAACGCGGCGGCGGCGGAACCCGGTCAAAAACATAGTTTCTGCAAAACTGTATTGGCGGATACAGTTATATATTAAGTCCATACCAATGGGGCAAATAAGTAACCAAACAGAGTTCGAATGCATTTATAAGTGCATTTGTATATGTAAATTAATACTGCATTTATAGATACTTCACTAAAAGTGAAAACTGTAACAATTTTATGAAGTCCTTGTATGAGCAATTGTTGTATGCAAATTATTCTAACTGTTGTATGTAAATGTAACATTGTAAAATCTTGTAAAGTATAACCAATGTAAATATGTACCAAGATATGGGTGATATACGTAAATGTACAATCTTAGGTCCATGAAAGGCGAGACAAGCACACATTATGAGCAATACACAGCGACACTGTTGTCTAAAATCAGTCCTTGTATGTAATTAGTCACTAATTAAAATATGAAGAATTAGATTTTTTGTTATTGCTGCTTTTTTGTAAAATAAAACCTGAGTACAAAGCACATTGTTCTAAGCATTTTAAATATTATATATCTGTCTCTGTTGCCTTGTTTCCATGTTGCAATCCGTCCGTTTGTTTCTGTGGAGTGGTGGCATTCTGTATTGAACCGTTTATTGCCTGCGCCCACCTGAGAGACAAAAATCACAAATTAATGTTTCTGCCGATTGATATCATGAATTCATCAGTAAATTAATATTTCTTTCCCGTATGCAAATGAACGTTTCAGGTCAGCTTACTTTCTTTGAAAGGTCAATTTTGTGCTTATTGTATTGTGTTCCGGAACTGCTTTACTGTACACAATTATTTGATCATAATATTTGGTATACTTACTTTGGTATTTTATCGTCGTTATCGTCTTTGAAGTAGTAGGTTTTGTTCTCGTTGGCCAGCCTAATGACCGTCTCCTTTCTGCTCTGTGAGGCTGTCACCTTCAGCATCTTCAACTCACAGCCCCGCAAAGCCAACGAACTCATGGGTTTAATGTCCTGTCAATACAAGGGTCAAACAATCATACCCTCATTTTTACCCCACAGCCTCAGGCAGATAATGAACTCAATGGTTTAATTTATAGTAAATACAAGGGTTAATCTCAGGGACTGTGGGGACACGCCTGACATAGTGTCCTCGTTCCCTCGTTCTTTCTTCAATCATCCAGTTTCAACATCATGTCAATACAAGGAAAGCCTGTCTTCGGCCCACAACCCCGGAGAGCCAACACACTCTTAGGCTTAATGTGCTGTGCCGATATGGCAAAATATAAACACACACACTGTTACGCTTCTAGTCATAGTCCTGTTTTTTTTTTTTTTTTTTACTTAAAATTGATGCAGGTCATTATTACATGGTGAATAATGTGATGACTTTCAAGAAAACACAAATTCATTGGGTTAACTCAACTGAGAACGAGATCATAGAATATAAAAATGCTTTAGATATGAACCTTAAGGACATTTGCATAGCTAGTAATCATTTGACATGTATGGATGGTGCGGCTCATTATCTGAGCATAAGAAAACTATTGATGTTTTATATGCAGATATTTTGAATAGCTGTGTTAGTGCAAGTGATCAGTGTTTACCATTTTAAAAACCACCTAGGTGTAAACTAAAGCAAATACGATACTGGTCGGGACGTATTAAGCCTTTAAAGGAACAAACACTTTTCTGGCATTGGCTGTGGATCCAAAATGATAGTCCAACTGTTTGACATGTAACCACTATAAGACGTAGATCTTGAGCCCTTTATCATCGGTCAGTGAAGCAGTGTAAACGAAATGAGGATATTTTATGAAAACAAAGGATGGCAGAAATGCTTTATAACAGTTGTGATCGAGACCTGTTTGTGGAGATTAAGAAAATAGGATCAATTCTGTTTCAATTTATAATCTCCGATGGACATGTTCCCAAAGATATGAATGTAATTGACCCATACCTTAAGATCGTAGGGGTGATCTCACGTGTAGTGAAAATTATAGGGGTATCTCGATGCATCTCGTTAATTTGACAAAGTTAATATTCATTATGTAGGAGCATAAGGCTATGCTGAGGATCTCGCATTGTTAAGCCCCAGTAGGTCAGGCCTTCAAAAAATGTTGAAAGAATGTGAATGTTTTTGAAAAAGAATTTGATATGGTTTTCAATCCGAAGAAAACTAATTGTGTTCTGTTAAAAAAGGCTTCAGCAGTTAAACCAGAAAACCTATGTTTAAATGGTGATCCTATAGAATGGGAGGAATCTGTGCAGTACCGAGGAAATATGGTAAGCTCTGTCGACGAGGGTTGCAAATAAGTTACTCATTCCTTTTGTTGTTCATTCTATGGCTGTCAGTCCAGGATATTACAGCACATATCGACAGAAAAATTATGTACATCTTATAACAAGTCTTTGCGTCATATTTGGCAATTGCCATATAACTCACACAGGAGTATTGTTCATGGTCTTGCAGGGTCTTCTTCCCTGTTCTATCGGTGTACTTGGAAACAATCTACGATATCTTGAAAGTGAGATGCATAAATATGGAAAGTGGGGTGACACTGGTAATCTTAATACCTTAAAAATCACTATCAAAAGGTACCAAGGTCTGTTAAATAGAATTAATATCGGAATTAACTTATTATAAAGACGGATTAAGTACGTCACACTTAAACAACTGAGGAAGTGAACGTGTTGATTAATGTGTTGTCTTCTGTTGAGGTGATGTCTTTGGATTGAATGGTCCTATATCTGTATTTGAATTTGCACTTTCGTTGTTTGTTTGTTTGTTTTTCATTGTATACAATCACGATTGTACGAATAAAGATATATATATATATGTGTGTGTGTGTGTGTGTGTGTTAGACAAAACACCCTTGAAACACATCATAAAGACTGTTTAATGTATCAGTCTGATCCAGTTGCAAATCATCTGATCAACATTTAACAATTAACGAGCAATATACTGTTGTAATTGTTCATCATATAGACACTATCATTTCTACTTATTATATATTGAAAAAAATACCAACTACATGACACTTAACCATTCTTCTATTAATTCCATCATTTATATCGGGTAGTCGACCAGCGACAACGTGTATCCGAAATCAAAGTGGTACGGGTGAAATGAGGGATGGATTGAGTGGTAAGGGGAAATAATGTGAGTTGAATTACCTCCAAGATATTGCAAGAAATTGTAAGTGGAAATTAGCAGAAGTTTGATTAAATATAAACTATGAAGCAATTATCATCAGTAGGCAAGGTTATCCCGTAAAACAGTATACAGTAGGAAGCCTCACGAAAACAGCTGTGTAGCACCATCTCATTTTAAATATGACATATTTATCCAAGACGTACAATTTCAGGCCCATATGTCAAACCAATCCTGAATTCAGTCCACTAAAACTCTGAGAAAAGGGCATTTATATATTCAACGAAAACAGGAAGGTAGGTTGCGTGACCTGTCTGGTTTCCAAAATGGATGGACATGTTCAGGCCAATACATTGAACCACTCCCGATTTATAAACAATATTCACCCAAGCAAATATACGGATGGGTGCCACGGGATTACAACTGTAACTGGCGCCACCAGTCTTGAGTACAAGATGGAGGAGTCCAAGATCTATGGATATGCACAATTTCAGTTCAATATGTAAAATCACTCCTGAGAAAAGGGCATTAATTATTCAACGGAAACGGGAAAGTAGGTGGCGCCACCTGTCTGGTTTACTAGAAAACATTCCAAGATGGATGGACATGCCAAATTTCAGACCATTACATTGAACCACTCCTGAAATATGAGCAATTTTTACCCAAGGCAAATGTACGGATAGACAACACGGAAATCAATTGTAGATGGCACCACCAGTCTTCAGTACAAGATGGAGGTGTCGAGGATCTATGAAGAACTTCAGCCCAATACTTTGAACAACCACTATAACGAACAGATGGCAAATGCAAAGATGGAAGCTACGCCAAAAACATTGTATGTGGCGACACCAGTCTCCATTAAGAGATAGAGAGATCCAAGATCTATTGGCATGCAAAATTTAAGCTCAATACATTGAACCACTCCTGAGATATGTGCTGTTATCTAAAAGACACCCAGATTCGTACTGCACAGAAAGGATTGCAGGTGGCGCCATCTGTCTTTGTAACGCACCACTTCACATGTGAGAGGACAAATATGCCGGGTTTTGGAGAGATCGGTCCAAAGGTCTCACAGGAGTTCTCCGGAAACGAACGCGGGGGCGGCGGCGGCGGAACCCGCCCAAAACATAGTATCCGCAAAACTCTGTTTTGGCGGATACAACTGTTGATCAACTTATAAACCACTTTTTTTTCAGTAGGACTATAGGCTAACCTTATTTGCCTTGAACGAGAAAAGAACGCCATCTTGATGGACCAGGAACCAGTGCTTCCGCCATGTTCTTCCGGCATCAGTACTCAGCTGCATGTAGCCGCTCATGGCCCCATCTTTCGCACGAACCTACAGCGTTCAATACATACTGATCTTACTTCTGTCGTTTACCGACATTTAACACACAGAGATAAAAAAAATAGATCAATAGACATTTCGCTTTCATAGCCGAAATGCTCAAATACATCTTGTACAATGGAACGTTTTCTTAGCGATGTCATTATGGTCATGAATAACATTATAGCTGAAGATCAAAATTTGAGCTGATAAATTCACCTTAGGGGACACAATGACTCTAAAACAACACAACCTTTATATAACCCTTAATCTTTCTTAAAGTATACATTTCAACAAGATTCGAATCGGAACATTGTAACTGTAAACTTTTCAACATCCCATTTGTTTTTTTTTATATTAAGTACATCGGTATCTTCAAACGAAATCTAGAAATCTGGTGCTTAAAACGGAGTGTTAATGATTAAAGTTTTTAAGCAGAGGTGTTCAGCATCATCACATGGTGAATCACTGCATAAATCATATAACACTGCAATCACGTAGTTGTATACTTATGTTTCGACTGTATTCTTAGTTTCATGAAGTGGTTATCAGATACAGAAATGGTTACAAAGGAAAGGACAATTTTACCAAGCACCTGATGTACAGAAGTTTACTGAGGGATAACGAGGGACCCGCGTTCAAACACGTGTTTCCCATTCGCGGGACTTTAATTTCTGAAATAATAGTCGGGCCTTTTTGTCGTTCAGGTTAAATGGTGATATGATGATATTATTTCTAGCCAAGGTTAAACATTTTTGTAAATTCTGTTGTGCTGTCGTAAAGACTGAAAAAAACCTTCGCAACTCGTGATTGGTGTGTGACGGATAATATCATAGTCTACGTAAAGTTTTTTTATAATATATGATACCTCGACTTTCTAATACTACCTGAAACTGAACAAACAATATTTGTCTGGATGTTCACGACCCATGGCGATAGTTAGTCATTTATTAGGCTATATCTATATTTCTATTCATGGCGATAGTAATTCAACGCACAGTGTGACCTACCTTTGGACTCTTTGTTGAAGTTCCACGTTTGTTGTCACACCTTTCGTTTATCAACAGGAAACACTCGTCACAGACTTTACAGGGCTTCGTCGGAGAGTACTCCAAGATAGCTGTCCTCGACGAACACTTTCCACAGACCACCTTAATAATATCACAACCCAGTATAAGCAAGGCATGTCATTCGATACAGACATGTTTGGATTTATATTACAGTCAAATATAACATCTGCAAGAACCACATTTGCCCGAAAAATGTACTGATGAACTCCATGCAGCACACAGGGAATACCAGAGGATATTTAGTTATTTGCAGATCATCTGTTACTGGAATTGCATAAATAGATGAGAAAATTTATTTTTTGTTTGCTAACATGCAATGTCTCCATATGTCTGGGAATTTATAATGATAATCTACCATTTTGTTCACTGTGAGTTGTTATATTTGGTGCCTGTGCACAGATGCCAATGTGTTTGGCCCCACCAGTTTAAGCTTGCTTAATTTAAACTTAGGTAACAAGCAAATTCGTGGAATTTATGTCCTCCGCTTCCACATCTTGTTGTCCCGTGCTTGCCTTCTCTAATATGTTTTATTTATTATTTTCCCCTGAAGATGAATCCACATGTCAATAGCTTGGTTGTGATTTGGGAACAAAAGGGGAAATTGTTTTGGAGATGGTGATATTAAATTTTCAGACACTCTAGAACGGACAGACAGACAGACAAACCCAAATCAATCCGCGGAAGCGGGGAACAATAAACATGACCTAAATTAAGCTTATTTTGTAATTCAGATATGCTGACAACATGTGATTAAAGGACCTGTTGCGACATTGCGACGTTTTCCATTCTTCCTATTCTTCCATTCGTTTATTACGTTTATGTACACACATGGCCGACCTCTGTTCCATAATGTGTGAACGATCTGGTTCAATCACCCAATCAACAGTGTCAGTTTTATCCTCTCAGTTTTGAGCATTATGTTGTTTGCACATTAACTTTTTTTGTTTGTAGGATTAATTAACTCAACACTTACACTACCACAGGCTCTGCAGTGATGTTTCTTCTTTTTGAGGGCAGAGAATGGACCAGCACAAACCATACACATCGTTACCTCGGAATTGTGAACCCATACAGGAGCCTGCTTTCCGAGGGTCTGATTCTCCTGAAATTGATTTCATGAATTTACAACAATAAAAAGTGACCTGACTGTCACTATGACTGTGACGGCAGCGTGTGAGAAATATTGAGTTTAAAGAGATCTACAGCTAGAATATAATGGAATTCAAGCCCTGAAGGGTTTGATTCTGCTGATTAAAAACAGATGTTTTCATCTAACAGGTGAGCATCTTAAAAATCTTGGTATATCCTTAGCCAGTGGAGTCAATTTATCTTCACGATATATATATATATATATATATATATATATATATATATATATATATATATATATATATATATATATCTTTAATGTCTGTGTGACACATTTCAAATATATAATAATATATGAATATTATTTTCTGAATATCAGGGGATGATTACATTGACCCAGCCCCCCCCCCCCCCATCCCCATGTATTGATGCCCCTGCCTCTACTTCCGTTAACTCTCGAAGACATACACAATTACCTGTGCCGTTTTCCCTCGTTTTGAACCGCCACCAGTCTTTCGTAACCTCTCCCGAGTCCTCTCCCCTACAGTTCTGGATAATGTCTACAAAAAAAATCATGAGCCTTTCGTAGAAACAAGTGTCTCACAGGTCATGATGCCCCGTTAAGTCGCTGGGTCTATAAGTAATATGTTAATGACCAGAAAACAGCTGGGCCACGGTATTTGTGATGAATATTCTAAGACTCCACCTCAGTGGTTCATTGTATTCCTGCTCATTAAATGTGGTTTTTAATTCAATGATTCCGATTAGACTCGCAACATCACAGAGCATGAGTGATAAAAGTATTGTTGGATGAGACGTCGCATCCTCACCGCAGCCTCATAAAAGGAGTCGATATTTTATAACATCACATGTTTGACTTTGTCTGCAAACGCGACCGCCCCATGCTCGACCCCAAATATAAAAGCTTTAATGTAGCGATATCCTGTATTGAAAGTATCCACAATTTTGTAAATTCAAACAAGAGGACAGAACATGAAGTGTCATCACCAGTCAATTCTTGTGAACAGATCATAAAGTTATCCAAGGTGAGATGACAAACCAGGCTTTAGTAAAATCCACTCCTGGGATGTCCAATGGTTTGAACATGAATGCCTGAAAAGCTAAGATTTTTGATACAATGAAACGTCAAACATTTTATTGAAACCAATGATAAAATTCCAATTTTCGGCAAGAAAGGAACACAGTTATGAGCAGACAGATATGACTTGCTCTTACAAAATGCTTGAGACCTCGTCTTTTTAAAATAAATTTTCAAATGTAATAAAAGTGTCAAAATAAAATGAATGAAACTTGCCTCGATTCAAGAAAAATAAGAAAGAAAGGTGCATCAGGTTTAAAATAATATATATGAGTTATATATCATCCACTTAAACCTTTAGGCTTTATTTTATATATCATGTACTTAAACCCTTAGGATTTATTTTATATATTATGCACTTAAACCTTTAGGATTTATTTTATATATCATGTACTTAAACCTTGAGGATTTATTTTATAAATCATGCACTTAAACCTTTAGGATTTATTTTATAAATCATGTACTTAAACCTTGAGGATTTATTTTATATATCATGTACTTAAACCTTGAGGATTTATTTTATAAATCATGCACTTAAACCTTGAGGATTTATTTTATATATCATGTACTTAAACCTTGAGGATTTATTTTATATATCATGCACTTAAACCTTGAGGATTTATTTTATATATCATGTACTTAAACCTTGAGGATTTATTTTATAAATCATGCACTTAAACCTTTAGGATTTATTTTATAAATCATGCACTTAAACCTTGAGGATTTATTTTATATATCATGTACTTAAACCTTGAGGATTTATTTTATATATCATGTACTTAAACCTTGAGGATTTATTTTATATATCATGTACTTAAACCTTGAGGATTTATTTTATATATCATGTACTTAAACCTTGAGGATTTATTTTATATATCATGTACTTGAACCTTGAGGATTTATTTTATATATCATGTACTTAAACCTTGAGGATTTATTTTATATATCATGTACTTAAACCTTGAGGATTTATTTTATATATCATGTACTTAAACCTTGAGGATTTATATTATATATCATGTACTTAAACCTTGAGGATTTATTTTATATATCATGTACTTAAACCTTGAGGATTTATTTTATATATCATGTACTTAAACCTTGAGGATTTATTTTATATATCATGTACTTAAACCTTGAGGATTTATTTTATATATCATGTACTTAAACCTTGAGGATTTATTTTATATATCATGTACTTAAACCTTGAGGATTTATTTTATATATCATGTACTTAAACCTTGAGGATTTATTTTATATATCATGTACTTAAACCTTGAGGATTTATTTTATAAATCATGCACTTAAACCTTGAGGATTTATTTTATATATCATGTACTTAAACCTTGAGGATTTATTTTATATATCATGTACTTAAACCTTGAGGATTTATTTTATATATCATGTACTTAAACCTTGAGGATTTATTTTATATATCATGCACTTAAACCTTGAGGATTTATTTTATATATCATGCACTTAAACCTTGAGGATTTATTTTATATATCATGTACTTAAACCTTGAGGATTTATTTTATATATCATGTACTTAAACCTTGAGGATTTATTTTATATATCATGCACTTAAACCTTGAGGATTTATTTTATATATCATGTACTTAAACCTTGAGGATTTATTTTATAAATCATGCACTTAAACCTTGAGGATTTATTTTATATATCATGCACTTAAACCTTGAGGATTTATTTTATATATCATGTACTTAAACCTTGAGGATTTATTTTATAAATCATGCACTTAAACCTTGAGGATTTATTTTATATATCATGTACTTAAACCTTGAGGATTTATTTTATATATCATGTACTTAAACCTTGAGGATTTATTTTATAAATCATGCACTTAAACCTTGAGGATTTATTTTATAAATCATGCACTTAAACCTTGAGGATTTATTTTATATATCATGTACTTAAACCTTGAGGATTTATTTTATATATCATGTACTTAAACCTTGAGGATTTATTTTATATATCATGTACTTAAACCTTGAGGATTTATTTTATATATCATGGACTTAAACCTTGAGGATTTATTTTATATATCATGGACTTAAACCTTGAGGATTTATTTTATATATCATGGACTTAAACCTTGAGGATTTATTTTATATATCATGGACTTAAACCTTGAGGATTTATTTTATATATCATGTACTTAAACCTTGAGGATTTATTTTATATATCATGGACTTAAACCTTGAGGATTTATTTTATATATCATGGACTTAAACCTTGAGGATTTATTTTATATATCATGTACTTAAACCTTGAGGATTTATTTTATATATCATGTACTTAAACCTTGAGGATTTATTTTATATATCATGTACTTAAACCTTGAGGATTTATTTTATAAATCATGTACTTAAACCTTGAGGATTTATTTTATATATCATGTACTTAAACCTTGAGGATTTATTTTATATATCATGTACTTAAACCTTGAGGATTTATTTTATATATCATGCACTTAAACCTTGAGGATTTATTTTATAAATCATGCACTTAAACCTTGAGGATTTATTTTATATATCATGTACTTAAACCTTGAGGATTAATTTTATATATCATGTACTTAAACCTTGAGGATTTATTTTATATATCATGTACTTAAACCTTGAGGATTTATTTTATATATCATGTACTTAAACCTTGAGGATTTATTTTATATATCATGTACTTAAACCTTGAGGATTTATTTTATAAATCATGTACTTAAACCTTGAGGATTTATTTTATATATCATGTACTTAAACCTTGAGCATTTATTTTATATATCATGTACTTAAACCTTGAGGATTTATTTTATAAATCATGTACTTAAACCTTGAGGATTTATTTTATATATCATGTACTTAAACCTTGAGGATTTATTTTATATATCATGTACTTAAACCTTGAGGATTTATTTTATAAATCATGCACTTAAACCTTTAGGATTTATTTTATATATCATGTACTTAAACCTTGAGGATTTATTTTATATATCATGTACTTAAACCTTGAGGATTTATTTTATAAATCATGCACTTAAACCTTGAGGATTTATTTTATATATCATGTACTTAAACCTTGAGGATTTATTTTATAAATCATGCACTTAAACCTTGAGGATTTATTTTATAAATCATGCACTTAAACCTTGAGGATTTATTTTATAAATCATGCACTTAAACCTTGAGGATTTATTTTATATATCATGTACTTAAACCTTGAGGATTTATTTTATAAATCATGCACTTAAACCTTGAGGATTTATTTTATAAATCATGCACTTAAACCTTGAGGATTTATTTTATATATCATGTACTTAAACCTTGAGGATTTATTTTATATATCATGTACTTAAACCTTGAGGATTTATTTTATAAATCATGCACTTAAACCTTGAGGATTTATTTTATAAATCATGCACTTAAACCTTGAGGATTTATTTTATATATCATGTACTTAAACCTTGAGGATTTATTTTATAAATCATGTACTTAAACCTTGAGGATTTATTTTATATATCATGTACTTAAACCTTGAGGATTTATTTTATATATCATGCACTTAAACCTTGAGGATTTATTTTATATATCATGCACTTAAACCTTGAGGATTTATTTTATATATCATGTACTTAAACCTTGAGGATTTATTTTATATATCATGTACTTAAACCTTGAGGATTTATTTGATAAATCATGTACTTAAACCTTGAGGATTTATTTGATAAATCATGCACTTACACCTTGAGGATTTATTTTATATATCATGTACTTAAACCTTGAGGATTTATTTTATATATCATGTACTTAAACCTTGAGGATTTATTTTATATATCATGTACTTAAACCTTGAGGATTTATTTTATATATCATGTACTTAAACCTTGAGGATTTATTTTATATATCATGTACTTAAACCTTGAGGATTTATTTTATATATCATGTACTTAAACCTTGAGGATTTATTTTATATATCATGTACTTAAACCTTGAGGATTTATTTTATATATCATGTACTTAAACCTTGAGGATTTATTTTATATATCATGTACTTAAACCTTGAGGATTTATTTTATATATCATGTACTTAAACCTTGAGGATTTATTTTATATATCATGTACTTAAACCTTGAGGATTTATTTTATATATCATGTACTTAAACCTTGAGGATTTATTTTATATATCATGTACTTAAACCTTGAGGATTTATTTTATATATCATGTACTTAAACCTTGAGGATTTATTTTATATATCATGTACTTAAACCTTGAGGATTTATTTTATATATCATGTACTTAAACCTTGAGGATTTATTTTATAAATCATGCACTTAAACCTTGAGGATTTATTTTATATATCATGTACTTAAACCTTGAGGATTTATTTTATAAATCATGCACTTAAACCTTGAGGATTTATTTTATATATCATGTACTTAAACCTTGAGGATTTATTTTATAAATCATGCACTTAAACCTTGAGGATTTATTTTATATATCATGTACTTAAACCTTGAGGATTTATTTTATAAATCATGCACTTAAACCTTTAGGATTTATTTTATATATCATGTACTTAAACCTTGAGGATTTATTTTATATATCATGCACTTAAACCTTGAGGATTTATTTTATATATCATGTACTTAAACCTTGAGGATTTATTTTATATATCATGCACTTAAACCTTGAGGATTTATTTTATATATCATGTACTTAAACCTTGAGGATTTATTTTATATATCATGTACTTAAACCTTGAGGATTTATTTTATATATCATGCACTTAAACCTTGAGGATTTATTTTATATATCATGCACTTAAACCTTGAGGATTTATTTTATATATCATGCACTTAAACCTTGAGGATTTATATTATATATCATGTACTTAAACCTTGAGGATTTATTTTATATATCATGTACTTAAACCTTGAGGATTTATTTTATATATCATGTACTTAAACCTTGAGGATTTATTTTATATATCATGTACTTAAACCTTGAGGATTTATTTTATAAATCATGCACTTAAACCTTTAGGATTTATTTTATATATCATGTACTTAAACCTTGAGGATTTATTTTATATATCATGTACTTAAACCTTGAGGATTTATTTTATATATCATGTACTTAAACCTTGAGGATTTATTTTATATATCATGTACTTAAACCTTGAGGATTTATTTTATATATCATGCACTTAAACCTTGAGGATTTATTTTATAAATCATGCACTTAAACCTTTAGGATTTATTTTATATATCATGTACTTAAACCTTGAGGATTTATTTTATATATCATGCACTTAAACCTTGAGGATTTATTTTATAAATCATGCACTTAAACCTTTAGGATTTATTTTATATATCATGTACTTAAACCTTGAGGATTTATTTTATATATCATGTACTTAAACCTTGAGGATTTATTTTATATATCATGTACTTAAACCTTGAGGATTTATTTTATATATCATGCACTTAAACCTTGAGGATTTATTTTATATATCATGCACTTAAACCTTGAGGATTTATTTTATAAATCATGCACTTAAACCTTTAGGATTTATTTTATAAATCATGTACTTAAACCTTGAGGATTTATTTTATATATCATGTACTTAAACCTTGAGGATTTATTTTATATATCATGTACTTAAACCTTTAGGATTTATTTTATATATCATGTACTTAAACCTTGAGGATTTATTTTATATATCATGTACTTAAACCTTGAGGATTTATTTTATATATCATGTACTTAAACCTTGAGGATTTATTTTATATATCATGCACTTAAACCTTGAGGATTTATTTTATATATCATGTACTTAAACCTTTAGGATTTATTTTATATATCATGTACTTAAACCTTGAGGATTTATTTTATATATCATGCACTTAAACCTTGAGGATTTATTTTATAAATCATGCACTTAAACCTTTAGGATTTATTTTATAAATCATGTACTTAAACCTTGAGGATTTATTTTATATATCATGTACTTAAACCTTGAGGATTTATTTTATATATCATGCACTTAAACCTTGAGGATTTATTTTATAAATCATGCACTTAAACCTTTAGGATTTATTTTATATATCATGTACTTAAACCTTGAGGATTTATTTTATATATCATGTACTTAAACCTTGAGGATTTATTTTATATATCATGTACTTAAACCTTGAGGATTTATTTTATATATCATGCACTTAAACCTTGAGGATTTATTTTATATATCATGCACTTAAACCTTGAGGATTTATTTTATATATCATGTACTTAAACCTTGAGGATTTATTTTATATATCATGTACTTAAACCTTGAGGATTTATTTTATATATCATGTACTTAAACCTTGAGGATTTATTTTATATATCATGTACTTAAACCTTGAGGATTTATTTTATATATCATGTACTTAAACCTTGAGGATTTATTTTATAAATCATGCACTTAAACCTTGAGGATTTATTTTATATATCATGCACTTAAACCTTGAGGATTTATTTTATATATCATGTACTTAAACCTTGAGGATTTATTTTATATATCATGTACTTAAACCTTGAGGATTTATTTTATATATCATGTACTTAAACCTTGAGGATTTATTTTATATATCATGTACTTAAACCTTGAGGATTTATTTTATATATCATGTACTTAAACCTTGAGGATTTATTTTATATATCATGTACCTAAACCTTGAGGATTTATTTTATATATCATGTACTTAAACCTTGAGGATTTATTTTATATATCATGTACTTAAACCTTGAGGATTTATTTTATATATCATGTACTTAAACCTTGAGGATTTATTTTATATATCATGTACTTAAACCTTGAGGATTTATTTTATATATCATGTACTTAAACCTTGAGGATTTATTTTATATATCATGTACTTAAACCTTGAGGATTTATTTTATATATCATGTACTTAAACCTTGAGGATTTATTTTATAAATCATGCACTTAAACCTTGAGGATTTATTTTATATATCATGTACTTAAACCTTGAGGATTTATTTTATAAATCATGCACTTAAACCTTTAGGATTTATTTTATATATCATGCACTTAAACCTTGAGGATTTATTTTATATATCATGTACTTAAACCTTGAGGATTTATTTTATATATCATGCACTTAAACCTTGAGGATTTATTTTATATATCATGTACTTAAACCTTGAGGATTTATTTTATATATCATGCACTTAAATCTTGAGGATTTATTTTATATATCATGTACTTAAACCTTGAGGATTTATTTTATATATCATGTACTTAAACCTTGAGGATTTATTTTATATATCATGTACTTAAACCTTGAGGATTTATTTTATATATCATGTACTTAAACCTTGAGGATTTATTTTATAAATCATGCACTTAAACCTTGAGGATTTATTTTATATATCATGTACTTAAACCTTGAGGATTTATTTTATATATCATGTACTTAAACCTTGAGGATTTATTTTATATATCATGTACTTAAACCTTGAGGATTTATTTTATATATCATGTACTTAAACCTTGAGGATTTATATTATAAATCATGTACTTAAACCTTGAGGATTTATTTTATATATCATGTACTTAAACCTTGAGGATTTATTTTATAAATCATGTACTTAAACCTTGAGGATTTATTTTATATATCATGTACTTAAACCTTGAGGATTTATTTTATATATCATGTACTTAAACCTTGAGGATTTATTTTATATATCATGTACTTAAACCTTGAGGATTTATTTTATATATCATGTACTTAAACCTTGAGGATTTATTTTATATATCATGTACTTAAACCTTGAGGATTTATTTTATATATCATGTACTTAAACCTTGAGGATTTATTTTATATATCATGTACTTAAACCTTGAGGATTTATTTTATATATCATGTACTTAAACCTTGAGGATTTATTTTATATATCATGTACTTAAACCTTGAGGATTTATTTTATATATCATGTACTTAAACCTTGAGGATTTATTTTATATATCATGTACTTAAACCTTGAGGATTTATTTTATATATCATGTACTTAAACCTTGAGGATTTATTTTATATATCATGTACTTAAACCTTGAGGATTTATTTTATATATCATGTACTTAAACCTTGAGGATTTATTTTATATATCATGTACTTAAACCTTGAGGATTTATTTTATATATCATGTACTTAAACCTTGAGGATTTATTTTATAAATCATGTACTTAAACCTTGAGGATTTATTTTATATATCATGTACTTAAACCTTGAGGATTTATTTTATATATCATGTACTTAAACCTTGAGGATTTATTTTATATATCATGTACTTAAACCTTGAGGATTTATTTTATATATCATGTACTTAAACCTTGAGGATTTATTTTATATATCATGTACTTAAACCTTGAGGATTTATTTTATATATCATGTACTTAAACCTTGAGGATTTATTTTATATATCATGTACTTAAACCTTGAGGATTTATTTTATATATCATGCACTTAAACCTTGAGGATTTATTTTATATATCATGTACTTAAACCTTGAGGATTTATTTTATAAATCATGCACTTAAACCTTGAGGATTTATTTTATATATCATGCACTTAAACCTTGAGGATTTATTTTATATATGATGCACTTAAACCTTGAGGATTTATTTTATATATCATGTACTTAAACCTTGAGGATTTATTTTATATATCATGTACTTAAACCTTGAGGATTTATTTTATAAATCATGTACTTAAACCTTGAGGATTTATTTTATATATCATGTACTTAAACCTTGAGGATTTATTTTATATATCATGTACTTAAACCTTGAGGATTTATTTTATAAATCATGTACTTAAACCTTGAGGATTTATTTTATATATCATGTACTTAAACCTTGAGGATTTATTTTATAAATCATGCACTTAAACCTTGAGGATTTATTTTATATATCATGGACTTAAACCTTGAGGATTTATTTTATATATCATGGACTTAAACCTTGAGGATTTATTTTATATATCATGGACTTAAACCTTGAGGATTTATTTTATATATCATGTACTTAAACCTTGAGGATTTATTTTATAAATCATGCACTTAAACCTTGAGGATTTATTTTATATATCATGCACTTAAACCTTGAGGATTTATTTTATATATCATGCACTTAAACCTTGAGGATTTATTTTATATATCATGCACTTAAACCTTGAGGATTTATTTTATATATCATGTACTTAAACCTTGAGGATTTATTTTATATATCATGCACTTAAACCTTTAGGATTTATTTTATATATCATGTACTTAAACCTTGAGGATTTATTTTATATATCATGTACTTAAACCTTGAGGATTTATTTTATAAATCATGCACTTAAACCTTTAGGATTTATTTTATATATCATGTACTTAAACCTTGAGGATTTATTTTATATATCATGTACTTAAACCTTGAGGATTTATTTTATATATCATGTACTTAAACCTTGAGGATTTATTTTATATATCATGTACTTAAACCTTGAGGATTTATTTTATATATCATGTACTTAAACCTTGAGGATTTATTTTATATATCATGCACTTAAACCTTGAGGATTTATTTTATATATCATGTACTTAAACCTTGAGGATTTATTTTATATATCATGCACTTAAACCTTGAGGATTTATTTTATAAATCATGCACTTAAACCTTGAGGATTTATTTTATATATCATGCACTTAAACCTTGAGGATTTATTTTATATATCATGTACTTAAACCTTGAGGATTTATTTTATATATCATGTACTTAAACCTTGAGGATTTATTTTATATATCATGTACTTAAACCTTGAGGATTTATTTTATATATCATGTACTTGAACCTTGAGGATTTATTTTATATATCATGTACTTAAACCTTGAGGATTTATTTTATATATCATGTACTTAAACCTTGAGGATTTATTTTATATATCATGTACTTAAACCTTGAGGATTTATTTTATAAATCATGTACTTAAACCTTGAGGATTTATTTTATATATCATGGACTTAAACCTTGAGGATTTATTTTATATATCATGTACTTAAACCTTGAGGATTTATTTTATAAATCATGTACTTAAACCTTGAGGATTTATTTTATATATCATGTACTTAAACCTTTAGGATTTATTTTATATATCATGCACTTAAACCTTGAGGATTTATTTTATATATCATGTACTTAAACCTTGAGGATTTATTTTATATATCATGTACTTAAACCTTGAGGATTTATTTTATATATCATGTACTTAAACCTTGAGGATTTATTTTATATATCATGCACTTAAACCTTGAGGATTTATTTTATATATCATGCACTTAAACCTTGAGGATTTATTTTATATATCATGCACTTAAACCTTGAGGATTTATTTTATATATCATGCACTTAAACCTTGAGGATTTATTTTATATATCATGGACTTAAACCTTGAGGATTTATTTTATATATCATGGACTTAAACCTTGAGGATTTATTTTATATATCATGGACTTAAACCTTGAGGATTTATTTTATATATCATGTACTTAAACCTTGAGGATTTATTTTATATATCATGTACTTAAACCTTGAGGATTTATTTTATATATCATGCACTTAAACCTTGAGGATTTATTTTATATATCATGCACTTAAACCTTGAGGATTTATATTATATATCATGTACTTAAACCTTGAGGATTTATTTTATATATCATGTACTTAAACCTTGAGGATTTATTTTATATATCATGCACTTAAACCTTGAGGATTTATTTTATATATCATGTACTTAAACCTTGAGGATTTATTTTATATATCATGTACTTAAACCTTGAGGATTTATTTTATATATCATGTACTTAAACCTTGAGGATTTATTTTATATATCATGTACTTAAACCTTGAGGATTTATTTTATATATCATGTACTTAAACCTTGAGGATTTATTTTATATATCATGTACTTAAACCTTGAGGATTTATTTTATATATCATGCACTTAAACCTTGAGGATTTATTTTATAAATCATGCACTTAAACCTTGAGGATTTATTTTATATATCATGTACTTAAACCTTGAGGATTTATTTTATATATCATGTACTTAAACCTTGAGGATTTATTTTATATATCATGTACTTAAACCTTGAGGATTTATTTTATATATCATGCACTTAAACCTTGAGGATTTATTTTATATATCATGCACTTAAACCTTGAGGATTTATTTTATATATCATGTACTTAAACCTTGAGGATTTATTTTATATATCATGTACTTAAACCTTGAGGATTTATTTTATATATCATGCACTTAAACCTTGAGGATTTATTTTATATATCATGTACTTAAACCTTGAGGATTTATTTTATATATCATGTACTTAAACCTTGAGGATTTATTTTATATATCATGTACTTAAACCTTGAGGATTTATTTTATATATCATGTACTTAAACCTTGAGGATTTATTTTATATATCATGTACTTAAACCTTGAGGATTTATTTTATATATCATGTACTTAAACCTTGAGGATTTATTTTATATATCATGTACTTAAACCTTGAGGATTTATTTTATATATCATGTACTTAAACCTTGAGGATTTATTTTATATATCATGTACTTAAACCTTGAGGATTTATTTTATATATCATGTACTTAAACCTTGAGGATTTATTTTATATATCATGTACTTAAACCTTGAGGATTTATTTTATAAATCATGCACTTAAACCTTGAGGATTTATTTTATAAATCATGCACTTAAACCTTGAGGATTTATTTTATATATCATGCACTTAAACCTTGAGGATTTATTTTATAAATCATGTACTTAAACCTTGAGGATTTATTTTATATATCATGTACTTAAACCTTGAGGATTTATTTTATATATCATGTACTTAAACCTTGAGGATTTATTTTATATATCATGTACTTAAACCTTGAGGATTTATTTTATAAATCATGCACTTAAACCTTGAGGATTTATTTTATATATCATGTACTTAAACCTTGAGGATTTATTTTATAAATCATGCACTTAAACCTTGAGGATTTATTTTATATATCATGTACTTAAACCTTGAGGATTTATTTTATATATCATGTACTTAAACCTTGAGGATTTATTTTATATATCATGTACTTAAACCTTGAGGATTTATTTTATATATCATGTACTTAAACCTTGAGGATTTATTTTATATATCATGTACTTAAACCTTGAGGATTTATTTTATATATCATGTACTTAAACCTTGAGGATTTATTTTATATATCATGTACTTAAACCTTGAGGATTTATTTTATATATCATGTACTTAAACCTTGAGGATTTATTTTATATATCATGTACTTAAACCTTGAGGATTTATTTTATATATCATGTACTTAAACCTTGAGGATTTATTTTATATATCATGTACTTAAACCTTGAGGATTTATTTTATATATCATGTACTTAAACCTTGAGGATTTATTTTATATATCATGTACTTAAACCTTGAGGATTTATTTTATATATCATGTACTTAAACCTTGAGGATTTATTTTATATATCATGTACTTAAACCTTGAGGATTTATTTTATATATCATGTACTTAAACCTTCAGGATTTATTTTATATATCATGTACTTAAACCTTCAGGATTTATTTTATAAATCATGCACTTAAACCTTGAGGATTTATTTTATATATCATGCACTTAAACCTTCAGGATTTATTTTATAAATCATGCACTTAAACCTTGAGGATTTATTTTATATATCATGCACTTAAACCTTGAGGATTTATTTTATATATCATGTACTTAAACCTTGAGGATTTATTTTATATATCATGTACTTAAACCTTGAGGATTTATTTTATATATCATGTACTTAAACCTTGAGGATTTATTTTATATATCATGTACTTAAACCTTGAGGATTTATTTTATATATCATGTACTTAAACCTTGAGGATTTATTTTATATATCATGTACTTAAACCTTGAGGATTTATTTTATATATCATGTACTTAAACCTTGAGGATTTATTTTATATATCATGTACTTAAACCTTCAGGATTTATTTTATAAATCATGCACTTAAACCTTCAGGATTTATTTTATATATCATGCACTTAAACCTTGAGGATTTATTTTATAAATCATGCACTTAAACCTTGAGGATTTATTTTATATATCATGCACTTAAACCTTGAGGATTTATTTTATATATCATGTACTTAAACCTTGAGGATTTATTTTATATATCATGTACTTAAACCTTGAGGATTTATTTTATATATCATGTACTTAAACCTTGAGGATTTATTTTATATATCATGTACTTAAACCTTGAGGATTTATTTTATATATCATGTACTTAAACCTTGAGGATTTATTTTATATATCATGTACTTAAACCTTGAGGATTTATTTTATATATCATGTACTTAAACCTTGAGGATTTATTTTATATATCATGTACTTAAACCTTGAGGATTTATTTTATATATCATGTACTTAAACCTTGAGGATTTATTTTATAAATCATGCACTTAAACCTTGAGGATTTATTTTATATATCATGTACTTAAACCTTGAGGATTTATTTTATATATCATGTACTTAAACCTTGAGGATTTATTTTATAAATCATGCACTTAAACCTTGAGGATTTATTTTATATATCATGCACTTAAACCTTGAGGATTTATTTTATATATCATGTACTTAAACCTTGAGGATTTATTTTATATATCATGTACTTAAACCTTGAGGATTTATTTTATATATCATGTACTTAAACCTTGAGGATTTATTTTATATATCATGTACTTAAACCTTGAGGATTTATTTTATATATCATGCACTTAAACCTTGAGGATTTATTTTATATATCATGTACTTAAACCTTGAGGATTTATTTTATATATCATGTACTTAAACCTTGAGGATTTATTTTATATATCATGCACTTAAACCTTGAGGATTTATTTTATATATCATGTACTTAAACCTTGAGGATTTATTTTATATATCATGTACTTAAACCTTGAGGATTTATTTTATATATCATGCACTTAAACCTTGAGGATTTATTTTATATATCATGTACTTAAACCTTGAGGATTTATTTTATATATCATGTACTTAAACCTTGAGGATTTATTTTATATATCATGCACTTAAACCTTGAGGATTTATTTTATATATCATGTACTTAAACCTTGAGGATTTATTTTATATATCATGTACTTAAACCTTGAGGATTTATTTTATATATCATGTACTTAAACCTTGAGGATTTATTTTATATATCATGCACTTAAACCTTGAGGATTTATTTTATAAATCATGCACTTAAACCTTGAGGATTTATTTTATATATCATGTACTTAAACCTTGAGGATTTATTTTATATATCATGTACTTAAACCTTGAGGATTTATTTTATATATCATGTACTTAAACCTTGAGGATTTATTTTATATATCATGTACTTAAACCTTGAGGATTTATTTTATATATCATGTACTTAAACCTTGAGGATTTATTTTATATATCATGCACTTAAACTTTGAGGATTTATTTTATATATCATGCACTTAAACCTTGAGGATTTATTTTATATATCATGTACTTAAACCTTGAGGATTTATTTTATAAATCATGCACTTAAACCTTGAGGATTTATTTTATATATCATGTACTTAAACCTTGAGGATTTATTTTATATATCATGTACTTAAACCTTGAGGATTTATTTTATATATCATGTACTTAAACCTTGAGGATTTATTTTATATATCATGTACTTAAACCTTGAGGATTTATTTTATAAATCATGTACTTAAACCTTGAGGATTTATTTTATATATCATGTACTTAAACCTTGAGGATTTATTTTATATATCATGTACTTAAACCTTGAGGATTTATTTTATATATCATGTACTTAAACCTTGAGGATTTATTTTATATATCATGTACTTAAACCTTGAGGATTTATTTTATATATCATGTACTTAAACCTTGAGGATTTATTTTATATATCATGTACTTAAACCTTGAGGATTTATTTTATATATCATGTACTTAAACCTTGAGGATTTATTTTATATATCATGTACTTAAACCTTGAGGATTTATTTTATAAATCATGCACTTAAACCTTGAGGATTTATTTTATATATCATGTACTTAAACCTTGAGGATTTATTTTATATATCATGTACTTAAACCTTGAGGATTTATTTTATATATCATGTACTTAAACCTTGAGGATTTATTTTATAAATCATGTACTTAAACCTTGAGGATTTATTTTATATATCATGTACTTAAACCTTGAGGATTTATTTTATATATCATGCACTTAAACCTTGAGGATTTATTTTATATATCATGCACTTAAACCTTGAGGATTTATTTTATATATCATGCACTTAAACCTTTAGGATTTATTTTATAAATCATGTACTTAAACCTTGAGGATTTATTTTATATATCATGTACTTAAACCTTGAGGATTTATTTTATATATCATGTACTTAAACCTTGAGGATTTATTTTATATATCATGTACTTAAACCTTGAGGATTTATTTTATATATCATGTACTTAAACCTTGAGGATTTATTTTATATATCATGTACTTAAACCTTGAGGATTTATTTTATATATCATGTACTTAAACCTTGAGGATTTATTTTATATATCATGTACTTAAACCTTGAGGATTTATTTTATATATCATGTACTTAAACCTTGAGGATTTATTTTATATATCATGCACTTAAACCTTGAGGATTTATTTTATATATCATGTACTTAAACCTTGAGGATTTATTTTATATATCATGTACTTAAACCTTGAGGATTTATTTTATATATCATGTACTTAAACCTTGAGGATTTATTTTATAAATCATGCACTTAAACCTTGAGGATTTATTTTATATATCATGTACTTAAACCTTGAGGATTTATTTTATATATCATGTACTTAAACCTTGAGGATTTATTTTATATATCATGTACTTAAACCTTGAGGATTTATTTTATATATCATGTACTTAAACCTTGAGGATTTATTTTATATATCATGTACTTAAACTTTGAGGATTTATTTTATATATCATGCACTTAAACCTTGAGGTTTGCCTAGGCAATCCGAAACACAAGTGGCGTCAGCTGGGCCCGAGTATAGAATCCGCTCTTCATTATCAAGATGGGTCTAAACTGACTGGACCATCTTATATTACTAGTAATCAACTTAAGCCTCTTACTTCTGCATTACATGAATCCTAAACATCATTACGTCCGCCTGTATTTACCCATAACCTCGTCCATGCAGACCCAATTCTATACTCACTCCGAAAAAGTTTATTTTTAATTTCCAATACCCCTGCCCTCACTGCAATAACATTGTAGCTTCATTCAGCATGTACACAATCCAGCCTGTTTGACAAACTGTGCTCCTATAATATCCCCAGGGTCAATAGCACTCTCGCTATGATTCCGGACAATGGCACTGTAAACAGCTGACGGAGCGAGTATAGAATCCGACTTACATTGACAAGGTTATGGGTGTGTATACGGACAGACGTAATGATGTTTAGGATTCATGTAATGGAGAAGTAAGAGGCATGTCGATGTCATATCATCAGGCATGTCATGGTTTATGTTGATTACTACTAACATGAGACGGTCCAGTCAGTTTAGACCCATCTTGGAAATGTAGGCCGGATTCTATACTCGGGCCTCACAGAATTCCACGAAACATGATGGACTCGGGAATCGGTTCGAGTGTCCATCCATGGCATTCCGATGCATGTGATGAAGTTGAGCAGTGGCTTGAATTGTACATGGTAAGAGATACACATGTACAACCAGCAATGGCAAAGAAAGGACTGAAAGAATCAAAATTTTCTTATTCATTTTCTGGAAATAGATTTTACTATGCCACGAAATAAAACAAGCTATACCTAGATATACAACAGTTATGATGGTCGACCATCTTGAACTTGGGGCCGCCAATCCATAACTGCTTCGAGCAAATATCGTGGTTTACAATAGCAACCAGCCTGTAAATTTCAATCACTGCAGAAGCATGGACCTTACTGTAGCAGACTCTAATATTTAGGCTGGTCTTCTATTACAAAGAATTAACTTAAATGTTAAAAGATACTGATCAAACTGGATATATCAAGGGGCTTGGAATATTTCAGTATGTTAGATCAATTGAAGATATTGTATGGTACACACAGCAAAATATAATACAAGGTATTCTTCTAGCATTAGATTTTAGCAAGGCTTTCGATAGGCTGAATAGAGATTTCATGTTACAATGTTAAGTATCATACAATTTTGGGCATAATTATTTACAATGGACAAGGCTACCTTTTAACGATACGCAAAGTTCGGTGTCTAATGCCGGTATGTTACCAAAGTTATTTTCTCTGGAAAGTGGGATTAAACAAGGGTGCCCTTTAATTGCTCTACTATTTATTTTGTGAGCTGAGATATTTTCATTTTTTTTTTTTTTTTTGTGAAGATTAGATGTCGGTTTCAAAGGTATTCAAATATGAAACAGAGTTTGAACAATTCGCCTAAGATACTAGGTGTCAGATATGCCTATGACAGGTCAGCAGCCAAGTTGGCGATTAATTTGGAAGAAAAGGATTAAAAATATCAACAAGTAAACAAGGGGTTATGACGCTCCGCTGACTAGGAAAACATTCACAAAAGGAATTTTATCAATGCAAAATGTTGTAGGTGGTATCCCAATTCAACTTAAGCATAGCTAAAAGAATATGAGTAACAGAGACCTAATTTCAGGTTTTCAAGCAGATTTTTCATGGACCTGTTTACAGACAACCACGTCTTTGAAGGTCTCAAGAAAATGCGTAAAAATTTGAAAAAATCCAGGTGGTGCCACCAGTCTGCAGGAACTGATAAAACACTAATGCATGATCAATATCCATGATGAATGTGCATGCAAAGAATCAAGGTGATCAATGCATTAGTTGTTCAGATGCTGGAGCTTTTGTATCATATTTTTAATTATTCGGGGGGGGGGGGGGTATTTCTGAGCCCCATAGCTCAGAGGATATGGGTAACAGAGACCTAATTTCAGGTTTTCAAAGAGAATTATCATGGATCTCCCTGGATGTCAGGTAAGTAGATTCTAGATCCAGTGATTAGGATTTGTACCCTGTTCACAGATAACCACATCTTAAGTGGTCTCACAAAAAGAGAAAAATATTCGTAAACTGAAGAAACTGATGAAACATTCCATGAACAATATCTAAATAATAATGGTGATCAATGCAATAGTTTTTCTGATACTTGAGCTTTTGTATCAAATTTTCAATTATTCTGGGGGTACTTTGGAGCCACAAAGCTCAGAGTTTATGGGTTTCAGAGACCTTATTTCAGGTTTCCACAGAGTTTTATTATGGGCATCCCTGCATGTCAAGAAAGAAGATTCTAGGTCTAGACGTTACGATTTGTGCGCTGTTTACGGATGACCGCATCTTAAGAGGTCTCAAAAATAGAGAAAAAAATCATAAAATTCGAAAAAATACAGGTGGCACCACCAGACTGCAGAAACTGATGAAACATTCCATGATCAATATCCATGCAAAGAATAATAGTCATCAATACAATAGTTGGTCAGATACTTGTGCTTTTGTAACGAATTTTCCATTATTCTGGGGGTTGGGGGTACTTCGGAGCCCCTTAGCTCGGAGGATATAGGTAACAGAGACCTAATTTCAGGTTTCCAATATGATTTCTCATGGACCTCCCTGGATGCCAAGTTACAAGATTCCAAGTCTAGCGGTTAGGATTTGTGTCTGGTTAACGGACACACAGACGGACAGACAGACAGACAGACGGACGAAGGACAAAGAGTGATCGCTATAGCTCAGATGACTTTCAGTCCGCTGCGCTAAAAAACCTGTGAAATCCTGGATCTTGAGAAATTTAAGTTTTCATGGTAGAGTTATTCTAGCAAAGAGTTTGCTGGCTTCACAAATTGTACATTTACTGATGATCCTGCACCCAACGGAATATGTTTGTAAACGGGTTAACGGTGTGATATATAAATTGATTTGGCAGGTTACTGGAAAAGGAAAACTAAAAGTAAAGAGACTTGTTATGCAACAGGGATATAGGTATGCGGAATAAATTTTCCAGTTGTTGAAAACGCACAAAAATATTAATATTAAATGCTTGAAATGATTTATGAAATGTTTTGACGGTAAATCGTTCCTGATTGGAACTAGGAACCCATGGGTCTCAACGCTCAGCTTAATTTGCCTATAAGGATATTTTTAAAGAAATTTTTCAGAATGACAGTCCTGTGACTTTGTGACCAAAAATTCTTGGAAATTGTTATCCTTGACCTTGCAGCATTTAGATTATTGTAACAATCTTTTAAAAAGTGACCTCGACCTCTGACCACGTAACCTCAAAATCTACAGATTTCTTCACTTTGAGCAAGTAAGCCATGTGTGAAAGGTGGAAAGTTTGATTTACAGAGCATCCACAATCTTTTTAAAGATATGGCTCCTGTGACCTTTAACTTATATCTCTTGACCGTGAAAATAAAATTAAGTTACTTAAGTGGTGGGTCATTTATAAATCAAGTTTGAAGCCGATCTGTCTAGCCAAAGAAGAATTATCATCCATAAACTAATTTGAGAATGGATGGGCCCCTGACCTTTGACCCTATGACCCCAAATCAAAAAGAATCTTTCCCTATTGGCATCTGAATAATATCTTGAAGATGGATGGTTTGTGATGAAAAGTTTGGCTTGAAAATCAAACACATTCCTTTTAAAGAAATGGGTCCTGTTACCTTGACCTTTGAACCCCAAATCGACAGGGTTTTTACTTTAGTGGTGAGCCATATATAAGTTAAGTTTGAAAACAATTTGTCGGAATAAACTGGAATTTTCATCTGGAAACTAATTTGTGAACAGATAGGCCCTGTGACCTTGACCTTTGACCTTATTACCCCAAATTCATTTGTGCTCTCCCAATACTGACAAGTCAGCTAAATGTGTTCGATGGATGTTTTGGGATGAAAAACTTGGCTTAAAATACAGCCATAATCTTTTTAAATAAGAGTGTCTTGGGACCTTGACCTTTGATCTCATGACTCAAAAAATATACAGGTTCTTTCTTTAGTGGTGGGCCATGTGTAAGTCATGTTTGAATCAATCATCAATCCATTTGTCAATCTAACCTGGAGTTTTTATCTGGAAACAAATTTGTGTGGATGGATGGACGGACAGACAGAAAGACAGACAAACAGGGTGATTACTTTATAAGGCATTCACTTGTGATCAATAAACACTAGATTTTTATTACATGCTTCTAGGGTCAGCGGTAATGATTTTCAACCCAACTTTTGCAAATATGACCCCGAAGGATTATATGTAGTAAATGCAAATGTTTTATCTCAACTTTTTGAAAACAGTTTCAAATAGGAAAGATGTAAATAATGAATTGGCTGATAATCAAGTGATATGGAATAATGTTAATGTAAAATACAGAGGTAATACTTTATTCCTAGGCGATTGGTTGAAAAAGGGTATTGTGCATGTTTCAGATGTACTTAGCCATAATGGTTGTATTAAATCCTATGACCTTAATGAAAAAGTGGAAGGTGATGCCAGTTTTATATTTCAATACAATACATTGAGCAGTCCTCTTTATAATCAGAATGTAAAGTGTAATGGAGAAATGTACATGTATCAGGAAAAAAAATAACAAAGGCAACGCAAAGCGGAGCATCCCCTCGCACGGGGCATAATTAGAATGGATGTATTACACAGTGTGAAAATAAGGAGGGCAGCTCTCTGGCGTTGACCTTTGCTCCTGTGACCTCAAACTAAATAGGGTCCTTCATCCATGGGTAGGTGAGCCATAGGAGCAAGATGACAGACAGGTGTTGGTCGAACGGTTTGGCTTTAAATGGGTCCATAAAAGCTTTTTCAAGAAGTGGGCCCTGTGGCCATGACCTTTGACCCGTGACCTCAAAATCAATAGGGGCCTTCATCCATGGGTGGGTGAGCAATATGTGCAAGATGAAAGGTTTTGGTCAAAGGTAAGAGTTTAAATGGGTTCACAAGCTTTTTCAAGAAGTGGGCCCTGTTGGCGTGACCTTTGTCCCCGTGACCTCAAAATCGATAGGGGTCTTCATCCATGGGTGGGAGAGCCATATGTGTTAGATGAATGGTTTTGTTCAAACAGTTTGGCTTTAAATAGATCCACAAGCTTTTTCAGGAAGTGGGCCCTGTGGGTGTTACCTTTGACCCTGTGACCTTAAAATCAATAGGGGTCTTCATTTATTGGTGGGTGAGCAATATGTACAAGATGAAAGGTTTTGGTCAAACGGTAAGGCTTTAAATGGGTCCACAAGCTTTTTATAAGAAGCGGGCCCTGTGGCCATGACCTTTGACCCCGTGACCTCAAAATCGATAGGGGTCTTCATCCATGGGTGGGACAGCCATATGTGCAAGATGAAAGGTTTTGTTCAAACAGTTTGGCTTTAATTGGGTCCACAAGCTTTTTTAAGTATGGGCCCTGTGGTCATGACCTTTGACCCTGTGACCTCAAAATCAATAGGGGTCTTCATCCATGGGTGGGTGAGCAATATGTGCAAGATGAAAATTTTTGTTCAAACGGTAAGGCTTGTCATGGATCCAAAAGCTTTTTCAAGAAGTGGGCCTTGTGGCCGTAACATTTGACCTAGCGACCTCAAATGCGACAGGGTTCTTCATCTATTGGTGGGTGAGCCCTATGTGCAAGACGAAAGGTTTTGGTCAAACGGTTCGGCTTGAAATCGATCCACAAGCCAATAACGGAGAGACGGATGGACGCACGAACGGAGGCGTTACTATACCCTGCGAGGGGATGATAAATAAACCAACTCAATTTTAACTTTTAAAGTGATGTTATATTGTTTTTTATTACATATTTTCTTAATACTTTTTTATAAAATAAATTACACAGAAACCGAGGCTGTCTGGCTCAGTTAATTTATAAACGGTTGAACGGTAATACCAAGGCTGTCCAACAGACGTCACCACCAGTCTCACCCTGAATAAACTCATTCATTTTAATCTCGAGTGCTGTAATAGTTAAATTGACATTCTAAAGATGGAATTTATTTGCAAATAATTGCAACATTTTATATAAATATTTACACTACAATTTATTCAATGAGTCGGTGACTACAAAGAGTATTCCTCTGGTTAATTTTCATACAATGTTGTTACTGACTTTCAGTTATACTAACAGGACATTACTTTTTCCAAAAAAATACATATTAAGATACAGATTTCACCATGACAGTGATTACCTGCAATATACTGTCTATTTTATAACATCAATTTTAACCAGATGTGTTACAAAGATGGAAACCTTCACAAAAGAAGTTATCAAATAAACCAAATATGGATGCAAGTGTAATATACTTATTGTCAATTAATGCCAGGGGTCTGGCAGATTACAAACTATGGGTCTCGACGTTCAGCTGCATTTGTCCATAAGGATTTATTTATTTATGAGGTTTTCCAAAATATTGGTCCTGTGATCAGTTTGAAGCCAACCTGTTTACCCAAACTGTAGTTATCATCAATTATCTAATTTGTGAATGAATGGGCCCTGTGACCTTAACCTTTGACCGTATGACCCCCAAATCAAAAGGAAACTTCCCCTATTGGCAGGTGCACCACATGTTCATAATGGAAGGATTGAGATGAAAAGTTTGGCTTAAAATGCATTCACAATCTTTCTACTGTAGTGGGTCATGTGACCCCAGAATCAACAGTTCTAACTTAAGTGGTGGGCTATATATAAGTCAAGTTTGAAACCAATATTTCAAACTAAACTGGTGTTATCATCTGGAAACTAATATGTGGATTGATGGCCCTCATGACCTTGACCTTGTGACCCCAAAATCCGTCAGTTACTTCCACAATTGGCAGGTGAGCAACATCTGGAAGATGTTTGGGACAACGTTTGGCTAAAATACATCAACAATCTTTTTAAAGAAGTGGGTCCTGTCACCTAGACCTTTGGTCTTATGACCCAAAAATCAAAAGGGTTCTTACATTATTGTTGGGTCATATATAAGTCAAAATTAAAACCAATATGTCAATCCAAACTGGAGTTATCATCCAGAAACAAATATGTGGACAGATGGGCCTCTATGACGATGACCTTTGACCTTGTGCCCCCCAAATCAATCAGTTTCTTCCCCTATTGATAGCACGGCTATATGTGCAAGATGGAAGGTTTTGGATGAATAGTTGGCTCAAAATGCATCCACAATCTTTCTAAATAAGTGGGTACTGTGACCTTGACCCTTGACCTCATGACCCCAAAATTGAACAGAATCTTCCCCTATTGGCAGGTAAGCAATATCTTGAAGATGGAAGGTTTGGGATGAAAAGTTTGGCTTCAAATGGATATGCTTTCTTTTTAAAGAAATGAGTTCTGTGACCATGACCTTTGACCGTTGGACCCCAAAATCCACACGGTTCTTACTTTAGTGGTGAGTCATATATAAGTTTGAAACCAATATGTCAAACTAAAGCTCGGAGGATATAGGTCGCAGTGGCCTAATTTCAGGTTTCCAAGGAGATTTTTTATTGAGCTCCCTGGATATTCACTTAGAAGATTCTAGGTCCAGCAGTTACGATTTGTGCCCTGCTAACGGACGGCCGGACGGACGACGGACAAAGCGCCTTTCCTATACCTCCGTTGACTTACAATCAGCTGAGCTAAAAGGGAGGGAAACCTCTTATTGGTTGCAGAACAAAATTCATGCAATTATAATGATACAGAAAACACAGCACTGGAACACAGTACTTAACTTAGCAAAAGAAAAGAATGAAGGAAGAAATGTAACAAATTAAGTCAAAAAGTAATAATTATATGAAAGGAGATGATTTGGAGGTTTAAAACCCCTTAATTAAAAAAAATATACACGCTAAAGAGAGCAGCCATAGCCAGTAAACTGCCATCTTGACTTCTTTGTGGTTTAATAAATACCTCCGTGAATACTGACATCCTGCCGAATTACAACTCCGATCACAGTGCAAACAGTTAAGGCATAAACCAAAAGGGTCCTTGATTGTGGAAATTGAACACATCATTTTTTAAAAGAAAAGGATTACATAAAACTTATGAATAAAACAATTAAAGATTCATGTGATGAAAATCCAGGAAGCAACCCCTTATTGCTGTGGGAAACCATAAAAATGCACATAAGAAGGGAAAGCATTAAATTTGGAACTGAGAAAGTATGAAAAAAGAAAAATGAAATACAAAAAGAAATATTAGAACAAAAATTTGAAAAAAAAATAAAAGAATTAAATGGTTGTGATAACAGAATAACAAAAAAACGATAAACTAGAAAAGATGATACAGGAGAAAACAGAGGGAGCCATAATCAAATGCAAAGCAAGATGGAATGAACAAGGCGAGAAGTCCACTAAATATTTTTTATTTTTTTTTTTTTAATTTTGAAAAAAAAACTACAAATCAAAAAAGATAATCAAACTCAGGCTCCAGATGGGTCATTGTCAGACAAACAAAGGGATATAATGAAAGCTTTTATAAGAACCTGTATGAAACGAACCCTTCGATAGGAAATTAACACGATATCACGAAATTCCTAGCACAGGTACAGCCCGTGCAAAAATTTTCAGAACAATAAATCATGTTAATAAACTCTTCCATCAGTGAAAAAGAAATAACAGATGATTTGATGTCTCAAAAAATAACAAAACACCTGGGAATGATGGAATACCTGCCGAATTCTTAATTCAGTAAGTTATATCTATTCTGGTGGTGAACTCTCAATATCCCAAAAACAAGGTGTGATAAGTTTGATCCCTGAAAAAGGTAAGGATGATACAGAAATAAAAAGGCGAGGTATCTCTTTGAATTTTGACTACAAAATTATCGCTGGGGTTATAGCTTTAAGAATGAAAAAGATTTTGCCGGACATAATACACAACAACCGAACGGGATTTCTTAAAAACAAGCATATTGGAGAAAATATTGTTACGAAGATAAATTGTACAGGGGAAAACATTGGGCCGATCCCGGATTCGAACCCATGTCGGTGGCGCACAAGTCCGGCGTACCAACCGCTTCGCTTCGGTCTGCTTTTATGTCACTCCGTAACACACACCCTCTTAAGAGCGTTCTGCTATCAGAACAAGACTAATTATCCCGGGAGTCACACTTTGGTTGGCTTATTCCCTGGGCCACAAAATTTACCGTCACGTTTGACGAGCCCCTTTTTTGTTACGAAGACAAATTGTTCAGGGGAAAACACTGGGCCGATCCGGGATTCAAACCCATGTTAGTGGCGCACAAGTCCGACGTACCAACCGCTTCGCTAGCAAACCTAGCTTCACTAGCGAGACATTTCGGTCCGCTTTTATGTCACCCCGTAACAATATAACACGGTTTTAAATAATATCTATCATGCAAAGAGAAGAATAAATGGACTACTTAAGATAATAGATTTAAAAAAATCTTACAACATATTGGAATGGAATTTTCTGGAGCAAAGTTTGAAATGTTTTAACATAAGCTCTATTATTAAAAAAATGGTGCAATAATCTGTATAATCACATTAGCAGTTGTATTATCAACAATGGGTGGGTATCCGATTACTTTAGTATTTCAATAGGAGTTAGACAGGGTTGATCTCTTTCCCAGTACCTGTTTTTTTAAAGTGTTTAGCATTAAATATAAGGAACAATAATCAAATAGAAAGTTATATGTCACGAGGAAAACTTGCACAATATGCAGATGACACTATTCTTACCTTGAAAATGTGTCATTAGTTTAAGAAGCACTAAAAGTTTTTATGAATTTCTCTAAAATTTCACGCCTTGTGATAGATTTAAACAAAGACAACAGTGATGCCATTGCTCATGACTGATAATAGCGTATGGAACTGAAAAATTGAATCTGAAATAGTCATATGGCCCAGTTGATGTACTAGGAGTAAAGGTAACCTCAGAGGCAAATAATTTGAAAAATCTGAATTTTCTCCTTGCCATGGAGAAACTAAACAGGGTGCTTAATGTTTGGTCATATCGAAATATTACATTACTTGAAAAAATTACAAAAATTTACAGCTTACCTACTTATTTTCAATATTACCTACACCTGATCATCATTTTATTATAAAAAAAGGTTGAACAGATATGGTTTAGATTCATATGGTCCAACAAGCCAGACAGAATTAAAACAGAGTCTTTAATTTCATCTTATGAAAACAGGGCTAGGCCTTAATATGGTTCATCTTAGAACATTTGTAACAACTTTGAAAGTCTCTTGGGTCAAAAGCCGAATACTTAAAAATGACACAGAAAAATATAAACAAGACATACTTAATATGATCAGGGGAGGTGAATATCTTTTTAATGTTATTTGGCCATAGATGATGTATGGTATAGTTTTAAAAACACAAACACGTTCTGGAAAGAGGTTCTACAAGCATTGTATGCATACAATTATAAAGACCAAGTAAAAGGAGTAACAAAAATTGGCAATCAGATAATTTGGTTGAACTCGAATGTTCGGTTAGATAAAAAAAAACATTATTTTATAAACACTTGATAGATGCAGGAATTTATTGCTTAACAGGCTTATTAACTGGAGAAGATGGCATTAAGAGATTTCCTAGTTATGAAGAATTTAGTCTCAGGGTTAAAAAAAAAAAATATTCTTGAATACAGAGGAAAATGTAAGGCTATTCCCTAAGAGTGGAAAGAAATGTTATGGCATACAAATGAAGATGAATGTTTAATAAGTAAATTTTCCACATTTTTTAATGTGAAAATGTGACAAAAGTCGTGTACAACGAACTAGTCAAACCTCTTTATCCGTAAAACCCGAAGAATACTAAGAAAATAGACAAGGGACCTAAATATGGAATACGATTGTAAAAAATAAATTTTTAACTCTTTTATGCATATGGTGAGGTTAACACAATCTACAACCCTAAGGATATTTCATTTTAATTTGAAACACAGAATATAAACCACAAGTATACATTTTCATTTAAAATCGGTTTCAAAGATAAAGAGACGTTTTTACTGTGAAACGGATCATTGACATTGTTTTGGGAATGTCCTATAACCAAAGGATATTGGATTAACAAGAAAATGTGAGACAAAACAATAATATTTCACTAAAGGCTTGTGATATTGGGTGTCAAAGAAGAAGTGAAACCAAGAGCAAAGGATGGACTGAATTATGCTAAGAATATTTATGAGATTGTGAAACACATTGCTTAAAAAAATGAAGAACTGGAGGTACTTCCTGAAAAATGGGGTGTCTCTAAATTCTAATTTATAGTTTGGATTAGGTGTCAGTGTGTACTTATGTGTGTATGTATATTATATATATATATGTGTGTGTGTGTGTATGTGTGGGCATGCATGTTAGTGTGAATACATATATGTGTGCATCCCTTGTACTTTTTGGATATATATGCAAATTACACGGGAACTACTGGGTGCCTCTTTGAATGAATACATTTCTTATCATATAGTTCATCCTGGTGGTAAGAAAATCATTTATATTTAATCTGTTATGATATAAATGAATTGACTTTAACCTTTAACTTGCATATCTTTTTGTAAGTTTGAGACTTGTATAATTCTTTTTAGACAGAGATAATAACTTAATTAAAATTAGAGAATGAGGCTGAACATATACGAGGTATTACTAGGTCTTCAGCTTTATTGTTGTTTTTTTTTTCATTTATTTATTTTTATTTTATTTATCTATTTTTCCCCTTCATGTGCTTACTATGATGCTATTTTTTTTTTGTCATTGTTGCATTTTGTCAGACATTTTGTGCCTCTTAGAATGAATACATTTTTTTATCATTTAGTTGATCCTGGTTGTAAGGGAGACACATAAGTTTAATCTGTTATGATATAAATGAATTAATTATTACCTTTATCTTACATATCGTTTTGTAAGTTTGAGACTTGTGTGATTCTTTATAGACAGAGATAATAACTGAATTAAAATAGGTAAATAAGGTAAAACAAACGTGAGGTAAAACTAGTTATTCGTTTTTTCTTTATTATTTGGGGTTTTTTTTCCTTCCATGTGCTTACTTTGATGTTTTTTGTTTTTTTTTTTATTGTAGTATTTTGTCAGAAATATATCTGGCTGTTCTTGTCCAAGATACGTGTATTGATTTTGTTATGTTTTGTGCTACATGTATTGTATACGTACTGTCTGAGTAAATGTTTGATAATAAAACGAGTATTCCTCTGTAGTGTGCTTTATCTCCTATTATCGCCTATGGAAGCACCCTGTCCGGGCGAGTGGTCTTCTAGAAATTCATTTCTGACAAACCAACTATTAATGGCCGCACGGCGAGTCAAGAAAAAAAAATCCATATTTTAAAATTCAATTTTCTTTTTATGGCCACGGCGATAAAAAGTGGACGGTAAAATATATAAGCGACCAAAATGTTGTGTTTTCATCAGACTCTTTGATGGTGACTGTGCTTAATTGATTGTTAACATTTTACACATTTCTTTGAAGTCTATGCAAATACATACATAAATAAAAATCATAAATTATTTTGAACTGAAACTTATTTTGCCCAGAGGATGGAACATTCCAGCAAATGCGAACGTTGAAACTGCCTGTATCCGTATATTAAACCAACGCAGAATTGTAACATTATAAACATGTCGCACTTACCTGTATCCATTTTGACTTTTCCTCCTCATTGCTGTTGGAAAACAGAGAGTTTCATTAGGTCTGCATATCTTATATTTCCAGTAAAACTGTTTAATTTAAAACGTTTCATTGAAATGAAGGACAAATTAAGGCATGCTGGTCGCAATATAAAGTTCAATATATTCAACATTTTATAAACCATATGATCCACTGATGTTTAGCTTAAATCTTACAATGTACATATTCAATATCTGAAACAACTCTTTTATTATGCCATCTTGGTTATTTACGGTTGACTTTTTCATAAAACACATATTTGCTTCAATGATTATAGGCATTAGCATTGTGTGACGTAATAACATATATGCTGATAAAATTCAACTGAATTTAAAAGGAATTTTTTTTAACTGAAATTACGAACGAAAATTCCAAATTGAGACAACATTGTATTTTCCCTTGTACCACTATTTCAAGTTTGGACAATGGAGTAACATGTTTTTCAAATTTAAAATCAATATTAATCAATAATCAATAACATTGATCAAAATTTCCTTTTCGAGCTCCACAGTCAGGTTACATAACACATGGCCAGGCAGAGGCTACTCTATCACTGCACATTTCAGGCACATAACTCAACTAGAATACGGGTAGTCGACAAGCGACCATGTGTATCCGCCAAAATCAGAGTGGAACTGGTGAAGTGAGGCATGGATTGAGTGGTAAGGGGAAATAGAGTGAGGTGTGTTGCATATTAGCATGAATGTCTGCAGCCGAAATGTGTATGTAGGCTGGGCCACCTACCACAAAATCCAGAAAGCTGTCCTAGTTGTATACATATGCAAAAATTTAGGCAGATAAGACAAACCACTACATGTATATGAGTGATTTTATCCCACAGAAGACAAACAGAAGGACTTGTGGTCCCTCCAGTTTTGTGTATGATAGAGCTATGTGAGATCTATACACATGCAAAATTTTGGCCCAATCGGTCAAACGGTTTCCAAGATATAAGCTTGGATGTCTGCAGCGTAAACTAGAATTTAGGTGGCGCCACCTGTCATAAAATCAAGAAACCTGCAAAATTTTAGGAAGATATATCAAACCACTGCCGAGATATGAGTGATTTTGTCCAATGGTAGACAAACAGACAGACGCTGTGCTAAAATGATTGCAGGTGGCGCCACCAGTTTTGCGCATGATTAAGAGCTATGTGAGATCTATACACATGTAAATTTTCAGGAAGATACGTCAAACCAGTCCGGAGATATAAGCATGGATGTCTGCAGCGTGAACATGTAGGTGGCGCCACCTGTCATACAATCAAGAACGCTATCCAGGATGTATATGCATGCCGAATTTCAGGTGAATTTGTCAAACCACTGCAAAGATATGAGTGATTTTAACCCAAGGCAGATGAACAGATGGACACTGGGCAAACATGCTTGCAGGTGGCGCCACCATTTTTTTGTGTATGTGATAAAGCTATCCAAGGGCTACATTTGTACAATTTTTTTTCTGATCGGTCAAACTGTTCTCGAGATATGTGGGTTTATGTGTGGTTACAGACGCACAAATGGACGCTGGGCAGAGAGGAAAGGTCAGAGGTCAACGCAAAATTGATTAGGCACCAGTTCACATACGACCCGATAATTGGTGTAAGTTTCGGAAAAATCAGTCCAGTAGTTAGAGGAGTTCTCCGGAAACGAATACGGCGGCGGCGGTGGCGGCGGAACCCGGTCAAAAACATCGTTTTGGCGGATAAATAATGACCTATTTTCTGGCATGTATATAGCTTATATAAAGAGGGCATTGAACTAATTATTCATTAATAAACTCACCTTGTACTCAGTTCCAGGGCTTTCTGTTTGGTTTTTATGTAAAATGTGTTCTCAACATCAAGATTGTCACCATCTGTAATCTGTGTTGAGAAGAAAACAGTACATGATGGATTCTGCCTCACCCATGTGGAAAGACGTATAACAGAACTTACAGAAGCAAGCTTTGTAGAGAACAACTACTAGGGTAACAAATCTATCAATGTCCTCAACGCTCTACCCATTTAAGGGCTGTCACATTTTGTCTCGGATTTACTCAGGGATCAGGGCCACCAAGGAAAACCTGTCTCAATAGACACGCTCTACTTCTACTGAGTGCTACGTCTGGTCTGTGTGTGAAATATGTGTGAATCTCCTAAAATGGATATAATCCTCGCGCCAATCGACTATTTTGTAGCAAACATTTAAAACCTACAATTAAAAATATCACAAATATGACTTCCGATCTCAAACTGCCTCAGCCTACTAACAGCGTGTTTGTCTGTGTGTGAATCCGTACCTGCATGCCGTCCACCTCCATAACTTGTTTGACCTTGAAGCGCTGTATCGCACCAGGAATTTTTAATTTCATATCGTTGCACAAAAGAAACAAGTCGTTGAACTGAAACAAAGAATATCGAAAACTATAGCCCATCCATTCCACGTAAGGAGCATTGTAGCATTATGGTTAGGGCACTGGACTTGGGACCGCAGGGTTGTGGATTCGTGTCCCGTTCTGAGTACCTTCCACGCCGAAACTCAAATCATTACCGCAAGGGTAGGCGTTCTCTGTCCAGATCTAGGCCATATTGGGAAATATTTTGAATATGCAGTGTAAAGAGGACATTTTGAGGCAATTTTCACCAAAAAAAAGAATGAGGATTTCCTTTTCCTGAAAAACTGTTCCTTATATCTTTGCGTTATCTGTAGTCAAACTATAGACAGGTTCAATATTTAATACATTGTTTTTATATTTCTTCAAAATTAGATATGAAATTTCAATCATCTTCAATAGCGCAAAGGCGCATTTACGTTTGTAACTTGCAAAACGTTATCTTTTAAATGTAATGCTCGGAGTGAAATAACTGATATGTTGTAGTCTTATGTTAAACTTTGCGTTTTACCGGGTTCCGTGGTCTCGAAAGCACACAGGACTCCTAAGAGCACAGATCGCGAGCTCGAGTACCTGTTTCCACAGGCGCTTGAATCCCTATTTATAATAAAGTCTTCATATCTCCAATGTTCTTAGAAACACCTTGACGGAATCAAGTGAAACGACATAATAATAAAACGGTCATAATATGCTATCACTTATATTATGCAGTTGTTCTGCAGCTGTTCATAAATATCCTTATTCTTAACTCTTTAATTTGAAAGTAATAAACAACAGATAACTTAAATAAAATTGATTTCTAATTAATAAAAAGAAATATAAAAAAACGAAAATTAATCATTAGATGATTAGATAAATCATTAAATTAGGGAAATTAGATAAAATAAGAGATTTTGCAGCTCAACGGGGGGCCGCGCGCCGAAGGCGCCCCCTCTCGATCCGCCAGTGATAGCAAAGGCAATTTCATGCATATATATATATATATATATATATATAGTGTGATTAGAGTAAGAAAAATTCCAAAAGGACGGATGGATGCACTTAGGAGTGAATGGGGACAGGTCATGGGCAACAGTCAAATTTAGAACAACTAGTACCTCCTCCGTTCCCCTCAACCCCCCCCCCCCCCCCCCCCCCCCCCATTGGAGCATTAACAGCATAGGCACAGGAACCGGGCGGAGGGGGTTAAAGCATTGGCATGTGAATGGGGAGGGGTGAAACTGGGAGGAGGAGCATAACAAAGTTTTTTCGTCCCCACTATCCAAATCATGGGCTATACTGCTGTTAAATTAGGTTAAATATTCTTTCTCGAAATATTTTTGTATATGTGATGTTCTTCAAAGGTATAAAGGAATGTGGCCAATTACGAAATGAATTCGAAAATATGTGCACACCATCCCTTAGGGCTTTTTGACAATGTTTTTCTTGTTTAGTATACAGCTGTAAGGTTTCTATCGGCGTGTGACCCTGTATGTTTATATAAACAACACACATCCTTCAGTCATTGCCCTTCGCCAGGCCCATGTTATTCATTTACGAATATCTCTGAATGAATATGATAGCTCGGGTAGGTTATGTGGCTTCAAATTCAGGGTAGGATCCAAAGTAAATATCATGCGGCAAATGCATTAAATTTTACTTGTTTTTAAAAAAATCAGTTGTATTTAAAAGCCAGCCCAAACAGGGTAGAACCAAGAGATAATGAGGGATAGCGAAACCATATATAGTGTGGGACCTTGTCATGGTCAAAAATAAATATTAGGTACAAATTTGACTACTATTTTGCCAAAAGTTCATTTAGTGAAAATCAGCCATATTTGAGATCTAGCGCAAACATGGCAAAAGGTGGGCAATAATGGAGAATCGGCTATGAATTGTACTACCTTGGAAGTTAGGCTAAGGTAAAAATTAAAAACAAGTGACCAATGGGTCATGACGCTCAGCTGCCAAGCTTGACCTGCGACATCATGGGCTGCGATTCACAACTTCTAGTATAATTGTTGCAGAACCTATATGCCAATTTTGTTTAAACTTTCTACGTTGCCATAAATTCTTATCATATATGTCTGGTTAAAACATAGTGAATGATGGTCTGAGGCAAAATGTATGGTTGTTGAGCTATCAGGAACTAATCCCACAGCTTGCTCGATACCTGTCAGTCTCAAAAAGAATACCACACAGGCCACATATAAGATCAAAATATAGCAAAAGATCAAGGAAATCCATGCAAGAATTATTGTGAAACGGGTGCTTCCATATTAATTTTTATTCAATACAAGCCAACTGTACTGAGCTTTCATAAATGATGGTCATATTTATTAAGAAATCTTTGACCCAATGCAAGATTACATTAATATACATCCCACTGCATTCACTTTAACAGTTCTTGAGATAATATGTTCTAAAGGAATTTAAAGATGACTTCCTGGTGGCCATATTGGATTTCTGACAGGTCTGAAATTGAACAACAAACATCCTCTAAAAGGGACCAAACATCATAAAAAATCACAGAAACTGCTCTGGCAAAAGGATTTCTAAAATGGCTGCCTGGCAGACATAATGGTTTTCTGACAAGTCTGACATTTGATATCACACATCCTCCAATAAGACACTAATCTTGTAGCAATTGCTCCAAAGAATATAACAGAGTCTTGTAATCAAATAAAGCCATCCTAAATCCAGGTACAGACCCACACATTATCAGAACAAACACTTGCTGGTATATCTGATGATTTGTATAATAATATTCAGATATCTAAGTTTATTGCTATGATTCCATGATATAAACTGCAAAATGTTCCCATCATTTTATAAATCAGTAGCTTAACCTTAACACTTAACTCTCATAGTCTTAATGCCTGGCCAAAGCATTCCTGCAACAGTGTTTTTGTTATGCACTAATGATATATCCTTATCACTCCATGAGCTGATACAAAAGGGAGTCATATATCACAAGTGTCACTGACAATTATGGGCACACAGCGAGATGTACCAGTTGTGAGTGCCATGGTTATATATACAAGAAAACAAGAAAAATAGAGATGGGTCTGACCACATATCAACTGGATTCTTTCTAAATGATGGGTAACTACTAACCACTAAATCCGGCCGGGTGTAATTACTTGGCAACCAATGCGTGAATAAGTTAGACCTGCAACCTTTAACCTCCTGACCAGCTGACCTCAAAATCAATTAGTTATTTCTTCATGCAAAAAGACCCATAAATATGAAGTTTGAATCACATTCAGAGAGCAATAGATGTGGCATATGTGAAAGACTGAAGGTTTGGGTTGAACATTTTCATTTGAAATATGTTCACAAGCATTAAGAACAATATTGTGACCTTGACCTTTGAGCTTTTGAACTCAACACCAATAGGCTTCTTCCCCTATTGGTAGGTAAGCCATATATGACAGATGGAAAGAATAGATTGAGAAGTTTGCCTGAAAATGACTCCACGCAAGAAGAGGGTGCTGTGAACTTGACCTTTGACCTCAAAATCAACAGGTCTTTTCCCCTGTTGGCAGAGAAGTGATATCAGTGCTGAAAGGTTTGGAATGAAAGGTCTAGCTTGAAATGTGTCCACAGCCTTTTCAAAGAAGTGGATCCTGTGACCCTGACCTTTGACCTTGTGACCTCAACATCTATAGGATTCTTCTCCCACTTAGTAGGTGAGCTATATGTGAAAGATTAAAGCATTGGGATGAAAGGTTTGGCTTAAAATGCACCCACAGGCTCTTCAAAGAAGTGGGTTCTGTGACCTTGACCTTTGACCTTGTGACCTCAAAATAATTATGGTTCTTCCCCTGTTGGTAGGTGAGCTGTATGTGAAAGATGGAAGGTTTTGGATGAAAATTTTGGCTAAAAGAATTATTTCTGGGGGATGCAAACACACCCCATAACTTCGAGAATATAGGTCGCAGTGACCTAATTTCAGGTTTGCAAGGAGATCTTTTTAGAACCTCTAAGACTGCATAGGGTTCATGGCCCTAGCCCCTACAGTTACGATTTGTGCCCTGCTAACGGACGGACGGCCGGCCGGACGGACAGACGGAAGGACGACGGACAAAGACCCATCGCTATAGCCCAGCATGACTGAAAGCCAGCTGAGCTAACAAGTGTAAATCTGTGACCTGGGGCTAATATTGTGCCGTAAGTTCAGTTTTGTTTTTAAATTAATCATATTGGTGATATAGCGCAAACAAGGGGAGAAGAAAGAGAGAAAAATGATGAAACTGGTTTTTTTTGCAACCTAGCTGCATAAATCAAGTAGGGATCCATGGGTCTAGACGCTCAGCTGATTTTGTCTATGTAAGGATATTTTTAAAGAATTTTTTTCAGGATGACAGTCCTGTGGCCTTGACCAATAAACTTGTGACCAAAAAATCTTGGAACTATCCTTGAATTTGCAGCATTTAGATTATTGATACATTCTTTTAAAAGTGACCTTGACCTCTGACCAGGTAACCTCAAACTCTACAGATTTCCTCACTTTGGGCATGTAAGCCATGTGTGAAAGACGGAAAGTTTGGGATGAAAAGATTGATTTACAGTGCATCCACAATCTTTTAGAAGATGTGGCTCCTGTGACCTTAAACTTTTTCTTAGGACACTGAAAATCAAAATTAATTAACTTAAGTGGTGGGTCATTATTAAATCAAGTTGGAAGCCAATCGGTCTATCTAAAGCAGAATTATCATCCATAACCTTATTAGTGAATGGATTGGCCCTGTGACCTTGACCTTTGACCGTATGACCCAAAAATCGAACAGAAACTTCCCCTATTGGCAGGTTAGCAATATCTTGAAGATGAAAGGTTTGCGATGAAAAGTTTGGCTTCCAATGCATACGCATTCTTATTAAAGAAATGTGACCTTGACCTTTGACCGTTGGACCTCAAAATCCACACGGTTCTTACTTTAGTGGTGAGCCATACATAAGTTAAATTTGAAACCAATATGTCAATGTAAACTGGAGTTAACATCTGGAAACTAATTTGTGAACAGATGTCCATGTGACCTTGACCTTGTGACCCCAAATTCATTTATGCTATCCCCATACTGGCAAGACAGCTTAATGTGCAAGATTGAAAGTTTTGGATTTAAAGCTAGGCTTAGAATGCAGCCATAATCTTTTTAAACATGTAAGTCCTATGACCTTGACCTTTCACCCAATTATCATTTAGGTTCTTGCTTTAGTGATCGGCCATATGTAGGTCAAGTTTGAAATCCATGTGTCAGTCCAACCTGGAGTTATCATCCGGAAACAAATTTGTACGGATGGACAGACAACAGACAAACAGACTGACAGACAGGGCGATAACTATAGGGTATCCATTTCTGATCAATAAACATAACAGGTTTTGGGACACAGCAGAGAAACTGACATGAGTGTTGTCATTTTATAGTTAAAAAAAAGAAAATAGAAAAAAATACAAGTAGCGCCACCACTTTTCAGGAACTGACAAAACTAGTCATGGTCGATATTCAAGGCAAGATTCATGACAATCCATACATTAAAACAAGATATTTGAGGTTTTGTATCAATTTTTTTTAATCTGGGGGGGGGGGTACTTTAAGGCCCGATAGCTCGGAGGATATAGGTCACAGTGAACTAATTTCGGGTTTCCAAGGAGATTTTTTTTTTACCTCCCTGGATGATTACTTAGAAGTTTCAAGGACCAGCGATTTGTGCCTTGCTAACGGACGGCCGGACACCCGGATGACCGGACGGACGACGGACTAAGCGCCATTCCTATACCCCGGTTGACTTACGGTCAGCTGAGCTAAAAATAAAATATGCAGTCACATACTTCGAATTTAAAGCAACTTCAGGAAATTGGAGACCTCATTCTAAAGCCATATATATTCTTTACATAATAGAGACATCCTCCGAATTAGGATCATAGACAAGTCTTATCTTAAAATAAAGATCTAAGTTGCACATCTTAAATATTAATGAGGTTTACCTGAGAGATTCTCACAGGTCAGGTCATTATGATCACTGAAGATATGTTAAAAAAGTGTACTATCTGTAGTAAATTTAAACATCCCTCCGTGATATTTCGACAGAATTGGTTTAGTCGATATCATTCAAACTTTGATTACAGACTAAAAGTTGTAAATGAGGCGACCAATTTAATTTCTTATGCCCCAGTGTAAAATATCTGTTTATCAACTTTAACACTTGAACCTTGTAAAACAGGTTGACATATTCCATGTAGTATATATTTTCATACACTGGTTTATTTGGAGATGCATGTTTCAATCAATATCTCTCAGAAACATGGAGTGCCCTTATTTCAGATGTCTCGGGTAATTAGTTATGACCTGTAAAGAAAAACCAGAACACTGTTGCTGTACCGATTACATACAGTCTGGCTAACGGACGACCAAAGAGGGACTCCTATGGTTTAGATGATGTACAGTCAGGTGAGCTGACAATAGCTGTTATTCAATTAAAAAAAACCTACGAAAGGAGCCTTATACAGTTTAGGATTTTCATGTTACCAGGAAGGCGTATCTCTCCACGACTTTCCCGCTAGTGGCGTGAACCTTCAGGATCTTCCCCTCCTTCACCAGATTTCGGTCAGAGTCCACTATATTCACTGGTCCGTCTAACTGACGCTGTAGTTTGATCAGCTGGTTGACGCGAGACTGAAAAGATCAGGGTAAACACACAAACTGATGAATAACGAACACAGACAGAGTGGTGTTCATTGGTCACATTTCTACCTATACCATTATTTAAAACCCCGAGTGCATTGTGGGGGACAGAATGTACCTGCATTCTCTCACCGGCAGAGTCATGTTCTTGTGAGTCCCATTCTGTGCAGCGAACAGACAGATAAGATCCGGGGGCAAGGGTTTTGTTTCCATTTGAGGAGAGTCCGTGTTTCTACAGCTGTAATCTCTTTCATCCCTGGCACATTGACAGGCACTCTTCTACCCGTCTGTCCATTTGCATTCTGCGATCCGTTATTACAGTGCCATTCATGCTGTCTTTCGTATGCCCTCGTACATCCCGCGAGGCTGGCCTTCTCAATATTGAAGCACAACTGCAGCCAGTAGTAACTGGGTGTTCCTTGCTGTCTTCTGAGCAACTGCCTTATCTATCATAGGCCTCCATTGATGCTGCATGTGTGTGGGAGATGAGTTTTGTCAACGTCTGGTTAGCAGATGCACTAGTTTCTGTTGTTGTTGCACTGATGGGAATATGGACTTTTAGGGTTCTGTCACCATCTCTTATGAGCGCAACGTATACTTTGACATAATGGAATCTTCTTGGTTTAATGGCGATTTTACTGATCACGATAAATTGGTCAGTGTTGTGCACACACGAGAGCAGTCTCTTCTTGCTATCATAACATCCAGGTGGTGCCATTTCTTAGACCTTGGATCCATCTTGGAGACTCGAGAGGTCTTAGACCATTCTCGTTCATCTTGCCTACTTCGTGGAATACCTTGACCTTGAAGTCCTTGCCTTCAGGACTGCAAATACGTGTTAGGGCATATGCTGAGATGAAGGTGATAGGGTCCCTGTCAGAGTTAAGGTGGTGACTCACCAACCATTCTGTGCCGTTTGTTGGTGGATTTGTCACGGGCAGCAGAGATGTTTTTTTTAGCGGCGCCAATCCCATGTTCTCTCCTGCTGTCCACGTCCTTGTCCTTGCAGATTAAATTAAAGTTCTTATCACGGAGGGCTCTATTATCTGCAAGCCCAGTTTCTTGAAGAGCAGCAATGTCAACACCTAGACAAGCAGGTTCCACATCAATGACAGCAGTCTTACGCCTGTCAGTGACCTGCTGTAGATCATCTGTAAGGCTAGGCATGCACACAGAAAAGAGTGTCTGAGCAAGCCATCAGATTCATCCCACAGCTGCCAGTCCTAGATGAGCTAGACATTGAGCCAACTTCATACGATTTAAGTAAGACTATTGATGCATTGGCTAAAGGCAAGGCGACAGGAAATTACTTTATTCCTCCGAAGGTCATTAAGACAGGTAAGCCTGCCCTACAGCTGCATGAATTGCTGTGACTCTGCTTGCTAGAGAGTGATAAGATAATCAAGATAGTTATGATCTTCAAAAACAAAGGGGACAGAAGTGTGCATATCAACACTGATATATTCTAATTGTCAAGGGTTGCCGACTCGCAGATTATCTAAAACCAAACTCGCAGACGAACTCAAGGCTGATATAATAGCTTTACAGGTTCGCACCATGCACATAACGTTAAATATAACGGAACGGTAGACCACTGGAGACTGGCCTCTAGATGCTATCCCGCTATTCTACTTATACTTTCGAGGGGCATGCGTGAGAACAGTAGCTGTCAGGCTGGTACTGACACCGATATCTGGCCCAGTCAGAGTAAATGTGTGCTTCCCATCTACGCTTAAAATGAATATAATTCAATGACTAGTAGTTTAAAAATAAAGAATACCTTGCTAGATAGCTCTCATAACACTTAAAAAACTAGATATTTCTTGGCATCTCAGGCACCAAAGTATCCCCAGACAATTTATCCCCACCCCTCTTTAAGAATAGGCCCCCCATCTTCAGCAGCATATACTGACACTTGGCAAGTGACTATGGTTTCTCCCATCTATCAACTTGAGAAACAATATTTTTCACCAAATATGGGGGCAAATATGGTGAATCATGCTTGAGAAAAGAGCATTAATTTATTTTACAATAAACTGGAAGGTGGACGCGCAACCTGTCTGGTTTACAAGAAAATTTTCCCTGAAGGATAGACATGCCAAATTTAAGACCAATACCTTGAACGACTCCGGAGATATGAGCAATTTTCACCCTTGAACATAGCCTTTCACCACATGAACAGATGGACGCCGGGGCAAAACAATTGCAGATGGCGCAACCAGTCTTGAGAACAAGATGGAAGAGTCCAAGACCTATGGATATTTCAGGCCAATAGAGCAAATCTGTCCTCAGAAGAGGGCTTTAATTTTTTCTACAAAAACGGGAAGGTAGGTGGCGCCACCTGTCTGGTTTATGAGAGAACTTTCCAAGATGGATGGACAATCCAAATTTCAGACCAATACCTTGAATCACTCTGGAGATATGGGCAATTTTCACCAAAAGCACATGTACATATGGACACCACGCAAAATGGAGTCCAAGATGGAGGAATCCAAGATCTATGGATATGCACAATTTCAGGCCAATAGGGCAAATCACTCCTCAGAAAAGAACATTAATTTATTCTACAAAAAGGGAAAGTAGGTGGCGCTACCTTTCTAGTTTACGAGAAAACTTTCAAAGATGGACGGACATACCAAATTTCAGACCAATACCTTGAACCACTCCTGAGATATGAGCAATTTTCACCGAAAGCAACGTACGGATGGACGCAACTGAAATTACGATTGCAGATAGCGCCACCAGTCTTGAATTCAAGATGAAGGTATCCAAGATCAATGGACATGCACAATTTCAGCCTAATCTGTCCATTAGTTTTAGACTTATAATGCTCACAGTATTGTCAATTAGCAATGATGGGGTATTAAAAGGCTCGAAAACAAGAAAAGGGCAGAAGGTTGAGCCACCTGTCTTCCGCAGAAGACCAAGCTATCCAAAATCTTCAGTCAATTTGATTTTTGGGCCAATCCAAGCATCCATTTATTGGGATATTTATGATTTTTTTGTGATTTTCACCATATATGGAAATATTCAAGGTCAAGGCCACTCTCATAAGAAAGGTCATGACCCCAATTTAATTATACATCATCCCATACCCCATGCCTATGCATATGCATAATATGAAAGAAATTTGTCCATTAGGTTTTTGACATATAATGCTCACAGTACTGTTAAGTGAAAACTAGGAAAGGATAACGGGTGGCGCTATCAGTTTCCGATACATGACAACATTATCCAAGATCTTCCGTCAAGTTAATTTTTGGATTAGTCCATGCAAGATTTCTTGAGATATTTAAGAATTTGTGTGATTTTCCGCAAAAATGGACCTATTCAAGGTCAAGGTCACTCTCCTAGTATAGGTCATGACCCCATTTTAAATAGGCTTCTTCCTCTCACCCATATCTATGCACATGTTAAGTTTGGTAAAGATTTGTAGAATATGTTTTGAGTTATCGCGTTCAAATGAAATCTCGGCGGCGGCAGCGGCGGCACGACCGTGTTAAACCATAGTATCCCGACTTTGTCTGGGGATACAATTAGACTTACTGTGACGTAATTATGGGTTATGGTTAACTTGTAATTTGAATTTAACTTAGAGTTTAACAACGCGGATTTTAACTTAACAAATGAAAAATGCATAACAACTGGTAAATGAAATGAAGCAAGGTATCTTGGCATATGTACACAAAGAGGACTCTAAGAATTATGACCTGATCACAAATAGGAATATATTCGAGTAAAAAACACGGTATATATAATCGGTTTTTGATACTAAGCCCTCCCTTAAATCTGAATTCTCCTGGTTATCTATTTACCTCGCTAGTCATTAACCCACAGAATGATCAAATAGTGATATTGTTGGAAACGGCAGTAGATATCGTTTACTTTACATATAGCTAAAAAATGTATAACTTACATAGTATATAATAGTTTTCTCAAAGTGTCTGGCAACTTCTGCCACCAGTTCTAGGGCTTCTGAAATGAGAATAAACATTTGAAGACAGTTATATACATTCTATTATGATTACAATTACTATCACCACTCCTTAATCAACGGTTATTTTTTAGTCATTTGTCTACATGATATAAAAAATAGCTAGTATTATAAGAAGTATTATAACAACCTGGTCATTTTAGTAATTTAACGGGTAGGTTGTCAGGTGTCATTTCGGGTAATTCTCATTGAGAGATAAGACTTCTTCTATCTTTCCTAAAAATAAGACATACCTATAATTTAAAGACCCAGTCCCGCTATATGACAAGCCACGACTAGATACAACCAGCAATCATTGGAAGTCACGGACTAAGAGGGAATGTGGTGCAACAAGTCAAGCACGATCACAAGAGGAAGATCAGTCGTAAGGTCTGCACATGAGCCTGCCTACCATTGACTTGGTCGTGGGTAGTGGTTGATAGTCATAAGTGGTCTTAGAGCGATGGCTGACTATTGTAAGACTGTGTACGACGCGTCTAACCAGCGAACGGTCCTGCCTTGGGCACCAGAAGCGGATATCTGCGGCCTTGCCACCCTCCCCTTTACGGACCTGGTGAATTTTTGTTCAGGGTTTGTCATTAGTCCTCCTTGGTTGGACCCCTCCTTTCCCTAAATCCTGGATCCGCCCCTTGACACAATCCACTGTAGTCATCGCAATCCGTAAGTCAACGCACGGTTTCGGAGACCGCAGGAAATCTTATGCGGTTGGTATAAATTGCTCACGAGCACCTTTGGTAGGACGCACACAGAGCGGACGAGACGAGATGAGATCAGACAGGACTTGAATTCGGTCCGGTCCGCTCTGTTTAGTGGACTCACGGACCTAACTGCTAGTCGGGGACTGCTCCGGACCCAGTCCTGAGCGATCCTGACTATATCGAATTGCTTTGATAATTCAGGACTGGTCCTGAGTATTCCAGTCCGCCCTGTTTGGATTCAGGATTAGTCAGGATCGGGAGTTTATTATTGACCAATGGGAGCAGCTCTATAGATCACCTGATAGGAGGAAAAATTTGAAGATTGTGAATTAAAAGACGGAAAATACGTGGGTGATACAAGGACATTGCTGTCCTCATTTGCTATTCATGGAAATACTTGCTAAAAAAGTTATAGTTTCTGACCCCACCTCCTATCTAAATACAGCATTTGGGATTCACATGTTACTGATAATCACTATAGAATAACAAACATTATTATGTTGACCATAATGTCAATAGCTGAGCATGATTATACCAGTGGTGTGGAAGTACCAGGGTTAACGGGTCCGGTCCGCTCTGTGTGCCACCAATCTAGGATCCGACCGGGGAAAGATTTCGGCGTACTGTAGAGAATTCTCACTCATGTCAGGTCCTATCCGATCTCGTCACGTCCGCTCTGTATGCGGCCTGCCTGTAAGTCACTGTAATGGATCTGAACATGGAATGACCACTAGGCTTTGCGGATTCCGTCCTACCGCAAAAGTTTGAGAGGAATCTCTTTTGTCGTACTGGCGCCCTAACAGAGCAACGGTCACTTTAAGAGCCCCTTATAGTAGGTGGGTTAAGTGACTTTTGACTTCAAGTCATGATGCAAAGGTCCCCTTTGGCATAAAAGTACCCAAGGGTGATAGGAATAAATTTATCCAAAGACACAAGTTAGGTCTCCCTTAGTATGTGAAATATATGCAAATTATTCAAAATGGCCGCCGAAAATACTCCAAACCCCATATGCTTGCTTCTGTTACAGCTATAATGGCAAATTTTGTGTCAAAATATACATTTTTGTGGTCAAGGAATCCAGTGAAATAGGTTTCATGATTGAGGAAATAATAGTTTTCCCCTTACCATTAAAATTGGGGGTACGTTTCATAAAATATCAATGATTTTCTTCCATCATGGTAACCTGAGACACATTTTATCTATGTGCTTAGCATAGGGAGGTATTAAACAGCCGTGAATAGACCCTGTAGACGAACATAATCCTTAGTCGACATGCATAGAGCATAAAACCACAGCAAATTTAATTCATTAACTAGAGAATGACTGGTACATGGCACTTATTTAATCTGAGTTTAGGCAGTACACACGGTTCAATAAACCCACACACGATGCTCTATTATCAGCAAAAATACATAAGGCTTGGGTTGTGGTTTTTCCGCATGTATTGTCAGTTCATTAAATACATTATCTGGGTAATACGGCATAAACTGACCCTTCTTGACCGCACAACATGCATGGGATTTACTTTGCAAAAACCAGAGTACCAGTAAACACAGGAATGGGAAGACATTCCTGTAACAGAATTCAGTGACGTTGCCAGCTGTAGTTTCCTCTCAGTATCTAACATTTTGTTTCAACAGAATATTTTGTTTGAAACAAATCTTATCTATTTCACGATGGCCAACCCTTAAAAGCTGATAAACATGATAAATGCCAAAAGGACAAAAGCCATCAGTCATTGCCACTCTTGATTTTTATGCTTCACAAGTTAGCTATAGGGTTTTATAGGGAAATACACGTATCCTGAAAACTGGATTCGTATTTCCATTTTTTTAAGCAACGTCAGGTAACTGAAGGAATGAGATGGGTTGTTTTATTGTCGATGAAATTATTGTTGAAGTAATGAAGTAATAGTATTCATCCTACCTTGCAATTATGGGAACAGTATGCAAATTTTAAAAAATTTAAGTATCATCACAAAAACTTTTAACATCTATAATTGGTTTGTATTATATTATTGTTCTTGTTATTATCTTGATAAAGACAGGGGAGCATTTCAATAGCAGTGTATATGTACCCGATGTGTGCGATTCACAGCATACAGAGCATAAAACCACAACTAAGTGATTAACATTTTTGTATTATGTGGAGAAATAATTAAACTGAATGTTATTCGAATAATATATAATTATGCTTATAATAATGATCAGATGTAATTTAATTGAACATAAGATCACACTTCCATGGTCTTGCCTCAGTAAGTTTCCCAATCGGCTACCATGATCTGGAATACAATATCTGGTTAATACCCCATACGTATTGCACGGCTTACACAGGTTTCACTATGTCACAGACAGAGTACACAGAGGTATTGGCAGCCGTACAAGGTGGACATTAGAATTTCTTTATTGCCAACAAAAGATTATCGTCTGCTTGATCTTCAATGTACTACTTTCAGGTCTTGTGTGATATAACCATCACATAATATTTTTAAGATGTGCATTTGATAAAATTGGAAGCACATATTTCACAGAATCTAGCATTCTGGATAGTGAAGTCCATTGCACGAATCACATTAGTAAAAGTTCCTTATGCACAGAAAGGCAGTACTACTATCAGAGTTGTCACTGGACAGTCACAAGTTGATAAACTTGGCCAAACATTGCGTGTTAACAGACTTAGTCGAACTGCATTTGAGAATGTTTGTATACTTCTGAAGCCAAATCCTCAAACCTCTGATCTTTTAGGTTGGAATGATTCCTGGACTTTGGTGTTTATTAATATTTATAATGAACCTAAATAACCGCCTGATATACGTTGAAATTCAAACGAGCAAGCACAACGTGTATTACAATCTTAGAAATCTCCTTAAAAACCCAAAGGTGACCTGAAATTGCCCTACTTGCCAAATTTATCTGCAGAATATCGGCGGGTGACCCTGAAAAAACTTTGGAGCATTGTACTTCAATGAAAACTAATGAATTGTGTGCCTAGGAATCATCACAGCGTGGTACCACAGCAAAAATTAAAGAAAACGTATATCTTGCTAATAGGTTAATAAAATGTTCAGTACTGTTAAGGTTATAGGGCCTTTGCCTTTTGAGTGATCAATCTGGCAAGTCTTGCTGACGTCAAATTAATTTTAGCCCTTTTTTTCAAGTTAGTTGTGACCAACTTTTAAAATATAACATGCACATTTTATTTAACTTATTAGCAAGATTTATTTTTTTCTGAAAAAGACAGATTATTTGTTTGATTGGAAATGTGAGAGAATGCGCTGATGCTGTTTATCAACGTCGCCCATGCCTGAAAGGGTTATACAGAGGAACAGGGGGCTGCTGGTGCGACATGACTGAATAGGAGTTGCTAAATAAGTTCATCAGAGACTACCTAACTTTGGAGAATCATTGACAAATGGACAGCTTTACAACCCTCTATAATTTTTTTTCCACTGATGGATCTAAAAGGGTTGTTTTCTTGGTGTAAGCTCTGAACACTTATATGCTCCCAGGTACTGATAACTTAATTTGCTATGTCTGTTAGGAGTATTGTTACGGTTAAATGACATATTATTCTCACTTACGCATTACCACGACTTGTGCATTTCCAGTTTTAAGATGTATTTTCATTGCATGATATAAGTAAATTAGTGTCTTAATCTCTTTTATATGAGGAAAGACACTACAATGCTTCTTCAATTTGGGTCTTACTGAGATGAAAATTATTTACTTCCCCATGGACATTGAACACCAGGAACATATGTGGACCAGGAGGTGACTGGATCCTCAGGGAGTACATGTGAGATCCTTCTGCCCGAGGATTATGGCTGATTTTAGGCAATGGAAAGAACCGTCTTTGGACGCAATGTTTAACTAGAATATCAGCAGAAGCTGACAAAAGCCCTCAGCCAAAAGAACGGTGTTTAGAGGTGGTAACAGTAACAAGTACTAAATATCTGTTCTCACATGGATATATATCTGTACATGTCTCAGTTATAAATTAAAAATGGAGAGGTATGTACCATGATTCATAACAATCCACCAAATGCTTCCTGAAATATAAGCTTCTAAGTTTTATTCTATTATAAGCTCTGTGACCTTGAAAAGTAGGTCAGCTCTAAAATGTAGAAAAATAAGTCAAGGTCACCCATCTTCGAACTTGACCGAGATTTTGTCGATATACATCTTTACCGAGGAAATAAAATTCTGACGGTGAATCCTTTTCAAGATATCCCGCTCACAAGGTAAAAGTTAACGGACGCCGGACGGACGGACGGACGGACGGACAGCTTGGGTGACGACAATAGCCCATCAGCCTAAGGGCTGAGGGCTAAAAAAAAGAGCTAATCACTGAGAACACGGAACATAGGAGTCGAGTGGTAATAGACTTTGATCTTTGTGCTGGCTATACCCGGGTTCAATTCCCAGGACAGCTATGAGAATAGGTGATAATGACCCTTTCCAGGTCATTAGTTTCCCCGGGTCCTCTGGCTCTATAGATTAATAAAAGGGGCAATCTCTGCCATGGGGAGTGCCTAGCATACGTTATTATAACAATTTGCAAAATCCATGTAAAGTAATAATGTTACAATTTATCAAATTCTTAACTTTTTTTAATAACATTTAGACATCACATTCAACACTTTCTGCTTTTCTGTTTTGACTGGTGCAAAAGGTTATATAGCACGGAAGTTAGATCTAAAGCCTGTTAGGCGGACTTGGCATCTCGCCTACTTGCTGTCCTTATACTTGGGTTGAAAGTTTTTATTTTTGCATCATGAACATGTTGATAATCAGTGGCGTTATTGCGAAATTTGTGAACAATACTGGATTCATTGTTATAACCTGCACCACATCCGGAACAGTCAGCACTGCCACCATTACTTCAACAATCATTTCATCCACATCTAAAATATAAGACATCTAATTCCTTCAGTTCCCTGACATTACTTGTAAAAAAATGTGAACAAAGTTTTCAGGATGGATCCCTATGAAACCCTAAACTAATTGGCGAAGCATAAACACCATGAGTGTCAATGACTGATGGCCTTTGTGCTTTCAGCATTGATCATGTACTATTATGGGTTAGCCATCATGAGATGGATCTTGAGATAGATAAGATGTGTTTCAAGCAATATATTCTGTCGAATCAAGATGTTAGATTCTGGGAAGGAACCACAATTGGCAAATTTATTGTGTTCTGCTACAGGAATGTCTGCCTATTCTTGTGTGTACAGGTACTCTGGTTATGTATATATCCCGTGCATGTTGTACTGTCGAGAAAGGTCATTTTATGTCATATTACCCAGATAATGTATTACATGGACTGACAGTATGTGCGGAAAAACCGCAACCAAGACCTAATGTATTTTGCTGGTTTTATATGCAGCGATGTGTGTCGACTTATAAAACCATGTGAGGAAATAATGATGCAAGACCAAGAATGTTGGTATTTCACTTTGGTATTTAATAAAGAACAAACCGTATATCTAAGCTAACCGCATAGCCTTATTGTAATGCCTAATCTAAGATTAAGTAAGTGCCACGTACCAGTAATTCTCTAGTTAACGCATTAAATTTGCTGTGGTTTTATGCTCTATATTTGTCGATTGCGGAATGTGTTCGTCTACAGGGTCTAATCACGGCTGTTTAATACCTCCCTATATAGATAAGATGTGTCTCTGGTTACAATGATGGAAGAAAAACAATGATATTTAGTGAAATGTTCCTGATTAACCCAGATTTTCATGGTAAGGAGAAAACTATTGTTTTCTCAATCTTGAAATCTATTCCATTGGATTCCTTGACCACAAAAATGTATATTTTGACACAAAAATTGTCATTATAGCTGTAACAGAAACAAGCATATGAGGTTTGGAGTATTTTCGGCGGCCATTTTGAATAATTTGCATATGTTTCACATACTACGGGAGATCTAACTTGTGTCTTTGGATAAATTTATTTCTATGGCCCTAAGGTACATCTATGCCAAAGGGGACCTTTGCATCATGACTTGAAGTCAACAGCCTATTTTATGCACTTAACCCACCCACTACTTAAGGTTATTGGACTAACCACACCCATGTGACTTAGCAAGTTATATTGAAGGTATACGTTCAAAGACACAGTTTGATACATAGTGTGTAAGTAATTTTTAAAGCACGAAACATTTCATTACTACACACTTTCATTTGCAACAATTTATTAATTTGGATTTCAATCTGGACTGTCTCCGTACTGGTTTAACTCTCGTTGTCATGCTAGCTTGGGGCTTTCTCGCCTGGCCGAGTCCGGCAGGCTGACGTGTGACCCCTGATATGTAGAGACACGGCATTCGTTTTTCTCAATGGTTCCTGTAACGCGTGTGTACTCTGTATTATGTTAGATTCTTTAGATTATTCGAGAAATGGAAAATTCTCGGCTTGAGGTAAAAGTTATATAAAGAGGCTGTGTTTTACAGCCGAGAGAGAGGTGACAGAATATTCAAGGGGACACAGAAGCGTGTATGTCAGTTTGTGGGACCTATTCCGATAAGTGCGGAAATTATAGATTTTCTTCAGATTTTATTCTCGATTTGTGACGAAATTAATTTGGTCTTCAGTTTACTTTCGGGATTGTTACAAGAGCTTTACATTGGACTGTTATTCTCCGAGAGAATTTGTGTGAACTGTTCGTCCGGCTTATACATGTTAAAGGATTTAACGCTGTGACAGTGGTGGTATCCAGGTACTGTGCACTTTATTGATTTTACTGTGTGATTGTATTGATTTGTTGTTATACTGCTGTTATACTGTGTAATTGTATTGATTTAGTGTATTGTAATGTTAGGGTTGTTTTAAGAATAAATCATAGTTATTTGTTACGAAAAAAGACACTGACGTCTTTATTCATTCTTCTAGACATTTCACGCTGCCTGGTGTTACAGAATATGATTTTTTTATCTGCTTGACAAAATTTATGTTCATCACACCTACGTGATATGTTGATATTAGGTTCCGTAACAATATATATTTACAGTGGAACCCCGCCTTGCGACGACTCCGCCATTGCGACCACCCCACAATTACGACCACTTTTCCCGGTCCCGTATATACGATCCAGGTAACTCAGAGTTTCACAAATACGACCAACCCAAAATAATTGAAATTGCGACCACTTTGGTCAGTCCCCAAGGTGGTCGTAAACGTGAGGTTCCATATATATATATATATATATATATATATATATATATATATACATATACATATATATATATTAGAATAAAGGTGGTCTTTAAAAGTCGTTAAATATATATATATATACATATATATATATATATATATATATATATATATATATATAATAGAATAAAGGTGGTCTTTAAAAGTCGTTAGACCATGGCACGAGCACATATTTATCTATTAGTCGCATGAATATCATCAAATCTTCCACTGGTCGTAGAACAAGCAACATCAAAACACTCAATAAGTCACAAGCAGTTACTGATGGTCTTGCGATGTTCGTGTGATTGTCTTGGCCTAACATGTTTGTATAAACAATACTTCCCTGTCTCATGAACACCTGTTTTACTCTTACCTGGCGCGGCCAAATGTATAATCGTGACTCGGATGTAACCGAGGCTTAACTGTGTAGTTCAATACGAAATGTTAATTCTAGTTTACAACGAACTGACAGGTCAAAGTCAAAGGACTTTTAGTGATCTGTGAGCTTACTCTCTGTGTCAGCTCTGTCTTCTGAATTCTCTGGCAGCCGTTTGAGGTAGTCTGTAATCAAACATGAAACAGGTGAACACGCATGGAAAAAGTAATTGAAACAGTAGAAGAATATTACGTTAAAACCTGAACCCGGCATTTCATTAATGGTGATAGTTGTCACATTAATAATGTTATATTTAGTATTATCTTTAACACACACACGCACACTTGAACAAAGACGAAAACATACTTCATAAACAAGAGAACCTGGGGCCATGAAGATCTGATCTGAAAATTACTTAAGTCCAAGGACCAAAATATGTCACAGTGACTTTATTTGGGGTTTCCAAGGTTATTTTATCAGAACCTGTCTGCGTGTCTAGTTGGGGCTTTCTGTCAGGTTATATTGTAACCTGTCCTCAAAATTACGAGTAATAGTGTATAAATTAAGAAATGTAAAACATCATAACCGTTAATCGTCTTCAAGATTAATAAGCACACCAAATACCGTGTGTATACCCTGCAACGATCAGCCTTTAACTGTATGTAATCCTTAAAAAATATAAGCCAAAAATGAGTCTGCTAATTAAATCACAGGGTCATAATTTCGGCTTCTCAATGATACGTTAGCAGAACGTGACGGAGGGTTAAGTGCCCGAGTCAGACGGCTCAGCTTACTAGTCAGAATCTTCTAGATCAATCTAAACATTTTGCTCCTGTTTACACCTGGCCGGACGGACAGTGACGTCATTCCTGTCGCTAAGATGACTTCCTTGAGCTAAGCTAATGCATCAAAGTATATTTAAAAAATATAAAACCTAAGTTTATCTTACCTTTAAGGAGCAGTTCGTATCTGGGCACTCGCTGGACTGGTTCAAGCATATAAGACTTAATGGGCAGCTTGCACTTCCCGGCGTTGTCCTAAGAGTAAAAAGGTCAAATAAACATATGACTGTAAAAATGGCGATTTATTATGGCATTTTATTACAGAGATAAATATGCAAAATGGCTATTTGTTTTCACTTTGTGATTGAAGGTTTCTCAATTTCTATTTTGTTAACTTTTAGGTTCTTAGGGTCTCGACTATAATTATGATTATTTACAGTTCATCAATCAATTATTGTATGTCGGTTAATGTCAGGGACAAAAATCCTAGGAGAAAAATGTTGAGGCCATAAATTCTGGGACACTGGTCATGTGACCAAAACAAGGGGCCACCAGAACTAATTGCTCTGATATTGCATCAGGCTCCAACAGCCCTTGCTACTGATTTCATCAGTTTGTAACACGTCAGCATATTGCACCACCCTGTGCAAGGGTTAGAGACCTTATAAGGGTTAGAGTCGGGAGTGATGCAGAGTGTGGGGTCCTAAGGGGGTCATTTATTATATTTATCACCGGACCGTTTGACTTATTTACCATTTTTCCTATATTTTTCAGGGGGGTTTCAATATCATCTATCAAACTACGCCTGGTCAGTCAAGATCTACTCGCGATACTTCCCTTTCGGGCATTTCGTGAATTTGAACTTTTGCGAATAAAATACCAACCACAGTGACCCCTCCAATCTCTAAGTGATAAGAGATTAAAAAGACTCTAAGTGATAAGAGATTAAAAAGACTAATAGACCAACACGGTTGATTTTGGTTGAGATTATGCTAAAAGCATGTAACAACCCAATAAGGAGGGGGAGGGGGTTCCAATGACACCTGGTATAATGACTGGAGGCCAACGGACGTGTCCCAACGAAAGATCGGGTAAAATGCTGTATGCAGAATGGGCGATAACTGAGCAGACAGACACCCAATACATACACACACACACACACATATATATATATATATATATATATATATATATTTACAAAAAAAATATGATTGGCTTTAACTGAATATATATAAAAAACAGGACATATACCCTTTTACTATCCAAATTTATGGATGTCGCATTAAATCGTAACTTTGCCACGAATTCCTGTTAAGTAAAACGCCCGTTTTTGATCTTGAAGTATCAGAAACCATGCCAAGTGTCATGTGGGGACATTTTCCATGACCATATTTTCCCAAATGTTGAGGAATTTGACATAAGTTAATGAACCGCCGTCGTGTACGCGAAGATCTGTCTCAAGATGATAAGGGGGAGTATGCCAGTAGTTATAATTAATGCTAGGCACTCTCCATGACATAGATGGTGGCGTTCAGAATAGACTCTATAGTAAAAGGTAGAGAAAACCGGAAGACCCGGAGAAACCAACCGATCTTGGACAGGCCACTGCAACCCACTCTCAAAGGCACGATGGGAATCGATTAGATTAGTGAATGGTTATTCGCCAAGGCTACTTCGGTCTTGGAACAAAAAATCATTTTCCAAGGTGCAAATTATGCGTCCAGCAAAAACTAGATATTTCTTGGCACCGCAGGTGCCATAATATCCCCAGACAATTAATCCCCCCCCCCCTCCTTTAAGAAGAGGCCCCCTATCATCAGCAGCATATACTTACACTTAGCAAGCGACTATGGATTCTTCTATCTATCACCTTAAGGAACAATATTTTTCACCATATATTGGGGCAAATATGTTGAATCTCTCTAGAGAAAAGAGCATTAATTTATTTTACAGAAGCAGGAAGGTATGTGGCGCCACCTGTCAAGAAAATTTTCCAAAATGGATAGACATGCCAAATTTTAGAACAATAACTTGAACCACTCCAGAGATATCAGCAATTTTCACCAAAAGCACATGTACAGATGAACACCACGGCAAAACATTTGCTGATGGCAACACCAGTCTTGAGTACAAAATGTAGGAGTCCAAGATCTATGGATATGCACATTTTCAGGCCAATAGGGCAAATCACTCCCAAGAAAAGAGTATTAATTTATTCTACAACTAGAGACCCATGGGTCTCGACGCTCAGCTGCATTTGTCTATAAGGATATATGTTCATGAGGTTTTCGAAAATATTGGTCCTGTGATCAGTTTGAAGCCAACCTGTCCACTCAAACTGGTGTTATCATCCATTAAATAATTTGATGGGCCCTGTGACCTTAACCTTTGAACAAGTGACCTAAAAATCATAAGGAAACTTCCTCTATTGGCAGATGCACGACATGTCGATGATAGAAGGATTGAAATGAAAAGTTTGACTTTAAATGCATCCACAATCTTTCTAAAGTAGTGGGTCCTATGACCTTGACCTTTGATCTCATGACTCCAGAATCAACAGTTCTTACTTTAGTGGTGGGCCATAGTGATGGGCCACGTCAAGTTGAAACCAATATTTCACACCAAACTGGTGTTATCATCGATAAACTAATATGTGGACAGATGGCCCCCATGACCTTGACCTTTGACCTTGGGACCCAAAAAAACATCAGTTACTTCCAATATTGGCAGGTGTGAAACACCTGGAAGATAGAAGGTTTTGGACAGAAAGTTTGGCTAAAAATATATCAATAATCTTTTTAAGGAGGTGGGTCTTGTGACCTTGACCTTTGGCCTTATGACCCGAAAATCAAAAGGGTTCTTACATTATTGTTGGGTCATATATAAGTCAAAATTGAAACCAATATGTCAATCCAAACTGGAGTTATCATCCAGAAACAAATATGTGAACAGATGGGCCCCTGTAACCATGACCTTTGATCTTGTGACCCCCAAATCAATCAGTTTCTTCCCCTATTGGCAGCTCAGCTATATGTGCAAGATGGAAGGTTTGGGATGAAAAGTTTGGCTTAAAATGCATCCACAATCTTTCTAAATAAGTCGGTACTGTGACTTTGACCTCATGACCACAAAACTGAATAGAATCTTCCCCTATTGGCAAATTATCAATATCTTGAAGATTGAAGGTTTGCGATGAAAAGTTTGGCTTCATATGCATTCTTTTTAAAGAAATTAGTCCAGTGACCTTGACCTTTGACCGCTGGACCCCAAAATCGACACGGTTCTGACTTTAGTGGTGAGTCACATATAAGTTAAGTTTGAAAGCAATATGTCAAAATCTCCCCATACTGGCGAGTCAGCTAAATGCGCAAAATGGAAAGTTTGGGATGAAAAGCTTGGCTTAAAATGTAGCTATAATATTTTTCAATAAGTGAGTCCTGTGACCTTGACCTTGTGACCCAAAAATCATATATGTTCTTGCTTTAGCGGTGGGCCATACGTAAGTCAAGTTTGAAATCCATGTGTCAATACAACCTGGAGTTTTCATCTGGGAAAAATTTGTGGATGGACGGATGGACAGATAGACAGGCTAACAGACAGACAGATAGGTTGATTACTATATGGCATCCACTTGTGATCAATACACACACCAGGTCTTGGGACACTAGATGTAATTGCAGCTGAAAAACTGACTGGATTGTTGTCATTTAATAGTAAAAAAATATAAAAATATTCGTTAAAATAACAAAAAAAATACAGGTCGCGCCACCACTTTTCGGGAACTGCCAAAACTAGTCATGGTCAATATTTAAGGAAAGATTCATGAAAATCCATGCATTAATTATAAAGATATTTTAGGTTGTGTATTATATTTTTGATTACTGGGGGGTACTTTCAAGCCCCATAGCTCGGAGGATATAGGTCACAATGACCTAATTTCAGGTTTCCAAGGATATATTTTTTATTGACCTCTTTAGATGTCCACTTAGATGTTTCTAGGACTAGCAGTTACGATTTTTGCCCTGCTAACGGACGGCCGGACGGACGACGGACAAGGCGCCATTCCTATACCTCAGTTGACTTACTGTCAGCTGAGCTAAAAACGGGAAGGTAGGTGGCGCCACCTGAATGGTTTATGAGAAAACTTTCCAAGATGGATGGACATACGTAAGTCAAGTTTGAAACCCATATATCAACCCAAGCTGGAGTTATCATCAGGAAATGAATTTTTTGGACAAGTCGCTCCTGTGACCTTCACCTTCGACCTTATGACCTAAAAATGGCTGGTGAACTAATTGTGCTAGATAAAAGGTCTGAGATGAAAAGTATGGCTGAAAATGCATCCACAATCTTTTCAAAGATGTTTGTCCAGTGACCTTGACCTTTGACCTCAAAATCAATAGAGGTCTTGCTTTATTGATGGGCCATATATAAGTCAAGTTTGAGACCCATACATAAAAAATAGCTGGAATTATCATCCGGAAACTAATTTTGTGACAGATAGCTCCTGTGGCGTTGACCTTTGACCTTGTAACCCCAAAATTGATATGGTTCATCCACTATTGGCAAGTGAGCTTTATGTTCAAGATTGAAAATCTGGGATGAAAAGTTTGGCTTTAAATGCATCCACAATATCTTTAAAGATGTGGGTCAAGTCACCTTGACCTTTGATCTTATGACCCTAGAACCTATAGGGTTCTTATTCTAGTGGTGGGCCATTCATAAGTCACGTTTGAAATCCATATGGCTATCAACACTGGCGTTATCATGAGAGGTGTGTTATTTTCACCAAATATGGACATATTAAAGGTCAAGGCCTCTCTCATGATAAAGTTCATGACCCAAATTTAAATAGACCTCATCCCATAACCCATAATATGAAATAATATGAAAGAAATCTGTCCATTAGTTTTTGACTTATAATGCTCACAGTACTGTCAAGTGGCAAATATGGGGGTATTAAAAGGCGTAAAAACAAGAACTGGATAATAGGTGGCGCCACTAGTTTCCAGCATATCACAAGGCCATCCAAGTTCTTCGGTCACGTTGATTTTTCGACCAGTCCATTCAAGCTTTCTTGAGATATTTAAGAATCTGTTTTTTCAACAAATATGGACCTACTCAAGGTCAAGGTCACTCTCCTAGCAAAGGTCATGAACCCATTTTAAATAGGCTTTGTCCTCTTTCCTATATCTATACAAATGTACAGTTTGATAAAGATCATTGAAACATTTTTTAGTTATCCCGCTCACATGTTTTTTCTGCGGCGGTGGCGGCGGCGGCGGCGGGACCGTCGTGAAACCAAAGTATCCCCACTTTGTCTGGGGGTACAATAAATTTGTGCATCGTAAATTTTTGATCAAAATGTGACAAGAGGGTATAAATGATACATCATTCCCCTTCCATGGATATTTTGTAACAAGTTCGGATAGAAAGAAATACCTGCCACGATAGCTGAAAATATTGACAGTCTTACTTTACAACCCAGATATCAATCCTTCTCCTCCTCATTCTCCCGGAAAGCCGTTTTCCGATTGGTCAAAGTCTCCTAAAAAACTTCCTAATTTGAATGGATATGATGACACAAACGAGGTAATAAACAAAGCCTAGACCAATGCCGTAAATCATGAATGAAGCGAGTTAACTGATAAATGCTTGTTACATCCCACCAAGCAATTCACTGAAAACTTTATTTAAAATAAATGCAATTTTAGGCCGAAGCATAACTATAGTCTACGCGCACGCCGTCTAGTGTGAAATTGCGGCAAATAGATGAGTCATAGGGTGAGATTAGGAAGGATTAAATAGCATTTTTTTTTTCTAAAACTGTTGAAATAAACATCCTCAAACCATTTGTGAATATAATTAATGTGCACTGCAGTTATCTGGCAGTTTTTCCGTTATTATCGTTCAAGCGAGTTTGTTCTCTATTACGTGCAAATAAGTTCCAAAGATGTTAATGTAATTCAAGGTCCCATAATAAGCAACTAGACATTTCTTGGCACCGCAGGTGCCAAAGTATCCCCAGACATACTACGCCCCCCCCTTTAAGAATAGGGCCCCATTTTAGGCAGCATATACTGACACTAGACAAGCAATTATTGTTTCTTCCATCTATCAATCCACAATCTTTTTGAATATGTTGGTCCTGTGACCTTGACCTTTGACCTCATGACCCCAAAATCAATTGGGGTCTTGCTTTTTCAATGGGATATATATTAGTCAAGTTTGAAATCTATACATCAATAAAAGCAGGAATTATCATTCAGAAACTAATTTTTTGACAGATGGCTCCTGTGGCCTTGACCTTTGACCTTGTGACCCCAATATTGATATTGATCATCCACTTTTATCTATAAATCAATAGAGGTCTACATTTATTGATGGGCAATATATAAGTCAGGTTTGAAATCCATATATTAATCAAAGCTTGAATTATCATCTCGGGACTAATTTTTGGACAGATGGCTCCTGTGACCTTCATCTTTGACCTTGTGACCTCAAAATTGACAGGCGTCTTCCTCTATTGGCAGGGGTACTGTATGTGCAAGATGAAATGTCTGAGATGAAATGTTTGGCTGAAAATGCATCCACAATCTTTTTAAAGATGTGTCCTGTGACCTTAACCTTTGACCTCATGACCCAAAAATCAAATCGGGTCTTGCTTTTCCAATGGGACATATACAAGTCAAGTTTGAAATCCATACATCAATAAAAGCAGGAATTATGATCCAGAAACTTAATTTTGGACAGATGGCTCCTGTGACCTTCACCTTTGATCTTGTGACCTCAAAATTGATAGGGGTCTTCCACTCTTGGCAGGTGAACTGTATGTGCAAGATGAAAGATCTGAGATGAATTGTTTGGCTGAAAATGCATCCACAATCTTTTAAAAGATGTGTCCTGTGACCTTGACCTTTGACCTCATGACCCCAAAATCAATTCGGGTCTTGCTTTTTCAATGGGTCATATACAAGTCAAGTTTGAAATCCATACATCAATAAAAGGAGGAATTATCATCCAGAAACTAATTTTTGGACAGATGGCTCCTGTGACCTTCACCTTTGACCTTGTGACCTCAAAATTGATAGGGGTCTTCCTCTATTGGCAGAAGAACTATATGTGCAAGATGAAAGGATTGAGATGAAATGTTTGGCTGAAAATGCATCCACAATCTTTTTAAAGATGTGTCCTGTGACCTTGACCTTTGACCTCATGACCCCAAAATCAATTGGAGTCTTGCTTTTTCAATAGGACATATATAAGTCAAGTTTAAAATCAATACATCAATAAAAGCAGGAATTATCATCCAGAAACTAATTTTTTTTACAGATAGCTCCTGTGGCCTTGACCTTTGACCTTGTGACCCCAAAATTGATATGGTTCATCCACTATTGGCAAGTGAGCTATATATTCAAGATGGAAGACCTGGGATGAAAGTTTGGCTTTAAATGCATCCACAATATCTTTTAAGATGCGAGTCCAGTGACCTTGACTTTTGATCTCATGAACCTAGAACCTATAAGGTTCTTACTTAAGTGGTGGGCCATACATAAGTCACGTTTGAAATCCATATGGCTATCAACACAGGAGATATCACAAGAGGTGTGTGATTTTCACCAAATATGGACATATTAAAGGTCAAGGCCTCTCTCATGATAAAGTTCATGACCCAAATTTAAATAGACCTCATCCCATAACCCATAATATGAAATAATATGAAAGAAATCTGTCCATTAGTTTTTGACTTATAATGCTCACAGTACTGTCAAGTGGCAAATATGGGGGTATTAAAAGGCGTAAAAACAAGAACTGGATAATAGGTGGCGCCACTAGTTTCCAGCATATCACAAGGCCATCCAAGTTCTTCGGTCACGTTGATTTTTCGACCATTCCATTCAAGCTTTCTTGAGATATTTAAGAATCTGTTTTTTCAACAAATATGGACCTACTCAAGGTCAAGGTCACTCTCCTAGCAAAGGTCATGAACCCATTTTAAATAGGCTTTGTCCTCTTTCCTATATCTATACAAATGTACAGTTTGATAAAGATCATTGAAACATTTTTTAGTTATCCCGCTCACATGTTTTTTCTGCGGCGGTGGCGGCGGCGGCGGCGGGACCGTCGTGAAACCAAAGTATCCCCACTTTGTCTGGGGGTACAATAAATTTGTGCATCGTAAATTTTTGATCAAAATGTGACAAGAGGGTATAAATGATACATCATTCCCCTTCCATGGATATTTTGTAACAAGTTCGGATAGAAAGAAATACCTGCCACGATAGCTGAAAATATTGACAGTCTTACTTTACAACCCAGATATCAATCCTTCTCCTCCTCATTCTCCCGGAAAGCCGTTTTCCGATTGGTCAAAGTCTCCTAAAAAACTTCCTAATTTGAATGGATATGATGACACAAACGAGGTAATAAACAAAGCCTAGACCAATGCCGTAAATCATGAATGAAGCGAGTTAACTGATAAATGCTTGTTACATCCCACCAAGCAATTCACTGAAAACTTTATTTAAAATAAATGCAATTTTAGGCCGAAGCATAACTATAGTCTACGCGCACGCCGTCTAGTGTGAAATTGCGGCAAATAGATGAGTCATAGGGTGAGATTAGGAAGGATTAAATAGCATTTTTTTTTCTAAAACTGTTGAAATAAACATCCTCAAACCATTTGTGAATATAATTAATGTGCACTGCAGTTATCTGGCAGTTTTTCCGTTATTATCGTTCAAGCGAGTTTGTTCTCTATTACGTGCAAATAAGTTCCAAAGATGTTAATGTAATTCAAGGTCCCATAATAAGCAACTAGACATTTCTTGGCACCGCAGGTGCCAAAGTATCCCCAGACATACTACGCCCCCCCCCCTTTAAGAATAGGGCCCCATTTTAGGCAGCATATACTGACACTAGACAAGCAATTATTGTTTCTTCCATCTATCAATCCACAATCTTTTTGAATATGTTGGTCCTGTGACCTTGACCTTTGACCTCATGACCCCAAAATCAATTGGGGTCTTGCTTTTTCAATGGGATATATATTAGTCAAGTTTGAAATCTATACATCAATAAAAGCAGGAATTATCATTCAGAAACTAATTTTTTGACAGATGGCTCCTGTGGCCTTGACCTTTGACCTTGTGACCCCAATATTGATATTGATCATCCACTTTTATCTATAAATCAATAGAGGTCTACATTTATTGATGGGCAATATATAAGTCAGGTTTGAAATCCATATATTAATCAAAGCTTGAATTATCATCTCGGGACTAATTTTTGGACAGATGGCTCCTGTGACCTTCATCTTTGACCTTGTGACCTCAAAATTGACAGGCGTCTTCCTCTATTGGCAGGGGTACTGTATGTGCAAGATGAAATGTCTGAGATGAAATGTTTGGCTGAAAATGCATCCACAATCTTTTTAAAGATGTGTCCTGTGACCTTAACCTTTGACCTCATGACCCAAAAATCAAATCGGGTCTTGCTTTTCCAATGGGACATATACAAGTCAAGTTTGAAATCCATACATCAATAAAAGCAGGAATTATGATCCAGAAACTTAATTTTGGACAGATGGCTCCTGTGACCTTCACCTTTGATCTTGTGACCTCAAAATTGATAGGGGTCTTCCACTCTTGGCAGGTGAACTGTATGTGCAAGATGAAAGATCTGAGATGAATTGTTTGGCTGAAAATGCATCCACAATCTTTTAAAAGATGTGTCCTGTGACCTTGACCTTTGACCTCATGACCCCAAAATCAATTCGGGTCTTGCTTTTTCAATGGGTCATATACAAGTCAAGTTTGAAATCCATACATCAATAAAAGGAGGAATTATCATCCAGAAACTAATTTTTGGACAGATGGCTCCTGTGACCTTCACCTTTGACCTTGTGACCTCAAAATTGATAGGGGTCTTCCTCTATTGGCAGAAGAACTATATGTGCAAGATGAAAGGATTGAGATGAAATGTTTGGCTGAAAATGCATCCACAATCTTTTTAAAGATGTGTCCTGTGACCTTGACCTTTGACCTCATGACCCCAAAATCAATTGGAGTCTTGCTTTTTCAATAGGACATATATAAGTCAAGTTTAAAATCAATACATCAATAAAAGCAGGAATTATCATCCAGAAACTAATTTTTTTTACAGATAGCTCCTGTGGCCTTGACCTTTGACCTTGTGACCCCAAAATTGATATGGTTCATCCACTATTGGCAAGTGAGCTATATATTCAAGATGGAAGACCTGGGATGAAAGTTTGGCTTAAAATGCATCCACAGTATCTTTTAAGATGCGAGTCCAGTGACCTTGACTTTTGATCTCATGAACCTAGAACCTATAAGGTTCTTACTTAAGTGGTGGGCCATACATAAGTCACGTTTGAAATCCATATGGCTATCAACAGTGGAGATATCATAAGAGGTGTGTGATTTTCACCAAATATGGACACATTAAAGGTCAAGGCCACTCTCATGGTAAAGGTCATGACCCAAATGTAAATATCTCTCTACATGTGCATAATATGAAAGAAATCTGTCCATTAGTTTTTGACTTATAATGCTTACAGTACTGTTAAGTAGCAATTATTGGGGTAATAAAAGGCGTAAAAACAAGAAAAGGATAATAGGTGGCGCCACCAGTTTCCGGTATATCACAAGGCTATTCAAGATCTTCGGTCACCATGATTTTTGGATCAGTCCATGCAAGCTTACTTGAGATATTTAAAAATTTATGTTATTTTCAGCAAAAATGGACCTATTCAAGGTCAAGGTCACTCTCCTAGCATAGGTCATGACCCCATTTTAAATAGGCTTCGTCCCCTTACCTATATCTATACAAATGTAAAGTTTGAAAAAGATCAGTGAAATATATTTTGAGTTATCCCGCTCACAAGGTTTTTCTGCGGCGGCGGCGGCGGGACCGTCGTGAAACCATGGTATCCCGTCTTTGTCTGGGGATACAATTATAGAACGAACTGGATGTCTGTAATAAAGGAGCGACTGCAAGTGACGCGTCTCCCGCTTCCTCTCATGGAGGCAAAGTGTAAAGTCGGATGGGATTGACACAGTTAGTGAGTTTAGATGATTAACTAAACATTTCATATTAACCTTTATGTCAAGTTAAGTTTGAGCTTCCGCTGTATTATGTTAAGACTTGCGCCCTGTTAATGTACGTACACAGAGGAAGACAACAAGGCCCCATTTATAGCTAAGATGATTTTCCGCAGGCTTTCTTCCTCTAGGGCACATCGCTATAGCCTCTTTACCTGAACATCCTTGATAAATTTGGAGAATTCAGATGACTTGGCTAGCCATGTGTCGATTAGCCCCGAAGCCTTGTCGAAGTTCTGAACGTAGTCTGTATATAGCTTCAGGAAAGGAGCAAGAGACCGCATGATATCACCAATCTTGTTGCTTTTGTTCCTGAAATTATACATTTTAATATTCTTATTATCATTACTCTCCGTTAATCACACTCAGTTTATATGGCATAAATGTGATGCAATGATTTGTTTGTGTTTGTTTTTGTTGTCAACATCAATTTTCAAATCTCGAAGTACTATAGATGCAAGGATCTCAGAACCATGATTCAAGAAACCCTTTGCCACATTCTAAATAAGAGTAGTCCCACTATATGAACCACTGTTGGAAAATCAGCTTTGTTTTAATTGCCAATAGCTATTTTCTTAATCCAGGGACCTCTAGGTATAAAGTGAATGTAGAATTATCCCGGGGGGGGGGGGCTTTAATCCTACCATTCCATGGAATATTAGGGGAAAATTCACATAGAAAGATATTTTTTAATCCGTAATTGTTCGTGAGTTATATCGTTCTATTCCGTCGTCATGATACGACTTTCTAGTTTGAGGACACATTTTCATGCTGTGGTGTTTTTTTTTTCAATTCTGAAGCTACTAACAAACTGCAATAACATCACAAATTAGAATACGGGTAGCCGACAAGGTTATTTATTATGTCGAATTCTTATCTTAATGTTTTAAATTAAATGTGCTATAGAGTATGAACTGTGTATATATGCTTAGTTTATCTGTGGAAGCTGTTCAAACTTTTCTGGATAAATGGTCAAGTATATGTCCAATTTTTCTTAGTTTTTTCTCTACCCATAAGTAATATTTACGCAATAAGCTTTATCATATGAATATTTTATTTGATACCTATACTCAGGGGTGGTAATAACGCAATTCCGCCTGTCTCAGACAGGCAAACATATGCACCGAAAGGCATTTATCAAAATGCTCCGATCCGTTGGAAAGGCGAACTCCCATATGTTCTCCATATTAGAAATAATGAAAAATGCACCGAAACGAAATTTTAGGGTAATTTGGAAACCCCTAGTTACACTGATACCCGACGCTGTTATGGCTTCGTAGCGCTGATGAAATCATGGAGCTCATTGATTATAGAGCAGGAGAGGCATAATAAAGCCGAGAATCAGTCTAAACCCCAGTCCCATTCTCACTTTGTACAAAATGCGTTATTGGCCAATTTGTTATGTTACACCAGGCGATATTCAATCAGAGCGTACATAACAAAAAGATTACATGGTGTAGCCATTCGGACGCTGAGCCATAACAACACACAGGTTTGCCGTTCCGCAGAAATGTCAAAACGTTACTGAACTAGATATTTCTTGGTACCGCAGGTGCCATAGTATCCCCAGACAATTAATGCCTCCCCCCCCCCCCCCCCCCACCCTCCAATACCAATACCTTGAACCACTCCGGATATATGAGCAATTTTAACCGAAAGCAAACGTACGGATGGACGCCAGTCACGCCACACAATAAAAACTGCAGAGAGCGCCACCAGTCTTGAATACAATATGAAGGTATCCAAGATCAATGGACATGCAAAATTTCAGCCCAATCTGTCCTTTGGTTTAGACTTATAATGCTCAGTACTGTCAAGTGGTAATGATGGGGTATTAAAAAGCGCGAAAACAAGAAAAGGACAAAAAATAGCGCCACTTGTCTTTCACAGAAGACGAAGCTCGGTCAAGTTGATTTTTGGATCAATCCAGGAAAGATTTTTTGAGATATTTAAGAATTTTTGTGATTTTCCCCCAAAACGGATCTATTCAAGGTCAAGGTTACTCTCCTAGAAAAGGTCATGACCTCATTTTAATAGGCCTCGTCCTCTCACCAATATCTATGCACATGTCAAGTTTGGTAAAGATCCGTAAAATATATTTTGAGTTATCGCGTAAAAAGAAAATCTCTGCGGCGGCGGCGGCGCGATAACCATAGTATTCCTACTTTGTCTGGGGATAAAATGATTGAAAGTTTGATATGATGATAGGCTGCATCCATAGCGGAAAGGAAAATCTATCTACAGAAAGGCAAAACTTGATTTATGTCTTTCAGTTGAAAAGGTGGACATTTCAAAGTATTACGAACCCTGCCTATACCGATACATGATGTAATCACATTCGCGTTTACTTATACATTACTAGTATGAAAATGTACGTTTAAATCACATGATAATAAATCTATGAACATATTGCTTGAATAACATATATTATATGTTATTTTATATCAAGGGGCTCGGCACCTATTATTAAACTGTACAAAATGGAGGGACAGTTGTTGGTATATATACAGCAGAAATTGTTTTAAATTAAGGTCCCTTGTAATATACTTGGCATATGTACGAAATTTAACTGAGACCAATAGAAAATGCAATGTAAACCTGTATGTAAGAGGCTTTTGGCTAGAAAGAGGGCGTGAGAGGGCAATTATATAGCTGCCTCTTTGACCATATCAATTTATGATATACATGTAATGTAATCGACTTTTATATGACGAAATAAAATAAAATGTATCAAAGTATGATATGTAGGGTATACATTAAATGTACAGCATACTGTAAACTGAAAGTTTATATTTCTGTATCATGCGAAGTCGGAATAAATGTTATTTCAGTGCATATATGTTCTGACCTGTTAAAATTATTAGACTCATGTAGTAGGCTTTAATCCTAAAACAATGGCACGGTTATAATTTACACATATATCTTCAAGCGTTATTAGTTTATAAAATGTCAATTTCATGAACCATTTATCACCCTTTTTCAATGACGCTTACTCAATCACTTTGTACGGTAAAAGAATGACCAATTATTACTCTTCTTGCTCAGATGGTTCATATTATTATTATTCTTTGATCATATCGGCTTATTACTTGGATTCGGAACAAGGATTTTCCCTGTGTTAACATCATCCGTAGTGATCAATCATACGTTCTGTGTTTAATTAAATGGAATCCTGCGTTTTGTTATATTTGCTTTTTTTAATAGAGCCCTGTTAATGATGCAAACATAAAAACTCCTGGAAGGAATAAAATTTTCATGCACTTTCAGCCAAATATAAAACGAACATGAGTTGGACATCCTTTGTTAATTATTTCTATTAATTTATGCTCATATGCATGAATTAAAATATTTCCTTAAATTGGTACATCAAGTTATTTTAACTTACAAAGTACATGTCAAATCTTGGTTTATCACCCCTTGGCATCAATAATATCCTAAGTATGTATTATTTTTCACCAAACACCCCACAATCGATCGTGATTCGACCAGCTGCTCATTGCTTATGCAAATTAGTATATCGTATATAAACTAGACAACTGGATTGGAAGCAGCCAAACCATTTAATCACGATGAAGATGTGCTCTCAAACAACATCATTTTTTTCATTTAGTATTGCTTTTCCCATTTTGCATATATATATATATATATATATATATATATATATATATATATATATATATATATATATATATATATATATATATATAATTAGTGGATAAACAACGTAAATAAGTAAATTAGCTTTTAAAATGAAAAACAATACATATTACGGCTAATAAGTGAAATGATAAACAACTATTTAAATAGCCGTAATGTGAAATAATAAGCAAACATTAAAGTTATGATGTAATTAATTTGTCTAATTTGTTTAATGAATCTGAATTTTATTAAGTAATAAAAGATATGTTGAAATATACATACTGTATATCTTATCCAATTTGAATATTTTGTACCCGAAATACTTCACGCTTTCTATAAAAGCCGAATAATCAATATATTTATTTATTATATAATTAATTCCACTTATTCATTTAGATTGTTACATTTAGATTGTTCATTGCAAATTTATGCAAATTATCTGATTGAATATGCATAATACATTTTTTTGTTAGCAGAAATGGACTCAACAGGAAAAATTAGCTAAGACTCAACTAAGAAAAGTTGTGTGTCGAGGATTATCAAATTGTTCTTGGGTTATATTTATATTCGCGTGATATATGACCCTGATTTATATATATCCGCTATTTATCCAAGATGGCAAAAGAAAAAATACAAACATCGATTTTTAGTTAAGCTATGATTAAAGGTTAGAAAAGTGTAGGTTTGCAAAACGTTATATGAAAATTCGACAGAATGACACAGCCGCATGTACTATACTACATCATTTCATTCTAACTGAATAGTATTGGTCAAGCATAGTTGATTAAATCTACCAGTTCTGGAGCCTCGCTCTGAGTTCCGGAAGCATGTTACCATGGTGCAGCCTAAACATGACGTCAATATCTGGAAACATCTGCCTTCCGACTCCATCGGGTAAGAGTTCAGCCACACGTATGGCAACCTGCAAGCATTTATAAATGTAAATCTCATTAGAAATGTGTTATTAATCCACGTACCTTATAACCTAAAAAATGTTGTTTATATATTTCAATTCAAACATCTGAAATTTAAATTTATTCAGAATTATTAATTACATGGTTATTAAAAATGTTTTGCTCAAATTATGTCAAATTGTGTTTCTTTATTTTTTTTTTAATCATTTAATTCAAAATTGTATTTTATAAGATATTTTATTATAATTTGACACAGAATTTGCAAATTGGCAACAACATATTGTCTCCAGAATTGCCAATTAAAAATAAAGATTAGTATATAATATGCACCTGGTACAGAATGGCCAGTCTATTAACGTATTCAGCTTCTGTGGTATACAGCTCGTTGGCGATAAGATATAACCGGTCCTTCTTTTCGATATCGGCGGGATTGTCCTGTGGATAGAAAATAGTGCAAAAAAAGACATATCACCTTTTCTAGAGTAAATCATAGGCTACCAATATATGGCGATGTTACAATTTGAGCTGTCTCAACATGAGGGAGAGAGAAGCTAATTGCTTTTTAGTTTTGTTCACAAGAGAAAATTTCTGAGGAACGCAAGCAGGATACTGAGGCTTCGCGAAGCCTCGGTCACAACCGGGATACGGTGGCCGTACGGCGGGTGTTTTGGGCTATTCCGTGCGGTTGACGTACGACAAACGTGCCTTTTTTTCCGCAACGACCGGAAATTGACATTAGCGCAAGCGCTTAAGTTGATGCGGCAGCCGTGCGTCAGGCAGCCACCTACGGGCTCCGTACAAGCACCGTACAGTAGACGTATGGGTGTCGTAGGATGCATGTGTGACTTTTATGGCCTACTCGGCTATCCGAGAGACGCACGGTGTACGTGCGGGTGTCGTAAGGCGTCTTTGCGGCTTCCGCAAGGTTAGATTGCGGCGTCCGCAGGGTTAGCTTACTTTACCGTGCGAAGGCCGTGAGAATGAGGAAGACACCGTGCCGTTCCCCCACGTCGGCCGCATAAGTATTCCTGCGGTTTAAAAAACCTAACGGTGATCTACGGTATGCGGTGACCGCAGCGGGTAGTGACCGAGGCTTACGTATTCCTGCGGTCCAAAAATCCGTCCGGTACTCTACGGTGTGCGGTGACCGCAGCGGGTTGTGACCGAGGCTTTACAAGTGAGCCATAACAAGTCAGGACAGCTCCTCTATTTTTGCTATTATACTAATGAAATATCATAGATGCTCCGAAAGAAATTCCATGTAATTGTGTAATACTTAATTTAACTGATTACAAGTTCTAGGGCTTGTAGGTTTATAATTATTTGTGAATTCTGACTTTTGGGCGGAGTATTTACACTTATTGTTGCCCCGGAAACGAAGGCTAATTCGTATATTCCGTATGGCATAATATAATAATAAGTGCCCCCCCCCCCCCCCCCCAACACCTGCCAACTTCCAAAGTGCATTACGATCCTCCAATTTAACACTGCGGTTTGTGTACAGTTGTTTGACTTAACAGCACATTCAGGACAATTGAGAAAAAAACAATGATCATATAACAATGGTTGTGTAATCCAAGTGATACGGATTTGAAGACGATTTTATTTTGTGTTGCATGAGAGAATTGTCTGAATGACTACCGTTCGAGATTTCCTTTGCAGGTGAAGAGGAAAAATAAGGATGGTAATAAATGAACGCTTTTATAAAAGTCAACGCCTAATAAGGTAGCAGAATATATAAAATGTTCATATAAAAATATGTAAAACAGTATTTATTTGAATGATGAAAAAAAATAATACGGGAAATCGGTACCCCGATTATGTCAGTCACCTTGCGCAAATACCTTTGACAGCTGAGCCGATTAATGACATGGAATGGCATCGACAATAATTGTCTTTTTTTGTCTTTCATTGTGCTTGATATTAAATGCAAAAGTAAAAAAAAAACTGAAATACTGGCCCTCAGACTCCAGCGTATTATATTTACTTCAGTGCGTATACGAACCAAATCCGGGGTTTTGTTTTAAAATTGTTTGGAAATTTGTCAAATTTATATCCCGCGGAAACACGGTCCCTTTCTTGAACTTTGTTGACCCGTTATAAAACATTCATTTCTCGACGTAGTCCAATAATATATGCTTGACAAACATTGTCACCAGGAAAGGCCGTTTCATATTTATATTTATAATGCGCTACTGTTTGTCTTGTAATTGAAGTGCCATGAGCGAGTCTCGGTGTATGTCAGTGTGCAAGCCAGCTGACAGCGTCCGCATTCACTGGACTCGTGAACATTTTACGCAGTAAATACGGCACATGAAAAAATCATCCTTGTTTTAACATGCATATTACGTGCTACTGGATGGCACTTGGTTAGGCAAGTTCCCAGCATCCCTTGCGCGAGCGCTGTATACACACAGATTAACCTAGGGCACTTGGATCTTGAGTACACGGCTAAGCCCTGCACGCTGTCAGCGGCATCGACAATTATATCACTGTGTACATGTTTCAAGTGAATTTCCAAGATATTTTTTGGCAAAAAATACTTTAAAACTTATATATTATCAGGATTGGGAATTCCGTTTTGGTCGCTCCATTCCGCAATTCCGTCCGCGGTCGCGTAATTTCACTGGCTCTACTGTCAGAAGGGCTTTTATATATTGATTCAGTTAAAATCCCTGTGTCAATGCGGCAAGGGCAAACCTTTTCTTACCAATTATTTAACTATGTGCACATGGAAATCTGATGTATAAACGATGAATTCAAACAAAAACAAAGCATTGTAATGTTCTTTATTGAGTGTATATTACCACCATACGGACATGATCACTGATATTCACGGCGTCAAGTTCGGCCGACGTAATAATTCAAATTGCCGTAAATTATCCTTGGCGGCCCTGAGGACGCTGAGAAACTTGTACCAGTGTATAAGACGGCCGCCCTTCTTTGCCAATATTTTAGGATAAAATTTATCGTCCTGTACACGAGCAAATACGGTAAGTAAATTATATTTCATTGCATAATACATCCACATACGTACATGAATTCAGGTCACCCGATTAGCATGGCCACCTGCAGGGTCTGCCTTCACGGACACCGTCATTCAGTGTTATCTATGATACACTTGACCACTGATTCTGTTATGTGTAACTAACATTATTATTATATTAGATAATGACTGGTGGTAATTTTAAGCTTGGCGGGGAGAAATGAAAGCATAACGTTGTCCTGTGTTATATTGGCTAGGGAGAAAAGTAAGGTTAGGATGGCTCATCCTTTAGTTTCATAAAGTGATCTCCCAAATCCGGTGGGGGGGGCGCGCTTATTATATATATATATATATATATATATATATATATATATATATATATATATATGCAGTATTAATATGTAGTTTTAATTGTCAGTGGTTATGGCACTGGGTAGTCTCATCATTTTTTAAAAATGACATGATATAAAGTGTTATGATAATAAAATTATGTTAAAGGTGAACGCTGTAGCAGTGACACAACGTACACAGTGACCCCTCTACTCCCGCGACCAACCACAATAAGAAACAGTTTATAAGTCAAAAGTTGCATTTGATGAATCTGATGAGCAGCCCTTAAACCAGAAATAGCAAAATCACCAGACAAAATGTCAGTTACATATGAGCAAGTTAAATGCACACCCATGTTGACAGAACACTGAGGCTTTAAATTCCAGTGTAAAATTTTCATAAAGACAATCCTAGATCAAGCGGGCGTGAAATGTTGGCTGAGGACATTGAAAGGTCCCTTCGAGTTTACCAACAACGTGCAAAACCATTCATATCACACGAACGCAAACTCTAAAGGGAAACTGAAATTCGCAAAGTGTCAAGTCAGAGGCATCTTCAAAAACGAAGATTTCACAAAGCCAGCTAGGACAACAGATTTTCACACAGGCCCGTCAGTTGAAAAGAAAAGGTTTGTAAGTGACTGTTGGTCACGTTGTGGCAAGCTTAGATAATTTCAACAGTGAGAATCGGCTTTAAGAGAAACCCCTCCATACATATACTCTGAGACTGTTAATGCTCCAACAACACTTTTAAAGTTAACAGGTACCTTTGAATATAAGCCATAAGTACCCACGTTATGTAATTATCAACTTCGGATAGTGAGAAAATATCGGTGAGTCGACCTCACCTTGCCATCCTCGAAATTAAATCCATTCGTATTATTTTGAATCTCCTTCGTATTAATAGCAAGATGCATATCAAAATATTTAATTCACAATATTTTATTAATTAAAATTCATATTTTCAAAATCCATCAGCCTATTTCTAAAACCCCCTTTTATCAAAATTAGCTTTCCTTTACCTCTCATCATAAGACATACCAACCATGCATTATCATGTGGGGATTTTTTATATACTAGTATACAGTTAACATTTATGTGAGAAACACAACAGGCAAATCCCCTGGTCAGCAATAACGTAAAAGTGTCTTTTTTCATTTTAAAAGACAATATTTGAATTTCCGGAGAGGCCAAGCATAACTGATAATCTAGATAACTAGGGAATTTGTCTATATAAATATAGTTTTAAGAAATTTTTCAGAATGACAGACCCTGTTACCTTAATCAATGACCTTGTGACCAAAATCTTAGAACTTGTTATCCTTGAACCAGCAGCATTTAGATTATTGTAACAATCTTTTAAAAAAGTGACCTGGGCCTCTGACCAGGTAACCTCAAAATCTACAGAATTCCTCACTCTGGGAAAGTAAGCCATGAGTGAAAAATGGAAAGTTCGTGATGAAAAGTTTGATTTAAAGTGCATCCACAATCTTTTTAAAGATAGGGCTCCCGTGACCTTCAACTTTTATCGATTAACCCTATAAATCAAAATGAATTTACTTAAGTGGTGGGTCATTATTAAATCATGTTTGAAGCCAATCTGTCTATCCAAAGCAGAATTATTATCCATAAACTAATTTGTGAATGGATGGACCCTGTGACCTTGACCTTTGACCGTATGACCCCAACATCGAACAATATCTTCCCCTATTGGCATTTTAGCAATATCTTGAAGATTGAAGGTTTGTGATGAAAAGTTTGGCTAAAATGCATACGCATTCTTTTTAAAGAAATGAGTCCTGTAACCTTAACTTTTAACCGTTGGAACCAAAAATCGACACGGTTCTTACTTTAGTGGTTAGCCATATATAAATTAAGTTTGAAACCAATATGTGTATAACTGGAGTTATGATCTTGAAACTAATTTGTGAACAGATGGCTCTTGTGACCTTGACCTTTGACCTTAAATTCAATTATGCTCTCCCCATACTGGCAAGTCAGCTAAATGAGCAAGATGGAAAGTTTGGGATGAAAAGCTTAGCTTAAAATGCAGCCATAATCTTTTTAAATAAGTGAGTCCATTGACCTTGACCTTTGACCTTGTGACCCCAAAATCAAATAGGTTCTCTGTTGGTGGGCCTTATGCAAGTCAAGTATGAAATCTATGTGTCAATCCAACCTGGAGCTATCATCTGGAAACAAATTTGTGTGGATGGACGGATGGACAGACAGACAAACAGACAGACAGACAGACAGCTGGGCAGGGTGATTACTATAGGGCATCCACTTGTGATAAATAAACACACCAGGTTTTGGGACACTAGATGTAATCACAGCTGAGAAACTAACATGATTGTTGTCATTTTATAGTAAAAAAATAGGAAAAAAATATTTGTTAAAATAACAAAAAATACAGATAGCGCCAAAACTTTTTGGGAACTGACAAAAGTAGTCATGGTCAATGTTCAAGGCGAGATTCATGACAATCCATCCATTAATTATCAAGATAATAGAGGTTTTGTATCATTTTTTTATTATTCTCGGGGTACTTTCAAGCCCGATAGCTCAGAGAATATAGGTCGCAGTGACCTAATTTCAGGTTTCCAAGGAGATTTTGTTATTGACCTCCCAAGATATTCACTCAGAAGTTTCTAGGACCAGCAGTTACGATTTGTGCCCTGCTAACGGACGGCCGGACGGACGACGGACAAAGCACCATTTCTATACCTCAGTTGACTTACAGTCAGCTGAGCTAAAAAATGTGTGGACCGCTTTCGGTATGTGGTTGCTATCTATTACTTCGCAATTGCATAATGGAAAACCATCGCATAAATCATCATCACATTATGATGTTGTAATTATAGACTAAGATCGGTTTTGGGTTCACAGATGTTCTGTTAAGCACACGGGATTTGCCCTTTATGTAAACTATTTGTGTACCCACCTGACATTTTCCGATTTCCTTCGGTACTTCCTCTTTGTCTTCCTCTTCAGAGTCCTCACTCCACTGGAACCATTCCTCCTCTAACGGCATCTGAGAATCTTCGGGACGAGATGGATCATTGACTGTAGAATTTCCACTCGAGGTGGCTTCCGCAGATGTTAAACGATTTCCATGACAATAAGCACCATTGATGTTTATACTTTCGTAAATATGTTCATCCATATAATGTGGAATGGCATATATATGCTCCGTATGGCTAGGATATATTGAACGTTTATGTAACAATGTCTCATACTCAGATATGGAGATGTTTATATTTTGGCAATATCCAGTTTCACTTTTTCCGGGGACGAATTGTAAGCTTCCATCATCCAATGACTGTGGATTCTCCTCATCCGAAGCTACGCTGTCCCTGTAAGCCGCTATTGTCCTTAAATCCACGGCGTTGTCATATATATGTTCCTCTGAATGTTGATTGGAGCTAAATGACTGGAAACTGTTACTTACCGTATGCCTGCAACTTCGTTCACTGCGAACAATATTATGGCTTTCTACTGTGCGACTAGTTTCTGTTGATGTGCTTATAGATATTGACGACGTTTTTGTTAAAGCAGTTTCGGATACGGATTCAGTCCTAGTTTGGGATGATGACCCAAATAAGGCAAGACGACTTGCTGCGAGTTTGTGCGGTACATAATCCTCCTGGCTTTGAGACGTGTCTGTTATTTCCGCGTCCTCCCGGAGAGACCTGAGGTATAAATCTGTCACTTTAGTCTGAGACTCCAATTTTGACGCATTGAACAACTCCAACGGAGAAGGAGCTTCGTCCATGTTGAAAGGTTTCCGATCAAACAGCTGCTTCAGCAGCTCCACTCTGCTGTTAACGGTGAGGATCTGTGAGTGATCCTCTTGGCAGCTGTGACAGCTATTTGTGTTATTCAGACCGACGTCCTCCATCACTTCAGTGCTCATGTTTCTGTTCAACATTCGCTGTTGCTTCACCACATGTGTAGTGTCTGCTGATGACGTTGCGGTGAGTTCCGGTTCTGTCACTTCTTCTGTAACACCTACGGTTGTTTCATCATGATCTCCACGCTTATCTTCAATCGGATCCTTTTGTCCTTGAGATGTTTCCTCTTCATTCTTTGACCGTTGTGACGAAGGAGTCTTAAATTTTTTAAACAAACCACCCAAGGCAGGACTAAGAAAATCTTTGACCACCTGTATTTTACCGCTTATTCCATCAGACCCGTCAGACTTTTTCTTTTTGTCATGCCTCTTGTTTTTCTCTTTGTCACCTTTATTACCTTGACCGGGAGACATTCCCGCTCCGGCACTGTCACAGCTGAGGGATGTGCATTGGGTTTCTGCTGAGTGCTTATCCAGCGACTTGTCTGACGCTGCACTCTTTGATTCACTCCCGGTTCTATGGTCATCCCGAAATAACCATTTCTTCTTCTTCTCCTTTGCGCTTTCCTTTTCTTTGAAGCTTCGTCTGGAGTCATCCTTCCTATCGAGCTCCCGACATTGTGCAGTTGGCTCCGTCGTCATCTTCCCATGAAAACAAGAGATAGCAAAGATTGAACAAAGCAATAAATGTAAATGAGCTGTTCAAATGTAATACATTGGTCATGCTACGTAAAAACCTATTAACATGCAAGTAGCGAGTGCTACGGTCACCTTTCTTATGTTATAGTAAAAAAACTAAAATAAGATAATAATAATAAAATAAGATAAAAGAAAGGCTGTTTAGTGAAACAATATAATTCAACAACCGTTAGTTTAACCAAGGCCATAGTATCAATGATATTTCTGTTACAAGACGAAAGAACAGTTAATTAAAGCAACTCAGTTCCCAGGAAATGTAATGACAGCTAGTATCATACTGTGTTCATAATCTCCATGAATATATTACCAATATTTTGCTTTACTAGTTTTATAGTTATTTGATATTTATAACTTTCAGAAGCAAATGTTACATTAATGACCAAACCAAGTGTCATTGTTTAGTTAAATATCTTTTCGATCATGCACATTTTCACATGAGAACTGTGAATTAGTTATTAATTGCATATTCAAGTAAGGAAAGTATAACCAGATGATAGTTTCTATAATATGTTGTACATTAATATGCAATAGCATTTATCGATGTTAGCGTAGAAATATAGGTTTAGAGAACCAAGGTGGGTTGTTTGATGTTGGTTTCAATACAGTAAAAATTGGTCGGTTTCCTGTAGCACAGAGGCTTGAATTGCTTTTAGTGTAGATTTCGGTTAAATTTGATCATGCACATTTCCACATGAGAACTGTGACTTAGTTATTAATTGCATATTCAAGTAAGGAAAGTATAACCAGATGATAGTTTCTATGATATGTTGTACATTAATATGCAATAGCATTTATCGATGTTAGCGTAGGAATATAGGTTTAGAGAACCAAGGTGGGTTGTTTGATGTTGGTTTGAATACAGTAAAAATTGGTCGGTTTCCTGTAGCACAGAGGCTTGAATTGCTTTTAGTGTAGATTTCGGTTAAATTCGTATCTTTTCTGGGTCATTCCCTGATAAATATTACTTATTCCTAAAGTTTTCACACTATATGCTTCATCCCTTTATATTAACTTATTATTTGAGACAGGCAGGCAAGAAGGCCCTTCGTTCAATCCGACAGCCAGGACACCTAATGTGATTACTGAAACGCGCATGAGGACATCGGGCTAAATTTGAAGTACTTGCGTTACGTCAGCAGTGTCACCATATGAAGACTCAATTTGTAAACATATCCACGTGAAATCGTAAGAAAGGTTTGGAACTTTTGTTTACGCTATTTCTCCACCTTTTGAAATGCAGTCAACATTTATAGTATACAATACCATGAAGTTATATCTAATCCTGAACAAAACATCACTCTGGCACCAAACAATCAAAATACCCCTTCTCAAGATTCTGTTCACCAAGCGATTCAAATTCTAACAGATTCTGCAACACGGGTGCTTGTTTACCTTTTTATTTACAACTAAATAATTAGTATTAAGCTTCTATGCGTTGTATCTTCAGTACGGTGGGAATGTATATGTTAATATACCTGAGACTGTGGAGGAATACCATGTATCTGTGGTTATTTTTCTGCGAGTTCTCATATATTTTCTCTTGATTATTGACCAATAGGTTCGTCGGCCACATTGCTCATATCTGTGCGGACCTACCATCAACCAATCAGAAAGCGCGTGTTCGGTTGCTATACTATGGCTGTCGCCATTTTATAACATAATGAGACATGCTCAATTTTAGCAACTGCGACGGCATGTGATTGGAGCTATTCGTGCAAGGAATCGTTGTCATTAGAAAGAAAAAGACCTAGCAAGATTTATAACCTTCTGTCAAAATGCTGATACGGAGGGAATCCTCTGATTACTAACCCTGAACAACATTGCTGCCGGACATAACGACGGGCCTTCTTGCCTGCCTATTCCAAATATTAAGTAAATGATAAGGAGGTGGGCCATATATAGGAAAACCCTAGGAAAATATCTGATAAGTATTAGTTATAAGGAAATGACCCGGTAAAGTAAAAAAATGTTAACTAAAATCTACACTGATAGCAATTCAAGCGCCTGTTCCTGTAGTAGCATTGTTTTCTGTGGACTTCGAAGGCATCGCACCTGCATAATTGATTTTTCTCATGCTTTGGTCTCTTGAGGCGTGTTCATTTTAGTATTCATGCAATTAATGACAGGCCGCATAAAAGTGTGGGGCGATAGATGTCAGGATGTGTGACGTAAGCAGGCATATGTTAGCTGTAGATGCTAGAGAATAGCCATAAACTCCTAGGTCAGCGCGCTAGATGGTGAAGTCTGACTGTTTTTGTGGGTCCAGAGAACGGTCCAAGATTGATCAGCTAGGGGACGATTTCCTGGTGTATAGAACATCAGTGTCTGCGGGCTACCTACGAAGATCTGAGAGGTGAGTTATGTTTAAAGAAGGACTTGTAAACAGCCGATGTGTTTTTGCCGTGGTGGAGCCAGGCAAACAAGACCAGGATATTTGATACGCTTATCGTCGTTTTTGGTACCGAATATTGTCGTGCGCGGTGGCATATTCGGGTACAGAGTAATGGATACATCCAGGATTATACTGCAGTGACAGACATTTTCAAAGTGTTGTAATAGTCCGGTCGCCACTGGACTCAACCTTGTTTTATGGTCTCAAGTTTTTTTCTTTGTGGATTTTGTTTGCCCACATATCAGGTGTGAAAAATATGTTAGTGGCCCGCTGACAGCCTTGGGCAATTTTCGCTAATTAGCATAAAACAAAATGGCCGCCAAAATAATGCGAAAATAACAAAAATGCCATATTTTCCCTTACATTTTTACATAGAGGGTCATCCAATACATGAATTCTGGGCTATAATGACCCAGAGAATTCATTGTTGGTATTGTTTTAGTCATAATGACCACCATTTTCAATGTAGCTGGTCTCCCATTTGAAAAAAACCTGTAAATATACTGAGCACATGATTTAGTTAGAACGTATGTTCCAAAGCATTTTGCAGATCAGGGGTAATACATTAAACTAATTAAACACTCAAGTTTAGATGAAGGTGAGATGATCAAACCATCTGGAAAACAGCTGTTATACATTATAAAAATAATATGCTTTTTGGTTACCTATGTATGACCTTCATAATGAAACAATAAGAGAGAAACTGCCGTTATCCATACAGTTTTTATTTTTCCCCTTGTGTCCCGAGAAGGCCCGATATTAACAACTTAGCGGAGATTTTACTTAGTTGGAGGGGATTATTTGAGCATAATTTGTGTCCATTTTAATCAAAATGGCACCTTTACGGAAATTCATCTTTATTCTTTGCAAATGTAACAGTTGTATGTGTTTGCATATAATATTAAAGTACTTGTATGATAAAATATTATGCAAGTTTTTGGAGAGTGTATTATGAAGGGTGTAGATACGAACAGACAAAGCTGTCACATACATGGAAACTTACTGGTCTCTCAAATATATTTATACATGATTATAGCGGGGTCGAAAAGCATTACTGACAGCTGAGTCATACTTAAAGCCCCCCCCCCCCCCCTTCTTCATGACTTTCATGCAGTCTTTACATATTTTGTCAAAGGTTATCAAACTGTGGACTGCCATGGTTGGCGCCCTGTGTATCACCATATTCCTCTACAAAATTTGTACAACCGGAGGGCAGCATGACAGAAAGGTACACACGACAGTCAATTGTCATTATAACATTCTCATGCCTGTCCAGTATAACACTGGTTGCTGGCCAGAGTCACGTAATTGTGTCACAATTTTTTGTTTGAACAGCGCACGTCATAATATCATAATGTTGTCTGACCACTGTAAAATGTAAATTTGCAATCATACCTCACTATTGTAAGGACAGAGTTTTGTCAGGACAATCAGAAACTAGATATTTCTTGGCACCGCAGATGCCATAGTATCATTAGATAATTCCCTAAAGAATAGGCTCCCCATCTTCAGCAGCATATACTTACACTTGGCATGCGACTATGGTTTCTTCTATCTATCAACTTGAGAAACAATATTTTTCACCAAATATTGGGGCATATATGTTAAATCTCTCTAGAGAAATGAGCCTGTCTGGTTTTCAAGAAAATTTTCCAAGATGGATAGACATGCCAATATTTTTCACCAAATATGGGGGCCAATATGTTGAATCTCTCTTGAGAAAAGAGCATTAATTTATTTTACGGAAACAGGAAGGTAGGTGGCGCCACCTGTCTGGTTTTCGAGAAGATTTTCCAAGATGGATAGAAATGCCAAATTTAAGACTATTACCTGGAACCACTCAAGATATCTGAGCAATTTTCACAAAATTCACATGTACAGATTGACACCACGGCTAAATGATAGCAGATGGCGCAACCAGTCTTGTGTACAAGATGGAGGAGTCCAAGATCTATGGATATGCACAATTTTAGGCCAATGGGGCAAATCACTCATCAGAAAAGAGCATTAATTTATTTGACAAAATGGGAAGGTAGGTGGCGCCACCTGTCTGGATAACGTGAAAAAACTTTCAAAGACGGATGGACATGCCAAATTTCAGACCAACACCTTGAACCAATCGGAGACATGAGCAATTTTCACCCAAAGCACACGTATAGATGGAAGCCACGCGAAAGCGATTGCAGATGGCATCACCAGTCTTGGGTACAAAATGGAGGAGTCCAAGATCTATGGATATGCACATTTTCAGGCCAATAGGGCAAATCACTCCTCAGAAAAGGGTATCAATTTATTCTACAAAAAGGGGAAGGTAGGTAACGCCACCTGTATGGTTTATGAGAAAACTTTCCAAGATGGATGGACATGCCAAATTTCAGACCTATATCTTGAATCACTCCGAAGATATGAGCAATTTTCACCGAAAGCACATGTACAGATGGACGCCACGCCAAAACGATTGCAGATGGCGCCATCAGTCTTGAGTACAAAATGGAAGAGTCCAAGATCAATGGACATGCACAATTTCAGCCCAATCTGTCCATTAGTTTAAGACTTAAAATGCTCACAGTACTGTCAAGTTGCAATGATGGGTAATTAAAAGGCCCGAAAACAAGATAAGGGCAGAAGGTGGGGCCACCTGTCTTCCGCAGAAGACAAAGCTATCCAAGATCTTCGGTCAACTTGATTTTTGGACCAATCCATGCATCCCTTACTGAGATATTTATGATTTTGTGTGATTTTCACCATATATAGCAAAATTCAAGGTCAAGACCACTTTCATAGGAAAGGTCATGACCCCAATTTAAATATACATCATCCCATAAGCCATGTCTATGTATATGCATAATATGAAAGAAATATGTCCATTAATTTTTTACTTAAATTGCTCAGAGTACTGTTAAGTGGCAATGATGGGGGTATTAAACGGCACGAAAACAAGAAAAGGATATCAGGTGGCGCCATCAGTTTCCGGTACATGACAACACTATCCAAGATCTTCGGTCAAGTTGATTTTTTTTATCAATCCATGCAAGATTTCTTGAGATATTTAAGAATTTATGTGATTCCTCCCCCCCCCCCCCCCCCCCCCCCAATGGACCTAGTGACGGTCAAGACCCCATTTCAAATAGGCTTCGTCCTCTCTCACATGTTAATGCACATGTCAAGTTTGGGAAAGATCCGTAAAATATTTATAAAATATTTAAGCGACCGTGCTTAAACCATAGTATCCCGACTTTGTATGGGGATACAATTAAGTGAAGAGCGATCCCTACTCACAGAAATTAAGGTATTAATTGTGAGAAATCCAAGAAAGACTGCTTGGTTAAAGGTTAACTGTACATATGCAAGTGTACATATATACATACATACACCATCTGATACTGCAGTTTAAAACGTATACTCGTTTGTGATACAATACAGTAACATAAACGAATACACAACAACCAGTAGTTGCAGCGCTGTGAGGCAGCATGACGCATTGTTTTCATTGAGTGCTGATCACGAGTCAATACTCAGATGATCTGGCCTGGTATTGTCACCGGTCACTGATATCTGGACCAGTGAGATATAAATGAGACTTAAGAAAAACACTCCTTCAAAATCGTCGCCCGTGACCTTGAACTTTCAAACTTAAATTTGTCATATTCCTCACCTCACTTATTATACACATATGAATTGTATAATTCGGATTGGTTTACTTAAGAAGATTTGATAAACAAGTAGGCTGAAATGACATGAGCGATGTGAGAGTAGTAATAATTTTTTTTATTTTTAATATAGAACAAAGAAATAAAAGTAAGACTTGTATCAGGGAGTTACTAGTGAACAACAAAAAACCCAGAGATATTATGTCTCAGATATACAATTATTATTCAGAAAAGATAACGAGAAAAATAAATAAAACAGAAAAGGAATTTGAATATTTCTTCCAAACTCTTCATGACCTACCTGTATTAAATGAGGAAGAAGCAGCTTCATGTTAAAGAATGACAACTTTATTGGATGTACATAAAGCTATTAAGTCCATGGCCAATAACAAGACGTCAGGTAACGATGGCTTAAGCAAGAAATTTTATCTGTGTTTCTTTGGTGATTTGGGGAAAGAGATAACTGCTTGTTTAAATGAATGTTATGAAGTTGGAGAGTTGACCGCAAGCCAGAGACAAAGCGTTAAAACACTTTTAGAAAACAAAGGCAAGATGTTAGATATATCAATGCTTGGCGCCCTATTAACTGGATAAATGTGAATTATAAAATGTTGAGTAAAATATTTGTGTCTAGGTTAAGTACAATAGAAAAACTAGTCCACATAGATCAAACTGCGTTTGTGCCAGGACGATACATAGGTGATTCGATAAGACTGATTACAGATATCACTGAATTTTGCAAAACTGAAAACAAAACTGAGATATTATTAGGGGCAGACTTTGCTGCAACGTTTGATTTAGTGGATCAAGGTTTTATGCTGGGTGTGTTAAACTGCCTTGGCTTTAGCCCATTGTTTATTTATTTGGTCAAACTGTTGTATACTTTCTCCTCGAGCTGCGTTTTGAATAATAGATTTTCCTTTAATTATTTAACTTTGTTAAAGGGCACAAAACAGGGACACCCAATTGCTCCATATTTGTTTTTTTTTTTTTTTTTGTCATGGAAGTTCTGATACAGATGGTAGGAAACAATATGAATGTAAAAGGTATTACAGTAGGGAACAAGGGGATTAAACTTACGCTGTTTGCAAAAGATATTACCTTTTTCTTATCAGACATACATTCAATTAAGTCATTGATATCTATATTTGAATAATTTCAACAGTATACCTCACTTAGATTTAATTTTTATAGGTCAGAGGCAGCCTGGTTGTGTGCCTGGGAGGCCAGACAAGATAAAGCAATATCCTGTTAATGGTAGGATTTAACGTGTACTGCAATCAGGATACCAGGAATCATATTTTTTCATATGATACAGAAACATGTTAATAATTTAATCATTTGTCGAAAATGTTAAACAATACTTAAGGAAGTTGTTACGTTATGGCAAAAGACTAAAGGTTCAGTATAATACAATTATAGGCGATTATGAAATGGGTGGAATAAAATATCCAGATGTTGAAGCTCGATTGAAGACACAGAATATAATAAGGATTGAACGTATGCTTACAGGATGTGATGCAACATGGAAAATTATTCCACAACATATTATTTAAAGCCTGTTGGGGGGGTAAGGTCAGTGTCTTCTAATTATGATGTGAAGAGGGTACCAGTAACAATGTTATCATTTTATGTAGACTGCATGAGAGAGTGTTCTAATTATAATACAGTGATTCCAGAGATATAAAAATAATCAATCATTTTATTATGCTCATCTTGATATCCATGGTATCAAAAGAATCGGAGACCTGATGAATGTAATGGTAACATATATGCCTGGACGGAGTTCCAGAGAGCTTAGACAGTTATATCAGTGATACATCATATGTCATGGAGGTCTTTTGTTGATGCAGCACCAAAGGACTGGATAGAAAACGTAAAACTATAAGCTTCTGGTCAACTAGAAACTACGATTAAAGATGGATGATATTGGTGGAACATGCAAGCTTTTCAAAGTAGACTAAAGGACGGTGTATCATGTAATGATTAAACAAATGCTAGTAGTACCATGACAAAAAAAAACAAGAGTCTTATGACAATTATTTACATTAAAGATATCATAATGAAAACTTGTCTAGCATCTGATTTTTTATCACATTGACTATTTAATTTTTTTCAATACATGTATCAGAAAATAAATAAAAAGTAATCTCAGCTATGAAACTAATACATGTGTAAAAAGTAACAAGATAAATTATAGAATGAGCAAACTGGAGATGGGCATGTTTAGTTTTTTAACTGAAAAAAAAGAAATCAGTAATATAAATTTTGATGACATAATTGTATTATGCGACAGCTGATGCACCCATAAGTCTTAATGTAAATAGTCAAACATATTGACATCTTTAATGAGCACTTGTCTGAGTAATATTTGATTTTTTTTTAACATATTTGTTCTTAAACGTTATTATTATAAACCAATAACTAGGGATCCAGGGCTCTCAACGCTCAGCATTATTTGTCTATAAGGATATTTTGAAGAAAATTTTCAGAATGACGGTCCATTGACCTTCACCTTTGACCTCTGGACCCTGAAAATCAAAATGTTTCTTACTTAAGTGGTGGGTCATTAATAGATCAAGTTTGAAGCCAATCTGTCTAGCCAATGCAGAATTATCATCCATAAGCTTACTAACTTTGTGAATGGATGGGCCCTGTGACCTTGCCCCTTGACCCTATGACCCCAAATCGAAAAAAAAAATCTTCCCCTTTCGGCAGGTGAGTATTATCTTGAAGATGGAAGGTTTGTGATGAAAAGTTTGGCTTGAAATCCATACACATTCCTTTTAAAGAAATGGGCCTTGTGACCTTGACCTTTGACCTTTGGACACCAAAATCGAAATGTTCTTACTTTAGTTGTGAGCAATATATAAGTTAAGTTTGAAACCAATATGTCAAATTAAACAGGAGTTATCAGCTGGAAACTAACTTGTGAACAGATGGCCCAAATACATTTATGCTCTCCTCAATACTCGCAAAGCAGCTAAATGTGCAAGGAGAAAGTTTCGGATGAAAAGCTTGGCTTAAGATGCAGCCATAATCGGGAACTGACAAACCTAGTCATGGTCAATATTCAAAGCAAGATTCATGACAATCCATGCATTTATATTTGGACCTTCCCTGGTTTTAAGTCATCTGAGCTATAGCGATCACTCTTTGTCCGTCGTCCGTCTGTCTGTCTGTCCGTCTGTCTTTCCGTTAACAGGGGGCTCAGAAGTACCCCCCTCCCCCCCCCCCCCCCCAGAATAATGGAAAATTCGATACAAAAGCTCGAGTAACAGAACAACTAATGCATTGATCAACATGATTCTTTGCATGGATATTGATCATGGAATGTTTCATCAGTTTCTGCAGACTGGTGGCGCCACCTGTATTTTTTCGACTTTTTTACGATTTTTTTTTTTCTAATTTTGAGACCTTAAAAGATGCAGTCATCTGAAAACACAGCACAAAACTTAACCACTGGACCTAGAATCTTCTAACTTGACATCCTGGGAGGGACATGAAAAATCTGCTTTGAAACCTGAAATATTAAAGGTCTCTGTTCCCAACTCCTTCGAGTTATTGTGTTCCAAAGTACTCCACAGAATAATGCAAAATTTGATACAAAAGCCTAAGTAACTGAGCAACTGATGCATTGATCACCATGATTCTTTGCATTGATATTGATCATGGAATGTTTCAACAGTTTCTGCAGACTGGTGGCCCAACCTGTATTTTTGCAATTTTTTACGATTTTTTTCTCTATATTTGAGACCTTAAAGATGCGGTCATCTGTTTACAAGGTACATATCGTAACCACTAGACCTAGAATCTTCTTACTTGACATCCAGGGAGGTCTAGGAAAAATCTCCTAGGAAACCTGAAATACTGTTTCTGTTACCCATATCCTCCGAGTTATCGGGCTCAGAAGTGTCCCCCAGAATAATAGAAAATTTGCTACAAAAGCTCGAATAACAGAACAACTAATGCATTGATCAACATGATTCTTTGCATGGATATTGATCATGGAATGTTTCATCAGTTTCTGCAGACCGGTGGCGCCACCTGTATTTTTTTCGACTTTTTCGATTTTTTTCCCTAATTTTGAGACCTTAAAAGATGCAGTCATCTGATAACACAGCACAAAACGTAACCACTGGACCTAGAATCTTCTAACTTGACATCCTGGGAGGGATAAGAAAAATCCACTTGGAAACCTGAAATATTAAAGGTCTCTGTTCCCAACTCCTCCGAGTTATGGTGTTCCAAAGTACTCCACAGAATAATGCAAAATTTGATACAAAAGCCTAAGTAACTGAACAACTGATGCATTGATCCCCATGATTCTTAGCATGGATATTCCTCATGGATTGGTACATCAGTTTCTGCAGAATGGGGGCTCCACCTGTATTTTTCCAATTTTTTACGATTTTTTTATTCTATATTTGAGACTTTTAAAGATGGGTCATCTGTTAACAAGGTACATATTGTAACCACTAGACCTAGAATCTTCTAACTTGACATATAGGGAGGTCTAGGAAAAATCTCCTAGGAAACCTGAAATACAGTCTCTGTTACCCATATCCTCCAAGTGATTGGGCTCAGAAGTATCCCCCAGAATAATAGAAAATTTGCTACAAAAGCTCAAGTAACAGAACAACTAATGCATTGATCACCATGATTCTTTGCATGGATATTGATCATGGAATGTTTCATCAGTTTCTGCAGACTGGTGGCGCCACCTGTATTTTTTTCGACTTTTTCGATTGTTTTCTCTACTTTTGAGACCTTAAGAAATGCAGTCATCTGATAACACAGCACAAAACTTAACCACTGGACCTAGAATCTTCTAACTTGACATCCTGGGAGGGACATAAAAAATCTCCTTGGAAACCTGAAATAAGTTCTCTGTTCCCAAATACTGCGAGTTATGGTGTTCCAAAGTACCCCATAAAATAATGGAAAATTTGATACAAAAGCTCAAGTAACTGAACAACTGTATTTTTGCAATTTTTTACGATTTTTTTCTCTATATTTGAGACCTTTAAAGATGCGGTCATCTGTTTACAAGGTACATATCGTAACCACTAGACCTAGAATCTTCTAACTTGACATCCAGGGAGGTCTAGGAAAAATCTCGTAGGAAACCTGAAATACAGTCTCTGTTACCCATATCCTCCGAGTTATTGGGCTCAGAAGTATCCCCCAGAATAACAGAAAATTTGATACAAAAGCTCAAGTAACAGAACAACTAATGCATTGAACTCAATGATTCTTTGCATGGATATTGATCATGGAATGTTTCATCAGTTTCTGCAGACTTGTGGCGCCACCTGTATTTTTTCGACTTTTTACGATTTTTTTTCTCTAATTTTGAGATCTTAAAAGATGCAGTCATCTGATAACACAGCACAAAACTTAACCACTGGACCTAGAATCTTCTAACTTGACATCCTAGAAGGGACATGAAAAATCTGCTTGGAAACCTGAAATAAGTTCTCTGTTCCCAAATCATGCGAGTTATGGTTTTCCAAAGTACCCCACAAAATAATGCAAATTTTGATACTAAAGCTCAAGTAACTGAACAGCTGATGCATTCAACACCATGATTCTTTGAATGGATATTGATCATGGAATGTTTCATTAGTTTCTGCAGACTGGTGGCCCCACCTGTATTTTTGCTAAGGTGTACGATTTTTTTCTCTATTTTTGAGACCTTAAAATATGCAGTCATATGTTAACAAGGTACATATCGTAACCACTGGACCTAGAACATTCTAACTTGACATCCAGGGAGGTCTAGGAAACATCTCCTCGGAAACCTGAAATTAAGTCTCTGTTACTTATATCCTCCGTGTTATGCGGCTCAGATGTACCCCCAAGGATAATGGAAATTCAATACAAAAGCTCGAGTAACAGAACAACTAATGCATTGATCACCATGATTCTTTGAAAGCATATTGATCATGGAATGTTTCATCAGTTTCTGCAGACCGGTGGCGCCACCTGCAATTTTTCGACTTTTTACGATTTTTTTTCTTATTATGAGACCTTTAAAGATGCGGTCATCTGTTAACAGGGCACAAATCATAATGACTGGAACTAGAATCTTGTATCATGACATGCAGGGAGGCCAATGAAAAGACTCCTTTGAAACCTGAAATCAGGTCTCTGTCACCCATATTCTTCATACTATTGGGCTCAAAATACCCCCCCCCCCCCCCCGAAATAATGGAAAATTGAAATAAGGTGTCTGTTAACCATATTCTCCAAGCTATGGGTCTTGTAAGCTCCCTCCAGAATAATAGAAAATTTGATACCAAAGCAAGGCACAAATCATAACCATTGGACCAAGAATCTTCTAAATTGGCATCCTGAGATTTCCTAAAAAGTTCTCCCTAGAAACCTGAAATTGGGTCACTGTGACCTACATTCTCGGAGTTTCGGGATATGTTTGAGCACCCAAGAAATAATGCAAAATACACAAATTGCCTGATGTCTCAAGAAAGGCTGGTTGAATTGTCATCAAATTTGGTGTGCTTATGGGTCTTGCTAATATGCATGGACGATGATGCCACCTACATTAGTTGGCTGAGCGTCATGAACCATGGGTCACTTGTTAGTTACAGGCTTCTAGGTTCAGCGGTTACGATTTGTGCCCAGCTAACGGAGGACCGAACGGCCGGACGGACGACGGACAAAGCGCCATACCTATACCTCAGATGACTTACAGTCAGCTAAGCTAAAATTGGTTAGAATCCACAAATATAAGGAAGACTAAAAACTTTTATAATTTAATACATCAAACGTCGTTGGGTATGTACAGCAGAGCGTTTCGATTCAAGGTGATACTTGACTATTTACCAGTTAACTATTGGTTATATAAATTGAAATTGACTGATAATCCATGCTGTTCGTACTGTCACACTGAATTTGAGACTACTGCACACCTTTTTTTGTGAATGTTTTGTATCAAAGAACCTATATTTTAAAGTACCATCTTGGTTAGCATCTTTAGGTAAATACTGTCTTGTATCGGCAGGAAAACAGTTTAAAAAGGAGTTCTACCAGGGAATAAAAATTGTTTAATCAATCAGATCAAAATGACGTATAAACTTACTGCTTATTTAAAGAGAAATGAACAAATCGCCGACCGTTTTGCAGATTTTGTTCGCAGAATAACATATGTTCAAAATATGGACTACACTATTGCACAAAAATTAAAATGTTTTTACAGGTAAAGAAATGGAGTATGTTACCTGATCTGCACTGATTTATGATCAACTTAAAACTTATGTATAAAGTATATATATAACATGTATATATACACATGTATATTCAAGTGCATAAACGAGTGTGTGTATATGTTTGCTTAGGTATATACATGGATATGCGCATACAACAATTTAGTTTTGGAGCACCTTGATGTAATTGTTACTTTTTATGTCAAAATAGCATTATTTTATTGTGGATGCAAGTATTTAAACATGTATACCGTACGACGTAATAAGCGCCCCGGGCGCTCTCAAAATTAAATTTTGCAAATATTTTTTTAAGCTCTTATAAGCGCCCCCCCCACATCTGCCAACTTCCAAAGTGCGTTACGATCCTTTTAATTCAACACTACTGCTTGTGTACACGTGCTTGACTTCACAGCACATTCAGGACAATTCAGAAAAAACAACGATCTTTTGCGATGGTTGTGTGAAGTTTTGAAAAATAATAACCACTTAAAGTGATACCGATTTGCAGACGATTTTATTTTGTGTTGTATGAGAGAATATTATGAATGACTGGAGTTCGAGATTTCCTTTGCAGGTGAAGAGGAAAAATAAGTATGGTAATAAATACACTCTTTAATAAATGTCACCGCCTAATAAGGTAGTAAAATATATAAAATGATCATATAAAGGTAGGTAACTATAGGGCATCCACTTGTGATCAATAAACACACCAGGTTTTGGGACACTAGATGTAGTCACAGATTAGAAACTGACATTATTGTTGTCATTTTATAGTAAAAAAAAAAAAATAAAAAAATTTCGTAAAAATTAGAATAAAAACAGGTCGCGCCACCACTTATCGGGAACTGACAAAACTAGTCATGGGCAATATTCAAGGCAAGATTCATGACAATCCTTGCATTTATTATCCAGATATTTTAGGTTTTGTATCAAATTTTTTTATTATTATGGGGGTTATTACAAGCCCCATAGCTCGGAGGATATAGGTCGCAGTGACCTAACTTCAGGTTTCCAAGGAGATTATTTATCGACCTCCCTAGATTTTTAGTTACAGGGTCAGCGTCTAGATCAGCGGTAACGATTTGTGCCCTGCTAACGGACGACCGGACGGACTACGGACAAAGCGCCATACCTATACCTCAGTTGACTTACAGTCAGCTCAGCTAAAAACACCTTTAAAAACAGAAATAAGAGATTAAGCATCGCAGTCTAACAACAGGATGTAATGGGATTCTTGAAATTCTTGAAATTAAATTCTATCTCTAGTTGTACCCTGAGGTGCTTTACGGACTCAGACTTTAAAACATTGTATTTCATTCTTAATTAAATGTTTGTCCCATTGCGATTTACTAAGCAACTTCCTAGATCCAAAAATAACACATGCTGTCTTTTTAATTGTTCTTTTTTTTATTTGCCATCATCCAACTGTTCACTGCCCGAAGGGTACACAACAAATGGTGCGCATTTTCAGTTCTGCTTGATACTTTCTGCCAGTATACGCATTCCTAAACATATATTAATCCGCAAAACCATATAAATCAATAGAAGACGGAATTATTTCCTTCAGTGTATTGCTATACGTCACAGAAAAGATAGGGACCAGTGGAGAAACATTGTGAAAAAGGGAATGTGAGCTAGGTCGTATTCCTTGGAAAATTCTATGGATAAGAAGGACTAGTTTCTGACAGGTCTGCAAATGAATAATATTAAAGGGACTTATTCACCTATTTGACCTTTCTAAAGTAAAGGTAATCCCTTGGAGCTTCTAAAAAATAGGCCAGAAAACATGGATATCACTGCACACAGGCTGCTTGTTTTGTTTATATCAACGCGTTTATAATATGCGAGGGCCCGCCAAAATAATCAAAACAAATTCAACAAGGGCATCTGGCAGCAAGTCAGATAAGCCAGAGCTTTGCAAATGACGTTTTGCAAGAAGTGACCTTTATACCTCTGCATATATGCAACCTACCACCTTAGGTTACATGTTTTTCCAATTTGTAAACATTGCTGTGTTTACAAACTTGTTGTTGATGAACAAGATCATAAATCCTTCATGAAGGCGTTATTAAAACTTTTCACAACCAAAATTACCCTTAGATCATAAATATATACTCAGAGGAAGCCAGAAATCACATAAATCCTTTTTCAAAATGTAGGTGATTGGGCACCTTTAAGTCAAACCCACTCTTTTGGTAGACGTCTAAGGTTAGCAGTTTTCAAACACCTACGGTATTTCGTACGTATAGGACACACGAACAAAATTAACGCGTGCGCACACGATAAAAATAGAAAGGCAATACAGTGAGGCCTACAACTTAAATCCTTAAGGCAAGTTCTCTACATTGGATTCAGATTATGGTCGACTATTTTGCATGTGCAAGGAACGTACCAAATAGGCTGAGACCTGAAATATTGCAACAGCAACAGTGCCTTTAAAAAAAGCATACAAGGGAGGTGTAATGATTAACCTTGAGTTGTAAGCTTTCCCAGAATATATACGACAAATAGAAATGTTGCTTTAACAGTTCGGTAAACTTGGGATCATATAGCCCTTATGTTCAACCCTTACCTTAAAACAGGTAACCACAAAATTTACTGATTTCTTCCACTTTTGGTGGATATACCATTCATAGGTGAAAGATGGAAGGTTTTCGGATGAACAGTTTGATTTACAATTTATCCACGATATATTTAAAGATGTGGGTCCTGTGATTTTTACCTTTGACCTCGGGATCCCGAAATCAAAATTATTCTCACGTTGGTGGTGGTTGGTCTTTAATAAATAAGCCAATTTGTTAATCTAAACCAGAGTGATCGTCCATAGACTAGTTATGAATGGAGGGGCCCTGTGACCTTTGAACCTGTGATACCAGAAAACCGAAAAAAAATCTTCCCATATTGGCAGGTGCGCCACATGTGGAAGACGGAAGGTTAGCGATTAAACGTTTGGCGTAAACTGTATCCTTAATCTGTCTAAAGTAGTGGGTCCTTTGACCTTGACCGTTGACCTTTGAATCATTAGGGTTCTTGCTTTTCTGGTGAGCAATATCTGGAAGATGGATGGTTTGTGATGAAATGTTTGGCTTAAAATGCAACCACAATGTTTTTAAAGAAATGCGTCCTGTGTCCTTGACCTCTGACAAAGAGGTTTGTGTACACAACAGGCATTCTTATCCACAGTGCTTTAGCTAGCATGGTATACTAACGCGTGCGGACGTGATTATTATCGCGTCCGACCAAGATAATATTGCGTGCGCTGGAAATAAAAAAAATAATTTATGTGTGGCTTATACGAGCTACTGTAAAAACGCCTTCTCAAATTAATGATTTGATAATCTAAGTAACTGATCCAATTAGTCCTTCAGGAGATACAGGATCAAGTTCACATTTCAATTATTACTCTGACAACTTCAGTGTCCGACAATTCATTAACAGGCCTAAACTGTTCACGTTCAACCTTGCCAAGCTTATACATGGGTGTTTCCAGTAAATCGGTTATTATTTTTTTTTCGATTTTTTCCCATAAAAACTCATGGAATTCCTCTGGAATTACTAAATCAGATTTGTTTGGTGGCATTGGACACATAACCCTGTGAGATGTTTCACCAGACATTTTTTCCCTCACTTTTCATATCAGTACATTTGTTACTAAGTGTTGGTCTAAGAAACTGAACGATGAAAGTTTTGTATTTCATTTTCTCATTATGGTAAGCAATTAAATGGACTACGCGTTTTCAAGTTGACTTTGCTTAATCTTAGCGAACACACTCTTTCATTATAAACAAATTAACCATTGACCATTGTTTTCAGCGGAATTGATTTAATATTAATCCATTGCTGAGACAAAAACAAAAAATGCAAAATCAGCCCATTTGACGATGTGTTTACTTGAGTTCAGGTTCTAAAAAACTGGCCTGGCTTTTTTTCTACAAATTTGACAGGCTGACCTGAATACATGTGGTGATGATGCATATTCCTTCGTTTTTGGATTATTAGACCATTATCCAATAATCATGGCCCAACATACACGTGTACAAACTTTTATGAGACCCCGCCCAGCCATTGCTGAAAACAGCTGCTAAAGGACGACGGACGAAAGACAAAGGAGGTTAAAGTTGCTTGATATGCTGTTTTTATACGCATATTCTCAACGAAGGTATAAGGTAAAACTTTTATTACAGTAACTGACACAGCTGAAATGTATTCAGCAGATGTAGTATATTTACCAGCCTGTCCATAACTGTTCGCTTTATTCTAGTTTTCAAAACTGCCATATACTGGATAATTTAGGGAAAGTAAGTGGAATAATCAAATTCACTGAATAGAGAAACTATTGCAAATTGTGTTTTTATTCCACTTTTATCAAGTGTACTAGGCAATCAACGTGTATTTGGCTGTTTGATCTAACATCATATCATTACCAAGGACCTGCGCTACCAATTAAGGACCTGTGCTTCATTAGCAAACCAAGGCCCAGTTGATACCCTTTAATTGTGCGGGTGTGCCTCGTGTACAACAAGGTACATGATTACGTAGTGGTCGTTCACTGAAGAGTAGCCTTTAACATGCAAACCACTCAGTGAATTGATACAATATGTGCCCATCTGACTCACTGAGTGCTGTAATTTCATGTTTTAATTCGCAAATATAGGTCATCATGACCTGTTTTCAGAGAATTGGCCTAAGACCTCCCTGGATGAAAATTAAGACGTTTCTAGGTCTAACGATCACGGTTTGTGCCCTATTAACGTTTGAAGGTCTAAAAAAATAATGAGAAAAAAATGCATAAAAATTGGAAAAAATACAGATGATGCCAACAGTAAACAGAAACTGATGAAACACTATATGATCAATACGCATTGAAAGTATCATGACAATCAATAAAGGAGTTATTCTTCTTATGTAACTGGAGCAACACCAGATCTACAATAATACATTTATTAGTCCAAACCGCTAGTGGCGCCTTCTATCTCTTATTCATGAAACTATAAAATAGATTGGCGTCTGCCACTAATATATTACACTGCTCTCCCCTTAGAAAGAACATTGGGAGGTGGTCAACATCATAAAAAAATAAACAAGGTACATTCATATACTAGTATATACCTCCATACACACATAAACACCACTTTACATGGTACATTAAACATTAATAATTAAAGATTCATCTTCTGTACTGGTTTTACAGTTCTGCTTGACCTTCTTAAAGGTATTGATTCTAACTGACAAGGAACTGTTCTATCTTCTTGTGTAATATTTGATGAACTGCCAGCAGTGACATCAATATTTGGATTAACTGTCTCTACAGTTTCAGAGGTATTATTATCAGTCTTAAGATCTACAGTCTTATCTAGCATTACAAGAACAGAAAGGTCCTCACATACTCCTTTGTCCACACCTATGTTACAATAATCTGGGTTTGGTAATCTTAAAAGTGCATCACAGTTAGCATGCTGTTAGGAAGTTCTATACTCTATGGTGTACTCATAGGCTGACAACATCAACGCCAATCTTTGCATCCTAGCAGCAGCCAATGTGGGGATTCCAGTTTTGGGCCCTAATATAGCCACCAATGGTTTGTGATCGGTTATCAAAGTGAACTTCCGTCCATACAGATATTCATGAAATTTTTTATTCCAAAGATTATAGAAAGTGCTTCTCTCTCTATCTGAGAGTAATTACGTTCACTTTTTGTCATTGTCCGAGGGGCAAATGCAATAGGCCTTTCTTCTCCATTGTCCATTATGTGGCTGATTAAAGCCCCAAGGCCATAGGGGCGAAGCATCACAAGCTAATCTGAGCTCACGTTTAGGATCATAATGAACCAAAACACTATCACTGGTTAACCTTTGTTTACAAGTCTCATAAGCAGTTTGACAAGCCTTTGACCATTTCCACCTAACATTTTTCTTCAACAACTCATGTAATGGCTCTAAGGTGGTAGCTAAATCTTCAAAAAATTGGTGATAATATTGGATCATGCCTAAGAATGATCTCAACTCTGAGACATTTTTAGGCACTGGTGCCCTTTTCACTGCTTCAATCTTGGACTCTACAGGTCTAACTCCTTCAGCATCCAATTGAAAACCTAAATATACTACCTCAGATTTCAAGAATTCACATTTGGCCAATTTCAAATGTACATTGCGTTTGTTTAACCGATTCAGGACTTCCTCTAAAATCTCTAGGTTTTCCTCAGGATTAATACCACCAATTAATATGTCATCTTGTTTACACACGCATTTTGGTATCCTCTGCAGTATCTGGTCCATTTTAGCCTGAAATAACTTAGGAGCAGACTTAACTCCATATGGAAGTTTGGTATAACTGTATAAACCCTTATGTGTATTTCATCCCTTCGTAGCTATCTTGAAACAAATGACTCTGTCTGCGTAACAGCAACTCTAGTCGCTCCTTTACATTATTGTTTACCTTCACAGTGAATATTTCAGCCCAATCAAGCTTTATAACATTCAACCAATTTCTACCAAGTAATGTTGGTCTATCTGGATGGTCTGCTATTACAATTGGTAACACAGCTCTGTGATTCTTGTACTCAACATTACAAGATATCTCACCACAAACCTTAATAACCTCACCTGTATAGCCTTTCAATTTTACATTAGACTCATTCATAGGGATGTGTTTCCAGTGCGCATAATACACAGTTTTACTCATGACAGTGAAGTCTGCTGCTGTAGCTAGTTGCATCTCACACTGTTGACCATTGATCTTGATGGTCACAAAATAACCTCCATCTGTATGAACATTATCATCATCATTAGCATCAGTACCAATTTTATACAAACCCAAGATTCCATTATCAGTCTCTATCTGATTCAGAGTCCACTTCAGTCACATATTTCACTTTGGCATGCGTTTTACTCTTAGGTTTTCTAGAAGGTTTATTATAATGATTAACTGACACAGAGTTCTTATCCTTGGTCTTGCACTTGCTGGCCAAGTGTCCGATTTTATCACACTTGTGAGCCATGTCGTTTCCTCCACACCGATAGCATGTTAGTTTTCTGCCATCTCTTTGTCTGGCTTGTACTTGATGGACTGCAGCCTCCACTGGTTCTGCCGACTTGGCTGCTGTCCTAACTGCCTTGGCTTGTTTGTCAGCCATCTCCATGGCTGTTGCAATCTGGGCAGCTTTATCAAACGTCAGATCTGCCATATTTAACCATTTGTTCTGTATGCGCGAGTCACCAAGGCCACATACAAAGCGATCTCTTAACGCTCTGTCTAAAAATTCACCATAATTGCAATGAATTGATAGTCTCTTAAACGACACAATATAGTCTGTCACAGACTCTCCAGGTTTTGGATTCCTGGTTCCAAAATGGAAACTTTCAGTTATTTCCAGCGGGGCAGGGTTATATTGTTTTTTGTAGTATCTGAATAATTTCAGCTATAGACTTATCTTTAGGTTTGGCTGGCGCCAAAGGTTACTCAAAGTCGAGAAGACCTCCGCCCCGGCCTCTGCTAGGAAAATGGCTTTCTTCCTACCTTGTTCTTCCCCACCCGCATCATCTCGGTCCGCAATGCCATTGGCAATAAAGAACATGTCCATACTTTCCACGTAGGAAGTGAAGGTCTCTTTGCCCGGCTGAAATTCGCCCACTCGACCAATGTAACCACCAGCCGCCATATTGGTTTGTCGTGGTTGCGTCTTGGACAAGGTCGTGCCACCAAAAGCGCCCAGGAAGACGAGCAGCCGAACTAACACACTGAATCGATGTCTACACATCGAGAAAAACAGTTGCACGAACGTCGGGTCCAAACTTTTTGACTCCCCGTCGCCAATCTAATGTATTTCGTGTCAATAACTGGAGCAACACCAGATCCACAATAATACATTTATTAGTCCAAACCGCTAGTGGCGCCTTCTATCTCTTATTCATGAAATCTATAAAATAGATTGGCGGGTGCAACTAATATATTACAATTCTGATACTGGAGTTTTTGTACAAATTTTGATTTATTTTGACGGTACTTGCAAGCCCAATAGCTCAGAGGATATCGGTCTCAGTGACCTTATTTCAGATTTCAAAGGAGATTTGCCTAGGAACTCCCTGCACGTACAGTGAGAAGATTCTAGGTCTAACAGTTACGGTTTGTTCCCTATAAACAACCAGACCACTTAAATTGCAGTATAAAAAAACGGAGAAAAATGTGTAAAAATTTAAAATAAAAATACAGGTGGTGCCACGCGTCTGCAGGAACTTGTGAAAAACTTATATGCTCAATATGCATGGAAAATATCATGGCGATCAATGCATTAGCTTAATTCTTAAGAATTCTGCAGGATACTTGCGAGCCCCATAGGTCGCAGAATATCTGTAACAGAGACCTTATTTCATGTTTCCAAGGAGATTTTTCATGGACCTCCCAGGATGTCATCTAAGAAGATTTTGGGTCAAACGGTTATGATTTTTCCCTTTTAACGGACGACCGTTTCATTGGAAGGTTTCAAAAATAAAACTAGATGTGTCGGAACGACCCGAATGCCCCCGCCTGGAGCAAATTAGAAATATTTGTTAAATTTTGTAAATTTCAGGAGGTGTCGTATGGTCAAAAGTAGGTCAACTGGGACAAACAGGAACTCGATCTGTAACTGGTCATTATCTGTCCACACACCAAAAATCAGGCCCGTATCTGCAGGCATTGCGAAAAAAAGTCTGTACATGTGCACTTGTCATGAAAGTTTATATTTTTCATTAAATTTTCTATGTTCAGGAGCCGTAAAACAGTCAAAAGTAGGTCAACTGGGACAAAACGTGAACTCGATTTGTAACTGGTCATTATCTGCCAACACACCAAAAATCAGGCCCGTATCTGCAGGCATTGCGAAAAAAATCCGTACATGTGTATTGGTCATGAAAATTTCTTTTTTTTCATGAAATTTTCTATGTTCAGGAGCCGTAAAACGATCAAAAGTAGGTCAACTGGGACGAAACGCGAACATGATCTGTAACTAGTCATTATCTGCCCACACACAAAAAAATCAGGCCAATATCTGCAGGCATTGCGAAAAAAAGTTCGTACATCTGTATTTGTCATGAAAATTTCTATTTTTCATTAAATTTTCTAAATTTAGGAGCCGTAAAACGGTCAGAAGTAGGTCAACCGGGAAAAACGCGAACTCGATCTGTAACTGGTCATTATCTGCCCACACACCAAAAATCAGGCCAATATCTGCAGGCATTGTGAAAAAAAAGTCCGTACAACTGTTTGATTTCGAAATGACGGGATGACGGAAGGACGGAATGACGGACATGGGTAAACTATATGCCCCGGCCACTTTGTGGCGGGGGCATAAAAAATACGTGAACATCTAAAAAATACAAGTGGCGCCACACGTCTGCAGGAACTAATGAAAAACTCCTTGTTCAATATACATGCAAAGAATTATGGCGATCAATGAATTAGTTATTCAGATACTAGAGCTGTTGTATCATTTTTTAAAATTATTCTGAGTGTTCACGAGCCCCATTGCTCGGAGGATTTTTTAACAGAGACCTCATTCAATGAGATTTTTCATGGACCTCCAAGGATGTCAACTTAGGTCCTAGGTCAAACAGGTACGATTTGTTCCCTGTTAAAGGAAGATCGCTTCATCTGAAGGTCTCAAAAATGGACGAAAAGCCGACAGTCTGCTGGAACTGATGAAACACTCAATGATCAATATACTTGCAAAGAATCATGCCGATCAATGCATTAGTTATTCAGATACTTGAGCTTTTGTATCAATTTGTGTAATTATTCTGCGGTGGAAGGATGTTGACGAGCCCTATACCTCGAAGGATATTAGAAACAGAGACCTCATTTCAGGTAACAAAGGATAATTTTTATGGATCTCCCATGCTGTCAACTTAGAAGATTAAAGGTCCAACGGTTACGATTTGTGCCCTGTTAAGAGACTTGCTTCATTTACAAGATCAAAAATAGACAAAAATGCGTACAAATTCGAAAATTTCAGGTAGCGCCACGAGTCTGCGGGATCTGACAAAACACTTCACGATCAATATGCTTGCAAAGAATCATGGCGATCAATGCATTAGTTATTCAGATACTAGCTGCAGCTTTTGTATAAAATTTTTAATTATTACGGGTGAACTTTCGAGCCCCATAGCTCGGGGAATATAGGTCGCAGTGATTTAATTCCCAAGAGATCATTTATGGACCTATAAGGGTCTTTAGGTCCAGCGGTAACGATTGGTGCCTTGTTAACGGCGGCCGGGACGGACGGATAGACGACGGACGAAGAGTGATCGCTATAACTCAGATGACTTTCAGCCAGTTGAGCTAAAATCAAGCGTACTCTGCATGTTACGAGGTATCTATGCGTTGTCATAAATACACGTACAAACTACAGGCACTCGTTTCCAGCACTACAATGGCCTAGAAACCGAAAACACATTGAGTATTGGCGATATACCCATTATAAAAGAACAAGGTAATGAACTCCACCGCTACGCGGGCAAGATAACTTTTTTTTACAAGTCTGAATTCGGGAGAATTATCCGCTTCACAAGCATGATCACGCGCCTTTTTGTTGAAAACATCCTTATTTACAAGATTAAACTTCCAAATATAAAAGTTCCCCACACTAACCGCGAATCCCAGAACGTTTATTCCAGCTGCGACACCGTCATTTGTCATGTATACATTTACTAGTTGCGGAAGTTGACGTCATCCTGGGCTTAATGTATGTTATGGTTATAGAACAGACGTTAATGTATACAAAACAAGTGATATAATGGTCCTGGTTGTGTTTGCATGCCATGGCCACTGATTTTCAACTTCATTGACAATTTGACAGCTGTTTGAATTGTGCGCCTAAAAGAGATGTAGAAAACAACTGGTACCATGCAGCCAATGACAGACGCCAGCTCAGGGGGAAATCCATTCAGCCCGGGGTGACGTCAACTTCCGCAACTAGTAAATGTATACATGACAAATGACGGTGTCGCAGCTGGAATAAACGTTCTGGAATTCGCGGTTAGTGTGGGGGACTTTTATATTTGGAAGTTTAATCTTGTAAATAAAGATGTTTTCAACAAAAAGGCGCGTGATCATGCTTGTGAAGCGGATAATTCTCCGGAATTCAGACTTGTGAAAAAAAGTTGTCTTGCCCGCGTAGCGGTGGAGTTCATTACCTTGTTCTTTTATAATGGATATATCGCCCATACTCAATGTGTTTTCGGTTTCTAGGCCATTGTAGTGCTGGAAACGAGTGCCTGTGGTACAAACAACAAGAAGCTTGTTGGGCGTGACTAAGCATAGGGCAAGTCACTATATATACAGTACATAGATTAAGCATAACCTCTCTGTTCTACCATCCAACCTGGAGTGAAAACGGATCCTGTTAAATCCTAGAGAATGATGATTTATGTTTTTCTTATATTTTATATGATTCTGTGCAACATGTTTTATGTAATATATACATGTTATGTACAATACCTGCCTGTACCCAAATGTCCATGACAGAATACTTGCATCGGTCAATATTTTCTATCTACGACAGAGAAACCTCTGTAGAGAGCTATCAGTGAATCAGGAACAGAAAAAACGCCCAAGATTTAGCCGATGAGCTAAGACTGGATGTCGCATTGCTAACATTAGTGGTGTATATTAAGGCTCCTTTACACAGGGCTACATCCTTTGAGAAACCCTTGAGCAACCCACCTTATCGGCGACCTATGTGCGACTGTTTTGAACATATTAAAAAAATCATGGCGTCCATGGCGGAGTCTGAAACTCCTGTACATGTACCACCTTTGACAGACTAAAGGCCCCTTTACACAGGGCTGCCGTCTTTGTGCCACCTTTGAGCAACCAAAAAATAAACAGGACGCTAAATGGTCGCCTAACCCAAGAAAATCCTTTTTCTATGTAACTGCTCCATAACTGTTTCAGCGATACTTGTGCCTCCCTTGAACCTCCCAAAATGCAGCATTAGGGCATTTTCGTGCCTGCCTTCCCTCTGCTTCCCCCGTTCCACCAGCGCGACCACTCTGCTTTCATTCTACAACCACGGCAATGCTTGTGCCTCCCATCTGCCTAATATATGTACCTAGATTTTTTAATTGTACATTAATCATCTGTCTCGAACCATTTTCAGTTGAGCCACTAAGAAAAACCTTTAACCCATGAGATTTTTAAAAAATGTAACTTAGCTTGGAGATTAATCATATTTAACCCTCTTTTATCTCTCGGTGCTATTAAAGTGTTTCTCTTATCCTTGTCTGGTTGGTTATTCCATATAAATTTTAATATTTATTTTTCCACTTCTTTAATATAAGTTTGTGATGGCTAAGGAAGAACAAGGAATAAATATATGAGTTGTGAAATAATACATGTTTTCACAATGGTTATCCTTCCAGACAAGGACATAATTCTGTCTCCAGATATTTATAATAGTTTAATTTTACTAAGGATTTCTTTATAGTTAGTTTCTATCATTTTTTCCCATTCCGGATGAATTGAGATTCCTAAAATTTTAACTGGATTAATACACCAACACAGACCTAAGTCTTTTAATTGTGCCTGATTATAGAAATAGTTAGTTATCGGCATTATTGTTGTTTTTTCTATGTTAACTTTAAGACCTGATATTTATTGAAACCTTTTAAATACATCCAGGACTTCTCTGATTGACATTGGTCCTCCTGTAAGAGTTAAAACAGTGTCATCTGCATACTGAATAATTTTGTGTTCCTTCTGATCAACTATTACTGAGAAGAAATCAGTGGCCCATCCTCTGTTCAGAACACAGCTAAAAATATTATGATATAATATCTTAATCCAATTTCGAAGGATTGGTCCAAAATTAAATGCTTGAAGAACATCTTGAATATAAGGCCATATTAACTGATCAAATGCTTTTTCAAAATCAACTGATAACAGGTAACCTCCTATCTTTTTATTTTTTAAATGAGAGATAATGCTTATAATTTTTATTATATTTTCTCCGATATATCCGATATATATTATCCCTTGACGCATAGTGAGTGGAAGGCAGCCTTTATTATTATGTTAGAGATATGTTGTTATGAGAACACGTGTTAGGGAGTGTTTATGGTTGTTTCTCCCAGAGCCAGCTGCATGGTTTACATGGATTATATACAATTCAAATGTATAAAAGAAGATGATCCGTCACTAGATGGACATGTGTATGTATTTTATATATTTCAAACATCTTTTACCAGGAAAGCCTATATTCAGCTCATTTGCTGGTTTTAAACAGGGTCCTGGATCAAGTTAGAACATATACATCATTCAGGTACAGAATAATCATGACATAGAGCTATATATATTAAAACATAGTTCAATACATAGCGCGAACGATTTAAAGATGTCATGCAGTAATGGAACATAGTCGTAACATAGAAGACATTGAAAATAAAATAAATAAAATACATTTCAATCTCATGAAATTGATGAAAGGTAGATTTATGGTAATATATAAGTTAAAATAATATATAAATTGTGCTATCATTGCATCATACGCTTAAAATGGTCGTGATCTGAGGCACACTCTAAGGATAAAGGCAGCTGATTCAATAGATATGGACCTGCATAGCTAAAACTAGATTTAAAACGTTCACACCTGAGCCTGGGTAAAATCAAATTATGGCTGTCAGAAGATCGTATTTCAAATGGCATCCCTTGCAACCTGAGAACAGTTTTAAAATATTCAAGTACGTCTTCAGACAAACATGTATATACAATTGAACACATAAAATATCGATACCTTTCTTCCACAGTCACCAAACCTAGATGTTTAATTAATGACGCAGACGAAGTGTTATTGTCAACATTTTTTGTAACGACGCGTGCGGCTTTGTTCTGTAGCTTTTGGACTCTATATTTAAATAAAATTTAAACAATTGCCCCAAACAGATATACAGTAATCTATGTGACTTTGAAAAAAGGGCAAAATATACGTAATTCAGGCTGGTAGTTGACAGTATCTTACTGAGGCGAAAGAGTATTCCTTAATTTAGATTTTAAATTTTTCGCATAGAAGCTGAATATGCTCTCTCCAAGTCAGATTAGAGTCAATGATTATACCTAATAATTTCCTACTCTGGATAGGATGTAATGTGATATCATTTATAATGATATCTAAATCGGGAGATCCAGTTTCTGATTTTGGCCGAATAAAATTACTGTGGATTTTACAGGGTTTATACAAAGTCGGTGATTATGTTACCACTTAAGAGCGATGTCAATAAGTTTCTGAAGGCGGTTAGTCGCCTCAGTGGGCCAATCTAAGGAAGTATATATTAAGATGTCATCAGTATATATTATACATTTCTCTTTGAAATATTCAGGCAATTAATATACACAAGGAATAAAACCGGACCTAGAATTGTGCCTTGAGGGGTCCCGTTATTCAAAACGCATTCTTTAAGGAGTTCTCCATTCACACATATTAATTGTCTCCTGTTAGACAAATAACTTTTTAAACCAAATAAGTTCAGTATCAATGACGCCGTATTTTTTTAGTTTGCTTAATAAAATTTAATGATTTAGGCTGTCAAATCCTTTTCTTATATATATATATGTCCATGAAGCAAGCTGCAGTTATTCTATCATTGTTCATGTTTGTTACACATTCATCTATTACTGTGTGCAGTGCGAGAGGCGCAGATCTATTTTAGAGATAAGCAAATTGTTTATCCGAGAATACTTTGATTTTACAGAAAAAAGGAAATAAAGTTATGTTTGACGAATGATTCCAATATCCTAGGTATATCACCAATGATAGATATTGGTCGATAATTATCTGGGTCACTCTTCGTACCCGAGCCTTTATATATAGGAACGATCTTGGCAGTTTTCCAATCATTAGGGATTATACCACTTTGAAGAGAACAATTAAACAGATACGCAAGACTTCGTGAAATGAACGGAGCGGCTATTTTTAGGAGAATACCAGACATACCAAGAATATCGTCAGAGATACGAGGGCTAATTTTTAATAACTGAGATAAAACGAAATTTGTTGAAACAGACGGAAAATGGAAAGCTTTGGGGGGCGGAGGTTCCGGCCCGCTATCGATAGGGCCGCTGTAATGAAAACTATTACCAATATTAGTCCCTATCATACTAAAGAAATCGTTGAATTTATTAGGACATATATCGAGTCTAGAAGTATTATTGGTTGATTTAGATGGTATTTAATGCTTTAAGGTCTTCCAGATTCCGCCTGGTTTCGAATTATTATACAAGATTAATTTATTGTAATACTGACGACGAGCTTTACGTATTTCTTTAGTAACTTGGTTTCGAAGACATCTATACAATTTCCAGTCACGGGTATCATTAGTTAGTTTAGCTTTCCTATGGGCGGATTCTCTGGAGTGTATCATATATATGCCCCTAAAACTGATTTTTTGTGCTAAAAATAATTTTCTGTTACCAATTTATAGACATCCTAATGGTATGGGATTAATGATGGGCTAAAAGTGAAAGCCGCAATTGTGTCTTAAGACGTTTAGTAGAAAATGTCCAAGTATATATATAGGCCTGATATACCATATAAATGAAAGGTTGGTCCCAGGAAATTCGTATGTCTGCTCTATGACTTAATTATTCGTATACAAGAAATGTTTTCATTCAGTTAAAAGAAAGAAGTGCTGAACACGATCATAACAATTTATTAAAATTCGCTTCTCGCATCTAATGATAACTGCAGGAAGCTCGTGTCAAAATTAGAAGTACATGTATATTATTGCTAAAGAACGGACACGTTATTTGCACATGTAATTTCTAAAGTAAACTTTGTTTATAAATGTTTGTCTGAATAATAATAGCAACAAATGGGTACATTTAAGTATATATTTGTAAGTAATATTGCCATATTTTTTGTTGTTTGTAGTAAACTGATCTGCATAAACTGTTACGGTGTCAATATAATTAACATGATCAAGAGCTTTTTATTATAGCAATATATATATATAGATTAATGGATAGATAGATAGATACAATTAATATATATATATATATATATATATATATATATATATATATATATATATATATATGGTTTCTTTTACATGGATGTACAGGAATGTATTAATGTGATGCTTTGAAAATAAAATATATACGTAATATATAACGGAAGTTCCTGTACAGTGTTTTTTTTATCTTCTGACGAATTTCAGCCGTTATATATAAGAATAGTTTGTAAGAATAGTTATACATGCATGCATGCTATAAAGTAGTGGTTGTAAGGGAATTTTATTTAATTTATATAATTTGTTATATACTGTGGGATTTACAATAATAAAAATATTAAAAAGCTCATGCGGTTTTTTTAAATAATTAAACGGTAATTGGTAGCCGCACGTTTCTGAATAATTGAGTAAACCTTTTGTACTGATACCACGAGGGACCAGCACCAGTTCAACCGCGCTCACCATGCACTGTATCAGACATTTTGTGCACGGAGGACAGTGCCATAATGTGGATGATAGTTGTGTGTCGGCTGCACACAAGTCCCATGCAGGTTTTTCTTCTTTATTACTTTATTGTTCCCTGAGTCTGGACATTGATCAACTGTATAATGAAATATCATCTTTTGTGAACATTATGTAAATAAATATCCATTAAGTATAATAACAAGTGATCCATGGGTCATGACGCTCAGCCGACTGACCTGTTGACAATATTTCTTTGCACAGGCAACTAATTAAGATAATGTAGGTGGCATCATGCATATTAGCTCAAGTTCATCAAGACCCACAAGCACACCAAATTTGATGACAATCCATCCAGCCGTTCTTGAGGAATCTGGCAATTTGTGTGCATTTTTGCATTTTTTTCTGGGGTGCTCAAACATGCCCCGTAACTCGGAGAATGTATGTCACAGTGAACTAATTTGAGGTTTCTGAGGAGAACTTTCGAGAAAATCTCAGGATGCCAAGTTAGAAGATTCTGGGTCCAATGGTTATGATTTGTGCCTTGCGTTGGTATCAAATTTTCAATTATTCTGATGGGGGCTTACAAGACCCATAGCTTCGAGGATATGGGTAACAGAGACCTAATTTCAGGTTTCCAAGAAGACTCTTCATGGACCTTAGTCTCTTACACAGACACACGGTGGCGCTCCACAAGCCCCCAGTGTCAATCGGAGCCTGTGGAAGAGGCTACATGGACCTTCTAGGATATAGAGTTGAAAGATTCTAGGTCCCGTGATAACGATTTGTGCCCCGTTAACAGATGACCACATCTTAAAAAGTCTCAAAAACAGAGAAAACAAAATCGTAAAAAATCGAAAAAAAAATACAGGGGGCGCCACCAATCTGCAGTAACTGATGGAACACTCCATTATCAATACGCATGCAAAGAATCATGGTAATCAATTCATAAGTTGTTCAGATAATTGAGCTTTTGTATTAAATTTTGCATTATTCTGGGGGCTACTTTGGAGCACCAGAGCTCAGAGGATATGGGTAACAGAGACTTAATTCGGGTTTCCTTGGAGACTTTTCATGGACCTTCCAGGATATCAAGTTGAAAGATTCTAGGTCCAGTGATAACGATTTGTGCCCTGTTAACAGATGACCGCATCTTTAAAGGTCTCAAAAACAGAGAAAACAAATTCGTAAAAAAATGATAAATTTCAGTCAGATGAGCTAAAAAAACAAGGATCATAAACAAGGCCTCGATCTTAGAACGGCCACTATAGACCGACGCCGTGGAAAGCTATAAGCACAGTAACACTGGTTTTAATTATTACGGATTTGGTACAAATTTAACTAGCTAAAACAAACAAACACTTTTGCACACATATATATTATATATATATATATATATATATATATATATATATATATATATATATATATATATATTGTAATATATATTTATGATTGACAACGATGATTATATATTCATTCATTATATATTGAAGTGTTGATCTTGTGGAAACCACTGATTGGATGTAGGTCTTAAAATAAATAAATATGGTGGAACTCTGAACGTCTGAACCTCGCATTGTCATTTTGTCTACATGCTATAAAAAGAGGTTTAAATAAACAGACAAATGACGTTTAATGACTTACATTAGATATAAGATTAGAGAGAGCGAAAGATTAATTTGTTTTGCATGTTCGGTAAGCCCAGGATACAGTGTTTATTCCTCGGTCAGACTCAGATGATCAGGTGTATTGGCCAAACCCTGTAGTTGTAATTACCTCAGACTTGTGTGGAGTAGATATTACCTAGGTATAAGACAATCCAGCAGGGAGAGGCATTTTCTATCGTGTACCCAGGTCCAGATCTGAGTCAAGTAAAGCTGTCCACATAGACGGAGTTCCCTTGATTAATTCATCTTATATTACTATGTGCTATACATGTATATAGAGTGCACATGTCAAAATCCGACAGGGATGGAAACCTGTCAAAGCGGATTTCCCTGTAGCACCTCCAACTGTAGCGTACTTGTCAAGTCTCTTGAGCTATATATGTGTATATAGAATGCACAGGTCAAAATCCGACAGGGAAAACCTGTCACAATGGATTTCCCAGGAGCACTTGCAACCATTTTGTGTCTTGTTCGTGTGCATATTCAGGTTAATACCTGACAGGGCAAGAAACCTGCACTTCAAGTATCAAAGTTATGTGTCAAATTTTTGTTGTGCCCCATCCATAGAATTCCTCCATTTTATTGATTTGCAACTTGCTAACTAGTATTATGTTTCCTTGTATTCTTGTTTTCCTTTGATTAGCTTTTTAATTGGCATTGATCTTTATGCAATCAAATATTTATTTTTAGCCAGTTATTTATTCATGTTAAGTGATGAAAATAACATGGAGCATTATAAATTAAAATTCATTTTTTATCTAATCATTTAGTAATTATCTCTCTATCATTTGATATCTGTTATTGTACCTGGTATAATGTCCAATTTACACACCTGTAAATGTTGAAGAGAGAAGAGAATGAATTGTATATGTATATTTGTAACTTAACATACAGCAAGAACAGTCAGACAGCTTGACCAGAATATAAGGGACTCTAATCAGATATTCCAGCAAATGAACAATGGACATTGTCTCTCTTTGTAAGCACTCAATGTTTATGCAATACCTTGTATATTGCCATCCAGTTAACACTGATTGGGTGTGTTCATTTACTACATGTATATCTATATTTCTGTCTGTTATCCGGTGAATGTGGTAACATGTAACCTCTCAATAGGTCTTGAAACCATCTTTAAATTTACATTTCCTGGTTCCGCTGTACACGCCGAATGTCATGCAAGGTCATCTACTATTTAATAATTCCATGCACATTCTTAAGTATGGTAACTTCTTTTGGAGGTCATATTATTCATATTAGCTTGGGGACCAAGCTAGTTGCACCCCACCCATATTATGGTAGAGCTCAATTCAGTGATGCTAATTAATTGTTCATGTTCAAGCTGAATTTTTAACTTCATATGTGAAGAACCATTCTGTGGGCCAGTCTGTTCCCTAGTGTGTCACACCATGTGGTCAACCCACTGGACAGTCATCCCCAGTACGTGTGTTTGTTGGGCCATAATAGTTCTTCTATAAATCACTCAGTATTATACATATTAGCTTCATATTTAGAACACTGCTAGATTCCTATAACTTTAATTAACTCTGTTTTCATCCTTGTTTTCATTTTTTATCTTATTTAGTGGTGCTGATTTAAGTGGATTTTCTGTGTCTGTTGAAGTTCTAAACTTTGTGATAACCTATACAGTAAGTAACAGCTATATGTTAGTTTGATACCATTTTCTACATGTATAATCTTTGGGTCACATTTCATGTGGATGTAAAGTTTTATTCAATTTGATAAAGTAGTTTTTTTATAATGTGTCAGTAAAATGAAGAAACACAGATTCAAGTTAATGGCTGTAATAGAATGTAAATTCATGTATCTTGGCATGATCCTATCAGTGTTAATGAGCAGCCCATCAGTGTCACCCTGGTAGCATCAGGGTCAAAGTTTAATGACGCTGCCAGATGTCTGAACAGCAGCAGATTTGATTTGACCACTGAGCTGGACACACATGAGCTGACCAGCATGCTGTGTGCATGAGTTTACTGAATACACCAAAGTCTCTACCACTTGAGGACTTATTGTTGTATTTAACTAATCCCCCCAACACAAAGATCTCGAGAGCGCTACAATATTTTGTATAATGAGCTACAAAGGAGACTTCATGAGCCTCAGTTTGGTATATCATATGTATATACGTCACTCTTATTTCAAATCCGCAAACTGAATTTAGATTAAAAAAGGTCCCAAAAAAGGGGAAAATATTCAGTTCAATACTGGCAACTTGACGCCCGTATTTACAAAAACACCTGCATATTTTAGTTTGGCATCAGCTGCGTCATTAATGGTAGGACCTAAGTAACAAATTGATGAATGATGCCATATGTATATATTTTGGTGCAGGTGTATGGTTCAATAGGTAGGCCCTCCTACTAGACTATTGGCCGTTTAGTTTTCTAGCATTGCGCACGTCGGCCTACATGAGAAGGTATTTAGACAGATGCGCGTCATCAAATTGTGTAAAAAGATCTGAACCTTCATGTAAAGTATGTGTGCCGACAATAGGGTATAAATACAACTACTTAGCTGTTGCCATTCAGCCGTTATGCCTGTACCAACTTCACAGGTATGTTGGCAGGGTAACAAGTATGCTTCATGCGTCTATATAGGCGGCCTATACATGACTTGGTACGTGAGCGCTCGGATTTAGGTCCACATTATGACATGTGCAATGTAAACATAAATGCGGCAGAATATTAGTGATAAAGTTGATTTTACGCTTTTGTTCTTTTATATTAGAGAAACACTACAAAAGAACTTCACTAATATAAGGTGTCTTGGTCTGGGTTCTGATTGGTCGAATTCATAATATAAATCATGCAGCTATGATCCCACCTGAACCTTGTTTCGAATTCCAGAGCAGTGCAGACTAGTGCAGGACACAAAGAAAAGGAGAAATCGGAGATGCTGTGATATCCTCAGACATTGGGAATACCCCAGTAAATCGGAGAGGGCGTGATATCCTCAGACACTGGGTATACTCCTGTAAAATAGGCCCCCTTAATTCTTCTGAAGCATATATTGACACATTACAAGGTCAAGGTCAGCAATTTGTACGACAACTTCAGTTTGATTGAAAGAATGTTTGTATCAAATCTGAGGTGAGACATGAACTACCAGGCTGCCTATACTTAATATAGCATGTCTTTGGTGGATTTTAGGAATGAAACGGAGCCACATTGGTGTTTACTCGGGTGACTTTTCTACCTAATGGAGTACGCACTCGATAAATATATATAAAAACATTAAAATTACCTCTTAATTATTTTGATAGTTGTCTTCATTGGATTTATTTATGGAAGTTTTATTTGCTTGAATATGGAGCGACCTAAATAGGTTGATTTAATTTGATATACCGACTCAAACATCCTGCTGCAGTTCAACTTACTCTAGAACACTTGGGGGATCGCCCGTTTACTAAGGACCAGTTTTAATTGGTTGGATATTGCTGGTATGTTTATCACACACCCATGATAAACCATGACAGGCTTGCGTGCCAATACTTGTACACAAGGCCATGCACGTTCATGTTTAGTTTAACAAGATGAAAGTGCTATTTACCGCCGTTTAGCAGTGTGCAGTTCATATTCTCCAGTAGAAATGACACTGGTCGAAACTAGTCACTTCTCTCAAACCAAAGAAAACATGAATACAGGTAGTCGACAAGCGACTACGTGTATCCGCCTAAATCAGAGTGGTACGGGTGAAGTGAGGCATGGATTGAGTGGCAAGGGGAAATAGAGTGAGGTGTGTTGCATATTAGCATGGATGTCTGCAGCCGAAATGTGTATGTAGGTTGCGCCACCTACCACAAATCCAGAAAGCTGTCCAAGTTGTATACATATGCAACATTTTAGGGAGAAAAATCAAACCACTACGTGTATATGAGTGATTTTTAATCCCACAGCAGACAAACAGAAGGCAAAAATGATGGCAGGTGGCGCCACCAATTTTGTGTATGATTACGAGCTATGTGAGATCTATACACATGCAAAATTTCAGGGGGATATGTCAAACCAGTCCTGAGATATAAGCCTGAATGTCTGTAGCGTTAACACAAATGTAGGTCGCGCCACCTGCCAAAAAATCAAGAAAGCTATCCAAAATGTATAAACACGCTAAATTTTTAGACAGATAAGTCAAACCACTACAGAAATATGAGTGATTTAAGCCAACGGCAGACAAACAGAGAGACGCTGTGCAAAATGGTTGCAGGTGGCCCCTCCAGTTTTGTGTATGATAAAGAGCTATGGGAGATCTATACACATGCAAAATTTTGGCCCTATCGGTCAAACGGTTCCTGAGATATGAGCTTGGATGTCTGCAGCGCAAACTAGAATCTAGGTGGCGCCACCTGTCATAAAATCAAGAACGCTGTCCAGGATGTATAAACACGCAAAATTCTAGGCAGTTATGTCAAACCACTGCCGAGATATGAGTGATATTATCCAACGGCAGACAAACAGACGGACGCTGTGCAAAATTGATTGCAGGTGGCGCCACCAGTTTGGCTTATGAATAAAGAGCTATGTGAGATCTACACACATGCAAAATTTTAGCCCAATCGGTCAAACGGTTCCCGAGATATGAGCTTTGATGTCTGCAGCGTGAACGTGAATGTAGATGGTGCCACCTGTCATAAAATCAAGAAAGCTGTCCAGGATGTATAAGCATGCCGAATTTCAGGTGAATTAGTCAAACAAATGCAGAGATATGAGTGATTTAAACCCAAGGCAGATGAACAGATGGAAACTGTGCAAACATAGTTGCAGGTGGCGCCACCATTTTTGTGTATATTATAAAGCTATCCAAGGGCTACATTTGTACAATCTTTTTTTCCTGATCGGTCAAACGGTTCCCGAGATATGTAGGTTAATGTATGGAAACAGACGCACAAATGCACGCTGGGCAGAGAGGAAAGGTCAGAGGTCAAAACAAAATCGGGGCGCAGCAGTTCACATGTGACCCGAACATAATCCCGGGTTTCGTAAAATTCCGCTCAGCGGTTACGGAGGAGTTCTTCGAACACCTACGCGGCGGCGGCGGCGGCGGTGGGCTGAAAACATAGTATGCGCAAAACTCTGTTTTGGCGGATACAATTACAATAAATGTATTGCTGGTATATCTGCAGATCCAACAGTCTGATCGGCCGTCATGCGCCGTGTTTTCAGTGTAGTAGGGCTTTTCTGGGAAATTCAACTCTCTCATTGCAATTCTCTCTCTCTCTCTCTCTCTCTCTCTCTCTCTCTCTCTCTCTCTCTCTCTGACACCGATTCGACACAATCCACCCGCTCCATCGTATGGGATTGTTTATATTAAGTGACCCCGGGTCGACCTCATGGCCCATGTATGTTCCTGTTTGATTATCACTTTGCCTGACACATAGTTGGCCGATACAGATAACAGGAGCCGCTGGTCCGTCCATGTATCACTAGAGAGCACTCGACCCCACAATAAAGTGTACTCGGCCGCTTACGCTTATTTGTGGGAAATGTGGAGAAAGCGATTGAGCGTAGGACAACTGCGTGTTTTGGGCAACACTTTTGTAATACACGCCATCTCCGTGCGAAGTACGTGAAGGACGACTGTTATACTCATTTAGAGCACAGTTCCGTCAATTTCTCGATAAAATGACACCAACAAATAGGGATTCAAGCGACTGGGTCCATACATACAACGGTGCTGCCACAGGCCTGAGTTTTGCATCTATAAATAGATTTGCTGCTGAAGTCATTCAGCTAACCCAGCTAGTTTCATGTGGTGCACTTACTGGTGAGCTACATGCGAGAACCCAAGAATGCTCATGTTACCTGTTATTGAAGATTGTCAGTTGTACTGTGTGCCATGAAACTGTTCTAGATGATTTTGTTTAACAGCAAAAACTATATACACTATATATCCCAATACAACAAGTGAAGCAAGACCTGAATAATTTAGTAGTTTTTTTTTACGATTAGTATAAAAACATTATTATTGGTGAACTAAGATGAGAACAAGTTTCTTTCTATTCTGTTTGGAAGAAACTGCTGTTTCAATGGGGTATATTGGTAGACGATTAATAAACTTGTTTATGTAGATCTAGACCATGTTATTGCACTGCAATTTGTCCGGCATTAAAAAAATATTGATAATAGGAAAATATCTCAAAGTCTCTTGAGATAATGAGCGCAAAACGAAAGATCGATCAGGAACCCGAGAGGGAACATAAATAAATAGAGGTTTTTAAGACTTTTCATAAAGGTTGCGGCGGCTGAAAAGGGGTTGGTCTAGTAAATCTCTGGACCCTTGTGTCTATCGTCCTTTGATATATCTGACGTCCTTCCAGCAGAACTAACATAGGGGGATAGGGTCCAGAGACAGACTAGGTTGTTACAACCCCCCCCCCCCCCCCACCCCCCCCCCCCACCCCCTTAGAATGGCTCCTATATGAAATGTGGATTATTTAATCGTGTACATCACAATACAAGTATATTGTGAATATATAAGCGTCAATACAGTCATGATACTTACCTTGACTTTTGTTATTTATATACTGCAGTTGGGCTGTAATCCAGTTTCATCACCTGAATGTAGCCTATCCACAATTAAAACCAAGCCACCTTGCAAACTTTACTGTTCTCCAACCAATGGTCCACAATTATTTGTCAAGTACACATGTATGTAAGTGTCCTGTTTTCGTGCCCTGTGACGTCAACACACCACGATGAAACTGACACGGTGACTTCAACGAACCCGGTACCCGCTGGGCCCGATACCTCATCCGGAATATCAAACACTTACGGAGCGCCGATGCTAAAATTTACCCAATATATTGCTGTTATAGTCTAGCAGACAGACTTTGAATATGTATAGACCAGCTAAATTCCAGTATAGCAGCACATCGTCGTTGTTTAGCAGTCTGTAGGGGAGTTAGTGGCCTGTACCCCAGGACAGAAGTCGTAAACATAGCAGGCAGAGATAGGGGGTGTGTGATTGGACGCTCAACTTTACAGCGAGCGTTGTAAGTAAGGCCAGGCAGATAAAACGTGCGGTTATCCAGAACGTTCAATGTAAAAAGTTAGGTGAATGACGAATAACCCGTTGAATTCTAAAAAATTGCATATTTAGGGTGATTACATGATTGACAGTTTGAAATATTCGAACAGTCAAAGGGAAATGTCTGCTACACAAAGAGAACCTATAATGACCTTGTCAGGTAAAGGAATATACCGTTATAAAGTAGAATATTTTGGACCTATTTTTCTTTTAAATACGGATTACAATTTCTCCCAAACGCACTAGCCAACAAATCTGTACAAATTTTGTCAAAGTTATAATCAACAACCTCTCTGGTCCTGTCAAAGGTCGAGACATTCATAACATAAGCCTAACAAGATTTTTTGACGAATTGATTTATGGAGGAAGGCCTGGTATACTTTTGGCAGTCGACATTTAAAAAAGGTTTTTGACTCATTAGAATGGACCTTTATGTTTCCAGGATTAGAAAAAAATGAATTTTGGTGTTGATTGTATCAAATGAGATTTACAACGGATAAACGTGTGTTAAACAAGGGACCTATGGGTCACTGTGCTCAGCTGACGTTAACCTTGAAGGTAAAAACCTAAAATAATATCAAATGGAGATAAAGTGTAAGAGGAAGAGGTAATAAAGGCCATGGTTGGTTTATTTGATTGGTTTGTATTGATGAGCAAGAAATTGTTGCAAAAAATATTTTGTGACCTGACCATGTGTTTCCTAATGTTGAAACTAAAGCATGTGAGCAGTTTGTGAACAAATTATCTGTACTATTACCATGATCATTAGTTGTTTTCTAATTTAAGTTTATATTTCTATACATTTCCAATTTAACCTATATATCTGAATATAAAAGTTGATTCATAATTCTCAACTGCATCATCATAAATCTCAATCTTGTCAGATAACACCACATCATGCATACAAATGTTTATTTATTTTTTACCACAAAAATATATCTTTTATATCTGCAAAACAATAAATATCTAAAAATAATACTTGATTTAGATTTCACAATTTTTAATTGTGTCTTTATTTATCCATAATTTGCTTCATATTTTATAATAATTTAAGCATACTGATGGGTTCATTTATATTTGTTAAAATCATTTAAAAGAAAATTGATTTCTTTAAAAATGCTACATTACACAACATTGCATCTTCTGGATTACACCTTGAATTATTTTTTCAAGGAAAGTTTTTGCATATCGGAGTGGAAACAGCATTACAATTAAGGAGATACAGTGAAAACAATAACAATTACTGCATAACACTTGGTGGGTTGGGTTTGCGGGGGGAGGGGGTTGATTGGGGTGGTGATATGAGAATAATTGTACACCTGTCACAGCAGGGGATCTCCCCCAGTGACTGTAACAAATCAGAAACCCTGGCATAGCTGACTTCCAGTGACCTGGAGTGGGACCCTGCATCTGTAATCAAAGCAAGTGACTACAGAAAAAAAATCAATAACTAGCTTAATTTTCAAGCTTTTATTTTCAAATTTCAGATTTAGACAAACTAAATATTTATGTTTACATGCTGTGAAAATTAAATCAATGGTGCTTACAGGAAAAAAAAGTGCCATGGTCAGAGTTGGGCAAAATTTAAGGTACTGATTTTTTTTTATGCTAATAACTTAAAAAATTTACAAAATTCAGATCTAATTTTGGGTAAACAATTGAATCTTAATTAAACATAGTTATATAATTGAGAAAATAGACTCTAGTTTCAAAATTTTTCAAGTTAAGTGAGTTATTATTTTTCCTGATTTTTTACAAAGTCCATTATGTTTGGGCCCATAACTTAAAGAATTTACACTTTACAGACTTAATTTCTGGCATGTACATAGGAACTATATAGAGAAATATTAATGGTAAATATGAGGAAAAACAGATGAGTGGTTTTAATATTAGGCAGTCCTGAAGTGTGAAAATAGGATTTTAATAAAAAATTGAGGTTTTTCTTTAATTTCTCAAAGGAACGAAGTCGCAAAGACCCAGTTTTCGGCTTGGTAGGAGATCTTGGGGACATCTAACATTATGCTGAATTTTGGATTCCTAGGTCTTACGGTTTCAAAACGTGCCACATCTACGGACGGACGGACGGACAGACGGACGGACGACGGACAATGGACCACGACTATAGCTCAGATGACTTATAGTCAGCTGAGCTAAAAAGTGGAAATCGATGCTTAATCCCGATAAAGCTAGTTTCATGTATTAAAGTCAATCACCGAATTCTGTTCTTTTAAAATGCAAAATTATATGGAACTAACAGTGTAATATGAGAAGGAATCACACACACAAACTATCGTGGGCAAACCAAATCAATCGAACATGTATAAATGAATAAAGGCGATTGGGAATTTTTAAAAATATAATGACCACAATTTGTCCAAAAACGCTGGGAAGGTTGTATGGGGCAATCGTTAGATCAATGTCAGAGTGCGGTTCACAGTTGTTAAATCAATGTACTTTGAAACTAAAAAAAATAACTAGAAAGTATACAAAGAAGGGAATCATTGGTCCGTGCGGGTTCCGTGATTTCAACGAGGTCACAAAACTTAAAGAGGAATTGTAATGGCAAAACCTAAAAACAAACGAGAGTTTTTTAAAACGATCCAACCAATGTTTCATGGCTCAGCTCAACGGTATTTAGTAACCTTACACCAAACACTACCTCCACCTGCGTACCTTACTATTTAAAAGGTTTATACCTCGACTTTTGTACCTTAGAAGCCTTACAACCAACACTACCCCGCCCTGCATACCTTAGTAGGTTTATACCGAACCATACCTCGATCTGCGTATTACTATTTAGTAGCATTACACCCAACACTGCCTCGACCAGTGTAAGTTACTATATTTAGTAGCCTTTCACTATCTCGCCCTGCATACCTATTTAGTATAGCATTACACTTAACACTACCTAGACCGGCATACCTTACTAATAAGTAGGTTTAAACCCAACACTACCTTGACCCACATACTTTAGTATAGGTATATACCGAACACTACCTCGATCTGCGTATTACTATTTGGTAGCTTTTTTTTAAAGAAAAATAAGGAAAAGATGGCGCTCGAGCGCCGCAGTTGAGAAAGTCAGGGAACCCCGCCCTAGTTCTGGTGTTTTAGTGAACCTACTAACTCTTAAGGCTGCTCTGAGGGCTTTATTTTGTTGAACTTCTAGTTCATATAAGTGTGTCTTAGCTGCACCTAAGAAAGCTATGGTTTTGTGTATGCCTATAGGGCGGATCCATTGTTCAAATAGGTGTGCAGCTGTCTCCTGTTTAGGTCCGTCCTTCTCATAGCACACAGCCTTCAGAGCATTAATCCTACTCCACATTCGTTGACTGATATGCTCAATGTGTGGGCGCAAAGTGGCTCTTTGTCAAAAATTACACCTAAGAACCTCGCAGCGTCAGAATCTTTTAAATGTTTACCTTACAGTTTTAAGGGTTCAAAATATTTTGGTTTGTACCATTTACTGAACAAAACCGTTTGTGTTTTTGTAGGATTCAGTTTGATTCTCCAGGTGTTGCACCAGTTGCTTATGCGGTCGAGCTGGGCTTGGACTGCGTTGCGTGAATAGCAAACGTTGGAACCAGTGGCCCAGATGGCTATGTCGTCAGCGTATTGTGAAACGCTGACCATTTGTCCCGTCTTCGGAAGGTCGTTAACATACATGATAAAGAGTAAAGGGCTCAGCACTGAGCCCTGCATGTGGAGTCCCAGCTTCAAGCGTAATCTCCTCAGATTTTTTACCCTTATGATTAACCAAAGGGGATCTTTCTGTCAGGAATGAGGAGATTATTCTCACTAGTTTATGTGGCAGATGGGATCTCATAACTTTATTGCGGAGACCGTCAGACCATACTGCATTAAAGGCCTTTTCTACGTCGAGAAATGTAGTTAATGTGTGCTGTCTTCGTTTCATACCATTCATAATGGCCTTACTGAGCCGAAATATATATTCACACGTTGATCTCCGGAGCGAAAGCCTGATTGGTCGTCATTAAAAAATGGGCCACCCAGCTCGGCCGGTCTAGTCTCTAAGAACGTAGTATTTCGGTTTTTAAGTCTTTTTTCAAATAGCTTGCCCAGGTAGGGTAGCAAGATGATAGGCCTGAAATCTGTCGGTTTGTCAGTTATCTTGCCAGGTTTGGGATCATGGTTACTAATGCCCTTTTCCATTCAATCGGGAAATATCCCCATAAAATGCACAGCGTGTATAGGTTTGCAATTCTCCCTAGACAGGGGTCTGGCATTTTCTTTAGTATTTTGTGAGTTTGTCCAGACCATTTGGTAGCATTACACCCAACACTACCTCGACCTGCATACCTCAGTAGCTTTATACTGAACACTACCTCGATCTGCGTATTATTATTTGTTAGCATTACACCCAACACTACCTCGACCTGCGTATCTAACTATTAATTAGCCTTACACCTAACACTACCACGACCTGCGTACCTAACTAGTTAGTAGCTTTAAACCCAACATTACCTCCAACTGCATACCTTAAAATTTATTGGCCTTACACCCAACGCTACTTCCACCTGCATACCTTACTATTAAGTAGACTTACACCCGACACTACCTCGACGTGCGTATTACAAATGAGTAGCCCTACACCCAAAACTACCTCGACCTGCGTATTACTATTTAGTAGCCTTGCACCCAACACTACCTCGACCTGCATACACTACTATTTAGTAGACTTACTACCAACACTTCTTCGATGTGCGTATCTAACTATTAATTAGCCTTACACCTTACACTACCACGACCTGCGTACCTAACTAGTTAGTAGCCTTAAACCCAACATTACCTCCAACTGCATACCTTAAAATTTATTGGCCTTACACCCAACGCTACTTCCACCTGCATACCTTACTATTAAGTAGACTTACACCCGACACTACCTCGACGTGCGTATTACAAATGAGTAGCCCTACACCCAAAACTACCTCGACCTGCGTATTACTATTTAGTAGCCTTGCACCCAACACTACCTCGACCTGCATACACTACTATTTAGTAGACTTACTACCAACACTTCTTCGATGTGCGTATTACAAATGAGTAGCCCCACACCCAAAACTACCTCGACCTGCGTACTTTACTATTTAGTAGCCTTACATCCAACCCCATCTGGACCGGCGTATTACTATTTAGTAGCCTTGCACCCAACACTACCTCGACCTGCATACACTACTATTTAGTAGACTTACTAACAATACTACTTCGACGTGCGTATTACAAATTAGTAGCCCTACACCCAAAACTACCTCGACCTTCAAACCTTACTCTTTAGCAGCCTTACACCCACCACTACCTCAATCTGCGTACCTTATTATTAACTAGCCTTACACCCAACACTACTTTCACCTGCATACCTTACTTTTTTGTTGTCTTACACCGAATACTACCTCGACCTGCTTATAACTATTTAGTAGCCTTGAACCAAACAGTGATTGATTGATTGATATACTTTAATACCTCCAATATTGAAGATACATCACAATGTTTCATGTGGAACAGAAGGTAAATTAATATTACGAAACGCAAAGTAATTAAACAAATATATACATATATATGCTTATACTAGTGTAGACACAAGTACACATTTAATACATCAAACACATACTAGTGAATATACGTACATATGCTTTTATCATCACGTATATGTAAACATATATACCTATACATGCACATTCATTCACATATACTGACAGATAGATACATGAACATACATCTACATATCCATATAAATATGCAGTTACATAAAAGTTACATACATATGTGCATACACATGCCTGTAAGGATATACATGTATATATCCCTGTTTATAAGATACCCCGGAAGAAATTGATAAAATAAACAAAAATACATGCACATGGATTTGCACATACATATATATACATATATGCACATACATGTATACACATACATTATATACACACAAATACACTTATACATACTTACATACAAACATACACATATATACATATAATGAATATACATATACATATATACATATACACACATATATATTTTTATACATGTATATACATACTCGTACATACATACACATAAACATACATATACATACATATATACATACACACGCACATATACATACATATACACATACTTATATATACATACATATATCTATATACACACACACACACACACACACATATATATATATATATATATATATATATAAATACTTACATTAATGAAACACGACACCATATCAACATGAGCTTCTGACAAAGTCAAACAAGTACGCACATGAAGTATCACTTTACCTTATATTCACAGACCAGAGAATAAACACGATATAACCAAGCAAAGGTCTTACTTAAATAGGTAATCGTGCAATATACTTACCACTTCAATTGAGAAGTTAATGTCAGGTTGCATAGTTTTAACCATCATTCGCGTTTAATGTTATAGATTCGATCATTTTAGAAGTAAATAAATTTCGCCCACCTATAAATTTTAGAAACATTTCATAAACTCCGTCTTTTAGAAGCAAGTTATCTGGTAGCGGTCAACAAAATATTTTTTTAACAGCCTTAAGCTTATGATCAAACTTAAGCTTTGAAATAAATGCTTCTGCAAAGAGGTCCTTATCCGCTGCCACATCAGACTGAACGGCAGTTTGGTACAAATTGTTTAGAATATACCAAAATTTTCCATTAATCCCCAATCATTTAATTTAAATAGAAGACCATCATGCCACACGACACCAAAAGCTATTGATGTGTAAAAAAAAAACAAGCATATAAAAAGAATTGCGCTCGTTATAGTAGCTAATACATTCTTGGAGAACAAGAACATTCAAACTTGATAGCCCTTTCTGGTACCCAAACTGCAGAGCGTCGGAAAAAAAAACAGACAGATGTACAGAGACCCATTTGTTATAATACGTGCTGGAAGTATCATCTCATATAGTTTATATAAAACAGGCATCAAAATTATACCACGGAAATCGTTAACGTCATATGTTCTTCTTCCACTAACTTTTGGTATAACCACTATTACACCAAGTTTAAAAAATTCAGGTGTGAAATCGCGAAAAAACATGGCGGAAAAAAGACTACATAGGTGTTTATTACGTATTTAATATGCTAATTAGATATCTTATTATGACTGCAAGCCTTTCTTCGATCTAGTGTCGCAATGACCGAGGATACTTCCTCAGAAGTGATGGATTCGTCGAGAATGGGCGTCGGGTGCCTGTGGTCCTTTTTTATTTTAGACTTTACTGACTTTTCTATGTTTCTTAAATAATGGTCGTCGAACTGTGAGCTATAAAGAGGGGAGTACAGATCAGAAAAGTGGTCTCTCCATGAATGTAAGATTTCCGTCTGATCACGTAACATTGATCAATTATATCACAATTCGGACGGCTGACAAGACTTCTTATCGGACCTGTGTTTCATGAAGGACCAAAAAGTAGCATCATTTTTAACTGCCAGTTTATCTATTTCGTCACAGCCTTGCCTTTCCTGTATCAGCTAAAGCTTTCGCAATTTGTTTCTAAATAGCCGTTTGACCCCTTTATACTTACAGAAGTCACCATCATCAGTGTCATGCGATTTGCCATTCAACATCCACGATTTTCTCATAAGTTTTTTAAAGCCTTTCTCCCAGAAAGGTTTAGTTTGAAATCTCCCTTCTTTTCTTAATAACACCTCCTAATCTAGTACTATACATAATCTTACTGATGGACTCAAAATGCCTGTTAATATCAGAAATGACACACGTTTCCTGATTAAGACAGTCAATAGACGCTAGCTTAGATTCTAAAATATCCGTATAGCGATCTTTAATATCACAAAGGGTCATTTTATGCCACAATAACAATGGTTTCCTATCGGCATGCCTAACTGATAAAGGTCTACCGTTTAAGGACATAACGATCGGTAAATGGTCTGAAACGTTAAGATCCTCCCTGTCCAATACCCTATAGCTAACCACGAGATCAGCAGTACCTTTCTCAATGAGGATACGATCTGTTAAGGAGACCCTTGTTCTCGTGTATGCTGTTATGTATAAAGAGGACCATCACAGAGATCATGATTACTGATTGAGTCAAAGTCTTTTTCAGAAAGAACGCGATTTGCAAGATTGCTTTTACTATCATTGCGAGGATCACACCTCGAGCCCTATAACTCGACTTTGAAATCTCCACCAAAAAGAACATGGTCCATTTGGGAATACATATAATAATATATATAACACAGGTTATTCAAATGTACCTCATACTTCTCTCAACCAGCGTTAGACGAAGGTAATTAAACGGAAAATACATAAAAGATAACAGTTTGAATCGATAGTAAACTTGATACCAATTATCCGGCCGGATTTGCCACACACTTTAAATACGCTATCTTAATATTTTGACTTAAAACGCTAACTCCACCTTTGCCTCTACGATAAGGGTCTAACGGATTTAGACTAGAGTCGGAAATCCCGAAACTAGAGTAACTGGAAGTGATAGAGTCCAAGAAATTTAAACTGTCATTGGAGAGCCATTTTTCCGAAATACACATAAAATCAATATTTCTTTCTGTGACCAACTTATGTACGGCGCTGAATAAATAGCCCCTTTAGCATTAAAATAACCTATAACAAAATTTTTCATGATGAGTGATTGGGACAATGATAAGTCTTGAAATTGAGACGCAACGGGTGATCAGGACTTTAGTTGTCAATCCACTACCGCAATCAGGCCGCAAATTGAAGTCTAACACGCCATCTCTATGACACCAGTTAACATGCAATTTGGCACTCTGAGCAATACCATTTTTGTTTAGAAAGACATGCAAAGAAGATACATCAATATTTCTCCTAGTCAGGTAATCTAACATTGAGTCTCACGATGAATTATAATCAATGTTCCCGACATAGAGTTTAACTTGTCGTTGCGTTTGTCGAGTATGTACAAATGCATCGGCAGCTTTTTGTGTTCGCCGTCTCTTGTCTGTTGCCAGCATACACCGGAATGGGTCGTCTGCCTTCGTGGTCTCGGAACTGGCCGCTCGACGTGTGAAGATTCACCATTGTTCAGGAGATCATTCGTCGGGTTGAACTGAACGTTTGGATCATCACATGTCTGATCTCTTTATTCTTCAAAATCTGTTTTGGTTTCCACTGATGTCACAGTAGGAATATTACTGCGAAAACCACTGTGAGTATGTTGTTGAGCTTGGGCAGATGTTTCAACTATATTTAGTGTACCGACCAGTTTTCTTACGCCTGAGAAGTGTTTTCAATTCGGGCAGGTTTCAGCATCTCAGAGTAGGACCCAGACTTTTTAGCTCAGCTGACTGAAGGTCATCTGAGCTATAGGGATCACCTTTTGTCCGTCGTCCGTCCGGCCGTCCGGGCGTCTGTCCGTTAACAGGGCACAAATCGTAACCGCTAGAACTGGAATCTTCTTACTTGACATCCTGGGAGGTCCATGAAAAATCTCCTTGGAAACCAGAAATTAGGTCTCTGTTACCCATATCCTTCGAGCTATGGGGCCCCAAACTACCCCCAAGAAAAGTAAAAAATTTCATACAAAAAATTTCAATATCTCATTAAATACTTGACTGATGGTCATGATTTTTGTCATACATATTGATCATGAGATGTTCCATCACTTCCTGCAGACTGGTGGCGCCACTTGTATCGTTCAATTTTTTACGATTTTTTTCTCTATTTTTGAAACCTTTCAAAATGTAAACATCTGTTAACAAGGCACAAATCGTTAAGACTGGACCTTGAATCTTCATTCTTGACACACTGAGAGACCTATGAAAAGTCTCCATGGAAACCAGAAATTAGGTCTCTGTTACCCATATTCTTCCAGCTATGGAGCCCCAAAGTACCCCCAAGAAAAGTAAAAAATTTCATACAAAAACTTCAATATCTCATTAACTACTTGACTGATGGTCATGATTTGTGGCATAACTATTGATCATGAGATGTGTCATCACTTCCTGCAGACTGGTGGTGCCACCTTTATTGTTCGATTTTTTATGATTTTTTACGATTTTTTCCTCTATTTTTGAGACCTTTAAGGATGCTGTCATCTGTTAGCATGGCACAAATCGTAACGACTGGACCTAGAATCTTCATTCATGACACACTGAGAGGTCCATGAAAAATATCCTTGAAAACCAGAAATTAGGTCTCTGTTAACCAAATCCTTCGAGCTATGGGGCCCCAAAGTACCCCCCCCCCCCGAGTAGTCAAAAATTTCATACAAAAACTTCAATATCTCAATAACTACATCACTGATGGTCATGATTTTTGGCAAACCTATTGATTATGAGATGTTCCATCAGTTCCTGCAGACTTGTGGCGCCACCTGTATTGTTTCATTTTTTACGATTTTTTCCTCTATTTTTGAGACCTTTAAGGATGCAGTCATCTGTTAATAAATTTCATACAAAAACTTCAATATCTCATTAACTACTTGAATGATGGTCATGATTTGTGGCATAACTATTGATCATGAGATGTGTCATCTGTTCCTGCAGACTGGTGGCGCCACCTGTATCGTTCGATTTTTTACGATTTTTTCCTCTATTTTTGAGACCTTTAAGGATGCTGTCATCTGTTAGCATGGCACAAATAGTAACGACTTGACCTAGAATCTTCATTCTCGACACACTGGAAGAGCTATGAAAAGTCTCCATGGAAACCAGAAATTAGGTCTCTGTTACCCATATCCTTCGAGCTATGGGGCCCCAAAGTATCCCCCCAGAGTAGTCAGAAATTTCATACAGAAACTTCAATATCTCAATAACTACATCACTGATGGTCATGATTTTTGGCATACATATTGATTATGAGATGTTCCATCAGTTCCTGCAGACTGGTGGCGCCACCTATATTGTTTGATTTTTTTACGATTTCCTCCTCTATTTTTGAGACCTTTAAGGATGCTGTCATCTGTTAGCATGGCACAAATAGTAACGACTTGACCTAGAATCTTCATTCTCGACACACTGGAAGAGCTATGAAAAGTCTCCATGGAAACCAGAAATTAGGTCTATGTTACCCATATCCTTCGAGCTATGGGGCCCCAAAGTACCCCCCCAGAGTAGTCAAAAATTTCATACAGAAACTTCAATATCTCAATAACATCATCACTGATGGTCATGATTTTTGGCATACATATTGATTATGAGATGTTCCATCAGTTCCTGCAGACTGGTGGCGCCACCTATATTGTTTGATTTTTTTACGATTTCTTCCTCTATTTTTGAGACCTTTAAGGATGCTGTCATCTGTTAGCATGGCATAAATCGTAACGACTGGACCTAGAATCTTCATTCTCAATACACTGAGAGACCTATGAAAAGTCTCCATGGAAACCAGAAATTAGGTCTCTGTTACCCCCCCAGAATAATGGAAAATTTGATACAAAAAGTGCAGTATCTCAATAACTACAACACTGATGGTCATGATTTTTGGCATACATATTGATCATGAGCCGTTCCATCAGTTTCTGCAGAGAGGGTGCGCCACCTCTATTTTTTTCAAATTTTTACGATTTTTTTTTTCTCTTTTTTCGAGACCTTAGAAGATGTGGTTATCTATCAAGAGGGTACAAATTGCAACAACTGGACCTAGAAACTTCATTCTTGTCATGCAAGGAGGCCCATGAAGAGTGCCTGTGGAAACTTGAAATTAGGTCTCTGTTACCCATATCCTTCAAGCTATAGGACTCTGAAGTATCCCTCAGAATAATGGACAATTTGATACAAAAGCTGAAGTATCTGAACAACTAATATGGAGATCATCATGATTCTTTGCATGGATATTGACCATTAGGTGTTTTTAGCTCAGCTGACTGTAAGTCATCTGAAGTATCCCTCAGAATAATGGACAATTTGATACAAAAGCTCAAGTATCTAAACAACTATTGCAGTGATCACCATGATTCTTTGCATGGATATTGATCATGGAATCAGTTTCTGCAGTATGGTGGCGCCACCTGTATTTTTTTTATTTTTACGAATTTTTTTCTCTATTTTTGAGACCTCATAAGATGCGGTCATCTGTTAACATGGCACAAATCGCAACAACTGGACCTAGAATCTTCTCTCTTGACATGCTGAGAGGCCCATGAAAAGTCTCCTTAAAAACTTGAAATTAGGTCTCTGTTACCCATAGCTATGGGGCTCCTAAGTACCCCCCCAGAATAATGGAAAATTTGATACAAAAGCTCAAGTATCTGAACAATTATTATATTGATCACCATGATTCTTTGCATGGATATTGATCATGAAATGTTTCATCAGTTTCTGCATTCTGGTGGCGCCACCTGTATTTTTTCAATTTTTAGCTCAGCTGACAAAGTCATCTGAGGTGTAGGGATCACCTTTTGTCCGTCGTCCGTCCGGCCATCCAGGCGTCTGTCTGTTAACAGGGCACAAATTCTAACTGCTAGACCGGGAATCTTCTTACTTGAAATCCTGGGAGGTCTATGGAAATTCTCCTTGTAAACCTGAAATTAGGTCACTGTGACCTATATTCTTCGACCTATGGGGTTCTGAAGTACCCCCCAGAATAATGCAAAATTTAATACAAAAGCTCAAGTATCTGAACAACTAATGCATTAATCACCATGATTCTTTGCATGGATATTGATCATGGTGATTAATTTATGGAGATTGGTGGCACCACCTATATTTTTTTATGATTTTTTTCTCTACTTTTGTGATCTTTAAACATTTGGTCATCTGTAAACAGGGCACAAATCATAATGACTGGACCTAGAATCTTCTGTCCTCACCTCCAGGGAAGCCCATAAAAGGTCTACATGGAAACCCGAAATAAGGTCCCTGTTACCCATATTCTGTGAGCAATGGGGCTCTGAAGTACCCCCCAGAATAAAGATTTGGTCATATATTAACAGGGCACAAATGATAATGACTGGACCTAAAATCTTCTGTCCTCACCTCCAGGGAAGCCGATAAAAGGTCTACATGGAAACCCGAAATAAGGTCCCTGTTACCCATATCCTTCATGCTCTGGGGCTCCGAAGTACTCCCCAGAATAAAGATTTGGTCATCTGTTAACAGAGCACAAATTATAATGACTTGACCTAGAATCTCCTTTCTTGATATGCTGGGAGGCCCCTGAAAAGTCTCCTTGTGCACCTGAAATTACATCTCTGTTACCCATATCCTTCATCCTATGCGGCTTTGAAATACCCCCCAGAATAAACATTTGGATTTGTTAACAGGGCACAAATCATAATAACTGGACCTAGAATTTTATTTTTTGACATGCTGGGAGACCCCTGAAAAGTCATCTTGTAAACCTTGAAAATAGGTGTCTGGAACCCATATCCTTCATGCTACAGAGCTCCATAGTACCCCAATGAATATTGGATGATTTTATACAAAAGGTCAAGTTTGGAAAAAGTATTTCATTCAAATTTGACATTCAGATGATAAAATTACTTTTGTCAATGTCTTCCTGGTCAGCTGAGCGTCATGACCCCTGGGTCACTTGTTACTTTCTCTCACCTGTCTCTCAACATGAAGAACCTGTTTGCGGAGATCAGTGACAGAACGTGTAGTTTATGCAAGGCGATCCATTGTCTTATCCAAGTCCTGCCGTGATTTATTTACATTTTGTCACAACAGTTTCACAGCAAACTTAATTGTTCGTATACGGTCCTCTTCAGCCCCGTTTGTATTGTCCATTTTAGATTAACTTTCTTGTACTGCATTGCGTACAGCTGTAAATTTGTTTATCTTTTCTGAGAGACATGTCATATGTATAGTCAAAGAATTGTTATTCTTTTCAATGATCGCAATTTGTGTAATATTTCAGAATGCTTTTCTTTGATAAAGGTAAGTTCATTTTCTAGAAACTGAAACTTCGATTTTAATTCCTGTTCTGCAGCGGCCCTTCTTTGTTTGCCTGAAGATGCAAGTTTTACTCCGGTTTATCTAGCCTTTCAACAACGGAATAAGCTTTTTCCAGTTTTTCCTTCAGTTTCTTAATATCTTTTGTTATGTTTTCTATCTTTTCTTGAAGGGTTGTTATCTCTTTTTTTTTTTTGACATTGACATTGAATATTCTAGTGTTTGTATTTTATTTTAAAATATTGTGCTCAGCTGATTAGCCTTGTCGACTGCACATGCCACTGCAGAGCGTAATGCAGCAAGTTCCTCCGACGTGTGTTGACAGACAGCTTGGACACTGTCAACGTGCTTATCATATGATTGGGATTTTCGGAAACCGCTTATAACATCGCTGAAGTGATAAACAGAGCCGCTGTTTAAAAATGACACCAGCGAATTACAGTCGGAGGCTAATTTATAATTGAGATCGGGTCCATCTCGTACTTGCTTTCTCTTCTTTTGGAACCAGCTGGAAAGTCATCCCTTTGCTGTGCACCCAGAAAAATGGTCAAATCTAATTTCTCCAAAGACTCTGTTTTATCACCAGATTTAGAAAGAAGGGGTTCTATAAACCGATCTTTCGGTAACTGTTCAATGTCCAAAATATTAATTGGTAATGAAGATAGTAGGATGGATATTTTATCAACAGTGGCCTCATGTCGACCTGCATACCTCAACCTTTAGTACCCTCACACCCAACACTACCTCGATCGGCATACCTAACTATTTAGAAGCCTTACGCCCAACACAATTTCGACTTGCGCATAACTATTCAGTAGGCTTACACTCAACACTACCTCGACCTACATACCCTACTATCTGGTAGACTTGCACCCAACACTACCTCGACCTACATATCCTACTATCTGGTAGACTTGCACCCAAAACTACCTCGACCTACATATCCTACTATCTGGTAGACTTGCACCCAACACTACCTCGACCTACATGTCCTACTATCTGGTAGCCTTACACTAACACTACTTTGACCTGCATACCTTACTATTTAGTAGTATTACACCTATCACTACCACGCCTTGCATATCCATTTGGTAACCTTACACCAAACACTACCTCGACCTGCATATTTTACTATTAAGTAGCCTTACACCAAACACTACCTCGACCTGCGTATAACTATTTAGTACCTTACATCCAACACTACTTCGACCTGCATACCTTACTATTCAGTAGCCCTACATCAAACACTACCTCGTTCTGCATAATTTACTATTAAGTAGACTTACACCAAATACTTCCTCGACCTGCATATCGTACTATTTAATAGCTTTACACCCAACATTACCTCGACCTGTATACCTTACTATTTAGTAGGCTTACATCCAGCATAAACTCGACCTACGTACCTTACTTTTTAGTAGCTTTACACCCATCACTACCTCGAACTGCATACCTTACTATCTACTAGCCTTACACCCAATACTATTTCCACCTGCATACCTTACCTTTTAGAAGCAAATAACTGCAGGTTAAAGCGGTCAACACTTCGCACATATAACGCCCACGTGCAACCGCCCCTCTCGAGCCACTGTCCGTGACATCGATTACGTAAGGCGAACTGAATATCGCACACGGGGACCTTTTGCCAGCGCCATTTATACGATGCACTGCCGGTAGTTAAGTCGTTTACGTTCGCTTTTGAATTAAGATGTCTCACCCTTTAGAAACGGACAGAGTGGAAGAAAAAGCAACGGGATGGAGTCGTTATTGCACTAACTTGCGACAACCATGTAAGGGACACGAGGGTCCTTTAGGAAAAATTGCACTCACCCGAGTCCCTGGTTCGAGGCACCATGCGAGGGGTTCGCAGGGAATCCACTGGGTGCTTATGAAAAGAAGCGCTCTGATGGAAAGTTCAGAATAACACATGATCTATCGTGCCCGACGGGCCAGTCGCTCAATGATTTTATAGATCCGGAACAGTTCTCAGTGTAATACATAACTTTCGACTTGGCTGTCGATATTGTATAACAGAATGACAGGAACGCTCTAATGTCAAAGTAAGACCTCAAAGATGCATTTAGGCATATCCCAGCACGTCAGGAAGACTGGGAGTTGCTAGGGAGTACCTGGGTCCGCAACAACAGTAATGGGGAGAGACGAAAAGAATACTTCATAGATAATGTCCTTCCCTTTGGCTTACGATCTTCTCCTCGCCTGTTTAATGACTATGCCGATGGATCAGAGCATATAATTATTTCTCACGGAGCTAGTGTCGTCACCCATTATTAAGACTATTTTTTTGTACGTGCAGTGAAGGAAATACTAGACAGTGTAGAAAAAAATTTTAACACCATGTTAAAGTGTTGTGAGAAGCTAGGCTTCGCCGTTCAGCCATCAAAAGTGGCCCCCTCTTTAAATTGCATTGAATTCATTAATAGGCATTGCCAAGACTCCGGACACATGGAGGCCCGTATTTCGGCGAAGATTTTGTGTGACATAATGGGGGAACTAGAACGGGGGAAGGGGGGTGTTAAAAGCAAATGTTCGAAACGCCAGTTATTGTCGCTGGCAGGAAAGCTGGCCTTCATTTCTAAAGTGTGTAAGCCGGGCAAGATTTTTACCAGGAAAATAATAGACTTGTCACCTGCATACCTTACTTTTTAGTAGTCTTACACCGAACACTACCTCGACCTGCGTTTTATTATTAAGAAGCCTTCCACCAAACACAACTCGACTTGCAAACCTTACAATTTAGTAGCCTTACATCCAACATTACCTCGACCTGCATACCTTACTATTTAGTACACTTACACCCAACATTACCTCGACCGGCATACCTAACTATTTAGAAGCCTAACATCCAACACACTTCGACCTGCGCATTGCTATTCATTAAGCTTACACCCAACACTACCCCTGACCTGCATTCCCTACTATGTAGTTGCCCTACACCCAAAACTACCTATTCTGCATGTACAATTCTATTTAATAGGCTTACACCGAACACTACCTTGACCTGCATACCTAACTATTTAGAAGCCTAACATCCAACACACTTCGACCTGCGCATTGCTATTCATTAAGCTTACACCCAACACTACCCCTGACCTGCATTCCCTACTATGTAGTTGCCCTACACCCAAAACTACCTATTCTGCATGTACAATTCTATTTAATAGGCTTACACCGAACACTACCTTGACCTGCATACCTAACTATTTAGAAGCCTAACATCCAACACACTTCGACCTGCGCATTGCTATTCATTAAGCTTACACCCAACACTACCCCTGACCTGCATTCCCTACTATGTAGTTGCCCTACACCCAAAACTACCTATTCTGCATGTACAATTCTATTTTATAGGCTTACACCGAACACTACCTTGACCTGCATCCCTTACTATTTAGAAGCCTAACATCCAACACACTTCGACCTGCGCATTGCTATTCATTAAGCTTACACCCAACACTACCCCTGACCTGCATTCCCTACTATGTAGTTGCCCTACACCCAAAACTACCTATTCTGCATGTACAATTCTATTTAATAGGCTTACACCGAACACTACCTTGACCTGCATCCCTTACTATTTAGAAGCCTAACATCCAACACACTTCGACCTGCGCATTGCTATTCATTAAGCTTACACCCAACACTACCCCTGACCTGCATTCCCTACTATGTAGTTGCCCTACACCCAAAACTACCTATTCTGCATGTACAATTCTATTTAATAGGCTTACACCGAACACTACCTTGACCTGCATACCTAACTATTTAGAAGCCGAACATCCAACACACTTCGACCTGCGCATTGCTATTCATTAAGCTTACACCCAACACTACCCCTGACCTGCATTCCCTACTATGTAGTTGCCCTACACCCAAAACTACCTATTCTGCATGTACAATTCTATTTTATAGGCTTACACCGAACACTACCTTGACCTGCATACCTTACTATTTAGAAGCCTAACATCCAACACACTTCGACCTGCGCATTGCTATTCATTAAGCTTACACCCAACACTACCCCTGACCTGCATTCCCTACTATGTAGTTGCCCTACACCCAAAACTACCTATTCTGCATGTACAATTCTATTTAATAGGCTAACACCGAACACTGCCTTGACCTGCATACCTTACTATTTAGAAGCCTAACATCCAACACACTTCGACCTGCGCATTGCTATTCATTAAGCTTACACCCAACACTACCCCTGACCTGCATTCCCTACTATGTAGTTGCCCTACACCCAAAACTACCTATTCTGCATGTACAATTCTATTTAATAGGCTTACACCGAACACTACCTTGACCTGCATACCTTACTATTTAGAAGCCTAACATCCAACACACTTCGACCTGCGCATTGCTATTCATTAAGCTTACACCCAACACTACCCCTGACCTGCATTCCCTACTATGTAGTTGCCCTACACCCAAAACTACCTATTCTGCATGTACAATTCTATTTAATAGGCTTACACCGAACACTACCTTGACCTGCATACCTTACTATTTAGAAGCCTTGCATCCAATACAACTTCGACCTGCGTACTACTTCTCAGTAGGCTTAAACCCAACACTACCCTCGACCTGCATACCTTCCTATTTAGTAGCCCTACATCAAACACTATACCTCGACCTTCATACTTAACTATCTAGTAGACTTACGTCCAATACTACCTCGACCTGCATACCTTACTATTTAGTAGGCTTACAACAATCACTATCTCGATCTGTATACCTTACTATACTTTAAGTAGGCTTACACCCAGCATAACCTCGACCTGTTCACCTTACTATCTAGTAGCCTTACATCCAACACTATCTCGACCTGTATACCATACTATTAAGTAGGCTTACGCCCAGCATAATCTCGACCTGCGTACCTTATAACCTCCGCAGTAAAGAAGTGGTTCGTGTAGCGCTCTTAAAACATAACTAGATGAAGTTGCATTTGCATCCGGAAATACATGAAGCGCCCCATCGATATAGAAATCACAGAGAAACTGCTAATATTATTGTAATTAAGGGCAAGAAATGGCTAACGTTCACTGCAGTACTGTCACGTGATATTGGCACAAAAGTGAAGGTGACCTTAAACATGACAAGTGTCATACATAGCTATAAACGCTGCACAGTTCTGTTTTATTCTGATCCATATGCATGTCTTATGAGGAAAATTAGAATGATACATTCTGACAGGGAATCATACCTGAGATGGGTCACAGTGACATAATGTCAGAAAATTTGTATTAACTAGCTATATAGTGCAATACAATATTCAGTGTGTAAAATTATGGTCTAGGTTTATCTCATGTGAGTCAGCTAATACAGAAAGTAAATATCGACAGGCTTTATGTAATAGTAAAGATATTACAGTTGACGGGAGACCTACTTATGTTAGTTATCTAGATAAATTAGGACTTAAATAGATATATCATCTATATAAGAAAATGGTTGTAAAAAAGAAGTGATATTATACCGCACTCTTGCAGGGAGTACAAAATATATTTTATAGATTGGCTAGTTATTCAAAAGGCTGTTCCATTAAATTGGAAACAATTGATTAAATCAAAAGAAGTACCTTCCACAATATATGATTGCAATTCTGATGATTTTATCATCCCAGTCCAGACAAACGCTGCACTCCAGATGTATTTGTTTCTGCCATGTATATAACCATATTAAAATACTAAAAAGGGAGAGACGGTAAACTAAAGAAAGGTTCAAGGTTTAATTAACATTAATTAATTGCATAGTGCTGGAAAGAAGCAACTAAACTGGTACACACTGCTACCTTGGATATGTATATGCGACCTTTTCATTTTAAAATACTGTCTTATCGGTTAAAGAAAAAACGCTTCACTTGGAAAATCTTAGACACTAACAGATGTTCTTTTTGCTTTATTGAAAAGGAAACTGTTATCCAGCTCATTTGTAAGTGGCATAGGGCAGTCATATTTTATGGTCAAATAAGGAATTAGGTTAGGAAAGTAGGTATTTATATGCCTACATTACATACATTAAACATATTTGTTAGATGTGAGAAAAATTAACTCAAATGTCTTCTTGATCTCTTAATTTTAATTTATAAATATTTTTGTTTAGATATCGTAAGAATATTTATGTTCCTTCTGTTGTATCATGTGTTAATCACGTGGAAAATATGGAATTATAAGAGCGCCAATTTGCGGAGAAGAAAAAAAAGTTACACTGACATGAAGACAAATGGGGTAATTGATTTAGTTGTTCTGATAAGCGGACGATAATATATAATGTACATAGCAGCCGTAGTTCTGATTATTACCAATTTGAAATTTATATCCAATATCCTAGGCATATATCTTATGTCCACTGTCATATGCATAATGGAATTATTAGAGCGCAGATTGGCGGAGAAGAAAAATAAGTTACAATTACATGAAGACAAATGGGGTTATTTAATTAGTGCCTCTGTTGAGCAGCCGATGATATATAATGTACATAGTAGCCGTTATTCTGATTATTTTCATATGAAATTTATATCCACTATCCTTGGCATATAACTTATGTCCACTGTCATATGCATAAATGTTATATACACTATCACATGCATGTTCAAGTTTGAGGGCTTGTCGTTTGTTGAGAAAATAAAAACAATAAAAGCTATGAGATGAATTTATTCTGAGACAACCCTCCAAGAAAATAATCTCAAACGGTTAAAGTTATACAGGATGATGAAGATTCGGATAGTTTGGTGTATATTTGGTCATTATTCCATAAGCAAATGGCACTTCTAAAGTTATGAATTTTAACCTAGTTTTTATATAAAAAAAATAGGCCACAGTGACCTTATTTAATAAACCAAGGGTTATTTCTTTCTTTAACACATTTGTTTGTAGGGATTTTTTAAATGATGCATCGAGTAAACAAGGTAAGCGTGCCAGTGGTTATTACAAAAAATTCCTGTAAATATGTGTCATATTGTATACTGTAATTTACGGTGGCTCGTATAGGACATACACAAAATTATTTTTATCTCGTTCCCACGAGATAGTATCTCGTTGCCACGTGATAATTATCTCGTTCCAACGCGATAGTATCTCGAGGCGACGCGATAATTATCTGGTTCCCAAGCGGTATCTCGTTGCCACGCGATAATTACCTCGCTCCCACAGATAGTATCTCGTGGCCACGCGATACTTATCTCGTTCCAACGCGATAATTATCGCGTGGGAACAGATAAATTTAGATAGAAAATACAGTAAGACCTACATCTTAAATTTTTAAGGCATGTTTCTCTTCACTGGATGAAGACTACATTGTATTTGCATGCATATGGAGCGGGCTTATTATGTTGAGACCTGAAATGCTGCAACCGGAACTCGTACAACACTCATGGGCCATGTTTGTTCAGAGAATGTGTGAATGGGAAAAGGGAGTGGGGGGTTAGTTCGGGTAAAAAATTGTCATACTAAATTTTCATAATATGAAATACATAACTGAAATATTATTGAAAAATGTGAAGGGGAAGAATGAGCAAACGTCTCGTAAAAAGGTCTCCTTAAAAAGTGAGGGGGGTATGTTTTTTTTAAGTTTTTTGGGGAAGGTAAAATACAAAGAAGTGTTTTATTTTAATTCATATGTTTGGTACACAAGGGTTTTATGTCACCCTTACCCTTAAACAAACTCAATACAGTTTGCCATGAACAAATAAAAATGGGCAAGTTGAGCCAACGCAATAAAACGTTGAACCAACGTCATGAAAATTTACCTCGAAGCATTCAGCGCAAACGCACATACAACGTAATATACAAACAATTTAAGTTGCATCAACGCCCTGACATACAACAGACAACAGTCCACAGACATTCTTGTCCAAATGAGGGCTTTAGCTAGCATGGCAGACTAACCCGTGGCCACGCGATAATTATCGCGTTGTAACGAGATACTAACGCGTGCGAACGAGAAAATTATCGAGTGGCTACGAGATACTAACGCGTGGGAACGAGATAATTTTCGCGTGGGAACGAGATACCAACGCGTGGGAACGAGATAATTATCGCGTGGCTACGAGATATTATCTCGCTGGAACGAGATAAAAAAAAAAATTCTGGGTGTCCTTTACGAGCCACCGTAGTAATTACAGTCTACGCATGTTCATGTTTATCAACCGCCTATCATTTCAGATAAACTGTGGAATAAAGTGTCCTAAACATAAATGCATGATTCAGAATATAGTCCTTTATATATGTATAACAGGGACTCCACTTTAAAGAATAAATATGTCATTAAACCACGGAAAACGGAAATAATAATCAAAAAGCTTAGATTTGGAGTATGTCCATTAAATCAATATCTATTTGCTATAAGAGAATCAGACAACTCACATTGCAGTTGTGGGATATCAGGAGAAACCGTTGAACACTTTACATGCTAGAATTGACGAGGTGTAAATATTTTAAAATAACCTTATACAACGCAATTTAAAACAAGGGACAAATGATTACTTCTAGTTATTTTGTTGACCCTGTTTTAACTCGGAGCAATGGGGGATGTAATTTGTAAACTGGACAGATTTGAATAACAGGCTGCTGGGGCAGCAGGGGCGTTCGCCCCAAGTGTGATAAAACGGTTGATATGGGGGGGGGGGGTTAAAAATTAATAGATAAAAGGAGGAATGATTTGTGTTATAAAGCAGCAAGTACCGCTCAGGAACAGCAAAACAACAGCCGCAAATGAAAATGAAAAAAGCAGGAGATTCAGGAAAAAGACAAAGAAAAAAGAACGGCACATAAAAATCACCCCGCTGCAAAGGAAAAGGTATTCAGGAGAAGGAAAAAACAGGGGTTCGGTATGTTAATCCGCTCATTACTGCCGAGGCTTGGTACGCTATTCAAGGTCATGAAGCCCAAAACGGGTAACTACATTGCCAAGAAAGCCATTGGAGGACTGGTGAGTAAGTGGGGCAGGACAGTTGGCCCGTGGGACTGTATTGGGGAAAAACTCCTAACGAGGCAAGAAACCTGTCTGAATAAAAAAAAATGAAAAAGTAAAGTAGCGATTTAGGAAGATGCAATTAAATAACCTGTAGCAGTCTGGGGGGTTAGGACTGCAGCGGGCCGCGTGCCGAGTACCAGGCTACGCCTGGATGGACTTGGTGGGGGGGGGGGGGGGGGGGGCGGGAGCGAGTCTAGGAGCGAAAAGCGAGCAGACAGAGCCAAGCCCGGACGACAGCTGTTTTGGTGCTGAAAGTATGTGGAGTCTATTCTTATGGGCTATGCTGAAAGGGGCTGAAAGGGACGAAGGGTGCGCTGGTCGCACAGTGACAGAGTGTAAGAGTACGGATAGATGTAAGTTAATGTATTGTAATAAAGATTATTTGTTAAATTGATTATTGACCCCCCCCCCCCCCCGCTTAATTAGTTCCCAGCAGTGCCATTATCGCCCATTTAAAAACTGGGGGAAGCTCTCCGGGTTATGTACCCCCGGATTTGTAATAATTTACCTTGAAAGTGGGTTAAAAATGGTACATCTGGCGCCTTAACGTGGGGTTAGTTGAGCTTTCCCTGACTGATTTTGGGCTTGTAAACTTGGCGAGAGGCAGAATAACAGGTCAATTGGACCGAGTCACGTCACAGCAAGTCTTGTTAGCACTCGGTATATCGTTGCGTTAATCTCTGAGCCTCACAGTTAACAGAGAATATATTATTGCCACGTGAGTGACAAATCATATATTCTCAGACGGTTTAGGACAGGATTTATTCCTGTTTTGGTTCTGATCTGCTTAAAGGTGGATACAGCTTGTTGAGCTGAGTTTGTTAATAACTGCTGAGTTGCTTAGCAGTCTGTACAGTTGATAGTTATATAAGCTGAGACACTGCCTCAGTCTGAGACTAACAGTGAGGTAGTCTGTATTTAATCATCTTTGGTGATAGAGCAGAACATTTATCTGTAAGTTATATTTATCTTCATTTTCTGTGATTGTGATTTAATTAGTTAATTGTAAATTGTCAGCAGTATAATTAGTTTCATATTAAATTGTCATCAATAGAGCTCTACTGCTGAAGCTGTGATTTTGTATAGTGAAGTGTTAAATCATTGGATATACTGTGCTTAATTACTGCATTAAGAGTTATGGAAAGGTCAGGTATGGAAACATACCTTTGTTATCAGAAAATTAGGTTCTTTAAAAGAAATTCTGGGAAATGATTTCATGCGCGATGTTAGCTGCCTGATCGATATGAAGCTCGGAATACTGCAGATAGAACAAGAACGGTACACGTTACAGGCTGAATCAAGTGACAGCTGCCACAGAGTAAGGATAAGCGAGTCTCTTGAGATACCACCCAGACATGAGGTTAGGGCACCAGCCTTCTTGGACAAGCTCAGAGTTGGAGATGGCCAACCTGAGGTTGGTTTGGTGCAGCCTCTCACATCACTGGTTGAGGAGACAGGACTTTTCATGGGGACAACATTAGTAAATACCACCCAAGTGAGCGTTCCAGTCACTTTGATGAACCTGGGCGAAGAGACTAAGTACTTGCCGGCCGGACTCACAGTGGGAGTGGTGGAAGAAGTTAATAGAGTTCCTGACACAACTGAGTCAGTGGTCAGGAGCTTCCCCACTGACGCCTTATTACCGGAACATTTGGAACCCATGTTAGAGGAAATGTCTGATGAGTTGAGTCCTGACCAGCGAAGGCAAGTATGGCAACTAGTGGCAGAATACAGTGATGTATTCGCGTCACCGGATGGAGCTTTGGGACTCACTGATTTGGTAGAGCACACCATTGATACGGAGGGTCGTCCACCTGTGAAACAAGGCCCAAGGAGGTTACCACTAGCTCGACGGGACATAGCTGACCAAGAAATTGAAAAGATGCTGGAAAAAGGCTTTATTGAGCCAAGTGACAGTCCATGGGTTACCCCAATAGTATTGGTAACTAAACGTGACGGGTCCACCAGATTTTGTGTGGACTATAGGCGTTTAAATGAGGCGACTCGTAAAGATACATATCCGTTGCCACGGGTGGATGAAACTATCGATACCCTGTCAGGTGCACAGTAGTTCAGTACACTAGCTCAGTGGTTACTGGCAAGTCATCGTGACAGAAAAGGACCGGCCCAAGACGGCATTCACGACCAGGAGAGGACTTTTCCAATGGCATGGCGAGTCATGCCGTTCGGGTTGACAACGCCCCATCAACTTTTTCTAGATTGATGGAACTGGTTCTTCGAGGACTGCACTGGGAGAGATGTCTGGTGTATCTTGACGACATCATTGTGTTTGGTGCAGATTTTGACCAGGCTCTGGCAAACCTGAAGATGATATTTAACCGACTGAGATCAGCCAAGTTGAGGCTGAAACCCAAGAAATGTATGTTATTCCAGTCGAGTGTAAAGTTCTTGGGACATGTTGTATCTGGCGAAGGAGTTGAGCGTGACCCAGAAAAGATTCAGTGTGTGCAGGAATGGAAGACTCCTGAGAGTTTGACCGAGGTGAGAAGCTTTCTTGGTTTTGTTCATATTACAGGAGATTCATTCCACCGATACCAGCGGGGTCAGCATTGGAAGCTGCCTCTCACAAATTCAAGATGGGCAAGAGCGAGTCGTGGCTCATGCGAGCAAAAGCCTTAGCACAGCCCAGAGGAAATACTGTACCACAAAGCAGGAGTTGCTGGCAGTGATGACATTCGTCAAGCACTTCCGCATGTACTTGTGGGGACGACCTGAATCTCTCTATCATCCAATCAGACTGAGGGTGATAGGGCGTCGTCTTCGTCGTTTTCGTCTTCGACCTGCCTCTCTGACGTGGCTGTTGAACTTTAAGGAACCTGAGGGCATGGTAGCTAGGTGGATTTCCGTGTTAGACACGTATGACTACACCATTCGTCACCGTCCTGGAGCTAAACTTGGAAATGCTGATGGACTTACTAGGCAGCAGTGCACTCAGTGCAAACGGTATGATTGTCGTGCTGCCAGTACCGAGTTCAAGGAAACAGATATGACAACAACTGAATCAGACAATGAACAGATGGCCCAGTCAAACTGGCTAGACAACTGGAGTGTTGGCCAACTTTGCCAACTCCAGTCCGATGATCCGGGTATCTCTAAGATCAGACGATGGATACTATCTGGGCGAGATCCTGTAGATCCGCAGTGGGGCCCTCTACCGTAAGTTTGAACAGAATGCAAAATCAAATACCATCTATCAACTGGTGGCTCCAACCGAGATCCGCAAAGAGATAATGATGCAGTTACATGATCACAGGACAGGTGGACATCTTGGGGTAACCAAGACGCTCCACAACATCAGACAGAGATTTTACTGGCCTGGACTTCGGGGAGATGTTGAACGATGGTGCAAGCTATGCAGAGAGTGTAGTAGTCGGAAACCAAGACAAAAGAGCAACAAGGCACCACTCAAACAAGAGGTGGCGGGGTTGCCCCTAGAAAGAATCGCCTTGGACATCATTGGGCCTCTGTCAAAATCCCGGTCTGGGAATCAATACATCTTGGTAATAGGTGACAATTTCACCAAGTGGACAGAAGCCTATGCTCTATCTGATCATACGGCACAGACTGTTGCCCGGGTAGTAGTGGGTGAATTGATCTGTAGGCTGGGAGTGCCTCGGGTCATTCATACTGATCAGTGGAAAGATTTCGAGAGTAACCTGTTCAAGGAGATGTGTCGTCTGCTCGACATCCAAAAGACGAAGACGACGCCCTATCACCCTCAGTCTGATTGGATGATAGAGATATTCAACTGAACTGTGGCACAGATGCTTGCAGATTTTCTGAGAAAGAACAAGCGAGAATGGGATGAGTATCTCCCATACTTGACACTAGCTTACCGGAGCACTATACATGAGAGCACCGGTGTAACACCAAACCACATGATGTTTGGAAGAGAGGTGACTCTCCCAATCGACATCATGGCTGGGCATTCCCCCTGTGAGGGAGATGTATCGACCCTTCCTGTAGCATACACAGAATGGTTGCGAGATGCTCTGGCTTCTGCGTTTGAGTGTGTTAGGAAGCATCTGGCACAAGCAGCATGTAGACAGAAACGGCAATATGATCGTCAGGCTACTGAACGGGGTTTTCGTGAAGGGGACTGGGTCTACTGGTTCTACCAACCTGCTGCCCACGACAAGTTCGGTTCTGGTAGGGAAGGTTCCTACCTAGTAGTCCAGCGAATGACCGATTTACTTTACAAGATTCAGTAGTCGGTTCGGTCGAAGCCGAAAGTTGTTCACGTTGACCAATTGAGACCATACCCACAGGGAAACAATGGCGACGATCTGGTGGACTGGCGGTAGCTAAGATCTGATCTAGTGTAGACAGAAACAGAGTTGAGTGAGGATAAAGATGACCTGTGCACCCAGTGGGGAGATGATCTTAGTTATGTAGAGACCATTACTAGCCCTGTAGGCTTAGATAAGTTAGAGGAGTTAGGGCGAGGTAATCGTTGACAGAAGGCTCCGGAACGTCTAAATTTGTAAGGCTTTTGGATTTCAATACTAATAATTTCTTTTGTGTGTGTGTGTGTGTGTGTGTGTTGCAGATTGACGATGGCCGAAAGCCTTCCAGTCCACCCTGGCCAGCCAGACCTGCTGTTGGGGGAGACTATCAGCCTTGATGAGGGTCAAGGACCAGCAGCGGAGCAGAGCACTGCCCCTCTGCTGAGCATTCTGTCTTTCCCAGCGGATCCCCTGAAGCCAAATCAAGACTTCAGGGTACAAGACCCTCGTCCGGGCGACTTTGTTCCACCCGAGTCCCTCGGGTTCTGCAGGGATGCCTCAAGAAAACTCCAGGAGATGACGGAGGAGGAGATAGGGAATTGGCAATGGGAGCAAGCCCAAAAGAAGAAGAGACCCTCATCCCCAGGCCCGGCTGAGTCTCGCGCCAGGTCTTGCAGCGCCCGGAGGAACCCTTGCCATAAAGGGGTTATTGCAAGACCCTCAGGGGTCAGAACCTCCGTACCACCATCTCCAAGTCGTGGGAGGGCCAGATCCCGAGGAGGCCGAGTCTTCTCAGGCCGAGCTAGACCCACCGTCGAAGGATTACCACCACCCAGGGAGACCCCTGGCGGCACGGAGACCAGTGCCAATGTGCTATCTGTGAGGAACAAGACTGTGGACAAACTTACGCCACGTTTGAGGGGTTGGAAAGGCACTTCCAGCGATATCACCTGCCTGAGATGATTGTTTATGTCTGCCCTATTGGTGGTGAGGCCTGTTATGCCAACCAAAGTGATGGGATGGTGAGGCGGCACCTGGAACGTAGTAGCCACCCCGGAGTGAGCCAGGGTGCAGCACAGGCAGCGGGGGATCACTTGCCGTGGACACTAAAGCCGAATTCTAACTGCAGTCGCTTTGGCTGGATGCCGCCTCTGCCGGTTCACCCTAGTACGGGGCAGCCTCTATGGGCCGAGCCTCTGCCCTTGTCATTTGCTGGGGACCAAATTGAGGAACAGGATAGGAGGACCCGGGTTCCAGTCTCTGCCAAGGCGTCCGCCGCAGTGGAACCAGAGATACCATATGACCGGTTTCGGGAGGAAGTTGGTACCCTTACCCAGACGCCCAAGCGATCAACCCCAGTTCTGTTTGGGGAACTGAGAGTTATCTGGCGACAGATGGACGCCCTCCGAGAGAGAGAGAAATCACGGATTGCATCTATAATTTCTCACAAATTTAAGAAACATTTTTAGTTGTAAGCCGGTAGTTGTAAGCATGCTTGGGGACGAGCAGTTCCTTTAAGAAGGGGGAGAATGTAGTAGTCGGGGGGGGGGGGTTAGGACTGCAGCAGGCCGCGTGCCGAGTACGAGGCTACGTCTGGATGGACTTGGTTTGGGGGGGGGGGGGGCGAGTCAAGGAGCGAAACGGACAGAGCCAAGCCCGGAAGACAGCTGTTTTGATGCTGAAAGGAGCTGAAAGGGACGAAGGGTGCGCTGGTCGCACAGTGACAGAGTGTAAGAGTACGGATAGATGTAAGTTAATGTATTGTAATAAAGATTATTTGTTATTGATTATCTTGTTGTTTCTGTCCTCGCCCCTTATTAAGCTGGCAGCAGTGACATTATCGCCTATCTAGAAACTTGGGGAAAGCTCTATGTACCCCCGGATTTGTAATAATTTACTTTGGGGGTAGGTTAAAAATGGTACATAACCGAACAATTACAACAATGGGAGGGGAACTAAGTGCACCGCCTTCAGGACCCTTGCATGTCGAAAAAAGGACCGTGCCGGAGCTACCCACTGTAAACAATGAAGAGATTTTGTTCACGATCGACGCACTCCAAGCCCAGATTACAAGCCTTAAAACATAGAGGTTTATCCTGAGACGGCGGACTGGACAAGTTCCCTCAGCTTCAACGTCTCGAACACCATTCCGAATAGTTACATGGTGCCATCAGGTATCTGGCTAAAACTGAAACTGAGACTGAAGAAAAGGAAGTTCGACGGGACCACCAGCGACACAGAATACCGTGACCAGTTCGGTCCGGTCAATACCGTACTGCACTCTTTGTTTAAGAATGTTACGGCGCAGCTGAACCAAGAGTGGTGTCGGATTCTGACAACAACTATGCCCATATGGCATTCATGCTAAAAGGGGCCCAATCGTCTGACTATAATAAACTAAAGGTAATTCCATAAAGTTTTTATAAAAATAGGCCAGCACACGTGGATATCATCGCACACAGGCTGCTTGTTTTTTTATATCAACGTGTTTATAATATTATGGGCCGCCAAAATAATCAAAACAAATTCAAAAAGGGCATCTGGCGGAATGGTCAGATAAGCCAGAGCTTTTACAATGGCTTTTTGCAACAAGAGACCTTTCTACCTGCGCAAACATGCAACCTACCACCTTAGGTTACATGTTTTTCCCGTTGGTCAACAAAGCTGTGGTAATAAAGACATTGTTAATAAACAAGTTCATACATCCTTCACAGAGGCGTTATTAAAACTTTTCAAAACCAGAATTACCCTTAGATCATTAATATTTACACAGAGGAAGCCAAAAAATCACATAAATTCTTTTTCATAAGGTAGGTGAATGGTCATCTTTAATCTTCTGAGGAGTGATGCCAAAGCTGCCGAGAAAGAGGGTAAGCTGTTTTTTCGATGGGCCAAAGATAAACCGGGCGACAATACCGAAGTTATCATCTGGAGGGTCTTCTCCTGCAGGTTCTCGGACACAGTCGGGAAATCTCATTCAAACGGGGCTTACAATAGGAGCGCAACTGGTGATACGGATACTCCTGGAGCGAGGGAGAAGAGGTGGATTGAGATCAACACGGACAAGGTGACCACTACTGGTGGCAGCACCACATATTCCACATATTAGTAGATGGGATCCTGAGCTTGAATTTCACGATCACAAAACTCATCCTTTAAGGAGTTGGGTTGCATGTCAAGTTTAATGTTAACTACGCCCTGGTGATAAACACGGCGACATCGAGAACAAAACGGAAAGAGCACTGGCAGGCCATGTGGCTGGGGGCGCTAGAGACCGAGTTTTTCGACAGCTACAGCTTGCCGCCGGTCCAAGGTCCCACCCTCGAATTTTTGCGAATCCATGGTGGTGATATAGTGCGTTTTTAATGATCCAGAACCCGGGGGACATGGACAGTATAACCCGCGGGGAAAACTGCATGACATACTTGAGTCTCAGGAACTGTTTCCCGGCGGTACCCATGGACCAGGTTTTGAAGTCCGTGTATATACGGTGGGATTTTGACCACAATGATACCCAAGCCATCAAGACCTTCCATACGCTCTACAAGCATGCCGCTTACAAATTTAACACTGCTGTGCTTACAGGTTCTCGTGCACTTACATTCACTCACACTTATACTCGCTGAACATTTAAAACATGTTATAAAACTGGAACAAAAAATGTAGTAACCTGTATACAGGTCTGTTTATTAAGATTTATCTCACCGCGTGCATGGAACATTATGTAATGTTTGTTTTATGCACATATAGATGTTCATGTGTGATCAGCCTGTTACGTCAAACCCACTATCTGAACCACGTTTCCCCCTTCCGTCTCTTGTCCGAGTGCCTGGCCAGAAAATCTTCCACCTCAGGGTCCACACATTTCCCCTGCTGGAGGATCTGCTCTTTTTTATCTTTTTGAGGGTCGGTTCAGAAGCGGTCGTTGTTTGAGTTACAGTTGTTTTGGAGGGCCTGGACAGGGAGCCCAAGTTGCACAATGTGCAGAAGGCCGTGAACCCTTGCTGAAAAAAGGTTAACCCCTCCTTTCTTCAAAGGCGCCCATCTGTTTTCCACGAAAGCCTCCTTGCAGATACAGGGCCTCATATCCTTTTTTACCTTCTTCTGTTCCAAGAAATAGCGATACTGACGGGGCTCTTTTCGAGTACAAATCTATCACTCGAAGGGCTTTCATTCTGAAAATTCTTAAATTTCTGGTGCCGTAACTTAAGGAACCTTGCCAGATCCTTCCCATTAAGTGTTATCATCAGTTCGTCCTTGCCGGAACCAAAGTATTTTTAACCGCACTTGTACACAGCCATATTGACATCTTCGTTAAGGTTCCTCTGTTTCATCACATACTTGTTGGTCACCCAGATTCCTCGCTCCTGTTTCTTCTCTCCATAGGGGACAAGAACCTTGGATTCCGACACAGGATGAGCTGCATTTCAAAGCGGGTGGGACGTTTCCCTCGCCGCCTTTTACATTTCAACACGCAAGCAGGTTTTGTTTACCGAACGTGCCCGCAGACGGAATGCAAATGGTATCTACTCTACCACTCTCAATCCTGCTTTAAATAGACGCAGATGGAGTGGGTCGGGTAAGGAAAAGAACATAGCGAACTGAGCTTTTGAACCCCGCAGGATAGCTCTGTCAATCTGGTCACGAATTTGACGGGGACGGCACCTATGCCACGCGGGGTAACCGACTGACCATCCGCAAGATACGGTGGCCAGGAGTCTAGAATTCACGCGGCATACCCAGCAGTTCAAATATGTTGGTTCAAGGGAAAGAAACAAGGGACCTATGGGTCACGACGCTCAGCTGTTATATATGATAAAAAAATACTATTTAGAAATGAGGCACATGCTGGTTTTGTGTGGTAATAAATATAAGCTGTATTATGAGTTGTTGTTGTTTAGCTTATGTATGATTTTGATAGTACCTTTGGAGACAGGGAAGAGGATTGATTTCATTTATTTTATTAACAAATGGAGTACTACTGTCACACAGATTTTGACTTGGCCATATAACTTATAAGCAGAACATATAATATAAGAGTTTAACTATTTATTAAAAAAATTACAAATATTGTCCCAAATATAATTTTTATTAAAAATAATAAGAGAATCATATGATTTTTCAAAATGAAATATAACTGATATGATTATTAAAATAATATTAAAGAATATATTCATGAATGCATTCATGAATACATTTTGAAAGTATTTGCACGAGTATTCATATACTTTCATTTTTACCTGAATTCCCATTCTTTATGCAAGAAATTTTATAATGGAGTACATAATCATATTCGTATTTAAATACAATTACAAAGTATTCGCACCATGTCTGGTATTTATTCAGTTTTCACCAAACAAAGATGTTGAGAATCCAGAATATACAAAATTCACACATTTAAATAATGATCATAAGTACCTGGTTTTATGGCCTTTATTTATATTAAACAAGCCACTAAAGAGCACTCTAAATGGGCAACTAGAATGCCATGATATGTATAGATTCTTTCAGGACAAAAAATATTGCATATTATTTCTAAGTTTCAATGATTTTCAATAATCTTCAGCAAACCCTCTTAGTGGGAACTGTTGAAAATTTGATAAAGATACAAAAAAAGCTTGAAAAGATATAGCTGTTAATGTAAATATAAATAGTGTCAGAATTTGTCAGAAATCTAAAATAAATGTAAACAGTAAAGGGTTAAAAAATAACTGTAAAAAATTCATTTTGGACTAATTTCACATCAATGTACACACTAGACACAGTAGGAATCTAGATTAATATTATCAACTGCATCTTTGTCTATCATTAATTTCCTTCATATAATCCCTAATGATTAGTAATGATTAATATGATTTACTTCTTTATCATTAAAATTGAACTGAAAAATGCCATAGGTGACTGCATGGTGTTATTTGGAATATGTGACATTCTACCCATCGATACAAGATTCTTATATCATCAGTAACTGCAAGTTAATTTCCTGTTAATATAAACTAACAAATTCCTTTTCTATTTTTCTTTAATTTGTTATTAAAAACCAATAAAAATTTATTAATTTATTGTTTATTGTTATGTTGTTGGTTAAAACTACTAGATGAGTTGGGTTGGACACCTGGATCAACTGTGGCTGGCCATAAGCTGCCTGGATTCTCGCCTCAAGCGTGCATAATTTGATGAAAGGTCAACAAGGTCAACAAAGTGGTGACTCAAGAGGGGCTGGAGAGAGCCAAAGTCTGACAGGGTCTCATAAAAAAACATTAATAAAAGCAACAATTTCTTTCAGCTTTCTAAACTAAAAAGCTGAAATCCTTATGTGTGCATGATATGAAAATTATATCAACAGTGCTCACGGGAAACAAACGTGCCATGGTCACAGTTGGGCAAAATTTAAGGTACTAATTTTATATTTATGCTAATAACTTATAAAATTTGAAAAATTCAGAACTAATTTTGGGTATTCAATTGAATCTTAATTAAATAATGTTACATCCCTGACAAAAAAATCTCTAGCTTCAGCAATGCCCTTGTTAAGGGAGTAAATATATTTCTTGATTTTTTACAAAGTGCATTATGTTTGGGCCCATAACTTAAAACAATTACACAATACTGACATCATTCTGGCATGTGCATAGAGAATGAAAAATATGTATATTATTTATGATTAAAGTCAGATCAGTGGTTTTGATATTAGGCAGTCTTGAAGTGTAACAATGGGTTTTAATGGAAAAATGAAGTTTTTCATTAATATCTCGAAGGTATTAAGTCCTAGTGACCAAATTCTTGGCATGGTAGGGGATTTTGGAGACATCTAACTGTATGCCGAATTTAAGGAACTTAGAGCTGAAGCTGGGGAGCTGAGCTCTTGCAAACTGCATAACACTAGCTTGATGTAAACAATATGTTACATGGTGCTTGAAAACTTGATTAAAATTTACAGTTTTTGATCAACTGGTTTCAAATTTTTGGTGTTAACAGTTGAAATGCTAACAAAAACATGCTGTGAAAATTAAATCCACAGTACTTACAGTAAAAAAAACGTGCCATGGTCAAAGTTGGGCAAAATTTAAGGTACCAATTTTTTATTTTTATTAATATTTTAAAAAATTTAAAAGATTTTCATCTAATTTTGGGTATACAATTTAATTTTGATTAATTAAAGTTATATTACTAGAAAAAAGGTCCATAGCTTTAACGTTTTTTTGTGTTAAGTGATCAAATATCTTTCCAGAGTTTTTACAAAATGCATCATGTTTGGGCCCATAACTTTTTTAAATTAAATAATACAGACATAATTTCTGGCATGTATATAGGAACTATATAGAGGAATATTTATTGTAAATATGAGGAAATACAGATACGTGGTTTTGATATTAGGCAGTCCTGAAGTGTGAAAATAGGTTTTAAATAAAAAATTGAGGTTTTTCCTTAATTTCTCAAAGGAACGAAGTTGCAAAGACCCAGTTTTCGGCTTGGTAGGAGATCTTGGGGACAACTAACATTATGCCGAATTTTGGATTCCTAGGTCTGGACTAATACCTTTATTTCACATTCGAGGGAATAATACATTTAAGTTTATATATTATTTAAGCATATCCACTTTTTCCATTAAAATAGTTTTTATCTGATTAATTTTTTTTATTTACAAGTTTTATAAATTTGTATTAAAAAAACACTGAAAATATAAATTTGGTAAAATAAAAACATCTTTTCAAATAAAGTATACACACTGTTGGTTGAATGAGGGACAAACAAAATCATTATGCTAATTACAATCTAAGCTTTAATTTATTCCTGGAATTAATAGTCAATTTCACACCTTGTGAAGTTTTTACTCTTCTCAAGGAAGGAATTACTTATCTGATGAACATCCACACTTTCATAGCAATACACCACTTTGTGGACACAATTAAATGTGCACTTTAATCATTGTAACCCTGGTGGTAAATACAAAATCTTAAATGTAGCATAGCCAAGAATAAAATGAAATACAGAAAATTATAACATTCATCTAGTTAATGCATCATCTAGGGGGGGGGGAGGGTGTGCAGGGCAGAGAAGAAGCCTGCTAGTAGTGGCCCAGCTGAGCCAAGACAAGCTGCCTGGGGTGGGTTACATAATGCAAGTGAAGGCTTTACTACTAGGTGGGCTAGATGTAAACAACACTTGACATGGTGTATGAAAACTTGAATAAAAGCTACTCTTTTCAATCAATTCCTTTGAAATTTCAGATTTTAAAAGATTAAATCCTTATGTATATATGCTGTGAAAATTAAATCAACAGTGCTTACAGAAAAAAAAACATGCCATTGCCAAAGTTGAACAAAATTTAGGGTATTGATTTTTTATTTAAGCTAATAACTTGAAAAATTTGCAAAATTCAGATCTAATTTTGGGTAAACAATCGAATCTTGATTAAATAAAGTTATATTCCTGACAAAAAGTCTCCAGCTTCAGCAATTCTCATCTAAGGTGAGTAAATATATTTCTTGATTTTTAAAAAAGTGCATTATGTTTGGGCCCATAACTTAAAAAAAAATACACAATACTGACATCATTTCTGGCATGTGTATAGCGAATGTATAGAAAAATATGTATATTATATATGATCAAAGTCAGATCAGTGGTTTTGATATGAGGCAGTCTTAAAGTGTAACAATGGGTTTTTAATGGAAAAATGAAGTTTTTCATTGATATCCCGAAGGAATTAAGTCCTAGTGACCAAATTCTTGGCATGGTAGGGGATTTTGGAGAAATCGAACTGTATGCCAAATTTAAGGAACTTAGAGCTGAAGCTCGGGAGCTGAGCTCTAGCAAACTGCATAACACTAGCAATATGTGACATGGTGCTTGAAAGCTTGAATAAAATCTACAGTTTTTGATCAACTGGTTTCAAATTTTTGGTGTTAACAGTTGAAATGCTAACAAAAACATGCTGTGAAAATTAAATCCACAGCAGTTACAGCAAAAAAACGTGCCATGGTCAAAGTTGGGCAAAATTTAAGGTACCAATTTTTTATTTTTGCTAATATTTTAAAAAAATTAAAAGATTTTGATCTTATTTTGGGTATACAATTTAATTTTGATTAATAAAAGTAATATTACTGGAAAAAAAGTGCTTAGCTTTATAAAGTTTTGTGTTTAGTGATAAAATTTCTTTCCTGATTATTTACAAAATGCATTATGTTTGGGCCCATAACTTTTTTAAATTATATAATACAGACCTAATTTCTGGCATGTACATAGGAATTATATAGAGGATTATTTATAGGAAATATGAGGAAAAACAGATGAGTGGTTTTGATATTAGGCAGTCCTGAAGTGTGAAAATAGGTTTTTAATAAAAAAATTGAGGTTTTTCCTTAATTTCTCAAAGGAATGAAGTCGCAAAGACCCAGTTTTCGGCTTGGTAGGAGATCTTGGGGACATCTAACATTATGCTGAATTTTGGATTCCTAGGTCTTACGGTTTCAAAACGTGCCACATCTACGGACGGACGGACGGACGGACAGACGGACGGACGACGGACAATGGACCACGACTATAGCTCAGATGACTTATAGTCAGCTGAGCTAAAAAGGCTGGATGAAAAAGTTTGACAAGGGACGGACCCGTCGTAAAATGTTGAAAGGCAGTAGGGGACAAAATTATTGCCGTATGAGCAGAGGAAGCGACAACAGATAAAGAAGAAGATGAAAAAGAAAACGAAAAACGTGCCACCTACAATAAAAACAAAGGTCATTACTGTGCTGCGCCTCAGAGCACCCAGAGGAAGCAAGTCCCCTCAACTGCCTCAGGTAGACCATCAGGACAATCTGCAACCGAACGCTGTGGTGACTTTGGACCGTCCATCAAGATCCCGGAAAACCGCGGGATCAAACATAAGGCAGATGGTTTTCTGGTGGCAAAAAAATAAATATCCTAATTCCAAAAAGAAAAACAACAGATACAGAGCAAAACGTGATGCAAGGTGGAAGTCCAAGCGGCTTCATACAAACGAACGTATAGAAGTGTGTGTGTGTGTGTGGGTGGGGGGGGGGCACACGATAGATGAAAGTTGGATGAAACAGCCGAAGCCTTTAATCCCCATTATAAAACTTTTCAGAATGAGCAGGTGTCAAGGAGGCATGGAAAGATAGAGAGGCAAAGGTGCTGTGTTCATCGGACCGAACGGGATCAAGGTCACATGGAAAGTTAGGAAACAATATCATGGGGGAAGAGCTAGACAAAGCCCTGTAGATAGAAAATAGACAAACGGTGGAAGGGATGTGGAAATGGTGCAGGGACAAAAAGACGCCGGCTGTTAAACTCACCCGTGCAGAAACGTTCACTCTCATCCAGGCACTGTGGAAGGAATACACCCCCCCCTCCCAACCTCACCCCGGTACAAGTGACACATTCGAACCCGGTATCGCACACCAAAACGTCTCCCACAGACAACTGAACATTGTATTAACACCACAATAAAAGAAAGTAGACATATCTTAAAACCATAAACAGAGGTGCTTTATTTTTATTTTACAATTTGAGTAAGTAAATATTTGACATTCGCAGCTTGATGCGCCTGTCTTATAATGGTACGTGTGTTAACCAAATAGCATTTAATAAAAATAAAAAAAAATTAAGAAAGAAAGCGTTTCAAGATCAACATGATTTGAGACAATTAACCGACACCTTTGAAATATTGGTCACAAATGTAACAAGGGACCCATGGGTCACGGCGCTCAGCTGTTATATAGGATAAAAAATATGATTTGGGAAACAGGCATATGCTGGTTTTGTGTGGTAATAAATATAAGCTTTATTATGAGTTGTTGGTGTTTAGCTTATGTATGATTTTGATAGTATTTTTGGAGACAGGGAAGAGGATTGATTTCATTTATTTTATTAACAAATGGAGTGCTATTGTCACACAGATTTTGACTTGGCCATATAACTTATAAGCAGCACATATAATAAAAGAGTTTAACTATTTATTAAAATTTAATAACAAATATTGTGCCAATATAATTTTTATTAAAAATAATAAGACAATCATATGATTTTTTTTAATAAAATCTAACTGAACTAATTATTAAAATAATATTATAGAATATATGCATTCATAAATACATTTTGAAAGTATTTGCACTGGTATTCAAATACTTTCATTTTTACCTGAATTCCCATTCTTATGCAAGAAATTTTATAATGGAGTACATATACATATTCATATTCATATTCATATACATTAGCAAAGTATTTGCACCATGTCTGGTATTTATTCAGTTTTAGCCAAACAATGATGTTGAGAATCCAGAATATAAACAAAGGACCCATGGGTCACGACAAAAGTTTGAAATTTTTGCAAATGCAAAATATGAAAAATATTCTATTGTAATGTTTTATATTTATATAAGCATCTGAGAAGCTAAGAGAAAAGGGCCCTCCTACTTGGTTATAGTAAAGTTCTCAATATATGATTGCAAACTAATACTCTGACAAGACTGTCATGAAGAAAAACAGTAAAAGTTTTTAGATACTGTGATGCATATGAAAAATTTACAGATGGACAGGCAAGTGGACAGAATGGACTAATACCTTTATTTCACTTTCAAAGGAATAATGCATTTAAGTTTATATATAAGCCTATTTTTTAGCATATCCACTTTTTTCATTAATAGTTTTTATCTGATTCATTTTTTTTATTTACAAGTGTTATAAATTTGTAATATAAAAGTGAAAATATAAGTTAAAATATTAGAATTCTAAGTTGCAATCATTATATATCCAGATTGTAGCTCACATGGGTCATATTATGCATACACATATATTTTATTATTTTTAAATCAAATGTTTAAACTGAATGTAAAAGAAAATAATGCCACAACATGGCATCTACAAAATTATTCCTTGAATTCCTATTAAAAAGTTTTGCACATTGGAGTTTTCAGGACAAGCTTTATTTTATTCACCGAAATAAAATAAAAGATTCAGTAAATTTGATAAAATAAAAACATCTTTTCAAATAAAGTATACACACTGTTGGTTGAATGAGGGACAAACAATATCATTATGCTAATAACAATCTCAGCTATAATTAATAACTGGAATTAATAGTCAATTTCACACCTGGTGAAGTTTTACTCTTCTGAAGTAAAGCATAACTTATCTGATGAACATCCATACTTTCATAGCAATACATCACTTTGTGGACACAATTAAATGTGCACTTTAATCATTGTAACCCTGGTGGTACAATACAAAATCTAAAATGTAGCATGTCCAAGAATAAAATAAAATACAGAAAATTATAACATTCATCTAGTTTATGCACCAGCTGGGGGGGGGGGGAGGGTTGAGTGCAGGGCAGAGGAGAAGCCTGCTAGTAGTGGCCAAGCTGGGTCAAGGCAAGCTGCCTGGGGTGGGTTACATAATGCAAGTGAAGGCTGTACAACTAGGTGGGCCAGATATAAACAACACTTGACATGGTGTATGAAAACTTGAATAAAAGCTACTCTTTTCAAACAATTTCTTTGAAATTACAGATTTTAAAAGATTAAATTCTTATGTATATATGCTGTGAAAATTAAATCAACAGTGCTTACAGGGAAAAAACGTGCCACTGCCAAAGTTGGACAAAATTTAAGGTATTAATTTTTTATTTATGCTAATAACTTGAAAAATTTGCAAAATTCAGATCTAATTTTGGGCAAACAATTGAATCTTGATTAAATAAAGTTATATTCCTGAAAAAAAGTCTTCAGCTTCAGCAATTCTCATGTTAAGTGAGCAAATATATTTCCTGATTTTTAAAAAATTGCATTATATTTGGGCCTATAACTTCAAAATAATACCCAATACTGACTTAATTTTTGGTATGTGCACAGAAAATGTATGGAAGAATATGAATACTAAATATGATCAAAAACAGATCAGTGGTTTTGATATTAGGCAGACTTGAAGTGTAACAATTGCTTTTTTAAAGAAAACGGAGGTTTTTCCTTAATATCTCGAAGGAACAAAGTTCTAATGACCCAATTTTCGGTATGGTAGGATATTTTGGGGACATCTAATGGTATGCAGAATTTTGGATTCGTAGGTCCAACGGTTTTAAAACGTGCCCTGTTAACGCACGGACGGCCGGACGGCCAGACGGCCGGACGGACGACGGACAAAGGACCACGACTATAGCTCAGATGACTTATAGTCAGCTGAGCTAAAAATCCATTTCTTTCTCATCCGGAAACGAATACATGTTATTTTGCAAAGGAATAATTTAGATCTCCTCATCTGTACTGTCGTTGCTGCTGCTGGAACCAAACCAAACCCCGCGGCCTGTACCCGTCGTCGTAGTCCTCACAGCCGTCACATCCTCATGCTGCTCAAGACTGACTGGCTGCATTAATTGGGGAGGCCGGAGGAGAAAACGACACGTGACAGAAAGATGACTGAGAAATCTCCGCATACTGTTCTCTCGCCTGCTCATTGTATTCATCCATTTCACTGGGGTACTCAACAGGATTTTGTTCCTTGTGGGTTGAACTGTATAGCATGGCGTTTCTTTCCGGAATATTCTCCACTCATGTTTCCCATTCAAGTTCCTTTAGGGTCACGCATTGGCGATAGGTAATCTGACAGTTAAGCTCTTCCTCTTCGTATCTAAACTTAACTTCATACTCCCAAGGTAAATGGGTCAACTGCCTACCGTAGTGGTCTTCTAATATCAGCATGGGTTCGTGTCCCTTCTTCAAACTCTCGCTGAACTCACTGGCTCTGCCACAGAGCTGATTCCAGGCAATGGAGCTGATGTACATCAAGCTGCGGGCAACGTTTCATTTTACAGTTGCCCCTTTCCAAAGAAACAGTCCTTGTCTAGCGCAACTGAAGGGGAAGAGTTAACTAGTCTTTCCTCTGGGAAGGTCTTTAACAAAGGCAGTGACACCATATAATCACCATCGGTATACCTGTCAGAGACGAGAACGCGCACCGAATATACTGTGTGATACACCTGATTCAAGTTGGACTACCCTGTTCATCCAGCCTCTTCAGCCTAAATAAATTGGCTAGGCCTTGATATGAATAACACTGTTAAACTAAGGAATAATGAAGAATACTGGGCAAACTTTCATGGGATAAATTTTAGCTCATATGGCAATATATTTAACTATTGAAAATTTTAAACACATTCACACATTTTTAGCTCGCCGGAACGAAGTTCAGGAATGCTTAACCGTGCCCTATTGGACTGTATTTGACAAGTATTATAAGAATTAAGTTACCTAATTTCAGGATTCAAAGAAGACTTTCCAAAGACCTTCTTAGACTTTTCAATATACGGTTCAAAGGAAAACAGATACAATTTGTACCTTATCTGTTTGGATGCTCAAATCCATATGTTTTTTGGCTCATAACGCATAGAATATAGCGTGAACACCATGACATAATTACTGCCTTCATAGAGATTTGCCTATAACCTCTCTGGATGTTGCTTTAGAAGATTCTAGGCCTAATGCATTGTTACGAAACCTAATAACAACAGATCACGTAGTCTTGACGAGCATAAATTTTGTTACGGAGATAAATAAAAATCAGATTCTGTAACACTAGGCAGCGTGAAAAATAATTATAACTTATTCTTAAAACAATCATCACATTACAATACTCTAAATCAATACAATTACACAGTATAACAACAGTATAACAGTAAATCAATACAATTACACAGTAAAATAAATAAAGTATACAGTACCCGGATACCACCACTGTCACAGCGACAACATGTCCTTTAAAAACGTATAATCCAGATGAACAGTTCACATATATCTTCTCAGAGAATAATAGTCCCATTCAATCACAAAATCAATCTGTTGTAATCCAAAAGGGAAGTTTTTGTAATAATCCCGAAAGCAAACTGGAGACAGGCCGCACTGAATCTGCATAGAGTTCGTAGTATCCCTGACACTAGTGCAATTATCCGAGTGGTCCAAAACTGAACTCACACTCTTCCGTGTCTGCTGGAATATTTCTCTCTCCCCCTAATTTATAGCTACTCACCCTAAAGCCTAGAAACTTCTATTTCACGAACAATCTAAAGAACCCAACAATACATAATACACTAGCGCCATAAGAACAATACATGACATGCGCTCATAGAGCGCGACCAGCCACGAAAGTTCCAGAATAGCATGACCGCTGAGTTTCTACATGTTAGAGTTTAACCAATGCGGATTACACCGAGCCTGCAACACCCGGCCAGGCGAGGTTGCAAAAGCAACGAGCCATGCCCGCGCCACACGAATCAAGTGTCAACAACACGTAACAGACATCTGTAACACTCCTCCTCCTGTAAGAAAAAAGAAAGTTGTCTAAAAAATCTTTCTTTTTGCGATCACAATCACTAAATTATTATAACATTTTAAAACCATCTTAATTACAACATTACATAAACATTTCGTTTACAATATTTCATAAACATTTCGATAGGCAATCAGCAAGTACATTGTCTTTCCCTTTCATGAGTCTAATTTCAAGACTGTAACCCTGAAAAAAACAAACTCCATCTCAACAATCTTTGATTTCCATACTTGAACTTGCCCATGAACGTGAGGGGATTGTGATCACTGAAGACAATGATAGGCTTGACTGATGAAGTAACACAAATTCAAAAATGTTGCAATGGCAAAATCGAAGCCAAACACTCTTTTTTCAATATTGGAGAAGTTTCTCTGGTTTGCATCAAACTTTCTTGAAAAACAACAGACTGGATGAACTATGCCATCACTGCCTTCCTATAACAACACAGCACCAGCAGCAGCATCACCAGCATCCACAGCCAACCTAAAAGGTACAGGAAAATCTGGAGCTACCAAAACTGGTGAACTCTGCAGAATTGCTTTCAAATCCCGAAACGCATTTTCACACTGAACATTCCATACAAACTTTTGTTTCTTCTTTAACAAATTAGTCAAAGGTTCAGCTACAGCAGAAAAATTGGGACAAAACTTTGTGGTATCCAACCATATCAAGAAAACGCATTATTTGCTTTTCTGTTTTCTGGTCTATGAAATGCAGAAAATTTCACTTATTTTAGCATCAACAGGTTTTACTTGACTCTGCCCTACAATTCGACCCAAAAATGTTACTTGTGCATTAAAAAGAGTCTTTCGAAGAGGTCGCGAAAAATTTGCAGATGTTTCTCCCAGGTGTCGCTGTACACGATGAGGTCATCAATATATGCGTCGCAGCCCTGAATGTCCTTGACAACCATATGGATAAGGTGCTGGAACGTGGCTGGCGAGTTCTTCATGCCAAAAGGCATAACTTTATACTGGTACAGTCCTTGCGGCGTCACAAATGCGGACACTTCTTTCGCTCGTTCTGTCAGCGGAACTTGCCAGAATCCTTTGAGCAAGTCAAACTTGGAAACATATTTGGAGCTACCGATTCTATCAATAAAATCATCGAACCTCGGAATCGGGAACGTGTCAGTCTTGGTGAAAGAGTTCTGTTTTCGATAATGTGTGCACATACGGTTACTTCCATCACGTTTTGGCACAAGAATACATGATGAACTCCAGTTACTGTTACTAGGTTCAATAAAATCATTGTCCAGCAAATATTGAACCTCATATTGTAGATACATTTGCTTTTCTAGATTCTGTCTATAAGGATGCTGCTTGAGTGCGCTTGCCTCGCCAACATCGACGTCATGGCACAATATGTTAGTTCGCGTTGGAATGTCACTAAACAAATGTTCATAATTCTGTAGCAGGTTCTTGAGGTCTTGTTGTTGTTGTGTGGTAAGATGTGAAAGTTTGGCATCCAGGTTGATAAGCACGTCTGAGTTTTTTAGTGGTACCGCTTCACACTGAATGTCTACATCACACTTACAATAAGTCTCAACTTTAACTGGGTCAGGGTCAGTTTTTACACAATTAACAGCAGTAACATTATGTACTGCATCTGATGTGTTTTTTCTGTCATAATATGGTTTCAACATGTTAACATGGCACAGTTGTTTTTTCTTACGTCTATCTTATGTTAACAGTATGTAATTTAAATCACTGACTTTCTTGTCAACAATGTAAGGACTAAAATTCCTAGCTTGCAGAGGTCTGCCAGGGAAAGGTAGTAAGGCAAGGACCTTTTCGCCAGGCTCAAACGTCCTACTTACAGTGTGCATGTCATACTTTGTTTTCATTTTACTTTGTACAGATTTTAGATTAGACTTTGCAATCTCACATGCACTGCGTAGTTTAGTGCGAAATTCTGAGACATACTGCAATAAACTAAAAGAATCAGGATTTTCACACAAGAGTTTTTCTTTAAGCAGTTTTAATGGACCGTGAACTGAGTATCCAAAAACTAGTTCAAAGGACTGAAACCCAAGAACTCTTAAAAAGATTCTCTGACAGCAAACAGTAATAGGTGGATTCCTTCATCCCAGTCTTTCTATGTGTCAAAATATATGTCTAAATCATGTTTTTTAATGTCTGGTGAAAACGCTCGAGGGCACCCTGACTCTCAGGATGGCGAAAAGCTGTACTGTTTTATACCTAGCTCAAGCATAACTTGCAGGAACAAGCCAGACATAAAATTGGACCCTTGGTCAGACTGGACGGATTTTGGTAATCCAAAATTTGTAAAAAAAACTTGGGCAGAGCCTTGACAACACTTTTGGCATTAATTTTGCGCAATGGTATTGCCTCAGGGAACCTGGTAGATGCGCACATAATTGTCAGGAAGTATTTATGTCCAGATTTTGTTTTGGGCCGTGGTCAAAGACAATCAACAATAATCCCACTAAATGGTTCCTCGAAAGTGGGGTTATAGGAGGATTCTGATTGGGCTTGCCTACCATCTGGCATGTATGGCATGATTTCCAATATTGTTCAACATCTGCCCTGCGGTTAGGACAATAGAAGTGTGTACTAACTTTCTGATAAGTTTTATGTATACCTTAATGGCCAGATAAACGAGCCTCATGTGCCATGCTTAGAATTTCACTGCGATTACTTCTGGGCATCACTATTTGATGTTTGATGGCCCACTCATCATCAACGCATACATCAGGTTGTCGCCATTTACGCATAAGCACTCCATTTTAACATAGAAACAAACTGGGTTCTGTGGCAGTTCATCTTTAGAAACTGCCCTGTGAAACAAACATGAAATATTAGGGTCCTTATGCTGTTCCGTGGTAAGTTCTGACCTTGAAAATGCTGCATCCTGTACGAGCGAGTCGTTAGACGCGTCACTAGTGAATCCCAGAGTGTTATTATGTGGACCATAAAACTGTGTTTCAATTCATCCGTAAATCTCGTACGTCTCGTACGCAAAAAATCGGATCCCTCTTTTTAAGATGAACTGTTTCCATATGTACGTTTTAACGTGCTCCGCATGCGTGTCCGCAAAAACGGACAGCATCGAAACGGATCGGTGAGCGATTCATCCGTTTTGCGGATGGCAAAAATGCCTACATTTCCAAACAGTGCCCCGGCGCCAGGTGTGATGAGACATATTGACCTTCTTCCTGCCTGTCGTCCTTGCAGTTTCAGAAGAGGCACGTGAAAGGGTATCCGCAAGAAAAACGTACGCACCTATGGAAACAGTTTTGACGGACTGCGCACTACGGAGCGTACGTACGTCTTTTGCGGATACGATTTTTACGGATACATGGAAACACAGCTTTATCCTCATGTGTGTTTCCTTGGCCATAAATCTAGTTACAGCACATGAAGGATACAAACCAGAAATTTCCTGATATTCAGGATGAGTGTCCTGATCGAGTGACGGCTTTTCTGTCATTATTGGTACAGGTTGTACTTTGTAACCTGCAACATCATTGCCTAGTAGCAACTGTATTCCCTTAAAGGGTAAAGTAGTTCTTATGCCCAAAGTAATATTCCCAGAAACCAAATCTCACTTTAAATGTATACTATGAAGCGGAACTGAAGTGTGTTTGTCTGAAAACACACCATGAACAAGTGCATGTGCACCAGTAAAAGACATATTAGAAAATGGCAAAGTGTTTACTAACATGAGAGACTGGCCTGAACCAGTGTCCCTCAAAATTCTAATTGGGGTAGAATCTGAAAAATCATTAGAAAGTGATACAAAACCATCATGTATGAATGGCTCAAATAACTCCATTTCGGAGTCAGGAGAGGAATCAAGTATAGTCCATGGGCTAGTAGGGGTCACCGTTCACCCCCTCTGGGATTTTATGACATATTTTTAGATCCCCATGTATGTCCAATTAATGAAATAAGATGTTATATTTTGCGATACACTACCCTTTTAGACCATTTAAAGACATGCGCGTCTTTACGCGCGGCACCCGCGGACAGGTAGCCTTGATAAGGGGGTCGGGGTATGTAAACGCTTATAGCTGGCTTAATATTTGACATATTCACTTCAAATAAACTGCATTGTGTTTGCAAAAAGTACAGTTAAGTCAATGACACTAGTAATCATATCAATGTATTATGCATTTTTGTTGATTAAGCAATTAATTACTTTATATATGAAATATTCAAAAAGAAAATTGAATTTAACAGCTTTTTCTTTAATTTTCCCAACAGTAGTTTATTTTCGAGATGATGTTGCATTTCCGAATTTCTAGTGCATTAATACATTAGTTCCTGACATTCTTACAAGTTCTGTTCATAAAATTAGGAATATTTGACCATACACACCTGCAATGAATGACCAATTGTTAATTCCATTTTATGGTATCCCTTGTTTATAAGAAGGATGTGGTGATCCATGTTCCATGTATTTGCAAACAGTCGGAAAAAGTCACTGATATATATAATCATTAGATTTTTCTGTCTGTTCTTGGTGTTGAGCAATTAATTATGATATTAATAAAACATCCTGAAGAAATTTCACAGATTTTTAATCAAACTTTTCCCTGTTGATGATTTTACAAGACTTGACATTTCTGAAGTCTAGTTTATGAATATATTAGCCCTTGTCAATCCTGAAAACATAAAAAAAATAAATAAAATTATGTAGCCATCAATGAATGTCAAAGTGTTATTCTGTATTTAATTACTTTAGGATACCTGGAAAGTCTAGGCCCAGTGCACCAGGCCCATAAAGTAAGTACTAAGGAAAGTGTCCACCTTAATTTTTAGGCAGGTTTCAATTACCATGCATAATTATCAATCTAGCTTCTACTGCTTTATTGTTTTATTTTATTTTTATTTTTATTTTCGTTGACGTTATCTTGTCCGTTTTTATAGTTATTTTTTTATTAATGTCGTTGTTATTACATACATAGACATTTAACTTTTAATTTATAAGAATGAGTAAATATATCTCTTAGATTATGTGGGGAAGTAAGTTTGTTTCTTTTCTGTAATGCATATATCAACCGTGGACTGAATGTTTTCTTGTGACCATCTCTTGTCATGGTGTCCTAAGCTTTATTTTTCTGTGGATAAATAAGGTTGTAAAAGTTCAATACCTTGTAAATCCTTTCTGTGATATTGTGTCAAGCTTTGGCAAATTTCAAAATAGGGTAATGTACATTGTGTTATACCTAATATTGGCGTCTGTACTTATTGCACATTGTCTGTTCTTTTACTTTTTTAAGTATTAATTCGTATAAAGTGTATATAAATAGCACTGAAAATAACACACATACCTCTGCCAATAACAAGGATCACCAGTGATGGATCCTGGTCAAACTTTGATGTGTGGTCCGTGAATCAAGGAACTATATTTAATTTTAGCTGAGAGTAATGGTTCACGTTTCACCAACTAGATGCTTGCATCACAGGTGAGCTCAGATTACCAGAACAAAAGTGGCTTAAATAAGTCACAACCATATTCAGAAATTTGCACGTCTCTCGTAGTACTTAGTACTTGACTGACGATGGTCTCTTCCCCTACTAGAACAAAAATATTATCTCTTAATAACCACATGTGAACAAATGTCATTCAAGTAAAATATGGTGATTCTCCAATCATAAATACATTTAATATCATGGAAGACATGGACCACTGTGACACCTCGATTCTGGTACATGGACCGAGCTGAGACCTAATGCAGCATTAGAGCTGCCAGTATTACAAAGTAGAAAGCCTATCTTAATATTCAGGAAAAGTTCAATTCCCATAAAAAAATAAACCTTACTGAATGTCTAAGCGTGTTTGCATTGAAAAGAATGTCCTGACCTGTTGGTAACATTTTACTGATTAGCAAAAGAGTGACCATATATATATTATTTAAGAAATTTTATCAGCATTGAATATCATTTTGAATGAACAATTGTAATGATACCTCAGGAGAGGATCTAAAAATAAAAGATTGAATACTCCCCAGAAGCAATTGTGTCCGACCTCTCCCGGAGAAATAAGGGGTCCATTTTTTATTCACTTGACGAAAAAACAAAACATGGTCGTTGAATTTTTATAATTCCAGAAGTTAGGACAGAAATCTTATTGATCCTTCATAAAACACGTACTTTGAGGACTTGCATAGATAAGCGGGTGTACATGATTATAATTGAGTGAAATGAATGGTTGTCATGCTTACGCTTATTTGTACTTTTAAGGATAAGGATATTTTACCAAATTGTTAGCAGGCATTTATGACAACTCCGCCTTCATGTTGAATCCTTCTGAGGTTATAGGCCTTAAAGTCTGTCTTGAGTATAAACGCGAATGACTGATTTTTCTTAATCTATCTCTGAACTAGACATTTCTTGGCACCGCTGGTGCCATAGTATCGCCAGACAAATGAGGTTTTGTGGTATTTTGTTGATATAATGTGATGTATTTGTATTTTAGCAATGAATGTGAGAAACATTTGTACAAAATATAGGAATATTTTTGATTGGGAAGGACAATTGACCAAAGGGTTTTTGACTTATAATGCTCACAGTGCTGTCAAGTGGCCCTTTTTAAGATATTCATGATTTTATGTTTTTCACCAAATATGGGAATATTCAAGGTCAAGGTCACTCTCATAGTCACGGTCATGAACCCAAATCAATAAACTGCATTCCAAAATATCTATCATTTGAAAAAAAAATTAAATTAAAAAAAAATAATTTAAATTAAATTAAATTTTAAAATTAAATTTAAAATTAAATATACCTCATTCCATAAACCATATCTATATACATGCATAACATGAGAGAAATCTGTCCATTACTGTTTGACTTATAATGCTCACAGTATATACTGTCAAGTGGCAATGATGGGGTATTCAAAGGCGCAAAAAAGAAGAAAAGGACAACAGGTGGCGCCACCTATCTTCTGCAAAAGACAAAACTATCCAAGATCTTCCGTCAACTTGATTTTTGGACCAATCCATGCATCCCTTTTTAAGATATTCATGATTTTATGTGATTTTCACCATATATGGTAATATTCAAGGTCAAAGCCACTCTCAAAGGAAAGGTCATGACCCCAATTTTAATATACATCATCCCATAACCCATACCTATGTACATGCGTAATATTAAAGAAATCTGTCAATCAGTTTTTGACTTGTGATGCTAAAAGTACTGTCAAGTGGCAATGATGGGGGTATTAAACGGCACAAAAACAAGAAAAGAATACTAGGTGGCACCACCAGTTTCCGGTACATGACATCACTATCCAAGATCTTTGTCCAACTTGATTTTTGGATAAATCCATGAAAGATTTCTTGAGATATTTAAGAATTTGTGTGATTTTCCCCAAAAATGGATCTATTCAAGGTCAAGGTCACTCTCCTAGTTGAGGTCATGACCCCATTTTAAATAGGCTTCGTCCTCTCACCTATATCTATAAATGTGTCAAGTTTGAAAAAGATCCTTGAAATATTTTTTGAGTTAGTGTGTCCAAAAGAAATCTCGGCGGCGGCGGCGGCGGCGCAACCGTGCCTAAACCATAGTATCTCCAGACTATGTCTGGCGATACAATGATATGATATGCATGGTCTTCCGTTTTATAATTTCAGAAGTAAGCACTGAATTTGAAGAATGCCTATTCATAAATAACAAATCATTGAAGATTTAAATGCATAGGAACTAGAGGATGAATCCTCTCGAATTTTCATGGGGGATATATAAATATATATAAAACCCCTTTCTTTTGAAAAGGTGCCATAAACAGTTGAAATCAAATGCCAATTTTATATGTCTACAACACCATTTTACAGAGGCTGAGTTGTACCGAAATAAAATAGAATATATATTAAAAAAATATATACTAGACCTGGATGCAGACGTCAGAGATAAAATTATAAATTATACAAGGAGAAAACTAGAGATGGGCAAGTTTAACTTTATCAACTGAAATATAGGAACCAGTAATATAAATTTTGATTATTTACATAGTCTTGTGACAGCTGTTACAGCCACGTGTCTTAATGTCATTGGTGAAACATATTGACATCTTTATTCAGTACTTGTCTGAGTAAAATTTAAAAATGTTGACATATTTATTTTTTTTTAAATTTTGAAAAAAATATAAATTAACAAGCTGAAACACTTGGAAACGACCTGGAAATTTATATTAATATTATCAACTGCATCTTTGTCAATCATTAAATTTCCTTCATATAATCCCTAATAGAATTGAACAATATGATTTAATTATTTTTTCATTATTAAAATTGAAAAGAAAAATACCAAAGGTGACTCAATGGTGTTATTTGGAATACATTTTCATCCATCCATACAAAATCCATAAAACATCAGTAATTGCAAGGCAATTCCCTGTTACTCATCAACTATCAAATTCCTTTTCTATTGATTTTTTAATGTTGTTATTATAGACCTATATAAATGTATTTATTTATTGTTTATTGTTATGCTGTTCGTCTAAACAACTAATAAATGAGTTGGGTTGGACACCTGAATCAACAGAGGCCAGCAATAAGCTATGGCCGGTATATGCCCCGCCTCAAGCGTGCATAATTGGCCTGAGAGGTCAACTAGAGGACTGGGTAGAGCCTAGGGTCTGACATGGTCTCATAAAAACTATAATAAAAGCTACAGTTTTTGGCCGATTTTTTCAACTTTCAAAACTAACAAGCTGAAATCCTTATTTCTGCATGATATGAAAATTATATCAACAGTGCTTACAGAAAACAAACATGCCATGGTCAAAGTAAGGCAAAATTTAATGTACCGATTTTATATTTATGGTAATAACTTGTAAAAGTTGAAAAATTCAGAACCAATTTTTGGTATACAATTGAATCTTGATTAAATAATTTTTTATCCAGGACAAATAAATCTCTAACTTCAGCAATTCTCATGTTAAGGGAGTAAAATTTATTTCTTGATTTTTTACAAAGTGCATTTTGTTTAGGCCCATAGCTTAAATCAAGTTTTGCAATACTGACATCATTTCTGGCATGTGCATAGAGTACGAATAGAAGAACATGTATATTATATATGATTAAAGTCAGATCACTGGTTTTGATATAAGGCAGTCTTGAAGTGTAACAATGGGTTTTTAATTGAAAACTTAAGTTTTTTCTTAATATCTCAAAGGAATGAAGTTCTAGTGACCAAACTTTTGGTATGGTAGAGGGTCTGGGGGACATCTAACTGTATGCCAAACTTTGGGAGCTGAGAGCTGGCCTGGGAACTTGGGGAGCTGGGCTCTAGCAAACTGCATAACACTTGCTTGATCTAAACAATACTTTACCTGGTGCTTTACATGGAATGCTTATGGTAATATGCTGTGAAAATTAAATCCACAGCAGTTACAGGAAAAAAATGTGCCATGGTCAAATCTTGGCAAAATTTAAGGTACTGATTTTATATTTATGCTAAAAACTTACAAAATTTGAAAAATTCAGATCTAATTTTAGGTACACAATTGAATCGTGATTAAATAAAGTTATAAACCTGAAAAAAAAGTTTCTAGCTTCAGCAATTCTCAAGTTAGGGGAGTAAATATATTTCCTGAATTTTTACAAAGTGCATTATGCTCGGGCCCATTACTTCAAGAATTTAAAAAATATTGAACTAATTTCTGGTATGTACATAGGAAATATATAGAGGAATTAATATATTAAAAATGATCAATATCAGGTGAGTGGTTTTGACATTAGGCAGTCTTGCAGTGTAACAATGGGTTTTTAATGGAAAACGGAGGTTTTTCCTTAATAATTCGAAGGAACGAAGTTCTAGTGACCCAAGTGGTATAGTAGGAGATTTTGGGGCCATCTATAGGTATGCCGAATTCAGATTCGTAGGTCAAACGGTTTTAAAACGTGCCAGTTTAACGGACGGACGGATGGACAGCCGACGGACAAAGGACCACGACTATAGCTCAGATGACTAGTCAGCTGAGCTAAAAAGTGTTCACTCTGATCCATCAATATACATTAAGAAAAGAATCTGTGATTTGTTTACAATTTGAACTACCAAGTAAGTTTCCTTCAAGTACCAAGTACGTAAATCTGAAGTACTATGCTATGCATAGATTTTTAAAACAAAACCAGGTTTGCTCTTCGGTTTATTTGCAAGTTTCCAGCAGTCAGATATAAGATGACCTTCCTTTTTGCATTTATTAAAGACTTTCTTTGAAAATGACTGGTCTTTGTTGGACTCAGACACAGTGGACTGAGGTGCAGCAATGGACTTTGCTGAACTATCAGGACTACTAGTACTAGGTGACTGCGCTTTAAACTTCTTTTGACCATACTGATTTACCTTCTTGTTTGTGAATGACTGATTTGATTTGCCAGTAAAGGACATTTTGTGTGTTAATGAATAATCATCAGCTAATTGAGCAGCAATGTCAAGTGTTTCAGGACTTTTCTCATCAATAAAAGTTCTAACATCTGCGTTAATGCAGCGCTTAAATTCTTCAAGCAAAATCAACTGGCTCAAATAATCTTTCATTACTACGCCAGCGATCAAATAACTGCTCTTTTTAACATGTTTTAATCTTTCATGTTCTTCCCTCTCTTCTCTTCGTTTTTCTAATTCTAATTGTTTTAATGCTAGTATATGTTGCATTTCTAACTTTTTTATATTCTAACTGCATAGCAAGGCTGTCATTTATTTATTTTCCACTTCACTCTCTTCAATTAAACCTTTGCTAACCAGATCTCGCATGATTTAGCAATGATATCAGGCTTTCTCAAAGTTTTTTTCACACCTAGCCCTAAGTGTTGTCCCAAAGGTCGGGACTTTTAACAAATGTCTCAGGTTTGAAATCTGCCATGTGAAGATGTTAAAACAATAAACAAAAAACCACTGTGATAAATCCTTTAAACAATGTATTGTAAACAATATGTAATCTTGTAAACAATGTATTGTAAACAATGCCTCTAGGTCAAGGCCTAATAAATTTCCAAAACAATTAAACTTCCCGGACAGCCCCCAATTTTATGTTACCGAACCTAATAACAACAGATCACGTAGTCGTGACGAGCATAAATTTTGTTACGGAGATAAATAAAATCAGATTCTGTAACACTAGGCAGCGTGAAATGTCTAGGGGAATGAATAAAGAAGTCAGTGTTTTTTTTTTTGTTAACAAATAATTCTCAATTATTTTTAAAACAAACATCACATTACAATACACTAAATCAATACAATTGCACAGTATTACAACAGTATAACAGTAATTAAATACAATTACACAGTATAATAAATAAAGTGTACAGTACCTGGATACCACCACTATCACAGCGACAACAAGTCCTTTAAAACGTATAATCCAGATGAACAGTTCACATAAATCTTCTCAGAGAATAATAGTCACAAAATCAATCTGTTGTAATCCAAAAGTGAAGTTCTTGTATTAATCCCGAATGCAACCTGGAGACAGGCCGCGCTAAATCTGCATTGAGTTCGTAGAATATCTGACACAACTGCAACTATCGGATGGGTCCAAAACTGACTCGCTCTCTTCCGTGTCCGCTTGAATATTTCTCTCTCCCCCTAAATTATAGCTTCTCACCCTAAAGCCTAGAAACTTCTATTTCAGGAACAATCTAAAGAACCCAACAATACATAATACACACGCGCCAAAAGGAACAATACATGAAATGCGCTCATAGAGCGCGGCCAGAATAGCATAATCGTTGTGTTTCTACACGTCAGAGTTTAACCAATGCGGATTACACCGAGCCTGCAACACCCGGCCAGGCGAGGTTGCTACAGCAACGAGCCACGCCCGCGCCACCACGAATAAAGTGTCAACAACACATGTAACAGACATCTGTAACAGCATACAATTTGTACCCAGCTTACATTTAGAGTGCTCATATGACACTTTTTCTCTGCAGGTTACAAAATATCGGTCACAGTGAACCAATTTCATTTTCCAAGGACATATGCCTGGGACCTCCCTGATTTTTGTTAGAATAGTCTAGGCCTAATGGATACAATTTGTGCCCCGTCTGTATGGGTGCTCAAAATCAAGTTGAAAATTATAGGTTACCATGACTAAATTTCAGGTTTCCAAGGAGATATGCCTAGAATTCCCAGGATATTGTGTTAGAAGATTCTAGGCCTAACGGATACAATTTGTGTCCCGTCTGACTGTCTGAATGTTTTATATGACATCTTTTCCTATAGGTAGCAAAATATAAGTTATAGTGACCTTATTTCAGTTTTCCGAGGACATTTACCAAGGACATCTCAGAATGTTACATTAGAAGATTCTAGGCCTTACAGATACAATGTGTGCCCTGTCTGATTTCTGGGTGCTAAAAATCCTGTTTTCGGCCTGCAGGTCACAATTTATAGGTCACCATGACCTAATTTCAGGTTTCCAAGGAGAATTGCCAAAAACCTCCCAGGATATTGTGTAAGAAGATTCTAGGCCTAATGGATACAATTCTGGGTGCTCAAAACCATTTTTCAGCCGATAGGTCTCAGAATATATGTCACCATGACCTAATTTCATGTTTCCAAGTAGATTTGCCTAGAACCTCCCAGGATGTTGCGTTAGAAGATTCTAGGCCTCATGGATATACTTTGTGCCCCGTCTGACTGACTGGGTGCTTATATGACATCTTTTCCTGTCGGTCCCAAAATATAAAACCTAATTTCAGTTTTCCAGGGACATTTGCCAAGGACATCTCAGAATGTTCCATTAGAAGATTCTAGGCCTAACAAATACAATGTGTGTGCCCTGCCGGACTTTCTTGGTGCTCATAATTCTGTTTTCGGCCTATATGTCACAAAAGGTAGGTCAACATGACCTGATTTTAGGTTTCCAAGGGGATTTGCTTAGAATCTCGAAGGATATTGTGTTAGAAGATTCTAGGCCTAACATATACAATTTGTCCCCATCTGACATTCAGGGTGTTTATAAAACATCTTTTTCCTATAGGTCACAGATTATAGGTCACAGTGACCTAATTTCAGGTTTCCAAGGACATTTGCCTAGGACCTCCCTTAATGTCACGTTGGAGGATCCTAGGCCTCACGGATACAATTTTAGCCCCATCTGACTGTTTGAGTGCTCAAAATCATGTTTTCGGCCCAAAGGTCACAAAATATATAGGTGACCATGACCTTATTTCGGGTTTCCGAGGAGATTTGCCTAGGACCTCCCTGGATGTTCAGTTAGAAGTTTCTAGGTCTAATGGTTACGATTTGTGCCCTGTTAACGGACAGACGTACGGTCGGCACGACGGCCGGAAGGACGCCGGACAAAGGGTGATCGCTAAAACCTAGGTGACTTACAGTAAGCTGAGCTAAAAAAACATCAAAATTTTATTTCGTCATAAATTCGTCAATATTAGTCCTATCTTCACCAAAAAATGTCACTTTGTCAGTTTGTCTGTCTGTCTGTCCGTTTTCCTAAAAGCTAAAAAAACATCAAAATTTTATTTCGTCATAAATTCGTCAATATTAGTCCTATCTTCACCAAAAAATGTCACTTTGTCAGTTTGTCTGTCTGTCTGTCCGTTTTCCTCAATTTCTTCTCCTTCTTCACTTTGTGTCACTTTGTTAGTATGTCTGTTTGTTAGTTGTCCTCAATTTCGCCTTCTTGCTTGATCTTGCGCATGACATATAGCATTCAACAGGCCACAGTTGAGCAGGAATCACTTTGTAACTTATACTTATCTTTTATCGGAACGATTTCTTGGAGCTGTATGCTTATTTTTAAACAAGGGACCTATGGGTCACGACGCTCAGCTGTTATATATGATAAAAAAATATTATTTAGAAATGAGGCACATGCTGGTTTTGTGTGGTAATAAATATAAGCTGTATTATGAGTTGATGTTGTTTAGCTTATGTATGATTTTGATAGTACCTTTGGAGATAGGGAAGAGGATTGATTTCATTTATTTTATTAACAAATGGAGTACTATTGTCACACAGATTTTGACTTGGCCATATAACTTATAAGCAGAACATATAATATAAGAGTTAACTATTTATTAAAAAAATACAAATATTGTCCCAAATATAATTTTTATTAAAAATAATAAGAGAATCATATGATTTTTTAAAATGAAATATAACTGATATGATTATTAAAATACTATTAAAGAATATATTCATGAATGCATTCATGAATACATTTTGAAAGTATTTGCACGAGTATTCATATATTTTCATTTTTACCTGAATTCCCATTCTTTATGCAAGAAATTTTATAATGGAGTACAAAATCATATTCGTATTTAAATACAATTACAAAGTATTTGCACCATGTCTGGAATTTATTCAGTTTTCACCAAACAATGATGTTGAGAATCCAGAATATACAAAATTCACACATTTAAATAATTATCATAAGTAACTGGTTTTATGGCTTTTATTTATATTAAAAAATAACTGTAAAAAATTCATTTTGGACTAATTTCACATCAGTGTACACACTAGACACAGCAGAAATCTAGATTAATATTATCAACTGCATCTTTGTCTAATTTCCTTCATATGATCCCTAATGATTAGTAATGAATAATATGATTCACTTCTTTATCATTAAAATTGAACTGAAAAATGCCATAGGTGACTGCATGGTGTTATTTGGAATATATGACATTCTACCCATCGATACAAGATTCTTAAATCATCAGTAACTGCAAGTTAATTTCCTGTTATTATAAACTAACAAATTCCTTTTCTATTTTTCTTTAATTTGTTATTAAAAACCAATAAAAATTTATTGTTTTTTGTTATGTTCTTGGTTAAAACTACTAGATGAGTTGGGTTGGACACCTGGATCAACTGTGGCTTGCCATAAGCTGCCTGGATTCCATGTATGCCTCGCCTCAAGCGTGCATAATTTGATGATGGGTCAACAAGGTCAACATACAGGTGACTCAAGAGGGGCTGGAGAGAGCCAAAGTCTGACAGGGTCTCATAAAAAAACATTAATAAAAGCTACAATTTTTGGCCAATTTCTTTCAGCTTTCTAAACTAAAAAGCTGAAATGCTTATGTGTGCATGATATGAAAATAATATCAACAGTGCTCATGGGAAACAAACGTGCCATGGTCACAGTTGGGCAAAATTTAAGGTACTAATTTTATATTTATACTAAATAAAATTTGAAAAATTCAGAACTAATTTTGGGTATTCAATTGAACCTTGATTAAATAATGTTACATCCCTGACAAAAAAATCTCTAGCTTCAGCAATGCTCTTGTTAAGGGAGTAAATATATTTCTTTATTTTTTACAAAGTGCATTATGTTTGGGCCCATAACTTAAAACAATTACACAATACTGACATCATTCTGGCATGTGCATAGAGAATGAAAAATATGTATATTATTTATGATTAAAGTCAGATCAGTGGTTTTGATATTAGGCAGTCTTGAAGTGTAACAATGGGTTTTTAATGGAAAAATGATGTTTTTTATTAATATCTCGAATGTCCTAGTGACCAAATTCTTGGCATGGTAGGGCATTTTGGAGACATCTAACTGTATGCCGAATTTAAGGAACTTAGAGCTGAAGCTGGGGAGCTGAGCTCTTGCAAACTGCATAACACTAGCTTGATGTAAACAATATGTTACATGGTGCTTGAAAACTTGATTAAAATTTACAGTTTTTGATCAACTGGTTTCAAATTTTTGGTGTTTACAGTTGAAATGCTAACAAAAACATGCTGTGAAAATTAAATCCACAGTACTTACAGGAAAAAAACGTGCCATGGTCAAAGTTGGGCAAAATTTAAGGTACCAATTTTTTATTTTTATTAATATTTTAAAAAATTTAAAAGATTTTCATCTAATTTTGGTTATACAATTTAATTTTGATTAATTAAAGTTATATTACTGGAAAAAAGGTCCATAGCATTAACATTTTTTGTGTTAAGTGATCAAATATCTTTTCTGATTTTTTACAAAATGCATTATGTTTGGGCCCATAACTTTTTTAAATTAAATAATACAGACATAATTTCTGGCATGTACATAGGAACTATATAGAGGAATATTTATGGAAAATATAAGGTAAAACAGATGAGTGGTTTTGAAATTAGACAGTCCTGAAGTGTGAAAATAGGTTTTTAATAAAAAATTGAGGTTTTTCCTTAATTTCTCAAAGGAACGAAGTTGCAAACACCCAGTTTTCGGCTTGGTAGGAGATCTTGGGGACATCTAACATTATGCCGAATTTTGGATTCCTAGGTCTTACGGTTTCAAAACGTGCCACATCTACGGACGGACGGACGGACGGACGGACGGACGGACAGACGGACGGACGACGGACAATGGACCACGACTATAGCTCAGATGACTTATAGGCAGCTGAGCTAAAAAGGTCAAAAGTTCAAGGTCAAGGTCATCAAAACATAAAATCTTATTTCCCTCATAACTTTGTCAATAGTAGTCCCATCCCCCCCCCCCCCCCCCAACACTATAGCTCATTTTTCCCCCTCTTCGTTTTCTACATGACCTAGTCTCGTCAACTGCCCTCCACTTTGTATGTCTGTTTCTTAGTTGTCCTCCTTTTCGTTTCTTTGCTTGTTCTTGGGCATGACGTAGCATTCAACAGGCCACAGTTGAGCAAGAATCACTTTGTAACTTACACATATAGTATATCGGAACGATTTCTTGAAGCTGAATGCGTATTTTTTAAATAGGTCAAAGTTCAAGGTCATCAGAACATATGAAAATCTTATTTCCTCATAACTTTGTCAATATTGGTCCCATTTCCCCCAACTATGGCTAGTCTGGTTTATTGTACAAGCCTGTCAGCAGAATAGGGTGAAGGGAAAGAGTGAGGGAGAGGGGTGTGGGGAGAGAGAGGGTGGCTCTCTGTGGTAGTTACTGCAGACAGCCAGACCCAGCTCATCTAGGAGCATAGCAATTACATAAGAGCCTGGGCAGCTGAGGGCTAGCTCTAGCACACTGCAGAACAGTTCTGTTCTTGCTTGATGTAAGCAATACTTGACAAGTTGCTTGAAAACTTGAATCAAATCTAGTTTTTGATCAATTGGTTTCAAATTCCAGATTATAAAAGATTCGGGGGCGTCGGCTTCGCTCTGAAAAGCATTTACTGCCCCCCCCCCCCCCCCCCAAACCATGACTTTCCTCAGACGACAGCCCTGCATGTATATGCAGGATGATTCAATTGAAGATGCAATAAATTTTATTTGCTCAAGTCCAAAATATGATGAAATCAGGGAGGAACTTTAGAAATATGTTCCCAACAGTAAAACATAGTTGTTAGGATTATCTCCTAAAAGTCAATTTATATACCTGCTTCATAACATTGTTATAAAAATCAATGACTTTGTAGTCAAAGCATGGGAGATCAGATATTGTTTGTACGCCTGTACTACCATTATCGACTGAGTACTTAGTGTCATATAAATCCCTGTAAGCAGACATTTGTTGTAATTCTACATGTATTACTGTATACAACTCTATAATAAATAAACTCATTCATTCATGCATGCAATATGGGAAGAGACCACGCACCAATAGGTAAACGAAAGCTTCGGCGCAAACACTTGCACACGTGAATTCATTCGAACTATTTTTTACGTATAAATGATCGACGGATACGCTGGCGGTACTTATGAACCAAATGGTTTTCAAGTTATGGAGCGACCCTCAACCTAACGAATGATAATACTTCCTAATAATGATAACGTTCAACGCACGATCTTGACAATTTAGTGATTGTGTGATTTCGGATCAGTTTAGTTGCGGCTTTGACGAAATTCTCGAAGCGACCCAGATTGTTACAGATCGCCAGCGAATGAGTTTGTGTTGTTTAATTAACTTTTATATCAGTTTTTTTTTGTATCGTTTCATTTAATAATACATGTTTTTTTATATTCATATATTTAGTTTACGTCTGACCTTTCAAACAGAGCCGCGAGCTAATAAATTCACGGTCTACTGACCGATTTGATTAAGTTACATGTATTCGCCATATCTCTTTCACCGAAACGTGTCGTCAGACATTGGTGTTTGGGTAGAAAGATATTATATTTTTTCTTACATCGGAAACGATCCCGTTCATAATGTAAAGTTTCTGGGAAACTTTGGTTGTGATGTTGGAACATTAGAAACTAGTTCCGATGGTTAAGGCACACAATGTGCGGACCGGTTGATTGTGTAACGGAAAGCATGTTATCTTGTTAAAAGACGGCTCCATATCTAACAATAGATGGATTAAAGCGAGACGAATCGATAGAAGAAGCGCAAGCTACGTAAATTTATACTGTAATCAGTGAAATGTAACGGTACAGGAGCCCTGCTATTGATTAGTACTTCTGTAAAAGAAACCCGTCACCTTGTGGTTGTGAATAAGGGGTGCGGTTATAAATGGGCGATTTCATCTTGGATTTTGGCAGTTTTTAATGGAAGTGCGGTTTCACACAGAATGAATACGGTATGAGTGGTAACTGTTGGCTAAAAATTCAGATGAGACAAACAATATTTGTTAACCATTTAAGTAAATAAAAGATCTCATTCTCCTTGCTGTAAGCACACACAGAAAACAAGCATGAATTATGAACACAATACAGAGACATTATTAAATGTTTAACACTTTAATGACATTAGCATCAGACTCGTCAGCTGGTTCAAACTGTGAACTGAATGCAAACATTTTACAACATTTGCCATCTGCACATTTGTTTGACCACTCCGCAGAAATTATGCTGTTTACACCTTCAGAAACTTAAGGGAAGAGTTGACCACTGGTGAACACTACGATCATATCAACCAACTCCATATAAATAGTACATGTATCAAGACCATCATGTTTTACATGAATTATGCAATGGTTACATCTTAAATCAGGAAATGGTAATGGTGTATAAAAAGAGGACATAGATTCTCTCTGCTAAACAAACTTGGGACCAAAGGGTCTCGACGCTGAACTTATCTATAAGGATATGTTAATGAGCCTTTTTTGTAAATTGATCCCGAGATCAATTTGAAGCCAACCTGTCTACCCAAACAGGTATTCATCCATAAACAAATTTGTGAATCGATGGGTCCTGTGACCTTTGAAATAGTGATCACAAAATTAAAAGGGAACTTCCCCTATTGGCAGGTGCGCCTGATGTCGAAGACGGAAGGTTTGCGATGAAACGTTTGACTAAAAATGCATCCACAATCTTTGTAAAGTAGTGGTTCCTGTGACTTTGCCCTTTGATCTCAAGACCCCGGAATCAACAGAATTTTAACTTAAGTGGCGGGCCATACAGAAGTCACATTTGAAACCAATATTTCAATCCAAACTGGTGTTATCATCTGCAAACTAATATGTGGATAGATGGCTCCTTTGATCTTGACCTTTAATATTGTGACCCAAAAATCCATAAGTTTCTTCCACTATTGGTGGGTGAGCTATATCTGGAAGATGGAAGGTTTGGGATGAAAATTTTGGCAAAAAATACATCCACAATCATTTTAAAGAAGTGGGTCCTGTGACCTTGACCTTGGACCTCATGACCCCAAAATCAAAATGTTTCTTATATTATTGGTGGTGTCATATATATGTCAAGTTTGAAATCCATATATCAATCTAAACTAGAATTATCATTTGGAAACGAATTTGTGGACAGACAGACGGACAGCAAGGTGAATACTGTAGGGCACCCGCTTATTTAAGCAGGGCCCTTATTATGCTAAAAACTTAAACAAGGCCTACAGGCCAAATGCGAACCTGTGCAATGGGATATACATCAGGTATAATGGTTCCATGATAACATGCTCAACCATTATTTGAAAAGTACTTAATAATTTTCAAGTACATGTGTGACATGCACAAGTACAATGCAAGTACTAAACCTTTTTAACTCAAGTACAAGTGCCAATTACACAAACATCAGTCCTGAAATATTGGCATTGATGTACAAAACAGAGAAATGATTATACATGCTGCCTACAGTCTTGTGTATTAGAAGGTCATCGAAGATGTATGGACATGTAAAATTTCTGGCAGATACTTCAAACCACTCTTGAGCTATGTGCTTAGATGTATGAAACCCAAAGCAATTGTAGGTGGCGCTACAAGACATATATTCGAAGCTTTCCGAGATGTAAAAATAAGCCAATTTTTTAGCTGATATGTCAAATCCCTCTTGAGAAATAAACAGGGATTTACACTGTGCATAAACTATTGTAGGTGGCGCCACCAGTCCTGTATATGACGAAGCTATCTATCCAATTCCAGGGTGATATATCAAATCCCTCCTGAAACATAAGCAGGGACATACACTATTAAAAAATCATTGTAGATGGCGACACCAGTCTTGTGTACGAAAAAGCCATCAAAGATGCATGGACAAGTCAAAATTTCAGGCCAATACATCAAACTTCTCTTGATTCAGGTGCACTGGGCTGACCAAACTCAAGTGAGGAAGGCAGTTGCCCCAAGTGAATCGGAACAAATTGCCAGGTGCAGCTACTGCACTGAGTGAACACTTGACCTGTACTTGGCTGTACTGACTTATCTTTTGACCTCTTGCCTAATCTGATACAGTTGGCAGTCTACCAAAGCTATAAATATATCAAGACTGAAACTTGGCCTGTTGCAAAATCTGAAATAGCTGGCAGTCTACCAAGCTATTTATAGATACTGAAACAATCTTGGCCTCTTGGTAAATCTGTTAACACATACTGAAAGACTTTGGCTACAATGTTTTTTTTCAAGCTGATATATTCATAAGATTTTTTTTTATCAAAATGTTTAGAATAACAAGAGATGCCAATTGAAAGCAATATCAGAATACAGAGATCTTATTTATGGATTTATCTTACACATAAGATATGGAACCAATTATTTATATTGCCTGTACAGCTCTGCTTAAATACACAAAGAACTCAGTCTGTTAATACAATAAACTACCAGCTTTATCTACAAAAGTATCTCACAGTCCTTTCATGGTTAAAGGTCCAATAATTCTGCCAAGAATCATTTAAGTTAACTTGAACAAAGGTAACCTATGATTCATTTTTGTGTAATGGGACAGAAGTTGGAACAACAGTTTTGCAGAAGAAGACTATTGCAGCCCTCAGTTTGAAATAGGCTTACTAATGACCACAAGACCAACTTCAGCTTTCTATGACTCTACCAAAAATCAACAAACACAATCTGTTCTTATACAAATGAAAGAACTCTACCCTAGGATAATTCTTGTGAAACAAGCAAATTCGTGGAATAAATGTCCCCCGCTTGGGGATCGTGTTGTTTTTCATGCTTGATAAAGGACGGACAGACAGAGTGACAGACAGACAGACATATAGAAGCCAGACACTCCAAAACCAATACCAACCAAAGTAAGCATGAGAGCAATTACTGATCAAAATTTGAATGAAATCAAATAATATTTAGGAAAGTAATGGCACATATGATTGCAAACTAATACTCTGACAAGACTGTCATGAAGAAAAACAGTAAAAGTTTTGAGATACTGTGATGCATATGAAAAATTTACAGATGGACAGGCAAGTGGACAGAATGGACTAATACCTTTATTTCACTTTCAAGGGAATAATGCATTTAAGTTTATATATAAGCCTATATATATATATCCACTTTTTTCATTAATAGTTTTTATCTGATTCATTTTTTTTTATTTACAAGTGTTATAAATTTGTAATATAAAAACTGAAAATATAAGTTAAAATATTAAAATTCTAAGATGCAATCATTATATATCCAGATTGTAGCTCATATTGGGTCATATTATGCATACACATATATTTTATTATTAATCAAATGTTTAAACTGAATGTAAAAGAAAATAATGCCACAACATGGCATCTACAAGATTATTCCTTGAATCCCTATTAAAAAGTTTTGCACATTGGAGTTTTCAGTACATGCTTAATTTTATTCACCGAAATAAAAAAAAAGATTCAGTAAATTTGATAAAATAAAACATCTTTTCAAATAAAGTATACACACTGTTGGTTGAATGAGGGATAAACAATATCATTATGCTAATTACAATCTCAGCTATAATTAATTACTTGAATTAATAATCGATTTCACACCTGGTGAAGTTTTACTCTTCTGAAGTTAAGCATTACTTATCTGATGAACATCCACACTTTCAGAGCAATACATCACTTTGTGGACACAATTAAATGAGCACTTTAATCACTGTAACCCTGGTGGTACAATACAAAATCTAAAATGAAGCATGTCCAAGAATAAAATAAAATACAGAAAATTATAACATTCATCTAGTTTATGCACCAGCTGGGGGGGGGGGGGGGGGGGGGTGAGTGCAGGGCAGAGGGGAAGCCTGCTAGTAGTGGCCAAGCTGGGCCAAGGCAAGTTGCCTGGGGTGGGTTACATAATGCAAGTGAAGGCTGTAATACTAGGTGGGCCAGATGTAAACAACACTTGACATGGTGTATGAAAACTTGAATAAATGCTACTCTTTTCAAACAATTTCTTTGAAATTTCAGATTTTAAAGGATTAAATCCTTATGTATATATGCTGTGAAAATTAAATCAACAGTGCTTACAGGGAAAAAATGTGCCACTGCCAAATTTGGACAAAATTTAAGGTACTGATTTTTTATTTATGCTAATAACTTGAAAAATTTGCAAAATTCAGATCTAATTTTGGGTAAACAATTGAATCTTGATTAAATAAAGTTATATTCCTGAAAAAAAGTCTCCAGCTTCAGCAATTCTCATGTTAAGTGAGCAAATATATTTCCTGATTTTTAAAAAATTGCATTATATTTGGGCCTATAACTTCAAAATAATACCCAATACTGAGCTAATTTTTAGTATGTGCACAGAAAATGTATGGAAGAATATGAATACTAAATATGATCAAAAACAGATCAGTGGTTTTGATATTAAGCAGCCTTGAAGTGTAACAATGGCTTTTTTATGGAAAACGGAGGTTTTTCCTTAATATCTCAAAGGAACGAAGTTCTAATGACCCAATTTTCGGTATGGTAGGAGATTTTGGGGACATCTAATGGTATGCAGTATTCTGGATTCGTAGGTCCAACGGTTTTAAAACGTGCCCTGTTAAGGGACGAATGGACGGACAAAGGACCACAACTATAGCTCAGATGACTTATAGTCAGCTGAGCTAAAAATTGTTTACATTGGATCAGAAACAGCTTTACAATTAGAAAATTACAGTTACAATAAGTATTGCAACATATTTGGTGGGTGGCGGGTGTGTCAGGGGGGGGGGGGAAGGTCACATGGAAATATTTCTACATCTGTGACAGCAGGGATGCTCCACCAGTGTTGCATCACTAATAAGGTTACCCAGGCAAGGCTGTAGTGACCAGAAGTGGGTGGTCTGTTTCTTCAAAATGTAAATACATTACAGCCTCTGCAAAACTTCAATAACTAGCCTAATTTTATAGCTTTAATTTTCTTATGTACTTACTGCAAAAAATTAAACCAAATGTACTTACAGGAAAAAAACATGCCATGGTCAAAATTGGGCAAAGTTTAAGCTTACTTTTATCTTAAAAGATTTACAAGATTCTGTTCTAATTTTGGGTAAAGAATTGAATTTTGACTAATTTAAGTTATATCCCTGAAAACAAGCCCCTAGCTTTAACATTTCTTGTGGTAAGTGATTAAATGTCTTTCCTCATTTTTTACAAAGTGCATTATGTTTGGGCCCATAACTTTTACAAATTAAGTAATACTGACCTAATTTCTGGCATGTTCATAGAAACTATATAGGGGAATATTTATGGTACATATGAAAAATAAACAGATGAGTGGTTTTGACACTAAGCAGTCCTAAAGTGTAAAAACAAGTTTTTAATCAAAAATTGAAGTTTTTCCTTAATTTCTCAAAGAAACAAAGTAATAGACACCAAGTTTCAGGTTTGGTAGGAGAATATAGGGACATCTAACTGTATGCCAAATTTTGGCTTCGTAGGTCCAACAGTGTCAAAACGTGCCTGTCTTAAGGACAGATGGACGGCAGGACAGACGGATGGATGACAGACAATGGACCACGACTATAGCTCATATGACTTATAGTCAGCTGAGCCAAAAATAGGCTCAATCAGATAAAGTTTGACATATGACTGATTCTTCCATAAAATTTGGTGGTGCTTGCTCTACCGGTTTTTGAGATAGCATGGTTTAGTGTATGGACAACCGTGGACAGCAGACTGACGACGATGTGCCATCACATAAGTTCACAGGTTCGCTAAATATTTACAAAATTGTGATCTGATTTCTCTCATACGATTTAATCTTGATTAAATAAAGATATATCTTTGGAAAAAATGTCTGGCTTCAACAATTATCTGGTTAGGTGAGTAAATATATTTCCTGATTTTTTAAAACGTGCATTATGTTTGAGCCCAAAACTTCAACACAGACCTAATTTCTGGGATGTATTTGGGAAATAAATGCAAGATTGGTTATATCAAACATGAATACATTAACACCAGTGGTTTTTATAGCTTTCAGTTTTGAAGTGTAACAATAGGTTTTTACATGAAAACAGGTTTTTCCTTAATTTCTCAAAGGAATGCAGTTGCAGTGACCGAGTTTTCAGATTGAAAGGAGAACTTGGGAACATCTAACTGTATGTAGAATTTTGGATTTGATGGTCCAACAGTTTCAAAATGTGCCTTGTTAACAGATGGACAGCCAGACTATCTATAAGACTTATAGTTAGCTGAGCTAAAAATCAAATAGTGACCACATTTAAAGTTTTTCTTAAAGTATTAAGTTTTATTATGTAGTTTAACTAATAATAAAAATCATTCTCATCTGGATTTTTATGCGGCTAAAGCTGATACTCTCAACATGGCTACAGAACAGCCAGAGAATCCTCAGACAATTTAATACAAGCACATTTAAATGATCTTTCATATAATGTGTAATTATGGCATCTTGGTACCACTTTTGTAATGTAGTTTTCTTTAAGTAATACAATAAAGAGGTCTTGACAAGCAGGTCGACTTCATGTGCATTAATCCAGGGTAGCCCTCGATATATATCACAGTATGTGGGACCCACAAGTATTCTCTGTAGGCATGGACCTGCTCATGATAAGAAATATGGGGTGTGGCTCTGAACTGTAATACGGACCTACTAAAATGGAGAGGTTATCTATGCCAGAAATAGGAGCTCAATCCCAGTTTTGGCAATGGCGTGCCCACAAACCTCCATTTTGGGTTTTACAACAACAAATCAAAATATAAAACAGTATTTCTCACCGACCAGTCTTTCTCACACCCTGCATTAGATTTTAAGTCCTGTAGTTAACCAATAGCCAAAGCAGCAAACAAACCTATGCATTCTGATTCAAGGTGCTGTAGAATTTGAAATGCAAAATACTGAACAACTTGTCACTGGTCATAGCACTGCCAGTGATCTTCCCTAATGGTTTCAACAGATGACTAAATGTAAAAGTATACGGTATACTGACTCCCAACACCTAACATGTTTTTACAGCACTGACTGCTTTTTGATGGCAAAAGACATGGCTTTTTACAATACAGCTTTATGCATATACTAAAACCATATCCTTGTTGGACATGTAAGATTAGCACATAGAAATAATATACAAAAAGTAACATCGGAACTATTGTGAAAGTGTTTTACATATACGTGTATGTCAGTTTCAGAAAATGAAATATGGTTGTTTTCAGTGTGTATGTGTGTATGGTGTGAATACCCTGCAATGACTGTGTGAGTACCAGTGACCAAGGTGTTTTCACGCATGTTGATGGTGATCAACATTTATCATACACACCATTCATCCTGTCTGTTATTGTGTGTTTACATTATCATTCCTAATATATTTCTGTCAAACTGATGTTCATGTTTGTCTAGCATACTTAATATACATGGTTAAATATTAGTAAACACAATGATTAAACACATCACCCTCACTCCCAACTATAAGAAAATGTTTACCAGTTCATGGTCTGTGAAACAAGGGGGGAGGTGGGAGAGTTCATATAATATTTTCAATCATGTCTCTGATATTGAAATTATCCAACATGCACTTTTATCTAGATACTGCTGAGACATATTTTACACATGAGACATATTTTTTAACATGATATTCTGCTTTTTTGGATGGTGTTTATAACTGTTAAACTTCCTAAATGTTGCGCTTATTTTTATTCCAATTTTAAAATTGTTCCATTCAGTGAGATGGAGGCATCCCCTGACACACCTACCCCTTCCCTGCATCTAAGTTTTTCCATGTTCCTCGGCCTATGATGTACATGTTTACAACTTGAAGGACATGGACTATGTATGCATGTGTATATGTTATAAAAAGAGATATTGCCATGTTGTGTTCACATGTGATGTTAGTCATCCCATTCATCGTCATCATCCACATCATCATCATCATCATCGTCATCATCTGAAAAATTGAATAAATATATGAACTGGTTTACCCACACACTATATGCATAAACAAAATATTAGAATACACATCCACAAAGTATTTCAGTTAAATGAAACTAGTGCTTTCCAGAACAAAAGTTTAAAATAAGAGGAACTTGTTATTCAGAGGAGCAGCTGGGGATAATGGCAGCATGAGCAAATTTTGAAATTTTTTTCATAAAAAAGTTAACATTTGTTTAATACTTCATTAACATACATTCTTTATAAAGATGACCAATAGGTCATTTTGATCAGCTAACTAGTTTGGTTGGTAAGGGATCTATTTTCTTAATGAAAGGAGCACTTAGTTGTTAGGCATTAAGTGAGCTGAGCAGGAGGAGGAGAGATGGCTACAAGCAGGTAATGATTAAATCAATGGAGACTGCAACTCATTTTAGAAACACTGGTGAACATTTTTTAAGGATAAAGCAGTGTGCTCTCTACTTTATATCTTGAAACCAGAATGTTTGAATAAAGCAGACTGACAGACTTCAAAGCACAGGGGTCAGCATCCAAATCTACCTAATTATGTAACAGGTTAACCCAAAAATTCAATGAATTGTCCAACTGCCCATGTCCTTCAACATGATTTCATTGAAACAAACATCGAACAAGGGACCCATGGGTCAAGGCGCTCAGCTGAATTTTGTAAAACTTTAGAAAAACAAAAATACACATATTTCTATTTTATTGTTTTTTTTTATATATTTACAACTGAAAAGTAAGGAGGAAACAGCTGTGCTATTTGGTGATAATAAAGTATTATATAAATGACTGCCAAACTAATACTCTGAAATGACGGCCATGAAAACAAGGGACCTATGGGTCACGGTGCTCAGCTGAATTTGCCTCAGAGTTATGACAAAGACGTATAAAATGTTAGCATATAGAAAAGAGGTTAATTCTTAATACAGTTGAATTTAAAACATAATGCAAATTCTACCAGTACTATGATTTGGCAATATTAACTAGCTGACTTTGCATTTGTAAGCAAATACATGTAGCCCCCCCTTGTGGCACACATTCTTTCTGTTACAGAGGCATTTCCTCAACCACCGACCCTCCCACGCACAACCGCCACCCTCTCCCTCGCCCACCTTCTCCCTCACACTCCCACACCCTCTCACTCACTCCCACACCCACTCACACCCACTCACTCACACACCCACACCCTCTCACACACCCACACCCTCTCACACACCCACACCCTCTCACACACCCACACCCTCTCACACATACACTCTCGTACACCCTCTCACATACACACCCTCTTTCACACTCACACCCTCTCACACACACACCCTCTCACCCATACGGATGTGTGTATACTTGTGATGAGTTTCCTTTTGATGATCGTGATCCGTATAAAGTGGACTTGTGTGGCCACCTTGAGCTTATCACAAGGAAATAGTGTATGTGTGTATGACCTATGAGGAGTGGGTGAATACTCTATGAGTAGAATGCAAATTCCCCATGAGCAGTGTGTGAAAGCCCTGAGAGCAGTGTGAGAATACAATATGAGTACAGTGTAAATGCCCTCTGAGCAGTCGGTGAATGCCTTTTGAGCAGTGTGCAAATGTCCTACGAGCAGTGTGTAGTAATCTATGAGCATTGTGTAATAGCCTTATGAGCATTGTGCAAATACGCTTTGAGCAGTATGTGGATGTAAACACCAGAGCCATATATGTATGTACATCTGTATTTGTTTGGTGACCTGTATAGCTAGCCCAAGAGAGCTAAAGAATGCAGCTAATCATGGCTCTTGTTACACAGAAGCATGTCCTAGGCATTTGATCTCTTACCACCAGATGTCATACAAGGACAATGAATGAAATAATACTGCATACAAAGAGTGTACACATTTTGTGTGCCCTTTTTTGGATGGTTTCCTTATGATTGGGTTTCAAATCAGAGTCGCACAATCATCAGAAAGGCAAAATTTGCGGTTTTACAGACCTTCCTTGTGATGACCTTATCACAAGGAAAACAAACAAATTTGTGGAATTAATGTCCCCACTTTTGGTTCTTGTTGTTTTTCATGCTTGATAACTTGAATCAAATTTTCAACTAGATCGATTTCCCGACAATTAATCACCCCATCCCCCTTTAAGAATACCTTGAACCACTCCAGAGATATAAGAAATTTTCACATAAAGCACATGTAAAGATAAACGCCACACCAAAACGATTGCAGATGGCACCACCAGTCTTGAGTAAAAGATGGAGGAGTCCAAGATCTATGGATATGCACAATTTCAGGCTAATAGGGCAAATCACTCCTCAGAAAAGGTCATTAATTTATTCTACAAAAACAGGAAGGAAGGTGGCGCCACCTGTCTGGTTTACTAGAAAACTTTCAAAGATGGATGGACATGCTGAATTTCACTTTTCAGACCAATACCTTGCAACACTCTTGAGATATGAACAATTTTCACCAAAAGCAAAGGTACAGATGGACGCCACACAATTACGATTGCAGATGGCGCCACCAATCTTGAATACAAGATGGAGGTATCCAAGATCAATGGACATACACAATCTGTCAATTAATTTTAGACTTAAAATGCTCACAGTACTGTCAAGTGGCAATGATGGGGTATTAAAAGGCCCGAAAACAAGAAAAGGACAGAAGGTGGAGCCACCTGTCTTCTGCAGAAGACAAAGCTATCAAGGATTTTTGGTCAATTTGATTTTTGGACCAATCCATGCATCCCTTATTGAGATATTTATGATTTTGTGTGATTTTCACCATAAATGGCAATATTCTGGGTCAAGGCCACTCTCATAGGAAAGGTCATGACCCAAATTTAAATATACATCATCCCATAACCCATGTCTATGTGTATGCATAATATGAAAGAAATCTGTCCATTAGTTTTTGACATATAATGCTCACAGTACTGTTAAGTGGCAATGACGGGGGTTTTAAACGGCAGAAAAACAAGAAAGGAAAACAGGTGGCGCCACCAGTTTCTGGTACATGACAACACTATCAAAGATCTTTGGTCAAGTTGGTTTTTGGATCAATGCATGCAAGATTTCTTGAGATATTTAAGAATTTGTAGGATTTTCCCCAAACTGGACTTATTCAAGGTCAAGGACACTCTCCTAGCAAAGGTCATGACCTCATTTTAAATAGGCTTTGTCCTCTGAACCCTATCTATATACATGTCAAGTTTGGTAAAGATCTGTGAAATATATTTTGAGTAATAGCGTCAAAACAAAATCTCTGCGCCAGCACCAGTGGCAGCGCTACCGTGCTTAACCATAGTATCCCGATTTGTCTGGGGATACAATAATTCTGAGGGGTACTTCTGAGCCCCATAGCTTGGAGGATATAGGTAACAGGTTTCCAAGGAGATTTTTCCTGGACCTCCCTCTTTGTCAAGTTAGAAGATTCTAGGTCCAGTAGTTATGATTTGTGCCCTGTTAACGGACCGACAGACAGACAGAAAGGGTGATCGCTATAGCTCAGATGACTTTCACTCTGCTGAGCTAAAAATGCATAAATATTCCCAAAAATTCAGGTGGCACCACCAGTCTGCAGGAACTGATGAAACACTCCATGATGAATATGCACACAAAGAATTATGATGATCAAGGTATTAGTTGTTCAGATAATGGAGCTTTTGTATCAAATTTTTTAAATATTCTCGTAGGACTTCTGTGCCCCATAGCTCTGAGGATTTGGGAAGCACAGACCTTAATTAAGATTTCCAAGGAGATTTTTTTTCATGGACCTCCCCAGATGCAAGTATGAAGATTCAACATCCAATGGTTAATATTTGTGCCCTGTTAACAGATGACCACATCTCTGAAGGTCTCAAAAACAGAAAAAATCATAAAAATTTGAAAAAATAGAGTAGATATCAAAATTCCTCTGTAATCAGATACACTGTTCACAGATACACTGTGCAAAATTCATTGTAGGTGGCGACACCTGTCTTGTGAAAGAGAAAGCCATCAAAGACACATAGACAGGTCAAAATATCAGGCCAATACATCAAAATTACCTTGAGTCTGATGCATGGGGCTGACTTGGCTTAGGTGAGAAAGGCAGGTGCCCCCGAGTGAACTGTGACAAATTTGCTGGCTCAGGCTACTGCACTGAGTGAACTCATGACCTGCACCTGGCTAGACTGAGTGAACTTTTGACCTGTACCTGGCTGCACTGAATGAACTCTTGACCTGTTGCATCATCTGACACAGTTGGCAGTCTGCCAAAGCTATAAATAGATCCAGATTGACCTTTTGTCTGTTGCCAAATCTGAAATAGTAGCCACACCATTGCATAAGCTCACAGATGGCTCCACATGCAGCCCTGAGGGACATGACACCCATCAGGTGATCACATGGTGCCCATGAGGTGTTCACAAGTCATCCATGAGGTGATCACATGCCTTGTGCTTGGTTGCACTGACTGAACTCTTGACCTATAACTGGCTGCACTGAATGAACTCTTGATCTGTTGCCAAATCTGAAACAGTTGGTAGTTTCTCAACCTATTTAAATATACAGACACATTCTTGGCCTGTTGGTAAATCTGTTTACACATACTGAAAAAGTTTGGCTAAAATGCTTTTTTTTTTCAAGCTGACATATTCATAAACTTTTTGTCAAAATATCTAGAATAATAAAAGATGCAGTTCTTTCATTGTTAAAGGTCCAATAATTCTGCCAAGAATCGTTCAAAAAAACTTGAACAAAGGCCACCTAAGAATAATTTTTGTGCAATGTTACAGAAGTTTTAATTGAAACAATAATTTGTAGAAGAAGACTTCCGGTTGACATGGCGCAGTGAGCAGACACGCTATGCTTGAGCTCTGGCAGTGACGATTATTGAACAGGTGTTTTTCAGGATTACCAGGACAGAAACTGTTAAAAAATGCCAAGAAATAGGAAGAATAAACAAAAGGACAGTAAAGGGAATAATACTCTGGATAGTTTTGTCAGTGTACAGGGAGAAAATGAGGAGTAGAGTCAGTCTGACCACACTGAAGCGGTCATGTCGGACGACGATCCAGGTGAGCAATCCCTTCCCGGTGAACCGAGTCCAGCCCCCAGTGCCACACTCCAACAGTATATAGCAAAAAACAGTAAATGATTCAACTAAGGCAATCTTAGAAGCATTTCACAAATTTGAAAAGAAATTAGAAGATAAAGTGGCAAAATTAGAGAACCAGGTTACAAATTTGGTCTCTGAAAGTAAAATATCAGAAAAGAAGGTTGAAGAACTAGTTGACAGTTTAGAACATTCACAAGGGTCAATAAGTGAAATGGAAAAACGGCTGGAAAGTGTTTTGTCAGAAAATGAAACATTAAAATGTGACGTGGAGAACCTGGTAAAAGAAAATATGAATCTGTCCCAAACAATTAAAAAACTTGAAGAAAATATGGAGAATAAACTAAATGAACTTGAAAGACACTCACGTGAATATAACATAAGGATATCAGGAGTGAAAGAAAACAAAAGCGAGGACTGTAAAAAAATTGTAGCTGAAATTATAGCAAGAGAGAAATTATTGGGGGAAACCACGATGCAGGGCACAGAGTTGGCGTACAAAAAAACTGGTGTTCCTCGACACATAATAGAGAGACTTTTCAGTCGCCCAGTCCGAAATGCGTTGGTCAAAGGAGCAAAAACCGCAATGAACAAAGGACCATTGCGTTTGTTTGAGGACCTCACAGCGCGTGATTACCAACTGAAACGTCAGGCCAAAGCACAAATGACTGAGGCCTTCAAAAAAAAAAGAAACGTTCAAGATTTTGGCATGGAAAACTTTTCATTGAGGATGCAGAGGTGCCAATTAAAACAACTTTGGCCTAAAGCTTGTTACATTATGACGTTTCTAATTAACAAACATGCAAGTGAGCCGGTTTTGACACGTTAACACACGTCATACATCCAAATCCAGTAGGAGCTAGTGTGATTACGAGCACGCGGTTTGGCGCCACACGTGCAGTCTAGTGACAGAAACGCTAGTCGGAAAGCTTCGTCTACCTTCGGGAATTAGAGACTGACTATTGCCGGGGAGTGCCGGGGCCTGCCGGGACTGGTGCCCCACTCTATTCTGGCCCTTAGCCAAGCATGATGGAGCGGGGTACCAGTCTGGGGATTACCTGGGTATTTCCGCTGCGTAGGAGAGACTGTTATTCTTATGTGTGTAACTTATTATCGCCTTCACAAACAAGCCATCTGACACGGCACGGCGTGACGACGGAAACAGGACGTCATGTTTTATTTCAGACTTACGAGACTGTCTGGAAGATGGGTAATTACTGTCGTTGTTATTTCTTGTATTATTTATGTTGGTACAAACACTCTAAATTACATTTTTCGCACTCTTTTTGTAACTAGTAGATGCTCAAGAAAGACAAATTTTCTTGGCAAGGCCCTTGCTTTTGTATTTTTAATCTTAGTTGATTATGTGTGTGTTCTATTGAATTTTAGAGATATCTTAATAGTATACTATGGATGTAATTAAGATACTGACTTTGAATGTTAGAGGGTTGGCAGAGTACAAGAAGCGACGCGAAGTTTTCCATTGGCTGAATAAAAGGGACGACCAGGTCATTCTTTTGCAGGAAACTCATAGTTCAAAGAATATGGAAGTTTCTGGCAAGCTGAATGGGGAGGTAAGGTCCTGTTTTCTCATGGGCAGGGGAATGCCAGAGGGGTGTGTATTCTCATTAAAAATGGTTCAGATATAGTAATTAAAGATGTTGTTAGGGACGAAAATGGTAGATTTTTGGCATGTAGTATTATATTAGGAGACCATAAGGTTACACTTGCTGTTATATATGGACCAAATGATGATCAGTTTACTTTTTTTCAACAAATGTTGGAGAAAATAGATAGTCTGGGAAATGAGAAATGTATATTAGCTGGTGACTTTAATTTGGTTATGGAGCAAGATAAAGATAAATTAGGAAGCCATAGAATCACACACAAACAATCAAGGAAAATACTGAAAGATTGGTGTAGCAGCCACAGTATAGAGGATGTGTGGAGATATTTACACCCAGATAAGAGAGAGTACACATGGACTCGTTCAAACCCAACCCCTGCATCAAGTAGATTGGATTATTTTTTAACCTCTAAGAGTGTGAGAATTTTTGTTGAGCATGTGCAGATTCAAAATAGCTATAAGAGTGACCATTTAGCCGTTCAACTATCTCTTAAGACTTCAGTCAATAAATGGGGTTCTGGCTTTTGGAAGCTGAACTGCTCTCTTTTGGATGATGAAGAGTATGTTAATACTATTAATTCAAATATTGATTCAGTTATAGATGAAAACCCACACACAGACCCAAGTTTGTTATGGGATACTGTAAAGTGTAGAATCAGGGGTGCCTCAATAAAGTATTCATCAGAAAAAAAACGCCACATTAAAAATGAAATGTTGTCAGTTGAAAAAGAAATGATCAAATTATTGCCGAAAGTGCAGGATGGAGATTTATTTTCAAAAGAAAAATATAATATTCTGAAAAGTAAATTTGAGAAATTAATTGAAGGTAAAACAGCTGGAGCCATTATTCGAAGTAAAGTATCATGGTATGAAGATGGTGAAAAACCAACAAAGTATTTTTTGAATTTGGAGAAAAGGAATTTCAATAAAAAGGCTATTCACAAGCTTTGTACCAATGATGTAAGAGAAATTGAAAATACAAACCTGTTATTAGAGGAAATGCAAAATTATTATCAAAATATTTATAGCTCCAAAGTGTGTGATGAAAAAAATATTGATTTTAGTTCTTCTTATATTAAAAAGATAGATGAATGTACAAGAGATTTACTAGAAAAAGATATCACAGAAGAAGAGATAATAAAAATAATAAAATCATTTAGTAAAAATAAAACCCCAGGGACTGATGGTCTCCCAATAGAATTTTATTTAAAATTCTGGGAGAAAATAAAAAGAATGTTTATGGAGATGGTCCAATACATATTCAAAACAGGAAATATGGGTATTACACAGAAACAAGGTATAATCACTGTAATCCCTAAAGCAGGTAAAGATACTAAGCAAATAAAAAATTGGAGACCAATATCACTACTCAATACTGATTATAAAATTTTGGCAAAATGCATTTCTCATCGATTAAAGAGTACATTAAACAATATAATTCATCATGATCAATCAGGTTTTATTAAAGGAAGATACATAGGAGAAAATATTAATAAAATAACATCTATCATGCATCTGGCACAAACTAAACAAATAGAAACTTATCTTATGTCTGTGGACCTAGAAAAAGCTTTTGATTTTTTAGAACATAATTTTATAAAAAAAACTTTGGAGATTTTTAATTTTGGGCCAAATATCATAAACTGGGTGAATACTCTGTATACAGATGTGTCTTCATGTGTTATTAATAATGGGTGGTTTTCAAGATTCTTTAAAGTTACTAGGGGGGTTAGACAGGGATGCCCACTTTCACCATATTTATTTCTAATGGCAATTGAAATTTTAGCAGAAAATATACGACAAAATAAAAATATTAAAGGTTTTATACATATGGGAAAAGAATATAAGATTACACAATACGCTGATGATATGTCACTATTTATAACTGGAGGTGTTAAGTCAATTAAAGCAGTGCTAAAAGAATTTGAAGAATTTCATAGGATATCAGGTTTAAAAATAAATAAAGATAAAACGTCAGTTAAACCATTAGGAAACTGTTGTAGGCTTAAAAATAATGAAAAAATAATAACAGACCTAGGCATATTGTTTACGAGAGAACCAGTTTCAGTTTTAGGAATAACAATAAGTGAAGATTGGAAAGAAATGATAGATATTAATTATAATAAACAATTAAAAAAGACTGAAAATATATTAAACCTGTGGTCAAGTCGAAAATTGTCTCCCCTTGGTAAAATAACAATTATAAAGTCACAACTGATACCACAGCTAGTCTACATAATGTCTGTCCTTCCAAGTCCCTCAGAGCAATTTTATGCAAATCTTAAATCTAAATTCTTTAAATTCATTTGGAATGGAGGGGCTGATAAAATTAATAGGAATATAATGTATAACTGGAAAGATAGAGGTGGACTGGCTATGGTTCACCTTGAGAGTAAAAATATTTCACTGAAAACAAATTGGATAAAAAGGTTGTTTGTAGGAAATGAACTGAAACCTTGGACAGAATTAGTTTTAAATGATATGAAGGAAAAAATTGTATATATATTAGAAGGGAATATTAATGCCCAAGATATTCAGAAACTTATGTCAAAATGTAGTCCTTTTTGGTGTGAGGTTTTTTCCAGTTGGGCATTATACCATTTCGAACCAGAAGATAAAATAAGCAGTCTGTTAGATCAAGCAATATGGTTCAATTCTTATATTAAAATTGACCACAAAATGGTTTACATAAGAACAATGGCAGAGAAAGGAATAAAATTTATAAGAGATATTGTAATTAATGATAAAGGTGAAACTAGATTTTGTAATTTTGATGAATGTTGCAAAATATTTGATTGTAAACCAAATATTTTAGAGTATTATGGGTTAGTGAGCGCAATACCACTAGCCTGGAAAGAACATATTCAAAAGATTGAAAATATAAACAATTCAGATAAAGTAGCATTTCTTCAAATATTAAATAAACAAACTTTTTTCAAAGCAAATTTATGAAAAGGTTCTGAAAACTATTTCTGCAGAACCTTGTAATATATGCAATAAATGGAAAGCAGAACTAGGTGTGACAGAGGAATATATAATGCAGTCCTTTAAAGAGATATATACAATTACAATCGATAGCAAGCTCAGATACTTTCAGTTTAGAGTTTTACACAGAAAACTGACTCTAAATCCTTTCCTGGTTAAAATTAAAAAACAGACAGATGCTTTATGTTCCTTTTGTAAGACAGAGTCTGAAACAATTTGTCATTTGTTCTGGCTTTGCAAAAAGAGTCGAAGTTTATGGAAGAGTCTGAGTGAGATTTTAGACGGTGAACAAGAATTTTGTGAAGGGAAAAAACTGGATTTTAAAGGTATTATATTTAATCAATACGAATCACACAGTGTGAATATGGTGGTTTTGTCAGTTAACAGATTTATATATGTATGCAGATGCCAGCATCAGGAACCAAATATATTAAGCTGTTTAAACTATATTAAATCTATTGAAGATATAGAAAAAAGGATAGCCAAGAAAAGTGGAAAGACTCAGATACATAAAGAGAAGTGGGGTAACATAATACAAAGAGTGGATACTTACATTTAAAATAGATTAAATTAGCACTAGATCTGTATATAAATATATATATATATATATATATATATAATTCATTTTCTCTTACAGATACGTACCATTTTGTGTTACGGTTTTGCGTAGTTGTGTGACTTTGTGTGTCCTTGATGTCTTGTATGTAATGTATCATGTTGTTTTTTATGTTCATGTTAATAAATTGTTTTGTCAATAAAAAAAAAAAAAAATTGTAGAAGAACAGTTTTGCAGTCCTCAGTTTAAAAAAGACATATTATGGCCATAAGACCAACTTAAGCTTTTCTGATATGATTGAAAGAACCATGTCCTAGGATAATTCTTTTGAAAAATTGAACGATTCAACTTGACAGTTTCATCATAAACATTTTAAGCTGAAAGAGGCTAAAATTATGAGGTTTTTGCCCATAAGAAACAGGTCAATTAAGGTGGCACCACAAAAAACTTTAAATATGAGTCATGTGACTCACATTTGCACAATACTTGGTAATGCTAGCTTCTGTCATTTCTGACTCGGAGATTATTATGTCAGTATGATTAATTGGCCAAATACTATTCAACTTCATGTAACACCACTAAAATTCATCAAATGCAAACCACTTGAACAAACTTGAGAGGGCTTGCCTCTAGGATCATTTCAGTCAAATATTGAACAATTTGGCTGGAACGTTTACAAGAAGAAGACTTTTAAAGGTTTTTCCAGCTTTTCCCTATAAAATCTAAGTAAATGCAAAAAATAAGCTGAATCCCACAAAATTTGATATGTGACAGATTATTGCATAAAATCTGGGGATGGTTGCTCCTGCTATTCCTGAGAAATGGGTTAATGTACAGATGACCAATGACCCCCATACAAAACAAGGTACCCATGGGTCACGGCACTCAGCTGAAGTTTGAAATTTTTGCAAATGCATAATATTCTATTGTAATGTTTTTCATTTATATAAGAATATGAGAAGCTAAGAGGAAAGGGGCCCTCCTACTTGGTTATAGTAAAGTTCTAAATATATGATTGCAAACTAATACTCTGACAAGACTGTCATGAAGAAAAACAGTAAAAGTTTTGAGATACTGTGATGCATATGAAAATTTACAGACGGACAGGCAAGTAGACAGAATGGACTAATACCTTTATTTCACTTTCATGGAAATATTGCATTTATATATAAGCCTATTTTTTTTAACATATCCACTTTTTCCATTAAAAGTTTTTATTCGAATCATTTTTATTTACAAGTTTTATAAATTTCTAATAAAACTAGATGTGTCGGAACGACACGAATGCCCCTGCCTGGGGCAAATTAGAAACATTTGTTAGATTTTGAAAATTTTTTTTTAAGTTCAGGAGGTGTCGTAGAGTCAAAAGTAGGTCAACAAGGGCAAAATGCAAACTCGATCTGTAAAAGGTCATTATCAAGCAACACACCAAAAATCAGGCCAGTATCTGCAGGCATTGTGAAAAAAAAATCCATACATGTGCATTTACCATAAAAATTTGCCTTTCATGAAATTTTCTATGTTTAGGAGCCGTTAAACAATCAAAAGTAGGTCAACCTGGACGAAACCCGAACTCGATCTGCATCTGTCATTGTCTGCCCACACATAAAAAATCAGGGTGGTATCTGCAGGCATTCAGGAAAAAAAGTCTGTACATATGCATTTGTTATGAAAAATTCTATTTTTCATGAAACTTCCTATGTTCAGGAGCAGTCAAATGGTCAAAAGTAGGTCAACTGGGACAAAACATGAACTTGATCTGTAACTGGTCATTACCTGCCTACACACCAAAAATCAGGCCCGTATCTGCAGGCACTGCTAAAAAAGTCCTTACATGTGCACTTTTTTATGAAATTTTCTATGTTAGAGCATCGTCAAACGAGGAAAAGTTGGTCAACTGGGACAAAACGTGAACTTGATCTGTAACTGGTTATTATCTGCCCACACACCAAAAATCAGGCCAATATCTGCAGGTATTGTGAAAAAAAGTCTATACATGTGTATTGTCATGAAAATTTATATTTTTCATGAAATTTTCTATGTTCAGGAGCCGTAAAACGGTCAAAAGTACGTCAATTGGGACAAAACCTTAAATTGATCTGTAACTGGTCAATATCTGCCCACACACCAAAAATCAGGCCAATATCTGCAGGCATTGCGAAAAAAAGTCATGTGTATTTGTCATGAAAGTTCATATTTTTCATGAAATTTTCTATATTCAGGAGCCGTAAAACGGTCAAAAGTTGGTCAACTGGGACAAAACGTGAACTCGATCTGTAACTGGTCATTATCTGCCCACACACAAAAAATCAGGCCAATATCTGCAGGTATTGTGAAAAAAAGTCTGCACATGTGTATTTTTCATGAAAATTTATATTTTTCATGAAATTTTCTAAGTTAAGGAGGCTTAAAACGTTAAAAAGTAGGTCAACCTGGACAAAACGCGGACTCCATCTGTAACTGGTCATTTTCTGCCCACACACCAAAAATCAGGCCAAGATCTGCAGGCATTGAGAAAAAAAAAACGTACAACTGTTTGATTTCGGAATGACGGAATGACGGACATGGGTGAAACTATATGCCCCGGCCACTTTGTGGCGGGGGCATAAAAACTGAAAATACAAGTTAAATATTAGAATTGTTGCAAAAGTTGCAATCATTATATATCAAGAGTAAAAAAATGGAAATATAAGTTAAAATATTAGAATTGTTGCAATCATTATATATCCAGGGTGTAGCTCATATTGGGTCATATAATGCATACACATATATTTTATTATTTTAAAATCACAAATGTTTAAACAGAATTTAAAAGAAAATAATGCCACAACATGGCATCTACAGGATTATTCCTTGAATCACTATCAAAAAGTTTTGCACATTGGAGTTTTCAGTACATGCTTAATTTTATTCACTAAAATAAAATAAAAGATTCAGTAAATTTGATAAAATAAAACATCTTTTCAAATAAAGTATACACACTGTTGGTTGAATGAGGGACAAACAATATCATTGTGCTAATTACTATCTCAGCTTTAATTTATTACTGGAGTTAATAGTCAATTTCACACGTGGTGAAGTTTTTACTCTTCTGAAGTAAGGAATTACTTATCTGATGAACATCCACACTTTCATAGCAATACACCACTTTGTGGACACAATTAAATGTGCACTTTAATCATTGTAACCCTGGTGGTACAATACAAAATTTAAAATGTAGCATAGCCTAAAATAAGAAGCTGAGCCAAGGCAAGCTGCCTGGGGTGGGTTACATAATGCAAGTAATGGCTGTACTACTAGGTGGGCTAGATGTTAACAACACTTGACATGGTGTATGAAAACTTGAATAAAAACTACCCTTTTCAATCAATTCCTTTGAAATTTCAGGTCTTAAAAGATTAAATCCTTATATATATATGCTGTGAAAATTAAATCAACAGTGCTTACAGGGGAAAATGTGCCATTGCCAAAGTTGGACAAAATTTAAGATATTGATTTCTTATTTATGCTAATAACTTGAAAAATTTGCGAAATTCAGATCTAATTTTGGGTAAACAATTGAATCCTGATTAAATAAAGTTAAATACCTGAAAAAAGTCTCTAGCTTCAGCAATTCTCATGTTAGGTGAGTAAATATATTTCCTGATTTTTTAACAAGGGACCCATGGGTCACAGCGCTCAGCTGTTATATATGATAAAAAATATAAATTTGGGAAAGAGGCACATGTTTGTTTTGTGTGGTAATAAATATAAGCTTTATTATGAGTTGTTGGTGTTTAGCTTATGTATGATTTGGACAGTATCTTTGGAGACAGGGAAGAGGACTGATTTCATTTATTTTATTAACAAATGGAGTGCTATTGTCACACAGATTTTGACTTGGCCATATAACTTATAAGCAGCACATATTATAAAAGAGTTTAACTATTTCTTAAAATTTAATAACAAATATTGTGCCAATATAATTTTTATTAAATAAAAATTATAATAAAATCATATGATTTTTTAAAATAAAATATAACTGAAATGATTATTGAAATAATATTATAGAATATATTCATGAATGCATTCATGAATACATTTTGAAAGTATCTGCCATGGTATTCAAATACTTTCATTTTTACCTGAATTCCCATTCTTATGCAATAAAATTTTTTAATGCAGTACATATTCATATTCGTATTCAAATACATTTGCAAAGCATTCGCACCATGTCTAGTATTTATTCAGTTTTAGCCAAACAAAGTTGTTGAGAATCCAGAATATACAAAATTCACAAATTTAAATAATGGTCATAAGTACCTGGTTTTATGGCTTTTATTTATATTAAAAAAAAATAAATGTAATATATTCACTTTGGACTACTTTCACATCAATCTACACACTAGACACAGTAGGAATCTAGATTAATATTATCAACTGCATCTTTGTCTATCATTAATTTCCTTCATATGATCCCTAATGATTAGTAATAAATAATATGATTTATTTTTTTATCATTAAAATTGAACTGAAAAATACCATAGGTGACTGCATGGTGTTATTTGGAATAACATTGACATTGACATTCTATCCATCCATACAAGATTCTTACATCATCAGTAACTACAAGTTAATTTTCTGTTAATCATCAGTTAACAAATTCCTTTTCTATTAATTTTTCTCTAATTTGTTATAAAAAACCAATAAAAAATTATTAATTTATTGTTTATTGTTATGTTGTTTTTCAAAACAACTACTAGATGAGTTGGGTTGGACACCTGGATCAACTGTGGCTGGGCATCAGCTGCCTGGCTGCCCCAGTGTATGCTTCGCTCAAGCATGCATAATCTGATGAAAGGTCTACAAGGTCAACATACAGGTGACTGAAGAGGGGCTGGATTAAGCCTGGGTCTGACATGGTCTCATATAAACATTAATAAAAGCTACAATATTTGGCCAATTTCTTTCAGCTTTCTAAAGTATAAAGATGAAATCCTTATGTGTGCATGATAAGAAAATTATATCAACAGTGCTCTCAGGATACAAACGTGCCATGGTCAAAGTTGGGCAAAATTTAAGGTACTAATTTTATATTTATACTAATAACTTATAAAATTTGAAAAATTTAGAACTAACTTTTGGTATTCAATTGAATCTTGATTAAATAATGTTACATCCCTGACAAATAATCTCTAGCTTCAGCAATCCTCTTGTTAGAGAGTAAATATATTTCTAAATTTTTTAAAAAGTGCATTATGTTTGGGCCCATACCTTAAAACAATTACACAATACTGACATCATTTCTGGCATGTGCATAGCGAATGTATAGAAAAATATGTATATTATATTTGATCAAAGTCAGATCAGTGGTTTTGATATTAGGTAGTCTTACAGTGTAACAATGGGTTTTTAATGGAAAAATGAAGTTTTTCTTTAATATTTCAAAGGAATTAAGTCCTAGTGATAAAATTCTTGGTATGGTAGGGGATTTTTGAGACATCTAACTGTATGCTAAATATTAGGAACTTAGAGCTGAAGTTGGGGAGCTGAGCTCTAGAAAACTGCATAACACTAGCTTGATGTAAACAATATGTTACATGGTGCTTGAAAACTTGAATAAAATCTACAGTCAACTGGTTTCAAATTTTTGGCATTAACAGACAAAATGCTTACAAAAACATGCTGTGAAAATTAAATCCACAGTACTTACAGGAAAAAAACGTGCCGTGGCCAAAGTTGGGCAAAATTTAAGGTACCAATTTTATATTTTTGCCAATATTTAAAACAATTTAACAGATTTTGATCTAATTTTTGGTATAATATTAAATTTTGATTAACTAAAGTTGTATTACTGAAAAAAAGTCCCTAAACTTTTGGTCTTAAGTAATCAAATATCTTTCCTGATTTTTTTACAAAGTCCATTATGTTTGGGCCTATAACTTTTTTAAATTAAATAATACTGACTTAATTTCTGCCATGTACATAGGAACTATATAGAGGAATATTTATGGTAAATATGAAGAAAACCAGATGAGTGGTTTTGATATTAGGCAGTCCTGAAGTTTGAAAATAGATTTCTAATAAAAAATTGAGGTTTTTCCTTAATATCTCAAAGGAACAAAGTCCTACTGACCCAATTTTCGGCATGGTAGGAGATTTTGGGGACATCTAACTGTATGCCGAATTTCAGATTCGTAGGTCAAATAGTGTCGAAACGTGCCAGTCTTACAGACGGACATCGGGACGGACGGACGGACGGACGGACAGACAGACAGACAGACCGACAGACGACGGACAATGGACCATGACTATAGCTCAGTTGACTTATAGTCAGCTGAGCTAAAATCTCAGTCTGGAGCCAGACAGGATCCTACCATGTTTCACTGGTGACAGTGGTTTCACATCCTGAACATCACACAGTTAAAGTATAAACCAAAGTCACTTTGTAATTCCAAATTAACCATGTGTTCCTCTGACAGTTTCAGAACCTCCATTTTTGTGGGATCTGTACAAAAATATTCTGATTTGGTTTGATAGGTAGTGCTACTGATATTGCCAAGTAAATATTTACTAATGCAATGAGGAGTCAGAGAATTCAGGCAGCCATTAGATATTTTGACACTAGGACTTTGAAGACAACATTCATTGTTCCAGAATGGGTGCAACAGGTTGGAGAAACATTGTATTTCCCAGTAAGAGAAAAGTCAGGGAAACTTGTGATAACTGCAAAGTCAAAGAAATTTTGTGATGGCTGTAGAGAGTTGAGTATCAGGCAGAATAAGTTCATATCCCTGACCTCCTGAGCAAGCATCAATCATTCAATATAACACTGAATAAAAGTACATGTTGTCCTTTTCATTTCAAGTTCTGGTTGGTGTTGATTTACCCTTATATTTCATTTTTGGTATTCTACTAAAATAAGGTTGGTGATGCAGAGAGTGGATAGACAATTAGACATGTACACAGCATTTATGTCGGACGATCTGTGTTTTTAAGAAGCAATATACTATATATATAGTACGAGTAAACATTTTTGTACAAGGACATGAGCCTGCACACGTAAGTACAACTGTAGTGTATAGTTCATGGCCATGGAATCATTGACACATACAAAGCCCATATTTTCATTACATAAAACATGCTGATGGTGGAATATTGAAAAAAAATATGTGGGTAAATACTGGTTGTTGTCCAAAACTTGGGACCATGTTGTACACTGCTTTGCATGCTAGAACACCAATTGAAGATTTAAGGTGGAAGGAGTCGACCAGGAGATGGCCGTGGTAGGGATTTACACAACTGCTTATCTCTCCAATATATTGACATCTTCATTGTATGCTGTATGGTAAAATGCTTACTAATGATCAAGTGATTTATGTTTATTTAACACAGTCTGTATTGTGCATTCACAGACTAACAGTTTTCCCCGACCTTTATTTTTTACAGGGAAACATTTGTGTATTTCTGGGGTTTGGACATTGTTTTACTCTCCTGCATCTTGTCTCATACAGATCCTGACATATAAAACATATTTGGATGATTGGATGTCATACAGTCTACTTCAATTGTCCTTAATGTGTATTTTCAACAACAAAACACCTGGATTTCCATATTTCATATCATGCATGTAATTGTTAATTCAATACACTGCATGATGTTCATTTTACATACTTTGAATTGTTATTCTCACACAACTGATTTGTCTTAAATTTGTTTACACACCTGGAATTGCACATCTCATAAACCCTAAGCTTTGTTATAGAATTTTAATGCTTGATGCAGGTCTTTTTTTATTTATGTTTGATGTACTGCCTGAGGCATCACCTACCTGAATGTTGTATGTTTTTGGATCTGGTTGCAAGAGCCTTGGCAAGTGCCCCAGCGATACCACCACTATCTTCCACTGATGGTGGTCTCTCACTCGTTGTGGTGTTGTCAACCTTAACAAAGTAAACTAGCAGTCAAAATCAATCGGAGGCCATCAGTGAATTGATCAAATTAAATCAGCCCACCTGGATCAAAAAGAAGCTACAAACATGGAAGGCATCAAATTATAAACAGGAACCATGTGATGTGACAGGATTATGTGACTCCTAAAGATAGCCACCTGTCACATATTTAAGTTAAAGCATGTCATCAGGGGTACTAATAAATTGTGTTATCCCAAAACCTCTGCAAGGGCCCCTTTACTTTTTGTTACCGTGACTGATTTTCAGGTTTCCAAGTTGTTTGCTAAGAACCTCCCTGGATACTGAGTTTGAAATTTCCAGGTCAGTTGGTTACAATTTGTGCCCCGTTCATGAATGGCTTGATGGCCAACAAAAGACAACTTTCATAGATCTAGAGGAACCATTTGTATACTGTGAAAAAGAAATCTGTACCTGTAACAATTACATAATTGTATCCACCAAAACAGTTTTCAAATACTATGTTTTCAGCTGTGTTTGCCAGCTACTGCCTCATTCCTTTCTGGGAACTCCTCTGAGGCCCCTGGGCTAATCTTTCCGGACTAACATAATTATCAGGTCAAAATTGAACTGGTACCTAACAAAGAATGTTGGCTTTGCCTTCACTCCTTTTTGAGTAGTGTGCATCTGTGCATCTTTTTTTTGTGTTAATTGCCCATATCTCAGGAGTGGTTCAATTTATTGAAATTGTTCCATGACCATCGATCTTGGATAGCGACATCACAAACTCAAGACCGGTGGTACCATCTGCAAATTTTTTTTGTGGCCTCCATCCTTGCATTTGCTTAAGCCTAATTAAGCCACAGACAACCTAGGATTCTGACTGTTGTACGATTACAGCAGGGCCAAAACAGATGGAACAGTAGTATGTTTGGAAGAGGGTTTTTTTTCTGATAATTTGTTGGTGTGGGGGTCGGGGGGGGGGGGGGGACGGGGATCAATGATGGGAGTTACAGCATCTCTGTATTATTATAGTGTATATACATAGGATTTTCACTTAATTCAACAATGCTTACAGGATAAAAAAAGTTCATTCACAATTACTTTATATTTAAACAAGGGACCAAGAGGTCACGTGGCTCAGCTGAATTTTTGAAAATATTAGTAACTGTAAAATATTTTTATTTCTTTTGGTTTTTCATGTATATTAGCATTTGAAAAGCTAAGAGAAAATGGCCCTGCTAAAATGAAACTCTGTAAATTATAGAATAATGGATATAAGCTAAAGCATATGCACTGTGTAATAAATTAAACCTGTGGCCTAAAACCATTTAATGATGCACCAAGGAGAAAACAAGGGACCTATGGGTCACGGCGCTCAGCTGTTATATATGATAAAAAAATATGATTTAGAAATGAGGCACATGCTGGTTTTATGTGGTAATAAAAATAAGCTGTATTATGAGTTGTTTAGCTTATGTATGATTTTGATAGTACCTTTGGAGACAGGAAAGAGGATTAATTTCATTTATTTTATTAACAAATGGAGTGCGATTGTCACACAGATTTTGACTTGGCCATATAACTTATAAGCAGAACATATAATATAAGAGTTTAACTATTTATTAAAAAAATTACAAATATTGTCCCAAATATAATTTTTATTTAAAATAATAAGAGAATAGTATGATTTTTTCAAATAAAATATAACTGAAATGATTATTAAAATAATATTAAAGAATATATTCATGAATGCATTCATTGATACATTTTGAAAGTATTTGCACTGGTATTCATATACTTTCATTTTTACCTGAATTCCCATTCTTATGAAAGAAATTTTATAATGGAGTACATATTCATATTCGTGTTTAAATATAATTGCAAAGTATTCGCACCATGTCTGGTATTTATTCAGTTTTCACCAAACAATGATGTTGAGAATCCAGAATATACAAAATTCACACATTTAAATAATGATCATAAGTACCTGGTTTTATGGCTTTTATTTATATTACCAAAAAAATGTAATATATTCATTTTGGACTAATTTCACATCAATGTACTAACTATAGACACAGTAGGAATCTAGATAATAATATTATCAACTGCATCTTTGTCTATCATTAATTTCCTTCATATGATCCCTAATGATTACTAATGAATAATATGATTTACTTTTTTATCATTAAAATTGAACTGAAAAATACCATAGGTGACTGCATGGTGTTATTTGGAATACGTGACATTCTATCCATCGATACAAGATTCTTATATCATCGGTAACTGCAAGTTAATTTCCTGTTATTATCAACCAACAAATTCCTTTTCTATTTTTCTTTAATTTGTTATTAAAAACCAATAAAAATTTATTAATTTATTGTTTATTGTTATGTTGTTTTTCAAAACAACTACTAGATGAGTTGGGTTGGACACCTGGATCAACTGTGGCTGGCCATTATATAATAAGCTGCCTGGAGCCCCAGTTTATGCCTCACCTCAAGCATGCATAATTTGCTGAAAGTTCAACAAGGTCAACAGAGAGCCAAGGTCTGACATGGTCTCATAAAAACATTAATAAAAGCTACAATTTTTGGCCAATTTCTTTCAGCTTTTTAAACTAAAAAGCTGAAATTTTATGTGTGCATGATATGAAAATTATATCAACAGTGCTCACAGGAAACAAACATGCCATGGTCAAAGTTGGGCAAAATTTAAGGTACTAATTTTATATTTATACTAATATTTACTTATAAAATTTGAAAAATTCAGAACTAATTTTGGGTATTCAATTGAATCTTGATTAAATAATGTTACATCCCTGACAAAAAATCTCTATCTTCAGCAATCCTCTTGTTAAGGGAGTAAATATATTTCTTGATTTTTTACAAAGTGCATTATGTTTGGGCCCATAACTTACATAACAATTACGCAATACTGACATCATTTCTGGCATGTGCATAGAGAATGTATAGAAAAATATGTATATTATATATGATTAAAGTCAGATCAGTGGTTTTGATATTAGGCAGTCTTGAAGTGTAACAATGGGTTTTTAATGGAAAAATTAAAGTTTTTCATTAATATCTCGAAGGTATTAAGTCCTAGTGACCAAATTCTTGGCATGGTAGGGGATTTTTGAGACATCTAATTGCATGCCAAATTTTAGGAACTGAGAGCTGAAGCTGGGGAGCTGAGCACTTGCAAACTGCATGACACTAGCTTGATGTAAACAATATGTTACATGGTGCTTGAAAACTTGAATAAAATCTACAGTTTTTGATCAACTGGTTTCAAATTTTTGGTGTTTACAGGCAAAATGCTAAAAAAAAAACATGCTGTGAAAATTAAATCCACAGTACTTACAGGAAAAAAACGTGCCATGGTCAAGGTTGGGCAAAATTTAAGGTACCAATTTTTTATTTTTGTTAATATTTTAAAAAATTTAAAAGATTTTGATCTAATTTTGGGTATACAATTTATTTTGATTAATTAAAGTTATATTACTGGAAAAAAGTTTATAGCTTTAACATATTTTGTGTTAAGTGATCAAATATCTTTCCTGATTTTTTACAAAATGCATTATGTTTTGGCCCATAACTTTTTAAATATACATAATTATTTTCCCAATTTTGACCATATCTGCCTTTAGTTTCACCTTTATCTGTCATATGTCCTTATCAGCTATTTTACTGAAACGTGTTATAATCTGTTATCAGTTACTATTTGTTATTTGCTTATTTTAAAATAATTTGTATAATGTATAATGTTCAAAACAAAAAAGGGATTTAAATCCAGACTGCATTAGCAGAAGAATATTTCAGACTTGATATATGAATTAAACAAGGCCTAAAGGCCTTATGCGAACCTGTGCAAAAGGAAATACACCAGGTATAATGCTTCAATGCTTGACCCTTACTTTTCAACAACATGTGTAACATGTATATGAACAATGTAAGTACTAAACACTTAGAACAAGAAACAATTAAACAAACATCACTGCTACAATTCTGGCATAGGTGCATACAACACAAAAATTCGAATATGGGTAGTCAACAAGCGACTACGTGTATCCTCCAAAATCAGAGTGGGAAAGGTGAAGTGAGGCATGGATTGAGTGGCAAGGGGAAATAGAGTGAGGTGTGTTGCATAATGGCCTGGATGTCTGCAGCCAAAGTGTGTATGTAGGTTGCACCAACGACCACAAAATCCAGAAAGCTGTCCAAGATGTATGAACATGCAAAATTTTAGGCAGATAAGTCAAACCGCTACTGAGATATGAGTGATTTTAGCCCACCGCAGACAAACAGATGGACACTGTGCAAAAATGGTGGCAGGTGGCACCACCAATTTTGTGTATGATTAAGAGATATGTAAGATCTGTACACATGCAAAATTTCAGGGGGATATGTTAAACCAGTCCTGATATATAAGCCTGAATGTCTGCAGCATATACATAAATATAGGTGGTGCCATCTGCAAAACAAGGGACCCATGGGTCACGGCGCTCAGCTGTTATATATGATTATAAAATACGATTTGGAAGAGGAGGTAGGCAAAGGCTGGTTTTGTTGTGTAATATAAGCTCTATTATGAGTTGATGGTGTTTATGAGTTGATGGTGTTTGACTCAAGTTATGTAAGATTTTGATAATATCCTTGGAGACAGGGAAGAGGACTGATGTCATTAATATTATTTACAGTTGGAAATGGTGTGCTTTTATCACACAGGTTTTGACTTGGCCATAAAACTTTACCTATATTGTAGCAGAATTATTTGAAAAGTTAAACTATTTATTAAAAATTAATAACAAATATTGTGTCCAATATAAATTAAATTAAAAATAATAACAGTATCATCTATTTTTTCATCAAAGATTTTTTAATAATATTATCGAAATAAATGATTATTAAAATAATATCATAGAATATATTCATGAATGCATTTGTATTCAAATACTTTCATTTTTACCTGTATTCCTATCCTTATACATGAAATTATGGAGTACATATTCATATTTGCATTCAAATACATTTGCAAAGTACTGCACCATGTCTGGTATTTATTCAGTTTCAGCCAAACAAAGTTCTTGAGAATCCAGAATAAATAAAAAATCACAAATTTAAATAATGATCATAAGTACCTGGTTTTATGAATATTATTGATATTCAAAAAATAAAACTATAATATTCACTTTGGACTACCTTCACATCAATCTACAAACTAGACATAGCAAGAGTCATATGACAATTATTAACATTATAGAAATCATCATAGGGACTTGTCTAACACCTGTTTTTTTATCATATTCAAATTTTTGCTATTTAAAAAGAAAATGTATCAGAAAAAAATTGAAGTATCTCAGCTATGAAACTATTATATGTTTAAAAAATAACCCAAGGATAAAAACACCTTATAAATTATTCAAGGAGAAAACTAGAGATGGGCAAGTTTAATTTCATTAACTGAAATATAGGAGCCAGTAATATAATTTTTGAATATTTACATAGTCTTTTGACAGCTGTTACAGCCACGTGTCTGAATGTTATAAGTGAAACATCCTGACATCTTTAATCAGTATTTGTCTGAGTAAAATTTAAAAATTTTGACATATATTAACTTTTTATAATTTTGAAATAAATATAAATTAACAAGCTGAAACACTTAAACAAGGCCTACAGGCCTAATGCGATGCTGTGCATATGGATATACACCAGGTATAACGCTTCTATGCTGAACCACTACTTTTCATATATATGAACAATGCAAGTACTAAACATTTTGAACAAGAAACAATACACAAACATCACTGCTGAAATTCTGGCAAGGGTGCACACAACACAAAAATTATTGTAGGTGGCACCACCAGTCTTGTATACGACAAAGCTATTTGACATGTACAAATATGCCCAATTTCAGGCTGATATATCAAATTCTTCCGTAGAACTAAGCAGGCAAATACACTTTGCAAAAGTCATTGTAGATGGCGACACCTGTCTTGTGAATGAGAAAGCCATTAAAGACACATAGACAGGTCAGAATATCAGGCCAACACATCAAACTTACCTTGAGTCTGATGCACGGGGCTGACCAGGCTTAGGTGGAAAGGCTGTTGCCCCGAGTGTACTGTGACAAATTACTGGCTCAGGATACTGGACTGAGTGAACTCTTGACCTGTACCTGGCTGCACTGAGTGAACTCTTGACCTGTTGCATAATCTGACACAGTTGGCAGTCTGCCAAAGCTATAAATAAATCCAGGCTGACCTTTTGCCTATTGCCAAATCTGAAATAGTAGCCACACAATTGCATAAGCTCACAGATTGGCTCCATATGCAGCCCTGAGGGGCATGACACCCATGAGGTGATCACATGATACTCATGAGGTGATCACATGCTACCCATGAGATGATCACATGCTGCCCATGAGGTGATCACATGCCTTGTGCTTGGCTGCACTGATTGAACTGTTGACCTATATTTGGCTGCACTGAATGAACTCTTGATCTGTTGCCAAATCTGAAACAGTTGGCAGTTTCTCAACCTATTCAAGAAACATACACAATCTTGGCCTGTTATGTAACTCTGCTTAAATTTATCCAACACAAACCGTTTGACCAAACTTGAGAGGGCTCGCCTCTGGGATCATTTCTGTAAAATATTGAACAATTTGGCTGGACTTATTCAAGAAGAAGACTTCTAAAAGTTTTTTTCAGCTTTTTCCTTGTAAAATCTAAGTAAATGCAGATAGCAAAAAATAAGCTGAATCCATCAACATTTGATATGTGACAGATAATTGCATAACATTTGGGGATGGTAGCTCCTGCTATTCCTGAGAAATTAGGAGTTATTGTAAAGATGATATGTGATATCATAAATCTACATTTTTAAAAGCTTTTAAAAAACATTCTTGTCAATATTTTCCATAGATAACCTGAAATCTAAATGTCTAGAGGCATGATGTAATGGATGCTGATAAATTGGTGCTAGGCTAGATGTATCTGCTTCACACAGCTAACATATTTGGTAAAATGACTCAATTAAATCTTTATAATTCAGCCAAAATTCATTTTTTGGAACAATAAAAGACAATTATTATAAGAATGATTCAGGGAATTATTCTTGCAAAATATTAAACAAACTGGCCTCAGTATCATCATCAGTGGAAAAACGTTTTGTAGGTTTATAACTCATATGGGAAAATACAGCAAAATGGCAAAGTTTAGCGTCCCATAACTCAGCCAAAAATCATTGAATCAAAACCATTTGAATAAACTTGAATTATCAACATCTAAGGATAGTTAATGTGTGAGATTTAAGAATTTGGCCTAGTGGTTTTAGAAGAAGATTTTTGTAGCCACTTAGCTAACATGGGCTGTTATGGCATATGACTAAATTCAGCTTCCCATAACTCAGCCAAAAGTCACTGAACTGAGACCATTTGAACAAACTTGAATTATCAACATCTAAGGATAATTAATGTGTGAGATTTAAGAATTTGGCCCAGTGGTTTTTGAGAAGAAGATTTTTGTAGCCACTTAGCTAAAATGGGCTGTTATGGCATATGACTAAATTCAGCTTCCTATAACTTAGCCAAAAGTCACTGAACTGAGACCATTTGAACAAACTTCAGAAAGCACTACCCTAGGATCATTTCTGTGCAATATTAAACAATTTGGCCATTTCGTTTCAGAGAAGAAGTTATTTGTAGCTGTCAGTATGATACAGGCATTGATGACCCCTGTACAAAAAAGGCCGATGCAGGTGGCGCCACCAATACCTCAATTTCAGAAATGACTCATGTGACTGACATTGGCATAAAATTTGGTGATGATAGCTCAAGCCATTTCTGAGATTGTAATTTTAGTATGCTTTTTTGGACAGATAACTAAGTTCAACTTCCTGTAACTTGGCCAAAAATCACCGAACTTAAACCATTTGAACAAACTTGAGAGAGATTGTTCCAGGAATCATTTCTTTAAGATATTGGACAATTTGGCTGAACAGATTCGGAGAAGAAGATTTTTTAAGTTTTTTTAGCTTTTTCCCTATAAAATCTAAGAAAATGCAGTTAGCCAAAAAATAAGCAAAATCTGATAGAGTTTTATAGATGACTAATTTTATGCATAAAATTTTGTGATGCTAATTCTTGCCGTTTTCAAGATAGTATGGGTTAACGTACAGACGACGGACGACGCCACACCATCGCATAAGCTCACAGGTTCGCTAAAAAGACCTTGGAATTAAGATTGATATTATCAACTGCATCTATGTCAATCATTAATTTCCTTCATAAAACCCCTTATAGTAAAGTACAATTTTATTTTTTTTTTTATTATTAAAATTGAAAAGAAAAATACCTGAGGTGACTCAATGGTGTTACTTGGAATACATTTTCATCCATCCATACAAAATCCATAAAGCATCAGTAACTGCAAGGTAATTCCCTGTTACTCATCAACTGTCAAATTCCTTTTCTACTGATTATTTTTAAAGTTGTTATTATAGACCTATAAAAAATTATTTATTCATTGTTTATGGTTATGCTGTTGATCTAAACAACTAATAGATGAGCTGGGTTGGACACCTGGATCAGCTGTGGCCAGCAATAAGCTGCCCAGCTACAAGTATTATATGCTCCGCGTCAAGCGTGCATCATTGGCCAGAAAGGTCAACTTGAGGACATACAGGTGCTAATATTTTTAAAAATTTAAAAGATTTTCATCTATTTTGAGGTATACAATTTAATTTTGATTAATTAAAGTTATATTACTGGAAAAAAAAGTCCTTAGCTTTAACAAGTTTTGTGTTAAGTGATCAAATATCTTTCCAGATTTTTTACAAAATGTATTATGTTTGAGCCCCTAACTTTTTTTAAATTATATAATACAGACCTAATTTCTGGCATGTACATAGGAACTATACAGAGGAATAATTATGGTAAATATGAGGAAAAACAGATGAGTGGTTTTGATATTAGGCAGTCCTGAAGTGTGAAAATAGGTTTTTAATAAAGAATTGAGGTTTTTCCTTAATTTCTTAAAGGAACAAAGTCGCAAAGACCCAGTTTTCGGCTTGGTAGGAGATCTTGGGGACATCTAACATTATGCCGAATTCTGGATTCCTAGATCTTACGGTTTTAAAACGTGCCACAGCTATAGACAGACAGACGGACAAACAGACGACGGACAATGGACCACGACTATAGCTCAGATGACTTAGAGTCAGCTGAGCTAAAAATGTGCCTTGGTCAAATCTGGGCAAAATTTAAGGTACTGATTTTATATTTATGCTAATAACTTATTTAATTTTAAAAATTCAGATCTAATTTTGGGTATACAATTGAATCTTGATTAATTATAGTTATATACCTGAAAAAAGTCTTTAGCTTTAGCAATTCTCAAGTTAAGGGAGTAAATATATTTCCTTAATTTTTTGCATTTAAGTGCATTATGTTTGGGCTGATAACTTTTTTAAATTATAAAATACAGACCTAATTTCTGGCTTGTGAATAGGAACTATATAGAGGAATATTTATAGTAAACATGAGGAAAAACAGATAGGTGGTTTTGCTATTAGGCGGTCCTGAAGTGGGAAAATAGGTTTTTAATAAAAAATTGAGGTTTTTCCTTAATAATTCAAAGGAACGAAGTCCTAGTAACACAATTTTCGGTATGGTAGGATATTTTGGAGACATCTAAAGGTATGCTGAATTTCAGATTCGTAGATCCAACGGTTTCAAAACATGCCAGTTTAACGGACGGAAGGACGGACGGACAGCCGACGGACAAAGGACCATGACTATAGCTCAGATGACTTATAGTCAGCTTAGCTAAAAATCCAGAAAGCTATCCAAAATTTAAACCTGCAAAATTTTAGGCAGATAAGTCACACCACTAAGCCCACGGCAGACAAAGAGACGGACGCTGTGCGAAAATGGTGGCAGGTGGCACCACCAATTTTGTGTATGATTAAGAGCTATGTGAGATCTATACACATGCAAAATTTCAGGGGGATATGTGTCAAACCAGTCCTGAGATATAAGCCTGAATGTCCGCAGCGTATACATAAATGTAGGTGGCGCCACCTGCCACAATTTCCAGAAAGCTGTCCAAGATGTATAAACCTGCAAATTTTTAGGCAGATATGTCAAACCACTGCCAAGATATGTGATTTTATCCCACAGCAAACAAACAGACAGACGCTGTGCAAAAATGATAGCAGGTGGCCCCACCACTTTTGCGTATGATTAAGAGCTATGTTAGATCTATAAACATGCAAAATTTTTGCCCAATCGGTCAAATGGTTCCTGAGATATCTCATAACGGCAGGAGCTAGCAACACCAAATTATTTGCAAATAATCAGTCATCCAAAAAACTATATCAGGTTTTGTTTACTTTTTTCTAACTGCATTTTCTTAGATTTTATAGGGAAAAAGCTAAAAAAGTTTTAAAAATCTTCTCTGTAACTGTCCAGCCAAATTGTCCAATATTTCACAGAAATGATCCCTGGAACAATCTTTCTCAAGTTTGTTCGAATGGTTTCAGTTCTGAGATTTTTGGCCGAGTTGCAGGAGGTTGAACTTTGTTAACTGTGCAAAAAAATGTATTAAAATTTAAATCTCAGAAACGGCTGGAGCTATCATCACCAAATTTTATGCCAATGTTGGTCACATAGGTCATATCTGAAATTGAGGTATTGGTGGCGCCACCTGCATCGGCCTTTTTTGTACGGGGTCATCAGTGCCCGTATCACACTGAGGGCTACAAAAAAACTTCTTCTCTGAAACCATATGGCCAAAATGTTTAATATCGCACAGAAATGATCCTAGGGTAGTGCTTTCTGAAGTTTGTTCAAATGGTCTCTTTTCAGTGACTTTTGGCTAAGTTATGGGAAGCTGAATTTAGTCATATGCCATAACAGCCCATTTTAGCTCAGTGGCTACAAAGTTCTTCTTCTCAAAAACCACTGGGCCAAATTCTTAAATCTCACACATTAATAACCCTCAGATGTTGATTATTCAAGTTTGTTCAATGGTTTTGGTTCAGTGCTTTTTGGCTGAGTTACTGGAAGCTGAACTTGGCCAGTGTGCCGAATCTTCCTATATGAGTTATAAACCTGCAAAACGTTTTTTAACTGATGCCACTGAAGCCAGTTTGTTAAATATTTTACAAGAATAATCCCTTAAATAATTCTTATAATAATAGTCATTAATTGTTCCAGATGAATGATTTTTGGCTGAATTATGGAGATTGAATTGAGTCATTTTACAATATACAGTCGGACCCCCTTAATCCGGCACCATCGGGGATTAGGAATTATGCCGGATTACGCAGTTTGCCGGATTACGTATCGGGGACACCCACAGCTAAAATCACAAACCCAGGGAAAAGCAATATTTGCCGTATCTGTGATTATAATTAAAAATGAATTATATTATGCATAAAGTAAAAATTGAGTGATAATAAAAGTAATAATATATCTTCAGAGAAACATTGATTTCACAGCGCTTTCGTTTCGGCATAGCTGGCGTATGTCAATGATGATAATAAATACTCTTTAATCACTGCAGTATTTATAGGCATAAAAATCTTTAATTTTTCACTATTTTTAGTTTGTTTGTTCTTTGAAGTCACTTTAAACATAATTAAATAGAATCAAAACAAGTAACAAACATAAACACAATGATTATATCTACTCAACATTGACACGTTGTTTATGTTTGCAATCAACAAGCGAGACCAATACACTCTTTCATGTATGATGGGTCCACGCTTCCGACCAAACAATCATTCGGTCAAAGCTAATTAATTATCAGTTTACACCGAAACCGCGGGTCTGTTTGCTCTGCACGCATGACCGGCAGTGAGCCGTATGATGTTCACTGGCCGGGAAGTCACAGCTAATTAATTATCAGTTTACACCAAAACCGCGGGTCTGTTTGCTCTGCCGGGCGTGCGACTTATGCATGACCGGCAGTGAGCTGTTTGATGTTCACCGGCGGGGAAGTCACTGAGGCGTGCCGGATTACGTAGATGATGTTTATCATAAATAGGGATATTGGTTCTCCGTAATTGTGCCGGAGCCGGATTACACAAAAAGCCGGATTACGACCTAAAAATATAATGTGGGAAATCCGTTCTCAAGAAATGTGCCGGTTTACGCCGAATGCCGGACTATCGAAGGCCGGATTAGAAGGGTCCGACTGTATGTGAGCTGTGTGATGCTGTTACATTTAGCCTGGCACCAGTTTATCAGCATCTATTACATCATGCCACTAGACATTTTGATTTCAGGTTATCTTTATTGACAAGAAAGTTTTTTAAAAGCATTTAAAAAATTTAGATTTATGATTTAAATTATTCATCATACCAGGCAATGTTACATTCATGGATATTCAGCGCTCTGTGGCTATATAAAGACAACTGTACGTGGACTATAAATTATTGGTATCCCTACTCAACTTAATTAAAGAAATTGCCATTAATGAGATATATATCTGTATTTTAATTTTGCATTCAGTTTGCATCTGTTATAATTTTACATATATTCCTGATTTCTTTTTTATAAAAAAAAGTCAGCTGAAAAGCATTTTGTATTGGGAAAATAAATTTCAAAGTTATTTCAAGTAGGGACCACTTTTGTGTACAGATGGCAGCACTTGGTTTACCATTGGCAGATTGCCAGTGCCTTGATGTTGGCCATTAGCCAAGATGATGTCAGCTCTATAAATAGTTTTGGCACAGTGCCAGGATTGGAAGAAGTGCAGCCAGGTATAGGTCAAGAGTTCACTCAGTGCAGAAGCTACATTCTATTTATAGCTTTGGCAGACTGCTCACTGCATCATATTTGGCACTGATGTTCAGCCTGAATCTATTTATAGCTTTGGCAGACTGCTCACTGCATCATATTTGGCACTAAAGTTCAGCCTAAATCTATTTATAGCGTTGGCAGACTGCCAACTGTGTCAGATTATGCAACAGGTCAAGAGTTCACACAGTGCAGCCAGGTACAGGGCAAAAGTTCACTCAGTCTAGCCAGGTGCAGGTCAAGAGTTCACTCAGTGCAGTAGCTTGAGGCAGCAATTTGTCACAGGTCACTCGGGGGCAACTGCCTTACTCACCTAAGCCTTGTCAGCTGGGGAAGCTTGATGTATTGGACTGATATATTGACCTGTCTATGCATCTTTGATGGTATTCTCATTTATAAGACAGGTGGTGCCACCTACATTGACTTTTGCAGTGTATGCGCCTGCTTATTTCTACAGAGAAATTCGATACATCAGCCTAAAATTGGGCATGTTTATACATATTGGGTAGCTTTTTAGTGCACAAGACTGGTGGCGCCACCTACAATAATTTTTGAACAGTGTATGTCCCTGCTTATTTCACAATATGGGTTGGACATATCAGTCTGACATTGGGCATATGTATATATCTCTTCGTTGTATATAAGACTGGTGGTGCCAGCTACAATCAATGTGTCCGCCAAAACAGAGTTTTGCGGATACTATCTTTTCAGTCGGACGCCGACGCTGCCGCCATCACCGCATAGGTTTCCGGAGATCTCCTACATAACCACTGGGGAGAATTTTGAGCTCAGCTGACTTTAAGTCATCTGAGCTATAGTCTTGGTCCTTTGTCCGTCGGCTGTCCGTCCGTCCGTCTGTTGTGCCGTCCATTCGTCCGTCCGCTGTTAAACTGGCACATTTTGAAACCGTTAGACCTACGAATCCCAAATTCAGCACACAGTTAGATGTCCCCAAAATCTCCTACCATACCGAAAATTGGGTCATTAGGACTTCGTTTCTTCGAGATATTAAGGAAAAATTTCCATTTTCCATAAAAAAAACATTGTTACACTATAAGACTGCCTAATATCAAAACCACTGATCTGATTTTGATCATAGTGAATATGCATATTCTTCCATACATTTTCTATGTACATACCAAAAAATTAGGTTTTTATTGCTTAATTTTTTTAAGTTATGGGCCGGAACATAATGTACCTCATAAAAAAATCAGGAAATATATTAACTCACTTAACATAAGAATGGCTGAAGCTAGAGACTTTTTTTCAGGGATATAACTCCATTTAATCAAGATTCAATTGTATACCGAAAATTAGATCTGAATTTTTCAAATTTTATAAGTTATTCGCATAATTATGAAATCAGAACCTAAAATTTTGCCCAAATTTGGGCATTGCACGTTTTTCCCTGTAAGTACTGTTGGTTTAATTTTCATGCACACGTTAGGATTTCAGCTTCTAAATTCTGAAATTTGAAAGGAATTGACCAAAAACTGTAACTTTTATTACATTTTTTATGAGACCATGTCACACCTAGGCTGTACTAGAGCCCCTCTATATGTCCCTATATTGACCTTTCATGCTTGAAGCGAGGCATATACTGCAGCAAGCCAGCTCTTGGGTGGCCTCAGCTGGATATAAATATTCAACCCCCCCCTCCTCTTGTAATTGTTTAGCCAAAAACATAACAATAAACAATAATTTGAAAAATTATTGGTTTAGAATAGCAACTTTAAGAAAAATAAATGGAAAAGGAATTTTATGGTTAATGAGTAACAGGGACCTTGCAATTACTGATGTTTTATGGATCTTTCATGGATTCCTAAAAATATATTTCAAATGACACCATGCAGTCACCATTGGGTATTTTTTAATTACAATCATGAAAATTAAATAATTAAATAAAATTGTTGTTCACTATAAGGGATTATGTGAAGCAAGTTAATGATAGACAAGGATGCACTTGATCATATTAAATATTCTAAATTTCCAGGTCTTTTCCAGGTGTTTAATTTGTTGGGGTTTTTTTTTATTACAAAATTAAAAAAAAATGAAATATGTCAAAGATTAAAAAAAATTACTCGGACAAGTGCTCATTAAAGATGTCAATATGTTTGAATAATAACATTCAGACTCATGGCTGTATCAGCTGTTACATGATACTGGGTAAATAATCAAAATTTATATTTCTGATAACTTTATTTCAGTTAATAAAATTAAACATTCCCAACTCCAGTTTGCTCCTTGTATAATATATTGGTTTGTTTTGATCCTTGGGTTATTTTTAACATGTATTAGTTTCGAAGTAGAGATTACTTTCTTTTTTTCTGATACAAATTTAAAAAAAAATAAAATTGTTAAAATCTGATAAAAAAATCAGGTCTTAAAGACCAAGTTCTCATTATGATGTCTATAATGTTAATAATTGCCATAAGTGTCTTGAAAGTGATGTGAAAGTATTCAAAAGTGAATATAATATTTTTTTTTATAAATTAAAGCCATAAAACCAGGTAGTTACAATCATTATTTAAATTTGTGAAATTTGTATATTCTGGATTCTCAACAGTTTCGTTCGACTGAAACTGAATAAATATGAGACCTTGAATGAATACTTAATAATTGTATTCAAATATGATTAAAAAACATTCAATATTTCAATAATGTAAATTAATACAAATACTAATACAGGTAAAAAGAAAGAATTTGAGTGCAAATACTTTCAAAATGTATTCATTAATGCATTCATGAATATATTTTATAATTTTATTTTAATCATTTATTTCAATTATATTATTAAAAGAAATCTTTTCAAATGTTACTGTTAATATTTTTTAATTCCAATTAATTTTTAATGAATAGTTTAACTCTCATATCATTTGTGCTAGTGGTACTTTTGGCTACGGGCAACTTGAAATTATTGAATAACAGTTAACTTCTTTGTAAAAAGCATGCATGATAATTAACATGACTTACAGTGGACATTTATTTCCTGTTACTAGTGTTAGTGCTGTGGATTTAATTTTCACAGCATGTACACATAAGCATTTCAACTGTTAAAATCTGAAATTTGAAACCAATTGATCAAAAACTGTAAATGTCATTCAAGTTTTCAAGCACCATGCCTTGATTGTTTTCATCTAGTCAGTGAAATGTGTGCTTGGGCAGTATTACATAACCGGTTCAACTTCTGACCTAGCCACTGCCTCTGTGATTGTCTCCATCAGGCTGGGTCAGGCAGTTATTACCAGAGAGCCTCTCTCTCTCTCTCTCTGGTTGTCTCTCTCTCTCTCCATGACAGTCTATCTCACTCTCTCTTGCTCTCTCCCTTTCTCTCTCTCTTTCTCTCTCTCTCTCTCTTTCTCTCCCATTCTCTCTCACCCCTAAGCCTCCCATTCTCCCTGCACCCTATTCTGTTGACAGGTACTATAAACCATATTAATTAGCTATGAATAATGAAGCAATTTAGAAATGTGAATCAACTGAAATATTCATATATATATTAAGTTATACTGTAAATGTGTAGTTACATTTTTAGCTCAGCTGACTATAAGTCAGTCATCTGAGCTAAAGTCATGGTCCATTGTCCGTCGTCCATCCATCTGTCTGTCCGTCCGTCCGTCCGTCCGTCCGTAGATGTGGCACGTTTTGAAACCTTTAGACCTAGGAATCCAAAATTTGGCATAATGTTAGATGTCCCCCAGATCTTTTACCAAGCTGAAAACTGGGTCTTTGCAACTTCCTTCCTTTGAGAAATTAAGGAAAAATCTCAAATTTTTATTGAAAACCTATTTTCACACTTCAGGACTGCCTAATATCAAAACCACTCATCTGTTTTTCCTCATATTTACCATAAATAATCCTCTATATAGTTCCTATGTACATGCCAGAAATTAGGTCTGTATTATATAATTTAAAAAAGTTATGGGCCCAAACATAATGCATTTTGTAAATAATCAGGAAAGAAATTTGATCACTTAACACAAAACTTGTTAAAGCTAAGCACTTTTTTTTCAGTAATAAAACTTTTATTAATCAAAATTAAATTGTATACCCAAAATTAGAACAAAATCTTTTAAAATTTTTAAAATATTAGCAAAAATAAACAAGGGACCTATGGGTCACTGTGCTCAGCTGACGTTAACCTTGAAGGTAAAAATCTAAAATAATATCAAATGGAGATAAGTGTTAGAGGAAGAGGTAATAAAGGCCATGGTTGGTTTATATGATTGGTTTGTATTGATGAGCAAGAAATTGTTGCAAAAAATATTTTGTGACCTGACCATGTGTTTCCTAATGTTAAAACTAAAGCATGTGAGCAGTTTGTGAACAAATGATCTGTACTATTACCATAATTATTAGTTGTTTTTTCGATTAACTGTTGACATTTCAGTAGTTTACACATTTGTTCAATTGGATCTATTTTTTTGTATAATATATATTATTAAATATATATGTATTTTTTTAATGAAATGTATACAGTTGAAATAGAGCTGATAAACAACATAAAACAGGGCAAACAAAGCCTGATCTCAAATTCTGCTGAGGCAGGAAAATAATGAACAAATGTTTGTATTAAATCCTCATTTTTTTATCACATCAATTATTTTCTAATTTAAGTTTATATTTCTATACATTTCCAATTTAACATATATATCTGAATATAAAAGTTGATTCATAATTTTCAACTGCATCATCATAAATCTCAATCTTGTCAGATAACACCACATCATGCATACAAATGTTTATTTATTTTTTACCACAAAATATATATCTTTTAAATCTGCAAAACAATAAATATCTAAAAATAATACTTGATTTAGATTTCACAATTTTTAATTGTGTCTTTATTTATCCATAATGTGCTTCATATTTTATAATAATTTAAGCACACTGATGGGTTAAATTATATTTGTTAAAATCATTTAAAAGAAAATTGATTTCTTTAAAAATGCTACATTACACAACATTGCATCTTCTTGATTTCACCTTGAATTATTTTTTCAAGGAAAGTTTTTGCATATCGGAGTGGAAACAGCATTACAACTAAGGAGATACAGTGAAAACAATAACAAATAGTGCATAACACATGGTGGGTTGGGTTTGCGAGGGGGGGGGGGGGGTGTGATTGGGGTGGTGATATGAGAATAACTGTACACCTGTCACAGCAGGGGATCTCCCCCAGTGACTGTAACAAATCAGAAACCCTGGCATAGCTGACTTCCAGTGACCTGGAGTGGAACCCTGTATCTGTAATCAAATCAAGTGACTACAGAAAAAAAAATCAATAACTAGCTTAATTTTCAAGCTTTTATTTTCAAATTTCAGATTTAGACAAACTAAATATTTATGTTTACATGCTGTGAAAATTAAATCAATGGTGCTTACAGGGAAAAAACGTGCCATGCCAAAAGTTGGGCAAAATTTAAGGTACTGATTTTTTTTTTAAGCTAATAACTTAAAAAATTTACAAAATTCAGATCTAATTTTCGGTAAACAATTGAATCTTAATTAAACATAGTTATATACTTGAGAAAATAGACTCTAGTTTCAAAATTTTTCATGTTAAGTGAGTTATTATTTTTCCTGATTTTTTACAAAGTCCATTATGTTTGGGCCCATAACTTAAAGAATTTATACTTTACAGACTTAATTACCTGCATGTACATAGGAACTATATAGAGGAATATTTATGGTAAATATGAGGAAAAACAGATGAGTGGTTTTGATATTAGGCAGTCCTGAAGTGTGAAAATAGGATTTTAATAAAAAATTGAGGTTTTTCCTTAATTTCTCAAAGGAATAAAGTCGCAAAGACCCAGTTTTCGGCTTGGTAGGAGATCTTGGGGACATCTAACATTATGCTGAATTTTGGATTCCTAGGTCTTACGGTTTCAAGACGTGCCACATCTACGGATGGACGGACAGACGGACGGACGACGGACAATGGACCACGACTATAGCTCAGATGACTTATAGTCAGCTGAGCTAAAAATTGGTACCTTAAATTTTGCCCAACTTTGACCATGGCACGTTTTTTCCTGTAACAGCTGTGGATTTAATTTTCAAAGCATGTTTTTATTAGCATTTCAACTGTTAACATCAAAAATTTGAAACCAGTTGATCAAAAACTGTAGATTTTATTCAAGTTTTCAAGCACCATGTCACATATTGTTTACATCAAGCTAGTGTAATGCAGTTTGCTAGAGCTCAGCTCCCAAGCTTCAACTCTAAGTTCCTTAAATTTGGCATACAGTTAGATGTCTCCAAATTTCCTACCATGCCAAGAATTTGGTCATTAGAACTTAATTTCTTCGAGATATTAATGAAAAACTTTAATTTTTCTATTAAAAACCCATTGTTACACTTCAGGACTGCCTAATATAAAAACCACTGAACTGACTTTGATCATATATAAGATACATATTTTTCTATACATTCGCTATGCATATGCCAGAAATGATGTCAGTATTGTGTAATTGTTTTAAGTTATGGGCCCAAACATAATGGACTTTGTAAAAAATCAGGAAAAAAATATTTACTCACGTTACATGAAATTATTGAAGCTAGAGAATTTTTTTCAAGTATATAACTTTGTTTAATTAAGATTCAATTGTATACCCAAAATTAGATCTGTATTTTGTAAATTTTATAAGTTATTAGCATAAACATAAAATCAGTACCTTAAATTATACCCAACTTTGACCAAGGCATGTTTTTTTCTTGTGAGTACTGTTAATTTAATTTTCACAGCATGTAAACATAAGTATTTAATTAGTTTAAATCTGAAATTTGAAAATAAAAGAATGAAAATTAGGCTAGTTATTGAATTTTATCTTGAGGCTCTATTGTAGTCACTTGCTTTGTTCCAGATGCAGGAAGGCTACTCCAGGTCACTGGAAGTCAGCTGTGCCAGGGTTCCTGATTTGTTACAGTCACTTGGGGAGATCCCCTGTTGTGACAGGTGTACAATTGTTCTCATATCACACCCCCCCCCCCCCCCATGAATATATAGATATACATTTGTATGCATGATGTGGTGTTATATGACAAGACTGAGATTTATGATGATGCAATTTAGAATTATGAATCAACGTTTATATTCAGAAATATATGTTATATTGGAAATGTATACAAATTAAACTTAAAATAAAAAAATGAGGATCTAATACAAACATGTGTTTATTATTTTCGAGCCTTAGCAGAATTGGAGATCAGGCTTTGTTTGCCCTGAATGTATATGCAAAAGTGTTGTTAATCCCACCATCCCCCCCCCCCCCCCCCCCCCCCACCGGCTGTCATTGATCCTTTGCACCTCACCGTCACCTTTCCACTGAGACATTAGTTATAATTGCAAATGTGTACAATATTTTCAATTTGAAAAATAATTGGATTAGAAAAAATTAAGATCTAATTGAAACATATTCTTGCCTCAGGAGAATGGAAGATAAAGTGATCAGCTCTGTCTGTCCATTCTCTCTCAATTATCATTAAATATATATATTAATTATGAAATTCTTCCTTTAAGCACTGTTGAAATAACTTTCATATGCTGTATGTGTATGGATTTAAGCTATTAAAGTCTGAAATTTCAAAGCAACTTATGTATTCAGATGTTCTAATATTGCAGATGAAAAACTTTAAAATATTAAAATATATTATCAGCTTTGTTTGTCAAACAGTCTGTCTGTCCTTTTTTTAAAATATTATGTAATTGTGAGTGAACTATTTAATCCTGTAAGTATTGTGGAATTAAAAGGAAATCATATAAGTATATACACTATATTAATACAGAGATGTTGTAACTCCCATCATTCCAGCCCTCCATCCCCCCCCCCCCCCCCCCCCCGACCACCACCACCACTAAGTCCTTGCATCTGGGGACATCAGTTATATTTCAACTGTATACATTTTATAAAATAAAAAATACATATATTTAATAGTATATATTATGTAAAATAGATCCAATTGAGCAAATGTGTAAACTACTGAACTGTCAAGAATTTATAAAAAGCCAGCCAGTGATCATTGTAATAATATACATCTTATGTTCACAAACTGCTCAAATGCTTCAATTTTGACAATAGAGAATGAGTGGTTTGGTCACAAAATATTATTTGCAACAATTTCTTACTCATCAATACACACCAATAATGTCAACCAGCCATGGCATATATTACCTTTTCCTCCTAGACCTTATCTCCATTTGATATTATTTTAGATTTTACCTTCAAGTTCATCTTCAGCTAAGCACAGTGACCCATATTTATAGCAGGATGTCTTACATCAAGTCATTGGTTAACAGTGTTCTAGGCTGTTACATAACACCTTCACTCCTTGCCTACTGCTTCTGTGAGTGTCTGGGTCAGGCTGGGTCAGGCAGTTACCAGAGAGCCTTTCTCCTCTCTCTCTTTCCCTTTCTCTCTTTCTCTGCCAGTCTAGCTCTCTTTCTCTCTCTCACTCCTATGCCTCCCTTCCTCCCTCCACCCTATTCTGTTGACAGGTACTATTAACCTGATTTATTAGATATATATGTTGATGCAATTAAGAAATATGAATCAACTGAAATATTCACATATACATGTTATACTCTAAATGTATAGTTACATTTTCAAACCTGGAAAAAAATGATGTTATAAAAAAAGGAATTTATGTAAAAATTGTTCATAATTTCCTGGCTCAGAAGAATGGGCATTAAAGTGATTTGCTTTCTTTCTCTAGCTTACTGCCTATTTTAAATATTTAATAATTATGAAAAAAATTTTTTTTTCCTGTAAGCACTGATTAATTAAATTTCATATCCTGTAACTCCCACCATTCCCTTCCCCCACCCCACCAAGTCCTTGCTCCTTGGCACTGTGAACAATAGTTCTATTGCTATAGCATTAAATTTAATAATTTGAGGAAAATATATACAGAGAGACAGAGGCGTTGTAACTCCCATCATAACCCCCCCCCCCCCCCATCAAGTCCTTCCGCCTGTGGTCAGATCTTAAAATATTATTTGCAACAATTTCTTCAATCATATCAACCAACCATGGCCTAGATTACCTCTTTCTCTCAGACATTATCTACATTTCATATTATTTTAGATTTTAACCTTCAAGGTGTACTGTTGAATGCTCCGTCCCTCTCCCTCTATCTCCTTTTCTCTCTACATCCAACCCTCCTTGCTGCCCACACTGTTTCCTTCTCCGAACCCCATCCCAATGTTAGCTTCAGTAAACGAAAACAATATGAATCAGATATATTCATATTTTTATATATTGTATAACTATTTGTTACCTATGTACATGTCAGAAATTATGTCAATATTGTGTAATAGGTAGACGTGGTGGGCATCAATATAATGTACCTTGTCAAGACCTAAGAGATCTTGTGTCATACAGTCACAATTCATAAATCCCCTCTTCAGCATAGTTAATCATAACATTATATCTGTCAAATTAAAATCTTGCAGACATCCATACACTATAGATCCTTTAACAAATAGCCTTATCATCATTCTACCACTGCTTAGTGTACTGTCATTGCATTCATATTTGCTCAAATATATCCCTGTTTTCAACAGCTCCCAAATAAATAAAAAATAAACCACTATATTTACTCCATATTAATCCATCACTCAGGTTATTTCATACATCATTTACTCACATATTGTATTATATTCCTTTATGATATCCTAACATGTCCATGATATTCACTAAATATAGTATTACAATGGCGATACATTTATAGTCCAATCACGATCAGCTGAGCGCCGTGACCCATGGGTCCCTTGTTTTAAAATTTGGAATTATGATCGGTCACATGTGAATTGCTGCACCCTCATTTTTGGTTGACCTCTAACCTTTCCCTCTGCCCAGCGTCCATTTGTGCGTCTGTTACCATACAGCGTCCATCTGTTCATCTGCCTTGGGATAAAAACACTCATATCTCTGCATTGGTTTGACTTATCCATCTGAAATTTTGCATGTGCATACATCCTGGACAGCTTCCTTGATTTTATGACAGGTGGCACCACCTACATTCACGTTTAGGCTGCAGACATCCAAGCTCATATCTGGGGAACCGTTTGACCAGTTGGGCCAAAATTTTGCATGTGTATATATCTGTCATAGCTCTTTATCATACTTAAAACTGGTGGTGCCACCTGCAACCATTTTTGAACAGCGTCCATCTGTTTATCTGCCTTGGGATAAATTCACTCATATCTTGGCAGTGGTTTGACTTATCCACCTGATATTTTGCAGGTTTATACATCCTAGACAGCTTTCTTGATTTTATGACAGTTTGCGCCACCTACATTCAAATTTACTCTGCAGACATCCTTAATGTATGTTATGGTTATAGAACAGACGTTAATGTATACAAAACAAGTGATTTAATGGTCCTGGTTGTGTTTGCATGCCATGCCCATTGATTTTCAACTTCATTGACAATTTGACAGCTGTTTGAATTGTGCGCCTAAGAGAGATGTAGAAAACGACTGGTACCATGAAGCCAATCACAGACGCCAGCTCAGGAGGAAATCCATTCAGCAACTAGTAAATGTATACATGACAAATGATGGTGTCGCAGCTGGAATAAACATGCTTGAATTCGCGGTTAGTTTGGGGAACTTTTATATTTGGAAGTTTAATCTTGCAAAAAAAGGTGTTTTCAACAAAAAGGCGCGCGATCATGCTTGTGAAGCGGATAATTCTCTGGAATTCGGACTCTTGAAAAAAAGTTGTTCATTACCTTGTTCTTTTATAATGGGTATATCGCCCATACTCAACATGTTTACGGTTTCTAGGCCATTTTAGTGCTGGAAACGAGTGCCTGTGGTCTGGAGGTTCAAAATATAAATACATTAGAGCCTCAGAAAAACTTCAATAACTAGAATAATTTTAAGCTTTTACTTTCAAATTTAAGAATTTAACAGATTAAATCTATATATAAATACCGACTGTGAAAAGTAAATCAAATCTTCTTACAAGAAAAAAATGTGCCATGGTAAAACTTTGGCAAAATTTAAGGTATCAATTTTATATTTCTGCCTATATTTAAAAAAATTTAACAAACTTTGATCTTATTTTTGGTATACAAAATTCTGATTAATTAAAGTTGTATTACTGAAAAAAAGTCCCTACCTTTATCACTTTTGGTCTTAAGTGACCAAATATCTTTCCTGATTTTTTATGTTTGAGCCCATAACTTTTTTAAATTTAATAATACTCAGCTATGAAACTAATGCATGTGTTTAAAATAACCCAAGGATAAAAAAAACCAATATATTATACAAGGAGCAAACTGGAGTTGGGAATGTTTAACTTTATTAATTGAAATAAAGTTATCAGAAATATAAATTTTTATTATTTACCCAGTATCATGTAACAGCTGATACAGCCATGAGTCTTAATGTTATAAGTCAAACATACTGACATCTTTAATGAACACTTGTCTGAGTAATTTTTAAAATTTTTTTACATATTTCATTTTTTTTTAAATTTTGTAATAAAAATTAACAAACAAACTAAACACCTGGATAAGACCTGGAAATTTAGATTAATCTAATATGATCAACTGCATCCTTGTCTATCATTAACTTGCTTCACATAATCCCTTATAGTAAACAACAATTTTATTTAATAATTTAATTTTCATTTTTATTATTGAAATTAAAAAAATCCCAATGGTTACTGCATGGTGTCATTTGAAATATATTTTCAGCAATCCATGAAAGATCCATAAAACATCAGTAATTGCAAGGTCCCTGTTACTCATTAACATTGAAATTCCTTTTCCATTTATTTTTCTTAAAGTTGTTATTATAAACCAATAATTTTTTTTACTTATTGTTTATTGTTATGTTTTTGGCCAAAACAAATACAAGTGGAGGGGGGTTGAACAGCTAAGCTGGCTGGCTGCAGTATATCCCTCACTTCAAGAATGAAAGGTCAATATCGGGACATATAGAGGGGCTTCAGTACAGCCTAGGTGTGACATGGTCTCATAAAAACTGTAATGAAAGCTACAGTTTTAGGTCAATTCCTTTCAAATTTCAGAATTTAGAAGCTGAAATCCTTACGTGTGCATAATATGAAAATTAGCAAGTGCTTACAGGGAAAAAACGTGCCATGCCAAAAGTTGGGCAAAATTTTAGGAACTGATTTTATATTTATTCGAATAACTTATAAAATTTGAAAAATTCAGATCTAATTTTCAGTATACAATTGAATCTTGATTAAATGGAGTTATATCCCTGAAAAAAGTCTCTAGCTTCAGCCATTCTTATGTTACGTGAGTAAATATATTTCCTAATTTTTTATGAGGTGCATTATGTTTGGGCCCATAACATAAACAAATTACGCAATACTGACCTAATTTTTGGTAGGTACACAGAAAATGTATGGAAGAATATGCTTTTAAACTATGATCAAATTCAGATCAGTGGTTTTGAAATTAGGCAGTCTTATAGTGTAACAATAGTTTTTTTTATGGAAAATGGAGGTTTTTCCTTAATATCTCAAAGTAACGAAGTCTTAATGACCCAATTTTTGGCATGGTAGGAGATTTTAGGGACATCTAACTATATGCCTAATTTCGGATTTGTAGGTCTAACGGTTTCAAAACGTGCCAGCTTAACGGACGGACAGCCGACAGACAAAGGAACAAGACTATAGCTCAGATGACTTATAGTCAGCTAAACTAAAAAAAAATACAGGTGATGCCACCTGTCTGCAAAAGCTGATGAATTATTCCATGATCAATATCCATGCCAAGAATCATGGTGATCAATGCAATAGTTGTTCAGATACTTGAACCTTTGCATCAAATTTTCCATTATTTGGGGGGTACTTCAGAGCCCCATAGCTCGAAGAATATGAGGTGTCAAAAATAGAGAAAAAAATTGTAAAAATAAAACAAGGCCTACCGGCCTAATGCAAACCTGTGCAATAAGATTACACCAGGTATAATGCTTCAATGCTGGGCCATTACTTTTCAAGAACATGTATATGAACAATGCAAGTACTAAACACTTAGAACAAGAAACAATTAAATGAACATCACTGCTGCAATTCTGGCATGGGTGCACACAACACAAAAACTAGAATATGGGTAGTCAACAAGCGACTACGTGTATCCTCCAAAATCAGAGTGGGAAAGGTGAAGTGAGGCATGGATTGAGTGACAAGGGGAAATAGAGTGAGGTGTGTTGCATAATAGCCTGGATGTTTGCAGCTGAAATGTGTATGTAGGTTGCGCCACCTACCACAAAATCCAGTAAGCTGTCCAAGATGTATAAACATACATAATTTTAGGCAGATAAGTCAAACCACTACTGAGATATGAGTGATATTAGCCCACAGCAGACAAACAGACACTGTGCAAAAATAGTGGCAGGTGGCGCCACCAATTTTGTGTATGATTAAGAGATATGTAATATCTATACACATGCAAAATTTCAGGGGGATATGTCAAACCAGTCCTGATATATAAGCCTGAATGTGTGCAGCATATACATAAATATAGGTGGCGCCACCTGCCACAAAATCCAGAAAGCTATCCAAGATGTATAAACCTGCAAAATTTTAGGCAGATAAGTCACACCACTACTAGGATATGAGTTATTTTAGCCCACAGCAGACAAACAGACAGAAGCTGTGCAAAAATGGTGGCAGGTGGCACCACCAATTTTGTGTATGATTAAGAGCTATGTGAGATCTATACACATGCAAAATTTCAGGGGGATATGTGAAACCAGTCCTGAGATATAAGCCTGAATGTCTGCAGCGTATACATAAATGTAGGTGGCGCCACCTGCCACAAAATCCAGAAAGCTATCCAAGATGTATAAACCTGCAAAATTTTTCGGCAGATATGTCAAACTACTGCTGAGATATGAGTGATTCAATCCCATGGCAAACAAAAAGAAGGACGCTGTGCAAAAATGATTGCAGGTGGCTCCACTGCTTTTGCTTATGAGAAAAACCTATGTGAGATCTATAAACATGCAAAATTTTTGCCCAATCGGTCAAATGGTTCCTGAGATATGAGCTTGGATGTCTGCAGCATAATTTTGAATGTAGGTCGCGCCACCTGTCATAAAATCAAGAAAGCTGTCTAGGATGTATAAACCTGCAAAATATCAGGTGGATAAGTAAAACCACTGCCGAGATATGAGTGATTTTATCCCAAGGCAGATGAACAGATGGACGCTGTGCAGAAATGGTTGCAGGTGGCTCCACCAGTTTTGTGTATGATAAGACCTATGGGAGATCTATACACATGCAAAATTTTGACCCAACTGGTCAAATGGTTCCCGAGATATGAGCTTGGATATCTGCAGCTTAAACGTGAATGTAGGTGGCGCCACCTGTCATAAAATCAAGGAAGCTGTCCAGGATGTATACACATGCAAAATTTCAGATGGATAAGTCAAACCAATGCAGAGATATGAGTGTTTTTATCCCAAGGCAGATGAACAGATGGATGCAGTGCAAAAATGGTTGCAGGTGGCACCACCATTTTTAGTGTATGTTATAAAGCTTTCCAAGGGCTACATTTGTGCAAAATCTTTAGCCTGATCGGTCAAACGGTTCCCGAGATATGGGGGTTTATGTGTGGAAACAGACGCACAAATGGACGCAGAGAGAAAAGGTCAGAGGTCACCGAAAAATTAGGGCGCAGCAGTTCACATGTGACCAAATTTTGAACAAGGCCTACAGGCCTAATGCGAACCTGTGTATATGGATATACACCAGGTATAAGGCTTCAATGCTGAACCACTACTTTTCATATATATATGAACAATGCAAGTACTAAACATCTGAACAAGAAACAATACACAAACATCACTGCTGAAATTCTCGCATGGGTGCACACAACACAAAAAGTATTGTAGGTGGCACCACCAGTCTTGTATACAACAAAGCTATTTGAAATGTATAAATATGCCCAATTTCAGGCTGATATATCAAATTCCTCCGTAGTATTAAGCAGGCACATACACTTTGCAAAAGTCATTGCAGATGGCGACACCTGTCTTGTGAACGAGAAAGCCATTAAAGACACATAGACAGGTCAGAATAACAGGCGAATACATCAAACTTACCTTGAGTCTGATGCATGGGGCTGACCAGGCTTAGGTGAGAAAGGCTGTTGCCCCGAGTGTACTGTGACAAATTACTGGCTCAGGCTACTGCACTGAGTGAACTCTTGACCTGCACCTGGCTAGACTGAGTGAACTTTTGACCTGTACCTGGCTGCACTGAGTGAACTCTTGGCTTGCACCTGGGAATACTGAGTGAACTTTTGACCTGTACCTGGCTCCACTGAGTGAATTCTTGACCTGTTGCATAATCTGACACAGTTGGCAGTCTGCCAAAGCTATAAATAAATCCAGACTGACCTTTTGCCTGTTGCCAAATCTGATATAGTAGCCACACAATTGCATAAACTCACAGATTGGCTCCATATACAGCCCTGAGGGGCATGACACCCATGTGGTGATCACATGATACTCATGATGTGATCACATGCTACCCGTGAGATGATCACATGCTGCCCATGAGGTGCTCACATGACACCCATGAGGTGATCACATGTCTTATGCTTGGCTGCACTGATTGAACTGTTGACCTATATTTGGCTGCACTGAATGAACTCTTGATCTGTTGCCAAATCTGAAACAGTTGGCAGTTTCTCAACCTATTCAAGAAACATACACAATCTTGGCCTGTTATGTAACTGCTAAAATTTATCAAACACAAACCATTTAAGCAAACTTGAGAGGGCTCGCCTCTGGGATCATTTCTGTAAATTTCTGACCGTTTAGAAGAATAAGACGAAGTTTTTTCAGCTTTTTCCCTGTAAAATCTAAGTAAATACAGATAGCATAAATAAGCTGAATCCATCAAAATTTATTTTGTGACAGATAATTGCATAAAATTTGGGGATGGTAGCTCCTGCTATTCCTGAGAAATTATGAGTTAGTGTACAGATGATATCTAATATCATTTTTAAAAGCTTTTAAAAAACATTCTTGTCAATATTTTCCATAGATAACCTGAAATCTAAATGTCTAGAGGCATGATGTAATGGATTCTGATAAACTGGTACTAGGCTAGATGTATCTGCTTCACACAGCTAACATGTATGGTAAAATGACTCAATTCAATCTTTATAAATCAGCCAAAATTCATTCTTTGGAACCATAAAAGACAATTATTATAAGAATTATTCAGGAAATTATTCTTGCAAAATATTAAACAAACTGGCCTCAGTATCATCAGTCAAAAAACGTTTTGTAGGTTTATAACTCATATGGGAAAATACAGCAAAATGGCAAAGTTCAGCTTCCCATAATTCAGCCAAAAATCATTGAACCAAAACCATTTGAACAAACTTGAATTATCAACATCTAAGGATAATTAATGAGTGAGATTTAAGAATTTGGCCCAGTGGTTTTTGAGAAGAAGATTTTGTAGCCACTTAGCTAAAATGGGCTGTTATGGCATATGACTAAATTCAGCTTCCCACAACTCAGCCAAAAGTCACTGAACTGAGACCATTTGAACAAACTTGAATTATCAACATCTAAGAATAATTAATGTGTGAGATTTAAAAATTTGGCCAAGGGTTTTTGAGAAGATTTTTGTAGCCACTTAGCTAAAATGGGCTGTTACGGCATATGACTAAATTCAGCTCCCCATAACTTAGCCAAAAGTAACTGAACTGAGACCATTTGAACAAACTTGAATTATCAACATCTAAGGATAATTAATGTGTGAGATTTAAGAATTTGGCCCAGTGGTTTTTGAGAAGATTTTTTTAGCCACTTAAAAGTTTCTTGAACCAGCCGTTATGATTTGTGCCCTGTTAACAAACAGACAGACAAATGACAAAGAGTGATCACTATAGCTCAGTTGACTTACAGTCAGCTGAGCTAAAAATAATCTGAAACACTCACATTCTTGAGGGATATTCCCTGTCGGATCTGATCCAGCAGAGCATTGCGGCCAGATCCATTGCTTGAGGTACTCTGCGCATCTGGATCCACATGTTTAAGCCCAGCACCACTGGTGCCTCCTTTGTGGCGTATGGCCTCCATCAGCATGTTGCGCCCACTGTCTGAGGATGGTGCACCCATGGGAGGAGACAGGGGACCAGCACTTGAGGGTACGGGGGGCGGGGGAGGGGCAGCAGCAGCAACAGGAGGAGGTGGGGGAGGAGGAGGTGCAGCTCCACCAGGGGGTGGGGGTGGAGGTACAGCAGGAGAGCTGACAGGGGGTGGGGGGTGGCGGGGCCACCATCTGCCGTGACGGACCAGGCGGAGCAGTAGGGGGCATTGGAGGGGGAGGTCCTCCTCTTGAAAGGGGCGGGGGAGGGGGAGCGGCTGTTGTTGCACCCCTTGGGGTCCGAGCTGGAGGTGGGGGAGGGAGATTAGACCTGGAGGGAGGTGGGGGTGGGGGTGGACCACCTAAGCCTCTACCAGGGGGTGGTGGAGGTGGAGCAGTATTCCCTCGACTTGGAAGCGGAGGAGCTCTTGTCATAGCCGGGGGTGGTGGAGGGGCCGATGAACCTGTAAGTTAACATACCAGTTAAGTTAATACAAAATGATCATAACCCTATGTATAAGATTGATCCATCACAAGGCATTAGCCAAGCACTAATACTGGCACACACTACAAAGGCTGACTAACTTTTCATCCATCAGGTTTAGTTCATAAGAACTTTTCTGCAAATATTAGTAGCACATGCAAAGATCACAAAAACAAGTGATTGATTGGCCATGAGGCTCAGCTCCATTCATCATACAGGAGATGCAGGCATTAATTTTAAATGTTATGATCTAATGCAAAACATTTGTTAAGGAACCATGAACTGGGGGTAAAATGACTCCTAGTGCTCAAAATCATGCTTTTTGGCAAAAGTCCCAAGAAAATAGACCAGAGAAACCTTATTTTAGGTTTTCAAAAATATTTCACCAGGAACTCCCTGGATGATGCAATTATTATGAATTGTGCCCTACTGACTTATAGGGTGCTCAATCCATGTTACCAAACCACATATCTTGCATATTTTCACCCCAACTGCGTATGTAGTCACTTGATATAAGGGCAAATACAAGTACAGTATTTCAAACTAACTTGGTATGGCATACCATGCTAGTGTCTTAACCACATTCCATACCATGCTAGAGGCGGAACTATTTTTTTCTCAACACTTTTTCATAGAGCAGTCTTGGAAGAATCCACATACCGTCTGCCCCAGTGCAGTGTCCACCAGTTTTCTGGGATAATTTTTCATTCAAAGTAAGCAATGCAAACCTTTCTGGTCCAAAGGTTTAAAATATGATTTGGAAGAGGGTAGGCAGATGCTCATTAGTGTAGTAATATAAGCTGTATTATGAGTTGATGGTGTTTAACTCAAGTTATGTAATAGAATTGACAGAATCCTTGGAGTTAGAGAAGAGGATTGATATCATTTATTTTATTTGCATTTTGAAATGGTGTGCTATTGTCACACATGTTTTGACTTGGCCTTATAACTTTATCTTCATTGCAGTAGAAGTATTTTTAAAACAAGGGACCCATGGGTCACGGCGCTCAGCTGAAGTTTGAAATTTTTGCAAATGCAAAATATTTTATTGTAATGTTTTTCATTTATATAAGAATATGAGAAGCTAAGAGGAAAGGGGCCCTCTTACTTGGTTTGTCATGAAGAAAAACAGTAAAAATTTTGAGATACTGTGATGCATATAAAAATTTACAGATGGACAGGCAAGTGGACAGAATGGACTAATACCTTTATTTCACTTTCATGGGATTAATGCATTAAAGTTTATATATAAGCCTATTTTTTTTAGCATATCCACTTTTTCCATTTAAAGTTTTTATCTGAATCATTTTTTTTAATTAACAAGTTTTATAAATTTTTAATAAAAAAACTGAAAATACAAGTTAAAATATTAGAATAGTTGCAAAAGTTGCAATCATTATATATCAAGAGTAAAAAACCGAAATATAAGTTCAAATATTAAAGTTGTTGCATCGTTATATATCCAGGGTGTAGCTCATATTGGGTCAAATTATGCATACACATATATTTTATTATTTTGAATCACAAATGTTTAAAAAGAATTTAAAAGAAAATAATGCCACAACATGGCATCTACAAGATTATTCCTTGAATCACTATTAAAAAGTTTTGCACATTGGAGTTTTCAGTAGATGCTTAATTTTATTCACTGAAATAAAATAAAAGATTCAGTTAATTTGATAAAATAAAACATCTTTTCAAATAAAGTATACACACTGTTGGTTGAATGAGGGACAAACAATATCACTGTGCTAATTACTATCTCAGCTTTAATTTATTACTGGAGTTAATAGTCAATTTCACACGTGGTGAAGTTTTTACTCTTCTGAAGTAAGGAACAAGAATACGGGTAGTTGACAAGCGACTACGTGTATCCGCCTAAATCAGAGTGGAACGGGTGAAGTGAGGCATGGATTAAGTGGCAAGGGGAAATAGAGTGAAGTGTTGCATATTAGCATGGATGTCTGCAGCCAAATTGTGTATGAAGGTTGCCCCCCTACCACAAAATCCAGAAAGCCGTCCAAGTTGTATACATATGCAAAATTTAAGGCAGATAAGTCAAACCACTACATGTATATGAGTGATTTTAGCCCGTGGCAGACAATCAGATGGACACTGAGCAAAAATGGTTGCAGGTGACGGCACCAGTTTTGCGTATGATAAAGAGCTATGTGAGAACTATGCACATGCAAAACTTTGGCCCAATCGGTCAAACGGTTCCCAAGATATGAGCTTGGATGTCTGCTGCATAAACTAGAATGCAGGTGGCTCCACCTGTCATAAAATCAAGAGAGCTGTCGGGGATGTATAAACCTGCAAAATTTTAGCCAGATATGTCAATCCACTGCCGAGATATGAGTGAATTTATCCCATGGCAGACAAACAGACAGGAGCTGTGCAAAAATGGCTGCAGGTGGCGCCACCAGTTTTGCGTATGTTATAAAGCTCTCCAAGGGCTACATTTGTGCAAAAAAATTTTCCTGATCAGTCAAACAGTTCCCAAGATATGAGCTTACATGTCTGCAGCGTAAACGTGAATGTAGGTGGCGCCATTTGTCATAAAATCAGAAAAGCTATCCAGGATGTATACGCATGCAGAATTTCAGGTGAATTAGTCAAGTCACTGCAGAGATATGAGTGATTTTAACCCAAGGCAAACAAACAGATGGACACTGTGCAAACATGGTTGCAGGTGGCGCCACCATTTTTTGTGTATGTTATAAAGCTCTCCAAGGGCTACATTTGTGCAAAAAAATTTTCCTGATCGGTCAAATGGTTCCCCAGATATGAGCTTGGATGTCTGCAGCGTAAACTAGAATGCAGGTGGCTCCACCTGTCAAAAAATCAAGAGAGCTGTCAGGGATGTATAAACCTGCAAAATTTTAGCCAGATATGTCAAACCACTGCCGAGATATGAGTGATTTTATCCCATGGCAGACAAACAGACAGGAGCTGTGCAAAAATGGCTGCAGGTGGCGCCACCAGTTTTGCCTATGTTATAAAGCTCTCCAAGGGCTACATTTGTGCAAAAAAAATTTCCTGATGGGTCAAACGGTTCCCGAGATATGAGCTTACATGTCTGCAGCGTAAAAGTGAATGTAGGTGGCGCCACCTGTCACAAAATCAGAAAAGCTATCCAGGATGTATACGCATGCCGAATTTCAGGTGAATTAGTCAAGTCATTGCAGAGATATGAGTGATTTTAACCCAAGGCAAACAAACAGATGGACACTGTGCAAACATGGTTGCAGGTGGCGCCACAATTTTTTGTGTATGTTACAAAGCTCTCCAAGGGCTACATTTGTGCAAAAAAATTTTTCTGATGGGTCAAACGGTTCCCGAGATATGAGCTTACATGTCTGCAGCGTAAACGTGAATGTAGGTGGCGCCACCTGTCACAAAATCAGAAAAGCTATCCAGGATGTATACGCATGCCAAATTTCAGGTGAATTAGTCAAGTCACTGCAGAGATATGAGTGATTTTAACCCAAGGCAAACAAACAGATGGACACTGTGCAAACATGGTTGCAGGTGGCGCCACCATTTTTTGTGTATGTTATAAAGCTCTCCAAGGGCTACATTTGTGCAAAAAAATTTTCCTGATCAGTCAAACAGTTCCCGAGATATGAGCTTGGATGTCTGCAGCGTAAACGTGAATGTAGGTGGGGCCACCTGTCACAAAATCAGAAAAGCTATCCAGGATGTATACGCATGCCAAATTTCAGGTGAATCAGTCAAGTCACTGCAGAGATATGAGTGATTTTAACCCAAGGCAGACGAACAGATGGACACTGTGCAAACATGGTTGCAGGTGGCGCCACCATTTTTTGTGTATGTTATAAAGCTCTCCAAGGGCTACATTTGTGTAAAAAAATTTTCCTGATCCGTCAAACGGTTCCTGAGATATGTGGGTTTATGTGTGGAAACAGACGCACAAACGGACGCAGAGCGCAGAGGAAAGGTCAGAGGTCAAAACAAAATCAGGGCGCAGCAGTTCACATGTGACCCGAACATAATCCCGGGTTTCGTAAAATTCCGCCCAGCGGTTACGGAGGAGTTCTCCGGAAACCTACGCGGCGGCGGCGGCGGCGTGCAGCTGAAAACATAGTATCCGCAATACAATTACTTATCTGATGAACATCGACACTTTCATAGCAATACACCACTTTGTGGACACAATTAAAAGTGCACTTTAATCATTGTAACCCTGGTGGAACAATACAAAATTTAAAATGTAGCATAGCCTAGAATAAGAATGAATCAAATACAGAAAATAATAACATATTAACAATAATCATCTTGTTTATGCACCACCTGTGGGGGGGGGGAGTGCAGGACAGAGGGGAAGCCTGCAGGTAGTGGCCAAGCTGAGCCAAGAAAAGCTGCCTGGGATGGGTTACATAATGCAAGTGAAGGCTGTACTACTAGGTTGGCTAGATGTAAAAAACACTTGACATGGTGTATGAAAACTTGAATAAAAGCTACCCTTTTTAATCAATTCCTTTGAAATTTCAGGATTTAAAAGATTAAATCCTTATATATATATATGCTGTGAAAATTAAATCAACAGTGCTTAGGGGGAAAAAACGTGCCATTGCCAAAGTTGGACAAAATTTAAGGTATTGATTTCTTATTTATGCTAATAACTTGAAAAATTTGCAAAATTCAGATCTAATTTTGGGTAAACAATTGAATCTTGATTAAATAAAGTTATATTCCTGAAAAAAAGTCTCTAGCTTCAGCAATTCTTATGTTAGGTGAGTAAATATATTTCCTGTTTTTTTTTAAATTGCATTATATTTTGGCCCATAACTTCAAAACAAGACCAAACACTGACCTAATTTTTGGTATGTTCATAGTAAATGTATGGAAGAATATGAATACTAAATATGATCAAAAACAGATTAGTGGTTTTGATATTAGGCAGCCTTGAAGTGTAACAATGGCTTTTTCATGGAAAACGGAGGTTTTTCCTTAATATCTCGAAGGAACAAAGTCCTAATGACCCAATTTTCAGTATGGTAGGAGATTTTGGGGACATCCAATGGTATGCAAAATTTTGGAATCGTAGGTCCAACGGTTTTAAAACGTGCCCTGTTAACGGACAGAAGGCCGGACGGACGACGGACAAAGGACAACGACTATAGCTCAGATGACTTATAGTCAGCTGAGCTAAAAAATTGTCCATTATCAGTCATGTTAATTATGCTTTTTACAAATGAGATAACTGTTATTCAATAATTACAGGTTATCCCTACCCAAGAGTAGCACTAGCACAAATAATATAAAATAACACACTAGACACAGTAGGAATCTTATGACAAATAGAATACGGGTAGTTGACAAGCGACTACATGTATCCGCCTAAACCAGAGTGGGACGGGTGAAGTGAGGCATGGATTGAGTCGCAAGGGGAAACAGAGAGATGTGTGTTACATATTAGCATGGATGTCTGCAGCTGAAATGTGTATGAAGGTGGCGCCAGCTACCAGAAAATCCAGAAAGTTATCTAAGTTGTATACAATTGTAAGATTTTAGGCAGACAAGTCAAACCACTGCTGAGATATGAGTGATTTTATCCCACGGCAGACAAACAGACGGAAGCTGTGCAAAAATGGTTGCAGGTGGCGCCAACAGTTTTTTTGCATATGATAAAGAGCTATGTGAGATCTATACACATGCAAAATTTCAGGAGGATATGTCAAACCAGTCCTGAGATATAAGCTTGGATGTCTGCAGCCTGAACGGGAAAGTAAGTGGCGCCACCTGCAACAAAATCGAGAAAGCTATCCAAGATGTATGTACATGCAAAATTTCAGGCAGCTAAGTCAAACCACTGCCGAGATATAAGTGATTTTATTCCTTGGTAGACAAACAGATGGACGCTGTGCAAAAATGGTTGCAGGTGGTGCCTTATCAGTCCTTAGACATGAGCTTGGATGTCTGCAACCTGCGCGGAGAAGTAGGTGGCGCCACCTGCCACAGAATCGAGAAACCTATCCACGATAAATGCACATGCAAAATTTCAGATGGATAAGTCCATTCACTTCTGAGATATGAGTGATTTTATCCCAAGGCAGATGAACAGATGGACACTGTTCAAAAACGGTTGCAGGTGGCACTACCATTTTTTATGTATGTTATAAAGCTATCCAAGGGCTACATTTGTGTGAAATGTTTTTCCTGATTGGTCAAACAATCCGAAGATATGTGGGTTAATGTGTCAAAACAGATGAACAAATGGACACACTGGAGAGAGGAAAGGTCAGAGGTCAATGCAAAATATTTTGGCACCAGTTCACATGTGACCCGATAATCTTGTAAAGTTTGGGAAAATCTGTCCAGTGGTCTCAAAGGTCTATTCCGGAAACGAACGCGGCGGTGGGGGAACCCGGTCAAAAACATAGTATCCGCAAAACTTTGTTTTGGCGGTTACAATTATTAACATTACAGAAATCATAATGAGAACTTGTCAAAGATCTGATTTTTTATCATATTCAAATATTAAAAAAAATGTTGTCTCAGCTATGAAACCATTATATGTGTAAAAAATAACCTGAGGATAAGAACATCCTATAAATCATACGAGGGGCAAACTCGAGATGGGAAAGTTTAATTTTATCAACTGAACTAAAGGAACCAGTAGTATAAATTTTGATTATTTACAAAGTCTTATGACAGCTGATACAGCCACAAGTCTAAATGCCATTAGGGTTAAGTAAACCTATTCCACGTGCATTTGTTGTGTGATGGGAGGATTGCACCCAGATCCCTCATTTTATGTAAAACCTATATTAATATTTTTTTCATAGGCAATTATGTTATATGATAATATAATGAGATTTGGAATACGTTTGCTTGACCTTAGTAAAACATATTGACATCTTTTATCAGTACTTGATTTAAAGGAATATTTCAATATTTCATTATTTAAAATCTAAAATTACTTCAGAAACAAATGAAGATCAATTTTGGGTTCAGTCTGTTCCGATATTCAGACAGAGCCATAGAATATTAATAGTCATCAGACGACCAAGTATCTAATGGTAATTCAGTATGTTTGTTTGGAAATAGCACCGCAGGTCAGTCTATAACTGGATGTATGTCAGGTCACACTTGGGATTTTCCAGAATACTTTCAGCCAATAGATTCTGGTAAAACTTTTAAAGTACACAAACAACTCTGATGTAATTGTGACCTACTTTGGGTCATCCAATAAAGTTAAGCTTTTATTAATAAATGCAGAAATATGGATATATATGTCTCATATATCACATGACAGCTTTGTAACAAAACTATCTGTAGTGAGCGCTCAGAGAGAGAGTCAGGGAAACTGAGCATTTCTCTCAACAGAGAGACTGGGCGGCTCTCTCTGAGAGAGAGACTGTCCCAGTTTGCCTGCTGTTGACTAAAGACTTCTATCATCAAACTGGTCTTGGGACAGTGTCAGCCACGTGCATCAGTAACTCATGACCCAATTTTCGGTATGGTAGGAGATTTTGGGGACATCTAATGGTATGCAAAATTTTGGTATCGTAGGTCCAAAGGTTTCAAAACGTGCCCTGTTAACAGACAGACAGACGGACAACAGACAAAGGACCACGACTATAGCTCAGATGACTTATAATCAGCTGAGCTAAAAACACATAAATGTGGGTGGCGCCACCAATACCTCAAAATCAGATATGACATATGTGACAAACATTAGTATACAATTTGGTGATTATAGCTCTAGCCTTTTCTGAGATTTTAATTTTAGTGTATTTTTTTGTACAGATGACTAAGTTCAACCTCCTGTTACTCCGCCAAAAATCTCCAAACTGGAACCATTCAAAAAACTTGACAGAGATTGTTCTAGGGATCATTTCTGTGAAATATTGGACAATTTGGCTGGACGGTTTCAGAGAAGAAGATTTTTAAAGGTTTTTAAGCTTTTTCTCTATAAAATCTAAATTAATGCAGATACCCAATAATAAGCTCCAGGGCACCAAGTTTCACATGTGACTAATTCTTACATGTAATTTGGAGCTGCTCGCGCTGACGGTTTCTGACTTTCATCGATTTCCGATTTACAACGGAAAGCCAGCCCTCGACGGCCGATGGCGGACGTTTGATGGACTGACGACGCTGCACTATAGCATAAGCTCACAGGTTCGCTAAAAATACAGGTGGCTCCACCAGTCTGCAGAAACTAATAAAAGCACTTATTGGTTAATATCCATGCAAAGAATCATGGTGATCTCTGCATTAGTTGTTCAGATACACCAGCTTTTGTATCAAATTTTCCATTATCCTGAGGGATACTTCAGAGTCCATAGCTTGAAGGATATTGGTAACAGAGACCTAATTTCAGGTTTCCACAGGCACTTTTCATGGGCCTCCTTGCGTGACAAGAATGAAGATTCTAGGTCCTTTTGTGACAATTTGTGCCATGTTAACAGATAACCATATCTTTAAAGGTCTCAAAAAGAGAAAAAAATTCGTAAAAATTTGAAAAATACGTAAAAAAACCCGAACAAATACAGGTGGTGCCACCAGTCTGCAGAAACTGATGAAACACTCCATGATCAATATCCATGCAAACAATTATGGTGATCTCTGCATTAGTTGATCAGTTACTTCAGCTCTTGTATCAAATTTTCCATTATTCTGCACTGTACTTTGGAGTGCTATGGCTCCTAGGATATGGGTTTCAGAGACCTAATTTCAGGTTTCCATGGAGACTTTTCATGGGTCTCCCTGTGTGTCAAGAATGAAGATTCTAGATCCAGTCGTTACTATTTGTACCCTGTTGACAGATAACCAAATCCTTAAAAGTCTCAAAAATAGAGAAAAAAAAATGGTAAAAATTTGAAAAAATACAGGTGGCGCCACCAGTCTGCAGGAACTGATGGAACACCTCTTGATCAATATATATGCCAAATATCATGACCATCAGTGTTGTAGTTATTGAGATGTTGCAGTTTGTTTTAATCAAATTTTCCATTATTCTGGGAGGTAATTGGGAGCCCCATAGCTCGAAGATATGGGTAACAGAGACCTAATTTCTGGTTTCCATGGAGACTTTTCATAGGTCTCTCAGTGTGTCAAGAATGAAGATTCTAGGTCCAGTCTTTACGATTTGTGCCCTGTTAAAAAATGTTCACATTTTTAAAGGTCTCAAGAATAGAGAAAACAAGGGACCCATGGGTCACGGCGCTCAGTTGTTATATATGATAAAAAATATGATTGGGGAAAGAGGCACATGCTTGTTTTGTGTGGTAATAAATATAAGCTTTATTATGAGTTGTTGGTGTTTAGCTTATGTATGATTATGATAGTATCTTTGGAGACAGGGAAGAGGATTGACTTCATTTATTTTATTAACAAATGGAGTGCTATAGTCACACAGATTTTGACTTGGCCATATAACTTATTAGCAGCACATATTATAAAAGAGTTTAACTATTTATTAAAATTTAATAACAAATATTGTGCCAATAAAATTTTTATTAAAAAAAAAATGATAAGAAAATCATATGATTTTTTAAAATAAAATATAACTGAAATGATTATTGAAATAATATTATAGAATATATTCATGAATGCATTCATGAATACATTTTGAAAGTATCTGCACTGGTATTCAAATACTTCCATTTTTACCTGAATTCCCATTCTTATGCAATAAAATTTTTTAATGCAGTACATTTCGATATTCGTATTTAAATACATTTGCAAAGCATTCGCACCATGTCTAGTATTTATTCAGTTTTAGCCAAACAAAGATGTTGAGAATCCAGAATATACAAAATTCACAAATTTAAATAATGATCATAAGTACCTGGTTTTATGGCTTTTATTTATATTAAAAAAAAATAAATGTAATATATTCACTTTGGACTACTTTCACATCAATCTACACACTAGACACAGTAGGAATCTAGATTAATATTATCAACTGCATCTTTGTCTATCATTAATTTCCTTCATATGATCCCTAATGATTAGCAATGAATAATATGATTTATTTTTTTATCATTAAAATTTCACTGAAAAATACCATAGGTGACTGCATGGTGTTATTAGGAATAACACTGACGTCATACAAGATTCTTACATCATCAGTAACTGCAAGTTATTTTTCTGTTACTCATCAACTGACAAATTCCTTTTCTATTAATTTTTCTTTAATTTGTTATAAAAAAAACCAATACAAAATTATTAATTTATTGTTTATTGTTAATCAAGGAGATTTTTCATGGATCTCTCAGAATGCCTAGTTACAAGATTCTAGGTCCAGCGGTTACGATTTGTTAATGGACGGACAGACGGACGATGGACAAAGAGTGATCGCTAAAGTTCAGATGACTTTCAGCCAGCTGAGCTAAAAATTGTAAAAAATCGAAAGAATACAGGTGGCGCCACCAGTCTGCAGAAACTGATGAAACACTCCATGATCAATATCCATGCAAAGAATCATGGTGTTCAATGCATTAGTTGATCAGATATTTGTGCTTTTGTATCAAATTTTTAATTTTTCTGGGGGGGGGGGGGGGGGGACTTGGAAGCCCCATAGCTTGAAGAAATGGGAAACAGAGACCTAATTCCAGGTTTCCAAGGAAATTTTTCATGGACCTCTCTGGATGTAAAGTTAGAAGATTCCAGGTCCATTGGTTAGGATTTGTGCCTCAATAACAGACAGACAGCTTAATGGCCGGACTGACGACGGACAAAGAGTGATCGCTATAGCTCAGATGACTTACAGTCAGCTGAGCTAAAAATTCAAATTTCATGAAATATACCAAGTGGTTCAAAAGTTTAAGTGTTAAAAATAATTTCTATTCTGCCTGATTTGACCTTGAAGATCCAAGTCAAGGTCACCAGTTTTAGATCTCGCCATAGAACTTGGTATAAACAAATGGCAAAATATGCTATTCTTCAAAAGTTATGGGGTTCACAAAACAATTTGTATCTCGGACTATTTGACCTTGATGATGCAGGTCAAGGTCAGCCATTTTCCAAACAGTTATTGGTAAAAACAATTTAATTTTCAAATTTCATGAAAATGTACTGTGTGGTTAAAAAGTTATAGTGTTCACAGTTAATAATCCAGCTGATCTGACCTTTAAGATCCAGGTCAAGGTCCCAGGTTTTTTAACTCGTCTGAGACAGTGGTAGAAACAATTAAAATCTTAAGTTTCATGAAAAAAGTTTGGTGATTCAAAAGACACAGCGTTCACAAAATATTTGTTTTCCAGCTGATTTGACCTTAAAGATGAAGGACAACATCATTGGTTTTTGTGAACTTTTCCATGGTATTGGTAGAAACAATTCAAATATCAAATTTCATGAAAAAATGTTGAGTCATACTAGATTCATTGTGATCACAAGAAATGACACAGACGCCGACAGACAACCACAACAGACAAAACACTATATGTCTCCCCCTTGGGAGACATAAATATTGCCTGTACATCTCTGCTTATATATCCACCGAGCTAGAGATTCATTACTACACACATTTCCCAGCTTTCAGTGTTTAACAAGTGACCCATGGGTCACAGTGCTCAGCTAAAGTTGACCTTGAGGGTAAAAATCTAAAATATTAACAAATGGCAAAAAAGAGAAGAAGATAACATATATTATATATATATTAATTTGCCAAATAATAAGCACCTCCTTGTGATGTAGATATTTCAGTCATCTTAAGCAAAGGTGGTAATACATTGATCAGGTTGATTTTATCATATCAATACTGTGCTGTATAAATTTCATTATAAATAATTTCAATATATCAATTAATTATCCACATATTGCATGATTCTTACCATGCCCTGGTGGTGGCGGTGGCAGAGGCCGGCTTTGCTGCTCACGTTTGATGGCATCAATCCCACCCTGCTTCTCTATGAAGTCATAGATGAATGTGGCTGTCTCTTTGTCTTGTAGCTGGTTCTCAGAGATTCCTACTTGATCAAACAAAGCTTTCAAGCTGGGGTCCAGCTGGTTCATCTGTGGACACATTCATCAACATCATGTCAGTTAAGTTAAACATACATGTATATCTGCACAATGTTAAAAAATTCCCCACCTTTTCTCAATCCTCTATCACATCATAAAGTTTGTATTCAATGCATAAATTGCAGTTGTGCCATCCATCCTATCATAATTTAAAAAAAGATTGGTACTACTCTTGAATTTACTGCTGCAGTTACGCATTTTATTTGAAAGCAGGTTGGTGCTGCTTGAGAAAGAGTTCTGGTATTGGGTTGACAAACAGGAACCTGTGGGTCACGGCACTCAGCTGAAATTGATTCTGAGAATATTTATATAAAATTCTAGTGGTTGTGTTGACTGTGCTCTTTTATGCAATACATGGAAGAAGCAGGGGCCTCTCATAATCACAAACATGTATTTGTAAAAGTTTCAGTATTTCAACTAAGTGACTGTAATATGCATGTACCAGTGGCGGATCCAGGATTGAGCAAGGGGGGAGGCTAGTGGATACTTTGCATAATCATACAAACATTCATAAGGGTGCAGCCACCTGCCATGGACATTCTTCTTATTTATATATATATATATATATATATATATATAAATATATAGCTAAAAGTTAAACACGTTGGAGCACCAATCCGAGTTTCACGCCTTTCAGTAGTTTCAGGTGTCGGTTTTTTTAGACTAATTCACCGCGCTTGTTCAATAAGATGACCGACTTGTCGCTTTTGTAATGTAATATCCTGCATTTCTCCTTCATACAGAGGTTACATTGATCCCAGGTGCGATTCATTGTATTAGAGCGTTGGATTATTTCCCAAGTAGTTTAAAATTGTATTTGCTTTCTCTTTATGGTCCAAATGTGTTTCTAAGTTCTGTTTCTTTTAGTAACGTTCATTGCTAAATGATTTGTTGTTGTTATTGTACCGAATTTTGAATGGGCCACTTTCTTATCCAATGTATTGAGCGCATTGGTATTCTGTCTTGACCGTTGCTTCATAAACAATATTGCTGACAAGGCAATTACCGTCTAAGGGTCATGTGTTTTTGTCTCTACAGTTCTTGTCTCTACAGTTCTAGTTTTTTTTCGCTTGGTTGTTTTTTTGCAGTGATATTTTGTTTCAATTTGTTATTATTTGCATCATATTTCTCATGCAACTGTAGCTGATTTGATTGCGTTTTGTTAAAGATTTTGAGTATATTGTTAACGGCGATAAATTCTCTTTGATCAGTTTTAAGAACTGTGCTCCGACATTTGTTTTGACATTATTGCTGTATAGTGGGATATACCAAATTATCATTCTAGCTCTGTTTCTTTCCTCCTTTTTTATCCATAACTGCAGTTTCCAGCATTGGAAACAATGAAAACAATTACGGGGCCTGTCATTGTATCTCACCCTAAAATTTGATATAAAAGCTTCAGTATCCATTTTATAAATACATTGATTGACATAATGCTTTCCATGCATATTGACCAAGAAGTGTTTCTACATTTTCTGAAAACTGGTGGCGCTACTTTAATTTTTTTTTCTAATATTTATGCATTTTTTAGTCCTGCAAATGAAGCAGCCCGGGTGTTGACAGAGCACAAGCGATAAAAACCGTAACCATTAGATCTATAAACTTCTAACTGTATACATCCAGGGAAGGCTTAGGCAAATCTTCTAGGTCATTGTGACCTATATTCTGTGAACTACAATCCAAAAACATAACTTTTAGTATCCAATGAGTCAGGCCTTTACAAATTGTGTCCGTTAGGCCTAGTATCTTTCTAAGCCAACATCCAAGGAGGTTCTGGGTACATCATTGTAGATTCTCCGAGTACATCAAAAATAAGGTCACTGTGACCTACATTCTGCAAGATGTGTGAAAGAACATGATTTTAGCAATAACAGGGTATATAATTTGTATATGATTTGCTACAGGTTGACCTAGAAACTTCTAATATGATTAAGATCCGGGGACGTTCCTGTAATAATCCCATGAGGAAACCTAACTAATGTCACTGTGATCTGTTCTTTGAGCTATGTCAAAGAACATGACCTTTTGCACTCTATTGGTCAGATGGGCACAAATTGCAGCAGCTGGACTGAAAAACTTTTAACTTAAGATCTAGGCAGTTCCTGGTAAAATCTTCTTGAAAAGAATACATATGGTCACTCTAGCACATTTTCTAAGGCCTATGACCAAAAAGGTATGATTTTCTACCCATTGTTCAAGGTTGCTATTCAAATATTTTCACTAGATCATAACATTAGTAAGTAATGCATGCGTCCCCTGTATGTCAAATTCAGCATGGCCCATATACGTCTTGTTATTTTTACGAAAAAGTGAGGTGAAAAAGGATATCATTATTTTAATTAAATCCTTAATCATTCATGTTCACAAGCATGATAATATATCAAAGTCTAAAGGAACTCCAAAATCGCTTGAGAAATACTTGAGAAAGTCACGGTTTAGAGAACATGCAGATCGCAAGTTTTAATGTTTGTAACCAATTTTGGAAGATGCCCATCTAATTAATTTATAAATATAAAAAGACATGATCATGGTGCAGACACATGCGTTTCATCAAAATGATTACACAGTTTCAAGCTGGGGGGGGGGGGGGGGGGGGGGACTTCAGCCCCCAAAGCTCCCCCTCTGGATCCGCCTCTGATGCATGTAAATATATCCACATGAAAACCCTGCAAATTATAGAATAATGGACATAATAATACAATTTAATTATACACATTTAATTCACTAACTGTTATATGCTGACAAAAATTAAAATTTCCATTTTCAAATGAACATAAACTAAATTTGACTAACAAGCAAATTAGGTAAACATTGCATCTGCACTGTGTAATATATGAAAATTGTAGCCTGAAACCATTTAATGATTAAATAAGGGGGAAAATAGTAATTTTTTTAGCAAATCCATTTTTTGCATGAAAAGTTTTTACCATATCATTTTTTTTAATTTACAAATTTTATAAAATTGCATAAAAAAATTTCAGTTGCATTTTTATTAACTAAGTTTGGCTCACATAAAGTCAGATTATACATACATATATATCTTTATTATTTTTTTTAAATCACAGAATTTTTCAAGTAAATTTAAAGGATAATGTCACATATTGCCACTACATGCAATCTTCGAGATTATTCTTTGAATCATTATTCCAAAACAAGTTTTGCACATCCGAGTTTTCAGTACATCCTTTATTTTATTAACTAAATAAAAGATTAACTAAATTTGATTAAAAATTCCCTTTTTAAAATAAGGTATACACAGATGGATGAGGGAGAAATAATATCATTATGCCAATTACTATCTCAACTATAATTTAATACTGAATTTAATATTTCATTTTACACATGTTTAAACAGAACCCAGAGTTTTTACTCTTCTGCAGTAAGGAATTCCTCATATTATCAACATCCACACTTTTATAACAATACATCACTTTGTGGACACGATTAAATGTGTACTTTAATCAGTGTAACCCCTTGTGATACAATATAAAATCCAAAATGTAGCAAAAGCTAACTAAGAATGAATTAAACATAGAAACAAGGGCACTGCAAAGTGAAGCATCACCTCGCACGGGGCATAATTAGAATGGGTGTATTACACAGTGTGAAAATGAGGAGGGCAGCTCTCTGGCCTTGACCTTTGCTCCTGTGACCTCAAACTAAATAGGGTTTTTCATCAATGAGTGGGTGAGCCTTATGAGCAATATGACAGACAGGTGTTGGTCAAACGGTTTGGCCTAAAATGGGTCCACAAGCTTTTCAAGAAGTGGGCCTAATGGCTTTGACCCTTGACCCTGTGATCTCAAAATTGATAGGGTTCTTCATCCATGGGTGGTTGAGCCATATTTGCCAGATGAAAGGTTTCGATCAAACGGTTTGGCTTAAAATTGGTCCACAAGCTTTTTCAAGAAGTGGGCCCTGTGGCCGTGACCTTTGAACCCATAACCTTAAAACTGATAGGGTTCTTCATCTATGGGTAGGTGAGCCATATGTGCAAGATGAAAGGTTTTGGTCAAATGGTTTGGCTTGAAATCGATCCACAAGCCAATTCCGGATGGACAAACGGTCACACAAATGGAGGCTTAACTATATCCCTTTTGCAACTTCATTGTGAGGGATTAATAAAAGGGACTCATAGGTTACAGCAGTCAGCTGTTATATATGATCACAAAATATGATATGTATTGGTTATAGCCCAGTGAAATGTACCGAAAATCTTGTTTTTATGGCCGCACATCTTTTTATAGCCACACCCTGAGTTTGCAAGGTCTCTTAAAGGAGCTCCCACTAAGGTCCAAATACCCAAAACCCCCCTTAAAGGCCGTACCCCAACTCTGTCTCTGGCCTGAGGGTAAGATAATTAGCTGCACGTAGCAAAATAAATCACGACATAGCTGCTTTAATGAAGACTAGAATAAAAAGTATTACTTACAGAGGTTAAATATGTTGCCAGATTACGTATATTAAATATATTTAACGCTCGAGATAGGGACAAAATATCTGTATGTTACTAACGACTTTTGCACATGGATTGGCAGGCATTTATCAGAAAAGGAAGATTCCCCGAACGATCGTTTCGTTTGAATGGTGGTTAGGCAAACGATTCTTGTATGCATCAAAACGCCTCTTTGCATGTACGTGCAATTGTCAAAGACCATAGTATGAACACTGAATTGAGGTTTATATGTACATTTATTGAAGCAAAAAGCCTGAATACTATCCACTATTACGCACCATCACGCAGTAGCGTTCAGAAGGCGACATGATGGCTAAGACTGCTGAAACTGTCAGATTTTCAGGAACTTAATCACAGCTCGTGGTATACATATATAAAAATTTCAATGTAGAACCTTGACATGTATATCTTTCGTGCGATATATAACTTGTTATAAAAAATCTTGGTAATTGTCACCAAATAATACGTTTAAAACAGCACTGCTGTAACAGAGCAGCCCACTTATTTCGGCATGGTCAAGCAACATTAAAGTAAATGCCTACTTTAAACTCATTTGCAGCATTATTAAGCAACGATTATTTGTTTAGAAAGTAAAATGAATAAAAAGCTGACATCGTAAAGAGTCGTACAATCGCTGACGAACGTTTTAAAATCAAGTTTGAGTGCCGCCATGTGCTGAAACGCCCTGGTGTTTTGCTAAGAATATTTTGAACGGCTGTACGTGGTGGGTGGTAAACAGAACAGCCACCTATCCCGTCCCAGTGTGCCTTGCGTGACTGCTACCTTGACAAGATGGCTCCCCACATGGAAACTTTCTTGAGGAATAAGACTTGCTTACCTCGACCGGCCATTTTAATTTCTCTTTAAAATCACTCGTTTTCACGCGTCATGTTTGCTATACGTGCGTATCTTGACAAGGTAACTTCAGTTATTTTGATATATGTTAAGTTGACCAGCGAGGTTTTCAAACGCATCAGCAAATTGTGACATGTAGCGATGTCAACGAACGATGTGACGATGATAATACCGAAGTTACCGGTATGAAAATGACATGTAGTGACATGTTCTACCATTTATATCTACAAGCTGGTTTCCCCTCTAACACTATTTCCATTCATACAATATATTTGTGATTGTATAAAAAAAAAAACAAAGATTAAACAGAAGTAAATGACCAGGCTATACGCAATCAAGGATGTAGGTTTTCCAGAAACATGACATGGGGGCGAGAAGATGGGCTATTCAATATTGATATACATGTATCAGACATTATAAAACATGTCAGTAAGTAACCTGCTAAATTTGAACTTTTATAAAGATTTTATAGTGTTCTAAATTACATATTTTGATTATCTGAATTCTTATTAGCAACACAGATTCCAAGACAATTCGGCTCCGTCAAAGGTATGACCGGTAATACCGATTTTTTCCAACAGACGTCACCACTAGTCCTCACCATTAATAATCTCATTCATTTTAATCTCGTAATATACTGTTGTTATTGTTCAATGTTTATTGTTATTGTTCAATTGATTGCAAATAAATATTATATTTTATATGAACATTTAGACTATACAATTTTATACAATAAATCTGTGACAACAAAGAGTATTTCCTCTGTGGTGAGCTTGATCTCCTATTATCGCCCAAAGGAGCGCCATGTCCGGGAGAGAGTTCTTCTCACAGTTCATTTCTGATAAACCATCTATTTACGGCCGCATCCCGAGTTCAGAAAAAAAGTCGAGATTTTCGATTTTGAGTTTGTTTTTAAGGCTGCGGTGATAAAAACAGGATTTTCGGTAACTTGATATGTAAGATTTGGATAAAATCCTGGGATATAGGGAAGAGGATTGATGTCATTTATATTATTTAAATTTGGAAATGGAGTGCTATAGTCATACAGGATTTGACTTGGCTTGATTCTGCAATTACCAACATTGGCATAAAATATGGGGATGATAGCTCCAGCCATTTATGATATTGTAATTTTATTATTATCCTTTTTTGGCCAAATGACTAAGTTCAGCTTCCTGTAACTCAGCCAAAATTCACTGAACTGCAACCATTCAAACAAATCTGAGAAAGATTGTTTCAGGGATTATTTCTGTGAAATATTGGATTATTTGGCTTGACAGTTACAGAGAAGAAGATTTTAAAAACCTTTTTAGCTTTTTCCCTATAAAATCTAAATAAATGCAGATAACCAAAAAATAAGCAAAATCTGATAGAATTTTTTAGATGACTGATTTTTTTGCACAAAGTTTGGTGATGCCAGCTCCTGACGTTTTCGAGATAGTTATGGGTTAATGTACAGACCACGGACAATGCACTCCGCATAAGCTTACAGGTTTGCTAATGAAAAATGCCCAAAGGTTACTACATGGTGTCATTTGGAATACATCTGGGGCCATCCATACAAGATCCACACAACACCTGTAACTGCAAGGTAATTCCCTGTTACTCATTAACTTCTCAATTCCTTTTCCACTAATTTTTCTTGAAGTTGTTATTATAAACCAATCAAAATGTTTATTGTTATATTGTTTTTCGCTAAAACAACTACTAAAGGAGGGAGGGGGGTTGGACACCTTGAGCCAGTTGTAATCAGCTAAGGGCAAGCTGCCTGCCCAGTATGCCTCGCCTAAAGCATGCATAATTGGCCTGAAAGGTCAACAGGGGTGACATACACATGACTGAAGAGGGGCTTCAGTATAGCCTAGATGTGCATGATATGAAAATTAAATCTACAGTGCTTACAGGAAAAAATGTGCCATGGCAGTTTGGCAGAATTTAAGGTATAGATTTTAAATTAATGCTAAAAACTTATTTTATTTGCAAAATTCAGATCTAATTTTTGGTATACAATTGAATCTTTATGAAATCAAGTTATATCCCTGAAAAAGTGTCTAGCTTCAACATTTCTCATGTTAAGTGAGTATATATATTTACTGATTTTCACAAAGTGCATTAAGTTTGGGCCCATAATTTCAAGAAATAACATTATAGCCCCATTTCCACACGTTTTTTCTGGAGCGCTCTTCATCGTTCAGCCTGCTAAGTCCCCAAAGTGAGCGAGATTTCAAGGATTTTCGGTCTGGAGAATGCTACAAAATGACCGGTGGTTTAAGTCTGTTCTACTTTCTAGTGCGAGCCAGACAGCATTTTGCGCATCATATATTTGTGCTTCATATGTGTGTAACAGAAGTGAAGCGCACTTTGTGTGTAAATGCAATGCAGCTTGCAGGCCAGGCTAAGTGCTATGCGGCCTAAAATGACAAAGTAGCACATTCTAAATGGTCACTTGGTCCGGCAGAGTGTGAATGAAAGATCAAATGTAGCCCACTCCACATTTCTTTGGACTGTTCCAGCTCGCGCCACAATTTTCTAGTGTAAATGGGGCAAATACTGACCTAATTTCAGGTATGTTCATAGGAAAAATATACAGGAATATTTATCTTAAATATAATCAAAAACAGATAACACCAGTCCTAGTGAAGTGTCATGTGCTCTGGGGTAAGTGAGGTGAACCTGATGAAGTGTCATGGGCTCTAGACCAGTGTTATTAACCTGGTGAAGTGTCATGGGGTCTAGACCAGTGTTATTAACCCGGTGAATGTCATGTGCTATGAGACCAGTGTTATTAACCTGGTGAAGTGTCATGTGCTCTAGGACAAGTGTTATTAACCTGGTGAAATGTCATGGGCTCTAAACCAGTGTTATTAACCTTGTGAAGTGCCATGTGCTCTGTAACCAGTGTCATTAACCTGGTGAAGTGTCATGTGCTATAAGACCAGTGTTTTTAACCTGTTGAAGTGTCATGTGCTATGAGACCAGTGTTATTAACCTGGTGAAGTGTCATGTGCTATGAGACCAGAGTTATTAACCTGGTGAGGTGTCATGTGCTATGAGACCATTGTTATTAACCTTGTGACGTGTCATGTGCTATGAGACCACTGTCATTTACCTGGTGAAGTGTCATGTGATATGAAACCAGTGTTATTAACCTGGTGAAGTTTCATAAGCTCTGTAACCAGTGTCATTAACCTGGTGAAGTGTCATGGGGTCTAGACCAGTGTTATTAACCCAGTGAATGTCATGTGCTATGAGACCAGTGTTATTAACCTGGTGAAGTGTCATGTGCTCTAGGACAAGTGTTATTAACCTGGTGAAGTGTCATGGGCGCTAAACCAGTGTTATTAACCTGGCGAAGTGTCATGTGCTATGAGACCAGTGTTATTAACCTGGTGAAGTGTCATGTGCTCTGTAACCAGTGTCATTAACCTGGTGAAGTGTCATGTGCTATGAGATCAGTGTTTTTAACCTGGTGAATGTCATGTGCTATGAGACCAGTGTTATTAACCTGGTGAAGTGTCATGTGCTATGAGACCAGAGTTATTAACCTGGTGAAGTGTCATGTGCTATGAAACCATTGTTATTAACCTGGTGAAGTGCAATGTGCTATGAGACCACTGTCATTTACCTGGTGAAGTGTCATGTGCTATAAAACCAGTGTTATTAACCTATTGAGGTGTCATGGGCTCTGGGGTAAGTGTGGTAAACCTGATGAAATGTCATGGGCTCTAGGACAAGTGTTATTAACCTGATGAAGTATCATGGGCTCTAGGACAAGTGTTATTAACCTGGTGAAGTGTCATGGGCTCTAGGACAAGTGTTATTAAGCTGGTGAAGTGACATGGGCTCTGGGGTAAGTGTGGTTAACCTGATGAAGTGCCATGGGCTCTAGGACAAGTGTTATTAACCTGGTGAAGTGACATGGGCTCTGGGGTAAGTGTGGTAAACCTGATAAGTGTCATGGGCTCTAGGACAAGTGTTATTAACCTGATGAAGTGTCATGGGCTCTAGGACAAGTGTTATTAACCTGGTGAAGTGTCATGGGCTCTGGGGTAAGTATGGTAAACCTGATGAAGTGTCCTGGGCTCTAGGACATGTCTTATTAACCTGGTTAAGTGTCATGGGCTCCAAATCAGTTTAATAAACCTGATGAAGTGTCATGGGCTCTAGAACAAGTGTTATTAACCTGATGAAGTGTCATGGGCTCTAGGACAAGTGTTATTAACCTGATGAAGTGTCATGGGCTCTAGGACAAGTGTTATTAACCTGGTGAAGAGACATGGGCTCTGGGGTAAGTATGGTAAACCTGATGAAGTTTCATGGGCTCTAGGACAAGTGTTATTAACCTGGTGAAGTGACATGGGCTCTGGAGTAAGTGTCGTAAACCTAATGAAGTGTCTTGGGCTCTAGGACAAGTGTTATTAACCTGATGAAGTGCCATGGGCTCTAGGACAAGTGTTATTAACCTGGTGAGGTGTCATGGGCTCTGGGGTAAGTATGGTAAATTAAACCTGATGAAGTGTCATGGGCTCAAGGACAAGTGTTATTAACCTAGTGAAGTGTCATGGGCTCTAAACCAGTGTAATAAACCTGATGAAATGTCATGGGCTCTAGGACAAGTGTAATTAACCTGATGAAGTGTCATGGGCTCTAGGACAAGTGTTATTAACCTGATGAAGTGTCATGGGCTCTAGGACAAGTGTTATTAACCTGGTAAAGTGTCATGGGCTCAGGGGTAAGTATGGTAAATTAAACCTGATGAAGTGTCATGGGCTCTAGGACAAGTGTTATTAACCTAGTGAAGTGTCATGGGCTCTAAACCAGTGTTAGAAACCTGATGAAGTGTCATGGGCTCTAGGACAAGTGTTATTAACCTGGTGAAGTGTCATGGGCTCTAAACCAGTTTAATAAACCTGATGAAGTATTATGGGCTCTAGGACAAGCGTTATTAACCTGATGAAGTGTCATTGGCTCTAGGACAAGTGTTATTAACCTGGTGAAGTGTCATGGGCTCTGGGGTAGGTGTGGTAATCCTGATGAAGTGTCATTGGCTCTAGGACAAGTGTTATTAACCTAGTGAAGTGTCATGGTCTCTAGGACAAGTGACATTAACCTGATGAAATGTCATGGGCTCTAAACCAGTGTTATTAACCTGGTGAAGTGCCATGTGCTCTAGGACAAGTGTTATTAACCTGGTGAAGTGTCATGGGCCCTAAACCAGTGTTATTAACCTGGTGAAGTGACATGGGCTCTTGGGTAAGTGTGGCTTATTAACCTGGTGAAGTGACATGGGCTCCGGGGTAAGTCTGGTAAACTTGATGAAGTGTCATGGGCTCTAGGACAAGTGTTATTAAGCTGGTGAAGTGACATGGGCTCTGGGGTAAGTGTGGTAAACCTGAAGAAGTGTCATGGGCTCTAAACCAGTGTAATAAACCTGATGAAATGTCATGGGCTCTAGGACAAGTGTAATTAACCTGATGAAGTGTCATGGGCTCTAGGACAAGTGTTATTAACCTGATGAAGTGTCATGGGCTCTAGGACAAGTGTTATTAACCTGGTGAAGTGTCATGGGCTCTAAACCAGTTTAATAAACCTGATGAAGTATTATGGGCTCTAGGACAAGCATCATTAACCTGATGAAGTGTCATGGGCTTTAGGACAAATGATATTAACCTGGTGAAGTGTCATGGGCTCTGGGGTAAGTGTGGTAAACCTGAAGAAGTGTCATGGGCTCTAGGACAAGTGTTTTTTACCTGATGAAGTGTCATGGGCTCTAGGACAAGTGTTATTAACCTGGTGAAGTGTCATGGGCTCTAGGACAAGTGTCATTAACCTGATGAAATGTCATGGGCTCTAGGACAAGTGTTATTAACCTGGTGAAGTGTCATGGGCTCTAAACCAGTGTAATAAACCTGATGAAGTGTCATGGGCTCTAGGACAAGTGTTATTAAGCTGGTGAAGTGACATTGGCTCTCGGGTAAGTGTGGTAAACCTGATGAAGTGTCATGGGCTCTATAGGACAAGTGGTATTAACCTAATGAAGTGTCATGGGCTCCAGGACAAGGGTTATTAACCTAATGAAGTGTCATGGGCTCTAGGACAAGTGTTATTAACCTGATGAAGTGTCATGGACTCTAGGACCAGTGTTATTAACCTGGTGAAGTGACATGGGCTCTGGGGTAAGTATGGTAAACCTGATGAAGTGTCATGGGCTCTAGGACAAGTGTTATTAACCTTGTGAAGTGTCATGGGCTCTGGGGTAAGTATGGTAAACCTGATGAAGTGTCATGGGCTCTAGGACATGTGTTATTAACCTGGTTAAGTGTCATGGGCTCTTAATCAGTTTAATAAACCTGATGAAGTGTCATGGGCTCTAGGACAAGTGTTATTAACCTGATGAAGTGTCATGGGCTCTATAGGACAAGTGTTATTAACCTGATGAAGTGTCATGGGCTCTAGGACAAGTGTTATTAACCTGGTGAAGAGACATGGGCTCTGGGGTAAGTATGGTAAACCTGATGAAGTTTCATGGGCTCTAGGACAAGTATTATTAACCTGGTGAAGTGACATGGGCTCTGGGGTAAGTGTCGTAAACCTGATGAAGTGTCTTGGGCTCTAGGACAAGTGTTATTAACCTGATGAAGTGCCATGGGCTCTAGGACAAGTGTTATTAACCTGGTGAGGTGTCATGGGCTCTGGGGTAAGTATGGTAAATTAAACCTGATGAAGTGTCATGGGCTCAAGGACAAGTGTTATTAACCTAGTGAAGTGTCATGGGCTCTAAACCAGTGTAATAAACCTGATGAAATGTCATGGGCTCTAGGACAAGTGTAATTAACCTGATGAAGTGTCATGGGCTCTAGGACAAGTGTTATTAACCTGGTGAAGTGTCATGGGCTCTAAGACAAGTGTCATTAACCTGATGAAATGTCATGGGCTCTAGGACAAGTGTTATTAACCTGGTGAATTGTCATGGGCTCTAAACCAGTGTAATAAACCTGATGAAGTGTCATGGGCTCTAGGACAAGTGTTATTAAGCTGGTGAAGTGACATTGGCTCTCGGGTAAGTGTGGTAAACCTGATGAAGTGTCATGGGCTCTATAGGACAAGTGGTATTAACCTAATGAAGTGTCATGGGCTCCAGGACAAGGGTTATTAACCTAATGAAGAGTCATGGGCTCTTGGACAAGTGTTATTAACCTGATGAAGTGTCATGGACTCTAGGACCAGTGTTATTAACCTGGTGAAGTGACATGGGCTCTGGGGTAAGTATGGTAAACCTGATGAAGTGTCATGGGCTCTAGGACAAGTGTTATTAACCTTGTGAAGTGTCATGGGCTCTGGGGTAAGTATGGTAAACCTGATGAAGTGTCATGGGCTCTAGGACATGTGTTATTAACCGGGTTAAGTGTCATGGGCTCTTAATCAGTTTAATAAACCTGATGAAGTGTCATGGGCTCTAGGACAAGTGTTATTAACCTGATGAAGTGTCATGGGCTCTATAGGACAAGTGTTATTAACCTGATGAAGTGTCATGGGCTCTAGGACAAGTGTTATTAACCTGGTGAAGTGACATGGGCTCTGGGATAAGTATGGTAAACCTGATGAAGTGTCATGGGCTCTAGGACAAGTGTGTTTAACCTGGTGAAGTGACATGGGCTCTGGGGTAAGTGTGGTAAACCTGATGAAGTGTCATGGGCTCTACGTAAAGTTTTATTAACCTGGTGAAGTGTCATGGGCTCTAGGACAAGTGTTATTAACCTGGTGAAGTGTCATGGGCTCAGGGGTAAGTATGGTAAATTAAACCTGATGAAGTGTCATGGGCTCTAGGACAAGTGTTATTAACCTAGTGAAGTGACATGGGCTCTGGGGTAAGTATGGTAAACCTGATGAAGTGTCATGGGCTCTAGGACAAGTGTTATTAACCTGATGAAGTGTCATGGGCTCTAGGACAAGTGTTATTAACCTGGTAAAGTGTCATGGGCTCAGGGGTAAGTATGGTAAATTAAACCTGATGAAGTGTCATGGGCTCTAGGACAAGTGTTATTAACCTAGTGAAGTGTCATGGGCTCTAAACCAGTGTTAGAAACCTGATGAAGTGTCATGGGCTCTAGGACAAGTGTTATTAACCTGGTGAAGTGTCATGGGCTCTAAACCAGTTTAATAAACCTGATGAAGTATTATGGGCTCTAGGACAAGCGTTATTAACCTGATGAAGTGTCATTGGCTCTAGGACAAGTGTTATTAACCTGGTGAAGTGTCATGGGCTCTGGGGTAGGTGTGGTAATCCTGATGAAGTGTCATTGGCTCTAGGACAAGTGTTATTAACCTAGTGAAGTGTCATGGTCTCTAGGACAAGTGACATTAACCTGATGAAATGTCATGGGCTCTAAACCAGTGTTATTAACCTGGTGAAGTGCCATGTGCTCTAGGACAAGTGTTATTAACCTGGTGAAGTGTCATGGGCCCTAAACCAGTGTTATTAACCTGGTGAAGTGACATGGGCTCTTGGGTAAGTGTGGCTTATTAACCTGGTGAAGTGACATGGGCTCCGGGGTAAGTCTGGTAAACTTGATGAAGTGTCATGGGCTCTAGGACAAGTGTTATTAAGCTGGTGAAGTGACATGGGCTCTGGGGTAAGTGTGGTAAACCTGAAGAAGTGTCATGGGCTCTAGGACAAGTGTTATTAACCTGATGAAGTGTCATGGGCTCTAGGACAAGTGTTATTAACTTGGTGAAGTGACATGAGCTCTCGGGTAAGTGTGGTAAACCTGATGAAGTGTCAAGGGCTCTAGGACAAGCATTATTAACCTGTTGAAGTGTGATGGGCTCTAGGACAAGTGTTTTTAACCTGATGAAGTGTCATGGGCTCTAGGACAAGTGTTATTAACATGATGAAGTGTCATTGGCTCTAGGACAAGTGTTATTAACCTGGTGAAGTGTCATGGGCTCTGGGGTAAGTATGGTAAACCTGATGAAGTGTCATGGGCTCTAGGACAAGTGTTATTAACCTGGTGAAGTGACATGAGCTATATATGGTAAGTGTGGTAAACCTGATGAAGTGTCATGGGCTCTAGGACAAGTGTTATTAACCTGATGAAGTGTCATGGGCTCTCGGGTAAGTGTGGTTAACCTGATGAAGTGTCATGGGCTCTATAGGACAAGTGTTATTAACCTGATGAAGTGTCATGGGCTCTAGGACAAGTGTTATAAAGCTGGTGAAGTGACATGGGCTCTGGGGTAAGTGTGGTAAACCTGATGAAGTGTCATGGGCTCTAGGACAAGTGTTATTAACCTGATGAAGTGTCATGGGCTCTAGGACAAGTGTTATTAACCTGGTGAAGTGATATGAGCTCTCGGGTAAGTGTGGTAAACCTGATGAAGTGTCAAGGGCTCTAGGACAAGCGTTATTAACCTGTTGAAGTGTGATGGGCTCTAGGACAAGTGTTATTAACCTGATGAAGGGTCATGGGCTCTAGGACAAGTGTTATCAACCTGATGAAGAGTCATTGGCTCTAGGACAAGTGTTATTAACCTGGTGAAGTGTCATGGGCTCTGGGGTAAGTATGGTAAACCTGATGAAGTGTCATGGGCTCTAGTACAAGTGTTATTAACCTGGTGAAGTGACATGAGCTATGGGGTAAGTGTGGTAAACCTGATGAAGTGTCATGGGCTCTAGGACAAGTGTTATTAACCTGATGAAGTGTCATGGGCTCTAGGACAAGTGTTATTAACCTGGTGAAGTGTCATGGGCTCTGGGGTAAGTATGGTAAACCTGATGAAGTGTCATGGGCTCTAGGACAAGTGTTATTAACCTAGTGAAGTGTCATGGGTCTCAACCAGTGTTTTAAACCTGATGAAGTGTCATGGGCTCTAGGAAAGGGGTTATTAACCTGATGAAGTGTCATGGGCTCTAGGACAAGTGTTATTAACCTGATGAAGTGTCATGGCCTCTAGGACAAGTGTTATTAACCTGGTGAAGTGTCATCGGCTCTAAACCAGTTTAATAAACCTGATGAAGTGTTATGGGCTCTAGGATAAGCGTTATTAACCTGATGAAGTGTCATGGGCTCTAGGACAAGTGTTATTAACCTGGTGAAGTGTCATGGGCTCTAAACCAATGTTATTAACCTGGTGAAGTGACATGGGTTCCGGGGTAAGTGTGGTTTATTAACCTGGTGATGTGACATGGGCTCCGGGGTAAGTCTGATAAACCTGATGAAGTGTCATTGGCTCTAAGACAAGTGTCATTAACCTGATGAAGTGTCATGGGCTTTAGGACAAGTGTTATTAACCTGATGAAGTGTCATGGGCTCTAGGACAAGTGTTATTAACCTGATGAAGTGTCATGGGCTCTAGGACAAGTGTTATTAACCTGGTGAAGTGTCATCGGCTCTAAACCAGTTTAATAAACCTGATGAAGTGTTATGGGCTCTAGGACAAGCGTTATTAACCTGATGAAGTGTCATTGGCTCTAGGACAAGTGTTATTAACCTGGTGAAGTGTCATGGGCTCTAAACCAATGTTATTAACCTGGTGAAGTGACATGGGTTCTGGGGTAAGTGTGGTTTATTAACCTGGTGATGTGACATGGGCTCCGGGGTAAGTCTGATAAACCTGATGAAGTGTCATGGGCTCTAAGACAAGTGTCATTAACCTGATGAAGTGTCATGGGCTCTAGGACAAGGGTTATTAACCTGATGAAGTGTCATGTGCTATGAGACCAGTGTTATTAACCTGGTGAAGTGTCATGGGCTCTAGGACAAGTGTCATTAACCTGGTGAAGTGTCATGGGCTCTGGGGTAAGTGTCGTAAACCTGATGAAGTGTCATGTGCTCTAGGACAAGTGTTATTACCGTAAAATCTCCACTTAAAACCGCACTTCCGTTTAAAACCGCACCCAGACTTCGCCGAAATTCCAGGCGAGACACCGCGAGGGGCTCAAATACTAAGAACCCCCCTTTAAAACCGCACCAACTTTCGCTACGGAATGATTTGACAAAAGACAATCAAGCAATCATCTAGAAATGAACACGCGTAGGTTGCGACTCGGCCATTCCTGTCCACTTTAAAAATTCCTTGGGCATTTTATTTAAACACAGCATAACACTTTTTTGCAGGGTCACTCAAGCATGAAGTTTGGGAAGACGTAAGGGCCGGTGAACCTCTGCCTGTTTATACAGATATTATATTCCGTTGCGTATTCTTGTTTGCTACTGATTTGTCATTATATTTTGGAAAAAATATTCTGCTGATCCATTTCAAGTCAATTTATATTTTAATTCTAAAAGTAATATTTTGAAATCTTAATTTTTGATGAAAATTCCATTTTCTGGAATTACTCGGAAGATTCAAATCATTTTCATACCGGTTACTTCGGTATTATCTTCGTCACATCGTACGTTGACATCGCTCCATGTCACAATTTGCTGGTGCGTTTGAAAACATCGCTGGTCAACTTAACTAATTATCAAAGTAACTGAAGTTACCTTTTCGAGATACGCACGTATAGGAAACATGACGCTTGAAAACGAGTGATTTTAATGTAAAATTAAAGTGGCCAGTCCGGGTTAGCAAGTTTTTTTCCTGAAGAAAGTTTCCGTGTGGAGAGCCATTTTGTCAAGGCAGTGTTCGCGCAAGGCACGCTGGGACGAAATAGGTGGCTGTTCTATTTACCACCCACCGCGTACAGCCGTTCAAAATATTCTTAGCAGAATACCGGGGTGTTTCAGCACATGGCGGCACTCAAACTTGATTTTAAAACGATCGTCTGCCAATGTGTGACTCTTTACGATGTCAGCTTTTTATTCATTTTACGTTTTAAACAAATAATCATTGCTAAATAATGCCGCAAATGGGTTTAAAGTGGGCTTTTATTTCAATTTTGCTTGACCATGCCCAACGAAGTGGACCGCTGTGTGTAACAGCAGGGTTGTTGTTAGCCGTAGCACCCGTCCTCTCTTACTACGCTACGCTGTGCGAGAGCCCTAGAAGATGATTTGAGGAAACTGGAGACATTCCACATGACAATTAAATTTTTATATTTCGTCTGAAAATGTCGTATTCGTTAAGAAATAAAGATATTCTTATCAAATACGCATATAACATACCACTTAGACAGTGCTTGTCCACTTTAAATGTTGATTAGAAGAATATGTATTATCCTAATAAACGGTGATACACGGGGAACGATGTCTGCTCTGGGTTTTCCCCCAGCCACGGCTGGCCGGCAGCCGCCTGTGTAACCAGTGGTAACGGGCCTTGTTGGCTCAGCGAGCAAAGGTCACGTAGTTCATTTTTCAGATTCTGAGACAGTTTCAAGCGCAATGGTTGCAAAGTTTTAAAAGTGAGTCTTGTTTACATACTAAAACATAATATTTAGCTGAATTTCTTGGTCATTCGAATAAAGTACTATATCTCCCTTAGATTACTTAAAGTTTCCTTGTAATAAACGCACTATTTGATTTTACACGATTTTTTTCCCGATAAGGGTTTGAAGTTTTTTATGCGGCGGTATCCAGAGTCCTGGATACCGCCGCATTTAATGCAGTTCGGTTGTTGTAAACGTATTATTTGGTGACAATTACCAAGATTTTATAACAAGTTATATATCACACGAAAACTAATCAGCAATATTTAATTTATAAATAACAAATAATCGTAAATAATACATTTACACACGGCTCCAATGCATGCTAAGAACAGTCTTCGAAAGTTGCAATATTATCGCCCACGTGCCGGCCCAAAAACGATGTCTGCCAGGAAGATATTCAGGAAACCCTTCTAGTATAAACCGCACAGTGCTTTCAGGAAATCAACCTGATTTCAAGATTTTGAATTTCTTGATTAAACCGCGGTTTTAAGTGGAGATTTTACGGTAACCTGGTGAAGTGTCATGGGCTCTAAACCAATGTTATTAACCTGGTGAAGTGACATGGGTTCTGGGGTAAGTGTGGTTTATTAACCTGGTGATGTGACATGGGCTCCGGGGTAAGTCTGATAAACCTGATGAAGTGTCATGGGCTCTAAGACAACTGTTATTAACCTGATGAAGTGTCATGGGGTCTAGGACAAGTGTTATTAAGCTGGTGAAGTGACATGGGCTCTCGGGTAAGTGTGTTAAACATGATGAAGTGTCATTGGCTCTATAGGACAAGTGTTATTAACCTGATGAAGTGTCATGGGCTCTAGGACAAGTGTTATTAACCTGGCGAAGTGACATGAGCTCTCGGGTAAGTGTGGTAAACCTGATGAAGTGTCATGGGCTCTTAGACTGGCCCAGTCCATGAAATAGTTCTGACTTAATTGTTGCTTCTGACAGAGAAATCAAACGTTCATGCGTTGAGTCGCATTTAATATGGGTACCGCCATCTTGCGGCAACTCATATAACTAATTTGCCACTATCTGACCCTCTAATTTCATGGACTGGTAATCTTGCCGGTTCCCGGACGGTCAGCGCCACAAATCACCGCCTCGCTGAACTAAGGTCTTTTCCAGTGAAGTCAGCAGTGGTCTTTCCCAGAATCTTTTTCAAAACCAACATGGTTTATTCAGTAATCGCCTATTCCGGGCTTCCAATTGGTTACAAATATTCCCACTTAATTTGTCTTAATAATTTTAGGCCGTCGCTTAAATTGAGTTCGGCGAGACTTTATAAAACACTATAACCCTCAGCATCAGTGTTAACGTTTATCGGACCAACAGTCTTGAAAGTTGGCCTGTTTAAACATAATGTAGGCCAAACTCTGGCTCAGCCAATCAGCGCGAGATATTCAGGTGCACCACGCGACGAGCGCAGTCAAAATGTACCGGCTGACTGAAACGATCACGATTCGCGAGTCTCAATTTGACAGTTAATACACGGGTCCAGACAAATGCTGCCAGCTGCTCTTGTCATCTCGGCAGAAGGAATTTTACTGGACCTGTCGGTACAAAATTGTTGCAATAGTGTCTACAATATGCACTTACATTTGGCCCATGGCCCGTAATATTCGTTCAGCAGAGATACATCATAGAACACAAAGATTCATTTGTGAACTACCTGAACACATGATTTCAGTGCGAATGTTACCAAACGGGTCGAGCTGTGGGACCGCTGTTGGCGTTTTCATAGCAACGATGCCACTCACATGAGGCGTGACGGCCTGATATGCAAATATGGGGGAATCGTCAGGTCCTCAAAGAGCCTTGTGACGCCTTGATATGCAAATATCAGCGTTTCACCCTACGGACCTTACAGGGCTTTAGTTATAAGAGCTGGCACTGAGTTAAGTCTATCGGTACATGGAATTACGTTTCATTGTAGGCATTTTATTAGTAAATGCTAATACTAAAGCCCTGGCAGGGCTATTGGGCTCTAGGACAAGTGTTATTAACCTGTTGAAGTGTGATGGGCTCTAGGACCAGTGTTATTAACCTGATGAAGTGTGATGGGCTCTAGGACAAGTATTATTAACCTGGTGAAGTGACATGGGCTCTAGGGTAAGTATGGTAAACCTGATGAAGTGTCATGATCTCTAGGACAAGTGTTATTAACCTGGTGAAGTGACATGGGCTCTGGGGTAAGTGTGGTAAACCTGATGAAGTGTCATGGGCTCTAGGACAAGTGTTATTAACCTGATGAAGTGTCATGGGCTCTAGGACAAGTGTTATTAACCTGGTGAAGTGTCATGGGCTCTGGGGTAAGTATGGTAAACCTGATGAAGTGTCATGGGCTCTGGGGTAAGTATGGTAAACCTGATGACGTGTCATGGGCTCTAGGACAAGCGTTATTAACCTAGTGAAGTGTCATGGGCTCTAAACCAGTGTAATAAACCTGATGAAGTGTCATGGGCTCTAGGACAAGTGTTATTAACCTGATGAAGTGTCATGGGCTCTAGGACAAGTGTTATTAACCTGGTGAAGTGTCATGGGCTCTGGGGTAAGTATGGTAAACCTGTTGAAGTGTCATGGGCTCTAGGACAAGTGTTATTAACCTAGTGAAGTGTCATGGGCTCTAAACCAGTGTAATAAACCTGATGAAGTGTCATGGGCTCTAGGACAAGTGTTATTAACCTGGTGAAGTGTCATGGGCTCTAAACCAGTTTATAAACCTGATGAAGTGTTATGGGCTCTAGGACAAGTGTTATTAACCTGATGAAGTGTCATGGGCTCTAGGACAGGGGTTATTAACCTGGTGAAGTTTCATGGGCTCTGGGGTAAGTATGGTAAACCTGATGAAGTGTCATGGGCTCTAGGACAAGTGTTATTAACCTGGTGAAGTGTCATGGGCTCTGGGGTAAGTATGGTAAACCTGATGAAGTGTCATGGGCTCTGGGGTAAGTATGGTAAACCTGATGACGTGTCATGGGCTCTACGTAAAGTGTTATTAACCTGGTGAAGTGTCATGGGCTCTAAACCAGTGTTATTAACCTGATGAAGTGTGATGGGCTCTAGGACAAGTGTTATTAACCTGGTGAAGTGTCATGGGCTCTAGGACAAGTGTCATTAACCTGATGAAATGTCATGGGCTCTACGTAAAGTGTTATTAACCTGGTGAAGTGTCATGGGCTCTAAACCAGTGTTATTAACCTAATGAAGTGTGATGGGCTCTAGGACAAGTGTTATTAACCTGGTGAAGTGACATGGGCTCTGGGGTAAGTATGGTAAACCTGATGAAGTGTCATGGGCTCTAGGACAAGTGTTATTAACCTGGTGAAGTGTCATGGGCTCTGGGGTAAGTGTGGTAAACCTGATGAAGTGTCATAGGCCCTAGGACATGTGTTATTAACCTGGTGAAGTGTCATGGGCTCTACACCAGTGTAATAACCCTGATGAAGTGTTATGGGCTCTAGGACAAGTGTTATTAACCTGATGAAGTGTCATAGGCTATGAGACCAGTGTTATTAACCTGATGAAGTGTCATGGGCTCTAGGACAAGTGTCATTAACCTGATGAAATGTCATGGGCTCTATGTAAAGTGTTATTAACCTGGTGAAGTGTCATGGGCTCTAAACAAGTGTAATAAACCTGATGAAGTGTCATGGGCTCTAGGACAAGTGTTATTAAGCTGGTGAAGTGACATGGGCTCTGGGGTAAGTGTGGTAAACCTGATGAAGTGTCATGGGCTCTATAGGACAAGTGTTATTAACCTGATGAAGTGTCATGGGCTCTAGGACAAGTGTTATTAACCTGGTGAAGTGACATGAGCTCTCGGGTAAGTGTGGTAAACCTGATGAAGTGTCATGGGTTCTAGGACAAGTGTAATTAACCTGGTGAAGTGTCATGGGCTCTGGGGTAAGTATGGTAAACCTGATGAAGTGTCATGGGCTCTGGGGTAAGTATGGTAAACCTGATGACGTGTCATGGGCTCTACGTAAAGTGTTATTAACCTGGTGAAGTGTCATGGGCTCTAAACCAGTGTTATTAACCTGATGAAGTGTGATGGGCTCTAGGACAAGTGTTATTAACCTGGTGAAGTGTCATGGGCTCTAGGACAAGTGTCATTAACCTGATGAAATGTCAGGGGCTCTACGTAAAGTGTTATTAACCTGGGGAAGTGACATGGGCTCTAAACCAGTGTTATTAACCTAATGAAGTGTGATGGGCTCTAGGACAAGTGTTATTAACCTGGTGAAGTGACATGGGCTTTGGGGTAAGTATGGTAAACCTGATGAAGTGTCATGATCTCTAGGACAAGTGTTATTAACCTGGTGAAGTGACATGGGCTCTGGGGTAAGTGTGGTAAACCTGATGAAGTGTCATGGGCTCTAGGACAAGTGTTATTAACCTGATGAAGTGTCATGGGCTCTAGGACAAGTGTTATTAACCTGGTGAAGTGTCATGGGCTCTAGGACAGGGGTAAGTATGGTAAACCTGATGAAGTGTCATGGGCTCTGGGGTAAGTATGGTAAACCTGATGACGTGTCATGGGCTCTAGGTCAAGTGATATTAACCCAGTGAAGTGTCATGGGCTCTAAACCAGTGTAATAAACCTGATGAAGTGTCATGGGCTCTAGGACAAGTGTTATTAACCTGATGAAGTGTCATGGGCTCTAGGACAAGTGTTATTAACCTGGTGAAGTGTCATGGGCTCTGGGGTAAGTATGGTAAACCTGTTGAAGTGTCATGGGCTCTAGGACAAGTGTTATTAACCTAGTGAAGTGTCATGGGCTCTAAACCAGTGTAATAAACCTGATGAAGTGTCATGGGCTCTAGGACAAGTGTTATTAACCTGGTGAAGTGTCATGGGCTCTAAACCAGTTTATATACCTGATGAAGTGTTATGGGCTCTAGGACAAGTGTTATTAACCTGATGAAGTGTCATGGGCTGTAGGACAGGGGTTATTAACCTGGTGAAGTGTCATGGGCTCTGGGGTAAGTGTGGTAAACCTGATGAAGTGTCATGGGCTGTAGGACAAGTGTTATTAACCTGATGAAGTGTCATGGGCTCTGGGGTAAGTATGGTAAACCTGATGAAGTGTCATGGGCCCTAGGACATGTGTTATTAACCTGGTGAAGTGTCATGGGCTCTAAACCAGTGTAATAACCCTGATGAAGTGTCATGGTCTCTAGGACAAGTGTTATTAACCTGATGAAGTGTCATAGGCTATGAGACCAGTGTTATTAACCTGATGAAGTGTCATGGGCTCTAGGACAAGTTTTATTAACCTAGTGAAGTGTCATGGTCTCTAGGACAAGTGACATTAACCTGGTGAAGTGACATGAGCTCTCCGGTAAGTGTGGTAAACCTGATGAAGTGTCATGGGCTCTAGGACAAGTGTTAATAACCTGTTGAAGTGTGATGGGCTCTAGGACAAGTGTTATTAACCTGATGAAGTGTCATGGGCTCTAGGACAAGTGTAATTAACCTGGTGAAGTGTCATGGGCTCTGGGGTAAGTGTGGTAAACCTGATGAAGTGTCATGGGCTCTAGGACAAGTGTTATTAACCTGGTAAAGTGTCATGGGCTCTAGGACAAGTGTCATTAACCTGATGAAATGTCATGGGCTCTACGTAAAGTGTTATTAACCTGGTGAAGTGTCATGGGCTCTAAACCAGTGTATTAACCCTGATGAAGTGTCATGGGCTCTAGGACAAGTGTTATTAACCTGATGAAGTGTCATATGCTTTGAGACCAGTGTTATTAACCTGATGAAGTGTCATGGGCTCTAGGACAAGTGTTATTAACCTGGTGAAGTGACATGGGCTCTGGGGTAAGTATGGTAAACCTGTTGAAGTGTCATGGGCTCTAGGACAAGTGTTATTAACCTAGTGAAGTGTCATGGGCTCTAAACCAGTGTAATAAACCTGATGAAGTGTCATGGGCTCTAGGACAAGTGTTATTAACCTGGTGAAGTGTCATGGGCTCTAAACCAGTTTATAAACCTGATGAAGTGTTATGGGCTCTAGGACAAGTGTTATTAACCTGATGAAGTGTCATGGGCTCTAGGACAGGGGTTATTAACCTGGTGAAGTGTCATGGGCTCTGGGGTAAGTGTGGTAAACCTGATGAAGTGTCATGGGCTGTAGGACAAGTGTTATTAACCTGATGAAGTGTCATGGGCTCTGGGGTAAGGATGGTAAACCTGATGAAGTGTCATGGGCCCTAGGACATGTGTTATTAACCTAGTGAAGTGTCATGGGCTCTAAACCAGTGTAATAATCCTGATGAAGTGTCATGGGCTCTAGGACAAGTGTTATTAACCTGATGAAGTGTCATAGGCTATGAGACCAGTGTTATTAACCTGATGAAGTGTCATGGGCTCTAGGACAAGTGTCATTAACCTGATGAAATGTCATGGGCTCTACGTAAAGTGTTATTAACCTGGTGAAGTGTCATGGGCTCTAAACCAGTGTAATAAACCTGATGAAGTGTCATGGGCTCTAGGACAAGTGTTATTAAGCTGGTGAAGAGACATGGGCTCTGGGGTAAGTGTGGTAAACCTGATGAAGTGTCATGGGCTCTATAGGACAAGTGTTATTAACCTGATGAAGTGTCATGGGCTCTGGGACAAGTGTTATTAACCTGGTGAAGTGACATGAGCTCTCAGGTAAGTGTGGTAAACCTGATGAAGTGTCATGGGCTCTAGGACAAGTGTAATTAACCTGGTGAAGTGTCATGGGCTCTGGGGTAAGTATGGTAAACCTGATGAAGTGTCATGGGCTCTGGGGTAAGTATGGTAAACCTGATGACGTGTCATGGGCTCTACGTAAAGTGTTATTAACCTGGTGAAGTGTCATGGGCTCTAAACCAGTGTTATTAACCTGATGAAGTGTGATGGGCTCTAGGACAAGTGTTATTAACCTGGTGAAGTGTCATGGGCTCTAGGACAAGTGTCATTAACCTGATGAAATGTCATGGGCTCTACGTAAAGTGTTATTAACCTGGTGAAGTGTCATGGGCTCTAAACCAGTGTTATTAACCTAATGAAGTGTGATGGGCTCTAGGACAAGTGTTATTAACCTGGTGAAGTGACATGGGCTCTGGGGTAAGTATGGTAAACCTGATGAAGTGTCATGGGCTCTAGGACAAGTGTTATTAACCTGGTGAAGTGTCATGGGCTCTGGGGTAAGTGTGGTAAACCTGATGAAGTGTCATAGGCCCTAGGACATGTGTTATTAACCTGGTGAAGTGTCATGGGCTCTACACCAGTGTAATAACCCTGATGAAGTGTTATGGGCTCTAGGACAAGTGTTATTAACCTGATGAAGTGTCATAGGCTATGAGACCAGTGTTATTAACCTGATGAAGTGTCATGGGCTCTAGGACAAGTGTCATTAACCTGATGAAATGTCATGGGCTCTATGTAAAGTGTTATTAACCTGGTGAAGTGTCATGGGCTCTAAACCAGTGTAATAAACCTGATGAAGTGTCATGGGCTCTAGGACAAGTGTTATTAAGCTGGTGAAGTGACATGGGCTCTGGGGTAAGTGTGGTAAACCTGATGAAGTGTCATGGGCTCTATAGGACAAGTGTTATTAACCTGATGAAGTGTCATGGGCTCTAGGACAAGTGTTATTAACCTGGTGAAGTGACATGAGCTCTCGGGTAAGTGTGGTAAACCTGATGAAGTGTCATGGGTTCTAGGACAAGTGTAATTAACCTGGTGAAGTGTCATGGGCTCTGGGGTAAGTATGGTAAACCTGATGAAGTGTCATGGGCTCTGGGGTAAGTATGGTAAACCTGATGACGTGTCATGGGCTCTACGTAAAGTGTTATTAACCTGGTGAAGTGTCATGGGCTCTAAACCAGTGTTATTAACCTGATGAAGTGTGATGGGCTCTAGGACAAGTGTTATTAACCTGGTGAAGTGTCATGGGCTCTAGGACAAGTGTCATTAACCTGATGAAATGTCAGGGGCTCTACGTAAAGTGTTATTAACCTGGGGAAGTGACATGGGCTCTAAACCAGTGTTATTAACCTAATGAAGTGTGATGGGCTCTAGGACAAGTGTTATTAACCTGGTGAAGTGACATGGGCCTTGGGGTAAGTATGGTAAACCTGATGAAGTGTCATGATCTCTAGGACAAGTGTTATTAACCTGGTGAAGTGACATGGGCTCTGGGGTAAGTGTGGTAAACCTGATGAAGTGTCATGGGCTCTAGGACAAGTGTTATTAACCTGATGAAGTGTCATGGGCTCTAGGACAAGTGTTATTAACCTGGTGAAGTGTCATGGGCTCTGGGGTAAGTATGGTAAACCTGATGAAGTGTCATGGGCTCTGGGGTAAGTATGGTAAACCTGATGACGTGTCATGGGCTCTAGGTCAAGTGATATTAACCCAGTGAAGTGTCATGGGCTCTAAACCAGTGTAATAAACCTGATGAAGTGTCATGGGCTCTAGGACAAGTGTTATTAACCTGATGAAGTGTCATGGGCTCTAGGACAAGTGTTATTAACCTGGTGAAGTGTCATGGGCTCTGGGGTAAGTATGGTAAACCTGTTGAAGTGTCATGGGCTCTAGGACAAGTGTTATTAACCTAGTGAAGTGTCATGGGCTCTAAACCAGTGTAATAAACCTGATGAAGTGTCATGGGCTCTAGGACAAGTGTTATTAACCTGGTGAAGTGTCATGGGCTCTAAACCAGTTTATATACCTGATGAAGTGTTATGGGCTCTAGGACAAGTGTTATTAACCTGATGAAGTGTCATGGGCTGTAGGACAGGGGTTATTAACCTGGTGAAGTGTCATGGGCTCTGGGGTAAGTGTGGTAAACCTGATGAAGTGTCATGGGCTGTAGGACAAGTGTTATTAACCTGATGAAGTGTCATGGGCTCTGGGGTAAGTATGGTAAACCTGATGAAGTGTCATGGGCCCTAGGACATGTGTTATTAACCTGGTGAAGTGTCATGGGCTCTAAACCAGTGTTATTAACCCTGATGAAGTGTCATGGGCTCTAGGACAAGTGTTATTAACCTGATGAAGTGTCATAGGCTATGAGACCAGTGTTATTAACCTGATGAAGTGTCATGGGCTCTAGGACAAGTTTTATTAACCTAGTGAAGTGTCATGGTCTCTAGGACTAGTGACATTAACCTGGTGAAGTGACATGAGCTCTCCGGTAAGTGTGGTAAACCTGATGAAGTGTCATGGGCTCTAGGACAAGTGTTAATAACCTGTTAAAGTGTGATGGGCTCTAGGACAAGTGTTATTAACCTGATGAAGTGTCATGGGCTCTAGGACAAGTGTAATTAACCTGGTGAAGTGTCATGGGCTCTGGGGTAAGTGTGGTAAACCTGATGAAGTGTCATGGGCTCTAGGACAAGTGTTATTAACCTGGTAAAGTGTCATGGGCTCTAGGACAAGTGTCATTAACCTGATGAAATGTCATGGGCTCTACGTAAAGTGTTATTAACCTGGTGAAGTGTCATGGGCTCTAAACCAGTGTATTAACCCTGATGAAGTGTCATGGGCTCTAGGACAAGTGTTATTAACCTGATGAAGTGTCATATGCTTTGAGACCAGTGTTATTAACCTGATGAAGTGTCATGGGCTCTAGGACAAGTGTTATTAACCTGGTGAAGTGACATGGGCTCTGGGGTAAGTATGGTAAACCTGTTGAAGTGTCATGGGCTCTAGGACAAGTGTTATTAACCTAGTGAAGTGTCATGGGCTCAAAACCAGTGTAATAAACCTGATGAAGTGTCATGGGCTCTAGGACAAGTGTTATTAACCTGGTGAAGTGTCATGGGCTCTAAACCAGTTTATAAACCTGATGAAGTGTTATGGGCTCTAGGACAAGTGTTATTAACCTGATGAAGTGTCATGGGCTCTAGGACAGGGGTTATTAACCTGGTGAAGTGTCATGGGCTCTGGGGTAAGTGTGGTAAACCTGATGAAGTGTCATGGGCTGTAGGACAAGTGTTATTAACCTGATGAAGTGTCATGGGCTCTGGGGTAAGGATGGTAAACCTGATGAAGTGTCATGGGCCCTAGGACATGTGTTATTAACCTAGTGAAGTGTCATGGGCTCTAAACCAGTGTAATAATCCTGATGAAGTGTCATGGGCTCTAGGACAAGTGTTATTAACCTGATGAAGTGTCATAGGCTATGAGACCAGTGTTATTAACCTGATGAAGTGTCATGGGCTCTAGGACAAGTGTCATTAACCTGATGAAATGTCATGGGCTCTACGTAAAGTGTTATTAACCTGGTGAAGTGTCATGGGCTCTAAACCAGTGTAATAAACCTGATGAAGTGTCATGGGCTCTAGGACAAGTGTTATTAAGCTGGTGAAGAGACATGGGCTCTGGGGTAAGTGTGGTAAACCTGATGAAGTGTCATGGGCTCTATAGGACAAGTGTTATTAACCTGATGAAGTGTCATGGGCTCTGGGACAAGTGTTATTAACCTGGTGAAGTGACATGAGCTCTCAGGTAAGTGTGGTAAACCTGATGAAGTGTCATGGGCTCTAGGACAAGTGTAATTAACCTGGTGAAGTGTCATGGGCTCTGGGGTAAGTATGGTAAACCTGATGAAGTGTCATGGGCTCTGGGGTAAGTATGGTAAACCTGATGACGTGTCATGGGCTCTACGTAAAGTGTTATTAACCTGGTGAAGTGTCATGGGCTCTAAACCAGTGTTATTAACCTGATGAAGTGTGATGGGCTCTAGGACAAGTGTTATTAACCTGGTGAAGTGTCATGGGCTCTAGGACAAGTGTCATTAACCTGATGAAATGTCATGGGCTCTACGTAAAGTGTTATTAACCTGGTGAAGTGTCATGGGCTCTAAACCAGTGTTATTAACCTAATGAAGTGTGATGGGCTCTAGGACAAGTGTTATTAACCTGGTGAAGTGACATGGGCTCTGGGGTAAGTATGGTAAACCTGATGAAGTGTCATGATCTCTAGGACAAGTGTTATTAACCTGGTGAAGTGACATGGGCTCTGGGGTAAGTGTGGTAAACCTGATGAAGTGTCATGGGCTCTAGGACAAGTGTTATTAACCTGATGAAGTGTCATGGGCTCTAGGACAAGTGTTATTAACCTGGTGAAGTGTCATGGGCTCTGGGGTAAGTATGGTAAACCTGATGGAGTGTCATGGGCTCTGGGGTAAGTATGGTAAACCTGATGACGTGTCATGGGCTCTAGGTCAAGTGATATTAACCTAGTGAAGTGTCATGGGCTCTAAACCAGTGTAATAAACCTGATGAAGTGTCATGGGCTCTAGGACAAGTGTTATTAACCTGATGAAGTGTCATGGGCTCTAGGACAAGTGTTATTAACCTGGTGAAGTGTCATGGGCTCTGGGGTAAGTATTGTAAACCTGTTGAAGTGTCATGGGCTCTAGGACAAGTGTTATTAACCTAGTGAAGTGTCATGGGCTCTAAACCAGTGTAATAATCCTGATGAGGTGTCATGGGCTCTAGGACAAGTGTTATTAACCTGGTGAAGGGTCATGGGCTCTAAACCAGTTTATAAACCTGATGAAGTGTTATGGGCTCTAGGACAAGTGTTATTAACCTGATGAAGTGTCATGGGCTCTAAGACAGGGGTTATTAACCTGGTGAAGTGTCATGGGCTCTGGGGTAAGTGTGGTAAACCTGATGAAGTGTCATGGGCTGTAGGACAAGTGTTATTAACCTGATGAAGTGTCATGGGCTCTGGGGTAAGTATGGTAAACCTGATGAAGTGTCCTGGGCCCTAGGACATGTGTTATTAACCTGGTGAAGTGTCATGGGCTCTAAACCAGTGTAATAACCCTGATGAAGTGTCATGGGCTCTAGGACAAGTGTTATTAACCTGATGAAATGTCATGGGCTCTAGGGCAAGTGTTATTAACCTGGTGAAGTGACATGAGCTCTTGGGTAAGTGTGGTAAACCTGATGAAGTGGCATGGGCTCTAGGACATGTGTTATTAACCTGATGAAGTGTCATGGGCTCTAGGTAAGGTGTTATTAACCTGGTGAAGTGTCATGGGCTCTAAACCAATGTCATAAACCTGATGAAGTGTCATGGGCTCTAGGACAAGTGTTATTAAGCTGGTTAAGTGACATTGGCTCTGGGGTAAGTGTGGTAAACCTGATGAAGTGTCATGGGCTCTATAGGACAAGTGTTATTAACCTGATGAAGTGTCATGGGCTCTAGGACAAGTGTTATTAACCTGGTGAAGTGACATGAGCTCTCAGGTAAGTGTGGTAAACCTGATGAAGTGTCATGGGCTCTAGGACAAGTGTTATTGACCTGTTGAAGTGTGATGGGCTCTAGGACAAGTGTTTTTAACCTGATGAAGTGTCATGGGCTCTAGGACAAGTGTTATTAACCTGGTGAAGTGTCATGGGCTCTATGGTACGTGTGGTAAACCTGATGAAGTGTCATGGGCTCTAGGACAAGTGTTATTAACCTGGTGAAGTGTCATGGGCTCTGGGGTAAGTATGGTGAACCTGATGAAGTGTCTTGGGCTCTAGGACAAGTGTAATTAACCTGGTGAAGTGTCATGGGCTCTAAACCAGTGTAATAAACCTGATGAAGTGTCATGGGCTCAAGGACAAGTGTTATTAATCTTATGAAGTGTCATGTGCTATTTTAGACCAGTGTTATTAACCTGATGAAGTGTCATGGGCTCTAGGACAAGTGTTATTAACCTGGTGAAGTGTCATGGGCTCTGGGGTAAGTGTGGTAAACCTGATGAAGTGTCATGGGCTCTAGGACAAGTGTAATTAACCTAGTGAAGTGTCATGGGCTCTAAACCAGTGTAATAAACCTGATGAAGTGTCATGGGCTCTAATCCAGTGTCATTAACCTGGTGAAGTGACATGGGCTCTGGGGTAAGTGTGGTTTATTAACCTGGTGAAGTGACATGGGCTCCAAGGTAAGTCTGGTAAACCTGATGAAGTGTCACTGGCTCTAGGACAAGTGTTATTAACCTGGTGAAGTGTCATGGGCTCTGGGGTAAGTATTGTAAACCTGATGAAGTGTCATGGGCTCTAGGACAAGTGTAATTAACCTGGTGAAGTGTCATGGGCTCTAACCCAGTGTAATAAACCTGATGAAGTGTCATGGGCTCAAGGACAAGTGTTATTAACCTTATGAAGTGTCATGTGCTATTAGACCAGTGTTATTAACCTGATGAAGGATCATGGGCTCTAGGACAAGTGTTATTAGCCTGGTGAAGTGACATCGGCTCCGGGGTAAGTGTGGTAAACCTGATGAAGTGTCGTGGGCTCTAGGACAAGTGTTATTAACCTGATGAAGTGTCATTGGCTCTAGGACAAGTGTTATTAAGCTGGTGAAGTGACATGGGCTCTGGGGTAAGTGTGGTAAACCTGATGAAATGTCATGGGCTCTATAGGACAAGTGTTATTAACCTGATGAAGTGTCATGGGCTCTAGGACAAGTGTTATTAACCTGGTGAAGCGACACGAGCTCTCGGGTAAGTGTGGTAAACCTGATGAAGTGTCATGGGCTCTAGGACAAGTGTTATTAACCTGTTGAAGTGTGATGGGCTCTAGGACAAGAGTTATTAACCTGATGAAGTGTCATGGGCTCTAGGACAAGTGTTATTAACCTGGTGAAGTGTCATGGGTTCTTGGGTAAGTGTGGTAAACCTGATGAAGTGTCATGGGCTCTAGGACAAGTGTTATTAACCTGGTGAAGTGTCATGGGCTCTTGGGTAAGTATGGTAAACCTGATGAAGTGTCATCGGCTCTAGGACAAGTGTAATTAACCTGGTGAAGTGTCATGGGCTCTAAACCAGTGTAATAAACCTGATGAAGTGTCATGGGCTCTAGGACAAGCGTTATTAACCTGATGAAGTGTCATGGGCTCTGGGGTAAGTGTGGTAAACCTGATGAAGTGTCATGTGCTCTAGGACAAGTGTTATTAACCTGGTGAAGTGTCATGGGCTCTAGACCAGTGTTGTTAACCTGATGAAGTGTCATGGGCTCCAAGACCAGTGTTGTTAACCTTGTGAAGTGTTATGGAACAGTTGCAATAAAGTTCCTAGTCCACAGGTGGGAGGACTTGATAGTGGGTGCGGTGGGGGGGGGGGGGGGGGATGTGATACAGATGGGAGTTAAAACACCTCTGTACCATTGTATATATTTTCTAATATAATATATTTTATGCAGTTGCAATAAAACTTTTGTCAATAGTGCTCAGGTGGAAGGACTCAATGGGGGGGGGGGGGGGATGGGAGTTACAACACCTTTGCATATACAAACAGTATAAGAAATTTAATTCAACAGTGCTTACAAGAAAACAGTATTCATAACTAGAAAATTCTCAGCACCTGTGGTGCCGTAGTATCCCCAGATAATTAATCATCCCACCCTAAAGAATAGGCCCCCCATCTTCAGCAGCATATACTGACAATTGGCAAGGGACCATGGTTACTTCCTTCTATCAACTTAAGAAACAATATTTTCACAAAATATGGGAGCCAATATGGGGACTCTTGAGAAAAGGGGATTAATTTATACTTTAACAAGGGACCAACAGGTTGTTATTTATGAACATAAAATATGATTTGGAAGAAGGGGTGGACAATTTTGTGTGTGTGTGGAAATATAGGCTGATTTATGAGGATGATGGCATTTAACTCAAGATATTTAAAATCCTTGGTGAGGGAAGAAGGCTGATGTCATTTATATTATTTACATTTGGAAAAGGAGTGCTATTATCATACAGGTTTTGACTTTGGCCTAATAACTTTATCTACATTGCAGCAGAAGTATTTGAAACTAAGGACCCATGGGTCTCGACGCTCTGCTGCATTTGTCCATAAGGATATATGTTTATGAGGTTTTCCAAAATATTGGTCCTGTCATCAGTTTGAAGCCAACCTGTCAACCCAAACTGGAGTTATCATCCATTAACTAATTTTTGAATGGATGGGCCCTGTGACCTTTACCTTTGACCTAGTGACCCCAAAATCAAAAGGAAACTTTCCCATTGGCAGGTGCACCACATGTCCATGATGGAAGGATTGAGATGAAAAGTTTGGCTTAAAATGCATCCACAATCTTTCTTAAGTAGTGGGTCCTGTGACCTTGACCTTTGATCTCATGAACCCAGAATCAACAGTTCTTACTTTAGTGGTGGGCCATATATAAGTCAAAATTGAAACCAATATGTCCATCCAAACTGGAGTTATCATCTGGAAACTAATATGTGGATAGGTGGCCACCATGACCTTGACCTTTGACCTTGTGACCCCAAAATCCTTAAGTTACTCCCACTATTGGCAGGTGAGCAACATCTGGAAGATAGAAGGTTTGGGACAGAAAGTTTGGCTAAAAATACATCAACAAACTTTTTAAACAAGGCCTACAGGCCTAATGCGAACCTGTGCATTGGGAAAAACACCAGGTATAATGCTTCAATGCTTGACCATTACTTTTCATGTATATGAACAATGCAAGTACTAAACATTTTGAATAATAAACAATTTCTCAAACATCACTGCTGAAATTCTGGCATGGGTGCACACAACACTAAAAAGATTGTAGCTGGCACCACCAGTCTTGTATACAACGAAGCTATCAGAGATATAGACATATGCCCAATTTCAGACTGATATATCAAACCCCTCTTGAGAAAAACGCAGGGACACACACTGTGCTATAGTCATTGTAGGTGGCGACAACTATCTCGTGAGCGAGAAAGCCATCAAAGACACATAGACAGGTCAAAATATTAGGCCAATACATCAAATTTACCTTGAGTCTGTTGCATGGGGCTGAACAGGCTTAGGTGAGAAAGGCTGTTGCCCCGAGTGAACTGTGACAAATTGCTTGCTCAGGCTACTGCACTGAGTGAACTCATGACCTGCACCTGGCTAGATTGAGTGAACTTTTGACATGTACCTGGCTGCACTGAGTGAACTCTTGACCTGTTGCATAATCTGACACAGTTGGCAGTCTGCCAAAGCTATAAATAGAATGCAGCTACTGCACTGGTTAACTCCTGACCCATACCTGGCTGCACTGAGTGAACTCTTGACCTGTTGCCTAATCTGATACAGTTGGCAGTCTGCCAAAGCTATAAATAGATCCAGACTGACCTCTAGCCTGTTGCCAAATCTGAAATAGTAGCCACATCATTGCATAAGCTCATGCAGGGGCCCTGCCTTGAGGGGCTTGACACCCATGAAGTGATCACATGGTGCCCATGAGGTGTTCACATGTCACCCATGAGGTGATCACATGCCTTGTGCTTGGCTGCACTGATTGAACTCATGACCTATATCTGGCTGCACTGAATGAACTCTTGATCTGTTGCCAATTCTGAAACAGTTTGCAGTTTCTCAACCTATTTAAAGATACGGATTCAATCTTGGCTTGTTGGTATATCTGTTAACACATACTGAAAGACTTTGGGTAAAATTTTTTTATTATTCATATTCATAAATTTTTTATCAAAATATCTAGAATAATAAAAGATGACCAATGACCCCCGTACAAAAAAAGGTCAATGCAGGTGGCGCCACCAATACCTGAATTTCATATATGACTCATGTGACCAACACTGGCAAAAAATTTGGTGATGATAGCTCCGGCCGTTTCTGAGACTGTCATTTCAGTATGCTTTTTTGGACAGATGACCAAGTTGAACTTCCTGTAACTCGGCCAAAATTCCCCAAACTTGAACCATTGGAACAAAATTGAGGGAGATGGTATAAAAGATTATTTCTGTGAAATATTAAACAATTTGGCTTGAGTGTCTCGGAGGAGAAGGGTTTAAAGGTTTTTTTTGCTTTTTCTCTATAAAATTTAAGAAAATGCAGAGTTTTTGAGATGGCTAATTTTTTGCATTAAATTTCATTAGCTAGCTCCAATCATTTTCAAAACAGTATAGGTTATTGTACAGAGGACAAATGCCGCCACACCATCGCATTAGCTCACAGGTTCCCTAAAAATTATTACAGATGCATATTGAATGCAAAATTGTAATACAGATACATCTCACTGATGGCAAATTCTTGAATTAGTTTGACTATGGATACCAATTATTTATAATCCATGTACAGCCGTCTATATATACCCATAGACAGCTGTATACCTGTGATTGTAAACATTGCCTGGCATGAGGAATATCTGAAAATCATAAATCTACATTTTTTAAAAAGCTTTTATAAAACATTCTTGTCAATATTAACCACAGATAACCTGAAATCTAAATGTCTGGAGGCATGATGTAATAAATGCTGATAAACTGGTGCCAGTCTAGATGTATCTGCTTCACATGGCTAACATATATGGTAAAATGACTCAATTCAATCTTTATAATTCAGCCAAAATTAATTCTTTGGAACCATAAAAGACAATTATTATAAGAAATTTTCAGGGGATTATTCTTGTAAAATATTAAACAAATTAGCCTCAGTAGCGTCAGTCAAAAAACGTTTTACAGGTTTATAACTCATATGGGAAAATACAGCAAAATGGCTAAGTTAAGCTTCCCATAACTCAGCCAAAAATCACTGAACCAAAACCATTTGAACAAATTTGAATTATCAACATCTAAGGATAATTAATGTGTGAGATTTAAGAATTTGGCCCAGTGGTTTTTGAAGAGAAGATCTTTGTAGCCACTGAGCTAAAATGGGCTGTTACAGCATATGACTAAATTCAGCTTCCCATAACTCAGCCAAAAGTCACTGAACTGAGACCATTTGAACAAACTTCAGAAAGCACTACCCTAGGATCATTTCTGTGCAATATTAAACTATTTGGCAATACGGTATCAGAGAAGAAGTTATTTGTAGCCATCAGTATGATACAGGTACTGATGACCCCCGTACAAAAAAGGCCGATGCAGGTGGCACCACCAATACCTAAAATTCAGATATGTCTCATGTAAACAACATTGGCATAAAATTTGGTGATGATAGCTGTAGCCATTTCTGAGACTGTAATTTTAGTATGCTTTTTCGGACAGATGACTAAGTTCAACTTCCTGTAACTCGGCCAAAAATCACCGAACTTAAACCATTCGAACAAACTTGAGAAAGATTGTTCTAGGGATCATTTCTGTGAAATATTGGACAATTTGGCTGAACAGTTTCGGAGAAGAAGCTTTTTTAGCTTTTTCCCTATAAAATGTAAGAAAATGCAGTTAGCCAAAAAATAAGCAAAATTCAATATAGTTTTTTAGATGACTAATTTTTTGCATAAAATTTCGTGATGCTACCTCTTGCCATTTTCAATATAGTATGGGTTAACGTACAGACAATGGACGGCGTACGACGGACGATGGCACACAATCGCATAAGCTTACAGGTTCGCTAAAAACGTGCCATGGTCAAACTTGGGCAAAATTTAAGGTATCAATTTGATATTTTTGCCAATATTTAAAAAAATTTAACAGATTTTGATCTAATTTTTGGTATACAATTAAATTTTGATCAATTAAAGTTGTATAACTGAAAAAAAGTCCCTACCTTTAACACTTTTGGTCTTAAGTGACCAAATATCTTACCTGATTTTTTTTACAAAGTCCATTATGTTTGAGCCCATAACTTTTTAAAATTAAATAATACTGACTTAATTTCTGAAATGTACATAGGAACTATATAGAGGAATATTTATGGTGAATATGAAGAAAACCAGATGAGTTGCTTTGATATTAGGCAGTCCTGAAGTGTGAAAATAGATTTCTAATAAAAAATTGAGGTTTTTCCTTAACATCTCGAAGGAACGACGTCCTATTGACCCAATTTTCGGCATGGTAGGAGATTTTTAGGACATCTAACTGTATGGCAAATTTCAGATTTGTAGGTCCAATGGTGTCGAAACGTGTCAGTCTTACGGACGGACATCCGGACAGACGGACGGACAGACAGACGGACGGACGACGGACAATGGACCACGACTATAGCTCAGATGAATTATATCAGCTGAGCTAAAAATTGAACAGAATCTTCCCCTATTGGAAGGTTAGCAATATCTTGAAGATGCAAGGTTTGAGATGAAAAGTTTGGCTTCAAATGCATATGCATTCTTTTTAAAGAAATGAGTCCTGTGACCTTAACCTTTGACTGTTGGAACCCAAAATCGATACGGTCCTTACTTTGGTAGCGAGTCATAAGTTTGAAACCAATATGTAAAACTTAACTGGAGTTATCATCTGGAAACTATTTTGTGAACAGATGGCCCTGTGACCTTGACCTTTGACCATGTGACCCCAAATTCATTAATGCTCTCCCCATACTGGCAAGTCACCTAAATGCGCAAAATGAAAAGTTTGGGATGAAAAGCTTGGCTTAAAATGCAGCCATAATCTTTTTAAATAAGTGAGTCCTGTGACCTTGACCTTTGACCCCAAAATCATATAGGTTCTTGCTTTAGTGGTGGGCCATACATAAGTCAAGTTTGAAACCATGTGTCAATACAACCTGGAGTTATCATATGGAAACAAATTTGTGTGAATGGACTTATGGACAGACAGACAGACAAACAGACAGACAGAAAGGGTGATTACTATATGGCATCCACTTGTGATCAATACACACACCAGGTTTTGGGACACTAGATGTAATTACAGCTGAGAAACTGACATGATTGTTGTCATTTTATAGTAAAAAAAATAGAAAAATATTTGTTAAACAAGGGACCCATGGGCTCTATTATGAGTTGATGGTGTTTAACTCAAGTTATGTAAGATTTTGATAATATCCTTGGAGACAGGGAAGAGGATTGATGTCATTAATATTATTTACAGTTGGAAATGATGTGCTATTATCACATAGGTTTTGACTTGGCCATAAAACTTTACCTACATTGCAGCAGAATTATTTGAAAAGTTAAACTATTTATTAAAAATTAATAACAAATATTGTGTCAAATATAATTTAATTTAAAAAAAATAACCGTATCATGTTTTTTTCATCAAAGATTTTTTAATAATATTATGGAAATAAATGATTATTAAAATGAAATTATAGAATATATTCATGAATGCATTTGTATACAAATACAAACATTTTTACCTGTATTCCTATCCTTATACATGAAATTATGGAGGACATATTCATATTCACATTCAAAAACATTTGCAAAGTACTGCACCATGTCTGGATTTTATTCAGTTTCAGCCAAACAAAGTTCTTGAGAATCAAGAATAAACAAATATCACAAATTTAAATAATGATCATAAGTACCAGGTTTTATGAATTTTATTTATATTAAAAAATAAAACTATAATATTCACTTTGGAAATTTCAGATTCGTAGGTCCAACGGTTTCAAAACGTGGCAGTTTTACTGCCGGACAAAGGACTACAAGTATAGCTCATATGACTTATAGTCAGCTGAGCTAAAAAACAAAAAATACAGGTGGCGCCACCACTTATCGGGAACTGACAAAATTACTCAAGGTCAATATTCAAGGCAAGATTCATGACAATCCATGCATTAAAGATCAAGATATTGGAGGTTTTGAATCAAATTTTTTTATTATTTGGGGGGGTACCTTTAAGCCCCTAATTTCAGGTTTCCAGGGAGATTTTTTATTGACCTCCTTGATGTTCATTTAGAAGTTTTTAGGACCAGCAGTTACGATTTGTGCCCTGCTAACAGAAGGCCGGACAACCAGATGGACGACGGACAAAGCACCATTCCTTTACCTCAGTTGACTTACAGTCAGCTGAGCTAAAAATAAATTACCACTATAAGTCATCTTAATTATCATGCTTTAACAAAGGAGTTAAGTGTTATTCAATAATTACAGGTTACCTATACCCAAAAGTAGCACTAGCACAAATGATAAGAAAGTTAAACTGTTTATTAACTAGGGACCCATGGGTCTTGATGCTCAGCTAAAATTGTCTGTAAGGGATATGTTTTAAGAAATTTTTCAGAATGACAGTCTTGTGACCTTAACCAATGACCTTGTGACCAAAAAATGTTAGAACTTATTATCCTTGAACTTGCAGCAATTAGATTATTGTAACAATCTTTTAAAAAGTGACCTCAACCTCTGCCCAGGTAACCTCAAAATCTAAAGATTTCTTCCACTTTGGGCAAGTAAGCCAAGTGTGAAAGATGTAAAGTTTTGGATGGAAAGTTTGATTTACAGTGCATCCACAATCTTTTTAAAGATGTGGCTCCTGTGACCTTCAACTTTGATCTCTGGACCCTGATAATCAAAATGAATTTACTTAGTGGTGGGTCATTAATAAATCAAGTTTGAAGCCAATCTGTCTATCTAAAGCAAAATTATCATCCATAAACCAATTTGTGAATGGATTGGCCCTGTGACCTTGACGTTTGATCCTATGACCCGTATCAAATAGAATCTTCCCCCAGCAATATCTTAAAGATGGAAGGTTTGTGATGAAAAGTTTGGCTTGAAATGCACACATATTCTTTTAAAGAAAAAGGTCCTGTGACCTTGACCTCTGGACCCAAAAATCGACACAGTTCTTTCTTTATTGGTGAGCCTAATATGTCAAACTAAACTGGAGTTATCATCTGGAAACTAATTTGTGAACAGATGGCCCCTGTGACCTTGACCTTGTGACCCCAAATTTATTTATGCTCTCCCCATACTGGCAAGTAAGCTAAATGCGCAGGATGAAAGTTTGGGATGAGTTACCATCTGGAAACAAATCTTTGTGGATGGACGGATGGACAGACCGAGAGACAGACAAAAAGACAGACAGGGTGATAACTATAAGGCATCCACTTGTGATCAATAAACACACCAGGTTTTGGGACACTAGATGTAATCACAGCTGAGAAACTGACTTGATAAAAAAAATAGAAAAATATTCGTTAAAATAACAAAAAATACAGGTGGTGCCGCCACTTTACGGGAACTGACAAAACTAGTCATGGTCAACATTCAATGCAAGATTCATGACAATCCATACATTAAAGATTACCGTATTAATTCATATTTGGCGATCCCTCTTATTTCTCGACCCCAAAAAATATTTTGAAAGCATAATTTCTAAAATGACTCTAATTCAACGACTGGCGACGATGTTTTCTGTTGACGATGTGAAGGTGAAATGCCTCCGTCTCTCATGGGCACCGCAGTTTGTATCTGACTAGATTCTTATTACACTGAGCATCCACATCAAACTTGTTTCCAATAAAATTTTTGAAGAAACAAAGATGCGTATATCATTATTTAAAAACATGATAAAGCGTTCAAGATCCAAATGGGTGTCCGTGACGAAGCATGTGTACCATTCCTGGTATGCACGTGCCTTGTGTGCAATTCACGTTGGATCTTTAGCAATAATATTTACAAGGTACAGGAAAACAAGGGTGGTGGAACAACTGTTACACAGGTGGAACAGTCATCTTAGTTAAGTTTAAACAACCCCGGTTAGCTTTTCGATGGGTGACCGCGCGTACCAAACAGGGCCCGATCGAGGGCACGCGAGCTAGGACCATTTCCGGTCATATATATTTTAACGCGCTTTTACCTTCCTATATTCATTATGTATAATGCAAATAAAAGTTATCTGATAATAGGCAGTTATTTTTTATAAAGTCTTCTTCCAACTTGGTGCAGCTGCTTGTCCCTTTTCGGACTGCCTATATGGCCGCCTGGTGGGTTAACTTGAAACAACTGGTAGTTACATGAGTTGCTGTCTATGTCAAGTGACCGTACCTATATGTTGTGATCATTTGGTGAAGTGATTGAGCTCAGTTTGATTAATCATTTGCAGACTCTGTATAATTCATGTGACGGTTGGAAGCCCTTTTGTAGGAAATACTGTTAAGCAAACAAAACAAACTTATAAACGACCAAATTATCACTCAATTCATATGACCGCTCGAATGTCAGAGCGGCTCTGCATATCTACGGAAGGTTATCAAACGGCATGCCAATAAAATCTCGACCACTGCAAATTCTGCAGGAAGATAATTTTCAAATATCCTCCATTATCTCGACCTCTGAGAAAATTAATTATTTTGAAGTGGTCGCCAAATTGGAATAAATAAGGTAAGATATTGGAGGTTCTCAATCAAATTTTTTATTATTCTTGGGGGTACTTTCAAGCCCCATAGCTCGAAGGATATAGGTCACAGTGACCTAATTTCAGGTTTCCAAAGAGATTTTTTATTGACGCCCCTGGATATTCTCTTAGAAGTATCTAGAACCAGCAGTTATGATTTGTGCTCTGCTAACGGATGGCCAGATGATCGGACGGACAATGGACAAAGTGCCTATACCTCAGTTGACATACAGTCAGCTGAGCTAAAAATGCTACTTTACCACAACATGGCATCTTCAGGATTACTAAAGAAATGTTTTGTACATTGGAGTGGAAACAGATTTACAATTAAAGAAATACAGTCTGAAAAATAACAATCATTGCAATTGCAATGTGAGTGGGCGGGGGGGGGAGGGGGGGGGGACATGAGAATAACTGTACACCTGGGACAGCAGGGCTGCTGGAGGTGCTTGGGGAGTTGACATCAGAATAACTGCATCACCAATAAGGTTACCAAGGCAGGACTGTAGTGACCAGAATTGGCAGCCTGAAGATGCAAATGAATACTAAGGAGCCTCTGAAAGAATCTTCAATAACTAGAATACGGGTAGTCGACAAGCGACTACGTGTATCCGCCAAAATCAGAGAAGGACAGGTGAAGTGAGGTATGGATTGAGTGGCAAGGGGAAATAGAGTTACATGTGTTACATATTAGAATGGATCTCTGCCACATAAACATGATTGTAGTTGGCGCCACCTGTTATTTGAACAAGAAACTATCCAAGATGTATACGCATGCCAACTTTCAGGTAATTTGGTCAAACCACTGCAGAGATGAGTTCTTTAAACCAAAGGCAGACAAACAGATGGAGGCAGTGCGAAAATGGCTGCAGTTGGCACAGTTCCCAAGATATGAGCTTGGATGTCTGCAGAGTAAACATGAATGTAGGTGGCGCCACCTGTCATAAAAATTCGAGAAAGCTGTCCAGGATGTATAAACCTGCAAAATTTCAGGTGTTTAAGTCAAACCACTTCTGAGATATGAGTTATTTTATCCTAAGGCAGACAAACAGATGGACACTGTGCATAAGTGGTTGCAGGTGGCGCCACCAGTTTTGCCTATGATAAAGAGATATGTGCAAAATTTTGACCCAATCGGTCAAACGGTTCCCGAGATATGAGCTTGGATGTCTGCAGAGTAAACCTGAATGAAGGTGGCGCCACCTGTCATAAAATCAAGAGAGCTGTCCAGGATGTATTAACCTGCAAAATTTCAGGTGGAAAATTCAAACCACTGCTGAGATGAGTGATTTTATCCCAAGGCAGATGAACAGATGGACGCCGTGCAAAAATGGTTGCAGGTGGCGCCACCATTTTTAGTGTTTGTTAAAAAGCTATCAAAGGGCTTCATTTGTGCAAAATTTTAGCCTGATCGGTCAAACAGTTCCCGTGATATGTGGGTTTATGTGTGGAAACAGATGCACTAATGGACACTGGGCAACAAGGAAAGGTCAGAGGTCAACCAAAAATGAAGGCGCAGCAGTTCACATGTGAACTGATAATAAACAAGTTAGAAAAAAATAAACAAAATCCGATAGAGTTTTTCAGATGACTGATTATTCTTATAAAACTGGCAGAACCCTACCACAGAATAATTCTTGTAAAGTTTAAACCAATCAGCTAAACAGTTTCATCATAAATCAGTGTATAAGCTAGAAGACTTTAAAATTACATTTTTGCTTGTAAAAAACACATCAATGTAGGTGGCGCCACCAATACCTCAATTTCAGATATGACATATGTGACAAACATTGGTATAAAATTTGGTGATTATAGCTCTAGCCGTTTCTGAGATTTTGATTTTAGTGTGCTTTTTTGGACAGATGACTAAGTTCAACCTCCTGTAACTCGGCCAATAATCTCCGAACTGGAACCATTTGAACAAACTTGAGAAAGATTAATTCAGGGATCATTTCTGTGAAATATTGGACAATTTGGCTGGACAATTTCGGAGAAGAAGATTTTTAAAGCTTTTTTAGCTTTTTCCCAATAAAATCTAAGAAAATGCAGTTAGAAAAATAAACAAAATCCGATAGAATTTTTCAGATGACTGATTATTTGCAAAAAATTTGGTGATGCTAGCTTCTGCCATTTTTGAGATAGCTATGGTTAAAGTACAGACAACGCACGACACACGACACACAACAGACGACACACCACTGATGACGCCACACCATCGCATAAGCTCACAGGTTCGCTAAAAATACAGGTGGTTCCACCAGTCTGCATAAACTAATAACAAGGGACCTATGGGTCACGGCGCTCAGCTGTTATATATGATAAAAAAATATGATTTAGAAATGAGGCACATGCTGGTTTTATGTGGTAATAAAAATAAGCTGTACAGGGTTCTTGCGCCTTTTCAATTTAAAAAAGTAAGACCTTTTTAAGACTTTGTAAGACCTTTTTTCCGTGAAAAATAAGACCATTTTCTCATGGTTAATAGAAACCCTATATTAATTATATTCGTTTTAATACCCATCCAAATTTCAAATGACATAAATAAATAAATAGGCCTTCATTTACATGCCCATATATTCTCTACTTTTTTGCCGGCTGTTGCCGCATACTTGTACAGAAATGTCTTTACGAGCGGAGTTCACTCCTGTAGGCCTATATTATACATGGCAAAGCATGCATCTTTTTATCCATATATCTGTCAATTAAGTTTACCATATCTATAAACAGCTTTCAGCCGTAGAACGGTAATGTTGTAACTTGACTGCTGCAGCCCCACCATCAACAGGCCCCACTTTCTCCCTGGGCAACTTCATTTTCTCGCCAAAATCAAAGAACACGTGCAAGCCAGTCCTCAGGTACAAACATTTTCATGAACATGTTCGGATAACTTCCTTTACTCGAGTTCAGAGAATATCCAGAAAAAAAAAAAAAATGCAGGGGTCAATTTGATATGATGACATATTTGCTGACGCATTACCGTAAGGTGTAAGCCCCGAGAGTGACCAGTTTCCACTTTGAAACCCTTGGATATCCTGCTGTATTAGCGCAATCTTCTGCAAAACTGCAGGTATCCCCACCAAAGAGCGAGGCATTTGTAAAGAGAGCAAGCGAGCTTGGACGTTCCAAAATTCACGGGGATACGTTTGGAAAAATGTAGTTGGATGACACTGACATCGTTTACATCGGGCAGACCATAATATGTGGGCAAAACATGTTCTGAAATGCGAGAGCAATAGGATAAAAGTTAATTTACGATCAACAAAATATAGATTTCTTGATGTTCATGATATTTTCGAAATACAACTGCAAAAACCACGTGTCCACTCCAAGAGTGAGACATTTGTAAAGAGAGCAGGTGTGCTTGGACGTTCAAAAATTTACGGGGAAACGTTTGGAAAAATGCAGTTGGATGACATTGACATCGTTTGCATCGGGCAGACCGTATAATACGTGGGCAAAATGAGTTCTGAGGTAAATTTGTCAACGTAATATTTCACAAAACTATCGACGTGAATATTCAAATTTATTAACTTTTAAAGGGACAAACTTTCAAAACCCATCGATATTGTTCCTGGAAAAATTCAGCTCACTGGTATGTCAACGAGCAGGACGAGCCTAAATCATGCAGAGTTACAGAAAAAGCACGTCAGTTCATGCCATATTCTGGTATACAAGGTTATATTTATGCTGGCTGGTTTAGAAATCACTGATGCATCTTCTTTACACCAATTGCAACTCACAAACAAATATTTATTTCAACTTCCAGTTTCAAGCAAGTGTCCAAATATACCTATCACGCTTTCAAACACCTTTAATGGTACTAGCCCTGCTATATCCTGATGTGCCAGAGTCAAGCAAAATAATTATCTTTTTCAGTGCTGTCAATATTCATATATACATATACATGAACCTGCATAGCAAACATGAAACTGAAAAAGACGCTCAAGTGATATTTTAGGACCAAACTCTTTCATGATTAAGTCATAGTTTCCAGAATTTCTTCTACTTTGTTTGCATTGTCGACAAACACAGCGCGTCGTTACTTTCAGTTCCCAACAAAGTTAATGCGCATCCACCAACATGCAGAAACTGCAGAGATTTACATGATTAAGGGAAAGTGTACAGCAGAGGAAAATACCATAATAATTGGAGATGAACTGGCGCACAACTTTCGAGTCCCCTTTTACACCACCAAAACTTGTGAACGCGTCTTCTGATTCGAATTTATTCTGTGTTGTCCGCACTGAAAATACTCCGCAGGTGCCCCCCATGACCATGAGACCCACGGTAGTCTGAACATGCAGATGATGTCTGACATACAGTTAAATATGGGAACAAGCTGTGAACAATTAGCTACTTCAGGTTTATTTGCCTCCTTTACGATTCAAAACTAAAATAAAATTATTTCAGTTTCTCTGAAACAAAAAGTAAGACTTTTTTAGGACCTAGCCTCTAAAATGTATGAAATGTAAGACTTTTTAAGGCCTTATTTTTGCAAAATGAAAAGTAAGACTTTGTAAGACTTTGTAAGACCGCGCACGAACCCTGCTGTATTATGAGTTGTTGTTGTTTAGCTTATGTATGATTTTGATAGTACCTTTGGAGACAAGAAAGAGGATTAATTTCATTTATTTTATTAACAAATTGAGTGCTATTGTCACACAGATTTTGACTTGACCATATAACTTATAAGCAGAACATATAATATAAGAGTTAAACTATTTATTAAAAAAAATTACAAATATTGTCCCAAATATAATTTTTATTAAAAATAATAAGAGAATCGTATGATTCTTTAAAATAAAATATAAATGAAATGATTATTAAAATTATATTAAAGAATATATTCATGAATGCATTCATGAATACATTTTGAAAGTATTTGCACTGGTATTCATATACTTTCATTTTTACCTGAATTCCCATTCTTATGAAAGAAATTTTATAATGGAGCACATATTCATATTCGCATTTAAATACAATTGCAAAGTATTTGCACCATGTCAGGTATTTATTCAGTTTTCACCAAACAATGATGTTGAGAATCCAGAATATACAGAATTTCACACTTTTAAATAATGATCATAAGTACCTGGTTTTATGGTTTTTATTTATATTAAAAAAAAATAAATGTAAAATATTCATTTTGGACTAAATTCACATCGATGTACACACTAGACACAGTAGGAAGATAGATTTATAATAACAACTGCATCCTTGTCTATCATTAATTTCCTTCATATGATCCCTAGTGATCAGTAATGAATAATATGATTTACTTTTTTATCATTAAAATTGAACTGAAAAATACCATAGGTGACTGCATGGTGTTATTTGGAATACGTGACATTCTATCCATTGATACAAAGTTCTTATATCATCAGTAACTGCAAGTTAATTTCCTGTTATTGTCAACTAATAAATTTTTTTTCTATTTTTCTTTAATTTGTTATTAAAAACCAATAAAAATTTATTAATTTATTGTTTATTGTTATGTTGTTGGTTAAAACTACTAGAATAGTTGGGTTGGACACCTGGATCAACTGTGGCTGGCCATAAGCTGCCTGGCTGCCCCAGTTTATGCTTGCCTCAAGCATGCATAATTTGCTGAAAGTTCAACAAGGTCAACATACAGGTGACTCATGAGGAGCTATAGAGAGCCAAGGTCTGACATGGTCTCATAAAAACATTAATAAAAGCTACAAATTTTGGCCAACTTCTTTCAGCTTTCTAAACTAAAAAGCTGAAATCCTTATGTGTGCATGATATGAAAATTATATCAACAGTGCTCACAGGAAACAAACATGCCATGATCAAAGTTGGGCAAAATTTAAGGTACTAATTTCATATTTATACTAATAACTTATAAAATTTGAAAAATTAAGAACTAATTTTGGGTTTTCAATTGAATCTTGATTAAATAATGTTACATCCCTGACAAAAATCTCTAGCTTCAGCAATCCTCTTGTTAAGGGAGTAAATATATTTCTTGATTTTTTACAAAGTGCATTATGTTTGGGTCCATAACTTAAAATAATTACGCAATACTGACATCATTTCTGACATGTGCATAGAGAATGTATAGAAAAATATGTATATTATATATGATTAAAGTCAGATCAGTGGTTTTGATATTTGGCAGTCTTAAAGTGTAACAATGGGTTTTTAATAGAAGTTTTTAAATCGAAGGTATTAAGTCCTAGTGACCAAATTCTTGGCATGGTAGGGGATTTTTGAGACATCTAATTGTATGCCAAATTTTAGGAACTGAGAGCTGAAGCTGGGGAGCTGAGCTCTTTCAAACTGCATGACACTAGCTTGATGTAAACAATATGTTACATGGTGCTTGAAAACTTGAATAAAATCTACAGTTTTTGATCAACTGGTTTCAAATTTTCGGTGTTAACAGACAAAATGCTAACAAAAACATGCTGTGAAAATTAAATCCACAGTACTTACAGGAAAAAAACGTGCCATGGTCAAAGTTGGGAAAAATTTAAGGTACCAATTTTTTATTTTTGTTAATATTTTTAAAAATTTAAAAGATTTTGATCTAATTTTGGGTATAGAATTTAATTTTGATTAATTAAAGTTATATTACTGAAAAAAAAAGTCCATAGCTTTAACATTTTTTGTGTTAAGTGATCAAATATCTTTCCTGATTTTTTACAAAATGCATTATGTTTGGGCCTATAACTTTTTTAAATTATATAATACAGACATAATTTCTGGCATGTACATAGGAACTATATAGAGGAATATTTATGGTAAATATGAGGAAAAACAGACGAGTGGTTTTGATATTAGGCAGTCCTGAAGTGTAAAAATAGTTTTTTAATAAAAAATTGAGGTTTTTCCTTAATTTCTCAAAGGAAAGAAGTCGCAAAGACCCAGTTTTCTGCTTGGTAGGAGATCTTGGGGACATCTAACATTATGCCGAATTTTGGATTCCTAGGTCTTACGGTTTCAAAACGTGCCACATCTACGGACGGACGGACGACGGAAATGGACCACGACTATAGCTCAGATGACTTATAGTCAGCTGAGCTAAAAACACTTAATGATCAATATCCATGCAAAGAATCATGGTGATCTCTGCATTAGTTGTTCAGATACTTTAGCTTTAGTATCAAATTTTCCATTATTCTGAGGGATACTTCGGAGTCCTATAGCTTGAAGGATATGGTTAAGAGAGACCTAATTTCAGGTTTCCACAGACACTTTTTACGGGCCTTCTTGCATGACAAGAATGAAGATTCTAGGTCTTGTGTTACAATTTGTGTCACACTAACAGATGACAGCATCCTTAAAGGTCTCAAAAATAGAGAAAAAAATTCGAAAAATTGAATAAAATATAGATGGCACCACCTGTCTGCAGAAACTGATGAAACACTCCATAATCAATATCCATGCAAAGAATCATGATAATCTCTGCATTGGTTGTTCAGATACTTCAGCTTTTATATAAATTGTCCATTATTCTAAGGGATACTTCAGAGTCCTATAGCTTGAAGGATATGGGTAACAGAGACCTAATTTCAGGTTTCCATGGAGACTTTTCATGGGTCTCCCAGTGTGTCAAGAATGAAAATTCTAGGTCCAGTTGTTATGTTTGTGCCCTGTTAACAGATGTTCACATTTTCAAAGGTCTCAAAAATAGAGAAAATAATTCATAACAAGGCCTACAGGCCTAATGCAAACCTGTGCATTGGGAAATACACCAGGTATAATGCTTCAAAACTGGACCATTACTTTTCATGTATATGAACAATGCAAGTACTAAACATTTCGAATAAGAAACAATTACACAAACATCACTGCTGAAATTTTGGCATGGGTGCACACAAGATAAAATGATTGAAGCTGGCACCACCAGACTTGTATACAACAGAGCTATCAGAGATATAAACATCTGATATATCAAACCCCTCCTGAGAAATAAGCAGGGAAACACTATGCAAAAATGATTGTAGGTGGCACCACCAGTCTTGTATACGACAAAGCCATTCGATATGTAAAAATATGCCAATTTCCGGCTGATATATCAAATTCCTCTGTAGAAATAAGCAGGTGCATACGCTGAGCAAAAGTCACTGTAGGTGGCGACACCTGTCTTGTGAATGAGAAAGCCAGGAAAGACACATAAACAGGTCAAAATATCAGGCCAATACATCAAACTTACCTTGAGTCTGATGCACGGGGCTGACCAGGCTTAGGTGAGAAAGGCAGTTGCCCCAAGTGAACTGTGACAAATTGCTGCCTCTGGCTACTGCACTGAGTGAACTCTCTGACCTGCACCTGGCCAGACTGGGTGAACTTTTGACCTGTACATGGCTGCACTGAGTGAACTCTTGACCTGTTGCATAATCTGACACAGTTGGCAGTCTGCCAAAGCTATAAACAAAATGCAGCTACTGCACTGAGTGAACTCCTGACCTATACCTGGCTGCACTGAGTGGACCTTTGGCCTGTTGCAAAATCTGAAATAGTAGCCATATCATTGCATAAGCTAACAGATTGGCTCCACATGCAGGTCTGAGAGGCATGTCACCCATGAGGTTATCACATTATACTCATGAGGTGATCACATGCTACCCATGAGGTGATCACATGCTGCCCATGAGGTGTTCACATGACACCCATGCAGTGATCACATGCCTTGTGCTTGGCTGCACTGATTGAACTCTTGACCTATATCTGGCTGCACTGAATGAACTCTTGATCTGTTGCAAAATCTGAAACAGTTGGCAGTTTTTCAACCTATTTAATGATACAGACACAATTTTTGCCTGTTTGTAAATCTGATTTAGTAACAACAAAACTTACGTCTTTTATACCAAAGACTAGATGTGTCGGAACTTCTTTATTATATTACAAACAAACAAAATGCCTATACAATCCCATTGTGCACATTCACTTAATACATCTTATTCCCTCTATAATTAAACCTTTGGGCGCCTAATTAACCTTAGGGCGCCCAATTACTCTTTATGCACGAACGAATTTTTTCCTCTGCCATCACTGTGGTACACTTCTGTCGTGAATGTGCACGAACGGAAAGACGGAAACGACCGATTTATGACAATGTCGTAAATCGATGTCTAACATAAAAGTTTGTCTCCATACAATTCGTGTGACTACAATTTAGTAACAACAAAACTTACGTCACACTTCTTTATTATATTACAAACAAACAAAATGCCTATAGTAGAGAGACCGCAAAATAATGACTGGTACATAAACGATGAAAATGTCTTACAATATAAGAGACTCAAGAGACCTTGAAAAATTAACTGGTGTAGGTACTCTGAAAAGCACTAATACTATCCGTATATTTCTCTGGTGCAACAGGATACACATATCGGTTAAAGAAAACCTCAGATGACTTCCAGCGCCCTATTTGCATCGCACTTTCAGGTTGGATGCCACACTGTATAGCTACTGTTGCCCCAGTAGCCCTAAAACATCTTGGCATAAACCCATGTCCACCTAAACCGGCTAACTCGATAGACCTTTTCAGAATACATGCAATAGCGTCCGCCTTCAGAGCTGAGTAAGGAGCCCTAAGAGAAAGAAAAACTGCATTGGTTTCCCCTTGTACACATAAATGAGCAGTCCTGGCCAAATATTCTCGGAGAAATTTCTCAGGATCAATAGTCATATTGGAATTACATGGTACGCGTACTTCAAACCCAGTTCTAGATATGTCATTTTTTATACCAAAGACTAGATGTGTCGGAACGACACAAATGCCCCCGCCTGGGGCAAATTAGAAACATTTGTTAAATTTTGTAAAATTTTTTAAGTTCAGGAAGTGTTTTATGGTCAAAAGTAGGTCAACAAGGGCAAAATGCAAACTTGATCTGTAAAGGGTCATTATCAAGCAACACTCCAAAAATCAGGCCAGTATCTGCAGGCATTGTGAAAAAAAGTCCATATATGTGCATTTTTCATGAAAATTTCTGTCTTTAACTGGGACGAAACGCGAACTCGATCTGTAAGTGGTCATTATGCGCCCACAGACCTAACATTAGGCCAGTATCTGTAAGCATTGTATAAGCAAAAGTTGATAATCATTTATAAATTTAAATTGGAGAGGCATATAATATGTTTCATAACAATCCACCAAATGCTTCCTGAGAAATAAGCTCCTAAGTTTTTTTCTATACTAAGCTCTGTGACCTTGAAAAGTAGGTCAAGATCACCCATCTTTGAACTTGACCAAGATTTTGTAAATATAATGCAATAGCACTGAAGAAATGAAGTTCCTGTGTTGAATACCTTTGGAGATATCCTGCACAAAAGGCCAAAATTGAAAAAATCCGATAAAATTTCATTAAAAAATCAGAAATTGCAGGTGGCGCCACCAAAATTTTGCAGCACATACAGACCATCAGTCCCAATGATCATAGTAAGTTTTGTGAAAATCCACACAATGGTTCCTGAGATATAAACTTCTGAGTGTTTTTCTATAATCAGCTATAAAATGTAGAAAAATGGGTCAAGGTCACCCATCTTCGAACTTGACCGAGATTTTATCGATATACATCTTCACTGATGAAATAAAATTCCAACAGTGAATCCTTTTAGAGATATCCCGCTCACAAGGTAAAAGTTAACAGACGCGGAACGGACGGACGGACGGACGGACACCAGACAGACAGATGGACAGACGGACAGCTTGGGTGACGAAAATAGCCCATCAGCCTATGAGCTGAGGGCTAAAAATGGCTGTACATGTGTATTTGTCATGAAAATTTCTATTTTTCATGGATATTTCTAAGTTTAGGAGCCGTAAAACGGTCAAAAGTAGGTCAACCGAAACGAAACGCAAACTTGATCTGTAACTGGTCATTATCTGCCCACACACCAAAAATCAGGCCAATATCTGCAGGCATTGCGAAAAAAAGTCCGTACATGTGTATTTGTCATGAAAATTTCTATTTTTTATGAAATTTTCTAAGTTTAGGAGCCGTAAAACGGTCAAAAGTAGGTCAACCGGGAAGAAACGCGAACTCGATCTGTAACTGGTCATTATCTGCCCACACACCAAAAATCAGGTCAATATCTGCAGGCATTGCGAAAAAAAAGTCCGTACATGTGTATTTGTCATGAAAATTTCTATTTTTCATGAAATTTTCTAAGATTAGGAGCCGTAAAACGGTCAAAAGTAGGTCAACCGGGACGAAACGCAAACTCGATCTGTAATTGGTCATTATCTGCCCACATACCAAAAATCAGGCCAATATCTGCAGGCATTGCGAAAAAAAGTCCGTACATGTGTATTTGTCATGAAAATTTCTATTTTTCATGAAATTTTCTAAGTTTAGGAGCCGTAAAACGGTCAAAAGTAGGTCAACCGGGAAGAAACGCGAACTCGATCTGTAACTGGTCATTATCTGCCCACACACCAAAAATCAGGCCAATATCTGCAGGCATTGCGAAAAAAAGTCCGTACAACTGTTTGATTTCGGAATGACGGAATGACGGAATGACGGACATGGGTAAAACTATATGCCCCGGCCACTTTGTGGCGGGGGCATAAAAACAACTGACAATGAACCATCACCATGAAATCTGATTTGATCTCTGTTGAACAATAACTTAGCAGTATGGCCATTCACACAGTCAAAAGCTGTACTCCTAGGTGCCAGATCCGACGGCCGGGTCATGAATGTCAAAGCTAATAATGCGATACATTTTAGTCTTAACATGTCTAAAGATAAACTCTCATTGTTCCCCCAGGACTGGAACAACTCATAATATGCTTCAACTGGCATAGGTTTGGTATGACGCAAGGGCCTCTTTGTACCCGACTTAACTAACGAAGTCAGCATTTTCTTAACATTACCATCTGACATTGGATTTTTGTGGCCTAAACTCTCATACAAACATCTTAAAGCTGCAGATGTCATCTTAAGGGCCGATTCTGGCCTGCCAGAACTGTCACTACTCTACAAAGGTAATCTACAATAATAGCAGGATTGTCCTTGGGTGGAAACTGTACATTCATGTATGAACAAAAATCCTGAAACTTCCTGCAAATTCTACTATAATGGTTGAAAGTTGACGGAGCCCAACACAACAAAAACTGACTGCTAGCCCTATCTGACCAACCAAGAGATTTCAATTTTTTGTGCCACAAATCCGCCAGGCAAAGAGCTTCCACCTTGGGTTCCGTAGAGGTTCCAGTATCGAGCCTAGGCTTAAACACGTGTTTTGTTCATTGGGAATTCTGACAGGTGGCGCCACGGACATTTGCTGAAGACGGTAGAACCATGGTTGTGCTGGCCACCAAGGTGCTATAATTGTGGCTGTGGCCCTCTGTGCTACTATGACGTCGAGTATTTGACCGATTAGTCTGAAAGGGGGGTTCACATAATTGTTGTGCTCCATCCAATTCAGTTGCGCCAAGCAGTCTACTCCTGATGTTTCTGGGTCCCAAAACAGACTGTTGTATTTTTGGCCCTGTCTGGAAAGCAATGAAGCACAACGATCCATCGTGTGTGGTCCCCACAGTTGATCGAGGTAACAAAAGAGGTTGGGATTTAACATCCAATCGTGATGTGATATTAAGCGGGACAACCTGTCTGCGTGTGTGTTCAATTTTCCTGGGAGATATTTCACCACAAGTGTCACATTTAAATCTATGATAAGCCTCCAAATAGCTGTTGCAATCTGTGTGAGCTCCACACTCTGTCCGCCTTGAAAATTTATATATGCTGCTGTGGTTATATTGTCCGTGAGCAACTGAACTATTTGTCCTTTACCTGAGATGCAAAAGAATGGAGCGTGAGGAGAACCGCCATCATCTCTCTTACATTGGAGGATTTTAAAGAAAGTCGTTGGTTCCACAACCCTCTGGCTTCCTGGTTTTGTAAAACTCTGCCCCATGCTACTGAAGATGCAACCGTCATGACTTGTAGGTCGATGTTTTTGTGAGGGGGGGCACAGCCGTTCCATGAAGATAATGAAAAATACCACCACTCTTAGTCACTAAAAGTCCCTTTGTCTAATGTCAAACAATCTTGCCACGAGCGACGTGAACGGAATGTTCTATATAGATTTCTTAGTAATAATTTTGCTGGCAAAATTGCTTGGGCCATTGAAATACACTGGCCAGCAATTCTAGCTAGACAGCGAGCTGTAGCATGTCCTTTGTTTAACACCAATTTGATATCATGTTGCAGCTTGGAAATCCGCCGTTTGGGGATTCGAATCCACACCTCGTTTTCAACACAAGTATCAAATACATAACCAATATATTCCTTGGAATATGAGGGTTCTAAACAAGATTTCTCAAAATTAACCTGAACACCTAAACTAAGTAAAGTATCTAACAACAATGACTTGTGATGTTCAATCTCAGATTCATTAGCTGCCAAAATAAAATCATCAACAAACAATGATAGACGAAGGCCCTGAGTACGTAAATAGGCCACTATTGGTCTCAGAGTCTTGCAAAAGTAAAATGGTGAGGCAGATAACCCAAAAACTAATTTCAAGTACCTGAATACACAACCCTTGAACATGAAACATAAAAAATGTTGTGATTTTTCTGCAACTGGTATATGGTGAAATCCATCTTTTATATCAATGGTAACCAATTTATCATTAGGCTGAACCACATTCAAAACATCATTAATATCATCATATCTGAATTTGTCAATCTGACAACAGGAATTCACATGTCTTAAATCAAGCACCAGTCTATATTTTCCATTCTTTTTTGGTACACAATTTATGGGAGACACTCCCAAAACATGATATGTGTTATCACATCAAGCAATAATACCATTATCAAGTAATCTGTTAATTTCTTCCTCCAGAAAAGCAATCTCTTTATCACTGAAATGTCTGTTCTTGAAAACAAACTTATCAGGAGTGGTCACAAAGGGAATCTCTACTCCATCTTTTATCCAATTTAACACATGGAATGGTGCACCGATTTTATTCCACTCACTCAAACAAAGATGCATCACATTGTCTGTCTTTGTATATAGTTCAGTTATATAATCCAACTAATCAACATTGTGAAGCCAGACATGGGCTAAAAAACAAAAGAAAAACACCTGATCAGGGATTCTCTTGTTGGAAACGATTTGGCGGAACAGGAGACCTTGCTCCTGAAAAGCGTGGAGACTGAAAGCGCTGGAACCCATCTGCACGTTGCTGGAATGGGAAGGCTCGGCCTCTGCCTCGTGGGTAATAACGGTTGCCTCCATATGTAAATGTACTGCCTGTATTACCTTGGGTCTGTTGACGCCTAGACACTTCTGTGATCTCAGCTGCAGTCCGAATATTTTTCAGTGCACTATCACTAAACAGACCAGAATTTTGTTCGGGTGTACTGAACAGTTGAGCAGTTTCAATATCAAACGCACCTTTTACAACCAGTTTTGCATATGCAGATTGCAGGTAATTCATGTGAGCATATAGTATAATATACAACTGTCCTAAATCATCACCAGTGATAGTATTGATATCTTGTGTTGCCAGCCATTTAAGTGTTGTTTCTGTGTACCGTGCACTTTTAGACACAACTGCTGCCACTGCCTGGTCTGGTTTTTTAATTCCTGACTAGGATTTGTCATGTAACTTAAGCTCATTCAAGAGTTTTACGTGTTGGAGTGCAGAACATAAAGTCTCATACTCCTGCTGAAGGGTAGCTACGCCAGCCACATGTGTACTGGTTGTGGTAACGGGACTACTCTGACCTCTGGTGCTATTGCACGTTGTCGTTAAGACTGATGTCGAAACTGGGCTCCTCAAGGTGCTAATGTTACTTACAGTGACAGTTTCAGGAGCACTGCCGCTTGTGGAGACTTTTGGACCACCATGGCCTTCGATGACAGTAAGTCGAGAGTGAATGTCTTTGATTTGGTCACTTAGAATTCCAAAGTTTGTTAGCAATTTATCAATTTTTTCCTCTGCCATCACTGTGGTACACTTCTGTCGTGAATGTGCACGAACGGAAAGACGGAAACGACCGATTTACGACAATGTCGTAAATCGATGTGTAACATAAAAGTTTGTCTTCATACAAATCATGTGACTACAATTACACATACTGAAAGACTTTGGCTAAAATGTTTTTTTTTTCAAGCTGACATATTCATAAACTTTTTACCAAAAATATCTATAATAATAAAAGATGCAGTCCTTTCATTGTTAAAGGTCCAATAATTCTGCCAAAAATCATTCAAGTAAACTTGAACAAAGGCCACCTAAGAATAATTTTTGTGCAATGTTACAGAAGTTATTATTGATAAACAATTTTGTAGAAGAACACTATTGCAGTCCTCAGTTTGAAATAGGCATAATAATGGCCACAAGACCAACTTAAGCTTTTCACGACTCAACCAAAAATCAACAAACTGAATCTATTCTTATATAGTTGAAAGAATCATGTCCTAGGATAATTCTTTTGAAAAATTGAATGATTCAACTTGACAGTTTCATCATAAACATTATAAGCTGAAAGAGGCTAAAATAATGAGGTTTTTGCCCATAAAAACAGGTCAATGTAGGTGGCACCACAAAATCTGCAACTTCAAATATGAGTCATGTGACCAACATTTGCACAATACTTGGTAATGCTAGGTTCTGTAATTTCTGAGATTACTAGGTCAGTATGCTGACTTGGCCAAATGACTAAGTTCAAATTTGTGTAACTCCACTAAAATTTATCAAATGCAAACTATTTGAAGCAACTTGAGAGGGCTTGCCTCTGGGATCTTTTCTGTAAAATATTGAACGATTTTTTCTAAAAATATTGAACGCCTTTCTCTATAAAATTAAAGTAAGTGCAGATAATAAAAAAATAAGCTGAATCACACCAAATTTTAATGTGACAGAAAATTGCATAAAATCTGGGGATGGTAGCTCCTGCTATTCCTGAGAAATTATGGGTTAATGTACAAATGACCAATGACCCCCGTACAAAAAAAGGTCAATGCAGGTGGTGCCACCAATACCTGAATTTCATATATGACTCGTGACCAACACTGGCATAAAATTTGGTGATGATAGCTCTGGCCGTTTCTGAGATTGTCATATTAGTATGCTTTTTTGGACAGATGACTAAGTTCAACTTCCTGTGACTCAGCCAAAATTCACCGAACTTAAACCATTTGAACAAACTTGAGAGAGATGGTATAAAAGATTATTTCTGTGAAATATTGAACAAATTGGCTTGACCGTTTCGGAGAAGAAGATTTTTAAAGGTTTTTTAGCTTTTTTCTCTATAAAATCTAAGAAAATGTTTTTCAGATGGCTAATTTTTTGCATTAAATTTCATGATGCTAGCTCCAGTCGTTGTAAAATGTTAAACAAATTAGCCTCAGTCGTGTCAGTCAGAAATGTTTTGCTGGTTTATAACTCATATAGGAAAATACAGAAAAATGACTATAGAATGAGCTTCCCAAAACTCAGCTAAAAATCACTGAACCAAAACCATTTGAACAAACTTGAATTATCAGCATCAAAGGATAATTAATGTGTGAGATTTAAGAATTCGGCCCTGTGGTTTTTGAGAAGAAGATCTTTCTAGCCACTGAGCTAAAATGGGCTTCATGGCATATAACTAAATTCAGCTTCCCGTAACTCAGCCAAAAGTCACTGAACTGAGACCATTTGAACATTTTCAGAAAGAACTACCCTAGGATCATTTCTGTGCGATATTAAACAAGTGGGCCATATGGTTTCAGAGAATAAGTTTTTTGTAGCCCTCAGTATGATAAGGGTACTGATGACCCCATACAAAAAAGGCCGATGCAGGTGGCGCCACCAATACCACAATTTCAGATATGACTCATGTGACCAACATTGGCATAAAATTTGGTGATGACAGCTCCAGCCGTTTCTAAGATTGTAATTTTAGTATGCTTTTTTGGACAGACGACTAAGTTCAACTAGCTGACCTAATTTCTGGTTTTCAAGGAGATTTTTCATGGACCTCTCAGAATGTCAAGTTACAAGATTCTAGATCCAGCAGTTACAATTTGTGCCAGGTTAACTGACAGACAGAGGGACTGACGGACGGACAAACAGACAAAGAGTGATCGCTATAGCTCAGATGACTTACAGTCAGCTGAGCTAAAAAAACAGATGAGTGGTTTTGATATAAGGCAGTCCTGTGGTTTGAAAATAAGTTTTTAAATGAAAACTGAGGTTTTTCCTAAATTTCTCAAAGGATCAAAGCCACAGTGACCCAGTTTTAGGTTTGGTAGGAGATCTTGGGGACATCTAACAGCAAGCCAATCTTTTGATTCATAGGTCCTACGGTTTCAATTGCCAGTCTAACCGATGGACAGCACGACAGACAACCGACATTGGACCACAACTATAGCTCAGATGACTTATAGTCAGCTGAGCTAATAAAAAGAAATACAAGTGAAAAAGTGGGCACTTAGTCTAGAATAACAATACTGCCAATCACATGTTAGAGTAAAAACAATTGTAAACTCCTAACTGACAGCAAAAATGTTAAGTACAAAAGGTTAGGAAGGCAAGTTAATAGTCACACAGGAAGGAGATCGTTAATTATCAATTTGGGAAACTATAGTCACCTTATCAAGCTGAAAAACATCGCAAGTGAGACCACTCAGATTAGAAGCAATATCTAAGCTTGAGTTTCAAATGTGCAAGCTTCAAAGTTTGTACAAAGTTGCTAATAATGTGTAATTGTCAGGTTATAATAAGGGAATCTTCATATTCAAATACATGCATGCTTATTATATAAGAATTAAGATCTCTTTAGATTAACTGCTACATATGAATATATCCATTTAGGTGTATCATCTAGTGCATGTTTATAAATATACAGTGCCATCTACATGTGTTATAATTACTGACATTTAATATCATACTTGGGTAGGTTCAAAGAGGAGGTACAAAGAGTCAATGTTTTATGGCTGCAAATAACATTAGTCAATTTATTAATTTTGGTTATACTCACATCAAAGCCCTTGTCTGGGTCCCATCCAATATGGCCAACATGTCTGAAAAGCCAAATATCAAACTGTAATGTAGGACTTGTAATGTAAAGTAGGGATGCAGGGTCTCACATCTCTAAAGCCTAGGTCACACATTCATGGTACTTATCACAGTATCCCCGAAATTATCATGGTGCTATAAACCGTATCAAACAGTGGTGGTCACCCAAATTTTTTTGGAAATTACTGGGCCATGGCTGATCTAGGGTTACTGTGTGGCATCACCACAACTACACCCAGGCAGAGGCCGGTAATACTACTACTATTCTATGGATTACTTCGGTAGTAAAAGTAATTTTACATATAATTTTAATATTCCCCTAATAGGTGCAGCTATTTCTTTGTACTTTAAGGTCCTCCACACCTTATATATTTTTTCAGGAGATGCCTCAGGGATTTTCCTGCATTTCAAGCTCACTGGCCACAGAGCATATTGTGCATTTCGTGGTTACAGGTCCACTCTAATCCCCACTGATCCCAATACTTCCCTCGACAGGAAGTAAAGCTTTCTAATTAAAATCAGAGACCACATGACTCCCCTTTCAATGTGAGGGCTTTTTAGTTGGGTTAACACTACAACCAGTCACACAACCACAGTTTTATTGGTTAACAGGTATGTGGATTTCTATACATCCATGAATATCTTTCCATTATAACCATGGTTTCAATTTATAAGTTGTTTGAGGAAAAAGTTGTTCAAAGACCAACAACTTAAACACAGTTTGCATCTTTAAACCTAAAGGTATTCTATTAACAAACAGGATTCTGCAGTCTGACTTTCAAAACCGCAACCAGAATCTCCTTATCAATCATGTTCAAGTGTACATTTTTAATGTTTAAACACTGTCAGTGACCTGGTTTCACCTGGCACCTGGCAGAACAAATGCATATGAATGGGCGTTTCTACATTGGGACAAAGAAATTCTTCTTTTGTCATTATAGTATACAGGAACAAGGCCAACAGGCCTAATGCGAACCTGTGCATTGGGAAATACACCAGGTATAATGCTTCAATGCTGGACCATTATTTTTCATGTATATGAACAATGCAAGTACTAAACAATTTGAATAAGAAACAATTACACAAACTCTGCTGAAATTCTGGCATGGGTGCACAGAACACTAAATAAATTGTAGCTGGGAACACCAGTCTTGTATACAATGAAGCTATCAGAGATATATACATATGCCCAATTTCAGACTGATATATCAAACCCCTCCTGAGAAAAACGCAGGGACACACACTGTGCAAAAGTCATGGTAGGTGGCAACACCTGTCTTGTGAGCGAGAGAGCCATCAAGGACACATAGACAGGTCAAAATATTAGGCCAATACATCAAACTTACTTTAAGTCTGATGCATGGGGCTGACCAGGCTTAGGTGAGAAAGGCTGTTGCCCCGAGTGAACTGTGACAAATTGCTTGCTCAGGCTACTGCACTGAGTGAACTCATGACCTGCACCTGGCTAGACTGAGTGAACTTTTGACCTGTACCTGGCTGCACTGAGTGAACTCTTGACCTGTTGCATAATCTGACACAGTTGGCAGTCTGCCAAAGCTATAAATAGAATGCAGCTCCTGCACTGAGTAAACTCCTGACCCATACCTGGCTGCACTGAGTGAACTCTTGACCTGTTGCCTAATCTGATACAGTTGGCAGTCTGCCAAAGCTATAAATAGATCCAGACTAACCTCTAGCCTGTTGCCAAATCTGAAATAGTAGCCACACCATTGCATAAGCTTATGCAGGGGCCCTGCCCTGAGGGGCTTGACACCCATGAAGTGATCACATGGTGCCCATGAGGTGTTCACATGCCATGTGCTTGGCTGCACTGATTGAACTCTTGACCTATATCTGGCTGCACTGAATGAACTCTTGATCTGTTGCCAAATCTGAAACAGTTGGCAGTTTCTCAACCTATTTAAAGATATGGATTCAATCTTGGCTTGTTGGCATATCTTTATACAAATACTGAAAGACTTTGGCTAAAATTTTTTTTTTCAAGCCGACATATTCATAAACTTTTTATCAAAATATCTATAATAATAAAAGATGCAGTACTTTCATTGATAGAGGTCCAATAGTTCTGCCAAAAATCATTCTAGTAAACTTGAACAAAGGCCACCTAAGAATAATTTTTTGTGCAATGTTACAGAAGATATAATTGAAATAATAATTTTGTAGAAGAACACTACTGCAGTCCTCAGTTTGAAAAAGACATAATAATGGCCATAAGACCAACTTAAGCTTTTCACAACTCAACCAAAAATCAACAAACTCAGTTTATTCTGATATGATTGAAAGAACCATGTGCTAGGATAATTCTTTTGAAACATTGAACAATTCAACTTGACAGTTTCATCATTAAGCTGAAAGAGGCTAATATTAGGTTTTTTGCCCATAAAAAACAGGTCAATGTAGGTGGCACCACAAAATTTGATATGTGACAGATTATTGCATAAAATCTGGGAATGGTAGCTCCTGCTATTCCTGAGAAATTATGGATTAATGTACAGATGACCAATGACCCCCGTACAAAAAAGGTCAATGCAGGTGGCACCACCAATACCTGAATTTCATATATGACTCATGTGACCAACACTGGCATAAAATTTGGTGATGATAGCTCCGGCCGTTTCTGAGACTGTCATTTTAGTATGCTTTTTTGGACAGATGACTTAAGTTCAATTCCTGTAACTCGGCCAAAATTCACCAAACTTGAACAATTGGAACAAAATTGAGGCCCGAGATGGTATAAAAGATTATTTCTGTGAAATATTGAACAATTTGGCTCGAGTGTTTCGGAGGAGAAGATTTTTAAAGGTTTTTTTTAGCTTTTTCTCTATAAAATTTAAGAAAATTTTTAGATGGCTAATTTTTTGCATTAAATTTCATGATGCTAGCTCCAATCATTTTCAAAATAGTATGGGTTAACGTACAGAAGACAAATGCCGTCACACCATCGCATTAGCTCACAGGTTAACTAAAAATTAATACAGATGCATATTGAATGCAAACTTGTAATACAGATACATCTCACTGATGACAAAATCTTGAATTAATTTGACTAAGGATACCAATTATTTATAATCCATGTACAGCCATCTTTATATACCCACAGAGAGCTGTATACCTGTGATTGTAAACATTGCCTGGCATGAGGAATATCTAAAAATCATAAATCTACATTTTTTAAAAGCTTTTAAAAAACATTCTTGTCAATATTGTTTTCAAGATAGTATGGGTTAACATAGAGACGACGGACGACGGAAGACGGCCGACGGACGCCGGACGATGCCACACCATCGCATAAGCTCACAGGTTCGCTAAAAATCGTGGTTTTTCCTTAATTTCTCAAAGGAACGAAGTCGCAAAGACCCAGTTTTCGGCCTGGTAGGAGATCTTGGGGACATCTAACATTATGCCGAATTTTGGATTCCTAGGTCTTACGGTTTCAAAACGTGCATCATCTACGGACGGACGGACGGACAGACAGACGGACGATGGACAATGGACCACGACTATAGCTCAGATGACTTATAGTCAGCTGAGCTAAAAAACTGGTGGCGCCACCTGAAACCATTTATGCACAGCGTCCGTCTTTTTGTCTGCCGTGGGATAAAATCACTCATCTCTGCACTGGTTTGACTTATCTGCCTAAAATTTTGAAGGTTTATACATCTTGGACAGCTTTCTGGATTTTGTGGCAGGTGGCGCCACCTACATTTATGTTTATGCTGCAGACATCCAGGCTTATATCTCGGGAACCGTTTGACCGATTGGGCCAAAATTATGCATGTGTATAGTTCTCTCATAGCTCTTTATCATACACAAAACTGGTGGCTCCACCTGCAACCTTTTTGCACAGGGTCCGTCTGTTTGTCTGCCATGGGGTAAAATCACTCATATCTCAGCAGTGGTTTGACTTTTTGCATTTGTATACAACTTTGATAGCTTTCTGGATTTCGTGATAGGTGGCACAACCTACATACACATTTCGGCTGCAGACATACATGCTAATATGCAACTGGAATTAATAGTCAATTTTACACCTGTGAAGTTTTTACTCTTCTGAAGTAAGGAATTACTTATCTGATGAACATCCACACTTTCATAGCAATACAACACTTTGTGGACACAATTAAATGTGCACTAAAATCATTGTTACCCTGGTGGTAAAATCTAAAATGTAGCATAGCCTAGAATAAGAATGAATCACATACAGAAAATTATAACATTCATCTAGTTTTTGCACTAGGGGGGTGCAGGGCATAGGGGTAGCCTGCTGGTAGTGGCCAAGCTGAGCCAAGGGAAGCTGCCTGGAGAGGGTTACATAACACAAGTGAAGGCTGTACTACTAGGTGGACTTAATGTAAACAACACTTGACATGATGTATAAAAACTTGAATAAAAGCTTCTCTTTTCGATCAATTAAATCCTTACGTATATAAGCTGTGAAAATTAAATCAACAGTGCTTACAGGGAAAAAACCTGCCATAGCCAAAGTTGGACAAAATTTAAGGTATTGATTTTTTATTTATGCTAATGACTTAAAAAATTTGCAAAATTCAGATCTAATTTTGGGTAAAAAATTGAATCTTGATTAAATAAAGTTATATCCCTAAAAAAAGTCTACAGCTTCAGCAATTCTCATGTTATGTGAGTAAATATATTTCCTGAATCTTAAAAAATGGCATTATATTTGGGCCTATGACTTCAAAACAATAAGCAATACTGACCTAATTTTGGTATGTTCAAAGAAAATGTATGGAAGAATATGAATACTTAATATGATTAAACAAGGCCTACAGGCCAAATGCGAACCTGTGCAAAGTTTGGAAGTATGAATGGAGGTTTATTTTCAAAATTTAATATTGATCTTCTTATGTGCTGCATATCTACCTTAGTCATTATGATTTCAGCAAAATGGACGTTTCCGACCTGCAAGTTTCAGACTAGGACATTTTAAAAGTAGAATACGGGTAGCCAACAAGCGACTACGTGTATCCGCAAAATTAAGAGTGGGGCAGGTGCAGTGAGGCACGGATTGAGTGGCAAGGGGAAATAGAGTGAGGTGTGTTGCATATTAGCATGGATGTCTGCACCACCAATTTAGTGTATGATTAACAGCTATGTTTGATCTATACACATGAAAAATATTAGGGGGATATGTCAAACAAGTCCTGAGATAAAAGCCTGAATGTCTGCAGCTTAAACATAAATATAGGTGGTGCCACCTGCCACAAAATCCAGAAAGCTGTCCAAGATGCATAAACCTGCAAAATTTTAGGCAGATAAGTCAAACCACTGCAGAGATGAACGATTTTATCCCAAGGTAGACAAACAGACGGATGCTGTGCATAAATGGTGGCAGGTGGCGCCACCAGTTTTGCCTATGATGAAGAGCTATGTGAGATCTATAAACATGCAAAACTTTGGCCCAATCGGTCAAATGGTTCCCAAGATATGAGCTTGGATGTCTGCTGCATAAACTAGAATGCAGGTGGCTCCACCTGTAATTAAATCAAGAGAGCTGTCGGGGATGTATAAACCTGCAAAATTTTAGCCAGATATGTCAAACTACTGCCGAGATATGAGTGATTTTATCCCATGACAGACAGACAGACAGGAGCTGTGCAAAAATGGCTGCAGGTGGCGCCACCAGTTTTGCTTATGTTATAAAGCTCTCCAAGGGCTACATTTGTGCAAAAAAAATTTTCCTGATCGGTCAAACGGTTCCCGAGATATGAGCTTGGATGTCTGCAGCGTAAACGTTAATGTAGGTGGCGCCACCTGTCATAAAATCAGAAAAGCTATCCAGGATGTATACGCATGCCAAATTTCAGGTGAATTAGTCAAGTCACTGCAGAGATATGAGTGATTTTAACCCAAGGCAGACAAACAGATGGACACTGTGCAAACATGGTTGCAGGTGGCGCCACCATTTTTTGTGTATGTTATAACGCTCTCCAAGGGCTACATTTGTGCAAAAAAATTTTCCTGATTGGTCAAACGGTTCCTGAGATATGAGCTTGGATGTCTGCAGCGTAAACGTGAATGTAGGTGGCGCCACCTGTCACAAAATCAGAAAAGCTATCCAGGATGTATACTCATGCCAAATTTCAGGTGAATTAGTCAAGTCACTGCAGAGATATGAGTGATTTTAACCCAAGGCAGACGAACAGATGGACACTGTGCAAACATGGTTGCAGGTGGCGCCACTATTTTTTGTGTATGTTATAAAGCTCTCCAAGGGCTACATTTGTGCAAAAAAATTTTCCTGATCGGTCAAACGGTTCCCGAGATATGAGCTTGGATGTCTGCAGCGTAAACGTGAATGTAGGTGGCGCCACCTGTCACAAAATCAGAAAAGCTATCCAGGATGTATACGCATGCCAAATTTCAGGTGAATTAGTCAAGTCACTGCAGAGATATGAGTGATTTTAACCCAAGAAAGACGAACAGATGGACACTGTGCAAACATGGTTGCAAGTGGCGCCACCATTTTTGTGTATGTTATAAAGCTCTCCAAGGGCTACATTTGTGCAAAAAAATTTTCCTGATCGGTCAAACGGTTCCCGAGATATGTGGGTTTATGTGTGGAAACAGACGCACAAACGGACACAGAGCGCAGAGGAAAGGTCAGAGGTCAAAACAAAATCGGGGCGCAGCAGTTCACATGTGACCCGAACATAATCCTGGGTTTCGTAAAATTCCACCCAGCGGTTACGGAGCAGTTCTCCGGAAACCTACGCGGCGGCGGCGGCGGCGGCGGCAGCAGCGTGCAGCTGAAAACATAGTATCCGCAAAACTCTGTTTTGGCGGATACAATGGGGGGATCAGCAGTTTACATGTGACCCAATCATAATCCTAAATTTCAAATAAGCTCAAGTTTTTTCAAACAGTTAAAAGATAACAAGAATACGGGTAGTGGACAAGCGACTACGTGTATCCGCCTATATCAGAGTGGAACGGGTGAAGTGAGGCATGGATTAAGTGGCAAGGGGAAATAGAGTGAAGTGTTGCATATTAGCATGGATGTCTGCAGCCAAATTGTGTATGAAGGTTGCCCCCCCACCACAAAATCCAGAAAGTCTTCCAAGTTGTATACATATGCAAAATTTAAGGCAGATAAGTCAAACCACTACATGTATATGAGTGATTTTAGCCCATGGCAGACAATGAGATGGACGCTGAGCAAAAATGGTTGCAGGTGGCGGCACCAGTTTTGAGTATGATAAAGAGCTATGTGAGAACTATACACATGCAAAACTTTGGCCCAATCGGTCAAACGGTTCCCAAGATATGAGCTTGGATGTCTGCTGGATAAACTAGAATGCAGGTGGCGCCACCTGTCATAAAATCAAGAGAGCTGTCGGGGATGTATAAACCTGCAAAATTTTAGCCAGATATGTCGAACCACTGCCGAGATATGAGTGATTTTATCCCATGGCAGACAAACAGACAAGAGCTGTGCAAAAATAGCTGCAGGTGGCGCCACCAGTTTTGCGTATGATAAAGAGCTATGTGAGATCTATACACATGCAAAATTTTGGCCCAATCGGTCAAACGGTTCCCGAGATATGAGCTTGGATGTCTGCAGCGTAAACGTGAATGTAGGTGGTGCCACCTGTCATAAAATCAGAAAAGCTATCCAGGATGTATACGCATGCCGAATTTCAGGTGAATTAGTCAAGTCACTGCAGAGATATGAGTGATTTTAACCTAAGGCAGACAAACAGATGGACACTGTGCAAACATGGTTGCAGGTGGTGCCACCATTTTTTGTGTATGTTATAAAGCTCTCCAAGGGCTACATTTGTGCAAAAAAATTTTCCTGATCAGTCAAACGGTTCTCGAGATATGAGCTTGGATGTCTGCAGCGTAAACGTGAATGTAGGAGGCGCCACCTGTCACAAAATCAGAAAAGCTATCCAGGATGTATACGCATGCCAAATTTCAGGTGAATTAGTCAAGTCACTGCAGAGAGATGAGTGATTTTAACCCAAGGCAGACGAACAGATGGACACTGTGCAAACATGGTTGCAGGTGGCGCCACCATTTTTTGTGTATGTTATAAAGCTCTCCAAGGGCTACATTTGTGCAAAAAATTTTCCTGATCCGTCAAACGGTTCCCGAGATATGTGGGTTTATTTGTGGAAACAGACGCACAAACGGACGCAGAGTGCAGAGGAAAGGTCAGAGGTCAAAACAAAATCGGGGCACAGCAGTTCACATGTTACCCGAACATAATCCCGGGTTCGTAAAATTCCGCCTAGCGGTTACGGAGGAGTTCTCCGGAAACCTACACGGCGGCGGCGTGCAGCTGAAAACATAGTATCCGCAAAACTCTGTTTTGGCGGATACAATAATTCTAATCTGGGCATCTGCATCTAGATGATGTGTCTAGACACCTAGACATTTTGTCTAGACGTCTAGACATACTGCCTAGACACCAGACAGAGCCAGGTCAGTTGCCATGGTGATGTCTGGACCCCACCTGGTTGTACTGAGTGACCTCTTGCCTTGGCTGCTGAAACTCAGCGCTGAAACTCAGCATGTTGTCAATTCTGTTCTCACCACAGAAAGCCTTTATCAATTGGGTAGACTACTTTTTTTAAAGCAGCATTTCCCCAATCTATTCTTATAAAACTGTAAGAACCAGATGGACACTGTGCAAAAATGATTGCAGGTGGCGCCACCAGATTTGCGTATGATAAAGAGCTATGTGAGATCTATTAACATGCAAAATTTTTGCCCAATCGGTCAAATGGTTCCTGAGATATGAGCTTGGATATCTGGAGCGTAACTTGAAATGTAGGTGGCGCCACCTGTCATGAATCAAGAAAGCTGTCCAGGATGTATAAACCTGCAAAATTCAGGTGGATAAGTCAAACCACTGCCGAGATATGAGTGATTTTATCCCAAGGCAGATAAATAGATGGACACTGTGCAAAAATGGTTACAGTTGGCGCCACTATTTTTAGTGTATGTTATAAAGCTATCCAAGGGCTGCATTTGTGCAAAATGTTTAGCCTTGAATGGTCATACGGTTCCCGAGATATGTGGGTTTATGTGTGGGAACAGAAGCACAAATGGACGCTGGGCAGAGAGGAAAGATCAGAGGTCAACCAAAAACTAGACATTTCTTGGCACCGCAGGTGCCAGAGTATCCCCAGACATAGTACGCCCCCCCCCCCCTTTACGAATAGGCCCCCATTTTCAGCAGCATATACTGACACTTGGCAAGCAATTATTGTTTCTTCCATCTATCAATCCACAATCTTTTTGAAGATGTTGGTCCTGTGACCTTGACCTTTTGGCACATCACAAGGCTATCCAAGATCTTCTGTCACCTTCATTTTGGGACCAATCCTTCTGAACAATCTTGAGATATTTAAAAGTTTTTGTAATTTTCAGCTGAAATGGACCTATTCAAGGTCAAGGTCACTCTCTTAGCCTCCTGTGACCTTGACCTTTGACCTCATGACCCCAAAATCAATTTGGGTCTTGCTTTTCCAATGGGACATATACAAGTCAAGTTTGAAATCCATACATCAATAAAAGCAGGAATTATCATCCAGAAACTAATTTTTGGACAGATGGCTCCTCTGACCTTCACCTTTAACCTTGTGACCTAAAAATTGATAGGGGTCTGCCACTCTTGGTATGTGAACTATATGTGCAAAATGAAAGATCCAAAAATTGATATGGATCATCCTTTATTGGCAAGTGAGCTATATATATTCAAGATGGAAGACCTGGGAGAAAGTTTGGCTTAAAATGCATCCACAGTATCTTTTAAGATGCGAGTCCAGTGACCTTGACCTTTAACCTCATGACCCTAGAACCTATAGGGTTCTTACTTTAGTGGTGGGCCATACATAAGTCACGTTTGAAATCCATATGGCTATCAACACTGGAGATATCATAAGAGGTGTGTGATTTTCACCAAATATGGACACATTAAAGGTCAAAGCCACTTTCATGGTACAGGTCATGACCCAAATGTAAATAGACCTCATCCCATAACCCATCTCTCTACATGTGCATAATATGAAAGAAATCTGTCCATTAGATTTTGACTTATAATGCTTACAGTATTGTCAAGTGGCAATTATTGGGGTATTAAAAGGCGTAAAAACAAGAAAAGGATAATAGGTGGCGCCACCATTTTCTGGTATATCACAAGGCTATCCAAGATCTTTGGTCACCTTGATTTTTGGACCAGTCCATGCAAGCTTACTTGAGATATTTAAGAATATGTGTTATTTTCAGCAAAAATGGACCTATTTCAAGGTCAAGGTCACTCTCCTGGCATAGGTCATGACCCCATTTTAAATAGGCTTCGTCCCCTTACCTTTATCTATACAAATGTAAAGTTTAAAAAAGATCAGTAAAATATTTTTTGAGTTATCCCGCTCACAAGGTTTTTCTGCGGCGGCGGCGGGTCTGTCGTGAAGCCATAGTATCCCGACTTTGTCTGGGGATATAATGACTCAATTCAATCTCCATAATTCAGCCAAAAATCATTCATGTGGAACCATTAATGAGAATTATTATAATAATTATTGTAGGGATTATTCTTATTAAATATTTAACAAAGTGGCTTCAGTGGCATCAGTCAAAAAACGTTTAGCAGGTTTATAACTCATATAGGAAGATACAGCAAACTCGCTAAGTTAAGCATCCCATAACTCAGCCAGAAAGCACTGAACCAAAACCATTTGAACAAACATGAATTATCAACATCTGAGGATAATTAATGTGTGAGATTTAAGAATTTGGCCCAGTGGTTTTTGAGAAGAAGATCTTTGTAGCCACTGAGCTGAAATGGGCTGTTATGGCATATGACTAATTTAAGCTTCCCATAACTTAGCCAAAAGTCACTGAAAAGAGACAATTTGAACAAACTTCAGAAAGCACTATCCTAGGATCATTTCTGTGTGATATTAAACATTTTGGCCATATGGTTTCAGAGAAGAAGTTTTGTAGCCCTCAGTGTGATACAGGCACTGATGACCCCGTACAAAAAAGGCCGATGCAGGTGGTGCCACCAATACCTCAATTTCAGATATGACCTATGTGACCAACATTGGCATAAAATTTGGTGATGAAAGCTCCAGCCGTCTCTGAGATTGAAATTTTAATATGCTTTTTTGGACGGATGACAAAGTTCAACCTCCTGTAACATTTCTGTGATATATTGGACAATTTGGCTGGACAGTTTCCGAGGAGAAGATCTTTAAAGCTTTTTCCCTATAAAATCTAAGAAAATGCATTCATGAATACATTTTAAAAGTATTTGCACTGGCATTCAAATACTTTCTTTTCATCTGTATTAGTATTTGTGTTCATTTTCCGTATCAAACCATTGAATATTTGTACTCATATTCAAATACAAATATAAAGTATTCACTCAATATCTCGTATTTATTCAGTTTTAGTCAAATGAAACTGTTGAAAATCAGGGTTATACAAATTTACAAATTTAAATAATGATCTGGTTTTTTTTGCTTTACTTTATGAAAAACAAGGCCTACAGGCCTAATGCGAACCTGTGCATTGGGAAATACACCAGGTATAATGCTTCAATGCTGGACCATTACTTTTCATGTATATGAACAATGCCAGTACTAAACAATTTGAATAAGACACAATTACACAAACTCTGCTGAAATTCTGGCATGGGTGCACAGAACACTAAATAAATTGTAGCTGGGAACACCAGTCTTGTATACAATGAAGCTATCAGAGATATATACATATGCCCAATTTCAGACTGATATATCAAACCCCTCCTGAAAAAACGCTGGGACACACACTGTGCAAAAGTCATGGTAGGTGGCAACACCTGTCTTGTGAGCGAGAGAGCCATCAAAGACACATAGACAGGTCAAAATATTAGGCCAATACATCAAACTTACTTTAAGTCTGATGCATGGGGCTGACCAGGCTTAGGTGAGAAAGGCTGTTGCCCCGAGTGAACTGTGACAAATTGCTTGCTCAGGCTACTGCACTGAGTGAACTCATGACCTGCACCTGGTTAGACTGAGTGAACTTTTGACCTGTACCTGGCTGCACTGAGTGAACTCTTGACCTGTTGCATAATCTGACACAGTTGGCAGTCTGCCAAAGCTATAAATAGAATGCAGCTCCTGCACTGAGTAAACTCCTGACCCATACCTGGCTGCACTGATTGAACTCTTGACCTGTTGCCTAATCTGATACAGTTGGCAGTCTGCCAAAGCAATAAATAGATCCAGACTAACCTCTAGCCTGTTGCCAAATCTGAAATAGTAGCCACACCATTGCATAAGCTTATGCAGGGGCCCTGCCCTGAGGGGCTTGACACCCATGAAGTGATCACATGGTGCCCATGAGGTGTTCACATGTCACCCATGAGGTGATCACATGCCATGTGCTTGGCTGCACTGATTGAACTCTTGACCTATATCTGGCTGCACTGAATGAACTCTTGATCTGTTCCCAAATCTGAAACAGTTGGCAGTTTCTCAACCTATTTAAAGATACGGATTCAATCTTGGCTTGTTGGTATATCTGTTTACACATACTGAAAGACTTTGGCTAAAATTTTTTTTTCAAGCCGACATATTCATAAACTTTTTATCAAAATATCTATAATAATAAAAGATGCAGAACTTTCATTGTTAAAGGTCCAATAGTTCTGCCAAAAATCATTCTAGTAAACTTGAACAAAGGCCACCTAAGAATAATTTTTAAGCAATGTTACAGAAGATATAATTGAAATAATAATTTTGTAGAAGAACACTACTGCAGTCCTCAGTTTGAAAAAGACATAATAATGGCCATAAGACCAACTTAAGCTTTTCACAACTCAACCAAAAATCAACAAAATCAGTTTATTCTGATATGATTGAAAGAACCATGTGCTAGGATAATTCTTTTGAAACATTGAACAATTCAACTTGACAGTTTCATCATTAAGCTGAAAGAGGCTAATATTAGGAGGTTTTTTGCCCATAAAAAACAGGTCAATGTAGGTGGCACCACAAAATTTGATATGTGACAGATTATTGCATAAAATCTGGGAATGGTAGCTCCTGCTATTCCTGAGAAATTATGGATTAATGTACAGATGACCAATGACCCCCGTACAAAAAAGGTCAATGCAGGTGGCACCACCAATACCTGAATTTCATATATGACTCATGTGACCAACACTGGCATAAAATTTGGTGATGATAGCTCCGGCCGTTTCTGAGACTGTCATTTAAGTATGCTTTTTTGGACAGATGACTAAGTTCAATTCCTGTAACTCCGCCAAAATTCACCAAACTTGAACAATTGGAACAAAATTGAGGCCCGAGATGGTATAAAAGATTATTTCTGTGAAATATTGAACAATTTGGCTCGAGTGTTTCGTCGGAGAAGATTTTTAAAGGTTTTTTTTAGCTTTTTATCTATAAAATTTAAGAAAATTTTTAGATGGCTAATTTTTTGCATTAAATTTCATGATGCTAGCTCCAATCATTTTCAAAATAGTATGGGTTAACGTACAGAAGACAAATGCCGTCACACCATCGCATTAGCTCACAGGTTAACTAAAAATTAATACAGATGCATATTGAATGCAAACTTGTAATACAGATACATCTCACTGATGACAAAATCTTGAATTAATTTGACTAAGGATACCAATTATTTATAATCCATGTACAGCCATCTTTATATACCCACAGAGAGCTGTATACCTGTGATTGTAAACATTGCCTGGCATGAGGAATATCTAAAAATCATAAATCTACATTTTTTAAAAGCTTTTAAAAATCATTCTTGTCAATATTAACCATAAATAACCTGAAATCTAAATGTCTAGAGGCATGATGTAAAGGATGCTGATAAACTGGTGCCAGTTTAGATGTATCTGCTTCACACAACCTACATATATGGTAAAATGACTCAATTGAATCTTTATAATTCAGCCAAAATTCATTCTTTGGAACCATAAAAGACAATTATTATAAGAATTATTCAGGGGATTATACAAATTAAACAAATTGGCCTCAGTAGGGTCAGTCAAAAAATTTTTTACAGGTTTATAACTCATATGGGAAAATACAGCAAAATGGCCAAGTTAAGCTTCCCATAACTCAGCAAAATGTCACTGAACCAAAACCATTTGAACAAACTTTAATTATCAACATCTAAGGATAATTAATGTGTGAAATTTAAGAATTTGGCCCAGTGGTTTTTGAGGAGAAGATCTTTGTAGCCACTGAGCTAAAATGGGCTGTTACAGCATATGACTAAATTCAGCTTCCCATAACTCAGCCAAAAGTCACTGAACTGAGACCATTTGAACAAAATTCAGAAAGCACTACCCTAGGATCATTTCTGTGCGATATTAGACTATTTGGCCATATGGTTTCAGAGAAGTTTTTTGTAGCCTTCAGTATGATACAGGCACTGATGACCCCCGTACAAAAAAGGACGATGCAGGTGGCGCCACCAATACCTCAATTTCAGACATGTCTCATGTGAACAACATTGGCATAAAATATGGTGATGATAGCTCCAGCCGTTTCTGAGATTATAATTTTAGTATGCTTTTATGGACAGATAACTAAGTTCAACTTCCTCTAACTTGGCCAAAAATCACCGAACTTGAACCATTCGAACAAACTTGAGAAAGATTATCCAAAGAATCATTTCTGTGAAATATTGGACAATTTGGCTGAACAGTTTTGGAGAAGAAGATTTTTAAAGCTTTTTTAGCTTTTTCCCTATAAAATCTAAGAAAATGCAGTTAGCCAAAAAAAAAAGCAATATCCGATATAGTTTTTTAGATGACTAATTTTTTGCATAAAATTTCGTGATGCTACCTCTTGCTGTTTTCAAGATAGTATGGGTTAACGTAGAGACGACAGACGACGGAAAACGGCCGACGGACGCCGGACGATGCCACACCATCGCATAAGCTCACAGGTTCGCTAAAAATCGTGGTTTTTCCTTAATTTCTCAAAGGAACGAAGTCGCAAAGACCCAGTTTTCGGCCTGGTAGGAGATCTTAGGGACATCTAACATTATGCCGAATTTTGGATTCCTAGTTCTTACGGTTTCAAAACGTGCATCATCTACGGACGGACGGACGGACAGACAGACGGACGATGGACAATGGACCACGACTATAGCTCAGATGACTTATAGTCAGCTGAGCTAAAAAACTGGTGGCGCCACCTGAAACCATTTATGCACAGCGTCCGTCTTTTTGTCTGCCGTGGGATAAAATCACTCATCTCTGCACTGGTTTGACTTATCTGCCTAAAATTTTGAAGGTTTATACATCTTGGACAGCTTTCTGGATTTTGTGGCAGGTGGCGCCACCTACATATATGTTTATGCTGCAGACATCCAGGCTTATATCTCGGGAACCGTTTGACCGATTGGGCCAAAATTATGCATGTGTATAGTTCTCTCATAGCTCTTTATCATACACAAAACTGGTGGCTCCACCTGCAACCTTTTTGCACAGGGTCCGTCTGTTTGTCTGCCATGGGGTAAAATCACTCATATCTCAGCAGTGGTTTGACTTTTTACGTTTGTATACAACTTTGATAGCTTTCTGGATTTTGTGATAGGTGGCACAACCTACATACACATTTCGGCTGCAGACATACATGCTAATATGCAACTGGAATTAATAGTCAATTTTACACCTGTGAAGTTTTTACTCTTCTGAAGTAAGGAATTACTTATCTGATGAACATCCACACTTTCATAGCAATACAACACTTTGTGGACACAATTAAATGTGCACTAAAATCATTGTAACCCTGGTGGTAAAATCTAAAATGTAGCATAGCCTAGAATAAGAATGAATCACATACAGAAAATTATAACATTCATCTAGTTTTTGCACTAGGGGGGGTGCAGGGCATAGGGGTAGCCTGCTGGTAGTGGCCAAGCTGAGCCAAGGGAAGCTGCCTGGAGAGGGTTACATAACACAAGTGAAGGCTGTACTACTAGGTGGACTTAATGTAAACAACACTTGACATGGTGTATAAAAACTTGAATAAAAGCTTCTCTTTTCGATCAATTCCTTTGAAATTTCAGATTTTAAAAGATTAAATCCTTATGTATATAAGCTGTGAAAATTAAATCAACAGTGCTTACAGGGAAAAAACCTGCCATAGCCAAAGTTGGACAAAATTTAAGGTATTGATTTTTTATTTATGCTAATGACTTAAAAAATTTGCAAAATTCAGATCTAATTTTGGGTAAAAAATTGAATCTTGATTAAATAAAGTTATATCCCTAAAAAAAGTCTACAGCTTCAGCAATTCTCATGTTATGTGAGTAAATATATTTCCTGAATCTTAAAAAATGGCATTATATTTGGGCCTATGACTTCAAAACAATAAGCAATACTGACCTAATTTTGGTATGTTCAACGAAAATGTATGGAAGAATATGAATACTTAATATGATTAAACAAGGCCTACAGGCCAAATGCGAACCTGTGCAAAGGTTGGAAGTATGAATGGAGGTTTATTTTCAAAATTTAATATTGATATTCTTATGTGCTGCATATCTACCTTAGTCATTATGATTTCAGCAAAATGGACGTTTCGGACCTGCAAGTTTCAGACTAGGACATTTTAAAAGTAGAATACGGGTAGCCAACAAGCGACTACGTGTATCCGCAAAATTAAGAGTGGGGCAGGTGCAGTGAGGCACGGATTGAGTGGCAAGGGGAAATAGAGTGAGGTGTGTTGCATATTAGCATGGATGTCTGCACCACCAATTTAGTGTATGATTAACAGCTATGTTTGATCTATACACATGAAAAATATTAGGGGGATATGTCAAACAAGTCCTGAGATAAAAGCCTGAATGTCTGCAGCTTAAACATAAATGTAGGTGGTGCCACCTGCCACAAAATCCAGAAAGCTGTCCAAGATGCATAAACCTGCAAAATTTTAGGCAGATAAGTCAAACCACTGCAGAGATGAACGATTTTATCCCAAGGTAGACAAACAGACGGATGCTGTGCATAAATGGTGGCAGGTGGCGCCACCAGTTTTGCCTATGATGAAGAGCTATGTGAGATCTATAAACATGCAAAACTTTGGCCCAATCGGTCAAATGGTTCCCAAGATATGAGCTTGGATGTCTGCTGCATAAACTAGAATGCAGGTGGCTCCACCTGTAATTAAATCAAGAGAGCTGTCGGGGATGTATAAACCTGCAAAATTTTAGCCAGATATGTCAAACTACTGCCGAGATATGAGTGATTTTATCCCATGACAGACAGACAGACAGGAGCTGTGCAAAAATGGCTGCAGGTTCCCGAGATATGAGCTTGGATGTCTGCAGCGTAAACGTGAATGTAGGTGGTGCCACCTGTCATAAAATCAGAAAAGCTATCCAGGATGTATACGCATGCCGAATTTCAGATGAATTAGTCAAGTCACTGCAGAGATATGAGTGATTTTAACCCAAGGCAAACAAACAGATGGACACTGTGCAAACATGGTTGCAGGTGGTGCCACCATTTTTTGTGTATGTTATAAAGCTCTCCAAGGGCTACATTTGTGCAAAAAAATTTTCCTGATCAGTCAAACGGTTCTCGAGATATGAGCTTGGATGTCTGCAGCGTAAATGTGAATGTAGGAGGCGCCACCTGTCACAAAATCAGAAAAGCTATCCAGGATGTATACGCATGCCAAATTTCAGGTGAATTAGTCAAGTCACTGCAGAGATATGAGTGATTTTAACCCAAGGCAGACGAACAGATGGACACTGTGCAAACATGGTTGCAGGTGGCGCCACCATTTTTGGTGTATGTTACAAAGCTCTCCAAGGGCTACATTTGTGCAAAAAAATTTTCCTGATCCGTCAAATGGTTCCCAAGATATGTGGGTTTATTTGTGGAAACAGACGCACAAACGGACGCAGAGTGCAGAGGAAAGGTCAGAGGTCAAAACAAAATCGGGGCGCAGCAGTTCACATGTTACCCGAACATAATCCCGGGTTTCGTAAAATTCCGCCTAGCGGTTACGGAGGAGTTCTCCGGAAACCTACGCCGCGGCAGCGTGCAGCTGAAAACATAGTATCCGCAAAACTCTGTTTTGGCGGATACAATAATTCTAATCTGGGCATCTGCATCTAGATGATGTGTCTAGACACCTAGACATTTTGTCTAGACGTCTAGACATACTGCCTAGACACCAGACAGAGCCAGGTCAGTTGCCATGGTGATGTCTGGACCCCACCTGGTTGTACTGAGTGACCTCTTGCCTTGGCTGCTGAAACTCAGCGCTGAAACTCAGCATGTTGTCAATTCTGTTCTCACCACAGAAAGCCTTTATCAATTGGGTAGACTACTTTTTTTAAAGCAGCATTTCCCCAATCTATTCTTATAAAACTGTAAGAACCAGATGGACACTGTGCAAAAATGATTGCAGGTGGCGCCACCAGATTTGCGTATGATAAAGAGCTATGTGAGATCTATTAACATGCAAAATTTTTGCCCAATAGGTCAAATGGTTCCTGAGATATGAGCTTGGATATCTGGAGCGTAACTTGAAATGTAGGTGGCGCCACCTGTCATGAATCAAGAAAGCTGTCCAGGATGTATAAACCTGCAAAATTCAGGTGGATAAGTCAAACCACTGCCGAGATATGAGTGATTTTATCCCAAGGCAGATAAATAGATGGACACTGTGCAAAAATGGTTACAGTTGGCGCCACTATTTTTAGTGTATGTTATAAAGCTATCCAAGGGCTGCATTTGTGCAAAATGTTTAGCCTTGAATGGTCATACGGTTCCCGAGATATGTGGGTTTATGTGTGGAAACAGAAGCACAAATGGACGCTGGGCAGAGAGGAAAGATCAGAGGTCAACCAAAAACTAGACATTTCTTGGCACCGCAGGTGCCAGAGTATCCCCAGACATAGTACGCCCCCCCCCCCCCCTTTACGAATAGGCCCCCATTTTCAGCAGCATATACTGACACTTGGCAAGCAATTATTGTTTCTTCCATCTATCAATCCACAATCTTTTTGAAGATGTTGGTCCTGTGACCTTGACCTTTTGGCACATCACAAGGCTATCCAAGATCTTCTGTCACCTTCATTTTGGGACCAATCCTTCTGAACAATCTTGAGATATTTAAAAGTTTTTGTAATTTTCAGCTGAAATGGACCTATTCAAGGTCAAGGTCACTCTCTTAGCCTCCTGTGACCTTGACCTTTGACCTCATGACCCCAAAATCAATTTGGGTCTTGCTTTTCCAATGGGACATATACAAGTCAAGTTTGAAATCCATACATCAATAAAAGCAGGAATTATCATCCAGAAACTAATTTTTGGACAGATGGCTCCTCTGACCTTCACCTTTAACCTTGTGACCTAAAAATTGATAGGGGTCTGCCACTCTTGGTATGTGAACTATATGTGCAAAATGAAAGATCCAAAAATTGATATGGATCATCCTTTATTGGCAAGTGAGCTATATATATTCAAGATGGAAGACCTGGGAGAAAGTTTGGCTTAAAATGCATCCACAGTATCTTTTAAGATGCGAGTCCAGTGACCTTGACCTTTAACCTCATGACCCTAGAACCTATAGGGTTCTTACTTTAGTGGTGGGCCATACATAAGTCACGTTTGAAATCCATATGGCTATCAACACTGGAGATATCATAAGAGGTGTGTGATTTTCACCAAATATGGACACATTAAAGGTCAAAGCCACTTTCATGGTACAGGTCATGACCCAAATGTAAATAGACCTCATCCCATAACCCATCTCTCTACATGTGCATAATATGAAAGAAATCTGTCCATTAGATTTTGACTTATAATGCTTACAGTATTGTCAAGTGGCAATTATTGGGGTATTAAAAGGCGTAAAAACAAGAAAAGGATAATAGGTGGCGCCACCATTTTCTGGTATATCACAAGGCTATCCAAGATCTTTGGTCACCTTGATTTTTGGACCAGTCCATGCAAGCTTACTTGAGATATTTAAGAATATGTGTTATTTTCAGCAAAAATGGACCTATTTCAAGGTCAAGGTCACTCTCCTGGCATAGGTCATGACCCCATTTTAAATAGGCTTCGTCCCCTTACCTTTATCTATACAAATGTAAAGTTTAAAAAAGATCAGTAAAATATTTTTTGAGTTATCCCGCTCACAAGGTTTTTCTGCGGCGGCGGCGGGTCTGTCGTGAAGCCATAGTATCCCGACTTTGTCTGGGGATATAATGACTCAATTCAATCTCCATAATTCAGCCAAAAATCATTCATGTGGAACCATTAATGAGAATTATTATAAGAATTATTGTAGGGATTATTCTTATTAAAATATTTAACAAAGTGGCTTCAGTGGCATCAGTCAAAAAACGTTTAGCAGGTTTATAACTCATATAGGAAGATACAGCAAACTGGCTAAGTTAAGCATCCCATAACTCAGCCAGAAAGCACTGAACCAAAACCATTTGAACAAACATGAATTATCAACATCTGAGGATAATTAATGTGTGAGATTTAAGAATTTGGCCCAGTGGTTTTTGAGAAGAAGATCTTTGTAGCCACTGAGCTGAAATGGGCTGTAATGGCATATGACTAATTTAAGCTTCCCATAACTTAGCCAAAAGTCACTGAAAAGAGACAATTTGAACAAACTTCAGAAAGCACTATCCTAGGATCATTTCTGTGTGATATTAAACATTTTGGCCATATGGTTTCAGAGAAGAAGTTTTGTAGCCCTCAGTGTGATACAGGCACTGATGACCCCGTACAAAAAAGGCCGATGCAGGTGGTGCCACCAATACCTCAATTTCAGATATGACCTATGTGACTAACATTGGCATAAAATTTGGTGATGAAAGCTCCAGCCGTCTCTGAGATTGAAATTTTAATATGCTTTTTTGGACGGATGACAAAGTTCAACCTCCTGTAACATTTCTGTGATATATTGGACAATTTGGCTGGACAGTTTCCGAGGAGAAGATCTTTAAAGCTTTTTCCCTATAAAATCTAAGAAAATGCATTCATGAATACATTTTAAAAGTATTTGCACTGGCATTCAAATACTTTCTTTTCACCTGTATTAGTATTTGTGTTCATTTTCCGTATCAAACCATTGAATATTTGTACTCATATTCAAATACAAATATAAAGTATTCACTCAATATCTCGTATTTATTCAGTTTTAGTCAAATGAAACTGTTGAAAATCAGGGTTATACAAATTTACAAATTTAAATAATGATCTGGTTTTTTTTGCTTTACTTTATGAAAAACAAGGCCTACAGGCCTAATGCGAACCTGTGCATTGGGAAATACACCAGGTATAATGCTTCAATGCTGGACCATTACTTTTCATGTATATGAACAATGCAAGTACTAAACAATTTGAATAAGACACAATTACACAAACTCTGCTGAAATTCTGGCATGGGTGCACAGAACACTAAATAAATTGTAGCTGGGAACACCAGTCTTGTATACAATGAAGCTATCAGAGATATATACATATGCCCAATTTCAGACTGATATATCAAACCCCTCCTGAAAAAACGCTGGGACACACACTGTGCAAAAGTCATGGTAGGTGGCAACACCTGTCTTGTGAGCGAGAGAGCCATCAAAGACACATAGACAGGTCAAAATATTAGGCCAATACATCAAACTTACTTTAAGTCTGATGCATGGGGCTGACCAGGCTTAGGTGAGAAAGGCTGTTGCCCCGAGTGAACTGTGACAAATTGCTTGCTCAGGCTACTGCACTGAGTGAACTCATGACCTGCACCTGGTTAGACTGAGTGAACTTTTGACCTGTACCTGGCTGCACTGAGTGAACTCTTGACCTGTTGCATAATCTGACACAGTTGGCAGTCTGCCAAAGCTATAAATAGAATGCAGCTCCTGCACTGAGTAAACTCCTGACCCATACCTGGCTGCACTGATTGAACTCTTGACCTGTTGCCTAATCTGATACAGTTGGCAGTCTGCCAAAGCAATAAATAGATCCAGACTAACCTCTAGCCTGTTGCCGAATCTGAAATAGTAGCCACACCATTGCATAAGCTTATGCAGGGGCCCTGCCCTGAGGGGCTTGACACCCATGAAGTGATCACATGGTGCCCATGAGGTGTTCACATGTCACCCATGAGGTGATCACATGCCATGTGCTTGGCTGCACTGATTGAACTCTTGACCTATATCTGGCTGCACTGAATGAACTCTTGATCTGTTCCCAAATCTGAAACAGTTGGCAGTTTCTCAACCTATTTAAAGATACGGATTCAATCTTGGCTTGTTGGTATATCTGTTTACACATACTGAAAGACTTTGGCTAAAATTTTTTTTTCAAGCCGACATATTCATAAACTTTTTATCAAAATATCTATAATAATAAAAGATGCAGAACTTTCATTGTTAAAGGTCCAATAGTTCTGCCAAAAATCATTCTAGTAAACTTGAACAAAGGCCACCTAAGAATAATTTTTAAGCAATGTTACAGAAGATATAATTGAAATAATAATTTTGTAGAAGAACACTACTGCAGTCCTCAGTTTGAAAAAGACATAATAATGGCCATAAGACCAACTTAAGCTTTTCACAACTCAACCAAAAATCAACAAAATCAGTTTATTCTGATATGATTGAAAGAACCATGTGCTAGGATAATTCTTTTGAAACATTGAACAATTCAACTTGACAGTTTCATCATTAAGCTGAAAGAGGCTAATATTAGGAGGTTTTTTGCCCATAAAAAACAGGTCAATGTAGGTGGCACCACAAAATTTGATATGTGACAGATTATTGCATAAAATCTGGGAATGGTAGCTCCTGCTATTCCTGAGAAATTATGGATTAATGTACAGATGACCAATGACCCCCGTACAAAAAAGGTCAATGCAGGTGGCACCACCAATACCTGAATTTCATATATGACTCATGTGACCAACACTGGCATAAAATTTGGTGATGATAGCTCCGGCCGTTTCTGAGACTGTCATTTAAGTATGCTTTTTTGGACAGATGACTAAGTTCAATTCCTGTAACTCCGCCAAAATTCACCAAACTTGAACAATTGGAACAAAATTGAGGCCCGAGATGGTATAAAAGATTATTTCTGTGAAATATTGAACAATTTGGCTCGAGTGTTTCGTCGGAGAAGATTTTTAAAGGTTTTTTTTAGCTTTTTCTCTATAAAATTTAAGAAAATTTTTAGATGGCTAATTTTTTGCATTAAATTTCATGATGCTAGCTCCAATCATTTTCAAAATAGTATGGGTTAACGTACAGAAGACAAATGCCGTCACACCATCGCATTAGCTCACAGGTTAACTAAAAATTAATACAGATGCATATTGAATGCAAACTTGTAATACAGATACATCTCACTGATGACAAAATCTTGAATTAATTTGACTAAGGATACCAATTATTTATAATCCATGTACAGCCATCTTTATATACCCACAGAGAGCTGTATACCTGTGATTGTAAACATTGCCTGGCATGAGGAATATCTAAAAATCATAAATCTACATTTTTTAAAAGCTTTTAAAAAACATTCTTGTCAATATTAACCATAAATAACCTGAAATCTAAATGTCTAGAGGCATGATGTAAAGGATGCTGATAAACTGGTGCCAGTTTAGATGTATCTGCTTCACACAACCTACATATATGGTAAAATGACTCAATTGAATCTTTATAATTCAGCCAAAATTCATTCTTTGGAACCATAAAAGACAATTATTATAAGAATTATTCAGGGGATTATACAAATTAAACAAATTGGCCTCAGTAGGGTCAGTCAAAAAATTTTTTACAGGTTTATAACTCATATGGGAAAATACAGCAAAATGGCCAAGTTAAGCTTCCCATAACTCAGCAAAATGTCACTGAACCAAAACCATTTGAACAAACTTAAATTATCAACATCTAAGGATAATTAATGTGTGAAATTTAAGAATTTGGCCCAGTGGTTTTTGAGGAGAAGATCTTTGTAGCCACTGAGCTAAAATGGGCTGTTACAGCATATGACTAAATTCAGCTTCCCATAACTCAGCCAAAAGTCACTGAACTGAGACCATTTGAACAAAATTCAGAAAGCACTACCCTAGGATCATTTCTGTGCGATATTAGACTATTTGGCCATATGGTTTCAGAGAAGTTTTTTGTAGCCGTCAGTATGATACAGGCACTGATGACCCCCGTACAAAAAAGGACGATGCAGGTGGCGCCACCAATACCTCAATTTCAGACATGTCTCATGTGAACAACATTGGCATAAAATATGGTGATGATAGCTCCAGCCGTTTCTGAGATTATAATTTTAGTATGCTTTTATGGACAGATAACTAAGTTCAACTTCCTCTAACTTGGCCAAAAATCACCGAACTTGAACCATTCGAACAAATTTGAGAAAGATTATCCAAGGAATCATTTCTGTGAAATATTGGACAATTTGGCTGAACAGTTTTGGAGAAGAAGATTTTTAAAGCTTTTTTAGCTTTTTCCCTATAAAATCTAAGAAAATGCAGTTAGCCAAAAAAAAAGCAATATCCGATATAGTTTTTTAGATGACTAATTTTTTGCATAAAATTTCGTGATGCTACCTCTTGCTGTTTTCAAGATAGTATGGGTTAACGTAGAGACGACAGACGACGGAAAACGGCCGACGGACGCCGGACGATGCCACACCATCGCATAAGCTCACAGGTTTGCTAAAAATCGTGGTTTTTCCTTAATTTCTCAAAGGAACGAAGTCGCAAAGACCCAGTTTTCGGCCTGGTAGGAGATCTTAGGGACATCTAACATTATGCCGAATTTTGGATTCCTAGTTCTTACGGTTTCAAAACGTGCATCATCTACGGACGGACGGACGGACAGACAGACGGACGATGGACAATGGACCACGACTATAGCTCAGATGACTTATAGTCTGCTGAGCTAAAAAACTGGTGGCGCCACCTGAAACCATTTATGCACAGCGTCCGTCTTTTTGTCTGCCGTGGGATAAAATCACTCATCTCTGCACTGGTTTGACTTATCTGCCTAAAATTTTGAAGGTTTATACATCTTGGACAGCTTTCTGGATTTTGTGGCAGGTGGCGCCGACTACATATATGTTTATGCTGCAGACATCCAGGCTTATATCTCGGGAACCGTTTGACCGATTGGGCCAAAATTATGCATGTGTATAGTTCTCTCATAGCTCTTTATCATACACAAAACTGGTGGCTCCACCTGCAACCTTTTTGCACAGGGTCCGTCTGTTTGTCTGCCATGGGGTAAAATCACTCATATCTCAGCAGTGGTTTGACTTTTTACGTTTGTATACAACTTTGATAGCTTTCTGGATTTTGTGATAGGTGGCACAACCTACATACACATTTCGGCTGCAGACATACATGCTAATATGCAACTGGAATTAATAGTCAATTTTACACCTGTGAAGTTTTTACTCTTCTGAAGTAAGGAATTACTTATCTGATGAACATCCACACTTTCATAGCAATACAACACTTTGTGGACACAATTAAATGTGCACTAAAATCATTGTAACCCTGGTGGTAAAATCTAAAATGTAGCATAGCCTAGAATAAGAATGAATCACATACAGAAAATTATAACATTCATCTAGTTTTTGCACTAGGGGGGGTGCAGGGCATAGGGGTAGCCTGCTGGTAGTGGCCAAGCTGAGCCAAGGGAAGCTGCCTGGAGAGGGTTACATAACACAAGTGAAGGCTGTACTACTAGGTGGACTTAATGTAAACAACACTTGACATGGTGTATAAAAACTTGAATAAAAGCTTCTCTTTTCGATCAATTCCTTTGAAATTTCAGATTTTAAAAGATTAAATCCTTATGTATATAAGCTGTGAAAATTAAATCAACAGTGCTTACAGGGAAAAAACCTGCCATAGCCAAAGTTGGACAAAATTTAAGGTATTGATTTTTTATTTATGCTAATGACTTAAAAAATTTGCAAAATTCAGATCTAATTTTGGGTAAAAAATTGAATCTTGATTAAATAAAGTTATATCCCTAAAAAAAGTCTACAGCTTCAGCAATTCTCATGTTATGTGAGTAAATATATTTCCTGAATCTTAAAAAATGGCATTATATTTGGGCCTATGACTTCAAAACAATAAGCAATACTGACCTAATTTTGGTATGTTCAACGAAAATGTATGGAAGAATATGAATACTTAATATGATTAAACAAGGCCTACAGGCCAAATGCGAACCTGTGCAAAGGTTGGAAGTATGAATGGAGGTTTATTTTCAAAATTTAATATTGATATTCTTATGTGCTGCATATCTACCTTAGTCATTATGATTTCAGCAAAATGGACGTTTCGGACCTGCAAGTTTCAGACTAGGACATTTTAAAAGTAGAATACGGGTAGCCAACAAGCGACTACGTGTATCCGCAAAATTAAGAGTGGGGCAGGTGCAGTGAGGCACGGATTGAGTGGCAAGGGGAAATAGAGTGAGGTGTGTTGCATATTAGCATGGATGTCTGCACCACCAATTTAGTGTATGATTAACAGCTATGTTTGATCTATACACATGAAAAATATTAGGGGGATATGTCAAACAAGTCCTGAGATAAAAGCCTGAATGTCTGCAGCTTAAACATAAATGTAGGTGGTGCCACCTGCCACAAAATCCAGAAAGCTGTCCAAGATGCATAAACCTGCAAAATTTTAGGCAGATAAGTCAAACCACTGCAGAGATGAACGATTTTATCCCAAGGTAGACAAACAGACGGATGCTGTGCATAAATGGTGGCAGGTGGCGCCACCAGTTTTGCCTATGATGAAGAGCTATGTGAGATCTATAAACATGCAAAACTTTGGCCCAATCGGTCAAATGGTTCCCAAGATATGAGCTTGGATGTCTGCTGCATAAACTAGAATGCAGGTGGCTCCACCTGTAATTAAATCAAGAGAGCTGTCGGGGATGTATAAACCTGCAAAATTTTAGCCAGATATGTCAAACTACTGCCGAGATATGAGTGATTTTATCCCATGACAGACAGACAGACAGGAGCTGTGCAAAAATGGCTGCATGTTCCCGAGATATGAGCTTGGATGTCTGCAGCGTAAACGTGAATGTAGGTGGTGCCACCTGTCATAAAATCAGAAAAGCTATCCAGGATGTATACGCATGCCGAATTTCAGATGAATTAGTCAAGTCACTGCAGAGATATGAGTGATTTTAACCCAAGGCAAACAAACAGATGGACACTGTGCAAACATGGTTGCAGGTGGTGCCACCATTTTTTGTGTATGTTATAAAGCTCTCCAAGGGCTACATTTGTGCAAAAAAATTTTCCTGATCAGTCAAACGGTTCTCGAGATATGAGCTTGGATGTCTGCAGCGTAAATGTGAATGTAGGAGGCGCCACCTGTCACAAAATCAGAAAAGCTATCCAGGATGTATACGCATGCCAAATTTCAGGTGAATTAGTCAAGTCACTGCAGAGATATGAGTGATTTTAACCCAAGGCAGACGAACAGATGGACACTGTGCAAACATGGTTGCAGGTGGCGCCACCATTTTTGGTGTATGTTACAAAGCTCTCCAAGGGCTACATTTGTGCAAAAAAATTTTCCTGATCCGTCAAATGGTTCCCAAGATATGTGGGTTTATTTGTGGAAACAGACGCACAAACGGACGCAGAGTGCAGAGGAAAGGTCAGAGGTCAAAACAAAATCGGGGCGCAGCAGTTCACATGTTACCCGAACATAATCCCGGGTTTCGTAAAATTCCGCCTAGCGGTTACGGAGGAGTTCTCCGGAAACCTACGCCGCGGCAGCGTGCAGCTGAAAACATAGTATCCGCAAAACTCTGTTTTGGCGGATACAATAATTCTAATCTGGGCATCTGCATCTAGATGATGTGTCTAGACACCTAGACATTTTGTCTAGACGTCTAGACATACTGCCTAGACACCAGACAGAGCCAGGTCAGTTGCCATGGTGATGTCTGGACCCCACCTGGTTGTACTGAGTGACCTCTTGCCTTGGCTGCTGAAACTCAGCGCTGAAACTCAGCATGTTGTCAATTCTGTTCTCACCACAGAAAGCCTTTATCAATTGGGTAGACTACTTTTTTTAAAGCAGCATTTCCCCAATCTATTCTTATAAAACTGTAAGAACCAGATGGACACTGTGCAAAAATGATTGCAGGTGGCGCCACCAGATTTGCGTATGATAAAGAGCTATGTGAGATCTATTAACATGCAAAATTTTTGCCCAATAGGTCAAATGGTTCCTGAGATATGAGCTTGGATATCTGGAGCGTAACTTGAAATGTAGGTGGCGCCACCTGTCATGAATCAAGAAAGCTGTCCAGGATGTATAAACCTGCAAAATTCAGGTGGATAAGTCAAACCACTGCCGAGATATGAGTGATTTTATCCCAAGGCAGATAAATAGATGGACACTGTGCAAAAATGGTTACAGTTGGCGCCACTATTTTTAGTGTATGTTATAAAGCTATCCAAGGGCTGCATTTGTGCAAAATGTTTAGCCTTGAATGGTCATACGGTTCCCGAGATATGTGGGTTTATGTGTGGAAACAGAAGCACAAATGGACGCTGGGCAGAGAGGAAAGATCAGAGGTCAACCAAAAACTAGACATTTCTTGGCACCGCAGGTGCCAGAGTATCCCCAGACATAGTACGCCCCCCCCCCCCCCTTTACGAATAGGCCCCCATTTTCAGCAGCATATACTGACACTTGGCAAGCAATTATTGTTTCTTCCATCTATCAATCCACAATCTTTTTGAAGATGTTGGTCCTGTGACCTTGACCTTTTGGCACATCACAAGGCTATCCAAGATCTTCTGTCACCTTCATTTTGGGACCAATCCTTCTGAACAATCTTGAGATATTTAAAAGTTTTTGTAATTTTCAGCTGAAATGGACCTATTCAAGGTCAAGGTCACTCTCTTAGCCTCCTGTGACCTTGACCTTTGACCTCATGACCCCAAAATCAATTTGGGTCTTGCTTTTCCAATGGGACATATACAAGTCAAGTTTGAAATCCATACATCAATAAAAGCAGGAATTATCATCCAGAAACTAATTTTTGGACAGATGGCTCCTCTGACCTTCACCTTTAACCTTGTGACCTAAAAATTGATAGGGGTCTGCCACTCTTGGTATGTGAACTATATGTGCAAAATGAAAGATCCAAAAATTGATATGGATCATCCTTTATTGGCAAGTGAGCTATATATATTCAAGATGGAAGACCTGGGAGAAAGTTTGGCTTAAAATGCATCCACAGTATCTTTTAAGATGCGAGTCCAGTGACCTTGACCTTTAACCTCATGACCCTAGAACCTATAGGGTTCTTACTTTAGTGGTGGGCCATACATAAGTCACGTTTGAAATCCATATGGCTATCAACACTGGAGATATCATAAGAGGTGTGTGATTTTCACCAAATATGGACACATTAAAGGTCAAAGCCACTTTCATGGTACAGGTCATGACCCAAATGTAAATAGACCTCATCCCATAACCCATCTCTCTACATGTGCATAATATGAAAGAAATCTGTCCATTAGATTTTGACTTATAATGCTTACAGTATTGTCAAGTGGCAATTATTGGGGTATTAAAAGGCGTAAAAACAAGAAAAGGATAATAGGTGGCGCCACCATTTTCTGGTATATCACAAGGCTATCCAAGATCTTTGGTCACCTTGATTTTTGGACCAGTCCATGCAAGCTTACTTGAGATATTTAAGAATATGTGTTATTTTCAGCAAAAATGGACCTATTTCAAGGTCAAGGTCACTCTCCTGGCATAGGTCATGACCCCATTTTAAATAGGCTTCGTCCCCTTACCTTTATCTATACAAATGTAAAGTTTAAAAAAGATCAGTAAAATATTTTTTGAGTTATCCCGCTCACAAGGTTTTTCTGCGGCGGCGGCGGGTCTGTCGTGAAGCCATAGTATCCCGACTTTGTCTGGGGATATAATGACTCAATTCAATCTCCATAATTCAGCCAAAAATCATTCATGTGGAACCATTAATGAGAATTATTATAAGAATTATTGTAGGGATTATTCTTATTAAAATATTTAACAAAGTGGCTTCAGTGGCATCAGTCAAAAAACGTTTAGCAGGTTTATAACTCATATAGGAAGATACAGCAAACTGGCTAAGTTAAGCATCCCATAACTCAGCCAGAAAGCACTGAACCAAAACCATTTGAACAAACATGAATTATCAACATCTGAGGATAATTAATGTGTGAGATTTAAGAATTTGGCCCAGTGGTTTTTGAGAAGAAGATCTTTGTAGCCACTGAGCTGAAATGGGCTGTAATGGCATATGACTAATTTAAGCTTCCCATAACTTAGCCAAAAGTCACTGAAAAGAGACAATTTGAACAAACTTCAGAAAGCACTATCCTAGGATCATTTCTGTGTGATATTAAACATTTTGGCCATATGGTTTCAGAGAAGAAGTTTTGTAGCCCTCAGTGTGATACAGGCACTGATGACCCCGTACAAAAAAGGCCGATGCAGGTGGTGCCACCAATACCTCAATTTCAGATATGACCTATGTGACTAACATTGGCATAAAATTTGGTGATGAAAGCTCCAGCCGTCTCTGAGATTGAAATTTTAATATGCTTTTTTGGACGGATGACAAAGTTCAACCTCCTGTAACATTTCTGTGATATATTGGACAATTTGGCTGGACAGTTTCCGAGGAGAAGATCTTTAAAGCTTTTTCCCTATAAAATCTAAGAAAATGCATTCATGAATACATTTTAAAAGTATTTGCACTGGCATTCAAATACTTTCTTTTCACCTGTATTAGTATTTGTGTTCATTTTCCGTATCAAACCATTGAATATTTGTACTCATATTCAAATACAAATATAAAGTATTCACTCAATATCTCGTATTTATTCAGTTTTAGTCAAATGAAACTGTTGAAAATCAGGGTTATACAAATTTACAAATTTAAATAATGATCTGGTTTTTTTTGCTTTACTTTATGAAAAACAAGGCCTACAGGCCTAATGCGAACCTGTGCATTGGGAAATACACCAGGTATAATGCTTCAATGCTGGACCATTACTTTTCATGTATATGAACAATGCAAGTACTAAACAATTTGAATAAGACACAATTACACAAACTCTGCTGAAATTCTGGCATGGGTGCACAGAACACTAAATAAATTGTAGCTGGGAACACCAGTCTTGTATACAATGAAGCTATCAGAGATATATACATATGCCCAATTTCAGACTGATATATCAAACCCCTCCTGAAAAAACGCTGGGACACACACTGTGCAAAAGTCATGGTAGGTGGCAACACCTGTCTTGTGAGCGAGAGAGCCATCAAAGACACATAGACAGGTCAAAATATTAGGCCAATACATCAAACTTACTTTAAGTCTGATGCATGGGGCTGACCAGGCTTAGGTGAGAAAGGCTGTTGCCCCGAGTGAACTGTGACAAATTGCTTGCTCAGGCTACTGCACTGAGTGAACTCATGACCTGCACCTGGTTAGACTGAGTGAACTTTTGACCTGTACCTGGCTGCACTGAGTGAACTCTTGACCTGTTGCATAATCTGACACAGTTGGCAGTCTGCCAAAGCTATAAATAGAATGCAGCTCCTGCACTGAGTAAACTCCTGACCCATACCTGGCTGCACTGATTGAACTCTTGACCTGTTGCCTAATCTGATACAGTTGGCAGTCTGCCAAAGCAATAAATAGATCCAGACTAACCTCTAGCCTGTTGCCGAATCTGAAATAGTAGCCACACCATTGCATAAGCTTATGCAGGGGCCCTGCCCTGAGGGGCTTGACACCCATGAAGTGATCACATGGTGCCCATGAGGTGTTCACATGTCACCCATGAGGTGATCACATGCCATGTGCTTGGCTGCACTGATTGAACTCTTGACCTATATCTGGCTGCACTGAATGAACTCTTGATCTGTTCCCAAATCTGAAACAGTTGGCAGTTTCTCAACCTATTTAAAGATACGGATTCAATCTTGGCTTGTTGGTATATCTGTTTACACATACTGAAAGACTTTGGCTAAAATTTTTTTTTCAAGCCGACATATTCATAAACTTTTTATCAAAATATCTATAATAATAAAAGATGCAGAACTTTCATTGTTAAAGGTCCAATAGTTCTGCCAAAAATCATTCTAGTAAACTTGAACAAAGGCCACCTAAGAATAATTTTTAAGCAATGTTACAGAAGATATAATTGAAATAATAATTTTGTAGAAGAACACTACTGCAGTCCTCAGTTTGAAAAAGACATAATAATGGCCATAAGACCAACTTAAGCTTTTCACAACTCAACCAAAAATCAACAAAATCAGTTTATTCTGATATGATTGAAAGAACCATGTGCTAGGATAATTCTTTTGAAACATTGAACAATTCAACTTGACAGTTTCATCATTAAGCTGAAAGAGGCTAATATTAGGAGGTTTTTTGCCCATAAAAAACAGGTCAATGTAGGTGGCACCACAAAATTTGATATGTGACAGATTATTGCATAAAATCTGGGAATGGTAGCTCCTGCTATTCCTGAGAAATTATGGATTAATGTACAGATGACCAATGACCCCCGTACAAAAAAGGTCAATGCAGGTGGCACCACCAATACCTGAATTTCATATATGACTCATGTGACCAACACTGGCATAAAATTTGGTGATGATAGCTCCGGCCGTTTCTGAGACTGTCATTTAAGTATGCTTTTTTGGACAGATGACTAAGTTCAATTCCTGTAACTCCGCCAAAATTCACCAAACTTGAACAATTGGAACAAAATTGAGGCCCGAGATGGTATAAAAGATTATTTCTGTGAAATATTGAACAATTTGGCTCGAGTGTTTCGTCGGAGAAGATTTTTAAAGGTTTTTTTTAGCTTTTTCTCTATAAAATTTAAGAAAATTTTTAGATGGCTAATTTTTTGCATTAAATTTCATGATGCTAGCTCCAATCATTTTCAAAATAGTATGGGTTAACGTACAGAAGACAAATGCCGTCACACCATCGCATTAGCTCACAGGTTAACTAAAAATTAATACAGATGCATATTGAATGCAAACTTGTAATACAGATACATCTCACTGATGACAAAATCTTGAATTAATTTGACTAAGGATACCAATTATTTATAATCCATGTACAGCCATCTTTATATACCCACAGAGAGCTGTATACCTGTGATTGTAAACATTGCCTGGCATGAGGAATATCTAAAAATCATAAATCTACATTTTTTAAAAGCTTTTAAAAAACATTCTTGTCAATATTAACCATAAATAACCTGAAATCTAAATGTCTAGAGGCATGATGTAAAGGATGCTGATAAACTGGTGCCAGTTTAGATGTATCTGCTTCACACAACCTACATATATGGTAAAATGACTCAATTGAATCTTTATAATTCAGCCAAAATTCATTCTTTGGAACCATAAAAGACAATTATTATAAGAATTATTCAGGGGATTATACAAATTAAACAAATTGGCCTCAGTAGGGTCAGTCAAAAAATTTTTTACAGGTTTATAACTCATATGGGAAAATACAGCAAAATGGCCAAGTTAAGCTTCCCATAACTCAGCAAAATGTCACTGAACCAAAACCATTTGAACAAACTTAAATTATCAACATCTAAGGATAATTAATGTGTGAAATTTAAGAATTTGGCCCAGTGGTTTTTGAGGAGAAGATCTTTGTAGCCACTGAGCTAAAATGGGCTGTTACAGCATATGACTAAATTCAGCTTCCCATAACTCAGCCAAAAGTCACTGAACTGAGACCATTTGAACAAAATTCAGAAAGCACTACCCTAGGATCATTTCTGTGCGATATTAGACTATTTGGCCATATGGTTTCAGAGAAGTTTTTTGTAGCCGTCAGTATGATACAGGCACTGATGACCCCCGTACAAAAAAGGACGATGCAGGTGGCGCCACCAATACCTCAATTTCAGACATGTCTCATGTGAACAACATTGGCATAAAATATGGTGATGATAGCTCCAGCCGTTTCTGAGATTATAATTTTAGTATGCTTTTATGGACAGATAACTAAGTTCAACTTCCTCTAACTTGGCCAAAAATCACCGAACTTGAACCATTCGAACAAATTTGAGAAAGATTATCCAAGGAATCATTTCTGTGAAATATTGGACAATTTGGCTGAACAGTTTTGGAGAAGAAGATTTTTAAAGCTTTTTTAGCTTTTTCCCTATAAAATCTAAGAAAATGCAGTTAGCCAAAAAAAAAGCAATATCCGATATAGTTTTTTAGATGACTAATTTTTTGCATAAAATTTCGTGATGCTACCTCTTGCTGTTTTCAAGATAGTATGGGTTAACGTAGAGACGACAGACGACGGAAAACGGCCGACGGACGCCGGACGATGCCACACCATCGCATAAGCTCACAGGTTTGCTAAAAATCGTGGTTTTTCCTTAATTTCTCAAAGGAACGAAGTCGCAAAGACCCAGTTTTCGGCCTGGTAGGAGATCTTAGGGACATCTAACATTATGCCGAATTTTGGATTCCTAGTTCTTACGGTTTCAAAACGTGCATCATCTACGGACGGACGGACGGACAGACAGACGGACGATGGACAATGGACCACGACTATAGCTCAGATGACTTATAGTCTGCTGAGCTAAAAAACTGGTGGCGCCACCTGAAACCATTTATGCACAGCGTCCGTCTTTTTGTCTGCCGTGGGATAAAATCACTCATCTCTGCACTGGTTTGACTTATCTGCCTAAAATTTTGAAGGTTTATACATCTTGGACAGCTTTCTGGATTTTGTGGCAGGTGGCGCCGACTACATATATGTTTATGCTGCAGACATCCAGGCTTATATCTCGGGAACCGTTTGACCGATTGGGCCAAAATTATGCATGTGTATAGTTCTCTCATAGCTCTTTATCATACACAAAACTGGTGGCTCCACCTGCAACCTTTTTGCACAGGGTCCGTCTGTTTGTCTGCCATGGGGTAAAATCACTCATATCTCAGCAGTGGTTTGACTTTTTACGTTTGTATACAACTTTGATAGCTTTCTGGATTTTGTGATAGGTGGCACAACCTACATACACATTTCGGCTGCAGACATACATGCTAATATGCAACTGGAATTAATAGTCAATTTTACACCTGTGAAGTTTTTACTCTTCTGAAGTAAGGAATTACTTATCTGATGAACATCCACACTTTCATAGCAATACAACACTTTGTGGACACAATTAAATGTGCACTAAAATCATTGTAACCCTGGTGGTAAAATCTAAAATGTAGCATAGCCTAGAATAAGAATGAATCACATACAGAAAATTATAACATTCATCTAGTTTTTGCACTAGGGGGGGTGCAGGGCATAGGGGTAGCCTGCTGGTAGTGGCCAAGCTGAGCCAAGGGAAGCTGCCTGGAGAGGGTTACATAACACAAGTGAAGGCTGTACTACTAGGTGGACTTAATGTAAACAACACTTGACATGGTGTATAAAAACTTGAATAAAAGCTTCTCTTTTCGATCAATTCCTTTGAAATTTCAGATTTTAAAAGATTAAATCCTTATGTATATAAGCTGTGAAAATTAAATCAACAGTGCTTACAGGGAAAAAACCTGCCATAGCCAAAGTTGGACAAAATTTAAGGTATTGATTTTTTATTTATGCTAATGACTTAAAAAATTTGCAAAATTCAGATCTAATTTTGGGTAAAAAATTGAATCTTGATTAAATAAAGTTATATCCCTAAAAAAAGTCTACAGCTTCAGCAATTCTCATGTTATGTGAGTAAATATATTTCCTGAATCTTAAAAAATGGCATTATATTTGGGCCTATGACTTCAAAACAATAAGCAATACTGACCTAATTTTGGTATGTTCAACGAAAATGTATGGAAGAATATGAATACTTAATATGATTAAACAAGGCCTACAGGCCAAATGCGAACCTGTGCAAAGGTTGGAAGTATGAATGGAGGTTTATTTTCAAAATTTAATATTGATATTCTTATGTGCTGCATATCTACCTTAGTCATTATGATTTCAGCAAAATGGACGTTTCGGACCTGCAAGTTTCAGACTAGGACATTTTAAAAGTAGAATACGGGTAGCCAACAAGCGACTACGTGTATCCGCAAAATTAAGAGTGGGGCAGGTGCAGTGAGGCACGGATTGAGTGGCAAGGGGAAATAGAGTGAGGTGTGTTGCATATTAGCATGGATGTCTGCACCACCAATTTAGTGTATGATTAACAGCTATGTTTGATCTATACACATGAAAAATATTAGGGGGATATGTCAAACAAGTCCTGAGATAAAAGCCTGAATGTCTGCAGCTTAAACATAAATGTAGGTGGTGCCACCTGCCACAAAATCCAGAAAGCTGTCCAAGATGCATAAACCTGCAAAATTTTAGGCAGATAAGTCAAACCACTGCAGAGATGAACGATTTTATCCCAAGGTAGACAAACAGATGGATGCTGTGCATAAATGGTGGCAGGTGGCGCCACCAGTTTTGCCTATGATGAAGAGCTATGTGAGATCTATAAACATGCAAAACTTTGGCCCAATCGGTCAAATGGTTCCCAAGATATGAGCTTGGATGTCTGCTGCATAAACTAGAATGCAGGTGGCTCCACCTGTAATTAAATCAAGAGAGCTGTCGGGGATGTATAAACCTGCAAAATTTTAGCCAGATATGTCAAACTACTGCCGAGATATGAGTGATTTTATCCCATGACAGACAGACAGACAGGAGCTGTGCAAAAATGGCTGCAGGTTCCCGAGATATGAGCTTGGATGTCTGCAGCGTAAACGTGAATGTAGGTGGTGCCACCTGTCATAAAATCAGAAAAGCTATCCAGGATGTATACGCATGCCGAATTTCAGATGAATTAGTCAAGTCACTGCAGAGATATGAGTGATTTTAACCCAAGGCAGACAAACAGATGGACACTGTGCAAACATGGTTGCAGGTGGTGCCACCATTTTTTGTGTATGTTATAAAGCTCTCCAAGGGCTACATTTGTGCAAAAAAATTTTCCTGATCAGTCAAACGGTTCTCGAGATATGAGCTTGGATGTCTGCAGCGTAAATGTGAATGTAGGAGGCGCCACCTGTCACAAAATCAGAAAAGCTATCCAGGATGTATATGCATGCCAAATTTCAGGTGAATTAGTCAAGTCACTGCAGAGATATGAGTGATTTTAACCCAAGGCAGACGAACAGATGGACACTGTGCAAACATGGTTGCAGGTGGCGCCACCATTTTTGGTGTATGTTATAAAGCTCTCCAAGGGCTACATTTGTGCAAAAAAATTTTCCTGATCCGTCAAATGGTTCCCAAGATATGTGGGTTTATTTGTGGAAACAGACGCACAAACGGACGCAGAGTGCAGAGGAAAGGTCAGAGGTCAAAACAAAATCGGGGCGCAGCAGTTCACATGTTACCCGAACATAATCCCGGGTTTCGTAAAATTCCGCCTAGCGGTTACGGAGGAGTTCTCCGGAAACCTACGCCGCGGCAGCGTGCAGCTGAAAACATAGTATCCGCAAAACTCTGTTTTGGCGGATACAATAATTCTAATCTGGGCATCTGCATCTAGATGATGTGTCTAGACACCTAGACATTTTGTCTAGACGTCTAGACATACTGCCTAGACACCAGACAGAGCCAGGTCAGTTGCCATGGTGATGTCTGGACCCCACCTGGTTGTACTGAGTGACCTCTTGCCTTGGCTGCTGAAACTCAGCGCTGAAACTCAGCATGTTGTCAATTCTGTTCTCACCACAGAAAGCCTTTATCAATTGGGTAGACTACTTTTTTTAAAGCAGCATTTCCCCAATCTATTCTTATAAAACTGTAAGAACCAGATGGACACTGTGCAAAAATGATTGCAGGTGGCGCCACCAGATTTGCGTATGATAAAGAGCTATGTGAGATCTATTAACATGCAAAATTTTTGCCCAATAGGTCAAATGGTTCCTGAGATATGAGCTTGGATATCTGGAGCGTAACTTGAAATGTAGGTGGCGCCACCTGTCATGAATCAAGAAAGCTGTCCAGGATGTATAAACCTGCAAAATTCAGGTGGATAAGTCAAACCACTGCCGAGATATGAGTGATTTTATCCCAAGGCAGATAAATAGATGGACACTGTGCAAAAATGGTTACAGTTGGCGCCACTATTTTTAGTGTATGTTATAAAGCTATCCAAGGGCTGCATTTGTGCAAAATGTTTAGCCTTGAATGGTCATACGGTTCCCGAGATATGTGGGTTTATGTGTGGAAACAGAAGCACAAATGGACGCTGGGCAGAGAGGAAAGATCAGAGGTCAACCAAAAACTAGACATTTCTTGGCACCGCAGGTGCCAGAGTATCCCCAGACATAGTACGCCCCCCCCCCCCCCCCCTTTACGAATAGGCCCCCATTTTCAGCAGCATATACTGACACTTGGCAAGCAATTATTGTTTCTTCCATCTATCAATCCACAATCTTTTTGAAGATGTTGGTCCTGTGACCTTGACCTTTTGGCACATCACAAGGCTATCCAAGATCTTCTGTCACCTTCATTTTGGGACCAATCCTTCTGAACAATCTTGAGATATTTAAAAGTTTTTGTAATTTTCAGCTGAAATGGACCTATTCAAGGTCAAGGTCACTCTCTTAGCCTCCTGTGACCTTGACCTTTGACCTCATGACCCCAAAATCAATTTGGGTCTTGCTTTTCCAATGGGACATATACAAGTCAAGTTTGAAATCCATACATCAATAAAAGCAGGAATTATCATCCAGAAACTAATTTTTGGACAGATGGCTCCTCTGACCTTCACCTTTAACCTTGTGACCTAAAAATTGATAGGGGTCTGCCACTCTTGGTATGTGAACTATATGTGCAAAATGAAAGATCCAAAAATTGATATGGATCATCCTTTATTGGCAAGTGAGCTATATATATTCAAGATGGAAGACCTGGGAGAAAGTTTGGCTTAAAATGCATCCACAGTATCTTTTAAGATGCGAGTCCAGTGACCTTGACCTTTAACCTCATGACCCTAGAACCTATAGGGTTCTTACTTTAGTGGTGGGCCATACATAAGTCACGTTTGAAATCCATATGGCTATCAACACTGGAGATATCATAAGAGGTGTGTGATTTTCACCAAATATGGACACATTAAAGGTCAAAGCCACTTTCATGGTACAGGTCATGACCCAAATGTAAATAGACCTCATCCCATAACCCATCTCTCTACATGTGCATAATATGAAAGAAATCTGTCCATTAGATTTTGACTTATAATGCTTACAGTATTGTCAAGTGGCAATTATTGGGGTATTAAAAGGCGTAAAAACAAGAAAAGGATAATAGGTGGCGCCACCATTTTCTGGTATATCACAAGGCTATCCAAGATCTTTGGTCACCTTGATTTTTGGACCAGTCCATGCAAGCTTACTTGAGATATTTAAGAATATGTGTTATTTTCAGCAAAAATGGACCTATTTCAAGGTCAAGGTCACTCTCCTGGCATAGGTCATGACCCCATTTTAAATAGGCTTCGTCCCCTTACCTTTATCTATACAAATGTAAAGTTTAAAAAAGATCAGTAAAATATTTTTTGAGTTATCCCGCTCACAAGGTTTTTCTGCGCCGGCGGCGGGTCTGTCGTGAAGCCATAGTATCCCGACTTTGTCTGGGGATATAATGACTCAATTCAATCTCCATAATTCAGCCAAAAATCATTCATGTGGAACCATTAATGAGAATTATTATAAGAATTATTGTAGGGATTATTCTTATTAAATATTTAACAAAGTGGCTTCAGTGGCATCAGTCAAAAAACGTTTAGCAGGTTTATAACTCATATAGGAAGATACAGCAAACTGGCTAAGTTAAGCATCCCATAACTCAGCCAGAAAGCACTGAACCAAAACCATTTGAACAAACATGAATTATCAACATCTGAGGATAATTAATGTGTGAGATTTAAGAATTTGGCCCAGTGGTTTTTGAGAAGAAGATCTTTGTAGCCACTGAGCTGAAATGGGCTGTAATGGCATATGACTAATTTAAGCTTCCCATAACTTAGCCAAAAGTCACTGAAAAGAGACAATTTGAACAAACTTCAGAAAGCACTATCCTAGGATCATTTCTGTGTGATATTAAACATTTTGGCCATATGGTTTCAGAGAAGAAGTTTTGTAGCCCTCAGTGTGATACAGGCACTGATGACCCCGTACAAAAAAGGCCGATGCAGGTGGTGCCACCAATACCTCAATTTCAGATATGACCTATGTGACTAACATTGGCATAAAATTTGGTGATGAAAGCTCCAGCCGTCTCTGAGATTGAAATTTTAATATGCTTTTTTGGACGGATGACAAAGTTCAACCTCCTGTAACATTTCTGTGATATATTGGACAATTTGGCTGGACAGTTTCCGAGGAGAAGATCTTTAAAGCTTTTTCCCTATAAAATCTAAGAAAATGCATTCATGAATACATTTTAAAAGTATTTGCACTGGCATTCAAATACTTTCTTTTCACCTGTATTAGTATTTGTGTTCATTTTCCGTATCAAACCATTGAATATTTGTACTCATATTCAAATACAAATATAAAGTATTCACTCAATATCTCGTATTTATTCAGTTTTAGTCAAATGAAACTGTTGAAAATCAGGGTTATACAAATTTACAAATTTAAATAATGATCTGGTTTTTTTTGCTTTACTTTATGAAAAACAAGGCCTACAGGCCTAATGCGAACCTGTGCATTGGGAAATACACCAGGTATAATGCTTCAATGCTGGACCATTACTTTTCATGTATATGAACAATGCAAGTACTAAACAATTTGAATAAGACACAATTACACAAACTCTGCTGAAATTCTGGCATGGGTGCACAGAACACTAAATAAATTGTAGCTGGGAACACCAGTCTTGTATACAATGAAGCTATCAGAGATATATACATATGCCCAATTTCAGACTGATATATCAAACCCCTCCTGAAAAAACGCTGGGACACACACTGTGCAAAAGTCATGGTAGGTGGCAACACCTGTCTTGTGAGCGAGAGAGCCATCAAAGACACATAGACAGGTCAAAATATTAGGCCAATACATCAAACTTACTTTAAGTCTGATGCATGGGGCTGACCAGGCTTAGGTGAGAAAGGCTGTTGCCCCGAGTGAACTGTGACAAATTGCTTGCTCAGGCTACTGCACTGAGTGAACTCATGACCTGCACCTGGTTAGACTGAGTGAACTTTTGACCTGTACCTGGCTGCACTGAGTGAACTCTTGACCTGTTGCATAATCTGACACAGTTGGCAGTCTGCCAAAGCTATAAATAGAATGCAGCTCCTGCACTGAGTAAACTCCTGACCCATACCTGGCTGCACTGATTGAACTCTTGACCTGTTGCCTAACCTGATACAGTTGGCAGTCTGCCAAAGCTATAAATAGATCCAGACTAACCTCTAGCCTGTTGCCAAATCTGAAATAGTAGCCACACCATTGCATAAGCTTATGCAGTGGCCCTGCCCTGAGGGGCTTGACACCCATGAAGTGATCACATGGTGCCCATGAGGTGTTCACATGTCACCCATGAGGTGATCACATGCCATGTGCTTGGCTGCACTGATTGAACTCTTGACCTATATCTGGCTGCACTGAATGAACTCTTGATCTGTTCCCAAATCTGAAACAGTTGGCAGTTTCTCAACCTATTTAAAGATACGGATTCAATCTTGGCTTGTTGGTATATCTGTTTACACATACTGAAAGACTTTGGCTAAAATTTTTTTTTCAAGCCGACATATTCATAAACTTTTTATCAAAATATCTATAATAATAAAAGATGCAGAACTTTCATTGTTAAAGGTCCAATAGTTCTGCCAAAAATCATTCTAGTAAACTTGAACAAAGGCCACCTAAGAATAATTTTTGTGCAATGTTACAGAAGATATAATTGAAATAATAATTTTGTAGAAGAACACTACTGCAGTCCTCAGTTTGAAAAAGACATAATAATGACCATAAGACCAACTTAAGCTTTTCACAACTCAACCAAAAATCAACAAACTCAGTATATTCTGATATGATTGAAAGAACCATGTGCTAGGAAAATTCTTTTGAAACATTGAACAATTCAACTTGACAGTTTCATCATTAAGCTGAAAGAGGCTAATATTAGGAGGTTTTTTGCCCATAAAAAACAGGTCAATGTAGGTGGCACCACAAAATTTGATATGTGACAGATTATTGCATAAAATCTGGGAATGGTAGCTCCTGCTATTCCTGAGAAATTATGGATTAATGTACAGATGACCAATGACCCCTGTACAAAAAAGGTCAATGCAGGTGGCACCACCAATACCTGAATTTCATATATGACTCATGTGACCAACACTGGCATAAAATTTGGTGATGATAGCTCCGGCCGTTTCTGAGACTGTCATTTTAGTATGCTTTTTTGGACAGATGACTAAGTTCAATTCCTGTAACTCGGCCAAAATTCACCAAACTTGAACAATTGGAACAAAATTGAGGGCCGAGATGGTATAAAAGATTATTTCTGTGAAATATTGAACAATTTGGCTTGAGTGTTTCGGAGGAGAAGATTTTTAAAGGTTTTTTAAGCTTTTTCTCTATAAAATTTAAGAAAATTTTCAGATGGCTAATTTTTTGCATAAAATTTCATGATGCTAGCTCAAATCATTTTCAAAATAGTATGGGTTAACGTACAGAAGACAAACACCGTCACACCATCGCATTAGCTCACAGGTTAACTAAAAATTAATACAGATGCATATTGAATGCAAACTTGTAATACAGATACATCTCACTGATGACAAAATCTTGAATTAATTTGACTAAGGATACCAATTATTTATAATCCATGTACAGCCATCTCTATATACCCACAGAGAGCTGTATACCTGTGATTGTAAACATTGCCTGGCATGAGGAATATCTAAAAATCATAAATCTACATTTTTTAAAAGCTTTTAAAAAACATTCTTGTCAATATTAACCATAGATAACCTGAAATCTAAATGTCTAGAGGCATGATGTAATAGATGCTGATAAACTGGTGCCAGGCTAGATGTAACAGCATCACACAGCCTACATATATGGTAAAATGACTTAATTCAAGCTCCATAATTCAGCCAAAATTCATTCTTTGGAACCATAAAAGACAATTATTATAAGAATTATTCAGGGGATTATTCTTGTAAAATATTAAACAAATTGGCCTCAGTAGGGTCAGTGAAAAAATTTTTTACTGGTTTATAACTCATTATGGGAAAATACAGCAAAATGGCTAAGTTAAGCTTCCCATAACTCAGCCAAAAGTCACTAAACCAAAACCATTTGAACAAACTTAAATTATGAACATCTAAGGATAATTAATGTGTGAGATTTAAGAATTTGGCCCAGTGGTTTTTGAAGAGAAGATCTTTGTAGCCACTTAGCTAAAATGGGCTGTTACAGCATATGACTAAATTCAGCTTCCCATAACTCAGCCAAAAGTCACTGAACTGAGACCATTTGAACAAAATTCAGAAAGCACTACCCTAGGATCATTTCTGTGCGATATTAAACTATTTGGCCATATGGTTTCAGAGAAGAAGTTTTTTGTAGCCGTCAGTATGATACCAGCACTGATGACCCCCGTACAAAAAAGGACGATGCAGGTGGCGCCACCAATACCTCAATTTCAGATATGACTTATGTGACCAACATTGGCATAAAATTTGGTGATGATAGCTCCAGCCGTTTCTGAGATTTAAATTTTAGTATGCTTTTATGGACAGATGACTAAGTTCAACTTCCTCTAACTCGGCCAAAAATCACCGAACTTAAACCATTTGAACAAACTTGAGAAAGATTATCCCAGGAATCATTTCTGTGAAATATTGGACAATTTGGCTGAACAGTTTCGGAGAAGAAGATTTTTAAAGCTTTTTTAGCTTTTTCCCTATAAAATCTAAGAAAATGCAGTTAGCCAAAAAATAAGTGAAATCCGATATAGTTTTTTAGATGACTAATTTTTTGCATAAAATTTCGTGATGCTACCTTTTGCTGTTTTCAAGATAGTATGGGTTAACGTACAGACATTGGACGATGGACGACGGACGACGCCACACCATCGCATAAGCTCACAGGTTCGCTAAAAAAGTAATCGCAGCTATGAAACTAATATATGTGTTAAAAATAAACCCAAGAATCAAAACACCAAATATATTTTATAAGGAGCAAACTGAAATTGAGTATGTTTAATTTTATTAACTGAAATAAAGGAATCTGAAATATAATTTTGATTATTTAGGCCAAAAAAAATAAAAGGTATGGTTCTCAGGCACCACCTGCACCATTTTTAAACCCCCGCATCAAAAATTTTTATTTTGATTTTCCATAGAAACTTACCAATTTTGAGCTGCAGCCCCTCAGACATTTCTTCCAAGAAGATAAAATCATACAGTTTCCTTTGTTATGTAGTGCTTTTACTTGTTTAGCAAAATAAATCTGTTATTATTATGCTTTTCCCTTATCATTTCATGTTTTTATCGAAACATACAACAAAATTAAAAATAAAAATACCGCCCGCCCGCATTCATTTATGCAAAAAGTGCCTGAGAACCATACCTTTTTTATATTTTGGCCTTACCCAGTATCATGTAACAGCTGATACAGCCATGAGTCTTAATCTCATTAGTCAAACATAATGACATCTTTAATGAGCGCTTGTCCGAGCAATATTTTAAGCTAATCATTATACTCCCTGCTCTGCTGAGGCTTGGGTTAACTAACATTCTGAAGCAACAGCAGGAAGAGGGTTCTAGAAGTAGGAGACACAGGCCAATTTAATCATTGTGAAGCCAGTAAACCATGCTGACTGAGCAGTCCAAGCTCATGAAGATGCTGATATAATTATGTACAGACCTGAAGTTTGATGGAGTGCCAATCATGTCCTTGCTGAGTTTAGATTTCTTCTTATCTTTGTTCCTCTTGCCTTTTAGTGTGCCCTTCCCTTGATCTTTGTTGACAGTGAAATCTGGTAAGGGTGGTGAGGAGTGGCTCAAGTCTACCAATTGGAAAGTATCACAGACGATAATGTCATCATAATAATTCAAATAATCAGGGGTACCAGCTTTCTAAATTTTAAGGGCTGAAAAAATGTCCAAAATGTACAATAATCATTTATCATATCTTGACCACTGAAAATTACAAAGCTAAACTCAAGTGAATGATTCAAGTACCACGTGAATGTTTAAAGACTGATATAACCTGACTGCAACACAAAACCGTAACACATAAAACAAAAACAAAATCTGTCTCATATGAGATTACCCAATGAATAATTATATAATCAAACATAAACAAACAAAAATATCTCAACCAAACAATTCTTTGTTTAGACTAAACATTTTTATGTTCATAACCAAAATTTTCAATGCTTAATGCCACAGTGAATACCAGAATATAAAGTGAAATGTATGCTCACACAAATGACTGTTATTGGAAAGTATACAAAATGAAAAACAGGAGACTTCATTTCCAGGTTGGGGGGGTGGGGTGGGGGGTTGCCAGGGAGTGACATAAGTCCCAAAACTATATATCTTTGTTTCGAATTATGCAACCCAAAAATTTTATTGAAAAATTTGCATGCCAAAACTGGCAAGAGCAGACAACTGTCAATCAGCTGTCTACAATCTCATATTTGTGCCGTATATGATCATTCCCAAGTGTTCAACAGAAAATTTGTGCATCATTTAACATGAATGAATACATGAGATATAATTTATCAATTTTTAAATAATGAAAGCTCTTTTCCTAGCCCTTCAGTTGCCTTTTGCAGGAGTGTGAATCAAAGTCATGGTTTCCTAAGAATAGGAAATTCTCCGGGAGTTTCATTTGAACAGGCCGACCGTTAAACATAGCTTTATGTATGTTTTACCTGCAAATATGATTAGATTGGGTAGGGATTATGAATTTTTTATGTCTTATTCGCATATAAAATCTTACCTAAAGCTTCATTTTATAGCTCCTATAAATATAATTATTGTCATTTAATCTCTGTCCCTCCCTTAATTTTTGAAGTTTTAGAAGTTCCCTGATGTCACCATCTACCACATAACAAAACTGACAGCTTCTCTGTGACAGGCCAATATACTTATATATATATATAGGGCGTCAAATAAAACAAGCGACCCATGGGTCACTTAGCTGAGGTGAATTTTGGAAAATTTTTGCAAATTCTAAATACACATTTCTTTTGTGTGTGTATATATATATATATATATATATATATATATATATATATATATATATATATATGTATATATCTGCAGGTTTTCTGTAATAAACAACTACTAGAGTGCTCTATGGAATTTCACAAGAGCTTTATAAGTACCTGATGAGTGCAACAACATGTTGCATGAAACTACGTAGTAAAACAAATGTAAGTTAAAACATTAGAATTCTAAGTTGCAATCATTATATAACCAGAGTGTAGCTCATATTGGGTCATATTATGCATACACATATATTTTTATTATTTTTAAATCACAAATGTTTAAACTGAATTAAAAGAAAATAATGCCATGATATGGCAACTACAAGATTATTCCTTGAATCACTATTATAAAGTTTTGCACATTGGAGTTTTCAGTACATGCTTATTATTCACCAAAATAAAATAAAAGATTCAGTAAATTTGGTAAAATAAAAACATCTTTTCAAATAAAGTATACACACTGTTTGTTGAATGAGGGACAAACAATATCATTATACTAATTACAATCTAAGCTATAATTTATTACTGGAATTTATAGTCAATTTCACACCTGGTGAAGTTTTTACTCTCCTCAAGTAAGGAATTACTTATCTGATGAACATCCACACTTTCATAGCAATACACCACTTTGTGGACACAATTAAATGTGCACTTTAATCATTGTAACCCTGGTGGTAAATGGGCAATTCCATGATGTTACGGAGTGACATTTGACCCTACAGAATTAATGTATTGAACCATATAAGGACTACTCATACATTTAGGAAAAAAATTGACTCGATATTTGTGTACATATGTTTCATAACTTTCATTTCCTGTAAATTAGATTTTCATATCCTGAAATATTTTTTGTTTACAAAGTGATAAAAAGTCGGTTACGGAGTGACAGCGACAAATTGCATAACCGGACCAAGCAATGAATAATTCGAAAAGTCTGCTCATTGAAAAGGTATACTGCAATCTGGTATACAGCAAACATTAGCTCAGGAAATGAACCGTCTCAGCAAATATGAGGGAGAACCAGATATCATGCTTGATTTTATAAATGTGATTCTAAATTGCTGTTACGGAGTGACACAGACTTCGTTACGGAGTGACGAGTTGGTTAAGCATGTCAAATATATAGCAAAACAGTGATTAAATGCTCTTTCTTTACACTTATTCCAGCAAATTAAAAAGCCTTAAATGTTATGTATTTACAGCGTTTAATGTTGAACTGTTAAAAACTTTTCTAGGCGCTGTCAGACCATGAAGAGAATTTATTTTATTTGACAAAGTAAGATGACAGCTATTTCAGTCATTTTGTTTTTTCCTTTCTATTTAGTATAATGACTCAGAATAGAGATCCATGGATCATGGGGCTCAGCTAAATTTGACTATGATAAAAATTTATCAAATCCAGGCATACAGAAAAGTTTTTTTATATTTTTTCACTTAATATCATAATGGTACAGCCATTTTGGCAGTTTCATTCATAAGTCTGTCCTGCATGTATAGTCACCTTTCCCTTCATTACATCCTCCATTTCAAATTCATGTGATGTTGCTTTTGTAACTACAATGATTATACATGCTGAGGCAGGTGAATAATATTTGTGTAAAATCCAAATTTTTTATCATGTATTTTACAAATTTCTAAAACTTTAACCTCACTATAATGAAATTATCCGGCACTAAAAATTTCCTTAATGCCACAATATATATCAATATTTAAAAGCAAAGTTTTGTATATTGAAGTTAAATAAGTATTTAATTTAAACTTCATGCTTAGTTTTATCAACTAAAATAAATGATTCATTAAATTTTATTAGAAATTAACTTTTCAATCAGGTAGACACACTGTCAGTTGTATGAGGAATAACTAAATCAAATGCTTATTAAAATTTAAAATTATTATAAAACATTTCAAACTTAATACAAAGATTAATATTTAAATTCACACATGCAACCAGTTTGGAACTCTTCTTTAGTTCAGGTACCTCTGACATGCATTCCTCACATTATGACCATCTTAACTTTGATCATTGTAACCTCTTGTAATACAAAACAAATTCCAAAATGTATCAACGGTCTTGTACAAACTATGAATGAAACAGAAAATTATAATATTCATCTTGTTTATGCATCCTGTCCATATAAGGGGGGGGGGGGGGAGACTGCATGTTTTATCCCTTTTTCATGTCCAAAACGTACACTTTGAATAGATGTGCAACTGAATGTCTGACCAGACGACATATATATAACTATAGCTCAGAATACCTACAATCAAACCCAGCACCAGTCTCAGTGCATAATACGCCAAACTAATATCTTGTGACCTGTAACCTAATAAGATATGAGCAAATTTAGTGGAAAACTCAAACTCAAGCAAGATATTTATTGGAAAAGTAATGGTCAAATTCCTGGAAAGGTAACTATTTTGGGGCAAGAGTCAATGGATTTTTAATGTATTGACAGATGCTATCCATGCCATTATATGACCCCTATATATAAAACAGATATATTTTAAAAATTACTCTATTTAATACTAGAAAACTGGTACTGTACAGAATGGATTGGGAGACATCAACAGGCACCCACTTTTTTATAAACCATAAACAGAAAGACAAAGTTGCATTAAGAAAAGTAAGAATATTTATGTATCACTTTTACTATACTGCCAACATAGAAAATAAATTTCATAAAAATAAGCACATCAGAAATTTCAAATAGATTTTTTTGGTAGAAAATAAGCTAGAGGCTCTTGACCATGAAATTTCTGGATAGGCTCTGCTGATAGGTTGCTGTTGGACTAAGCCTAACAGCTTTTCATGACTTGTTCAAATCAAGGCAATTTACTATTTAATGCTTTCTAGCTTTATTCTTTGCCTTCAACACTTCATTATCAAAACTCATATTAAAATAAATTAAAAGAATTAAGATTTCAATGTTATAACCTTTTCAAAGTATGCAAAACAGGAATAAATGGAAATGGTGGGTTAAAAGAAAACATGTGGACCAGCTAAACCTAAAATGTCTCACTGGACTCCGTCAAATTGATGAACTGATAATGCTTGTCACTCCATAATGTAACGGAGTGACAACACTTTTTTTCAGCTTTAAGATGCTACAAAAGCTTCCTGTAACAAAATCTCAGAATAAACAAACAAAGTCTTAGAAGTCATTAACTGTTATATGTTATTTATTTCAATAACTATTGAGTTGCCAGTGGGGGGGGAAAATAAAAGTAAAATGTTGTTACTGAGTGACATGTTACAAAATGATAGCTGCTTATGTATCTGTAGGTCACTTACGGAAGAAAACTTATTCTAACTTAAGGGTTAGGGTACAGGTGGCAAGCTCATAGTATACACTTGCCACAAAAATAATATCTGCCAGTAAAGTCCAAACATAAACCCAAATCATGCATATATGTTATTCTATCAATCACCATACATATTTTCTATAAAGAGAAGGCAAGCATCCCATAATTCATTGCAACATATAACAGAAAAAATCAGAATCATTAAAAAAAGAATTATTCAGGCGAACAGTGTACATATTAAACTTTTGTTTGGTGTATATCATGTCCATATATCCCTTTTCTGAAAATTTACCTTCTATGGACCATTTTCATGGAATTGCCCAAATACAAAATCTAAAATGTAGCATTGCATACCCAAGAATAAAATGAAATACAGAAAATTATAACATTCATCTAGCTAATGCACCATCTGGGGGGGGGGGGGGGTGTGGAGGGCAGAGGGGAAGCCTGCTAGTAGTGGCCAAGCTGCCTGGGGTGGGTTACATAATGCAAGTGAAGGCTGTACTACTAGGTGGGCTAGATGTAAACAACACCTGACATGATGTATGAAAACTTGAATCTAAGCTACTCTTTTCAATCAATTCCTTTGAAATTTCAGATTTTAAAAGATTAAATCCTTATGTATATATGCTGTGAAAATTAAAACAGTGCTTACAGGAAAAAAAGTGCCATTGCCAAAGTTGGACAAAATTTAAGGTATTGATTTTTTATTTATGCTAAAACTTGAAAAATTTGCAAAATTCAGATCTTTGCAATTTCGGATTCCTAGGTCTTACGGTTTCAAAACGAGCCACATCTATGAACAGACAGATGGACTTACAACGGACAATGGACCACGACTATAGCTCTGATGACTTATAGTCAGCTGAACTAATAAGTATTGTACATTGAAGTTTTCAGTTCATGTTTCATTTTATAAACTAAAATAAAAGATCAGTAAATTTGTTAAAAAAATTCCTTTTTCAAATCAGGTATAAACAATGTTGGATTGATGAGGGAGGAACAATAAAATTATGCTTATTACTATCTCCTTGTGAAAAATAATACAAAGTTATTACTCTTCTGAAGTAAGGAATTCCTCATCTAATGAACATCCACACTTTTACAACAATACACCACTTTGCGGACAAAATTAAATGTGCACTTTAATCATAGTAAACCATGTAATACAATACAAATTCCAAAATGTAGCAAAAATCTAGAACAAGAATGAATCAAATATAGAAAATGATAAGATTCATCTAGTTTATGCATCCTGTTTTACAAAGAAGATTCAAGGGATATGCCTGGAGTGAAGCAGTTACATAACATAGGTGAAGGCTCCATCTTTCACTGCAGACTACTGGGCTGGGGTTGGCTTGAGTAAACAACATAAGACATGGTGTATGAAAACCTGAATAAGAGCTACCTTTTTTTATATTAGCTTAAAACCTTATCTGTCCATCATGTGAAAATAAAAGCGAATGTACATACAGGAAAAACAAGGGACCCATGGGTCACATCGCTCAGCTGAATTTTGGGAAATATTAGTAACTGCAAAATATTTTTATTTCTTTTGGATTTTTATGTATATTATCATTAGAAAAGCTATGAGAAAATAGCCCTTCTAAAATTAAACTCTGTAAATTTTAGAATAATGGACATTATCTAGACCATTTAGTGAAGCACCAAGGGAACAATTAGGCCTATGGTAAGTGTTATATAAATATAAAAGTAACATTTCATAAACAAATAATGTGTGAAGGTAATTAAGTTTTCAAAAATATTTTATATTGCCATATCAGTTAACATACAGGAAAAACAAGGGACCCATGGGTCACATCGCTCAGCTGAATTTTGGGAAATATTAGAAACTGCAAAATATTTTTATTTCTTTTGGATTTTTATGTATATTATCATTAGAAAAGCTATGAGAAAATAGCCCTTCTAAAATTGAACTCTGTAAATTTTAGAATAATGGACATTATCTAGACCATTTAGTGAAGCACCAAGGGAACAATTAGGCCTACGGTAAGTGTTATATAAATATAAAAGTAACATTTCATAAACAAATAATGTGTGAAGGTAATTAAGTTTTCAAAAATATTTTATATTGCCATATCAGTTAACAAGTGGCCCATGGTCCATGACGCTCAGCTGAATTCAAGGAATGTTGAACAATGAGCAAAATGACTGCCAGAGTGCAAAAAAATCATGAATTTTGTGAAGAGTCCTTGATATGGGTTTCAGTGGGCTTTTGGACAGATGACAACTTCATTTGAAGGTCTCATAAACAGAAAAAAAATGCGTACAAATTTGAAAAAATATAGGGAGTGCCACCAGTCTGCAGGAACTGATGAAACACTCCATGATCAATATATATCCAAAGAATCATGGCTATCAAGGCATTAGTTATTCAGATACTGGAGCTTTTGTTTGTATCAAATTTTTAATTATTCTTGGGGGTATTTATGAGCCCTAGAGCTCAGAGAATATGGGTAACAGAAACCTAATTTCAGGTTTCCAAGGAGATTTTTCATAAGTCTCCCTGGATGTGAAGTAAGAAGATTCTAGGTTCAGCAGTTACAGTTTGTGCCATGTTAACAGATGACCACTTCATCTGAAGGTCTCATAAATAGAGAAAAAATGCCTAAAAAATTGAAAAAAATACAGTTGGCGCCACCATGATCACTCCATGATCAGTATGCCTGCACAGAATCATGGAGATCAATGCATTGGTTATTCAGATACTGGAGCTTTTGTATCAAATTTTTAATTATTCTGAGGGGTACTTACTACGAAGGATATGGGTAACAGAGACCTAATTACATGTTTTCACAGAGACTTTTCATGGACCTCACTTGATGTCAAGTTAGAAGAATCTAGGTCAAGCAGTTACAATTTGTGCCCTGTTAACAGATGACACCTTCTTTGAAGGTCTCAAAAATAAAGTAAAACTAGATGTGTCCAAACGACACGAATGCCCCCGCCTGGGGCAAATTAGAAACATTTGTTAAATTTTGTAGTTCAGGAGGTGTCGTATGGTCAAAAGTAGGTCAACAAGGGCAAAATACAAACTCAATCTGTAACGGGTCATTATCAAGCAACACACCAAAAATCAGGCCATGCAGTATCTGCAGGCATTGTGAAAAAAAGTCCATACATGTGCAAACATTAGGCCAGTATCTGTAAGCATTGCATTGCAAAACTAGAATATTAGCAAAAGCTGATAATCAGTTATAAATTTAAATTGGAGAGGTATGTGCCATGTTTCATAACAATCTACCAAATGCTTCCTGAGAAATAAGCTCCTAAGTTTTTTTTTATACAAAGCTCTGTGACCTTGAAAAGTAGGTCAAGAACACCCATCTTTGAACTTGACCAAGATTTTGTAAATATCATGCATTAGCACTGAAGAAATGAAGTTCCTGTGTTGAATACCTTTGGAGATTTCCTGCACAAAAGGCCAACACTGAAAAATCTGATTAAAATACATTAAAAAATCAGAAATTGTAGATGGTGCTACCAAAATTGTGCAGCAAGCACAGACCGTCATTCCAAATGATCATAGTAAGTTTAGTGAAAATCCACACAATGGTTCCTGAGATATAAGCTTCTGTGTGTTTTTCTATAATCAGCTCTAAAACAAAGAAAAATAGGTCAAGGTCACCCATCTTTGCACTTGACCAAGATTTTGTTGATATACATCTTCACTGATGAAATAAAAGTCCAACGGTGAATCCTTTTAGAGATATTCCACTCACAAGGCCAACATTGAAAAATCCGATAAAAATTTATTAAAAAATCAGAAATTGCAGGTGGCGCAACCAAAATTGTGCAGCAAGCACAGACCGTCATTCCAAATGATCATAGTAAGTTTAGTGAAAATCCACACAATGGTTCCTGAGATTTAGCTTCTGAGTGTTTTTCTATAATCAGCTCTAAAATGTAGAAAAATGGGTGAAGGTCACCCATCTTCGAACTTTACTGAGATTTTATCGATATTCATCTTCACTGATGATATAAATTTCCAACGGTGAATCCTTTTAGAGATATCCCGCTCACAAGGTAAAAGTTAACAGACGCGGACAGACGGACGCCAGACGGACAGAGAGACGGACGGATGGACAGACAGACCGACAGCTTGGGTGATGACAATAGCCCTTAAGCCTATGAGATGAGGGCTAAAAACGGCTGTACATTTACATTTGTCATGAAAATTTATATTTTTCATGAAATTTTCTATGTTTAGGAGCCGTAAAACAAATAAAAGTAGGTCAACCATGACAAAATGCTAACCTGATCTGTAACTGGTCAATATCTACCCACACACCAAAAATCAGGCCAATATCTGCAGGCATTGCGAAAAAAAGTCCGTACATGTGTATTTGTCATGAAAATTTATATTTTTCATGAAATTTTCTATGTTCAGGAGCCGTAAAACGGTCTAAAGTAGGTCAACTGGGACGAAACGCGAACTCGATCTGTAACTGGTCAATATCTGACCACACACCAGAAATCAGGCCAATATCTGCAGGCATTGCGAAAAAAAGTCCGTACATGTGTATTCAGTCATGAAAATGTCTATTTTCCATGAAATTTTCTAAGTAAAGGAGCCGTAAAACGGTCAAAAGTAGGTCAACCGGGACGAAACGCAAACTCGATCTGTAACTGGTCATTATCTGCCAACACACCAAAAATCAGGCCAAAATCTGCAGGCATTGCAAAAAAAAGTCCGTACATGTGTATTTGTAATGAAAACTTCTATTTTTCATGAAATTTTCTAAGTTTAGGAGCTGTAAAACAGTCAAAAGTAGGTCAACCGGGATGAAACGCGAACTCGATCTGTAACTGGTCATTATCTGCCAACACACCAAAAATCAGGCCAATATCTGCAGGCATTGCAAAAAATAACGTACAACTGTTTGATTTCGGAATGACGGAAGGACAGACATGGGTAACACTATATGCCCCGGCCACTTTGTGGCGGGGGCATAAAAATTCATAAAAATTGGAAAAAAATACAGGTGGCGCCACCAGTTTGCAGGAACTGATGGAACATCCAATGATCAATATTCATGCAAATAATCATGGTGATCAATGCAGTAGTTATATAGATACTTGAGCTTTTGTATCAAATTTTGCATTATTCTGGGGGGTACTTCGGAGCCCCATAGCTCCAAGGATATGGGTAACAGAGACCTAATTTCAGGTTTTCAATGAGATTTTTCATGGACCTCCCTGGATATTAAGTTTGAAGATTCCAGGTCCAGTGGTTACCATTTGTGCCCCGTAAACAGATGACAGGTTCATTGCAGGTCTAAAACAAGGGACCTGTGGGTCACGGCGCTCAGCTGTTATATATGATAAAAAAATATGATTTAGAAATGAGGCACATGCTGGTTTTGTGGGGTAATAAATATAAGCTGTATTATGAGTTGTTGTTGTTTAGCTTATGTATAATTTTGATAGCACCTTTGGAGACAGGGAAGAGGATTGATTTCATTTATTTTATCACACAGATTTTGACTTGGCCATATAACTTATAAGCAGAACATATAATATAAGATTTTAACTATTTATTAAAAAAAATTACAAATATTGTCCCAAATATAATTTTTATTAAAAATAATAAGAGAATCGTAATTTTTTAAAATGAAATATAACTGAAATGATTATTAAAATAATATTAAAGAATATATTCATGAAGTATTTGCACTGGTATTCATATACTTTCATTTCTACCTGAATTCCCATTCTTCATGCAAGAAATTTTATGATGGAGTACATATTCATATTCGTATTTAAAAATAATTGCACAGTTTTCACCAAACAATGATGTTGAGAATCCAGAATATACAAAATTCACAAATTTAAATAATGATCATAAGTACCTGGTTTTATGGCTTTTATTTATATTTAAAAAAATAAATGTAATATATTCATTTTGGACTGATTTGACATCAATGTACACACTAGACACAGTAGGAATCTAGATAACTATTATCAACTGCATCTTTGTCTATCATTAATTTCCTTCATATGATCCTTAATGATTAGTAATGAATAATATGATTTACCTTTTTATCATTAAAATTGAACTGAAAAATACCATAGGTGACTGTATGGTGTTATTTGGAATACATGACATTCTATCCATCGATACAAGATTCTTATATCAGCAATAACTGCAAGTTAATTTCCTGTTATTATAAACTAACAAATTCCTTTTCTATTTTTCTTTAATTTGTTATTAAAAACCAATAAAAATTCATTAATTTATTGTTTATTGTTATGCTGTTGGTTAAAACTACTAGATGAGTTGGGTTGGACACCTGGATCAACTGTGGCTGGCCATAAGCTGCCAGGCTGCCCCAGTGTATGTCTCACCTCAAGCATGCATAATTTGCTGAAAGTTCAACAAGGTCAACATACAGGTGACTCGAGAGGGGCTGGAGAGAGTCAAGGTCTGACATGGTCTCATAAAAACATTAATAAAAGCTACAATTTTTGGCCAATTTCTTTCAGCTTTCTAAACTAAAAAGCTGAAATCCTTATGTGTGCAAGATATGAAAATTATATCAACAGTGCTCACAGGAAACAAACGTGCAATGGATAAAGTTGGGCAAAATTTAAGGTACTAATTTTATATTTATACTAATAACTTATAAAATTTGAAAAATTCAGAACTAATTTTGGGTATTCAATTGAATCTTGATTAAATAATGTTACATCCCTGACAAAAAATTGCTAGCTTCAGCAATCCCCTTGTTAAGGGAGTAAATATATTTCTTGATTTTTTACAAAGTGCATTATGTTTGGACCCATAACTTAAAACAATTACGCAATACTTACATCATTTCTGGCATGTGCATAGAAAATGTACAGAAAAAGATATATATATATATATATATATTATATATGATTAAAGTCAGATCAGTAGTTTTGATATTAGGCAGTCTTGAAGTGTAACAATGGGTTTGTAATGTAAAAACGAAGTTTTTCATTATTATCTCAAAGGTATTAAGTCCTAGTGACCAAATTCTTGGCATGGTAGAGATTTTGTAGACATCTAATTGTATGCCAAATTTTAGGAACTGAGAGCTGAAGCTGGGGAGCTGAGCTCTTGCAAAAAAAAAAAATTAAATCCACAGTACTTACAGGAAAAAAACATGCCACGGTCAAAGTTGGGCAAAATTAAAGGTACAAAATTTTTATTTTTGTTAATATTTTAAAAAATTTAAAAGATTTTGATCTAATTTTGGGTATACAATTTAATTTTGATTAATTAAAGTTATATTACTGTAAAAAAGTCCATAGCTTTAACATGTTTTGTGTTAAGTGATCAAATATCTTTCCTATTTTTTTACAAATGCACTATGTTTGGGCCCATAACTTTTTTAAATTATATAATACAGACATAATTTCTGGCATGTATATAGGAACTATATAGAGGAATATTTTTGGTAAATATGAGGAAAAACAGATGAGTGGTTTTGATATTAGGCAGTCCTGAAGTGTTAAAATAGGTTTTTCATAAAAAATTGAGGTTTTTCCTTAATTTCAGACGGACGGACGGACAGACGGACCTCCCTGGATGTCAAGTGAGAAGATTCCAGGTCCAGAGGTTACTATTTGTGCCCTGTTAACAGACGCCGGACAGCCAGACAGCAAGCCAGACTGATGATGGACGAAGGGTGATGGCTATAGCTCAGATGACTTTCAGTCAGCTGAGCTAAAAATTAATCCCACAAAGTTTGACCTATATTCCTAATTTTAATACTAAGTTAACAGTGTTATTCACACCTAGGCCCCGCCAACTTTAAGAGATATGAATGAAATGCTACAAAGTATTTATATCTTCTTAAAGCTTGTCAGTTAGCACTTACATTAGATCCTAATATTTCATCACATTTGAATATTAGGATTAAATTCCTGAAATTTTTTTCTTTAAAAAAATCAAAATTGTCCAAGTCTCATCAAAAAGAATTTATTTAACATTAAAATTATATGGTTCATCTTGTTTATTAGTCCTGTGTATTGAAGGGGTGGGTGGGGGAAGGGTCTTCGTTGTTACTGCTCGTTGCTGATAAAAATGTTAATTTTAAGATTCATCTAGTTCACAGTACAGGTCTGCCAACAGATTGTGGTGGGGAGGGGCAGAGAGAAAAAGGCTCCCTGTGGTATGGTTTTAACTGCAGACAGCCTGATCAAGCTCAACTCAGTGAAGAGAGGGTTTGCTCTAGTGATGGGATTGCATAACATTATGCCAACAGTCTGGGGAGCATAGAGAGCTGCACTGAATGACCTACAGTGACCAAAGTGGACTGCTTGACAATGTAAGGGAATACAACAAGAGCCTCCAAAAAAATTTTAAAACTAGCCTAATTTTGCAGCTTTTATTTTCAAATTTCAGATTAACAGATTAAATCCTTATGTGCACATGCTGTGAAAAATTAAATCCACAATACTAAGGCCAAAAAAAATAAAAGGTATGGTTCTCAGGCACCGCCCGCGTCAATTTTAACCCCCCGCATCAAAACTTTTTATTTTGCTTTTTATCTTTCAAGAAGATAAATAATACATTTTATGTAGTGCTTCTACCTGTTTAGCAAAAATATTTGTTATTTTCATGCTTTTCCCTGATCATATGGCATTTTTATCGAAACACTCAAAAAAAGGTCAAAAATAAAATACCGCCCGCCCGCACTGATTTCTAAAAAAAAGTGCCTGAGAACCATACCTTAATTTTTTTTTGGCCCAACAGGAAAAAAAACGTGCCGTGGCCAAAAATGGGCAAAATTTAAGGTACCAATTTTTTATTTTTACTAATATTTTAAAACATTTAAAAGATTTTGATCTAATTTTGGGTATACAATTTAATTTTGATTAATTAAAGTTATACTACTGGAAAAAAGTCCTTAGCTTTAACATGTTTTGTGTTAAGCGAGCAAATATCTTTCCTGATTTTTTACAAAATGCATTATGTTTCAGCCCATTACTTTTTTAAATTGTATAATACAGACCTTATTTCTGGCATGTACATGGAAACTACATAGAGGAATGTTTATGGTAAATATGAGGAAATTACATCCCATAGGTCACTGTGCTCAGCTGAAGTTGACCTTGAAGGTAAAAATCTTAAATAATATCAAATGGATATGTATTAAGAGGAAGAGGTGATAAAGGCCATGGTTGGTTTATATGGTTGGTTTGTATTGATGAGCAAGAAATTGTTGCAAATAATATTTTGTGACCTGACCATATGTTTCCTATTGTTGAAACTGAAGCGTGTGAGCAGTTTGTGAACAAATGATCTGTACTATTACCATGATCATTAGTTGGCTTTTTGATTAACTGTTGACATTTTAGTAGTTTACACATTTGTTCAATTGAATCTATTTTTTTGTATATTATATATTATTAAATACATATGTATTTTTTATTAAATGTATACAGTTGAAATATAACTAATTAATAACATAAAACAGGACAAACAAGCCTGATCTCAAATTCTGCTGAGGCAGGAAAATAATGAACATATGTTTGTATTAAATCCTCATTTTTTTATCACATCAATTTTTTTTAAAATTTAAGTTTATATTCTATACATTTTCAATATAACATATATATCTGAATATAAAAGTTGATTCATAATTCTCAATTGCATCATCATAAATCTCAATCTTGTCAGATAACACCACATCATGCATACAAATGTTTATTTATTTTTTACCACAAAAATATATCTTTTAGATCTGCAAAACAATATATATCTAAAAATAATACTTGATTCAGATTTCACAATTTTTAATTATGTCTTTATTTATCCATAAAGTGCTTCATATTTTATAAATTTAAGCATACTGATAGGTTCAATTATATTTGTTAAAATTATTCATAAGAAAATTGATTTCTTTAAAAATGCTACATTACACAACATTGCATCTTCTGGATTACACCGTTCTCAAGGAAAGTTTTTGCATATTGGAGTGGAAACAGCATAACAATTAAGGAGATACAGTGAAAACAATTACTGCATAACACTTGTTGGGTTGGGTTTGTGGGGGGGGGGGGGGGGAGGCAATTGGTGATGGTGATATGAGAATAACTGTACACCTATCACAGCAGGGGATCTCCCCAAGTCACTGTAACAAATCAGAAACCCTGGCACAGCTGACTTCCAGTGACCTGGAGTGGGACCCTGCATCTGTAATCTGAAATCAAAGCAAATGACTACAAAAGAGCCTCAAGAAAAAAATCAATAACTAGCTTAATTTTCAAGCTTTTATTTTCAAATTTCAGATTTAAACAAATTAAATATTTATGTTTACATGCTGTGAAAATTAAATCAATGGTACTTACAGGAAAAAACATGCCATGGTCAAAGTTGGGCAAAATTTAAGGTACTGATTTTATTTTTATGCTAATAACTTAAAAAATTACAAAATTCAGATCTAATTTTGGGTAAACAATTGAATCTTAATTAAACATAGCTATATACTTGGGAAAATTGACTTTAGTTTCAAAATTTTTCATGTTAAGGGAGTAAATATTTTTCCTGATTTTTTACAAAGTCCATTATGTTCGGGCCCATAACTTAAAGAATTTATACTTAACAGTCTTAATTTCTGGCATGTACATAGGAATTATATAGAGGAGTATATATGATAAATATGAGTTAAAACAGACGAGTGGTTTTGATATTAGGCAGTCCTGTAGTGTGAAAATAGGTTTTTAATAAAAAATTGAGGTTTTTCCTTAATTTCTCAAAGGAACAAAGTCGCAAAGACCCAGTTTTCGGCTTGGTAGGAGATCTTGGGGACTTCTTACATTATGCTAAAATTATGGATTCCTAGGTCTTAAGGTTTCCAAATGTGCCACATCTATGGACGGACGGACAGACGGACAGACGGACGGACAATGGATCACGACTATAACTCAGATGACTTATAGTCAGCTGAGCTAAAAAACAGGCCGTGGCCAAAGCTGGGTAAAATTTAAGGCACCAATATTTTATTTTTGCTAATATTTTAAAAAAATTTAAAAGATTTTGATCTAATTTTGGGTATACAATTTAATTTTGATTAATTAAAGTTATATTACTGGAAAAAAAGTTCTTAGTTCTAACATGTTTTGTGTTAAGTGATCAAATATCTTTCCTGATTTTTTACAAAATGCATTATATTTGAGCCCATAACTTTTTTAAATTATACAATACAAACCTAATTTCTGGCATGTACATAGGAACTATATAGAGAAATATTTATGGCAAATATGGAGAAAAACAAATGAGTGGTTTTGATATTAGGCGGTCCTGAAGTGTGAAAATATGTTTTTAATCAAACAAGGCCTACAGGCCTAATGCAACCTGTGCAAAGTTTGGGAGTATGAATGGAGGTTTATTTTTAAAATTTAATATTGATCCTTTAAAGTCCTGCATATCTACCTTAGTCATTATGATTTCAGCAAAATGGACATTTCGGACCTGTATAAACCTGCAAAATTTCAGGTGGATAAGTCAAACCACTGCTGAGATATGAGTGATTTTATCCCAAGGCAGATGAACAGATGGACGCTGTGCATAAGTGGTTGCAGGTGGAGCCACCAGTTTTCCTTATGATGAAGAGCTATGTGAGATCTACACACAAGCAAAATTTTGGCCCAATCGGTCAAATGGTTCCCGAAATATGAGCTTGGATGTCTGCAGAGTAAACGTGAATGTAGGTGGCGCCACCTGTCATAAAATCGAGAAGGCTGTCCAGGATGTATAAACCTGCAAAATTTCAGGTGGATAAGTCACACTACTGCTGAGATACGAGTGATTTTATCCCAAGGCAGATGAACAGATGGACGCTGTGCAAAAATGGCTGCAGGTGGCACCACCATTTTTAGTGTATGTTATAAAGCTATCAAAGGGCTACATTTGTGCAAAATTTTTAGCCTGATCAGTCAAACGGTTCCCGAGATATGCGGGTTTATGTGTGGAAACAGACGCACAAATGGACACTGGGCAGCGAGGAAAGGTTCAGAGGTCGACAAAAAATGAGGGCGCAGCAGTTCACATATGACCTGATGATAAACCCGATTCGCTTAAAATGCAAACCAAGTTTTTTCAAACAGTTGAAAGATATAGTTCCAATAATCTGGGAATTCTGCATCTAAACATTGTATCTAGACACATTGTCTAGACACCCCCCAGAGCCAGGTCAGTTGCCATGGTGATGTCTGGACTCCACCTGTTTGTACTGAGTGACCTCTTGACTTAGCTGCTGAAACTCAGAATGTTGTCAAATCTGTTTTCAAATACAGAAAGCCTTTTTCAACTGGCTACAATGCTTTTTAAAACTGTATTTACCCAATCTATTCTTATAAAACTGGCAGAACCCTACCACAGAATAATTCTTGTAAAGTTTAAACCAATCAGCTTAATAGTTTCATCATAAATCAGTGTATAAGCTAGAAGAGTTTAAAATTACATTTTCGCTTGTAAAAAACACGTCAATGTTAGTGGCCCCACCAATACCTCAAAATCAGATATGACATATGTGACAAACATTGGTATAAAATTTGGTGATTATAGCTCTAGCCGTTTCTGAGATTTTAATTTTAGTGTGCTTTTTTGGACAGATGACTAAGTTCAACCTCCTGTAACTTGGCCAAAAATCTCTGAACTGGAACCAATCGAACAAACTTGAGAGAGATTGTTCCAGGGATCATTTCTGTGAAATATTGGACAATTTGACTGGACAGGTTCAGAGAAGAAGATTTTTAAAGGTTTTTAAGCTTTTTCTCTATAAAATCTAAATTAATGCAGATACCCAATAATCAGCTCCAGGGCACCAAGTTTCACATGTGACTAATTCTTACATGTAATTTGGAGCGGCTAGCTCCGACTGTTTCTGACTTACAGCCATGGACGGCGGAAAGCCAGTCCTGGACGGCGGACAGCGGACGGTTGACAGCGGACGGCTGATGATGGACGGACGACGCTGCGCCATCGTATAAGCTCACAGGTTCGCTAAAAATTGAGGTTTTTCCTTAATTTCTCAAAAGAACGAAGTCGCAAAGACCCAGTTTTTGGCTTGGTAGGAGATCTTGGGGACATCTAACATTATGCTAAATTTTGGATTCCTAGGTCTTACAGTTTCAAAACGTGCCACATCTATGGACAGACGGACGGACGGACGGACAGACGGACGGATGGACGACGGACAATGGACCACGACTATAGCTCAGATGACTTAACGTCAGCTGAGCTAAAAACATGCCACAGTCAAAGTTGGGCAAAATTTAAGATAATGATTTTATATTTAAGCTAATAACTTACCAATTTACAAAATGTTGATCTAATTTCTGGTATACATTTAAAACCAAGTTAAATATGCTTGTTATAAGCTCTCTAGCTAAACAAATTATCATGTTAAGTGAGTAAATATATTTCCTGATTTTTAACAAATTGCATTACGGTTTAGTTCATAACTTCATAGATATATGCAATCTTGACCCAATTTCTGGCTTGTACATAGGAAATATGCAGCAATTATTATATTAAATATGAATAGATTGACAAGGTGTTTTTCAGGTGTTTTTCCGAGTGGGAAGTTTTGAAGTATAACAATACATTTTTACTTGAAAACGGAGGTTTTTCCCTAATTTCCTTAAAAAAAGGAACGAAGTCACAGTGACTCAGTTTCAGGTTTGGTAGGAGAACTAAGGAACATAGAACTCTATGTCGAATTTTGGGTTCATGGGTCTAACAGTTCCAAAACATTCCCTGTTAACAGAGAACGACTGATCCGACGGACAAAGGACATCACTATAGCTCAAAAGACTTATGGTCAGCTGAGCATATAAAAATCAACATGATATATCAAGTTTTAAAAATATTTAAAGCATATGCAATTATTACAAAATTCACAGCAGTTGTTTGAATCAAATAGCTTAGGCAGCACAGTGCTGGTAGAGAAGAAACCAGACATGGTTAGTTAATCTTCTACCTGCAAGTGTAGCAGCCGGAGTAGATGTGATTGCAGCGCCCACTGGTGGCCCAGCTGGTTCAAGGATTTTCTCTGTTACAGGTCAAAGTTAACATGCACCAAAGCCAGACATTAAACAGCTATGAGTGAAGACAACATTGATACCAGAAGTGGTACATTAATACAGCAATGAACTAGACAGTTGATGATGTCTTTGGTAAAGGGCCAACCACTGATTACTGTTAAAATACAGGTCTTTTTTGTAGAAAGTGATATAATTGGGAAACCGCTGGAGCTTTATGATGTCTTCCTGATTCCTTATAAAACTGACCATACATAATACCGGCACCTCAAACTGAAACACACCACTAGACCAGTCAGCCTGCCCTCACCAAATCAAAACACACCACTAGACCAGTCAGCCTGCCCTCACCAAATAAAAACACACCACTAGACCAGTCAGCCTGCCCTCACCAATTCAAAACACACCAATAGACCAGTCAGCCTGCCCTCACCAATTCAAAACACACCACTAGACCAGTCAGCCTGCCCTCACCAATTCAAAACACACCACTAGACCAGTCAGTCTGCCCTCACCAAATCAAAACACACCACTAGACCAGGCAGCCTGCCCTCACCAATTCAAAACACACCACTAGACCAGTCAGCCTGCCCTCACCAAATCAAAACACACCACAAGACCAGCCAGTCTGCTCTCACCAAATCAAAACACACCACAAGACCAGTCAGCCTGCCCTCACCAAATCAAAACACACCACTAGACCAGTCAGCCTGCCCTCACCAAATCAAAACACACCACTAGACCAGTCAGCCTGCCCTCACCAATTCAAAACACACCACTAGACCAGTCAGCCTGCCCTCACCAAATCAAAACACACCACTAGACCAGTCAGCCTGCCCTCACCAAATCAAAACACATCGCTAGACCAGTCAGCTTGCCCTCACCTAATCAAAACACACCACTAGACCAGTCAGCCTGCCCTCACCAAATCAAAACACACCACTAGACCAGTCAGCCTGCCCTCACCAAATCAAAACACACCACTAGACCAGTCAGCCTGCCCTCACCAAATCAAAGCAGACTACAAGAGCAACCAGTCTGCTCTCACCAATTCAAAACACACCACTAAACCAGTCAGCCTGCCCTCACCAATTCAAAACACACCACTAGACCAGTCAGCCTGCCCTCACCAATTCAAAACACACCATTAGACCAGTCAGCCTGCCCTCACCAAATCAAAACACACCACAAGACCAGCCAGCCTGCCCTCACCAAATCAAAACACACTACAAGAGCAACCAGTCTGCTCTCACCAAATCAACACATACCACAAGACCAGCCAGTCTGCTCACACCAAATCAAAACACACCACAAGAGCAGCCAGCCTGCCCTCACCATATCAATACACCACAAGACCAGCCAGTCTTCCCTCATCAAATCAATACACCACAAGACTAGTCAGTCTGACCTAACCAAATCAACACACATCACATGACAAGACAGTCTGCTGTCACCAAATCAATGCACACCACAAGACCAGCCAGTCTGCTGTCACCAAATCAACACACATCACAAGACCAGCTAGTCTGCTGTCACCAAATCAACACCCATCACTAGACCAGCCAGTCTGCTGTCACCAAATCAACACACATCACAAGACCAGCTAGTCTGCTGTCACCAAATCAACACACACCACTAGACCAGCCAGTCTGCTGTCACCAAATCAACACACATCACAAGACCAGCTAGCCTGCTGTCACCAAATCAACACACACTACTAGACCAGCCAGTCTGCTGTCACCAAATCAACACACATCACAAGACCAGCTAGTCTGCTGTCACCATATCAACACACACCACTAAACCAGCCAGTCTGCTGTCACCAAATCAACGCACACCACAAGACCAGCCAGTCTGCTGTCAACAAACCAAGGGAATGATGCACCAAAGGAAAAATGGGCCTACAGTAAGTGTTATACAAAAGTTACATTTCATAAACAAATAATGTGTGAAGGTAATTTAGTTTTCAAAAGTTAAATATATGGCCATATGAGTTAAAAATTAATCCAAGAAATTTTTACCAATATTCCTGATTTTAAAACTAAGTTTAACAGTGTTATTCACACCTAGGCCCAGCCAACTTTTAGAGATATGAATAAAATACTACAAAGTATTTATATCTTCTTAAATCTTGTCAGTTAGCACTTACATTAGATCCTAATATATTTTCACATTTGAATATTAGGATTCCATTCCTCAACATTTTTATCTTTAAAACAAGGAACCCATGGGTCACAGCGCTCAGCTGATCTAGACTGGACTATAAATGTATCATCATTGTGATACTATATTGATTTGATCAAGCTTATGAATATCATGGATATCTTGGGCTATTATAAAGGAATATAATGTAATATGCGAGTAAATGATATATGAAATAACCTGACTGATGGATTAATATGGAGTAAAATATTGTGGTTAAACACATGAGAGATTAAAATGTAAACTATTATGTAATGTAGATTAAGTTTGAGAAGAAGAGGTATTCATGGTTGGTTGATATGATTGAAGAAATTGTTGCAAATAATATTTTGAGATCTGACCATGGGTTTCCATTGGTTACAGTTCAACAGTTTACACAATTATCTAATCAGATCCAATTTATTTATTAAACCTTTCTTTCAATTTTATGATATACATACAGTTGCCATAACGTCCCCACTCCATAGGATGAATGACTTGATGGGTGATTGGGGGGGGGGGGTTTGATGGGAGTTACAATGACTCTGTCTCTCTATATATATTTTCTTTAATTATTAACTTTCACGCTTTAGCAACAGAACTATTGTTCACAGTGCCAAGGAGCAAGGACTCAGTGGGATGGGGGAAGAGGATGCTGGGAGTTACAACAGCCTTGCATATACATACAGGATATGAAATTTTAATCAACAGTGCTTATAAGAAAAATGTTTATTCATGATCATTAAATATCATGAATAAAGACAGAAAGATGTAGAAACAAAGCAAATCATTTTTTTCCCATACTACTGAGCCAGGAACAAATTAACAATATTTGCATTAATTCCCTTTTATCATTACATATTTTTTTTCCAGGTTTAAAAATGTCACTATACATTTACAATATAACATACTAGCTGATAAACCCGGGCTTTTTACCGCGGTTTGGGAGATATATTTACTGAGATAGTGAATGTTGGCCCATTTTTTATTATAAAAGTTAAAAGAAAATATAGATTTTTAGTGGGATACTCTCAGAATACGATATATACAAATAATTTTTACTGTTATTTTGTGGCGCTGTGCTCGTGGCAAAAATCATATCCCGGTATGTTTACCTTAAAGACCTGGTCAGTGATGGTTTACATTGCGAAGCGGAATGAGACGCGGAGGCATACAGTGTTTCGTATATATTTGACTGGTTTCTATCGTTGGACGTATAAAGAATAGGTAGATGTGAGGAACACATTAAAGATTAATTAAATGTACATTGCAAGGAAAATGTTCCTGAAGAACATCGTAAGTAGCAGAAGCGGACCCAGCGGGACTCCATGCAGTGGGTCCGTATCCCATTTTCAGACCCCCGGCACCAGCCTAGCCCTATTCCTGAAACTGGGACCTTGAATTAGGTTTTGTCATTAATCCTCCTGGGTTGAACTCTCCGTTTCATTAAGCGAGAAACATACTGACCACGCACGTGGGTCAAATCCCTCATTGAAAGCAAGCATTATTCATATGAACAATAGTCCTTAGTGTTAGAGGTTAAGTGACCACGATGCATGCATTCCGGTGATTGCCGAAGGCAGTTCGGCTGTGCTCGGTAAAAAAAAGGGAAAATCACTCAAAATTATATGTATATTAAAAATTTTTTTATTTTCATATCGCCTATGTCACTGCGGGGATAATAACCTTTAAAATGATGTATGGCACAATATTGTACACAACGCGGTTTTAGAGAACACTGCGAACAAACGTGAACTGAATTCCTTTTATAAGTATTAGATATATGTGACTGTGAATATTTCACACATTTCTAAATTGCATCAACATTCATAGCAAATTAATCTAGTTTATAATACCTGTCAACAGAATGGGATGGAGGGAGGAAGGGAGGCATTAGGGTGAGAGAGAGAGAGAGAGAGAGAGAGAGAGAGAGAGAGAGAGAGAGGAAGTGAACTAGTGACCCATGGGCCATGACGCTCAGCTGAATTCAAGGAATGTTGAACAATGAGCAAAATGACTGCCAGAGTGCAAACAAATCATGAATTTTGTGAAGAGTCCTTAGAAATGGGTTTCAGTGGGCTTTTGAACAGATGACAACTTCATTTGAAGGTCTCATGAATAGAAAAACAAGGGACCCATGGGTCACGTCGCTCAGCAGAATTTTGGAAAATATTAGTAACTGCAAAATATTTTTTATTTCTTATGGTTTTTCCATGTATATTACCATTTGAAAAGCTAAGAGAAAATGGCCCAGCTTAAATGAAACTCTGTAAATTATAGAATAATGGACATGAGCTAAAGCATATGGACTGTGTAATAAATGAAACCTTTGCCCTGAAACCATTTAGTGATGCACCAAGGGAAAAAATGAGCCTATGGTAAGTGTCATATAAAAGTTCAATTTCATAAACAAATAATGTGTAAAGGTAATTAAGTTTTCAAAAGTTAAATATATGGCCATATGAGTTAAAAATTAATCCCACAAAGTTTGACCTATATTCCTAATTTTAAAAACTAGGTTTAACAGTGTTATTCACACCGAGGCCCCGCCAACTTTAAGAGATATGAATGAAATGCTACCAAGTATTTATATCTTCTTTAATCTTGTCAGTTAGCACTTACATTAGGTCCTAATATTTTACCATATTTGAATATTAGGATTAAATTCCTAAACATTTTTTTCTTTAAAAAAAATCAAAATTGTCCAAGTCTCAAAAACAAGGGACCTATGGGTCACGACGCTCAGCTGTTATATATGATAAAAAAATATTATTTAGAAATGAGGCACATGCTGGTTTTGTGTGGTAATAAATATAAGCTGTATTATGAGCTGTTGTTGTTTAGCTTATGTATGATTTTGATAGTACCTTTGGAGACAGGGTAGAGGATTGATTTCATTTATTTTATTAACAAATGGAGTACTATTGTCACACAGATTTTGACTTGGCCATATAACTTATAAGCAGAACATATAATATAAGAGTTTAACTATTTATTAAAAAAAATACAAATATTGTCCCAAATAAAATTTTTTATTAAAAATAATAAGAGAATCATATGATTTTTTAAAATGAAATATAACTGATATGATTATTAAAATAATATTAAAGAATATATTCATGAATGCATTCATGAATACATTTTGAAAGTATTTGCACGAGTATTCATATATTTTCATTTTTACCTGAATTCCCATTCTTTATGCAAGAAATTTTATAATGGAGTACAAAATCATATTCGTATTTAAATACAATTACAAAGTATTTGCACCATGTCTGGAATTTATTCAGTTTTCACCAAACAATGATGTTGAGAATCCAGAATATACAAAATTCACACATTTAAATAATGATCATAAGTACCTGGTTTTATGGCTTTTATTTATATTAAAAAATAACTGTAAAAAATTCATTTTGGACTAATTCCACATCAATGTACACACTAGACACAGCAGGAATCTAGATTAATATTATCAACTGCATCTTTGTCTAATTTCCTTCATATGATCCCTAATGATTAGTAATGAATAATAAGATTTACTTCTTTATCATTAAAATTGAACTGAAAAATGCCATAGGTGACTGCATGGTGTTATTTGGAATATGTGATATTCTACCCATCGATACAAGATTCTTATATCATCAGTAACTGCAAGTTAATTTCCTGTTATTATAAACTAACAAATTCCTTTTCTATTTTTCTTTAATTTGTTATTAAAAACCAATAAAAATTTATTAATTTATTGTTTTTTGTTATTTTCTTGGTTAAAACTACTAGATGAGTTGGGTTGGACACCTGGATCAACTGTGGCTTGCCATAAGCTGCCTGGATTCCATGTATGCCTCGCCTCAAGCGTGCATAATTTGATGAAAGGTCAACAAGGTCAACATACAGGTGACTCAAGAGGGGCTGGAGAGAGCCAAAGTCTGACAGGGTCTCATAAAAATAATTAATAAAAGCTACAATTTTTGGCCAATTTCTTTCAGCTTTCTAAACTAAAAAGCTGAAATGCTTATGTGTGCATGATATGAAAATTATATCAACAGTGCTCACGGGAAACAAACGTGCCATGGTCACAGTTGGGCAAAATTTAAGGTACTAATTTTATATTTATACTAAATAAAATTTGAAAAATTCAGAACTAATTTTGGGTATTCAATTGAATCTTGATTAAATAATGTTACATCCCTGACAAAAAAATCTCTAGCTTCAGCAATGCTCTTGTTAAGGGAGTAAATATATTTCTTGATTTTTTACAAAGTGCATTATGTTTGGGCCCGTAACTTAAAACAATTACACAATACTGACATCATTCTGGCACGTGCATAGAGAATGAAAAATATGTATATTATTTATGATTAAAGTCAGATCAGTGGTGTTGATATTAGGCAGTTTTGAAGTGTAACAATGGGTTTTTTATGGAAAAATGAAGTTTTTCATTAATATCTCGAATGTCCTAGTGACCAAATTCTTGGCATGGTAGGGCATTTTGGAGACATCTAACTGTATGCCAATTTAAGTAACTTAGAGCTGAAGCTGGGGAGCTGAGCTCTTGCAAACTGCATAACACTAGCTTGATGTAAACAATATGTTACATGGTGCTTGAAAACTTGATTAAAATCTACAGTTTTTGATCAACTGATTTCAAATTTTTGGTGTTAACAGTTGAAATGCTAACAAAAACATGCTGTGAAAATTAAATCCACAGTACTTACAGGAAAAAAACGTGCCATGGTCAAAGTTGGGCAAAATTTAAGGTACCAATTTTTTATTTTTATTAATATTTTAAAAAGTTTAAAAGATTTTCATCTAATTTTGGGTATACAATTTAATTTTGATTAATAAAAGTTATATTACTGGAAAAAAGGTCCATAGCATTAACATTTTTTGTGTTAAGTGATCAAATATCTTTTCTGATATTTTACAAAATGCATTATGTTTGGGCCCATAACTTTTTTAAATTAAATAATACAGATATAATTTCTGGCATGTACATAGGAACTATATAGAGGAATATTTATGGTAAATATGAGGTAAAACAGATGAGTGGTTTTGATATTAGGCAGTCCTGAAGTGTGAAAATAGGTTTTTAATAAAAAATTGAGGTTTTTCCTTAATTTCTCAAAGGAACGAAGTTGCAAACACCCAGTTTTCGGCTTGGTAGGAGATCTTGGGGACATCTAACATTATGCCGAATTTTGGATTCCTAGGTCTTACGGTTTCAAAACGTGCCACATCTACGGACGGACGGATGGACGGACGGACGGACAGACGGACGGACGACGGACAATGGACCACGACTATAGCTCAGATGACTTATAGTCAGCTGAGCTAAAAAAGAATTTTTTTAACATTTAAATTATAAGCTTTGTCTTGTATATTAGTCCTGTGTATCGAAGCGGTGGGTCAGGGAGGGGTCTCTGTTGTTACTATTCATCGCTGAAAAAATGTGAAATTATAAGATTCATCTTGTTTATAGTACAGGTCTGTCAACAGAATGGGCTGGGGGGGGGGGGGGGGGGGGAGAAAGGCTCCCTGTGGTATTTATGCTGGCAGCCTGATCAAGCTCAACAAGAGAGAGGGCTTGCCAGAGTGATGGGATTACATAACAGCCTGGGGAGCATAGAGAGTTGCACTGAATGACCTACAGTGACCTCAGTGGACTGCTTGAAAATGTAAGGGAATACAACAAGAGCCTCCAAACAAATTCAATAACTAGCCTAATTTTGCAGCTTGTATTTTTCAAATTTCAGATTTTAACAGATTAAATCCTTATGTGTACATGCTGTGAAAATAACATCCACAGTACTTACAGGAAAAAATCGTGCCATGACCAAAGTTGGGCAAAATTTAAGGTACTGATTTTATATTTATGCTAATAACTTTAAAAAATTGCAATTTTAGATCTAATTTTGGTATACAATTGAATCTTGATTAAATGATGTGATATTCCTGAAAAAAAGTCTCAGCCATTCTTATGTTAAGTGAGTAAATATATATCCTGATTTTTTACATACTGCATTATGTTTGGGCCTATAACTTCAACAAATTATGCAATACTGACCTAAATTTTGGTATGTACATAGGAAATGTATGGAAGAATATGAATATTTACAATTACATCTAACATTATGCCAATTTTTGGATTACCAGGTAAACAAAAGTAGGGTCATGATGCTTGAAAATACCATTTCAATTAAGGCTTCTATAAAACTTCAAAAGCTAGACTATTTTTTAAGCTTATACTTTCAAATTCAAAATTCATCAGATTAAATCCATATGTAAACTGGCTGTGAAAATTAAATCAAATGTACTTATAAGAAAAAAAGTGCCATGGTCAAATTTAGGCAAAATTTAAGGTACCAATTTTTTATTTTTGCTAATATTTTAAAAAATTTAACAGATTTTGATCTAATTTTGGGTATACAATTTAATTTTGATTAATTAAAGATATATTACTGGAAAAAAAGTCCATAGCTTTAATGTGTTTTGTGTTAAGTGATCAAATATCTTTCCTGATTTTTTACAAAATGCATTATGTTTGGGCCCATAACTTTTTAAATTATATAATACAGACCTAATTTCTGGCATGTACATAGGAACTATATAGAGGAATATTTATGGTAAATATGAGGAAAAACAGGTGAGTGGTTACGTAGTTAGGCTGTCCTGAAATGTGAAAATAGGTTTTAAATAAAAAATTGAGGTTTTTCCTTAATTTCTCAAAGGGACGAAGTCGCAAAGACCCGGTTTTCGGCTTTGTAGGAGATCTTGGGGACATCTAACATTATGCCGAATTTTGGATTCCTAGGTCTTAGGGTTTCAAAACGTGCCACATCTACGGACGGACGGACGGACGGACGGACAGCCCGAAGGACGATGGACAATGGACCATGACTATAGCTAATAAACTTATAGTCAGCTGAGCTAAAAAATGCATAAAAATTTGAAAACAAGTCAGCTTGACCTAATTTTATGTTTCCAACGACATTTGCAAAGGACCTCAATGAATTTTATGTTAAAACATTCTAGGCCTTATGGATACACATTGTGCTCCATCTGACTGTCTGGGTGCTCAAAATCATATTTTCAGCCCATAAGGTTGCAGAATATAGGTCACTATGGCCTAATGTTAAATTTCAAAGGAAATTTGCCCAGGACCTAGGCCTAATGCATACAATTTATACCCATCTGATGTTTTAAGTTTTCAAATCATGTTTTTGGCCTGTCACGTGCAGGTTTCCAGTGAGATTTGCCAAGTTCTAACTGGATGTTGTGTTGGAAGATTTTAGGGCTTAAGGATACAATTTGTGCCCATCTGACAGTCAGGGTGCTCATATGACACTTTTAACCTTGCAGGTTGAAGAATATAAGTCACAGTGACCTAATTTCATGTTTTAAAGGACATTTGCATTGGACCTCCCTGAATATTATGTTAGAATATTCTAGGCCTGATGGACACAATTTGCATCCGTTCTGTCAGGGTGCTAAAAACCATTTTTCGGCCCATAGGTCACAGAATATAGGTCACCATAACCTACTTTCATGTTTCCAAGGACATTTGCCTAGGATATCTCTGAATTTTATGTATGAAGATTCTAGGCCTAAAAGATACAATTTGTTCCCTGTCTGACTTTCTGGATCCTTAAAATCCTGTTTTCGGCCTGTAGGTCGCAAAATGTAGGTCACCATGACCTAATTTCAGGATTACAAGGATATTTGCCTAAAACCTCCCAGGATATTGTGTTAGAAGATTCTACGCCTAACAGATATGATTTGTGCCCATCTGACATTCAGGGTGCTCAAAATCATGTTTTCGGCCTGTAGGTCACAAAATATACGTCATCATGACCTAATTTCAGGATTACAAGGAGATTTGCCTAGGAACTCCCTGGATGTACAGTTAGAAGTTTCTAGGTCTAACGGTTACGATTTGTGCCCCGTTAACTATGATCAGATTCAGATCAGTGATTTTGATATAAGGTAGTCTTGAACTGTAACAATGGGTTTTAGATGGAAAATGGAGGTTTTTCCTTAATCTCAAATAAATGAATTCCTAGTGACCCAATTTTCAGAATTGAAGATTTTAGGGACATCTAACTGTATGCAAAATTTTGGATTTGTAGGTCCAATGGTTTTAAAACGTGCCCTGTTAAAGGCCAGCCAGCCGGACCATGACTATAGCTCAGATGACATATAGTCAGCTGAGCTAACCAGTCAGTCTGCCCTCAAGAAATCAACACACACCACTAGACCAGCTGGTCTGCCCTAACCTAATCAACATACACCACAAGACCAGCCAGTCTGGTGTCACCAAATAAACACACCACAAGATCATTCAGTCTGACCTCACCCAATTAACACACACCACCAAACCAGTAGGTTTGCTGTCACCACATCAACACACACCACAAGACCAGTCAGTCTTCTTTCACCAAATCAACACATACCACAAGACCAGCAAGTCTTCTTTTACCAAATCAACTAACACCACAAGACCAGCCAGTCTGCCCTCTTCAAATCCAAACACAGCACAAGACCTGCAGGTCTGCTGTCACCAACAGGAAAATAAGACTAAATATTCTGACAAAACTGTTAGAACTGTTGATTGACCCAATACATTTTCCTAGTAGTGGATGGGAATCCATAACAATTTGTTTTAATCAATCTGCTCATAAGAATTAAAGACAGAACAATATTGCCAAATGAGAAATAACAAAAATAGAACTGTAGCAGTATGAAGACCATGTGTGTGTGTGTTTAAACTTTGAACCTGTGATATTTCTTAATAACTAAACTTGTTGTTTAGCCATAAATACCTAAATTTAATTTAATTTAGATATAAGTATATTATTACATATGATTTTATTTGTTACGTTGTCTCATGAGGAGCATTAGAATAATACTATATATCTACTGAACTAACTCTTGCCAATATCATTAGTCATAAGTTTAATGAACACCAAAATGCTGATTACATAATCATCATTATTAATCTGGTCCCCATTGAGAATTGTTGATCTTTTCTTAAATTGATGGACCCATTCCAAAAAAGCTGCAATCGAGGAATGAGGCATAGGCCTTATAAGCTAGAATGAAATCAAAACCATACCTTGTATAATATCTTAGTAATTCATTAAAATTAATATATGAGAAAACAGTCTATTTTTTTCAACAAAGCAACCCCACTGATGAAGGTCAGAGTCACTGGTCACATGCTCAAACAACTACATTAAAAGCTGCTTATTGGGTGTCATCAATATTCTAACACTGTCAAAATGAGGCTGCAAACACAGAAATAAGCAATGTATGTCACTTGACCATAGTACAGATCATATAAGAATACATATATATGACAACATCAAGTTTAAAAGTTATATCATTTAATTTAAGATATTACAAAGTTTATATTTATAAAACACACACATGCACGGTCCCATACTACAAATGTGCCATTTTGGTAATTACCATTTAGTACCACTTTCATCTATGCCATTATTGCAAGTGCCAGTTTGGGTGTTACCCTCCAAAAACATCACCAGTTCTGCATTAGTTAGTTAAGCACATTACCCCTAGGTAGCAGCAGTTGTACAGCACCATGACTGGACGCCACAATCATGCGAATAAGTATCATTTACAACAGCAAACATATATGATAAAGGTTATTTATAAACAATAACATTACTACAAATAAAGTCAAATTCAACATAAAAAATACAAATACAGGGAAAATGTTAATAAGCTGAGCTTAAACTGACACACTGTTATAATGTTAACTGTTAAATACATTATGAAAATAATTATGTTAGAAAGTTTTATATTCACAATGTGAATTTCATATACAATTGGAATATTTTCATTTGGTTTAATGAGTATGCAGGATTACATGGAATACTGTATTCTATAAACATATGTTTTACATTTTCAAATTCCACACATGGTAAAAATAATTTCGTCTAGATTTGGTCAGAAATTTGTTTCTCTGCAATTTGTTAGAATGGTGAGGGTTGGTTGTCCTGGCATTCAGTGACCTGAACCACTTGGACAATTCTAAACTACAAATAGTAAAACAGGTCCAAATTGTTAGGACAGAGACAATACCAAAAATTCAGGAAGAAATTTCTCTACAAGACTGAATGCTAGGCAAATCATAGCAATAATTTAACTTCAGGAATGCAGAGAATGCATTTTTTTATTTGAAAATGTTTGGCATAAAAAATTATGGTGCCACACTGTTGGAGAAGACAATGGAGAGACATCAAGGGTACTGGTATTTACCTCATACATTCACAGACTGCCTGTGTTATTACAGTATGATCAGGGGTTGATAAGTCATTTCTACCATTTTGTATCTATTGGAAAGTCAAACTAATTTATGTAACCATCATGCAATGCTCAGGATCTATCAGAGTTCCTCATTATCAAGGCAGGACTTTCTGAACCTCGGGATCTATCAGAGGTCCTGATTAATAAGGCTGTACTTTCTGAACCTCAGGACCTATCCAAGGCCCTCATTAACAAGGCTGGACTTTATGACCCTCAGGATCTATCAGAGGTCCTCATTAACAAGGCTGTTTTTTATGACCCTCAGGATCTATCAGAGTTCTTCATTATCAAGGCAGGATTTTCTAAACCTCGGGATCTATCAGAGGTCCTGATTAATAAGGCTGTACTTTCTGAACCTCAGGACCTATCACAGGTCCTCATTAACAAGGCTGGACTTTATGACCCTCAGGATCTATCAGAGGTCCTCATTAATAAGACTCAACTTAATGACCCTCTGGATCTATCAGAGGTCCTCATTAATAAGGCTGTACTTTCTGAACCTCAGGATCTATCAGAAGTCCTCATTAACAAGGCTGGACTTTATGACCCTCAGGATCTATCAGAGGTCCTCATTAATAAGACTCAACTTAATGACCCTCTGGATCTATCAGAGGTCCTCATTAATAAGGCTGTACTTTATGACCCTCAGGATCTATCAGAGGTCCTCATTAATAAGGCTGTACTTTATGACCCTTAGGATCTATCAGAGGTCCTCATTAACAAGACTCAACTTAATGACCCTCTGATAGATCCTGAGGTCCTCATTAATAAGGCTGTACTTTATGACCCTCAGGATCTATCAGAGATCCTCATTAATAAGGCTGGACTTTCTGAACCTCAGAATCTATCAGAGGTCCTCATTAACAAGGCTGGATTTTATGACCCTCGGGACCTATCAGAGGTCCTCATTAACAAGGCTGGACTTTATGACCCTCAGGATCTATCAGAGGTCCTAATTAATAAGGCTGTACTTTCTGAACCTCAGGACCTATCATAGATCCTCATTAACAAGGCTGGATTTTATGACCCTCAGAATCTATCAGAGGTCCTCGTTAATAAGGCTGTACTTTCTGAATCTCGGGATCTATCAGAGGTCCTCATTAACAAGACTCAACTTAATGACCCTCTGATAGATCCTGAGGTCCTCATTAATAAGGCTGTACTTTATGACCCTCAGGATCTATCAGAGATCCTCATTAATAAGGCTGGACTTTCTGAACCTCAGAATCTATCAGAGGTCCTCATTAACAAGGCTGGATTTTATGACCCTCGGGACCTATCAGAGGTCCTCATTAACAAGGCTGGACTTTATGACCCTCAGGATCTATCAGAGGTCCTAATTAATAAGGCTGTACTTTCTGAACCTCAGGACCTATCATAGATCCTCATTAACAAGGCTAGATTTTATGACCCTCAGAATCTATCAGAGGTCCTCGTTAATAAGGCTGTACTTTCTGAATCTCGGGACCTATCAAAGGACCCCATTAACAAGCCTGCACTTTATGACCCTCAGGATATATCAGAGGTCCTCATTATCAAGGCATGATTTTCTGAACCTATGGATCTATCTGAGGTCCTCATTAACAAGGCTGGACTTTATGACCCTCAGGATCTATCAGAGGTCCTCATTAACAAGGCTGGACTTTATGACCCTCAGGATCTATCAGAGGTCCTCATTAACAAGGCTGGACTTTATGACCCTCAGGATCTATCAGAGGTCCTCATTGACATGGCTGGAATTTATGACCCTCAGGATCTATCAGAGGTCCTCATTATCAAGGCTGGACTTTCTGAACCTCAGGATCTATCAGGTCCTCATTATAAAGGCAGGATTTTCTGAACCTTGGGATCTATCAACGGTCCTCTTTATCAAGGCTGGACTTTCTAAACCTCGGGATCTATCAGGTCCTCATTAACAAGGCTGGTTTTTATGACCCTCAGAATCTATCAGAGGTCCTGATTATCAAGGCTGGACTTTCTGAACCTCGGGATCTATCAGAGGTCCTCATTAACAAGGCTTGACTTTATGACCCTCAGGATCTATCAGAGGTCCTAATTAATAAGACTGGACTTTATGACCCTCAGGATCTATCAGAGTTCCTCATTATCAAGGCAGGATTTTCTGAACCTTGGGATCTATCAGTGGTCCTCATAAATAAGACTGGACTTATTGAACCTCAGGATCTATCAGCGGTCCTCATTAACATGGCTGGACTTTATGACCCTCAGGATCTATCAGAGGTCCTGATAAATAAGGCTGAACGTTATGACCCTTAGGTTCTATCAGAGGTCCTCATTATCAAGGATCGACGTTCTGAACCTCGGGATCTATCAGAGGTCCTAATTAATAAGGCTGTACTTTCTGAACCTCAGGACCTGTCATAGGTCCTCATTAACAAGGCTGGATTTTATGACCCTCAAAATCTATCAGAGGTCCTCATTAATAAGGCTGTTCTTTATGACCCTCAGGATCTATCAGAGGTCCTCATTATCAAGGCTGGACTTTCTGAACCTCAGGATCTATCAGGTCCTCATTATCAAGGCAGGATTTTCTGAACCTTGGGATCTATCAACGGTCCTCTTTATCAAGGCTGGACTTTCTAAACCTCGGGATCTATCAGGTCCTCATTAACAAGGCTGGTTTTTATGACCCTCAGAATCTATCAGAGGTCCTGATTATCAAGGCTGGACTTTCTGAACCTCGGGATCTATCAGAGGTCCTCATTAACAAGGCTTGACTTTATGACCCTCAGGATCTATCAGAGGTCCTAATTAATAAGACTGGACTTTATGACCCTCAGGATCTATCAGAGTTCCTCATTATCAAGGCAGGATTTTCTGAACCTTGGGATCTATCAGTGGTCCTCATAAATAAGACTGGACTTATTGAACCTCAGGATCTATCAGCGGTCCTCATTAACATGGCTGGACTTTATGACCCTCAGGATCTATCAGAGGTCCTGATAAATAAGGCTGAACGTTATGACCCTTAGGTTCTATCAGAGGTCCTCATTATCAAGGATTGACGTTCTGAACCTCGGGATCTATCAGAGGTCCTAATTAATAAGGCTGTACTTTCTGAACCTCAGGACCTGTCATAGGTCCTCATTAACAAGGCTGGATTTTATGACCCTCAAAATCTATCAGAGGTCCTCATTAATAAGGCTGTTCTTTATGACCCTCAGGATCTATCAGAGGTCCTCATTACAAGGCTGGACTTTATGACCCTCAGGATCTATCAGAGGTCCTCATTGACATGGCTGGAATTTATGACCCTCAGGATCTATCAGAGGTCCTCATTATCAAGGCTGGACTTTCTGAACCTCAGGATCTATCAGGTCCTCATTATCAAGGCAGGATTTTCTGAACCTTGGGATCTATCAATGGTCCTCATTATCAAGGCTGGACTTTCTAAACCTCGGGATCTATCAGAGGTCCTCATTAACAAGGCTTGACTTTATGACCCTCGGGATCTATCAGAGGTCCTCATTAAAGGCTGGACTTTATGACCCTCAGAATCTATCAGAGGTCCTCATTATCAAGGCTGGACTTTCTGAACCTCGGGATCTATCAGAGGTCCTCATTAACAAGACTGGACTTTATGACCCTCAGGATCTATCAGAGGTCCTCATAAATAAGGCTGGACTTTATGACCCTCAGGATCTATCAGAAGTCCTCATTATCAAGGCAGGATTTTCTTAAACTTGAGATTATCAGAGGTCCTCATTAACAAGGCTGGACTTTATGACCTCAGGATCTATCAGAAGTCCTCATTATCAAGGCTGGATTTTCTTAACCTTGAGATCTATCAGAGGTCCTCATTAACAAGACAGAACTTAATGACCCTCAGGATCTATCAGAGGTCCTCATTAACAAGACTGGACTTTATGACCCTCAGGATCTATCAGAGGTCCTCATTAATAAGGCTGTACTTTCTGAACCTCAGGACCTATCATAGATCCTCATTAACAAGGCTGGACTTTATGACCCTCAGAATCTATCAGAGGTCCTCGTTAATAAGGCTGTACTTTCTGAATCTCGGGACCTATCAAAGGACCCCATTAACAAGCCTGCACTTTATGACCCTCAGGATATATCAGAGGTCCTCATTATCAAGGCATGATTTTCTGAACCTATGGATCTATCAGAGGTCCTCGTTAATAAGGCTGGACTTTCTAAACCTCGGGATCTATCAGGTCCTCATTAACAAGGCTGGTTTTTATGACCCTCAGGATCTATCTGAGGTCCTCTTTAACAAGGCTGGACTTTATGACCCTCAGGATCTATCAGAGGTCCTCATTGACATGGCTGGAATTTATGACCCTCAGGATCTATCAGAGGTCCTCATTATCAAGGCTGGACTTTCTGAACCTCAGGATCTATCAGGTCCTCATTATCAAGGCAGGATTTTCTGAACCTTGGGATCTATCATGGTCCTCATTATCAAGGCTGGACTTTCTAAAACTCAGGATCTATCAGGTCCTCATTAACAAGGCTGGTTTTTATGACCCTCAGGATCTATCAGAGGTCCTGATTATCAAGGCTGGACTTTCTGAACCTCGGGATCTATCAGAGGTCCTCATTAACAAGGCTTGACTTTATGACCCTCAGGATCTATCAGAGGTCCTAATTAATAAGACTGGACTTTATGACCCTCAGGATCTATCAGAGTTCCTCATTATCAAGGCAGGATTTTCTGAACCTTTGGATCTATCAGTGGTCCTCATAAATAAGACTGGACTTATTGAACCTCAGGATCTATCAGAGGTCCTCATTAACATGGCTGGACTTTATGACCCTCGGGATCTATCAGAGGTCCTCATAAATAAGGCTGAACGTTATGACCCTTAGGTTCTATCAGAGGTCCTCATTATCAAGGCTCGACGTTCTGAACCTCGGGATCTATCAGAGGTCCTCATTAACAAGGCTGGACTTTATGACCCTCGGGGTCTATCAGAGGTCCTCATAAATAAGGCTGAATGTTATGACCCTTAGGTTCTATCAGAGGTCCTCATTATCAAGGCTCGACGTTCTGAACCTCGGGATCTATCAGAGGTCCTCATTAACAAGGCTGGACTTTATGACCCTCAGGATCTATCAGAGGTCCTCATTATCAAGGCTGGACTTTCTGTACCATGGGATCTATCAGATGTCCTCATTAACAAGCCTGGACTTTATGACCCTTTTGGATCTATCAGAGGTCCTTTTTAATAAGGCTGGACTTTCTGACCCTCAGGATCTATCAGAGGTTCTCATTTACAAGGACTTTCTGCTAGACTTGCTTAGGCTAGACAAAACAAATTCAAATAATTTGGAATTAAATTGAAAATATTGTACAATAGAAGCAGTCGATTGTTACATTACCTAAAGACCTAAACTGAAAATACTCAGACATTTCTATCATTTCCAAACCAGACTTATTTATTGAGTGGTTTTTTACAAAGTGCTCATGAATAGCCCTGATCCAAGCAGTATCACCATGTTGCATAACATGAAAGGTCAGCTTAACTAAATGTTCATAACACCACAAGGCATTGTCATTCTGCAATAGTGTTAAGTAAGCTACAAATACTGTATGTACATATACAAGTGTATACTTACGCCCAGCAGCAGGCTGAGTGGCAGTCCTCGGAGACATAGTGCTTGGATGAACAGACCTTTTCCTTTCTAAAGCAAAATAAAATTTCAACATCTGAAGGCACACTTGCATTATTTTATATAAACATAATTTTTTGTTTGAAGGTGGATCTGTATGAGAACAAAAGAAGAATGGAGACACAAAAAACAAGTTACTGTTTATCATTTGTGGCCTACAGGCCTAATGTGAACCTGTACAATGGGATATATATCAGGTATAATGCTTCCATGATAACATGCTTGACCATTATCTGAAAAATACTTGATTTCTTTTCAAGTACATGTGTAACATGTACATGTACAATGCAAGTACTAAATATTTTGGACTCGAATACAAGCACCAATTACACAAATGTCACTCCTGAAATACTGACATGGATAGACACAACACAAAAGTGATTGTAGGTGGCCCCAACAGTCTCGTGTTTGAGAAAGCCCTGGAAGATTTTTATGGATCTCCTGGGATGTCAAGTAAGAAGATTCCAGGTCCAATGGTTACAATTTGTGTTCTGTTGATGAATGACCACATCTATGAAGATCTCAAATATAAAGGAAACAAGGGACCAATGGGTCTTGGCACTCAGCGGTTAGTAAAGTTCTAAATATATGATTGCAAAACTAATAATCTGACAAGACTGCCATAAAAAACAGTAACAGTTTTGAGATATTATAAATATTTTATAGATGGACAGACAGGTGGACAGAAAGGACTTATATCATTATTTCACTTTCCGGGGAATAATGCTTTTAAGTTCATATTAAACCGTATTTTTTAGCAAATCCATTTTTGCATTAATAGTTTTTATTAGATTCAGTGTTTTAATTTTACAATTTTTTTAAATTTCCAATAAAAAAATCTGAAAATATAAGTTAATTCAGAATTGTAAGTTGCATCATTATTTATCCATAGTTTGGCTCACATCATGTCAAATTATGCATACACACATATTTTATAATTTTTCAATAACAAAATGTTGAAACTGAATTTAAAAAAAAAAATTATTTTTTTTAAGATAATTTCACTTAAAAGAACATAAGCCACAACATCGCATCTTTAAGATTATTCCTTGAATCATTATTAAACAAGAGACCCATGTGTCACTGCACTCAGCTGTTATATATGAGGCACATGCTGGTTTTGTGTGGTAATATAAGATGTATAATGAGTTGTTGGTGTTTAGCTTATATATGATTTTTTAATAGTATCTTTGTAGACAGGGAAGAGGATTGTACTTCTGAAAATAATGAACACATGTTTGATCCTCATTTTTTTATTTTAAGTTTATATTTCCATACATATATACAATATAACATATATATCTGAATATAAAAGTTGATTCTTAATTCTAAATTGCATCATCATAAATCTCAATCTTGTCATATAAAACCACATCATGCATACAAATGTATATTTATATATTCACATGTATATTTATATATTCACTGAGGGGTGGAGGGGAGCGATATATGAGAACTGTACCCCATGTTACAGCAGGGGATCTCCCCCAGAGACTGTAACAAATCAGAAACCCTGGCATAGCTGACATCCAGTGTCCAGGAGAGGCCAACCTGCATCTGGACAAAGCAAGTGACTACAATAGAGCCTCAAGAAAAATTAAAAACTAGCCTAATTTTCAACCTTTTATTTTCAAATTTCAGATTTAAACCAATTAAATGCTTACATATACATGCTGTGAAAATTAAGGTAACAGTACTCACAGGAACAAGGGACCCATGGGTCATGGCGCTCAGCTTTTATATATGATATGAAAAAAATATGATTTGGAAATGAGGCATGTGCTGGTTTTATGTGGTAATAAAGCTGTATTATGAGTTGTTGGTGTTTAGCTTATGTAAGATTTTGATAGTACCTTTGGAGACAGGTTAGAGAATTGATGTCCTTTATATTATTTACAAACGGAGTGCTATTGTCATAAGGTTTTTGACTTGGCCAATTAATTTTATCTACATTGCAGTAGAATTACAGTCGGTCTTCAAAACAAGGGACACATGGGTCACGGCGCTCAGCTGAATGAGACAGATATAATTGTGTCACTATTGTTGTATGTAGGTGTGAAAGATTTCATTTTGACAGATGTCATTTTTTGTATTAATTATGTAGTTGAGCGGAATAGTTATATTGAAGTATCAGTATTTTAAATATGAACAAGAATGTTTCTAAAATATTGCAATGGAAATAACCAGATGTTGTAAATTGCAGAGGAAGGAAGTGGAGATTTGCAAGTATAAAAATACACATTTAATAAATCAAAATATTTATGGAAAAGCAGAAAACTTATATGTTTTGGGAAGCAGTTGTTGCTGAATTAGAGAGGAAACAGAATGTCTCAAAAAGTAGATTAAAAAAAAATAGATTAAGCTATGAGAAGTTGCAATATTTGATCTGAATTGAAGAATGGAGGATTGTTGCTAATAATATCTTGTGATCTGACCATGTGTTTTCTAATGTTGAAACTGCAGCATTTAAACAGTTAGTAAAGACAAGATCTATGGTATTTCCATGGTCATTGGTTGGTTCTCTGACTAGTAGTTGACATTTAAAGAGTTGACATAATTGTGTCAATTTGGTGTTATATATTATATTAGAAATGTCAATATTGAAATCGCCCATGATCACTATAGGCAGGTTGAGGTCAACTTGAGAGACTAAAACTTTGGAGTTCAGAGAAGAAGTTACCGTAAAATCTCCACTTAAAACCGCGGTTTAATCAAGAAATTCAAAATCTTGAAATCAGGTTGATTTCCTGAAAGCACTGTGCGGTTTATACTAGAAGGGTTTCCTGAATATCTTCCTGACAGACATCGTTTTGGGGCCGGCGAGTGGGCGATAATATAGCAACTTTCGAAGGCCGTTCTTAGCAGCAGTCTCGCATGCATGGAACCGTGTGTAAATGTATTATTTACGATTATTTGTTATTTATAAATTAGATATTTCAGAATAGTTTTCGTGTGATATATAACTTGTTATGAAATTTTGGTAATTGTCACCAAATAATACGTTTACAACAACCCTGCTGTAACACACAGCGGCCCACTTCGTTGGGCATGCTCAAGAAAAATTGAAATAAAAGCCTACTTTAAACCCATTTGCGGCATTATTTAGCAATGATTATTTGTTTAAAACGTAAAATGAATAAAGAGCTGACATCGTAAGGAGTCACACAATGGCAGACGATCGTTTTAAAATCAAGTTTGAGTGCCGCCATGTGCTGAAACGCCCCGTTATTCTGCTAAGAATATTTTGAACGGCTGTACGCGGTGGGTGGTAAACAGAACAGCCACCTATTTCGTCCCAGCGTGCCTTGCGTGAACACTGCCTTGACAAAATGGCTCCCCACACGGAAACTTTCTTCAGGAAAAAAAACTTGCTTACCCCGACTGGCCACTTTTATTTTACCTTAAAATCACTCGTTGTCAAGCGTCATGTTTCCTTTACGTGCGTATCTCGACAAGGTAAATTCAATTACTTTGATATTTAGTTAAGTTGACCAGCGATGTTTTCAAACGCGCCAGCAAATTGTGACATGGAGCGATGTCAACGTAGATGTGACGATGATAATACCGAAGTAACTGGTATGAAAATGATTTGAATCTTCCGAGTAATTCCAGAAAATGGAATTTTCATCAAACATTTTTAGAATTAAAATATACAGTGACTTGAAATGGATCAGCAGAATATTTTTTCCAAAATATAATGACAAATCAGTAGCAAACATGAATACGGCACGGAATATAAAATCTGTATAAACAGGCAGAGGTTCACCGGCCCTTACGTCTTCCCAAACTTCATGCTTGAGTGACCCTGCAAAAAAAGTGTTATGATGTGTTTAAATAAAATGTCCAAGGAATTTAAAAGTGGACAGGAATGGCCGAGTCGCAACCTACGCGTGTTCATTTCTAGATGATAGCTTGATTGTGTCTTTTTTCAAATCATTCCGTAGCGAAACTTGGTGCGGTTTGTAAGGGGGGTTCTTAGTATTTGAGCCCCTCGCGATGTCTCACCTGGAATTTCGGCGAAGTCTGGGTGCGGTTTTAATCGGAAGTGCGGTTTTAAGTGGAGATTTTACGGTACTGATGGGACATGCAGGTGACCCATAGAGGAAAACAATCTGAAGTGACTGAGTCTAAGTGTGAATATAGAGAAGAGATGACTCAAAATCTGGTGTTGTGTGGTGGTGAAGGGTTTATGGGGACTCAGCTGTTTGACCTGATTGGGGGGGATGAGAGTTTAAAAACACCTTTGTAACTCTGTATATTTATTTCTTTATTTACCAGTTATAAATTTTATGCAGTTGCCAGAAGAATATTGTCCTAAACAAATACTCAGTGGCAGGGAGTGAGGAAAGTTACAACACCTTTGCATAAACATACAGGATACAAAATTTAATCTTACAGGTAAAAAAAGTATTATTCATAATTATTGAATATTTAAAAACAGACAGAGAGATAGAAAAATAAAGCAAATCACTTTAATTCCCATTCTACTGAGGCAGAAAAATACTGAACGAATGTTTGCATTAGGTCCTCATTTTTTTTATTACATCAATTTTTTGTTAAGGGAAATTTTGGACAAAATATATAAATTTTACTATAAATTTACAGTATATATCAATTATATTTGAAAATTCAAGTTGATTAACAATTCTAAATTGCATCAACATTTACAGTTAATCTGCTCAGTCAACATCACATTATATACACAGATGTATTTATTTTTTCTTAAAATATTTTTTTTAATTTGCAAAATAATAAATATCTTAAAATAACACCTGATTCAGGAAAAGTTGTATACATTGGATCGGAAACAGCAATGCAATTAAAGTATGTAACTAATGCAACATATCTGTTTGTGGGGGGGGGGGGGGGGGGAGGGGGAGGTCAGGGTTGCCATGTGATTCTACATATATGACAGCAGTGTTGCATCACATATAAGTTTACCCAGGCAAGGCTGTAGGGACCAGACATGGCTGGTCTGGAGGTTCAAAATGAAAATACATTAGAGCCTCAGAAAAACTTCAATAACTAGAACAATTTTTAAGCTTTTACTTTGAAATTTCAGAATTTAACAGATTAAATCTATTATATTGACTGTGAAAAGTAAATCAAATGTTCTTACAAGAAAGAAACATGCCATGGTCAAACTTGGGCAAAATTTAAGGTACCAAATTAATATTTTTGCTAATATTTAAAAACATTTAACAGATTTTGATCTAATTTTTGGTATTCAATTAAACTAAAGTTGTATTACTGAAAAAAGTCCCTAGGTTTAACATTTTTGGTCTTAAGTGACCAAATATCTTCCCCGATTTTTTTACAAAGTCCATTATGTTTGGGCCCATAACTTTTTAAATTATATAATACAGACTTAATTTCTGACATATATATAGGAATTATATAGAGGAATATTTATGGTAAATATGAAGAAAACCAGATGAGTGGTTTTGATATTAGGCAGTCCTGAAGTATAAAAATAGATATTTAATAGAAACACAGATGTATTAAATTTTTTCTAAAAATATATTTTTAAAATTTGCAAAAAAATAAATATCTGAAAATAACACTTGATTCAAGATTGGAAAAGTTGTATACATTGGATCGAAACAGCAATCGGTTAAAGAATGAAAGTAATGCAACATATCTTGCTGGGTGGGGGGGGGGGGGGCGGGAATTGCCACATGTAATTCTACATTTGTAAAAGCAGTGTTGCATCACTAACAGGTTTACCCAGACAAGACTGTAGGGACCAGACATTGCTGGTCTGGAGGTTCAAAATGTAAATACATTAGAGCCTCAGAAAAACTTCAATAACTAGAATAATTTTTAAGCTTTTACTCTCAAATTTCAGAATTTAACAGATTAAATCTATATATATACTGACTGTGAAAAGTAAATGTTCTTACAAGAATAAAACGTGCCATGGTCAAACTTGGCCAAAATTTAAGGTACCAATTTTATATTTTTCCCAATATTTAAAAAAATTTAACAGATTTTGATCTAATTTTTGGTATACAATTAAATTTTGATTAATTGAAGTTGTATTACTGAAAAAAAGTCCCTAGCTTTAACCCTTTTTATCTTAAGTGACTCTCCTTATTTTTTACAAAGTCCATTTTGTTTCTGCCCATAACTTTTTTAAACTAGAATACGGGTAGTCGACAAGCGACTGTGTATCCGCCTAAATCAGAGTGGAACGGGTGAAGTGAGGCATGGATTAAGTGGCAAGGGGAAATAGAGTGAAGTGTTGCATATTAGCATGGATGTCTGCAGCCAAATTGTGTATGAAGGTTGCCCCCCCTACCACAAAATCCAGAAAGCCGTCCAAGTTGTATACATATGCAAAATTTAAGGCAGATAAGTCAAACCACTACATGTATATGAGTGATTTTAGCCCATGGCAGACAATCAGATGGACGCTGAGCAAAAATGGTTGCAGGTGACGGCACCAGTTTTGCGTATGATAAAGAGCTATGTGAGAACTATACACATGCAAAACTTTGGCCCAATCGGTCAAACGGTTCCCAAGATATGAGCTTGGATGTCTGCTGCATGAACTAGAATGCAGGTGGCGCCACCTGTCATAAAATCAAGAGAGCTGTCAGGGATGTATAAACCTGCAAAATTTTAGCCAGATATGTCAAACCACTGCCGAGATATGAGTGATTTTATCCCATGGCAGACAAACAGACAGGAGCTGTGCAAAATGGCTGCAGGTGACGCCACCAGTTTTGCGTATGATAAAGAGCTATGTGAGATCTATACACATGCAAAATTTTGGCCCAATCGGTCAAACGGTTCCCGAGATATGAGCTTGGATGTCTGCAGCGTAAACGTGAATGTAGGTGGCGCCACCTGTCATAAAATCAGAAAAGCTATCCAGGATGTATACGCATGCCGAATTTCAGGTGAATTAGTCAAGTCACTGCAGAGATATGAGTGATTTTAACCCAAGGCAGACGAACAGATGGACACTGTGCAAACATGGTTGCAGGTGGCACCACCATTTTTTGTGTATGTTATAAAGCTCTCCAAGGGCTACATTTGTGCAAAAAAATTTTCCTGATCGGTCAAACGGTTCCCAAGATATGAGCTTGGATGTCTGCAGCGTAAACATGAATGTAGGTGGCGCCACCTGTCACAAAATCCGAAAAGCTATCCAGGATGTATACGCATGCCAAATTTCAGGTGAATTAGTCAAGTCACTGCAGAGATATGAGTGATTTTAACCCAAGGCAGATGAACAGATGGACACTGTGCAAACATGGTTGCAGGTGGCGCCACCATTTTTTGTGTATGTTATAAAGCTCTCCAAGGGCTACATTTGTGCAAAAAAATTTTCCTGATCGGTCAAACGGTTCCCGAGATATGAGCTTGGATGTCTGCAGCGTAAACGTGAATGTAGGTGGCGCCAGTTGTCACAAAATCAGAAAAGCTATCCAGTATGTATACACATGCCAAATTTCAGGTGAATTAGTCAAGTCACTGCAGAGATATGAGTGATTTTAACCCAAGGCAGACGAACAGATGGACTCTGTGCAAACATGGTTGCAGGTGGCGCCACCATTTTTTGTGTATGTTATAAAGCTCTCCAAGGGCTACATTTGTGCAAAAAAATTTTCCTGATCCGTCAAACAGTTCCCGAGATATGTGGGTTTATGTGTGGAAACAGACGCACAAACGGACGCAGAGTGCAGAGGAAAGGTCAGAGGTCAAAACAAAATCGGGGCGCAGCAGTGCAAGTGACCCGAACATAATCCCAGGTTTCGTAAAATTCCGCCCAGCGGTTACGGAGGAGTTCTCCAGACACCTACGCGGCCGCCGCGGCGGCTGCGGCGGAGTGCAGCTGAAAACATAGTATCCACAAAACTCTGTTTTGGCGGATACAATTAAATAATACTGACTAAATTACTGGCACGTACATAGGAACTAAATAGAGGAAACAGTAAAAGTTTTGAGATACTGTGATGCATATAAAAAATTTACAGATGGACAGGCAGTGGACAGAATGGACTAATACCTTTATTTCACTTTCAAGGAAATAATGCATTTAAGTTGATATGTAAGCCTATTTTTTTAGCATATCCACTTTTTCCATTAATAGTTTTAAATCTGATTCATTTTTTTATTGACAAGTTTTATAAATTTGTAATTAAACAACTGAAAATATAAGTTAAAATATTAGAATTCTAACTTGCAATCATTATATATCCAGAGTGTAGCTCATATTGGGTCATATTATGCATACACATATATTTTATTATTTTTAAATCACAAATGTTTAAACTGAATTTAAAAGAAAAAATGCCACAACATGTCATCTACAAGATTATTCCTTGAATCACTATTAAAAAGTTTTGCACACTGGAGTTTTCAGTACATGCTTATTATTCACCAAAATAAAATAAAAGATTCAGTAAATTTGATAAAATAAAAACATCTTTTCAAATAAAGTATACACACTTTTGGTTGAATGAGGGACAAACAATATCATTATGCTAATTACAATCTCAGCTATAATTTATAACTGGAATTAATAGTCAATTTCAAACCTGGTGAAGTTTTTACTCTTCTGAAGTAAGGAATTACTTATCTGATGAACATCCACACTTTCATTGCAATACACCACTTTGTGGACACTATTAAATGTGCACTTTAATCATTGTTACCCTGGTGGTACAATACAAAATCTAAAATGTAGCATAACCATGAATAAAATAAAATACAGAACAAGGGACCTATGGGTCACGACGCTCAGCTGTTATATATGATAAAAAAATATTATTTAGAAATGAGGCACATGCTGGTTTTGTGTGGTAATAAATATAAGCTGTATTATGAGTTGTTGTTGTTTAGCTTATGTATGATTTTGATAGTACCTATGGAGACAGGGAAGAGGATTGATTTCATTTATTTTATTAACAAATGGAGTACTATTGTCACACAAATTTTGACTTGGCCATATAACTTATAAGCAGAACATATAATATAAGAGTTTAACTATTTATTAAAAAAAATACAAATATTGTCCCAAATATAATTTTTATTAAAAATAATAAGAGAATCATATGATTTTTTAAAATGAAATATAACTGATATGATTATTAAAATAATATTAAAGAATATATTCATGAATGCATTCATGAATACATTTTGAAAGTATTTGCACGAGTATTCATATATTTTCATTTTTACCTGAATTCCCATTCTTTATGCAAGAGTTTTATAATGGAGTACAAAATCATATTCGTATTTAAATACAATAACAAAGTATTTGCACCATGTCTGGAATTTATTCAGTTTTCACCAAACAATGATGTTGAGAATCCAGAATATACAAAATTCACACATTTAAATAATGATCATAAGTACCTGGTTTTATGGCTTTTATTTATATTAAAAAATAACTGTAAAAAATTCATTTTGGACTAATTTCACATCAATGTACACACTAAACACAGCAGGAATCTAGATTAATATTATCAACTGCATCTTTGTCTAATATCCTTCATATGATCCCTAATAATTAGTAATGAATAATATGATTTACTTCTTTATCATTAAAATTGAACTGAAAAATGCCATAGGTGACTGCATGGTGTTATTTGGAATATGTGACATTCTACCCATCGATACAAGATTCTTATATCATCAGTAACTGCAAGTTAATTTCCTGTTATTATAAACTAACAAATTACTTTTCTATTTTTTTAAAATTTATTATTAAAAACCAATAAAAATTTATTAATTTATTGTTTTTTGTTATGTTCTTGGTTAAAACTACTAGATGAGTTGGGTTGGACACCTGGATCAACTGTGGCTTGCCATAAGCTGCCTGGATTCCATGTATGCCTGCCTCAAGCGTGCATAATTTAATGAAAGGTCAACAAGGTCAACATACAGGTGACTCAAGAGGGGCTGGAGAGAGCCAAAGTCTGACAAGGTCTCATAAAAAACATTAATAAAAGCTACAATGTTTGGCCAATTTCTTTCAGCTTTCTAAACTAAAAAGCTGAAATGCTTATGTGTGCATGATATGAAAATTATATCAACAGTGCTCACAGGAAACAAACGTGCCATGGTCACAGTTGGGCAAAATTTAAGGTACTAATTTTATATTTAAACTAAATAAAATTTGAAAAATTCAGAACTAATTTTGGGTATTCAATTGAATCTTGATTTAATAATGTTACATCCCTGACAAAAAAATCTCTAGCTTCAGCAATGCTCTTGTTAAGGGAGTAAATATATTTCTTGATTTTTTACAAAGTACATTATGTTTGGGCCCATAACTTAAAACAATTACACTATACTGACATAATTCTGGCATGTGCATAGAGATGGAAAAATATGTACATATATTATTTATGATAAAAGTCAGATTAGTGGTTTTGATATTAGGCAGTCTTGAAGTGTAACAATGGGTTTTTAATGGAAAAATGAAGTTTTTCATTAATATCTCGAATGTCCTAGTGACCAAATTCTTGGCATGGTAGGGCATTTTGGAGACATCTAACTGTATGCCGAATTTAAGGAACTTAGAGCTGAAGCTGGGGAGCTGAGCTCTTGCAAACTGCATAACACTAGCTTGATGTAAACAATATGTTACATGGTGCTTGAAAACTTGATTAAATTCTACAGTTATTGATCAACTGGTTTCAAATTTTTGGTGTAAACAGTTGAAATGCTAACAAAAACATGCTGTGAAAATTAAATCCACAGTACTTACAGGAAAAAAACGTGCCATGGTCAAAGTTGGGCAAAATTTAAGGTACCAATTTTTTATTTTTATTAATATTTTAAAAAATTTAAAAGATTTTCATCTAATTTTGGGTATACAATTTAATTTTGATTAATTAAAGTTATATTACTGGAAAAAAGGTCCATAGCATTAACATTTTTTGTGTTAAGTGATCAAATATCTTTTCTGATTTTTTACAAAATGCATTATGTTTGGGCCCATAACTTTTTTAAATTAAATAATACAGACATAATTTCTGGCATGTACAAAGGAACTATATAGAGGAATATTTATGGTAAATATGAGGTAAAACAGATGAGTGGTTTTGATATAAGGCAGTCCTGAAGTGTGAAAATAGGTTTTTAATAAAAAATTGAGGTTTTTCCTTAATTTCTCAAAGGAACAAAGTTGCAAACACCCAGTTTTCGGCTTGGTAGGAGATCTTGGGGACATCTAACATTATGCCGAATTTTGGATTCCTAGGTCTTACGGTTTCAAAACGTGCCACATCTACGGACGGCAAACAGACGGACGGACAACGGACAATGGACCACGACTATAGCTCAGATGACTTATAGTCAGCTGAGCTAAAAATTATAACATTCATCTAGTTAATGCACCGTCTGTGGGGGTGGGGGGGGGGGGGTGGGGGAGGGAGTGCAGGGCAGTGGGGAAGCCTGCTAGTAGTGGCCAAGCTGAGCCTGAGGCAAGCTGCCTGGGGTGGGTTACATAATGCAAGTGATGGCTGTTCTACTAGGTGGGCCAGATGTAAACAACACTTGACATGGTGTATGAAAACTTGAATAAAAGCTACTCTTTTCAATCAATTCCTTTGAAATTTCAGATTTTAAATGATTAAATCCTTATGTATATATGTTGTGAAAATTAAATCAACAGTACTTACAGGGAAAAAACGTGCCATTCCCAAAGTTGGACAAAATTTAAGGTATTAATTTTTTATTTATGCTTATAACTTGAAAATTTTGCAAAATTCAGATCTAATTTTGAGTAAATAATTGAATCTTGAATAAATAAAGTTATATTCCTGAAAAAAAAGTCTCCAGCTTCAGCAATTCTCATGTTAGGTGAGTAAATATATTTCCTGATTTTTTAAAAATTGCATTATATTTGGGCCAATAACTTCAAAATAATACCCAATACTGACCTAATTTTTGGTATGTTCATAGAAAATGTATGGAAGAATATGAATATTAAATATGACCAAGAACAGATCAGTGGTTTTGATATTAGGCACCCTTGAAGTGTAACAATGGCTTTTTTATGGAAAACGGAGGTTTTTCCTTAATATCTCAAAGGAACGAAGTCCTAATGACCCAATTTTCGGTATGGTAGGCGATTTTGGGAACATCTAATGGTATGCAAAATTTTGGATTCGTAGGTCCAACGGTTTTAAAATGTGCCCTGTTAACGGACGGACGGACGGACCACAACTATAGCTCAGATGACTTATAGTCAGCTGAGCTAAAAATTCTCTGTTTTATGAATATCTGAAAAAATGTATATATCACAGCATTTTAATAATTATTTAATCTGTCCATCATGCACAACAATCCTGGATATTCATGTGTGACAACAGTCTCATGGACTACTGACCACCCTGTGCCCTAATTAGCCTTTGATATTGCTGGCCTGACAGGTTTGAAGGGTTACCTCATGGACCATTGACCACTTTTTCTTTTAATTAGCCTTTGGTATGACTCGAGCCATTGGCTGAAATGGGTTCCCTCCTTGATTACATGCTTCATTAAATATGTGTTTGATGCATTAATTCTGCACATGCTCCCTGGACAAACTGTCACAGGGTAAGTTGCATTATAAACACTGGATACGATATAGACATGATCTTTTATTCAAGAGCATTAACCTGTAGGGTCAATCACTGAATATATTTAATAGTTGATAATAAAATCTGTAATGAAACAGTATCCATTCGTTTCTTTTTTTTAGTTAATTTGAAGTATGAATCTGTATTTTGCTGGCCTTATGTGGCCTCTCACCTTATTGACCATTGACGTGTTGCTGGTATGCTGCCAGCCATGCACACTGCGTAGGATCGTACTCACAATGGTTTTGAGTTGAAACGATTTCTGGCGGAAGGATGACGTATCAAGAAAACGTCATTTGTAAAGACCACACACTAACAGGTAAACTTACAGAAAGTATTTTTAAAGTTAAAAAAGAAGACAATATGTGTTATAAAAATCAAAATCCTTAGGAATCTTGCTAAACCTTGTGACCTTTGACACATTCACGTGATCGTTAAGCTGTCAGCCATTTTGCAGCATCACTTTTTACAGATAACATACACAAACAGGGGAATGCACATTATTTCTCTTTTTCTTTAGTTGAAAGATATAAAATGTTTAATGATAAATCAAAATCCTGGAGGAATCGTATTAAACCTTTGACATCATGTGATTTACTCACGTGATCAGTATGCTGTCAGCCATTACCAGTGAGATCATTTTTTATCAGTAATAAATAAAAACAGGTGAATATACAGTATTTTCCAAGTAGGTGTAGAAATTTAAATAAATAAAATATATTAACTAATGAATTGAAACATCATTAAATGAAAAGTTCCGAAACAGATAATTTAGAACTTTATAAATAAAACGAGAAACAAGCCATCCGATGGCAGTTCATAGCATTAAAGAGATGGCTACAACCTAGAAGATTTACACCCTGTTTATTTGAATAACCCACTTAAATGAATATATTCGGTTGACAAATACGATATTCAATTAAAAGGGATCAACTATATTTGAAAAACTGTCCATTATCAGTCATGTTGATTATGCTTTTTAAAAATGAATTAACTATTATTTAATAATTACAGGTTATCCCTACTCAAGAGTAGCACTAGCACATATAATATACGAGTTTAACTATTTATTAAAAATTAATAACAAATATTATCAAATATAATTTAAATTAAAAATAAAAACAGCATCATCTGAATTTTATTTGATAATATAACTGAAATAAATGATTATTAAAATAATATTATAGAATATATTCATGAAAGCATTCATGAATACATTTTGAAAGTATCTGCATTTGTATTCAAATACTTTCATTTTTACCTGTATCCCTATTCATATGCATGAAATTATGGAGTACATATTCATATTTGTATTAAAATACATTTGCAAAGTATTCACACCATGTCTGGTATTTATTCAGTTTCAGCCAAACAAAGGTGTTGAGAATCCAGAATATACAAAATTCACAAATTTAAATAATGATCATAATTACCTGTTTTTATGGCTTTAATTTATATTTAAAAAATAAAACTATTATATTCACTTTGGACTACTCTCACATCAATCTCCACACTAGACACAGAAAGAGTCTTATGACAATTATTTACATTACAGAAATCATAATGAGAATTTGTCTAAGATCTGATTCTAATCATATTTGAATATTTTTGATTTTTTTTAAAAATGTATCAGAAAAAAATTAAAGTAATCTCAGCAATGAAACCATTATATGGGTAAAAAAAATAACCCAAGGATAAGACAGTTTCATTTTAATAACTGAAATAAAAGAACCAGTAATATAAATTTTGATTATCTACATAGTCCTGTGACAGCTGATAGAGCCACAAGTTGTAATGTCATAAGTGAAACAATTGACATCTTTAATCAGTACTTGTCCGAGTAAAATTTTGACATATTTCATTTTTTTTAATTTTGCAATAAATATAAATAAACAAGCTGAAAAACTCAGAAAAGACCTGGAAATTTATATTAATATTATCAACTGCATCTTTGTCTATCATTAACTTCCTTCATATAATCTCTTATAGTAAAGAACAATGTAATTTCATTCCTTTTTTTTTCATTATTAAAACTGAAATGAAAAATACCATAGGTGACAATATGGCTATATGGTGTTATTTGGAATACATTTTTATACAAAATCCATACAACATCCATAATTGCAAGGTAATTCCCTGTTACTCACCAACTATCAAATTCCTTTTCTATTAATTTTTCTTAAAGTTGTTATTTATAGACCAATAAAAATTTATTTATTTATACTTTATTGTTATGTTGTTGGTCAAAACAACTACTAGATGAGTTGGGTTGGACACCTGGGTGAACTGTGGGCAGCCATAAGCTGCCTGGCTGACCAGTATATGCCCTCCCTCAAGAGTGCATAATTTGCCTGAAAGGTCAATAAGGTGACATACAGGTGACTGAAGAGGGGCTGGGTAGAGCCTGGGTGTGACATGGTCTCATAATTAGTGGCCCATGGGCCATGACGCTCAGCTGAATTCAAGGAATGTTGAACAATGAGCAAAATGACTGCCAGAGTGCAAACAAATCATGAATTTTGTGAAGAGTCCTTAGAAATGGGTTTCAGTGGGCTTTTGAATAGATGACAATTTCATTTGAAGGTCTCATGAATAGAATAAAAAATGCGAAAAAATTTGAAAAAAATACAGGTAGTGCCACTAGTTTGCAGGAACTGATGAAACACTCCATGATCAATATATATCCAAAGAATCATGGCTATCAAGGCATTAGTTATTCAGATACTGGAGCTTTTGTTTGTATCAAATTTTTAATTATTCTTGGGGGTATATATATAGCTCTATAGCTCGGAGAATATGGGTAACAGAGACCTAATTTAAGGTTTCTAAGGAGATTTTTCATTAGTCTCCCTTGATGTCAAGTATGAAGATTCTAGGTTCAGCAGTTACGGTTTGTGCCATGTTAACAGAAGACCACTTCATTTGAAGGTCTCATAAATAGAGTAAAAATGCCTAAATAATTGAAAAAAATACATGTGGCACCACCAGTGTACAGGAACTGATGAAACACTCCAAGATCAATATGCATGCTAAGTATGATGGTCATCAGTGCATTAGTTATTCAGATATTGGAGTTTTTGTATCACATGTTTAACTAGAAAACATTTGCCAGGCGACAATGTGTATCAGCCGAAGTCACAGTGGTACAGGTGGAGTGAGGGATGGATTGAGTGGCATGTCACACCACTCCTAAATATAGTCAACTAAATTTCTGAGAAAAGGGCATTAATTTAATCATCAAAAACACGCTACCTGTCTTGTTTATGAGAAAACTCTCCAAGACGGATTGACATGCCAATTTTCAGACCAATAAATTGAACCACTCCTAAGATATGAGCAATTTTCACCCAAAGCAAATGTACAGATGGACGCCATGGCAAACAATTGCAGATGGCACCACCAGTCTTGAATACAAGATGGAGGTATCCAAGATCAATGTACATGCACAATTTCAGCCCAATCTGTCAATAAGTTTAAGACTTATAATGCTCACAGTACTGTCATGTGGCAATGATGGGGTATTAAAAGGCACGGAAACAAGAGAAAGACAGAAGGTGGCGCCACCTGTCTTCCGCAAAAGAAAAAGCTATCCAAGATCTTTGGTCAATTTGATTTTATGACCAATGCATGCATCCCTTATTGAGATATTTATAATTTAGTGTGATTTTCAACATATATGGCAATATTCAAGGTCAAGGCCACTCTCATAGGAAAGGTCATGACCCAAATATACATCATCTTATAACCCATTTCTATGTAAATGCATAATATGAAAGAAATCTGTCAATTAGTTTTTGACTTACAATGCTCACAGTATTGCCAAGTGGCAATGGAGGGGTATTAAACGAAAACAAGAAAAGGATAACAGGTGGCTCCACAAGTTTCTGGTACATGACAACACTATCTAAGATCTTCGGTCAAGTTGATTTTTGGATCAATCCATGCAAGATTTCTGAGATATTTTAGAATTTGTGATTTTCCCCCAAAATGGACCTATTCAAGGTCAAGGTCACTCTCCTAGTAAAGGTCATGACCCCATTTTGAATAGGCTTCTTCCTCTCACCCATATCTATGCACATGTCAAGTTTGGTTATGATCCGTATAATATGTTTGAGTTATTGCGTCCAAATGAAATCTCTGCGACGGCTGCTGAGATGGCGCAACCGTGCCTAAACCATAGTATCTCCAGACTTTGTCTGGCGATACAATGATAACGGAGAGATGATGGACAGACAGAGCTGATCACTTTATGTTCCATTCTCCTGAGGAAAGAATACTGTGGTTGTCTTCTTATTTGTGGTGGTTTCAAATTCGCTATATTTGCGGTCACTCTCTGACCGCGAAATTGAAACCACGCAGTTTTGAATGCATATATACCAGACCATGATCATTAATTTCAAAAGCTGCCGAGAGTTTGCGACAGTTGAGGTTTATCTTCAGCTACGTAGTGATGTTCATCAAGCCTGGTGCATATACATTAAATGATTCAGGGAGAATGACAAGGCCCATCTAAAAAAATTTGGGTGGCTTAGATGCAAAAACCAAGACTCTTTGCAAGTGCATGCTAACGCTGGAGGACGCGCCCGGCATTTTTTCCTATCCCCCGGCACATGACTGGAATGTGTCAGTGCCCACTGGGCAGTAATATTTAAAAATTACATGTATGTGTGCCAAGTAAGAACACATCTAGTGCTGCTAAAAGTGAATATTGAGTAGAAGTACTCTTTCACATTGTGCCATATTTAGTCATGATAATGAATAAAATTTGCCACTAAAGTAGTGAACGTAGCCGCTAGAGTTGCGCCACCTTGTAACTGTATAAAGGACTAATTCTGTGAAATTATGACTCACAAAATGATGTGTGATTGGCTAGTAATGACGTGAATTTTTAATATATTTGAAAGGTCATGGTACATAATGGGGCCAAAGTGCCGTAAAACAGTGGAATATTATTTTATGCTTCAGATTTTAACTGTAAGAAACTGAATACGGTTCCTTCTTCCACCTATATGGAAGTAATTAGCAACATAAACGGCACTCAAATTATTCTGGGCACATCCCTGCCTTTGATACTGAAACAAGGGGTTACCTACAGGCGTCCCTTGTTGGTTGAGCAGGTGATTACGACTCGACTTTTAATTAACAGGAGTAAGCTGAAATCCTTATGTGTGCATGATATGAAAATTATATCAACAGTGCTCACAGGAAACAAACGTGCCATGGTCAAAGTTTGGCAAAATTTAAGGTACTAATTTTATATTAAACTAATAACTTATAAAATTTGAAAAATTCAGAACTAATTTTGGGTATTCAATTGAATCTTGATAAAATAATGTTACATCCCTGACAAAAAAATCTCTAGCTTCAGCAATCCTCTTATTAAGGGAGTAAATATATTTCTTGATTTTTACAAAGTACATTATGTTTGGGCCCATAACTTAAAACAAGGGACCTATGGGTCACGGCGCTCAGCTGTTATATATGATTAAAAAATATGATTTAGGAATGAGGCATATGCTGGTTTGGTGTGGTAATAAATATAAGCTTTATTATGAGTTGTTGGTGTTTAGCTTATGTATGATTATGATATTATCTTTGGAGACAGGGAAGAGGATTGATTTCATTTATTTTATTAACAAATGGAGTACTATTGTCACACAGATTTTGACTTGGCCATATAACTTATAAGCAGAACATATGATATAAGAGTTTAACTATTTATTAAAAAAAAATTACAAATATTGTCCCAAATATAATTTTTATTAAAAATAATAAGAGAATCTTATGATTTTTTAAAATGAAATATAACTGAAATGATTATTAAAATAATATTAAAGAATATATTCATGAATGCATTCATGAATACATTTTGAAAGTATTTGCACTGGTATTCATATACTTTCATTTTTACCTGAATTCCAATTCTTTATGCAAGACATTTTATAATGGAGTACATATTCATATTCGTATTTAAATACAATTGCAAAGTTTTCCCACCATTACTGGCATTTATTCAGTTTTCACCAAACAATTATGTTGAGAATCCAGAATATACAAAATTCACACATTTAAATTATGATCAAAAGTACCTGGTTTTATGGCTTTTATTTATATTAAAAAAAAAAATGTAATATATTCATTTTAGACTAATTTCACATCAATGTACACACTAGACACAGTAGGAATCTAGATTAATAATATCAACTGCATCTTTGTCTAACATTAATTTCCTTCATATGATCCCTAATGATTAGTAATGAATAATATGATTTACTTTTTTATCATTAAAATTGAACTGAAAAATACCATAGGTGACTGCATGGTGTTATTTGGAGTACGTGACATTCTATCCATCGATACAAGGTTCTTTTATCATCAGTAACTGCAAGATGATTTCCTGTTATTATAAACTAACAAATTCTTTTTTATTTTTCTTTAATTGGTTATTAAAAATCAATAAAAATTTATTAATTTATTGTTAATTGTTATGTTGTTGGTTAAAACTACTAGATGAGTTGGGTTGGACACCTGGATCAACTGTGGCTGGCCATAAGCTGCCTACCTGCAACAGTGTATGGCTTGCCTCAAGCATGCATAATTTGCTGAAAGTTCAACAAGGTCAACATACAGGTGACTCAAGAGGGGCTGGAGAGAGTTAAGGTCTGACATGGTCTCATAAAAACATTAATAAAAGCTACAATTTTTGGCCAATTTCTTTCAGCTTTCTAAACTAAAAAGCTGAAATCCTTGTGTGCATGATATGAAAATTATATCAACAGTGCACACAGGAAACAAATGTGCCATGGTCAAAGTTGGGCAAAATTTAAGGTACTAATTTTATATTTATACTAATAACATATAAAATTTGAAAAATTCAGGACTAATTTGGGGTATTCAATTGAATCTTGATTAAATAATGTTACATCCCTGGCAAAAAAACTCTAGCTTCAGCAATCCCCTTGTTAAGGGAGTAAATATATTTCTTTACATAGTGCATTATGTTTGGGCCCATAACTTAAAACAATTACGCAATACTGACATCATTTCTGGCATATGCATAGAGAATGTATAGAAAAATATGTATATTATATATGATTAAAGTCACATCAGTGGTTTTGATATTAGGCAGTCTTGAAGTGTAACAATGGGTTTTTAATGGAAAAATGAAGTTTTTCATTAATATCTCGAAGGTATTAAGTCCTAGTGACCAAATTCTTGGCATGGTAGGGAATTTTGGAGACATCTAATTGTATGCCAAATTTTAGGAACTGAGAGCTGAAGCTGGGGAGCTGAGCTCTTGCAAACTGCATAACACTAGCTTGATGTAAACAATTTGTTACATGGTGCTTGAAAACTTGAATAAAATCTACAGTTTTTGATCAACTGGTTTCAAATTTTTTGTGTTAACAGACAAAATGCTAACAAAAACATGCTGAGAAAATTAAATCCACAGTACTTACAGTAAAAAAACGTGCCATGGTCAAAGTTGGGCAAAATTTAAGGTACCAATTTTTTATTTTTGTTAATATTTTAAAAATTTTAAAAGATTTTGATCTAATTTTGGGTATATAATTTAATTTTGATAAATTAAAGTTATATTACTGGAAAAAAAAGTCCATAGCTTTAACAAGTTTTGTGTTAAGTGATCAAATATCCTTCCTGATTTTTTATAAAATGCATTATGTTTGGGCCCATAACTTTTTTAAATTATATAATACAGACATAATTTCTGGCATGTACATAGGAACTATATAGAAGAATATTTATGGTAAATATGAGGGAAAACAGATGAGTGGTTTTGATATTAGGCAGTCCTGAAGTGTGAAAATAGGTTTTTAATAAAAAATTGAGGTTTTTCCTTAATTTCTCAAAGGAACGAAGTCGCAAAGACCCAGTTTTCGGCTTGGTAGGAGATCTTGGGGACATCTAACATTATGCTGAATTTTGGATTCCTAGGTCTTACGGTTTCAAAACGTGCCACATCTACGGACGGACGGACGGACGGACGGACGGACAGACGGACGGACGACGGACAATGGACCACGACTATAGCTCAGATGACTTATAGTCAGCTGAGCTAACAATTACGCAATACTGACATCATTTCTGGCATGTGCATAGAGAATGTATAGAAAAATATGTATATTATATATGATTTAAGTCAGATCAGTGATTTTGATATTAGGCAGTCTTGAAGTGTAACAATGGGTTTTTAATGGAAAAATGAAGTTTTTCATTAATATCTCGAAGGTATTAAGTCCTAGTGACCAAATTCATGGCATGGTAGGGCATTTTGGAGACATCTTATTGTATGCCAAATTTTAGGAACTGAGAGCTGAAGCTGGGGAGCTGAGCTCTTGCAAACTGCATAACACTAGCTTGATGTAAACAATATGTTACATGGTGCTTGAAACTTGAATACAATCTACAGTTTTTGATCAACTGGTTTAAAATTTTTGTGTTAACAGACAAAATGCTAACAAAAACATGCTGTGAAAATTAAATCCACAGTACTTGCAGGAAAAAAAACGTGCCATGGTCAAAGTTGGGCAAAATTTAAGGTACCAATTTTTTATTTTTGTTAATATTTCAAAAATTTAAAAGATTTTGATCTAATTTTGGGTATACAATTTAATTTTGATTAATTAAAGTTATATTACTGGAAAAAAAGTCCATAGCTTTAACAAGTTTTGTGTTAAGTAATCAAATATCTTCCCTGATTTTTTACAAAATGCATTATGTTTGGGCCCATTACTTTTTTAAATTATATAATACAGACATAATTTCTGGCATGTACATAGGAACTATATTGGGGAATATTTATGGTAAATATGAGGAAAAACAGATGAGTAGTTTTGATATTAGGCAGTCCTGAAGTGTGAAAATAAATTTTTAATAAAAAATTGAGGTTTTTCCTTAATTTCTCGAAGGAACAAAGTCGCAGTGACCCAGTTTTTGGTTTGGTCGGAGATCTTGGGTACATCTAACAATATGCCAAATTTAGGATCCGTAGGTCTAACCGTTTCAAAACATGCCAGTTTAATGGACAGAGAGACCAACAATGGTCAATGGACCACAACTATATCTCGGTGACTTATAGTCAGCTGAGCTTAAAATGTGCAACAGACAGAGGACGGACGACGGACAATGGACTACAAATATAGCTCAGATGACTTATAGTCGTCTGAGCTAAAAATAAGCTTAATTCAATAATGTTTGACATGTGACTGATTCTTCCATGCTGCTAGCATTAGCCTTAACAGTTTCTGAGATAGCATGGGTTAACCTATTCACAACCATCGACGGCAGACTGCGGATGCTGGATGCAGGAGGGACTATTATGTGCCATTGCATAAGCTCACAGGTTCGCTAAAAATTCAATAACTAGTTTAATTTTGGAGCTTTTATTTTCAAATTTAAGATTTTAACAGATTAAATCCTTATGTATACATTGTGTGGAAATTAAATTCACAGCACTTACAGATAACAAGGGACCCATGGGTCATGGTACTCAGCTGTTATATATATGATTAAAAAATATGATTTGGAAATGAGACACATGCTGGTTTTGTGTGGTAATAAATATAAGCTGTATTATGAGTTGTTGGTGTTTAGCTTAGGCAAAGTTGAGTAAAATTTAAGGTACTGATTCAGTCTTAATGCTAATACATTTAAATTGAAAAATTTACAAATTCAGATTTAATTTTGAGTATATAATTGAATCTGAATTATATGAAGTTTTATACTTGGGAAAAAAAAGTCTCTAGCTTCAAAAATTTTCATGTTAAGTGAGTTAATATTTTCCCAGATTTTTTACAAAGTCCATTATGTTCAGGCCAATAACTTAAAGAAATTGCATTTAACAGACTTAATTTCTGGCATGTATAAAGGAAATATACAGGAAAATATTTCTGGTAAATATTATAAACAAGGGACCTATGGGTCACGGCGCTCAGCTGTTATATATGATAAAAAAATATGATTTTAAAATGAGGCACATGCTGGTTTTGTGTGGTAATAAATATAAGCTGTATTATGACTTGTTGTTGTTAAGCTAATGTATGATTATGATAGTACCTTTGAAGACAGGGAAGAGGATTGATTCATTTATTTTATTAACAAATGGAGTACTATTGTCACACAGATTTTGACTTGGCAATATAACTTATAAGCAGAACATATAATATAAGAGTTTAACAATTTAAAAAAAAAATTACAAATATTGTCCCAAATATAATTTTTATTAAAAATAATAAGAGGATTGTATGGTTTTTTAAAATGAAATATAACTGAAAAGATTATTAAAACAAGGGACCCATGGGTCACGGCGCTCAGCTGATCATGATTAGACTATAAATGTATCACCATTGTTATACTATATTGAGTAGAAAAAGCTTATGAATATCATGGTCATGTTGGGCTTTTATAAAGGAATATAATGTAATATGTGAGTAAATGATATATGAACTTATGTGACTGATGGAATAATATGGAGTAAAATATAGTGGTTTATTTTTTATTTATTTGGGAGGGGTCGAAAAAACAATTTATTTGAGCAAATATGAATGCAATGACAGTATACTAAGCAGTGGTATAATGATGATAAGGCTATTTGTTGAAGGATCTATAGTGTATGGAAAATTGCAAGATTTCAATTTGACAGATACAAGGTTATGATTAACTATGCTGATGAGGGGATTTATGAATTTTTGACTGTATGACATGATATCTTGACAAGATCGGTCTTGACAAGGTACATTATTTTGATGACCCTCACATCTACATATTACACAATATTGACATAATTTCTGGTACGTACATAGGTACCTATGGACAAATGGTAAAAAGTACTGAACCACCTAGAAGGTTAAAATCTTAAAAATATGATGAAATGTAAATCAAGTTTGAGAGGAAGAGGTAATTTGGGCCATGGTTGGTTTATATGATTGAAGAAAATGTTGCAAATAATATTTGAGATCTGACCATACCTTTCCATTGGTTACATTTTTGATAAGCTGTTGACAGTTCAACAGTTTACACATTTGTCTGATGAGATCCAATTTATTTGGTAAACCTTTTTTATCAATTTAATGATATGTTTACAGTTGACAAAACAGCCCCACTCCACAGGTGCAATGACTTGATGGGGGGGGGGGGGGGTGTTGTGTTATGATCAGAGTTACAACGCCTCTGTCTCTCTGTAGAAAATTTCTTTAATTATTAAATTTTATGCTATAGCCATGGAACTATTGTTCACAGTGCCAAGGAGCAAAGCCCCAGTGGGATGAAGAAGGGGATGGTGAGAGTTACAACACCCTTTCATATACATACAGGATATGAAATTTAATTCAACAGTGCTTATAAAAAAAAATATATTCATGAACATTAAATATTTAAAACAGGCAGAAAGATGGAGAAACAAAGCAAATCATTTTTCCCCCATTCTACTGAGCCAATAAAAAATTAACAATATTTGCATTTATTCCTTTTTTTCATTACATAATTTTTATCCAGGTTTACGAATGTTACTATAAATTTACAGTATAACATACATGTGATTGTGAATATTTTAGTTGATTTACATATCTAAATTGCATCAACATTTAAAGCTAATGCATCTAGTTTATAGTACCTGTCAACAGAATGGGATGGAGGGAGGAAGGGAGGCAAAAAGGGTCAGAGAGAGAGAGAGAGAGAGAGAGAGAGAGAGAGAGAGAAAGATGAAGAGAGAAAGAAAAAAAGCAGAGGAGAGAGAGAGAGAGAGAGAGAGAGAGAGAGAGAGAGAAAGAGAGAGCTGGACTGCCAGAGAGAGAGAGAGAAAGAGCGAGAGAAAGAGAGGCTCTCTGGTAACTACTGCCTGACCCAGCCTGACCCAGACACAGTTGCAGTAGGTCACACCTGAAGGTGTTATGTAACTGCCCAGTACACTGCATTTATACTGACCTGATGTAAAAAATGAAGACTTGGTACCTGGAAACTTGAATAAAATCTACAGTTTTTGATCAATAAGTTTCAAATTTCAGATTTTAACAGATGAAATGCTAATGTGTACATTCTGTGAAAATTAAATCCACAGCACTAACAGGTAAAATTTGAATATTTATATTTTTTTAAATGGTATCAGAAAAAAAGGAAAAGTATTCTCCGCTATGAAACTATTTCATATGTTAAAATTAATCCAAGGATCAAACACCCAATATATTATACCAGGAGCAAACTGGAGTTGGGAATGTTTAATTTTATGAACTGAAATAAAGGATCAGCAATATAAATTTTGATTATTTAGCCAGTATCATGTAACAACTGATACAACCATGAGTTATAAGTCAAACAAATTAAAATCTTTAATGAGCACTCTGAAGAACATCCACACTTTCATAGCAATACATCACCTTGTGGACACAATTAAATGTGCACTTTAATCATTGTAACCCTGGTGGTACAATACAAAATATAAAATGTAGCATAGCCAAGAATAAAATAAAATACAGAAAATTACAACATTCATCTAGTTTATGCACCAGCTGGGGGAGGAGAAGGTCTGCAGGGCAGAGGGGAAGCCTGCTAGTAGTGGCCAAGCTGAACCAAGGCAAGTTGCCTGGGGTGGGTTACATAATGCAAGTGAAGACTGTATTACTAGGTGGGCCAGATGTAAACAACACTTGACATGGTGTATGAAAACTTGAATAAAAGCTACTCTTTTCAAACAATTCCTTTGAAATTTCAAATTTTAAAGATTAAATCCTTATGTATATATGCTGTGAAAATAAAATCAACAGTGCTTACAGGGAAAAAATGTGCCAAGTTGGACAAAATTTAAGGTATTGATTTTTTATTTATGCTAATAACTTGAAAAATTTGCAAAATTCAGATCTAATTTTGGGTGAACAATTGAATCTTGATTAAATAAAGTTATATTCCTGAAAAAAAAGTCTCCAGCTTCAGCAATTCTCATGTTAAGTGAGCAAATATATTTCCTGATTTAAAAAAAAAACTGCATTATATTTGGGCCCATAACTTCAAAATAATACCCAATACTAACCTAATTTTTGGTATGTGCACAGAAAATGTATGGAAAAATATGAATACTAAATATGATCAAAAACAGATCAGTGGTTTTGATATTAGGCAGCTTTGAAGTGTAACAATGGCTTTTTTATGGCAAACGGAGGTTTTTCCTTAATATCTCTGAGGAAAGAAGTTCTAATGACCCAATTTTCGGTATGGTAGGAGATTTTGGGGACATCTAATGGTATGCAGAATTTTGGATTCACAGGTCCAATGGTTTTAAAACGTGCCCTGTTTACAGACGGACAGACGGACGGACGACGGACAAAGGACCACGACTATAGCTCAGATGACTTATAGTCAGCTGAGCTAATAATATTAAAGAATATATTCATGAATGCATTCATGAATACATTTTGAAAGTATTTGCACTGGTATTCATATACTTTCATTTTTACCTGAATTCCCATTCTTTATGCAAAAAAAATTATAATGGAGTACATATTCATATTCGTATTTAAATACAATTTTAAAGTATTCGCACCATGTCTGGTATTAATTCAGTTTTCACCAAACAATGATGTTGAGAATTCAGAATATACAAAATTCACACATTTAAATAATGATCATAAGTATCTGGTTTTATGGCTTTTATTTATATTTAAACTAGATGTGTCGGAACGACACGAATGCCCCCGCCATGGGCAAATTAGAAACATTTGTAAAATTTTGAAAATTTTTTTAAGTTCAGGAGGTGTCGTATGGTCAAAAGTAGGTCAACAAGGGCAAAATGCAAACTCGATCTGTAACGGGTCATTATCAAGCAACACACCAAAAATCATGCCAGTATATGCAGGCATTGTGAAAAAAAGTCCATACATGTGCATTTTCCATAAAAATTTCTGTCTTTCATGAAATTTTCTATGTTTAGGAGCCGTAAAACAATCAAAAGTTGGTCAACAAGGACGAAACGCGAACTTGATCTGTAACTGTAATTATCTGCCCACACATAAAAAATCAGGGTGGTATCTGCAGGCATTGAGGAAAAAAAGTCAGTACATATGCATTTGTTATGAAAATTTCTATTTTTCAAGAAACTTTCTATGTTCAGGAGCAGTCAAATGGTTAAAAGAAGGTCAACTGGGACAAAACAAGAACTCAATCTGTAACTGGTCATTATCTGCCTACACACCAAAAATCAGGCCCGTATCTGCAGGCACTGCGAAAAAAAGTCCATACATGTGCACTTTTTAATGAAATTTTCTATGTTAGAGCACCGTCAAATGGTCAAAAGTAGGTCAACTGGGACAAAACGTAAACTCGATCTGTAACTGGTCATTATCTGCGCACACACCAAAAATCAGGCCAATATCTGCAGGCATTGCGAAAAAAAATCCGTACATGTGTATTTGTCATGAAATTTCATATTTTTCATGAAATTTTCTATGTTCAGGAGCCGTAAAACAGTCAAAAGTAGGTCAACTGAGACGAAACGCGAACCTGATCTGTAACTGGTCTATATCTGCCTAAACACCAAAAATCAGGCCAATATCTGCAGGCATTGCGAAAAAAAGTCCGTACATGTGTATCTGTCATGAATATTTCTATTTTTCATGAAATTTTCTAAGTTAAGGAGACGTAAAACGTTCAAAAGTAGGTCAATCATGACAAAACGCAAACTCGATCTGTAAATGGTCATTATCTGCCCACACACCAAAAATCAGGCCAATATCTGCAGGCATTGTGAAAAAAAGTCCATACATGTGTATTTGTCATGAAAATTTCTATTTTCATGAAATTTTCTAAGTTTAGGAGCCGTAAAACAGTCAAAAGTAGGTCAACTGGGACAAAACGTGATCTCGATCTGTAACTGGTCATTATCTGCCTACACACCAAAAATCAGGCCAATATCTGCAGGCATTGCGAAAATAAGTCCGTACATGTGTATTTGTCATGAAATTTCTATTTTTCATGAAATTTTCTAAGTTTAGGGGGTGAAAACGGTCAAAAGTAGGTCAACCGGGACCAAACGTGAACTTGATCTGTAACTGGTCATTATCTGCCCACACACAAAAAATTAGGCCAATATCTGCAGGCATTGTGAAAAAAAGTCCGTACATGTGTATTTGTCATGAAAATTTCTATTTTTCATGAAATTTTCTAAGTTTAGGAGCTGTAAAACAGTCAAAAGTAGGTCAACTGGGACAAAACGTGAACTCGATCTGTAACTGGTCATTATCTGCCTACACACCAAAAATCAGGCCAATATCTGCAGGCATTGCAAAAATAAGTCCGTACATGTGTATTTGTCATGAAATTTCTATTTTTCATGAAATTTTCTAAGTTTAGGAGCAGTAAAACGGTCAAAGTAGGTCAACCGGGACAAAACGCAAACTCAATCTGTAACTGGTCTATATCTGCCCACACACCAAAATCAGGCCAATATCTGCAGGCATTGCGAAAAAAAGTCCGTACAACTGTTTGATTTCGGAATGACGGAAGGACGGACATGGGTAAAACTATATGCCCCGGCCACTTGGTGGCGGGGGCATAAAAACAAGGGACTCATGGGTCACGGCGCTCAGCTGATCGTGATTGGACAATAAATGTTTCTCCACTGTGATACTATATCGAGTCGATAAAGCTTATGAATATCATGGACATGTTGGGCTATTATAAAGGAATGTAATGTAATATGTGAGTAAATGATAAATGAAATAACCTGACTGATGGATTAATAGAGTCATATATAGTGGTTTATTTTTTATTTATTAAAGAGGTGTAGAAAATTGTGATATATTTGAGCAAATATGAATGCAATGACAGCAGTAATAAGCAGTAGTAGAATGATGATAAGGCTATTTGTTGAAGGATCTAAAGTGTATGGTAGTCTGCAAGCTTTCAATTTGACAGATATGATGTTATGATTAACTATGCTGATGAAGTGATTTATTAATTTGTGACTGTATGACACAATATCTCTTTAGTCTTGACAAGGTACATTATTGTGATGCCCACTATGTCTACATATTACACAATATTGACATAATTTTTGGCATGTACATAGGTACCTATGGACGAATAGTTATATAAAATATTAAAGTATGAACTTTGGGATGTGGTTCGGAGAAGGGAAAAGTGAGGGCAGCACGAAGGTGGATGTAGAAATATTCTATTGTAATGTTTTTCATTTATATAAGAATATGAACAGCTAAGAGGAAAGGGGCCCTCCTACTTGGTTATAGTAAAGTTCTAAATATATGATTGCAAACTAAAACTCTGACAAGACTGTCATGAAGAAAAACAGTAAAAGTTTTGAGATACTGTAATGTATGAAAATTTACAGATGGAAAATTTACAGATGGACAGGCAAGTGGACAGAATGGACTAATACCTTTATTTTACTTTCAAGGGAATAATGCATTTAAGTTTATATATAAGCCTATTTTTTTTTAAGCATATCCACTTTTTCCATTAAGAAGTTTTTATCTGAATCATTTTTTTTATTTACAGGTTTTATAAATTTTAAATGAAAAAACCTGAAAATATAAGTTAAAATATTAGAATTGTTGCAAAAGTTGCAATCATTATATATACAGAGTAAAAAACTGAAACTATAAGTTAAAATATTAGAATTGTTGCAAAAATGGCAATCATCATATAACCAGAGTGTAGCTCATATTGGGTCATATTATGCATACACATATATTTTATTATTTTTAAATCATAAATGTTTAAACTGAATTTGAAATAAAATAATGCCACAACATGGCATCTACAAGAATATTCCTTGAATCACTATTAAAAAGTTTTGCACATTGGAGTTTTCAGTACCTGCTTAATTTTATTCACCAAAATATAATAAAAGATTCAGTAAATTTGATAAAATAAAACATCTTTTCAAATGAAGTATACACACTGTTGGTTGAATGAGAAACAAACAATATCATTATGCTAATTACTATCCAAGTTTTAATTAATTACTGAAATTAATAGTCAATTTCACACCTGGTGAAGTTTTTACTCCTCTAAAGTAAGGAATTACTTATCTCATGAACATCCACACTTTTATAGCAATACACCACTTTGTGGACACAATTAAATGTACACTTTAATCATTGTAACCCTGGTGGTACAATACAAAATCTAAAATGTAGCATAGCCTAGAATAAGAATGAATCACATACAGAAAATAATAACATTCATCTAGTTTATGCACCACCTGGGGGGGGAGGGAGTGCAGAGCAGAGGAGAAGCCTGCTAGTAGTGGCCAAGCTGGGTCAAGGCAAGCTGCCTGGGGTGGGTTACATAATGCAAGTGAAGGCTGTACTACTAGGTGGGCTAGATGTAAACAACACTTGACATGGTGTATGAAAACATGAATAAAAGCTATTCTTTCCAATCAATTTCTTTGAAATTTCAGATTTTAAAAGATTAAATCCTTATGTATATATGCTGTGAAAATTAAATCAACAGTGCCAAAGTTGGACAAAATTCAAGGTATTGATTTTTTATTTATGCTAATAACTTGAAAAATTTGCAAAATTCAGATCTAATTTTGGGTAAACAATTGAATCTTGATTAAATAAAGTTATATTCCTGAAAAAAAGTCTCTAGGTTCAGCAATTCTCATGTGAGTAAATATATTTCCTGATTTTTTAACAAATTGCATTATGTTTTGGCCCATAACTTCAAAATAATACCAAATACTAACCTAATTTTTGGTATGTTCATAGAAAATGTATAAAAGAATGTGAATCCTAAATACGATCAAAAACAGATCAGTGGTTTTGATATTAGGCAGCCCTGAAGTGTAACAATGGCTTTTTTTATGGAAAACAGAGGTTTTTTTTCCTTAATATCTCGAAGGAACAATTTTCGGTATGGTAGGAGATTTTGGGGACATCTAAAATTATGTCAACAGCCTGGGGAGCATAGAGATGTGCACTGAATGACCTACAGTCATCAAAGTGGACTGCTTGACAATGTAAGGGAATACAACAAGAGCCTCCAAAAAAATTCAATAACTAGCCTAATTTTGCAGCTTTTATTTTCAAATTTCAGATTTTAACAGATTAAATCCTTATGTATACATGGTGTGAAAATTAAATCCACAGTACTTACAGGAAAAAAACCTGCCATGGCCAAAGTTGGGCAAAATTTAAGGTACCAATTTTATATTTTTGCCAATATTTAAAAAAATTTAACAAATTTTGATATAATTTTTGGTATACAATTAAATTTTGATTAATATAAGTTGTATTACTGGAAAAAAGTCCCTACCTTTAACACTTGTGGTCTTAAGTGACCAAATATCTTCCTGATTTTTTTACAAAGTCCATTATGTTTGGGCCCATAACTTTTTTAAATTATAAAATACAGACATAATTTGTGGCATGTACATAGGAAATATACAGAGGAATATTTATGGTAAATATGAGGAAAAACAGATGAGTGGTTTTGAAATGAGGCTGTCCTGAAGTGTGAAAATAGGTTTTTAATAAAAAATTGAGGTTTTTCCTTAATTTCTCAAAGGAACGAAGTCGCAAAGACCCAGTTTTTGGCTTGGTAGGAGATCTGGAGACATCTAACATTATGCTGAATTTTGGATTCCTAGGTCTTACGGTTTCAAAACGTGCCACATCTATGGACGGATGGACGGACGGCAAAGACGGACGGACGACGGACAATGGACCAAGACTATAGCTCAGATGAATTATAGTCAGCTGAGCTAAAAACGGATTAGTGGTTTTGATATTAGGCAGTCCTGAAGTGTAATAATAATTTTTTAATGTTAATTTGACTTTTTTTCCTTAATTTCTCAAAGAAATGATGTCACAGTGACCAAGTTTTGGGTTTGGTAGGAGATCTTGGGTACATCTAACAGCATGCTGAGTTTTGGATTCATAGGTAAAACAGTTTCAAAACTTGCCAGTCAAACGGACAGACAGACCAACAATGGTCAATGGACCACAACTATATCTCGGTGACTTATAGTCAGCTGAGCTTAAAATGTGCTATGGCCAAAATTGTGAAAAACTAGACATTTCTTGGCACCGCTGGTGCCATAGTATCGCCAGACAAATGAGGTTTTGTGGTATTTTGTTGATATAATGTGATGTATTTGTATTTTAGCAATGAATGTGAGAAACATTTGTACAAAATATAGGAATATTTAAAGTGAAGGCAATTGTTATGTAAAAGGTTATGTATAAAGTTTCCGGTACATGACATCACTATCCAAGATCTTTGTCCAACTTGATTTTTGGATAAAAAATAGAGTAGGGGGTGCCACCATGCAGTTCCCAGCAAATGACTCATCACATTACCCATATCTATCTATATGCATAATATGAAAGATATCTGCCAATTAGTTTCCAGCACATGACAACACTATCCAACAACTTTTTAATTTTTATTTTATAATGCTGACAATACTGTTAAGTCCCATATAGGCAACATTCATGAGCCATTTTAAATAGTCTTCGTCCAAAGGTCAAGACCACTCTCAAAGGAAAATGATCCAGTTGTGACTCTGTGGTACACCCAGTGCACTAATTCATTTATCACTGACCATCATATCTATTTATAGAATCTGACCATGGCCCAGAACTGCTGATGTTTGGGCAAAACATGATGCAACACCATGTGCAGACCACTAGCTGAAGCAATCCCCCAGGTTCACTGGAGATTTTCATGATTTTTGGTGATTTTTACCATATATGGCAATATTTAAAGTCAAGTCCACTCTCATATGCAAGGTCAGGACCCAAATTTAAATATATCTCATCCCATAATCCAAATCTATGTATATGCATAATATAAAAGAAATCTGTCCATTAGTTTTTGACTTATAATGCTCACAGTGCTGTCAAGTGGCCCTTTTTAAGATATTCATGATTTTATGTTTTTCACCAAATATGGGAATATTCAAGGTCAAGGTCACTCTCATAGTCACGGTCATGACCCCAAATCAATAAACTGCATTCCAAAATATCCAACATTTGAAAAAAAAAATTAAATTTTAAAAAAAAAATTTAAATTAAATTAAATTTTAAAATTAAATTTAAAATTAAAAATACTTCATTCCATAAACCATATCTATATACATGCATAACATGAAAGAAATCTGTCCATTACTGTTTGACTTATAATGCTCACAGTATATACTGTCAAGTGGCAAAGATGGGGTATTCAAAGGCGCAAAAAACAAGAAAAGGACAACAGGTGGCGCCACCTGTCTTCTGCAAAAGACAAAACTATCCAAGATCTTCCGTCAACTTGATTTTTGGACCAATCCATGCATCCCTTTTCAAGATATTCATGATTTTATGTGATTTTCACCATATATGGTAATATTCAAGGTCAAAGCCACTCTCAAAGGAAAGGTCATGACCCCAATTTTAATATACATCATCCCATAACCCATACCTATGTACATGCATAATATTAAAGAAATCTGTCAATCAGTTTTTGACTTGTGATGCTAAAAGTACTGTCAAGTGGCAATGATGGGGGTATTAAACGGCACAAAAACAAGAAAAGGATACTAGGTGGCACCACCAGTTTCCGGTACATGACATCACTATCCAAGATCTTTGTCCAACTTGATTTTTGGATAAATCCACGAAAGATTTCTTGAAATATTTAAGAATTTGTGTGATTTTCCCCAAAAATGGATCTATTCAAGGTCAAGGTCACTCTCCTAGTTGAGGTCATGACCCCATTTTTAATAGGCTTCACCTATATCTATAAATGTGTCAAGTTTGAAAAAGATCCTTGAAATATTTTTTGAGTTATTGTGTCCAAAAGAAATCTCTGCGGCGGTGGCGGCGGCGGCACAACCGTGCCTAAACCATAGTATCTCCAGACTATGTCTGGCGATACAATTAAAGGTAATAATTTTACATTTATGCTTTTAACTTAAATTTCCAAAGGTTTAATCTAATTTCTAGTTAACTATTAAAACTAAATAAAAGATAGTTATATTTTGAAATAGGCTCGCAAAGATTCAAGAATTAACATGTTTAGTGAGAAATGCCAAATATGTCCAAAACAACAACAATGGTTTTCATGGTGTGCAGTCTTGAAGTGTAACAATATGTTTTTAATGGAAAATGGAGGTTTTTCCTTAATATTCCAAAGGAATGAAGTCCCAGTGACCCTGTTTTTGGTTTAGTAGGAGGACTTGGGAACATGTAACTGTGTGCATATTCAATTTTGGATTCGTAGGTCAAATGGTTTCAAAATGTGCCTTGTTAACAGTCGTCCAAAAAGCAGGACCACCAGATGGATGACTTACAAAGAACCGTTGCTATAGCTCAGATGACATTAAGTCAGCTGAGCTAAAAATTATTTGAACTGAATTGGAAATAATATTTTTCAAATAACATTTTTCAAGTACACAGAACTGAATAGCATTGGTATTGCAAGTTATTAAAATTCGCGAAATTGGAATTTAATGGGAATTTAACATTTTGAATTTACCCCAGGTCTGAACAGTAGCCCAAGTATAATCCATATAGGCTATCCAAACCTGCAAGAAATGGCTCACTGTGGGTGGATGTAACAGAGAGGCTTTTAACAAACAGATCCTGTATGCCTTACCACGACTATAGCTCACAGGTTAGCTAATTAAAAAAAACAGATCCCAAATGCCTTACCAAAACTATAGCTCACAAGTGAGCTAATTAAACAAATATCCCTCATGCCTTACCACGACTATAGCTCACAGGTGGGTTAATTAAATAAACAGATCCCATATGCCTTACCATGACTATAGCTCACAGGTGAGCTAATTAAACAGATCCTGTATGCCTTACCATGACTATAGCTCACAGGTGAGCTAATTAAACAAACAGATCCTGTATGCCTTACCATGACTATAGCTCACAGGTGGGTTAATTAAACAAACAGATCCCATATGCCTTACCAAGACTATAGCTCACAGGTGAGCTAATTAAACAATTCCCATATGCCTTACCATGACTATAGCTCACAGGTGGGTTAATTCAACAAACAGATCCCATATGCCGTACCAAGACTATAGCTCACAGGTGAGCTAATTAAACAAACAGATCCCGTACGCCTTACCACGACTATAGCTCACAGGTGAGCTATTTAAACAAACAGATCCCATATGCCTTACCATAACCTAAGCTCACAGGTGAGCTAATTATTCAAACAGATCCTGTATGCCTAACCATGACTATAGCTCACAGGTGAGCTAATTAAACAGATCCCTCATGCCTTACCATGACTATAGCTCACAGGTGAGCTAATTAAACAAACAGATCCCGTATGCCTTACCATGACTATAGCTCACAGGGGAGCTTATTAAACAAACAGATCCCGTATGCCTTACCATGACTATAGCTCACAGGTGAGCTAATTAAACAAACAGATCCCATATGCCTTATCATGACTATAGCTCATAGGTGACCTAATTAAACAAACAGATCCCATATGCCTTACCATGACTATAGCTCACAGGTGGGTTAATTAAACAAACAGATCCCGTATGCCTTACTATGACTATAGCTCATAGATGAGCTAATTAAACAAACAGATCCTGTATGCCTTATCATGACTATAGCTCACAGGTGACCTAATTAAACAAACAGATCCCATATGCCTTACCATGACTATAGCTCACAGGTGGGTTAATTAAACAAACAGATCATGTATGCCTTACCATGACTATGGCTCACAGGTGAGCTAATTAAACAAACAGATCCCGTATGCCTTACCATGACTATAGCTCACAGATGAGCCAATTAAACAAACAGATCCCATATGCCTTACCATAACTATAACTCACAGGTGACCTAATTAAACAAACAGATCCTGTATGCCTTACCATGACTATAGCTCACTTTTGCTAAACATGGCAAACAATTCCTTGGAACATAGAGAATTGAATGTGTATAAATTGAATGGCCCATTTATAGGCAATCAGATGTTGTCTATCACACAATTGGACAATTTGTGTTTTTGTATCTTTGACAAGATTTGGTTTATCAAATATCTCAGGAACGGCTGCAGCTATCAGCACCAACTTTGACAAGAAGTTGTCACGCATCACTACTATAATGTTCCCTTTCAGGGGTATATAAAAATTAAAATGAATGTATACAGTAAATAAACTCAGTATATTTGTATGCATGTGTACTGCTATTACCCATTTTGCGTTGTTGCCTCTCCTGCAGTTTTGTCTGCACTGCCTTGTGGAAAATGGCTGCCTCTTTTTCATTGGAGAAATTGAGTCCGGCAGGGCAGTCCTAATTAAACAGACCAGCAGAACATATAAACACACTCACATATATATACACACACACACATACACTGATAGTGTATTTTGTCAATGTGCTTACCATACAACGAGTCCCATGAAATGTTCATAATAAACACATTTTCAAGTAGCCTTTGGATAGGATGAACATTAGATAGGCCAGAAAGAAACTGAAACAATACAAATTTGATTCATTAACAGACTGATTAAATGAGGCTTTTCACCAGCATATGGCTAAATTTGTTAAATACCTGCAAAGCCCAAAATGAACCTTTTTTAATTAATGGGAGGTAGAGGACATACAGAGATATGTGTAATTCTTATTTTTATATACGTAAGGACAGACACCAACGAAAAACAAGGGACTCATTGGTCACAGCTCTCAGCTGATTGTGATTTGACTATAAATGTATCACCTTTGCGATACTATGTCCAGTCGATAAAGCTTATGAATATCATGGATATGTTGGGCTATTATTAGTCAGGTGGCTTAGCGTCAGATTTTGGCCATATCGTTACAGACCGAATAAAAGAACCAATGTCTGTATATGGGTAGGGTACACCAAAACGGATGATTTCAGAGGGGGTGCCCTCATGGAGTACCTACGAGATAAGTTTCTGAGCCTGAAAACCATCTGCGCCTTGCGTATCAATGTACCTTCTTTTCGCATGAAAATGAAGAGGGGTAGGGAAGGAAAAATAACCGTAGATCCAGTAGGGTTTAATGAAATATAGTGAATTATATACCAAAGAAAGCATAGGAAGAGTTCTTTCTATCATTATATTTTACATTATTATATCATACACCTGTAGCCCATAAAATGTAGAATGGTCACGTGACCAATCCTTTTTTTTCAAATTCCGGACTGGAAAAGCTTCATGCAAATATTAAATCAAGATATTAAGTGTATAAACGAAAAAATATGCAAATATTTTTCTTGTTCACTGTTGTTGAGTTTGTGATTCAGTTTTTGGGAAAGTATAAAGTGTTTATAATAAAGGATAGTTGCCCTTGCGGCTACTTGTGTTTGAACTTGATTAACCAATAAACCATATTTCCGATCCAGAACAACCTTATGTTCATATTTTTGTGTGTTCTTGTTATTCATTGCAACTGATCTCTGTAAATCGTTGCAAATTCATAATGTAAACTTCTTGGCCAGCACAATGAATATTAGATTTTATCAACTATAATAGTCGCCATGTTACAAGAGTGCGAGCACATTCCTGATAATATGTTGACAAATTACCACTTATACATCACCTGTTTCAAAATGCACTACACATTGAAATATTACATAGCAATAAAAATTCTTCAGAATGCTTTATCAAATAACCGGTCATAAAAAAACAAAAAGTTAACAATGGCACATTCTGCAACACAAATTGGGTAGTTACATTTGTAAAGGGGTGTAAAATTAAGATTTGCTTTTAGCCATGCAGGTGGCTAAGCGTAAATTTTGGACTATATCGTTACAGATTGTATAAAAGCACTAAACTTTGTAGGTGGATAGAGTTTATCCAGGGAGTTGATTTTAGAGGAGATTCCCAGGTGAAGTACATACTAGTTTCGTTTTAGCACATAAATCCTATTTTGCCCTTGCTCACCGAAATAACAACATTTAGCATAAAAATATGAAGGGTCAGGCAAAGGAAAATCTCTTTAGATCCGCTTTATCTCTGTAGAATATTGCAAATGATTTACCAAATTAAAGACAAAGAAAAAATCTGTTCCAATCTAATATGTTTAATATTTTAAATGTGCACAAGAAGCCAGTATAACACCAAATGTCACGTGTTCATGACAGATAAAAAAAAGGTGGTCATCAACCATGATGAAAATGTGAAACAAAATGTTTTAGTGAAGAGGAACATTTACTAACATTGTTTGTTTAATCATTCATTATATCTTTTGTCAGAGTTGGAGGGTATTGTCCATTAGGAATTATTAATATGTCTTTGCGGTCATTGTAGCTGGCTTTAATTTAGGATCCAGACTTCGCATATAGTCATGTTATTCGCTTAAATGCCATAGCAAAATATAAACTTTATCAGTCTACAATTATCCTGTCTTGTTTTTTTATGAGTCGGAAATATGCGTTCTAAATTTCCAAGATTTAATTGAAGGTGATAAATATTTATTTTGTAGCAAACTGTCTTGTTTATATAGTGGTTTTCTACAGTGGCTTAATACATATGGTGTTACTTAGTTATTCATTATTTCATCTAGAAACCATGTCCTGTAGAATATTAGCCTACATTTCTTATTCCATTCTTTTTCCTGCATCCCATAATCCTTTAACTTCAGACCTGTTTTCTTTTAATACAATAGATACATGATTAATTTTTCTTTATTATATGCATGCCTGTGGTTTATTCAATTTTACAGTCCATTCTGTTTCTCGTATGAGGTAACAAAAATCTATATGAAATGATTTAATCCCAAACAAGATGTCTTTAAATAAAGTAAAGCTTGAAAGTATTTGTCTAAATAACAAAATCAACCAATTACATTCCAAATCGAATATATGTGTTATATGTATCTTCAACACTCATTGAAATTCAAAGCCCTCTTTTCCTGATAGATATATCGTGTTTGCTTCTACAGAACTTTAAAATTACACTAAAATGGCGGTCTCAGCATTATAATACAACTTAAGCATGTTCATATTCATTTACATAACTTTATAATCATAAACAATTAAAGTTAACTCAGTCGAACATTTCCTCCTATGTCTAAACAATTTAGAATGTAAAACTTGGTCTAAACAATGCAAATTGATAATATTACTGACATTTATGTTTATAGAGACATATTTATTCTAAACGAATAAAACACTCAGCTGATCTTCATAAGTCCCCATGAACTTATTTTGTACTCTAAATAAAGGTATCCACAGTTTTGCAGTGCATATATCTGAACAAAGCCACAAGCCAAATCTGTCATTTCATTAAATATTATTAAGGATAAGTGTTAACAAATGCTGCTTTATATTACAATTCTGAGAATTGTCTCACTTGCCTGTGTATCATTTATCGTGTCTGAGATGCATTAATGCACAGTCCCTCAATGATCAAATATTTAGGCAGCTCAACAAATTGTTTCAGTAACCTGTGTTCTTTGTAACTACGTGTTCAGACACTGCATTTAAACAGATGTTCTTGATGGAATAGACGACAGGTGTCTGATATCAGTTATGAAGACAAATTGCTTACGGGAAAACATTGGGCCGATCCCAGTTCCGAACCCATGTTGGTGGCGCACAAGTCCTACGTACCAATAGCTTCGCTAGCAAAGCAAGCTTCACTAGAGAGACAGTTCAGTCCGCTTTTATGTCACCCCGTAACATATCATACATAAAATATAAATCAACACTACATAATTGTTATTATCTTTATCATCCAAACAACTATGCAGTTTGGATTTATATTCAAATATATATATTTCTAAAAAGCTGAGCTCCAATATTTTAACATCAAAACGTGGGGCCAATTAAAGGATGAACTGGTTTTGGTCATATTTACTGTAACAGATGTTTGATATATTTAGGAATTATTAATATACTAGCTGATAAACCCGGTATACCGGGCTTTTTACCGCGGTTTGGAAGATATATTAACTGAGATATTGAATGTTGGCTCATTTTTTTTTTATAAAAGTTAAAAGAAAATATAGATTTTTAGTGGTATACTCTCGGAATACGATATGTACAAATCATTTTTACAGTTATTTTGTGGCGCTGTGCTCGTGGCAAAAATCATACCCCGGTATGTTTACCTTGAAGACCTGGTCAATGATGGTTTACATTGCGAACCGGAATGAGACGCGGAGACATACAGTGTTTCGTTGATATGTGACTGGTTTCTATCGTTGGACGTATAAATAGGTTGATGTGAGCTCAGAACACATGAAAGATTAATTAAATGTATGTTGCAAGGAAAGTGTTCCTGAAGAAGGAAACAGAAATATGCATACATCGTAAATAGCAGAAGCGGACTCAGTGGGACTCCATGCAGAGGGTCTGTATCCCATTTTCAGCCACCGCAACCTTTTTTTCATCGTATCAGACAAATTTTGAGGCCTGAAACCACCGACACCACCCCAGCCCTGTTCCTGAAATTGGGACCTTGAATTAGGTTTTTTCATTAATCCTCCTGGGTTGAACTCTCCATTTCATAAAGCGAGAAACTCTTTTACTGACCACGCACGTGGGTCAAATCCCTCACTGAAAGCAAGTGTTATTCATATGAACAATAGTCCTTAGTGTTAGAGGTTAAGTGACCACGATGCACGCATTCCGGTGATTGCCAAAGGCAGTTCGGCTGTGCTCGGTAAAAATAAAAAAAAAAAACGGAAAAAATCACTCAAAATTATATGTATATTAAAAGTTATCTATTTTCATATCGCCTATGTCACTGCGGGGATAATAACCTTTAAAATGATGTATGGCACAATATTGTACACAACGCTGTTTTAGAGAACATTGCGAACAAACGTGAACTGAATTCCTTTTATAAGTATTAGATATACTGATTAAATGAAAATAAAATATAGATTCAACTGACTTAACCACGTTCCCTTCATTATTATAAAGGTCTGATAACCTTCTGTTATCCTGCTTTTGTGGAGTCTAGCCTGCTGAATGGGCACTTGACAGACTGACCTGAATATACTTCTTACAAAATTTGGTGTTTTTGTTTGATAAGTAACGACAATTCCGAAAAGTTAGCTGACTATTTGGACATTTGAAAATATTATGTTTTAGCTAAAAAAAACTTTAGACTCACGCTGACAAGGCGGTCTTATCACGATAATACTTCATTAGCATATTCATTTTACTTACATAAAAATTATAAACAGTATTGTTAATACAGTCATATACATTTTCGTCAGTGAAAAAACATTTAGTATGAACTAGTTTTTTATGTAAATAAAATGTAAATAAATAACGAATTCTTTGATTTAGTCTTTTCCTGGCAAATTGAAGTTGAAATCAGTAAAATATTTTCATAATAAATTATGAATTGGGCAGTTATATAAAATTATCAGCAATGTAAGTATTTATTTGAATACTAATATATACATACCATAATCAACTCTCAACCTATAAAAAAAAAAAACGGCTTTACGCCACTGAATGCTCCCTCATATTGAAACTTGATCTAAATTTCTACCATCGATAATTTTACTGCAATTTATTAATTTTCTTATAAATACTATCATTCCAAACATATATAATACCCAACGGATGTTCAAGAACCGCCCATTAGCTTATTATATACTCAACAGGTCCATGGGTTTGCTTGCATCCCTTTTCCTTCCAGATAGATATTATTTTGGATACGTATAACAAATACTGCTTCATAACACATTTTCATTATTGTATTTACCATATTTTATAATCAAGATGTATTTGTGCCCTGATATACTTAATGATCAAAGATGTAGAAAATTCAATTAAGTGTCAATCATCTGGGTTCTTCGTAAAAACGACTTCAGATATATAGCTTTCGAAAGGGATAGTTTCACTGGAAAAGTGTATATCTACTATTATATTCCATAAATATTTTAATTATATGGGTGTGAATCTTTATAATCCTGACCATTATGCAATTTATTTTTTTTTATTGAAATGATATATTTCTTTACTTCTCCAATTTTTCACTTCAGAACTTTATGGCCTTTAAACACACAGGATACATTTTCACATCAGTGGATGACGCGACCTTTTGACCTCTTGCGACCTACAAATATACTTTGATATTATTTTCGTCACAATTTTTACGATAACTGTTCATGATATTTCATAATGGTGTTCTTATTATGTATATTGATTAATTTAAAATAAATATTTGAGTCAATTGAGTTAACAACATTCGTTTATTGTTGTACACTTGTAAAATTTTACATAAAATCCTGTTATTTCGGACTGAGGCCTACTGAAAGAACCAGAAACCGAGTTCGGATGGGCACCCCCTCCAGAATTATAAGGATTGACCTGCAGATACTTCATACCAAATTTGGTGCTTTTATCCGGCATGTAACGATAATTCTGTAAAGCCACCTGACTATATAAAGTAATTTAATGTAATATGTGAGTAAATGAAATATAAAATAACCTGATGGATTTATATGGAGTAAAATATAGTGTTTTATTTTTTATTTATTTGGGAGGGGTTGAAAATGGCGATATATTTGAGCAAACATGAATATATAAATATACTGAACAATGACAGTATACTAAGCAGTGGTAGAACGATGATAAGATTTCGATTTTACAGATATAATGTTATGATTACGGTAGCTATGCTGATGAGGGGATTTATTAGTTTGTGACTAGGTGACATTATATCTCCTTAGTCTTAACATTATTTTGATTCCCACCACGTCTACATATTACACAATATTGACATAAACTCTGGCATGTACATTGGTACCTATGGACAAATAGTAATACAAAATATAAAAATATGAGTACATCTGATACATCTTGTTCTTGTTTACTGAGGCTGACATTGGGATTGGGTTTGGAGAAGGCAACAGTGAGGGCAGCAAGGAGGGGTGGATGTAGAGAGAAAAGGAGAGGAAAGAGAGGGAACTGAGCATTCAACAGTACTTAAACACCTTGAAGGTTAAAATCTAAAATATTATGAAATGTAGATAAAGTCTGAGAGCAAGACATAACCTAGGCCATAGTTGGTTGATATGATTGGAGAAATTGATGCAAATAATATTTTGAGATCTGACCATGCGTTTATATTGGTTACCTTTTTTGATAAGCTGTTGACAGTTCAACAGTTTACACGTCTGTCTAATTAGATCCAATTTTTTTTCTAAACTTTTTTTTCTATTTCATGATATGGCAAGACTTTCAACACTTCGCTTTTCATGGCAGGCAGGTTTGAAAACAGCTGGCTGAAACGATCACAGTGATCAGTGTGCTGGCAAATTGAGAGGGGCAAGACTTTCAAATGTAACTTGAACACTAGCAAATACATCTTACAAAATCTATGCGACAGTGCATACAATGCACTTTCATTTGGCCCATGGACCATAGTGTTCGAAGGTCCATGTATGGACTTCTTGAAAACATGATTTCAGTGCAAATGTTACCAAGCGGGTTGAGCTGTCTATTGCCATTGGGACCACTGCTGGCGTCCACATAGTAACGATGCCATTCACATCACATTTGAAAATGCGAGAGAACTGTCAGGAGCCTTGTGACTCCCTAATATGCAAATATCAGGGATTCACCATACAGACTTTACAGGGCTTTAGTGATAAGAGCTGGTACTGAGTTACATCTATCGGTACATGGAACAACATTTTATTTTAAGCATTTCAGTAGTAAATGTAAATACACTAAAGCTAAGGCAGGGCTATGCCATAATGTCCCCACTCCTCAGGTGGAAGGACTTCTTGGGGGGGGGGGGGTAGGAAGGGGGGTTCGCAAGGGGGGAACTGCAAGAAAAAGGGCCTGGCCTGAGGGTTATGTTAGATCCTGGGGACTGAAATGTGGGTTTGGTGTTTAAAATATCACAAATCTCACAGCTGCGGTTACCGCATTTGACATTCCCTGACGGACTGTTATGTTTGTGTAATTTCGAGTGCACAAGCATGCGTTTGAGGTTCGGAGGTTGTCTGTAAGCGGCAACGGGAGGCGTGGAGAAAAGAGAACCTGTAGCGGGATTTCAATTAAAGTTATGCCAGAATTTTTGTATATTTTTGTTGATAGAGATAATGGCCGGGTGAAATTCCTGGATCATGGGGATGCGTGAATTTATGTCTTTTTCTTTGTATCTGAGGAGGCTGTTTCGTTAATATTACAAACTTTTTCAAAATTTATGTAGGATTAACTTGAAAGGGTACCCTTTAATGAGGAAATGTTTGGCTAATTCAAGTGCTTTGCATTTAAAATCTGAATCATTTGAGCATATGCGTCTGTAGCGCAGCATCTGTGCAAATACAATCCCTCGTTTGAGATGTTGTGGGTGGAAGCTACTGTAGTGGAGATAGCTGTGACAGTCAGTTGGTTTATGGTAAATGCTGGTAGTCAAATGTTCTTCAGTGATGGCAACTGACACATCAAGAAATGGGATTTGTGTCGGTGAGGAGTCGATTGTGAATTTGATATGAGGGTTGACATTATTCGCTTGTGCAAAAAAATGTTCTAGAGATTCTGGACCGTGTTGCCATACAATAAATATGTCATCAATGTAACGCATATACGCTAAAGGCTTTGATGGGCTGTCGGACAGCAGTTTCCGTTCGAAATCCCACATAAATATATTGGCATAAGCAGGCGCCATTTTGGTTCCAATTGCCGTACCCTGGGTCTGGACATAGCACTTATCATTGAACTCGATTAATTTATTAATTTATAAACTGAATAAGGGTTGTAGTATCGCTGATTACTTGAGGTGAACACCCATTAACTGACATGAAATTGCCACAGGCTTCTATTCCCCCAGAGTGAGGAATGTTACTTTACAGTCCAGTGACATCCATACTGACTAGCAAAGTGTTAGGGGGTATTGTTGTTATGTCCGACAGTTTATTGAGAAAATCTGTGATGTCCTTTATGTAGCTTGGTATATTCTGGAGAAGTGGCTGCAGAATTGAATCTACATGGCCAGACATGTTTTCGGTCAGGGTTCCTATGGAGGAAGCGATGGGACGGAGAGGCGGTAGTATGCCTAGTTGTTTTGCGATATGATATACATTTTCAGCATCTGACATGTTATTTAATGAGCGGTTATCAGGTTGGTCGATTGTTGTCTCTTGAACAAATTTTGCTAACTTGTGAATCTTTGGGAGTCCATAAAAAGTGGCTGGTTTAGGTTCGGAAGGTAGCGAGGAATTTAATTCTCTGGCACAAGTGGTGAGTGTCTTAATCATGGCCTTGGCCTCCCTGATGAAAAGTCCAATTGAGAGTGGTGGGAACTGGTTCATAAGTATGAGTGTCCCCAAGAAGTTCTTCACAGGTTTTGATGTAGTCTGAGGTGTTCAATAGAGTGATGGCCCCTCCCTTGTCTGCCTCTTTTATGGTGATATCCTGGTTCTTTGTCAGATCAGCTATTGCTTTACAGTGGTTCAGACTGACGTTTGGTACTCCCATGTGAACAGATTGTAAGAGAAAATGATTAAAATGGCTACGGGCTGTGTTTACGAAAGAGTCGATAAACATGTTGCGTCCAGGTGGAGGTGTCCAATGACTTTCACATTTCTTGCGTTCGTAAGATCTGGTTTCTGTTTTGTTAATCGGGTCCTGAAACAAGGGACCTATGGGTCACGGCGCTCAGCTGTTATATATGATAAAAAAATATGATTTAGAAATGAGGCACATGCTGGTTTTGTGTGGTAATAAATATGAGCTGTATTATGAGTTGTTGTTGTTTAGCTTATGTATGATTTTGATAGTACCTTTGGAGACAGGGAAGAGGATTGATTTCATTTATTTTATTAACAAATGGAGTACCGTAAAAGTCGTTGCAGAAGTCGCATCCTTATTACAAGTCGCACCCTGACTTTTAGGATCCCCCTGGGGAATAGCCGTTCAAGTTTAGTTTCAGGAAAAGTCCATAATATAGGTCGCACCCAGACTTCGGAGGCGTCCCAACCACCTGATACTTTTGGAATTTGAGTATCATTCCTTGCGATGCAAGACTACAACCAACGTCCCCGTAGTACTTTTGTGGTTTATAAACTAGATAAACCATTCAAACGTAAAAATAATTGGACAGCTTTAATACAATGCTTATATTTAAGGAATAACAACAGAATCTTAACATATAAAGTCGGGGTTCAATTGTCAGGTAAGATTTGTACAGTGCCAAAGTCAGCTGCGTCGGATAACATTTTGTGCTATGAAACGATGTCATTGTTGCCGTTTCTTACTAGGTTAAGTAACATTAGAATGCAAATATCAAGTTAAATGACTGTATTAATAAACTAAAAGAGTCTGAGGCAAATTACTATCACAATCGAGCAACTCTTTAAATTGTTAAAGATCGTCAAACGTAGGGTGGATTCATTAGACTATGATTAGTTTGCGTACGCGTGACGAGTCCCAATCCGTCGCATTGGGCATGATTTGAACTGACTTAAGACAACTGAAAGATGGAAAGAATAATTGAGTTTGAATTTATTCACCTAATTTCTTAAATAGGCTCTAAAACTGAATTTAGTAACCCTTCAATTAAGTGTTACAACTTACCATCTAGGCGCGGCACATGCATGGTATTACTGAAATCACTGAAATATATGTCAGTCAACAGGGGGATAATGAACGCTTTATCGACCGGTCAGTTAACGTAAAATAAACATAATTGAATTTACAGATATTATATTTACTGGGACTAATGATTTATTTTTCTTTGATAATATCTGGAAAACCCAATTTCCATCGTTATCAGTGATTATATTCAAGTGGCTTGGATGTATGGCAAACTCAGCCGTGTTGAACCAGATCGGTCATGACACCAAACGGTGCCGGTTCCCGTGGAATTTAGGTGCGTATGTGGCATTTTAAGTAAATAAAATATATACCTATATGGTGTTTGTTATTTCATTGTATTGACTAATGTGTCTTCATTAAAAAAATCACGAATACGTCAACGCACGATTGACCGTAATGCATGCGTGCCGCCATATTGTTGGGCATACGATCGTCCTGAAAGAGACACGGGTAACACTCGGAGCAAATCGTATATTTGTAGCTCACGTGAAACGTTATAACATTGTTATCCAAAACGCTTGAAAACCACGAGATGGTGACAGTGACCTAATGGTTCTTAATATGAGAGTTTATAATTGTGGATATCAGTCACGGAAGGCTTAGTTGACATGGGGATGTAAAGGTCATTGCACGGGTGACCCGGGGCTTGAACTTCCACTACACGGCTTCAAAGGTCAGCTGGTATTCAGCGATCAATCGGGCAGGCAAAAGAATTCACGACGTATGTGTAGTGGATCAAGCTTGAATGTGACGCAACTTTACATGCATAAACGGATATGGAACCGCAGGTTTTTCATTATGTAAAGCATACCCATATAGTTAAACGGAAAGAAAATGTACATCAAAGAGCGGCAGACTGGCATATGCGTCAAATTGACTCATGATATAATAGTAACGCAGATTAGGAAGTGTCACTTGAATGGCGACTTGTCAGAACGGGTAGGTCTTGAACTGGGCAAGTTTAAAATTTGCATTTAATGTTAATAAAATGAAAATTTCGTCAGTTCACAAAATATAAAGCATAAGAGATGGTTAAAAGTGTAAATTATTGGGGAAAGACGTTTCACAAAGCACTGGTTAAAGGTATTGCCGATTATCGCTCAACTGACATCGTTCCATGTACCGGGAAAGCTGACAGAAACGGGATAAGTACGTATTACAAGTCGCACCCCGACTTTGCTAGAAAATTCTAGTTTTTAGAATTCGATTTCCTAGTACAAGTCGCGACTTCTGCAACGACTTTTACGGTACTATTGTAACACAGATTTTGACTTGGCCATATAACTGATAAGCAGAACATATAATATAAGAGTTTAACTATTTATTAAAAAAATTACAAATATTGTTCCAAATATAATTTTTATTAAAAATAATAAGAGAATCATATGATTTTTTTAAAATGAAATATAACTGAAATCATTATGAAAATAATATTAAAGAATATATTCATGAATGCATTCATGAATACATTTTGAAAGTATTTTCACTGGTATTCATATACTTTCATTTTTACCTGAATTCCCATTCTTTATGCAAGAAATTTTATAATGGAGTACATATTCATATTCGTATTTAAATACAATTGCAAAGTATTCTCACCATGTCTGGTATTTATATAGTTTTCACCAAACAATGATGTTGAGAATCCAGAATATACAAAATTCACATATTTAAATAATGATCATAAGTACCTGGTTTTATGGCTTTTATTTATATTTAAAAAAAAAAATAAATGTAATATATTCATTTTGGACTTATTTCACATCAATGTACACACTAGAAACAGTAGGAATCTAGATTAATATTATCAACTGCATCTTTGTCTATCATTAATTTCCTTCATATGATCCCTAATGATGAGTAATGAATAATATGATTTACTTTTTTATCATTAAAATTGAACTGATAAATACTGCATGGTGTTATTTGGAATATGTGACATTCTATCAATCGATACAAGATTCTTATATCATCAGTAACTGCAAGTTAATTTCCTGTTATTATAAACTAACAAATTCCTTTTCTTTTTTTTCTTTAATTTGTTATTAAAAACCAATAAAAATTTATTAATTTATTGTTTATTGTTATGTTGTTGGTTAAAACTACTAGATGAGTTGGGTTGGACACCTGGATCAACTGTGGCTGGCCATAAGCTGCCTGGCTGCCCCAGTGAATGCCTCGCCTCAAGCATGCATAATTTGCTGAAAGACAAGGCTGTAAGGACCAGACACGGCTGGTCTGGAGGTTCAAAATGTAAATACATTAGAGCCTCAGAAAAAACTTCAATAACTAGAATAATTTTTAAGCTTTTACTTTCAAATTTCAGAATTTAACAGATTAAATCTATATATATATACCGACTGTGAAAAGTAAATCAAATGTTCTTACAAGAAAAAAACATGCCATAGTCAAAATTTAAGGTACCAATTTTATATTTTTGCCAATATTTAAACAAGGGACCTATGGGTCACGACGCTCAGCTGTTATATATGATAAAAAAATATTATTTAGAAATGAGGCACATGCTGGTTTTGTGTGGTAATAAATATAAGCTGTATTATGAGTTGTTGTTGTTTAGCTTATGTATGATTTTGATAGTACCTTTGGAGACAGGGAAGAGGATTGATTTCATTTATTTTATTAACAAATGGAGTACTATTGTCACACAGATTTTGACTTGGCCATATAACTTATAAGCAGAACATATAATATAAGAGTTTAACTATTTATTAAAAAAAATTACAAATATTGTCCCAAATATAATTTTTATAAAAAATAATAAGAGAATCATATGATTTTTTTATATGAAATATAACTGATATGATTATTAAAATAATATTAAAGAATATATTCATGAATGCATTCATGAATACATTTTCAAAGTATTTGCACATGTATTCATATACTTTCATTTTTACCTGAATTCCTATTCTTTATGCAAGAAATTTTATAATGGAGTACATAATCATATTCGTATTTAAATACAATTACAAAGTATTCGCACCATGTCTGGTATTTATTCAGTTTCACCAACCAATGATGTTGACAATCCAGAATATACAAAATTCACACATTTAAATAATGATCATAAGTACCTGGTTTTATGGCTTTTATTTATATTAAAAAATAACTGTAAAAAATTCATTTTGGACTAATTTCACATCAATGTACACACTAGACACAGTAGGAATCTAGATTAATATTATCAACTGCATCTTTGTCTATCATTAATTTCCTTCATATGATCCCTAATGATTAGTAATGAATAATATGATTTACTTCTTTATCATTAAAATTGAACTGAAAAATGCCATAGGTGACTGCATGGTGTTATTTGGAATATTGTGACATTCTACCCATCGATACAAGATTCTTATATCATCCGTAACTGCAAGTTAATTTCCTGTTATTATAAACTAACAAATTCCTTTTCTATTTTTCTTTAATTTGTTATTAAAAACCAATAAAAATTTATTAATTTATTGTTTATTGTTATGTTGTTGGTTAAAACTACTAGATGAGTTGGGTTGGACACCTGGATCAACTGTGGCTGGCCATAAGCTGCCTGGATTCCTGTATGCCTCGCCTCCAGCGTGCATAATTTGATGAAAGGTCAACAAGGTCAACATACAGGTGACTCAAGAGGGGCTGGAGAGAGCCAAAGTCTGACAGGGTCTCATAAAAAACATTTATAAAAGCTACAATTTTTTGCCAATTTCTTTCAGCTTTCTAAACTAAAAAGCTGAAATCCTAATGTGTGCATGATATGAAAATTATATCAACAGTGCTCACAGGACACAAACGTGCCATGGTCACAGTTGGGCAAAATTTAAGGTACTAATTTTATATTTATACTAATAACTAATAAAATTTGAAAAATTCAGAACTAATTTTGGGTATTCAATTGAATCTTGATTAAATAATGTTACATCCCTGACAAAAAAATCTCTAGCTTCAGCAATGCCCTTGTTAAGGGAGTAAATATATTTCTTGATTTTTTACAAAGTGCATTATGTTTGGGCCCATAACTTAAAACAATTACGCAATACTGACATCATTCTGGCATGTGCATAGAGAATGAAAAATATGTATATTATTTATGATTAAAGTCAGATCAGTGGTTTTGATATTAGGCAGTCTTGAAGTGTAACAATGGGTTTTTAATGGAAAATGAAGTTTTTCATTAATATTTCGAAGGTATTAAGTCCTAGTGACCAAATTCTTGGCATGGTAGGGGATTTTTGAGACATCTAACTGTATGCCGAATTTAAGGAACTAAGAGCTGAAGCTGGGGAGCTGAGCTCTTGCAAACTGCATAACATTAGCTTGATGTAAACAATATGTTACATGGTGCTTGAAAACTTATTAAAATCTACAGTTTTTGATCAACTGGTTTCAAATTTTTGGTGTTAACAGTTGAAATGCTAACAAAAACATGCTGTGAAAATTAAATCCACAGTACTTACAGGAAAAAAACGTGCCATGGTCAAAGTTGGGCAAAATTTAAGGTACCAATTTTTTATTTTTATTAATATTTTTGAAAATTTAAAAGATTTTCATCTAATTTTGGGTATACAATTTAATTTTGATTAATTAAAGTTATATTACTGGAAAAAAGGTCAATAGCTTTAACATTTTTTGTGTTAAGTGATCAAATATCTTTCCTGATTTTTTACAAAATGCATTCTGTTTGGGTCCATAACTTTTTTATATTAAATAATACAGACATAATTTCTGGCATGTACATAGGAACTATATAGAGGAATATTTATGGTAAATATGAGGAAAAACAGATGAGTGGTTTTGATATTAGGCAGTCCTGAAGTGTGAAAATAGGTTTTTAATAAAAAATTGAGGTTTTTCCTTGATTTCTCAAAGGAACGAAGTTGCAAAGACCCAGTTTTCGGCTTGGTAGGAGATCTTGGGGACATCTAACATTATGCCCAATTTTGGATTCCTAGGTCTTACGGTTTCAAAACGTGCCACATCTACGGACGGACGGACGGACGGACGGACAGACGGACGGACGACGGACAATGGACCACGACTATAGCTCAGATGACTTATAGTCAGCTGAGCTAAAAATGTTAACAGATTTGGATCTAATTTTTGGTATACAATTAAATTTTGATTAATTAAAGTTGTATTACGGAAAAAAAGTCCCTACCTTTAACACTTTTGGTCTTAAGTGACCAAATATCTTCCCTGATTTTTTACAGTCCATCATGTTTGGGCCCATAACTTTTTAAATTAAATAATACTGACTTAATTTCTGTTATGTACATAGGAACTATACAGAGCAATATTTATGGTAAATATGAAGATAACCAGATGAGTGGTTTTGATATTAGGCAGTCCTGAAGTGTGAAAATAGATTTCTTATAAAAAATTGAGGTTTTTCCCTAATATCTCGAAGGAACAATGTCCTATTGACCCAATGTTTGCCATGGTAGGAGATTTTGGGGACATCTAACTGTATGCCATATTTCAGATTTGTAGGTCCAATGGTGTTGAAACGTGCCAGTCTTACGGACGGACGGACGAACAGACGGACGGACAATGGACAATGGACCATGACTATAGCTCAGATGACAAAGTCAGCTGAGCTAAAAATGAAAGTTGTGATGTCATTTCTTACATCAGTCTCAAAGGTGTGGAAGTAGGGCCTTGGGGTCTTGTACTTGAACTGGTTGTACAGCTCTTGTTCCCACAACATCTTGCAGTTCTGTTGGGGAAAATGAAAGCAAACATGAATTAGTGATCATAATTAGTCAGGTATGTGTAATAACCAAACATCAATGGTGAAACAACCATGAACTACAGCTGAAGAACCTTGATTATTCATGTCTGGTTAATATATGGAAATATATATATATACAGCAAATATCTGGATTGTAGTATTGGGATTTTTACATTTCAAAAGCAATATGAAACATGAATCCAAAAGCCCTGTTATGATTTACAACTTTTCTGTTTGTAATAATGGACACATTTCAAAATGTATTCCTTTTCAGTTTAATTTCAAAACAAGACCTACAGGCCTAAGGCAAACCTGTGCAATGAGATTACACCAGGTATAATGCTTCAAAGCTGGACCATTACTTTCAAGAATATGTGTAACATGTATATGAACAATGCAAGTACTAAACACTTAGAACAAGAAACAATTAAACAAACATCACTGCTGAAATTCTGGCACTGGTGCACACAATCAAAAACTAGATATGGGTAGTCAAACAAGCGACTACATGTATCCGGCTAAATCAGAGTGGGACGGGTGAAGTGAGGCATGGATTGAGCGGCAAGGGGAAATAGAGTGAGGTGTGTTGCAAAATAGCCTGGATGTATGTAGCCAAAATGTGGATTTAGGTTGCACTACCTACTATAAAATCCAGAAAGCTGTCCAAGTTGTATTCATATGCAAAATTTTAGGCAGATAAGTCAAACCACCACTTGTATATGAGTGATTTTTTCCAACAAAAGACATACAGAAGGACGCTGTGCAAAAATGGTGGCAGGTGGTGCGGGGCCTGGATAGCTGAGTGGTAAAACCCTCGGCCTTCTCCCCTGGCGACCCGGGTTCGATCCCCGGTGTGGCTATGAGAGTGGGTTGTAGTGGCCTGTCCAAGGCCAGTGGTTTTCTCCAGGTTCTCAGGTTTCCTCCACCCTTACCGACTACTGAGCGCCAACATCCGAGCCGTGGAGAGTGCCTTGTATTAGTTATTATAACTAGTTGTACAATCCATGTAAAATAAATAAAGTTTATGTTAAATTTTGAGTATGATTAAGGGCTATGTGAGATCTATACACATGCAAAATTTCAGGGGGGGGGGTTATCAAACCGGTCTTAAGATATAAGCCTGAATGTCTGCAGTGTATATATAAATGAAGATACCTGCCACAAAATCGAGAAAGCTATCCAAGATGTATTAACATGAAAAATTTTATGCACATAAGTGAAACCACTACTGAGATATGAGTGATTTTAGCCCACGGCAGACAAAAAGACGGATGCTGTGCAAAAGTGGTGATAGGTGGCGCCATCAATTCTGGCAATGATTAAGAGCTACACAAGATCTATACACATGCAAAATTTTAGGGGGATATGTCAAACCTGTCAAGTCCTGAGATAGAAGCCTGAATGTCTGCAGCGTATACATAAATGTAGGTGGTGCCACCTGCCACAAAATTGAGAAAGCTACCCAAGATGTATAAACCTGCAAAATTTTAGGCAGATATGTCAAACCACTGCCGAGATATGTTATTTTATACCACGGCAAACAAACAGATGGACGCTGTGCAAGAATGGTTGCAGGTGGCGCCACCAGTTTAGCGTATGATAAAGAGCCATGTGAGATCTACAAACATGTAAAATTTTTGCCAAATATGTCAAATGGTTCCTGAGTTACAAGGATGTCTGCAGTATAAAAACGTGAATGTAAGCGGCCCCACCTGTCATAAAAACAAGAAAGCTGTCAAGGATGTATAAACCTGCAAAATTTCAGGTGGATATGTCAAACCACTGCTGAGATATGAGTGATTTTATCCCGAGGCAGATAAATGGACGCTGTGCAAAATTGGTTGCAGGTGGCATCACCATTTATAGTGTATGTTATAAAGCTATCCAATTAGTACATTCGTGCAAATTTTTTAGCCTGATCGGTTACACAGTTCCCCAGGTATGATGGTTTATGTGCGGAAACAGACGCACAAATGGTCACATTTGACCCGATCATAATTCCAAATTTCAAACAAAGCCTACAGGCCTAATGCGAACCTGTGCATTGTGAAATACACCAGGTACAATGTTTCAATGCTTGACCATTACTTTTCATGTATATGAACAATGCAAGTACTAAACATTTTGATTAAAAAACAATTACACAAACATCACTGCTGAAATTCTGGCATGGGTGCACACAACACAAAAATGTTTGTAGCTGGCACCACCACTCGTATACAACGAAGCTCTCAGATATATATATACATATGCCCAATTTCAGACTGATATATCAAACCCCTCCTGAGAAATAAGCAGGGACACTCACTGTGCAAAAATTATTGTAGGTGGCACGACCTGTCTTGTAAAGGACAAAGTAATTCGATATGTATACATATGCCCAATTTCAGGCTGATATATCAAATTCCTCCATAGAAATAAGCAGGCACATACACTGTGCAAAGTTCATTGTAGGTGGCGACACCTGTCTTGTGAACGATAAAGCCATCAAAGACACAAAAACTGGTCAAAATATCAGGCCAATACATCAAACGTACCTTGAGTCTGATGCAATGGGGCTAACCAGGCTTAGGTGAGAAAGGCAGTTGCCCCAAGTGAACTGTGAAAAACTGATGGCTCAGGCTACTGCACTGAGTGAACTCATGACCCTAACTGGCTAGACTGAGTGATTTTTTTATATGTATCTGGCTGCACTGAGTGAACTCTTGACCTGTTGCCTTATCTGATACAGTTGGCAGTCTGCAAAAGTTATAAATAGATCTAGGCTGAATTTTGGTTCCAAATCTGAAGCAGTAGCCACACCATTGCATAAGCTCACAGATTGGCTCCACATGCAGCCCTGAAGGGCATGACACACATGAGGTGATCACATGATACTCATGAGGTGATTACATGCTACCTATTAGGTGATCACATGGTGCCCATGAGGTGTTCACATATCACCCATGAGGTGATCACATGCCTTGTGCTTGGCTGCACTGATTGAACTCTTGACCTATATCTGGCTGCACTGAATGAACTCTTGATCTGTTGCCAAATCTGAAACAGTTGGCAGTTTCTCAACCTATTTACAGATACAGACACAATCTTGGCCTGTTGGTTAATCTGTTTACACATACAGAAAAACGTTGGCTAAAATGCTTTTTTTAAAACTGACATATTCATAAACTTTTTATCAAAATATCTAGAATAATAAAAGATGCAGTCCTTTCATTGTTAAAGGTCCAATAATTCTGCCAAAAATCACTCAGGTAAACTTGAACAAAGGCCACCTAAGAATAATTTTTGTGCATTGTTTCAGAAGTTATAATTGGAACAATAAATTTGTAGAAGAACACTATTGCAGTCCTCAGTTTGAAATAATATAATATATGGCTATAAGACCAACTTAAGCTTTTCACGACTCAACCAAAAATCAACAAACTCAATCTATTCTGATATGTTTGAAAGAACCATGTCCTAGGATAATTCTTTTGAAAAATGGAACGATTCAACTTGACAATTTCATCATAAACAAGCTGAAAGTGGCTAAAATTATGAAGTTTTTGCCCATAAAAAACAGGTCAATGTAGGTGGCACTACGAAATCTACAACTTCAACAAGTGACCCATGGGTCATGACACTCAGCCGACTGACATGTTGATAATATGTCCTTGCACAGACAACAAATTAAGATAGGTGGCATCATTGTTCATGCATAATAGCTTAATTTCATCAAGACCCATAAGCACAACGAATTTGATGACAATCCAACCAGCCTTTCATGAGGAATCTGGCAATTTATGTGTATTTTAAACTGTTTCTGGGGTGCTCAAACATACCCCAAAACTCTGAGAATACAGGTCTCTTTGACCCAATTTCAGGTTTCTGGGGAGAACTTTTGAGGAACTCTCAGGATGTCAAGTTAGAAGATTCTGGGCCCATGGTTATTATTTGTGCCCTACTTTGGTATTAAATTTTCAATTATTATGAGGGGTGCTTATAAGCCCCATAGCTCAGAAAATATGGGTAACAGAGACCTTAATTCACGTTTCCAAGGAGACTTTTCACAGATCTCCCTGGATATCATGTTTGAAGATTCTGGGACCAATGGTTACAATTTGAGCCCTGTTAAGGGATGACCACATCTTTCAAGGTCTCATAAATAGAGAAATAAATTGTGTTAAAATTTTTTATTAAATTTAGGTTGTGCCACCAGTCTGCTGATGAAACATGTAATCCATGATGAATATGCATGCAAAGAATAATGCCGAACAATGCACTAGTTGTTCAGATACCAGAGCTTTTGTATTAAATTTTTAGTTATTCTGGGAGGTACTTCTTAGCCCCATAGCTCGTAGGGTATGGGTAACAGAGACCTAATTTCAGGTTTCCATGGAGTTTTTTATGGACCTCCCAGGATGTCAAGAAAGAAGATTCCAGGTCAAATAGTTATGATTTGTGCCCTGTAAACAGACAACAACATATTTTAAGGTCTCAAAATAGATAAACAAGGGACCCATGGGTCACTGTGCTCAGCTGAAAATCTAAAATAATATCAAATGGAGATAAAGTGTAAGAGGAAGAGGTAATATAGGCCATGGTTGGTTTATATGATTGGTTTGTATTGATGAGCAAGAAATTGTTGCAAATAATATATTGTGACCTGACCATGTGTTTCCTAATGTTGAAACTGAAGCATGTGAGCAGTTTGTGAAAAAATGATCAGTACTATTACCATGATCATTAGTTGGCTTTTTGATTAACTGTTGAAATTTCAGTAGTTTACACATTTGTTCAATTGAATCAATTTTTTTGCATAATATATATTATTAAATATATATGTATTTTTTATGAAATGTATTCAGTTGAAATATAACTAATTAACAACATAACACAGGGCAAACAAAACCTGATCTCAAATTCTGCTGAGGCAGGAAAATAATGAAGAAATGTTTGTATTAAATCCTCATTTTTTTATCACATCAATTTTTTTTTAATTTGTTTATATTTCTATTCATTTATATATCTGAATATAAAAGTTGATTCATAATTCTCAATTGTATCATGTTAAATCTCAATCTTGTCAAATAATACCAAATCATGCAAACAAATGTTTATTTATTTTTTACCACAAAAAATATCTTTTAAATATGCAAAACAATATATATCTAAAAATAATACTTGATTTAGATTTCACAATTTTTGTGTCTTTATTTATCCATAAAGTGCTTCATATTTTATAAATTTAAGCATACTGATGGGTTCAATTATATTTGTTAAAATTATTTAAAAGAAAATTGATTTCTTTAAAAATACTACATTCCACAACATTGCATCTTCTGGATTACACCTTGAATTACTTTTTCAAGGAAAGTTTTTGCATATCAGAGTGGAAACAGCATAACAATTAAGGAGATACAGTGAAAACAACAATTACTGCATAACACTTGGTGGGTTGGGTGTAGGGGGGTGGGGGTGAGATTGGGGTGGTGATATGAGAATAACTGTATGGTAGAGCCTAATTAGGTGATGCTAATTAATTGTTTATGTTCAAGCTGTACTATTAACTATATATGTGAAGAACCATGCTGTGGGCCATTCTGTTCCTTAGTGGGTCACACCGTGTGGTCAACCCACTGCCCCATAGGTGTGTTTGTTGGACCATAATAATTCTTCACTCAGTGTTATACATATTAGCTTCATATTTAGAACACTGCTAATTTCCTATAACTTTAATTAACTCTGTTTTCATCCTTGTGTCTTATTTAGTGGTGCTGCAATTATGATTTAAGTGGATTTCCTGTGTCTGTTGAAGTTCTAAACTTTGTGATAACCTATACTGTAAGTAATAGCTATAAGTTAGTTTGATACTATTTTCTACATGTATAATCTTTGGGTCACATTTCATGTGGATGTAAAGTTTCAGTTAATTTGATAAGAAAGTTTTTGTATAATGTGTCAGTAACATGAAGAAACTCAGATTTAAGTTAATGGCTGTAACAGAATGTAAATTTATGTATCTTGGCATGATCCTATCCGTGTTAATGAGCAGCCCATCAGTGTCACCCTGGTAGTGTCAGGGTCAAAGTATAACGATGCTGCCAGATGTCTGGACAGCGGCAGATTTGAATTGACCACTGAGCTGGACACATCAACTGACCAGTATGCTGTATACATGTGTTTACTGAATACACAAAAGTCTCTACCACTTGAAGACTTATTGTTTATATCTCCCCCTAATTCCCCCCCCCCCCCACACACAGATCCTGCTGAGAGTGCTACAACAACAGAACACCTGTCACAGCAGGGAATCTCCCCCAGTCACTGTAACAAATCAGAAACCCTGGCATAGCTGACTTCCAGTGACCTGGAGTGGGACCCTGCATCTGTAATCTGTAATCAAAGCATATGACTACAATAGAGCCTCAAGAAAACAAGGGACCCATGGGTCACATCGCGCAGCTAAAGTTTGCAAAATTTTTCTGTTTTAATGTTTTTCATTTATATAAGCTTATGAGAAGCTAAGAGGAAAGTGGCCCTCCTACTTGGTTATAGTAAAGGATTAAATATACGATTGCAAACTAATACTCTGACAAGACTATCATGAAGAAAAACAGTAAAAGTTTTGAGATACTGTGATGCATATGAAAAATTTAAAGATGGACAGGCAAGTGGACAGAATGGACTAATACCTTTATTTCACTTTCAAGGGAATAATGCATTTAAGTTGTATGTAAGCCTATTTTTTAGCATATCCACTTTTTCCATTAAAATAGTTTTTATCTGATTAATTTTTTTTATTTAGAAGTTTTATAAATTTGTATTAAAAACACTGAAAATATAAGCTAAAATATTAGAATTATAAGTTGCAATCATTATACATCATGAGTGTAGCTCATATTGGGTCATATTATGCATACACATATATTTTTATTATTTTTAAATCACAAATGTTTAAACTGAATTTAAAAGAAAACTAGAATACGGGTAGTCGACAAGCGACTACGTGTATACGCCTAAATCAGAGTGGCACGGGTGAAGTGAGGCATGGATTGAGTGGCAAGGGGAAACAGAGTGAAGTGTTGCATATTAGCATGGATGTCTGCAGCCAAATTGTGTATGTAGGTTGCGCCACCTACCACAAAATCCAGAAAGCCGTCCAAGTTGTACACATATGCAAAATTTAAGGCAGATAAGTTAAACCACTACATGTATATGAGTGATTTTTGCCCTTGGCAGACAAACAGATGGACGCTGTGCAAAAATGGTTGCAGGTGGCGCCACCAGTTTTGCGTATGATAAAGAGCTATGTGAGATCTATACACATGCAAAATTTTGGCCCAATCGGTCAAACGGTTCCCGAGACATGAGCTTGGATGTCTGCAGCGTGAACATGAATGTAGGTGGCGCCACCTGTCATAAAATCAGAAAAGCTATCCTGGATGTATAAGCATGCCGAATTTCAGGTGAATTAGTCAAACCACTGCAGAGATATGAGTGATTTTAACCCAAGGCAGACGAACAGATGGACACTGTGCAAACATGGTTGCAGGTGGCGCCACCATTTTTTGTATATGTTATAAAGCTCTCCAAGGGCTACATTTGTGCAAAAAAATTTTCCTGATCAGTCAAATGGTTCCCAAGATATGTGGGTTTATGTGTGGAAACAGACGCACAAACGGACGCAGAGCGCAGAGGAAAGGTCAGAGGTCAAAACAAAATCGGGGCGCAGCAGTTCACATGTGACCCGAACATATTCCCGGGTTTCTTAAAATTCCTCCCAGCGGTTACGGAGGAGTTCTCGGGACACCTACGCCACGGCCGCGGCGGTGGGCTGAAAACATAGTATCCGCAAAACTCTGTTTTGGCAGATACAATAATGCCACAACATGGCATCTACAAGATTATTCCTTGAATCACTATTAATGAGTTTTGTACATTGGAGTTTTCAGTACATGCTTAATCTTATTCACCAAAATAAAATAAAAGATTCAGTAAATTTGGTAAAATAAAAACATCTTTTCAAATAAAGTATACACACTGTTGGTTGAATGAGGGACAAACAATATCATTATGCTAACTAGACATTTCTTGGCACCGCAGGTGCCAGAGTATCCCCAGACATAGTAGGCCCCCACCCCCTTTATAAATAGACCCCCATTTTTAGCAGCATATACTGACACTTGGCAAATTCATTGTTTCTTCCATCTAACAATCCACAATCTTGTTAAAGATGTTGGTCCTGTGACCTTGATCTTTTTAAAGATGTGTCCTGTGACCTTGACCTGTGACCTCATGACCCCAAAATCAAATCTGGTCTTGCTTTTCCAATGGGACATATGCAAGTTAAGTTTGAAATCTATACATCAATAAAGCAGGAATTATCACCCAGAAACTAATTTTTGGACAGATGGCTCCTGTGACCTTCACCTTTGACCTTGTGACCTCAAAATTTATAGTGTTCTTCCTCTCTTGGCAGGAGAACTATATGTGCAAGATGAAAGATCTGAGATGAAATGTTTGGATGAAAATGCATCCACATCTTTTCAAAGATGTGTCCTGTGACCTTGACCTTTGACCTCATCACCCCAAAATCGAATTTGGGTCTTGCTTTTCCAATGGGACATATACAAGTCAAGTTTGAAATCCATACATCAATAAAAGCAGGAATTATCATCCCGAAACTAATTTTTGGACAGATGGCTCCTGTGACCTTCACCTTTGACCTTGTGACCTCACAATTGATAGGGGTCTTCCACTCTTGGCAGGTGAACTATATATGCAAGAGGAAAGATCTGAGATGAATTGTTTGGCTGAAAATGCATCCACAATCGTTTTAAAGAGGTTTCCTGTGACCTTGACCTTTGACCTCATGACCCCAAAATCAATTCAGGTCTTGCTTTTCTAATGGGTCAAATTCAAGTCAAGTTTGAAATCCATACATCAATAAAAGAAGGAATTATCATCCAGAAACTAATTTTTAGGACAGATGGCTCCTGTGACCTTCACCTTTGACCTTGTGACCTCAAAATTGATAGGGTTCTTCCTCTCTTGGCAGGTGAACTATATGTGCAAGATGAAAGATCTGAGATGAAATGTTTGGATGAAAATGCATCCACATCTTTTTAAAGGTGTGTCCTGTGACCTTGACCTTTGACCTCATAACCTCAAAATCAATTTGGGTCTTGCTTTTCCAATGGGACATATACAAGTCAAGTTTGAAATCTATACATCAGTAAAAGCAGGAATTATCATCCAGAAACTAAATTTTGGACTGATGGCTCCTGTGACCTTCACCTTTGACCTTGTGACCTCACAATTGATAGGGGTCTTCTACTCTTGGCAGGTGAACTATATGTGCAAGATGAAAGATCTGAGATGAATTGTTTGGCTGAAAATGCATCCACAATCTTTTTAAAAAGGTTTCCTGTGACCTTGACCTTTGACCTCATGACCCCAAAATCAATTCAGGTCTTGCTTTTCCAAAGGGTCAAATACAAGTCGAGTTTGAAATCCATACATCAATAAAAGAAGGAATTATCATCCAGAAACTAATTTTTGGACAGATGGTTCCTGTGACCTTCACCTTTGACATTGTGACCTCAAAATTGATAGGGTTCTTCCTCTCTTGGCAGGTGAACTATATGTGCAAGATAAAAGATCTGAGATGAAATGTTTGGAAGAAAATGCATCCACATCTTTTTAAAGGTGTGTCCTGTGACCTTGACCTTTGACCTCATAACCTCAAAATCAATTTGGGTCTTGCTTTTCCAATGGGACTATACAAGTCAAGTTTGAAATCCATACATCAATAAAAGCAGGAATTATCATTCAGAAACTAATTTTTGGACAGATGGCTCCTGTGACCTTCACCTTTGACCTTGTGACCTCAAAATTGATAGGGTTCTTCCTCTCTTGGCAGGTGAACTATATGTGCAAGATGAAAGATCTGAGATGAAATGTTTGGCTGAAAATGCATCCACATCTTTTTAAAGGTGTGTCCTGTGACCTTGACCTTTGACCTCATAACCTTAAAATCAATTTGGGTCTTGCTTTTCCAATGGGACATATACAAGTCAAGTTTGAAATCCATACATCAATAAAAGCAGGAATTATCATCCAGAAACTAATTTTTGGACAGATGGCTCCTGTGACCTTCACCTTTGACCTTGTGACCTCAAAACTGATAGGGGTCTTCCTCTATTGGCAGATGACTTACATGTGCAAGATTAAAGGACTGAGATGAAATGTTTGCCTGAAAATGTATCCACAATCTTTTTAAAGATGTGTCCTGTGACCTTGACCTTTGACCTCATAACCTCAAAATCAATTTGGGTCTTGCTTTTCCAATGGGACTATACAAGTCAAGTTTGAAATCCATACATCAATAAAAGCAGGAATTATCATTCAGAAACTAATTTTTGGACAGATGGCTCCTGTGACCTTCACCTTTGACCTTGTGACCTCAAAATTGATAGGGTTCTTCCTCTCTTGGCAGGTGAACTATATGTGCAAGATGAAAGATCTGAGATGAAATGTTTGGCTGAAAATGCATCCACATCTTTTTAAAGGTGTGTCCTGTGACCTTGACCTTTGACCTCATAACCTTAAAATCAATTTGGGTCTTGCTTTTCCAATGGGACATATACAAGTCAAGTTTGAAATCCATACATCAATAAAAGCAGGAATTATCATCCAGAAACTAATTTTTGGACAGATGGCTCCTGTGACCTTCACCTTTGACCTTGTGACCTCAAAACTGATAGGGGTCTTCCTCTATTGGCAGATGACTTACATGTGCAAGATTAAAGGACTGAGATGAAATGTTTGCCTGAAAATGTATCCACAATCTTTTTAAAGATGTGTCCTGTGACCTTGACCTTTGACCTCATGACCCCAAAATCAATTGGAGTCTTGCTTTTTCAATGGGACATATATAAGTCAAGTTTGAAATCAATACATCAATAAAAGCAGGAATTATCATCCAGAAACTAATTTTTGGACAGATAGCTCCTGTGGCCTTGACCTTTGACCTTGTGACCCCAAAATTTATATGGATCATCCACTACTGGCAAGTGAGCTATATATTCAAGATGGAAGACCTAAGATGAAAGTTTGGCTTAAAATCTATCCACAGTATCTTTTAAAATGCCAGTCCAGTGACCTTGACCTTTGACCTCATGACCCTAGAACCTATAGGGTTCTTACTTTAGTGGTGGGCCATACATAAGTCATGTTTGAAATCTATATGGCTATCAACACTGGAGATATCATAAGAGGTGTGTGATTTTCACCATATATGGCAATATTCAAGGTCAAGGCCACTATCACAGGAAAGGTCATGACCCCAATTTAAATAAACATCATCCCATAACCCATACCTATATATATGCATAATATAAAAGAAATCTGTCCATTAGTTTTTGACTTATAATGCTCACAGTACTGTAAGGTGGCAATTTTGGGGGTATTAAACGGCACAAAAACAAGTAAAGAATAATAGGTGGCGCCACCAGTTTCTGGAACATGACAACCCTATCCATGATCTTCCATCAACTTGATTTTGGGATAAATCCATGCAAGATTTCTTGAGATATTAAAGAATTTGTGTGATTTTCCCCAAAATTGGACCTATTCAAGGTCAAGGACACTCTCCTAGTAAAGGTCATGACCTCATTTTAAATAGGCGTCGTCCTCTCACCCATATCTATACATATACCAAGTTTGGTAAAGTTCCGTGAAATATTTTTTGGGTTATCGCGCCAACAAGATTTATATGCGGCGGCGGCGGCGGCGGGACCGGTATGAAAACATAGTATCCCCCGACTTTGTCTGGGGATACAATTACAATCTAAGCTATAATTTATTACTGGAATTAATAGTCAATTTCACACCTGGTGAAGTTTTTACTCTTCTCAAGTAAGGGATTACTAATCTGATGAACATCCACACTTTCATAGCAATACACCACTTTGTGGACACAATTAAATGTGCACTTTAATCACTGTAACCCTGGTGGTAAATACAAAATCTAAAATGTAGCATTGCATAGCCAAGAATAAAATGAAATACAGAAAATTATAACATTCATCCAGTTAATGCACCATCTAGGGGGGGGGGTGCAGGGCAGAGGGGAAGCCTGCTAGTAGTGGCCAAGCTGAGCCAAGGCAAGCTGCCTGGGGTGGGTTACATAATGCAAGTGAAGGCTGTACTACTTGGTGGGCTAGATGTAAACAATACTTTACATGGTGTATGAAAACTTGAATAAAAGCTACTCTTTTCAATCAATTCCTTTGAAATTTCAGATTTTAAAAGATTAAATCCTTATGTATATATGCTGTGAAAATTAAATCAACAGTGCTTAAAAAATGTGCCATTGCCAAAGTTGGACAAAATTTAAGGTACTGATTTTTTATTTATGCTAATAACTTAAAAAATTTGCAAAATTCAGATCTTATTTTGGGTAAACAATTGAATCTTGATTAAATAAAGTTATATTCCTGAAAAAAGTCTCCAGCTTCAGCAATTCTCATCCTAGGTGATTAAATATATTTCTTGATTTTTTTAAAAGTGCATTATGTTTGGGCCCATAACTTAAAAAAAAATACTAATACTGACATCATTTCTGGCATGTGCATAGCGAATGTATAGAAAAATATGTATATTATATATGATCAAAGTCAGAACAGTGGTTTTGATATTAGGCAGTCTTAAAGTGTAACAATGGGTTTTTAATGGAAAAATGATGTTTTTCATTAATATCTCGAAGGAATTAAGTCCTAGTGACCAGATTCTTGGCATGACAGGGGATTTTTGAGACATCTAACTGTATGTATGCCAAATTTAAGGAACTGAGAGCTGAGCTCTAGCAAACTGCATAACACTAGCTTGATGTAAACAATGTAACATGGTGCTTGAAAACTTGAATAAAATCTACAGTTTTTGATCAACTGGTTTCAAATTTTTGGTGTTAACAGTTGAAATGCTAACAAAAACATGCTTTGAAAATTAAATCCACAGCAGTTACAGGAAAAAAAAGTGCCATGGTCAAAGTTGGACAAAATTTAAGGTACCAATTTTTTATTTTTGCTAATATTTTAAAAAAATTAAAAGATTTTGATCTAATTCTGGGTATATAATTTAATTTTGATTAATAAAAGTAATATTACTGGAATAAAGTGCTTAGCTTTGACAAGTTTTGTGTTAAGTGATCAAATTTATTTCCTGATTATTTACAAAATGCATAATGTTTGGGCCCATAACTTTTTTAAACTAGAATACGGGTAGTCGACAAGCGACTACTGTATCCGCCAAAATCTGAGAAGGACGGGTGAAGTGAGGCATGGATTGAGTGGCAAGAGGATATAGAATTACTATGTTACATATTAGAATGACTCTCTGCCTAATAAACATGATTGTAGGTGGCGCCACCTGTTATCTGAACGAGAAACTATCCAAGATGTATACATATGCAAAATTTCATGTGGAAAAGTCAAACCACTGCAGAGATATGAGTGATTTTATCCCACACCAGACAAACAGATGGACACTATGCAAAAATGGCTGCAGGTGGCGCCACCTTTTTTGTGTATGTTATAAAGCTATCCAAGGGCTACATTTGTGTAAAAAATTTTTCCTGATTGGTCAAACGGTTCCAGAGATATAAGCAATAATGTCTGCAGCGTGAACGTAAATGTAGGTGGCGCCACCTGTCATTAAATCAAGAAAGCTATCTGGGATATATACGCATCCCGAATTACAGGTAATTTGGTCAAACCCCTGCAGAGATATAAGTGATTTTAACCCAAGGCAGACAAACAGATGGACGCTGTGCAAAAATGGGTGCAGGTGGCGCAAAAATTTTTGTGTATGTTATAAAGCTATCCAAGGGCTACATTTGAGTAAAAATTTTTTCCTGATTGGTTGAACAAGTCCGGAGATATAAGCATGGATGTCTACAGTGTGAACGTGAATGTAGGTGGCGCCACCTGTCATAAAATCAAGAAAGCTATGCCAGATGTATACGCATGCCAAATTTCAGGTAATTTGGTCAAACCACTGCAGAGATATGAGTGATTTTAACCTAAGGCAGACAAACAGATGGACGCTTTGCAAAAACAGCTGCAGGTGGCGCCACCATTTTTGTGTACGTTATAAAGCTATCCAAGGGCTACATTTGTGTAAAAAATTTTTTCCTGATTGGTCAAACGGTTCCCGAGATATGAGCTTGGATGTCTGCAGCGTTAACGTGAATGTAGGTGGCGCCACCTGTCATAAAATCAAGAAAGCTATCCAGGATGTATATGCATGCCAAATTTTAAGTGAATTAGTCAAATCACTGCAGAGATGTGAGTGATTTTAACCCAAGGCAAAACTTCGTTTTGGCGGATACAATTATATAATACAGACATAATTTCTGGCATGTACATAGGAACTATATAGAGGATTATTCATGGTAAATATGAGGAAAAACATATGAGTGGTTTCGATATTAGGCAGTCCTGAAGTGTGAAAATAGGTTTTTAATAAACAAGGCCTACAGGCCTAATGCAAACCTGTGCATATTGATATACACCAGGTATAACGCTTCAATGCTGAACCACTACTTTTCATATATATGAACAATGCAAGTACTAAACATCTGAACAAGAAATAATACACAAACATCACTGCTGAAATTCTCGCATGGGTGGACACAATACAAAAATTATTGTAGGTGGCACCATCAGTCTTGTATACAACAAAGCTATTTGACATGTATAAATATGCCCAATTTCAGGCTGATATATCAAATTCCTCCGTAGAATTAAGCAGGCACATACACTTTGCAAAAGTCATTGCAGATGGCGACACCTGTCTTGTGAACGAGAAAGCCATTAAAGACACATAGACAGGTCAGAATAACAGGCCAATACATCAAACTTACCTTGAGTCTGATGCATGGGGCTGACCAGGCTTAGGTGAGAAAGGCTGTTGCCCCGAGTGTACTGTGACAAATTACTGGCTCAGGCTACTGCACTGAGTGATCTCTTGACCTGCACCTGGGTAGACTGAGTGAACTTCTGACCTGTACCTGGCTGCACTGAGTGAATTCTTGACCTGTTCCATAATCTGACACAATTGGCAGCCTGCCAAAGCTATAAATAAATCCAGACTGACCTTTTGCCTGTTGCCAAATCTGAAATAGTAGCCACACAATTGCATAAGCTCACAGATTGGCTCCATATGCAGCCCTGAGGGGCATGACACCCATGTGGTGATCACATGATACTCATGATGTGATCACATGCTACCCATGAGATGATCACATGCTGTCCATGAGGTGCTCACATGACACCCATGAGGTGATCACATGCCTTGTGCTTGGCTGCACTAATTGAACTGTTGACCTATATTTGGCTGCACTGAATGAACTCTTGATCTGTTGCCAAATCTGAAACAGTTGGCAGTTTCTCAACCTATTCAAGAAACATACACAATCTTGGCCTGTTATGTAACTCTGCTAAAATTTATCAAACACAAACCATTTGAACAAACTTGAGAGGGCTCGCCTCTGGGATCATTTCTGTAAATTTCTGACCGTTTAGAAGAATAAGATTTTAAAGTTTTTTTCAGCTTTTTCCCTGTAAAATCTAAGTAAATACAGATAGCAAAAATAAGTTGAATCCATCAACATTTATTTTGTGACAGATAATTGCATAAAAATTGGGGATGGTAGCTCCTGCTATTCCTGAGAAATTATGAGTTAGTGTACATATGATATCTAATATCATAAATCTACATTTTTAAAAGCTTTTAAAAAACATTCTTGTCAATATTTTCCATAGATAACCTGAAATCTAAATGTCTAGAGGCATGATGTAATGGATGCTGATAAACTGGTGCTAGGCTAGATGTATCTGCTTCACACAGCTAACATGTATGGTAAAATGACTCAATTCAATCTATATAAATCAGCCAAAATTCATTCTTTGGAACCATAAAAGACAATTATTATAAGAATTATTCAGGGAATTATTCTTGCAAAATATTTAACAAACTGGCCTCAGTATCATCATTAAAAAAACGTTTTGTAGGTTTATAACTCAAATGGGAAAATACAGCAAAATGGCAAAGTTCAGCTTCCCATAATTCAGCCAAAAATCATTGAACCAAAACCATTTGAACAAATTTGAATTATCAACATCTAAGGATAATTAATGTGTGAGATTTAAGAATTTGGCCCAGTGGTTTTTGAGAAGAAGATTTTTGTAGCCACTTAGCTAAAATGGGCTGTTACGGCATATGACTAAATTCAGCTTCCCATAACTCAGCCAAAAGTCACTGAACTCAGACCATTTGAACAAATTTGAATTATCAACATCTAAGAATAATTAATGTGTGAGATTTAAAAATTTGGCCCAGTGGTTTTTGAGAAGAAGATTTTTGTAGCCACTTAGCTAAAATGGGCTGTTACGGCATATGACTAAATTAAGCTTCCCATAACTTACCCAAAAGTCACTGAACTGAGACCATTTGAACAAACTTGAATTATCAACATCTAAGGATAAATAATGTGTGAGATTTAAGAAATTGGCCCAGTGGTATTTGAGATGAAGATTTTTTTAGCCACTTAGCTAAAATGGGCTGTTACAGCATATGACTAAATTCAGCTTCCCATAACTCAGCAAAAAGTCACTGAACAGAGACCATTTGAATAAACTTCAGAAAGCACTATCCTAGGATGATTTCTGTGCGATAATAAACAATTTGGCCATACGGTTTCAGAAAAGACGTTTTTTGTAGCTGTCAGTATGACACGGGCACTGATGACCCCCATACAAAAAAGGCCGATGCAGGTGGCACCACCAATACCTCAATTTCAGATATGACACATGTGACCAACATTGGCATAAAATTTGGTGATGATAGCTCCAGCCATTTCTGAGATTGTAATTTTACTATGCTTCTTAGGACAGAAGACTAGGTTCAACTTCCTGTAACTCGGCCAAAAATCACCGAACTTAAACCATTCGAACAAACTTGAGAGAGACTGTTCCAGGAATCATTTCTGTGAAATACTGGACAATTTGGCTGAACAGTTTCGGAGAAGAAGATTTTTAAAGCTTTTTTAGCTTTTTCCCAATAAAATCTAAGAAAATGCAGTTAGCCAAAAAATAAGCAAATTCCAATGGAGTTTTTTAGATGACTAATTTTTTGCATAAAATTTTGTGATGCTTACTCTTGCTGTTTTCAAGATAGTATGGGTTAACGTACAAACGACGGATGACGCCACACCATCGCATAAGCTCACAGGTTCCCTAAAAATCAATAGGATTCTTAATATATGGACTGGTGAGCCATACGTGCAAGATGAAAGGTTTTGGTCAAACGGTTTAGCTATAAATCTATCCACAAGCCAATTCCAGACAGACAGACGGACAGACGGACAGACGGACAGAAGGAGAGATGGACGCACAAAGGAGGCGTCACTATATCCCCTTCACAATTTCATTGCGAGGGGATTATAAACATCATACAAGTGTTACATGTATCAAGACAGTATAACTGACACAAAGCACAGAGCGATCCAGCAAACAAACACCCATAATTCTAAAAAGTTACAAAAAAATACTAAGTTATAAACTAGGGGTGAAAGGAGTACTCGAGTACTCGAGTCCGGGTAATACTTACCGAGTACTCGAGTCCAACATTTGGACTCGAGTACTCTTGTATGTACATGCATATATGTATATTACTGCAAATTTTAGGACAGTCTGTAGGATTATTTATCCATTGTCGTAGCCTGGCGTAGGGCTCTAAACCTATGCTAGTCAAATTAATCGAGGTCTTGTTATGACATGATATATCTATTCCTTCGTTGCGATAAAGTTAAGCCGTCACTAAGTCAAATTTATGCATATTTTGCATCGGTAAACAGATGTTCGTTTTATCTTCACAGCTTTGCCATGGTAATGAGTACTCGAGTCCGAGTCGGGTAATGCCTATCGGGTACTCGAGTCCAAAATTTTGTACCCGTTTCAGCCCTTTTATAAACATTAATTTTTAAAGGAAAATACTACCATATGCTAAATCACATGAAAGTACAACATATCAATAAGGCCATGGAGTAACAAAATAAGAAATAAGCACTCAGAAATTGAAGCTTGCAACATAGATGTCCCCTGAACTTAATTGCCATGGCCAATTGTCCTCACCTTGTCAACTGTACTCTTATCCCCTGCTTATCTTGACACCTCATTAAGCCAAGTGAATTGTCCCATTTAATCTGGCTTACACACCTGGGGATTTGATTTAACGAATGTGATTTAACTATTATTAGAGTGAATGTAGCCTTTCTGAGCATGCTCAATGACCGAGACTGGTCACTGAGCTACAGGCATTCACAAGACAGCATTTGAAAGTACAGCTCTCATCAGTTTAATCCAAATTGTCAAGATAAGGCAAAACAAGGGACCTGTTGGTCAATGCACTCAGCTGAAATTTATTCTGAAAATATTTCTATAAAATCCTAGTGGCTCTGTTGACTGTGCACTTTTATAGACTACATGACAAAGGAAGAAGCCTCTCAAGATTGAAATTCAGGCGGATTTTAAATTTGTCTAGATGAGTTTGCGATTGTGATCTCGCCTAGGCCTATTTAAAATTCACCTAGAAGAGATTGAGATTGTGATCTCACCTAGGCGAGACTAAAATCCATCATGGAGCAGGCCAGGATTTAATCTCGCCTACATAAGTTTAAAATCTCTCTTGTATCATCCAGGTGAGTTTTGAATCCCCCTGATATCACTAAGGCGAGTTTAAAATCTGCTTAAGTGAGATTAAAATAGTGCTCTGATTTAATTTCCTAATATATTATGCATTGTCAATTGACATATGAAAGATGTTTTCAGTCAGGTTTCAATATTTTAACACTGAATGGTTATGTATAGTTCACAAGTCATATATTTACTAATATTTACAGAATATTTTATTATTTATGTAATAATTAATTAACATTTATTTTGGAAATGGATTTTCTTTTTCTTATTGTATCCGCCAAAACAGAGTTTTGCGGATACTATGTTTTCAGCTGCACGCTGCCGCCACCGCCGCCGCCATGTAGGTGTTCGGAGAACTCCTCCGTAACCGCCGGGCGGAATTTTACGAAATCCGGGATTATGTTCGGGTCACATGTGAACTGCTGCGCCCCGATTTTGTTTTGACCTCTGACCTTTCCTCTGCGCTCTGCGTCCATTTGTGCGTCTGTTTCCACACATAAACCCACATATCTCGGGAACCGTTTGACCGATCAGGAAAATTTTTTACACAAATGTAGCCCTTGGAGAGCTTTATAACATACACAAAAAATGGTGGCGCCACCTGCAACCATGTTTGCACAGTGTCCATCTGTTCGTCTGCCTTGGGTTAAAATCACTCATATCTCTGCAGTGACTAGACTAATTCACCTGAAATTCGGCATGCGTACACATCCTGGATAGCTTTTCTGATTTTATGACAGGTGGCGCCACCTACATTCACGTTTACGCTGCAGACATCCAAGCTCATATCTCGGTAACCGTTTGACCGATCAGGAAAATTTTTTTGCACAAATGTAGCCCTTGGAGAGCTTAATAACATACACAAAAAATGGTGGCACCACCTGCAACCATTTTTGCACAGTGTCCATCTGTTTATCTGCCTTGGGTTAAAATCACTCATATCTCTGCAGTGACTTGACTAATTCTCCTGAAATTTGGCATGCGTACACATCCTGGATAGCTTTTCTGATTTTATGACAGATGGCGCCACCTACATTCACGTTTATGCTGCAGACATCCAAGCTCATATCTCAGGAACCGTTTGACCGATCAGGAAAATTTTTTTGCACAAATATAGCCCTTGGAGAGCTTTATATCATACACAAAAAATGGTGGCGCCACCTGCAACCATGTTTGCACAGTGTCCATCTGTTCATCTGCCTTGGGTTAAAATCACTCATATCTCTGCAGTGACTAGACTAATTCACCTGAAATTCGGCATGCGTAAACATCCTGGATAGCTTTCCTGATTTTATGACAGGTGGCGCCACCTACATTCACGTTTACACTGCAGACATCCAAGCTCATATCTCGGGAACCTTTTGACCGATTGGGCCAAAATTTTGCATGTGTATAGATCTCACATAGCTCTTCATCATACGAAAAACTGGTGGCGCCACCTGCAGCCATTTTTGCACAGCTCCTGTCTGTTTGTCTGCCATGGGATAAAATCACTCATATCTCGGCAGTGGTTTGACATATCTGCCTAAAATTTTGCAGGTTTATACATCCCCGACAGCTCACTTGATTTTATGACAGGTGGCGCCACCTGCATTCTAGTTTATGCAGCAGACATCCAAGCTCATATCTTGGGAACCGTTTGACCGATTGGGCCAAAGTTTTGCATGCGTACAGTTCTCACATAGCTCTTTATCATACGCAAAACTGGTGGCGTCACCTGCAACCATTTTTGCTCAGCGTCCATCTGTTTGTCTGCCATGGGCTAAAATCACTCATATAGATGTAGTGGTTTGACTTATCTGCCTTAAATTTGCATATGTATACAACTTGGACGGCTTTCTGGATTTTGTGGTATGGGGAGCAACCTACATACACAATTTGGCTGCAGACATCCATGCTAATATGCAACACTCAATTTTCCCTTGCCACTCAATCCATGCCTCACTTCACCCGTTCCACTCTGATTAAGGCGGATACACGTAGTCGCTTGTCGACTACCTGTATTCTAGTTATATATTTGTAGTAATATGGTTACATATAGTTCACAAGTAATATATATATTAATATTTCCAGAATATTATATTATTAATGTTATAATTAATACTTTTTTAATAGAAATTTTTTTATTATATTATCATTAATAAATTCAGTTACAAGAAATTTGTAACTCAAGACCAAGGCAACAAAAAGGAGAGGTCATTTTCAAGCTGAGACACCAATCCATTACTGAAAAAAGTGCATCAATGTACACATATTCTATAAAAACAGAACAGCAGGTGACGCCACCTGTCTGGTCTACAACAAAGCTATCCAAGACGGATAAACATGCCAAAATTTCAGGCTGATACATCCATCCACTCCTCAGATATGAGCCATCTTTACCCAATGCAAATAGTTGGATGGACACCACCCAAAGACAATTGCATATGGCTCCCCAGTCTTGAATACCAGATGTAGGTATCCAAGAACTATGAACATGTACAATTTCAGGCAAATACACTGAATAACTCTTGAGAAAAGGGTATTAATTTATACTATGATAATGGTAAGGTAGGTGGCGCCACTTGTCTGGTTTGGAGAAAACTCTCCAAGATGAATGTACCTGCCAAAATTCAGACTAATACAATGAACCACTCCTGAGATATGAGCAATTTTCACCTAAAGTAAACTGCAGATGGACACCACACAAAAATGATTGCAGGTGGCCCTACGAGTTTTGAAAACAAGATCAAGGTATCAAAGATCGATGGACAGATGCACAATTTCAGGCCAATCTGTCCATTAGTTTTGACTTACAATGCTCACAGTACCGTCAAGCAGCAATGAAACGGCACAAAAATCAGAAAAGGACATAAGGTGGCACCACCTGTCCTCAGAAGACAAAGCTATCTCTTCGGTCAACTTGATTTTTAGACCAATCCATGCATCACTTATTGAAATTTTTATGATTTTGTGTGATTTGCATGATATATGGCAATATTCAAGGTCAAGGCCACTCTTATAGGAAAGGTCATGACCCCAATTTAAATATACATCATCCAATAACCCATATCTATGTATATGCATAATATAAAAGAAATCTGTACATTAGTTTTTGACTTATAATCCTTACAGTACTGTCAAGTGGCAATGATAGGGGTATTAAAGGGCACGAAAACAAAACAAGGGACCCATGGGTCACGGCGCTCAGCTGATCGTGATTGGACTATAAATGTTTCTCCACTGTGATACTATATCGAGTCGATAAAGCTTATGAATATCGTGTACATGTTGGGCTATTATAAAGGAATGTAATGTAATATGTGAGTAAATGATAAATGAAATTACCTGACTGATGGATTAATAGAGTCAAATAAAGTGGTTTATTTTTTATTTATTTAGGAGGGGTTGAAAATTGTGATATATTTGAGCAAATATGAATGCAATGACAGCAGTAATAAGCAGTAGTAGAATGATGATAAGGCTATTTGTTGAAGGATCTAAAGTGTATGGTAGTCTGCAAGCGTTCAATTTGACAGATATGATGTTATGATTAACTATGCTGATGAAGTGATTTATGAATATGTGACTGTATGACACAATATCTCTTTAGTCTTGACAATGTACATTATTGTGATGCCCACTATGTCTACATATTACACAATATTGACATAATTTCTGGCATGTACATAGGTACCTATGGACGAATAGTTATACAAAATATTAAAGTATGAATATATCTGATTCATCTTGTTCTTGCTTACTGAGGCTAACTTTGGGATGGGGTTCGGAGAAGGGAAAAGTGAGGGCAGCACGAAGGTGGATGTAGAAATATTCTATTGTAATGTTTTTCATTTATATAAGAATATGAAAAGCTAAGAGGAAAGGGGCCCTCCTACTTGGTTATAGTAAAGTTCTAAATATATGATTGCAAACTAATACTCTGACAAGACTGTCATGAAGAAAAACAGTAAAAGTTTTGAGATACTGTGTTGCATACGAAAATTTACAGATGGACAGGCAAGTGGACAGAATGGACTAATACCTTTATTTCACTTTCAAGAGAATAATGCATTTAAGTTTATATATAATCCTATTTTTTTAAGCAGATCCACTTTTTCCATTAAGGCTTTAAACTCCAATAACGCCCGCCAGGGCGCGCGTTTGTCACGGGCCTGTAGTTCAAAAGCGCCCGCCCGGGCGCGCTAAAGCCCATTTTACATACCCGTAATTGGGGCAAGTTTTGGGGGTAATGGTCTATTGTCATCCATCATATTTGTACTTAAATGAAAGAGAAAAACGTCAAGTGTTGTTCTAACATGTGACCAAGATCCAAACTGGCGCGAACGCAGACTTGTTGGAAAAATATAAAAATGATTGACTTTCACTCACGTGGCCTTGTTACGTGGGCCCTGGTAACAAGTCGGCTGCGAGAGTAAAATCAGACTCCTACGCAAAATTCATCAGAAATCGGTAAATTGCCAAATGTTGGCAATCAATCCTGGTGACAAAATCAAGTGCAGTGTGTTTTACAGATTTAACTTCCGTTAAACATTTCCAAGATCATATATTATCCCCTTTTTTATTGGTTTAACTTGTGACCAATGATCGCCGTCCGACTGACTGACGCACCTGACAGACACCACGCACGTGATCTGCGTGACCTCCTTACTGTGTCATGTACTGGCACTGAAAAACCATTTTTAACCGATATCATATAATAAAATGAGTATTTATTTTAAATATTAACATATTTTCTTAACTAAAAATCGAAGATACTGTCATATATCATGTCGTATATATATATGTGATGTCTGATTGTTTACTAGTGATCATTTCTGTGCCAAACATGTTATGTACAATCGTAATCGGGCACAAGAACTGTCAATCATTCTAAGAGGCTTTTTGGATTGAAAATAAAATTAATACCGTCTTAAATTAGAAACAGCCAGATATTATAGAGATATAGTTAATTTTCCAGTGTAAAATATAAAGATAACTTTATACTCCATGAAATACTGAAGTAATTATTTTACGACGTACGTGAAACTGTACGCCTATACACCCAGATCCTTGAATATGTAAAACAAGACGGTAAGTGACTTATACGCTTGAACAAATATGTATTAATACGGTTTTAACACATACTGAACAGATTTTACAAATTTTTATATGTGTAGTACTTCCTTTATATGTATAGGCTACATGTGTACGTGCACGTGTGCGCGCTTTTGTGTGTGTGTGTGTGTGTGTATATATATAGGCCTATGTGCGTATTATAATTTTCATTAGTGATTGATAAAAGCACCAGTAGTTGTCACTGCCAGTGAAACAGATTTTGGGCGGAGCTGCAAAACATCTTTAAATATATATGGCACATAGCAAACTAAATTTTAAAAATATAACCTATTATTTTATGAATTGAAGTAAATAATTTTTTTTTTTGTAATACGTTTGCCTATAACAGGCTATTCATTGTTGTAAGGAATAGTACTGCGTTATAAATGTTTGTACCTTTTAAACATAAAATCTGATCACTAATACCAGAACTTATAACTCCTTTTTATATTTCATCCATGAAAGTTTCTCAAATCGGGTTCATTCGCCGCCTATATTCATAAAAAAATACATAACGTATACCGCAGACTGCATATATATCGCATATACCGTACATGCACCCGGTATAAACGCCGCTTTATATTGATATCGCTCTCAAAACCCAGTCAACGCTTGCATGCATGGCCCAGGGATTAAATATGGAAAATGTGTCGTGGTCATGATAATCCTTTAAAGTCATACGGCGGAGTCAGTCTCAGTCATGATACATGCAAGAAAATGAATAAAATGCATTCGCCAATCTTAAATTAGAAGCTATAGCGTATATATATAGTGACGGTGACACAGTGAAAGTAAAATATTAAGACCAAAGATGCGGACTTTCGATATGCATGCGCATGGTGTATTCAAAATGACGATCGAGAAACCATGCAGGTGGACAAATTAGACTGAAATCTAATTGTACCTTTCCATTGCTGTAAAATAAGATTTAAAAGACGCAGGTATACAAATATATCTATATTGCAAAATGTTTTATGGCTTTGTCTCAAACTTGCCCCTTTCGAAGACCTAAAATACCACAGGGTGTCGGCTTCTATTTTTACCCACCGACCTTGTCATTTTCACGTTTGATTGACAGTTTTATTAGCACAAGGAAATTTTCCTATCACACAGAAGATTTTAGCGGAAAGACAGCACGCAACATGTGGCCAACCAGACGGGGATTCGGAGTGAAAATTACTAATTTAAATTGGCATCTATTACATTAATCATCAAAGGATAATGACATCATTTACAATGTTCGGGAACCGAACGACATGTATAATTGCCAGGTGTAGGTCATGGTCCGCGTCTCTACAGCTGACGGGACTGGTGAATACAAAATAAATAAATAAACAAACACCCAAGAGATCATAACTTATTAGAAGTTTTTGGAACATTCCAGGTGCTTCTTAAGAATTATTGAATTGTTGCTGCATATTGTTTTATAATTAACTGGAACTCTGCCTCTCCGTGAAATCACCATGCACCTTAATTGCAGCCTGGGGAGACCGCATGCTTTCCTGCTAAAGCTGAAGTTTTATCAGCAGTGCACGATTTCTGACTATATGAGGGCCTAACTGTACAAAGTTGCATACGGAAGTTACCAGATTAGCTATATGATTTGAAGTTAGGTCTCGTGTATACATCTAGTTAACCAAGGAATTGTGCATCTCAAAATTATTAAATAAATTTCCTACTTTTCTTCAAGTGAAGTTGAATTAAATAAATGTAATTATATATTATATTTCCATTTTATATTAATTTCATATGACGTAATTATGCTTCATTTAAATGTCACTGAAATAAAGTGCAAATTGAAGACCTGGATAAGTAAGTGCATGAAGATATGTAAGCCTACGTGCAATTTTCCTCTAAGATACCAGAATGTACTGCTATGAAATCATAGTAACTAGGCATGATTTTGATAAGCATTGTTGGACTTACGTAGGCCTATATATTTGAATAACATAACATACATTAAAATGTACTGTGAAAACATGTTTCTTTGGTGTTACTTCACAGTTTAGTATCGTTTTCTCACGTTTATAAACTTTGGTATTATCATTATCCCCAATAGCACATTTTAAAAACACCTTTTCAACAATAAAAAATATTGATTTTCCGTTATTTTATATTCTTGTTAATAACGATTTGTTTACATTAATGTGCATAGGCCTATTTATTATATATATGTAATAAATTATTGTTCCACTAGTACTACCAGTGTTTTCATTGTTTCTGATCCCTGCGGTAAAGAATCGATTCTAATGCATACATATTGCATGACGTGAGAGGATGTTTCCAGGTAACTCCCCTCCCCCCCCCCCCCCACCACCCCCACAAAAAAAAAAAAGAATAATCAGACCGCCAGTCGGCACAGCATCTCATGATGCTTCTTATAATAAACACGCCAGACTCAGTCACGTGAACCATGTCCATTTAAAAGACTTTACAAAATAAACACGCCAGACCCAGTCACGTGAACCTTGCTGATGTAAAAGTAGATACGATTGGGTGAGAAAAGTTTGCAGCGTCAGTGCGTCACCGCTGGCTGAGGGATGACGCGGTAAAATTGGACCGTTCAGGAAAAAAACCCAAACAGACGTGTCGTCTTGCATCTTAATTGTCCAGTAAATGTTTTATTTATTTTTATTTTTCCGTTATATTGACTAGATAGGATAATTCTGTGACTAAAGTCTGCAAAACCGCCTCGTTAATGTACCTTGTGTGCTACATATTGCTAAATTCACTCATTATCGCTCAATCACCGTCAGCCGCGGAGGGGCGGTTACTTCAAAAGAAATTGCATGGATACCCTCAATTAAGAAAATAAGAGTTTTCACAAGTGCAAGACATATTTGTTTTGATTTTTTATTTCAAATTTTAGTACATTCGCACTGTTTCGAATGGGAAAGATTTGGATATATCAACGTTTATTTAGGCTAATCGTTGATCGAACCAAGTGCACACCTGTTTACCTGTCGCACCTGGATTTTTACCAGTGCAGATAAACAGCAATTTTATTATTGCATGAAATGTTAACAAACAGGGTAGACACATTTTTCCAGATTTTATTTTAAAATCAGTCGGCGATTTGTTTTTGCCTGCACATGTAAAAATATATTAATTTGACATAAAAAGGTATATTACAGGTAACCAGATAATTAGTGCATTTCACACCCATAAATTATATATTTTGCACATTGGACAAAAGTAAATAGTTTTAATTGCAATGTCCCTTATAACAAGTATAATATATAATTTAAATTAAAAAAAATGAGAATTTACCTTTATTTACCTGATCTTACCTGTGCAGGTGAGTAAACTTTTACAGGTAGAAATTGGCAAAATTGAAATCCACAAGTCTCGTGGCTGTGCAGTTAATTAAAAGATAGTTTCTGCATATTGTTTTAACTCCTTCAAAAATTTCCTCTCCACTTTTAAAATGAAAAGTTGTCTTTATATTCTGTACTTACAAAGGTAATTAAATCTGTTTAAGATCAAAGGTATCATTTCAGGTAACCCAATAAATAGTGCAGTTAGTACCTATAATTCATAAATTTTACACATGGCACTCAAAATTAAGTTGTATGTTTTTTTTCTCCCTTATTACATGTATAAAATATATACTTCATTAAAAAAATAATTTACCTGTATTTACCTGAACTCACCTGTACAGGTGAGTATGTTTTTATGTGTAACCGTAACCAAAATTATCAATTTATGTTTTACATGTCTGAAAAATCAAAATATAATGGTTTTACACAGTTGACACTTGTTTATCCATATTCTTCTCAGCCACTTTTCAGCATGATTTTGTCACTGCCACAGGTAGTTAGATCAGTTGAAGAACAAAGGTACTATATACATAGGTAACTTAATTACTGTATTAAAAGCACCTGTTCTTATATCAAAATGAATTATACAGTCCATAAATAGAGAAGGTATTAATTTATAGTAACTATATTGATTAACAAGGTGTTTGCTAACATATTCAGAAAAAAAAAATAATTTACCTTTACTTACCTGTACAGGTAAACATATGTGTTATATGTTAATAATCATAGAATGTGCTCTTTGGGTCAGCAAGCTTTTCAGGTGAAAAATATTTGATTTCCACATAAAAATCCAATTTATTTGCACATTCTTGTTCATTGGTGGTTCCCTTTCCAGTATTAAACCAAATCATTTACCTTTTTCTTACCTTTAATTAATAATTACCTTAAAGTGAAAAAAAAATCCTTACATTTCTCTTTTTTTATCAAAGGGTTAAAGGGTTACCTGAACAGGATGAAAGGGGTCATTTTGGTGATATACCAGTGAGTGGAAATACAGTTAGTACAGATTTACCTGTTTTTACCTGTATATACCTTAGTTACATACATATCAAACCAGGTATATAGAAAATAAATAAAATAACATGATGGACATATACCTGACAGTAAAAGCTGAAAATTTCACAAAGATACCTTTAACGGTTACTGAGTTAATGTCTCTTATATAGATTCATGTCAAAATGTGGAAAAAATGCAAAATAAATCTGAACAGTAGGAGTGTGACAATCCACAGGCTAATCTGAACAGTAAAGGGTTAAGAAGTTTTTATCTGAATCATTTTTTTAATTACAGGTTTATAAATTTTTAATTAAAAAACCTGAAAATATAATTTAAAATATTAGAATTGTTGCAAAAGTTGCAATCATAATATATACAGAGTAAAAAACATTGGGTCATATTATGCATACACATATATTTTATTATTTTTAAATCATAAATGTTTATACTGATTTTAAAAGAAAATAATGCCACAACATGGCATCTACAAGAATATTCTTTGAATCACTATTAAAAAGTTTTGAACATTGGAGTTTTCAGGACATGCTTAATTTTATTCACCAAAATAAAATAAAAGTAAATTTGATAAAATAAAACATCTTTTCAAATAAAGTATACACACTGTTGGTTGAATGAGGGACAAACAATATCATTGTGCTAATTACTATCCCATTTTTAATTAATTACTGGAATTAATAGTCAATTTCACACCTGGTGAAGTTTTTACTCTTCTGAAGTAAGGGATTACTTATCTCATGAACATGCACACTTTCACAGCAATACACCACTTTGTGGACACAATTAAATGTACACTTTAATCATTGTAACCCTGGTGGTTCAATACAAAATCTAAAATGTAGCATGTCCAAGAATAAAATAAAATACAGAAAATTATAACATTCATCTAGTTTATGCACCAGCTGGGGGATGAGTGCAGGGCAGAGGGGGAAGCCTGCTAGTAGTGGCCAAGCTGGGCCAAGGTAAGCTGCCTGGGGTGGGTTACATAATGCAAGTGAAGGCTGTACTACTAGGTGGGCTAGATGTAAACAACACTTGACATGGTGTATGAAAACATGAATAAAAGCTATTCATTCCAATCAATTTCTTTTGAAAGTTCAGATTTTAAAAGATTAAATCCTTATGCATATATGCTGGAAAAATTAAATCAACAGTGCCAAAGTTGGACAAAATTTAAGGTAATGATTTTTTATTTATGCTAATAACTTGAAAAATTTGCAAAATTCAGATCTAATTTTGGGTAAACAATTGAATCTTGATTAAATAAAGTTATATTCCTGAAAAAAAGTCTCCAGGTTCAGCAATTCTCATGTTAGGTGAGTAAATATATTTCCTGATTTTTTTAGAATTGCATTATGTTTTGGCCCATAACTTCAAAATATTACCCAATACTGACTGAATTTTTGGTATGTTCATAGAAAATGTATAAAAGAATGTGAATACTAAATACGATCAAAAACAGATCAGTGGTTTTGATATTAGGCAGCCTTGAAGTGTAACAATGGCTTATTTTTATGGAAAACAGAGTTTTTTTTTCCTTAATATCTCGAAGGAACAAAGTCCTAATGACCCAATTTTCGGTATGGTAGGAGATTTTGGGGACATCTAAAATTATGTCAACAGCCTGGGGAGCATAGAGATGTGCACTGAATGACCTACAGTCATCAAAGTGGATTGCTTGACAATGTAAGGGTATACAACAAGAGCCTCCAAAAAAATTCAATAACTAGCCTAATTTTGCAGCTTTTATTTTCAAATTTCAGATTTTAACAGATTAAATCCTTATGTATACATGGTGTGAAAATTAAATCCACAGTACTTACAGGAAAAAAACGTGCCATGGCCAAAGTTGGGCAAAATTTAAGGTGCCAATTTTATATTTTTGCCAATATTTAAAAAAATTTAACAGATTTTGATCTAATTTTTGGTATACAATTAAATTTTGATTAATTAAAGTTGTATTACTGGAAAAAAGTCCCTACCTTTAACACTTTTGGTCTTAAGTGACCAAATATCTTCCTGATTTTTTTACAAAGTCCATTATGTTTGGGCCCATAACTTTTTTTAAATTATATAATACTGACTTAATATCTGGCATGTACATAGGAACTATATAGAGGAATATTTATGGTAAATATGAAGAAAACCAGATGAGTCGTTTTGATATTAGGCAGTCCTGAAGTGTGAAATTAGATTTCTAATAAAAAATTGAGGTTTTTCCTTAATATCTCAAAGGAAAGAAGTCCTATTGACCCAATTTTTGGCATTGTAGGAGATTATAGGGACATCTAACTGTATGCCAAAATTCAGATTTGTAGGTCTAACGGTGTCGAAACGTGCCAGTCTTACGGACGGACATCCAGACGGATGGACGGACGGACGGACGGCACGACAGACAGACGGACGACGGACAATGGACCATGACTATAGCTCAGATGACTTATAGTCAGCTGAGCTAAAAAAAGGATAAAAGGTGATGCTGCCAGTTTCTGGTAAATGACAACACTATCCAAGATCTTCAGTCAACTTGATTTTTTGGATCAATCCATGCAATAATTCTTGAGATAAAAAAGAATTTGTGTGATTTTCCCCCAAAAATTGACCTATTCAAGGTCAAGGTCACTCTCCAAGAAAAGGTCATGATCCAATTTTATACAGGCTTTCTCCTCTCATCCATATTTATGCACATGTCAAGTTTATTAAAGGTCTGCAAAATATTTTTTGAGTTATCTTGCCTGAATGAAATCGCTGTGGTGGAGATGGCACTACCATGCCTAAACCATAGTATCCTGACTTTGTCTGGGGATACAGGGACATATGATGTGGGCTGCTTCTGATTATTTATATAATTATGTTCTTGTCAATATTAATTTGAAGTGAAACTGGTATTAGTAATATTAGTAATGTAGTATTTTAACGAGACAAAAGGAGACTAAATTTAACTCTTTATTATTTATCAATATAATTCAATGCATGTTCACATGCATAAATTCATATGGACTACATGAACTATTCCTTGCCTGCCAAGCTTGATATAGTTCAAATGTTTCTTTTCACCCAGGTATTCAAAAGTCAACAGTCAAAACATGTACACTTATGGTACAAAATATGCAGGGTATCAGTATTTATGGTTGACTTTGATACACCATTCCTTTATTGGTAATTAAAAATCATATGAGAATATGTAAAGGTTGATACACAGATGTATGCCTGTGAATATTTCTTTGTATTTTTCAGTCTTTTCTTCTGTTAAATGTATATAATAATCTTCTGATCTTTTTTAAAAAAGATTTTTTGAGGGATGAAAAAATCTGATCCATCTTGTTCTTGTTTACTGAGGCTGACATTGGGATGGGGTTCGGAGAAGGAAACAATGAGGGCAGCAAGGAGGGGTGGATGTAGAGAGAAAAGGAGAGAGGGGGAGAGGGGGGGGGGGGGGGTTGGAGCATTCAAAAGTACCTAAATCTAAAATAAAAATCTAAAATAGTATGAAATGTAGATAAAGTCTGAGAGGAAGAGGTAATCTAGGCCATGGTTGTTTGATATGATTGAAACTTCAGAAACCACTACCCTTGGATCATTTCTGTGCCATATTTAACGATATGGCCAGATGGTTTCAGAGAAGTAGTTTTTTGTAGCCCTCAGTATGATACCTGCACTGATGACCCCCATACAAAAAAGGCTGATGCAGGTGGCGCCACCAATACCTCAATTTCAGATATGACTCATGTGAAGAACATTGGCATAAAATTTGGTTATGATAGCTCCAGCCGTTTCTGAGACTGTAATTTTAGTATGCTTTTTTGGACAGATGACTAAGTTCAACTTCCTGTAACTTGACCAAAAATCAGTGAACTTAAACCATTCGAACAAACTTGAGAGAGATTGTTCCAGGGATCATTTCTGTGAAATATTGGACAATTTGGCTGAACAGTTTCCGAGAAGAAGATTTTTAAAGGTTTTTAAGCTTTTTCCAAATAAAATCTAAGAAAATGCAGTTAGCCAAAAAATAAACATAATACGATAGAGTTTTTTAGATGACTCATCTTTTGCAGAAAATTTTGTAATGCTTACTCTTGCCATTTTCAAGATAGTAAAGCCTAACGTACAGACGCTGGATGATGGACGCCGGACGACGCTAAATCATTGCATAAGCTCACAGATTCGCTAAAAATGCAGGTGTCGCCACCAGTCAGCAGAAACTGATAAAACAATCCATGATCAATATTCATTCAAAGAATCATGAGGATCAATGCATAAAATGTTCAGATAGCTTTTGTATCAAATTTTCCATTATTCTGGGGTGGGGGGGGGTGGTACTTCAAAACCCCATAGCTCAGAGGTTTTGGGTAACAGAGACCAAATTTTAGGTTTCCAAGAAAACATTTCATGGGCCTCCCTGTATTTTAATATATAAGATTCTAGGCCCAGTTGTTGTAATTTGTGCCCTATTACCAAAGGACCACATCTTTTAAGGTCTCAAAAATAGAGAAAAAAAATTGAAACAAGGGACCTATGGGTCACAGCGCTAAGCTGTTATATATGATAAAAAAATATGATTTAGAAATGAGTCACATGCTAGTTTTGTGTGGTAATAAGTATAAGCTGTATTATGAGTTGTTGTTGTTTAGCTTATGTATGATTTTGATAGTACCGTAAAAGTCGTTGCAGAAGTCGCATCCTTATTACAAGTCGCACCCCGACTTTTAGGATCCCCCACGTGAAAAGCCGTTCAAGTTTGGTTTCAGGAAAAGTCCATAATATAGGTCGCACCCGCACTTCATAGGCGTCCCAACCACCTGATACTCAAGGAATTTAAGTGTCATTCCTTGTGGTGCAAGACCACAACCAACGTCCCCGTAGTACTGTGGTTTAAAAACTAGATAAACCATTTAAACATAAAATAAATTGGACAACTTTAATACAATGCTTATTTTCAAGGAATAAAAACAGAATCATTACATATAAAGTCGGGGTTCAATTGTCAGTGAGATTTGTACAGTGCCAGAGTCAGCTGCGTCGGATAACATTTTGTGCTGTGAAACGATGTCATTATTGCCGTTTATTACTAGGTTAAGTAACATTAGAATGCAATTATCCAGTTAAATAATACTATCACAATCGGGCAACTCTTTAAATCGTTAAAGATCGTCATAAGTATGGTGGATTCATTAGACTATGATTAGTTTGCGCACGCGTGACGAGTCCCAATCCGTCGCATTGGACATATTTTGAATTGAAGACAACTGAAGGATGGAAAGAATAATTTAGATTGAATTTATTCACCTAATTTCAGAAAAGGGCTCTAAAACTGAATTAAGTAACCCTTGAATAAATTGTTACAACTTACCATCAAGGCGCGGCACATGCACAGTATTACTGAAATGTCAGTCAGCAAGGGGATAATGAACGCTTTATTGACCGGTCAGTTAAATGTAAAATAAACATGATTGAATTTACGGGTATTATATTTACTGAGACTAATGATTTTATTCTTTGATAATATCTGGAAAGCCCAATTACCGTCGCTATCAGTTATTATATTCAAATGGCTTAGATGTATGGCAAACTCAGCCGTGTTGAACCAGATCCGTCATGACACCAAACGATGCCGGTTCCTGTGGAATTTAGGTACGTATGTGGCAATTTCAGTAAATCAAATATATATCTGTATGGTGTTTGTTATTTCATTTTATTTATTAATGTGTCTTCGTAAAAAAAATCATGAATACGTCAACGCACGATTGACCGTAATGCATGCGTGCTGCCATATTGTTGACCGAACATACGATCGTCATGAATGAAAAACGGGTAAAACATGAAACAAATCGTATATTTGCAGCTCACGTGAAACGTTATAATATTGTTATCCAATACGCTTGAAAACCACGAGACGGTGACGGTGACCTGATGGTTCTTAATATTGGAGTTTATAACTGTGGATATTAGTCACGAAGGCTTAGTTGACCTGGGGATGTAAAGGTCATTGCACGGGTGACCTGGGGCTTGAACTTCCGCTACACGGCTTCAAAGGTCAGCTGGTACCATAGCGATCAACCGGACAGGCAATAGAATTCACGACGTGTCTGTAGTGGATCAAGCTTGAATCTGACGCAACTTGACATGTATAAACGGATATGGAACCTCGAGTTTTTCATAATAACACGCATACCCATAAAGATTAAACGGAGAGAAAATGTACATCAAAGAGCGGCAGACTGGCATATGCGTCAAATTGATTCATGATATAACAGTAACGCAGATTAGGAAGTGTCACTTGAATTGCGACTTGTCAGTACGGGTAGGCCTTAAACTGGGCAAATTTATAATTTGTATTTCATGTTAATAAAATGAGAATTATACCAGTTCACAAAATATAAGGAAGGTTTTTATAAGAGATTGTTAAAGGTGTAAAATATTGGGGAAAGACGTTTCACAAAGCAATGGCTAGAAGTATCGCCGATTATCGCTCAACTGCCGTTGTCCCACATATGGGGAAAGCTGACTGAGACGAGATAAGTACGTATTATAAGTCGCACCCTGACTTTGCTAGAAAATTCTTGTTTTTAGAATTCCATTTCCTAGTACAAGTTGCGACTTCTGCAACGACTTTTACGGTACCTTTGGAGACAGAGAAGAGGATTGATTTCATTTATTTTATTAACAAATGGAGTACTATTGTCACACAGATTTTGACTTGGCCATATAACTTATAAGCAGAACATATAATATAAGAGTTTAACTATTAATTAAAAAAATTACAAATATTGTCCCAAATATAATTTTTATTAAAAATAATAAGAGAATCTTATGATTTTTTAAAATGAAATATAACTGAAATGATTATTAAAATAATATTAAAGAATATATTCATGAATGCATTCATGAATACATTTTGAAAGTATTTGCACTGGTATTCATATACTTTCATTTTTACCTGAATTCCCGTTCTTTATGCAAGAAATTTTATAATGGAGTACATATTCATATTCGTATTTAAATACAATTGCAAATTAATCGCACCATGTCAGGTATTTATTCAGTTTTCACCAAACAATGATGTTGAGAATCCAGAATATACAAAATTCACACATTTAAATAATGATCATAAGTACCTGGTTTTATGGCTTTTATTTATATTTAAAAAAATAATGTAATATATTCATTTTGGACTAATTTCACATCAATGTACACACTGGACACAGTAGGAATCTAGATTAATATTATCAACTGCATCTTTGTCTATCATTAATTTCCTTCATATGATCCCCAATCATTAGTAATGAATAATATGATTTACTTCTTTATCATTAAAATTGAACTGAAAAATACCATAGGTGACTGCATGGTGTTATTTGGAATACATGACATTCTATCAATCGATACAAGATTCTTATATCATCAGTAACTGCAAGTTAATTTCCTGTTATTATAAACTAACAAATTCCTTTTCTATTTTTCTTTAATTTGTTATTAAAAACCAACACAAATTTATTAATTTATTGTTTATTGTTATGTTGTTGGTTAAAACTACTAGATGAGTTGGGTTGGACACCTGGATCAACTGTGGCTGGCCATTATATAATAAGCTGCCTGGAGCCCCAGTTTATGCCTCGCGTCAAGCATGCATAATTTGCTGAAAGTTCAACAAGGTCAACATACAGGTGACTCAAGAGGGGCTGGAGAGGGCCAAAGTCTGACATGGTCTCATAGAAACATTAACAAAAGCTACAATTTTTGGCCAATTTCTTTCAGCTTTCTAAACTAAAAAGCTGAAATCCTTATGTGTGCATGACATGAAAATTATATCAACAGTGCTCACAGGAATCAAACGTGCCATGGTCAAAGTTGAGAAAAATATAAGGTACTAATTTTATATTTATACTAATAACTTATAAAATCTGAAAAATTCAGAACTAATTTTGGGTATTCAATTCAATCTTGATTAAATAATGTTACATCCCTGACAAAAAAATCTCTAGCTTCAGCAATCTCCTTGTTAAGGGAGTAAATTATTTCTTGATTTTTTACAAAGTGCATTATGTTTGCGCCCATAACTTAAAACAGTTATGCAATACTGACATCATATCTGGCATGTGCATAGAGAATGTATAGAAAAATATGTATATTATATATGATTAAAGTCAGATCAGTTGTTTTGATATTAGGCAGTCTTGAAGTGTAACAATTGGTTTTTAATGGAAAAATGAAGTTTTTCATTAATATCTCGAAGGTATTAAGTCCTAGTGACCAAATTCTTGGCATGGTAGGGGATTTTGGAGACATCTATTTGTATGCCAAATTTTAGGAACTGAAAGCTGAAGCTGGGGAGCTGAGCTCTTGCAAACTGCATAACACTAACTTGATGTAAACAATGTGTTACATGGTGTTTGAAAACTTGAATAAAATCTACAGTTTTTGATCAACTGGTTTCAAATTTTTGGTGTTAACAGACAAAATGCTAACAAAAACATGCTGTGAAAATTAAATCCACAGTACTTACAGGAAAAAAACGTGCCATGGTCAAAGTTGGGCTAAATTTAAGGTACCAATTTTTTATTTTTGTTAATATTTTAAAAAAATTTAAAAGATTTTGATCTAATTTTGGGTATACAATTTAATTTTGATTAATTAAAGTTATATTACTGGAAAAAAAGTCCATAGCTTTAACATGTTTTGTGTTAAGTGATCAAATATCTTTCCTGATTTTTTACAAAATGCATTATGTTTGGGCTCATTACTTTTTTAAATTATATAATACAGACATAATTTCTGGCATGTACATAGGAACTATATAGAGGAATATTTATGGTAAATATGAGGAAAAACAGTTGAGTCGTTTTGATATGAGGCCGTCCTGAAGTGTGAAAATAGGTTTTTAATAAAAAATTGAGGTATTTCCTTAATTTCTCAAAGGAACAAAGTCGCAAAGACCCAGTTTTCAGCTTGGTAGGAGATCTTGGGGACATCTAACATTATGCCGAATTTTGGATTCCTAGGTCTTACGGTTTCAAAACGTGCCACATCTACGGACGGACGGACGGACGGACGGACAGACGGACGGACGACGGACAATGGACCACGACTATAGCTCAGATGACTTATAGTCAGCTGAGCTAAAAAATTGAGGTTTTTCCTTAATTCCTCAAAGGAAAAAAGTCGCAAAGACCCAGTTTTCTGCTTGGTAGGAGATCTTGGGGACATCTAACACTATGCCGAATTTTGGATTCCTAGGTCTTACGGTTTCAAAATGTGCCACATCTATGGACGGACAGACGGACGGACAACGGACAATGGACCACGACTATAGCTCAGATGACTTATAGTCAGCTGAGCTAAAAATTGATTAATTTATTGTTTATTGTTATGTTATTGGTTAAAACTACTAGATGAGTTGGGTTGGACACCTGGATCAACTGTGGCTGGCCATAAGCTGCCTGGCTGCACCAGTATATGCCTTGCCTCAAGCGTGCATAATTTGCTGAAAGTTCAACAAGGTCAACATACAGGTGACTCAAGAGTGGCTGGAGAGAGCCAAGGTCTGACATGGTCTCATAAAAACATTAATAAAAGCTACAATTTTTGGCCAATTTCTTTCAGCTTACTAAACTAAAAAGCTGAAATCCTTATGTGTGCATGATATGAAAATTATATAAACAGAGCTCACATGAAACAAAAGTGAAATGGACAAATTTGGGCAAAATTTAAGGTACTAATTTTATATTTATACTAATAACTTATAAAATTTTAAAAATTCAGAACTAATTTTGGGTATTCAAATGAATCTTGATTAAATAATGTTACATCCCTGACAAAAAATCTCTAGCTTAAGCAAGCCCCTTGTTAAGGGAGTAAATATATTTCTTGATTTTTTACAAAGTGCATTATGTTTGGGCCCATAACTTAAAACAATTACGCAATACTGACATCATTTCTGGCATGTGCACAGAGAATGTATAGAAAAACATGTATATTATATATGATTAAAGTCAGATCAGTGGTTTTGATATTAGGCAGTACTGAAGTGTAACAATGGGTTTTTAATTGAAAAATTAAGTTTTTCATTAATATCTCAAAGGTATTAAGTCCTAGTGACCTAATTCTTGGCATGGTAGGGAATTTCGGAGACATCTAATTGTATGCCAAATTTTAGGAACTGAGAGCTTAAGCTGGGGAGCTGAGCTCTTGCAAACTGCATAACACTAGCCTGATGTAAACAATATGTTACATGGTGCTTGAAAACTTGAATAAAATCTACAGTTTTTGATCAACTAGTTTCAAATTTTTGGTGTTAACAGACAAAATGCTAACAAAAACATGCTGAGAAAATTTAATCCACAGTACTTACAGGAAAAAAACGTGCCATGGTCAAAATTGGGCAAAATTTAAGGTACCAATTTTTTATTTTTGTTAATATTTTAAAAAATTTAAAAGATTTTGAACTAATTTTGGGTATACAATTTAATTTTGATTAATTAAAGTTATATTACTTGAAAAAAGGTCCATAGCTTTAACTAGTTTTGTGTTAAGTGATCAAATATCTTTCCTGATTTTTTACATAATGCATTATGTTCTGGCCCATAACTTTCTTAAATTATATAATACAGACATAATTTCAGGCATGTATATAGGAACTATATAGAGGAATATTTATGGTAAATATGGGGTAAAACAGATGAGTGGTTTTGATATTAGGCAGCCCTGAAGTGTGAAAATAGGTTTTTAATAAACAAGGCCTACAGGCCTAATGCGAACCTGTGCATTGGGAAATACACCAGGTATAATGCTTCAATGCTGGACCATTACTTTTCATGTAAATGAACTATGCAAGTACTAAACATTTTGAATAAGAAACAATTACACAAACATCACTGCTCAAATTCTGGCATAGGTGCACACAACACTAAAAAGATTGTAGCTGGCACCACCAGTCTTGTATACAACGAAGCTATCAGAGATATATACATATGCCCAATATCAGACTGATATATCAAACCCCTTCTGAGAAAAACGTGTGCAAAAGTCATGGTAGGTGGCGACACCTGTCTTGTGAGCAAGAAAGCCATCAAAGACACATAGACAGGTCAAAATATTAGGCCAATACATCAAACTTACCTTGAGTCTGATGCATGGGGCTGACCAGGCTTAGGTGAGAAAGGCTGTTGCCCCGAGTGAACTGTGACAAATTGCTTGTTCAGACAACTGCACTGAGTGAACTCATGACCTGCACCTGGCTAGACTGAGTGAACTTTTGACCTGTACCTGGCTGCACTGAGTGAACTCTTGACCTGTTGTATAATCTGACACAGTTGGCAGTCTGCCAAAGCTATAAATAGAATGCAGCTACTGCACTGAGTGAACTCCTGACCCATACCTGGCTGCACTGAGTGAACTCTTGACCTGTTGCCTATTCTGATACAGTTGGCAGTCTGCCAAAGCTATAAATAGATCCAGACTGACCTTAGACCTTGTGACCCATAATCAAATAGAATCTTCCCCTTTTGGCAGGGAAGCCACATGTGGAAGATAAAAGGTTTGGGGTGAGGAGTTTGGCTTAAAATGCATCCACAATCTTTAGTGGTGGGCCATATACAAGTCAAATCTGAAACCAATATGTCAAACCAAACTGGAGTTAGCATCTGCAACAAATTTGTGGACAGATGGCCCCTGTGACCTTGCCCTTTAATCTTGTGCCAAAAAATTTAATAAGGGTCTTCCCCTATTGGCTGGTCAGCTATATGCCACCAGTTTTTGCGAACCGACATAACCAGTCATGGTCAAGATTCAAGGCAAAATTCATGGCAATCCATGCATTATTTACAAAGATCATGGAGGTTTTGTACCAAAAATATAATTATTCTGGCAGTAGCCCAATAGCTCTTAGGATATCTTTAGGTACAGTGACCTAATTTCAGCCTTCAAAAGAGATTATTATTGACATCCCTGGATCTTCAGTTAGAAGTATTCTAGGGACGGTGGCCACAATTTGTGCCCTGCTAACAGACATGTGGATGGCACAGCGGCCGGCCGGACAAAGGACAAAGCAGCATACCAATACCTCAGTTGACTTTCAGTTACCTGAGCAGGCCGAGCTAAAACACAATGTAAAGGTCTAATTGGTAAAATGTTTTAGAGGAATTATATGAGACAAGCACCCATGCAATTCAGGTTTCACACCTAGGCACAAGGTTTCCTATCAGTTTTTGCAAGTGTCATCAGACCTGCCTTATAACCTGTGTTAAGGCCTTTAACTTACCATCAAATCATAAACCCTGATGAAATAAGAGCGGAGGGCATTGTCCTTGATGAAGGTCACAACCCCACAGCATCGCTTGTTCCAACGGTTGCAGCTTGGCCCTTCAGCTAAAAATAGCTGCACCACACCTGTAGCCAAAGTCTGCAAAAGCCATCATGATATCAGTTAAAAATGACATTGTAACAGGACATAGGATTATACAGAGGGCAGGGCAGTCATCAAATCAGGACTTTGAAAACAAGGGACCCATGGTAAGCTGATTTTTTTTTTTAAATTGAAGCAAATGCATAAAAAACATATTTCTATTGTTTTTTTACATATTAGCATTTCAAAATTAAAGAGGTAATGGCAATGCTATATAGCTGAGAGAACCCTGTACTAGAAACTTTCTTGTAAACAAGGGACCCATGGGTCACGGCGCTCAGCTGTTATATATGATTAAAAATTTGATTTTGAAATGAGGCACATGCTGGTTTTGTGTGGAAATAAATATAAGCTGTATTATGAGTTGTTGGTGTTTAGCTTATGTATGATTTTGATAGTTTCTTTGGAGACAGGGAAGAGATTGATTTCAATTATTTTATTAACAAATGGAGTGCTACTGTCATACAGATTTTGACTTGGCCATATAACTGATAAGCAGCACATATAAGATAAGAGTTTAACTATATATTAAAATTTAATAACAAATATTGTGCCAAATATAATTTCTATTAAAAATAATAAGAGAATCATATGATTTTTTAAATAAAATATAACTGAAATGATTTTGAAAATAATATTATAGAATATATTCATGAATGCATTCATGAATACATTTTGAAAGTATTTGCACTGGTATTCAAATACTTTCATTTTTACCTGAATTCCCATTCTTATGCAAGAAATTTTATAATGGAGTACATATTCATATTCATATTCATATACATTTGCAAAGTATTCGCACCATGTCTGGTATTTATTCAGTTTTAGCCAAACAATGATGTTGAGAATCCAGAATATAAACAAAGGACCCATGGGTCACGACGCCCAGCTTAAGTTCAAAATTTTTGCAAATGCAAAATATGAAAAATATTCTATTGTAATGTTTTTCATTTAGATAAGCATATGAGAGGAAAGGGCCCTCCTACTTGGTTATAGTAAAGTTTTCAATATGTGATTGCAAACTAATACTCTGACAAGACTGTCATGAAGAAAAACAGTTAAAGTTTTGAGATACTGTGATGCATATGAAAATTTTACAGATGGACAGGCAAGTGGACAGAATGGACTAATACCTTTTTTTTCACTTTCAAGGGAATAATGCATTTAAGTTTATATATATAAGCCTATTTATTTAGCATATCCACTTTTTTCATTTATAGTTTTTATCTGATTCATTTTTTTTTTTATTTACAAGTGTTATAAATTTGTAATATAAAAACTGAAAATATAAGTTAAAATATTAGAATTCTAAGTTGCAATCATTATATATCCAGATTGTAGCTCATATTGGGTCATATTATGCATACACATATATTTTATTATTTTTAAATCAAATGTTTAAACTGAATGTAAAAGACTAGATGTGTCGGAATGACACGAATGCCCCCGCCTGGGGCAAATTAGAAACATCTGTTAAATTTTGTAAAATTTTTTAAGTTCAGGAAGTGTTGTATGGTCAAAAGTAGGTCAACAAGGGCAAAATGCAAACTCGATCTGTAAAGGATCATTTTCAAGCAACACACCAAAAATCAGGCCAGTATCTGCAGGCATTGTGAAAAAAGTACATATATGTGCATTTTTCATGAAAATTTCTGTCTTTCATGAAATTTTCTATGTTCAGGATCTGTCATATGGTGAAAAATAGGTTAACTGGGACGAAACGCGAACTCGATCTGTAAGTGGTCATTATGTGCCCACAGACCAAACATTAGGCCAGTATCTGTAAGCATTGCATTGTGAAACTAGAATATTAGCAAAAGTTGATAATTATTTATAAATTTAAATTGGAGAGGTATATACCATGTTTCATAACAATCCACCAAATGCTTCCTGAGAAATAAGCTCCTAAGTTTTTTTCTATACTAAGCTCTGGGACCTTGAAAAGTAGGTCAAGATCACCCATCTTTGAACTTGACCAAGATTTTGTAAATATAATGCAATAGCACTGAAGAAATGAAGTTCCTGTGTTGAACACCTTTGGAGATATCCTGCACAAAAGGCCAAAATTGAAAAAATCCGATAAAATTTCATTAAAAATCAGAAATTGCAGGTGGCGCCACCAAAATTGTGCAGCACATACAGACCATCAGTCCCAATGACCATAGTAAGTTTTGTGAAAATCCACACAATGGTTCCTGAGATATAAACTTCTGAGTGTTTTTCTTTAATCAGCTCTAAAATGTAGAACAAGGGACCTATGGGTCACGACGCTCAGCTGTTATATATGATAAAAAAATATTATTTAGAAATGAGGCACATGCTGGTTTTGTGTGGTAATAAATATAAGCTGTATTATGAGTTGTTGTTGTTAAGCTTATGTATGATTTTGATAGTACCTTTGGAGACAGGGAAGAGGATTGATTTCATTTATTTTATTAACAAATGGAGTACTATTGTCACACAGATTTTGACTTGGCCATATAACTTATAAGCAGAACATATAATATAAGAGTTTAACTATTTATTAAAAAAAATACAAATATTGTCCCAAATATAATTTTTATTAAAAATAATAAGAGAATCATATGATTTTTTAAAATGAATTATAACTGATATGATTATTAAAATAATATTAAAGAATATATTCATAATTGCATTCATGAATACATTTTGAAAGTATCTGCACGAGTATTCATATATTTTCATTTTTACCTGAATTCCCATTCTTTATGCAAGAAATTTTATAATGGAGTACAAAATCATATTCGTATTTAAATACAATTACAAAGTATTTGCACCATGTCAGGTATTTATTCAGTTTTCACCAAACAATGATGTTGAGAATCCAGAATATACAAAATTCACACATTTAAATAATGATCATAAGTACCTGGTTTTATGGCTTTTATTTATATTAAAAAATAACTGTAAAAAATTCATTTTGGACTAATTTCACATCAATGTACACACTAGACACAGCAGGAATCTAGATTAATATTATCAACTGCATCTTTGTCTAATTTCCTTCATATGATCCCTAATGATTAGTAATGAATAATATGATTTACTTCTTTATCATTAAAATTGAACTGAAAAATGCCATAGGTGACTGCATGGTGTTATTTGGAATATGTGACATTCTACCCATCGATACAAGATTCTTATATCATCAGTAACTGCAAGTTAATTTCCTGTTATTAACAAATTCCTTTTCTATTTTTCTTTAATTTGTTATTAAAAACCAATAAAAATTTATTAATTTATTGTTTTTTGTTATGTTGTTGGTTAAAACTACTAGATGAGTTGGGTTGGACACCTGGATCAACTGTGGCTTGCCATAAGCTGCCTGGATTCCATGTATGCCTCGCCTCAAGCGTGCATAATTTGATGAAAGGTCAACAAGGTCAACATACATGTGACTCAAGAGGGGCTGGAGAGAGCCAAAGTCTGACAGGGTCTCATAAAAAACATTAATAAAAGCTACAATTTTTGGCCAATTTCTTTCAGCTTTCTAAACTTAAAAGCTGAAATGCTTATGTGTACATGATATGAAAATTATATCAACAGTGCTCACGGGAAACAAACATGCCATGGTCACAGTTGGGCAAAATTTAAGGTACTAATTTTATATTTATACTAAATAAAATTTGAAAAATTCAGAACTAATTTTGGGTATTCAATTGAATCTTGATTAAATAATGTTACATCCCTGACAAAAAAATCTCTAGCTTCAGCAATGCTCTTGTTAAGGGAGTAAATATATTTCTTGATTTTTTACAAAGTGCATTATGTTTGGGCCCATAACTTAAAACAATTACACAATACTGACATCATTCTGGCATGTGCATAGAGAATGAAAAATATGTATATTATTTATGATTAAAGTCAGATCAGTGGTTTTGATATTAGGCAGTCTTGAAGTGTAACAATGGGTTTTTAATGGAAAAATGAAGTTTTTGATTAATATCTCGAATGTCCTAGTGACCAAATTCTTGGCATGGTAGGGCATTTTGGAGACATCTAACTGTATGCCGAATTTAAGGAACTTAGAGCTGAAGCTGGGGAGCTGAGCTCTTGCAAACTGCATAACACCAGCTTGATGTAAACAATATGTTACATGGTGCTTGAAAACTTGATTAAATCTACAGTTTTTTATCAACTGGTTTCAAATTTTTGGTGTTAACAGTTGAAATGCTAACAAAAACATGCTGTGAAAATTAAATCCACAGTACTTACAGGAAAAAAACGTGCCATGGTCAAAGTTGGGCAAAATTTAAGGTACCAATTTTTTATTTTTATTAATATTTTAAAAAATTTAAAAGATTTTCATCTAATTTTGGGTATACAATTTAATTTTAATTAATTAAAGTTATATTACTGGAAAAAAGGTCCATAGCATTAACATTTTTTGTGTTAAGTGATCAAATATCTTTTCTGATTTTTTACAAAATGCATTATGTTTGGGCCCATAACTTTTTTAAATTAAATAATACAGACATAATTTCTGGCATGTACATAGGAACTATATAGAGGAATATTTATGGTTAATATGAGGTAAAACAGATGAGTGGTTTTGATATTAGGCAGTCCTGAAGTGTGAAAATAGGTTTTAAATAAAAAATTGAGGTTTTTCCTTAATTTCTCAAAGGAACGAAGTTGCAAACACCCAGTTTTCGGCTAGGTAGGAGATCTTGGGGACATCTAACATTATGCCGAATTTTGGATTCCTAGGTCTTACGGTTTCAAAACGTGCCACATCTACGGACGGACGGACGGACGGACGGACGGACAGACGGACGGACGACGGACAATGGACCACGACTATAGCTCAGATGACTTATAGTCAGCTGAGCTAAAAATGGGTCAAGGTCCCCATCTTCGAACTTGACCGAGATTTTATCAATATACATCTTCACTGATGAAATAAAAATTCCAACGGTGAATCCTTTTAGACATATCCCGCTCACAAGGTTAAAGTTAACAGACGCGGAACAGACGGACGGACGGACAGACAGACACCGGACAGACAGATGGACAGACGGACAGCTTGGGTGACGACAATAGCCCATCAGCCTATGAGCTGTGGGCTAAAAACTGCTGTACATGTGTATTTGTCATGAAAATTTCTATTTTTCATGAATTTTTCTAAGTTTAGGAGCCGTAAAATGGTCAAAAGTATTCAACAGGGACGAAACGCGAACTCGATCTGTAACTGGACATTATCTGCCCACACACCAAAAATCAGGCCAATATCTGCAGGCATTGCGGAAAAAAGTCCGTACATGTGTATTTGTCATGAAAATTTCTATTTTTCATGAAATTTTCTAAGTTTAGGAGCCGTAAAACTGTCAAAAGTAGGTCAACCGGGACGAAACGCGAACTCGATCTGTAACTGGTCATTATCTGCCCACAAACCAAAAATCAGGCCAATATCTGCAGGCATTGCAAAAAAAAGTCCGTACATGTGTATTTGTCATGAAAATTTCTATTTTTCATGAAATTTTCTAAGTTTAGGAGCCGTAAAACGGTCAAAAGTAGGTCAACCGGGACGAAACGCGAACTCAATCTGTAACTGGTCATTATCTGCCAACACACCAAAAATCAGGCCAATATCTGCAGGCATTGCGAAAAAAAGTCCGTACAACTGTTTGATTTCGGAATGACGGAATGACGGAATGACGGACATGGGTAAAACTATATGCCCCGGCCACTTTGTGGCGGGGGCATAAAAATAATGCCACAACATGGCATCTACAAAATTATTCCTTGAATCCCTATTAAAAAGTTTTGCACATTGGAGTTTTCAGTACATGCTTAATTTTATTCACTGAAATAAAATAAAAGATTCAGTAAATTTGATAAAATAAAAACATCTTTTCAAATAAAGTATACACACTGTTGGTTGAATGAGGGACAAACAATATCATTATGCTAATTACAATCTCAGCTATAATTAATTACTGGAATTAATAGTCAATTTCACACCTGGTGAAGTTTTACTCTTCTGAAGTAAAGCATTACTTATCTGATGAACATCCACACTTTCATAGCAATACATCACTTTGTGGACACAATTAAATGTGCACTTTAATCATTGTAGCCCTGGTGGTACAATACTAAATCTAAAATGTAGCATGTCCATGAATAAAATAAAATACAGAAAATTATAACATTCATCTAGTTTATGCACCAGCTGGGGGGGGGGGGGGTGAGTGCAGGGCAGAGGGGAAGCCTGCTAGTAGTGGCCAAGCTGGGCCAAGGCAAGCTGCCTGGGGTGGGTTCAAAATTCAAGTGAAGGCTGTACTACTAGGTGGGCCACATGTAAACAACACTTGACATGGTGTATGAAAACCTGAATAAAAGCTTCTCTTTTCAAACAATTACTTTCAGATTTTAAAAGATTAAATCCTTATGTATATATGCTGTGAAAATCAAATCAACAGTGCTTACAGGGAAAAAACGTGCCACTGCCAAAGTTGGACAAAATTTAAGGTATTGATTTTTTATTTATGCTAATAACTTGGAAAATTTGCAAAATTCAGATCTAATTTTGGGCAAACAATTGAATCTTGATTAAATAAAGTTATATTCCTGAAAAAAAAGATTCCAGCTTCAGCAATTCTCATGTTAAGTGAGCAAATATATTTCCTGATTTTTAAAAAATTGCATTATATTTGGGCCTATAACTTCAAAATAATACCCAAAACTGACCTAATTTTTGGTATGTGCACAGAAAATGTATGGAAGATTATGAATACTAAATATGATCAAAAACAGATCAGTGGTTTTGATATTAGGCAGCCTTGAAGTGTAACAATGGCTTTTTTATTGAAAACGAAGGTTTTTCCTTAATACCTCGAAGGAACTAAGTTCTAATGACCCAATTTTCGGTATGGTAGGAGATTTTGGGGACATCTAATGGTATGCAAAATTTTGGATTCGTAGGTCCAACGATTTTAAAACGTGCCCTGTTTACGGCCGGACGGCCGGACGACGGACAAAGGACCACGACTATAGCTCAGATGACTTATATTCAGCTTAGCTAAAAATCAATATTTTCAATATTAATCATAGATAACCTGAAATCTAAGTGCCTAGGGGCATGATGTAACGGATGCTGATAAACTGATGCCAGGCTAGATGTATCTGCTTCGCACAGCTAACATATATGGTAAAATGACTCAATTCAATATTTATAATTCAGCCATAATTCATTCTTCGGAACCATAAAAGACAATTATTATAAGAATTATTAAGGGGATTATTCTTGTAAAATATTAAACAAGGTCTACAGGCCTAACGCGAACCTGTGCATTGGGAAATACACCAGGTATAATGCTTCAATGCTGGACCATTACTTCTCATGTATATGAACAATGCAAGTACTAAACATTTTGAATAAGAAACAATTACACAAACATCACTGCTGGAATTCTGGCATGGGTGCACACAACACATAAATGATTGTAACTGGCACCACCAGTCTTGTATACAACAAAGCTATCACAGATATATACATATGCCCAATTTCAGACTGATATATCAAACCCCTCCTGAAAATAAGCAGGGACACACACTGTGCAAAAATTATTGTAGGTGGCACCACCAGTCTTGTATATGACAAAGCTATTTGTTTTGTATATATATGCCCAATTTCAGGCTGATATATCAAATTCCTCTGTAGATATAAGCAGGCACATACACTGTGCAAAAGTCATTGTAGGTGGCGACACCTGTCTTGTGAATGAGAAAGCCATCAAAGACACATAGACAGGTCAAAATATCTGGCCAATACATCAAACTTACCTTGAGTCTGATGCATGGGGCTGACCAGGCTAAGGTGAAAAGGCAGTTGCCCTGAGTGAACTGTGACAAATTTGCTGGCTCAAGCCACTGCACTGAGTGCACTCATGACCTGCAGCTGGCTAGACTGAGTGAACTTTTGACCTGTAATTGGCTGCACTGAGTGAACTCTTGACCTGTTGCATAATCTGAAACATTTGGCAGCTGCCAAAGCTATAAATAAATTGAGGCTGAACTTTGGTGACAAATCTGATGCAGTGGGAAGTCTGCCAACGCTATTAATAGAATGCAGCTACTGCACTGAGTGAACTCCTGACCCAAACCTGGCTGCACTGAGTGAACTCTTGACCTGTTGCCTAATCTGATACAGTTGGCAGTCTGCCAAAGCTATACATAGATCCAGACTGACCTCTAGCCTGTTGCAAAATCTGAAATAGTAGCCACACCATTGCATAAGCTCATGCAGGGGCCCTGCCCTCAGGGGCATGACACCCATGAAGTGATCACATGGTGCCCATGAGGTGATCACATGCCTTGTGCTTGGCTGCACTGATTGAACTCTTGACCTATATCTGGCTGCACTGAATGAACTCTTGATCTGTTGCCAAATCTGAAACAGTTGGCAGTTTCTCAACCTATTAAAAGATACAGACACAATCATGGCCTGTTGGTAAAACTGTTTACACATACTGAAAGACTTTGGCTAAAATGCTTTTTTTTCAAGCTGATATATTCATAAACCTTTTATCAAAATATCTAGAATAATAAAAGATGCAGTCCTTTCATCATTAAAGGTCCAATAATTCTGCCAAAAATCATTCAAGTAAACTTGAACAAAGGCCACCTAAGAATAATTTTTGTGCAATGTTACACATGACACCGAACTGTTTTATGGCATCACTGGATCTGAAGGATGCTTATTATTCAGTTCCTGTAGCACAATGTTACCAAAAGTATCTCAAATTTAGATGGGAAGGTAAACTCTACAATTACACCTGCCTTCCAAATGGTCTCGTATCAGCACCCAGAATTTTTACAAAATTGATGAAACCTGTTTTGGCACACTTGAGATTAAAAGGACACATATCCAGTATTTATCTGGACGATTTGTACTTGCAGGCTGAGTCGGAATTTGTCTGTCAGAAAAATATCAGTGACACAGTTCAATTACTTACATCACTGGGGTTTTTTGTGCATGAACAAAAGTCTGTACTTAAACCGGTACATGCTATTGACCATTTAGGGTTTACCTTAAATTCTCACACAATGGAGATCATGTTGACAGCTGAGAAAAAATCTAACCTGGTAAAATTGCTTACAGACAGGATCAGTGAGCCTCAGTGCACAATCAGGCAAGCAGCTAAACTGATTGGCTGCTTAGTTTCGGCTTTACCTGGTGTCCATTATGGTGAGCTTCACTACAGATCCTTAGAAATTGAAAAAATCAGAGCACTGCAGTTAAGTAAAGGCAAATTTGATTCAAACATGGAATTTAGCCACCAATCATTAAAGGACATGAAATGCTGGCTAGCAAACATTGACATGCCAAAACCCATAAATGTTCACAGTTGTGACTGCTCCCTTCAAACAGATGCATCAACCCAAGGATGGGGTGCAGTTTTCCAAAACATGAGTACTGGGGGTAGATGGGCTGAACATGAAACATCAGATCATACCGTAAAAGTCGTTGCAGAAGTCGCGACTTGTACTAGGAAATGGAATTCTAAAAACAAGAATTTTCTAGCAAAGTCAGGGTGCGACTTATAATACGTACTTATCTCGTCTCAGTCAGCTTTCCCGGTATGTGGGACAACGGCAGTTGAGCGATAATCGGCGATACTTCTAGCCATTGCTTTGTGAAACGTCTTTCCCCAATATTTTACACCTTTAACAATCTCTTATAAAAACCTTCCTTATATTTTGTGAACTGGTATAATTCTCATTTTATTAACATGAAATACAAATTATAAATTTGCCCAGTTTAAGGCCTACCCGTTCTGACAAGTCGCAATTCAAGTGACACTTCCTAATCTGCGTTACTGTTATATCATGAATCAATTTGACGCATATGCCAGTCTGCCGCTCTTTGATGTACATTTTCTCTCCGTTTAATCTTTATGGGTATGCGTGTTATTATGAAAAACTCGAGGTTCCATATCCGTTTATACATGTCAAGTTGCGTCAGATTCAAGCTTGATCCACTACAGACACGTCGTGAATTCTATTGCCTGTCCGGTTGATCGCTATGGTACCAGCTGACCTTTGAAGCCGTGTAGCGGAAGTTCAAGCCCCAGGTCACCCGTGCAATGACCTTTACATCCCCAGGTCAACTAAGCCTTCGTGACTAATATCCACAGTTATAAACTCCAATATTAAGAACCATCAGGTCACCGTCACCGTCTCGTGGTTTTCAAGCGTATTGGATAACAATATTATAACGTTTCACGTGAGCTGCAAATATACGATTTGTTTCATGTTTTACCCGTTTTTCATTCATGACGATCGTATGTTCGGTCAACAATATGGCAGCACGCATGCATTACGGTCAATCGTGCGTTGACGTATTCATGATTTTTTTTACGAAGACACATTAATAAATAAAATGAAATAACAAACACCATACAGATATATATTTGATTTACTGAAATTGCCACATACGTACCTAAATTCCACAGGAACCGGCATCGTTTGGTGTCATGACGGATCTGGTTCAACACGGCTGAGTTTGCCATACATCTAAGCCATTTGAATATAATAACTGATAGCGACGGTAATTGGGCTTTCCAGATATTATCAAAGAATAAAATCATTAGTCTCAGTAAATATAATACCCGTAAATTCAATCATGTTTATTTTACATTTAACTGACCGGTCAATAAAGCGTTCATTATCCCCTTGCTGACTGACATTTCAGTAATACTGTGCATGTGCCGCGCCTTGATGGTAAGTTGTAACAATTTATTCAAGGGTTACTTAATTCAGTTTTAGAGCCCTTTTCTGAAATTAGGTGAATAAATTCAATCTAAATTATTCTTTCCATCCTTCAGTTGTCTTCAATTCAAAATATGTCCAATGCGACGGATTGGGACTCGTCACGCGTGCGCAAACTAATCATAGTCTAATGAATCCACCATACTTATGACGATCTTTAACGATTTAAAGAGTTGCCCGATTGTGATAGTATTATTTAACTGGATAATTGCATTCTAATGTTACTTAACCTAGTAATAAACGGCAATAATGACATCGTTTCACAGCACAAAATGTTATCCGACGCAGCTGACTCTGGCACTGTACAAATCTCACTGACAATTGAACCCCGACTTTATATGTAATGATTCTGTTTTTATTCCTTGAAAATAAGCATTGTATTAAAGTTGTCCAATTTATTTTATGTTTAAATGGTTTATCTAGTTTTTAAACCACAGTACTACGGGGACGTTGGTTGTGGTCTTGCACCACAAGGAATGACACTTAAATTCCTTGAGTATCAGGTGGTTGGGACGCCTATGAAGTGCGGGTGCGACCTATATTATGGACTTTTCCTGAAACCAAACTTGAACGGCTTTTCACGTGGGGGATCCTAAAAGTCGGGGTGCGACTTGTAATAAGGATGCGACTTCTGCAACGACTTTTACGGTATTAATGTTTTAGAACTAAAGGCTGCTCAGCTTGGTCTCAAATAATTCAAAGAGTACTTAATAGGTAAACATGTTCAGTTACAAATGGATAACAGCACTGCAGTTGCATATATACAAAATATGGGGGGGAACTCGCTCATATTGCTGTAATGATATTACATCATCAATTTGGAACTGGGCTACTGAACACAATATTCACCTTAGTGCAACACATATAGCTGGTATACGCACTGTGGAAGCTGACAAACAAAGCAGGGTCTTTAATGACAGGACTGAATGGACACTTGATTCTGCTATTTTTAATACTCTGACATCTCATTTTGGTAAAATTGCAGTTGACTTGTTTGCCTCAAGGTTAAATTACAAAACAAGTGCCTATTTTGCATGGAAACCAGACCCTGGTGCCCAAAGAATTGATGCGTTTAAACAGTGCTGGTCAGGTAAACTAAATTATGCCTTCCCTCCTTTCAGCTTAATGAATCGGGTCCTGCAGAAAATACAGATGGACAAAGCAGACGTGTTAATCATTGCACCATTATGGGCGACTCAGACTTGGTTCCCAGTCATGTTGAGACTGCTGTGCAGGGAACCAGTCCTCCTACCACCTACCAACAAGATTCTCAGCTTGCCACACAAGGAGGGGATAAAGCACCCACTGTCACAAAAAATGAAACTGATCGCATGTCTGCTATCAGGGAAAGTCTGCAAAAGAAAGGCATTTCAGGTAAAACTGGAGAGATTATTTTGCAATCATGGCGAACCTGAACAAAGCGGCATTATGGTACCTACATCAAAAAATGGATTAACTTCTGTATTACACAAAATTTTGATCCACTACAACCAAATTTGTCACAGATCTTAGCCTTCTTAACAGATTTATATGAATCAGGATTACGCTATAGTGCAATTTGTACAGCCAGATCATCCCTTTCTGCTCTGATACAGTTGAATGATGGTACTACACTTGGGACTAATCTGCTTCTCAAGCGATTTATAAAAGGTGTTTTCAATAGCAGGCCTGCCTTCCCAAAGTATCAGTTAACCTGGGATACAGACATAGTGCTAAAATACTTAAAACAGTTATCGCCACTCAGCAGCTTATCTCTGAGAATTCTCACACACAAGCTAGTTATGCTCATAGCACTAATCTCTGGACAAAGGTGCCAGTCCATTCACCTTATGGATATCACAACCATGGCTAGGCATAACTCAGGAATTGTGTTTCATATTAACAGACTAGTAAAACAGACTAAGCCAGGAAGGGAACAACCACAGATTCTTTTGCCTCCCTTCCCTGATGATTGCAGACTTTGTGTTTTAACTGTCTTACATGAATTTTTAGCAAGGACCAGAACACTTAGGAGTAGTGATAGTTCAAAACTGTTTCTTAGTTTAAGTAAACCACACAAACCAGTTAGCAAGGACACTATTGCCAGGTGGATCAAGACAGTAATGTCAGATGCTGGAATAGATGTTAACATTTTCAAGGCGCACAGTACTAGGTCAGCATCAACCAGTAAAGCTTTTGCTGCCAATGTACCCATCGCCACAATAATACGGACTGCTGGTTGGACCAATAAGAATACCTTTGCAAAATACTATCATAAACCCACAACTGAACAGGACGTTTATGCAATATCAGTACTTCACGCAGCTAGTAACTAATATGTGTCACATAATAGGTACAAACTGGCACATTCCTGTCAACTATATACATGATGTATCACACACAAGTTTTGCACTTGGCAATTATTAATAAAGTTTGTAACTTTTTTCTGTGTGTTTTTTGTTCATGACAGCTTTGAAATCTCGTAGAATCCCGAATGACCAGATGAGAGTTAAATTTTAAAATTAAACGAGACTTACCTGTAAGTTAAAGTTTGATTATGATTTAACTCTCATCTGGATCATTTAGGGATTATACGCCCAACCCTTGTCTCCCACCCTGTATTATCTCTGCCATGAACACTCAGCTGTAAAGATTGATCTCCGCGCATGCGCACGCACATCTCGTATAATCCCTAAATGATCCAGATGAGAGTTAAATCATAATCAAACTTCAACTTACAGGTAAGTCTTGTTTAATTTTAAAAATAAATTTCATAACAACATAAAATATGATACATTGAAAATTGTTCACTAACTGGTTCAAAGAATCATTTAGAATTGACTCTCTTTTAACAAATGCAAAATACACAAATGCTGAAAGCTTATTAATTGTGACATAATTTCTTGTGGACATTAATGAAACGAAAGACATATCTTTAAATTCAGACAGATATTTTTCTCTTAATGAAATATATAAAGGACATTTAATGACAAAATGGAACTCATCTTCAATATATGATTCTCCATGTTTAAGACAAAATTTACAACATCTCTCTTCCCAGGCTATTTTCTTGTGGCGACCAACTTCTACTTCTAAGCTATGTGATGATGTTCTAAGTCTTGCTAAACTAATTCTATATCTTCTATTTGGAACTGCTGATAAATATAATTCAGTGTTTAATAAGCTTTTAAAGATAGCATATGTTTTCAATCTTCCATTATTTTAATCTTTTCATCTAAAGTTTTTCAGCTTTTTCCCTGTAAAATCTAAGTAAATAAAGACAGCAAAAAAATAAGCTGAATCCCACAATATTGGTATGTGACAGATTCTTGCATAAAATCTTGGGATGGTACCTCCTGCTATTCCTGAGATATTATGGGTTAATGTACAGATGACCAATGACCCTCGTACAAAAAACAGGTCAATGCAGGTGGCGCCGTCAATACCTGAATTTCATATATGACTCATGTGACCAACGCTGGCATAAAATTTGGTGATGATACCTCCGGCTGTTTCTGAGACTGTCATTCTAGTATGCTTTTTATGACAGATGACTAAGTTCAACTTCCTGTAACTCGGCCAAAATTCACCAAACTTGAACCATTCAAACAAACCTGAGAGAGATGGTATAAAAGATTATTTCTGTGAAATATTGAACAATTTGGCTTGACTGTTTAGGAGGAGAAGATTTTTAAAGGTTTTTAGCTTTTTCTCTAGTAAAGCTAAGAAAATGCAGAGTTTTTCAGATGGCTAATTTTTACATTAAATTTCATGATGCTAGCGCCAGTCGTTTTTGAAATAGTATTGGTAACGTACAGATGACGGACGCCGCCACACCATCGCATTAGCTCATAAGTTCACTAAAAATTACTACAGATGCATATTGAATGCAAAATTATAATACAGATATACACATCTCACTGATGGCAACATCTTGAATTAAGTTGAGTATGGATACCAATTATTTATAATCCATGTACAGCCGTCTTTATACACCCACAGAGAGCTGTATACCTGTGATTGTAAACATTCCCTGGCATGTGGAATATCTAAAATCATAAATCTACATTTTTTTTAAAGGTTTAAAAAACATTCTTGTCAATATTAACCATAGATAACCTGAAATCTAAATGTCTACAGGCATGATGTAACAGATGCTGATAAACTGGTGCCAGGCTAGATGAATCTGCTTCACACAGCTAACATATATGGTAAAATGACTCAATTCAATATTTATAATTCAGCCAAAATTCATTCTTTGGAACCATAATAGACAATTATTATAAGAATTATTCAGGGGATTATTCTTGTAAAATATTAAACAAATTGGCCTCAGTGGAGTCAGTCAAAAAACGTTTTAGAAGGTTTATATCTCATATGGGAAAATACAGCAAACTGGCTAAGTTCAGCTTCCCATTACTCAGCCAAAAATCACTGAACCAAAACCATTTGAACAAACTTGAATTATCAACATCTAAGGATAATTAATGTGTTAGATTTAAGAATTTGGCCCAGTGGTTTTCGAGAAGAAGATCTTTGTAGCCACTGAGCTAAATAGGCTGTAACGGAATATATGACTAAATTCAGCTTCCCATAACTCAGCCAAAAGTCACTGAACAGATACCATTTGAACAAACTTCAGAAAGCTCTACCCTAGGAACATTTCTCTGCGATATTTAACAATTTGGCCATATGATTTCAGAGAAAAAGTTTTTTGAAGCCGTAAGTATGATACAGGCACTGATGACCCCTGTACAAACAAGGGACCCATGGGTCACGGCGCTCAGCTGTTATATATGATAAAAAATATGATTTGGGAAAGAGGCACATGCTTGTTTTGTGTGGTAATAAATATAAGCTTTATTATGAGTTGTTGGTGTTTAGCTTATGTATGATTTTGATAGTATCTTTGGAGACAAGGAAGAGATTGATTTCATTTATTTTATTAACAAATGGAGTGCTATTGTCACACAGATTTTGACTTGGCCATATAACTTATAAGCAGCACATATAATAAAAGAGTTTAACTATTTATTAAAATTTAATAACAAATATTGTGCCAATATAATTTTTATTAGAAACAAATAATAAGAAAATCGTATGATTTTTAAAATAAAATATAACTGAAATGATTACTGAAATAATATTATAGAATATATTCATGAATGCATTCATGAATACATTTTACAAGTATCTGCACTGCTATTCAAATACTTTCATTTTTACCTGAATTCCCATTCTTATGCAATAAAATTTTTTAATGCAGTACATGTTCATATTCGTATTCAAATACATTTGCAAAGCATTCGTACCATGTCTAGTATTTATTCAGTTTTAGCCAAACAATGATGTTGAGAATCCAGAATATACAAAATTCAAAAATTTAGATAATGATCATAAGTACCTGGTTTTATGGCTTTTATTTATGTTAAAAAAATAAATGTAATATATTCACTTTGGACTACTTTCACATCAATGTACACATTAGACACAGTAGGAATCTAGATTAATATTATCAACTGCATTTTTGTCTATCATTAATTTCCTTCATATGATCCCTAATGATTAGTAATGAATAATATGATTTATTTTTTTATCATTAAAATTTCACTGAAAAATACCATAGGTGACTGCATGGTGTTATTTGGAATAACATTGACAATGACATTCTATCCATCCATACAAGATTCTTACATCATCAGTAAGTTAATTTTCTGTTACTCATCAACTAACAAATTCCTTTTCTATAAATTTTTCTTTAATTTGTTATAAAAAACTAGATGTGTCGGAACGACACGAATGCCCCCGCCTTGGGCAAATTAGAAACATTTGTAAAATTTTGAAAATTTTTTTAAGTTCAGAAGGTGTCGTATGGTCAAAAGTAGGTCAACAAGGGCAAAATGCAAACTCGATCTGTAACGGGTCATTATCAAGCAACACACCAAAAATCATGCCAGTATATGCAGGCATTGTGAAAAAAAGACCATACATGTGCATTTTCCATAAAAATTTCTGTCTTTCATGAAATTTTCTATGTTTAGGAGCCGTAAAACAATCAAAAGTAGGTCAACCGGGATGAAACGCGAACTCGATCTGTAACTGTCATTATCTGCCCACACATAAAAAATCAGGGTGGTATCTGCAGGCATTGAGGAAAAAAAGTAAGTACATATGCATTTGTTATGAAAATTTATATTTTTCATGAAACTTTCTATGTTCAGGAGCAGTCAAATGGTCAAAAGTAGGTCAACTGAGAGAAAACAAGAACTCGATCTGTAACTGGTCATTATCTGCCTACACACCAAAAATCAGGCCCGTATCTGCAGGCACTGCGAAAAAAAGTCCATACATATGCACCTTTTTATGAAATTTTCTTTGTTAGAGCACCGTCAAACGGTCAAAAATTGGTCAACTGGGATAAAACGTGAACTTGATCTGTAACTGGTCATTATCTGCCCACACAACAAAAATCAGGCCAATATATGCAGGTATTGTGAAGAAAAGTCTGTACAAGTGTATTTGTCATGAAAATTTATGTTTTTCATGAAATTTTCTATGTTCAGGAGCTGTAAAACAGTCAAAAGTAAGTCAACCAGGACGAAACACTAACTCGATCTGTAACAGGTCTATATCTGGCCACACATAAAAAATCAGGCCAATATCTGCAGGCATTGCGAAAAAAAGTCCGTACATGTGTATTTGTCATGATATTTCATATTTTTCATGAAATTTTCTAAGTTTAGGAGCCGTAAAACAGTCAAAAGTAGGTCAACCGGGACGAAACACGAACTCGATCTATAACTGGTCTATATCTGTCCACACACCAAAAATCAGGCCAATATCTGCAGGCACTGCGAAAAAAAGTCCGTACATGTGTATTTGTCATGAAATTTCATATTTTTCATGAAATTTTCTATGTTCAGGAGCCGTAAAACGGTCAAAAATAGATCAACCAGGACAAAACGCGGAATCGATCTGTAACTGGTCTATATCTGCTCACACACCAAAAATCAGGCCAATATCTGCAGGCATTGTGAAAAAAAGTCCGTACATGTGTATCTGTCATGAATATTTCTATTTTTCATGAAATTTTCTAAGTTAAGGAGCCGTAAAACGGTCAAAAGTAGGTAAACCAGGACGAAACGCGAACTCGATCTGCAACTGGTCTATATCTGCCCACACACCAAAAATTAGGCCAATATCTGCAGGCATTGCGAAAAAAAGTCTGTACAACTGTTTGATTTCGGAATGACGGAAGGACGGAAGGACGGAATGACGGACATGGGTAAAACTATATGCCCCGGCCACTTTGTGGCGGGGGCATAAAAAATACAAAATTATTAATTTATTATTTATTGTTATGTTGTTTTTCAAAACAACTACTAGATGAGTTGGGTTGGACACCTGGATCAACTGTGGCTGGGCATTAGCTGCCTGGCTGCCCCAGTGTATGCTTCGCTCAAGCATGCATAATCTGATGAAAGGTCAACAAGGTCAACATACAGTTGACTGAAGAGGGGCTGGAGTAAGCCTGGGTCTGACATGGTCTCATAAAAACATTAATAAAAGCTACAATATTTGGCCAATTTCTTTCAGCTTTCTAAACTACAAAGATGAAATCCTTATGTGTGCATAATATGAAAATTATATCAACAGTGCTCTCAGGAAACAAACGTGCCATGGTCAAAGTTGGGCAAAATTTAAGGTACTAATTTTATATTTATACTAATAACTTATAAAATTTGAAAAATTCAGAACTAATTTTTGGTATTCAATTGAATCTTGATTAAATAATGTTACATCCCTGACAAAAAATCTCTAGCTTCAGCAATCCTCTTGTTAAGGGAGTAAATATATTTTTTGATTTTTTAAAAAGTGCTTTATGTTTGGACCCATAACTTAAAACAATTACGCAATACTGACATCATTTCTGGCGTGTGCATAGCGAATGTATAGAAAAATATGTATATTATATATGATCAAAGTCAGATCAGTGGTTTTGATATTAGGTAGTCTTACAGTGGAACAATGGGTTTTTAATGGAAAAATGAAGTTTTTCATTAATATTTCGAAGGAATTTAGTTCTAGTGATCAAATTCTTGGCATGGTAGGTGTCACCCCTAACTTAACGTGAAAACTTTACAACGGATATATCCTATAAAACCATAAGATGGGTTTACGATCGCCACTTGATTTCACTCATCAAGAAAATAGATCCCGGCCATTACAGGTGACATTTCCAGGTTCTTTTAAGGACGTGTATTAAAATACCAGACAATCATACACCCAGATCAATAGAAACTATGAGACATCAGGTTAAATTCACAAATATAATTCAAGACAATACTTACAGAGACACGAATGTGAGTGTGTGCGTTGATGTGTCAATACGACAGTTCTTCACATTAAAATTACAGGATATTTACTGAGTCCATGGTTTGTATAAAAAAACCATAAAGTCCAGTTCCTTCAGAGATCTCTGGTTACTGTTAGTGTAGAATCTAGCGTATGGTTAGTACCATATAGATTTAGTCTTTCTGAGTTTAGCGATCTTCAACTGATCTTGCTTGTCTGCGACCCGGGTAGGTTTACGTTCACATGAATGCAATAGCGCTCTTTGTTTACGTAGAGCTTAGAGTCCTTGACCTTGCTCGTGTAGCAATGGTTTCACGGCTTACGGCGGTTATGTATCTAGGTCAAGCTGAAATAGGCCGGCAGGTGACGAGCGCTCTTTCACTTTATCGCCAATACGAAGCTCTGTCGGCAGCACGGCTGAGTTCTCATGAGCTGGGTCCTTGCCTCATGTAGAAGCTTGCTTCTATGCCGTTCCTGGCGTTTCAATGTTCCTATTCCCGTGCGTGCGTGCTGCCACCTCAAGCTTCAAGACCCAACTGAACCAACATTCAGCGTCTCTTCTTGAAGTCTGACGTCACAATCGCCTGTTCACTGTGTACGGCAATCCGGTTCTCTGATTGGCTTATTTCTCAAGTGTCCCATATAAGGATATATGTGACCTAGTTTGACTGTTAGCGTCACCATGGCGACCCACATACCAAAAATGTAATAATACACACGAAGCGTGACACGGATAAATCAGCTGATAGCCGATGGGATTTCATACAAGAATACACAATATATATATATACAATCAAGACCTGTCAACGCTTTAGGATGACGTTTCACGTCAATATCAATAGAGAACAGACTTCGTTAAACTATGATACAAAACACCGTACATATTGTCACCTATTGTCTGGTGACAGTAGGGGATTTTGGAGACATCTTACTGTATGCTAAATTTAAGGAACTTAGAGCTGAAGCTGGGGAGCTGAGCTCTAGTAAACTGCATAACACTAGTTTGATGTAAACTTGATGTGACATGGTGCTTGAAAACTTGAATAAAATCTACAGTTTTTGATCAACTGGTTTCAAATTTTTGGTGTTAACAGACAAAATGCTAACAAAAACATGCTGTGAAAATTAAATCCACAGTACTTACAGGAAAAAAACCTGCCATGGTCAAACTTGGGCAAAATTTAAGGTACCAATTTTATATTTTTGCCAATATTTAAAAAAACTTAACAGATTTTGATCTAATTTTTGGTATACAATTAAATTTTGATCAATTAAAGTTGTATTACTGCAAAAAGGGCCCACCTTTAACACTTTTGGTCTTAAGTGACCAAATATCTTTCCTGATTTTTTTACAAAGTCCATTATGTTTGGGCCCAAATCTTTTTTAAATTAAATAATACTGACTTAATTTCTGGCATGTACATAGGAACTATATAGAGAAATATTTATGGTAAATATGAAGAAAACCAGATGAGTGGTTTTGATATTAGGCAGTCCTGAAGTGTGAAAATAGATTTCTAATAAAAATTTGAGGTTTTTCCTTAATATCTCAAAGGAACAAAGTCCTATTGACCCAATTTTCGGCATGGTAGGAGATTTTAGGGACATCTAACTGTATGGCGAATTTCAGATTTGTAGGTCCAATGGTGTCAAACGTGCCAGTCTTACGGACTGACATCCGGACAGACGGACGGACAGACGATGGACAATGGACCACGACTATAGCTCAGATGACTTATAGTCAGCTGAGCTAAAAAATGTAACATATTGGCTTGACTGTTTCATCAACAAGGGACCCATGGGTCACTGTGCTCAGCTGAAGTTGACCTTGAAGGTAAAAATCTAAAATAATATCAAATGGAGATAAAGTGTAAGAGGAAGAGGTAATATAGGCCATGGTTGGTTTAAATGATTGGTTTGTATTGATGAGCAAGAAATTGTTGCAAATAATATTTTATGACCTGACCATGTGTTTCCTTATGTTGAAACTGAAGCATGTGAGCAGTTTGTGAACAAATGATCTGTTTTATTACCATGATCATTAGTTGGCTTTTTAAATTAACTGTTGACATTTCAGTAGTTTGCACATTTGTTCAGTTGAATCTATTTTTTTGTATAATATATATTATTAAATATATATGTATTTTTCTATTTTATGAAATGTATGCAGTTGAAATATAACTAATTAACAACATACATACAGGGCAAACAAAGCCTGATCTCCAATTCTGCTGATGCAGGAAAATAATGAACAAATGTTTGCATTAGATCTTCATTCTTTTATCACATCAATTTTTTTTATTGATGGGTTTAATTATATTTGTTTAAATCATTTTAAAAGAAAATGGAATTCTTCTGACCCATAGATCAAGATGCTCAGCCGACTGACATGCTGACAATATGTCCTTGCACAGGCAACGAATTAAGATAATGTAGGTGGCATCATTGTTCATGCATCTTAGCTTATGTTCATCAAAACCTATAAGCACAACAAATTTGATGACAATCCAACCAGCCTTTCCCGAGGAATCTGGCAATTTGTGTGTATTCTGCATAATTTCTGGGATGCTCAAACATACCCAAAGATCTGAGAATATAAGTCACAGTGACTGAATTTTCACGTTTCTGGGAAGAACTTTTGAGGGACTCTCAGGATGTCAAGTAAGAAGTTTCTGGGCTAAATGGTTATGATTTGTGCCCTACTTTGGTATCAAATTTTCAATTATACTGAGGGGTGCTTATAAGCCCCATAGCTTATGGACCTCCCTGGATTTAAAGTTAGAAGATTCCAGGTCCAATTGTTATGATGTGCCCTGCTATGGTATCAAATTTATAATTATGCTGGGGGGTGTTTATAAGCCCCATAGCTCAGAGAATATGGGTAACAACTTTTGTATAAAATTTTCCATTATTCTGGAGGGTACTTCGGAGCCCCATAGTTCAAAGAATATGGGTAACAGAGACCTAATTCCAGGTTTCCAAGGAGACCTTTCATGGATCTCCTGGGAAGTTAGAAGATTCTAGGTCCGGTCATTACGATTTGGGCCTTGTTAATAGATGACTGCATCTTTTAGGGTCTCAAAAATAGAGACAAAAAATCATAAACAAGGTACCCATGGGTCACAGCGCTCAGCTGTCATATATGATAAAGAAATATGATTTTGAAATGAGGCACATGCTGGTTTTGTGTGGCAATAAATATATGCTGTATTATGAGTTGTTGGTGTTTAGCTTATGTATGATTTTGATAGTATCTTTGGAAACTTTGGAAGAGGATTGATTTTATTTATTTTATTAACAAATGGAGTGCTATTGTCAGGCTATTGTCACACAGATTTTGACTTGGCCATATAGCGTATAAGCAGCACATATAATAAAAGAGTTTAACTATTTATTAAAATTTAACAACAAATATTGTGCCAAATTTAATTTTTATGAAAAAAATAATAAGAAAATCATGTTTTTTTTAATAAAATATAACTGAAATGATTATTAAAATAATATTATAGAATATATTCATGAATGCATTCATGAATACATTTTGAAAGTATCTGCACTGGTATTCAAACACTTTCCATCTTACCTGAATTCCCATTCTAATGCAAGAAATTTTATAATGCAGTACATGTTCATATTTGTATTCAAATACATTTGCAAAGGATTGGCACCATGTCTAGTATTTATTCAGTTTTAGCCAAACAATGATGTTGAGAATCCAGAATATACAAAATTCACAAATTTAAATAATGATCATAAGTACCTGGTTTTATGGCTTTTATCTATATTAAAATACAAATACAGAACATCAAATACAAATAGGCAAATGCAGGTTTTACAGAATATTTATTAATTTCCAGCACCATAAATATTCATGTCTACTCATAGCGATACTACTTGTGTACTTCTATATTCTACAAAGTTTAAAAAATAATTCCTGTTGCAACACACGAACATAAATTCCTCAATCCTACTGTCTGAAAGACATCCTTAAAAGTTAGGTAGTAGTTAAATTTTCAAAATTATGGCAGATTTGAATATTTATTTATACATATGTATTTGTTCAGTATTTGATCAAATACTGAGATCAAATACAAATACTATCATTATGCACATCACAAATACAAAAACAAATACAAATACACACAATCAATGAGTGTATTTAAATACAAATACAAATACGTATTTGACCCAACCCTGAAAAACATCCATGGAGTGAGAAAAATGGCTTAATTTTGAGTTCATTTTCAACTTTTAGCATTGGATTTTTTTGTCAGTTTTAAGATATGGAGTAGCACTGTGGGAGAGGAGCCCCCGTCACTCTGATCAAAAAGTCCACCAATAGCCAAATAAACGCAATATTCTCAGGGAAATTATGCAGGGGGTTTCCGCCAGGAGGTTGCATTTCTATATTACACTGAAATCAGACCCCGTCGCATGAAGCACTCCATTAAATTAAATAAAATTCATATTTATTTCTAAATGCCTGAATGATAGCAAATGTTCTGGAAGGTCCTTCAGTTGGTGCCAGAGAAACAGCTCCCATAGATGTGTCCGGCAGTATTAGTGCACATGCTCATAAGAAGTGCCAGAACTTTAGCCTGTATGATAAGTGTCAGCAGCAACAGTCTTAAGTGCGGCTATATCAAGAATCCTGGATACCACCGCATAAAAAGGTTCAGAGTCCACTGGGGTACAAGTCTAGAATTCAGGCTGTTGTTCTGGACACGTTAAGACACCACGGATACATGTGAAACGTTGTAATAATATATCCAGTTTGTAAGTTAATGGTATCCTATATCCTTCCCATGTACCTCTTACCCTGTAATAATGTACAATTTATCCTTCCTTCACACAAATTAACATGCTCGTACCCGACATGATTCCTCCCTCCTGCTTGTTTACACCACTCGGCTTATGTGCACATGTCCTGCATACGTCATTCACATCCGTTGTCTTGCGCCCTCCAGGCATTTGTACGCACACACATCATGGATAAATTTGGTGTATTTCAAAGGTTAGGGTTCACAAATAAAACAGTGACTCCACCTTGTCCGCAAGAAGCACGAGACAGAGTACGGTTTAGTGGCAGGCAGTTAACAAACGGCTGAGGGTTAAATTTTTTAAGCTTTTGCAACGTCCAGACGATGCATACGCTTGACATTTTAACAACTACAACCAATTCTGAAAAGTAGATTTAAATATTCCCACTCGACCCCTCACACCCAACTCGTCTTGCATGGTGCAGTGGTAGTGCATAGGGCTTGTTAATCCATGATTGCTAGTTCCAGACCCGGTGGAGAGCTTCACAATTGCATGTTATGTGTACTAATAATGGCATTTCTCATTACAGGTTCGCCACTAGACGGAGACACAGATACATACGGCAGACATACCAACAAGAGACTATAGTCCGTTCCAGCACCCCTGTCCACCTGTTTTTTGGCGATTATCTCTACATAAGACAAACTTGCAAAATAATATTTGCACCAATGGCATGAAGAGGCAAAAGCATAATTTTTGGTACCTTACCTACTCAAAATATAAATATTATTCACTTTACGCCCTGGTTGACATGTCTCATATATATCCGTCGTTCATGGCGTCCCTAATAAGTGGCCATTGTTTATCCTCCTTGGATATGGATATAAAGTAATGTGACGTAACAGTGAAGCGCGTGCATGCGGAGAATACAAGTCTTGCTATAAACAGGGGTCAGGAGCTCTTGATTATTGGTCCCATGAACATGGGCGCCTCTTTAGTACGTCACGCCTATTATGACGTCATCACTAATCCCTGATATGCCCATTTCACAGATTAGTGGCACGATGTCGCTACAGAAAAGACTTGTTACTCATAAAATGCTTTTAAATTGTTTACAGGAAAATGACATAAGGTACGCTATTATTTCCATAATGGTTAATTACGCTTTTTCCTCTTTCTGCCCTAAGATCAAAATGTTTGGACGTTCTTTGATTATCAAAAAATAATCACGATAAAACAGGTGGACAGGCGTACTGGAATGGACTATAGAAACCAGAAGTTTTATTTATTGACTCAAACTCAATGGCTCAAACAGCAGCCTGAATTCTAGATGTGCTCCTAAACTGGGAACTTTAAACCCTTGTTTAAAAAAAAATCGTGTAAAATCAAATATTGCGATTATGACATGGAAACTTAAGTAATCTAAGGAAGATATAGTACTTTATTCAAATGACCAAGAAATTCAGCTAAATATTAGGATTAGGGGAATCAGGAATTTTTTTTAAAGTATCTCACCACACATCTGGTCCCAATGAGAGAAAATAACTTCTTGTTTTCTTGATTGGATAACAATATGGACGATTCGTTTTCAGGTCGAGATTTCCTTTGGCTGGCCATGGTCAATCTCCCTAAATTTCACAGATCACTGTCAACACCTGCCAAAGCTTCCGGGTGTCACTTCAAAGTACCACTTCCGGAGTACATATTCCAGGCTAGCCTAAAATACGGAACGGAACGCGGAACGCGGAACATGGGGAGGGTATAATTCGCTGGACAGCGCGCTGATCAGCGGTCAGTATAAAACGCTGATCACCTTTTAATTAAAGCATTAATATTAGGCAAATTACCCCCCATATTGCAAACTCCCACTATTACTTTATTGATTTAAATACACGTTCTATAAGTATTATGTATTATACGTAATATTACGAATATACCTTTAATGAGTTACTTATTATGTATGATACCTATGCACTATACATATACTATTTCGCTGATCAGCCATATACGCAGCCGCGCAATGATTTATGTATTTCTTGAATATGAATATGATACCTGTCATCAGTGATTCTCTACTGGTAATATAAAGGCGCTCAGTTGTTTTACTTATCTCCTGTGAAAACCGAATGATTGCCAATAGATTGCCCCTACCACATAAATTCACATATGTTCGTTCACCACCGCGGCAACTCGGAGATATTACCTAATAGTCCTAGACTTCCAAGTTTATTAAAACAAAATTCAACAATATTAGCGATTTCAACGATTTGGCAAAATTTCCACAGTCGACAATATTTTGCTGTTGAGTTATTTGTGACATTTTCACTTAAATATATTTGCAGGATATTGTAAATAAATTCAAATTTTGAATACATTTATAAAACAAGTGTATACCTCAGCTATTTCTATCACCTGGCCGGTGGACACCCACCTAAATAAATTCATATGAATTTATATTGGATTGCGCTGACCAACAATAATGGATAGTGGCAATAATGAGAAATGTGTAGTTGTAAAGAATAAAAAATCCGCTGATAGTAGGGCCTTAATCATGCTCCCGAATACACATTTTATAAATATAAATTAGAATAATTAGAAAGCAACCCAATGTTAACAATAATTTATATTTCAAATAAATTATATACACTATACTATCTTAAAAATACAAAATATAAAATATACAGCATAATTTTCATGCTGCTAACAGATTACGTATTGACAAATCTTACACTTCGAGTGAAAGAAAAAAACGTATAATTGTGTGTGCGTATATCCATGAAAAATAAAGAGAATTTCGAATTTTTTTCTTAATTTATACCATTAATACCTTACATTAATTTATGAGTAATTTATAACATTAGATTGTTCATTCAGTGCCCATTACTGCTGATCAACGCATTCATGTATATATAAATATCTATCTCTGTATACTTTGTTTCTTTTTTTTACAACAGTTCTCACCTGTGCAGGTCTGCTTATTTTTTGTGTAGCCTTTTCGTCACTATTCAAATTAGCGCCAATCATCAGAGAATGATAAAATAATTCAATTTATGAACTTGAAATGCTTTATTTTATTTTTTTTCTCATAAAGCAGTGTTAAAGGGCTAATATTTTCATTTTCATCATAAATTTGTGATAAAAACTTCATAAGACCAGGGGAATTATAATAATAATAGTTTTGTTTTGCTAAACAGGTAAAGGCACATCATAACAATATATAAAGCCATAATTGTTGTCAAAATTCATAAAAGTACTGGTCAGTAGAAATAATCCATTTCTTTAAAATAAATTATACCTTTATTGTATTGTACATAACTTATATTCTGTACAGAAATATTACATTCAAGTCAACCCATAATTGCTGATCAGCGTACATGACAACTATACAGCCTTGTTGTCATTAAATATATATATATATATATATATATATATATATATATATATCCATACATATATATATGGTTTGCCTCATTAAATGACACTTATCCAAACAGCTGTCTCTTAACAACTCAAGGGTGTTAAGTCATTAAATTAATTAGTGGCACCGGTAGACCCATTTGTGGCTCTGTTGTAAACACTGTTGGCAAGGTCAGCTGAGCCCAAGCGATAACACCCCGGCTTGACGAAATATTTCCGACTTGTCGTAAGCTGGAATCAAGAAGTTGGCTTATGATCGAGGAAACGTGGCACATTTGGGGTAAAAAGTGTTATGATTATAGGATATGGTCAATAAACAATGCTAATCATAGTTAGATGATACAGTATTAATTGACATGTTTGATTACCTTACTTTGTTTAATTAGAGATATTATATAACTTTTCTTCTTAATATTTTGTATATTATCTGAAAGAATGATACATGGCTTACAGAAGCTTGTAGCTGCTAGTCCAGCCCGTGTCATGGATTTAAGACACCAGATGGATCCATGAATCTAAGACACTATGTCAGTTAATTAGATGTTATATCTGTTTCTTTTGTTATCACATATTTTGTCCACTGTACCAGATTCCATTCAATATGCCACCCAGAGTTTGTATAGCACAGCCTGGCATTTGCGTGACTGTCCGTCTTTTAGGGGGGAGCAAATTACCAGTACCAGGCTTAAAATCTTGTTTCAGCCCAGTGCAGCAATAAATGGCATTTAGTCTTGTAAATTATCCCTAGCTTATCAACAGTTGCACCCAGTAAGTTGTCAGAACTGGTAACAATGTTATTTGTTATTTCATTAAGTCTTGATTAAGTTTACTGTCTGGTAATTATGTTAAGATATTCAGATGTATGAATGCCTACAACTTTTTCTAGCTTCTGAATGGACAATCTTTAATATCCAGGTCAAAAGCATGTATTTTAATATTCAATGGGGTAACTTTAGGTATCTGGTTGGTTGAACTGATGGACAGACCTGTATATAAACACAGTCAGATTTTACTCTGGGAGCACTTCGGCATATTTTCTAAATTTACAAACGGCTCCGTTTCAATAGATTAGTTTTAAGGAAAGATCAACAGATCACAGTGTAGTTAGCAAGTTTCACTTTTATTTTTTTTTATTCTATGATGTTCTGCTCGAATGAACATTATTGTACGAATCATCAGAATAAATCTTCAGTTTTACCATCACATTTGGACTTTCATTGGACTCGTGTGAACAGGAATGTGGAATGGAAGCAAACCTGAATGCACTTTTAAACTTTGAGCTAATTTCCCCGTTCCATTAGGATCCTCAGGTGATGATAGAGAGAAGGGAACGTAACAACTTTTATCTTTTATTTTAAATAATTTACTCTTCTCGGGTACAAAATGGTGCTGATCAGCGCATTCTAATTGGGTCTCGCAATTAGTACTGGCTTATCCATGCATATTTCGCGCTGATCAGCGCGCTGATCCTGCCCGTATTTGGTACATAGGTTTCATGCATAAAAAGTAACACATTACAAATATATTCGGATGTTTGCAAATACGTAATACTTATGACACATATTTCTTTAATTCACATAATAGTCGGAGTTTGCTAGCGCTGCTTATCAGCGAAAAATCACTGTGTACGTTTCATGTAAGTAATAATTGACACAATAAAAATATATCCGTATGTTTGTAATTTATACGTAATATTGATAGTAAAGGTGTCTTTTAGTCATATTTAAGCAAACAATGATCGAAAGGTTGCAACATGGGGGCTTATTTGCCTAAAAAATTCTTTAATTGAAAGGTGGCTGATCAGCGTTTTATACTGCAGACCCTTCCCGGAACAGGGGCCTAATTTACAGAACGGAACACAGATATAAAAAGTGTCATTACTTTTAAATAGATAAATGGGTTTTGACCACATTTGCTCTCAATCAGATTATTAGTGATAAAAAAAATCAAAATAATCTGAAATAATCTGTTCTAGGCTTTGTATGAATAAAGCCTGTGGTCCAGACGGCATTCCATACCTAGTAGTCTACTCAAAGAACTGTCATTAGAAAACCCACCATTATTGACTACCATATTCAAACGAAGTATTTTATCTGGTAGTCTACCGACCGACTAGGTAAAAGCAAATAAAATTATCACCAATATTCAAAAAGGAAAATACAAATCTTGCTGAGAATAACAGACATGCACGTCACTGACATGTGTTTGCTTTAAAATACTAGAGCATATCATTGTCTGCCATATTCTTGAGCATTTTGAACGATACAATATCCTTACAGTACACCCTTTCAACATGGCTTTGGGACTGGTCATTATTGTGCATCCCAGTTAATCACAACCGTTCAGGATATCATGGAATCTAGAGACAAAAATATCCAGGTGGATATCACAGTATTTTTTTTCAAAAGCTTTTGACACTGTTCCACACAACAGCTTATTATATAAACTTTCTAACTATGGCATCAAAGGAAACCTATTTATACTGATACAACATTCCTACAAACAAGATCATAACGAGTAGTAGTTGATGGTGCAACGTCAGAATGGACACACGTGGACTCTGGGGTACCTCAAGGCACAGTGATGGCCCCTTACTCTTCCTTACTCATATGAATGACCTACCCAAAGGAGTTCATTCGAAATGTCGACTATTCTCAGATAACAGTTACCGTCCGATCAGGAACACAGAGGATCAAATTGAACTACAAGAGGACTTAACACGCTTACAAGAATGGGCAACTACCTGGGGTATGCGCGTTTCAATGCCACTATATGCGAAGTATTACAAGTATCTAGATCCAATGAGCAAAAATCATACTATTATTTAATGATCACATCCTCAAAACAGTGGACTCCGCTAAATATTTAGAAGCACAAATAAGTAGGCTTCACAGATGGACTGGAACAGCCAAATAGAATCAGTAGTTGGCAAACCAAATAGGACACGAGGATTCCAACGTAAAAACTTAACAGAATCCCCACAAGAATTGAAAGAAATTGCATATTCATCATTAGTTAGATCTATTTTGGAATATGCAGCCCAGGTATTTGACCCATACTTGATAAAACAAAATGATAAACTTAAAAAAAAGACAACGTAAAGCATGATTTGTGACACATAATTATTCAAAATACACAAGTGTCACCTAATTATTAGAACAACTCAAGTGGAATTCACTGGAAACTAGAAGACAGAATCTAAGACTGATATTATTATTCCAAGGAATACATGACTTGGTGGCAATCCCCATTGATAATACAATAAAAATGGCGGACACCCGAACGAGAAACGGCAAAAACAAATTTGAACTAATAACGACACACACGGAACAATACAGGAACTCTTTTTACCAACGTACGATCGAAAACTGGAACAACCTACCCGAAAAAAATTACAACTAGTAATACAGTCAATACCTTAAAAAAAAAGACTCCAGTCACTCTGGAAAGTAAAATAAGCATGCGCATATAGAGGAAAAACCCACCCCCTCATCAGCACTCATTATTCCTATAGAGGGTAACTGCTGATTATATCACCAGATGCAGAACCATGATACTTTCTTTAAATACTTTGAAGTCAGTTTCCCACACGTAATTATTAACTTTTAAAATGTTTCAGTAAGCAGGTAAACTGAAGGGTTTCCAATGCTGCCTCATTTTGTGTGTACACTGATAAAATATAATTAAGATATGCTGAATTATTTCAAAAGATTATAATGAATGGCATAATGACCAAGTTGTAGTGAACAAACCAGAAATGTTGCATGGAATTTACATGCGAACATTTTTTTGGCAAAATAAAATTCAGTAAATAAAACTGACAGTTAATTTAAACTCTGTATTTTACAAATTGTATTATTTAATGTTGTTTGGTAATGATTCATGAAATGTAGGTATGCATTATGCAGGTAAATGGTCGGTCTGAAATCATGTTTGCTAGTGGTCACATTTTAATAACAACTAGTGGCCCATGGGCCATGACGCTCAGCTGAATTCAAGAAACCTTGATCAATGAGTAAAATGACTCGCAGAGTGCTGAAAATCTTGCATTTTGCCAATAGTCCTTGGAAATATGTCGCAATAACCTTATTCAGGTTTTCCAAATAGGTTATGCCGGTACTCCAAAGAAAGTAAGAATGCTAAAACATGTTCTTTTGATACAAGGTTGGATGGGGAGAGCCAACTGATATCAGACAGTTACTGATGCGTGTGACTGATAAGTTTGAATATAAATATGATGATAGGAGATCTGTATTCACAGCAGAGAGGTCGGGACCTGTCTCTGTGTAGGGAGAATTGTATCTTGCTATTATAAGTTCCTGTCCTGTGCATTATCTGCATAGATTCTTAATTAGAAATTCTCTAGTTGCTAAATTGTAAAGACATCAAATTTTCCACATCAACAGCAATTATCATTTTGGGGAAGTTTATGTCTGTTATATCATATCAATGGCATTACTAAAAAATTGAGTCAAATTCATTGTGAACCAATATAAAAATGATCAATCAAGATAAAACTGGAAAACACTCTTTGGAACAACGGTGAACAAGACTTTATGGTCAGACCATGTAGCCTCTATTGCTGAAGTTGTAGCATCTGGGAAGTTTGAAAACACGAGATCAATAAGACTACCATGATCAGTTGTCTTTTCTGTTATGAGTTGTTGACAGTGTAAAAGATGTGACAGCTCATTCAAGGCTGACATGTTTTGTTTACTAATATCTATATTAAAATCTCCCATTACTAACAATGGTTCTTGGATATCAACATGTGTCATAAGCTGGGCAAGCTTTGACCTAAAGTCAGACAGTTTTGACTGAGGGGATCTGTACACACTAATCAGTTGCAAGGAAGAGCTCGGAGTATTTACTAATAATACAGATGCATCAATGTTTCCATTAGACTGATGATGCACTTCAATGAATGGGTAGAGGTCTTTGTGGACATAGAATGCTAATCCATAGTGTGGTCTTTTTGATGGACATGTTGTACCTGTTGTTTGATGATCATTTCGTATCATTTGGAAATTTGGTATACAATATGTATCATCAGTTTCAACAGGACACAAACGAGTTCCCGCTAAAGCAATGATATGGGTATTAAGGATATGACAATCAGAAATCATATCTTTGAAATGCAAATGAAGAGATTTTGTGTTATGGTATATTATCTTCAGTGTATCAGTTGGTACAGATGTTGGTAGTAAGAAATTAAAAGCAAAATTAGCATCATGACGTAGTCTGGCCATTTCATTTGTTACTTGTGGATCAGTTGATATTTTGTTCTCATCTAAATTTAATACATGCAAGCCATCCATATTTCGTGCTCGGCTCAATGCAACATAATGTGCATGCCTCAGTTTTCTGGTACTTGTCATATCCACAACCACCTGGTCAAGTGAACTGCCTTGAACTTTCCATATCGTTTTTGCTGCACCGATTTTTAATGGATACTGAGAACGAGTTACCAGTAAATGTCTCCTGCCTGTATGGAATGTGCGCTTGGTGAAGAATAGTGGTGTCCATTCTTTGGATATAGATGGAGTGTAAAAGGCAGCATAATTTCTCCTGGTGTCTGAGCCAATGTTTGAATCTTCAAACTGAACCCAAAGAATGCTTGGCACAGTTTTGCTATGCAGGTAGTGTATGTGTTTCAATATACAAGAACAGCCGTTGGTGATTCCATCTTGTACTGCAATATTGCAGGTGATATCGTATGGTAAACCAACAGCAATTTGAAACGTTTTCAGCAGTCCTGCAGTTTTTGTTGGGTTATCTGGTATTCTTGAAAGTACATCTTTCTTCACATCATCTGTCAAATCGGTTATTACTGTGTCAATTGCAGTAATTATTACTTTAGTTGTGTTTGTGCACTCGAAAATTTGCATATTATGATTGTCCACACATGTGTTGTTTGTAAACAAATGAGTAGTTCCTGATGGATATGAACTGTTATCACCAACAAGACAAGATTTTAGGGCATCAATGTCAGCTTTTGTGTGTTGTCCTTCACGTAGCCTGTTTAAAAGTTCTGCAAAATCATGATAATTTTTTGCCGCATGATTTCAGTAAGCTCATACATCTGAAAAGTGTCTACCCACAGGTTGAGCGCAAGAGGTCCATAGTTATCAGACAAGTTCTTGAAAATCCAGTTGTCCATTACTGGTTAAAGTTGGAAGAGGTCTCCAATTACAATTACATGGATACCACCAAATGGTTCTTTGTTGCCTTTAATTTCTTGGAGCCTCAAATTAATGAAATTGAACATGCGATTTCCTACCATGCTTATTTCATCAATCATTAATATATGAAGGTGCCTATACTGTGTTCAGAGTGTATTCAGGATGTCAGATGACAATTTTCTGTAATCAAATCCTTTATTTGGATCGATTCGGAAAGCATTATGTAATGTGGATCCTTGAACATTGTAAGCAGCCTTTCCTGTAGGTGCAGTGATCAGTATCTTGCACTCCAACGGATTTTCACCTTCATTCCCATATAAGTGACGATGTAATGCTTGAAAGAGAGCTCTGAGCAAAACTGATTTACCAACACCTGCACCGCCAGTAAGGAATAGGTGTAATGGCTTAATAGAATATTTTACATGTTTGAGAATGTGTTTGAAGACAGTGAGTTGTTTCTCATTTAGACCCTGTATTAAATGTCTGTATTCTACATCAGGTATTCTACCAGGCAATGTAAGTGGTTCTTGTGCAGTAGTTTTTTTGTGGCAGTCCAAGATCAGTTGTCAAATCATAGTTTCTCAGATGATCTGACCTTTCTGGGTCCAAAAAAGCAAATTCTTCACTGGGAACTGGCTGTTGAATTGAATCCTCATTCTCTGCATGTTCTGTTGTAGGAGCTATTTGTGTATATTCATTTTCATGGTCATATTCAGCTTGGTCCTGTGCTTCTTGTAGAACATCTGCATTGTGCTCATACTGTTTTCTTTTAAATTCAATTTGTATTTTTTTCTTGTTATATTGTTCCAAGTATGTAAGTGAACCTTTCAAAAGGTCTTTGGTTTCATCTCGCCATGATGTGAACAGCAGTAGTCTTTCACGAAAGCAGTTTTCTGGGTCTATTTTCTCAGTATAACGAACATATCTTCGAACTCTTGGAACTTGTCTGCGAGTGTATGTTGTACCATTTGGTAAGGTGATACTGAGCTTTTCTCCCATGTTTATATTAGCAATTGCTTCATTTTGATCAGTGGTGTTGTTATCATCAGTGTTGTCGTGGAATGCATCATCTGCCCTTTCCGAGGGGTATTTAATATTAATCTCTGATGCAAAATCAGCAAGACACCAATTTTCAAATGCTTTTGGTCTCTTTGAGTATCTGTCGATGATATTATTTGCTGCTTTGTCTGTTGAATCATGTGGAAGATGCTCAAGCTGTTCTTTACTCTTGAGTAGAAAAGTTCTTTCATCTGGAGGGGCAGTGGGTACAAATATTACATCCCTGGTGGCTCTTGTCATTAGAAGTTGTATTACGAGATATGCTGCTTCCTGAGCACTTATTTCTACAGCATTTAAAAACCTGTTTCCCATATCTCTCACCTGCTGTCTGAGAGTTTTGTCCCCTTTTCTAGCTTCTTTGCAAGCAGCATCTAACAAATAACTCATTCCCCTTTGACTTTTGCTGACATAGGAAACTATGTATGTTGCACATGCGTAAGGATCAAGAATAAATTGAAGGTCATGGTTAGCTTTCCATGCAGTAAACAAAAGTCTCATGTATCCATTGGTTTTTATTTCAGATGGTGACCTTCTAAGGAATACTTTTGGACCTTTAATGGATGTACGCAAGGCCATGTAGTAGTCATCTAGAGAGAGTTCTAGAGAGTTTAAGAAATCATGAAAGGACAGGTCATTGTCAACATTTAAGCTTGCAAGTGCCTGCGAGATCTTGTGGTAGTTCTGTTTATGTTTTTCATCAACTTCTGTGTCATGAGGTGTAAGGATTTTAGTTTGTGGCATGGGCGGCAATGGAAAGTTAAAACTACAAACTGGCTTTCCATTCTTTCTACAAGACCTGGAGTGTCTGTGTATTTGTAGATCTAACAGATCTTGATGGTCCTCATGATTTTTACAGCAGGTCACATGCTCATCAATGTATTTGGTGACAGTGTTTTCTTCATGTTGACCATATATGGGTGCATCCTCAATCCACATAAGCATATGAATATGTGGAGAGCCACGTTGCTGAAATTCGACTCTGTAAAAGAAATCTTTTAACTTTCAAAGAGGTGAATGTGCACTTTGTAGGACAGTATGAATGAAGGAATGAACTCTGTGATCAAAATACCGTACACAGGTTTCAGGATCTGCCTTAACCAAGCGTGTTTTATTTACCCAATCCATTTGCCTAATATCATCCCTTGAATAAGTTCTGCCATCAATCAGTTTTCCAAGCATGACCAGCAGGTCTTCCCAATGTGTGTCTGCAGCAGATAGAGATATAAACCATGTTGGCAATCCTAGTTGTCTAATCATCGCAAAGAGATCCTTTTTACTTGCTTCAAAATATGGAGGGGAGCCTCGTATGGATCTGAAAATCCTGTAGCCCTCATCCAACCTTGTCAACTCATGAACTTTGCTTTCATTCAAGACATCCTGGACGGATTACTTCTTTCCCTTAGTTTTGATTCGACGAATTGCTAGGCTAACCTTTCCTGTAATTTGTTCTATTTGTAATTTCTTCATTTTATAGAAAAGATTTGGAACATTTGCAGCAACTCTGCGATCAAGTGCTCGGAGTTCCCATTTGCAAATGTCACTGTAATGAACAGAAGTTTTTCTTTCAGCATTATCTAATCTCCTTTGCCCACATAATATTGACGGAAATGACATATATTCTGAATCTTTGTCTTGAAACAAACTCAAAGGCTTCTGTCCTTCACCAGGAGCTACCGATATTATGTCATTCCCTGTGAGTTCAGTATCATCAAGCATGGTATCTAGAATTCCTGCTTGTTCATCTTCATGTATTTCTTCAAAATTGTCATCATCAGATAGACTATCATCCACGGAATCGTCAGTTGTGGTAAGAGGTTCATGCTCTTGTGAATTTTTGAAAGTCTGAAGCCAATTGCTATTTATTGTAATGTTTGCATCTTTATACAACTGACTATGTCTCATCAAGTAGTGTAGTGCACTCAGTATTACAGCTGGACGAACATTTTGGGTGCACTCTACATTTTTGTACTCAAGTTTACGTTTTAAACTTATTGGTACAGTAGCCGTGGAGTCTGAAGTACGTAGCAACATATCCACGGTTGTTTCTATCTGAGTAGGTACGTTGACCAGTGATCCTTTCAGTGACAACTGTGAACCTCTCGGTAATTCTCGTAACTGCATGAATGGTATGCGTAATGCAACAAGCCTTTATTCTAGGGGACAAAAGCTCAATTCAGGTGGCTTATCAGGAAACTGCATTCCATTTAATACAGAAAGTTTTGGCGTCTTGTGGCATTTAAGAGCATCAAGACAAGTTGTGCATAACCACTGTTTATTGTCAACTGATTTTACATCTGTAATGTGTATTGCTAGGAAAGTGGAATCTAGTCTGTCTGGCCAGCTATCTGAATTCTTTACAGAGTGTTTGAACCATGTCTGATTACAGCAACAACAAGCATATATGGGACCTTCAGATATCGAAGTATGAAATTTCTGTATACATTCTTCGAGATCTGCACCCTGTTTCCTCTTCAGATTAACTCCTTTTTCATTTTGTCTGTATGATTCATCAGCTCTTTTTTGTGCTCTTGTGGCTGTGTTTCTCAAAGTCTCAGTTCTCTTATGTAATGGATCAGCTCTTTTCCTCCTTTTGGCAAGTCTCTCAGTTTCTCTAAAAAAATCATCTTCAGATCTTTTTCTTTTTTTACCAGTTGATTCTCTGACACGTTCCATTTGTCTATAGATTTCATTTTGTCTGGCAGTTTGCTTCTGATGTTTCTCAGCTTCTTTCTCATGTACCCTTCGAACTTGGTCTTTTCTTATCTTCTGTTTGTATGCTTTATCTACAGAACGTTCTTTTTGTCTGTAAGTTACTTTTTTTCTGGCAGTTTGCTTCTGTTGTTTCTCAGCCTTTCTTTCTTTTTGTCTGTAAGTTTCATTAAGTCTAGCAGTTTGCTTCTGTTGGTTCTCTTGTGCCCTTCGAACTTGATCTTTCTTATCTTTTGATTATATGCTTTCTCTGCAGAACGTTCTTTCTGTCTGTATGTTTCATTAAGTCTAGCAGTTTGCTTCTGTTGTTTCTCAGCTTCTCTCTCTTGTGCCCTTCTAACTTTGTCTTTTCTTATCTTCTGATTATATGCTTTCTCTGCAAAACGTTCTTTCTGTCTGTATGTTTCATCAAGTCTAGCAGTTTTCTTCTATTGTTTCTCTGCATCTCTCTCTTGTGCCCTTCGAACTTGATCTTTTCTTATCTTCTGATTATATGCTTTTCTGCAGAACGTTCTTTTTGTCTGTATGTTTCATTAAGTCTAGAAGCTTGCTTTTGATTTTTCTCAGAATTTCTTTCTGTTTGTCTACAAGTTTCATTTTGTCTTGATAACAGTTTTCTTTGTTGATCTTTTAGGCGTCCTATATCACTGTGAGCTGGATTCATTCTTTTTTGTCGCATGTACTCTTTCAAATATAGTTTTCTGTTCATTTTAGTTGCTGATCTTTAAAGTATTCTTGGATCATGTGAACACCTTGTTGAGAATCATTTTCATGTTCAGGTCTACTTTTATTTACCGTGTCCATGAGGTCTGTTGTTGACTGGGTTGCATGCTTTAACTGATCATCTGAAATGGTTGACTGTTTACTTTGGCGTTTAACTCCAAGTTTAAATGCTTTAGTGGTGACTTGAGTTATTCTGAAATATGTTACTTCAAACATAGTTGCATTCATCATATTTGCATAGTTTGATATATACTGAAAAAAATTCTGACTGCAATTCAAATGCAAGAAGAACTGATGTGCCACAAAGTGTAGGATAACCAAGATAATTTCTGCTGTGTGGATCAAACACATAGTAACGATTCTGCTGATATGAAACTGCAATCGCATTTCCACCAACTATAATAAGACCACATTTCTTGGAAGTGATTTCTGCCAAAGCATCCTGGTAAAACATGAAGGGTGCTTGCACATCAGAATGATTTAGGAAACCACCAGTGATCAAGTTTGGTTTTATCTTGAAAATTATGATCCAGGGATTGTATATACTCTGGTATGTCATCCCAAGCCATGTATCCTTTATCTGGTACATCTGACCAATGTTCTGTACAAATGATCACCTTCAATTAATATAGTGTCCATATCATTTGTTTGCCATTCAACAACATTGTGCAGGGTGGCATAAAGCAGAGCAACAAGTGAATTAGGCACACACTGTCTGCCGACTGAGTCTGATGGAAACTGACGATCACCTTGGTGAAACGTGCCTTTAACAATCTTACTGATAGATACAGCCGGGACAGGTATAGCTGAAGCCATAGCTGGGCAGATAAGTTTAAAGTTTACAAAAAAATTGATCAAATCTGAAAAGGAAACTGGACGAGAGAAAGTCAGACACAGGATGTAGAGTATTTAATGGAACTGGTTATGAAAATGAAAACAAGATGTGATTAGCTGGGAAGATACGGGAATATGGTGAAGTTGCCTCTGTAAAACAGAGTTCATAAAATGGAAATAAATGACAAACTCTATAAATGATATTTTTTTAATAACGTCAGGTTTATTTTTGCACTGGTTTTATTTTCTCGTTTTTTTTTATCTGGTTTTGATCTTGTTTTTTTATCTGGTTTTGATCTTGTTTTTTATCTGGTTATCTTTGATCTGGTTATCTTTGATCTGGTTTTCTTTGATCTGGTTTTTCTTGTTCTTGAATAATTGATCTGGATTAGTTCTCGTTTTGTCTTGGCAGGTACCTGAAACAAAAAGAAAAAAATACAGTATTGGAAAATATTTATTATGAACTGAATACAATAGTAACAGATGAAATAACAAGAGCATGCATAAGACGCCAGGTGTGTTTCTGGTAACCTCTGACCTCATTAAAAATGCCTGAATTTTGTTGGCAATGTAAATCAGGTGAGAAACTCTATTGGTAAATATGTATGATAAGTTTCATGAAAATCCATAGGATTTTTGTTGAGTCACCACTGTGCCACCAAAGTGAGGTGATCTCTGACCCCATTAAATATGTGTGGATTTTGCTAGAAACTGAAATCGGGCGAGATATTTTACTGATTAATAATCCTGATGAGTTTGATCCAAATCCTTCATATTCTTTCTCAGTTATCGCAGCTACTTCACCAAGTGGCCTGTACAGAGTAGCCTGGTTACCTTTGACCTGTTTAAATATGCATGAAATCTGCTGAGAAATGTATTGGGGCGAGGAACTGTATTGGTAAATATGTATGAGATTCATAAAAATCCACAGGATATTTGTGAAGTCACTAAAGAGCCTCCAAGGTGTGGTGACCTCTGACCTCATTAAATATGCATGGCTTTTGCTGAAAATCAAACTTAGGCGAGATATTATACTGATTTACATTTCTGTTGAGTTATATCAAAATCCATTATATTCCTCACAATACATTTGTCAAGTGCAGTAGGCTACAGGCCGGAGACCTGCCAAAAAAAAAAAAAAAAAAAAAAAACTGGCTTCCTTACCAGTGATTGCATTTTTTCTTGCTCCAACATGGAACTTACTTGATGATTCCATCAACATCCACAAATTTTTATATGACTGACATAAAAATAAGACATCAAATTTGATTCAAAAGAAAAATTAAGAACGAGTACTGACAGTTTGGAGTAGGGCACGTTGACCAATACATATTTTCCTCTACAGTGCATGTGCGTCTTTATTTTAGTTAAATCTTCAATCAATTATTCTATCAGGCATCACGAGTCATTACGCTTCTAAGTTCGAACACAAGGCCAATTTGCAAGTTAAAACTGCTTGTAAATTCTGATTATCACCCGACATCGTTTCACTTGTATTTTAAGCAAACAAAGTTTTCTTCAAAATCAAATGAACAAAATCAAGTGGTGACGTGATGTCAACTGAATCAACTGGACTACCTGAATGGTTAAAATATGCCTTGAAAATGGCCTCATTAAAAATTGGAATTTTCCCGCCGACCAAATATTGAAATATACACCAATCTTGTTAACGCCTGCTTCTCAACCACAAAGTGACGATGTTTCTGTCACAGTTCACAAGTACAGTGACGATTCACTGGAAAACAGTTCGTTTTTGCAGTTCACTGCAATTAAAGAGACTGGATAGATTTGTTTTTGTTGTGTTTTTTTTGTTGCACCACCCAGCGGACTGACACTAATCAACAGAGCTGACGCAATGTTTCGGCATCGACTAAAACCCGGACGTCGGATGTTAAAACGCACTGGAAAATACCCCAACATAGCACCGACGTCTGATAACAAATTACAAGGAATTCTTTCATAATGAAACCTCCATATGGCGCAACAAATCAATGAAATCTTGAAAAAGGCTTCAATTATAAAATATGAATATACGGCATTATTCTTCAATTGCTGAGGCGTGAAATAGCTAGATTGGTATCCCCCTCAGTTGTGGCCCACAGTTGAGAAAGAACCTTGCCCAGTTCGAGGGCCACCGTGTGTCCGAGTAAGAAACTAAACCTCTATGTGCAGACTGAAACATGGATGTCGATGATTGGAAGTCGTGGTGTATATATTCATTATTTTTTTTATCTTTCATAATTACAGGCCGATTAAATGTCTATATACCATTACAAAAATTTTAATTTGGCTTCTTTCTAGACATAAAACGATTTATTTACATAATAACAAACAGTAAACATAGAGACATGTAGTCAAAGAAATGGTTGATACTTGTAGTACGTAACACATATTCACCTTCAGATTTGTTAACTGAAGGAAACAAACTTGAGAATGACACATAATCCAAAATCCAACATGGGGGAAAAATTAATAAACATCATAAGAAAGGAAAATTCTCATTTTAATTGGCTATTTAACAAAAGGCATAATTAACCTGTTTCCTGCTGTCACGATAGAATTGTGCCTAACATCTGACAGAGAATCACAAAAACAAACAATCTTGGCATATAATTATCTTATATTGACAACTGATATCCTATATGATTCACCTGCAGACAGACAACTACTAATATTTGAATATTCCTATATCATTAATACTATTACTTTCTTACATTCTAATAGAATTGTAGCATATTTTGTAGGCCACTTGACAAGACACCTTTTGTCTAATGCAGATCTTAAATATACAGATTGTGTGAATAATATATTGTTAAAAGCCATGTAACTGAAAATTTTATAAAGATTATGCTTTATGTGATAATTTAAGTGCACAAAGGATATTTGTCTGAAAGCTAAAACACAAGCAAGCATAAAACTCTTAAGAAGAAGACATTTTATTATATAATGTTCCTATGCATAAGGGTCCATCAGGCTAATTCAACCAATGATTTTTCAAGTATATTCATAAGAATTCAACACTTTTATCATATTATTCTTCTCCAAACAGTTCTTGCCTGGTCCATACAACAGCAGTATTCTTGTGTTCATCAGCTGTTCAGCCGGAATGGTCTCTGTTTTCTCTGATTGAGTCTTCTTCAGAAAGGCAGTAGTTATTCAGACACTGGAGCTTTTGTATCAAATTTTTTAATTATGCTGAAGGTATTTACCAACCCCATAGGTTAGAGGAGCTGGGTAACAAAGACCTATTTTCAAGTTCCCAAGGAGATTTTTTTAATGTACCTCCCTGCTGGTCAAGTAAGAAGATTCACAGTCCAGTGGTTATGATTTGTGCCATGTTAACAGACAACTGTTTCTTTGAAGGTCTAAAAACTAAAGAAAAAATGCGTAAAAATTGGAATAAATGAAGGTAGTGCCACTGGTCTGCAGGAACTGATGAAACACTCCATGATCAATATGCATGCGAAGAATCATGGTGATCAATGCATTAGTAATTCAGATACTGGAGCTTTTGTATCAAATTGTTAATTATTCTTGGTCAAAATTGTCAGCCCCATTTCTCCGCAGATATGGGTAATAGATACCTAATTTCAGGTTTCCATGGTGATCTTTCGTGGGCCTCAATGTTTTTATAAATTAGAAGATTCTAGGTCCATTGGTTATGATTAGTGCCCTGTTAACAGATGATTGCTTCTTTGCATGTCTAAAAAAGGAAAAAAAAATGCGTAAAAATTAAAAAAAAAAATCCATGTGGTGCCACCAGTCTGCAGGAACAAATGGAGCACTCCATGATGAATATCCATGCAAAAAATCATGGTGATCAATGCATTAGTTGTCCAGAGAGTGCAGCATTTGTATCAAATTTTAATTATTCTGGGGGATATTTCTGAGCCCCAAGGGTTTCAAAAAAAGAGAAAACATGCGTAAAAATTAGAAATAATACAGGTGGCACCACCACTTAACAGGAACTGTTGAAACACTACATGATCAATATGCATGCAAAGAGTCATGGTGAACAGTGCATTAGTCATACAAATACTAGAGCTTTTGTATCAAATTTGTAATTATTTTGGAGGGTACTTCTGTTCCCCATATCCTCCAAACTATGGGGAACAGAGACCTATTTTCAGTTTTCCAAGGAAATTTTTTATGGACCTCCCTGGATGTCAAGTAAGCAGATTCAAGGTCTGATGGTCATGATTTGTGCCTGGTAACGTATCATTGCATCTTTGAACGTCTCAAAATTAGAGAAAAAAATACGTAAAAATTCAACAAAATCCATGTGACGCCACCAGTTTGCAGGAACAAATGAAATACTCCATGATGAATATCCATGCAAAAATCATGGTGATCAATGCATTAGTTGTCCAGATAGTGCAGCTTTTGTTTCAAATTTTTAATTATTCTGAGGGGTATTTACGAGCCCGATAGCTCGGAGAATATTGGTAACAAAGACCTAATTTCATGTTTTCACAAAAACCTTTCATGGACCTCCCTTGATGTCAAGTAAGTAGATTCCAGGTCAAGCGGTTACAATTTGTGCCCTGTTAACAGATGACACCTTCTTTGAAGGTCTCAATAATAGAGAAAAAATTCGTAAAAATTGGTAAAAATACAGGTGGCGCCACCAGTATGCAGGAACAAATGAAACACTCCATGATGAATATCCATGCAAAAATTCATGGAGATCAATGCATTAGTTGTTCAGATACTGGAGCTTTTGTATCAAATTTTTAATTATTTTGAAGGTTACTTAGAAGGCCCATAGCTCGGAGGATATGGGTAACAGAGACCCTAATTCCAGGTTTTCAAGGAGATTTTTCATGGACCTCCCTGGACTATAAGTTTGAAGATTCCAGGTCCAGTGGTTACGATTTGTGCCCTGTTAACAGATGACAGTTTCATTACAGGTCTGAAAAAGTGAAAAAAAATCGTAAAAATTGGAAAAAAATACAGGTGGCGCAACCAGTCTGCAGGAAGTGATGGAACATCCGATGATCAATATTCAAGCAAAGAATCATGGTGATCGATGCAGTAGTTATTCAGATACTTGAGCTTTTGTATCATATTTTGCATTATTCTGGGGGGTACTTCAGAGCCCCATAGCTCAAAGGATATGGGTAACAAAGACCTTATTTCAGGTTTCCAAGGAGATTTTTCATGGACCTGCCTGGATGTCAAGTAAGAAGATTCCAGGTCCAGCGGTTACGATTTGTGCCCTGTTAACGGACGGACGGCCGGACGGACAGACGGACGGACGACGGACGAAGGGTGATCGCTATAGCTCAGATGACTTTCAGTCTGCTGAGCTTAAAACGTTTTATTTTGTTCCTTATATACTACTTACTATTCCCTGTAATACTATGAAATACTGTCATAATAATGTGTATTACAACAAGTGACCCGTGATTCATGACGCTCAGCTGATTAGGAAGACATCACAAAAGGGATTTTATCATATGATTGCCAAATTTTGTAGGTGTTATCCCCATTCAACTGTAGTAATTAAAGTGTTTCAAAATCAATGAGAAGAAAAAATTTCATAATAATATGTCCAGCAATTGCCATGAAATCTAGCCTTTTTGAATGCAGTCAGCTGAGCTCAAAATGATCATTCACATTTTTGAAGGACATCCCTGGATGTCAAAACAGAAGTTTCTAGGTCGAACACTAGAGTTTTGTACCCTGTCTAACAGTCTTGGTGCTTAAAATATTTTTGGCCAATAATAGAGGTCATCACGACGTAATTTTAGCTTTCCATGGAGATTCCTAAAGATGTTTTGGCCGTTAGTACGTAAAATATAGATTACCTAATTTCAGGTTTCAGTGGATATTGCCCAAGACTTCCCTGTATATTACGTTGGAACAGTCTAGGGCTAAAAAATACAATTTGTGCCCATGCATCTGATTTACAGGGTTCACAGATTTTAGGTCACCATGACCTAATTTCAGGTTTCCATGCAGATTTACACAGGACCTGCCTGACTGTCATGTAAGAAGATTCTTACGAAATAGATACAATTTGTGCCCTGTCTGACTCTGAGTGCTCTAAATCATTTTTTTTTTGGCTCAATGTTTTGAAATTATAGGTCACCATGACGTAATTTCAGGTTTCCAAGGAGATTTGCCTGAAACCTCCCTGGATGCACAGTTAAAAGTTTCTAGTCTACCAGTTACGATTTGTACGTGTCTTGTTGACGGACGGACTGCTTCATCTGAAGGTCTCAAAACTAGAGAAAAATTGCGTAAAATTAGAAAAAAATATAGGTGTCACCACCAGTTTTCAGGAAATGATGAAATATTCCATTATCAATATGCATTGAAAGGATTATGGCAATCATTAATGCATCTGTTATTCAGATACTGGAGCTTTTGTATCAAATTGTTATTTATACTGAGATACAATAACAGCTCCATAACTAAAAAAATTTGTCACAGTGACCTTATTTCAGGTGTCCTGATAAATTTTTCAAGGACCTTCCTGGATCTCAAGACAGAAGACTTTAGGCTCAACAGTAAAGTTCTGTACCCTGTGTGACTCTGTGACGTGGATGCTTAAAAGTTTTTTTTGACCAGTAGCATGCAAAATATAGGTCCCCATGACATAATTTCAGGTTTCCAAGGAGATTTGCCTTGGGCATACCTGGCTGTACAGTCGGAAGTTTCTAAGTCTATCAGTCACGGTTAACGGCTGGAATGCTTCATTTTAATGTCTCAGAATAGAGAAAAAAATGCGTAACAAATTTCAGTAAAGATAAAGGTGACAACACCAGTCTTCAGGAACTTTTGAAACACGCCATGATCAATATGCATGAAAAGAATCGTGGCAACTCAAAGAATATAGGTCACAGTGACCTCATTTCAAATATCCAAGGAGATTTTTATGGGCCTCCATGTATGTTAAGTTAGAAGATTCCAGGTCCAGCAGTTACGATTTGTGCCCTGTTAACGGACGGACGGACAGATAGACGAACAGATAGACAGAGAGACGGACAGAGGGGTTACTATAGCTTAGATGACTTTCAGTCAGCTGAGATTCATATGCGTAAACATAAGAAAAATACAGGTGGTGCCACCAGTCTTCGGAAATGATGAAACACTCCATGATCAATATGCATGTTCAGAATCATGGCAATCAATTCATGAGTTATTCAGCTAATGGAGCTTTTGTATTAACTTTTTAATTTTTTTCACAGTGACCTAATTTCAACTTTCCAAGGGGATTTTTTATTAACTTCCATGGGTGTAACGTTAGAATATTATAGGGCTAGCAGATATAACCTGTGCCTCGTCTGACTGTCAGACCGTAGTTTGCAAAATAGGTCACCATGGCCTAATTTCACGTTTCCAAGGCGAATTGCCTTGGACTACCCTGGATGTATAGTTAGAAGTTTCAAGGTTTTCCGGTTACAATTTGTGCCTTGTTAATGGACGGACTGCTTCATCTGAGGTCTCAAAAGTAGATAAAATGCGTAAAATAAGAAATAAACTATAGGTAGTATGACTATTCTTCAGGAAATGTTGAAACATTCCATGATCAACATGCATGGAAAGGATCATGGCAATCATTAATGCATTAGGCCATTATTTTTTAATTAATTTTTTCTCAAACGGAGCTAAAAAAAATCTTTAGTGGGGGAGGACGGGGCAAAATTTGAAAATGTATTATCGTTAATTAATTTTGTAACGGGCCATGTTATTAATATGCTATTGACCATTGTAAACTGAAATAGATAAAATAAGAGACATTTTTTAACTATTTATAAACTGTTATCATAACACAAACTTGGTACATTTGGTTACCATATGTATTATATAGATAGTGATTTAATAATCTCAAAGCCAGTTGTATGTTCTTTCAAGTATTTACACTATGTAAAACTTCACTTAACACTCACCTGAGCATGGTAAAATCAAATCTGATTTAAGCCTTCGGCTTCAGTTTTAGATATTAAAAATAAACATAAAATATTTAAACACAAAAATCATTAACACATCTTTAATTAACAATAAAAAATCTATCTACGTTCACAAAAATATATTCCCCTCATATTTAAATAAAAAATATTATGACCTTACCAGTCAGCACAAATGAAAGCCGTTGTCAATTAAAGAGTATAGGACATTAAGGATACCCAGCATAACTTTACAATCAAAATACTTTTTTTAGATAACAACAGTTCAAACTTTTAAGGTAAAGCTTTCTTACCATTTTAAATCATGGTGTTTGGCATTCACCTTTTTGTCAGAGGAATGTAACACATTCAGAGGAACTTAACAGAGATGTTACAGAAAAAAATTTAAAAAAATGAATGCCGATATCATTCCAGGATCTGTTAAAAATTTCACTGTATAGCTTTCTCTTGTAATTTCTGAAAAGGTAAAAAACGGCAACCATATTTAAAATGAAAATACTATAGCAGCATTATTGAAAGTCTGAATACCTTAAGAGTAAATAATAGGAACCTTGAGAATAGAATTTTACCGTGAAACCTATGTTTCGCTTTCATATAAGGAAAAACCCACAGCCATTTCCCCCACAAAATTACTTAATAAAAAAGACAAACAATTAATACGGTGTCTTAAGTGGCGGATTTAGAGGGGGACCTATGTTTCGCTTTCATAAGGGAAAAAAACCCACAGCCATTTCCCCCACAAAATTACTTAATAAAAAAGACAAACAATTAATAAGGTGTCTTCAGTGGCGGATCCAGAGGGGAAGCTTTGGGGGCTGAACCCCCCCCCCCCCCCCCCCAACGTGAAAACATTATCATTTTTATCGTGAAGATTTTCTTTACAGTATTTTCAGTTGCCGTCATACAAATATCACCCTCTCAAGTGAAAAACAAAAGTTAAAAATCCAAGGAATCGTTCGGAGAAACACATGTCTACACCAGGATCAGGCATCTTTTTTATTCCCCCGCCGTTAGGAGAGACTACGTCTGCCAGTCCCTCCGTCCTTTCGTCCGTCTTTCCTTCAATCCGCCCGGCCGTCCCGCACCATCACTGATGCCACACTTTCCTAGTTAAACATATGGCTGGGGACCCTTAATTGTGGCCCTAGGTCCCTGTTGTACTTTTTAATAATTAGTTAGGCATTTTCAAACATTGCTTATATGTCAGTTGGAATTCTCAATGGGGTATCTGTTTTTTTTTTTTAATTATTTTTCCGTGTCGCTCTTTAAAAGAAAAAAAAATGTACAAAAAGGAACAAGAAACTTGAGTAAAGTGACAATGTTTAATATACCTATAGCATCGTTTTACGGAAGATTTATTATCGATTACAAATGTATAAATTACCAAATAAATATGTAAACGATAATGCATAAATATGCGAACGAAAGAATTACATTTTATAATTCAGATGTATATATAAAAGAGAGATGATATTTGAACGTATAAAAGCAAGTTATGGACCAATGAAGCAACTGCACACAACGAAAAGTAATTTAAGCTATACCAGTTATTCAAAATAAACGCTGGTGAGTAATATCTTAAAAAGTATTTAGAGAATAATATACAATCATGAGTTATTCGTTTGCCTTTTTAATGATGTTAAATGCACTTAAATGTTTATATGTAGTTTTGTCTTTTTTTATGACTGATCAGTTATTCAATTCAGAGATTTAAATCAGAGATTTAATAATGAATGAAATGTTTACATCGTTGGGCACTTGTGCTCACGTCTCATGTTCATCTCTATACGATACCTTAAAAAGAGATTATTAATATTCTATCGGTTGATAGAAAAAAAATTACCTCTGCGAAGCAAGGTTTATCATGTAACTATCGACGTTGGTTGATTCGTCTGTTAGCAGCTGTACTCAACAGTTATAGACGGACTTATGAGGAGAGCCAGAAAAAAAATCCAAATTAATTAAGAGTTAACTGGATCACAATAATAATTTTATTTAAAAGATGATTTACTGTTGTGAAAAAAAGGCGATAAAAGTCATTTTTATTATTTAAGGGAAACTTAAATTGAATATATATTTCCGAAAGGGGCGAACAGACCGGTTATTCAAAATCGAGTTGGTGAACTTGCCCCACATTTCTCTTGAATTAATATAATCCTTGCGCTATAAACTGTAAATTCACAAAATAAAAAAAATACACATAATATGAATTGTCTGACTTTTAAGTCTTTATGTACGTTTTGTCTCAATTTGTTCATGAGTTTCAAGTTGTAAATTATGTCTCGGGAAAATATAATACGTTGCATCTCTGTGCATTTACTACAATTTCACAATTCACAAATTGACAGATCGTATATGAAGTGGAAAATACAAAGGTATATATTGATATCTATAACCGTGGATTCGTGTTTTTTTAGTTTCCAGTCTGCAAATTAATATATGTTAAATTGAAACTACGACGACATGTTTACAAGAGATTGAATGTGGTACTGGCCATCTAATACCTCTTTCTCTCATCCATCATTAACAGTTGATTTATTTCAAAACCATTATTCTGATGTTTAAAAATAGAAAAAGGGCTGTTTTTCGTTGTTTTTTTATAAGGGCAAAGAATTCTTTTTTTTTATCGGTATCAAGTGATTTAAATTCAAACAGCGTACCCAACGATTCACGCATAATAGCCTTTTGAACATCAGAAGTTTACACTGAAATATATATATATATATATATATATATATATATATATATATATATATATATATATATATATATACAATACTGTGGTAAACTGAATAGGCAGGCTGGGATCGTTTCACTGGGATCGACAGTAGACGGTCAAACCATAAACTGGAAGGTCCATGTAGCCCCGATTAGCGATGACCTACTTATAGGACTCCATTTCCTCCTAGAAGCCGATATTACGGTCCGTGCCAGGGGAGGAATGCTGATCGGAAAAGGAAAGCCTTTACCCTCGAAGCTGATGTTGCCAGAGATGGGTCCGTACATAGTATTACTGGGGCACAACTCGCAAGAAGGACTACTGTTCCCGCCAGATCACAGGTTATTGCGGAGGTTAAAAGTGCATCTGCCCCGGACCTGCAGGAAGCGGTATTGGAACCAGAAGTACTATGTGACGGGCTGTTATTTGCTCGGGTTTTTGTCAGTAAGACAGATGCAATACCCGTTTGCATATATAATAAGCGTGTCATTGCTTACGCCAGCTGGCGACTTGAACCTGCACACCAACGATCTTGTATAACACGGCGAGAACTCTTGGCCGTGGTGAAGGCTACCCAACAGTTCCGACATTACCTACTCAACAGAGAGTTTGTGGTTCGAACCGATCATAATAGTATGACTTTGTTATTCAGGTTTAAAGCACCTCAAGGACAACTTGCCCGCTGGCTTGAATACCTAAGTCAGTTCTCCTTTGTTCTGGAACATCGGGCTGGTAAGAGACACGGCAATGCAGATGCTTTGAGTCGGCAAGGTTTTCCTGATGATGATCAGTGCGACTGCTACAAGGCTGGAAGGGATCTCCAATCATTGCCCTGTCGAGGTTGTAAACACTGCCAAAAGCTACATGAGCAATGGGCCAGGTTTGATGAAGACGTTGATGATCGACGTTGTTCCTCTGTCAATCCGAGCAGTTGCTCAAGTTACTGCCTCCACAGAAAATTACAACACTTCAGACAGTTGGGCCCCCCAGTATTCCTGTAGTGAACTTCGAGATATGCAGCTGCAGGATCCAGACCTCAAGGTTCTTCACGTATGGATGGAACAAGATGAATGGGTTAACAAGGTTCGTAGTAGCCTGTTCGATGGGGAAGAGAAGCGTGCAGCAGCTAGTCCACCGGCTTTAATTGTCTGAACCAACACAGAGAGATGATAACCCATCTACAGAGTGCGGCCTAAACCAATACGAGCTAGAATCGGGGAATGCGCGTAGGACCCGAAGTGGCAGGGTGAGCAAACCTACCGCACGTTTCCTTAGTTAAGCCGTCTAACGGTCTCTCTTACGGGTCTTAACCCGTTTCGTTGTGGACTTTCGTGATGTGTCACCCGACAACACTGCCTCCCTGTTCTGCACCTGATCATCTTACAGATGCTGTCTCGAGGACGAAGACAGCCCGGAGGGAGGTAGTGTGGTAAATTGAATAGGCAGGCTGGGATCGTTTCACTATGTGGAGATGGTCCCCTTAGTCGGGGTAGTTTCCCCGTGGATAATATAGCCCTGTGAAAGTAAGGGTCGGGGTCAGTTTCAGTCATACAGTCTCAGTGAAGGTTTGTGTTTCGATTACGGTCGAGCAACCCTTTAGAGACTTTACTGAACAGCGCTGCATTCTGTGAACCAGATAGTAAATTCTTCAAACAAGTCTTCTACGGTGACAGTTCTACCACTTCTTGATACCAGGCCACCCCAAAGAAGATTACTGGTAAGTCCAGTTTTACCACAATACGATAAATGTCTATGGCAAGTGCCTGCGCAAATATATATATATATATATATATATATATATATATATATATATATGTATATATAAATTTATATATGTATGATTATGCAAAGTTTCAACTAGCCCCCCCCCCCCCTTGCAAAATCCTGGATCCGCCCCTGGTCTTATCAGGCACTCTGTTGACAGATGCAAGATACTAGACTTTTCCATTTGTTACATAAATTTTTTATTTGAAATTAACTTATTTCATAGGGGAACTAAAACTGTATCTTGAAATCAAAGAGCAAACTGTTCAATGTTAGGTTTATAAAATATTTCGATGTCAATACCCGCGGCATTAAATACCGTAAGCGGATATATCACTCAATAAAATTTTATAAACCTCTTTCTGTTTGTTATTTCTCATCATTTTCATATATTCAACTTTAAGTAATGATAATAAAACAACCACAAAGTGATAAAAACAGGAGTGCAGCCAGTTGAATCAACCACGAAAATGACCTGAGAATTTGGATTTCACAGCAGGGCAGATTTGGATATGCAATTTCGACATCACGGCGAGGTCAAGGGTCAGAGCTCAAGTGGGCCGCTGACATTAAGCAGCAATTGATTTCACCAAAGCATTTTATATGTTCATTTTTAACTGGAACTGAATTTGAATTGAGCACTGAGCATTGAGCCACGACTCCGGACATGATATATTTTTCTATGAGGATACACAAATCGTACATGGGATCATGTCAACGATCCCCGGGATAACGGTCTCCAAAACTGGTTCCAATATGCCCGTGAAACCACGTGCTTTGTGAGAATAGAGTTAACGCAGTACAAAAAACGCTTTAAAAGATATTTAGATCTCTCCCTGGAGAATTAGGAAATGAGTGTTTCCTTCCTCTCTAAATGAGGATTCCATTCCCAGAGTCCTTGTCTGACGGCCGAAAACACGAATTCAGTATCAAAAATACTGAGTTGAGATCGTTGTAAATCGCCCTTACAGTTTGCATTTCCCGTTAGGGCTCATTTTCTAAAAACATATATGCACAGAAGCCGGCAGTATTCGTATAGAGTACCGTTTAATGTCTTAGACCTGTTATGCACATGAGTTGAAATGAACCCTGGGGAGGAAACGAAGCGCCACCGTTGTCGGTCCCAGAGACTATACTAAATCTCGTCCTTCCAGCCACATGGCGTTCCGCGTCTTCATGGTTACCGGGGTTACCAAGTCAGGTGTTTTGTCATCTAAATTAGCGACACACGCCGAAGTCAAATCAAGCAATCGTTGGTACATTTCACACAAAAGTTAAACGAAAATTTGACAGAAACACGTGGGATAATGTTGATTTAAATAATATTTAGAAGACTGCCGCGTTGGCGTGCCCGGCGGAAATAAAAAAAAATCGAAATTTCATTTTAAATAGGGTCGGCGGGTTCGAGAATTGAAAAATTAAAAAATAACGGCCTTAGTTATTCAGATACTGGAGCTTTTGTATCAAATTTTTAATTATTCCTGGGAGTACTTACGAGCCCCATAGCTTGCATGGAAGATATAGGTTACAGTGACATAATTTCAGGTTTCCAAGGATATTTTTTATGAACCTCCATGGGTTTCCATTTAGAGGTTTTTATGTCCAGCGGTTACGATTTGTGCCCTGATAACAGACGGACAGACAGGCGGACAAAGAGTTATCGCTATATAGCTCAGATGACTTTCATTCAGCTGATCTAAATACTGTTCATATAGTTGAAAAAATAAAGGAAATAATTTATCATAATTAGATTTAAATAAGTAAAATTGATTTAAATGAACAAAAGTAAAATAAACATGATTTTATTTAAAGTCGATTTTGTACAAGCCCTCAACTTAAATTCCTGGTGTCTTCAAAGTAAACATAAGGTATATATATGTCCTTAAACATTACGTTCATTTTCAAATTGTGGGGTTTGATGAAGTTAATGAACGTTCATCTTTAAATTTTGGGAAGTGATTAACTTAATAGCTCCGAAATCTTTTTTTTTTAAACTTTGTTAAATATCCACTATGCACGCTGTAAGCCTCAAGTTTACTTACATTTAATTCAAAGTACATGTCTTTCAGCTTTAAATAACTTCCTCTTTTTAAAGAAAAAAACATGTAATCTGATTCCTTTATATTTGTATAACTTAACACCTCTAATGTGTTCTTGTTTTATAGGTGTACCGCAACTATAACTATATTGTAACTTCCAGGCTGTGTTCTGTTAATTGTCCCACATGCGGCGTATTTTCCTTTGTTCTAACTGTACGTTCAAATCTGCTTGCATCACAGAGACATGAAAAGTGACCATGCAAGTGAAGTTGCATAGCGACTTTCCAAATATGGCAAAGAACTGGTGCGTAGCCAAAAAAAAAGACACGCGTGACCTTCGACCAAGGAGGCGGAGCATGTGGGACAAATCAGTTATAGCCCCATGAAATGTAAAGCAAGCCATGAGATTCGCTTGACTTGTGTCAATCATGGCAGGCTCGCCTTAACGGCTCGCCAGCCATGTGACACAAGCCTCGCAAACCTCACGGCTTGCATAACATTTCATTGGGCTATAACCAATACTTTAATTCATTTAAATATTTGAAGTCCTAATAATTTGAAGGTTTAGACTAAATTTTATTCCATTAAAACATTGATGTTTCATTTCTTTAAATTGTGCGTGTGCATGTCGCCCAGGCCCAGTTTCCGCAAAGAATTAACAAGCAAACTGCAATATAACGGTACATGCATTTATATAGGCGCTTGTTATGGGTTCATAACTGAAATGAGATTTCAGTTATGGGGATCCTCTTATGGAAAAGCGTAGCAGGGGTATATTGGGATATTTGCAAAATAAACAGAGAAAATGGAGGCAATTTAGCAAAATTCTTACCAATAATGGCTAATAAACTGTTCTGGAGTAAAAATAAATTATGTAGAAGTGCCCTTATAAGGAAATTGTTAAGATTTCAACTCCTGTGGGTTTTTTTAGCCTGCCATGCGGTCATGTTTATCTTTTGTCACATGACCCTGTCCTTGACCTTATTGATATGAGAAAAGTTGTCCTCTGATTATTGTTCCAAATAAATTATAGTAAATATTGTTTCCATAACTTCCATAGGCAAATTTGTTAAAACCTTAAATGATATAGCCATAAACTTATAAAGGACTTATTGAAGCCATATATTATCATTTACTCATAAGTATTATTCATGTAATAAGATTTTTTTAATAGATTTATTAGCAATAAATTACTCTGGTACACCAGAGGTCAGGTCACAGGTCAGGTCATGGGTGACCAGAGTTCATGCCTCGGCAACATGGCTGTGTCAGTGATGGTCTTCTGCTCTTCTCTTCATGATAAAATGCTGTTATATCATATATTACATAAACAGGAGACTCCACATGTATGGAAACTGATATATAAAGGATATATAGGTAGAGTGAGCATAGTTTAAGCTGCATCTTATTCTTAATTACTCTTTTATTCTTTCCTTCTGATACATCAGAAGGACCGCTACGATATTTCGTAAGAACATACTCAAGGCTGAGTATGGAGCCCGGGTCACCTGGTGTGTAATTCTCAGCCTTGCACCAAGGCAATATAGGCGCTACCTTGGATTACTAAATAAATATATTCTGAGTATATGCACGCGTGCACGCGTTTTAGGCGCTCCCGGCAAAGTTGAAGGTCACGATTGGAGGACGACTGATCCACATTTGGTAGGAACCAATCACAGTACAGTTAACATAAGTGGTGTCATACGGGCGTATTCTTTCCCAATTCCAAACGGGCGTATTATTTCGCAGTTTGTTTTAGGTCTTGGCAGTAAAGACAGGTATGTTTGAGGCCAGTATTTTGGTCCGGGAACCGGAACGTGCAGCTGAGTGGTAAAATTACATTTATCCTGACATTGCTTCCTAATAGCTTGTTAAAATATAATAACTCCCCCTTTGGCAGAACTATAGAAACCGGGCTTCAAATTCAGCCTACCGCCGGTACCTTATGCACAACGGGTGTTGCATAATAATGTTTCCTGGAAAAGGCCGATACATATTATCTTCTTGAGAAATCCCGTATTTAATTTTGCTCATAACTGGAGTTTATTATATTAGTGGAGGAGGGGTCCGGGGAACCTGGTCCCGTCTGAATGGGGGCTTAATTTTCCTGTTCAAATAGTAAATGCTTTCCAATATTTGCGATAGATGGCGCTTTAATCGCAGATATATATAAACAAAACTCGTTCCTGCTGGTATCTCGTCTTCACGGCTCATTTAGTAGCTATAGGGCTCCTAGTCTAGAGATCTTAGGCACGATTCCTGATTCAGGCGACTTCTGATGCTTAGTTAAGTTAGTAGTTGTTAATGTTAGAAGAGTTGAGTGTAGAAACATCTACAGGGAAATGTAGGAGTTCAAATAGGGAATGAGAGGAGTCAGTTTTATTTATATTTTCCTCAATAGAAGCGAAGTCCGCGTTCTATAGTGGCTCCCAACTTTTTTTTTCATTTTTGTTATTGACTCATTGTTAAAAAATAGTTTGTACATCTTATAATTTTTTTTATTTTAAATATTATAATATCGCTCCATGTACATATAGACACCGAGTTTATGTTTGGTGCGATATGGCGTTGACGAAATTGTTTGTTGGCGAGAATTTCACTGGGGATATTGTTTTGTGGCCGAGAATAGTTTCTTATATCTTGTCTGTATACTACTCATGTAGCTCTTTTTTTATATACCCTGCACGTAAGTTTCATTTATCTGTATTGCTTGTTTATCAGAATTGGCACTCCTGAATCCTACTAGCAATTTCCCCACAAGTGTTTTGTTTCGTTATCTGAAGTAGCAGTTGAAGCAGCAAATTCGTTGCACTAAAGGCGACAGTGTGCGACATTCATCCCAGGATATATCCTACCTGTGCGACAGTGCAACAGTGTGCGACGGTTAGCTACAATCACAAGCTGACACGTGACAGTTAATACAGATGCTGCGACAGTGTGTGACACTCACCCCAGGAAATACCTAACAACTGCAACAATATGCGACGGTTAGCTACATCATCAAACTGCATAACTCTCTACCATTTCACCAGGAACAAACACTCCAGAATATATCCTACCTGCGATGGTTAGCTACAATCTTAAGCTGACATGCGCTTGACACCTATGAATCTGAAATTCTGCATCCAGTTAGATGTCCCCCAAATCTCCTACCATACCAAAAATTGGGTCACTAAGACTTTGTTCTTCTGAGATATTAAGGAATAACCTCCGTTTTCCATTAAAATCCATTGTTACACTTCAAGACTGCCTAATATCAAAACCACTGATTTGTTTTTGTATCCATATTTTTCCATACATTTCCTATGTACATACCAAAAATTAGGTCAGTATTGCGTAATTAGTTGAAGTTTTGGGCCAAAACATAATGCACCTTGAAAAAAAATCAGGAAATATATTTACTCACTAAATAAAAGAATTGCTGAAGCTAGAGACTTTTTTTCAGGGAAATAATTTTATTTAATCAAGATTCAATGGTTTCAATTAGATATGAATTTTCAAATTTTATAAGTTATTTGCATAAATATAAAACTAGTACCTTAAATTTTGCCCAAATTGGCCATGGCACATTTTTTTTCCTGTAAGCACTGTTGATTAATGTTTAGCTCAGCTGACTATAAGTCATCTGAGCTATGGTCGTGGTCCATTGTCCGTCGTCTGTCTGTCCATCAGTCCGTCTGTCCAGATGTCCATCCGTAAGACTGGCACGTTTCGACACCATTGGACCTACCAATCTGAAATTCCCCATACAGTTAGATGTCCCCAAAATCTCCTACCATGCCAAAAATTGGGTCAATAGGACTTTGTTCCTTCAAGATATTAAGGAAAAACCTCAATTTGTTATTAGAAATCTATTTTCACACTTCAGGACTGCCTAATATCAAAACCACTCATCTGTTTTTCTTCATATTTACCATAAATATTCCTCTATATAGTTCCTATGTACATGCCAGAAATTAAGTCAGTATTATTTAATTTAAAAAAGTTATGGGCCCAAACATAATGGACTTTGTAAAAAAATCAGGAAAGATATTTGGTCACTTAAGACCAAAAGTGTTAAAGGTAGGGACTTTTTTTTTCAGTAAAACAACTTTAATTGATCAAAATTTAATTGTATACCAAAAATTAGATCAAAATCTGTTAAATTTTTTTAAATATTGGCAAAAATATAAAATTGATACCTTAAATTTTGCCCAAGTTTGACCATGGCACGTTTTTTTTCCTGTTAGTACTGTGGATTTAATTTTCACAGCATGTTTTTATTAGCATTTTGTCTGTTAACACCAAACATTTGAAACCAGTTGATCAAAAACTGTAGATTTTATTCAAGTTTTCAAGCACCATGTCACATATTATTTACATCAAGCTAGTGTTATGCAGTTTGCTAGAGCTCAGCTCCCCAACTTCAGCTCTAAGTTCCTTAAATTTAGCATACAGTTCGATGTCTCCAAAAATCCCTTACCATGCCAAGAATTTGATCACTAGGACTTAATTCCTTCGAAATATTAATGAAAAACTTCATTTTTCCATTAAAAACCCATTGTTACACTGTTACACTGCCTAATATGAAAACCACTGATCTGACTTTGATCATTTATGATATACATATTTTTCTATACATTCGCTATGCACATGCCAGAAATGATATCAGTATTGCCTAATTGTTTTAAGTTATGGGCCCAAACATAATGCACTTTTTAAAAAATCAAGAAATATATTTACTCCCTTAACAAGGGGATTGCTGAAGCTAGAGATTTTTTGTCAGGGATGTAACATTATTTAATCAAGATTCAATTGAATACCAATAATTAGTTCTGAATTTTTCAAATTTTATAAGTTATTAGTATAAATATAAAATTAGTACCTTAAATATTCCCCAACTTTGATCATGGGTAGTTTGTTTCCTGAGAGCACTGTTGATATAATTTTCATATCATGCACACATAAGGATTTCATCTTTGTAGTTTAGAAAGCTGAAAGAAATTGGCCAAATATTGTAACTTTTATTAATGTTTTTATGAGACCATGTCAGACCCAGGCTTAATCCAGCCCCTCTTCAGTCACCTGTATGTTGACCTTGTTGACCTTTCATCAGATTATGCATGCTTGAGCGAAGCATACACTGGGGCAGCCAGGCAGCTAATGCCCAGCCACAGTTGATCCAGGTGTCCAACCCAACTCATCTAGTAGTTGTTTTGAAACCAACATAACAATAAACAATAAATTAATAATTTTGTATTGTTTTTTTTATAACAAATTAAAGAAAAATTAATAGAAAAGGAATTTGTTAGTTGATGAGTAACAGAAAAATAGCAGTTACTGATGATGTAAGAATCTTGTATGGATGGATAGAATGTCAATGTTATTCCAAATAACACCATGCAGTCACCTATGGTATTTTTCGGTGAAATTTTAATGATAAAAAAATAAATCATATTATTCTTTACTAATCATTAGGGATCATATGAAGAAAAATTAATGATAGACAAAGATGCAGTTGATAATATTAATCTAGATTCCTACTGTGTCTAGTGTGTAGATTGATGTGAATGTAGTCCAAAGTGAATATATTACATTTATTTTTTTTAATATAAATAAAAGCCATAAAACCAGGTACTTATGATCATTATTTAAGTTTGTGAATTTTGTATATTCTGGATTCTCAACATCTTTGTTTGGCTAAAACTGAATAAATACTAGACATGGTGTGAATGCTTTGCAAATGTATTTGAATATGAATATGTACTGCATTAAAAAATTTTATTGCATAAGAATGGGAATTCAGGTAAAAATGAAAGTATTTGAATACCAGTGCAGATACTTTCAAAATGTATTCATAAATATATTCAAAATGCACTATGCAGTCACCACGGGGCATTTTCATTTCAATCATAAAAATAAAAATAAATAATTAAATAAAATTCTTGTTTATAATTAGGGATTATATGAAGCAAACTAATGGTAGACAAGGAAGCAGTTGAGTATATTAAATTAATAAAAGTTTCAAGGTCTTTTCCAGGTGTTTAATTTTTTGGTTTATTTTTATTACAAAATTAAAAAAAATGGTATGTCAAATTTTAAAATATTACTCAGACAAGTGCTCATTAAAGATGTCAATATGTTTGACTTATGACATTTAGACTCTTGGCTGTATCAGCCATTACATGATACTAGGTAAATAATCAAAATTTATAGTACTGATTCCTTTTTAGTTAAGGGCACTTTCACACAAAAGGTTGAGTGATTAGTCTCACTGGGGAGTAAAAACTGAATACCTAACAGAGCAAAATTAAGTTTACCCCTGAAAAGGTATATATCTTAACTAAAGGAAACTGTTTAGTATACCACTTTACCTGTGAACTAATAAAAGTTACATTGAATTCAGTAATTCAAACATCCCATATTTTTACAATAATCTTTTTCTCTTCACAGCTCTACATAATTTAAATTTTCGCTCATTGGTCTGTTCTAATGTCTTTATCTGATGTATTTGATCATGCCCTAAGTGCATGGTAAAAAAATCTGCAATCATATTTGTTTTTTTATGAAATTTTCATATTTTAATAAAAATTTAACAATGCATTTTAATTATGATTAAAGGAAGTATGCTGTCAGTCTTTATTCTGACACTGCTCTGGTCAATTAGTAACAGAAATGGTGAGAGAAGTTGTTCAGCTGTACAGAGTTCAAGAAATCAGGAAATATGTTGATGCCTTAGTCTGTGGTCACTTGATTTATATGATAATAGTTTTTACCAACATTTGTACTGGAGAGGACATTATTTTAACATGCACTGTGGAAGAATTCAAAAGGAATGTTTTTGTTCCCTCTTTCTCTTGTATTGTTCATGGACCTCTTGAACTTAAAATGAATCAGTGTCCACCTCATTTTCCAGAGGCAAGTTCATCTGCAACTATTTGGACCTTGTGGTTAAAGGAGCACAAAATAGACATACCCAAGTATCAGTTATTAAGTGTAATGTAAGTCATTTATGACTCCATGATATTAAATTACACTTTAAGCGAGATTATAAATATTGAATGGCTTATACCTTTTGTTTTGTTAAAAAAAATTTACTCTAGACAACATTTTTTTAACAATAATTTGGAGAAACGGTCATCTTGAAAATGAAATATTTCACAGAATTTTATTCAAAAGCAGTTTTGTTCACAATCCGCAATGCAAATATAATTTGTTTTTTTGCACTCATGCTTTATTTCCAACTCATTTACTTTGAATATTAACATCTGTCAACTTATTTACCGCATACATTAAACAATTGGTTCATAGACAACATAGCTCACCTGAATATCATATAAACAAAATGTTTATTGTAGACCTGGGGAAAATATATATATATATATATATATATATATATATATATATATATATATATATATATATTAATTTATTCAAAATTTGGGACATACATTTTGTATTATGTGATAACTACAGATATGGGTCCTGCTAGTAGTATTTCACATTGTGACACAACAGTTGTGGAAATGGACATTTCAGTTGCTTTTGGCTTTTTACTTGTGAGGATATTACCATTGAATTTGAATTTAAGATATAAAAACAACTTTTCTGAGACTTAGATTAACTGGAACAAGAAAATTAAGATTCTGCAAGAAGACAATGTTGCATGATATCATTGTTTTCACAGACTTTGCTATGAGACTTGGTAAAATGGATGGAAAAAGAAAAGCACGTTGTCAAAGACCAAGTTCATATGATGCCTCCACCCTCAACACCCCCAGCCCCATCACTGATAACTGTGTCATTTAAAATGTGTACCAGCAAATTGGGAGACCATAGTTTCAAAAGCTGTTTTACAAAACTCTTTGGTTTCACAAGTTGTTGACTTTTTCTTGAGGCAAAAGTATTGGAAAATTCTATTGTAGTTGCTCTCATGAAGTAATGATTTATAGTTGGTGAGATGACAAGGGAACAGAAAGCACTGGTATTTTCATAAGAATTATCTTTGGCTAAAACAATTTGGGTTGATTCGTCAGCAATCAACAATATGGCACAGTTACATAAAATATGTGACATAAAGAGAGTGAATGATCCAGATAATGAAATGTTAGATTTTGGTAAAAATGAAAATTAGGGCTGTTCGACTATTTCTACCGGTCTAATTTGGTAAAGAATCTTAACATGTATGTGGTTCTGGTTAAAAACAGATACAATTACACATTTTTTATAATACCCAAAGTATTAGATGAAGGGGTCTATGTAGTACACTACATGGTATTTATTAAAATCAAAAGTAAGCAGGTTAGGTATCCACAGTGATTGAAAGCTTCAAGAACTTCCATGCAAATCTGAAAGACTGTAGGGTTGTACATTTGACACTTTTATCCTGTGTTAAAAAAATGTCCTCTCCATTACATTTAAGTAACACAAAATTAAAGTCTGCTAATGTTACAATTTACATGCAGTTATTGCAGGTATGCTTTTTGTTTGCTTCTCACTTCTGTACAAAGAAGGAACATGTACTAGAAAGGCTTAATCATGAATTCATCAATGAAGATTCATCACTATAAACATTGGTTTGACAATGAATGGAGTTACATGCTAATTTATATATATAATGAGCCAAACTATTTCCCTAAACCAGTCAGTCTATTTATATTTATCACTAGGAAAAACTTTAAGTAATTATTAAGCTTACTTGGAGAAGTATTCCTCTAGCCTGCCTCATGTTAAAAATGATTGTACTGGAGAGGACATTTTGACAGATACACTCATGGCTAAACTGGCCACAAAATATTAGATGGGTTGCAATGCAAACACCAGGGAATTTATCTTCCTAGCTACCAGTTACATATAAACTAAAATAGGCTTTTAATTTCTACAGTAAAGTGAATTTTATCTGTATGTACTGGAGAGGACAATTTTTAACAGGCATATACCAGGTAAACAAGTGCCAAATCATCCCGGTCAGGACACACATACCCAGCCCTTAGTTACCAAAACATGATTAGATATAATACTGGCTGTTTAAAGCAGGATTTTGTTTTGCAACATGAGAATTTCATTTCTTGTGAGGATGCAGTGTAATGGAGAGGACAGGTCTCAGCAAAATTTTTTAACCAATTATTATACTGAAGGATATTGATTGGATAATTCAAACCACCACTATGAAAGTCATGAAACTTGGAGCACTTGTAGTTTACATGTTACAGCATGTGCTGTGATTAGAATATTTCTGTTCTGGTAAACAAATTTCAGTCATATTTACATTGAATTTTTCCATTTTTGTGAGTGAGACTCCAAAATTTGATGAAAATTACACTTAAATGGCCAGAACTTCTTAAAAAATTGGCTTAGAGTTATAAAATTTTCTGTGTTTATAGAGGCTGGTGTGGCCTTTACAAATATGATAATATGTATTATATTTTCAGCCTCAAAACTTACCTGTGAACCATTGTTTAACAATTTTTCATATCCAACCTTTAGTGTGAAAGTGCCCTTAATAAAATTAAACATGCCCAACTCCAGTTTGCTCCTTGTAAAATATATTGAGTGTTTTGATCCTTGGGTTATTTTTAACACGTATCAGTTTCACAGGTGAGATTACTTTTCTTTTTTTCTGATACATGTTTTAAAAAAAATAATAAAAAATTTCAAATGTGATAAAAAAATCTGATCTTAGACAAGTTTTCATTATGATGTCTATAATGTTAATAATTGTCATAAATGTCTTGTCATAAATGTCTTAGTGTGCAGACAATGATGTGACAATATTCACGAAGTATTCATTTTCTCATAGCTTTCATATGCTAATACATACGAAAAACAATTTCAATAGAAATAAGTCTATGTTGTATTTGCTAAAATTCTTCAAACTTCAGCTGAGTGCCGTAACCCATGGGTCCCTTCATTGACAGTATGTTTGAGAGGTTTCAAGACACCAGTACACCACTTAGCCAGTTTAAGATATTAAGGTATGCTGGCTTCACATTTTAATCATGCTTTGTCTTTTGCAGGTACAGGTAAGATCAACTGAAAGAGGTAGACCAAAGAAGAAAACAAGGTCATCTTCAAAGCGTAAGAAGAATATATTGAAAACAAAAAGATGCCAAGAGGTCTAGAGCTTCAGAAATTAAAAAAGATATTACCAAGTCGGACCAATGCATTATCCAAGCAAAATCAGCAATGTAATCCTGGGCAAAACAAAACCTCTTTCAAAGAAATGATTCCTTACTCATGAGGGAACATTTAGCTTAACTGAGACTGAATGAAATGCTCAGATATATCAAATTGTGAACAGCTGCTTGTAAAATCACAACAATCATGTAGCAAAACAAACATTCCTACATGTCATAGATATACCTATACTGATGCTACCCTCATGTAATCTATATACATGGGTATTATCAGTTAAAGTTTCAGGAGTCTAGCTTTGAAATTGAAGGTTTGTAATTATTTGGTGCAAAATTATATATTTTTTCACTTGTCTTATATTTAAGGGGTTTTGGTTGAGAAAGATGTGAAATTTTCTTAAATAGAGTTATAATTTTTCCCTTCCAGTTTTTCAAGGTATCGGTGTATTGCACAGAACCCACTTGATATTTTGGTATGTAATTTATGAATACAACTTTTAAAAACAATACAAACATAACTAGAAAAGCACTCAGAGAGGGCATACCTTCGCCAAGTCAGCTCATTAGCCTATATGGAACTGTCAGAAAAAGTCAGTGTGACATGTTAGTGTATTTTGTGAGCTATGTGAAAGAATACCATTTATGTACCCTTTAAGTCGGATACATGTCGTAGCAGTTGGACTTAGATTAGCATCTAGGGTGGTCCAAGTTGAACCTTTTTTTTTTTGAAAAATTAGGTCACTGTTACCTATTTTCGAAGGAGTATGGGCAAAAAACATGAGTTGGAGAACTACTAAAGTTATTCGTCCCATTGTTTAAGGTTTCTTAATAAATAGTTTTTACCAAATCATAATATCAGTTATTTATAGATGCATCACCTGTATTTCAAATTCAGATGAGCGTCATGGCCCTTTGGCCAGTAATTTTATAATGAAATAAATTTTTCACACATATGTCACTAAGTTGTGACTCAAAGTTTGAATTGACAGGTAATAAATTATGTTATTACAGTAACTTGTATCATTTTTGTCACATATTTGTGTGTGAGCTGTTTGTAACTTGTTATAACTTGTTCTGAATGATTGTCATTTATAGGAATGAATAGATGAGTTAAGAATGACAATGGTGTGTTGACCAGTATGCAAGATAGGAGTTGAGAGAATGGGAAGGTTTGGCAGTAACAAGATACTGCATCGTTAATCTAAATTTTCTATTCACAAACCCAGCCCCCCCCCCCCCCCAACTCCATAAATTACAGTTATCTTTTTGTCCTAAGTTTTGATACATGATGTCTGTTAAAATAAGCTTTGATCCACCATCGAATTTCGTATCTTCGACAATGGTCAGTTTATGGTAGAGCACCAATATCCAAAAATTACCCAAAATTCCTCGGAATTTTAAAATAATCTTCCATTATTAAATAAAAAAAACTTGCTCTTGATCAAATATGGTTTGGAATATACCCAAACACTAGAACTGAATTAGTCCTAATATGATTTTTCGGCCACAAATATTGGGTGCAATATCTATAGGGATCAAGTTTGAGCGACAGACAAAATCTGAACCCATACTTTTTTCTACTGGAGAATGTGCTTTGACTCGGTGCCTTGCCCACATTTTATTTCTTGCTAATGACCAGTAATTTCTGAGTGAGCACACGCTTCTGATGTTCATTTTGAAAACACATTTAGTAGAACTCTCAGTGACGTCGCGTACAAGTATTTTATTTACTTTCGTGCAATGTGGAAGTCTATTAGACATCAAACCCACATATTTTTTTGTGGAGAAAATGTGGGTTAACTACTTGTTGCAGCAGCTTAAATCTGATGAACCCACAGATCTGACACACTTGTCTATGACCTCGAGTACACAGTCATAACATGTGTTGAAGAAAAGTCAAGATTTTGCCCTTATTTTGACAATAAAACCTTTAAAAATTTAAATAAATAGTATATTACTTATTCAAATTGTATAACTTTAAGCAGATCCCACATTTTATTTTTGCCCACAAACGTGCATGGGTTCACTTGATGCTGTAGTCGTTCTAAGTTGAGCGCCTGTTAGTGCACTTATATAGACCTACGAAGTCTGATATTGGACAACCACCATAGTTTTACCAAATTAATTTAAAATATATTTTTTTTATAAAATTGGTGATATTTTACTTTTGAAGTGTGTATTTTCTGAACTTCATTTGTAAGAAATTCAATTATTAAGGCACTTATTGATGGATTTTACAGCGCACAAGCATACAGCTTTTAGGCGTATCCGGGGCGATGTGCGAGTACACGGTTAATCCATCTTAAATCTTAAATCTCCCCCCCCCCCCCCATGAAAAATACCTCGTGTTATAAATGCGCACATTGATGGGCATCAGCTGTTATATGTTTAGCACGACACTTATAGGTCAAAAGATAATGTACGCTGTTTCGGCGATTATGACGGGCAAGCACACTCCGATGAAAGATAACGCTATTCATTTGCACATGTACATGATTATATCTATATCTCAAAACTTCAAAACAAAATTCAATAATTGTTAATTAAATTATTAAAGGAATTTATTGATTGGAATAGCAAGCTCAGTTAAGCACGGCTTTAGCTCAAAAGCTCAACACTTTTCGCGCACTAAGGGCAGTTTTTCAAAGCAGGCATGTGACTCCAGGAGTACATTTTCAGCCATGTCTTCAAGAAAACAAAAAAATACGAAATCATATTTTATTAGTGCTTTTATACCTCGGGTCATATCGCTCAAATAGCATGCAGAGCTAACCGCCTCCGTTCCTCAAAGCAGACGTGTGCTAAAAGACGCAATACATTAAAATCAAATTATTATGGCACTAATTGTGGGGTATAACTAGCTCAGGTATAAGCCCGGTTCTTCGGTCGAAAGTGATAGCATTTTTCGGAGGCTAAGGGCCGAGATGCGCAGCACCTCTGCTTATCGAAACACGCACATTATTTTCACGTGTACACTATTATTCCGATGTTTTTCAACTGTCAAAATACGTAAAATATTAAAATTGTAAAATTAACGCAACTTATTAATAATATTCGCTTGCTCAGGTAAATCCGGTTCTTAGATCGAAAGCGATACCAATTTTGGGGTGCTAGAGCCGAGATGTATACAGCCCCTCTGCTTATCAAAGCACACACCTTATTTGCCCAAGTTCACTATTATTCTGATGCACGCACCTTATTCGAATATGTACACTATTATTCTGATGTCTTCAAGCTGCTAAAAGACGCAATACATTAAAATCAAATTATTATGGCACTTATTGACAGGTATAACTATAGCTCAGATATAAGCACGGTTCTTAGCTCAAAGGGGATACCTTTTCTTTGGGGCTTAGGGCCGAGATGCCCAGCACCTCTGCTTATCAAAGCTGCCACATTATTCGCAAGTGTACACCATTATTTCGATGTTTTTTATAACTGTCAAAACACGCAATATATTAAAATTGTATAATTAACGCATCTTTTAATAATATCGCTTGCTCAGGTAAGTCCGCTTCTTAGGTCGAAAGCCGTACCATTTTCGGAGGCTAATGCCCGAGATGCGCAGCATATATGCTTATAAAATCACACACCTTATTCGAACATGTACACTATTATTCTGATGTCTTCAAACTGTTAAAAGACGCTGTACATTAAAAGTTAATTATTATGTCACAAATTGTGGGATATAACTAGCTCAGGTATTAGCCTGGTTCTTAGGTTGAAAGCGATACCATATTCGGAGGCTAAGGGCCGAGATGCGCAGCATATCTGCTTTTAAAAGCACGCACCTTATTTGAACATGTACACTATTATTCCGATGTCTTCAAACTGCTTAGAAACGCAATACATTAAAATCAAATTATTATGGCACTTATTGATGAGTATGTCTAGCTCAGGTATAAGCATGGCTCTTAAATTAGCTCACTTGTTTTACCACATTTCGGGGCCTAGGAGCCAAGATACACACCATATACACATATATGCTTATCAAAGCATCACCTTATTGGCACGAGTAGACTATTAATCGGATGTGTTCAAAGTGCTCGACGAGAGATACGTTGAAATCTAAATATCATTGCATAAAATGGTGGGTATTGCATAGCTCAGGTATATAAAGACGTTTCTTACAGCTCAGGCTATATACCATGCACTGCGCCTAAGGACCGAGTCGCCTAGGACATCCACTTCTTAAAGCAGGCATTTGATTTCCACGTGTACATCACCGTGTATCTGTCATCAAACTACCAGGACACACAACTGAAATTAAAATATATATCGGTGACTTTGAATTGCTCGTGGAAAGCACGGCTCTTAGCTCACGAGATGACAACTTTTTGACGCTTAAGGGCCGAGGTGCCATCCACACCCTGGTCAGAACACGCTTCTCATTTACAGGTGTTCACTATCATTCATATATCTTCAAATTGATAAAACACTCAGTAATTGAAATATCATCATTAATATATTTATTAATGCAAATTGATTGCTCAGGTAATAACGGCTCTTAGCTCAACACATGCAATATAATTGAATCACGCGAATGATGCAACGCGTCGAGCAAACGTGATTCTCGTAAGTTTTTTTTTTCTCTCGTGCACTGTTTCTTCCTTATCTTACATTAACAAAACATGCAGTTAATTGAAATCTGATTATAAGGGCACATAATGATCGGATTCACTTGATCAGTTAAGCTTAGGCCTAACGTATACACGAGCATATACTACGCAATAATGTATCATGTCCGGAACCAATCCACCGTCGCCTTGCTAAAAAAAATAAATGGTTACATCGTATATACTAATGTTTATTTATATAAAACATATCTCACAAAGGGTTATATATGAAAGATATATTATATTCATTGTAAAATTCTATTTAAATTTAACTGAAACCGTATTTGGAGACATGTCCATTCGCCTTCATTTGTTTACGTATACATATTATACAAACTGTTTTCTCCTATCATTTAAAATAGAATAATACCTATACAAATATTGTACACGGCTTTAAATGCTACAAAAAAGTTTGAACAGCCCATGTCATGGATCAGAGACATCTGATCCATGGTTCCCAGACACTAGGTCACTTCATTAGAGACTATATAATTGTTTTCTTTATTAGGCGGATTTCGTGCATGGGCCATTCTCCATTTGTATACCGGCCACTTTATGTTTAAAACAGCAATGACATTTGTACCACTGTCTGTCTTTTAGGTGACAGCAAATTGGCGGAATAAGAGCTAGCATATTGTTCGCCATAGGAAGCTGTGAGGGCGGTGGTCACGGTGCCTGTATACATCACCTCAGCCTGTGCAATTATACATACCGTCACTCCCATGTCTTCAACCTTGCAAATAACCATATGACTTAATAAAATAAAAAACTCGTGATTCATGTGAACAAGGCTGTTAACTCACCATTTGTCCACGGGTCAACTCATAGAAAATAACACATCTTGTGATAGCATAACTCTTATTTGCTGTTTAACAGTGTACATATATTTTCAACCCGTCCATCACCCCAGGAATTTTAGTTGTACGTGTATACTAAGCCTTTTATCTCTTCAACCTGCCCGAACACAAAAGAAATTATCCAAAATATTAATATAGCCATATAAACATATTCTCATGCCTTTATATGCTATATATTATAATGTATATTAAAACCGTGCTCGCGCGTGTCAACGCTTTTGCGTTTAAATGTGATATCTTCAACCGGCTTTACTTATTTAAAAGCCTATAACTTATTCTATATTCATTTTTATGCATAGCAAAAGCAATATACAATGTTCAGCCAAGCAGTAGTCCGATCAGTTTTATCTCATAAACTACGGTTTGGTATTTGCTTATATACATGTAAAAGGTAATTCGTTGAATTTCGCTGTTGTGCCTGCAGGTTCGGCAGACTCGCACGTAAAAGCACACGTAGAAGCATGTTTAAGCACCGCCACATTGCATTCTCAGAGCAGTTGTGGATATTCATATTAAATCAGAAATTATTTCCGTATATCTATCTATTATTGTCAAGTGAATACCAGATATATACTGTAATATACTGTAATATTATTATTTGTCGTTAACTAAAACAAGTGTATTATAGTAGTAGGCCTAGTATAGTGCTTTTAGGATAAGGATTTGTAGTGGCCGCATAAACATTTTAGTTGGTAATTATAAGGCAAAAAAAAAGGTTCGGTTCTCAGGCACTTTTTTTTAAATCAGTGCGGGCGGGCGATTTTTTGTTTGTTCTTTTTTTGTATGTTTCGATAAAAAAGTCATATGTTCAGGAAAAGCATGATAATAACAGGATTTTTTTTTTTTTTTGCTAAACAGGTAAAATCACTATATAACAAAGGAAAGATGAAAATAAAAAAAATGAAGATTTTTGACGCGGGGGGGGGGTTAAAATTGACGTAGGAGGTGCCTGAGAAACATATCTTATTTGGCCTAACAGTATTATTATTTTTTTTGGAGTTGTAATATTTATAGGTGTCCTAATATGATTGCAAGATAATATTGATCGGATGAACTTGGTCAGGGTTATACCACGGTTTTTAGGTCGAAAGCGATATACCAATTTTCTGGTGCTAAGGGCCTGGGTGCCCCGCACGTCTGGTTATCAAAGCAGGCATCTCATTTGCACATGAACACTATTATTCCGATGTTTTCTAACTACCAAAACACGCAATAAATTAAAATTGTATTACTAACGCACTTATTAATAGTACTCGCTTGCTTAGGTATAAACCCGGTTCATCGGTTGAAGACGATACCTTTTTTCGGAGGCTAAGGGCCGAGATGCGTAGCTCCTCTGCTTATCAAAGCACAAACCTTATTTGCACATGTACACTGTCATTCCGATGTCTTCAAACTGCTAACAGACGCAAAACATTAAAATCAAATTATTATGGCACTTATTGATGGGCATAACTAGGTCAGGTATAAGCCGGGTTCTTAGGTCGAAAGCGTTACCATTTTTGGGGTGCTAAGGGCCAGGATGCCCCGCCCGTCTGCTTATCAAAGCAGGCATCCCATTTGCACATGAACACTATTATTCCGATGTCTTCTAACTACAAAAACAAGCAATAAATTAAAATTGTATAACTAACGCACTTATGAATAGCACTCGCTTGCTCAGGTATAAACCCGGTTCTTCGGTTGAAGACGATACCATTTTTCAGAGGCTAAGGGCCGAGATGCGTAGCTCCTCTGCTTATCAAAGCACAAACCTTATTTGCACATGTACACTGTTATTCCGATGTCTTCAAACTGCTAACAGACGCAAAACATTAAAATCAAATTATTATGGCACTTATTGATGGGCATAACTAGGTCAGGTAAAAGCCGAGTTCTTAGGTCAAAAGCGTTACCATTTTTGGGGTGCTAAGGGCCAAGATGCCACGCACGTCAGCTTATCAAAGCAGGCATCTCATTTGCACATGAACGCTATTATTCCGATGTTTTCTAACTACCAAAACACGCAATAAATTAAAATTGTATTATAAACGCACTTTTTGATAGTATTCGCTTGCTCAGGTAAGCCGGGTTCTTAGGTGAAGAGCGATACCATTTTTTGGAGGCTTAGGGCCGAGGTGCCCACCACCATTGCTAATCAAATCACGCACCTTATTTCCATGTATACACTTTAATTCCGATGTCTCCAAACTGCTAAAAACGGAATACATTGAAATCAGATAAAAGTGGCACTAATTAATTGGTATAACAAGGTCAGGTATAAGCCGGGTTCTTAGGTCGAAAGCGTTACCATTTTTGGGGTGCTAAGGGCCAGGATGCCCCGCCCGTCTGCTTATCAAAGCAGGCATCTCATTTGCACATGAACACTATTATTCCGATGTCTTCTAACTACAAAAACAAGCAATAAATTAAAATTGTATTACTAACGCACTTATTAATAGCACTCGCTTGCTCAGGTATAAACCCGGTTCTTCGGTTGAAGACGATACCATTTTTCAGAGGCTAAGGGCCGAGATGCGTAGCTCCTCTGCTTATCAAAGCACAAACCTTATTTGCACATGTACACTGTTATTCCGATGTCTTCAAACTGCTTACAGACGCAAAACATTAAAATCAAATTATTATGGCACTTATTGATGGGCATAACTAGGTCAGGTAAAAGCCGAGATCTTAGGTCAAAAGCGTTACCATTTTTGGGGTGCTAAGGGCCAAGATGCCACGCACGTCAGCTTATCAAAGCAGGCATCTCATTTGCACATGAACGCTATTATTCCGATGTTTTCTAACTACCAAAACACGCAATAAATTAAAATTGTATTATAGACGCACTTTTTGATAGTATTCTCTTGCTCAGGTAAGCCGGGTTCTTAGGTGAAGAGCGATACCATTTTTTGGAGGCTTAGGGGCCGAGGTGCCCACCACCATTGCTAATCAAATCACGCACCTTATTTCCATGTATACACTTTAATTCCGATGTCTTCAAACTGCTAAAAACGGAATACATTGAAATCAGATAAAAGTGGCACTAATTAATGGGTATAACAAGGTCAGGTATATATAAGCACAGTTCTTAGGTCGAAAGCGATACCAATTTTTGGGTGCTAAGGGCCGAGATGCACATCCCCTCTGTTATTATTCTGATGTCTTCAAGCTGCTAAAAGACGCAATACATTAAAAATCAAATTATTATGGCACTAATTGATAGGTATAACTATAGATCAGGTATAAGCACGGTTCTTAGCTCAAAGGGGATACCATTTCTTTGGGGCTATCTGGGCCGAGATGCCCAGCACCTCTGCTTATCAAACCACGCACATTATTTGCACGTGTATATTATCATTCCGATGTTTTCTGTCAAAACACGCATAATATTTGCTTGCTCAGGTAAGCCCGGTTCTTTGGTCGAGTGTGATAGCATTTTTCGGGGCTAAGGGCCAAGATGCGCAGCCCCTCTGCTTATCAAAGCACGCACCTTATTTGCCCATGTTCACTATAATTCAAATATCTTCATACTGTAAAAACACACAATACAATAAAATAAATTATTTTGGCAATTTTTGATGGGTATAACTAGCTCAGGTATAAGCACGGTTCTTAGCTCAAAAGGAATACCATTTCTTAGGGGCTAAGAGCCGAGGTGCCCACCGCCGCTGCTTATCAATTTAAAACAGTCACTTTATTTGCACGTGTACACTATTATTCTGATGTCTTCAAACTTCTAAAAGGCGCAATACATTTAACTTAATTTATTATGGCACTTATTGGTATTACAAGGTCAGGTGTAAGCACGTTTCTTATGTCAACAGCGGTACCATTTTTCGGGGCCTTAGGGCCCAACTGCAACAGGTCAAGGAATATTTTTTTTAGGTTTGTTAATGTTCAGTGAACATTATAATTCATGTACTGGCTCCTTCTGTGGGCTGAAAATAGTTTACTTTCTCCAGGGGAGCCCCACTATCACTAAGGGGTAAGGACAACATGAAAATCCTCTAATTTAACACACAGACGCCACCTCTAGAGATAATTAAATTACTGGAACTGGCCAGGACAGCTTGACATAGGGTCAACAGAATAACATTATTGGGTTTGCTATGAGGTATATTTAAGTAAGATCAGAATCTGACAAAATTATAGGAAACAAAGCAGGTGTAGCAGCTGCACAGCATCTCCGATTATCATTTACATTTGTATTAATACTTATAACAGTATTATTAATAGTAGTTGTAGTAGTATTCTATGTAGTATAGTATGCTTATGAATATAGATACTTACTGAGAGTTATAGGAGTGGCAGTATTATTTCTATTTCATTATTGTTATTATTAATATTATTAAAACTATTTGTAATATCATAATTATTATTATTAGTAGTAGTGGTACTATTATTGGTGGTTGTAGTAGTTTACGTGGTAGTAGCAGTAGTAGTAGTACTACTGTTGGTGATTGTAGTATTAGTATTAGTAGTCGGATGATGTTGTAGTAGTAATATTGGTAATAGCAGTAGTAGTAGTGGTAGTAGCATTAGTAGCAGTAGTACAAGTTGTTGTTATTATTATTATTACTATTACAATTATTTTTATTACTGATATTACAATTGTTTTCTAGTAACAGTTTAGGTGGTCGTAAGAGTATTAGTAGCAGCATTAGTAGTACTTCTGTTAGAGCTTTTGGTAATATTAGTATTAGTAGTAAAAGCAGTAGCATTAGTAGTAGTAGTTGTAGGTGAAGTAGTAGTAGTTAACTTGTACAGTGGCTGTTGTAGAACTATAATTTTATTATTATTATTATTATTATTATTATTATTATTACTTGTATTGCTTGTAGTACTTTTTGTTATTATTTCTATAGATAGTGTTATTATTTTTATTAATATTAATATTTGTAGTAGTAGTAGTTTTAAGTAGTAGTATTAATTATCGTAGTAATAATAGTAGTGGCAGTAGGATTATTTAATAATTATATTGAGAACAATTACAATAATTGTAATAATAATAATAATAATAATAATAATAATAATAATAATAATAATAATAATAATTATAATAATATTAATATTAATACAAATATTTTAAATGTTAATAATAATAATAATAATTATAATTTTGATAATAATATAACTACTAATAATAATATTTATAATTCTTATATTACAACTACTACTACTACTACTACTACTAATAATAATAATAATAATAGTAAACATTAAATATAATATGATTAAATACAATATTCATATTAATAATATTAATAAGATATTAATATTATTAATATTAATATAATCATTATTATTATAATCATAATAAGAAAAATGTTAAAATTAATAACATTAATAAGATTAATAAAAATGATACTACTACTACTAATAATTATAATAATAATAATAATAATAATAATAATAATAATATCAACAATAATAATTATCATCAACATCAAAACATTAATAATACCAATAACTAAAACAAATATTAGTAATCATTATATTAATTTAAATAAAATAAATAACACTATAATAAAATTTATAGTGTTATCAATATTAAAAATAAAATTACCATTCAGTATAATAATCTTAATAATGATAATAATAATATTAATTGAAATAATAATAACAATACTTTGAATTATAATAATATTATAATTAATATTGAATGGAACAATATATAAACAGTAGTTAGTATAATTGTGAGTAGTGTTTTACTTATTTAATAATACCTTGATTAAATTAAATACTAATGATAATTAGTTTTAAAATAATTATTACTTTTTTTATAATAATTATAATTAGTACTAAAATTAGTCGGGTTTTTTTTTGCAGTAGCAATATAATTATGACTCGCTTAGCAATCGTTTAATTTGGAGTACTGGTAATTATAGTATTAGTATTGGTATTATTATTATTTCTATTACAATTATATTTATAGTAATTATTATTATTATTTTTATCTTTTTTTACTAGTAGCAGAAGTAGTAGTAGTAGTGGTACTGTTAGTAGTATTATAATAAGTAGCAATAGAAGTAAGTTTTTTTTCTATAATTTTCAATATTTTTATTATTTATATTATTTATATTAAAATATTATTATTATTATTATTATTATAATTATTTAATTTTATTATATTAATTATTTAATAGTTAAAATAATAATAATAATAAAATTACATTATTAGTAGGATTGGTAGTTTATATTAAGATTAATGAAAATATTACTAGTAATTAATATTGTAATTAATAATAATAAATATTAATAGTCATTATAATAGTGATTATTTATATTATTTATTATTAGTGATTATCCGTAACAATAACATTTATATTATTAATAATAATTATAATGTTATTAAAAGTTTAATAATAATAATAATAATAATAATAATGATAATAATGAATAATGAACTGGTCTGTACAACCCCCTTCGACGGGAAAATCATATATAAACTAAACATCATTTGAAAGCACATTTAAAATGCTATCGACTAACCCCGTCCTATTAGGTGTGCAACGCACCGTTTTTGCGCTGCCGCCCACTGTTTGAATGACAAGTGATCTATTGGGAATCCCCTTTTGGACCTTTGTAAATAACAGAGGTCCTAGCGCTTTCTCGGAGCATTGTCCCTGGAAAATTAACTGTGAACCCGGAAGCTATATATTTGGCACCATGCAACCATTGGTGTTTTTTTTATGGTCTCTAACTTCTTTCAGTATTTTTCATTTTATTCTCTTTAATGTAAAAATTTAGATGATAGATAAACAGGTTCGATGGAGCAGAAACAGGGCTGCCAGTATTTACCAACTCAGTGACCCGCCACCATAGTTGAAAGTGGGCGTTGCCAGGTTAAATGGGGTCTTCCTGTCAGTGGAAACCTAATAATAAAAATTAATATACAAAACGTACGTTTAAGCGGGTTCAAATTTAACAGCCATAAATGTGATAAAAAATTACCTGATGTATATTTAGATATTTCCTCTAAGATCAGAAATTCTAAAAAACCGGTGAATCTTATAGGATTCTTGCAAACAACAAGTATTAATTACAATTAATAAATATTATATACATAATATAGTCACAAAAAAGAACAACAAATCGTTGGCCATGACCTTGACAAACGGCAAAAAACCACGCCGTTTAGATACCAACTTATAACTTAATGTTAACTTTACTGTGATTGGTTCCTACCAAATGTGGATCAGCCGTGCTGATTGACAAGGAATCCAAGTCATTTCGTAACCTGGTCGTTTCGTACCCTACTCGTTTCGTACCCAACAGCGGGCCTGAACACCGGACGTCGTTTCGTACCCTGAAGACGTTTCGTACCTTGGTTATTTCGTACACATGGTGGTCTCAGATTGTTTCGTACCTTGGTCGTTTCGTTCCTCCGCGTGGGATCATGGCCTCGTGCCCCAAAATCGCATTAGATTATTATATAACACACTTGTCTAAAATATTTTTTATTCTATTTATTTTCCACAAAAAATGTTGTGTGATTTAATTGTTCAAAATTTATTGGCTATATTTGAACACTGTCACGAGGGGCAAATTCTGTAGGCCTAAGTCTAGCTAGTTGTGACTGAAATTCAAGATCCCACCCAAAGTTTATGATTTTTTACACAATTATCCGAAAATGTTAGACCTATTGCTAAAATTAATTTCTAAATCTGGCCTGTGCGTGACATATCACTCTTAGCAGGAGCCGGTCTCTGACTCTCTGTTTTGGATGTATATAACGCTCCTGCTTTTATACAAATGATAAAATCCTAAATTGTATTGCTGAAGTCTAATATTTAACAGGATATTATTGAACAAATATATATCTCTCTTGCATCGTGTCGACCTAGGTGTAAAGGGTAATGCAAAATAATAACATTCTTAAAAAAAACAAAAAAAAAAAACAGGTTTACTTGAATCCAGCAAGGATACATATGCGCCCCGTTGTTTTACACTGCGTCAATTACAAGGTAATATGGTAACCCGTGTGAAGGCATATATACAGTTTGTTTCATATATAAAACTATGCCACGGCAATGGTAATTTAAAGCTCAAAAGTGGAACGGGAATGAAACGACCAATTCTGATATAGGTCCGAAAGGACCAGGGTACGAAACGACCAAGCTGACAGTGTACGAAAAGACCAGAGTACGAAACGACTTCAGGTTACGAAACGACTTGCCCCATACTGGACTAAGTTTGGGTACGAAACGTCTAGAGTACGAAACGACTAGAGTACGAACCATCTTGCTTCCATTGACAAGGTATGCCAAGATAAGCTCATGTTTATTCATCAAAATTCCGGTATGAGCCACTACATCAGACACCGGCACGCGACATGACATTCTTTGTCCCTGCCAAAGATTCCATGGTCTCAGTCAAAAAGCTGGTGATAGTGAATGTGGAATTGAACGGGGGACGAGGAGGCTTGGCACGGTTCAAATTGCGAGAGTTAAATCAAGATCCGCAGTGATAATCAGTTTGGTACCATCAGTTCATTGTCATAATTCATAATGAAAACACCTCCACGGCCAAGCTGTAGAGCCTTCAAAACTGTTTCATTAGACATGCCACAAAAACAAACCGCAAGAAGCAAACTCCAGCAAAAACAGAGATTGCGGAATCGCTTCCAATTTTTGAAAACTTTGGGACAAGGAACTTACGGAAAAGTAAAGTTAGCAGTTGACAGGTCATCGGGCAGAGAGGTGAGTTGATCCATTTTTCTGAGCGATTGTACAATACGTCATTAGGGGGTTCAATGAACTGTCTAAAGGGGATGGGGCCAGAGATAAATATGGCATGCCCTTTGAAATTGGGAATATTTTCATTAAGGAAGTGGCTAAACAGCCGGCAGGGAATACTGACCTTGCCGGCAGTCTAGCCCATTTGCTGAACTGATGTCAAATGAATGTAACATTGATATCCGTAGGCCTACTTTTCATTATTATTTTGACAATGAGCTGACAATATAGTGCTGACTTACCAAATAAGATATTTTGCTAGTCTTTTTGTAAGATATGCCATTTGGTGTGGATATTTCTTGCATCATCTCACAACACAATAACTATAGCTTTAATAGGGTGTGGCTGTAAAACTGTTTGATTATATCTTCGATCAAGTAATTAGCTGATCCTTTGGCCATTTATTTGACATATCCTGAGTTGTTTGTTTTCACACACTATAGTCGGTTCCAGTACCCCTGTCCACCTGTTTTTCGCGATTATTTATTTGTGAACCAAAGAACGCCAAAACTGTTTGACCTTGGGGAAGAAAGAGGAAAAAGCGTAATTAACTATTATGGAAATAATAGCCTACCTTATGTAATTTTCCTGTAAACAATTTAAAACCATTTTATGAGTAACTAGTCTATTCTTTAGCGACATCTTGCCACAAATATCTGTTAAATGGGCATATCAGGGGATAGTGATGACGTCATAATAGACGTGACGTACTAAAGAGGCACCAACATTCACGGTACCAATAATCAAGAGATGCCAACCTCTGTTTACAGCGAGAATTGTATTCTTCGCGTGCACGCGCTTCACTGTTACGTCACGTTACTTTATATCCAAATCCAAGGAGGATAAACAATGGCCGCATATTAGGGACGCCATGAACCACGGATATATATATGAGACATGTCAACCAGGCCGTAAAGTAAATAATATTTATATCTTAAGTAGGTAAGGTACCAAAAATTACGCTTTTGCCTCTTTATGCCAATGGTGCAAATTTTGTTTGCCAAATTTGTCTTATGTAGAGATAATCGCGAAAAATCAGGTGGACAGGGGTACAGGAACGGACTATAATTGTATCCGCCAAAACAGAGTTTTGCGGATACTATGTTTTCAGCTGCACGCCGCCGCCGCGTAGGTGTCCGGAGAACTCCTCCGTAACCGCTGGGCGGAATTTTACGAAACCCGGGATTATGTTCGGGTCACATGTGAACTGCTGCGTCCCGATTTTGTTTTGACCTCTGACCTTTCCTCTGCGCTCTGCGTTCGTTTGTGCATCTGTTTCCACACATAAACCCACATATCTCAGGAACCGTTTGACCGATCAGGAAAATATTTTTACACAAATGTAGCCCTTGGAGAGCTTTATAACATACACAAAAAATGGTGGCGCCACCTGCAACCATGTTTGCACAGTGTCCATCTGTTCGTCTGCCTTGGGTTAAAATCACTCATATCTCTGCAGTGACTAGACTAATTCACCTGAAATTCGGCATGCGTAAACATCCTGGATAGCTTTTCTGATTTTATGACAGGTGGCGCCACCTACATTCACGTTTACGCTGCAGACATCCAAGCTCATATCTCGGTAACCGTTTGATCGTTCAGGAAAATTTTTTTGCACAAATGTAGCCCTTGGAGAGCTTTATAACATACACAAAAAATGGTGGCACCACCTGCAACCATGTTTGCACAGTGTCCATCTGTTCGTCTGCCTTGGGTTAAAATCACTCATATCTCTGCAGTGACTTGACTAATTCACCTGAAATTCGGCATGCGTACACATCCTGGATAGCTTTTCTGATTTTATGACAGGTGGCGCCACCTACATTCACGTTTACGCTGCAGACATCCAAGCTCATATCTCGGGAACCGTTTGATCGTTCAGGAAAATTTTTTTGCACAAATATAGCCCTTGGAGAGCTTTATAACATACACAAAAAATGGTGGCGCCACCTGCAACCATGTTTGCACAGTGTCCATCTGTTCGTCTGCCTTGGGTTAAAATCACTCATATCTCTGCAGTGACTAGACTAATTCACCTGAAATTCGGCATGCGTAAACATCCTGGATAGCTTTTCTGATTTTATGACAGGTGGCGCCACCTACATTCACGTTTACACTGCAGACATTCAAGCTCATCTCGGGAACCGTTTGACCGATTGGGCCAAAATTTTGCATGTGTATAGATCTCACATAGCTCTTCATCATACGCAAAACTGGTGGCGCCACCTGCAGCCATTTTTGCACAGCTCCTGTCTGTTTGTCTGCCATGGGATAAAATCACTCCTATCTTGGCAGTGGTTTGACATATCTGCCTAAAATTTTGCAGGTTTATACATCCCGACAGCTCTCTTGATTTTATGACAGGTGGCGCCACCTGCATTCTAGTTTATGCAGCAGACATCCAAGCTCATATCTTGGAAACCGTTTGACCGATTGGGCCAAAGTTTTGCATGTGTATAGTTCTCACATAGCTCTTTATCATACTCAAAATTGGTGGCGTCACCTGCAACCATTTTTGCTCAGCGTCCATCTGTTTGTCTGCCACGGGCTAAAATCACTCATATACATGTAGTGGTTTGACTTATCTGCCTTAAATTTTGCATATGTATACAACTTGGACGGCTTTCTGGATTTTGTGGTATGGGGGGCAACCTACATACACAATTTGGCTGCAGACATCCATGCTAATATGCAACACTCAATTTTCCCTTGCCACTCAATCCATGCCTCACTTCACCCGTTCCACTCTGATTTAGGCGGATACATGTAGTCGCTTGTCGACTACCCGTATTCTAGTTATTTGTTTGCTCATAAGCACACTAGTGTATAAACTGTTAACAGTCTCTGCACACACATTCACATTTCTGGTATATTTTAAGGCAGGCCTTATTTCCACTCCCCAGGAGTGGAAATTAGGAATGCTTAATTCCACTCCCCCTGGGGGAGTGGTAGTAAGGGATGCTTATTTCCACTCCCCCTCATAATAAAGGCTGGTGCAGTGTATAAGTATTCTGGGAAGTATTAGAAGTTTTTCTTGTTAAAAGAATTTTTGAGAATGTGCAATATAGTTTATTTATACTCTCTATAATACTGAGACATTATAGGTTCATCTATATAGCCTATATAGTTTTACATTTGTGCACTTAAAAAGGTTTCAGTTTTTAAATTGTAATGTATTTCAAAGTGAAATTGTTGCTGTATTATACATAAATTTAAAACATATATATGATCTGTTAGAATAAAACTTGCGGTTAAATTACCAGGTACATTCAAATTTCTGGCCAGATTTTTAAAGACAAATAAAATGTATATTTTTCTGCAAATAGTTAAATTTGGTCAATAAGTTTGTTTCATAATTTTAAAGGTTTATATATTAGGCATGGAAACAAGCTTGCAGTAACTTAAATAGGGTGGGAAATGTTTTGACAACACTTAAATTGTTTCCTGGCTTTGTCCTTATCAGTTGATGGTTAGCACCTCATCAGTAGGGCCAGTCTAGAGTCTGTCTCTCGATATGCCCAGACTAAGTGTTGTCATGTCTTGGCTTAGTGCACAGAAAAAGCTTAGACAGGTGCACAGGACCATACACACTGGTTCGCAACTTCATGAATTTATCTGACCACTAGCTGATTTTATCCAAAACAATTTCAATGGCTGGACTCACAGTGATGTCAGAATAAGTGAACTTTGTCTGAAAAAAAAACTTGAACTACAAAGACATATATAGGATCGAAACATGTTAGAGTAATTAAAGACTATTGTCACCAGTGTTGGACATTACATGTAGGACAAATAACCAACTACTATTACATTCTGTACATCCCGCAGGGCTGATTAAAGTGAATTTCTTAATTTGTAAATATTTAACTTTTACTAGTATATTATATATAGGGTGTGGAAATAAGTATTCTTTATTTAAACTTCCAGGGGGAGTGAAATAAGCATCCCTTATTTCCACTCCCTGGGGTAGTGGAAATAAGCACTTCCATATTTTAATCACAAAATCTATAAACTATCCTGTAATAATACAATTTTTATAAGAAAATTTATATAAAACTCCCCTGTTAATATCACAAATGTGCACTTTTAGTACCTACTCATTAGTAATCAACATACTTATAACATATAGACCTGCAAAATAGTTTATTTGGTAAATCAGCCCTATATTTAAGCTCATTGTCCAAATAATAACGGAAAGTACAGAGTACAACACTGAAATAGAGCATACATTAATTGCCGGCAGTTTAGCCAGTGGGCTAGACTGCTGGCATGGTCAATTTCCCCTGCTGGCTGTTTAGCCTACGGCAGGCTATGGACTAAACTTCCGGCACCCTGCTGACTGTTTAGCCTCTTCCTTTCATAAACTGTCAGATTAATTCCAAATAGAAGGGACGTACTAAAACCCAGGACCAAGTCGGGACCAAATTGTGACCAGTGTGTTTCAACAGTTCAAGGCGATTTGTCACATCATAACACCTTCTTATTAACTCCATTTTAATATGAATGAAAAGTTTGTCTTTCTACCGATTACACTGAAAATTTATAATTTCAGGTGAATTTCTAAGCATTATTATGAAGTTTATATTGAACATATTTTTGGTCCTGAGTGAGCCGCAAGGAGAGGAGTCAGGTTACTTCGTACCATTCCCAATTGGTAGCTTACAACTTTGTACTCCTACAAATTTGTACCTTTAAATTACTCCTTTGGGCTCAGACTAGTCACCCAATTGGACCCCATTGGACTCAATCAGACCCCATCTGACCTTGTTAGATTTTTCGCTCAGCAAGCTGACTGAAAGTCATCAGTGCTATAGCCACCAGTCTTTGACTGTTGTCCGGCCGGCCATCTGGCTGTCCAGCCATCTATTAACAGGGCACAAATAGTTACCAGGGGACCTGGAATCTTCTAACTTGACATCAAGGGAGGTCCATAAAAAGTCCCTTTTGAAACCTGAAATAAGGTCTCTTTCACTCATATTCTCTGAGCTATTGGTCTCAAAAGTATCCCTCCCCCCCCCCCCCCCCCCAAGAATAATAAAAAATTTGATACAAAAGCTCAAGTATCTGATTAACTACTGCATTGATTACCATGATTCTTTGCATGAATATTGATCATGGAGTGTTTAGTCAGTTCCTGCAAACTGGTGGTGCCACCCCAGGGTCCGACAAACCCGATAGCCCGACGCCCAGGGCTACTGTAGTCTGCCTTCAGGCTACTTTAGAACAAGGTATCTTAAACCCGATGGGCAAGTCTGACAAATGATTTATTTTTATACACATTAAAAAAACAACAAAGACTTCTTGGCATTATCGCTATTAAAAGATCATTAGTACCAGTGTGTACCATGTAATATCATATATCGATAAAATGTAACTTAACTATTTGTTATCAGATATGTTAATAAAACGAGTTACCTAAGGAAAATAAATAAATTACTTAAGTAAATTACTTACTAAGTATTCGGTCGGATACACATGGGCCAGTTCACATCGTTCGGTAGATTTTGATTTTAAACATTGAAAATGTAATTTACCATTTGGATTGTGAATGTACCTGGTTCCCTGGTAGTTCCATGAGTTTAAATGCACATAAATATAACTCTGAGTCAAATTAAAAACTGTTCAAAGTGAATTTTTAGCTCAGCTGACTATCATCTGAGCTATAGTCATGGTCCATTGTCCTTCTTCCGTCCGTCTGTCCATCCGTCCGTAAGACTGGCACGTTTCAACACCATTGGACCTACGAATCTGAAATATGTGTTACAGTTAGATGTCCACAAAATCTCCTACCATGCCGAAAATTGGGTCAATAGGACTTCATTCCTTCGAGATATTAAGGAAAAACTTTAATTTTTTATTAGAAATCTATTTTCACACTTCAGGACTGCCTAATATAAAAAATCACTCATCTGGTTTTCTTCATATTTACCATAAATATTCCTCTATATAGTTCCTATGTACATGCCAGATATTAAGTCAGTATTATTTAATTTAAAAAAATTATGGGCCCAAACATAATGGACTTTGTAAAAAAATCAGGAAAGATATTTGGTCACTTTAGACCAAAAGTGTTAAAGGTAGGGACTTTTTTTCAGTAATACAACTTTAATTAATCAAAATTTTATTTTATACCAAAAATTAGATCAAAGTCTGATAAATTTGTTTAAATATTGGCAAAAATATAAAATTGGTACCTTAAATTTTGCCCAACTTTGGCCACGGCACGTTTTTTTTCCTGTAAGTACTGTGGATTTAATTTTCACAGCATGTACACATAAGGATTTTATCTGTTTAAATCTGAAATTTGAAAATAAAAGCTGCAAAATTAGGCTAGTTATTAAATTTTTTTGGAGGCTCTTGTTGTATTTCCTTACATTGTCAAGCAGTCCACTTTGGTGACTGTAGGTCATTCAGTGCATATCTCTATGCTCCCCAGGCTGTTGGCATAATGTTTATAGATGTCCCAAAGATCTCCTACCAAGCTGAAAACTGGGTCTTTGTGACTTTGTTCCTTTGAGAAATTAAGGAAAAACCTCAATTTTTTTTATTAAAAACATATTTTATCACTTCAGGACTGCCTAATATAAAAACCACTCATCTGTTTTTCCTCATATTTACCATAAATATTCCTCTATATAGTTCCTATATACATGCCAGAAATAAGGTCTGTATTATATAATTTAAAAAAGTTATGGGCTCAAACATAATGCATTTTGTAAAAAAATCAGAAAAGATATTTGTTTGCTTTACACAAAACATGTTAAAGCTAAGGACTTTTTTCCAGTAATATAACTTTAATTAATCAAAATTAAATTGTATACCCAAAATTACACCAAAATATTTTAAATTTCTAAAATATTAGCAAAAATAAAAATTGGTACCTTAAATTTTGCCCAACTTTGGCCTAGCATGTTTTTTTCCTGCAAGTACTGTGGATTTAATTTTCACAGCACGTTTTTGATACCATTTCAACTGTAACACCAAAAATTTGGAACCAGTTAATCAAAAACTGTAGATTTTATTCAAGTTTTCAAGCACCTTGTCACATATTGTTTACTTCAAGCTAGTGTTATGCAGTTTGCTAGAGCTCTGAGCTGCAAAATTAGGCTAGCAATTGAATTGATTTTGGAGGCTCTTGTTGTATTCCCTTACATTGTCAAGCAGTCCACTTCTGTGACTGTAGGTCACTCAGTGCAGCTCTCTCCACTGAGGTGAGCTTGTCAGGCTGTCTGAAGTTAATACCATACCACAGGGAGCCTTTTTCTTTGGCAACCCCCCCCCCCCCCCCATTCTGTTGACAGACCTGTACTATGAACTAGATGAATCTTAATATTAACATTTTTTTCAGCAACGAGCAGTAACAACAGAGACCCCTCCCCCCACCCAACCCTTCAATACACAGGACTAATAAACAAGATGAATCTTATAATTATAATGTTAAATAATTTTTATTATGAGACTTGGACAATTTTGATTGTTTTAAAAAAAAATTCAGGAATTTAATCCTAATATTCAAATGTGATAAAATATTTGGATCTAATGTAAGTGCTAACTGACAAGATTTAAGAAGATATAAATACCTTGTAGCATTTCATTCATATCTCTTAAAGTTGGCAGGGCCTAGGTGTGAATAACACTGTTAACTTAGTATTAAAATTAGGAATATTGGTCAAACTTTGTTGGATTAATTTTTAACTCATATGGCCATATATTTAACTTATGAAAACTTAATTACCTTTACACATTATTTGTTTATGAAATGTTACTTTTATATAACACTTACTGTAGGCCTATTTGTTCCCTTGGTGCATCACTTAATGGTTTAGCTCATGTCCATAATTCTATAATTTAGAGATTTTCATTCCAGCAGGGCCATTTTCTCATAGCTTTTCTAATTATAAAATAAATGAAAAACCAAAAGAAATAAAAATATTTTGCAGTTACTAATATTTTCCAAAATTTAGCTGAGCGATATGACCCATGGGTCCCTTGTTTACAATATTTTTGTTTGTTCTTAAAACAGCTGAAAAGTACAGCCACTGATGTTTCATTGGAAGTTTTGTCAGAACAACATGTTCCATTTCAGAGAATGAAATGGACACATTATTATGAATTTCAAATTGTTTTACTATGAAAGATAAAATGTTTATTCTTATCTCACCACATATAATATTAAAGGGGTCTATTCTGTTATCTGACATTTGTTAACTAAAGATAATCCCTAGACTCTTTTATAAAAATAGGGAAAAAAAAGATGATCCCATGGTACCAGTACACATGCTGTTCATTTTTAGCTTCAAATGTGTATAATTTGGGAGGGGTGATGGTGTCGGGGCGGAAGGGGAGGGGGGGCTCCAAAATAATCAAACACATTCAACAAGGACATCTATATGCAAGTCAGTCAAACTTATATGCATATATGCAACCTTAGGTTACATGTTTTTTCTGTTTGTCAACATCGGAGCATGTACCGTGTTTACTAACAGCTTGTTAATGTAAACAAGCTCATACATGTGTCAGAGAGTTATAAGAACTTTTCTTTAAAGGAATTGTCTACATTTCATTACTATGTATGCAGAGGAAGCTTGAAATCACATAAATCCTACAGAAAAGGTCGATGGATATCTGGCTTTAATTATTTTGACACCAGCATAGTAGGGCAAAACTATGCAGCAGAGAAAGGGAGCAGTGTTTTTTAGCTCAGCTGACTATAAGTCATCTGAGCTATAGTCATGGTCCTTTGTCCGTCAACCGGCCGTCCGTCCGTCCATTAACAGGGCACGTTTAAAAACCGTTGGACCTACGATTCCAGAATTTTGCATACCATTAGATGTTCTCGAAAATCTCCTACCATACCAGAAATTGGGTCATTAGGACTTCGTTCCTTCGAGATATTAAGGAAAAACCTCTGTTTTCCATAAAAAAGCCATTGTTACACTTCAAGGCTGCCTAATATCAAAACCACTGATCTGTTTCTTGATCATATTTAGTATTAATATTCTTCCAAACATTTTCTATGAACATACAAAAAATTAGGTCAGTGTTGGGTCTTATTTTGCAGATGTGGGCCAAAATATAATGCATTTTTAGCTCAGCTGAATATAAGTCATCTGAGCTATAGTCGTGGTCCATTGTCCGTCGTCCGTCCGTCTGTCATGCCGTCCGTCCGTCAGTCCGTAGATGTGGCACGTTTTGAAACCGTAAGACCTAGGAATCCAAAATTCAGCATAATGTTAGATGTCCCCAAGATCTCCTACCAAGCTGAAAACTGGGTCTTTGCGACTTCATTCCTTTGAGAAATTAAGGAAAAACCTCAATTTTTTATTAAAAACCTATATTCACGCTTCAGGACTGCCTAATATCAAAACCACTCAACTGTTTTTCCTCATATTTCCTATAAATTATCCTCTATATAATTCCTATGTACATGCCAGAAATTAGGTCTGTATTTTATAATTTAAAAAAAGTTATGGGCCCAAACATAATGCATTTTGAAAATAATCAGGAAAGAAATTTTATCACTTAACACAAAACTTGTTAAAGCTAAGCACTTTTTTTCCAGTAATATTACTTTTATTAATCAAAATTAAATTGTATACCCAAAATTAGATCAAAATCTTTTAAATTTTTTAAAATATAAGCAAAAATAAAAAATTGGTACCTTAAATTTTGCCCAACTTTGACCATGGCACGTTTTTTTGCTGTAACTGCTGTGGATTTAATTTTCACAGCATGTTTTTGTTAGCATTTCAACTGTTAACACCAAAAATTTGAAACCAGTTGATCAAAAACTGTAGATTTTATTCAAGTTTTCAAGCACCATTGTCACATATTGCTAGTGTTATGCAGTTTGCTAGAGCTCAGCTCCCGTGCTTCAGCTCTAAGTTCCTTAAATTTGGCATACAGTTAGATTTCTCCAAAATCCCCTACCATGCCAAGAATTTGGTCACTAGGACTTAATTCTTTCGAGATATCAATGAAAAACTTCATTTTTCCATTAAAAACCCATTGTTACACTTTAAGACTGCCTAATATCAAAACCACTGATCTGACTTTAATCATAAATAATATACATATTTTTCTATACATTCGCTATGCACATGCCAGAATGATGTCAGTATTGCATAATTGTTTTAAGTTATGGGCCCAAACATAATGCACTTTGTAAAAAATCAAGAAATATATTTACTCCCTTAACAAGGACATTGCTGAAGCTAGAGATTTTTTTGTCAGGGATGTAACATTATTTAATCAAGATTCAATTGAATACCCAAAATTAGTTCTGAATTTTTCATATTTTATAAGTTATTAGTATAAATATAAAATTAGTACCTTAAATTTTGCCCAACTGTGACCATGGCACGTTTGTTTCCCGTGAGCACTGTTGATATAATTTTCATATCATGCACACATAAGGATTTCAGCTTTTTAGTTTAGAAAGCTTAAAGAAATTGGCCAAATATTGTAGCTTTTTATTAATGTTTTTTATGAGACCCTGTCAGACTTTGGCTCTCTCCAGCCCCTCTTGAGTCACCTGTATGTTGACCTTGTTGACCTTTCATCAAATTATGCACGCTTGAGGCGAGAATCCAGGCAGCTTATGGCCAGCCACAGTTGATCCAGGTGTCCAACCCAACTCATCTAGTAGTTTTAACCAACAACATAACAATAAACAATAAATCAATAAATTTTTATTGGTTTTTAATAACAAATTAAAGAAAAATAGAAAAGGAATTTGTTAGTTTATAATAACAGGAAATTAACTTGCATTTACTGATGATATAAGAATCTTGTATCGATGGGTAGAATGTCACATATTCCAAATAACACCATGCAGTCACCTATGGCATTTTCAGTTCAATTTTAATGATAAAGAAGTAAATCATATTATTCATTACTAATCATTAGGGATTATATGAAGGAAATTAATGATAGACAAAGATGCAGTTGATAATATAAATCTAGATTCCTACTGTGTCTAGTGTGTACATTGATGTGAAATAAGTCCAAAATGAATTTTTTACAGTTATTTTTTAATATAAATAAAAGCCATAAAACCAGGTACTTACGATCATTATTTAAATGTGTGAATTTTGTATATTCTGGATTCTCAACATCATTGTTTGGTGAAAACTGAATAAATACCAGACATGGTGCGAATACTTTGTAATTGTATTTAAATATGAATATGATTATGTACTCCATTAAATTTCTTGCATAAAGAATGGGAATTCAGGTAAAAATGAAAGTATATGAATACTCGTGCAAATACTTTCAAAATGTATTCATGAATGCATTCATGAATATATTCTTTAATATTATTTTAATAATCATATCAGTTATATTTCATTTTAAAAAATCATACAATTCTCTTATTATTTTTAATAAAAATTATATTTGGGACAATATTTGTAATTTTTTTAATAAATAGTTAAACTCTTATATTATATGTTCTGCTTATAAGTTATATGGCCAAGTCAAAATCTGTGTGACAGTAGTACTCCATTTGTTAATAAAATAAATGAAATCAATCCTCTTCCCTGTCTCCAAAGGTACTATCAAAATCATACATAAGCTAAACAACAACAACTCATAATACAGCTTATATTTATTACCACACAAAACCAGCATGTGCCTCATTACTAAATAATATTTTTTTATCATATATAACAGCTGAGCGTCGTGACCCATAGGTCCCTTGTTTAAAAAAATCAAGGAAATATATTTACTTACCTAACATGAGAATTGCTGAAGCTAGAGACGTTTTTTTTTCAGGAATATAACTTTATTTAATCAAGATTCAATTTTTTACCTAAAATTAGATCTGAATTTTGCAAATTTTTCAAGTTATTAGCATAAATAAAAAATTGATACCTTAAATTTTGTCCAACTTTGGAAATGGCATGTTTTTTCCCTGTAAGCACTGTTGATTTAATTTTCACAGCATATATACATAAGGATTTAATCTTTTAAAGCCTGAAATTTCAAAGGAATTGATTGAAGAGGGAAGCTTTTATTCAAGATTTTATACACCATGTCAAGTGTTGTTTACATCTAGCCCACCTGGTAGTACAGCCTTCACTTGCATTATGTAACCCACCCCAGGCAGCTTGCCTTAGCTCAGCTTGGCCACTACCAGCAGGCTTCCCCTCTGCCCTGCACCCCCTCCCCCACCCAACCAGATGGTGCATAAACAAGATGATTATTGTTAATATGTTATTATTTTCTGTATTTGATTCATTCTTAATATAGGCTATGCTACATTTTAAATTTTGTATTGTACCACCAGGAATACAATGATTAAAGTGCACATTTAATTAGGTCCACAAATTGGTGTATTGCTATGAAAGTGTGGATGTTCACCAGATAAGTTATTCCTTACTTCAGAAGAGTAAAAACTTCACCACGTGTGAAATAGACTATCAATTCCAGTAATAAATTAAAGCTGAGATAGTAATTAGCACAATGATATTGTTTGTCCCTCATTCAACCAACAGTGTGTATACTTTATTTGAAAAGATGTTTTATTTTATCAAATTTACTGAATCTTTTATTTTATTTCAGTGAATAAAATTAAGCATGTACTGAAAACTCCATTGCGCAAAACTTTTTAATAGTGATTCAAGGAATAATCTCGTAGATGCTATGTTGTGGCATTATTTTCTTTTAAATTCTGTTTAAACATTTGTGATTTAAAAATAATAAAATATATGTGTATACATAATATGACCCAATATGAGCTACACCCTGGATATATAATGAATGCAACAATTCTAATATTTTAACTTGTATTTTCAGTTTTTTTATTAAAAATTATAAAACTTGTAAATAAAAAGAATGATTAAGATAAAAACTTTTAATGGAAAAAGTGGATATGTTAAAAAATAGGCTTATATATAAACTTAAGTGCATTATTCCCTTGAAAGTGAAATAAAGGTATTAGTCCATTCTGTCCACTTGCCTGTCCATCTGTTAAGTTTCATATGCATCACAGTATCTCAAAACCTTTACTGTTTTTCTTCATGACAGTCTTGTCAGAGTATTAGTTTGCAATTGTATATTTAGAACTTTACTATAACCAAGTAGGAGGGCCCCTTTCCTCTTAGCTTCTCATATTTTTATATAAATGAAAAACATTTCAATAGAATACTTTGCATTTGCAAAAATTTCAAACTTCAGCTGAGCCCCCATGGGTCCATTGTTCTTATTGTGCACAATTTATATTCTTGATATACATGTTACTGAGTTTTATCTGTAAAATGATACTGAATTTTTAAATAGATTCAGACTAATTCTTTGCAATGGGTAACTTGGCCAACGTGATAATTTATGCAGAAGAAAAATAGTTTGGCAAAAGTTCTTTCCTGCTAAGATGGTGGTCATGAAATACATGTAAGACAACCATAAAAAAAAGCATCATGAGCTTAAAAAGTTGGTTAAAAGTAAACCAGTTAGTGCAGTGACACATGTGGACTGTCAAGCATCCGAACAAACCAAAAGGAAGTCTAAAGACCAAAGGTATAATGAAAACAAAGGCAGAGAAAGTATCTTTCTGAATGGGAGAATATTTGGCCTTGGGTGTTCTTGGATAATGACTCGCAAATATTATGTGTTAATACTGCAGATCATATCCTGATATTGCCAGATCTGGTAAAAACATTAATGCTTTACTGACTGGTTGTGATAACTTCTGGGTTGAACCCCTTATGGCCCATGCATCTTCAAGAGAAAACGCAAAATGTAGATCAAAATGTATGGCAGGCAGAGTTCATGAACACTGCGCCAGCCGTGTCATCAGTAAATGATTCTAACAACAACCCCATCAGTATCATGACTGCATTTGAACCTTTAAGCCACAGTCTTTACATTTTGTCACTGTCTTTCTATTCTCCTCACTAATGTTGAAAAAGTTCCAAACTGGATCCTTTGGTTTCATTATTATGAGAGCAAAGTAATGATAGTTTGACACTCAGTGATTACTGTTGTAACTGATCTATAGATATGATTAACTGTTTCCCTTTATAAACCTTTATTATGGCTGCCAAGTTATATCCAGTCCAGCATGCTATCACTGGTATTATGTTAGCTCCAGCCCAAGCCATCAAAGACAAAACAGCTTGCTTTGACTGCCTGCTTTGATGATTATCAAAGGAGGCAGGGTAAAGAACAATAGTTACATCATTAGTTTATACTACCCCCAATATGAGGGGTTTCTGAGACCTTTGGAGTTGCTCAGTAGTACTTGGTTACTGCTCACATATGGGTCCTTGTGGTTTCTTATCCAGTCATGCATGCTATCACAGCATAAAAGCTACAAGAATGAACAAGCCCGAAAGACCAGGAAGGCAAGGTAAAAAAATCAGATGAGACTGACATGGTCGGTGATATCAGACTATAAACCCCCACCTTTACCTTTACCTTTTATATATATGGAAAACATTACAATAGAATATTTTGCATATTTTGCATTTGCAAACTTCAGCTGAGCGCCATGACCCATGGGTCCCTTGTTGTTTCCTGTAAGCATTGTTGAATTAAATGAAAATCCTATACATTTACAGTATTATATTACAGAGATGTTTTAACTCCCATCATCATTCCACTACCCCCCACCCTACCCCCCCCCCCCCCCCCCATATCCCCACCAAGTTCTTGCATCTGTGGACTGGGGACATTAGTTATATTTCAACTGTATTCATTTTATTAAATAAAAAGTACATATATTTAATAATATATAGTATAAAAAAAGTTCCAATTGAATAAATGTGTAAACTACTGAACTGTCAACAGTTTATCAAAAAGCCAACCAATGATTATGGTAATAATATATCTTATGTTCACAAACTGCTCTCATGCTTCAGTTTTAACATGTATTAGGAAATGCATGGTTTGGTAATAAAATATTATTTGCAAACATTTCTTTCTCATCAATAAAATCTACAAACCAATCATATCAACCAGCCATGGCCGTTATTACCTTTTACTCTAAGACTTTATCTCCATTTGATATTATTTATGATTTTTACCTTCAGGGTCAACTTCAGCTGAGCACAGTGACCCATGACTTCCTTGTTGGTAGAGTCATAGAAAGCTTAAGTTGGTCTTGAGGCCATTAGTAAGTCTATTTCAAATTGAGGGTTGCAATACTCTTCTCCTGCTAAACTGTTGTTTCAATTTATGTACCATTGCACAAAATGATTCCTAGGTGGCCTTTGTTCAAGTTTACTTAAATAATTTTTGGCACAATTATTAGACCTTTAAACATGAAAGGACTGCAAATTTGATACCAAAGCTGGAAAAAGTCATAACCATTGGACCTAGAATCTTCTAACTTGATATCTTGAGAGTTCATCAAAAGTTCTCCTCAGAAACTTGAAATTAGGTCACTGTGACCTAAATTCTTCAACTTATGGGGCATGTTTGAGGACCCATGAAATAATGCATAATACACACTAATTGCGAAATTCCTCAGGAACAGCTGAATGGATTGTCATCAAATTTGGTGTGCTTATGGGTTCTGATGAACTTAAACTAATATACATGAACAATGATGCCACCTACATTGTCTTAATTAGTTTCCCATGCAAGGACATATTGTCAACATGACAGTCGGCTGAGCATAATGACCTATGGGTCACTTGTTATAAAATTTATGAATACATCAACTTGAAAAAAAGCATTTTCAGACTTTCAGTAAGTGTAAACAGATTAATCAACAGGACAAGATTGTGTCTGTATCTATAAATAGCTTGGCAGCCTGACATCTATTTCAGATTTGGCAACAGGCCAAAGGTCAACTTGGATCTATTTATAGCTATGGCAGACTGCCAACTGTTCCAGATTAGGCAACAGGTCAAAAGTTTACAGAGTGCAACCAGGTGCAGGTCAAGAATTCTCTCAGTGCAGTAGCAATTTGTCACAGTTCACTCAAGGCAACTGCTTTTCTCACCGTAGGCTTTTCAGCCCATTGGATCAAACTTGAGAGAAGTTTGATGTATTGGCCTGATATTTTTACCTGTCTGTGCATGGCTTTCTCCTTCACAAGACTGGTGGCGCCACCTACAATGACTTTTGTACAGTGATGTACCTGCTTATTTCTCCAGAGGATTTGATATATCAGCCTGAAATTGGGCAGATTCATATATATTGGATAGCTTTGTCGTATCCAAGACTGGTGGTGCCACCTACAATAGTTTTTGCACAGTGTATGTCCCTGCTTATTTCGCAGGAGTGGTTTGATATATCAGCCTGAAATTGGGCATATGTATACATATCTGATAGCTTTGTCAGTTGCAAGACTTGTGGTGCCACCTACAATCATGTGTTGTATGCACCCATGTCAGAATTTCAGCAGTGATATTTGTGTAATTGGTTCTTGTTCAAAATGTTTAGTACTTGCATTGTTCATATACATGTAACACTTGGTCCAGCATTGAAGCATTATACCTAGTGTATATTCCATTGCACAGGTCTGCATTAGGCCTGTTGGCCTTGTTTTCTATTTATTACAATTTTTTTCATTATTGTGAGATTGCCAAATTATATTGATACAGTCAGATTTGCAACTTGAGGTTTCATCTTGCACCCTGAAACCATGTGTGTTATTCAGGCCCCACTTGAATTACACTCCAAAAACACAGTTATGCTATGCTCAACTATTCGCTACACTACCTGCTGCAATAAACCGCGGTTGCCGGTCAAGTTTGGCCAAAAGGCTGTGCTGTTTCTGTGGAATTCCCCCCATTGTAATATTTTACCATTCACATTGCAGGTATCACCAGCACAATCGAATGTTCTTCCAGGTACTGGTCACTTTGCACTGCGATGGAAAGCACATGGCAGTACAGACTTTTTCCAACCCCTGTCGGAATACACATGATGCAATCGTCAACTTTCAGCACAGTCTCTATACTGACTTGCAGGTGTGGCCTGAGATCAGTTATCCCCCACTGTCTGCATATTTCCTTGCTTGCAGTGTTACACTAGCTTTCCACCGGCGCAGCCATGTTTGATTACACGCTATGCCAGTCAGATTTCTTCTACCAGTTCTGCAGATTTGTTTAAACCCAGAGCCAATCAGATTTTAGTTTATCCAGCGCAACTGACTGGGTGTTTGGCACCTTGCCAAACCTGAAGAATCCTGCTATTTCTCAAAGCTTATGAGTGAAAGGTCACCAGGAGGTCATGCACTGTGTTGAATACAGTGTGTTCAGAGCGTACACTTGAATAAGCCGATGCTTTATAGTAATCAACCAGTCTGTCTGTCTGTTTGTCTTTCTCTGTCTGTCAAATTTGTTTCCTGATGATAACATTTATATATTGAATTATATATGGCCGACCTGTAAAGCAAGAACTGTTTGATTTAGGGTCATGAGGTCAAAGGTCAAGGTCACATGACCTACCTTTTTTCAAAAGATTGTTGATTCATTTTAAGCCAAACTTTTCATCCCAAACCTTCCATCTAAGACATATAGGTGATCTGCAAATAGGAGATGAACCTGATTGTTTTTCAGGTCACAAAGTCATATGTCATGGTCACAGTAGCCATCTGTCCACATGATATATTGATTTCAAACTTGATTTATATTTATATTCACTACTAAATTGAGAACCCTTTTGATTTTGGGGATATGAGGGGAAAGGTCAAGGTCACAGGACCCACTTCTTTAAAAATATTGTGGATGCATTTTAAGAGTAACTTTTCATCCCAAATCTTCCATGTTCCACATTTTGCTCACCTGCCAATAGTGGAAGAAACTTATGGAATTTGGGGTCAAAGGGCAAGGTCACATGGGCCATCCATTCTTAAATGAGTTAACAGATGATAACTCCAGTTTTGGTAGCAAATTGGCTTGAAATTTGTTTATAATTTACATGTATGTTAGTCTCTTTGTTTAGATACTACTACCTCTACAAATATGTAATCCTAAGAGGCTCCTGCATATATCATGTAGCCCATAAAAGTACACTGGCAACTCTAAATACATAAATGTGTACATTTCTCAATTAATGATATACAAAAAAATTAACCATGTTGCCATATTTCAATATGTTAGGATTAAAAAAAAAATATATTCTAATAATCAATTTCAGCTGAGCCCTGTGACCCACAGGTCCCCTGTTATACTTCAGCTCTTTCCAATATTCTATAATTTATAGAGTTTCAGAAGGTTCACAGTAGGTATAAATTTAGATTTAATTGTATACCAGAAATTGTTGATGAGAATTAAAAAAAAAACTTTTTATGGTTGAAGGTGGCCATTAAATCAATAAGGAAAAGGCAGATTGAAAATGAAGCTGACCTCGATCGTATACGTCGTGAGATTGACATCATGTCATCTGTGAGTCATCCTCACATCATCTCTGTGTATGAAGGTAATTTCCTCATTTATTATCTTTTATATCATTATCATTTATAGTTTTTGTACAATCAATTTGTACATTCTACAGTTAAGTCACATTACATTTGTAATATGTATCTTTCTTTTTCATTCTATATATAATTCTATCACAGGCTAAGATTTTTCTACTTCATTTATTTCAGTGTTTGAGAATGATGATAAAATTGTGATTGTGATGGAGTATGCACGAGGTGGTGAATTATATGATTATATCAGTGACAAGGGAGGTCTGACTGATGACGAGGCCAGGAAATTCTTTAGACAAATCGTGTCTGCAGTACACTACTTACATGAGGTATGTATTCCTAAATGAAATACCGATGTCCAGGTTGAATTATGTTACAAGCCAAGCATGATGGATTATTTTGATTAAAAGAAATCCTTTCATTTTGAAATTAATGTTTATGTTTAGTATTCTAACATTAATTCATCAAATAACAATGTCCAGGTTGAATTATGTTACAAGCCAAGCATGATGGATTATTTTGATTAAAAGGAATCCTTTCATTTTGAAATGAATGTTTATGTTTAGTATTCCAACATTAATTCATCAAATTATCAATTTGTGGTCTATTTCTCTCCATGTTGATAATTGCTTTCAGAATGGCATAGTTCACCGGGATCTGAAGCTAGAGAACATTGTTTTGGATGAGTATGGTAAAGCTCAGATCGCAGACTTTGGGTTGTCCAACTACTACTCCTTTGAAACAATGCTGAAAACATTTTGTGGCAGTCCCCTGTATGCCTCGCCTGAAATTGTGAATGGACAGCAATACTATGGCCCAGAGGTAGGCAACCAAAGAAATCAATTCCTTTATAGCAAACCCCAAGCACGAAGCTACAGTAACTTCATGTACATGTCATTGGGAAAGTTTCATGTTTACAGGCATTCCCTGTTTGAGGCATACACAACTCTTTTGTATATATCTGTTATGATATTGAATCTTACAGACAGTTGCAGGCTGCTAATACTATTAAGTTACAGCCTACTGCTTAATCATATAATGTAAAGTGGTCATTGGGAGAAGAATTACAGGTTATATGTACCAGTGGGTATCTGTCAAAGAGACCCTCTGAAGTTGGGCTGTGTCTGAGTTGTTTACGGGACATGTTTTAGTGTAGACTAGTACCAGACACTGGACAGGCCCCCAGTTATAAACATGTATTATGGTTCCCTGGCCGTGCCTGGCATGACCACTGTACACACACACACATATTCAAGGGGCTTCATCCATGAAGTGATACTTCTAGGTCATGGGTATACAAGGAGTGATTATGTCAAACATATACTTTATACTGTGGAAGTGGTTAATTTGGCATGTCTGATTTTTCATGCTTTCTTAGCTTAGCTGACTGAAAGTCATTTCAGCTATGGTCATGGTCCTTTGTTGGTCCATCTGGACATCCATAGGGCATGTTTTGAAACCTTTGGACCCATAGATCCAGTATTTTGCATCCCAAAAAACTCCTTCCATACCGAAAATTGGGTCACTAGGACTACTTTCCTCTGAGATATTAAGGAAAATCCTCCATTTTCCATAAAAAAACATTGTTACATTTCATGCTGCCTACTATCAAAACCACTGATCTGTTTTTGATCATATTTAGTGTGCATATTCTTCCATACATTTTCTATGTACCAAAAATTAGGGCAGTATTGCATACCGTAGATCCGCGTTTTGCCGCCGCACGTCGTCTAATGGCCGCACCCCATGTTCGTAAAATATCTGGAAGGCTCCTTCACTAGAGTAAAAAATTCCCTAAACCTTACTTAATGGCCGCACCACATTCTCACACCGGTCCATTGCCGAGTGGTGTAGGGGAACACAACGAAAACGTTCTTTTCTTAAACGCTAGGCTGCAGCTAGGAACGCTGCGGTATGCTGATATGCGGTCAGGCATAACAGTTTTGGGAAACAGTTGCAACTGTGTATTTTGCTTTGCTTTGCTAATTAATCAATTAAATTAATTGGTTAAACAGCCTGATCTATCTGATTGGAATAGATGACTCATCTAAGACGAATCCTAGTAGGGCCACGAAATTAATTTGACACATCATTGAATGTCAGAGAATCTTTAACTTGGCTAATTAAAGTTCAATGAGACATCAAAGCATTGTATGGCACGACAGTTATTTAAATATTATTTAGACATTATACATCATTGGTCATTTAACAACAAAACATTTAAATAAACGACACCCGCGTCGGTGATCATATTGCTAGAAGACCTCGGGTTGTGCTGATCATAATATATGCAAAATGGTGTCCGAACCGTCAACCGGCAAAACATACCACATAAAATGATTACGGAACTAGCGGGCCTTGGGGTACCTTGCGCCTTTACCCTGGCTAATTAAACTTCAATGGGACATCAAAGCCAATGGTACTTTTTGTGATGACTTTTATTTACATTCTGTACAACGTCGATCAACCTTGACAAAACTTTGAATAAACAAATCCCGCGTCGATGTTCAGACAGCCTGTACGCGTACTCCCAGGGTCCTGCTGATCATAATATATGCACACTGGTGCCCGAACCGTCTGCTAGCATTACGTGCCATATTTAAGAATTACGGAACTAGCTGGTGAGGATATGACCTTTGAGCGCCATCTATTGACAATGTGATGAACAAAGCAGTATCTGAACGTGAACGCAGGTTTATTTGCTGAAGAACGTACGGTCTTTGATTATCTTTTGTTTTACAGTTTATTTTAAAAGAAATGATATGCTCAAGAAATATCTTAAAAAAATGTTTTACCGGTATTGCAGCCATACTCAAATATAGGTACAACCGTTAGTCTGGTTAGAGTGCATAATTTGGCGAGTGAATATCGATCTTTTATCAATCATTGCGTGAAAATGGCTGTGGTTTAAAACTGACTCAGAAAAGTTTTATAATACATATGAGAATGATTAAAATATCAATTTTACATTTAATAAAATTAACAATGAATAAAATTAATATACAAATATGCAGTATCATAAATATATACGTTCTCAGTATTCACTTCCTCCTTCCTCAGCCTATTATCGCCCATTGCGCCTCGGCGGGCCGTCAAGTCTCATGTACATCTTTGAGTTTAGCCTAACCTGTGTTTAATAGCCGCATCCCTTGTCGAGAAATATTAGTCAGGATTTTTAGCTGCAAGTCTTTTTTTATGGCCGCGGCGGCAAAACGCGGATCTAAGGTATTGTTTTTAAGTTTTGGGCTAAAACATAATGTAGTTTTTAAATAATCAGGAATATATTTACTCACTGAACATGAGAATTGCTAAGCTGGAGACTTTTTTTCAGGGATATAACATTTAATTAAGATTCAATTGTTTACCAAAAATTAGATCTGAAGTTTGCAATTTTTTTAAGTTATTAGCAGTAATAAAAAATCAATACCTTAAATTTTGTCCAACGTTGGCCATGGCACGTTTTTTCCTGTAAGCCTGTTGATTAAATTTTCATTGCATATATACATAAGGATTTGATTTTTTTAGCTCAGCTGACTGAAAGTCATCTGAGCTATAGCGATCACTCTTTGTCCGTCGTCCGTCTGTCCGTCTGTCCGTCCGTTAACCAGGCACAAATCGTAACCGCTGGACCTAGAACCATGTAACTTGGCATTCTGAGAGGTCCATGAAAAATCTCCTTGGAAACCAGAAATTAGGTCTCTGTTACCCATATCCTTCGAGCTATGGGGCCCCAAAGTACCCCCCAGAAAAGTCCAAAATTTCATACAAAAACTTCAATCTCATTAACTACTTGACTGATGGTCATGATTTTTGGCATACATATTGATCATGAGAGGTTCCATCAGTTCCTGAAGACTGGTGGCGCCACCTGTATTTTTCGATTTTTTACGAATTTTTTTCTCTATTTTTGAGACCTTTAAAAATGTGAACATCTGTTAACAAGGCACAAATCGTAATGACTGGACTTAGAATCTTCATTCTCGACACACTGAGAGACCTATGAAAAGTCTCCATTGAAACCAGAAATTAGGTCTCTGTTATCCATATCCTTCCAGCTATGGGCCCCAAACTACCCCCCCCAGAAAAGTAAAAAATTTCAAACAAAAACTTCAATATCTCATTAAATACTTGACTGATGGTCATGATTTGTGTCATACATATTGATCATGAGATGTTCCATCACTTCCCGCAGACTGGTGGCGCCACCTGTATCGTTCAATTTTTACGAATTTTTTTCTCTATTTTTGAGACCTTTCAAAATGTAAACATCTGTTAACAAGGCACAAATCGTAAAGACTGGACCTAGAATCTTCATTCTTGACACACTGAGAGACCTATGAAAAGTCTCCATGGAAACCAGAAATTAGGTCTCTGTTACCCATATTCTTCGAGCTATGGAGCCCCAAAGTACCCCCAAGAAAAGTAAAAAATTTCATACAAAAACTTCAATATCTCATTAACTACTTGACTTATGGTCATGATTTGTGGCATAACTATTGATCATGAGATGTGTCATCACTTCCTGCAGACTGGTGGTGCCACCTTTATTGTTAGATTTTTTACGATTTTTTCCTCTATTTTTGAGACCTTTAAGGATGTTGTCATCTGTTAGCATGGAACAAATCGTAACGACTGGACCTAGAATCTTCATTCTTGACACACTGAGAGGTCCATGAAAAATATCCTTGGAAACCAGAAATTAGGTCTCTGTTAACCATATCCTTCGGGCTATGGGGCCCCAAAGTACCCCCCCCCCTAGAGTAGTCAAAAATTTCATACAAAAACTTCAATATCTCAATAACTACATCACTGATGGTCATGATTTGTGGCATAACTATTGATCAAGAGGTGTTCCATCAGTTCCTGCAGACTGGTGGCACAACCTGTATTTGTTCGGGGTTTTTTTTACGAATGTTTTATCTATTTTTTAGACCTTTAAAGATATGAACATCTGTTAACAGGGCAGAAATCATAAAAACTGGACCTAGAATCTTCATTCTTGACACACAGGGAGACCCATGAAAATTCTCCATGGAAACCTGAAATTAGGTGTCTGTTACCCATATTCTTTAGGCTGTATGGCTCCAAAATACCCCCCAGAATAATGGAAAATTTGATACAAAAAGTGCAGTATCTCAATAACTACAACACTGATGGTCATGATTTTTGCATACATATTGATCATGAGCTGTTCCATCAGTTTCTGCAGAGAGGATGTGCCACCTCTATTTTTTTTCAAATTTTTATGAATTTTTTTTCTCTTTTTTCGAGACCTTTGAAGATGTGGTTATCTATCAAGAGGGTACAAATTGCAACAACTGGACCTAGAAACTTCATTCTTGTCATGCAAGGAGGCCAATGAAGAGTGCCTGTGGAAACTTGAAATTAGGTCTCTCTTACCCATATCCTTCAAGCTATAGGACTCTGAAGTATCCCTCAGAATAATGGACAATTTGATACAAAAGCTGAAGTATCTGAACAACTAATATGGAGATCATCATGATTCTTTGCATGGATATTGACCATTAAGTGTTTTTAGCTCAGCTGACTGTAAGTCATCTGAAGTATCCCTCAGAATAATGGACAATTTGATACAAAAGCTCAAGTATCTAAACAACTATTGCAGTGATCACCATGATTCTTTGCATGGATATTGATCATGGAATGTGTCATCAGTTTCTGCAGTATGGTGGAGCCACCTGTATTTTTTTTATTTTTACGAATTTTTTTCTCTATTTTTGAGACCTCATAAGATGCGGTCATCTGTTAACATGGCACAAAACGTAACAACTGGACCTAGAATCTTCTCTCTTGACATGCTGAGAGGCCCATGAAAAGTTTCCTTAAAAACTTGAAATTAGGTCTCTGTTACCCATAACCTCTGAGCTATGGGGCTCCGAAGTACCCCCCAGAATAATGGAAAATTTGATACAAAAGCTCAAGTATCTGAACAATTATAATATTGATCACCATGATTCTTTGCATGGATATTGATCATGAAATGTTTCATCAGTTTCTGCATTCTGGTGGCGCCACCTGTATTTTTTCAATTTTTAGCTCAGCTGACTGAAAGTCATCTGAGCTGTAGGGATCACCTTTTGTCCGTCGTCCGTCCGGCCATCCAGGCGTCTGTCTGTTAACAGGGCACAAATCGTAACCGCTAGACCGGGAATCTTCTTACTTGAAATCCTGGGAGGTCTATGGAAATTCTCCTTGTAAACCTGAAATTAGGTCACTGTGACCTATATTCTTCGAGCTATGGGGTTCTGAAGTACCCCCAGAATAATGCAAAATTTAATACGAAAGCTCAAGTATCTGAACAACTAATGCATTAATCACCATGTTTTTTTGCATGGATATTGATCATGGAGTGTTATATCAATTTCTGGAGATTGGTGGCGCCACCTATATTTTTTTTATTTTTTACGATTTTTTTTCTCTACTTTTGGGATCTTTAAACATTTGGTCATCTGTAAACAGGGTTACAAATCATAATGACTGGACCTAGAATCTTCTGTCCTCACCTCCAGGGAAGCCCATAAAAGGTCTACATGGAAACCCGAAATAAGGTTCCTGTTACCCATATTCTGTGAGCTATGGGGCTCTGAAGTTTCCCCAGAATAAAGATTTGGTCATATATTAACAGGGCACAAAACAAATAATGACTGGACCTAGAATCTTCTGTCCTCACCTCCAGGGAAGCCCATAAAAGGTCTACATGGAAACCTGAAATAAGGTCCCTGTTACCCATATCCTTCATGCTCTGGGGCTCCGAAGTACTCCCCAGAATAAAGATTTGGTCATCTGTTAACAGAGCACAAATTATAATGACTTGACCTAGAATCTCCTTTCTTGATATGCTGGGAGGCCCCTGAAAAGTCTCCTTGTGCACCTGAAATTACATCTCTGTTACCCATATCCTTCATCCTATGCGGCTTTGAAATACCCCCCAGAATAAACATTTGGATTTGTTAACAGGGCACAAATCATAATAACTGGACCTAGAATTTTATTTTTTGACATGCTGGGAGACCCCTGAAAAGTCATCTTGTACACCTTGAAAATAGGTGTCTGTTACCAATATCCTTCATGCTACAGAGCTCCATAGTACCCCAATGAATATTGGATGATTTTATACAAAAGGTCAAGTTTGGAAAAAGTATTTCATTCAAATTTGACATTCAGATGATAAAATTACTTTTGTCAATGTCTTCCTGGTCAGCTGAGCGTCATGACCCCTGGGTCACTTGTTTTAAATTTCAAAGGAATTGATTGAAAAGAGTTGCTTTTATTCAAGTTTTCATACACTGTGTCAAGTGTTGTTCACATCAAGCCCACCTAGTAGTACAGCCTTTATCTTTGTTATGTAACCCACTCAAAGCAGCTTGCCTTTGCTCAGCTAGGCCACTACTGGCAGGCCTTGCAACCCCCCCCCCCCCCCCCCAAGATGGTGCATAAACTAAAGGAATGTTATAATTTTTAGCTCAACTGACTGTAAGTCAACTGAGGTATAGGAATGGCGCTTTGTCTGTCGGCTGTCCGTTAGCAGGGCACAAATCGTAACTGCTGGACCTAGAAACTTCTAAGTGAATATCCAGGGAGGTCAATAAAAAATCTCCTTGGAAACCTGAAATTAGGTCACTGCAACCTATATCCTCTGGCTTGAAAGTACCCCCCAGAATAATCAAAAATATAATACAAAACCTCCAATATCTTGATAATTAATGCATGGATTGTCATGAATCTTGCCTTAAATATTGACCATGACTAGTTTTGTCAGTTCCCTAAAAGTGGTGGCGCCACCTGTATTTTTTGTTATTTTAACGAATATTTTAAAAATTTTGTACTATAAAATGACAACAATCATGTCAGTTTCTCAGCTGTGATTACATCTAGTGTCCCAAAATCCTGTGTGTTTATTAATCACAAGTGGATGCAATATAGTTATCACCATGTCTGTCTGTCTGTCTGTCCATCTGTCCATCCACACAAATTTGTTTGTAGCTAGATGATAACTCAAGGTTGTTATGACACATGGATTTCAAAATCATGGGTACTGACATAACAATCTCAGAATTGACAAGAGCTAGCATCGCCAAGTTTTGTGCAAATGTTGGTCTCATGACTCATATATTTGAAATTGCATTTTTTGTTGGGTGCCACCTACATTAACCTGTCTTTTACGGACAATGATCATGCATGTTCTTGCAGGTTGATATGACATGTTATTGAATGATCATGCAGGTTGATATGACATGTTATTGAATGATCATGCAGGTTGATATGACATGTTAATGAATGATCATGCAGGTTGATATGACATGTTATTGAATGATCATGCAGGTTGATATGACATGTTATTGAATGATCATGCAGGTTGATATGACATGTTAATGAATGATCATGCAGGTTGATATGACATGTTATTGAATGATCATGCAGGTTGATATGACATGTTATTGAATGATCATGCAGGTTGATATGACATGTTCATGAGTGATCATGCAGGTTGATATGACATGTTCATGAGTGATCATGCAGGTTGATTTGACATGTTAATGAATGATCATGCAGGTTGATATGACATGTTATTGAATGATCATGCAGGTTGATATGACATGTTCATGAGTGATCATGCAGGTTGATATGACATGTTCATGAGTGATCATGCAGGTTGATATGTCATGTTAATGAGTGATCATGCAGGTTGATATGACATGTTATTGAATGATCATGCAGGTTGATATGACATGTTAATGAGTGATCATGCAGGTTGATATGACATGTTAATGAATGATCATGCAGGTTGATATGACATGTTCATGAGTGATCATGCAGGTTGATATGACATGTTAATGAATGATCATGCAGGTTGATATGACATGTTAATGAGTGATCATGCAGGTTGATATGACATGTTAATGAATGATCATGCAGGTTGATATGACATGTTATTGAATGATCATGCAGGTTGATATGACATGTTCATGAGTGATCATGCAGGTTGATATGACATGTTCATGAGTGATCATGCAGGTTGATATGTCATGTTAATGAGTGATCATGCAGGTTGATATGACATGTTATTGAATGATCATGCAGGTTGATATGACATGTTCATGAGTGATCATGCAGGTTGATATGACATGTTAATGAATGATCATGCAGGTTGATATGACATGTTAATGAGTGATCATGCAGGTTGATATGACATGTTAATGAGTGATCATGCAGGTTGATATGACATGTTCATGAGTGATCATGCAGGTTGATATGACATGTTATTGAATGATCATGCAGGTTGATATGACATGTTCATGAGTGATCATGCAGGTTGATATGACATGTTCATGAGTGATCATGCAGGTTGATATGTCATGTTAATGAGTGATCATGCAGGTTGATATGACATGTTATTGAATGATCATGCAGGTTGATATGACATGTTAATGAGTGATCATGCAGGTTGATATGACATGTTATTGATTGATCATGCAGGTTGATATGACATGTTCATGAGTGATCATGCAGGTTGATATGACATGTTAATGAATGATCATGCAGGTTGATATGACATGTTAATGAGTGATCATGCAGGTTGATATGACATGTTAATGAATGATCATGCAGGTTGATATGACATGTTATTGAATGATCATGCAGGTTGATATGACATGTTCATGAGTGATCATGCAGGTTAATATGACATGTTCATGAGTGATCATGCAGGTTGATATGTCATGTTAATGAGTGATCATGCAGGTTGATATGACATGTTATTGAATGATCATGCAGGTTGATATGACATGTTCATGAGTGATCATGCAGGTTGATATGACATGTTAATGAATGATCATGCAGGTTGATATGACATGTTAATGAGTGATCATGCAGGTTGATATGACATGTTAATGAGTGATCATGCAGGTTGATATGACATGTTAATGAGTGATCATGCAGGTTGATATGACATGTTAATGAGTGATCATGCAGGTTGATATGACATGTTCATGAGTGATCATGCAGGTTGATATGACATGTTCATGAGTGATCATGCAGGTTGATATGACATGTTCATGACTGATCATGCAGGTTGATATGACATGTTCATGAGTGATCATGCAGGTTGATATGACATGTTCATGAGTGATCATGCAGGTTGATATGTCATGTTAATGAGTGATCATGCAGGTTGATATGACATGTTATTGAATGGTCATGCAGGTTGATATGACATGTTAATGAGTGATCATACAGGTTGATATGATGTGTTAATGAGTGATCATGCAGGTTGATATGACATGTTAATGAGTGATCATGCAGGTTGATATGACATGTTAATGAGTGATCATGCAGGTTGATATGACATGTTAATGAATGATCATGCAGGTTGATATGACATGTTAACAAATGATCATGCAGGTTGATATGACATGTTATTGAATGATCATGCAGGTTGATATGACATGTTATTGAATGATCATGCAGGTTGATATGACATGTTCATGAATGATCATGCAGGTTGATATGACATGTTATTGAATGATCATGCAGGTTGATATGACATGTTCATGAGTGATCATGCAGGCTGATATGACATGTTCATGAGTGATCATGCAGGTTGATATGACATGTTAATGAATGATCATGCAGGTTGATATGACATGTTAATGAATGATCATGCAGGTTGATATGACATGTTATTGAATGATCATGCAGGTTGATATGACTTATTCATGAGTGATCATGCAGGTTGATATGACATGTTCATGAGTGATCATGCAGGTTGTTATGACATGTTAATGAGTGATCATGCAGGTTGATATGACATGTTATTGAATGATCATCCAGGTTGATCTGAAATGTTAATGAGTGATCATGCAGGTTGATATGACATGTTAATGAATGATCATGCAGGTTGATATGACATGTTCATGAGTGATCATGCAGGTTGATCTGACATGTTAATGAGTGATCATGCAGGTTGATATGACGTGTAAATGAGTGATCATGCAGGTTGATATGACTTGTTAATGAAAGATCATGCAGGTTGATATGACACGTAATAAGTGATTATGCAGGTTGATATGACCTGTTAATGAGTGATCATACAGGTTGATATGACGTGTTAATGAGTGATCATGCCTGTTCTTGCAGATTGATATGACATGTTAATGAGTGATCATGCAGGCTGATATGACATGTTAATGAGTGATCATGCAGGTTGATATGACATGTTAATGAGTGATCATGCAGGTTGATATGACATGTTAATTAATGAGTGATCATGTAGATTGATATGACATGTTAATGAGTGACCATGCATGTTTTTGCAGGTTGACTGTTGGAGCCTCGGGGTACTGCTGTATACATTAGTGTATGGTGCTATGCCTTTTGATGGCAGTGACTTTAAAAAGCTTAGAAAACAGATTTCACGAGCAGAATACTATGAACCCTCTTACCCATCAGGTGAGTATTTATCCCTCGCCTCAGCAGAGTTAGGGATATATTGATCAGCAGAGTTCATCCAACAATTTGTCTGAAACTATTCATATGCAACATGATATCTCAAAAACTTTTACTTGTACTTATTAGGGCCTGCTTGTCAAGTGGTACCTTAAAGTGATCACCATGTCAGTCCATCCTTCCGTACTTCCGTCCTTCCGTCCTCCCGTCAGTGACACTTTCTTTGCACGCGATAACTCAACAACAACATATTTCAGCTTTCCTAAATTCACAGGTGTTGATTGGTACATATGAGGGCTCTAGACCTATTGAATTACAGACCTGCTGGAATTCCAATGTGGCCGCCACAGCCCAATCGCTGATTTTCTTTCACGCATGATTAATCAACAACAACATACTTCAGTTTTCCCAAATTCACAGGGATGATTGGTACCTATGAGGATACTATCCCTATCAAATTACAGGTCTGTCCAAATTCCAATATGGTCACAAAGGCAAAATGGTTGATTTTCTTTTGCACCTGATATCTCAACAAGAACATGCTTGATCTTTATAATTTTCTCAGGGATCATTGGTGCCTATGCGGACCCAATCCCTATCAATTTACAGATGTGTCAGATTTCCAATATGGCTGCCAGAGCAAAATTGGGGATTTTCTTTTAAGGCTATATCTCAACAAGAACATGCTTGATCTTTCTCATTTACACAGAGATGATTGGTACCTATAAGGGCTCCATCTCTATGGAATTGCAGACCTGTCAGAATTCCAATATGGCCAGAAGAGCACAATTGTTGATTTTCTTTCCCACCCGATATCTCAACAATAACATATGCTTGATCTTTCTCAAATTCACAGTAATCATTGGTGCCTATGAGGGCTTCTGATCTATTAAAAATACAGACTTGCTCAAAATCAAATATGGTTAACAGTACAGAGTGTGATTTTCTATTGCACACAATATTTCAGACATATCTTTAATATCTTTAATATTATTTGAACCAGTAGGATTTTTTCCCTCATGCATATGGATAAAAACCTGTTTCTGTTTGTCATATTTTTCAACTTGATAGTAAACTTTTAACCCTTTTGTAAACTAGTCCAGCACTACCAGAAATGCGGGGCCGTGTGAGGACCATTATCCAACCACATTTTGTTTCTATTTATAATGGTAGGTGTATCTTATGGGTCTTGAATGATCACTTATAGTCTGTACTTTAGTGAATAATGTTGTAACACAATTGAACAACACAAATTGCCAAACATTATGTCTGTGGTATAGAAACATGAGGTAGTTGTTGTATGTAGCATCTAAAGATGTACTTTGATCTGTCTTTGACTTTAATAAATTTAAGCACAACCTTCAGTCTATGGAAATCTTCTGTGTGCCAACACATTAAAATTCACATAACGTTTATACAAATGTGTCAGTTTATGGTTATATGTGAGGCCACAATGACACTGGTAATGCATGCGTTAATTTCAAAAGTGCTTCCTGTGTTGTGGTAAAAGGTTATTTCATTTGCCCCCTGAAAGGTTATTACAGTTTCCCCATAGGGCAATAAAAGGGTTTTAAGCTCAGCTGACTGAAAGCCAACTAAGGTTTAAGTATGGCGCTTTGTCCTTCATCTATCTTGGCGTCGAGCTATCTGTTAGCAGGGCACAAATTGTAACAGCAGACCCTAGAAATCTGTAACTGAATATCTAAGGAGGTCAATGAAAAATCTCCTTGGAACCATGAAATTAGGTCATAGTAACCAATATCCTCCGAGCTATGGGGCTTGTAAGTACCACGAAGAATAATTAAGAATTTGATACAATACTTCCAGTATCTTGATAATGAATGCAAGGATAACCCTGAATCTTGCCTTTAATATTAATCATAACTAGGGTGGTGGTGGCACCACCTGTTTTTTAGCAAACCTGTGAGCTTATGTGATGGAGCTAGCATTACCAAATTTTATGCAAAAAATTAGTCATCTAAAAAAAAACTATCGAATTTTGCTAATTATTTGGCTAAATGCATTTTCATAGATTTTATAGGGAAAAAGCTATAAAAATCTTCTCCTCTGAAACTTTTCAGCCAAATTGTTAAATATTTCTCAGAAATGACTTCTGGAACAATCTCTCTCGAATTTTGTATGGGGGTCATCTGTTATCAGTACATTAACCCAGAATTTCTTAAGAACAGCAAATTTTACACAAAAAATCTGTCACATGTCAAATGTTGTGGGATACATCTTTTTGGTGCCACTTGCATCAGTTTACATTTTACAGGGAAAAAGCATGAAAAACTTTGAAAATCTTCTTCTCTGAAACTGTTAAGCCAAATTGTCCTATATTTCACCGAAATGATTCACAGAACAAATCTCTCTCAAGTTAGTTCTAATGGCCCTAGTTCAGTGATTTTTGGTCAAGTTACAGGAAGTTGAACATAGTCATCTGTCCAAAAAAGCATACTAAAATTGCAATATCAGAAAGAGCTGGAGCTATCATCACCCAATTTTATGCCAATGTTGGTCACGAGTCCTATCTGAAATTTAGATATTGGTAGGGCCACCTGCATCAACCCTTTTTTGTACAGGGGTCTTTCAGTTTTCAGTACATTAACCCATTATTTCTTAGTAAAGCAGGAGTTAGCATCGCTAAAATTTACATGCACAAAAATCAATCACATATCAAATGTTCTGGGCTACAGCTTTTTTTGTGGCGTCCTGCATCATTTTACATTTAACAGGGAAAAAGCTTGAAAACCTTCTTCTCCAAAATCTTGAGCAAAATCGTTCAGTATTCCCCAAAAATGATCCCAGAGTTCTCAGGCACTCTCAAGTTTGTTTAATTGGTTCCAGTTTGGCTAATTTTAGCTGATTTACAGGAATTTGAAATTTTTCATTTGGCCAAACTAACTTAAGAATTATTCTAAAGATTTTGATAAAAAGGCTTCTATGTCAGCTTGAAAAAAATGCATTTTAGCCAAAGTCTTTCAGTATAAACAAACAGATTAACCAACAGGCAAAGATTGTGTCTGTATCTATAAATAAGTTGGCAGACTGTCAACTGTTTCAGATTTGGCTACAGGCCAAAGGTCAGTCTAGGTCTATTTATCGCTTTGGCAGAGTGCCAACTGTATCAGATTATGCAACAGGTCAAGAGTTCACTCAGTGCAGCCAGGTACAGGTCAAGAGTTCAATGTTTGCACACTGAGTTTTTCAGGGGACATAAGATCAGTTCAGCTCCATTTCCTCAAGGCTGCATGTGATCACCTCATGGGTGCCATTCCCCTCATGGCTGCAAGTGAACACCTCATGGGACCTATGCCTCTCAAGGCTGTATGTGATCACCTCATGCATGCCATGCTCCTCAAGGCTGCATGTGGACACCTCATGAATACTTCTAGCACTGGAAACTGTCAGGGCTCTTAATTTCAGTTTAGTTTCTCTTTTTTGGGCTCAAGGTATTGGTCTAAAATTTGGCATGTTCATCCATCTTGGAAAGGTTTCTCATAAACCAGACAGGTGGGGCCATTAAATTTTCCATTTTTGTCAAATAAATTGATGCCTAGAATCAATTGATGCCCTTTTCTCAAGAGTGATTCGCAGTATTGGCATAATATTGTGCCTATCCATAGATCTTGAATGAATTCAGGAATGATTTTTAGCTCAGCTGACTATAAGTCATCTGAGCTATAGTCGTGGTCCATTGTCCATCGTCTGTCCGTCCGTCCGTCCGTAGATGTGGCACATATTAAAACCGTAAGACCTAGGAATCCAAAATTTGGCATAATGTTAGATGTTCCCAAGATCTCCTACCAAGCCGAAAACTGGGTCTTTGTGATTTCGTTCCTTTGAGAAATTAAGGAAAAACCTCAATTTTTTATTAAAAACCTATTTTCACACTTCAGGACTGCCTAATATCAAAACCACTCATCTGTTTTTCCTCATGTTTACCATAAATATTCCTCTATATAGTTCCTATGTACATGCCAGAAATTATGTTTGTATTATATAATTTTAATAAGTTATGGGCCAAAACATAATGCATTTTGTAAAAAATCAGGAAAGATATTTGATCACTTAACACAAAACATGTTAAAGCTATGGACTTTTTTTCCAGTAGTATAACTTTAATTAATCAAAATTAAATTGTATACCCAAAATTAGATCAAAATCTTTTAAATATTTTAAAATATTAAAAATAAAAAATTGGTACCTTAAATTTTGCACGTTTTTTTCATGTAAGTACTGTGGATTTAATTTTCACAGCATGTTTTTGATAGCATTTTGTCTGTTAACACCAAAAATTTGAAACAAGTTGATCAAAAACTGTAGATTTTATTCAAGTTTTCAAGCACCATGTAACATATTGTTTAGATCAAGCTAGTGTAATGCAGTTTGCACAAGCTCAGCTCTCCAGCTTCAGCTCTCAGTTCCTTAAATTTGGTATACAATTAGATGTCTCCAAAATCCCCTACCATGCCAAGAATTTGGTTACTAGGACTTAATACCTTCGAGATATTAATGAAAAACTTCATTTTTTCCATTAAAAACCCATTGTTACACTTCAAGACTGCCTAATATCAAAACCACTGATCTGGCTTTAATCATATGTAATATACATATTTTTCTATATCTTCTCTATGCACATGCCAGAAATGATGTCAGTATTGCGTAATTGTTTTAAGTTATGGGCCCAAACATAATGCACTTTGTAAAAAATCAAGAAATATATTTACTCCCTTAACAAGGGGATTGCTGAAGTTGAGATTTTTTGTCAGGGTTTTAACATTATTTAATCAAGATTCAATTGAATACCTAAAATTAGTTCTGAATTTTTCAAATTTTATAAGTTATTAGTTTAAATATAAAATTAGTACCTTAAAATTTGCCCAACTTTGACCATGGCACGTTTATTTACTGTGAGCACTGTTGATATAATTTTCATATCATGCACACATAAGGATTTCAGCTTTTTAGTTTAGAAAGCTGAAAGAAATTGGCCTAAAATCATAGCTTTTATTAATGTTTTTATGAGACCATGTCAGACCTTGGCTCTCTCCAGCCCCTCTTGAGTCACCTGTATGTTGACCTTGTTGATCTTTCAGCAAATTATGCATGCTTGAGGTAACGCATACACTGAGGCAGCCAGGGCAGCTTATGGCCAGCCACAGTTGATCCAGGTGTCCAACCCAACTCATCTAGTAGTTTTAACCAACAACATAACAATAAACAATAAATTAATAAATTTTTATTAGTTTTTAATAAATTAAAGAAAAATAGAAAAGGAATTTTTTATTTTATAATAACAGGAAATTAAGATATAAGAATCTTGTATCAATGGATAGAATGTCACGTATTCCAAATAACACCATGCAGTCACCTATGGTATTTTTCAGTTCAATTTTAACGATAAAAAAGTAAATCATATTATTCATTACTAATCATTAGGGATCATATGAAGGAAATTAATGATAGACAAAGATGCAATTGATAATATTAATGTAGATTCCTACTGTGTCTTGTGTGTACATTGATGTGAAATTAGTCCAAAATGAATATATTACATTTTTTTTTTTTAATATAAATAAAAGCCATAAAACCAGGTACTTATGATCATTATTTAAATATGTGAATTTTGTATATTCTGGATTCTCAACATACGAATAAATTCCAGACATGGTGCGAATACTTTGCAATTGTATTTAAATACAAATATGAATATGTACTCATTTCAGTTATATTTCATTTGAAAAAATCATAAGATTCTCTTATTATTTTTAACGGCCCTGCTGTAATAAACATACACTTATTCTCATGGGCCCTACCCTAACTTCCCCCCCCCAAGCTCCCCCCCCCCCCCCTCCCCACACACACCACCACCTTACCTATTATATTGCAATACATGGTTTGTTATTGTCAGCTGTATTTCTTTAAATGTAAAGCTGTTTTTGATCCAATGTGCACAACTTTTCTTGAAATATTAATTCAAGAAGTAATCCAAGAGATGCCACGTTGATCTGATGTAACATTTTAAAGAAATTTTTTCCTTTTAAATAATTAAACAAAATATAATTTAACCCATCAGTAGGCATAATTTGATAATATATGAAGCAAATCATGGATAATTAAGGTGCAATATAAATTGTGAAACCTGGAGTGTTATTTTCATATATAGTATTGCTTTGCAAAATCAAATATATTTTATAAAAAATATATATATATATATATATATCTGTGTGCATAATTTGATGTTACCTGACTAAATTAAGTATAAATGTTGATGCAATTTAGATTTGTGAATCAATTCAAATATTCAGATATATATGATATACTGCAAATATATAGTAAAATTTATAAACTTAAAAAAAATGACTTAACAAAAGAAAAAATAGGATCATATGCAAATATTTGTTCATTATTTTCCTGTCTCAGTAGAATGGAAATTAAAGTTATTTGCTTTGTTTCCATCACTCTGCCTGTTTTTAAATATTTTAAATAATTTCTTTTAAATTTAATGTTATCCTTTATGTATATGCAGAGGTGCTGTAACTCCCACCAGTCCCTCAAGGCACCATTGAATTTTATTCCGTATTCTGTATTAATATCCATAGGTGTTGCAACTCTGGACGTATTTTTCCGAAACTTACACAAATTATCGGGTTACATGTGAACTGGTGCCTAACCAAGTGACTTTGACCTCTGACCTTTCCTCTCTGCCCAGCGTCCGTTTGTGTGTCTGTTTCCACACATAAACCCACATATCTCAGGAACCGTTTGACCAATCAGGATAAAATTTTTACACAAATGTAGCCCTGGGATAGCTTTATAACATACACAAAAAAAGGTGGTGCCACCTGCAACCATGTTTGCACAGTGTCCATCTGTTCATCTGCATTGGGTTAAAATCACTCATATCTCTGCAGTGGTTTGACTAATTCACCTAAAATTCGGCATGCGTATACATCCTAGATAGCTTTCTTGATTTTATGACAGGTGGCGCCACCTACATTCACATTAACGCTGCAGACATCCAAGCTCTTATCTCGGTAACTGTTTGACCAATCAGGAAAAAATTTTGCACAAATGTAGCCCTTGGAAAGCTTTATAACATACACAAAAATGGTGGCGCCACCTGCAGCCATTTTTGCACAGCGTCCATCTGTTTGTCTGTCTTAGGTTAAAATCACTCATATCTCTGCAGTGGTTTGACTAAATTACCTGAAATTCGGCATGGGTATACATCCCGCATAGCTTTCTTGATTTTATGACAGGTGGCGCCACCTATATTCAAGTTAACGCTGTAGACATCCATGCTTATATCTCCGGACTCGGTCAACCAATCAGGAAAAAAATTTTACACTAATGTAGCCCTTGGATAGCTTTATAACATACACAAAAATGGTGGCACCACCTGCAGCCATTTTTGCACAGCGTCCATCTGTTTGTCTGCCTTGGGTTAAAATCACGCATATCTCTGCAGTGGTTTGACCAAATTACCTGTAATTCGACATGCGTATACATCCTGGATAGCTTTCTTGATTTTATGACAGGTGGCACCACCTACATTCACGTACACGCTGCAGACATTAATGCTTATATCTCCGGACTCGTTTGACCAATCAGGAAAAAAAATTTACACAAATGTAGCCCTTGGATAGCTTTATAACATACACAAAAATGGTGGCGCCACCTGCAGCCATATTTACACAGCGTCCATCTGTTTGTCTGCCTTAGGTTAAAATCACTCCTATCTCTGCAGTGGTTTGACTTTTCCACATGAAATTTTGCATGTGTATACATCTTGGATGGTTTCTCGTTCAAATAACAGGTGGGGCCACCTACAATCATGTTTATGTGGCAGAGATCCATTCTAATATGTAACACATGTAACTCTATTTCCCCTTGCCACTCAATCCATGCCTCACTTCACCTGTCCTTCTCTGATTTTGGCAGATACACGTAGTCGCTTGTCGACTACCCGTATTCTAGTTACACAGTGCATATGCTTTAGCTTATGTCAATTATTCTATAATTTAGAGGTCCATTTCAGCAGGGCCATTTTCTCTTAGCTTTTCAATTGGTAATATACTTGAAAAACCAAAAGAAATAAAAATATTTTGCATTTACTAATATTTTCCAAAATTCAGCTGAGCGACGTGACCCATGGGTCCCTTGTTTATTGGCCTGAAATAGTGCTTGTCCATAGATCTTGGATAACCCCCTTCATGTTTAATACTGGTGGCACCATTTGCAATAGTTTTTGTGTGGCGACCAATGGAACATTGGCTGTAGTTGAAAATTGCTCATATCTGAGGAATTATTCAATCTGTTGGTCTGCAATTTGGCATGTACATCAATCTTGGAGAGTTTTTTTCATCAACCAGACAGGTGGCACCACCTACCTTACCATTATAATAGTATAAATTAATCCCCTTTTCTCAAGAGTGATTCACCATATTGGCCCCCATTTAATTAGTGAAAAACATTGTTTCTCAATTTGATAGATGGAAGACCATGGTTGCCTGCCAAGTGTCAGTATGTGCAGCTGAAAGTTGGGCCTATACTTAAAGGAGTTGGCCCATGTTCAAATTTTTACGCATTTTTTTCCCTATTTTTAGCTCAGCTGACTATAAGTCATCATATAGCATACTGGACTTTGTAAAAAATCAGGAAAAATATTTGCTCAGTTAACATGAAAATATTGAAGCTAGAGACTTTTTTTCCAAGTATATAACTTTGTTTATTTAAGATTTAGTTGTATACCCAAAATTAGATCTGAATTTTGTAAACTTTTTAAGTTATGCATAAAAATAAAATCAGTACCTTAAATTTTCCCCAACTTTAAATATGGCACATTTTTTTCCTATGAGTACTGTTGATTTAATTTTTACAGCATGTAAACTTACATATTTTATTTGTTTAAATCTTAAATTTAAAAATAAAAGCTTGAAAATAAGGCTAGTTATTGATTTGTTTCTTGAGGCTATATGTTAGTCACCTGCTTTTGGCCAAACTATCTTAAGAATTATTCTAAAGATTTTGATTAAAAGGCTTCTATGTCAGCTTGAAAAAAATGTGTTTTAGCCAAAGTCTTTCAGTATGTGCAAACAGTTAACCAACAGGCCAAGATTGTGTCTGTATCTATAAATAAGTATAAATAAAGTTGAAATAACTTCGATATGCTGTATGTGTATGGATTTAAGCTAATAAAGTCTGAAATTTGAAAGCAACTTATATATTCAGTTGTGTAATATTGCAGATGTTAAACTTTAGTCCCATCATTCCATCCCCCCCCCCCCCCACACACACACACCACCACCACCAAGTCCTTCAAGGTCAACTACAGATAAGCACAGTGAACCATGGGTCCCTTGTTTTCTTTATTTTTAGGACTTTCAGAGATGCAGTCGTCCATTAACAGGGTACAAATTGTGACCATTCAAACTAGAATCTTCTCATTTAACATCCGTGGAGGTCTATGGAAAATCTCCTTGGAAACCTGAAATTAGGCCTCTAATACCCTTATACTTCATGCCATCTAGGGCTTATAAAACCCCTCATTATAATTGAAAATTTGTACAAAACCTCCAGTTTCTGAACAACTAATGCATTCATCACCATGTTTGATTGCATGCACATTCATCATTGAGTGTTTCATCAGTTCCTGCAGACTGGTGGCACCATCTGGATTTTTTCAAATTTTTATGAATTTTTTTTAATTTTTATTTTTGAGACCTTCAAAGATGCAGTTGTCTGTTAACAGGGCCCAAATCGTAACAGTTGCACCTAGAATCTTCTAACTCAACATCCAGGAAGAAATAAACAGCCTTTAAATTTATATTTTTGAGACCTTTAAAGATGCGGTTGTCTGTTAACAGGGCCCAAATCGTAACAGTTGTAAATAGAATCTTATAACTTGACATTCAGGGAGGTCCATGAAAAATCTGCTTCGAAACCTGAAATTAGGTCTCTGTTACCCATATATGGTGAATATAAGTAAGACTTGACAACTATAAAATTGATTCCCCTGTTCTGTTTAGATGATTGAACTGAATAAAAAGATTACATTTATAATTAACAAATTTAAAATAGCTCCTATTGATGTAAATATACTACATTACAATGGAAGATGCAGCAGGCCTCATTAAACACCTATTGACTGTAAACCCATGTAAAAGAGCATTAGTGAATGAGGCAGCACACCATTGGTGGGTGAACTTAGGCTACAAACACACTCCCATCTATGAGGAAGAAATAAACAGCCTTTAAATTATTAATTTTTGAGACCTTCAAAGATGTGGTTATCTGTTAACAGGGCCCAAATCGTAACAGTTGCACCTAGAATCTTCTAACCTGACATCCAGGAAGAAATAAACAGCCTTTAAATTTTTATTTTTGAGACCTTCAAAGATGCGTTTGTCTGTTAACAGGGCCCAAATTGTAACAGTTTCACCTATAATCTTCTAACTTGACATCAAGGGAGGTCCATGAAAAATTGAAACCTGAAATTAGGTCTCTGTTACCCATGTCCTTTGAGCTATGCTTCAGTTGATTTGGGATACCAACTACAAAATTTCGCTTTCAGATGATAAAATTCCTTTTGTGAATGTCTTCCTGGACAGCTGAGCGTCATGACCCATGGCTCACTTGTTCTCAAGCCAAACTGAGCTGCACCAAATCAGCTCACTTTGGTTTAATAATATCTTGGCTGTGCCTCCTGATAAACCGGCTGGCTCGGTTTAATCTTAACTTGTCTGGCTGCGGGGCAAAATGGCAGCAAATTTTAATATGAATAGCAAGGCATTTCCATCTAATTTTGATCTCCATTTTCATATAAACTATTAGAATTTATCAAGGATTAAAAGATTTGTTACCAGAAACTACAGACAACAAACACATCAGTCTCATTATGTAGATATAATCAAGCTTGTAGTCATCAGTAGCCCATAGCTGTCCACTGGTCATTGCTTGCCCAGACAGAAAATAAGCTAAGATATATGGTGAATATAAGTATGACTTGACAACTATAAAATTGATCCCTCTGTTCTGTTCAGATGATTGAACTGAATAAAAAGATTACATTTATAATTAACAAATTTAAAATAGCTCCTATTGATGTAACTATACTACATTACAATTGCAGATGCAGCAGGCCTCATTAAACACCTATTGACTGTAAACCCATGTAAAAGAGCATCAGTGAATGAGGCAGCACACCATTGGTGGGTGAACTTAGGCTACAAACACACTCCCATCTATGAGGAAGAAATAAACAGCCTTGTAAACGTCCACCACGTTGATCGCTCGGTCTCACTGGCACTCTCATCTGACAGTGACAGTGATTGGTTTGACAGGGTACAAGCTAATTCTTTGGACACTGTGTTAAGAGTAACATCTCCTCAAGGTATACTCAAAATGCCAACTGGTCTAACAAATTATGTCGTTCCTAATGAAAAAGGATTGTTACATCACAAGTCAACTGAGCAAAAATTGTCAGAATACAACAGTATAGATCTAGGATTGTCAAATCACAAGATCTCACAGCAAGGATTGTCATTTCATGTGGCCACAGACCTGAAATTAACAAATGGCAAAAGTACAGAGAAAAAATGGTCAGAACGCAAAGGTACAGAGAAAAGATTGTCAGAACGCAAAGGTACAGAGAAAAGATTGTCAGAACACAAAGGCACAGAGAAAAGATTGTCAGAACACAAATGTACAGAGAAAAGATTGACAGAACACAATGGTACAGAGAAAAGATTGTCAGAACACAAAGGTACAGAGAAAAGATTGTCAGAACACAAAGGCACAGAGAAAAGATTGTCAGAACACAAAGGCACAGAGAAAAGATTGTCAGAACACAAAGGTACAGAGAAAAGATTGTCAGAACACAAAGGTACAGTGAAAAGATTGTCACAACGCAAAGGTACAGAGAAAAAATTGTCAGAATCCAAAGGTACAGAGAAAAAATTGTCAGAATGCAAAGGTACAGAGAAAAGACTGTCAGAGTCCAAGGAGTTAGAATCTAGTCCATATCCTTCATCATGTTCTGTCACTGAGTTCACAGCATTTTGCACTATATACAAACAGAGCAGCCAAGATGGTGATGAGGGCATAGTTTCCATGGACAATACAGCACAAGCAAGACCCAGGCTCTTCTCAAAGTCATATGAGTCGGTATTTGATGCCAAGAAGCAACCAAGAAAAAGTATCCTAAAAAATAAAAGTATGGAGGTCAAGCCTAATCTCTCCATACTGAGGGAACAATATAAAACAGATCTGAGTGACAGTGACTATTATTCAAAAGAACAGACTACAAGATTCCTACAGAGTCATGACTGCCACAGTGGCTTTGAGAAAGCTGCTGGAGCATCTAATGTAGAAAAAGCTACAGATTGTAATGATGACTTGAACATAGACTTGTATGATTTAAGTGACATTGAAGCTATCCTTGATGATGATACTTATGCCAGTGATTTGCTGTCATTAAATGATGAGCAGGAAGAGGAAGTGCTGACTGACTACCTGGCAGTACCAGCTTCACAAGAACTCAAATCAAGCACACCTATTAAATATAACAATGAAACACAGCTACCAGTACTCCTGAAGGTTCCACACAGCAAAGGGGCAGTACCGACAGTCCAGGAGGCCCCACACAGCCTGGGGTCAATAGTCCAAGAGGCCCAACACAGCCTGGGGTCAGTAGTCCAAGAGGCCCAACACAGCCTAGGGTCAGTAGTCCAAGAGGCCCCACACAGCCTGGGGTCAATAGTCCAAGAGGCCCAACACAGCCTGGGGTCAGTAGTCCAAGAGGCCCAACACAGCCTAGGGTCAGTAGTCCAAGAGGCCCCACACAGCCTGGGGTCAATAGTCCAAGAGGCCCAACACAGCCTGGGGTCAGTAGTCCAAGAGGCCCCACACAGCCTGGGGTCAATGGTCTGGGGGGCCCCAAACAGTACAGAGTCTGTAGCCCAGATGGTCCCACACAGCAGGGAATCATTGTTTGACCATTCACAAACTAAAGGTATCTTAAACCACAAAGGCAAGAAAAATCAAAACCTTGATGTGCTGTCCAGGTCAGCTTCTCCTTCAGAGGATTTAGAACTATTTTGTAGTCATGACAACTGTGAACAGCAGAACAGCAACCTTGCAGTCAAGGACTGTTCAAGGTTAAACAGGCCAGAAATAGTTATCCTTAAGGATATTAACAGGGAAAATCACTGTTTGTCCCAGTACAACCTTGACAGCAATTTGTTCAGTATGCAGTGTTCGCTGCGAGATCAGTTGACAGAAAAATTAGATAAGTTGAACAAACCACACTGCAGCTTCCTAAGAGATAAAGGAAACCAACTCTTTGATCTGGTTGAAGCTAGGTCTGTTTACAAGAATACACTGCAGTTCTGTTCACAATAATGGCCAAATTATTGTGCTATTCAAGGAGAGTACTACATGGTCCAGTAGTGCTGAACACCATTCCATGTATATGAAACTGGTCTGAAAAATACTCAGATTAATTCTGCATAATATTTATCCCTCTGTCTTAGAACAGCATTGTGTGATAATGAAATATACATTTAGTTTGGGATGTGTTAGTTGTGAGCCCAGATCCAAGGAAACTTAGTAGCCTGCAAGGTATTGTATTAATGTATTCAGGAAATAATTGAATGTCTGTTTTCTGTGTAATTATATGGACAGTACCTAATTGATACAACTAATTCCATAATTTGCACATTGACAGACTGGAAAACAGAAGTATCAACAGTATTGTACCTTATTTCATTAAAATTCTGTATGCTTATAATGATGTGCCATGCAGTAGGGCAGCCAGGTTGTTGGGTTTATTCATGTGCTGCAATGTAGGACTGTGAGTGTGTTAGGTATTAAATACTAGATAATATATGACTAAACTTACGATAGTGGAGATGTAGGTAATTTCACAGTTTTTGTACTCATAAGGATAAAGGTATTAAAATTATAGATGCTTTGTTTCACTTGCTGGTTGCCTGATATTGCTTTGAAAAGATGCACTGTGAACATTCTTTAGTTTTCAGCCTAGCTGACTTATATCCTGTTGATTTAATTTTGACAGCATGTACACATAAAAATTTAATCTTTTAGAATCTGAATTCTAAAATATTCTGAATAGAATTTTTATGCCCCCGCCACAAAGTGGCCGATAGTTTTACCCATGTCTGTCATTCCGTCCTTCCGTCATTCCGAAATCAAACAGTTGTAAGGACTTTTTTTTCGCAATGCCTGCAGATATTGGCCTGATTTTTGGTATGTGGGCAGATAATGACCAGTTACAGATGGAGTTCGCGTTTTGTCCCGGTTGACCTACTTTTGACCATTTAACGGCTCCTGAACATAGAAAATTTCATGAAAAATATAAATTTTCATGACAAATACACATGTACGGACTTTTTTTCACAATGCCTGCAGATATTGGCCTGATTTTTGGTGTGTTGCTTGATAATGACCTGTTACAGATCGAGTTTGCATTTTGCCCTTGTTGACCTACTTTTGACCATATGACACCTCCTGAACTTATAAAATTTTACAAAATTTAACAAATGTTTCTAATTTGCCCCAGGCTGGGGCATTCGTGTCGTTCGGACACATCTAGTTTTAAGACTCATTTGCATTGTCAAGCTCTAGGCAGTCATACTTATCTGAGTGTTTAAAATATTGCAATATTTTCCCAAAAACATTTGTTACACAAAATATTCCAATCATTATCTCAGACGAACTGTTAAACTGGTGACTGTGACCATGATCTTCAAGATCATATTAGGGAAAAAATAGGATTTCTTATTTATACCATAACTTTGGAAGTATGCATATTGATTACCTCCTTTTTTATACACAAATTTTTCCATATATGTTCTCATTGAGTCTGAAAACTGGTTACCTTAACCTTGATCTTTTTAGGTGAGATCTGCTGAAATATAGTTTATTTTCCCCCTCAACTTTGGAGATTGGGGCCCATAAGTAAACATCTGCATATTTTTGCAACTTCAAAAAAAAAGTCATTCTAGTTTACACATATTGACCATGACTAGTTTTGTCAGTTCCTGATAAGTGGTGGCGCCACCCGTATTTTTTCTTATTTTTACGAATATTTTTCAATTTTTTTTACAATAAAATAACAACAATCATGTCAGTTTCTCAGCTATGATTCCATCTAGTGTCCCAAAACCTGGTGTGTTTATTGATCACAAGTGGAAGCCCTATAGTGATCACCCTTTCTTGTCTGTTGGTTCATCTGTCTGTCTGTCCATCCGCACAAATTTGTTTCCAGATGATAACTCCAGATTTACATCTGTTTCAGACATGACTAACACATGAATGTCTGACTAACACATGATCATGTGATGGCGACATGGCCCACCATTAAAGAAAGAACATGTATGATTTTTGGGTCATGAGGTCAAAGGTCAAGGTCACAAGACTCACTTATATAAAAAGATTATGGCTACATTTTAAGCCAAGCTTTTCATCCCAAACTTTCCATCTTGCACTTTTACCTGACTTGCCAGTAAGAGAGCATAAATGAATTTTGGGTCACAAGGTCAAAGCCACAGGGGCCATCTGTTCACAAATTAGTTTCCAGATGATAACTCCAGTTTAGACTGACATATTTGTTTCAAACCTGACATATATGGCTCACCACTAAAGTAAGAACCTGGTTTATTTTAGGGTCCAGAGGTCATAGGTGAAGGTCACAGGAGCCATATCCATAAAATGATTGTGGATGCAATATAAATCAAACTTTTCATCCTAAACTTTCCATCTTTCACATATGGCTTACTTGCCCAAAGTGGAAGAAATCTGTAGATTTTGAGGTTACCTGGTCAGAAGTCAAAGTCACTGGACCCGCATTTTTTAGAAGATTGATACAATAATCTAAATGCTGCAAGTTCACGGATAATACGTTCTAAGATTTTTTGGTCACAAGGTCATTGGTCAACGTCACAGGACTGTCATTCATAAACATTTCTTTAAAAATATCCTTAGCGTCGAGACCCATGGGTCCCTAGTTAGCTACTGAAAGTCAACTGAGGTATAGGTATGGTGCTTTTTCCGTCGGCCGTCTGTTAGCAAGGCACAAATCATAACGGCTGTTCCTAGAGGCTTCCAAGTAGATATTGCATGGAGGTCAATAAAAGATCTCCTTGGAAACCTGAAATTAGGTCACAGCAACCTATATCCCTGGAGCAATGGACTTGAAGGTGCCCCCAGAATAATTAAAACATTTGATACAAACCTCCAGTGTCTTGATAATTATCCCCTGCCTCAGCGGAGTGGGGGGATATATTGATCAGCTCCGTCTGTCTGTCTGTCCATCCAGAAAAAAATTTTATGCTAACAATTAACTAAACAATTATTGCGAAAAGTTTTACTCTGATCTACTTCAAATTGTAATAGGGTCTTCAGAGCTGATTAGGTTTTGGTCCCACTTGGATGATTTTTGGATTTTTTATGAATTTTTTTATGCGAAATTTAACATTTCATATGTGATGCGATATCTCGAAAATAACTCAGATTTATTTCTTATTGTATTGCAGGTGTATCTTATGGGTCTCTAGAGCTGATTAGGTTTTGGTAACACTTGAATGATTTTTGGAATTTTTATGAATTTTTATACAATTTTTTAACAATTCATATGTGACTTTATTTCACAAAAAAAAATACTGGGATCTACTTCTTATTAGAGTTGCAGGTGCATCCTAAGGGTCTCCAGAGTTGATTAGGTTTTGGTCACCTAATGATTTTTTTAATTTTTTATACGCTAGTCTAGGTTGGGACATATTATGGTATACCCAAAGTCCCTCTGTCCATCCTTCTGTCAGGCCATTAACTTTTAGTGTTGCCGCCATAACTGACCAGGGCTTTGATGTATTTTCACGAAACTCACCATAACTACTTAACAATAGATTTTCTCACCAAATTCAATTTTAGGTAAAATCCCCACATATTTAATGAGGTCATTGGTCACAAGGCTACTTTGTGGTGTGGCTGCATTAACTTAAGAGTAATAAAATGGATTTTGATCAAATTCAGCGGAAATATTAATCAATATAATATCACACCCAGTTTCGATTTTCAGCAAAATCCATGCATATTTGATAAGGTCAGAGGGCACCCAACACCCGAAATTTTACATGCGACACTATTTCTTGAAAAGTTTTACTGGGATCTATTTCTAATTATGTCTCCCCTCCTCCAGGGGAGACCTGTTGTTTTTACTGCCATCATCTGTCGTCGTCAGTCATCGTCTGTAGGAAATCTTGTGAACGGGATGATTTTTGAAGGGCTGCAAGTTTTCCTCCAAAATTTTAAACACTCATTGTTCTTCCAAAAATCTGGTGACCTTGACCTTAATATTCAAGGGTCAAATCTGCCAAAATGTAAAATTTCTGTGAACCCCACAACCTTTGAAGTTATTCACATTTTGTCCTCAAATTTGGTACACCAATTGTTCCTATCCATTTCTCGGACCAGTTCAAAACCTGGTGACCTTGACCTTCATTATCAAGGTAAAATCTGCTGAAATGTGAAATTTTTTAACCTCATAACCTTTGAAGAATTTATCATTTTGTGCTCAAATATGGTACACCAGTTGATCCTACCAAGTTGCCGCCTTTAACGGTGCAAGACGTTTCGTCGCTGCAGGAGGTCAATAGAAATAGGGATCTCAGGCTGATAAAAATTTGAATTACTCAAGCCACCGTGTCATTTGGTACGACTGGCATGGGTATCTGAGTAGGCCCTGAAGATCTCTGTACTTCAGGTGCAGGCTCACCCTTGGGCAATTCACCATGAACATCATCATCATAACACTATTTCACATAATCCATGTGATGCCTCCAAACGCGACAATCCGACAATCGGACAGCGACACTAACAGGACTCAACTGTACCTTTTTTAGCTCAGCTGACTTTCAGTCATGCTGGGCTATAGCGATGGGTCTTTGTCCGGCGTCCTTCCGTCTGTCCGTCCGGCCGTTAGCAGGGCACAAATCGTAACCGTAGGGGCTAGGGCCATGAACCCTATGCAGTCTTAGAGGTTATAAAAAGATCTTGCAAACCTGAAATTAGGTCACTGCGACCTATATTCTCGAAGTTATGGGGTGTGTTTGCACCCCCCAGAAATAATTCTTTGAGAAAAAATTTTCATCCCAAACCTTCCATCTTTCACATACAGCTCACCTACCAACAGGGGAAGAACCATAATTTTTTTTAGGTCAAAAGGTCAGAGGTCAAGGTCACAGGAGCCTCTTCTTTGAAAAGCCTGTGGATGCATTTTAAGCCAACCCTTTCATCCCAATTCTTTGATCTTTCACATATAGCTCACCTACTAAGTTGGAGAAGAATCCTATAGATTTTGAGGTCACAAGGTCAAAGGTCAGGGTCACAGGATCCACTTCTTTGAAAAGGTAGTGGACACATTTCAAGCTAGACTTTTCATTCCAAACCTTCCAGCACTGATATCGCTTTTCTGCCAACAGGGGAAAAGACCTGTTGATTTTGAGGTCAAAGGTCAAGTTCACAGCACCCACTTCTTGCGTGGAGTCATTTTCAGGCAAACTTTTCAATCTGTACCTTCCATCTGTCATATATGGCTTACCTACCAATAAGGGAAGAAGCCTATTGATGTTGAGGTCAAAAAGTCAAAGGTCAAGGTCACAATATTTAATTGTTCTAAATGGTTGTGAGCATATTTCAAGTGTAACTGTTCAACCCAAACCTTCAGTCTTTCACATATGCCACATCTATGCATCACTCAGTTTCACTCAAACTTCATATTTATGGGTCTTTTTGCTTGAATAAATAACTTATTGATTTTGGGGTCAGCTGGTCAGCAGGTTAAAGGTTGCAGGTCAAAGTTATTCACCCATTGGTTGCCAAGTAATTACACCAGATTTAAGTGGTCAGTAGTTACCCATCATTTAGAAAGAATCCAGTTGATATATGGGCAAAAGGCCAAGGTCATAGGTCAGGGATGTTCACAATTACTTATTTTATAGACCATCTCTATTTTTCTTGTATATATAACCATCCCACTCCAACTGGTACATCTCCCTGTGTGGCTGTAATTGTGAGTGACACTGGTGACATATGACTCCCTTTTGTATCAGCCTATTAAGTGATAAGGCTCAGTGATAAGTACCTGTTACTTCATAACAAAAACACTGTTGTCAGAATGCTTCAGCCAGGCATTAAGACTATGAGAGTATAGTATTAAGGTTTAGCTACTGATTTATAAGATGATGGGAACATTTTGCAGTTTATTTTATGGAATCCTAGCAATAAACTTAGTTTCCTAGATATCTGAATATTTTAATATATATCACCACATATAAAAGCAAGTGTTTGTTCTCATAATATGTGGATGTGTACCTTGATTTAGGATGGCTTTTTGTTTTATTTCAAGGCTCTTAGTCATGCTTTCTGCATTTCTTTTCTTTCAGGTTTGGCAGTTTACCTACCCTGCTGACCCCATTTGAAAAGCAGAGTGATAATAAAAAATATTGGACTTACACTTTTTACAATTGCATATCTATAAATCTGATATGAGGGCCTGGACATGCCTTTTGAATTATTTTGGGCATTTTTTACTGGATAATTTGCCCCAAGTTTGGTCTCTTATTGGAGAATGTGGGATATCAAATGTCATACTTGTCAGAAATCCATTATGTCTGCTAGTTAGCCACCTTAGAAATTCTTTCTTCAGGGCAGTTTCAGTAATTTTTCTTTAATGTTTGGTCCGATTTAGAGAATGTTTTTTGTCTGATTTCAGACTTGTCAGATGTCCAATATGGCCACAAGGCAAACATCTTTAAATTCCTTTGATCATATTATCTCAAGAACAGTTAAAGTGAATGCAGTTGGATGTATATTTATGTAATCTTGTAAAGGATTGGGTCAAATATTTCTGAATAAATATTACCATCATTTATAAAAGTGCAGTACAGTTGGATTGTATTGAATAAAAATTCATACAGAAGCACCTGTTTCTCAATAATTCTTGCATGTATTTCCTTGATTTTTGCTATATATTTTTATCTTATATTTGCCCTTTGTGGTGTTCCTTTTGAGACTGACAGGTTTCAAGCAAGCTGTTGGAATAGTTCCTGATAGCTTAACAATCATGCATTTTCCTCAGACCATCAATTCACTGTGTTTTAACCAGACATAGGTGATATATATTTCTGTTGTCATAGAAAATTTTCAACAAATTGGCAAATTGGTTCTTCAAAATTTGACTGGAAGTTGTGAATCTCAGTCCATGATGTCCCAGGTAATGCTTGGCAGCTGAGCGTCATGACCCATGGGTCACTTGTTTATCACACCAGAGACCCATTTGGGCCCATTCATGCAATTTCTCGCGTAAAATTTGTCTCCAATAAAGAGACTACCTGTTCGGCTTTCATGTCATAGTGGTTCTTTATTTCTTCTTGCTTATTTTGCACAACTGCCTCTGTATCAGGTCTTAGCAAGTCAAACCGTGACCTTAATTGGCGCTTCATTAGTAAGACTGAGGGCGATTCGTTTGTCGTAGCATGCGGTACGATATTGTACGTCAACAAGAATCTGTACCATCGCGATTCCAGGGATCCTTCTTTGGTATTCCTTAACCCATTTTTTATAGACTGTATCGCTCTTCGCCCAACCCATTACTTGGTGGGTGGTACGTTGAAATTGAATGAGGCGAATTCCATTCATATCACAGAATGTCTAGAACTTCTGATTTGCAAAAGATGGTCCATTATAGGACACTATAGAACACGGAAGCCCATGCATAGCAAATGTGTGGCGAAGTTTATCAAGAGTCACCTTCGCACTACTGGAAGTAGTCACATGAACATCTATAAACTTACTTTTAGCATCCACAATCACCAGGATCATTTTCCCTTCAAAAGGGCCAGCAGAATTAATGTGGATTCGGCTCCAGGGTGTTGAAGGCCAAATCCAAGGAAGTAACGGTGAAACTGGTGGCTTCTTACCCATTTGTTGGCACAACTGACATTGCCGTACTTTCATCTCAATGTCACTATCAAGTTTATGTCACCAAAGGTGCTGTGAGCGGCATAAAGCCTTTATCCGCACCATCCCTATAGTGCAAGTCAGACATCAGTATCTCTTGAAACTTCTTCGGAATGATTACACGTTGTTCTGCACTGACAATTCATTTCGTTTCGGTTAATACGGCGGCAATTCGTTATTATCTTGCATAATGGCAAGCTATCCATGTAACGTGTACTGCAGAACTTGACTCGACTCAGAATAATTCCTAGTTTCCTGAAAAATATGTTTTGCTGTGACAATAGACGAAGTATCAACAAACTCCATGGACAACAATATTTCAGGTGGGTCCGGCACACTACCTGGTTGCTTCCGGATAGGCAGTCGACTTAAGGCGTCAGCATTACAGTGGTTTTTGCCAGGACGGTATATCAGACAAGTCATATGCGCCCAAAAAGAAAGTCCATTGGATGCGGGCAGATACTATCACTGATATTGCCTGAGTTTCTTTAAAATTCGTCATCCCGTGGCCTTTCTTATTTGTACATGACTTAAATCTGCCGTTACCATGGTTCAGACATGGGGTAATCGTAATCAGTAATCGTAATCGGTTACAATCGATTACATTTATTTTAAAAGGAAAGTAATTGTAATCGTAATCAATTACTCTCCCAATGTAATCGTAATCATGATAAATAGATATGATTACATTGATTACTTTTTTTTTATTGTTTGTGTGAGCATTTTGAGATAAATTAAGAGAAGAATAGTGAAGAGCTCACTATAATAGCTCTTAGGTATTCTTACTTTTGTAATCGATACTGCAAAAATGAGCAGTTATAGTAAGCCAGGTAATATTCACCTGCCAGTTAGCTCCTGAGCAAATCACCTCATTAATATATGAGCAAAGACTTTAAACGTAGTCATGATAATTGTGCACACATAACCATAAACAGATACCTTTGTACAACATCTTGACCGCATAAACTAATATATGTTCAGTATAGCTTACATGGCTTAAATGCATAAAATAACATTTCATACCTGAAACGGTTTGATTTAACATTTTAATTGGGAAAATAAACAGACGCGGCCCTCTGTCTTCCATGTACATGCATCTATACTGAAATATAAAACAAAACCCAAGGATACAGGGATCCATTTCTTTTGGGTATGTATGCCCAGAGCAACTAGCTGCTCTAGCTGGAGGACAGTATTGACTGACAACATTTCAAGAACACCTCATGGTTTGTGAGTTACGTAAAGCTATATCAAGCTGGTGACAAAGCCAGACGCAGCCTCTGCAGTGATTTATATTAGGTCACAGGTAATCATGCCAGTGCTCTACCATGTTATGTAATATGTGAGACTTGCCACAAGTAAAGAGCTACAGTACTGAATAGTCTAAACATACAACATTATGGCCAGGTACATTTATACAACATCATGTCCAGTGGAGCCTGCAAACACGCATCTGTAAAAAAAATTAGAGAATTAAGATTTTATGAGCTCAAAACTCTCTTTTGAAAACGGAATAATCGAAGGAACATGAACAGACATGGGCATTATATTCTGGTAAAGGTGATCACTGTTACTACAACTATGTTTTTGGCTCGCAGAAACCCCATTTTAATCATGAAGCCTGCCCTAGCTGTCCCGCATATATGCCAACATTTAGCCCGGAACCGCACCCAGTTGAAATTTCTCTGACCCAACCTGTGAAATCATGAAATCAAGACTTAGTTTATTAAATGCAATAAGCATTTGAAATTATATAAATCATTTCTAGTTATTCTTCAGGCTATTTTATCTATCTCACATCTTGATTGGACTAACTATTGCATCTGTATACTCTGTAAGTTTTCTTTTTTATGCATTTGGATAAGTTAGAGCTTAGAGTATACAATTCTTGCATTACCTTTGACTATATTAAGGTTTGTAATCGTGGCTGTAATCATGATTACTTTTTGAAGTAATCGAAAAGTAATCGTTATCGATTACATGAACTTATTTTGGTAATCGTAATTGTAATCGTAATCGTTTACTTTCAAAGTAATCGTAATCGTAATCGCTTACATATATCAAGAAATCTCCCCATGTTTGCCACGCATTCTTGGGGTAAAATTTGATAATTTGAAAATATTAACATTCATGTCTAAATGTTGGCTACTGTGGAATTTTCATGTAGATTTTTGCAAACGTACTTTTTTTCATAACTTTGGATCATAATGTCACTAAAACGATGTTTGCATTTTTCTTCCACCAACTTGGAAATATGGCGGCCATATTAAAACCAGGGTTATATATCATTCAAAAACAGTAATTTATGAAAAGGTTAAGGCAAGAACAGTTTGATATTCCTCAACCGAAAACTGTTCTTGGTTGATTCTAGGGTAATTTTCTTGTAGAATCAATTTTTGTTATATATAAAAAAAAATGTTGTACTGTTCATATCTAAATTTGTATATTTGAATGAAATAGCGGATTTATTTATACAATAAGAATTTATTATTTGGCTTTTTATAGAAAGAATAAATTATTTCTGGTAAAAATATTCAAATTTGATCAGATATAACATATGTCTATATAAATATTTTATATTTTAATTAATAAAATGCAGGTAAATTATGCAAATTAGATAAATTATCGAGATTAGAGGGTCTTGTCATAAGAACATCATGACGAAAACAGTTGCTTAATAAGTTATTTATTAGAGGTAATGTTTTCTTTTTAATTTCAAAGCTTATTTAGTTTTATTTAGGTTAAGGTGTCAAAGTGCCGCGATTTAATTGGTCTTATCATCCAGTAGACTGAATATATCATTAGCTGATGTTCGTCCATCGCTTTGCGAAGATTACCATGATGATAAAGGTCTTGTAGTAGATATAACTTTGTGTGTCCGGAGATGACTTGTCAGGCCGATCTGGTAACGGAAGAACTTCCCGCATGTTGGACACTTGTGATCGGTGGTTGCGCGGAGGTAGTTGCCATCCTCCACTTGAGGACCTCACGTTTTCTCCTGGACTCCGCCAGTCGTGCTATCTCATCGGATACTGCACCTATGTGTGCAGCTGCAGGCCATGCTGTTCGATCCTGCGCTTGACTTCCTATGTATTTGTATTGATGGATAGTTTTTTTTTTCAGTGATGCTTTCGGACGCTCCTTGTAGCGCCTCCGCTGACCTCCTAATGATCTTTTACCAGTCACTTGTTTTCCATACAAAAGTTGTTTTGGGAGCCCCGTATCTGGCATGCGGCAAACGTGACCTGCCCATCGGATCTGGGATCGATGCAAGGTGGTGCATGTTGATTGGAGGTCGGCACATGTTAGGACCTCAGTTGTCTGGAACTTTGTCTTGCTACCAAATATTCATCAGTCCACGAAGGCTGGTCAGGTAAAAGTGGTTCGGTTGTTTGGCATGTATTGCATAGACAGTCCATGTCTCGCAGCCTTACAGCAGGGTAGTGATGACTACTGCCTTGTATACCTGGATCTTGGTTTCAAGATGGATGTTCTATGCTCCCAGACGTCAGGGCGGAGTCTACCAAAAGCAATACTTGCTTTTGTTACTCTGCTTTTGACCTCATCATTTATGTTTGCTGTTTTGACAATGTGTTCCTCCCCAATATGTGATTTTCCCCCATCACCTTCAGATCTGATCCATGCATCATAATTGGGGGTTCGTTATATAGCTTTCCTGGTGCTGGTTGGTGCATCACTTCTGTCTTCTTTATGCTGATGGTAAGCTCAAAGTTGTCGCATGCACGGGAAAACTGGTCCATTTATGCTGCATGTCTGATTCTGAAGATGCATTCAGGGCACAGTCGTCAGAAAAAAGCCGGTCACGGATAATGGTTGTCCTGACTTTCATGACAGCATACAGTCTTGTGCGATTGAGGAGCATCCCATCCTTGCGGTATCTTATACCGACTCCAGGGTCTTACTGGTAAAAAGCGTCCATTAGAAATGCAGCAAACATCAAGCTGAACAGTGTTGGTGCTAGAACGCAGAATTGTTTTACGCCGTTTATACTTACTTGGATTTTGGAAGCTTTGAGAGCATCATCCCAGAATCTTTTAGAGTCATGCATATCTGCGTATCTCTGGATCTCTGGTGTTTTGTCTCTTAGTCAGGTATCTTGCATCCTGCGTGGTTTAGTCTGGACAAAGCGGCAGTTGTTTGTGAAGGCCGCTTTCTTTGAAGTTGAGGTGGAGTCCTGTTGGAACACAAGAAGAAGCCTGTGTTTTTTTTCCTGTGAGGAGCCCTTGTATCTTGTTATCGATACAACGTGCAAGATTCCAGGTCAATACGGCGAAACCACTCTGAGAAAAGGGCATTAAAGTATTAAAGGAAAACGGATAGGTAGGTGGCGCGACCTGTCTGGTCTACAACAAAGCTATCCAAGACGGATAAACATGCGAAATTTAAGGCTTTTACATCCATCCACTCATGAGATATGAGCGATTTTAACCCAAAGCAAACACACGGATGGACGCCACGCGAAACCAATTGCAGATGGCGCCACCAGTCTTGATTACGAGATGAGCTACGGTTGAAGTAGATATGAAGAAAAAACCGGTTGTCGCTCACAATGTGTACATAATCCTTGCTTGTAACATTCAAATTTAACCTATTCACATTCATCAAAACAAGAAGTTGGTGAATTTTACAAGTGTCTACCAACAATTTATTACATCTTTAAGATAAGTCCATTTTAATTTAGGCTGTTGCTTCATAACATTTTTAATTGTAGCACTTTATGTAGGACTTTCTACAACTTTGAGAATACGCTTAGACCCGGAGATCTGCAAAATTCACCAAAGGATTTTCATAAAATGTGACAGATGCGAAATTCTTGATTTTAAATTGACCATGACCTGAGCAAGATTAAAATACATGTAGGCCTACTCACAGATTAATGTTTAAACTAAGGACCTATATAAATCTATATTCATTGTTTTAAGTTTGAGATGAAGTCCATATAGGATTTTTCATGAAATTTAAAAAGGCCTTCTCCCAGTATAACATAGTAAAAAATGAATGAAAACTTATTAAATAATGGGCTCTATTAATTATTTTCTATTTGCATGTATCCCAGGCCTATAACTAGTTTATCAATAAATTGCACAGAGTATTGGTGATAATGCCGATGTCTGTATGTACTTATAGCTCTTCACTGAGCTGCGTTAGTGCTAACCGGGAATAGTCAAGACCTTTAGCTCTGGGGGCAATGTGGCCGGGTCCGGAGCTCTTGACACTTCACACCTGAGCAGGTGTTTATTACACATGATCAACATTAGATTTTCAAACACACCTATACTGTGTTCAAGCCATAGACTGCAATACTGTAAGGATAGTACAGACAGTGCCTCATTCACTGTCTGTGGCACCACTGAATTAACTCAGAGGTTATGACTATTAGACTGTCTACCTCTGAAGTGCTCAAATATCAGCAGCACGTACTGCAGCAGCACTGTCTAGCCTCAGCTACCAATAATAACTTGTCGTACATTATGTGTAAGCTGGCCAAGAACTACTGCAGTGTTTACTGACCAGGCCTAATTAATGAATCTACAAACAAGCCCAGAGTTTATCAATTTTTGTGATAGGTTGGTTGCTGGTTGGTCAGTCTCGGATGTCTGTTTGTTTTAATCGTCATTCCAAGGCCTGTTTTCTGGTGTGTAGCTGGCTCAATAAGCGGTAACCATGGTAACGCATTTTAGGGGAAAAGTGGTCTTATTTTTCTAACTTTGTCAGTTTTAAAGCTACAGAGGTCTAGTTTTTTGCATTAGGTAGCATTCAATTAGTACTAAAAGGTTGCATTAAAGTCTCGCTATATCTCGTATAATATCTCGTCAAACGAGATATTTCGAAATTTCATTCATCTTGCCCTGGAGGCCACAGTGTTGCAGGAATCTTTATGAAACTGACATATCTAAAGTCTTACACAAGCATCTCAAAACTGTGGGGTTTTTTTTCATTTTTTTAATACGGCCGCTAGGGGGCGCTGGATGCACACCTCAACATATCAGGTTTTGGCCACATCTCCAAAATTATAAGCCTCAATAACATAAACTATAGCTTATTTTCTTCCTCTAAGTCTACTCCATAATCTGGTTTAGTCATCTTGTTTCAACCTTGTGTCACTTTGTCAGTGTGTCTGTCTGTTAGTCAGTTGTCCTCAAATTCGCCTGCTTGCTCTTGCGTCTCACATATAGCATTCTACAGGCCACAGTTTTGAAAGAATCCTTTTGAAACTATTACATCTTATGCCTTACAGTAAAATCTAAACGAATTTTCAATTTTCCGGATATGGCAACTAGGGGGCGATGCACACGACCCTCCCCAACATATCTGTTTTAGTCATATCGCCATAACTATAAACCTCAATAACACAAACTATGGCTTACTTTCTTCCTCTGGTTCTTCTTAATAACCTGAGTTACTGAGTAAGTCAACTGGTCTCATTCTTGTGTCACCTTGTCAGTATGTCTGTCTGTTTGTCAGTCGTCCTCAAATACGCCTGCTTGCTGGTTCTTGCGTCTCTTATATAGCATTCTACAGGCCACAGATATGAAAGAATCCTTTTAAACTGGGACATCTTATGTCATACACTAATATCACGAAACGCATTTGTCGTCTTCAGGATATGTCCGCTAGAGGGCGCTGCAGTCGAACATCCCCAATAAAATATTATTTTGCCATATCTCCAAAACTACAAACCGCAATTACATAAATTATAATTTATTTTCTTCCGCTAAACATTATCCATAACCAGGTAAAGTAATCTGGTGTCAATCTTGCCTCATATTGTCAGTATGTCTGTCTGTTCGTCATTTGTTATCAGCTTTGTCTGCCTGCTTGTTCTTTTGTCTGATATGTCATTCTACGGGGCACAACTTCTCAGCAATGGCCCTGAAAATCATTCCATTGGTAGAAAACCGACAGTATCTGTCCGTCTGCCTATCATTTCAATTCCCGGCAAGCGTTCGACCTATGGTCGTCTAGTTATCATATCAAGCAAGTGCCTGATGCCCCATGCCCACTGGACCATGACAGCTTCTAGCATGAACTAATCACACAAGAACTTTTACCTTTTCCTGTGTTTCAGTATAATCGAACAAACGCTCCACTCCTAACACGTTTCAGTTAAGGATTGTAATAGTTAAAGTAATAGGTATTATTCTATTACTTGGGGTCCTATTACTATAACAATTACAAGTTAAAATGATTATCTATTACTATTACTATTACTTTCAAAATCTGTAATTTTCTATTACTATTATTATTACATATAACTATTAACCTATCCCTGATATATATATATATATATATATATATATATATATATATATATATTTAAAATCAATATTTATATACAAGTGCTATTTTTTTTACATAAGTATGTGTGTTTGCTTGTTTTTGTATATATAATACATATGTATATATAAAATGTATATATTGAATATAATTTAAGATATATATACACTAATATATAAAAAATTAATATAATATAGAAAATATATATACATTTTTTTTAATATTTTGAAATTTATATATATATCATTTTGTAAAAATATATGATTAATTTGGCAGCGATAATCGGCAAGTGAAAGCAGCAAAGTCACCTAGTGTAAATAAGATTTTGTCGTTGATCTTTGTCTCGCGTTCAGCTAAGATATTCGGCTGGACCGTGCGACCAGCGATTGTCGTGTCGTGTTACCCCGGCTTAAGACACCCAGGTTCATACTGCACAAAAGGATTGCAGGTGGCGCCACCAGCGTTTGAAATGCACAAGTTCACATGTCAGCGAATAAGTTTGCTGGGCTTCGGAAAGGTCGGTCCAAGGGTCTCAAAGGAGTTTATTCTCTGGAAACGAACCCGGCGGAAGCGGACCCCGCGTGAAAACATAGTATCCCCAAAACTCTTTTTTTTTGCAGATACATTCAGTTTTACATGAATGAATGAATTAATGAATAAATGAATTAACACAGTTTAATTTCAATACGTTATACAGGAGATAAGACAGTCAATTATCTTTACCAAATATCTTGAAATCTTTGTTGGAGAAAGAATTTTTTTCCGAAGTTGGAGGGTTAGTTGATTTTGAACATTCATCGTTTATACAGTGTGTTGACGTAACCATGAATAACACTAAAAAAATACAAACTTATATCCATAGTGGTCCTTGTGATCAAGAAAAAACGGCAAGCAGGGAATACGTGATTATGTAGTAATTAAATGTAGTAATTAACAATCGATAATGTTAAAGTGTATGTTGAAATATTTAAAGATTACAAATCATAAAAAAATATAGCTACATTTTAAGAAACAGTGTGTGTACAGGTCTGATATTAAAAAATACAGAAAAATATAAAATACAAAAATGATTAGCTCATGACTAGGTAAAAGTGTCCATTACAAACAAGAGAAATATTCAGCAATAAAAAAATAATTATACCCTAGCATAATTTAATTACTAGCAACCAATATGGCATTTCACAGGGTATTTTCTACATGTGACTGGACAAAAGCATCTAGAATAATAAGCCTAAAATTATGTAACAATGGTTTAAGAATGTAAAGATATATAAAATATACATATATATGGTATCTAGATGATATGATATGATATGATATCACAGTCCAAATAATTATCAACTTGAACAGTAAGACAAGTAAAGGAGGAAAATGTAGTCTATCACACTATATGTTCACTATTAGACTAAATAAAAAAACACTAATCAATGACAGTATATAGCCCAAATTATAATTCATGGCCAAATTGAATGTAAAGGTATATATTAGGTAGCAGAATTGGTCCTCCATTATGACCTATGTTTCAGTTTTTCCTTTGCACTGATCATTCTGCTGCCTTGGGACCCTTGAAGTGTACATTTTTTGAAAGCCAAGAAGATTCTTTATATTTCGGTTAATAGAAACTTTTTTTAAATGGATCATATTTGAATTTATAAGCGTTTTAATTTAGTTTTAACATATAACAAATCAAAGTTTATTCCAGTACAGTCTATTTTTTAAATTAATCGAAAATTTAGATAAAAATCCGGAAACGGGTCTTTGCTTTGTGAGTTAAGTTTAAAATTTACGATTTTACAGTGTATATAAATTTAAAACTCCGACAAATCATTTAATTTTTTTTACGTTTTCCTAAATAAAATCCTTCCAATTAAATTTAGGCGTAAAATAAAAAAGCTCTTTAATTAACTTATTAACACATACATTTGTTAGAGATTGTATGTTTTGGAAAAGAAATTACTGAGAAATAACGCTTTAAAGATGAGGTGTTCAGATGCAATCCCCTATACTAGGATATATATATATATATATATATATATATATATATATATATATATATATATATATACGGTGAAACCTCGTTGTGTCGAAGTCGAAGGGACCCTCAAAAAACTTTGACTCATCCGAGTTTCGACACAAGCGGGTTTTGTTTGGTAATAATTTAACTGGAGTTGTCCGGAATATCGAGTCTGCAACTTCGACAAAATGATCACTCATTGCAAAGTTATTGTAATTTTTCTATTCCTAGAAATGAGCCAAATATGACCCAGGATTCCAGGAAAACCTGTGACCACCAGCCAGTCCAGCAGCACCCTGAGCTAATTAGTGAGGGGGTGTGTCCCACCAGTGACTGCTAATTAGTGAGGGGCGTTTCCCACCTTACACTGCTGTGTGGTGCCTCATGCACGCACTTGTCAAACGTAGAGTAACAAATTAAGATATTGTCGAAATAAATAAACTGTGCTTAAATTAGTAATTTATTTTTCTTAAAATATTTTTTTATATTTTACAAGATATGTATTAAGCATATTAAGGATTAGATCATAACCTGAGGAACTGTATTTCTAAGACAAATTAATTTACATGGCATTCATTAGTTGAGACAAAGAAATACACATTCAAATATTGAGCTAGTTCTTCTGTTAATAAAATAAGAAAATGAAAAAAAGAGTACAAAATTAAATTATCACAGACCACAATCCTACAATTCTAAGTGCAAGGGTGAAGCACAAGCACCAACTATTGATTAACTTTTTACAATGTTGTTAAGCAGTCTAAAATATTCAATGGTAAAATATACAGTATACATACAAATATCACTGGAAACCATCACTATAAAAACTGTGAAAAGTGTTTAAAGCAGAACATTCAATAATGTACGATTCTTGCATCAGAATGAGAGTAAATTTATATCACAGGTATATTGTTTGGCTATTTTTATCACTTCATCTGCACTGGAATTGTATGAAACCATTTAACAGTATTAATATCATACGAAAACTTCTGTCAATCAATTGGAATGTCATGGTGAAAAATGGAATAAAAAAGACAAAAAATTATCACAGACTACAATTCTAAGTGCAAGATCGAAGCACAGGCACCAACTACTGATTAACTTTTTACAATGCTATTAAGCAGTCTAAAATACTCTTCAGTTAAATAGTTAGTATACATAAAAAATATCACTGGAAATAATCACTATAAAAACTTTGAAAAGTGTAAAAATCAGAACATTCAATTTATAACAAGTTCAGTTATAAGTGTAAGATTCTTGCACCAGAATTAAACTATAGTTATATCACAGGTATATTGTTTGGCTATTTTTATCACTTTATCTGCACTGAAATTGTATTAAACCATATAACAGTATAAATATCATATGAAAACATATGCCAATTACTTGGAATGTCATGGTGAAAAAAAATGGAATAAAAAAGTCAATCACATGGAATGGCATGATAAATAGATTGAATAAAAAAGTCATTCACATGGAATCTCATGGCAATAGATGTATATGTTAAGAATAATCAGTGAAGGTCCAAGTCACCACGCATTATGTCGACTAACACCTCTGGCACTGTCATGTAAGATGGTGTTCTCCACTAAAATGTAATTCAAACTCTAGTTGCTGGTGTTCATTTGTCACTAATCTTCGAAATTCACCTTGCCACCATGTTTTCGCGCCATCATTTTCCCAGGCTTGAGAAAAGCAAGTGCCAACGAGGGATGAAGGATCCAGCAATAGCTCATATAGGTCTTGTACTTCTGCAGGGATGTCACAGTGAATGAGTTCTGTCAAGTAGGCCTTCAGTTCTGATAAGGAAACCTTGGTCAGGTATATTTAGGTCTTTGGCTCTTTGTGTAAAAGTTTACATCTCACATGTATCTGTGATTTTATTGCTGTAGATGCTTTAGACTTTGAGAACTTTTTGGTTCTAGATTGGATGTCAGCTTCACTGTCAGATAGTATCAATCCAATGTTCATATTTCCCTCTATCTTTATCTTCCTTTGCGAGCAACTGGTTGCGACCCTCAAGAAGCAGCTGTTTTATCTTGTTTGATATAGTTTTGCGGTTTGCTTTGTCTTCTCCCGCCATCTGACGGGCTTGTCGAATATCAAGCTTGGTTCGTTCCGCTCTTTCCACATCACTCATTGACTGCAGCCATTTCCCTGTTTTGTTTCACTTGAACATAACTTTCCCTTCAACATGAGCTGTGGTCGCATGTTGCGCTCTTGACATTACTGAGTCCCATTTAGCAAACTGTCTTTCAACACTTATGTTGGTTGCGCTACATGACTTGCTTGCTTCCCTAATACTTGGACAGGGGTTCCAGTAAAGTCCTCCTTGCAGCTGGTCTTGAAGCTGACGTTTCATCACTGTCAAACAAGCCTGGCACAGTTCTTGCAACAATGTGACAGTTTTCAAATCTGAACTGCTTTTTGCCGTCAGACTTGTGAGTGTGGTATCACGCTGAACCGGTACATCAGCAAAGACACTGACCATGTCTGGCGACAGCAAGGAGGTAGCATCTGCTGCAAGTTTTTCCAGCTGTTCAATTGCACCCTGGAAATGTTGATTCAAGTTTAATATGGTCCCTGCCTTTGCCATCATTCTCATCCATGGACCTGTCACGGCTTTCCCTATAAGACCCATGGCACGCAATGTGATACTGATTTCTAGCAGCCGTAGTCCATTCATTATAAATGTGTGTACCGAGTTCTTTGATGGGTATGTTGATGTAAAAAACTCAACAATATCACATGCAAAGCGATACAGAATGCCGCAACTGAGGAACAAAACATGGAATCGATTTCCAACGAAGCGATAATACAGAACATTGTTTTCCGAAACTTTGCCTTTTCCTTTTAAAAATTCAATTAGATCATGGCTACAACAGTACTTGGTGCTGTGGAAAATCTTCACCGTCAATCAAACAAGTGCTTGCGATAAACTCTCTCCTCTGTTTGTAAATGGTAGGTTGCTGGTAGTTTGTCTACTGCTGTATTTGTGACACACCTGTCAGTCATTGTGTTGCTAATATTGTCAAATATGTTGACTTTTTTATTTTCTGGTGCATTTGTTGACTCAATTGCTTTAAGACTGTCTTTAATGCTACCGACATAATCAGCGGCCCTTCCTCCGACTTGTTGTCTAACACCTATTAGGTAAGATCTGTCCTTACACGCAATTTCAGTTTCCACAAGATGACCTAATGGTTTAGTGGTACCATCATATTTTAGCGTTGTGTTTGTTTTCCCTGTTAAAGCCTCCTTAATTTGTTACCTAGCTAACACCTTCATTTCATGACACAACTGGTTTTGTGTTCCGTAGCTTGGGGGTTCTCCTGACAAGTCATTGCCGGTGACAACACGAATGACATTCTTAAGGACAGCAGACACATTTGCTTGTGACACCCCTGCCTGTTGTAGGCAATAGCAAGCCTCCCTGATCTGTGGTGTAAACGTATTCTGGCTGATCTTAGTTTCAATGTCTATTCTACTTTGCAAACTGTCAAGGTTGGAAACATAATTGTACTCTCTCAGCAAATGATTAAGCTTGCTGTTTCAGTTCTTGGTTTCTCTCAGATAAGATGAGATTACATTTGTTTTGTAACACTTTTACGCGATCTGATGTTATCCTTTGTGATTCAGTCTTGAATACTCTTGATCTGCTTATATATAAGCTTCTTATCAGACTGTGTCTTTGACTGCTGGAGGTTCTTAACTTCATGTTTACTGTGTTGAACCTTTTTATTCAAATGAGTCCTTTGCTGTTCAGACTTTTTCACTTGTTCTGTCAATTTATTTTATCTTTGTTATGCTCGCATTCTTGCGTTTGAGCGTTTGGTTTAAATTCCTTTTGGATTGTACAAAATCACTTTCTTTTTCAACATTTCATTTTCTTTCACAAGTCTCTGATTCAGTTCTTGTAGCTATTTTACTTGGCATGTCAATTTGTGAATTTCTTTAACTAAGCCCTCTTTTTCAGCAGCAAGAACCTCTTCCATCAACTTAGGCTTTTTCACCGAACATTCATCATCCAAACTGACACATGACGCTGAGCGCTTTGTAGCCTGTCCAGCTGTTTATTTGAATAAAAAGTTCTGCCGCATCAGATAATCTAGCTTTTCCGCATCTCTAGCATGCTTCGCGAGTTTCTTTCTCTGTTGCTTTAATTCTAGGAAATTTCGAGAAAACACTCAAACATCAATTCCAATGGTCACATCTGTGTGCTGTTGTGACATCACCTCAATTAGATCCTTCCATGTAACTTGTTCTTTCTTATTTCGAACGAAATTCAGGATAGCCTATTTAAGACAAGTTTGTTTGTTATGTGACCTATTTAATTTTTATCATATATAGATGCCACATATATAATATATATGGCATCTATACATGATAAAAAATTAAAATATTTAAAATAACACAAGTTTATCTGTCAGCATTGTTGTATGCAGATAGGCCTCCTGGATGACTATTACGGTTGAACAAAAGGTTGTTTTAGTTGTTCGACATTATTGTCAAACCAAAATAGATGTCACAGGGGAAACAATTTGGATGATATATATATATCAGTTTATGCGACTGTCGTCAGAGGGCAGCAGACACTGGCAACTTGTGGGCGTCATGTTGACCAAATCTCAAGCAAGTTCTCGGGAAAGAAAGAGCTAAAGGGTCCACTTGTAACTTCCTGTTCAGGGTGATCAGGTGGCCAGTACAGGACCAGTATGTCTGATACGAAAGATGATTTGCTCTTTTGGAAGGAAAAATGTGAAAGTTCCGAGCAAAATCTGCTGAAGCTGAAAAAACTGGCGCACAAAGGTAAGCTGTCACCTTGTTTATTAATAATAGTATAGTTCACTATCAACTGGTGTATCCTTAGACACTGTTAGACGGTCACATCCCGGAAGGGTATAAATCGCTGATTAGCGGTCTGCATTATAACCCTAAAACGTTGTGACTATTTACCGTCTGACACCGTCCGGGACCCTGCTGTACCGTCCAGAACTCAAAGACACCGTCCGAGACACCAGGACTAGCTTTGAATGTATTACTCAAATGCATACAGACACTTATTATTTTAAAGTAAAAAATACACTTTTATTGTTAATCATATGCATTCTGAATTTAATTATACCAACCGGGATACCATCCAGGGCAATAGAACCAGCACTAACCAAATTAATTAAATAATAATAATTAATGATAATAATTTAATAAATTAAAATAATCAGCTATTTCTATCACCTGGCCGGTGGACACCCACTTCTATAAATTCATATGAATAGCGCTGACCAACATTAATGGACTATGGCAATAATGAGAAATGTGGCAGTGTGTAAAACTTGGACCCCACAGATCCCGGACCCCGGATCCCTAACATCAATTTCCACATTTTCCATTATTTATACAGATAAAAAAAAACCCTGTTACTGATGTAAGAACAGAGCAAAGCTAGTCCCTTGGTTTTTTTTTTAAATTACGGACTCGGTGAAAGATTTAAGTATTAAATATTTAGATGGAAACGGACCCCTGGCAACTGCTTGAGTTTGAGAACTGTTTTATTTTGGTGGACCCCAGTATACAGGCCAACCTACCGCTCATATGTTTATTTCTGTTTGAATGGGAAAAGAATTAGCTCTCATGTCACACACTAAAAATATTTATTTGCTGTATTAAGTGAAAATATAATGGTGAGGACAAACTCAGGAAGAAAAAATGTACCACCGGTCATTGCGGACCTCAGAGACCGCTGATATCAGATCGAGCTCTTCCCTTCTTCTCTAAATTTGAATAGCCATACGAATTAAAGTTTACAATAACATAATACCCAAAGAAAGTTTAATTACTTGCTTTTCAAAAGACGTTAGCTGAGGTACAAGAATAATTATATAATCTTAATTTATTTAACATATTAATTTTAAACAATGTAGACATATTATAAAATAATAAATATAAAAATATAAATAAAAATAATCAAATAAATTTATAAATACAGTTACAGAACACAATAACTAAACCACAAGGGTGTTATGCCTGAAGGTAAGATTAAAATAGGGGTCCGTGCATGGGATCCATCAGATCCGTGTGTGTCAGGCTCCGTCAGTGTTAAATGTCAAATTATGTTACAAAACTGACTTTTTTCTTATGGTTTGAACCAAACATAATATAAATTTATATGTCTGTAGATGCTTTTCTTCTCAAATATCTCGACAGATTTCCATGAGAGTTTTAAGAATTACTGATTTTTCTTGGGGTCTGGGATCCGGGCTCCATGGGGTCCGGGTTTTACACACTTCCGAGAAATGTACTGTTGTAACTTAAAAATCTGCTGATGTAATTAGTCCGTCCCAGTACCTGTGTCCGCATAATTTTCTGGGATAATTGTTCATACAAGTAAAGCAGTGTAAACCTTTCTTGTCCAAAGGTTCCAGGAGCTATTCTGCCGACTACCTGCGTAAAAAGTAATGTCTTACCTTGCTAAATTGAATTTGTATGAGACAAATAATCCAAAATATTACAAAACAAGTTACAGCGTTTGCGACTTATTCCTTGCCTGAGAACTGATATCTGCTATCTGCTTCAGGCCTAAGGGCCCTATAAAGAATATTCTTAAAATAATTATCGCGAAAAACATGTGAACACGGGTTTTGGGACGGATTATAGGGCCTATTAATTATGCTGCCGAATATACATTATAAAAATTGGAATTATAAGAAAGCAACCCAATGTTAAGAATAATTTATATTTCAAATAAATTATATACAAAATATAAAATATACAGCATAATTATATGCTGCTAACAGATATCCCTCATATATATGAGTACTTATATGGACATGTTTTACGGAACAAATCCAGAATATTCAAATGACATATAGACTACATGAAAATTATTTAAAACTGAAAAAAGCGAACCATGTTATACTACTAGTATATAAATATTTGTGAAGGATTGTCTATGCAGAAAAATTAATAAAATCAGGGGTGGATCCAGGATTTAGGAAAAGGGTGGGTCCAGCCCAGGAGGACTAATGAAAACCCTAAAAAAAAGGTCCCCAGGTCTGGAAAAGGGGGTCCAAGCCGCAAAATTTTGTCTGAAGCCCTTAAAAAAAGTTGTTTCTGATCCAGCCCCCCCCCCCCCCCCCACCCGGATCGGCTTCTGAAATTTTTTAATATCATAAATAAAAATCACGCTTATGTAAATTATTTTTTTCCTTACTTTGGTTCCCTGAAAATTATAAAGAAGGTGAATATATGTTAATAAATGTCAGTAAGTTGTTTCATTTCATAACATCAGCAACAGCTGATATAATATAATAATGATATATATGATAATAATATAATTGACTAGAAAAGCACTCAGAGAGCACAGACCTCCGCCAAGTTAGCTCATTAGCCTCATATGGAACTGTCAGAAAAGCAGCATTTTTCCTTTAAAATATTCCTGGATCAAGAATTTCCATATCAAAATTTAATAAATTTTTCCTTCGATCATTGCCGAGATATCCTGAAGATTTCATCAAAATTCGCTTATAACTTTTTGACTAATGTTGCTAACAGACAAACAAACCAACAAACATAACCCCTGCCGCTTAGTGGAGGTAATAAACAGGAAAAATCAAATATATTTGCAGACTAAAGCTTTAGATTTCTTTTATGTACGGAATGCATATGTTATCAAGGGGCAACACATAGACAAAATGCATGCCACAGTGCAGGTTCATATGAAATCTCTCAACACACATTCCATATTTTGTAGATAAGGAATCTTCACCCTACTACTGAAGAAACTAGCCATCGAAACTTGCCAAAGTCATTTTTTGGCCCCATCTCCCGTAGGGGTGGGGGTTTCAGCGAGCTTAAGTCATTTACTTTCTTATTAAAACAGGACCCAGGGTTTTAAAAACAAAGACAAGCAACCGTGGCCCCTCTGCTTTACGTTGATTTACTGACACCTTTCACGTACTTGTGGAATGACATCATTATGCTCTATGATGTCACAACTCTCGAGAAATACAGGCATACTGTCACCTGCATGTACAAATATATGCAATGGAACCCCCATAAAACACTAGAACTCATTCTGGAGTTATTGTATCCCCAGACAAAGTCGGGATACTATGGTTTCCCGATGGGTTCATGACCTATGCTAGTAGAGTGACCTTGACCTTGAATAGGTCCATTTTTGCTGAAAGTAACACAAATTCTTAAATATCTCAAGTAAGCTTGCATGGACTGGTCCAAAAATCAAGGTGACTGAAGATCTTGGATAGCCTTGTGATATACCAGAAACTGGTGGTGCCACCTATTATCCTTTTCTAGTTTTTACGCCTTTTAATTCCCCCATAATTGCCACTTGACAGTACTGTAAGCATTATAAGTCAAAAACTAATGGACAGATTTCTTTCATATTATGCACATGTAGAGAGATGGGTTATGGGATGAGGTCTATTTACATTTGGGTCATGACCTTTACCATAAGAGTGGCCTTGACCTTTAATGTGTCCGTATTTGGTGAAAATCACACACCTTTTATGATATCTCCAGTGTTAATAGCCATGTGGATTTCAAACGTGACTTATGTATGGCCCACCACTAAAGTAAGAACCCTATAGATTTTAGGGTCATGAGGTCAAAGGTCAAGGTCACTGGAATCGCCTCTTAAAAGATACTGTGGATGCACTTTAAGCCAAACTTTCATCCCAGGTCTTCCATCTTGAATATATAGCTCACTTGCCAATAGTAGATGATCCATATCAATTTTGGGGTCACAAGGTCAAAGGTCAAGGCCACAGGAGCTATCTGTCAAAAAATTAGTTTCTGGATGATAATTCCTGCTTTTATTGATGTATTGATTTCAAACTTGACTTGTATATGTGAAAAAGCAAGACTACAATTGATTTTGGGGTCATGAGGTCAAAGGTCAAGGTCACAGGACACATCTTTAAAAAGATTGTGGATGCATTTTCAGCCAAACATTTCATCTGAGACCTTTCATCTTGTATATAGTTGACCTGCCAATAGAGGAAGACCCCTATTAATTTTGAGGTCACAAGGATAAAGGTGAAGGTCACAGGAGCCATCTGTCCAAAAATTAGTTTCTGGATGATAATTCCTGCTTTTATTGATGTATGGATTTCATGCTTGACTTATATATGTCCCTATGAAAAAGCAAGACCCCAATTGATTTTGGGGTCGTGTTCAAAGGTCAAGGTCACAGGATCAACATCTTCAAAAAGATTGTGGATGCATTTTCAGCCAAACATTTCATCTCAGACATTTCATCTTGCACATACAGTTCCCCTGCCAATAGAGGAAGACACCTGTCAATTGTGAGGTCACAAGGTCAAAGTTGAAGGTCACAGGAGCCATCTGTCCAAAAATTAGTTTCTGGATGATAATTCCTGCTTTTATTGATGTATGAATTTCAAACTTGACTTGTATATGACCCATTGGAAAAGCAAGACCCTAATTGATTTTGGGATCATGAGGTCAAAGGTCAAGGTCACAGGATACATCTTTAAAAAGATTGTGGATGCATTTTCAGTCAAACATTTCATCTCAGACATTTCATCTTGCACATACAGTTCCCCTGCCAAGAGTGGAAGACCCCTATCAATTTTGAGGTCACAAGGTCAAAGGTGAAGGTCACAGGAGCCATCTGCCCAAAAATTAGTTTCTAGGTGATAATTCCTGCCTTTATTGATGTATGAATTTCAAACTTGACTTGTATATGACCCATTGGAAAAGCAAGGCCCGAATTGATTTTGGGATCATGAGGTCAAAGGTCAAGGTCACAGGATACATCTTTAAAAAGATTCTGGATGCATTTTCAGCCAAACAATTCATCTCAGATCTTTCATCTTGCACATATAGTTCACCTGCCAAGAGTGGAAGACCCCTATCCAATTTGAGGTCACAAGGTCAAATGTGAAGGTCACAGGAGCCATCTGTCCAAAAATTAGTTTCTGGATGATAATTCCTGCTTTTATTGATGTATGAATTTCAAACTTGACTTGTATATGACCCATTGGAAAAGCAAGACCCGAATTGATTTTAGGGTCACGAGGACAAAAGTCAAGGTCACAGGATACATCTTTAAAAAGATTGTGGATGCATTTTCAGTCAAACATTTCATCTCAGACATTTCATCTTGCACATACAGTTCCCCTGCCAATAGAGGAAGATGCCTGTCAATTGTGAGGTCACAAGGTCAAAGGTGAAGGTCACAGGAGCCATCTGTCCAAAAATTAGTTTCTGGATGATAATTCCTGCTTTTATTGATGTATGAATTTCAAACTTGACTTGTATATGACCCATTGGAAAAGCAAGACCCGAATTGATTTTGGGATCATGAGGTCAAAGGTCAAGGTCACAGGATACATCTTTAAAAAGATTCTGGATGCATTTTCAGCCAAACATTTCATCTCAGACATTTCATCTTGCACATACAGTTCCCCTTCCAATAGAGGAAGATGCCTGTCAATTGTGAGGTCACAAGGTCAAAGGTGAAGGTCACAGGAGCCATCTGTCCAAAAATTAGTTCCGAGATGATAATTCAAGCTTGGATTAATATTTGGATTTCAAACCTGACTTATATATGGCCCATCAATAAATCTAGACCTCTATTGATTTATATATAAAAGTGGATGATCAATATCAATTTTGGGGTCACAAGGTCAAAGGTCAAGGCCACAGGAGCCATCTGTCAAAAAATTAGTTTCTGGATGATAATTCCTGCTTTTATTGATGTATGGATTTCAAACTTGATTTGTATATGTCCCATTAGAAAAGCAAGACCCAAATTGATTTATGGGTCATGAGGTCAAAGGTCAAGGTCACAGGACACATCTTTAAAAAGATTGTGGATGCATTTTCAGCCAAATATTCCATCTCAGATCTTTCATCTTGCACATATAGTTCACCTGCCAAGAGAGGTAGAACCCTATCAATTTTGAGGTCACAAGGTCAAATGTGAAGGTCGTAGGAGCCATCTGCCCAAAAATTAGTTTCTGGATGATAATTCCTGCTTTTATTGATGTATGAATTTCAAACTTGACTTGTATATGACCCTTTTGAAAAGCAAGACCCGAATTGATTTTGGGATCATGAGGACAAAAGTCAAGGTCACAGGACACATCTTTAAAAAGATTGTGGATGCATTTTCAGCCAAACATTTCATCTCAGACATTTCATCTTATACATACAGTTCCCCTGCCAATAGAGGAAGACGCCTGTCAATTGTGAGGTCACATGGTCAAAGTTGAAGGTCACAGGAGCCATCTGTCCAAAAATAAGTTCTGAGATGATAATTCAAGCTTGGATTAATATTTGGATTTCAAACCTGACTTATATATGGCCCATCAATAAATCTAGACCTCTATTGATTTATGTATAAAAGTGGATGATCAATATCAATTTTGGGGTCACAAGGTCAAAGGTCAAGGCCACAGGAGCCATCTGTCAAAAAATTAGTTTCTGGATGATAATTCCTGCTTTTATTGATGTATAGATTTCAAACCTGACTTATATATGTCCCATTGAAAAAGCAAGACCCCAATTGATTTTGGGGTCATGAGGTCAAAGGTCAAGGTCACAGGACCCACATCTTCAAAAAGATTGTGGATTGATAGATGGAAGAAACAATAATTGCTTGCCAAGTGTCGGTATATGCTGCTAAAAATGGGGGCCTATTCTTTAGGGGGGGGGGGGCCGTAATATGTCTGGGGATACTCTGGCACCTGCGGTGCCAAGAAATTTCTAGATTTTAGATATTTATTGTTTTGCAAATTTAAAATATATTAAAATTTGTGTGCATGATGTGGTGTTATCTGACAAGATTGAGATTTATGATGATGCAATTTAGAATTATGAATCAACTATATATTCAGATATATATGTTATATTAGAAATGTATAGAAATTTAAACTAACAGTAAAAAAATTGATGTGATAAAAAATGAGGATCTAATACATACATTTGTTCATTATTTTCCTGACTCAGCAGAATCAGAGATCAGGCTTTGTTTGCCCTGTATGTATATGCAGAAGAGTTGTTAATCCCACCATCTCCCCCCCCCCCCCCCCCCCCCCCTGCTGCCATTGATTCCTGTGCACTGGGACATTAGTATTTATTGCAAATGTGTTAATTTTTTTTAAATAAAAAAATAATAAGATTAGAAAAAATTAAGATCTTACTGAAACATATTCTTGCCTTAGAAGAATGGAACATAAAATGATCAGCTCTGTCCATCATCTCTCCGTTATCATTAAATATATTAATTATGAATTTTTTCCTATAAGCACTGTTGAAATAACTTTCATATGCTGTATGTGTTTGGTATTAAGCTATATGTCTGAAATTTGAAAGCAAATTATATATTCAGTTGTGCATTATTGCAGATGTTCAACTGTAAAAATAATTGATATGATAAATAAATAAAGAAATAATTGAAACTTCATATATTATCAGCTTTGTTTGTCCACCAGTCTGTCCTTTTTTAAAAATTAAATAATTATGAATGAACATTTTTTTTTATCCTGTAAGCATTGTTGAATTAAGTGAAAATCCTATATATATACACTATAATAATACAGATATGTTGTAACTCCCACCATTCCACCCCCCACCCCCCCCCCCCCCCCCCCACCCCCACCACCAAGTCCTTTCATCTGTGGACTGGGGACATTATTTATATTTCAACTGTTTACATTTCATAAAATAAAAAATACATATGTTTAATAATATATTTTATTAAAAATAGATTCAGTTGAACAAATTTGTAAACTACTGAAATGTCAACAGTTAATCTAAAAGCCAACTAATGATCATGGTAATAGTACAGATCATTTGTTCACAAACTGCTCACATGCTTCAGTTCCAACATTAGGAAACACATGGTCAGGTCACAATATATTAATCGCACCAATTTCTTGCTCATCAATACAAACCAATCATATAAACCAACCATGGCCTTTATTACCTTTTCTTCTTACACTTTATCTCCATTTGATATTATTTTTATTTTTACCTTCAAGGTCAACTTCAGCTGTGCACAGTGACCCATGGGTTCCTTTTTTTAATAAATTAAAGCCATAAAACCAGGTACTTGTGGTCATTTTTTAAATTTGTGAAATTTTTTACGCTCTTTACACAATGCTTTACCTATAGGCCTACTACCTATATCTACGCGTTGTTTGATAACTAAACAACAACAAACTTCAGCTTTTCCAAATTTACAGGGATCATTGGTCCATATGAGGGCTCCAGACCTATTGAATTACATACTTGCTCAAAATCAAATATGGCTAACAGACTACATTCGGTGATTTTCTGTTGCACACATTATTTCAGACATATCCTCTTTAATCCAGTGTAATTTTTTCCCTCATGCATATTGATAAAAACCTGTTTCTGTTTGTGATATTTTTCAAATTTAACTTAATTTTTCTCCTATATGTAAACTAGTCCAGCACTAGCAGAAACGCGGAGTCCTCTGAGGACCATTGTCCGACCACATCTAGTTAATCTTAGAATCTTTATGATGCCCAAAAATTTGTCACTGTATTGCACAGCAAAACAATAACAATTTTAAAGTTAAAAAAAATTAATTGTCATCAATGTCAAAAACGACTGGCCAGCCATACAATTCAACTATCCCCAGTGGCCTGTCTTACAACTCTCAATGGTCATGTATGTCGCTTCTGACCTGTTTTGACCCCCAGAATGGCTTGAAAAAAGTTTTACCTGATATTTACCCGGAAAATTTATACTTTACTTATATGCCAGGTCAACTTATATGTGAATTTTACGGTAGTTATCCAGGTTTCCCCAGTCCCTTTATTCCTAGCTTATGCAAAGCATAAAAACTAATGCATTCAGCCCATATCTAGCATTTGGTGGATTCTAGAGCACTCCACATCTTGTGTGTAAATTGGCTAATATTCACGACATTTATGGTTTGAACAACACATTCAATAGCTACAAAACAGTCAACTAAATTCATTGAGGTTTACTGTACTAGTACAAAGTTAATCACTGTTAATCAGTTATCACTTATAAGGTCCTGCATATCAATAGTCAAAGGCCTGAAACTGAGAGGTACATCCCTGAGCAGCTAGATATTTCATTACAACTTGAGTAACCACACCTGATCTGAAACAAGTTTCATTTCAGCACAGTGGAAATTCACCTTTGACATTTAATCTGCACATTGTATCCGCTGCCAATTCATGCATGTTTGCACAAGCTGTCCTGATAATCACATTTTATGCTCTCCTGTCAAGGAAGCCTTTAAGGCCACAAAAAACATAGATCTGCTTATCTATTGACATGCATGCAGTTTACATCTGGGTTTACCTGGTTACCTGATGGACTTGGTTTGCTCTATGTATGCAAACAGCATTCATACTTTAAAGGAAGCTGTGAGTTATAGCACTCACCTGAAATTGTCTGTAAAGGTTATTTTATAAAATTTTACATATGCAAATTGTTTGACTCCATGTATTTTAGGATTAATAGTTGGACCTTTTTGTGCAATAACATTAAAAATTTTAAGAGGTATGATACAGAACATGTTTGCTGATCAAATGATGTATCATTAATGCTATTTGACTCATAAAATGGAAACTGTTATTAAAGATCTGTTAGCTACAAATCTCAGGCAGTCTATGCATTAAATATAGAAGAAAAGATGTTAATGAACAACATATAGACAATTTTACAAGTAACTGCGAAATTTCTTAAAGGGGCATATTCTGATATTTGATGTGATCCTGTCTATTAACTATAGATAATTCCTTAACCTTTCATAAAAATTGTATTGGAAATGCCAATCCCACCACTCATAGGCTGTTAATTTATTTATATCCTTGTGTTTATAATATGGGAAGGGGGGGGGGGGGGGGGGGCTGCCACATTATTCCATACACATTCAACAAGGTCATCTAGTGGCAAGTGTGAGGAACTAGTTTTACAAAGAGTGTTTTACAACTAGTGACCTTTCAACCAACCACCTAGCTTAGGGTAATATGGTTTTTCTGTTTGTCAACATTGCTGTGTTTGTGTTTGTATATTAACAAGCTCATACACATATCACAGAGGCACTATAAGAACTCTTCTTAGCTGGAGGGGAGTTACAACATCTCTGTATATGCACACAGGATATGAAATTAAATACAGAGCTTGATTCATAATTTTTGAATAGTTAACTAGAGACCTATTGGTCTTGACATTCAGCTAAATTTGTATATAAGGATATTTTTACCAGTTTTTAGCTCAGCTGACTATAAGTCATCTGAGCTATAGTCGTGGTCCTTTGTCTGTCGGCTGCCCGTCCGTCCGTCCGTTAAACTGGCAGGTTTTAAAACCCTTGGACCTATGAATCCGAAATTCGGCTTACATTTAGATGTCCCCAAAATCTCCTACCATACCAAAATTGGGTCACTAGGACTTTGTTCCTTCAACTTTATTAAGGAAAAACCTGTTTTCCATTTAAAACCCATTGTTACACTTCAAGACTGCCTAATATCAAAACCACTGACCTGATATTGACCATTTTTAATATATCAATTCCTCTATATATTTCCTATGTACAAACCAGAAATTACTTCAATATTTTTTTTTAAATTCTTGAAGTAATGGGCCAAAACATAATGCTCTTTGAAAAAATTCAGGAAATATATTTACTCCCTTAACCTGAGAATTGCTGAAGCTAGAGACTTTCTTTCAGGTGTATAACTATATTTAATCAAGATTCCCTGGTACAATCTCTCTCAAGTTTGTTCGAATGGTTCCAGTTCGGAGATTTTTTACTAAGTTGCAGGAAGTTGAACTCAGTCATTTGCCTGCTAAAATTACAATCTCAGAAAAGGCTGGAGCTATCATCATCAATGTTTATGTTAATGTTAGTCACTTGAGTCATATCTGAAATTGTGTTATTTGTGGCGCCACCTGCATTGGTCTTTTTGTACAGGGGTCAGGGTGCCCGAAGCATACAGAGGGCTACAAAAAACCTTTTCTCTGAAAGTGTAAAGCCAATTTGTTTAATATTGCACAGAAATGCTCCTAGGGTAGTGCTTTCTTAAATTTGTTCAAATGGTCTCTGTTCAATGAGTTATGGGATGCTGAATATAGTCAAAGTTTATAGCAGCCAATTTCTGCTCAGTAGCTACAAAGATCTCTACTTCTCAAAAACCAGTGGGTCAAATTATTTAATCTCACACATGAATGATCCTTAGATTTTGATAATTCAGATTTGTTCAAATGGTTTTGAATCAAAGATTTTCTTAGATTTAATACTGGAAAAGTAAAAAAAGATATAAAAATCTTCTTCTCTATAACTTTCCAGCCAAATTGTCCAATATTTCACAGAAATGATCCCTAGAACAATCTCTCACAAATTTGTTTGAATGGCTCCAGTTGGGTGATTTTTGGCTGAGTTACAGGAGGTTTAACTTAGTCATCTGTGCAAAAAAGCGTACTAAACTTAAAATCTCAGAAACAGCTGGAGCTGTCATCACCAAATTTTATGCCAATGTTTGTCACATGAGTCATATCTGAAATTGAGGTGTTGGTGGCCCCACCTACATTGTTCTGTTTTTTACAAGCAAAAAATTTTAGTTTAGACTCTTCTAGCTTTTACACTGTTTTTAGCAAACCTGTGAGCTTATGTGATAGCGCAGCATTGTCCGTCCACCATCAGCCATCCGCTGTCCACTGTCGTCCGTCTGTTAACCCATGCTCTCTCAGAAAATGTCAGAGCTAGCAGCTCCAGATTGCATGTAAGAATCAGTTACATGTCAAACTTCTTGGATTGATCTTATTTTTTGGATTTCTGCATTAACTTCGATTTTATAGGGAAAAACCTTGAAAACCTTTAAAAATTTTCTTCTCTGAAATTGTCTAGCCAAATTATCCAATATTTCACAGAAATGATCCCTGGAACAATCTCTTTCAAGTTTGTTCGAATGGTTCCAGTTATCTATTCAACTTAGTCATCTGTCCAAAAAAAAAACACTTAATAAAAATCTCAGAAACGGCTAGAGCTATCATCATCAAATTTTATGCCAATGTTTGTTACATAAGTCATATCTGAAATTGAGGTGTTGGTGGTGCAACCTACATTGATCTGTTTTTTACAAGAAAAATGTAATTTTAGACTCTTCTAGCATATACACTGTTTTATGATGAAAATGTTAAGCTGATTTTTAGCTCAGCTGACTATAAGTCGTGGTCCATTGTCCGTCGTCTGTCCGTCCGTCCGTCCGTCCGTAGATGTGGCACGTTTTGAAACCGTAAGACTTAGGAATCCAAAATTCAGCATAATGTTAGATGTCCCCAAGATCTCCTACAAAGCCGAAAACTTGGTCTTTGCGACTTTGTTCCTTTGAGAAATTAAGGAAAAACCTCAAATTTTTATTAAAAACCTATTTTCACTCTTCAGGACTGCCTAATATCAAAACCACTCATCTGTTTTTCCTCATATTTACCATAAATATTCTTCTATATAGTTCCTATGTACATGCCAGAAATTAAGTCTGTTAAGTATAAATTCTTTAAGTTATGGGCCTGAACATAATAGACTTTGTAAAAAATCAGGAAAAATGTTTACTCACTTAACATGAAAAATTTTGAAACTAGAGTCTATTTTCCCAAGTATATAACTATGTTTAATTAAGATTTAATTGTTTACCCAAAATTAGATCTGAATTTTGTACATTTTTTAAGTTATTAGCATAAAAATAAAATCAGTACCTTAAATTTAGCCCAACTTTGACCATGGCACGTTTTTCTCCTGTATGTACCATTGATTTAATTTTCACAGCATGTAAACATAAATATTTAATTTGTTTAAATCTGAAATTTGAAAATAAAAGCTTGAAAATTAAGCTAGTTATTGATTTTTTTTCTTGAGGCTCTACTGTAGTCATTTGCTTTGATAACAGATTACAGATGCAGGGTCCAACTCCAGGTCACTGGAAGTCGGGCTATGCCAAGGTTTCTGATTTGTTACAGTCACTGGGGGAGACCCCCTGCTGTGACAGGTGTACAGTTATTCTAATATCACCACCCAAATCCCCCCCCCCCCCCCCCCCGGCAAACCCAACCCACTAAGTGTAATGCAGTAATTGTTATTGTTTTCACTGTATTTCCTTAATTGTAACACTGTTTCCACTCCAATATACAAAAACTTTCCTTAAAAAAGTAATTCAAGTGTAATCCAGAAGATGCCATGTTATGTTAATGTAGCATTTTTAAAGAAATTAATTTTCTTTTAAATGATTTTAACAGATATAATTGAACCCATCAGTATGCTTAAATTTATAAAATATGAAGCACATTATGGATAAATAAAGACACAATTGAAAATTGTGAAATCTAAATCAAGTATTATTTTTAGATATTTATTGTTTTGCAGATTTAAAAGATATATTTTTGTGGTAAAAAATAAATAAACATTTGTATGCATGGTGTGGTGTTATATGACAAGATTGAGATTTATGATGATGCAATTGAGAATTATGAATCAACTTTTATATTCAGATGTATCTGTTTTATCGGAAATGTATAGAAATATAAACTTAAATTAAAAAAAATTGATGTGATGAAAAAATTAGGATTTAATACAAACATTTGTTCATTATTTTCCTGCCACAGCAGAATTTGAGATCAGGCTTTGTTTGCCCTGTTTTATGTTGTTAATTAGTTATATTTCATCTGTATACATTTCATAAAAAAATACATATAATTAATAATATATATTATACAAAAAAAATATTCAATTAAACAAATTTGTTAACTACTGAAATGTCAACAGTTAATCAAAAAGCCAACTGATGATCATGGTAATAGTACAGATCATTTGTTCACAGACTGCTCACATGCTTCAGTTTCAACATTAGGAAACACATGGTCAGGTCACAAAATATTATTTGCAACAATTTCTTGCTCATCAATACTAACCAATCATATAAACCAACCATGGCCTTTATTACCTCTTCCTCTTACACTTTATCTCCATTTGATATTATTTTAGATTTCTACCTTCAAGGTCAATTTCAGCTGAGCACAGTGACCCATAGGTCCCTTGTTTAAACTTTACAAGAATTATTCTACGGTAGGGTTCTGCCAGTTTTATAAGAATAGATTGGAAAAATGCAGTTTTGAAAAAGCAGTGTAGCCAACTGAAAAAGGCTTTCTGTGTTTGAAAACAGATTTGACAACATGACAAGTTTCAGCATCCAAGTCAAGAGGTCACTCAGTTCAACCATGTTGGGTCCGGACATCACCATGGCAACTGACCTGGCTCTGTCTGGTGTCCAGACAATGTTTCTAGATGTCTAGACAAATCGTCTAGAGGCAGAATGCCCAGATTAGAACTATTGGAACTATATCTTTCAACTGTTTTAAATAACTTGGTTTTCATTTTTAGCGAATCTGTGAGCTTATATCATGGTGTGGCATTGTCTGTTGTCCGTCGTGCATCGTAGCTATCTCAAAAACGACAGGAGCTAGCATCACCAAATTTTTTGCAAAAAATTTGTCATCTAAAAAATTCTATTGGATTTTGCTTATTTCTTGGCTAACTGCATTTTCTTAGATTTGATAGGGAATAGGCTAAAAACATAAAAAATGTTCTTCTCTGAAACCATGCTGTCAAATTGTCTGTTCATCTGTCCCAGTAATCCTCCCTGGTAAAAAGAACATATCCAGATACTGTGGTTGGCTTCATATTCGCGAGGCTGAAATTTCGCGATCTCTCCATTTTGAATGTTTTGCGAGGGTTTCATTTTCGCGATCTCACCAGAACCTATATCAAATCTTTGGTAATGCCATACCTGTGTGTATTATTAAATGAGAATAAGTCATGAGTTTGTAATGTTCTACTCATATAATGATGGTCCTGTACACACAGCACAGGAAGCTTATTTCAAATTTAAGGGAACGTTTTCCCTATACTTGCATGTATTTAATTTATTATAAAATTTCTCACTGATCTAACCTATTCACATACAAGTATTGGTTACACTAAACAAGAAGGGCATACTAGTATTCAATTGGCAAATTATTCCCGAGGGTTTCATTTTCGCGATTATCTCCAATTCGCGAATATCATGAAATTAAAACCTTCGTGAACAAAAAGGCAACCACAGCATCCTGACTGATACATCTTAGTTTTTAAATGTCCTAGTCAGAAACTTGCAGGTCCGAAACATCCATTTTGCTGAAATCATAATGACTAAGGTAGATATGCAGGCCATAAGAGGATCACTATTAAATTTTAAAAATAAACATTCATACTGCTAAACATTGCACAGGTTCGCATTAGGCCTGTAGGCCTTGTTAAGGAGTAAGCCTAATGTTTAGAGATACAACATCATCATGTCTGATGCCAGAAATTCCTAGTTTATTATCTTATATTTTGATCATTCAGTTGAATGTATTGATCATCAAATAGTGTTATTTAAATCAGGGAAGTAGTAATCAATCTCATGTGGTGGCAGGTCAGGCTTTATCAGAAATAGATTAAGAGTCTGATAATCAAAACATTTGTTGTGAGTGGCCTTACATCAGAGATCAGTTTATTCTAAGTTGTCAGTGAAACAGAACTGATTTGGTATGTGATTTCTCATTAATGAAAGGAAACCATGATCAGCGGTTGGTTATTAAACATTAACAAAACCACCTGTTAAACATCACATTGCTCAGGGTATCATTCAGTATTTTGTTATGTGAGAACAGGATAATGGCAAGTTTCACAGGTCTCCCTGAACAAAAGGTTCCTCCTGTACCACCCAAAAGGAAAGAAAGTGTGAAAAGGCAAAGTGAACATGAGGAAGGTAAGACTTTTAATGCAGAATCAGTTTCCAAATAATTCCCTCAGTCTGCCATCTTTGGTTTAGCTGTTATTACATATTTACAGTTTCCTCAGTCTTTCATCTTTGGTTTAGCTGTTATAACTTATTTACAGTTCCCTCATTCTGCCATCTTTGGTTTAGCTGTTATTACATATTTACAGTACCTTCATTCTGCCATCTTTGGTTAAGCTGTTATACCATGTTTACAGTTCCCTCTGTCTGCCATCTTTGGTTTAGCTGTTATTACATAGTTAAAGTTCCCTCAGTCTGCCATCTTTGGTTTAGCTGTTATAACATATTGACAGTTCCCTCAGTCTGCCCTCTTTGGTTTAGCTGTTATAACATATTTACAGTTTCCTCAGTCTTCCATCTTTGGTTTAGCTGTTATAACTTATTTACAGTTCCCTCATTCTGCCATCTTTGGTTTTCTGTTATTACATATTTACAGTTCCCTCATTCTGCCATCTTTGGTTTAGCTGTTATTACATATTTACAGTTTCCTCATTCTGCCATCTGTGGTTTAGCTGTTATTACATATTTAAAGTTCCCTCATTCTGCCATCTTTGGTTTACCTGTTAATACATATTTACAGTTCCCTCATTCTGCCATCTTTTGTTTACCTGTTAATTCATATTTACAGTTCCCTCATTCTGCCATCTTTGGTTTAGCTGTTATTACATATTTACAGTTCCCTCATTCTGCCATCTTCGGTTAAGCTGTTATTACATATTTAAAGATCCTTCATTCTGCCATCTTTGGTTTGGCTGTTATAACATATTTACAGTTTCCTCAGTCTGCCATCTTTGGTTTAGCTGTTATTACATATTTACAGTTTCCTCAGTCTGCCATCTTTGGTTTTAGCTGTTATTACATATTTACAGTACCCTCATTCTGCCATCTGTTAACTCATTTGTAAAAAGCATAATTAACATAACTGATAATGGACAGTTTTTCAAATACTTCTCAGTGCTGCAATGTAGATAAAGCTATATGGCCAAATCAAAACCTGTGTGATAATAACACTCCATTTGTAAATAATATAAATGACTTCAATCCTCTTCCCTGTCTAAGAAGATACTATCTAAATCTTACATAAGCTAAACACCACAACTCATAACACAGCTTACATTACCACACAAAACCAGCATATGCCTCATTTCCAAATCATAATTTGTTATCATATTTAACAGCTGAGCACTGTGACCCATGGGTCTCATGTTTTATTACAAAATAAAATTTTAGATCTTCAGTCCCATGCTGTACATATTGCAAATTTATCATTTTTAGCGAACCTGTGAGCTTATGCGATGGCGCAGCGTTGCCGTCCATCGTCAGCTGTCCGCCGTCCGCAGTCTAGGGCTGGCTTTCCGCCGTCCATGGCTGTAAGTCAGAAACCGTCCGAGCTAGCAGCTCCAAATTACATGTAAGAATTAGTCACATGTGAAACTTGGTGCCCTGGAGCTTTTTATTGGGTATCTGCATTAATTTAGATTTTATAGAGAAAAGCTTAAAACCTTTTAAAATCTTCTTCTCTGATACTGTCCAGCCAAATTGTCCAATATATCACAGAAATGAACCCTGGAACAATCTCTCTCAAGTTTGTTCGAATGGTTCCAGTTCTGAGATTTTTGGAGATATCAGAGATATCTCGGGAACCGTTTGACCGATCAGGCTAAAAATTTTGCACAAATGTAGCCCTTTGATAGCTTTATAACATACACTGAAAATGGTGGTGCCACCTGCAACCATTTTTGCACGGCATCCATCTGTTCATCTGCCATGGCGTAAAATCAATCATATCTCAGCAGTGGTTTGACTTTTCCACCTGAAATTTTGCAGGTTTATACATTCTGGACAGCTTTTTTGATTTTATGACAGGTGGCGCCACCTACATTCACGTTTACTCTGCAGACATCCAAGCTCATATCTCGGGAACTGTTTGACTGATTGGGCCAAAATTTTGCATGTGTATAGATCTCACATAGCTCTTCATCATAGGCAAAACTGGTTGCGCCACCTGCAACCACTTATGCACAGTGTCCATCTGTTCATCTGCCTTGGCGTAAAATCACTCATATCTCAGCAGTGGTTTGACTTATCCACCTGAAATTTTGCAGGTTTATAACTCCTGGACAGCCTTCTCAATTTTATGAGAGGTGGCGCCACCTACATTCACGTTTACTCTGCAGACATCCAAGCTCATATCTGGGGAAACGTTTGACCGATTGGGCCAAAATTTTGCTTGTGTATAGATCTCACATAGCTCTTTATCATAGGCAAAACTGGTTGCGCCACCTGCAACCACTTATGCACAGTGTCCATCTGTTCATCTGCCTTGGCGTTAAATCTCTCATATCTCAGCAGTGATTTGACTTATCCACCTGAAATTTTGCAGGTTTATAACTCCTGGACAGCCTTCTCAATTCGATCAGAGGTGGCGCCACCTACATTCACGTTTACTCTGCAGACATCCAAGCTCATATCTGGGGAAACGTTTGACCGATTGGGCCAAAATTTTGCTTGTGTATAGATCTCACATAGCTCTTCATCATAAGTAAAGCTGGTGGCGCCACCTGCAACCACTTATGAACAGCATCCATCTGTTCATCTGCCTTGGGATAAAATCACGCATATCTCAGGAGTAGTTTGACTTATCCACCTGAAATTTTGCAGGTTTGTACATCCTGGACAATTTTCTCGATTTTATGACAGGTGGCACCACCTACATTCATGTTAGGCTGCAGACATCCATGCTAATATGCAACACACCTCACTTTATTCCCCTTGCCACTTAATCCATGCCTCACTTCACCCGTCCCACTCTGATTTCTGCGGATACACAGAGTCACTTGTCGACTACCCATATTCTAGTTTTAAAATGTCCTAGTCTGAAACTTGCAGGTCAGAAATGTCGATTTTGCTGAAATCATAATAAATAAGGTAGATATACAGGACTTTAAAGGATCAATATTAAATTAAAAAAAAAAAAATAAACCTCCATTCATACTCCCAAACTTTGCACAGGTTCACATTAGGCCTGTAGGCCTTGTTATTTAAATTTTTAAAAATTATTCGATAAAATATTAGATTCTGACATGTACTAGTTCCAAATTTGTAAAGGTTAAATGATGGCATTACAGCAATATATAGTCATTAACAATCCTTTTTTGTTTCTGTTTAGAATTAATGCAAGTATTTTGCAGTCAATATCTAAAGTATATAGCTGTGAATTGTTATATGTTTTGTCTTATAAATGATATATTACAGCCATGATAGGAGGTTCTTTTAGCCATGATTAAATTGTTTGAAATTTGTTTATAAAAATATGTGTAACTTGGTAATTCTAAAATTGAAACAGTTGAAAGAGTTCACCATAAATTTTGTAAGTATGTGTTATGTCTAGGTGAACATTCTCCAAATGCATCCGTTTTGGGCGACTGCGGAAGACTGCCACTTTTTGTTACATACTCAGTTCGTTGTATTAAGTACTGGTTGAAAATTGTTCGTATGGATGATCATAGATATCCAAAGCACCTGTATCAGTTTTTATTGAAGTCAGATAATAATGGAAAAATTAGTTGGGTCACTCACATCAGGACTTTACTATTTCAAGCCGGTTTTGGATATGTGTGGCTGGTACAACCTATAGGAGACAAAACCATTTTTATTACTCAATTTAAACAAAGAATAAAAGACATGGCAATCCAAAATTGGCAAAATGAGGTTCACTCTTGAAATAAATTATACTTCTATGGAATCTTTAAGTCATTGTTAACTGTTGAAAAATATTTATTATGTGTACAAAATAAAAAACATTTTAAGGCACTCGCTCAATTAAGATGTTGCAACCACAGACTAGCTATAGAATCAGGGAGACACAAAGGATAAGACAGAGAGGAAAGATTATGTATATACTGTTATCGACATGGTTACAATATTTTGGAAGACGAGAGTCATTTTTTGTTAGAATGTCCTTTATATAATGACTTACGTCTGTTATATTTAAGAAGAGATCTGTTACAACCACATGAATATAACTTCAAAAGAATACTCAATTTGGAAAATCCATCAGAAATTTCAAATTTAGCAGCTTATGTTTATAAAGGTTTTGTTAAGAGACAGAAAATGCTAGAAAATTAATATTTATAGCACCACTTTATGGCATGTTACATTAGTTTTGCATTCATGTTTTATGTTATCTAGAGATGAACAAATATGTATTGTTAATTTATTTCTATTTGTACTTCAAATGCATAACTCTGGTTATGATTCAGTTTGTATTGTAAAAAGAAATATTGGTGTTTGTAATTGGAACTTTGGGCCTGAGGCCTTTATTCCTGAATAAACTATTTCTTTCTTTCTGTAACTTGGTAACTTGTTTTCAGAATTATTAATAACATCAACACATTTTTTTGGTCAAATGTATCCTTACAAATAACCCTTAGGCACATCAAGTTTTATTAGCTCAGCTGACTATAAGATATCTGAGCTACAGTTGTGGTCCATTGTCCGTCGTCCGTCCATAGATGTGGCACGTTTTGAAACCGTAAGACCTAGGAATCCAAAATTCTGCATTATGTTAGATGTCCCCAAGATCTCCTACCAAGCCGAAAACTGGGTCTTTGGGACTTCGTTACTTTGAGTAATTGAGGGAAAACCTCAATTTTTCATTAAAAACCTATTTTCACACTACTGCCTAATATCAAAACCACTCATCTGTTTTTTTGCCTTAAATATTCCTCTATATAGTTCCTATGTACATGCCAGAAATTAGATTTGTATTATATAATTTATAAAAGTTATGGGCTCAAACATATTACATTTTGTAAAAAATCAGGAAAGATATTTGATCACTTAACACAAAACATGTTAAAACTAAGGACTTTTTTTCCAGTAATATAACTATAATTCAAAATTAAATTGTATACCCAAAATTAGATCAAAATCTTTTAAATTTTTAAAATATTAGCAAAAATAAAAAATTGGTACCTTTAATTTTGCCCAACTTTGGCCACGGCACATTCTTTTTCTGTAAGTACTGTTGATTTAATTTTCACAGCATGCACACATTAGGATTTGATCTGTTAAAATCTGAAATTTGAAAATAAAAGCTGCAATATTAGGCTAGTTATTGAATTTTTCAGAGGCTCTTGTTGTATTCCCTTACATTGTCAAGCAGTCCACTTTGGTCATTGTAGGTCATTCATTGCAGCTCTATGCTCCCCAGGCTGTTGGCATAATGTTATGCAATCCCATCACTAGGGCAAGCCCTCTTTCCACTGAGTTGAGCTTGATCAGGCTGTTTGCAGTTAATACCACAGGGAGCCTTTTTCTCAGATTTGACAACATGACAAGTTTCAGCATCCAAGTCAAGAGGTCACTCAGTTCAACCATGTTGGGTCCGGACATCACCATGGCAACTGACCTGGCTCTGTCTGGTGTCCAGACAATGTTTCTAGATGTCTAGACAAATCATCTAGAGGCAGAATGCCCAGATTAGAACTATTGGAACTATATCTTTCAACTGTTTTAAATAACTTGGTTTTCATTTTTAGCGAATCTGTGAGCTTATATCATGGTGTGGCATTGTCTGTTGTCCGTCGTGCATCGTAGCTATCTCAAAAACGACAGGAGCTAGCATCACCAAATTTTTTGCAAAAAATTTGTCATCTAAAAAATTCTATTGGATTTTGCTTATTTCTTGGCTAACTGCATTTTCTTAGATTTGATAGGGAATAGGCTAAAAACATAAAAAATGTTCTTCTCTGAAACCATGCTGTCAAATTGTCTGTTCATCTGTCCCAGTAATCCTCCCTGGTAAAAAGAACATATCCAGATACTGTGGTTGGCTTCATATTCGCGAGGCTGAAATTTCGCGATCTCTCCATTTTGAATGTTTTGCGAGGGTTTCATTTTCGCGATCTCACCAGAACCTATATCAAATCTTTGGTAATGCCATACCTGTGTGTATTATTAAATGAGAATAAGTCATGAGTTTGTAATGTTCTACTCATATAACGATGGTCCTGTACACACAGCACAGGAAGCTTATTTCAAATTTAAGGGAACGTTTTCCCTATACTTGCATGTATTTAATTTATTATAAAATTTCTCACTGATCTAACCTATTCACATACAAGTATTGGTTACACTAAACAAGAAGGGCATACTAGTATTCAATTGGCAAATTATTCCCGAGGGTTTCATTTTCGTGATTATCTCCAATTCGGGAATATCATGAAATTAAAACCTTCGTGAACAAAAAGGCAACCACAGCATCCTGACTGATACATCTTAGTTTTTAAATGTCCTAGTCAGAAACTTGCAGGTCCGAAACATCCATTTTGCTGAAATCATAATGACTAAGGTAGATATGCAGGCCATAAGAGGATCACTATTAAATTTTAAAAATAAACATTCATACTGCTAAACATTGCACAGGTTCGCATTAGGCCTGTAGGCCTTGTTAAGGAGTAAGCCTAATGTTTAGAGATACAACATCATCATGTCTGATGCCAGAAATTCCTAGTTTATTATCTTATATTTTGATCATTCAGTTGAATGTATTGATCATCAAATAGTGTTATTTAAATCAGGGAAGTAGTAATCAATCTCATGTGGTGGCAGGTCAGGCTTTATCAGAAATAGATTAAGAGTCTGATAATCAAAACATTTGTTGTGAGTGGCCTTACATCAGAGATCAGTTTATTCTAAGTTGTCAGTGAAACAGAACTGATTTGGTATGTGATTTCTCATTAATGAAAGGAAACCATGATCAGCGGTTGGTTATTAAACATTAACAAAACCACCTGTTAAACATCACATTGCTCAGGGTATCATTCAGTATTTTGTTATGTGAGAACAGGATAATGGCAAGTTTCACAGGTCCCCCTGAACAAAAGGTTCCTCCTGTACCACCCAAAAGGAAAGAAAGTGTGAAAAGGCAAAGTGAACATGAGGAAGGTAAGACTTTTAATGCAGAATCAGTTTCCAAATAATTCCCTCAGTCTGCCATCTTTGGTTTAGCTGTTATTACATATTTACAGTTTCCTCAGTCTTTCATCTTTGGTTTAGCTGTTATAACTTATTTACAGTTCCCTCATTCTGCCATCTTTGGTTTAGCTGTTATTACATATTTACAGTACCTTCATTCTGCCATCTTTGGTTAAGCTGTTATACCATGTTTACAGTTCCCTCTGTCTGCCATCTTTGGTTTAGCTGTTATTACATAGTTAAAGTTCCCTCAGTCTGCCATCTTTGGTTTAGCTGTTATAACATATTGACAGTTCCCTCAGTCTGCCCTCTTTGGTTTAGCTGTTATAACATATTTACAGTTTCCTCAGTCTTCCATCTTTGGTTTAGCTGTTATAACTTATTTACAGTTCCCTCATTCTGCCATCTTTGGTTTTCTGTTATTACATATTTACAGTTCCCTCATTCTGCCATCTTTGGTTTAGCTGTTATTACATATTTACAGTTTCCTCATTCTGCCATCTGTGGTTTAGCTGTTATTACATATTTAAAGTTCCCTCATTCTGCCATCTTTGGTTTACCTGTTAATACATATTTACAGTTCCCTCATTCTGCCATCTTTTGTTTACCTGTTAATTCATATTTACAGTTCCCTCATTCTGCCATCTTTGGTTTAGCTGTTATTACATATTTACAGTTCCCTCATTCTGCCATCTTCGGTTAAGCTGTTATTACATATTTAAAGATCCTTCATTCTGCCATCTTTGGTTTGGCTGTTATAACATATTTACAGTTTCCTCAGTCTGCCATCTTTGGTTTAGCTGTTATTACATATTTACAGTTTCCTCAGTCTGCCATCTTTGGTTTTAGCTGTTATTACATATTTACAGTACCCTCATTCTGCCATCTGTTAACTCATTTGTAAAAAGCATAATTAACATAACTGATAATGGACAGTTTTTCAAATACTTCTCAGTGCTGCAATGTAGATAAAGCTATATGGCCAAATCAAAACCTGTGTGATAATAACACTCCATTTGTAAATAATATAAATGACTTCAATCCTCTTCCCTGTCTAAGAAGATACTATATAAATCTTACATAAGCTAAACACCACAACTCATAACACAGCTTACATTACCACACAAAACCAGCATATGCCTCATTTCCAAATCATAATTTGTTATCATATTTAACAGCTGAGCACTGTGACCCATGGGTCTCATGTTTTATTACAAAATAAAATTTTAGATCTTCAGTCCCATGCTGTACATATTGCAAATTTATCATTTTTAGCGAACCTGTGAGCTTATGCGATGGCGCAGCGTTGCCGTCCATCGTCAGCTGTCCGCTGTCCGCAGTCTAGGGCTGGCTTTCCGCCGTCCATGGCTGTAAGTCAGAAACCGTCCGAGCTAGCAGCTCCAAATTACATGTAAGAATTAGTCACATGTGAAACTTGGTGCCCTGGAGCTTTTTATTGGGTATCTGCATTAATTTAGATTTTATAGAGAAAAGCTTAAAACCTTTTAAAATCTTCTTCTCTGATACTGTCCAGCCAAATTGTCCAATATATCACAGAAATGAACCCTGGAACAATCTCTCTCAAGTTTGTTCGAATGGTTCCAGTTCTGAGATTTTTGGAGATATCAGAGATATCTCGGGAACCGTTTGACCGATCAGGCTAAAAATTTTGCACAAATGTAGCCCTTTGATAGCTTTATAACATACACTGAAAATGGTGGTGCCACCTGCAACCATTTTTGCACGGCATCCATCTGTTCATCTGCCATGGCGTAAAATCAATCATATCTCAGCAGTGGTTTGACTTTTCCACCTGAAATTTTGCAGGTTTATACATTCTGGACAGCTTTTTTTATTTTATGACAGGTGGCGCCACCTACATTCACGTTTACTCTGCAGACATCCAAGCTCATATCTCGGGAACTGTTTGACCGATTGGGCCAAAATTTTGCATGTGTATAGATCTCACATAGCTCTTCATCATAGGCAAAACTGGTTGCGCCACCTGCAACCACTTATGCACAGTGTCCATCTGTTCATCTGCCTTGGCGTAAAATCACTCATATCTCAGCAGTGGTTTGACTTATCCACCTGAAATTTTGCAGGTTTATAACTCCTGGACAGCCTTCTCAATTTTATGAGAGGTGGCGCCACCTACATTCACGTTTACTCTGCAGACATCCAAGCTCATATCTCGGGAACTGTTTGACCGATTAGGCCAAAACTTTGCATGTGTATAGATCTCACATAGCTCTTTATCATAGGCAAAACTGGTTGCGCCACCTGCAACCACTTATGCACAGTGTCCATCTGTTCATCTGCCTTGGCGTTAAATCACTCATATCTCAGCAGTGATTTGACTTATCCACCTGAAATTTTGCAGGTTTATAACTCCTGGACAGCCTTCTCAATTCGATCAGAGGTGGCGCCACCTACATTCACGTTTACTCTGCAGACATCCAAGCTCATATCTGGGGAAACGTTTGACCGATTGGGCCAAAATTTTGCTTGTGTATAGATCTCACATAGCTCTTCATCATAAGTAAAGCTGGTGGCGCCACCTGCAACCACTTATGAACAGCATCCATCTGTTCATCTGCCTTGGGATAAAATCACGCATATCTCAGGAGTAGTTTGACTTATCCACCTGAAATTTTGCAGGTTTGTACATCCTGGACAATTTTCTCGATTTTATGACAGGTGGCACCACCTACATTCATGTTAGGCTGCAGACATCTATGCTAATATGCAACACACCTCACTTTATTCCCCTTGCCACTTAATCCATGCCTCACTTCACCCGTCCCACTCTGATTTCTGCGGATACACAGAGTCACTTGTCGACTACCCATATTCTAGTTTTAAAATGTCCTAGTCTGAAACTTGCAGGTCGGAAATGTCGATTTTGCTGAAATCATAATAAATAAGGTAGATATACAGGACTTTAAAGGATCAATATTAAATTAAAAAAAAAAATAAACCTCCATTCATACTCCCAAACTTTGCACAGGTTCACATTAGGCCTGTAGGCCTTGTTATTTAAATTTTTAAAAATTATTCGATAAAATATTAGATTCTGACATGTACTAGTTCCAAATTTGTAAAGGTTAAATGATGGCATTACAGCAATATATAGTCATTAACAATCCTTTTTTGTTTCTGTTTAGAATTAATGCAAGTATTTTGCAGTCAATATCTAAAGTATATAGCTGTGAATTGTTATATGTTTTGTCTTATAAATGATATATTACAGCCATGATAGGAGGTTCTTTTAGCCATGATTAAATTGTTTGAAATTTGTTTATAAAAATATGTGTAACTTGGTAATTCTAAAATTGAAACAGTTGAAAGAGTTCACCATAAATTTTGTAAGTATGTGTTATGTCTAGGTGAACATTCTCCAAATGCATCCGTTTTGGGCGACTGCGGAAGACTGCCACTTTTTGTTACATACTCAGTTCGTTGTATTAAGTACTGGTTGAAAATTGTTCGTATGGATGATCATAGATATCCAAAGCACCTGTATCAGTTTTTATTGAAGTCAGATAATAATGGAAAAATTAGTTGGGTCACTCACATCAGGACTTTACTATTTCAAGCCGGTTTTGGATATGTGTGGCTGGTACAATCTATAGGAGACAAAACCATTTTTATTACTCAATTTAAACAAAGAATAAAAGACATGGCAATCCAAAATTGGCAAAATGAGGTTCACTCTTGTAATAAATTATACTTCTATGGAATCTTTAAGTCATTGTTAACTGTTGAAAAATATTTATTATGTGTACAAAATAAAAAACATTTTAAGGCACTCGCTCAATTAAGATGTTGCAACCACAGACTAGCTATAGAATCAGGGAGACACAAAGGATAAGACAGAGAGGAAAGATTATGTATATACTGTTATCGACATGGTTACAATATTTTGGAAGACGAGAGTCATTTTTTGTTAGAATGTCCTTTATATAATGACTTACGTCTGTTATATTTAAGAAGAGATCTGTTACAACCACATGAATATAACTTCAAAAGAATACTCAATTTGGAAAATCCATCAGAAATTTCAAATTTAGCAGCTTATGTTTATAAAGGTTTTGTTAAGAGACAGAAAATGCTAGAAAATTAATATTTATAGCACCACTTTATGGCATGTTACATTAGTTTTGCATTCATGTTTTATGTTATCTAGAGATGAACAAATATGTATTGTTAATTTATTTCTATTTGTACTTCAAATGCATAACTCTGGTTATGATTCAGTTTGTATTGTAAAATGAAATATTGGTGTTTGTAATTGGAACTTTGGGCCTGAGGCCTTTATTCCTGAATAAACTATTTCTTTCTTTCTGTAACTTGGTAACTTGTTTTCAGAATTATTAATAACATCAACACATTTTTTTTGGTCAAATGTATCCTTACAAATAACCCTTAGGCACATCAAGTTTTATTAGCTCAGCTGACTATAAGATATCTGAGCTACAGTTGTGGTCCATTGTCCGTCGTCCGTCCATAGATGTGGCACGTTTTGAAACCGTAAGACCTAGGAATCCAAAATTCTGCATTATGTTAGATGTCCCCAAGATCTCCTACCAAGCCGAAAACTGGGTCTTTGGGACTTCGTTACTTTGAGTAATTGAGGGAAAACCTCAATTTTTCATTAAAAACCTATTTTCACACTACTGCCTAATATCAAAACCACTCATCTGTTTATTGCCTTAAATATTCCTCTATATAGTTCCTATGTACATGCCAGAAATTAGATTTGTATTATATAATTTATAAAAGTTATGGGCTCAAACATATTACATTTTGTAAAAAATCAGGAAAGATATTTGATCACTTAACACAAAACATGTTAAAACTAAGGACTTTTTTTCCAGTAATATAACTATAATTCAAAATTAAATTGTATACCCAAAATTAGATCAAAATCTTTTAAATTTTTAAAATATTAGCAAAAATAAAAAATTGGTACCTTAAATTTTGCCCAACTTTGGCCACGGCACATTCTTTTTCTGTAAGTACTGTTGATTTAATTTTCACAGCATGCACACATTAGGATTTGATCTGTTAAAATCTGAAATTTGAAAATAAAAGCTGCAATATTAGGCTAGTTATTGAATTTTTCAGAGGCTCTTGTTGTATTCCCTTACATTGTCAAGCAGTCCACTTTGGTCATTGTAGGTCATTCATTGCAGCTCTATGCTCCCCAGGCTGTTGGCATAATGTTATGCAATCCCATCACTAGGGCAAGCCCTCTTTCCACTGAGTTGAGCTTGATCAGGCTGTTTGCAGTTAATACCACAGGGAGCCTTTTTCTCCTCCCCCCCCCCCCCACACCATTCTGTTGACAGACCTGTACTATGAACTAGATGAATCTTAAAATTAACAATTTTTTCAGCAATGAGCAGTAACAACAGAGACCCCTCCCCCACCCAACCCTTCAATACACAGGACTAATAAACAAGATGAATCTTATAATTTTAATGTTAAATAAATTCTTTTTTGATGAGACTTGGACAATTTTGTTTTTTTTAAAGAAAAAAATTTTAGGAATTTAATCCTAATATTCAAATGTGATGAAATATTAGGATCTAATGTAAGTGCTAACTGACAAGATTTAAGAAGATATAAATACTTTGTAGCATTTCATTCACATCTCTTAAAGTTGGCGGGGCCTAGGCGTGAATAACACTGTTAACTTAGGATTAAAATTAGGAATATTGGTGAAGCCTTGTGGGATTAATTTTCAACTCATATGGCCATATATTTAGCTTTTGAAAACTTAATTACCTTCACACATTATTTGTTTATGAAATGTTACTTTTATATCACACTTACCATTGGCCTATTTGTTCCCTTGGTGCATCACTAAATGGTTTATCTCATGTCCCTTATTCTATAATTTACAGAGTTTCATTTTAGCAGGGCCATTTTCTGAAAGCTTTTCTAATGATAATATACATGAAAAACCAAAAGATATAAAAATATTTTGCAGTTACTAATATTTTCCAAAATTCAGCTGAGCGATGTGACCCATGGGTCCCTTGTTTTCCTTATTGCATTATTAAATGGATTCAGGCCATAATTTTTATGTATTACAGAGTACAATATATTCTTATCAGATTAAGTTGATGCTCATTTGAAAATTAAAAATTTTAATCTTTAGCTCAGCTGACTGTAAGTCATCTGAGGTATAGGTATGGCCCTTTGTCTGTAGTCTGTCCAGCCGTTCAGTCCAGGCGTCTGGCCGTCCAGTCGAACATTAGCAGGGCACAAATTTTAACCGCTGAACCTAGAAGCCTGTAACTAAAAACCTAGGAAGGTCCATAAAAAATTCCTTGGATACCTGAAACTGAGTCACTGCGACCTATATTCTCCGATCTATGGAGCTTGTAATTACCCCTAGAATGATAAAAAAAATTTGATACAAAACCTCCAATATCTTGATAATTGATGAGTGTGTCATGAATTTTGCCTTGAATATTGACCATGACTAGTTTTGTCATTTCCTGAAAAGTGGTTGGGCCACCTGTTATTTAAGTGAACCTGTGAGCTTATGCGATGGTGCAGCATCGTCCATTGTGCGTCTGTGTGTTGTGTCTCGTCTGTACATTAACCATAGCTATCTCAAAAACGGCAGGAGCTAGCATCACCTAATTTTTTGCAAATGACCAGTCATCTGAAAAACTCTATCAGATTTTATTTTTTTTTTTTTTAACTGCATTTTCTGAGATTTTTTAGGGAAAAACTTTTAAAAATCTTCTTCTCTGAAATTGTCCAGCCAAATTATCCAATATTTCACAGAAATGATCCCTGGAACAGTCTTTCTCAAGTTTGTTTGAATGGTTCTAGTTCAGAGATTTTTGGCCGAGTTACAGTAGGTTGAACTTAGTCATCTGTCCAAAAAAACACACTAAAATTAAAATCTCAGAAACGGCTAGAGCTGTTATGACCAAATTTTATGCCAATGTCTGTCACATATGTCACATCTGAAATTGAGGTATTGGTGGCACCCCCTACATTGATCTGTTTTTTACAAGCGAAAATGTAATTTTGGACTCTTCTAGCTTATACACTGTTTAATGATGAAACAGTTAAGCTGATTGGTTTAAACTTTATAAGAATTATTCTATGGTAGGGTTCTGCTGGTTTTATATGAACAGATTGGATAAATGTGCTTTAAAAAAGCAGTGTAGCCAATTGAAAAAGGCTTTCTGTGTTTGAAAACAGATTTGACAAGATTTGTCAAGAGGTCACTCAGTACAACCAGGTGGGGTCTGGACATCACCATGGCAACGGACCTGGCTCTGTCTGGTGTCTAGACAATGTGTCTAGATGTCTAGACTCAGCGTCTAGACTTCTAGACACATCCTCTACACGCAGAATGCCCAGAATAGAACTATTGGAACTCCGTCTTTCATCTGTTTGAAAAAACTTGGTTTGTATTTTTAGAAAATCTGTGAGCTTATGCAGTGGTGTGGCGTCGTCAGTCTTCAGTCGTGCATCATAGCTATCTCAAAAAAGGCAGGAGCTAGCATCTCCAAATTTTTAGCAAATAATTTGTCATCTAAAAAATTCTATTGGATTTTGCTTATTTCTTGGCTAACTGCATTTTCTTAGATTTTATAGGGAAGAAGCTAAAAAACATTAAAAAATGTTCTTCTCCAAAACCTTGCTGCCAAATTGTCAGTTTCTTCTGTCCCAGTAATACTCCCTGGCAAAAAGAACATATCCAAAATATCCTGACAGACAATCCTAGTTTAAAAATGTCCTAGTCAGAAACTTACATGTCCGAAACGTCCATTTTGCTGAAATCATAATGATTGAGGTAGATATGCAGGACAAAAGAGGATCAATATTAAAATTTAAAAATAAACCTCCTTTTATACTCCCAAACTTTGCACAGGTTCGCATTAGGCCTGTAGGGCCCATCCATTCAAAATTAGTTTATGGATTATAATTTTGCTTTGGCTAGACAGATTGGCTTCAAACTTGATTTATTAATGACCCACCACTTAAGTAAGAAATATTTTGATTTTCAGGGTCCAGAAGTCAAAGGTGAAGGACACAGGAGCCACATCTTAAAAATGATTGTGGATCACTGTAAATCAAACTTTTCATCCCAAACTTTCTGTCTTTTACACGAGGCTTATTTGCCCAAAGTGGAAGAAATCAGTAGATTTTGAGGTTACCTAGTCAGAGGTCAAGGTCACTGGACTCACTTTTTTAAAAGATTGTTACAATAATTTAAAAACTGCAAGTTCAAGAAAAATAAGTTCTCAGATTTTTTGGTCACAAGGTCATTGTTTAAGGTCACCGGACTGTCATTCTGAAAAATTTCTTTAAAAAATTCTTATACACAAATTCAGCCTAGCGTTGAGACCCTAGGGTCTTTAGTTTAGTTATTAGCATCAAAATAAAGTCAGTTCCTTAAATTTTGCCAAACTTTTACCATTGCATGTTTTTTCCTGTGAGTACTGTTAATTTAATTTTTTCAGCATGTAAACATAAGTGATTTATTTTTTTAAATCTGAAATTTGAAAATGAAAGGTTGAAAATTAGGCTAGTTATTGAATATTTTCTTAAAGGGCTCCATTGTAGTCACTAGCTTTGTCCAGATGCAGGTTGGTCAGTACTGGTCACTGGAAGTCAGCTATGCAAGGGTTCCTGATTTGTTACAGTCACTGTGGGAGATCCCCTGCTGTGACAGGTGTACAGTTCTCATATCACCCCCCCCCCCCCCAACTCCTCAGTAATTCTTTATTAGCATTTGTATGCATGATATGGTGTTATATGACAAGATTGAAATTTATAATGGTGCAATTTAGAATTATGAATCAATTTTTATATTCAGATATATTTGTTATATTGTATATATGTATAGAAATATAAACTTAAAATAAAAAAATGAGGATCTAATACCGTGTTCATTATTTTCCAGTCTCAGCAGAATTGAAGATCAGGCTTTGTTTACCCAAAATTAGATCTGAATTTTGCAAATGTTTCAAGATATTAGCATAAATAAAAAATCAGTACCTTAAATTTTGTCCAAATTTTGGCAATGGCCCCTTTTTTCCAGTTAGCACTGTTGATTTAATTTTCACAGCATATATACATAAGGATTTAATCTTTTATAATCTGAAATTTCAAAGGAATTGATTGAAAAGAATAGCTTTTATTTAAGTTATCATACACCATGTCAAGTTTTGTTTACATCTAGCCCACCTAGTAGTACAGCCTTCACTTGCATTATGTAACCCACCCTAAGCAGCATGCCATGGCTCAGCTTGGCCACTACTGGCAGGCTCCCCCCCCCCCCCCCTGAGTTTTATTTTATTCTTGGCTATGCTACATTTTAGATTTTGTATTGAACCACCAGGGTTACAATGACTAAATTGTACATTTAATTGTGTCCACAAAGTGGTGTATTGCTATGAAAGTGTGGATGTTCATCTGATAAGTAATTCCTTACTTCAGAAGAGAGAAAACTTCACCAGGTGTGAAATTGACTATTAATTCCTGTAATAAATTATAGCTGAGATAGTAATTAGCACAATGATATTGTTTGTCCATCATTCAACCAACAGTGTGTATACTTTATTTGAAAAGATGTTTTTATTTTATCAAATTTACTGAATCTTTTATTTTATTTCAGTGAATAAAATTAAGCATGTACTGAAAACTCAAATGTGCAAAACTTTTTAATAGTGATTCAAGGAATAATCTTGTAGATGCCATGTTGTGGCATTATTTTTTTTTTTTAATTCAGTTTAAACATTTGTGATTTAAAAATAATAAAATATATGTGTATGCATAATATGACCCAATAAGAGCTACACTCTGGATATATAATGATTGCAACTTAGAATTCTAATATTTTAACTTCTAATTTCAGTTTTTTTTATTACAAATTTATAAAACTTATAAAAAAATGAATCAGATAAAAACTTTTAATGGAAAAATTAGTGATGCTAAAAAAAAGGCTTATATATAAACTTAAATGCATTATTCCCTTGAAAGTGAAATAAAGGTTTTAGTCCATTCTGTCAACTTGCCTGTCCATCTGAAAATTTTTCATATGCATCACAGTATCTTAAAACTTTTAATGTTTTCCTTCATGACAGTCTTGTCAGAGTATGAGTTTGCAATATATTTAGAACTTTACTATAACCAAGTAGGAGGGCCCCTTTCCTTTTAGCTTCTAATATGCTTATATAAATGAAAAACATTACAATAGAATATTTTGCATATTTTGCAATTGCAATTTCAAACTTCAGCTGAGCCCCGTGACACATGGGTCCCTTGTTATTGAAAATGTTTACAATTTATTTAATTAAAAAAAAATTGATTAGAAAAAATTAAGATCTAATTGAAATATATTCTTGCCTCAGGAGAATGGAACATAAAGTGATCAGCTCTGTCTGTCCATCACCTCTCCATTATCATTTATTATGTATATATTAATTATGAAATTTTTCCTATAAGCATTGTTGAAATACTTTCATATGCTGTAAGTGTATTGGTTTAAGCTATTAAAGTCTGAAATATGAAAGCAACTTATATATTCAGTTGTGTAATATTGCAGATGTAAAACTTTAAAAAATATATGATATAATAAAAGAAATTAAGAAATAATTGAAACTTCATATATTATCAGCTTTGTTTGCCTATCAGTCTGTCCTTTTTAGCAAACCTGTGAGCTTATGTGATGGTGCAGCGTTGTCTGTCGTGCGTCATGCGTCATACGTTGTGCATCGTGCGTTGTCTGTACGTTAACCATAGCTATCTCAAAAATGGCAGGAGCTAGCATTACCAAATTTTTTGCAAATAATCAGTCATCTAAAAAACTATATCGGATTTTGTTTATTTTTTTTTTCTAACTGCATTTTCTTAGATTTTATGGGGAAAAGCTAAAAAAAGCTTTAAAAATCTTCTTCTCCGAAACTGTCCAGCTAAATTGTCCAATATTTCACAGAAATGATCCTTGGAACAATCTTTCTCAAGTTAGTTTGAATGGTTCCAGTTCGGAGATTTTTGGCCGAGTTACAGGGGGTTGAACTTTGTTAATTGTGCAAAAACGCATATTAAAATTTAAATCTCAGAAACGGCTGGAGCTATCAACACCAAATTTTATGCCAATGTTGGTCACATAGGTCATATCTGAAATTGAGGTATTGGTGGCGCCACCTGCATCGACCTTTTTTGTACGGGGGTCATCAGTGCCTGTATCACACTGAGGGCTACAAAAAACTTCTTCTCTGAAACCATATGGCCAAAATGTTTAATATCGCACAGAAATGATCCTAGGGTAGTGCTTTCTGAAGTTTGTTCAAATGGTCTCTTTAGTGACTTTTAGGTAAGTCATGGGAAGCTGAATTTAGTCATATGCCATAACAGCCCATTTTAGCTCATTGGCTACAAAGATCTTCTTCTCAAAAACCACTGGGCCAAATTCTTAAATCTCACACATTAATTATCCTCAGATGTTGATAATTCAAGTTTGTTCAAATGATTTTGGTTCAGTGCTTTTTAGCTGAGTTACGGGAAGCTGAACTAAGCCAGTTTGCTGCATCTTCCTATATGAGTTATAAACCTGCGAAACGTTTTTTGACTGATGCCACTGAAGCCAGTTTGTTAAATATTTTACAAGAATAATCCCTACAATAATTCCTATAATAATTGTCATTAATGGTTCCACATGAATGATATTTTGCTGAATTTTGGAGATTGAATTGAGTCATTTTACCATATATGTTAGCTGTGTTATGCTGTTACATCTAGCCTGGCACCAGTTTATCAGCATCTATTACATCATGCCACTAGACATTTAGATTTAAGGTTATCTTTGGTTAATATTGACAAGAAAGTTTTTTTAAAAGCTTTTAAAAAATTTAGATTTATGATTTAAGTTATTCATCATACCAGGTAATGTTACAATCATGGATATTCAGCTCTCTGTGGCTATATAAAGACAACTGTACCTGGATTATAAATTATTGGTATCCCTACTCAACTTAAGTAAAGAATTTGCCATCAATGAGATACATCTGTATTTTAATTTTGCATTCAGTATGCATCCGTAATAATTTTACATATATTCCTGATTTCTTTTTTTATAAAAAGTCAGCTGAAAAGCATTTTATATTGGGAGAATAAATTTCAAAGTTATTTCAAGTAGGGACCACTTTTGTGTACAGATGGCAGCACTTGGTTTACCATTGGCAGATTGCCAGTGCCTTGATGTTGGCCATTAGCCAAGATGATGTCAGCTCTATAAATAGTTTTGGCACAGTGCCAGGATTGGAAGAAGTGCAGCCAGGTATAGGTCAAGAGTTCACTCAGTGCAGTAGCTGCATTCTATTTATAGCTTTGGAAGACTGCTCACTGCATCATATTAGGCACCAAAGTTCAGCCTGAATCTATTTATAGCTTTGGCAGACTGCCAACTGTGTCAGATTATGCAATAGGTCAAGATTTCACTCAGTGCAGACAAGTACAGGTCAAAAGTTCACTCAGTCTAGCCAGGTGCAGGTCAAGAGTTCACTCAATGCAGAAGCTTGAGGCAGCAATTTGTCACAGGTCACTCGGGGGCAACTGCCTTACTCACCTAAGCCTTGTCAGCCCAGTGCATCAGACTCTGGGGACTGATATTTTGACCTGTCTAAGCGTCTTTGATGGTATTCTTATTTACAAGACAGGTGGTGCCACCTACATTGACTTTTGCAGTGTATGCGCCTGCTTTTTCTAAGGAGGGGTTTGACATATCAGTCTGATATTGGGCATATTTATATATCTCTTCTTTGTTTATAAGACTGGTGGTACCAGGCTACCAGCTACAATCATTGTATCCGCCAAAACAGAGTTTTGCGGATGCTATGTTTTCAGTTGGACACCGACGCTGCCGCCATCGCCGCATAGGTTTTCGGAGAACTCCTCCATAACCACTGGGCAGAATTTTTTAAAATTTGGAATTATGATCAGTCACATGTGAACTGCTGTGCCGTCATTTTTGGTTGACCTCTGACCTTTCCTCTCTGCCCAGCGTCCATTTGTGCGTCTGTTTCCACACATAAACTCGCATATCTCGGGAACCGTTTGACCGATAAGGCTAAAGATTTTGCACAAATGTAGCCCTTGGAAAGCTTTATAACATACACTAAAAATGGTGGCGCCACTTACAACCATTTTTGCACAGCGTCCATCTGTTCATCTGCCTTGGGATAAAAACACTCCTATCTCTGCATTGGTTGGACTTATCCATCTGAAATTTTGCATGTGTATACATCCTGGACAGCTTTCTTGATTTTATGACAGATGGCGCCACCTACATTCATGTTTAAGCTGCAGACATCCAAGCTCATATCTGGGGAACTATTTGACCAGTTGGGCCAAAATTTTGCATGTGTATAGATCTCCCATAGCTCTTTAACATACGCAAAACTGGTGGTGCCACCTGCAACCATTTTTGCACAGCGTCAATCTGTTCATCTGCTTTGGGATAAAATCACTCATTTCTCAGCAGTGGTTTGACTTATCCACCTGATATTTTGCACGTTTATACATCCTTGACAGCTTTCTTGATTTTATGACAGGTGGCGCCACCTACATTCAAATTTATGCTACAGACATCCAAGCTCATATCTCAGGATCCATTTGACCGATCAGGCATAAATTTTGCATGTTTATAGATCTCACATAGCTCTTTATCATACGCAAAAGCGGTGGCGCCACCTGCAAACATTTTTGCACAGCATCTGTCTGTTTGTTTGCCATGGGATAAAATCCCTCATATCTCGGCAGTGGTTTGACATATCTGCCTAAAATTTTGCAGGTTTATACCTCTTGGATAGCTTTCTGGATTTTGTGGCAGGTGGCGCCACCTACATTTATGTATATGCTGCAGACATTCAGGCTTATATCTCAGGACTGGTTTGACATATCCCCCTGAAATTTTGCATGTGTATAGATCTCACATATCTCTTAATCATACACAAAATTGGTGGTGCCACCTGCCACCATTTTTGCACAGTCTTTATAACATACACTTAAAATGGTGGCACCACCTGCAACCATTTTAACACAGTGTCCATCTGTTCAACTGCCTTGGGATAAAAACACTCATATCTCTGCATTGGTTTGACTTATCCACCTGAAATTGTGCATGTGTATACATCATGGACAGCTTTCTTGATTTTATGACAGGTGGCGCCACCTACATTCACGTTTAAGCTGCAGACATCCAAGCTCATATCTCGGGAACCGTTTGACCAGTTGGGCCAAAATTTTGCATGTGTATAAATCTCCAAACGCTCTTTATCATACGCATATCTGGTGGCGCCACCTGCAATCATTTTTGCACAGCGTCCGTTTAGTGTTTAGTACTTGCATTGTTCATATACAATGTTACACATGTTCTTGAAAAGTAATGGTCCAGCATTTAAGCATTATACCTGGTGTAATTTCATTGCACAGGTTCGCATTAGGCCTGTAGGCCTTGTTGAAATATTAAGTAATTGTGAATGAACTTTTTTATCCTGTAAGCATTGTTGAATGAAGTGAAACTCCTTTGTATATACAATATAATAATACTGAAGCTAGAGACTTTTTTTCAGGGATATAACTTTATTTGATCAAGATTCAATTGTTTACCCAAATTAGATCTGAGTTTTGCTAATTTTTTTAAGTTATTAGCATAAATATAAAATCAGTACCCTAAATTTTGCCCAACTTTGACCATGTTGATATAATTAGCTCAGCTGACTATAAGTCATCTGAGCTATAGTCGTGGTCCATTGTCTGTTGTCCGTTCGTCCGTCTGTCAGTCCGGATGTCAGTCCGTAAGACTGGCACATTTCGACACCTTTGGACCTACGAATCTGAAATTCGGCATACAGTTAGATGTCCCCAAAATCTCCTACCATGCTGAAAATTGGGTCAATAGGTTCCTTCGAGATATTAAGGGAAAACCTCAATTTTTTATTAGAAATCTATTGTCACATTTCAGGACTGCCTTATATCAAAACCACTCATCTGGTTTACTTCATATTTACCATAAATATTCCTCTATATAGTTCCTATGAACATGCCAGAAATTAAGTCTGTATTATTTAATTTAAAAAGTTATGGGCCCAAACATAATGGACTTTGTAAAGAATCAGGAAAGATATTTGGTCACTTAAGACCAAAAATGTTAAAGGTAGGGACTTTTTTTCAGGAATATAAACTTTAATTAATCAAAATTTAATTGTATACCAAAAATTAGATCAAAATCTTTTAAATTTTTTTTAAAATATTGGCAAAAATATAAAATTGGTACCTTAAATTTTGCCAAACTTTGGCCACGGCAGGCTTTTTTCTTGTAAGTACTGTTGATTTAATTTTCACAGCATGTACACATAAGGATTTAATCTGTTTAAATCTGAAATTTGAAAATAAAAGCTGCAAAATTAGGCTAGTTATTGAATTTTTTTGGAGGCTCTTGTTGTATTCCCGTACATTGTCAAGCAGTCCACTTTGGTGACTGTAGGTCATTCAGTGCATATCTCTTTGCTCCGAAGGCTGTTGGCGTAATGTTAGATGTCCCTAAGATCTCCTACCAAGCTGAAAACTAGGTCTTTGCGACTTTGTTCCTTTGAGAAATTAAGGAAAAACCTCAATTTTTATTAAAAACATATTTTCACACTACAGGACTGCCTTATATCAAAACCACTCATCTGTTTTTCCTCATATTTACCATAAATATTCCTCTATATAGTTCCTATATACATGCCAGAAAAAGGTCTGTATTATATAATTTAACAAAGTTATGGGCTCAAACATAATGCATTTTGTAAAAAATCAGAAAAGATATTAGATTGCTTAACACAAAACATGTTAAAGCTAAGGACTTTTTTCCAGTAATATAACTTTAATTTATCAAAATTAAATTGTATACCCAAAATAAGATCAAAATCTTTTAAAATATTAGAAAAAATAAATATTGGTACCTTAAATTTTGCCCAACTTTGGCCATGGCAGGTTTTTTTCCTGTAAGTACTGTGGATTTAATTTTCTCAACATGTGCACATAAGGATTTAATCTGTTAAAATCTGAAATTTGAAATTAAAAGCTGCAAAATTAGGCTAGTAATTAAATTTATTTTGGAGGCTCTTGTTGTATTCCCTTACATTGTCAAGCAGTCCACTTTGGTGACTGTAGGTCATTCAGTGCAGCTCTCTCCACTGAGTTGAGCTTGATCAGGCTGTCTGCAGTTAATACCATACCACAGGGAGCCTTTTTCTCTGGCAATCCCCGCTCCCCCCCCCCCCCCCCCCCCATTCTGTTGACAGTCCTGTACTATGAACTAGATGAATCTTAAACAAAAAATTAACATTTTTTTCAGCAACGAGCAGTAACAACAGAGACCCCTCCCCCCACCCACCCCTTCAATACACAGGACTAATAAACAAGATGAATCTTATAATTTTAATGTTAAATAAATTCTTTTTTATGAGACTTGGACAATTTTGATTGTTTTAAAGAAAAAAAATTCAGGAATTTAATCCTAATATTCAAATGTGATAAAATATTAGGATCTAATGTAAGTGCTGACTGAAAGAATTAGATCAAAATCTTTTAAATTTTTAAAAATATCAACAAAAATAAAAAATTGGTACCTTAAATTTTGCCCAACTTTGACCATGGCATGTTTTTTTCCTGTAAGTACTGTGGATTTAATTTTCTCAGCATGTTTTTGTTAGCATTTTGTCTGTTAACACCAAAACTTTGAAACCAGTTGATCGAAAACTGTAGATTTTATTAGCTCAGCTGACTATAAGTCATCTGAGCTATAGTCGTGGTCCATTGTCCGTCGTCCGTCCGTCCGTCCGTCCGTCCGTAGATGTGGCACGTTTTGAAACCGTAAGACCTAGGAATCCAAAATTCGGCATAATGTTAGATGTCCCCAAGATCTCCTACCAAGCCGAAAACTGGGTCTTTGCGACTTCGTTCCTTTGAGAAATTAAGGAAAAACCTCAATTTTTTATTAAAAACCTATTTTCACACTTCAGGACTGCCTAATATCAAAACCACTCATCTGTTTTTCCTCATATTTACCATAAATATTCCTCTATATAGTTACTATGTACATGCCAGAAATTAGGTCTGTATTATATAATTTAAAAAAGTTATGAGCCCAAACATAATGCATTTTGTAAAAAATCAGGAAAGATATTTGATCACTTAACACAAAACATGTTAAAGCTATGGACTTTTTTTCCATTAATATAACTTTAATTAATCAAAATTAAATTGTATACCCAAAATTAGATCAAAATCTTTTAAATTTTTTAAAAATATTAACAAAAATAAAAAATTGGTACCTTAAATTTAGCCCAACTTTGACCATGGCACGTTTTTTTCCTGTAAGTACTGTGGATTTAATTTTCACAGCATGTTTTTGTTTGCATTTTGTCTGTTAACACCAAAAATTTGAAACCAGTTGATCAAAAACTGTAGATTTTATTCAAGTTTTCAAACACCATGTAACATATTGTTTACATCAAGTTAGTGTTATGCAGTTTGCAAGAGCTCAGTTCCCCAGCTTCAGCTCTCAGTTCCTAACATTTAGCATACAATTAGATGTCTCCAAAATCCCCTACCATGCCAAGAATTTGGTCACTAGGACTTAATACCTTCGAGATATTAATGAAACACTTCATTTTTCCATTAAAAACCCATTGTTACACTTCAAGACTGCCTAATATCAAAACAACTGATCTGACTTTAATCATATATAATATACATATTTTTCTATACATTCTCTATGCACATGCCAGATATGATGTCAGTATTGCGTAACTTTTTTAAGTTATGGGCGCAAACATAATGCACTTTGTAAAAAATCAAGAAATAATTTACTCCCTTAACAAGGAGATTGCTGAAGCTAGAGATTTTTTTGTCAGGGATGTAACATTATTTAATCAAGATTCAATTGAATACCCAAAATTAGTTCTGAATTTTTCAGATTTTATAAGTTATTAGTATAAACATAAAATTAGTACCTTATATTTTGCTCAACTTTGACCATGGCACGTTTGTTTCCTGTGAGCACTGTTGATATAATTTTCATGTCATGCACACATAAGGATTTCAGCTTTTTAGTTTAGAAAGCTGAAAGAAATTGGCCAAAAATTGTAGCTTTTGTTAATGTTTCTTTGAGACCATGTCAGACTTTGGCCCTCTCCAGCCCCTCTTGAGTCACCTGTATGTTGACCTTGTTGAACTTTCAGCAAATTATGCATGCTTGACGGGAGGCATAAACTGGGGCTCCAGGCAGCTTATTATATAATGGCCAGCCACAGTTGATCCAGGTGTCCAACCCAACTCATCTAGTAGTTTTAACCAACAACATAACAATAAACAATAAATTAAATAATTTGTGTTGGTTTTTAATAACAAATTAAAGAAAAATAGAAAAGGAATTTGTTAGTTTATAATAACAGGAAATTAACTTGCAGTTACTGATGATATAAGAATCTTGTATCGATGGATAGAATGTCATGTATTCCATATAACACCTAAAGTCACCTATGGTATTTTTCAGTTCAATTTTAATGATAAAAAAGTAAATCATATTATTCATTACTAATGATTGGGGATCATATGAAGGAAATTAATGATAGACAAAGATGCAGTTGATAATATTAATCTAGATTCCTACTGTGTCTAGTGTGTACATTGATGTGAAATTAGTCCAAAATGAATATATTACATTATTTTTTTAAATATAAATAAAAGCCATAAAACCAGGTACTTATGATCATTATTTAAATGTGTTAATTTTGTATATTCTGGATTCTCAACATCATTGTTTGGTGAAAACTGAATAAATACCTGACATGGTACGATTAATTTGCAATTGTATTTAAATACGAATATGAATATGTACTCCATTATAAAATTTCATGCATAAAGAACAGGAATTCAGGTAAAAATGAAAGTATATGAACACCAGTGCAAATACTTTCAAAATGTATTCATGAATGCATTCATGAATATATTCTTTAATATTATTTTAATAATCATTTCAGTTATATTTCATTTAAAAAAATCATAAGATTCTCTTATTATTTTTAATAAAAATTATATTTGGGACAATATTTGTAAAATTATTTAATTAATAGTTAAACTCTTATATGTTCTGCTTATAAGTTATATGGCCAAGTCAAAATCTGTGTGACAATAGTACTCCATTTGTTAATAAAATAAATGAAATCAATCCTCTTCCCTGTCTCCAAAGATACTATCAAAATCATACATAAGCTAAACAACAACAACTTATAATACAGCTTATATTTATTACCACACAAAACCAGCACGTGAATCATATCTAAATCATATTTTTTATCATATATAACAGCTGAGCCCCGTGACCCATAGGTCCCTTGTTCAAGTTTTCAAGCACCATGTAACATATTGTTTACATCAGGCTAGTGTTATGCAGTTTGCAAGAGCTCAGCTCCCCAGCTTCAGCTCTCAGTTCCTAAAGTTTGGCATACAATTAGATGTCTTCAAAATCCCCTACCATGCCAAGAATTTGGTCACTAGGACTTATAACCTTTGAGATATTAATGAAAAACTTCATTTTTCAATTAAAAACCCATTGTTACACTTCAGTACTGCCTAATATCAAAACCACTGATCTGACTTTAATCATATATAATATACATGTTTTTCTATACATTCTCTGTGCACATGCCAGAAATGATGTCAGTATTATGTAATTGTTTTAAGTTATGGGCCCAAACATAATGCACTTTGTAAAAAATCAAGAAATATATTTACTCCCTTAACAAGGGGCTTGCTGAAGCTAGAGATTTTTTGTCAGGGATGTAACATTATTTAATCAAGATTCAATTGAATACCCAAAATTAGTTCCGAATTTTTAAAATTTTATAAGTTATTAGTATAAATATAAAATTAGTACCTTAAATTTTGCCCAATTTTGACTATTTCACGTTTGTTTCTTGTGAGCTCTGTTTTATATAATTTTCATATCATGCACACATATGTTTTTAGTTAAGAAAGCTGAAAGAAATTGGCCAAAAATTGTAGCTTTTATCAATGTTTTTCTGAGACCATGTCAGACCTTGGCTCTCTCCAGCCACTCTTGAGTCACCTGTATGTTGACCTTGTTGAACTTTCAGCAAATTATGCACGATTGAGGCGAGGCATATATGGGGGCAGCCAGGCAGCTTATGGCCAGCCACAGTTGATCCAGGTGTCCAACCCAACTCATCTAGTAGTTTTAACCAACAACATAACAATAAACAATAAATTAATCAATTTTTATTGGTTTTTAATAACAAATTAAAGAAAAATAGAAAAGGAATTTGTTAGTTTATAATAATAGGGAATTAACTTGCAGTTACTGATGATATAAGAATCTTGTATCGATGGATAGAATGTCACGTATTCCAAATAACACCATGCAGTCACCTATGGCATTTTTCAGTTCAATTTTAATAATAAAAAAGTAAATCATATTATTCATTACTAATCATTAGGGATCATATGAAGGAAATTAATGATAGACAAAGATGCAGTTGATAATATTAATCTAGATTCCTACTGTGTCTAGTGTGTACATTGATGTGAAATTAGTCCAAAATGAATATATTACATTTATTTTTTTTTAATATAAATAAAAGCCATAAAACCAGGTACTTATCATCATTATTTAAATATGTGAATTTTGTACATTCTGGATTCTCAACACCATTGTTTGGTGAAAACTGAATAAATACCAGACTTGGTGGGAATACTTTGCAATTGTATTTAAATACGAATATGAATATGTACTCCATTATAAAATTTCTTGCATAAAGAATGGGAATTCAGGTAAACATGAAAGTATATGAATACCAGTGCAAATACTTTCCAAATGTATTAATGAATGCATTCATGAATATATTCTTTCATATTATTTTAATAATCATTTCAGTTATATTTCATTTTAAAAATCATACGATTCTCTTATTATTTTTAATAAAAATTATCTCTGGGACAATATTTGTAATTTTTTAAAATAAATAGTTAAACTCTTATATTATATGTTCTGCTTATAAGTTATATGGCCAAGTCAAAATCTGTGTGACAATAGTACTCCATTTGTTAATAAAATAAATGAAATCAATTCTCTTCTCTGTCTCAGAAGGTACTATCAAAATCATACATAAGCTAAACAACAACAACTTGTAATACAGCTTATACTTATTACCACACAAAACCAGCATGTGTCTCATTTTTAAATAATATTTTTTTATCATATATAACAGCTGAGCGCCGTGAACCATAGGTCCCTTGTTTTAAGAAAAAAATTTTCAGGAATTTAATCCTAATATTCAGATGTGATAAAATATTAGGATCTAATGTAAGTGCTAACTGACATGATTTAAGAAGATATAAATACTTTGTAGCCTTTCATTCATATCTCTTAAAGTTGGCGGGGCCTAGGGGTGAATAACACTGTTAACTTAGTATTAAAATTAGGAATATTGGTCAAACTTTGTGGGATTAATTTTTAACTCATATGGCCACATATTTAACTTTTGAAAACTTAATTATCTTCACACATTATTTGTTTATGTAATGTTACTTTTATATTTATATAACACTTACCGTAGGCCTATTTGTTCCCTTGGTTCATCACTAAATGGTTAAGCTCATGTCCATTATTCTATAATTTACAGAGTTTCATTTTAGCAGGGACATTTTCTCATAGCTTTTCTAATGATAATATACATAAAAAAAACAAAAGAAATAAAAATATTTTGCAGTTACTTATATTTTCCAATATTCATCTGAGCGATGTGACCCATGGGTCCCTTGTACAGTATTTTATTTGAGTTGATAATGTGTATTATTTTACTTTTGGCTCATGTCCATTATTGTATAATTTACAGGGTTTCATTTTAGCAGGACCATTTCCTCTTAGCTTTATCAAATGCTAATATATATGAAAAACCAAAAGAAACAATTATATTTTGCATTTGCTTAAATTTTCCAAAATTCAGCTGAGCTGAGTGACCCATGGGTCCCTTGTTGTAATATTAATCCATAAATCCAGGGCAGAAATAATATGTAGATAGGAAGGTGTCTGTAATTGGAAAATTAAAAAATGCATCCCCATGTCTACACTCTTTGATCACAGGCATATTACAGATGGTGGCAGTGTACATGTATTGATGTTGTAATTGATGTAGTTGTATTATTTAAATCTCTTATATTCCTTATTTCAGCTGTGGCAGATCATGAAGATCTACAGAGGAAATATGACCAAAATCAAAAACAGGTTTGTGTCTCATCTCATCTATGTTACAGTAAGAAGAGCTGTTTGTTTGTGAGGGTATCAAATTTGCGATGTCCATGAAAGGTAAATTATCATGAAAATAGAGCCTGCCTCATCTACACTGGTGATCAGTCATTTATACTTCACTACAATGACTGAGGCATCAAACGTCAAAAGACTGACATTAAACAATACAATAAGTATTTTATGTGACTCAGTAATATCAGGTATTTAATATCTGTGAACAGTGAAAGAAGTACCATTTGTTCAAATATTATGTCCATATATCAAATAAATAGGGCTGTTGCTCAAAAGTAATCACCCTTGCTGTCTGTATGTCGGTCTGTCCATCAACAAAAATTCATTTCAGATAACTTCAGTTTGGATTAACATATGGATGTCAAACTTGATACACTTCTTGAAATAGATTGTGGATGCATTTACAGCTAGTTAAACCCTTCATCCCAAACCTTCCACCTGGAACATATAGCATACCTGCCAAAATCCAGACAACCCTGTTGATTTTGTTAGTTCAGCTGACTTTAAGTCATCTGAGCTATAATTGTGGTCATTTGTCTGTTGTCCGGCCGGCGGCCTGTCCATTAACAGAGTTAAAACTGTTAGACCTACGAATCCAAAATTTTGCATAGAGTTAGATGTCCCCAAAAATCTCCTTCGAGATATTAAGGAAAAACCTCTGTTTTACATAAAAAAGCCATTGTTACACTTCAAGGCTACCTTATATCAAAACCACTGATCTGTTTTTGATCATATTTAATATGCATTATTAGCTCAGCTGACTATAAGTCATCTGAGCTATAGTCGTGGTCCATTGTCCGTCGTCCATCCATCTGTCCGTCCTTAGATGTGGCACTTTTTGAAACCGTAAGACCCAGGAATCCAAAATTCGGCATAATGTTAGATGTCCCCAAGATCTCCTACCAAGCCGAAAACTGGGTCTTTGTGACTTTGTTCCTTTGAGAAAATAAGGAAAAAACCTCAAATTTTTATTAGCTCAGCTGACTATAAGTCATCTGAGCTATAGTCGTGGTCCATTGTCCGTCGTCCGTCCGTCTGTCCGTCCGTCTGTCTGTCCGTCCGTCCGTCGATGTGGCACGTTTTGAAACCGTAAGACCTAGGAATCCAAAATTCAGCATAATGTTAGATGTCCCCAAGATCTCCTACCAAGCCGAAAACTGGGTCTTTGCGACTTTGTTCCTATTAGAAATTAAGGAAAAACCTCAATTTTTTATTAAAATCCTATTTTCACACTTCAGGACTGCCTAATATCAAAACCACTCATCTGTTTTTCCTCATATTTACCATAAATATTCCTCTATATAGTTCCTATGTACATGCCAGAAATTAAGTCTGTAAAAAATAAATTCTTTAAGTAATGGGCCCAAACATAATGGACTTTGTAAAAAAATCAGGAAAAATAATAACTCACTTAACATGAAAAATTTTGAAACTAGAGTCTATTTTCTCAAGTATATACCTATGTTTAATTAAGATTCAATTGTTTACCAAAAATTAGATCTGAATTTTGTAAATTTTTTAAGTTATTAGCATAAAAAAAAATCAGTACCTTAAATTTTGCCCAACTTTGACCAGGGCACGTTTTTTTTCCTGTAAGCACCATTGATTTAATTTTCACAGCATGTAAACATAAATATTTAGTTTGTCTAAATCTGAAATTTGAAAATAAAAGCTTGAAAATTAAGCTAGTTATTGATTTTTAGCTCAGCTGACTGAAAGTCATCTGAGCTATAGTGATCACTCTTTGTCTGTCGTCCGTCTGTCCGTCTGTCCGTTCGTTAACCAGGCACAAATTGTAACCGCTGAACCCAGAACCTTGTAACTTGGGATTCTGAGAGGTCCATGAAAAATCTCCTTGAAAACCAGAAATTAGGTCTCTGTTACCCATATCCTTCGAGCTATGGGGCCCCAAAGTACCCCCCAGAAAAGTCAAAAATTTCATACAAAAACTTCAATATCTCATTAACTACTTGACTGATGGTCATGATTTTTGGCATACGTATTGATCATGAGATGTTCCATCACTTCCTGCAGACTGGTGGCGCCACCTGTATTTTTGGATTTTTTACAAATTTTTTTCTCTATTTTTGAGACCTTTAAAAATGTGAACATCTGTTAACAGGGCACAAATCTTAAAGACTGGACCTAGAATCTTAATTCTTGATACACTGAGAGGTCCATGAAAAATCTCCTTGGAAACCAGAAATTAGGTCTCTGTTACCCATATCCTTCGAGCTATGGGGGCCCCAAAGTACCCCCCAGAATAGTAAAAAATTTCATACAAAAACTTCAATATCTCAATAACTACAACACTGATGGTCATGATTTTTGGCATACATATTGATCATGAGATGTTCCATAAGTTCCTGCAGACTGGTGGCGCCACCTGTATTTTTCGATTTTTTTACAATTTTTAGCTCAGCTGACTGTAAGTCATCTGAGCTATAGTCGTGGTCCATTGTCCGTCGTCCGTCCGTCTGTCCGTCCGTCCGTCCGTCCGTCCGTCCGTCCGTAGATGTGGCACGTTTTGAAACCATAAGACCTAGGAATCCAAAATTCGGCATAATGTTAGATGTCCCCAAGATCTCCTACCAAGCAGAAAACTGGGTCTTTTCGACTTCTTCCTTTGAGAAATTAAGGAAAAACCTCAATTTTTTATTAAAAACCTATTTTCACACCTCAGGACTGCCTAATATCAAAACCACTCATCTGTTTTTCCTCATATTTACCATAAATATTCCTCTATATAGTTCCTATGTACATTCAAGAAATTATGTCTGTATTATATAATTTAAAAAAATTATGGACCCAAACATAATGCATTTTGTAAAAAATCAGGAAAGATATTTGATCACTTAACACAAAACATGTTAAAGCTATGGACCTTTTTTCCAGTAATATAACTTTAATTAGTCAAAATTAATTTGTATACCCAAAATTAGATGAACATCTTTTAATTTTTTTAAAATATTAATAAAAATAAAAAATTGGTACCTTAAATTTTGCCCAACTTTGACCATGGCACGTTTTTTTCCTGTAAGTACTGTGGATTTAATTTTCACAGCATGTTTTTGTTATCTTTTCAACTGTTAACACCAAAAATTTGAAACCAGTTGATCAAAAACTGTAGATTTTATTCAAGTTTTCAAGCACCATGTAACATATTGTATACATCAAGCTAGTGTTATGCAGTTTGCAAGAGCTCAGCTCCCCAGCTTCAGCTCTTAGTTCCTTAAATTCAGCATACAGCTAGATGTCTCCAAAATCCCCTACCATGCCAAGAATTTGGTCACTAGGACTTAATACCTTCAAGATATTAATGAAAAACCTCATTTTTTCCATTAAAAACCCATTGTTACACTTCAAGACTGCCTAATATCAAAACCACTGATCTGACTTTAATCATAAATAATATACATATTTTTCATTCTCTATGCACATGCAAGAATGATGTCAGTATTGCGTAATTGTTTTAAGTTATGGGCCCAAACATAATGCACTTTGTAAAAAATCAAGAAATATATTTACTCCCTTAACAAGGGGATTGCTGAAGCTAGAGATTTTTTGTCAGGGATGTAACATTATTTAATCAAGATTCAATTGAATACCCAAAATTAGTTATGAATTTTTCAAATTTTATAAGTTATTAGTATAAATGTAAAATTAGTAACTTAAATTTTGCCTAAATTTGACCATGGCACGTTTGTTTCCTGTGAGCACTGTTGATATAATTTTCATATCATTCACACATAAGGATTTCAGCTTTTAAGTTTAGAAAGCTGAAAAAAATTGGCCAAAAATTGTAGCTTTTATTAATGTTTTTATGAGACCCTGTCAGACTTTGGCTCTCTCCAGCCCCTCTTGAGTCACCTGTATGTTGACCTTGTTGAACTTTCAGCAAATTATGCATGCTTGAGGCGAGGCATACAGGGAATCCAGGCAGCTTATGGCCAGCCACAGTTGATCCAGGTGTCCAACCCAACTCATCTAGTAGTTTTAACCAACTACATACAATAAACAATAAATTAATAAATTTTTATTGGTTTTTAATAAAAAATTAATGAAAAATAGAAAAGGAATTTGTTAGTTTATAATAACAGGAAATTAACTTGCAGTTACTGATGATATAAGAATCTTGTATCGATGGATAGAATGTCACGTATTCCAAATAACACCATGCAGTCACCTATGGTATTTTTCAGTTCAATTTTAATGATAAAGAAGTAAATCATATCATTCATTACTAATCATTAGGGATCATTTGATGGAAATTAATGATAGACAAAGATGCAGTTGATAATATTTATCTAGATTCCTACTGTGTCTAGTGTGTACATTGATGTGAAATTAGTCCAAAATGAATTTATTACAGTTATTTTTTAATATAAATAAAAGCCATAAAGCCAGGTACTTATGATCATTATTTAAATGTGTGAATTTTGTATATTCTGGATTCTCAACATCATTGTTTGGTGAAAACTGAATAAATACCAGACATGGTGCGAATACTTTGTAATTGTATTTAAATACGAATATGATTATGTACTCCATTATAAAATTTCTTGCATAAAGAATGGGAATTCAGGTAAAAATGAAAGTATATGAATACCAGTGGAAATACTTTCAAAATGTATTCATGAATGCATTCATGAATATATTCTTTAATATTATTTTAATAATCATTTCAGTTATATTTCATTTTAAAAAATCATATGGTTCTCTTGTTATTTTTAATAAAAATTATATTTGGGACAATATTTGTAATTTTTTTTAATTAATAGTTAAACCCTTATATATTCTGCTTATAAGTTATATTGCCAAGTCAAAATCTATGTGACAATAGTACTCCATTTGTTAATAAAATAAATGAAATCAATCCTCTTCTCTGTCTCCAAAGGTACTATCAAAATCATACATAAGCTAAACAACAACAACTCATATCACAGTATATATTTATTACCACACAAAACCAGCATGTGCCTCATTTCTAAATAATATTTTTTTATCATATATAACAGCTGAGCGTCGTGACCCATAGGTCCCTTGTTTCCTCTATTTTTGAGACTTTTAAAGATGCTGTCATCTGTTAACGTGGCACAAATCGTAACCGCTGGACCTAGAATCTTCATTCTCAACACACTGAGAAACCTATTAAAAGTCTCCATGGAAACCTTAAATTAGATCTCTGTTACCCATATCCTTCGAGCTATGGGGCCCCAAAGTACCCCCCAGAAAAGTCAAAAATTTCATACAAAAACTTCAATATCTCATTAACTACTTGACTGATGGTCATGATTTTTGGCATACGTATTGATCATGAGATGTTCCATCACTTCCTGCAGACTGGTGGCGCCACCTGAATTTTTCGATTTTTTACGAATTTAAAAATGTGAACAGCTGTTAACAGGGCACAAATCATAAAGACTGGACCTAGAATCTTCATTCTTTACACACTGAGAGGTCAATTAAAAGTCTCCATGGAAACCTGAAATAAGGTCTCTGTTACCCATATCCTTTGAGCTATGGGGGGCTCCCAATAACCCCCCCAGAATAATGGAAAATTTGATAAAAACAAACTGCAACATCTCAATAATTACAACACTGATGGTCATGATTTTTGGCATACATATTGATCAAGAGGTGTTTCATTAGTACCTGCAGACTGGTGGTGCCACCTGTATTTTTTCAAATTTTCACAATTTTTTATTCTCTATTTTTGAGACCTTTCAGGATGTAGTTATCTGTCAACAGGGTACAAATCGTAAGGACTGGACCTAGAATCTTCATTGTTGACACACAGGGAGACCCATGATAAGTCTCCATGGACACCTGAAATTAGGTCTCTGTTACCCATATCCTTTGAGCTATGGCAATCCAAAGTACAGCTCAGAATAATGGAAAATTTGATACAAAAGCTGAAGTATCTGACCAACTAATGCAGAGATCACCATAATTTTTTTCATGGATATTGATCATGGAGTGTTTCATCAGTTTCTGCAGACTGGTGGCACCACCTGTATTTGTTCGGGTTTTTTTACGAATTTTTTCTCTATTTTTGAGACCTATAAAGTTATGAACATCTGTTAACAGGGCACAAATCATTAAAACTGAACCTAGAATCTTCATTCTTGACACACAGGGAGACCCATGAAAAGTCTCCATGGAAACCTGAAATTAGGTCTCTGTTACCCATATCCTTCAAGCTATAGGACTCCGAAGTATCCCTCAGAATAATGGAAAATTTGACACAAAAGCTGAAGTATCTGAACAACTAATGGGGAGATCACCATGATTCTTTGCATGGATATTGATGTTTGTAAGTGTTTTTATTAGTTTCTGCAGACTGGTGGAGCCACCTGTATTTTTGTACCCGCCAAAACGAAGTTTTGTGGATACTATGTTTTTGACCGGGTTCCTCCGCCGTTGCCGCGTTCGTTTCCAGAGAGCTCCTCTGGAACCGTTTGACTGATCAGGAAATAAAATTTATACTAATGTAGCCCTTGGATAGCTCTATAACATACACAAAAAATGGTGGCGCCACCTGTAACCATGTTTGCACAATGTCCTTCTGTTCATCTGGCTTTGGTTAAAATCACTCATATCTCTGCAGTGAATTGACTAATTCACCTGAAATTCGGCATGCGTATACATCCTTGATTTTATGACAGGTGGGGCCACCTACATTCTCATTCACGCTGATGACATCCAAGCTCATATTTCGGGAACCGTTTGACCAATCGGGCCAAAATTTTGCATGTGTATAGATCTAACATAGCTCTTTATCTTACGCTAAACTGGTGGCGCCACCTGCAACCATTTTTGCACAGCGTCTGTCTGTTTGTCTGCCGTGCGATAATGTGACTCATATCTCGGCAGTGGTTTGACATATCTGCCTAAAATTTTGCAGTTTTATACATCCTGGATAGCTTTCTTGATTTTATGACAGGTGGCACCACCTACATTCACGTTCACGCTGATGACATCCAAGCTCATATCTCGGGAACCGTTTGACCGATCGGGCCAAAAATTTGCATGTGTATAGATCTAACATAGCTCTTTATCATACGCAAAACTGGTGGCACCACCTGCAACCATTTTTGCACAGCATCTGTCTGATTGTTTGCCATGCAATAAAGTCACTCACATCTTGGCAGTGGTTTGACATATCTGCCTAAAATTTTGCAGTTTTATACATCCTGGATAGCTTTCTTGATTTAATGGCAGGTGGCGCCACCTTTATTCTAGTTTATGCTGCAGACACAAGCTCATATCTCGGGAACCGTTTGAACGCTTGGGCCAAAATTTTGCATGTGTATAGATCTCACATAGGTCTTTATCATACACAAAACTGGAGGGGCCACCTGCAACCATTTTTGCACATTTTGCACAGCGTCTGTCTGTTGGTCTGCCGTGGCCTAAAATCACTCATTTCTCTGTAGTGGTTTGACATAACTGCCTAAAATTTTGCAGGTTTATACATCCTGGATAGCTTTCTTGATTTTATGACAGGTGGCACCACCTACATTCTAGGTAACGCTGCATACTTCCAAGCTAATATCTCAGGAACCATTTGACCGATTGGGCCAAAATTGTGCTTGTGTTTAGATCTCACATAGGTCTTTTTCATACACAAAACTGCAACCATTTTTGCACAGCGTCTGTCTGTTTGTTTGCCGTGGGCTAAAATCACTCATATCCATGTAGTGGTTTGACTTTTCTGCCTAAAATTTTGCATATGTATTCAACTTGGACAGCTTTCTGGATTTGTGGTAGGTTGCACAACCTACATACACATTTAGGCTGCAGACATCCATGCTAATATGCAACATACCTCACTCTGTTTCCCCTTGCCACTCAATCCATGCCTCACTTCACCCGTTCCACTCTGATTTTGGCAGATACACGTAGTCACTTGTCGGCTACCCGTATTCTAGTTTTTAAAGTTTACACATTTTTTCTCTGTTTTCAGATATATAAATTCAGACTAAATCTTGGCCTGTTGGTTACTCTGTTTGATGCTTCAGTTGAATGGGTATCTACCATTCTGATGATAAAATTTCCTTTTGTGAATCTCTTCCCAGTCAGCTGAGCGTCATGACCCATGGGTCACTTGTTTTTTCTGTAGTCACTTGCTTTGATTACAGATGCAGGGTCCCACTCAGCTATGCCAGGGTTTCTGATTTGTTACACTCACTTGGGGAGATCCCCTGCTGTGACAGGTGTACAGTTATTCTCATATCACCACCCCAATCACCCCCCCCCCCCCCCCGGCAAACCCAACCCACCAAGTGTTATGCAGTAATTGTTATTGTTTTCACTGTATCTTCTTAATTGTAATGCTGTTTCCACTCCGATATGCAAAAACTTTCCTTGAAAAAATAATTCAAAGTGTAATCCAGAAGATGCCATGTTGTGTAATGTAGCATTTTTAAAGAAATCAGTTTTCTTTTAAATGATTTTAACAAATATAATTGAACCCATCAGTATGCTTAAATTATTATAAAATATGAAGCATATTATGGATAAATAAAGACACAATTAAAAATTGTGAAATCTAAATCAAGTATTATTTTTAGATATTTATTGTTTTGCAGATTTAAAAGATATATTTTTGTGGTAAAACATAAATAAACATTTGTATGCATGATGTGGTGTTATCTGACAAGATTGAGATTTATGATGATGCAATTGAGAATTATTAATCAACTTTTATATTCAGATATATATGTTAAATTGGAAATGTATAGAAATATAAACTTAAATTAGAAAATAATTTATGTGATAAAAAAATCAGCATTTAATACAAACATTTGTTCATTATTTTCCTGCCTCAGCAGAATTTGAGATCAGGCTTTGTTTGCCCTGTTTTATGTTGTTAATTAGCTATACTTCAAATGTATACATTTCATAAAAAATACATATATATTTAATAATATATATTATACAAAAAAATAGATTCAATTGAACAAATGTGTAAACTACTGAAATGTCAACAGTTAATCGAAAAACTAACTAATGATCATGGTAATAGTACAGACCATTTGTTCACAAACTGCTCACATGCTTTAGTTTCAACATTAGGAAACACATGGTCAGGTCACAAAATAGTTTTTGCAACAATTTCTTGCTCATCAATACAAACCAATCATATAAACCAACCATGGCCTTTATTACCTCTTCCTCTTACACTTTATCTCCATTTGATATTATTTTAGATTTTTACCTTCAAGGTTAACGTCAGCTGAGCACAGTGACCCATAGGTCCCTTGTTAAAAACCTATTTTCACACTTCAGGACTGCCTAATATCAAAACCACTCATCTGTTTTTCCTCATATTTACCATAAATATTCCTCTATATTGTTCCTATGTACATGCCAGAAATAAGGTCTGTATTATATAATTTAAAAAAGTTATGGGCGTGTTTTTTCTGGTATGTATATTTGATTTATTTTTCACAGCCGGGATACATGTGGATTTAATTTGTTGCATTCTGAAATTTGAAAGTAAAAGCTTAAAAATTATTCTATTTATTGAAGTTTTTCAGATGCTCTAATGTATTTGCATTTTGTACATCCAAGACCCCATTCTTGCTCACTACAGCCTTGCCAAGGTAACCTTATTAGTGATGCAGCACTGGCAGAACACCCCTGCTGTAATAAACATACACTTATTCTCATGGGCCCTACCCTAACCCCTAATCGTTAGACCTACTAATCCAAATTTTGGCATATCGTTAGATGTCCCAAAAATCTCCTACCATTATGAAAATTGGGTCAATATGACTTGGTTCCTTCGAGATTTTAAGGTAAAACCTCAAATTTCAATTAAAAACCTATTATCACACATCAGGACTGCCTAATATCATAACAACTTATCTGTTTTCCTCAATATTTTCCAAAAGTATTTTCCTATATATTTCCTATATACATGCCAGAAATTTTGTCAATTAAGTTTAATTTCCTTAAGTTATGGGCCCGAACATAATGGACTTTGTAACAAATCAGGAAAAATATTTACTCATTTAACATGAAAAATTTTGAAACTAGAGACTTTTTACCAAAATATTTAATTTTCTTTAATTAAGATTTAATAGTATACCTTAATTTTGCCCAACTTTGACCTTGGCACATTTTAAGCTCAGCTGACTGAAAGTCATCTGAGCTATAGCGATCACTCTTTGTCCGTTGTCCGTCTGTCCGTCTGTCCGTCTGTCTGTCCGTTAACCAGGCACAAATCGTAACCGCTGAACCTAGAACCTTGTAACTTGGGATTCTGAGAGGTCCATGAAAAATCTCCTTGGAAACCAGAAATAAGGTCTCTGTTACCCATATCCTTCGAGCTATGGGGCCCCAAAGTACCCCCAAGAAAAGTCAAAAATTTCATACAAAAACTTCAATATCATATTAACTACTTGACTGATGGTCATGATTTTTGGCATACATATTGATCATGAGATGTTCCATAAGTTCCTGCAGACTGGTGGCGCCACCTGTATTTTTCGATTTTTTAACAATTTTTTCCTCTATTTTTGAAACGTTTAAAGATGCTGTCATCTGTTAATGTGGCACAAATCGTAACCTCTGGATCTAGGATCTTCATTCTCGACACACTGAGAAACCTATTAAAAGTCTCAGTGGAAACCATAAATTAGATCTCTGTTACCCATATCCTTCGAGCTATGGGGCCCCAAAGTACCCCCCAGAATAGTAAAAAATTTCATACAAAAACTTCAATATCTCAATAACTACAACACTGATGGTCATGATTTTTGGCATACATATTGATCATGAGATGTTCCATAATTTCCTGCAGACTGGTGGCGCCACCTGTATTTTTCGATTTTTTTACAATTTTTTCCTCTATTTTTGAAACGTTTAAAGATGCTGTCATCTGTTAATGTGGCACAAATCGTAACCTCTGGACCTAGGATCTTCATTCTCGACACACTGAGAAACCTATTAAAAGTCTCAGTGGAAACCATAAATTAGATCTCTGTTACCCATATCCTTCGAGCTATGGAGCCCCAAAGTACCCCCCAGAAAAGTCAAAAATTTCCTACAAAAACTTCAATATCTCATTAACTACTTGACTGATGGTCATGATTTTTGGCATACGTATTGATCATGAGATGTTCCATCACTTCCTGCAGACTGGTGGCGCCACCTGAATTTTTCGATTTTTTACGAATTTAAAAATGTGAACAGCTGTTAACAGGGCACAAATCATAAAGACTGGACCTAGAATCTTCATTCTTGACACACTGAGAGGTCCATAAAAAGTCTGCATGGAAACCTGAAATAAGGTCTCTGTTACCCATATCCTTTGAGCTATGGGGGGCTCCCAATAACCCGCCAGAATAATGGAAAATTTGATAAAAACAAACTGCAACATCTCAATAACTACAACACTGATGGTCATGATTTTTTGCATACATATTGATCAAGAGGTGTTTCATCAGTACCTGCAGACTGGTGGTGCCACCTGTATTTTTTCAAATTTTCACAATTTTTTTTTCTCTATTTTCAAGACCTTTCAGGATGTAGTTATCTGTCAACAGGGTACAAATCGTAAGGAACCGGACCTAGAATCTTCATTGTTGACACACAGGGAGACGCATGATAAGTCTCCATGGACACCTGAAATTAGGTCTATGTTACCCATATCCTTTGAGCTATGGCACTCCAAAGTACAGCTCAGAATAATGGAAAATTTGATACAAAAGCTGAAGTATCTGAACAACTAATGCAGAGATCACCATAATTGTTTTCATGGATATTGATCATGGAGTGTTTCATCAGTTTCTGCAGACTGGTGGCACCACCTGTATTTGTTCGGGTTTTTTTACGAATTTTTTCTCTATTTTTGAGACCTTTAAAGTTATGAACATCTGTTAACTGGGCACAAATCATTAAAACTGAACCTAGAATCTTCATTCTTGACACACAGGGAGACCCATGAAAAGTCTCCATGGAAACCTGAAATTAGGTCTCTGTTACCCATATTCTTTAAGCTGTATGGCTCCAAATTACCCCCCAGAATAATGGAAAATTTGATACAAAAACTGCAGTATCTCAATAACTACAACACTGATGTTCATGAATTTCGGCATACATATTGATCATGACCTGTTCCATCAGTTTCTGCAGACTGGGTGCGCCACCTCTTTTTTTTCAATTTTTACGATTTTTTTTCTCTTTTTTTGATACCTTTAAAGATGTGGTTATCTGTCAACAGGGTACAAATCGCAACAACTGGACCTAGAATCTTCATTCTTGTCATGCAAGAAGGCCCATGAAAAGTGCCTGTGGAAACTTAAAATTAGGTCTCTGTTACCCATATCCTTCAAGCTATAGGACTCCAAAGTATCCCTCAGAATAATGGACAATTTGATACAAAAGCTGAAGTATCTGAACAACTTATGGGGAGATCACCATGATTCTTTGCATGGATATTGATGTTTGTAAGTGTTTTTATTAGTTTCTGCAGACTGGTGGAGCCACCTGTATTTTTGTACACGCCAAAACGAAGTTTTGTGGATACTATGTTTTTGACCGGGTTCCTCCGCAGTTGCCGCATTCGTTTCCTGAGAGCTCCTCTGGGACTTGATTTTATCAGCTTTCCAAGCTCATATCTCGGGAACCGTTTGACTGATCAGGAAATAAAATTTATACTAATGTAGCCCTTGGATAGCTCTATAACATACACAAAAAATGGTGGCGCCACCTGTAACCATGTTTGCACAGTGTCCATCTGTTCATCTGCCTTTGGTTAAAATCACTCATATCTCTGCAGTGAATTGACTAATTCACCTGAAATTCGGCATGCGTATACATCCTGGATAGCTTTCTTGATTTTATGACAGGTGTCGCCACCTGCATTCTCGTTCACGCTGATGACATCCAAGCTCATATTTCGGGAACCGTTTGACCAATCGGGCCAAAATTTTGCATGTATATAGATCTAACATAGCTCTTTATCATACGCTAAACTGGTGGCGCCACCTGCAACCATTTTTGCACAGCGTCTGTCTGTTTGTCTGCCGTGCAATAATGTCACACATATCTCGGCAGTGGTTTGACATATCTGCCTAAAATTTTGCAGTTTTATACATCCTGGATAGCTTTCTTGATTTTATGACAGGTGGCACCACCTACATTCACGTTCACGCTGATGACATCCAAGCTCATATCTCGGGAACCGTTTGACCGATCGGGCCAAAAGTTTGCATGTGTATAGATCTAACATAGCTCTTTAATATACAGAAAACTGGTGGCACCACCTGCAACCATTTTTGCACAGCGTCTGTCTGTTTGTCTGCCGTGCAATAAAGTCACTCACATCTTGGCAGTGGTTTGACATATCTGCCTAAAATTTTGCAGTTTTATACATCCTGGATAGCTTTCTTGATTTTATGACAGGTGGCGCAACCTTTATTCTAGTTTATGCTGCAGACATCCAAGATCTTATCTCGGGAACTGTTTGAACGATTGGGCCAAAATTTTGCATGTGTATAGATCTCACATAGGTCTTTATCATACACAAAACTGGAGAGGCCACCTGCAACCATTTTTGCACATTTTGCACAGCGTCTGTCTGTTGGTCTGCCGTGGCCTAAAATCACTCATTTCTCTGTAGTGGTTTGACATAACTGCCTAAAATTTTGCAGGTTTATATATCCTGGATAGCTTTCTTGATTTTATGACAGGTGGCGCCACCTTCATTCTAGTTAACGCTGCACACATCCAAGCTAATATCTCAGGAACCATTTGACCGATTGGGCCAAAATTGTGCTTGTGTTTAGATCTCACATATGTCTTTATCATACACAAAACTGCAACCATTTTTGCACAGCGTCTGTCTGTTTGTCTGCCGTGGGCTAAAATCACTCATATCCATGTAGTGGTTTGACTTTTCTGCCTAAAATTTTGCATATGTATACAACTTGGACAGCTTTCTGGATTTGTGGTAGGTTGCACAACCTACATACACATTTAGGCTGCAGACATCCATGCTAATATGCAACATACCTCACTCTTTCCCCTTGCCACTCAATCCATGCCTCACTTCACTCTGATTTTGGCAGATACACGTAGTCACTTGTCGGCTACCCGTATTCTAGTTTTTAAAGTTTACACATTTTTTCTCTATTTTTCAGATATATAAATACAGACTAAATCTTGGCCTGTTGGTTAATCTGTTTGATGCTTCAGTTGAATGGGTATCTACCATTCTGATGATAAAATTTCCTTTTGTGAATCTCTTCCCAGTCAGCTGAGCGTCATGACCCATGGGTCACTTGTTTTCTTGTGAGTACTGTTGATTTAATTTTCACAGCATGCAAACATAAGTATTTAATCTTTTTAAATCTGAAATTTGAAGAAAAAAGCTTGAAAATAAGGCTAGTTATTGAATTTTTTCTTGAGCCTTTGAGGCTCTATTGCAGTCACTTGCTTTGTTAACATGCAGGTTGGCCACTCCTGGTCACTTGAAGTCAGCTATGCCAAGATTCCTAATTTGTAACAGTCACTGGGGGAGATCCCCTCCTGTGATAGGTGTAAAGTTATTCTCATATCACCACCACCCCATACTGTCCAACCCCCCCCCCCCCCAGCAAACCCAACTAACCAAGTGTTAGGCCAAAATAAAAAAAAAGGTATGGTTCTCAGGCACTTTTTTTCAGAAATCAATGTGGGTGGGCGTTTTTTTATTTTTAATTTTTTTGGTATGTTTTGATCAAAATGTCAAATGATTAAGGAAATAGAGGAGATAATAAAAGATTTATTTTGCTAAACAAGCAAAAGCACTAGAAAACAAAGGAATTTGTATGGTTTATATTGTTGAAAGAAATTTCCGAGAGGCTGCAGCTCAAAATTGGTAAGTTTCTATTGAAAATCAAAATCAAAATTTTTGATGCAGGGGTTTAAAATTGATGCGGGCGGTGCCTGAGAACCATACCTTTTAATTTTTTTTGCCTTATGCAGTAATTGTATCCGCAAAGTTTTGCGGATACTACGTTTTTGATCGAGTTCTGCTGCCGCCGTATTAGTTTCCGGAGAACTCCTCTGAGACTACTGGACTGATTTTTCCAAAACTTACACCAATTATCGGGTCACATGTGAATTGGTGCCTAACAAATTGGCGTTGACCTCTGACCTTTCCTCTCTGCCCAGCGTCCATTTGTGCGTCTGTTCCCACACATAAACCCACATATCTTGGTAACCATTTGAATGATCAGGAAAAATAAATTTGTACAAATGTAGCCCTTGGATAGCTTCTTAACATACACAAAAAATGGTGGCGCCACCTGCAACCATGTTTGCACAGTGTCCATCTGTTCGTCTGCCTTGGGTTAAAATCACTCATATATCTGCAGTGGTTTGACTAATTCACCTGAAATTCGGCATGCATATACATCCTGGATAGCTTTCTTGATTTTCTGACAGGTGGCGCCACATACATTCACGATCACACTGCAGACATCCATGCTTATATCTCCGGACTGGTTAAACGTATCTTCCTGAAAATTTGCATGTGTATAGATCTCACCTAGCTCTTTATCATATGCAAAACTGGTGGCACCACCTGCAACAATTTTTGCACAGCGTCCATCTTTTTGTCTGCAGTGGGATAAAATCACTCATATCTTGGCAGTGGTTTGACATATCTGCCTAAAATTTTGCAGGTTTATACATCCTGGACAGCTTTCTTTATTTTATGACAGGTGGCGCCACCTTCATTCTAGTTTACACTGCAGACATCCAAGCTCATATCCCGGGAACCGTTTGAAAGATAGGGCCAAAATTTTGCATGTGTATAGATCTCACATAGGTCTTTATCATACACAAAACTTGAGGGACCACCTGCAACCATTTGTGCACAGCATGCGTCTGTTTTTCTGCTGTGGGCTAAAATCACTCATATCTCAATAGTGGTTTGACTTATCTGCCTAAAATTTTGTTTTTATTTCTTGGATAGCTTTCTCGATTTTTTTAGCAGGTGGCCCCACCTACATTTATGTTAATGCTGCAGATATTCAGGATTATATCTCAGGATTGATTGGACATATCCCCCTGAAAATTTGCATGTGTGTAGATCTTACATAGCTCTTAATCATACACAAAATTGGTGGTGCCACCTGCTACCATTTTTGCACAAGTCCTTCTGTTTGTCTGCTGTGGGATAAAATGCTCATATACATGTAGTGGTTTGACTTATCTGCCTAAAATTTTGTATATGCATGTATACAACTTGGACAGCTTTCTGTATTTTGTGGTAGGTGGCGCAACCTACATACACATTTTGGCTGCAGACATCTATGCCAATATGCAACACACCTCACTCTATTTCCCCTTGCCACTAAATCCATGCCTCACTTCACCCGTTCCACTCTTATTTTATCAGATACACGTAGTCGCTTGTTGACCACCAGTATTCTAGTTGTTATTGTTCTCACTGTATCTCCTTAAGGTAGCAGAACTGGTCCCCCCGCATGACCTGACTTTGTTTCAGTTTTTCCTTTGCGTTGAACAATATAATGCCTTAGGACCCCTTAAAGTATACATTTTCTGAAAGCTATGAAGATTCTCTTCATTTCTGTAATTTTAAACTTTGTTTTGGAGGATTATATCTTGATTTATAAGCGTTTTAATTTAATCTAAATATTTAACAAAAAACAGTTTATTCCAGTTCATCTAAAGCAGATACAGAATATATTTTTATATTAATCGAAAATTTAGATGAAAATCCCCAGGCGTTTTTTTGTTTGGAGAGTTAATTTTAAAATTTTTGATTTTACAGAGTATTTACTTTTGAAACCCTTACAAATCATTTCAATTTTTACATTTTCCTAAATAAAATCCTTCCAATTAAGTTTAGGCATAAAATAAAAAAACACTTTTTACTTAACATATTAACAACTACATATGTCAAAGATGGTAATTGGTATGTTTCAGACAAGTAATTACTGAGAAATAACGCTCCAAAGCTTAGGTGTAAATAAAGTTTTGAGAAAATGGCCAAAAACTACATTTGTAGAAATCATTTGTTCTACAGACGTAACTAAGCACAACTTCATGTTGAGTCACATCAATTTGGACAAGAAGGTAGTTTCTATCAAACCATATCATAAAATAATGGATTATTTTACTATTTTACTATTACTAAACAGCATCCGAGAATGTCTGGACATTCACCAGGTTCGGCTCACTTAGACTTTAGTTCATTCAACATCTGCAGTTCAAGATTTGCGTCGTCGGCCCACGGTATTTTTTTTATGTTCGTAATATTTACTTGTTCCGATATTGACAGTATGAATATAAAGACGTTATTGTCGGGATATCAAGTAGCTTATTCGGAAATAATTTTGCGTACCTTTTGATAGGCCTAGGGTACAGCAGAAGTAACATGATACCCTATTTAAGTTTGTGTTTCCAAATACATGTCAAAAGACAGGCCAACAGTATTAATTGGTATATATGACACTAACAGATCATTGACAAGAACATATGCGTTTGCACACTAATTAGCTTGAGTTGGGGTTGCTTTACTAAGCTTATCAGTTGTATACTTAGCTAATTAGTTAGGGGTTTTAAACCTCGACCGTCGACTCTGGCAGCCCCGTTCACAGATTTGGCCCAGGCATTAATTAACCACTTGCACCTCCCGATTGGCCCACTGATCCAGGTGAGGGCTGGGGGCACAGTGATTGACAGGCCTGTGGCTGGGCTGGAGTTAGTTTACAAACACCCTGTCAACACATCATTGTGTTTACTTAATAGAAATCAACTTTTTCGACAAAATGCAACCGGCGACCCAAAATGTGCTCAAGTGCGTTAGATCCGCCCAATATTCAATATGATGTATACCATTTATTGCAAAAACTTCAATTTTTAGAAATTTAACCAGTTCTGCTACCTTAATGGTAATGCTGTTTCCACTCCAGTATACAAAACTTTCTTTGAAAAAGTATTTCAAGGTGTAATCCAGAAGATGTCATGTTGTGTTAATGTAGCATTTTTAAATAAATCAATGTTAAATGATTTTAACAAATTAAGATATAATTAAACCAATCAGTATGCATAAATTTATAAAATATGAAGCAAATTATGGATAAATAAAGGCCCAACCTAAAATTGTAAAATCTGAATCAAGTATTATGTTTTCATATATTTATTGTTTTGTTAATTTAAAAGATATTTATTTTTTTTTAAATTAAATATACATTTGTATGCATGATGTGGTGTTATCTGATTGAGATTTATGATGATGCAATTTAGAATTATGAATAAACTTTTATATATATATATAGATTATGTTGGAAATGTATATAAATATAAACTTAAAATAAAAAAAAATGATTTGATAATAAAACGAGAATCTAATACAAACATTTGTTCATTATTTTCATGCCACAGCATAATTGGAGATCAGGCTTTGTTTGCCCTGTATGTATATGCAGAAGTGTTGTTAATCTAACCCCCCCCCCCCCCCCCCCAGCTGCCACTGATACCTTTGCACCTGTGCACTGGGACATTAGTTTTTAGCTCAGCTAACTGTAAGTCATCTGTGCTATAGCGATCACCCTTTGTCCGTCGTCTGTCTGTCCGTCCGTCCGTCTGTCGTGCTGTCCATCTGTCTGTTAACCTGGCACAAATCGTAACCGCTGGACCAAGAAACTTGTAATTTTACATTCTGAGAGGTCCATGAAAAATCTCCTTGGAAACCAGACATGAAGTCTCTGTTACTCATATCCTTCGAGCTATGGGGCTCTAAAGTACCCCCCAGAATAGTAAAAAATTTCATACAAAAACTTCAATAACTCATTAACTACATCACTAATGGTCATGATTTTTGGCATACATACTGATCATGAGATGTCCCATCAGTTCCTGCAGACTGGTGGTGCCACCTGTATTTTTCGATTTTTTACGAATTTTTTTCTCTATTTTTGAGACCTTTAAAAATGTGAACATCTGTTAACAGGGCACAAATCCTTAAGAATGGACCTAGAATCTTCATTCTTGACACACTGAGAGACCTATGAAAAGTCTCCATGGAAACCAGAAATTAGGTTTCTGTTACCCATATCTTTCAAGCTATTGGGCCCCAAAGTACCCCCCCAGAATAGTCAAAAATTTCATACAAAAACTTCAATATCTCATTAAATACATCACTGTTGGTCATGATTTTTGGCATGCATATTGATCATGAGATGTTTCATCAGTTTCTGCAGACTGGTGGCGCTACCTGTATTTTTTAATTTTTTACCAATTATTTTCTCTATTTTTGAAACCTTTAAAAATATGAACATCTGTTAACAGGGCACAAATCACAAAGACTGGGCTGAGAATCTTCATTCTTGACATAGTGAGAGACCTATGAAAAGTCTCCATGGAAACCAGAAATAAGGTCTCTGTTACCCATATCCTTCGAGCTGTGGGGCTTCCAATTACCCCCACCCCCAGAATAATGGAAAATTTGATTAAAAAACTGCAAAATCTCAATAACTACAACACTGATGGTCATGATTTGTGGCAAACATCTTGATCAAGAGGTGTTCCATCAGTTCCTGCAGACTGGTGGTGCCACCTGTATTTTTTCAAATTTTTACAATTTTTTTTTCTCTATTTTGAGAATTTTAAGGAAGTAGTTATCTGTCAACAGGGTACAAATCGTAACGACTGGACCTAGGATCTTCATTCTTGACACACAGGGAGACCCATGAAAAGTCTCCATGGAAACCTGAAATTAGGTCTCTGTTGCCCATATCCTTTGAGCTATGGCACTCCAAAGTACAGCTCAGAATAATGGAAAATTTGATACAAAAGCTGAAGTATCTGAACAACTAATGCAGAGATCACCATAATTGTTTGCATGGATATTGACCATGTTTTTTTATTAGCTCAGCTGACTATAAGTCATCTGAGCTATAGTCATGGTCAATTGTCCGTCGTCCGTTCGTCTGTCCGTCCGTCCGTCTGTCCGTCCGTCCGTCTGTCCGTCTGGATGTCCGTCCGTAAGACTGGCACGTTTTGACACCATTGGACCTACGAATCTGAATTTCGGCATACTGTTAGATGTCCCCATAATCTCCTACCTTGCCAAAAATTGGGTCAATAGGACTCCGTTCCTTTGAGATATTAAGGAAAAACCTCAATTTTTTATTAGAAATCTATTTTCACACTTCAGGACTGCCTAATATCAAAACCACTCATCTGGTTTTCTTCATATTTACCATAAAAATTCCTCTATATAGTTCCTATGTACATGCCAGATATTAAGTCAGTATTATATAATTTAAAAAAGTTATGGGCCCAAACATAATGGACTTTGTAAAAAAATCAGGAAGATATTTGGTCACTTAAGACCAAAAGTGTTAAAGGTAGGGACTTTTTTCCAGTAATACAACTTTAATTAATCAAAATTTAATTGTATACCAAAAATTAGATCAAAATTTGTTAAATTTTTTTAAATATTGGCAAAAATATAAAATTGGTACCTTAAATTTTGCCCAACTTTGGCCATGGCACGTTTTTTTCCTGTAAGTACTGTGGATTAAATTTTCACACCATGTATACATAAGGATTTAATCTGTTAAAATCTGAAATTTGAAAATAAAAGCTGCAAAATTAGGATAGTTATTGAATTTTTTTGGAGGCTCTTGTGTATTCCCTTACATTGTCAAGCAGTCCACTTTGATGACTGTAGGTCATTCAGTGCACATCTCTATGCTCCCCAGGATGTTGACATAATTTTAGATGTCCCCAAAATCTCCTACCATACCGAAAATTGGGTCATTAGGACTTTGTTCCTTCGAGATATTAAGGAAAAAAAACTCTGTTTTCCATAAAAAAAAGCCATTGTTACACTTCAAGGCTGCCTAATATCAAAACCACTGATCTGTTTTTGATCGTATTTAGTATTCACATTCTTTTATACATTTTCTATGAACATACCAAAAATTAGGTCAGTATTGGGTATTATTTTGAAGTTATGGGCCAAAACATAATGCAATTTTTTAAAAAATCAGGAAATATATTTACTCACCTAACATGAGAATTGCTGAACCTAGAGACATTTTTTTTCAGGAATATTTCAGGAATAATAAACTTTATTTAATCAAGATTCAATTGTTTACCCAAAATTAGATCTGAATTTTGCAAATTTTTCAAGTTATTAGCATAAATGAAAAATCAAAACCTTAAATTTTGTCCAACTTTGGCACTGTTGATTTAATTTTTCCAGCATATATGCATAAGGATTTAATCTTTTAAAATCTGAACTTTCAAAAGAAATTGATTTGAATGAATAGCTTTTATTCATGTTTTCATACACCATGTCAAGTGTTGTTTACATCTAGCCCACCTAGTAGTACAGCCTTCACTTGCATTATGTAACCCACCCCAGGCAGCTTACCTTGGCCCAGCTTGGCCACTACTAGCAGGCTTCCCCTCTGCCATGCACTCATCCCCCACCCCAGCTGGTGCATAAACTAGATGAATGTTATAATTTTTCTGTATTTTATTTTATTCTTGGACATGCTACATTTTAGATTTTGTATTGAACCACCAGGGTTACAATGATTAAAGTGTACATTTAATTGTGTCCACAAAGTGGTGTATTGCTGTGAAAGTGTAGATGTTCATGAGAATAGTAATTCCTTACTTCAGAAGAGTAAAAACTTCACCAGGTGTGAAATTGACTATTAATTCCAGTAATTAATTAAAACTGGGATAGTAATTAGCACAATGATATTGTTTGTCCCTCATTCAACCAACAGTGTGTATACTTTATTTGAAAAGATGTTATATTTTATCAAATTTACTTTTATTTTATTTTGGTGAATAAAATTAAGCATGTCCTGAAAACTCCAATGTGCAAAACTTTTTAATAGTGATTCAAGGAATATTCTTGTACATGCCATGTTGTGGCATTATTTTCTTTTAAAATCAGTTTAAACATTTATGATTTAAAAATAATAAAATATATGTGTATGCATAATATGACCCAATTTTTTTACTCTGTATATATAATGATTGCAACTTTTGCAACAATTCTAATATTTTAACTTATATTTTCAGGTTTTTTAATTAAAAATTTATAAACCTGTAAATAAAAAATTGATTCAGATAAAAACTTCATAATGGAAAAAGTGGATCTGCTTAAAAAAATAGGATTATATATAAACTTAAATGCATTATTCTCTTGAAAGTGAAATAAAGGTATTAGTCCATTCTGTCCACTTGCCTGTCCATCTGTAAATTTTCGTATGCAACACAGTATCTCAAAACTTTTACTGTTTTTCTTCATGACAGTCTTGTCAGAGTATTAGTTTGCAATCATATATTTAGAACTTTACTATAACCAAGTAGGAGGGCCCCTTTCCTCTTAGCTTTTCATATTCTTATATAAATGAAAAACATTACAATAGAATATTTCTACATCCATCTTCATGCTGCCCTCACTTTTCCCTTCTCCGAACCCCATCTCAAAGTCAGCCTCAGTAAGCAAGAACAAGATGAATCAGATATATTCATACTTTAATATTTTGTATAACTATTCGTCCATAGGTACCTATGTACATGCTAGAAATTATGTCAATATTGTGTAATATGTAGACATAGTGGGCATCACAATAATGTACCTTGTCAAGACTAAAGAGATATTGTGTCATACAGTCACATATTCATAAATCATAACATCATATCTGTCAAATTGAACGCTTGCAGACTACCATACACTTTAGATCCTTCAACAAATAGCTTTATCATCATTCTACTACTTCTTATTACTGCTGTCATTGCATTCATATTTGCTCAAATATATCACAGTTTTCAACCCCTCCTAAATAAATAAGAAATAAACCACTTTATTTGACTCTATTAATCCATCAGTCAGGTAATTTCTTTTATCATTTACTCACATATTACATTACATTCCTTTATAATAGCCCAACATGTACATGATATTCATAAGCTTTATCGACTCGATATAGTATCACAGTGGAGAAACATTTATAGTCCAATCACGATCAGCTGAGCGCCGTGACCCATGGGTCCCTTGTTAGTTTCTGCAGACTGGTGGAGCCTCCTGTATTTTTTTAAAGTTTCACATTTTTTCTCTTTTTTTGAGATGTATAAATACAGACACAGTCTTGGCCTGTTGGGTAATCGGTTTGATGCTTTAGGTGAATGGGTATATACTACCATTCACATGATAAAATTTCCTTTTACGAATCTCTTCCCAATCAGCTGAGCGTCATGACCCATGGGTCACTTGTTAATTGAAAATGTGTAAACTCTATTGGAAAAAAAAATAATTGGATTAGAAAAAATTAAGATCTGATTGAAACATATTCTTTCCTCAGGAGATTGAAACTTAAAGTGATCAGCTGTGTCAGTTCATCATTTCTCAGTTATCCTTAAATATATATTATTTATGAAATTTTTCCTATGAGCACTGTTGAAATAACTTTCATATGCAGTATGTGTATGGATTTAAGCTATTCAAGTGTGAATTTTAAAAGCAACTTATATATTCAGTTGAGTAATATTGCATATGTTAAACTTTATGCCATCATCCCTCCTTGGTATTCTGAGCCAAGAGCTAATAGCACCAGTGTGAGCTTATGGTCAAGCAAACGTATTCCAAATCTCATTATATTATAATATAACATAAATGCCTATGAAAAAAATGTAAATATAGATTTTACATAAAATAAGCACAATTCCTGGAGGAAAAATTTTTTTTCTATCTATTTTTCCACTGAAAGCATGAGGTTGTGTGATTTGTTCAAAATTATTGGCACATCTATGAGCAATTTCAACTCGGCAGTGAAGTCACACACTGGGAAATCCCCTGTGACTAAAAATTTTAGATCTCAGTAAAAGCACAGTATTTCTGCCTCTGTCAGTCCCCAATTTTCAGCAGAGAATAAAAACAACATGCATTACTAGATCTGAGTTGTTGATAAAATTCAGTCCATGATGTCACATGTGTACCAGCCAATCAAATCAGGACAAAGTGTGAGATCTGGATGAAATCCTCCCATCACACAAAAAACGCACATGGAATAGGTTTACTTAACCTTATGGACACAAAACCAGAGCTCACTAATGAGGTGCCAACGAATGTAGACCAGATGGCCGAAACCCAGAATGCCGAAACAAATTTTCACATACCCAAATTGCCGAAGCCCATCTTGCCGAAAAAGAAAATAAATAATAAGAAATAATGTGATTAACGCACAGTAAGGTGATAAGTACGTTGTCTATTAAGGTACTCGAAGAAAATTTGATACCATCCTCTAAAATTTTCAAATAATTAACAGTAATTTATTCGGCATGTCGGCAGGGGCACTACTATATAATGTCTGCATGACAACCGGGTCCCTATAAACATCCCTGGCTTTGTTAGACCCTCATTTGCAGGTATAGTCAGACTAACTGATTTTCATTTAGAAAATTATATCTTGTGTCATATTTATGCATATCTATGAACTTTTTTTAGCTCAGCTGACTATAAGTCATCTGAGCTATAGTCGTGGTCCATTGTCCGTCGTCCGTCCGTCTGTCTTGCCATCCGTCCGTCTGTCTGGATGTCCGTCCGTAAGACTGGCACTTTTCGACACCATTGGACCTACGAATCTGAAATTCATCATACAGTTAGATGTCCCCAAAATCTCCTACCATGCCGAAAATTGGGTCAATAGGACTTCGTTCCTTCGAGATATTGAGGAAAAACCTCAATTTTTTATTAGAAATCTATTTTCACACTTCAGGACTGCCTAATATCAAAACCACTCATCTGGTTTTCTTCATATTTACCATAAATATTCCTCTATATAGTTCCTATTTACACGCCAAAATTAAGTCAGTATTATTTAATATTAAAAAGTTATGGGCCCAAACATAATGGACTTTGTAAAAAAATCAGGAAAGATATTTTGTCACTTAAGACCAAAAGTGTTAAAGGTAGGGACTTTTTTTTCAGTAATACAACTTTAATTGATCAAAATTAAATTGTATACCAAAAATTAGATCAAAATCTGTTAAATTTTTTTAAATATTGGCAAAAATATAAAATTGGTACCTCAAATTTTGCCCAAGTTTGACCATGGCACGTTTTTTTAGCTCAGCTGACTATAAGTCATCTGAGCCATAGTCGTGGTCCATTGTCCGTGGTCCGTCCGTCTGTCCGTCCGTCCGTCCGTCCGTAGATGTGGCACGTTTTGAAACCGTAAGACCTAGGAATCCAAAATTCAGCATAATGTTAGATGTCCCCAAGATCTCCTCCCAAGCCGAAAACTGGGTCTTTGCGACTTCGAACCTTTAAGAAATTAAGGAAAAACCTCAATTTTTTATTAAAAACCTATTTTCACACTTCAGGACTGCCTAATATCAAAACCACTCATCTGTTTTTCCTCATATTTCCTACAAATAATCCTCTATATAATTCCTATGTACATGCCAGATATTAGGTCTGTATTATATAATTTAAAAAAGTTGTGGGCCCAAACATAATGCATTTTGTAAATAATCAGGAAAGAAATTTTATCACTTAACACAAAACTTGTTAAAGCTAAGCACTTTTTTTTCTGTATTATTACTTTTATTAATCAAAATTAAATTGTATAACCAAAATTAGAACAAAATCTTTTAAAATTTTTAAAATATTAGCAAAAATAAAAAATTCGTACCTTAAATTTTGCCCAACTTTGACCATGGCACGTTTTTTTCCTGTAACTGCTGTGGATTTAATTTTCACAGCATGTTTTTGTTAGCATTTCAACTGTTAACACCAAAAATTTGAAACCAGTTGATCAAAAACTGTAGATTTTAATCAAGTTTTCAAGCACCATGTAACACATTGTTTACATCAAGCTAGTCTTATGCAGTTTGCAAGAGCTCAGCTCCCCAGCTTCAGCTCTAAGTTCCTTAAATTCGGCATACAGTTAGTCTCCAAAATCCCCTACCATGCCAAGAATTTGGTCACTAGGACTTAATACCTTCGAGATATTAATGAAAAACTTAATTTTTCCATTAAAAACCCATTGTTACACTTAAGACTGCCTAATATCAAAACCACTGATCTGACTTTAATCATAAATAATATACATATTTTTCATTTTTCTATGCACATGCCAGAATGGTGTCAGTATTGCGTAATTGTTTTAAGTTATGGGCCCAAACATAATGCACTTTGTAAAAAATCAAGAAATATATTTACTCCCTTAAAAAGGGCATTGCTGAAGCTAGAGATTTTTTTGTCAGGGGAGTAACATTATTTAATCAAGATTCAATTGAATACCCAAAATTAGTTCTGAATTTTTAAAATTTTATAAGTTATTAGTATAAATATAAAATTAGTACCTTAAATTTTGCCCAACTTTGACCATGGCACGTTTGTTTCCCGTGAGCACTGTTGATATAATTTTCATATCATGCACACATAAGGATTTCAGCTTTTTAGTTTAGAAAGCTGAAAGAAATTGGCCAAAAATTGTAGCTTTTATTAATGTTTTTTATGAGACCCTGTCAGACTTTGGCTCTCTCCAGCCCCTCTTGAGTCACCTGTATGTTGACCTTGTTGACCTTTCATCAAATTATGCACGCTTGAGGCGAGAATCCAGGCAGCTTATGGCCAGCCACAGTTGATCCAGGTGTCCAACCCAACTCATCTAGTAGTTTTAACCAACAACATAACAATAAACAATAAATTAATAAATTTTTATTGGTGTTTAAAAACAAATTAAAGAAAAATAGAAAAGGAATTTGTAAGTTTATAATAACAGGAAATTAACTTGCAGTTACTGATGATATAAGAATCTTGTATCGATGGGTAGAATGTCACATATTCCAAATAACACCATGCAGTCACCTATGGCATTTTTCAGTTCAATTTTAATAATAAAGAAATAAATCATATTATTCATTACTAATCATTAGGGATCATATAAAGGAAATTAATGATAGACAAAGATGCAGTTGATAATATTAATCTAGATTCCTACTGTGTCTAGTGTGTACATTGATGTGAATTAGTCCAAAATGAATTTTTTACAGTTATTTTTTAATATAAATAAAAGCCATAAAACCAGGTACTTATGATCATTATTTAAATGTGTGAATTTTGTATATTCTGGATTCTCAACATCATTGTTTGGTGAAAACTGAATAAATACCAGACATGGCGCGAATACTTTGTGATTGTATTTAAATACGAATATGATTATGTACTCCATTATAAAATTTTTTTGCATAAAGAATGGGAATTCAGGTAAAAATGAAAGTATATGAATACTCGTGCAAATACTTTCAAAATGTATTCGTGAATGCATTCATGAATATATTCTTTAATATTATTTTAATAATCATATCAGTTATATTTCATTTTAAAAAATCATAATTCTCTTATTATTTTTAATAAAAATTATATTTGGAACAATATTTGTAATTATTTTTAATAAATAGTTAAACTCTTATATTATATGTTCTGCTTATAAGTTATATGGCCAAGTCAAAATCTGTGTGACAATAGTACTCCCATTTGTTAATAAAATAAATGAAATCAATCCTCTTCCCTGTCTCCAAAGGTTCTATCAAAATCATACATAAGCTAAACAACAACAACTCATAATACAGCTTATATTTATTACCACACAAAACCAGCATGTGCCTCATTTCTAAATAATATTTTTTTATCATATATAACAGCTGAGCGTCGTGACCCATAGGTCCCTTGTTCTGGTAAGTACTGTGGATTTAATTTTCACAGCATGTTTTTGTAAGCATTTTGTCTGTTAACACCAAAAATTTGAAACCAGTTGATCAAAAACTGTATAGATTTTATTCAAGTTTTCAAGCACCATGTCACATCAAGTTTACATCAAGCTAGTGTTATGCAGTTTGCTAGAGCTCAGCTCCCCAGCTTCAGCTCTAAGTTCCTTAAATTTAGCATACAGTTAGATGTCTCCAAAATCCCCTACCATGCCAAGAATTTGATCACTAGGACTTAATTCCTTTGAAATATTAATGAAAAACTTCATTTTTCCATTAAAAACCCATTGTTACACTGTAAGACTGCCTAATATCAAAACCACTGATCTGACTTTGATCATATATAATATACATATTTTTCTATACATTCGCTATGCACATGCCAGAAATGATGTCAGTATTGCGTAATTGTTTTAAGTTAAGGGCCCAAACATAATGCACTTTTTAAAAAATCAAGAAATATATTTACTCCCTTAACAAGAGGATTACTGAAGCTAGAGTTTTTTTGTCAGGGATGTAACATTATTTAATCAAGATTCAATTGAATACCAAAAATTAGTTCTGAATTTTTAAAATTTTATAAGTTATTAGTATAAATATTAAATTAGTACCTTAAATTTTTCCCTACTTTGACCATGGCACGTTTTTTTCCTGAGAGCACTGTTGATTTAATTTTCATATCATGCACACATAGGATTTCATCTTTGTAGTTTAGAAAGCTGAAAGAAATTGGCCAAATATTGTAGCTTTTATTAATGTTTTTATGAGACCATGTCAGACCAAGGCTTAATCCAGCCCCTCTTCAGTCACCTGTATGTTGACCTTGCTGACCTTTTATCAGATTATGCATGCTTGAGCGAAGCATACACTGGGGCAGCCAGGCAGCTAATGCCCAGCCACAGTTGATCCAGGTGTCCAACCTAACTCATCTAGTAGTTGTTTTGAAAAACAACATAAGAATAAACAATAAATTAATAATTTTGTATTGGTTTTTTATAACAAATTAAAGAAAAATTAATAGAAAAGGAATTTGTTAGTTGATGAGTAACAGAAAATTAACTTGTAGTTACTGATGATGTAAGAATCTTGTATGGATGGATAGAATGTCAATGTCAATGTTATTCGAAATAACACCATGCAGTCACCTATGGTATTTTTCAGTGAAATTTTAATGATAAAAAAATAAATCATATTATTCATTACTAATCATTAGGGATCATATGAAGGAAATTAATGATAGACAAAGATGCAGTTGATAATATTAATCTAGATTCCTACTGTGTCTAGTGTGTAGATTGATGTGAAAGTAGTCCAAAGTGAATATATTACATTTATTTTTTTTAAATATAAATAAAAGCCATAAAACCAGGTACTTATGATCATTATTTAAATTTGTGAATTTTGTATATTCTGGATTCTCATCATCTTTGTTTGGCTAAAACTGAATAAATACTAGACATGGTGCTAATGCTTTGCAAATGTATTTGAATACGAATATGAATATGTACTGCATTAAAAAATTTTATTGCATAAGAATGGGAATTCAGGTAAAAATGAAAGTATTTGAATACCAGTGCAGATACTTTCAAAATGTATTCATGAATGCATTCATGAATATATTCTATAATATTATTTCAATAAACATTTCAGTTATATTTTATTTTAAAAAATCATATGATTTTCTTATTTTTTTAAAATAAATATTATATTGTCACTATTTGTTATTAAATTATATTATTATTATTTATTATATGTGCTGCTTATAAGTTATATGGCCAAGTCAAAATCTGTGTGACAATAGCACTCCATTTGTTAATAAAATAAATGAAATCAATCCTCTTCCCTGTCTCCAAAGATACTATCAAAATCATACATAAGCTAAACACCAACAACTCATAATAAAGCTTATATTTATTACCACACAAAACCAGCATGTGCCTCTTTCCCAAATCATATTTTTTATCATATATAACAGCTGAGCGCCGTGACCCATGGGTCCCTTGTTTTTAATTTACAACTGCATATTAGCTAAGATGGCGGCGGTCGTGTGGGGAACTCACAGGAGCGTGGCAACACTCGGAAATCGGCAAGAAAACCTGCCTGACGACACTGGACCTGTAATCCCTCGTGAAAATAGCAAGGAAACCTCTTACATACTGTCCATTCATCCATCCATCTCTCATTTAAACTTACTTTTCATATTGACAGTCATTTCTTACATTTTCTCTTTATTACCATTACTGTGTTGATCAATGACACGCCTCAATAACTAGTTCATAATATTGCAGGCAAAAAACTACCAATGATAATTCTCGGTCTTGATCGATATTTTTACAAAATTCCTTCAGAAAATTTTTCTATAAATAAAACAGTTGGAGAATTTCATAAAAATATACATATGTAATAAAACCAGAACTGAGAAGTCTAACAAGATTACTTCAAAGAGAGCAAACTCCTGTTTATTTTACTATTAGCATGCCTATTATGGGGCCCATTACCAGTTGTGTTTATATTGTTGTAATAACTTAATCTGGCGTTTGATTAGAATGAGGAAGTAGGTCACAGATAATTGATTATGGGTATATAAAAATCATATACGTATTCTGCAATGAATAATAAATTTAATATCAGATTTTGTATGTTTATAGATGCAGACTTTCTGAAATGTGTGTGTTTGTTATATAAATACTCTGCAAGCACTATATGGAGTATTTACCACATGACTGATTGTTCTGTACTTAGTCCAGAGTCCGCAGAATTATACAGATTTATCAACAGAACATTTAGATAAATGCAACCATGCACAATTTAAAACGGATTATCTTGTAACTTTTGACCACTTATTCATTCTTTAGCTTGCAATGCAAAAAGAATGAATGTTAAGTTTTATCTTAAATGTTTCCTTTATATCCACATAAAATCTCTCTCTCCCTCTCTCTCTTTCCATCCCTCTTTCTCTCTATATATATATATATAAGAGTTAGTACCTGGTTGTAAAATCAAGTATTATGACTGAGAGATAAATTGTAAAATGAAGTTAGGTTTGATGACTGAGTACTAAACACTACCGGAGAACAATTATTAACCGATTACTTCATGTACCTCCTGTATCATGTTCCTTCGGTCATGTTATGCATATAGGCCATGGGCTACCAGGGTCCACCGTGCACCCCCACCACAACTCAACAAAATTGATATTTTTGGAAAGCTTAGGATGTCTTCATATACAATTCAAATGATAACAGTGAAAATATTGGGACTGAATAGCAATTACCAGCACGTTTATTGCGTACTGTAAAAAATCATTTTTTTTCGGCTCATTAAATCACATAAAGCACAGTGGCATTTATCATTCAGTAAATCATATAGCTTTTGGAGGATTTGTACTTATTATATACCAAATGAAAGCTTATTAAATCAGAAATCAGTGTAAGTTCATTTTAAACTGTATGTGTGATATATGTAGTGTTGTTTTTACATAACTCAAATATATCCCTTGAAGAAGAAAATGTTGATGAAATGTAAAATTTTTATTTCCTTTTCCTATGTTGTTACGGTTAAAGAACCCAACATATTGTTTATACATGTACATATACATATGTTTATACATACCAACAAAAAGAGTATAATAAATAAAGTGAATAATATTGGATCGATTTATTAGATTTTGAATGTGTACTGGTAATACCTACTACTCCAGGAGCTGTCCAAAGGTTAGAGAGGGTAATCAAGGTCAAGGTCAAACTTATTTACCAACCTTCGATCTTAAGAATAACATTAGACATTTTGGGTACTACGCTGTCATATATAATGTAATATGGTTTTCAAATAGTCAACACTATTAATAATTGTCTTGGCAGATTAATAATATAATAGGGACGATATTAAAATACATTACACTAAGATACTGTCATATGGTTTTCAAATGCACCTTAAAGGTACCCATTCACCTTCATTTTGAAAGAGAATTTGTGATTTCTGGCTTCTCTTTGTATATATTAATGATCTAAAGGTAATTCTGGATTTGGAAAGTTCTTATAATACCTCCGTGAAGGATGTATGAACTTGTTGATCAACACATGTTTGTAAACACAGCAATGTTGACAAAAGAGGAAAAATGTAACCTTTTATGGTATGTACCATATTTGCTGAGGCACAAAAGGTTATTTGTTGCAAAACGCTATTTGGAAAACTCTCGCCTATCTGACGTGCTGTCCGATGCCATTGTTGAATTTGTTTTATTTTGACGGGCCCTCACATATCATAAACACGTTGATATTAACAAAACAAGCAGCCTGTATGCATGATATCAACGTTTTCTGGCCTATTTTGAATAAAATCTCCAAGGGATTACCTTTAGGTTATATAGGTGATTTGGCTCATTTAAAACATGAAATTGATGAACGTGTTACATATTTCACATATTACTGATTCCTTGCTGATTTATTGCTAAGTATTAATCGTCAACAGTATTTATGTGTAACAAACATTTAGAAATCAATTTGTGTGGTTAGTAAAAAGAGATTAAAACAGCCTTGTTGATCCTGTTACAGGAATAACCTATGGCCTGTTAACTATTCCAGATGCCTGGTACACTTCGAGGAGCATTAAAAACCTTTGTCTGAAAGACTTTTGAGTTTACCTGAATATAGGCGGGAATAGGTCAGCTATTAATGTAACTGTCACAAAATGATAGGAATAGTATAACAAAAAAATATGCCGCCCTGACAAAAGAAGACAACACATCTGCAAGTGCACAGGTTCATGCTGATCCGGTCCGTAAAAAATGTTAAGTGTGTACATGTAAATGGCATCTGGCGAATTCAAATACATGTATCTTTAAGAACCCGTAGGTTAATGTCGGATAATCGGGACCAAGCACCTCAAGATTTAGATACCACTACCACGGATGATAATATCAGGAATAACTATCAGGTCTGCATCGACAAGAAGTTGCACGTGCTTAGAAAACCAGAATGCTACAGCAGTTGGTAGATATGCTTAAACGTATTCGAATAATATTGAGATGGGCAGTGGAATATGTAATAAAAGGATAACTGTTACAAGTGACCATGTATGTGTATGCAGGTAAAGTCAACATGGATTGATCTTGAACATGGTTGAAATTATGTAATATATTTAAATCCTATAAGGCACAGCAATGCCTGAAAGACAGTCAGTGGGAAAATCGGAATTACTTATTTTTCTGCTAAAGTCCTATAATATAAATTCATTGGTGAAGCCATTGACCATGCAACTACGGAAGCCGATGATGCTGTGTAAGAGATCAGGTATTAAACTGGGCAATCTGCACTGCTCTTCTTGAATTCCAGTCACAATGGAAGATCTCTGGTGAAGGTTCCCTCCTTAATTTAGAAACACTCTACTGCATGATCAAACTCTTTATTACATACCTCTTATACACGTTGGTTATATCTGGGGATTAAAGACACTGAAATCAATAGTCAATTCATGAATAAAAACACCTGTAATAACACGGTAGTATAATAGCATGATAAAAGCCCTAAACGTTTTCTTCCCAACGTTTCTCTGTGCAAATGATATGAAAACCTTGATAAATATAATGCCTCCTTTACAGGGAGAAAGTTTTAAATATGCAATTTAAGAGAAATATTTTTAGGTATTATTCAAATAAAAAATATTAGGATTTTCTGCTCCACAACTATTATTCCATTAAATGTGTTTTGTTAATGTGGTTAAACCATAGTGGGGCTTAGCTTCAATATTTATATTTTTACAAGTTAAAATTTAGTAAATAAACTGCACGGTCCATACTTTCAATTGTATGTTACATGTTGATTCATGTGTTTCCAAGTTAACCATTCACAAAATATCAACTAATTTAATATTCGTGGTAAAATAATTGATGTGGAAGACTATGTTTAACTTTGCAAATTTAATGACTTCTACAGTCTAGGCAGAGCACATGTAAGAGTAACAGCCGACACCATCCCAGACTGGGCGCCCTGCACCAAGCAGAATGTAATTAAAGAAAGACCCTCGCAAATCACACATACGTCAATAAATAATTTATTTGCTGGGGAAGAAAAGGAAATCTGAAAACAAACAAAAAAAAATCACGAATAAATGGGAAGAGAATCAAATAACATGAGAGGTGTTGGAACTCAAAGTGCCAGGGGGGAGGGGGCAGTTTTCACCACTGGAAACAGCTGATGGTTTACATTATTATGGCATTTGCATCCCCTGGTTGATGCACACTCGGCAGTGATTCCATCCAGGCGTAATGGAAAGGTCGTGCCTAACTGCCGTGCTTAACTCCGAAACGAGTGCACCTTTCAGGGGATCATCGATGGTATGACTCGGCAATGGGGATGATTACGCACCAAGGACCCGCAGGTGCAGTAGTTATTGGGGCTTGGTGAACGCCAGGACCTCAAATGAGAGGAAGCGTGTGATACTGCCGTGTCACCTAGTCCGAAACCGGAACAGAAATCTGCAAATGTACATATATGTAGTTAAGTTTGCATTAACAATGGAGGTGGCTACCTCTACAAAAAAAGATCCCATCCAGTGCCCAGATCTATTGGTCCGTTATATCCAACAAGTGTACCATAGAGATAATTGTATTCCTGTAATGTACAAACTTTCCTTTAAGAATAATGCGTACTCATATGCCATTTTACATATGCAGATGTGCCTTCTTTTCTGCTGATCAAATATGGCTGATTATTTTTGTGTGTGCATTATTTTTCTCTATTAAGCTTTTATAAGTAACAATAAGACCTGTTTCAGCACATATTCAGATAAACTATATAGAAATATAAAATATCCAGACAACATTTTCTACCGATCCCCCCGTTCTACAATAGTTTAATATGACAAGAAAATTTCTGTATCAAGACCACAAACAAGGCTTTTGGAATCTTGGAATCTTCCATATATAACCACACAAATTGATCCTTAATGATTGTTTTGTTGTAATATGGTAGGCACTTAGACCATGTATAGTACTACTATGAGAAAATCAACAATATAAAAAAGATATCTCGAGCATCACTTTCATCAGGTCTATTTCCTATTGATCACCATATCACATAACTTATGACAGTGTAGTGCCCAAGATATATTTATGCTTTAAAATATTAGTACATACATTTGACTTTGACCTTGCATACCCTCTGTAACTTCTGACAACTTCTGGTTAGTTGCAATTAACAGAACACATTAAAAGTCTAAATCGATCCAGTTATCTAATATCATTAAGTTTTATCATTATCTGTATGTTAAGATTGCCATGGCCGCACTTTTGGATTCCCTGGGGTCACAGAGCTCATAAAAACTCCTTTTTAGTTGTAATCAACAGAACACATTATAAGACGTAGAAAATCGATCCAATATCTTTAAGTTTTAAGCAACAACTTCAGTATAATAGCATTATCTCTATGTTAAGACTGCAGTGGTGGCCATCTTAGATTCCTTGGGGTCACAGGGTGCATAAAAATAAATAGAACCTGCATTCATTCATCAGCTTAGGTGCAAATAAAATATAAGCAAGCACTGTCTGAATCAATTCCTAAGAAAATGTCGTTCTGTTACACGTGCAAGTACACTATATCCCCAACACTCAATAATTCCCAAGGGTGAAGGCGGCCATCTTGGATTTTCGGTGTTAGAGGGATATGAAAATATTTTACCTAACATTTTCCATTAGTTCATAACCTGTTTATGCTAAATCAGTCATTTTCGCAATTTGGGCATCAAATTCCTACGGAAATACATCCCTGTCTACACTATATAGTCTCTATGTATCAAATATTTCTAAAGCTATTAAAGTTTGAAGAATACATACCATTGACCAATATTAGTGGGCCAGCCAAAGTTGATTTTGTCACTTTAACGGCATTGCTTGTTAATAGCAGGCATCCATGGTAGATCAATCAGCCTTGGAGTAAAGAAAAAACGTGTGGGTGGATGCCAACTGGAATTTTGAATTTCAAGGTTATTTTCAAGGTCAAACTAAAAAAAGGGCAAGCCAAGGTCGATTTTTCACTTTTGAGGACATTGCTTGTTAATTATCAGGCATCCATGCTAGATCAAACAACAAATAGTGACAGAAAACCTTTAGGTGGATGGCATCATACATTTTAACCTTTAAGGTCATTTTTAAGGTCATTTACAAGGTCAAACTGAAGAAAATTGAACCTAAATGGGTATAGTGTTTCTCCATCAATAAAACCAAGGTATATTCAGTAACCTTAAGCTTTAGGGATATTTTGTGGAAAGTGCAACTACCCAACCCACGTTATAATGATGATCATAATTATTTACACTGGAAAGTAAGAAAGTACAATGTAAAAGTGTGTTTTGTTTAGACAGTAACGTTTTTACTACTCTGAATCAAGACATATGGCAGAGGTGTAAAGTGTTCCTCAAAGTGTCTTATAATAGAATAAACATGGCCATATTTTGTAATATGCAGAATAAAAGGTCCATGAATAACAAATATTTGCTTATAATAATGTTGTTTCCGGAGCGAGTTGTGGGTATCAGAACAGGGGTGGATCCAGGATTTAGGAAAAGGAGGGGTCCAAGTCAGGAGAACTAACGATAAAATCTGAAAAAAAGTACCCAAGTCCGTGAAAGGGGGGTCCAGGCCCCAATAATTGATCTGAACCCCTTAATAAGGTTGGGGCAGCTGAACCTTCGGGGGGGGGGGGGGGGGGGGGGTCCGAACCCCCTGGACACCTAGCTCCTCTGGATCCACTTCTGCAGAAGACCCTGGATGGAAGTTTCACATTTAAAGTTAAAACGGAGCTGCAGCCATTTTTGCGCAGCGTCATCTGTTTGTCTGCTGTGGGATAAAATCACTCATATCTCTGCAGTGGTTTGACTTTTCCACATGAAATTTTGCATGTGTATACATCTTGGATAGATTCTCGTTCAAATAACAGGTGGCGCCACCTACAATCATGTTTATATGGCAGAGATCCATTCTAATATGTAACACATGTAACTCTATTTCCCCTTGCCACTCAATCCATGCCTCACTTCACCCGTCCTTCTCTGATTTTGGTGGATACACGTAGTCGCTTGTCGACTACCCGTATTCTAGTTTTTTAATGAATCTTTATTGGATTTTGCAATTTTGGCCTTTTGTGCAGTATATCTCCAAAGGTATTCAACACAGGAACTTCCATTTCTTCAGTGCTATATTGCATGATATTTAAAAAAATTGGTCAAGTTCTAAGATGGGTGATTTGACCTACTTTTCAAGGTCACAGAGCTTAGTATAGAAAAAAAACCTTTGGAGCATATTTCTCAGGAAGCATTTGGTGGATTGTTATGAAACATGGTACATACCTCTCCAATTTAAATTTATAACTGATTATCAGCTTTTGCTAATATTCTAGTTTCACAATGCAATGCTTACAGATACTGGCCTAATGTTTGGTCTGTTGGCGCATAATGACCCAGTTGACCTATTTATGACCATATGACAGATCCTGAACATAGAAAATTTCATGAAAGACAGAAATTTTTATGAAAAATGCACATGTATGGACTTTTTTTCACAATGCCTGCAGGTACTGGCCTGATTTTTGGTGTGTTCCTTGATAATGACCTGTTACAGATCGAGTTTGCATTTTGCCCTTGTTGACCTACTTTTGACCATACAACTACTCCTGAACTTAAAAAAATGTTACAAAATTTAACAAATATTTCTAATTTGCTCCAGGTGGGGGCATTTGTGTCGTTCCGACCCATCTAGTTAATTATACAAATAATTATGCATATTAATCATAGCCTATTGTAAGATAGGCGGAAAAATATTTAATCTTTGAAATCAAGGGGGAAGGTCTGTGCAACCATCTAAAACCCTCGGGGGTTTCCTGGTTTCCCATAAGGGATTACGGGTCCAGTGTCGTCAGGCGGGTTTCCTTGCCAATTTCTGAGTGTCACCACGCTCCCTTGAGTTCCCTACGTGACCACCGCCATCTTGGTTAATATGCAGTTGAACGATGTGTAAATTAAAAAAAGTATATAAAGAAGCATTTGACACAAGATATAACTTTCTTCATGGAATCAGTTAGTCTGACTAAATCTGCAAAATGAAGGTCTAAGGCCAAAAAAAATTAAAGGTATGGTTCTCAGGCACCGCCCGCATCAATTTTAAACCCCCGCATCAAATATTTTTATTTTGATTTTCAATAAAAACTTTCCAATTTTGAGCTGCTGCCGCTCCGACATTTCTTTCAAGAAGATAAAACCATACAATTTCCTTTGTTTTGTAGTGCTTTTACTTATTTAGCAAAATAAAACTGTTATTTTCATGCTTTTCCCTTATCATTTGTCATTTTTATCGAAACATACCAAAAAATTTAAAATAAAAAAAGCGCCCGCCCGCATTGATTTCTGAAAAAAAGTGCCTGAGAACCAAACCTTTTATTTTTTTTGGCCTAATAAAGCCACCAACATTTAGCGGGACCGGGTTGTCATGCCGACATTATATAGTGCCGCTACCCAATAAATTACTGTTAATTATTTGAAAATATTAGAGGATGGTATCAATTTTTTTTCAAGTAGCTTAACAGACAATGTACTTATCACTTTACTGCACATTAAGCATATTATTTCCTATCATTTATTTTCTTTATCAGCAAGATGGGCTTCGGCATTTTTGGTTTGGTATTCTGGGTTTCGGCATTCTGGGTTTCAGCCATATTGTAGACTACCATGCCAACAGCCTACTGATTAAGGACTCTTAGCTAGTTATCAAGTAATGTCGAGAAATCTTCCTCACCCTTCATGTGCTACTTAAAGTTAGTTCTCATGATCCACACATAAATTTTTAAAATTATTAACCAACTAAACCAACAATATTTATTTGGCAGTGCAGGAAAATATAAATGTACCATGTCTTTGAATTTTTTTTGCAAAAATATATGTAAGCTAATTGTCATGCAGGGGTTACTCTGCAAATCATTACTGTTTTAAACTTTTTTAAATGCATTAAAATGAAATGCACTTCAATATAAAAACTGAAAAATTTAATTGTTTAAATATCTTAGTTCTAGAAATGTGTAACTGTGTTTCCCTGTTGCGTCTATAGAAGTACTTGAGAGAGGATTCTGTAAAAATCAAACCAAAAACTGAGTCACTGTGACTTTGTTCCTTCAAGAAATTAAGGAAAAACTCAAATTTCTATTAAAAACCTATTATCACACTTCAGGACTGCCTAATATCAAAACCACTTATTTGTTTTTCTTAAAAATTTACATGGAGTATTCTCCTATATATTTCCTTTATACATGCCAGGAATTAAGAATGTTAAGTTTAATTGTATCCACCAAAACAAAGTTTTGTGGATACTATGTTTTTGACCGGGTTCTGCCGCTGCGGCGTTCATTTTTTGGAGAACTCCTGTGAGACTACTGGACAGATTTTTCGGAAACTTACACCAATTATCGGGTCACATGTGAACTGGTGCATAACCAATTGGCCTTGACTTCTGACCTTTCCTCTCTGCCCAGCATTCGTGTGTGCATCTGTTTCCACACATAAACCCACATATCTCGGGAACCGTTTGACCGATCAGGAAAAATTTTTTGTACAAATGTAGCCCTTGGATAGCTTTATAACATACACAAAAAATGGTGGCGCCACCTGCAACCATGTTTGCACAGTGTCCATCTGTTCATCTGCCTTGGGTTAAAATCACTCATATCTTTGCAGTGGTTTGACTAATTCACCTGAAATTCGGCCTGCGTATACATCCTAGATAGCTTTCTTGATTTTATGACAGGTGGCGCCAGTTACATTCACATTCACGCTGCTGACATCCAAGCTCATATCTCGGTAACTGTTTGACCAATCAGGAAAAAAAAATTACACAAATATATCCCTTGGATAGCTTTATAATGTACACAAAAATGGTGGCGCCACCTGCAGCCATTTTTGCACAGCATCCATCTGTTTGTCTGCCTTGGGTTAAAATCACTCCTATTATTATGGAGTAGGAAAGTGCATATTTGTGACTTAACACATATTTCAAGGAATATTTCATATTTCACAAATACAAGCTCAGTTTCTGGCATGTCAGGCTGAACAATGAATGACTTCTCATAATTGATGACAAAGACAACCAGTCATCTGGTCATACACATATAGGCTTCTCTCCCAATTTAATCAGAGAACAGTACACCAAACCATTTAGGTCTATTTTAAGTCTGTGTAAACAGAAATAGTGTCACAGAATGACTTATGTGTTTAGTCTTTATGAGGGAATGGTAGAACACAAAACATGTTATTTTATGAGACTCCACATGTGTATATAAGCACTGTCCTCCAGATAGGACTGCAGGTCAGTCAATAACTGGATGTATGTCAGGTCAGACTTGAGATTTTCCAGAATACTTTCATCCAATAAAATCTGGCAAAACTTATAAAGTCAACTTACAACTCTGATGTAATTGTGACCTACTTTGGTTTTCTAGTAAGGTTTAGCTTTCATGACGAAATGCAGAAATATGGATATGTACGTCTCAAATGTCACGTGAAAGCTCTGTAACAAAAGTATCTGTAGTGCGCGCTCAGAGGGAGAGAGAGAGAGTCAGAGAGAGAGGGACCATGTCTAGCTGGGCACTGCAGGGCCTCAGCAAAGACTGGCCCAGACTCTGTCCTGTAAATAAAGACTTCAGTCATCAAACTGGTCTTGGAACATTGTCTGCCAAGCACATCAGAAGCTGTATGTGATACAGGTGGGGACATCCCCAACCCCACCTTCCTATCAATATTTCTGCAGTGGTGTGACCCCATTACCTGTAATTCGGCATGCATATACATCATGGATAGCTTTCTTGATTTTATGACAAATGGCGCCAGCTTCATTCAGGTTCATGCTGCAGACATTAATGCTTATATCTCTAGACTCATTTGACCAATCAGGAAAAAAAATGTTCACAAATGTAGCCCTTGGATAGCTTTATAACATACACAAAAATGGGGGGCCACGTGCAGCCATTTTTTGCACAGCGTCCATCTGTTTGTCTGCTGTGGGATAAAATCACTCATATCTCTGCAGTGGTTTGACTTTTCCACCTGAAACTTTGCATGTGTATACATCTTGGATAGTTTCTCGTTCAAATAACATGTGGCACCACCTACAATCATGTTTACGTGGCAGACATCCATTCTATTATGTAACACATGTGACTCTATTTCCCCTTGCCACTCAATCCATGCCTCACTTCACCCGTCCTACTCGGATTTTGGCGGATACACTTAGTCGCTTGTCGACTACCCGTATTCTAGTTTCTATAAGTTATGGCCTTGAACATATTGGACTTTGTAAAAAATCAGGAAAAATTATTGCTCACTTTACATGAAAATTTTTGAAGCTAGAGACTTATTTTCCAAGTATATATGTTGTGTTTTCATACATACAGCTCAAACATACATCGGTGCAAACTCATAGACAACTGGCATCAACAGAACTATACTTTTAATATTCATCTGCAAGAGCCCCGTGTCCCCTAGACCCATGACCCTGGGAATCAGAACGTCATACAAAATAGTGCATGCAGTTATCATAATTGAGTTCACCGTAAATACACTACATCTCCTCTTCCTCTAGTACCTTACCCAGTGTTCATTTTTGTCCATATTGACAAAAGAATTACTGTCCTTAATAAATGACTGTATAGAAAATAGGACATGTAGAGTTCCAGACTTCCAGTCCTTGTACACATGCAAAATATCAGTTATAAAAAATGAAACGAAATATGTAACATACTCTTAAATAAAATGTTAATGTTCACAAATCAAGTCTCTGAGGTGGTAACCTCTTTCTGATTGGATTGCTTCGTACATCTGGTTGTTTTGACTGAACCGTAGTGGGCAGGGTTGTTAAGTTTTTCCCAGTGCGGTATTTACCAGCTGGTAAATACCGATATTTACCGCCTTTGGAAAAACCTCTCAAAGTGGGAAAATGGGAAAAACCCAGATTTTTAAGACGATCTGCCTTTGCACTGACCAATGAATTGCACTCTATGCATTTTGCCTGTCGTAATTTTCCATCCTCTATTCTTGTGAAACATTGCCACACAGGATCTATAGGCCTGCCTCCTCGCATGGTGCCTTGTTAACTTCTTCAGAAAACAAGAACTTATGGCAGACAGGCAGTAACATCAACTTATATAGAGAAGAGCCATAAAACCTGGTATCCTTTTGGGCACAGTAGCATAAAAAGGGGGTGCTTGGTTTCCTACCTGTATGCACAGAAACCTGCATCATGCTGGACAGGGTTTCCCCAAGTGATGCCACAATTGGTGGTTGGTTTCTTCTCACCCTAGCTAACTAGTTGTATGAGCCTTACATGACTAGCATGGCTTCTTCACACTTCTGTACCCCCAAGATTAACTTGGCCTTGATTAGGTTAACATGCTTGATTACTTTTGTCAGCTCACCTACTAAAGTTTATGTTGCAGTTAATTGGTAATTAAGAAATAGTTATGCACTAGTATGAGTTCACTGAGTTGTGGAAATATTGCACACACACACACACACACATATATATATATATATATATTCATCACATGTGGATATATATATATGCATATATGTAAATATGTATATATGTATGTGTATATATATATATACACACACACATATATAATATAATTTCAACATGCAACATTAAACAGAATTAATTAACTATACATCATTATACTCTCTCAAAAATTTTGATCAGACATTTTCCCCAGTAATTCCCGGTACTAACCAGTTTTCCCCAGTTATTCCCAATTAATCCCAGGTTTTTCCCACTGTCGTGGAAAAACTAGTTTTTCCCGGGAAAAATAACAACCCTGGTAGTGGGTGGTCTCGTAACCATACTATCTACTGGAACACTACTGGTACTGGTTTCACGCATACTGCTGGTTTCAACATCATCAATTGTTTTATCCAGAGAAGACTGTTCTGGTTTTAATGGTATAACAGTTTCAACAAGCGGTTTTACTCAGGTTGTTAACCATCCTGCATGCCTTCTCCATATACCTTGCGTTTTGGTTGATAATGTGTACGAGACTGGACCTGTTTTCTTTACAATAACACCAGTTTTCCATTTCTCAGGACCTCTGTAATTACGAGCCCATACTTTATCACCTTGTCCAAATGACTTTTCCTTCCCTAACACTTGCATTGACTGTGTAAACTGTCTCTTTCCCACCTAAGCATGAAGGTCAGGTTTATCCAGCCTGGGGATTCACCAGTTGTTGCGTGAGGTGTGTTATGATACATTAAAGGCGGTTTGCTAGTTTTAGTGACAAGGAGCCCTGGTTTGCTTTCAGCCCCTGCTTACAAGTTCTTAACCAAACCATTAGTCGAAGGATGATAAGGTGCTGATGTTATATGCCAAATGCCTTTGCTTTTCACAAATGCCTGAAATACACAAATTGTGGCCCATTATCTGAAATGCTCCGTTCTGGTAAGCCATAACAACTAAATAGCTCTCTCAGTGTCTTGATTGTTATTTCAGAGGTTGTCAAATTCATTTGAAAAACTTTTGGCCATTTAGAATGTGCATCCACCACAATTAGGCCCTGGACGGGTCCAGCAAAGTCTATATGGATTATCTGCCATTTCTGTGTTGGCCAAATCCCTGGATAAAGAGGCATTGTTGTGGGTGGAGCCTGTATACATTGGAAGCTCTGACAGCTTTTAACTGTGCTTTCCAAAACTGTGGGGTCACCAGACATAACAACGAGTGATGGCTTTCATGGGAACAATCCCTGAGTGACTATGTGTAGTTCCTATAATATCCTAGCATGTAACTTCACATGAACCATGATGCGTGTACCCCACATGAGGCGACCATCTTAAACTGTTAGTTTGTTACAGTGATTCTGGAAGGGTGTATATTCAGTGCCATCTAACATTTTCCATCCTTTGTGAACATTCTCAGTCACACTTGCTAATACAGAATTCTTCTGACTAGCCTTATGAATCTGATCTGCACTCACTGGTAATACATACATCTGCACCAGCTGGTAGAGATCAACACCGTTGGTACTGGTAGCCTTGGAAGATTCATTGTCCAGCAGGAGTCTTGATAAACAATCTGCGTTCACATTGTCGCGGCCTTTTCATGTATTCAATATGATAATTGTCAATATGATAATTGTGACCTGATGGAAATATGGCCTAATGCTGCAGCCTAGCTGCTGCCAACTGAGGTGTGCCTATCACATGATTGAAAATAGCAACTATTGGTCTATGATCTGTGGCAAGCCTAAAATGTCCACCGTACAAATAATCATGAAATTTCTGTACCCCCCAGACAATGGCCAAACCTTCTTTTTCTAGCTGTGGGTAGTTTTTCTCTGACTGCGTAAGTGAATGAGATGCAAAAGCAACTGGTTTCTCTATGCCACTGTCCATTTCATGTAGGAGTTCCGCCACCTACTGTGTATGGTGAAGCGTGGCACACCACTTTGATGTCAAGTTCATGGTTATAATGTGTCAGCACCTGATCTGATACCATTAAGTCCTTTACCTTACAAAAGGCTTTGTCACACTCAGTTGTCCTGGTCCAAGTCTTGCCAGACTGTAACAGTTCATGTAAAGGATGTAAGACAGTAGACAAGTTTGGCAAAAACCTGGAATAGTAATTAACCATGCCCAACCATGACTGTAGTTGTGACAAGTTTTCTGGCCGTGGAGCTCCTTGGCAGCACTTACTTTGTCAGGCGACTTGTGAGGCCCTCTGCATCAATAACAAATCCACAATACTGAATGCTGTCTTGGAAAAATTGGCACATCTTGCGTTTAGCCCGCAAGCCAAACTCCTGCAAACGAACTAACACATTTCTCAAGTTAGTAATATGTTCAGCATCATCTTTACACTTTGTATCGTTCAATCCCTGTAATATTTGATCCATTGTCCTTCGCAAAATGGACGGGGCGTTTGTGATCCAGAAAACAAGATGGTTGAATTGAAACAGTCCCAGATGTGTATTTATAGCCAAGAGATTCTTTGACTCCTCAGTCACCTCCATTTGGAGATAAGCCTGTGCAAGATCAATCTTACTAAAATGCTTGCCCCTACCAGTGTAGCAAAAAATGTCATCAATAGGGGGTATCGGGTATTGTTCTTGCACTAAACATGGGCTTATTGATACTTTGAAGTCACCACAAATGCGAATCTGTCCATTTTGTTTAACTACCGGTACTATTGGGGTTGCCCATTCAATATGTGACACCTTTGATATCACCTTAGATCTAGTTAGATTCTGTAATTCCTGTTCTAGTTTGGGACATAATGCGTAAGGAACAGTTCGAGCTTTGTGAAACCTGGGCAGGCTCTCTGGTTTCACAGCTATTCTAGCTTTTATTCCCTTTACAGTTCACAGTTCATCCTGGAAAACATCACTTTACTCTTGCAGTACATTGTCAAGTCTGTTCACTTAATCATCCTATTGAGTGTCCATACACATAGCCTTTATACTACCCCAATCTAGGGGAATTATCTGCAGCAAATCACTGCAAAACAGTGGCGGTCCCTTCTGATCAACAAAAAAACAACTTTAATGAGTGTACATTACCATTGCACTCAACAGACAACTAAACAGTTCCAACTGGATTAATCAGCACTTCAGAGTTAGTCCTCAACAACACTGGAGTATCACTCAGTTCATAACTTGGAAATAATCAATAAACAATGACTTTGACATAACTGTCACTGCGGACCCAGTGTCCAATTCCATTTTCACTGATTTTCCTTCAATCATTTGGGTAACCCATATAGGACGTCTGGACTCACAATCAGAAATATCTGAAGAAACAGATGCAATCAAACGTTCTGACCCACTGTCACTGCTTGCCTCATCAATATGTAAAGAATGTAGGCCATCATCATGGTTAGGCCATCCTTAAAATATTCTCTGTTGGGCTAACCCGGCCGGTCAAGTTTTTTGGCTGCGGCTGAAAATTTTTTTGGACATATCTGCAAATTAATATTTTTTTGTGTGAACTCCTGCAAGCGCGCCCGGGCCCGTAAAAACTGCCTTCAAGTAGTAGAAAAATAGCCCTTCTATTACATTCTTAGATGCCCTTAATTTCCCTAATGAAAAGTATTACCCGACGTTGCCGGTCGTTTAATTTGATCCTTAAAAATTAGTCAGGTTGTGCCTATATATACGTGGAACGATCGTTATACTCGTGCACGAGAGAAGAAAAACCGCCGGGAAACGGCCATCAAATTTTGTTATTCTGGCGAAACAGGCCGATAAAAATATTGAGCAATTAGAAATGGTTCTTATTTGATTACAAATAAAGCTGTCGCTTCTCGCTGTCGCATTAAATGAAAGTTCTCTCGACATTCATACTGTCAACCGACCAATGTTGACAATTAAACCATGTGACACTTAGATTTGCATAAACACGTGCCTGGAACACGCAGACGTTCTTGTGATTGGCGGAGCGATCACGTGTCACCGCCAGAGAGCCAATAAGAGGTTCGTAGTAAAAGTTCACCCCATGTGACTTCATTCAGGACTATTTTGGCGGGAAAATGTTCACTGCCATCGGGTCGGTTACGTTGGTAATAATTTTTCAGCCACAGTACCCTATATTAAACAAATGATGCGGGCCTATTAAATGGAACCTGCAACTGACGATGTGTAACGCACAATTTACACAAATCAGATGTTTGGTATTACAAGAACTGCGTAATTTTAATAGTTCTGTGGCGATCATGACACGGTTTTGCGACCACAGCTATCAGAACACACATACAATTTTAGCAACCTTCTTTTTTAGGTTGTGTTTCTTTTTAACTGTATTTGTTAAATTATTTCATTTTATTAATTGCCTTTAAAACAAACAGATATTTTCTGACCGTACGGCATTTCTTGTTTAGACGTAGACAAGATAGAGATCAACATTGCTCGCTCAGTCATTAATTACAGAAAAATAAAAAATGTCCAGCATTACTTCCATTAGGGACCGTGCCTCTCATTGGTATTTTGTTTGTTTGTTTCTGATGCATTTTGCTGGTACCTCATTTACAAGAGTTTTAAAAAGTCAAGAAAGTAACAATAGATTGGCAAAAATATATTGAGAAATAAGACTTAATGTCCATGAGTAATCTTACAAATATTATAGTATTGATACAGATGGGGTTGGGGATGTCCCCACACTGTATCACAAGCAGTTGCTGATGTTGGTGGCTGACAATGTTCCAAGACCAGTTTGATGATAGAAGTCTTAATTCAATAGCAAGAGGTCTGGGACAGTCTCTCTCTGTGAGAGAGCCGCCCAGCCTCCCTGACTCACTCTCTCTCAGTGCGCACTACAGATAGTTTTGTTACAGAGCTTTCACGTGACATATGAGATGTACATATCCATATTTCTGCATTTCGTCATAAAAGCTAAACCTTATTGGATGACTCAAAGTAGGTCACAATTACATCAGAGTTGTACGTGTTCTACCTAACTTTCGTGAGATCTGATTCGACAAAAGTGCTACGGAAAATCCCAAGTCTGACCTGACATACATCCAGTTATAGACTGACCTACAAGTCCTATATGGAGGACAGTGCTTATATACACATGCGGAGTCTCATAAAATAACATGTTTTAATTGTGTTCTACCATTCCCTCATAAAGACTAAACACATAAGTCATTCTGTGACACTATTTCTGTTTGTACAGACTTAAAATAGACCTTATAATGGTTTGGTGTACTGTTCTCTGATTAAATTGGGAGAGAAGCCTATATGTGTGTGTCTTGATGACTGGTTGTCGGGTGTCATCAATTATGAGAAGTCATTAATTGTTCAGTCTGACATGCCTGAAACTGAGCTTAAATTTGTGAAATATGAAATGTGAAATATTCCTTGAAATATGTGTTAAGTCACAAATATGCACTTTCCTACTCCATAACATATCCCTCTGGTATTTAGAATGAGGCTCCGGCCTCATTGGCTAAGTTTGAGAAAATTTAGTTATTTCAAGAAGGATAACTGGAATGTAGATGACAGAAATACATTATGTGTAAGGATCAAGATACACTGCTTAAGTCTGTATTTACTGCAAGATCAGGTGCCATAATGTAAATGAACTAGCTGGCACTAGTGAAAATGTGATGGATATATGTCTGTAGAGAGTAAAGTATTACATCACTGAGGTGAATAGATTACACATATCAATATAGCCGGGGAATACATTAACATGTCACATTTCGTGATGTAACAGTGTAAGGAATAAGGTACTGCCGTTTTTAAAATTATGTAGCAATACAACAACGCCTAAGCTAAAGCTTAATAAGCTGAGAAACAGCATATTTAAATCTATAGCTACACATACATGTTCTAAAGACAATCTTTTTTGTGAAATGACAATCCTAAACATTATCTAAAAGATAAAATGCTGATGTATAAGGAATCAGGAACAACATTGCAACTATGATGACATAATTTGACATCTTAATATAAGCATTAAAACTTCAGATGTAAGTATGACACATCTAAATAGAATTAATAAATAAATATCTTAATAGATATGATTATAGCATCATGTTCATAATGAATGCACAGCTAGAATATACAAGTACTATGCATACCATGTAAGCAATGGAATAATTCAAAGTATGTGAACCATTCTACCATACAGTAAGTGATGTTGAATAAACATGTTCTGTATAACAACAATATGCATTACCAATTATAACAAGTGAATTAGCAATGCCTGTAGCTAAACATATGATTCCTATGGGAAAAGTGATCATGAATTCCTAATCTGACAAAGTATATATACTCTGTGCCTAAGAGTTTAATATATACAAAATGTACATGACTATCTGCCCTGTGTGTTGATCAGTACCAATGATTCAAAATACATCTTGGCTTTCATACTTGCCATTGGGACAAGTTGACTTGAGAATAATGGAAGGTTGATTTGCTATTCCTTTAGCAAAACACAACTGGTGTTTGGTACCAGCGGATAAGTACATGACAGAATGAGGTCATTCCTAACGATAGAGGAATGTTGTACATATATTCCCATTGATTACCAATTTTCTGTGCAGGAGCAAGGCGAAATATATGTGAAAACATATGACAATATATGAAACAATTCTCTGACAGGTGCATGTATCGATCAAACCATATATATGGATTTTGATGGTAATTTTATTGCTAGCTATTTATGTGTAAGATCAAACATACATCTGTAGAGTGATGATTAAAATTAAAAGAATAATGTTAATGTTTGAAATCCTTGTCACTCCATATTTTGGTTTATGGGTTATCAGTATCATGAATGCAGTGACCAGAATGCATTTGCTCATGAAACATGTCTGTCATAGTACGCGTAAATGTGAATTCCTATGAGAAGAATTCCTGTGCTAACCTACATTTCTTGCCTGGCATTTCCAGCTATTAATGAGGTTAACCATATCAAACCCTTGTTTGAGGCAATAATGTGACCACAGGTCAGTGTATTATTGATTTTTGGAGTCATCACACTCCCCAGTTTGTCCAATTCCCTATATATTGGAGGGCTTCCCATGAACCCGTGTTTGAGGACCAAACTGTAACAATTGAAAATAAGCATCGCATTGTGCCTTGGTTACACAATGTGCTACCATTCCATTAAATTTAGCCAAGAGAGCATCATGATAACCATTGATTTGGTATGGAACAACACATGAGAAAATCTCAGTATAAATGAATGCTATCATGCGGTTGATGTTGCATTTTGCTCTACTCTAGGAATTATTGAATGTAAATCAATACAGTCATTTGTGACATTGCATATTAACGTCTGAGATAGACATTACTGTATCAAATCTAACATTGACAGTTCTACATCTTTTGCTGTGGTCTTGTAAACTTATTCCTAACCATATCAATAAGATAGACACACTATAAATTATATCATTTTACAATTATGACACATCAATAAGAGAAAGTTATAGATTACTACACACATATTGTTTTTTTGTTTTACAACATATACATGCAAAATATTATGAAATGCCCCAAATTTACATTGGACATTTAAAATTCAGAGTCTCTGGTTTTGTTTTTCATTACCTCAGGAAATCTTGTCTTCTTTGGGTCTTCTTTGCTGACTTGGCTTCTTTTTCTCCCTGGAGTCATGGTATAGAAGGTGATGCAGAAGATAGCGGTAGAACGGCAAATCTGCTTCTAGTAGTTGCAGGAACATAGCGAGGACTTGTTGTCACACAAAACACAGTGCACGTGGTATTTGCCAGTAGTATTGTTGACATAGGCCCGAAGCTGGCTTGTCCCGATATTGATTTTTTTGGTGTGGCTGGTCCGAAACAATGATGATCTCAGATTGAGATAACACCACTTTTTTGAAGTGAAAAAAAATCATTTTTGCAACTTGAAGTCATAGTTAAAGCAATATGCTGATTACAGTGTCCTTTTGGTTTAAAGATACAGAGAGAGTCTTTGATCTTCTCAAGCAGAGCACTGAGAAACTGCAGCCAAGTTAAAGTTTGAAGAGAGAGTTCATAGCAAAGTTTGATACCTTCAGCAGAAGAGATTACATTCTTGATGTTAGGCTGTGATCCAGTACCTGGGTGAGGTTCTGGTGCATGGGTTGGAAGACCAGTCAATGGCACCTGTGGCTGTGAGGGGGGGGGGATCTTCTGTCTTCACTCTAGCTGGCAGCATTGTCGTTTTTTTCTGGTGCTGATGTGCTGGAAGTGACTCCTGGTTCATCAACCAAAATGATACAGAGGTGGGGTTCGGGGAATGTCCCCACCTGTATCACATACAGGTGCTGATGTTGGTGGCTGACAATGTTCCAAGACCAGTTTGATGATAGAAGTCTTAATTCAATAGCAAGAGGTCTGGGACAGTCTCTCTCTGTGAGAGAGCCGCCCAGCCTCCCTGACTCACTCTCTCTCAGTGCGCACTACAGATAGTTTTGTTACAGAGCTTTCACGTGACATATGAGATGTACATATCCATATTTCTGCATTTCGTCATAAAAGCTAAACCTTATTGGATGACTCAAAGTAGGTCACAATTACATCAGAGTTGTACGTGTTCTACCTAACTTTCGTGAGATCTGATTCGACAAAAGTGCTACGGAAAATCCCAAGTCTGACCTGACATACATCCAGTTATAGACTGACCTACAAGTCCTATATGGAGGACAGTGCTTATATACACATGCGGAGTCTCATAAAATAACATGTTTTAATTGTGTTCTACCATTCCCTCATAAAGACTAAACACATAAGTCATTCTGTGACACTATTTCTGTTTGTACAGACTTAAAATAGACCTTATAATGGTTTGGTGTACTGTTCTCTGATTAAATTGGGAGAGAAGCCTATATGTGTGTGTCTTGATGACTGGTTGTCGGGTGTCATCAATTATGAGAAGTCATTAATTGTTCAGTCTGACATGCCTGAAACTGAGCTTAAATTTGTGAAATATGAAATGTGAAATATTCCTTGAAATATGTGTTAAGTCACAAATATGCACTTTCCTACTCCATAACAGTATGACCTGTCAGATGCAAAAAGTCAATGCCAATGAAATTTTGTTTTATTATAATCAAGCGGGGCATCTGATAACTAGCAATGAAAAGCAAACAAATGTGACCTAGATTTTAAAACCAAAAACAAATAGAAATGAATACTCCTAAGCCTTTGGGCAGTTAATGTTATATAATAGATCATGAATGGTTAATTATATTTTTAGCTTTCAATTACTTTTTTAGCTCAGCTGACTATAAGTCATCTGAGCTATAGTCGTGGTCCATTGTCCGTCGTCCGTCCGTCTGTCCGTCCGTCCGTCCGTCCGTAGATGTGGCACGTTTTGAAACTGTAAGACCTAGGAATCCAAAATTCAGCACAATGTTAGATGTCCCCAAGATCTCCTACCAAGCCGAAAACTGGGTCTTTGCGACTTCGTTCCTTTGAGAAATTAAAGAAAAACCTCAATTTTTTATTAAAATCCTATTTTCACACTTCAGGACTGCCTAATATCAAAACCACTCATCTGTTTTTCCTCATATTTACCATAAATATTCCTCTATATAGTTCCTATGTACATGCCAGAAATTAAGTCTGTAAAGTATAAATTCTTTAAGTTATTGGCCCAAACATAATGGACTTTGTAAAAAATCAGGAAAAATAATAACTCCCTTAAAATGAAAAATTTTGAAACTAGAGTCTATTTTCTCAAGTATATAACTATGTTTAATTAAGATTCAATTGTTTACCCAAAATTAGATATGAATTTTGTAAATTTTTTAAGTTATTAGCATAAAAAAAAAATTAGTACCTTAAATTTTGCCCAACTTTGACCATGGCACGTTTTTTTCCTGTAAGCACTATTGATTTAATTTTCACAGCATGTAATCATAAATATTTAGTTTGTCTAAATCTGAAATTTGAATATAAAAGCTTGAAAATTAAGCTAGTTATTGATTTTTTTTTTCTGTAGTCACTTGCTTTGATTACAGATGCAGGGTCCCACTCCAGGTCACTGGAAGTCAGCTATGCCAGGGTTTCTGATTTGTTACAGTCACTGGGGAAGATCCCCTGCTGTGACTGGTGTAGTTATTCTCATATCACCCCCCCCCCCCCCAACAACCCCCCCCCCCCCCCCCCCCCGCAAACCCAACCCATCAAGTGTTATGCAGTAATTGTTATTGTTTCACTGTATCTCCTTAATTGTAATGCTGTTTCCACTCCGATATGCAAAAACTTTCCTTGAAAAAATAATTCAAGGTGTAATCCAGAAGATGCAATGTTGTGTAATGTAGCATTTTTAAAGAAATCAATTTGCTTTTAAATGATTTTAACAAATATAAATGAACCCATCAGTATGCTTAAATTATTATAAAATATGAAGCAATTTATGGATAAATTAAGACACAATTAAAAATTGTGAAATCTTAATCAAGTATTATTTTTAGATATTTATTGTTTTGCAGATTTAAAAGATATATTTTTGTTGTAAAAAATAAATAAACATTTGTATGCATGATGTGGTGTTATCTGACAAGATTGAGATTTATGATGATGCAATTGAGAATTATGAATCAACTTATATATTCAGATATATATGTTAAATTGGAAATGTATAGAAATATAAACTTAAATTAGAAAATAATTGATGTGATAAAAAAATCAGGATTTAATACAAACATTTATTCATTATTTTCCTGCCTCAGCAGAATTTGAGATCAGGCTTTTTTTTTGCCCTGTTTTATGTTGTTAATTAGCTATATTTCAGCTGTATACATTTCATGAAAAAAATACATATATAATTAAAAATATATATTATGCAAAAAAATAGATTCAGTTGAACAAATGTGTAAACTACTGAAATGTCAACAGTAAATTGAAAAACCAACTAATGATCATGGTAATAGTACAGATCATTTGTTCACAAACTGCTCACATGCTTTAGTTTCAACATAAGGAAACACATGGTCAGGTCACAAAATATTTTTTGCAACAATTTCTTGCTCATCAATACAAACCAATCATATAAACCAACCATGGCCTTTATTACCTCTTCCTCTTACACTTTATCTCCATTAGATATTATTTTAGATTTTTACCTTCAAGGTTAACGTCAGCTGACCACAGTGACCCATAGGTCCCTTGTTTTTCATTTTTACCAAAAATTTAAGGGCCTGTAATTTTTCTTGCGGGCCTGTGAAACCTGTATGCATGTCAGCAGTAGTGCTAATTGTTATAAAATGAAAGTCCATGCTGGTAGTTAAGTTTAAATAAAACACTGGAGTCTCAAGGCCTGTATTTCGACTGTTTTTTTTGTTTTTTAAACTTTTGCATGAAATGTCATGCACAAATAAGGACTGTAAATTGGCGATGCCATTCAAAATCACATACTGGCTGTCAAAGGCATCTGCAGAAGGTGAGTGGCATAATCAGGGTAAGTCCAATATATGGGTTTATCTTTAAAATATGTACAGTTTTTCATATATTTGTATAAACATTTTATATATTCTACTACCTTATAAGGCATTGACTTTAATTAATAAAGAGTTAATTTATTACCATCCTTCTTAATTATACCTCTTCATTTGCAAAGGAAATCTCAAATCGCACTCATTCATAAAATTCTGGCACTCCCATACAACACAAAATAAATGAGATATACATCAGTTATAATGCTTCCATGATAACATGCTTGACCATTATTGGAAAAGTACTTGATCACTTTTCAAATACGTGAACATTTGACATGTACATGTACAAAGCATATTCTAAAACATTTTGAACCCGAGTACAAGATTTTAAGCATGTAATAAAACACAAAATCTATTCAGAGATACCTTGTTGTACATGTTGAATGGAATACGGGTATATGTACTATGACATACACCTCACATATGCAAAAACCGGTAAAAAAAGGTGTAGTAAACTCGGGATCCTCCTTTTAAAAAAATATTTTTTTCCTCCCTACCTGATGACTTTTTTGGGACCAATGTTAGCCCAATCACAAAAATTTTTAAGGATGGCCTTATCATCTGAACTTGACTGGTCAACAGCCATGGCATGTTCACTTTTCTTTCTTTTAAAGCGTCTTCCTTTACTAGTTATCTCATTATTGTCCTTAGAATAACATATCTGTGCGATATGGCTTCGTTGATGACACACAGTCTTTAATATAATGTGGACAGTCTGTGGAGTCTAAGTACGTTCTTGAAGCTCAACTGCATCTCTAGATGCTGTTTCAATGGCTGCAGCAATCTCAACTGCACGATCAAACATAAGACTTCTTTTGAATGTTCTCATTTGATTTTGACAAACGACAAACTAATCTGTCCCTCAGTGCTTCATTAAGATTATCAAAGTCACAATACCTTGACAGACATTGCAGTTCAGCGACATAAGCATTGACATTTTCAACTTCTTTTTGATCTCTCTTGTGGAAACGGTACCATTTTACAATCACCAGTGGCCGGGGGGCCAAAATTTTCTGTAACGCTTGCGTAATGGTTTCCCCATGTCTGTGTTGCCAGTACTTTAGGAGCCAACAAGTTACGTAGTAAATCATAAGGCTTTGACCCAACAGAACTGAGTAAAATAGGTACCTTTTTATCTTGGTCAATGGAGTTAACACTCATTAACAGTTCAGCACGCTTGACATAAGTATTCCAATTCTCCATATCGGCATTGAAAGGGTCAAGTCTGTCAATGTAACAAGCCGCCATCTTGTTGTGCGCTCCGGTGTCACCGCACTGAAAAAACACTTTGTTACAGAACAAACCCGCAAAGTTCACAATAAAAATCAGTCCCAAAAGACACAGCAGGTCATCTGTGACTGAACTTTTCCTCTGTCGTTGCCAGAAATGTTGGTTTTCATACATACAGCCCTAACATACATTGGTGCAAACTCATAGACAACTGGCATCAACAGAACTATACTTTATATATTCGTCCACCAGTGCCCCATGACCCTGGGTATCTGAACATCATACAAAATAGTGCATCCAATTTCCATAAATATTCGAGTTCACCGTAAATACACTAAAATATAAATTGTATACCCAAAATTAGATCTGAATTTTGTAAATTATTTAAGGTATTAGCATAAAAATAAGATTATGTACCTTTATGTACTTATGTACTGGGACATTAGTTTTTAGCTCAGCTGACTATAAGTCATCTGAGCTATAGTCATGTCCTTCGTCCGGCTGGCCGTCTGGCCGTCTATTGACAGGTACTATAAACCAGATTAATTAGCTATAAATGTTGAAGCAGTTTAGAAATGTGAATCAACTGAAATATTCACCATCACATATATATGTTATTCTGTAAATGTATAGTAACATTTTTAAACCTGGAAAAAAATGATGTAATGAAAAAAAAGGAATTAATGCAAATATTGTTAATTTTTTCTTGGCTCAGTGGAAAAAGGGAAAAAATGATTTGCTTTGTTTCCCCATCTTACTGCTTGTTTTAAATATTAAATGATTATGAATAAAATTTTTTTCTTATAAGCACTTTTGAATTAAATTACATATCCTGTATGTATATGCAAGGGTGTTGTAACTCCCACTATCCCCTTCTTCACCCTACTGAGTCCTTGCTCCTTGGCACTGTGAACAATAGTTCTATTGCTATAGCATAAAAAAAAATTAAAATTTAATAATTAAAGAAAATATCTACAGAGAGACAGAGGCATCGTAAACTCCCATCATAACCTCCACCCCCCCCCCCCCCCCATCAGGTCATTCCACCTGTGGAGTGGGGACATTATGGCTACTGTATACATATCATAAAAAAAAGGTTTATTAAATAAATTTGACAAATGTGTAAACTGGTAAACTGTCAACAGCTTATCAAAAAGGTAACCAATGGAAATGTATGGTCAGATCTCAAAATATTATTTGCAACAATTTTTTCAATCATATCAACCAACCATGGCCTAGATTACCTCTTCCTCTCAAACTTTATCTACATTTCATAATATTTTATATTTTAACCTTCCGGTGTTTAAGTACTGTTGAATGCTCCATCCCCCCTCTCTCTCTGTCTTCTTTTCTCTCTACATCCAGTCCTTGCTGCCCTCACTATTCCCTTCTCCGAACCCCATCCCAATGTCAGCTGCAGAAAACAAGAACAAGATAAATCAGATAAATTCATATTTTTATATTGGTATTGGTATATGCCAGAAATTACATCAATATTGTGTAATATGTAGATGTGGTGGGTATCAATATAATGTACCTTGTCAAGACGGAAGAGATATCATGTCATACAGTCACAGATTCATGAATCCCCTCATAAGTCAATGATCATTAGTGAAAACCATTTCATGGGCTCTCTGCAGACACGCTTGTTCACCTCCATATCCACCTTGAATTTCTTTGAACACACTGGTTCTCATTTCTTTCGGAATAACAACTCTTTCCACCCGAAAAATGACATCCTGTACAGAGAGTCATTATGATATTTGTAATATGGGTGCAGATATGCAGGTACATCCTTTCTTTCTGTTGGTCATCCATGAAGAATATGAGATTATATGAATATGGAGTTGTAGGGTAATATTTTTCAGATAGATGCTCCAAAACCAATCCCAACTGAGGTATGCATGAGAGCAATCACTGATCCAAATTTGAATGAAATCAGATAAAATTTAGGAATGTTATCGCACAGATAACGAAAAAACCTGAGAGACAGACAGAGGGACAGACAGACAAACCCAAATCGATCTCCCCTGCTTCTGCAGAGCAGGGGACAAAAATTGCAAGTCTTTGACAGTTCAATGAGTTTGACTAATAATGAGAGCTCATCAAATTTCCATATGATCCCACAGTCTTCCGTTGAATGGAAACTAAGACTGATAAATATACAGATTCCTTTAGTGCCAGTACAGTGGAGAGACATGTCACACTGATAAGCAATGTCTTTCTTATCAAGTTCAACCAGCTGTTTGTATATTAAAAACTGCTGCTTAAAAATAAGCCATTCATCCTGGGGTTTATCAGAAAGTTTGAGCAGGGAAGGCGGACTCACATGAACTCTGTGTCTGATGCCAGCACCGGGTTGGTTGCTGCTATCTTGGTCGCTCTGCCTCTCATACTGATATGTCCACCAGCAGCTAAGTTATTCCAGATCAGAAATACACAGACACAAGTGTGACAGTCCATATAAACAACAGGATTCAGTTGAACCGCTGCCACCATGTACAGATCAGACAAGACTCAGACAGCCATCTGAGATCAGTGTATTGAAGCGACACCTGGTGTACAAGAGTGAACTAATAACATAATATTTGCACATTATTATCATTACCTTGTGCCCTGTGAGATTTCAGTAATATTAATTTTAACATGAAAGCAAGGGCTTCCCAGAACCAATAAGGTTGTTGACTTTGTGAGGGGATCTACGATGTATGCTATCCTGGCCCCTGCCATATATTTGTGTGGGTAATCTTTGTAGCTACTGACCGGTGATTACTATATGAGGCCACCTGTCATATATGGTATGACAGCAGTCCCCTGATCAGCTAATACATTTGCGTAGGGTTTCCTGGAAGCTGGTAGCTACCCAAGGAGACCAATGATGTGTGGTATACTCTAAGTCCCCTGCTAAACTAACACAAACATTGAGACTTTCTCCACTGCTACTATAACCAATGTGATAATTTTACGATAATTCAAATTATTATATTTTACCAATTGTCATTAGATATTATAAGGTGATCAGTCCTATGGAATGAAACAGGTATTTAGCAGAATTGTGTGCAGGATAACTTTCTAATTACAATTCAGTTTATTATTTAACTGCCAGCTCTTTGATAAGTGTTCACAGAGAATTCATTAATAAATAGATAGATAGATAGATAGATATATTTTATTCACAATAACAACACATTCAGATCACAATAAAATGAATAAATATAAAAATACATATATCTAAAAAAAATATATTCATAAAATCTGCAAGTGTAAAAAGCCATGAAAAAGGAGCACTTAAATGTAACCCTACATATACGTGTTCATACATTTGACTGGGTTTACTCTTAAAGTGACAGGCACAGATAAACTAATTAATTAACAGTTTAGACATAGATGTTCACAGGAGGGCAAGAAAGGTGTTTAATGTATTACACATTATGTCTTGTATTTATGCTGTAAGAAATTCCTAAATTGCAATTATTATTTTGGACAAATGTGTAAATAGATATACTGGTTACTGAACCAGAGAGTTAATGTCAGAGCTATAGAGAGGAGAGTACAATAGTTAGAGAGCCAAGATAGAGAGAGAAGATAGGAATAAGGACAGAGAGAAGAGATGCCAGAAACAGATAAGTGGAAAATAAGGCAAACTATCTGTGTATATTTTGGACATTTGTTATTTTTAAATTTGCCTGAATAAACTTGGAAGTAAGTTACTCCTGGACTTAAGAATTTGAGAAAATCAACAGCCTGTGAACTAAGGCACTTAAACGACTTGCTGGTGATACTACCAACTACTAACCCTCTTGCACCTGATATGGCAGCTTGGGTTGTATGAATGAACAGGCCCGAAAGACCAGGAAGGCAAAGTCAGATGAGACTGACACCATCAGTGATATCAGACTATAAAAACCCTCACCTTTTACTAAAAGCTACCTGAGGGCCCTTGTTGTAAGAGGTATCCCAATAACCCCAAACTCAGTTGTGAAGCAATTGGCAAGTTGCAAGCAATTGGCAAGTTGCTTAAATAACTTCCTGACAAAATATCTGTTCATATCTCAATGTGATACCTATTACACAGATTACCTGATTTGCAGTCAGGCAATCTGTGTAATTATACCCCTTCATTTTCAGTGAAATGACTGAACGTTTTAGTCATTTCATGTAATGACTTGTGGTCATAGGCATTACGCGAAATGACTGAAATGTTTAGGCATTTCATAAAATACTGATTACACAGATCAACTGTAACATAAACATATCCCGATCCAGGATTTCAGAAAATGGGGGTCCAACCCAGGAGGACTTATGAAAACCTTAAAAAAAGGTTCCCAGGTCTGGTAAATGGGGTCCAGGCCGCAAAATTTTGTCTTAAACCTTTAAAAAGGTTGTTGACTAAAAAGGGGGGGGGGAGGGTTCAGACCCCCTGGACCCTCTTCCTCGATCTGCTTCTGCTTTATACTATGAACAACAATCCCTGTGAAAAACACAGGATAAAAATATGCCACATTCAATCCCTATCAGCTCAAGTACGAAACAATTTATCTTAAAGCACCATGGATGTGTAGCATTATTAGCAAACCTGTAAGCTTATGCAATGGCGTAGCGTCGTCTGTTGTCCTTTTGCTGTCAGCCATCATCTGTACGTTAACCAATGCTCTCTCAAAAACCATTTGACCTAGCATCATCAAATTTTATGCAAAAAATTAGTCATCCAAAAAACTCTATCAAATTTTGGTTATTTTTTTGCTATCTGCATGCATTTACTTAGATGTTATAAGGGAAATGCTAAAAAAAACTTTTCAAAATCTTCTTCTCTGAAAATGTCCTGCCAGATTTTTCACTTATTCACAGAAATAATCTCTGAAACAATCTCTCTCAGGTTTGCTCGATTGGTTATAGTTTGCTGAATTTTGGCTGAGTTAAAGGAACCTGAGCTTGGTCATTTGGCCTAAAAAGGGTACTAAGATAACAATTTCAGAAATGGCTGGAGCAGTCTTCACCAAATTTTATATAATTGTTGGTCACGTGACTCATAAATGAATTTGAGGTATTGGTGGCGCCACCTGCATCAACCTTTTCCGACGAGGGTCATCGGTCATTAGTGCATTTGCCCATAATTTCTCGGGATTAGCAGGACCTAGAACCCCAAAATTTATGCAGAAATCTGTCGCATATCAAATGTTGTTGGATTGAGTGTCTTGTGGTTCTACCTGCATTAACTAAAATTTCACCGAGAAAAAGCTACAAACAAACCCAGAAAATCTTCTTCTTTGAAACCATTCAGCCAAATGGTTCAATATTTCACAGAAAATGATACCAGAGATAAGCTCTCAGGTTTGTTCAAATGGTTTGGGTTTGATGAATTTTGGTGGAGTTACAGGAATTTGAACATAGTGAATTCTCCAAGTAAGCATACTGACATAAAAATCTCAGAATCGACTGGAGCAAGCATCACCAAATTTTATGCAAATGTTGGTCACATGACTCATATTTGAATTTATATTGACCTATTTTTAGCTCAGCTGAGCTATAGTCGTGGTCCATTGTCTGTCGTCTGTCCGTCCGTCCGTCTGTCATGCCGTCCGTCCGTAGATGTGGCACGTTTTGAAACCGTAAGACTTAGGAATCCAAAATTCGGCATAATGTTAGATGTCCTCAAGATCTCCTACCAAGCCGAAAACTGGGTCTTTGCGACTTCGTTCAATTAAGGACAATTAAGGAAAAACCTCAATTTTTTATTAAAAACCTATTTTCACACTTCAGGACTGCCTAATATCAAAACGACTCATCTGTTTTTCCTCATATTTACCATAAATATTCCTCTATATAGTTCCTATGTATATGCCAGAAATTATGTCTGTATTATATAATTTAAAAAAGTTATGGGCCCAAACATAATGCATTTGGTAAAAAATCAGGAAAGATATTTGATCACTTAACACAAAACATGTTAAAGCTATGGACTTTTTTCCAGTAATATAACTTTAATTAACCAATTAAATTGTATACCCAAAATTAGATTAAAATCTTTTAAATTTTTTAAAATGTTAACAAAAATAAAAAATTGGTACCTTAAATTTAGCCCAACTTTGACCATGGCACGTTTTTTTCCTGTAAGTACTGTGGATTTAATTTTCACAGCATGTTTTTGTTAGCATTTTGTCTGTTAACACCAAAAATTTGAAACCAGTTGATCAAAAACTGTAGATTTTATTCAAGTTTTCAAACACCATGTAACATATTGTTTACATCAAGCTAGTGTTATGCAGTTTGCAAGAGCTCAGCTCCCCAGCTTCAGCTCTCAGTTCCTAAAATTTGGCATACAATTAGATATCTCCAAAATCCCCTACCATGCCAAGAATTTGGTCACTAGGACTTAATACTTTCGAGATATTAATGAAAAACTTCATTTATCCATTAAAAACCCATTGTTACACTTCAAGACTGCCTAATATCAAAACCACTGCTCTGACTTTAATCATATATAATATACATATTTTTCTATACATTCTCTATGCACATGCCAGAAATGATGTCAGTATTGCGTAATTGTTTTAAGTTATGGGCCCAAACATAATGCACTTTGTAAAAAAAAAAAAAAAATATTTACTCCCTTAACAAGGAGATTGCTGAAGCTAGAGATTTTTAGCTCAGCTGACTATAAGTCATCTGAGCTATAGTAGTGGTCCTTTGTCCGTCGTCCGGCCATCCGGCCGTCCGGCCGTTAACAGGGCACGTTTTAAAACGGTTAGACCTACGAATCCAAAATTCTGCATACCAATAGATGTCCCCAAAATCTCCTACCATACCGAAAATTGGGTCATAAGGACTTTGTTCCTTTGAGATATTAAGGAAAAACCTCTGTTTTCCATAAAAAAGCCATTGTTACACTTCAAGGCTGCCTAATATCAAAACCACTAATCTGTTTTTGATCATATTTATATTCACATTTTTTCATACATTTTCTATGAACATACCAAAAATTAGGTCAGTATTGGATATTATTTTGAATTTATGGGCCAAAATATAATACAATTTTTAAAAAATCAGGAAATATATTTACTCACCTAACATGAGAATTGCTGAACCTAGAGACTTTTTTTCAGGAGTATAACTTTATTTAATCAAGATTCAATTGGTTACCCAAAATTAGATCTGAATTTTGCAAATTTTTCAAGTTATTAGCATAAATAAAAAATCAATACCTTAAATTTTGACCAACTTTGGCAATGGCACGTCTTTTCCCTGTAAGCACTGTTGATTTAATTTTCACAGAATATATACATAAGGATTTAATCTTTTAAAATCTGAAATTTCAAAGAAATTGATTGGAAAGAATAGCTTTTATTCACGTTTTCATACACCATGTCAAGTGTTGTTTACATCTAGCCCACCTAGTAGTACAGCCTTCACTTGCATTATGTAACCCACCCCAGGCAGCTTGCCTTGGTTCAGCTTGGCCACTACCAGCAGGCTTCCCCTCTGCCCTGTACCCCCCCCCCCCTTCCCCTCCCCCAGATGGTGCATTAACTAAATGAATGTTATAATTTTCTGTATTTTATTCATTCTTATTCTTGGCTATGCTACATTTTAGATTTTGTAGTGGACCACCAGTGTTACAATGATTAAAATGCACATTTAATTGTGTCCACAAAGTGGTGTATTGCTATGAAAATGTGGATATTCATTAGATATGTAATTACCTTCTTCAGAAGAGTAAAAACTTCACCAGGTGGGAAATTAACTATTAATTCAAGAAATAAATTATAGCTGAGATAGTAATTCTAAGCACAATGATATTGTTTGTCCCTCATTCTACCAACAGTGTCTATACTTTATTTGAAAAGATGTTTTTATTTTATCAAATTTACTGAATCTTTTATTTCAGTGAATAAAAGTAAGCATGTACTGAAAACTCCAATGGGCAAAACTTTTTAATAGTGATTCGAGGAATAATCTTGAAGATGCCATGTTTTGGCATTATTTTCTTTTAAATTCAGTTTAAACATATGTGATTTAAAAATAATAAAATGTATGTGTATGCATAATATGACCCAATATGAGCTACACTCTGGATATATAATGATTGCAACTTAGAATTCTGATATTTTAACTTATATTTTCAGATTTTTTTATTACAAATTTATTAAAACTTTTAAATAAAAACAGTGAATCGGGTACAAACTGTTAATGAAAAAAGTGGATATGCTTAAAAAATAGGCTTATATATAAACTTAAATGCATTGTTCCCTTAGAAGTGAAACAAAGGTATTAGTCCATTCTGTTCACTTACCTGTCCAACTGTAAATTTTTCATATGCATCACAGTATCTGAAAACTTTTACTGTTTTTCTTTATGACAGTCTTGTCAGATTATTAGTTTTGCAATCATATATTTAGAACTTTACTGTAACCAAGTAGGAGGGCTCCTTTCCTCTTAGCTTGTCATATGCTTATATATATGAAAAACATTACCATAGAATTTTTGCATATTTTGCATTTGCAAAAATTTCAAACTTCAGCTGAGCACCGAGACCAATGGGGCCCTTGTTTTTCACAAGTATTATCCTAGAACATGGTTCTCTCAATTGTATAAGAATAGATTTGGTTTGTTGATTTTTGGTAGAGTCAAAGAAAGCTGAATTTGGGCTTGTGGCAAATAATAAGCCTATTTTAAACTGAGAACTGCAATAGTCTTCTTCTGCAAAACTGTTGTTTCAGCTTCTGTAACATTGTACTAAAACAAATTCTTAGGCCATTGTTCAATTTTACTTAAATGATTGTTGGCAGAATAATTGGACCTTTAACAATGAAAGGACTACATCTTTAGTTATTTTAAACATTTCAATAAAAATATCTAATGGATATGTTAGCTTGAAAAAAAAGCATTAAAGCCAAAGTCTTTCAGCATGTGTAAACAGATTAACCAACAGGCCAAGATTGTGTCTGTATCTATAAATAGCTTTGCAGCATGTCAACTATTTAAAATTTGGCAACAGGCCAAAAGTCACTCTGGATCTGTTTATAGCTTTGGTAGACCGCCAAATGTCAGATTATGCAACAGGTCAAGAGTTCACTAAGTGCAGTAGCTTGAGCCAGCAATTTGACACAGTTCACTCAGGACAACTGCCTTTCTCATCTTAGACTTGTCAGCCCAGTGCATCAAACTCAAGAGAAGTTTGATTTATTAGCCTGATATTTAAACCTGTGTATACGTCTTTGATGGCTTTCTCATTCACAAAACTGGTGTCGCCACCTACAATGACTTTTGCTCAGTGTATGTGCCTGCTTCTTTCTCAAGAGGGATATGAAATCCTCCTGAAAACGGGTATATTTATACATATCAGATAGCTTTGTTGAATACAAGACTGGTGGTGCCACCTACAATATTTTTTGCACAGTGTATGTCCCTGCTTATTTCTCAGGATGGGTTTGATATATCAGCCTGAAATTGGGCATATGTATACATCTTAGATAGCTTCATCATATGCAGGGCACAAATTGTAACCACTGGACCTGGAATCTTCTTACTTTATATCCAGAGAGGTCCATGAAAAATCTCCTTGGAAACCTGAAATTAGGCCTCTGTTACCCATATTCTTCAAGCTACGGGGCTCTTAAGTACCCCCCAGAATAATGAAAAATTTGATACAAAAGCTCAAGTATCTGAACAACTAATGCATTGATCACCATGATTCTTTGCATTTATATTGATCAGGGAGTGTTTCATCAATTTCTGCAGACTGGTGGCACCACCAGTATGTTTTTGACTTTTTACAATTTTTTTCTCTATTTTGAGACCTTAAATGATGTGGTCATCTGATAACAGGGCACAAATCGTTACCCCTGGACCTGGAATCATCTTACTCTATATCCAGAGAGGTCCATGAAAAGTCTCCTTGGAAACCTGGAATTAGGTCTCTGTTACCTGTACTCTTCAAGCTATAGGGCTATGAAGTACCCCCCAGAATAATGAAAAATTTGATACAAAAGCTCAAGTATCTGAACAACTGATGCATTGATCATGATTCATTGCATGGAAATTGATCATGAAGTGTTTCATCAGTTTCTGCAGACTGGTGGCGCCACCTGTATGTTTTAGACTTTTTACAATTTTTACTCTATTTCTAGACCTTAAAAGATGCTGTCACCTGTTAACAGGGCACAAATTGTAACCCCTGGACCTGGAATCTTCTCACTTTACATCTAGAGAGGTCCATGAAAAATCTCCTTGAATACCCGGAATTAAGTCTCTGTTACCCATATTCTTCAAGCTATGAGGCTCTGAAGTACCCCCAGAGAATAATGAAAAATTTGATACAAAAGCTCAACTAATGCACTGATCACCATGATTGTTGGCATGGATATTGATCATGGAGTGGTTCATCAGTTTCTTCAAACTGGTGGTGCCACCTGTATTTTTTTATTTTTTACAAATTTGTTTATCTTTTTTTGAGACCTTAAAAGATGCCTTCATCTGTTAACAGGGCACAGTTCATAAACACTGGACCTAGAATTTTCTTACTTTTAAATCAAGAGAGATCCATGAAAAATCTGAAAAACCTGGAATTAGGTCTCTCATACTAGTGGGCCACCTGGATTTTAAAAAAATTTAACACATTTTTTTTCTCTCTTTTTTTGATACCTTCAAAAATGCAGTCATCTGTTAACAGGGCAAAAATTGTAACCATTAGTCTTAGAATCTTCTAACTTGACATCAAGAGAGGTCTTTAAAAATATCCTTGAAAACTTGAAATTAGGTCTCTGTTACCCATATTTTCTGAGCTATGGGGCTTATAAGCACCCTCCAGCATAATTAAAAATTTGATACCAAAGCAGGGCACAAATCTTAAACATTGGACCTAGAATCTTCTGTCCTAAAATCCAGAGAGGTCCATGAAAAGTCTCCTTGGAAATGTGAAATTAGGTCACTGTTACCCATATTTTCTAAGCTATGGGGCTTAAAAGCACCCCTTAGAATAATTGAAAATTTGATACCAAAGTAGGGCACAAATCATTACCATTGGACCCAGAATCTTCTAACTTGACATCCTGAGAGTTCCTCAAAAGTTTTCCATAGAAACCTGAAATTCGATCACTGAAATTCTATATTCTTAGAGTTTTGGGGTATGTTTGAGCACCCCAGAAATAATGCAAAATACATACAAATTGCCAGATCCCTCATGAAAGGCTGGTTGGATTGTCTTCAAATTTGTTGTGCTTATGGGTCTTGATGAACTTAAGCTAATATGCATGAACAATGATGCCACCTACATTATCTTAATTAGTTGTCTGTGCAAGGACATATTGTCAACTTGTCAGTCGGCTGAGCGTCATGACCCATGGGTCACTAGTTGTTCATGCATTTTCTTGTGCCTTTGGAAACTTCTGGGCCTGACCCCCCTTTGTCACTTCTAAGCAGTCATAATTTAATCTATACAAGTTGTAACAAAGACAAATCAAATTCTGTATTTTCAAGGATTTAAATGTGCCATAAGGAACTCCATAGTAGATGCTCTCTCTGGGATCTCTGTTACTTTGACAGGTTCTTGCCTGTGTGATTTCATTGTAACCTGACAGTCAAAGCATTGACCAACAATCTGTTTGGTCATTCTATTTTCCAGAAATCAGTATCTCGCTCTTAGCATCTGCTTGGTCATAGTCATACCAAGGTGACCTATTTCATGGGCTGTTTTTACAATCTTTTCTTTGCAGTTTGACAGGAACAATTTGATGTGATCTGAATATAAGTCCTTCTGTAATTTACAGTTCATGTCTAATAAAGTAAATGGCTGAATATCCAGATCAGTGCAGGGTCTCTCCCGATCACCAGTATGAATTGTATCTCTCAGTTTACAGAGTTGTTTATCTTGTCTTGTTTCCTCTTTAATGTGGTCTAATACGCCTGCATGTTCTGCTTGTATAATGTGCTTGATGACTTTCTCTGTGTCGTCATTGACATTTATTGATAATGTGTGTCTTGACAGAAAATCAAGAGGATCTGCCTTGTCTTTTCCCGGTTCGTAGATCAGTTCATAATCAAAATCTTGCATATCGATTACCCACTTCTCGATTCGGGGTGGCAGTTTTTCTGTTGCTTTGTTAAAGAGTCTGTGTAGTGGCTTATACTCAGTGATAATGGTGAATCTGGAAGCTCTTGTCTCAGAATGCTGTACTAGCCTGTGCCTTCTCTATCTGGCAGGCTACCCTGTTATCTGGCGAGTACTTTGCCTCCATAGGCGATTAGTGCATCCTTCTTATCTAAAGTATCTATGATTTTGAAGAATCTGAACTCTCTCGAGATCCCCTCTAGTCACTCCCCCAGGCTTTACCAGCTGCTATGGGTTTGTCAGGAAGTGTAAATGGCAGGGATCTGAGGCTATGAGAGTCCGCTAGGACACAAGTGTCTGTAGCTGCCTGAGGTAGTGACATGGCTCCTAATCACATGAAAAGAATAAGAACAGTCCTACCTCTGTCTGTCACCAATGATATATTTGTAACAACAGTCTACGCTTGGAAAAATCTGTTTATTTTCATGCACAACTATGTATGCAAAATTGGACCAGCAAGGTCTAAAGCTAACGTACCATAAACTGGTCTTATATGTTTTCCCGTTGTCACAATACTGTATTTTACGGTTACCCTGCATTTAACTTGTGGATCTTACAGTTCTGTTTCAGAATGATGAGGACACTGAGAGCACAAGGCTGGAATGTAATCAGTAATTAAATACAGTAATTCTTCTTGTCTGATGAAGATGGTATTTTTCTGTTTCAGTATGATGAGCTGACCGTGAGGCTGAAGGATACTGAAGAAAAACTTCACAAACTTCAGCAAGGTAACCAACACAAACACATGTATTCATACACATGGGATGCTTATAGAACATGCTAAGTGGCAATCTTCCTGGCCAGTTTAGAAAGTGATTAGAGTCCTCCTTCTTGCACACTCCTGAGATAAATGGCTGGATAAATGCCCTAAAGAAATAGGCTTTGATATAAAGTGGGTCATTCTATATAGTATGCACTTTTTGAAAAATTCATTTTGCCTCTTTTTTACGTTCCTTGAAACATTGTTGCATCCCCTTGGTGTGTCCTTCTGTCCATCTGTCTGTAATACTGACTCTTTTTGGCATTTAAGTCAAACCATTTGACCAAAACCTTTCTTCTTTCACATATGGCTCACTGATCCATCAAGAGAGATTCATTTTTAGGGAACCTGTGAGCTTATGCGATGGTGTGGCGTCGTCCAGTGTCCATGTATGTCGTCCGTCTTCTGTACGTTAACCCATACTATCTTGAAAATGGCAAGAGTTTGCATCACTAAATTTTATGAAAAATGTGTCATCTAAAAACTTCATCAGATTTGCTTACTTTTTTGGCTAACTGCATTTTCTTAGATTTTTTTAGGGAAAAAGCTAAAAAAGCTTTAAAAATCTTTTTCTCTGAAACTGTTCAGCCAAATTGTCCCGTATTTCACAGAAATGATTCCTGGAACAATCTCTCTCAAGTTTGTTTGAATGGTTCCCGTTTGATGATTTTGGCCGAGTTACAGGAAGTTGAACTTTGTCATATGTCCAAAAAAGCATACTAAACTTACAATCTCAGAAACGGCTGGAGCTATCATCACCAAATTTTATGCCAATGTTGGTCACATTAGTCATATCTGAAATTGAGGTATTGGTGGCGCCACCTGCATCGGCTATTTTTGTATTGGTGTCATCAGTGCCTGTTTCATACTGACGGCTACAAAAAACTTCTTCTCTGAAACCATATGGCCAAATTGTTTAATATTGCACAGAAATAATCTTAGAGTAGTGCTTTCTGAATTTTGTTCAAATGGTCTCAGTTCAGTGACTTTTGGCTGAGTTATGGGAAGCTGAATTTAGTTATATGCTATAACAGCCCATTTTAGCTCAGTGGCCACAAAGATCTTCTTCTCAAAAACCACTGGGCCAAATTCTTAAATCTCACACATTAATTGTATCCCCAGACAAAGTCGGGATACTATGGTTTCACGACGGTCCAACCGCCGCCGCCGCCGCAGAATAACATTGTGAGCGGGAAAACTCAAAAAATATTTCACTGATCTTTTTCAAACTTTACATTTGTATAGATATAGGTAAGGGGACGAAGCCTATTTAAAATGGGGTCATGACCTATGCTAGGAGAGTGACCTTGACCTTGAATAGGTCCATTTTTGCTGAAAATAACACAAATTCTTAAATATCTCAAGTAAGCTTGCTTGGATTTGTCCAAAAATCAAGGTGACCAAAGATCTTAGATAGCCTTGTGATATATACCAGAAACTGGTGGCACCACCTATTATCCTTTTCTTGTTTTTACGCCTTTTAATACCCCCATAATTGCCACTTAACAGTACTGTAAGCATTATAAGTAAAAAACTGTTGGACAGATTTCTTTCATATTATGCACATGTAGAGAGATGGGTTATGGAATGAGGTCTGTTTACATTTGGGTCATGACCTTTACCATGAGAGTGGCCTTGACCTTTAATGTGTCCATTTTTGGTGAAAATCACACACCTCTTATGATATCGCCATTGTTGATAGCCATATGGATTTCAAACGTGACTTATGTATGGCCCACTACTAAAGTAAGAACCCTATAGGTTCTAGGGTCATAAGGTCAAAGGTCAAGGTCACAGGACTCGCATCTTAAAAGATACTGTGGATGCATTTTAAGCCAAACTTTCATCCCAGGTCTTCCATCTTGAATATATAGCTCACTTGCCAATAGAGGAAGACCCCTATCAATTTTGAGGTCACAAGGTCAAAGGTGAAGGTCACAGGAGCCATCTGTCCAAAAATAAGTTTCTGGATGATAATACCAGCTTTTAATGATTTATGGATTTCAAACTTGACTTGTATATGACCCGTTGGAAAAGCAAGACCTGAATTGATTTTGGGGTCACAAGGTCAAAGGTGAAGGTCACAGGACACATCTGTCCAAAAATTAGTTTCTGGATGATAATTCCTGCTTTTATTGATGTAGCCTTGTGATGTGCCAAAAGGTCAAGGTCACAGGACCAACATCTTCAAAAAGATTGTGGATTGATAGATGGAAGAAACAATAATTGCTTGCCAAGTGTGAGTATATGCTGCTAAAAATGGGGGCCTATTCTTAAAGGGGGGGGGCATACTATGTCTGGGGATACTCTGGCACCAGCGGTGCCAAGAAATGTCTAGTTATCTTTAGATGTTGATAATTCAAGTTTGTTCAAATGGTTTTGGTTCAGTGATTTTTGGCTGAGTTATGGGAAGCTTAACTTAGCCATTTTGCTGTATTTTCCCATATGAGTGATAAACCTGCAAAACAAATTTTTGACTGACACCACCGAGGCCAATTTGTTTAATATTTTACAAGAATAATCCCCTGAATAACTCTTATAATAATTGTCTTTTATGGTTCCAAAGAATGAATTTTGGCTGAATTATAAAGATTGAATTGAGTCATTTTACCATATATGTTAGCTGTGTGAAGCAGATACATCTAGCCTGGCACCAGTTTATCAGCCTGCGATACATCATTCCTCTAGATATTTTGATAAAAAGTTTATGAATATGTCAGCTTGAAAAAAAAAAGCATTTTAGCCAGAGTCTTTCAGTATGTTTAAACAGATTTACCAACAGGCAATGATTGTGTCTGTATCTTTAAATAGGTTGAGAAACTGCCAACTGAATCAGATTTGGCAACAGATCAAGAGTTCATTCAGTGCAGCCAGATATAGGTCAAGAGTTCAATCAGTGCAGCCAAACACAAGGCATGTGATCACCTCATGGGTATTATGTGATCACTTCATGTGTGTCATGCCCCTCAGGGCTGCATGTGGAGCTAATCTGTGAGCTTATGCAAAGGTGTGGCTACTATTTCAGATTTGGCAACAGGCCAAAGGTCAGTCTGGATCTATTGATTGCTTTGGCAGACTGCCAACTGTGACAGATTATGCAACAGGTCAAGAGTTCACTCAGTGCAGCCAGGTTCTGGTCAAAAGTTCACTCAGTCTAGCCAGGTGCAGGTCATGAGTTCACATAGTGCTAGCAATTTGTCACAGTTAGCTCGGAGCAACTGCCTTTCTCACCTAAGCCTGGTCAGCCCCATGCATCCGACTCAAGGTAAATTTGATGTATTGGCCTGATATTTTGACCTATGGGTCTTTGATAGCTTTCTCATTCACAAGACAGGTGTCGCGTCCTACAATGACTTATGCACAGTGTATGTGCCTGCTTATTTCTACAGAGGAATTTTAAGTATCAGCCTGAGATTGGGCATATTTATACATATCAAATAGCTTTGTCGTATACAAGATGTGTGGTGCTACCTACAATGATTTTTGCACAATGGTGTCCCAGCTTATTTCTCAGGAGGGGGTTTGATATATCAGTCTGAAATTGGGCATATGTATATATCTCTGATAGCTTTGTTGTATACAAGACTGGTGGTGCCAGCTTCAATCATTTTTGTGTTGTGTGCACCCATGCCAGAATTTCAGCAGTGATGTTTGTGTAATTGTTTCTTATATTCAAATTGTTTAGTAATTGCATTGTTCATATACATGAAAAGTAATAGTTCAGCATTGAAGCATTATACCTCGTGTGTTTCCAAAGGCACAGGTTCGCATTAAGCCTGTAGGTATACAGTCACTTAAAATAAACTAGACCAATGGTTCTAAAGATATATGTGTGTACTTTCTAGTAACACCTACCATGTGCGAGAAAAATTCAGTTTTAACTCAGTATATTGGTCAATCAACCTGCATGCTCCAATTATGTTAATTTTCATGCAAATGTGTAAAATTTATTTATTTAAAAAAAAAATAGGATTAGAAATAAACAAGATCTTATTGAAACATATTCTTGCCTGAGGAGAATGAACATAAAGTGATAAGCTCTGTCATCGCCCCTCCGTTAACATTAAATATATATTAATTGTAAAATTATTCCTATTAAACTGTTGAAATAACTTTCATATGCTGTATGGGTATGGAATTAAGCTATTTAAGACTGAAATTTGAAAGCAAATTATATATTCAGTTGTGAATTATTGCAGATGTTAAACTTTAAAAAAATTTGATATAATAAATAAATTAAGAAATGAATGAAACTTCATATATATTATCAGCTTTGTTTGTCTACCAGTCTGTCTGTCCTTTTTAGCGAACCTGTGAGCTTATGCGATGGTGCAGCATCGTCCGTCGTGCGTTGTCTGTGGTGTGTCGTCTGTACGTTAACCATAGCTATCTCAAAAACGGCAGAAGCTAGCAACACCAAATTTTTTGCAAATAATCAGTCATCTGAAAAACTCTATCGGATTTGTTTATTTTTAGCTCAGCTGACTATAAGTCATCTGAGCTATAGTCGTGGTCCATTGTCTGTCGTCCTTCTGTCTGTCCGTCCGTCTGTCCCTCCTTCCATCTGTCTGTAGATGTGGCACGTTTTGAAACCGTAAGACCTAGGATTCCAAAATTCGGCAAAAAATTAGATGTCCCCAAGATCTCCTACCAAGCCGAAAACTGGGTCTTTGCGACTTTGTTCCTTTGAGAAATTAAGGAAAAACCTCAGTTTTTTTTATTAAAAACCTATTTTTACACTTCAGGACTGCCTAATATCAAAACCACTCATCTGTTTTTCCTCATATTTACCATCAATAATCCTCTTTATAGTTCCTATGTACATGCCAGAAATTAGGTCTGTATTATATAATTTAAAAAAGTTATGGGCCCAAACATAATGCATTTTGTAAATAATCAGGAAAGAAATTTGATCACTTAACACAAAACTTGTTAAAGCTAAGCACTTTTTTCCAGTAATATTACTTTTATTAATCAAAATTAAATTGTATACCCAAAATGAGATCAAAATCTTTAAAATTTTTTTAAATATTAGCAAAAATATAAAATTGGTACCTTAAATTTTGCCCAACTTTGATCATGGCACGTTTTTTTTCCTGTAACTGCTGTGGATTTAATTTTCAAAGCATGTTTTTGTTAGCATTTCCACTGTTAACACCATGATTTGACACCAGTTAATCAAAAACTGTAGATTTTATTCAAGTTTTAAAGCACAATGTCACATATTGTTTACATCAAGCTAGTGTTATGCAGTTTGCTAGAGCTCAGCTCCAGAGCTTCAGCTCTAAGTTCATTTGACATACATGCAGTTAGATGTCTCCAAAATCCCCTATCATGCCAAGAATTTGGTCACTAGGACTTAATTCCTTCGAGATATTAATGAAAATCTTCATTTTTCCATTAAAAACCCATTGTTACACTGTAAGACTGCCTAATATCAAAACCACTGATCTGACTTTGATCATATATATTATACATATTTTTCTATACATTCGCTATGCACATGCCAGAAATGATGTCAGTATGGCATATTTTTTTAAGTTATGGGCCCAAACATAATGCACTTTTTAAAAAATCAAGAAATATAATTACTAACCTAAGATGAGAATTGCTGAAGCTGGAGACTTTTTTTCAGGAATATAACTTTATTTAATCAATATTCAATTGTTTACCCAAACTTGATCTGAATTTTGCAAATTTTTCAAGTTATTAGCATAAATAAAAAATCAATACCTTAAATTTTGTCCAACTTTGGCAATGGCACGTTTTTTCCCTGTAAGCACTGTTGATTTAATTTTCAAAGCATATATACATAAGGATTTAATCTTTTGAAATCTGAAATTTCAAAGGAATAGATTGAAAAGAGTAGCTTTTATTCAAGTTTTCATACACCATATCAAGTGTTGTTTACATCTAGCCCACCTAGTAGTACAGCCTTCACTTGCATTATGTAACCCACCCCAGGCAGCTTGCCTTGGCTCAGCTTGGCCACTACTAGCAGGCTTCCCCTCTGCCCTGCACACCCCCACCCCAGATGGTGCATCAACTAGATGAATGTTATAATTTTCTGTATTTCATTTTATTCTTGGCTATGCAATGCTACATTTTAGATTTTGTGATTTTAATATGACCCAATATGAGTTACACTCTGGATATATAATGATTGCAACTTAGAATTCTAATATTTTAACTTATTTTTTCAGTTTTTTTTAATACAAATTTATAAAACTTGTAAATAAAAAAAAATTAATCAGATAAAACTATTTAATGGAAAAAGTGGATATGCTTAAATAATAGGCTTATTTATAAACTTAAATGCATTATTTCCATGAAAGTGAAATAAAGGTATTAGTCCATTCTGTCCACTGGCCTGTCCATCTGTAAATTTTTCATATGCATCACAGTATCTCAAAACTTTTACTGTTTTTCTTCATGACAGTCTTGTCAGAGTATTAGTTTGCAAACATATATTTAGAACTTTACTATAACCAAGTAGGAGGGCCTCTTTCCTCTTAGCTTCTCATATGCTTATATAAATGAAAAACATTAAAATAGAATATTTTGCATTTGCAAACATTTCAAACTTAAGCTGAGCTCCGTGACCCATGGGTCCCTTGTTTTTCTAACTGCATTTTCTTAGATTTTACAGTGAAAAAAGCTAAAAAAAGCTTTAAAGATCTTCTTTTCCCAAACTGGTTGAACCTCAGAAGATCATAAGACTAAACATCTTGACTATTTAACCTTTGAAAGTAATGTTGGCAGTATAATAACAGTATTTTCAGTTTGGTCTTGTTTTACAGTTTTGAAAATTTTGTGGATGTGTACACGTGTGTGAAATGGGGGGGGGGGGGGGGTAAATTAGATGGGTCTCCATAAAAGAATAGGAATTCAGGTAAAAAACAGGTAAAAGTGAGAGTATTTGAATACAAATACTATCAGTGTGTATTCATGAATGCATTCATGACGATATTCTATAATATTATTTTAATTATCCTTTATTTTATTTATATTATTTTAAAAAATCCATATGATCCTGTTATTATTTTTAATTAAAATTATATTTGGCATAATATTTGTTATTAAATTTTAATAAATAGTTAAACTCTAATATTACATGTGCTAGTGCTACTCTTGGGTTGGATAACCTGTAATTATTGTATCCCCAGACAAAGTCGGGATACTATGGTTTAAGCAGATTTCATTTGGACGCAATAACTCAAAAAATATTTTAAGGATCTTTACCAAACTTGACATGTGCATAGATATGGTAGAGAGGACAAAGTCTTTTCAAAATGGGGTCATGACCTTTATTAGGAGAGTGACCTTGACCTTGAATAGTTCCATTTTTTTGGAAAATCACACAAATTCTTAAATATCTCAAGATATACATGGATTGATCCAAAATTCAAGTTGACCAAAGATCTTGGATAGTGTTGTCATGTACCGGAAACTGGTGGCACCACCTGTTATCCTTTTCTTGTGTTCATGCTGTTTAATACCCCATCATTGCCACTAAACAGTACTGTGAGCATTATAAGTCAAAAAGTAATTGACAGATTTTTTTAGCTCAGCTGACTATACATCATGTGAGATATAGTCGCGATCAATTGTCCGTCCATCCATCCAGATGTCTGTTGTTAAGACTGGCATGTTTCGACAACATTGGACCTACGAATCTGAAATTCGGCATACAGTTAGATGTCCCCAAAATCTCCGACCATGCCGCAAATATTACTATGTTCCTTCGAGATATTAAGGAAAAACCTCAATTTTTAGATCAGCTGACTGAAAGTCATCTGAGCTATAGCGATCACTTTTTGTCCGTCATCCATTCGGCTGTGTGGCCATCAGTTAACAGGGCACAAATTGTAACCGCTGGACCTGGAATCTTCTTATTAGCATCCTGGGAGGTCCATAAAAAAATCTGCTTGGAAACCTGAAATTAGGTCTCTTTTACCCATATTTCCCAAGCTGTTGGTCTCATAAGTACCCCCCAGAAAAATAAAAAAATTGATACAAAAGCTTAAGTATCTGAATAACTACTGCATTGATCTCCATAATTCTTTACATGAATATTGATCATGGAGTGTTCCATCAGTTTCTGCAAACTGGTGGTGCCACCTGTATTTTTTCATATTTTTACTAATTTTTTTCTCTATTTTTGAGACCTTCGAAGAAGTTGTCAGTTGTTAACAAGGCACAAATCGTGAACACTGGACCTGGAATCTTCTTACTTGACATCAAGGGAGGTCCATGAAAAGCCGCTGTGGAAATATGAAATTAGGTCTCTGTTACCCATATTCTCGGAGCTATGGGGCTCATAAGTACCCCTCAGAATAATTAAAAATTTGATACAAATGCCCCAGTATCTGAATAACTAATGCATTGATCACCATGATTTTTTGCATGCATCCTGAACATTGACTGTTTCTTCAGTTCCTGCAGAGCGGTGGCGCCACCTGTATTTTTTCAAATTTTCACGTATTTTTTTCTCTATTTTTGAGACCTCAAATAAAGCCTCCTCTGTTTACAAGGCACAAATCGTAACCGCTGGACCTAGAATCTTCATACTTCACAACTCGTGAGGACATTAAAAAATATCCTTGGAAACCTGAAAATAGGTCTCAGTCACATATATTCTCCAAGCTATTGGGCTAGAAAGTACCCCAAAGAATAATTAAAATTTTGATACAAACGCTCCAGTATCTGAATAACTAATGCATTGATCAACATGATTCTTTGCATGCTTACTGATCATGGACTGTTTCTTCAGTTGCTGCAGGCTGGTGGCGCCACCTGCATTTTTCAAATTTTCACCATTTTGTTTCTAATTTTAGGACCATTCAAATAAAGCATCATCTGTTAACAGGGCAGAATCATCACTCTTTACCTAGAATCTTCAAGCTTATCATCAAAAGAGGTCCATGAAAAGTCTTCTTGGATACCTGAAATTATGTCTCTGTTACCCATATCCTCTGAGCTATTGGGCTTCTAATTACCCCCAGAATAATTAAAAATGTGATACAAAAGCTTCTGTAACTAATGCATTGATTGCTATGATTCTTTGCATGCCTTTTGATCATGGAGTGCTTCATCAGTTCCTGTAGACTGGTGGTGCCACATGTATTTTTTTATTTTTCACGAATTTTTCTGTATTTTTGAGACCTTCAAATGAAGCAGTCATCTGTTAACAAGCCACAAATCATTACTGTTTGACCTAGAATCTTCTAACTTGACAACCGGGGAGTTCCATGAAAAGACCTCACTCAAACCTGAAATTAGGTTTCTGTTACGCATATCCTCTGAGCAGTGGGGCTCATAAGCACCCCCAGAATAATTAAAAATGTGATACAAAAGCTTCTATATATGAATAACTAATGCACTGATTGCTATGATTCTTTGCATGCTTTTTGATCATGGAGTGCTTCATCAGTTTCTGTTGACTGGTGGCTTTTGAAGTATTCCACATTTTGTCCTCTAGTTTGGTACACCAATTGTTTCCACCATTTTCTCAGATTAGGTCAAAACCTGGCAACCTTGACCTTTCTCTTCAAGGTGAAATTGCCAAAATGTAACATTTTATGAATCTCATAACTTTTGTAGTATTTCCAATTTTGTCCTCAAATTTGGTACACCAATTGTAACTACCAAGCATTCAGATGAGTTTGAAACCTGGTGACCCTGACCAGAATCTTCAAGGTAAAATCAGTGGAATTATAGTTATAGTTTTGTGGACTAGATAACTTTTGAAGGGCTTCATATTTTCCTCCAAAATTTGCAACACTCATTGTTCCTACCAAAATCTTGGACATGATAGAAATCCTGTGACCTTGACCTTAATCTTCAAGGTCAAATTTATGCAATTCTAGGCTGATGGGGACCCCAATAACTTTGTAAGTAGTAAAGATTTTTCTTCAAATTTGATACACCAGATCTTTCAGCCAAAATGTTATCAGAGTTAAAAAAACAGTGACCTTGACCTTCAAGGTCTAATCTGCCAAGATCTAGATTCATGGTTTTGAGATATTGCATATTTTACCCCTAATGTTTTGGGATGACCCATATGGGGGAAACATATATCTGTTTTGCACTGCACAAACTGAGCCATTTTAGTTTTGATTATTTTAACACATTTTTATGTCTATTTTTTAGAACTTAAAATTAAGCAGTTGTACATCAATAGGGCACAAATCATGATGTTAGACCTAGAATCTTCATACCTGACATCCTTAGAGTTCCATGAAAATATCCTTGGAAAATTGAAATTAGGTCATGGTTAACTATATTTTGCAAATTAGGGGAGAAAACATGATTTTTAAGCACCAAGTAAGTCAGGTGGGGCACAAATTGTTATCCATTAATCCTCATACATGACTTTCATGGAAGTACCTAAAAATCTCCTTGGAAACCTGAAATGTCACTCTAACCCATTTTCTACAAGCTGTGTGAAAGAACTTGATTTTAACACTTAATTAGTCAGGAGGGCATAAATGGAAGCAGCTGCATGTAGGTTAAGATCACTGTAACCTTTATCTAAGGGCTATTGGCAAAATTCATGATTTTGACTCTAAGAGTCTTTTTGCCCCTTTGTTCAAGGCTCCTAGAATTCAGCTGAGCGTCATGGCCCATGGGCCACTTGTTTATTAAAATCTATTTTCACACTTCAGGACTGCCTAATATCAAAACCACTCATCTGGTTTTCTTCATATTTACCATAAATATTCCTCTATATAGATCCTATGTACATGCCAGATATTAAGTCAGTATTATATAATGTAAAAAAAGTTATGGGCCCAAACATAATGGACTTTGTAAAAAAATCAGGGAAGATATTTGATCACTTAAGACCAAAAATGTTAAACCTAGGGACTTTTTCTCAGTAATACAACTTTAGTTAATCAAAACTTAATTGTATACCAAAAATTAGATCAAAATCTTTTAAATTTTTTAAAATATTAGCAAAAATATAAAATTGGTACCTTAAATTTTGCCCAAATTTTTTCTCGTAAGTAAATTTATTTTTCACAGCCAGGATACATGTGGATTTAATCTGTTGCATTCTAAAATTTGAAAGTAAAAGCATAAAAATTGTTCTAATTATTTAAGTTTTTCAGATGCTCTTATGTATTTTTCATTTTGTATATCCAAGACCAAGTATATCCAAGACCCCAGCCTTGCCTAGGAAACCTTATTAGTGATGCAGCACTGGCAGAACACCCCTGCTGTAATAAACATACACTTATTCTCATGGGCCCTACCCTAACACCCCCCCCCCCCCCACCACCACCACCACCACCATCACCAATTATATTGCAATACATGGTTTGTTATTGTCAACTGTATTTCTTTAAATGTAAAGCTGTTTTTGATTCAATGTGCACAACTTTTCTTGAAATATTAATTCAAAAGTAATCCAAGAGATGCCATGTTGTTCTGATGTAGCATTTTAAAGCAATTATTTCCTTTTGAATAATTAAACAAAATATAATTTAACCCATCAGTAGGCATAATTTGATAATATATGAAACAAATCATGGATAAATAAAGGTGCAATTTAAAATTGTGAATTCAAGAGTGTTATTTTCATATATTTATTGCTTTGCAAATTTAAAAAATATATTTTATAAAAAAAAAAAGAAATATCTGTGTGCATAATGTGATGTTACCTGACTAAATTAAGTATAAATGTTGATGCAATTTAGATTTGTTAATCAATTTAAATATTCAGATATATATGATATACTGTAAATATATGGTAAAATTTATAAACTTGAAAAAATGACTTAACAAAAGAAAAAATAGGATCTAATGCAAATATTTGTTCATTATTTTACTGTCTCAGTGGAATGGAAATTAAAGTTATTTGTTTTGTTTTCCATCTCTCTGCCTGTTTTTAAATATTTAAAAATAATTTAATTTCAATTAAATTTTATCCTTTTCATATATGTAGAGGTGCTGGAACTCCCACCAGTCACTGAGCCCTAGTTCCTGAGCACTGAGGATAGTATTTTTATCAGCTGTGCACAGTGACCCATGGGTCCCTTGTTTGAATATAAATTAAAGCCATAAAACCAGGTACTTTAGATCATTATTTAAATTTGTGAAATTTGTATATTTTCTGGATTCTCAAAAACTTTGTTTTGCTGAAACTGAATAAATACCCGACATGGTGCTAATACTTTGCTATGAATATGAATATGTACTTCATAATTTCATGCATAAGAATAGGAATACAGGTAAAAATGAAAGAATTTGAATACAAATGCAAATACTTTCAAAATGTATTCATGAATGCATTCAAGAATATATTCTTTATTATTATTTTAATAATTATTTATTTTGATTATATTATTAAAAAAATCTTTTAAGATGATACTGTTATTATTTTTAATTTAAATTTTATTTGTCACAATATTTGTTACTAGTTTTTAATAAATATTTTTACTTATATTATTTGTACTAGAGCTACTCTTTGGTAGGGAAAACCTGTAATTATTAAATAACAGTTAACTCATTTGTAAAAGCATAATTAACATGATTGATAATGGACATTTTTTTTCCAAATAATTCTACTGCAATGTAGGTAAAGTTGTATGACCAAGTCAAAACCTATGTGACAATAGCACACCATTTCCAACTGTTAATAATATAAATGACATCAATCCTCTTCCCTGTCTCAAAATCTTACATAGCTTGAGTTAAACACCATCAACTTATAATACAGCTTATATTACCACACAAAACCAGCATTTGCCTACCTCCTCTTCCAAATCATTCCAAATTTTGTGATCATATATAACAGCTGAGCGCCGTGACTCATGGGTCCCTGAAATGAAGATAAAAATGAGTTTTTCCTTTTAATTGGAATTTTAAAATGATTATAAATATAAACATCAATATGAATATACAAAGGCATATATTTTGAAAATCTATACTTAGTGGTCGGAGTCGGTTCCTATTTCATAATTGATCATCGGTTTGAGCAAACCGATCAATGAAATGAATAATTGGTTCAGGCAAATAAAAAGAAACATGCAGTTTTCTGAAAACTGTACATTCTTAACCAAGCCCGCTTGTTTTAGTAAAGAAAAGAAGTTTTTGCCTTTTTTATATTTTCCCATTATTAGTAAAATATGCTTTTAAAAGTTTCATTTTAATTATTTATAAAAATCAAGAATTAAACCACAATCCAGGACATCTACTTGCTTCATAGACCCGGAGAATTTTTGGAGCATTTTAACGCCATACCGCCCATATTGTGCAATGTACATCTCGTTACAAAACTCCCCGCTTATTCTGCAGCTCCCTGCCAGTTCACAGAGGTTTATTACGTCCTCTGTTCTCGCATCTACCGTAGTAAACTCAGTTACATACAGAAGTTATTTGGGAATAAAAGACTCATTATCATGATTATGATGTAATTGATAGTTGCCTTTGGTAATCGAGCGCTTGAAAGTGGCAGCAAACTGACTGACTTTCGATAAAACTCGATGATCGGCCCACCACTATCTATACTATTGCTTTGGCATAATTAGTCCTAATTATAAATTTGTTCAAATAATTGAGTCAATTCATTCCCATGTCTCTTTTAAAATTTAAAATTCACTATTTGAAGACAGTTTGCTAGATTAAATAAATATCAAGTAACATTTATATTTTGAGTATAAATGGGCTTTATGAGCTGAAGCACATCAGAATTATGGTGGGTCTATTCCACTGATATGACATGTACAATTCATCATTAGCGAATCTGTGAGCTTATGCGATGGTGTGGCATCATCTGTCCTCCTTGTCTGTAGGTTACACTATAGGTATACTATACTGTAGGTATACTATACTGTAGGTATACTATCTTGAAAACGGCAGGATTTTATGCAAAAAAATTAGTCATCTGAAAGTGCTATCTGAAAAGCACTTTCAGATTTTGCTTATTTTTTAGCTAACTGCATTTTCTTAGATTTTATAGCCGGGAAAAAAGCTAAGAACCTTTAAAAATCCTCTCCCAAACTGTTTAGCCAAACTGTCCAAATTTTTCATAGAAATGATTACTTGAACAATCTCTCTCAAATTTGTTTGAATGGTTCAAGATGAAAGGTTAATACTAATTGAAGAGGGAGATTATCAGATAATAATATAGATTAAACAGGCTTCCGTGGCTCATGGGTAGAGCACAGGACTCAAAGCCGGGAGGTCACGAGTTCAAATCTCAGCCGAGGCGATGAGATTTCATGGTCAGCCCCCTTGCAGGTTGAATGCTCTGCAGGCTTTATAGGAAGACTTTGCACAATAACTGTGTATCACTCACAGTTGAGTGTATCTTTGGGGGTTTCCTCAGTGTTATGACCCAGCTTGGGGATGATTACGCACCCATGACCTGCAGGTGCAGTAGACTCCGGGCCTAGGTGACACCAGGATACATAAATAATCTGATAGGAAGTGATTTCTACTGCCCTGTCATGTAGTCCAATCCTGAAATTGAATAGTGCAGATGTACATATTAGATAAGAGAGCATAAGAAATGGAGGGGGTTATCTCCACAAAAAACAATTATAAAAAAAAATAATAATATGGATCAATGCTTTACAACTCTTTTTCTGTTAATTTACATCACCATCTGTCATCTGTTCCATGAAACGTCTCAGTTAAAATTATTAATAAGATTAAAAAAAGATATATTAACTGAAAGGCAAGATTCTTTCATATAAACTGGTTTTAATCCTTTCAGCTCCGATGACTTTGACTATAACTTAGTGTGGTGGCTGTTCCTTTTAAAATATCCTTCCAGCCGTTTGAAAGTGCAAATATAGGGATTTCTTTAAAAATCTTCTTGGATATACTTACATACTTTGCAAGGAAACAGATATTCGATTCACGAGAAACATGCAAATATATGGCCTGATCAATCCTTCAGAATTTCACTAAAGTTTACAAAATTTAATGATTCGTTTGATTAAGTGTATACAGGAGATCAGCTTGAAAGTGATGGCTTCACTGATTTTCTCACAATTTGGTGTGTCGCAAGTTCTTGGATATCCTTGGCAGATACCCATGATGATGGAGTTTTGTTGTTTTACATTAAAAAGGGGAAGGGGGGTTATAAATAGTCTTTGTTTGGTAAACCAAGGAGTAGAAATATAAAAGAATAATTAACAAGCCACATAAACCACTGACAGTCTTATCTGTCATATGTAACCTTGAGGTCAAATGTTCTCTATATTTTGGACTCTCTTTTAATTATCTCCTATATATAATTTCCATTCATGATAGGGGGGGGACAGTATAGCTGACAGTGTACAAAGATTCACAACAATACAGTTCCACCTGCTCCCAGTCAAACGTCAACTTTAAGCAGTATATTATATGACAGTTATTGTTTTGCAGAATTAAAACATGTATAATTAATATGTGAATACCAGAAGACATTTAAGGATCATCATAGGTTCAGTATAACATATATGGTGTGCGAATATAGAAAAAGTCCTGTTCTAGGGTGTCCCTGTCAAGTAGTTGCAAAAATGGCCAAGGTATATATTATATCAGTAAAGAGGTATTCTCTCTCAAATATCCAGCAAAGTGATATTGTCATTAAATTGGAAATAAAACAGGTTTTCGTTTATCTGAACCTGTTTTCTCAGTCACTGACCAGTACTTTAGAACCGTCATGCAAGCTTGGCTTGCAAAACTAAAAAAAAATCATTAACTTTTTAGCTCAGCTATCTAGAAGTCATCTGAGCTATAGTCGTGGTCCTTTGTCTGTCGGCTGTCCATCCGTCTGTTAAACTGGCATATTTTGAAACCATTGGACCTAAGAATCTGAAATTCAGCAATCCATTAGATATCCCCATAATCTCCTACCATACCAAAAATTGGGTCACTAGGACTTCGTTCCTGCAAGATATTCAGGAAAAACATCTGTTTTCCATTAAAAACCCATTGTTACACTTCAAGACTGCCTTATATCAAAACCATTGACCAGATATTGATCATTTTTAAAATATTAATTTCTCTATATATATTTCCTATCTACATACCAGAAATAAGTTCAAATTTTTTTTAATTCTTGAAGTAATGGGTCCAACCATAATGCACTTTGTAAAAATTCAGGAAATATATTTACTCCTTTAATTTGAGAATTGCTGAAGCTAGAGACTTTTTTTCAGGTATGTAACTATATTTAATCAAGATTCAATTGTATACCCAAAATTAGATCTGATTTTTCAAATTTAACAAGTTATTAGCTTAAATATAAAATCAGTACCTTAAATTTTGCCCAAATTTGACCATGGCACATTTTTTCCTGTAACTGCTGTGAATTTAATTTTCACAGCATGTTTTCATAAGCATTTCATCTGTTAACATCTGAAATTTGAAACCAGTTAATCAAAAACTGTAGATTTTATTCAAGTTTTCAAGCACTCTGTAAAGTATTGTTTAGATCAAGCTGGTGTTATGCAGTTTGCTAGAGCTCAGCTCCCATGCTTACCAGGCCGGCTCTCAGCTCCCAAAATTTGGCTTACAGTTAGATGTTCCCCAAATCCCCTACCATACTAAATGTTTGGTCACTAGGACTTCATTCCTTCGAGATATTAAAAAAAACTTCAATTTTTCATTAAAAACCCTTTGTTACACTTCAAGTCTGCCTAATATCAAAACCACTGATCTGACTTTGATCATATAAAATATATATTTTCTTCTATACACTGTGCATGTGGCCAGAAATGATGTCAGTATTGGGTAATTTTTTTAAGTTATGGGCCCGAACATAATGCACTTTTTAAAAGATCAAGAAATATATTTACTCCCTTAACAAGAGGATTGCTGAAGCTAGAGACTTTTTTCAGGTATGTAACTATATTTAATCAAAATTCAATTGTATACCCAAAATTAGATCTGATTTTTCAAATTTAACAAGTTATTAGCTTAAATATAAAATTAGTACCTTAAATTTTGCCCAAATCTGACTATGGCACATTTGTTTCCTGAGAGCACTGTTGATATAATTTTCATATCATGCACACATAAGGATTTCAGCTTTTTAGTGTAGAAAGCTGAAAGAAATTGGCCAAAAATTGTAGCTTTTATTAATGTTTTTATGAGACCATGTCAGACCCAGGCTCTCTCCAGCCCCTCTTCAGTCACCTGTATGTTGACCTTGTAGCAAATTATGCACGCTTAAGGTGAGGCATACACTGGGGCAGCCAGGCAGCGTATGGCCAGCCACAGTTGATCCAGGTGTCCAACCCAACTCATCTAGTAGTTGTTTTGACCGACAACATAACAATAAACAATAAATTTATAAATTTTTATTGTTTTTAATAACAAATTGAAGAAAAATTAATAGAAAAGGAATTTGTTAGTTGATGAGTAACAGGAAATTAACTTGCAGTTACTGTTGATGTAAGAATCCTGTATGGATGGATAGAATGTCACGTATTCCAAGTAACACCATGCAGTCACCTATGGTATTTTTATGCCCCCGCCACAAAGTGGCCGGGGCATATAGTTTTACCCATTTCCGTCCTTCTGTCCTTCCGTCCTTCCGAAATCAAACAGTTGTACGGACTTTTTTTCCCAATGCCTGCAGATATTGGCCTGATTTTTGGTGTGTAGGCAGATAATGACCAGTTACAGACCGAGTTCGCTTTTCGTCCCGGTTGACCTAATTTTGACCGTTTCACGGCTCCTTAACTTAGAAAATTTCATGAAAAATAAAAATTTTCATGACAAATACACATGTACAGACTTTTTTTCGCAATGCCTGCAGATATTGGCCTGATTTTTGGTGTGTGGGCAGATATAGACCAGTTACAGATGAAGTTCACGTTTCGTCCCGGTTGACCTAATTTGGACCATTTTACAGCTCCTGAACATAGAAAATTTCATGAAAAATATGAAATACATGACAAATACACATGTACGGACTTATTTTTGCAATGCCTGTAGATATTGGCCTGATTTTTGGTATGTCAGCAGATATTGATCAGTTACAGATCGAGTTCGCGTTTCGTCTTAGTTGACCTACTTTTGACTGTTTTACGGCTCCTGAACATAGAAAATTTCATGTAAAATATAAATTTTCATGACAAATACACTTGTACAGAGTTTTCTTTGCAATACCTGCAGATATTGGCCTGATTTTTGGTGTGTGGGCAGATAATGACCAGTTACAGATCGAGTTCACTTTTTGTCCCAGTTGACCTACTTTTGACCGTTTGACGGTGCCCTTACATAGAAAATTTCATTAAAAAGTGCACATGTATGGACTTTTTTTCGCAGTGCCTGCAGATATGGGCCTGATTTTTGGTGTGTAGGCAGATAATGACTAGTTACAGATTGAGTTCTTGTTTTGTCCCGGTTGACCTACTTTTGACCATTTGACTGCTCCTAAACATAGAAAGTTTCATGAAAAATAGAAATTTTCATAACAAATGCATATGTACTGACTTTTCTCCTCAATGCCTGCAGATACCACCCTGATTTTTTATGTGTGGGCAGATAATGACAGTTACAGATCGAGTTCATGTTTCGTCCCGGTTGACCTACTTTTGACCATACGACACCTCCTGAACTTAAAAATTTTTCCAAATTTTACAAATGTTTCTAATTTGCCCCAGGCGGGGGCATTCGTGTCGTTCCAACACATCTAGTTCAGTTCAATTTTAATCATAAAAAAAATAAATCATATTATTCATTACTAATCATTAGGGATCATATGAAGGAAATTAATGATAGACAAAAATGCAGTTGATAATCTTAATCTTAATTTCCAGGTCTTTTACAAGTGTTTCAGCTTAATTAATTGTTATATTTCTTTCAAAATTTAAAAAAATATGTCAAAATTTTAAATTTAACACAGACAAGTACTGATTAATTAAAGATGTCAATATGTTTCACTATTGACTTTAAGACTCATGGCTGTATCAGCTGTCACAAGACTATGTAAACAATGAAACTTTATATTACTGGTTTCTTTATTTCCGTTTTAAAATAAAATAAAACTACCCATCTCTAGTTTTCTTCTTGTGTAATTTACAGGGTTTTCTTATCCTTGGGTTATTTTTTACACATATAATGGTTTCATAGCTGAGATTACTTATAATTTTTCTGATAATTTTTTTTTAAATAAAAATATTTGAATATGATAAAAAATAAGTTCTTAGACAAGTTCTTATTATGATTTCTGTAATATTAATAATTGTCAAAAGACTCTTGCTATGTCTAGCTTAGATTGATGTGAAAGTAGTCCAAAGTGAATATAATAGTTTTATGTTTTGAATATAAATTAAAGCCATAAAACCAGGTACTTATGATCATTATTTAAATTTGTATATTCTGGATTCTCAAGAACTTTGTTTAACTGAAACTGAATAAATACCAGACATGGTGCGAATACTTTGCGAATGTATTTGAATGCGAATATGAATATGTACTCCATAATTTCATGCATAAGAATAGGAATACAGGTAAAAATGAAAGTATTTGAATACAAATGCAAATACTTTCAAAATGTATTCATGAATGCATTCATAAATATCTTCTTAAATATTATTTTAATAATCATTTATTTTGATTATATTAATGAAAAATCTTTTCAGATGATACTGTTATTATTTTTAATTTAAATTATATTTGACAAAATATTTGTTAATTTTTAATAAATAGTTTAACTTATATTTTTTGTGATAGTGCTACTCTTGGGTAGGAATAACCTGAAATTATTTAATAACAGTTAACTCATTTGTAAAAAGCATAATTAACATGACTGATAATGGATTTTTTTTTCCAAATAATTATACTGCAATGTAGATAAAGTTATATGGCTAAGTCAAAACCTATTTGACAATTGCCCACCATTTCCAACTGTAAATAATATAAATGACATCAGTCCTCTTCCCTGTCTCCAAGAATATTTTCAAAATCTTACATAACTTGAGTTAAACACCATCAACTTATAATACAGCTTATATTACCATACAAAACCAGCATTTGCCTACCTCCTCTTCCAAATCATATTTTGTGATCATATATAACAGCTGAGCACCGTGACCCATGGGTCCCTTGTTTTTTAGCTCAGCTGACTATAAGTCATCTGAGCTATAGTTGTGGTCCATGGTCCGTCTGTCTTGCTGTCAGTTGTCTGTCTGTCTGTCCATAGATGTGGCACGTTTGGAAACCGTTAGACCTAGGAATCCAAAATTTGGGATAAAGTTAGGTGTCCCCAAGATCTCCTACCAAGCCGAAAACTAGGTCTTTGCGACTTTTTTCCTTTGAGAAATTTAGGAAAAACCTCAATTTTTAGAAAACCTGTGAGCTTATGCGATGGTGTGGCGTCGTCTGTCATCTGTACGTTAACCTATACTATCTCAAAAACAGCAGGAGCTAGCATCACCATATTTTTGGCAAATAATCAGTCATCCAAAAAACTATATCGGATTTTGCTTATTTTTTGGCTAACTGTATTTTCTTAGATTTTATATGGAAAAAGCTAAAATAGCTTTAAAAATCTTCTCCTCCGAAACTGTTCAGCCAAATTGTCCAATATTTCACAGAAATGATCCCTGGAACAATCTCTCTCAAGTTTGTTCGAATGGTATAAGTTCCGAGATTTTTGGCCGAGTTACAGATAGTTGAACTTAGTCATCTGTCCCAAAAAGCATACTAAAATTACAATCTTAGAAATGGCTGGAGCTATCATCACCAAATTTTATGCTAATGTTGGTCACATGAGTCATATCTGAAATTTAGGTATTGGTGGCGCCACCTGCATCAGCCTTTTTTTGTACGAGGGTCATCAGTGCCGGCATCATACTGACAGCTACAAAAAACTTCCTCTGTGAAACCATATGGCCAAATTGTTTAATATCGCACACAAATGATCCTAGGGTAGTGCTTTCTGAAGTTTGTTCAAATGGTCTCTTTTCAGTGACTTTTGGCTGAGTTATGGGAAGCTGAATTTAGTCATATGCCATAACAGCCCATTTTAGCTCAGTGGCTACAAAGATCTTCTTCTCAAAAACCACAGGGCCAAATTCTTAAATCTCACAAATTAATTATCCTCAGATGTTGATAATTCAAGTTTGTTCAAATGGTTTTGGTTCAGTGCTTTTTGGCTGAGTTAATTACTGGAAACTGAACTTAGCCAGTTTGCTGTATCTTCCTATATGATTAATAAACCTGCGAAACGTTTTTCAACTGATGCCACTGAAGCTAGTTTGTTAAATATTTTACAAGAATAATCCCTACAATAATTCTTATAATAATTGTCATTAATGGTTCCACATGAATGATTTTTGGCTGATTTATGGAGATTGAATTGAATCATTTTACCATATATGTTAGCTGTGTGATGCTGTTACATCCAGCCTGGCACCAGTTTATCAGCATCTATTACATCATTCCACTAGACATTTAGATTTCAGGTTATCTTTGGTTAATATTGACAAGAATTTTTTTTAAAAGCTTTTAAAAAATTTAGATACATGATTTAAGTTATTCATCATACCAGGCAATGTTACAATCAGCTCTCTGTGGCTATATAAAGACAACTGTATGTGGATTATAAATTATTGGTATCCCTACTCAACTTAATTCAAGAATTTGCCATCAATGAGATATATCTGTATTTTAATTTTGCATTCAGTTTGCATCCGTAAAAATTGTATCCCCAGACAAAGTCGGGATACAATGGTTTCACGACGGTCCCGCTGCCGCTGCCACCGCGGGATAACTCAAAAATTATTTCACTGATCTTTTTCAAATTTTACATTTGTATAGATATAGGTAAGGGGACGAAGCCTATTTAAAATGGGGTCATGACCTATGCTAGGAGAGTGACCTTGACCTTGAATACATCCATTTTTGCTGAAAATAACACAAATTCTTAAATATCTCAAGTAAGCTTGCATGGACTGGTCCAAAAATCAAGGTGACTGAAGATCTTAGATAGCCTTGTGATATACCGGAAACTGGTGGCACCACCTATTATCCTTTTCATGTGTTTACGCCTTTTAATACACCCATAATTGCCACTTGACAGTACTGTAAGCATTATAAGTCAAATACTAATGGACAGTTTCTTTCATATTATGCACATGTAGAGAGATGGGTTATGGGATGGGGTCTATTTACATTTGGGTCACTACCTTTACCATGAGAGTGGCCTTGATCTTTAATGTGTCCATATTTGGTGAAAATCACACACCTCTTATGATATCTCCAGTGTTGATAGCCATATGGATTTCAGACGTGACTTATGTAAGGCCCATCACTAAAGTAAGAACCCTATAGGTTCTAGGGTCATGTGGTTAAAGGTCAAGGTCACTGGACTCGCATCTTAAAAGATACTGTGGATGCATTTTAAGCCAAACTTTCATCCCAGGTCTTCCATCTTGAATATATAGCTCACTTGCCAATAGTGGATGATCCATATCAATTTTGGGGTCACAAGGTCAAAGGTCAAGGCCACAGGAGCTATCTGTCAAAAAAATAATTTCTGAATGATAATTCCTGCTTTTATTGATGTATTGATTTCAAACTTGACTTATATATGTCCCAATGAAAAAGCAAGACTCCAATTGATTTTGGGGTCATGAGGTCAAAGGTCAAGGTCACAGGACACATCTTTAAAAAGATTGTGGATGCATTTTCAGCCAAACATTTCATCTCAGACCTTTCATCTTGCACATATAGTTCATTTGCCAATAGAGGAAGACCCCTATCAATTTTGAGGTCACAAGGTCAAAGGAGAAGGTCACAGGACCATCTGTCCAAAAATTAGTTTCTGGATGATATTTTCTGCTTTTATTGATGTATGGATTTCAAACTTGACATGTATATGTCTGATTGGAAAAGCAAGACCCGAATTGATTTTGGGGTCATCAGGTCAAAGGTCAAGGTCACAGGACACATTTCTAAAAAGATGTGGATGCATTTTCAGCAAAACATTTTATCTCATATCTTTCATCTTGCACATATAGTTCACCTGCCAAGAGAGGAAGAACCCTATCAATTTTGAGGTCACAAGGTCAAAGGTGAAGGTCACAGGAGCCATCTGTCCAAAAATTAGTTTCTGGATGATAATTCCTCCTTTTATTAATGTATAGATTTCATACTTGACTTGTGTATATGTCCCATTGGAAAAGCAAGACCTGAATTGATTTTGGGGTCATGATGTCAAAGGTCAAGGTCACATCTTTAAAAAGTTTGTGGATGCACGGGATACTATGGTTTTATGATGGTCCCGCCACAGAAAAAATTTTGTAAGCAAGATAACTCAAAAAAATTTCACGGATCTTTATCAAACTTTACATATGTATAGATATAGGTAAGAGGACGAAGCCTATTTATAATGGGGTCATGACCTTTGCTAAGAGAGTGACCTTGACCTTGAATAGGTCCATTTCTGCTGAAAATTACACAAACTCTTAAATTTCTCAAGGTCTTTTGCATGGACTGGTCCAAAAATCAAGGTGACAGAAGATCTTGGATAGCCTTGTGATGTGCCAAAAGGTCAAGGTCACAGGACGAACATCTTCAAAAAGATTGTGGATTGATAGATGGAAGAAACAATAATTGCTTGCCAAGTGTCAGTATATGCTGCTAAAAATGGGGGCCTATTCTTAAAAGGGGGGGGGGGTGCGTACAATGTCTGGGGATACTCTGGCACCTGCGGTGCCAAGAAATGTCTAGTTTTACATATATTTCTGATTTCTTTTTTATAAAAATCTATTTACATCAGCCTAAAATTGGGTATGTTTATACATATCGGGTAGCTTTATAGTGTACAAGACTGGTGGCGCCACCTACAATAATTTTTGCAAAGTGTATGTCCCTGCTTATTTCACAGGAGGGGTTTGACATATCAGTCTGACTTTGGGCATTTGTATATATCTCTTCGTTGTGCAGCCAGGTATAGGTAAAGAGTTCACTCAGTGCATTAGCTGCATTCTATTTATAGCTTTGGCAGACTGCTCACTGCATCATATTTGGCACCAAAATTCAGCCTGAGTCTATTTATAGCTTTGGCAGACTGCAAACTGTGTCAGATTATGCAACAGGTCAAGAGTTCATTCATTGCAGCCAGGTGCAGGTCAAGAGTTCACTCAGTACAGTAGCTTGAGGCAGCAATTTGTCAAAGGTCACTCAGGGGCAACTGCCTTACTCACCTAAACCTTGTCAGCCCAGTTCATCAAACTCTGGGGCAGTTTAATGTATTGGACTGATATTTTGACCTGTCTATGCGTCTTTGATGGTATTCTGATTTACAAGACAGGTGGTGCCACCTACCTTGACTTTTCGGTGTATGTGCCTGCTTATTTCTACAGAGGAATTTAATACATCAGCCTAAAATTGGGCATGTTTATCCATATTGGGTAGCTTTATAGTGTACAAGACTGGAGCCACCTGCAATAATTTTTGCAAAGTGTATGTACCTGCTTATTTCACAGGAGGGGTTTGACATATCAGTCTGACATTGGGCATATGTATATATCTCCTCGTTGTATATAAGACTGGTGGTGCCAGCTACAAACATTGTATCCGCCAAAACAGAGTTTTGCGGTACTTTTTTTTCAGTTGGACGCCGACGCTGCTGCCTTTGCCGCATAGGTTTCCATAGAACTCCTCCATAACCACTGGGCAGAATTTTTTAAAATTCCAAATTATTATCGGTCACGTGAACTGCAGCGCCCTCATTTTTGGTTGACCTCTGACCTTTCCTCTTTGCCCAGCGTCCATTTGTGCGTCTGTTTCCACACATAAACCCACATATCTCGGGAAACGTTTGACCGACAAGGCTAAAGATTTTGCACAAATGTAGCCCTTGGAAAGCTTTATAACATACACTTAAAATGGTGGCACCACCTGCAACCATTTTAACACAGCGTCCATCTGTTCAACTGCCTTGGGATAAAAACACTCATATCTCTACATTGGTTGGACTTATCCACCTGAAATTTTGCATGTGTATACATCCTGGACAGCTTTCTTGATTTTGACAGGTGGCGCCACCTACATTCACGTTTAAGCTGCAGACATCCAAACTCATATCTCGGGAACCGTTTGACCAGTTGGGCAAAAAAAATTTTGCATGTGTATAGATCTCCCATAGCTCTGTATCATACACAAACTGATGGTGCCACCTGCAACCTTTTTTGCACAGCGTCCATCTGTTCATCTGCCTTAGGATAAAATCACTCATATCTTGGCAGTGGTTTGACTTATCCACCTGATATTTTGCAGGTTTATACATTCTTGACAGCTTTCTTGATTTTATGACAGGTGGCGCCACCTACATTCAAATTTAGGCTGCAGACATCCAAGCTCATATCTCAGGAACCATTTGACCGATTAGGCAAAAATTTTGCATGTTTATAGATCTCACATAGCTCTTTATCATACACAAAATTGGTGGCGCCACCTGCAATCATTTTTGCACAGCATCCATCTGTTTGTTTGCCGTGGGATAAAATCACTCATATCTCGGCAGTGGTTTGACATAGCTGCCTAAAATTTTGTAGGTTCATACATCTTGGATAGCTTTCTGGATTTTGTGGCAGGTGGCACCACCTACATTTATGTATATGATGCAGACATTCAGGCTTATATCTCAGGACTGTTTTGACATATCCCCCTGAAATTTTGCATGTGTATAGATCTCACATAGCTCTTTCTCATACGCAAAATTGGTGGTGCCACCTGCCACCATTTTTGCACAGTGTCAGTCTGTTTGTCTGCCATGGGATAAAATCACTCATATCTCAGTAGTGGTTTGACTTATCTGCCTAAAATTTTGCATGTTTATACATCTTGGATAGCTTTCTCGATTTTGTGGCAAGTGGCGCCACCTACATTTATGTATATGCTGCAGACATTCAGGCTTATATTTCAGGACTTGTTTGACAAATCCCCCTGAAATTTTGCATGTGTATAGATCTCACATGTCTCTTAATCATACACAAATTGGTGGTGCCACCTGCAACCATTTTGCAAAGAATCTGTCTGTTTGTCTGCCGTGGGCTAAAATCACTCATATCTCAGTAGTAGTGTGACTTATCTGCCTAAAATTTTGCATGTTTATACATCTTGGACAGCTTTCTGGATTTTGTGGTAGGTGGCGCAACCTACATAGACATTTCGGCTGCAGACATCCAGGCTACTATGGAACACACCTCACTCTATTTCCCCTTGCCACTCAATCCATGCCTCACTTCACCTTTCCACTTCTAGTAGGCCTTGTTAATTAATCAAATGAATGGACTGCCTAATCCTTCTTTGTTATTTTGTATGTTCACAATCCGAATCTGGATTTTGGCTGGTATTCTAATGAATTCTGGACTTTTAAAAATTATATGTTGAGAATAAAAGTTAAACCTTGAACATTTCATTTTATTCCAAAATGTAAAAGGAATGGAAAATAGATCCAAATGTATTCTGTCCAAGCCTCTTAGAATACTAGGTATAAATATAGAAAATCTGGGAGGTTTCAATCAGAGGTTTCAATCAGATATAAACAAATAGTGTTTTTGATCAATTTGAATGTTTGAGCTAAAAATGCTAGTCTTTCTGATGAAAATAAAATCTAATTTAAATGTTTCAATTTCAAAATTATGAGTAGCAGCTCTACTATGGTCTCTATCATGTTTAACTTACAACATTGCATGCAAATGCTCATATTCAGATTTGTTTTATGAAAATAAAAATAACTTCACATTGTTCAGTGGTTTCAACCAAAGAAGGGTATCCCCAGTTTGGTTGTCTTTTTCAAATTTATTTTTCAAACTTTATTTAATATAAGAGATTACTTTTGACACGCCACTTCATATTATTAAAGTTAGTGCTATTTTTCTCAGGTAATGCCATTTGTCACAAAACTTATAAAATCAATAAAAAATCATATATACATCGTTATAATTCTAAATGCTATACGTGTAAGAGTGCATAGCAGAAATGTGTTGAAAGCAATTATATCCCTGGATTTGTTCATCAGATTTATATTTTTAACTGCATCTGCAATGATTTATTTTTTGCAAATGCCATTATGACTTTAAAATTCTGTGAATTATTATTTTTTGTTAATTTAAAAGTTCTTGTTAAAACTTTAAATTTACCTTTGTAACTTCATTTCAGTCGAGTTAAAGAGTACACAATGTATTGCCCTTGTCGTTTGCATGATATATAAACATCAAAGTTTTACTGTGCTCCAAAGGCTGATGTATACAATAATTATAAAAAAAAAATCACTTATTTAATATCCTAAGAAGCTTAAAATTGTAAACTTTAAGGCTTGAAATATGCTGAATGACAATGTAATGTTTTTAATTAATTTGGCTCATCAAATTGATGATTATAGAACAAATCTTGCCTCTTTCTATCCAAAATAACAGTAACATTTTAAAAGTATATGCCTTTTTAAAATTTTAAACTTTAAATTTTAAAATTTGAAGGATAAATATTCAAAATAGAGTTTTGAAATAAATTCTGATGGATTTAGCACATCAAAATTAGGTAAACTGGTAGCTCTGATTGAATTTAGTAGTAAAAATATCTCCACATAACAGTTTCGTAGAGTGAACCCTTGACATTAACCTATATATTTTCAAGAAGTTATGTAATGCGATTAGTTTATAAAGTTGCCAATTTCAAGCCTTTTGGACACTTTTCCAAAGGGATAATGTTTTGAAATATGATATCCATGAATCAATTTAACAGAAAATGGCACCAAACTTAATAATGATGGGGGTGCAGCAAAATTTAAAATTTCAGGATTGGCCCCAGGACTATATTTCAAACTGAGGGCTGCAGTAGTCTTCTTCTGCAAAACTGTTGTTTCACCTTCTGTAACATTGCACAATAACATCTAAGAAATCTTATGGATATGTTAGCTTGTTAAAAAAGCATTGTAGTTTTCAGTGTGCGTAAACAGATTTACCAACAATCCAAGATTGTGTCTGTATCTATAAATAGCTTCACAGACTGCCAGCTATTTCAGATTTGGCAATAGGTCAAAAGTTCTCTCATTACAGCCAGGTACAGGTCAAGAGTTCACTCAGTGCAGCCAGGTGCAGTTCAAGAGTTCACTCAGGCATTAGGAATTTGTTCTGCTTCACTCCAGCCTAAAATTTTCAATGTAGATTTATCCAGCCACACACCCATGCATTTGATCAAACAAAGATAGAAAAAAAGGTCTGCCATTATGTCATTTATTAAAATGAATAAAAAACCAGCTGGCAGTGCCCAAAAATAAATGTCAATCATTCCAGGCATAAATGTAAGCAGAGTCCAAGATTGCCTGGGTGAGAATATCAATATATACTAGTTATTATAATGCATTATAGCTTCTCAAAGGGGCACTGCCAGGTAAAAGCAAACACCAAGTGATACAATTATTATTATAAACACAAAGCATAGTGCTGGGGGAACCAAAAAAAGGCCACCCAAGAATAAAAACACAAAGTCATAGAACTCAAGCATCATATATGTTAATGTGGTGCAAAATAGGGCACAAAAAAAGGAACCATAGCTGAGGTAATTTAACAAAAAAAAAAACAAGTTAACAAGCATACAAAAAAACAATTTGACAGAGGGTGGAGTATGGGAGGTGGATAAATTTTGCCATTTTTAGCTCAGCTGACTGAAAGTCATCTGAGCTGTAGCAATCACCCTTTGTCTGTCTGTTTGTCTGTCTGTCTGCCTGTCCATTAACCAGGCACAAATCTTAACCGCTGGACCTAGATTCTTCTAACTTGACATCCAGGGAGATCAATGAAAATCTCCTTGGAAACCTGAAATTAGGTTTCTGTTACCCATATCCTGTGAGCTATGGGGCTCCAAAGTACCCCTCCCCAGTATGATTGAAAAATTGATACAAAAGCTCCAGTATCTGAATAACTAATGCATTGATTACAATAATTGTTTGCATGCATATTGATGATGGAGTGTTTCATCAGTTCCTGCAGACTGGTGGCACCACCTGGATTTTCCTATGCTCTTTACACAGCGCTTTACCCACAGGCCAACCACCTATATTGTATGCGCTGTTTGTTATGACCTTGTATCCTAAATCTCTACACCAGAGGGGAGCACTGTAATTTGGTCCAATTAGCCAAGTGAGGAATACACCAAGCCAATGTTGTTCATTTTATTTTGAGTGACAGCTCTTCACCCCAGCGACCGTATGAACAGGCCACAGGCTCAGAGAATTGCCCCAGATTTCTTTTATTTTATGTATATACATATATATGGGTTATGGAATGATGTTTATTTAAATTGGGGTCATGACCTTTCCTATGAGAGTGGCTTTGACCTTGAATATTCCCATATTTGGAGAAATTCAAACAAAATCTTTAATATCTTAGTAAGGGATACATGGAATGATAAAAAAATAAAATTGACCGAAGATCTTGGATAGCTTTGTCTTTTGCAGAAGACAGGTGGTGCCACCTTGTGTCGTTTTCTTGTTAAAATGATGTTAACGCAATAACTTTGTAAGAATTTGAGGTACAGTCACCAAACCCTCAGGTTCGATGCATCTTATCAATGGCTAGGTCAAGTTTGAACATGGATGACCTTGATGTATTTTTTCAAGGTCACAGCAGCGATTATGCTAAAATGATATTAGGGCAATAACTCAAAAAGAATTTTTGGTACAGTCACCAAACCTACAGTTTAGATGCATCTTATCAATGGCTAGGTCAAGTTTGAACATGGATGACCTTGATGCATTTTTTAGCTCAGCTGACTATAAGTCATCTGAGCTATAGTCATGGTCCATTGTCCGTCGTCCATCCATCCATCTGTCCATCCGTATGTCCGTAGATGTGGAAAATTTTGAAACCGTAAGACCTAGGAATCCAAAATTCAGCATAATGTTAGATGTCCCCAAGATCTCCTACCAAGTCTAAAACTGGGTCTTTGCAACTTCGTTCCTTTGAAAAATTGAGGAAAACCCTCAATTTTTAGCTCAGCTGACTGTAAGTCATCTGAGCTATAGCGATCACTCTTTGTCCGTCGTCCGTATGTCTGTCTGTCCGTCTGTCCCTCTGTCCGTCTGTCCGTTAACCTGGCACAAATCGTAACCGCTGGACCTAGAATCTTGTAACTTGACATTCTGAGAGGTCCATGAAAAATCTCCTTGAAAACCAGAAATCAGGTCTCTGTTACCCATATCCTTCAAGCTATGGGGGCCCAAAGTACCCCCCAGAATAGTAACAAATTTCATACAAAATCGTCAACATCTCATTAACTACAACACTGATGGTCATGATTTTTTGCGTACATATTGATCATGAGATGTTCCATTAGTTCCTGCAGACTGGTGGCGCCACCTGTATTTTTCGATTTTTTACGAATTTTTTTCTCTATTTTTGAGAACTTTAAAAATGTGGACATCTGTTAACAGGGCACAAATCGTAAAGACTGGACCTAGAATCTTCATTCCTGACATTCTGAGAGACCTATGAAAAGTCTCCATGGAAACTAGAAATTAGGTCTCTATTACCCATATCCTTCAAGCTATGGGGCCCCAAAGTACTCCCCAGAATAGTGAAAAATTTCATACAAAAACTTCAATATCTCATTAACTACATCACTGATGGTCATGATTTTTGGCATACATATTAATCATGCGATGTTTCATCAGTTTCTGCAGACTGGTGGCTCAACCTATATTTTTCGATTTTTTACGAATTTTTTTCTCTATTTTTGAGACCTTTAAAACTGTGGACATCTGTTAACAGGGCACAAATCGTTAAGACTGGATTTAGAAGCTTTATTCTTGACATTCTGAGAGACCTATGAAAAGTCTCCATGGAAACCAAAAATTAGGTCTCTGTTACCCATATCCTTCGAGCTATGAGGCCCCAAAGTACCCCCCAGAATAGTGAAAAATTTCATACAAAAACTTCAATATCTCATTAACTACATCACTGATGGTCATGATTTTTGGCATACATATTAATCATAAGATGTTTCATCAGTTTCTGCAGACTGCGGACGCCATCTGTATTTTTTCGATTTTTTTACGATTTTTTTCTCTATTTTTGAGACCTTAAAAGATGCAGTCATCTGTTAACAGGGCACAAATCATAACAACTGGACCTAGAATCTTCATTTTTGACATTGGGGGAGGCCCATGAAAAGTCTCCTTGGAAACCTGGAATTAGGTCTCTGTTACCCAGATTCTTCAAGCTATGGGGCTCTGAAGTACCCCTGCTGAATAATGAAAATTTGATACAAAAACTGAAATATCTGAACAACTAATGCATTGATTACCATGGTTCTTTGCATGGATATTGATCATGGAGTGTTTCATAGGTTTCTGCAGACTGGTGGCGCCACCTGTATTTTTCGATTCTTTACAAATTTTTTTCACTATTTTTGAGACCTTTAAAGATATGAACATCTGTTAACAGGGCACAAATCATAACAACTGGACCTAGAATCTTCATTCTTGACACACTGAGAGACCCATGAAAAGTCTCCATGGAAACCTGAAATTAGGTCTCTGTTACCCATATCTTTCATGCTGTAGGGCCCCAAAGTACCCCCCAGAATAGTCAAAAATTTCATACAAAGAGATCATGAGATGTTTCATCAGTTTCTGCAGACTCCCTAGAAACCTGGAATTAGGTCTCTGTTACCTATATTCTTCAAGCTATGGGGCTTGTTACACATTTTTACAATTTTTTTTCTCTATTTTTAAGACCTTTAAGGATGTGTTTATGTGTCAACAGGGTACAAATTGTAACAACTGGACCTAGAATCTTCATTCTTGTCATGCAAGGAGGCCCATGAAAAGTGTCTGTGGAAACCTTAAATTAGTTCTCTGTTTCCCATATCCTTCAAGCTATAGGACTCCGAAGTATCCCTCAGAATAATGGACAATTTGATACAAAAGCTGAAGTATCTGACCAACTAATGCAGAGGTCACCATGATTCTTTACATGCCTATTGATTATGGAGTGTTTCATCAGTTTTTTCAGACTTATGGTGCAACCTATATTTTATTAAATTTTTTTGAAGTTTTTTCTCTATTTTTGGGACCTTTAAGGATGCTGTCATCTGTTAACATGGCACAAATTGTAACAACTGGACCTAGAATCTTCATTCTTGTCATGCAAGGAGGCCCGTGAGAGTGGAAATCTGAAATTAGGTCTCTGTTACCCATATCCTTCACGCTATAGGACTCCGAAGTATCCCTCAGAATAATGGAAAATTTGATTCAAAAGCTGAAGTATCTGAACAATTAATGCAGAAATCACTATGATTCTTTGCATGGATGATGACCATTAAGTGTTTTTATTAGTTTCTGCAGACTGGTGGAACCACCTGTATTTTTTTTAAAGTTTACGCATTTTTTCTCATATTTTGAGATATATAAATTCAGAAACAATCTTGGCTTATTCTTTAATCTGTTTGATGCTTCAGTTGAATGGGTATATACTACCATTCAGATGATAAAATTTCCTTTTGCAAATCTCTTCCCAGTCAGCTGAGCGTCATGACCCATGGGTCACTTGTTTTATTAAAATCCTATTTTCACATTTCAGGACTGGCTAATATCAAAACCACTCATCTGTTTTTCCTCGTATTTACCATAAATATTCCTCTTTATAGTTCATATGTACATGCCAGAAATTAAGTCTGTTTAGTATAAATTCTTTAAGTTATGGGCCAAAACATAATGGACTTTGTAAAAAATCAGGAAAAATATTTACTCACTTAACATAAAAATGTTGAAACTAGAGTCAATTTCCCAAGTGTTTAACTATGTTTAATTAAGATTCAATTGTTTACCCAAAATTAGATCTGAATTTTGTAAATTTTTTAAGTTATTAGCATAAAAATGAAATCAGTACCTTAAATTTTGCCCAACTTTGACCATGGCATGTTTTTTTCCTGTAAGTACGATTGATTTAATTTTCACAGCAAGTAAACATGAATATTTAATTTGTTTAAATCTGAAATTTGAAAATAAAAGCTTGAAAATTAAGCTAGTTATTGATTTTTTCTTGAGGCTCTATTGTTGTCATTTGCTTTGATTACAGATTACAGATGCAGGGTCCCACTCCAGGTCACTGGAAGTCAGCTATGCCAGGGTTTCTGATTTGTTACAGTCACTGAGGGAGATCCCCTGCTGTAACAGGTGTACAGTTATTCTCATATCACCACCCCAATCCCCCCCCACTCACGCAAACCCGACCCACCAAGTGTTATGCAGTAATTAGGGCCCCGCTTGACAAGCGGGTGCCCTATAGTGATCACCGTGTCAGTCCGTCCTTCCGTCCATCCATTCTTCCGTCCTTCTGTCAGTGACACTTTCTTTCACACGTGATAACTCAACAACAATATACTGCAGCTTTCCCAAATTCACAGGGATGATTGGTACCTATAAGGGCTCCAGACCTGTTGAATTACAGACTTGTCAGAATTAAATATGGCCGCCACAGCCCGATTGCTGATTTTCTTTCGCACACAATAACTCAACAACAACATACTGCAGCTTTCCTAAATTCACAGGGTTGATTGGCACCTATGAGGGCTCCAGACCTATCGAATTACAGACTTGTCAGAATTCCAATATGGCCGCCACAGCCCTATCCCTGATTTTCTTTCACACGCTGTAACTCAACAACAACATACTGCAGCTTTCCCAAATTCACAGGGTTGATTGGTACTTATGAGGGCTCCTGACCTGTTGAATTACAGACTTGTTGAAATTCCAATATGGCTGCAACAGCCCAATTGCTGATTTTCTTTCGTGCACGATTACTCAACAACAACATACTGCAGCTTTCCAAAATGCACAGGGAGGTTTGGTACCTATGAGCACTCTAGACCTATCAAATTACAGACTTATTGGAATTCCAATATGGCCGCCACTGCCCAATTGCTGATTTTCTTTCGTGCACGATTACTCAACAACAACATACTGCAGCTTTCCCAAATGCACAGGGAGGTTTGGTACCTATGAGCACTCTAGACCTATCAAATAACAGACTTGTCGTAATTCCAATATGGCTAAAACAGCCAAATTGCTGATTTTCTTTCGTGCGCAATAACTCAACAACAACATACTGCAGCTTTCCCAAATTCACAGGGTTGATTGGAACCTATGAGGGCTCCATACCTATCTAATTACAGTCTTGTCAGAATTACAATATGGCCGCAACAGCCAAATCACTGATTTTCTTTTGTGCACGATAACTCAACAACAACATACTGCAGCTTTCCCAAATTCACAGGGATGATTGGTACCTATAAGGGCTCCAGACCTTTTGAATAACAGACTTGTTGGAATTCAAATATGGCCACCACAGCCAAATCACTGATTTTCTTTTGCGCGCGATAACTCAACAACAACATACTGCAGCTTTCCCAAATTCACAGGGATGATTGGTACCTATAAGGGCTCCAGACCTATTGAATTTCAGACTGGCTCAAAATCAAATATGGCTAACAGATAACATTCGTTGATTTTTATATTGCACACATTATTTCAGACATATCTTCTTTAATATCATTTGATCCAGTAGGTTTTTTTCCCTCATGCATATGGATAAAAACGTGTTTCTGTTTGTCATATTTTTTCAAATTTAACTTAATTTTTCACCCACATTTAAACTAGTCCAGCACTTGCAGAAAAGCGGGGCCCTCTGAGGACCATTGTCCGACCACACCTAGTTGTTATTGTTTTCACTCTATCTCCTTTACTGTAATACTGTTTCCACTCTGATATGCAAAATCTTTCCTTGAAAAAGTAATTCAAGGTTTAATCCAGAAGATGCAATATGTGTAATGTAGCATTTTTAAAGAAATAAATTTTCTTTTAAATGATTTTAACAAATATAATTGAACCCATCAGTATGCTTAAATTATTATAAAATATGAAGCACATTATGGATAAATAAAGACACAATTAAAAATTGTGAAATCTAAATCAAGTATTATTTTTAGATATTTATTTGTTTTGCAGATTTAAAAGATATATTTTTGTGGTAAAAAATAAATAAACATTTGTATGCATGATGTGGTGTTACCTGACAAGATTGAGATTTATGATGATGCAATTAAGAATTATGAATCAACTTTTGTATTCAGATATATATGTTATATTGGAAATGTATAGAAATATAAACTTAAATTTAAAAAAAATGATGTGATAAAAAATGAGGATTTAATACAAACATTTGTTCATTATTTTCCTGCCTCAGCAGAATTTGAGATCATGCTTTGTTTGCCATGTTTTATGTTGTTAATTAGTTATATTTAAAAAAAAAATACATATATATTTAATAATATATATTATACAAAAAAATAGATTCAATTGAACAAATGTGTAAACTACTGGAATGTCAACAGTTAATCAAAAACCCAACTAATGGACATGGTAATAGTACAGATCATTCATGAACCTGCTCACATGCTTCAGTTTCAACATTAGGAAAAACATGGTCAGGTCACAAAATATTATTTGCAACAATTTCTTGCTCATCAATACAAACCAATCATATAAACCAACCATGGCCTTTATTACCTCTTCCTCTTACACTTTATCTCCATTTGATATTATTTTAGATTTTTACCTACAAGGTCAACGTCAGCTGAGCACAGTGACCCATGGGTCCCTTGTTTCAAGGTCACAGCAGCGATTATGCTAAAATGATATTAGGGCAATAACTCAAAAATGCATTTTGATGCATTTTTCAAGGTCACAGAGGCAATAACACTGAAATGATGTTAACTTTAATATCTCACTGAGGGATGCATGGATTGGTCCAAAAATCAAATTGACATAAGATCTTTGATAGCATTGTTTTCTGTAGAAGACAGGTGGCGCCACCTTATGTTGTTTTCTTGCTAAAATGAAAATGCTAAATGGGTTAATTGTCAAGGGATACTATGGCACCTGCGGTGCCAAGAAATATCTAGTTTCAGTTATATTTTATTAAAAAAAATCATGATTCTCTTATTATTTAAAATAAAAATTATATTTGGCACAATACTTGTTATTAAATTTTAATAAATAGTTAAACTCTTATATCTGCTGCTTATAAGTTATATGGCTAAGTCAAAATTTGTGTGACATTAGCACTCCATTTGTTAATAAAATAAATGAAATCAATCCTCTTCCCTGTCTCCAAAGATACTATCAAAATCATACATGAGCTAAACACCTCATAATACATCTTATATTTATTACCACACGAAACCAGCACGTGCCTCATTTCCAAATCATATGTTTTAATCATATATAACAGCTGAGCGCCATGACCCACAGGTCCCTTGTTTAAGAATTCAATTTTCTTTTAAATGATCTCAGCAAATTAAAATACAGTGAAAACTGGTCTAACGGACACATCACTTAGGCGGACAACTGGCCAACATATTTAAGTCCCTTGAAAATTCCCTATATGTTATGTATAAGAGGAACATCTATAAGGCGGACACCTCACTACTGCGGACAATGGACAGCGGATTTCAACTCAAACTAACATTCTAAGAATTAATGAACCTGACAAATACGGACACGATACGCCATCTCCGGCGGACACTGATCACTCGCCCCGGACAACATCAAAGGCCACCGTTACTGTTGTTTGTGGGACTTGAACACAAAGGATTGAGAAATCCCCAGTTGTTACCTTAATGCGTGTAGGTGTTCATGTAACGGTGTGATGTGCTCAAAGGATAAACACAGCAAGGGTGAAGCGGTAAACTTCCTGTCACTTTATTTCATGGTTGATCATTCACACGTTGCGAAGCTGCATATTATTCACTCATAAAAATGATTAAACGGCTGCTGATTACCTGTGTGTCCCTGATTTCACCACGCAATATCTAACTGTAAACTAACCACTTTGTTGTAGCAGGCTGTTTGATATAAATTAATTAGTTTTGCTCAATATATCTCAAACTGATCTGCTCAGTGTCATCCATGTGCTCGCTCCGTAGGTATGCGTATCGTGCCACCATGCACAAGCTCCAGGGGTTCCTTTAATCTCGGGTGTCATCAACATCAAAGCAAATCAAAAGTCAAGCTTATTTGACTGAGGGAATCCACGAAAAAGAGCATACGCGCACTTGCAGAAGAATTTATGAACATTGTTTTTACTGATGATTTCCTAGACCTTTCTCCTCAGATTGTTTACTATTTGAGATAAGTAAAAATAATCACAGTTTGTATATGACTATTGTATGCATGATGTGTGCATGAATATGTTGTACATCTACATGAAACCTGATATAATACAATAAACACATTTGCAGCTGTTTGTTGTCTTTATAATTATAATCCCTGAGTAATCAACCAAGGTCAACCGCCCTAATAAGGACACCTCACTATTAAGGACAAAAATAATTGAGTCCCTTGACTGTCTGCTTTAGACAGGTTTCACTGTATAATTAAACCCATCATTATGCATAAATTTATTAAATATGAAGCAAATAATGGATGAATAAAGGCACAGTTGTGAAATCTGAATGAAATATATTTTTTTAGATATTTATTGTTTTGCAAGTTTAAAGGATATATTTCTGTGGTAAAAAAATAGATATACATTTGTATGCATGATGTGGTATATATCTGACAAGATTGAGATTTATGATGATGCAATTTAGAATTATGAATAAATTTTTATATTCAGATATATATGATATATTGGAAATGTATAGGAATATTAATTTAAAATAAAAAAATTGATGTGATAAAAAAAATGAAGAATTAGAGATCAGGCCTTGTTTACCATGTATGTAAATGCAGAAGTGTAGTTAATCCCACCTTCCATGTAACTCCAATCATTCCATCATCCCCCCCCCCCCCCACCACCACCAAGTCCGTGCATCTGTGGACTGGGGACATTAGTTATATTTCAACTGTATACATATTATAAAATAAAAAAATACATAGATTTAATTATATATATATCATTAAAAAAATGATCCAGTTGAACAAATTACTGAACTGTCAACAATTTATAAAAAAGCCAATCAATGATCATGTTAATAATATACATCATATGTTCACAATGCTTCAATTTTAACATTAGGAAATGCATGGTTTGGTCACAAAATATTATTTGCAACAATTTTGTACTCATCAATATAAAACAATCATGTCAACCAGCCATGGCTTATACTACCTTTTCCTCTTTGACTTTATCTCCATTTGATATTATTTTAGATTTTTACCTTCAAGGTCAACTTCAGCTGAGCACAGTGACCCATGAGTCCCTTGTTTCCCACTCTGCCAGAAATATAATGGGTGAAAACTGAAGGTTCCTTTTGTTCAATCTCTGTCACAAATAAAAAGGGAAAAGATTGAAGGTGCCCTAGGTTTAAGCTCTGCCAGAAAAATGTGAAGATTATGGTGCCCTTTGTACAAGCACTGCCAGAAATATAACAGGGGTGGATCTAGAATTTAGTAAAAGGAGAGGTCAGACCCAGGAGGACTAAAGACAAAAGTCCCCAGGTCCAGAAAAAGTGGGCCCAGGCCATACAAAGAGAAAATTATCTGAAACCCTTAAGAAAGGTTGCAGTGTCTGAAAAATGATGTATATGAAACCCCTGGACCCTCCCCATCTGCTTCTGTATAAAGTGTGAAAACAAAAGGTGCCCTTTGTCCAAGCTGTGCAATAAATATAAATGGTTAAAACTGAAGCTGCCTTATGTTCAAGCTGTGCAATAAATATAAATGGTTAAAACTGAAGCTGCCTTATGTTCAAGCTGTGCAATAAATATAAATGGTTAAAACTGAAGCTGCCTTATGTTCAAGCTGTGCAATAAATATAAATGGTTAAAACTGAAGCTGCCTTATGTCCAAGCTGTGCAATAAATATAAATGGTTAAAACTGAAGCTGCCTTATGTCCAAGCTGTGCAATAAATATAAATGGTTAAAACTGAAGCTGCCTTATGTCCAAGCTGTGCAATAAATATAAATGGTTAAAACTGAAGCTGCCTTATGTTCAAGCTGTGCAATAAATATAAATGGTTAAAACTGAAGCTGCCTTATGTCCAAGCTGTGCAATAAATATAAATGGTTAAAACTGAAGCTGCCTTATGTCCAAGCTGTGCCAGAAATATAAATGGTTAAAACTGAAGCTGCCTTATGTCCAAGCTGTGCCAGAAATATAAATGGTTAAAACTGAAGCTGCCTTATGTCCAAGCTGTGCAATAAATATAAATGGTTAAAACTGAAGCTGCCTTATGTTCAAGCTGTGCAATAAATATAAATGGTTAAAACTGAAGCTGCCTTATGTTCAAGCTGTGCAATAAATATAAATGGTTAAAACTGAAGCTGCCTTATGTCCAAGCTGTGCAATAAATATAAATGGTTAAAACTGAAGCTGCCTTATGTCCAAGCTGTGCCAGAAATATAAATGGTTAAAACTGAAGCTGCCTTATGTTCAAGCTGTGCCAGAAATATAAATGGTTAAAACTGAAGCTGCCTTATGTCCAAGCTGTGCCAGAAATATAAATGGTTAAAACTGAAGCTGCCTTATGTCCAAGCTGTGCCAGAAATATAAATGGTTAAAACTGAAGCTGCCTTATGTTCAAGCTGTGCCAGAAATATAAATGGTTAAAACTGAAGCTGCCTTATGTCCAAGCTGTGCCAGAAATATAAATGGTTAAAACTGAAGCTGCCTTATGTCCAAGCTGTGCCAGAAATATAAATGGTTAAAACTGAAGCTGCCTTATGTCCAAGCTGTGCCAGAAATATAAATGGTTAAAACTGAAGCTGCCTTATGTCCAAGCTGTGCCAGAAATATAAATGGTTAAAACTGAAGCTGCCTTATGTTCAAGCTGTGCCAGAAATATAAATGGTTAAAACTGAAGCTGCCTTATGTCCAAGCTGTGCCAGAAATATAAATGGTTAAAACTGAAGCTGCCTTATGTTCAAGCTGTGCCAGAAATATAAATGGTTAAAACTGAAGCTGCCTTATGTCCAAGCTGTGCCAGAAATATAAATGGTTAAAACTGAAGCTGCCTTATGTTCAAGCTGTGCCAGAAATATAAATGGTTAAAACTGAAGCTGCCTTATGTCCAAGCTGTGCCAGAAATATAAATGGTTAAAACTGAAGCTGCCTTATGTTCAAGCTGTGCCAGAAATATAAATGGTACAAACTGAAGCTGTCTTATGTTCAAGATGTGCCAGAAATATGAATGGTAAAAACTGAAGCTGCCTTATGTTCAAGATGTGCCAGAAATATAAATTGTAAAAACTGAAGCTGTCTTATGTTCAAGCTGTGCCAGAAATATAAATGGTACAAACTGAAGCTGTCTTATGTTCAAGATGTGCCAGAAATATGAATGGTAAAAACTGAAGCTGCCTTATGTTCAAGATGTGCCAGAAATATAAATTGTAAAAACTGAAGCTGCCCTATGTTCAAGCTGTGCCAGAAATATAAATGGTAAAAACTGAAGCTGTCTTATGTTCAAGATGTGCCAGAAATATAAATGGTAAAAACTGAAGCTGTCTTATGTTCAAGATGTCCAATAAATATAAATGGTTAAAACTGAAGCTGCCTTATGTTCAAGCTGTGAAAGAACTATCCGTTGTGAAAACTGAAGATGCTCTTTGTTAAAACTCCACCTGAAATATCAGTAGTGAAAACTGAAGATGCCTTTTGTTAAAGTTCTGGAAAATGTCTGTGGTAAATGCTGAAGGTACCTTTTCTTTAAATTCCACTTGAAATGTCATTGGTGAGCACTGAAGGTGTGCTTTTTTCACACACTACCATATATGTCAGTGGTGAAAACTAAAGACGCCCATTGTCGTAGCTCTGCCAGAAGAGTCAGTGGTGAAAACTGAAGCTGCCTTTTTTTCCAAGCTGTGCCAGGAGGTAAATGGTGAAAACTGAAGGTGCCCTTTGTTCAAGCTCTGGAAAATGTCAGTGGTAAATGCTGAAGGTGCCCTTTGTTCAAACTCAACCTGAAATGTCAGTGTTGTAAACTGAAGGTGCCTTTTGTTCAAACTCTACCAGAAATGTTAATGGTAAAAACTGAAGGTGCCCTTTGTTCAAGCTGTGCAAGAACTATATCAGTGGGGAAAACTGAAGGGGCCCTTTGCTATAGCTCTGGAAAATGTCAGTGGTAAATGCTGAAGATACCCTTTGTTCAAACTCCACCTGAAAAGTCATTGGTGAGCACTGAAGGTGTGCTTTGATCACACTCTACCTAAATGTCAGTGGTGAAAACTAAGTGGTGAAAACTAAAGACGCCCTTTGTAATAGCTTTAGAAAATTTCAGTGGTAAAAAGCTGAAGGTGCCCTTTGTTCAAACTCCACCTGAAATGTCATTGTGAGCACTGAAAGTGTGCTTTGTACAAACACTACCAAAATTATAAATGGTGAAAACTGGAGATGTCCTTTGTTGCACCTCTGCCAGATATGGTAATGGTGACAACAGTACTGCCAGAAATGTAAATTTTGAAAACTGAAGGTGCCCATTTTTCAAGCTCCACTGAAGATGTAAATTAAAAAAAAAAATGTCATTTGTTGTGAAACTTCCAGCAAAACCGTGTTGTTTTGCTCTGATGCCTACCAAAAATCTTTTAAACTGAAGTCTATCATATATATTAGTTTTGCTCTGATGCCTACCAAAATAAATAATTTTTCAAATCTTTAGAATTGTAGTCTTGTCACATATATATATATATATATATATATATATATATATATATAAATATATATATATATATATATACAATGTGGGGTTTGGGATGTCCCCACCTGTATCACAAGCAGGTACTGGTACAGGTTGCTGACTCTTCAACAGCAAGCAATCTGGGACAGTCTCTCTGCTGAGAGAATTGCCCAGTCTCTCTCTCAAAATGCACACTACAAAGTTTTGATACAGAGCTGTCACGTGACATATGAGACATACATATCCATTGTTCTGCATTTCATCATAATTATTGGATGACCCTTGGTTAGACCATTGATAGAAGCTGCTATTGGATTAGATGGTAATGGTGACCTGACATTTGATATAATTATGCATATCATCAGTTTACATAAGACTTTATTGACCTGACATACATCCAGTTTTAGACTGACCTCAGTCTTATTTCCAGACACCTATTAACATGGTCATACCAACTCATCATGCAGTTAAAGCCCATTATGAAAGCTGCAATAAGGCTATATTAACATATCTGAATTATCATTGGATACTTGGTCATCTGATGACCATTAATACTTTGGCTCTGTCTGAATATCAGAGCAGACTGAAACCAAAATTGATCTTTATTTGTTCCTGAAGTAATTTTAGATTTTAAAATGAAATATTGAAACATTCCTTAAATATATATAGTGTCACAAATACACCCTTTCCTACTCTATAACAATATTTATATATATATATATGTGTAAACCCTGAAGTCTTCATTATTTATTATCTAGTCTTTTCTCAATAAACAATGCTGGCAATGAACTTAACATTAGAAATAATTGTATCCGCCAAAACAAAGTTTTGCGGATACTATGTTTTTGACCGGGTTCCGCCGCCGCGGCGTTCGTTTCCGGAGAACTCCTCTGAGACTACTGGACAGATTTTTCCGAAACTTACACAAATTATCGGGTCACATGTGAACTGGTGCCTAACTAAGTGACCTTGACCTCTGACCTTTCTTCTCTGCCCAGCGTCCGTTTGTGCGTCTGTTTCCACACATAAACCCACATATCTCGGGAACCGTTTGATCGATCAGGAAAAAAATTTTACACAAATGTAGCCCTGGGATAGCTTTATAACATACACAAAAAAAGGTGGCGCCACCTGCAACCATGTTTGCACAGTGTCCATCTGTTTGTCTGCCTTGGGTTAAAATCACTCATATCTCTGCAGTAGTTTGACTAATTCACCTAAAATTCGGCATGCGTATACATCCTAGATAGCTCTCTTGATTTTATGACAGGTGGCGCCACCTTCATTCACGTTAACGCTGCAGACATCCAAGCTCATATCTTGGGAACCGTATGACCAATCAGGAAAAAAATTTTACACAAATGTAGCCCTTAGATAGCTTTATAACATACAAAAATGGTGGCACCACCTGCAGCCATTTTTGCACAATGTCAATCTATTTGTCTGCCTTGGGTTAAAATCACTCATATCTCTGCAGTGGTTTGACCAAATTACCTGTAATTCGGCATGCATATACATCCTGGATAGCTTTCTTGATTTTATGACAGGTGGCGCCACCTTCATTCACGTTCACGCTGCAGACATTAATGCTTGTATCTCCGGACTAGTTTGACCAATCAGGAAAAAAAATTTACACAAATGTAGCCCTTGGATAGCTTTATAACATACACAAAAAAGGTGGGGCCACCTGCAGCCATTTTTGCACAGCGTCCATCTGTTTGTCTGCTGTGGGATAAAATCAGTCATATCTCTGCAGTGGTTTGACTGACTTTTCCGCATGCAATTTTGCATGTGTATACATCTTGGATAGTTTCTCATTCAAATAACAGGTGGCTCCACCTACAATCATGTTTATGTGGCAGAGATCCATTCTGATAAGTAACACATGTAACTCTATTTCCCCTTGCCACTCAATCCATACCTCACTTCACCCGTCCTTCTCTGATTTTGGCAGATACACGTAGTCGCTTGTCGACTACCCATATTCAAGTTGTTTAATGAAAACAGTCATTCAGAGTTGAATAAGACACTACACTAGAGAATGATTTGATGTCACCATATCTAGAGGTTACTTACATTAGTTTTTAGCTCAGCTGACTGTAAGTCATCTGAGCTATAGCGATCACCTTTGGCCGTCCGTCCGTAAACCTGGCACAAATCGTAACGGTTGGACCTAGAAACTTGTAACTTGAAATTCTGAGAGGTCCATGAAAAATCTCCTTGGAAACCAGGAATTAGGTCTCTGTTACCCATATCCTTCGAGCTATGGGGCCCCAAAGTACCCCCCAGAATAGTAACAAATTTCATACAAAAACTTCAATATCTCATTAACTACATCACTGATGGTCATGATTTTTGGCATACATATTGATCATAAGATGTTCCATCAGTTCCTGCAGATTGGTGGCGCCACCTTTATTTTTTGATTTTTTACGAATTTTTTTCTCTATTTTTGAGACCTTTAAAAATGTGAACATCTGTTAACAGGGCACAAATCGTTAAGACTGGACCTAGAATCTTTATTCTTAACACACTGAGAAACCTATGAAAAGTCTCCATGGAAAACAGAAATTAGGTCTCTGTTACCCATATACTTTAAGCTATGGGGCCTCAAAGTACCCCCCCCCAAGAATAGTCAAAAATTTCATACAAATACTACAATATCTTATTAACTACATCACTGATGGTCATGATTTTTGGCATAAATAATGAATATGAGATGTTCCATCATTTTCTGCAGACTGGTGGCGCCACCTGTATTTTTCGATTTTTTACAAAAAATGTGAACATCTGTTAACAGGGCACAAATCGTAAAGACTGGACCTAGAATCACCATTCTTGACACAGTGAGAGTGACTATGAAAAGTCTCCTTGGAAACCTGAAGTAAGGTGTCTGTTACCCATATTCTTTGAGCTATTGGGCTCCAAAGTACTCCCCAGAATAATGGAAAATTTTATACAAAAGCTTGAGTATATGAATAACTAATGCATTCATCTCCATGATTCTTTGCATGGATATTAATCATGGAGTGTTTCATCAGTTTCTGCAGACTGGTGGCGCCACCTGTATTTTTTCAATTTTTTACCATTTTTTTTCTCTATTTTTGAGACCTTTAAAGATATGAACATCTGTTAACAGGGCACAAATCGTAGCAACTAGACCTAAAATTTTCATTCTTGACAAACTTGGAGACCCATGGAAACCTGAAATTAGGTCTCTGTTACTCATATCCTTTAAGCTGTATGCCCCCCCCCCCCCAGAATAATGAAAAAATTTGATACAAAAACTGCAGTATCTCAATAACAACAACACTGATGGTTATGATTTTTGGCATACATATTGATTATGAGGTGTTCCATCAGTTTCTGCAGACTGAGTGAGCCACCTCAATTTTTTTTCAGTTTTTACTAATTTTTTTCTCTATTTTTGAGACTTTTAAAGATGTGGTTATCTGTCAGCAGGGTACAAATCATAACAACTGGACCTAGAATCTTCATTCTTGTCATGCAAGGAGGCCCATGAAAGTGTCTGTGGAAACCTGAAATTAGGTCTATGTTTCCCATATCCTTCAAGCTATAGGACTCCAAAGTATCCCTCAGAATAATGGAAAATTTGATACGAAAGCTGAAGTATCTGAACAACTAATGCAGAGATCACCATGATTCTTTGCATGGATATTGATTATGGAGTGTTTCATCAGTTTTTGCAGACTGGTGGTGCCACCTGTATTTTATTTAATTTTTCAAATTTTTTTCTCTATTTTTGAGACCTTTAAGGATGCTGTCATGGGTTAACATGGCACAAATTGTAACAACAGGACCTAGAATCTTCATTCTTGTCATGCAAGGAGGCCCATGAAAAGTGTCTGTGCAAACCTGAAATTAGGTCTTTGTTACCCATATCCTTCAAGCTATAGGACTCCGAAGTATCCCTCAGAACAATGGAAAATTTGATACAAAAGCTGAAGTATCTGAACAACTAATGCAGAGATCACAATGATTCTTTGCATGGATATTGACCATTAAGTGTTTTTAGCTCAGCTGACTATAAGTCATCTGAGTTATATTTGTGGTCCATTGTCCGTCGTCCGTCCGTCTGTCGTGCCGTCCGTCCGTCCGTCCGTCCGTCCGTAGATGTGGCACGTTTTGAAACCGTAAGACCTAGGAATCCAAAATTCAGCATAATGTTAGATGTCCCCAAGATCTCCTACCAAGCCGAAAACTGGGTCTTTGCGACTTCATTCCTTTGAGAAATTAAGGAAAAACCTCAATTTTTTATTAAAAACCTATTTTCACACTTTAGGACTGCCTAATATCAAAACCACTCATCTGTTTTTCCTCATATTTCCTATAAATAATCCTCTATATAATTCCTATGTACATGCCAGAAATTAGGTCTGTATTATTTAATTTAAAAAAGTTATGGGCCCAAACATAATGCATTTTGTAAATAATCAGGAAAGAAATTTTATCACTTTACACAAAACTTGTTAAAGCTAAGCACTTTTTTTCCAGTAATATTACTTTTATTAATCAAAATTAAATTGTATACCCAAAATTAGATCAAAATCTTTTAAATTTTTAAAAATATTAGCAAAAATAAAAAATTGGTACCTTAAATTTTGCCCAACTTTGACCATGGCACGTTTTTTTGCTGTAACTGCTGTGGATTTAATTTTCACAGCATGTTTTTGTTAGCATTTCAACTGTTAACACCAAAAATTTGAAACCAGTTGATCAAAAACTGTAGATTTTATTCAAGTTTTCAAGCACCATGCCATATATTGCTAGTGTTATGCAGTTTGCTAGAGCTCAGCTCCCGAGCTTCAGCTCTAAGTTCCTTAAATTTGGCATACAGTTAGATTTCTCCAAATTCCCCTACCATGCCAAGAATTTGGTCACTAGGACTTAATTCCTTCGAGATATCAATGAAAAACTTCATTTTTCCATTAAAAACCCAATGTTACACTTTAAGACTGCCTAATATCAAAACCACTGATCTGACTTTGATCATATATAATATACATATTTTTCTATACATTCACTATGCACATGCCAGAAATGATGTCAGTATTGTGTATTTTTTTTTAAGTTATGGGCCCAAACATAATGCACTTTGTAAAAAATCAAGAAATATATTTACTCCCTTAACAAGGGCATTGCTGAAGCTAGAGATCTTTTTTGTCAGGGATGTAACATTATTTAATCAAGATTCAATTGAATACCCAAAATTAGTTCTGAATTTTTCAAATTTTATAAGTTATTAGTATAAATATAAAATTAGTACCTTAAATTTTGCCCAACTGTGACCATGGCACGTTTGTTTCCCGTGAGCACTGTTGATATAATTTTCATATCATGCATACATAAGGATTTCAGCTTTTTAGTTTAGAAAGCTGAAAGAAATTTGCCAAATATTGTAGCTTTTATTAATGTTTTTTATGAGACCCTGTCAGACTTTGGCTCTCTCCAGCCCCTCTTGAGTCACCTGTATGTTGACCTTGTTGACCTTTCATCAAATTATGCACGCTTGAGGGGAGAATCCAGGCAGCTTATGGCCAGCCACAGTTGATCCAGGTGTTCAACCCAACTCATCTAGTAGTTTTAACCAACAACATAACAATAAACAATAAATTAATAAATTTTTATTGGTTTTTTAATAACAAATTAAAGAAAAATAGAAAAGGTTTGTTAGTTTATAATAACAGGAAATTAACTTGCAGTTACTGATGATATAAGAATCTTGTATCGATGGGTAGAATGTCACATATTCCAAATAACACCATGCAGTCACCTATGGCATTTTTCAGTTCATTTTTAATGATAAAGAAGTAAATCATATTATTCATTACTAATCATTAAGGATTATATGAAGGAAACTAATGATAGACAAAGATGCAGTAAATAATATTAATCTAGATTCCTACTTTGTCTAGTGTGTACATTGATGTGAAATTAGTCCAAAATGAATTTTTTACAGTTATTTTTTAATATAAATAAAAGCCATAAAACCAGGTACTTATGATCATTATTTAAATGTGTGAATTTTGTATATTCTGGATTCTCAACATCATTGTTTGGTGAAAACTGAATAAATACCAGACATGGTGCGAATACTTTGTAATTGTATTTAAATACGAATATGAATATCTACTCCATTATAAAATTTCTTGCATAAAGAATGGGAATTCAGGTAAAAAATGAAAGTATATGAATACCAGTGCGTCGTGACCCATAGGTCCCTTGTTATTATTTTCTGCAGACTGATGGAGCCATCTGTATTTTTTTTTAAAGTTTACGCTTTTTTTCTCTATTTTTCAGATATATAAATACAGACACAATCTTGGCCTGTTGGTTAATCTGTTTGATGCTTCAGTTGAATGGGTATATACTACCATTCAGATGATAAAATTTCCCTTTGCAAATCTCTTCCCAGTCAGCTGAGCGTCATGACCCATGGGTCACTTTTTAAGTATATGGTGAGTTGATAATTGTAATAGAAGTGAGTAAATCAGCTTTTCCATAATTGTTGTAGTCCTCATTCTCATTTCTTTTCCATGTCTACCATATGAAGTAAGGTTGTGGATATGAGGCCACTTTGGGTAATATAACAAAATGACACTAGTTAGTTTTGTAGGAAGTCATAGTGCAAGAAGATCTGCCAGTCATCAACCAGTGGTAAAACCTGGCAAGTGCAAAAAAGCCCTGTCTTCCCCAGCTATTCTGAAAGATTACCCTTGCAACACAATTGGTAAATTAGCATGGACACTCATCTTTAAGTGTGAGGCATGACTTCAAATTTTCCTGACCAGCTGGGAAGCTTTTTGTCTGTGGTGAAGGGACATGAATGGTCTGATATGTATCCTATCTTTTGATTGAGCCATAACTCATTTTCTTCCTTTTGATTGGACCACCACTCGTGTTCTTTTGTTTTATTGGAATATCACTCATTCTTTGGATCGGACCACCAACATTATATTCCTCCTTTTGATTGAACCACCAGTCATATGTTCTTCCTTTTGATTGAACCACCAGTCATATGCTCTTCCTTTTGATTGGACAATCACTCATGTGTTCTTCCACATGACCTGACATTTTAATTGCCTGTGGAATCTTTAATGTGCTCTGTGTGGTTTATCTTCAGATTATAATAAGCATAAAAAAATATATATTGTTTATTTAATTTTGTTAACATATTTGTAAGCAAAACAGTTCATAAACATTTTACTGCATTGATTACAAATGTATTTTCAAGTTATCAGGGCCACGCTTGACAAGTGGTGCCCTATAGTGATCACCGTGTCCGTCCATCCTTTTGTCCTTCCGCACTTCCGTCCTTCCGTACTTCTGTCCTTTCATCAGTGAAACTTTCTTTCACACCTTAACTCAACAACAACATACTTCAGCTTTCCCAAATGCACAGGGATGATTGGTACATTTATAAGGGCCCCAGACCTATTGACTAACAGACCTGTCGGAATTCCATTATGGCCACAACAGCCAAATCGCTGATTTTCTTTCACATGCGATAATGCAACAACAACATACTTCAGCTATACCAAATTCATTGGGATGACTGCTACATACAAGGGCTCCAGACCTTTTGAATTACAGACCTGTCGGAATTCCAATATGGCAGCCACAGTCCAATTGCTGATTTTCTTTCATGCACAATAACTGAACAGCAACATACTTCAGCTTTCCCAAATTCACAGGGATGATTTGTACTTATGAGGGCTCCAGACCAATTGAATTACAGACCTGTTGAAATTCCAATATGGCCATCACTCCCAATCAGATTTTCTTTTGTACATGATAACTCAACAACAACATTGTTCAGCATTCCCAAATTCACAGGGATGATTGATGCCTATGAGGGCTCCAGACCTGTTGAATTACAGACCTGTCGGAATTCCAATATGGCCACAACAGCCAAATCGCTGATTTCTTTAGGGGGCAATAAACCTACAACAACATACATCAGCTTAAAAAAATTCACAGGGATGATTGGTACATACGAGGGCTCCGGACCTATTGAATAACAGACCTATTGGAATACCAATATTGCCACCACAGCCCAATCACTCATTTTCTTTCGCATGCCAAAAACTTAACAGCTACATTTTTCGGCTTTCCCGAATGGATGATAGGTACATATGAGGGCACAGACCTACTGATTTACGGACCTGTTGGAATTCCAATATAGCCACGAAAGCCCAATTGCTGATTTTCTTTCGGGCACTTTAAGTCAACAGCAACATTTTTCAGCTTTCCCAAATTCCCAGGGATGATTGGTACATATTAGGGTTCCAGACCTATTGAATTACAAAACTGTCGGAATTCCAATATGGCCGCCACAGTCCAATCGCTTTTATTCTTTCGTGCGTGATAACTCAACAACAACATACTTCAGCTTTCCCAAATTCACAGGGATGATTGGTACCTATGAGGGCTCTGTCCCTGTCATATTACACACCTGCTAAAATCCAATATTGTTGCCAGACCATAATCTGAGATTTTGTATTGCAGACATTTTGTATTGTATCCATGGGAACATACATTTATAGATATAATATTTTCAGATGGGTTCCACCTCCACTGATGTTTCCCCTGCTATAAATTTAACTGTTCATTGATGTAACCCAGTTTAGTTTTTAGCCCTCAGCCCTTAGGCTGATGGGCTATTGTCATCACCCAAGCTGTCTGTCCCTCTGTCCATGCGTCCAGCATCGGTTAACTTTTAGCTTTTGAGCGGGATATCTCTAAAAGGATTCACCGTAGGAATTTTATTTCTTTGGTGAAGATGTATAGCGACAAAATCTCGGTCAAGTTCAAAGATGGGTGACCTTGACCTATTTTTCTACATTTTAGAGCTGATTATAGGAAAACACTTAGAAGTTAATTTCTCAGAAACCATTGGGTGGATTTTTACAAACTTACTATGGTTATTGGGACTGATGGTCTGTACCTGCTGCACAAGTTTGGTGGCCCCACCTACAATTTCTGATTTTTAATGAATTTTTATAGGATTTTTCAACTTTGGCCTTGTGAGCGGGATATCTCTAAAAGAATTCACTGTAGGAATTTTATTTCTTCAGTGAAGATGTATATCAACAAAATCTCAGTCAAGTTTGAAGATGGGTGACCTTGACTTATTTTTCTTCATTTAAGAGCTGATTATTGAAAAACACTTAGAAGCTTTATTCTCAGAGACCATTGGGTGGATTTTCACAAAACTTACTATGATCATTGGGACTGATGGTCTGTACCTGCTGCACAAGTTGGATTGTTATGAAACATGGTACATTCCTCTCAGGTTAAATTTATAACTGAGACATATACAGATATACATCCATGAGAGAACAAATATATTGTTCTTTTAACTGTTACCACCTATAAGCACTGTTCTTTTGGCTGAGGGCTTTTGTCAGCTTCTGCTGATAGTTTGTATTTGGTTTCCCTTACTTTAACACATCCATTGGTTGTAAGCTGTCCTGGTGTCTGTCAATCAAGTATTAAAAGCTATTCTTAGCAAAGGTGGGGTTCATTTGCACATGGAATTTTCATGTTTATAGATACTTGTGGCAGGCGTCAAAGAGATTAATTTGTAGCTCCCCTAATAGATGTCCACTTCGATTGATAGGTAACAGTTTTTAACAAATGCGCATTATGTTCTGAACAAGAGGAAGTGTTAAGTCGCAATTCCTGAGAAGGTACATGGTTTGCGTGCTGTTCATGAAAATTGGAATAATTTCCCGTATTGTGATTGTTACAGCTGAAATCGACCCAGATGGGCACTTGGTCCAGGGTGTTGGTGCCAGCACAGGAGTCACACTCCAGTCCAATAGATCCTTATGTGCTGTTTCCAGTGTACCACTTTTCTATGTATACAAAGAGACAAGCTACTCTGTGTGGAACACCATATATAAGAGCAATAATCTGCTCTGGTCACAGCAGCACGAGTTTTGTCGTGTAGATCACTGTAAAGTGGTTACATGAATTTGGTGTCAGCAGGTTGGATGCTGTGGAGATGTTCTGATGAGTGGCTGGCGGGAGATTGCTGCTGTGAGACGTCTGATAGAGACATCTGTGTGCAGAGGATAGATGACAGGCGAGATGTCGACACAGGACTTGTGGACTTCTTGCCACTGGTGATTGGGCCTGTAGCACCACTGACTGGTTGCAGTGGATTGCTGGTTTTTGTGTTTTTTTCCATCTTACATATTGTGTGCACAGTTGTAGTTACTGATTTTGATTGTAAAGGGTATTACTGATTTAATGTAGAGCTACCCTTTGTTTAAACTGTGTTTTAAGGCTGTGGGGACTTGTTTTAAAAGTGACTAGCTGAAGATTATTTCCAAGGACAGTGGGAGATGATGCAAGTGGTAATACTGTGTGATACCAGAGACATTTTAGTGTTATGATGTAACTGGAGTCTTATCAAGAGCGAACTGATCATTTAACAGAGTTTAAGGTCTGGACTTTAATGTACTTATTTGATGCTGAAGTTGTATATAGTTAATGTTGATGCTTATAGTGCATGTAATCTTTTATTCCCTGCAGAGAACACAACTCGCATGCTGAAATGCATCTGGTAAATTGTTGTTGGTATAACAGCTGATGCAACATTATGTTAATATATTATGCCCATGATGTAACCTTGTATTAGTGTATTATGCCAATACAGTACAGCTCATTGATAACTGGTCAAAGCTGATTTTTAAGTGGATCAGGTTTTCTTGATTAATTTTCCCACAACTTGATGTGTTGATACAGATGTTTAAATATATGTTTAAATAAATATTTTGATATAATGTCTGAGGTACTCAGTCAAATAGTTTAGCTTAATATTGGTTCATTTGTTTGATGTGCTCAGATATTATGTGCTGACAATCAGGTTTAGTGGTTATAGGTTGTCAGAGTTGATATTGTTCAGTTGTGCTGGCTGTATAGGAGAGCCAGGGATGTATGTTTTACAGCTTTATTGACTATTCATCCATACTAGACAGAAGTACAGGTATGTTGCACCAGATGTGATATGTTTACAATGTCAGGTGGAACTAACATAATGATATATATTGAAGACATATGGTCATACATTGATACTATGAAGGTTAATGGTAACTGTTCTGTTAAATGTACATTATCTTTGCATTGACAGGGAGTATTTCACAGGAATTCCTAGAGTTTTATTTGTCATGTTCATGGGTAACTGATTTTACAAATCAGGAGAAATCCTGATGTAACTTTCCTGGAGATCAGACAAGAAGCTATTGCTTGGTCAGAGGATGATGACTTGCAGAGTAAAGCCTCAACTCAGGTTGTTACTGCAGATACCACAGAATGAACGCCACTATCATTTGGTATGTCGGCTGCAGTAGCTGGACAACTGGAACAACTGTGACAGGAGCAGGCAGCATTGAGGACTATGCTGGAAAAAAGCTAGCAGCAGCCGGCATCACTAGTTTGTCTAAACCCGGACTTACTGAAAGCATTGCAGGGTAAGCATTAGCCATTATCCAGGACTGAAGGCTTTAGTTCAGGGGCTTGAGGTGTTAGGTGTTACTCTTGTCAAGAGTATGGACATATTTGGAGGGATTGTCCCAAGAGGAACCAGAACCCAACTCAGGAGGAGGAAATCCCAGTTGCTGCTGCGTCGCCTGGTAGCCCTAGCATTGAAGCTCAGGAGGTAGTTAGTGAGAATAGCTCTGATTCCAGGATTGAGTTGATGGGTAAGACGAATGGTGGAAGAGCAGTCACATGTGCCAAGATAGGTGGGTTCGAGAAACAGTGTTTAGTTGACACCGGGTACCAGGTTTTCTCAGAAAAGTTCTACAGAGAACACCTGTTAGGTCACCTACTCGAGACACATGGATGGTTGACGCTGAATGCGGCTAATGGGCTTGATATCCAATACCTAGGTCTGCTTGTCTTACCAAAAGAGGTAGAGGGAGTAGAGCTTTCAGATGTTCGCATATAAGTCATAAAGGACAGCCCCCACCCCCCACCCCCCCCACCCCCAAGGTTAGGTAGAAGCGAGAACCAGTTCTGGGACTTCTTGGAACCAGTGTTCTGAAACAGCTGCCTAGTTTTCAGGAAGCATTATGTATTGATAGCCAGAATTGTACTCTTCCAGCAGGGAAGTCTGCCAAGTTTGTGCGGGTGGCCAAGCTTTTCAGAAGTATCAGTCCCATTGAACAATATCTGTGATGTTAGGATTACTGTACCTAAGGTAGATGGAGCATTGTTAGTGGAGCCATTGCACCAGCCAGTGCAAGGTGGCTTGCAGTTGACCCCTAACTTTGGTCAAGGGAGGAGAGAGACCGCTGCGGATACCTACTGTGAACTTTCCCGAGTTCGGATGTGGTCCTTAAGCTTCATTTCTGAGTTGGTACAGTTTGTTAGGTGACACCGATTGACAGAGATATAGTCATAGATGTTGTCGTGGACAGGCAAGAATTGTGTGTGTACCAGCTGGCTCAGGACAGATATCAACCTATCTTCACCCAGTTGACCTCTAAAGATCTGAAGGGTCTTTAGAGGACAGGGAGCAGGTGGAAGATATGCTGAGGAGGAATGCTGATGTTTTTGTGGCTGAAGAAGAACTACTTCCTGCCACCCCTTCCATCCAGCATCCAATTCGAACGACTGATGACACTCCAACCCAAGAACCATATAGGAGGATTCAACCCCAGCTGATAGATGGTGTGAGGGACCATCTGAAGCACTTGTTGAGAAAGGGGAATATAGTTGAAATTGCATCAGAATATGTGTCTCCAGGAGTCATTATCTGAAAGCCATCGGGTGAGATCTATCTTTGTGTGGATTATAGGAGGTTGAACCACCAAGAATTGAAGAGGCTCTCGCGCTGAGTGATGCGCAGTACTTGAGTACGTTGGACTTGGCTTCACCCTACCATCAGGTCAAGGTTGTGCAAGTAGATAGAGCAAAGACCACGTTCACAACTCCAATGGGTCTCTTTGAGTTTGTGAGAATGCCATTTGGCCTCAGCTACAGTCAAGTATTTGGCAAGGACTGATGTCATGTGTTTTTCGTGATGAATATTCAACATTCTGCTAGTATATCTGAACAATATAATTGTGTTTAGCAGTAGTATCAGTAAGCACACCCAGAGGTTAGAGACCAATTGCGTTCTTATTGGCTGAAAAAACTGAAGGGAGAAAAGTGTTCTGATTGGTAGCTGATTGGCCAATGCCAAGACCACTAAAGAAACTGCGCCGGTCCCTCGGCTTCAGTTTGTACTACTGACGGTTTGTTCAGGAGTTTGCCAGGATGACTGCAGAAGGGACAGAGATCAAAGGCCATGAGGATAATTGACCTCTGGGGCAGTGCTAAGTCAGGAACGTGATGGGAAGAAGTGTGTGATCACCTATGCCAGTAGAGGGCTGAGGGGAACTGAGCGTGATCCAGGACAGCACAGTTCCAAAGGTCTCGAGCTAGTGGCTTTGAAGTGGGCAATTTGTGATAAGTTCAGGGAGTACCTATAGTATGGAACATTTACCGTTTTTACAGATTATAACTCACTAACTCACCTGCTTACGAAAACTGAAATATCAGCAGTCGAGCAGAGGTGGGCAGCCTCTTTAGCAGCATTCAACTTTAACATTTAATACTGATGCGGTAGGAGAAACGCAAGTGCAGATGCCTTGTCGAGGCAAGAGGAGCGCCTGTTGGATATGGAACAGAGAGTGCAGCAGACACTAGGTGACATAGCTGAGGTGATGTGTGCCACACGAGTAGTGCTCTGCAGCTCTAGATTCATCAGAGAACCAGTTTGACCAGCCAAGACAGTTGTTTCAGGAGGAAGTTGCAATGTGCTTACCCTCTTTGTCCTCTAAAACAGATGCCATGATTCAGGCGAGCTCTCCAGATATCAGAAAGGTCCTTGGTAACTGGTTGAAGGAGCAGAAGCCAAAGTTGCATGTTAGGAAACAAGAGTCCATCCCAGTGCAGCTGATGATTCAGCAGTGGTCCAGGTTAGGAACACAGGATGGAATACTCTTTCGTAGGGTACGTGACCCTCTTCTGGGAGAAATAAAGCAGATCATCCTTCCAGCTTCTCTTAAGTCATGGATATCAAGGCATTGAACGCACTGAGGCCATGGTTTGGGCCAAATATTACTTTCCTTAGATGTCCACTTTCGAAAAGACTGGATCGAGAATTGTGATGGGTTAGGACACACCTGGGGTCAATGCTGGCAACACGACCCTTAGAGTTGGTCTGTATGGAATTTACATTAATTGAAAGATCAAGAGATGGTGTTGAGAATGTTCTCGTCCCTACTGATGCCTTCACCAAGTGGGTTGTGGTGGAGCACAACCACGGTGGCAAAGTGTTTAGTGAAGGAGTGGTTTTACAGGGATGGTCTGTGTATGTGGTTGCACTCTGATCAGGGCAGATCGTTTGAGGCGAAGATTGTGCAGGAGTTGTGTTGTCTTATGGGGTTCAGCAGTCACACACCAAAAGATACCACCCAGTTGGTAATGGCCAATGGAACCCTTCAATCATAGTATGCACGACCTACTGTGGACGGAAGGTCAGATGGACAGAACACTCGAGTGAGCTAGTGTTTGTGTATAACACTACGCCGCACAGCGCCACATGATATTCTCCCTTTTACTTATTGTTTGGAAGGGACCCTAAACTTCCTGCTGGTTTCCATTTAGGAACAACCCTGGAGCGTGATGATTTAGTGAGGAACCAGACTGATTGGGTTGAGGTACATCAGCTAAGGTTACAGGAAGCATATTCACATGTCACAGAGAGACTACAGCAGGCAGCAGCTGCAAGGAAACAAATTTACGACAGGAAAGCAAAGGAAGCTCCGTTATCCTTATGGATGAGGGTTTATTTGCAACAATTTCTGAAAGGACGTACAAAGATCCAGGACTCGTATGGCTCAAAGCTCTATAAGGTAGTCAAGCAGCGGTGAGACCAAGAGGTTTATAAGATTAAGCCTGCAGACAGGTTTTGACTGGTGAAGTGGGTTAACCAGTGCCAGCTGAGGATATGCCCAGAACCAAGAGATGTGCAACAACCAAACACTCTTTCTGACTGGCAAGATGATGTACACTGGTTAACATTGGGATTGCCAGAATGAACCAGTTTACTTTGGGATATCCTGAAATACACTAGTTCACTTTGGAATGTATAGATCAGTCTACTGTTTTATTGTTTTACATTTTATAAATGTTTTTAAATTAAGTTTAATTCATTTATTTGCCACAAGATTTAACATTATACATGAAATTGTTCATTTATATTTAGTTACTCCTGTGACAAAGAGGATCAACTCAGAGAGTATAAAAATGAAGTAAAATATAATTAATATGATTCTTAAATGGAGGAAAAGTATTCTTTCAGACAAAGTTTAAAAGTTGATATTGTACAACAATGGATCAATATCTTTAATAATATTGTTCTAAACTCCCAACCCCTTTGAATTGTGAAGTTTTACGGGAGGCTGCAGTTTTACATACTGGCACATAGAAAAAATGCATTCTTCTTGTTCTGTTATGATGTACATCTAAATATTTGCAGAATAATTCAGATACAATTAAAGGTAACATTCATCATTAATCTTATACATAAATAAACCAACAATGTAATTGTAGATATATTCTTGATAAGTTATTGAAAAAAAAGATATTATTTTGTTATAAATTATAATAATAAATATGTAAATCCATGATTTTGTGGCAGTGATATAAAAATGTTTTATTCCTTTATACTATTATCTAGTCTTGTTTGAAATAAAAATTTATAGATTTCATTGTACATTAATGTTTATGAGCTGTGGTCTCCATTCTCCAGCTGATGTTCTTAAATCCAGGTTTACATTATAAGAAGGCTACACAGAAGAGAACTGTAAACTAAATTTATAAAAGCTACCAAGCATATGATGAAAAAAATTGACTTTCCTCCTAAATACAACACCTAGTGAAATAACATCCACTACTGTTATATAGGTGTAACTATATTAAAACAAATTTGTTTTTGTTTTACTAAAATAACGCATTCATTGAAACAACATCCGCTACAGCTACAGAGTCCATTCCATGGGATGAATTGTTTAAACATGTAAAGCTGACAGATTTACTCTATAAAACTTTATTTCTACATTTGATGTGCTTATCTGTGACAGTGTAAAATATATCCTTGAGTGTTTAAATTATTTATGGTAAATGCTGCATACTGCATAGTTTAAATTGTAAATACAATTTAGTTATGGAATTGCTACACATGAATTCCTAGTCTGTTTCATTCACTCAAATCTGTATATATTAATTTTAATATCTATGCTTTTGCTTAGCTGGTCAGTATTCAAAGGTGGGCCCTTTATTGTCACCCTAGCACTAAATTCACAGATATTCAGATATTCTTGTTTACACTTAGCAGAAATTGGAACTTAAAAATAAACCTTAACAACAAGAGTAAGATATTCTTCTATAGATTATGGTATTTAAGGATATTTAAGGATATTCCAAAAAAGACTGGATATCCCAATGTGAACTAATATAGTCTGGAATATTCCAGTATCAACTAGTTGAGATTGGAATAACAATGACTATTCCAATCTCAACCATTTAGATGGGAATTCCCATCTCAACTAGTTGCAATGGAATTCCTGGTTAAGTTTTTAACTCAACTGAATTCCAATCTGCACTGTGACATTTATAATCATGCATCAGCAACACTGGTTTATATGTAGGCTGTAGATGATAAATATACCCATTAAGATATTTCTTTCTAAATTATTGCTATAATTTTAAGTGCTAGAATGTAAAAAATAATTTATTTTAATGTAGGGGTAGAATTTTCTATTTTTCTGTCTCTTTGTTTTAAATTAGTGATGGAAATAAGGAAATAAGGCCAGGTTTAAGGAAAAGGACAAACATGCTGTATTCCTAGGGAGAATCATGATTAACATTACTAGCTCACTTGTTGGGGTTCTTCCTGGCTCATATGTTTGGGACTCCTACATAAGTGTCCCAATAGTAGTCCTGAGTTATAAACTCTAGAATAAGGCTTCTGGTTTGATAATTGTATCCGCCAAAACAAAGTTTTGCGGATACTATGTTTTTGATTGGGTTCCGCCGCCGCATTCGTTTCCGGAGTACTCCTCTGAGACTACTGGACGGATTTTTCCAAAATTTACACCAATTATCGAGTCACATGTGAACTGGTGCCTAACCAATTGGTGAACTGGTGCCTAACCAATTGGCCTTGACCTCTCACCTTTCCTCTCTGCCCAGCGTCGGTTTGTGCGTCTGTTTCCACACATAAACCCACATATCTCGGGAACCGTTTGACCGATCAGGAAAAAATTTGTACAAATGTAGCCTTTGGATAGCTTTATAACATACACAAAAAATGGTGGTGCCACCTGCAGCCATTTTTGCACAGTGTCCATCTGTTCATCTGCCTTGGGTTAAAATCACTCATATCTCTGCAGTGGTTTGACTAATTCACCTGAAATTTGGCATGCGTGTACATCCTAGATAGCTTTCTTGATTTTATGACAGGTGGCGCCACTTACATTCAGGTTCAAGCTGCAGACATCCAAGCTCATATCTCGGGAACCGTTGGACCAATCAGGAAAAAAATTTTTCACAAATGTAGCCCTTGGATAGCTTTATAACATACACAAAAATGGTGGTGCAACCTGCAGCCAATTTTGCACAGTGTCCATCTGTTTGTCTGCCTTGGGTTAAAATCACTCCTATCTCTGCAGTGGTAAATTACCTGAAATTCGGCATGCGTATACATCCCGCATAGCTTTCTTGATTTTATGACAGGTGGCGCCACCTACATTCACATTCATGCTGTAGACATCCATGCTTATATCTCCGGACTCGTTTGACCAATCAGGAAAAAAAGTTTACACAAATGTAGCCCTTGGATAGCTGTATAACATACACAAAAATGGTGGCGCCATCTGCAGCCATTTTTGCACAGCATCCATCTGTTTGTCTGCCTTGGGATAAAATCACTCCTATCTCTGCAGTGGTTTGACTTTTCAACCTGAAATTTTGCATGTGTATACATTTTGGATAGTGTCTCGTTCAAATAACAGGTGGTGGCACCTTCAATCATGTTTACATGGCAGACATCCATTCTAATATGTAACACGTGTAACTCTATTTCCTCTTGCCAATCAATCCATGCCTCACTTAACCCGTCCTACTCTGATTTTGACGGATACACGTATTCGTTGTCGACTACCCGTATTCTAGATTTCAGCTGTATTACCTATGTTATAATCATGTACAAATGCTATGAATAATATATAGATGTAGTCTGAACAGCATAAACTAACATATAAAATGCCCTTGTAAAGAGCATAAAATTGCATAAAATTTTACCCAAAAAATGTCATAAAATCAAAAAAAAAAATTTCTCAAAAGTGAGTGGGAGGCCTGAAACACCAGTTTCATCTTGTGTCCTAAAACCTTGTGTGTTATTAGGGCCCCACTTGAGTAGGCGGATACCCTATAGTAATCACCCTGTCTATGTGTCTGTCTGTCCATCTGTTCGTCTTTTTTATGATGGTCATTTTGTTTCCTAGTGATAACTCCAGTTTAGATTGACATACAGATTTCAAACTTGATCTTTATATGGCCCTCCTGTGTCGCAAGAACTATAGATTTTTGGGGTCATGAGGTCAAAGGTCAAGGTCACCCAACTCACTTATTTAGAAAGATTGTGGATGCATTTTAAGGTACTGCAGATTTTATTCAAGTTTACAAACATAATGTCAAGTATTGTTTACATAAAACCAGCCCAGTTCAGTGGTATGCAGTGTGCTAGAGCTAGCCCTCAGCTCCCCAGGCTGTTATGTAATCACTTAACTCCTGGGCAGCTCACTTAATAGTCTTTTTCTAGATAAGCTGGATTAGGCTGCCTCGAATAACTACCACACAGAGCCTCTCTCTCTCTCTTTCTCTCTTTCTCTCTCTCTCTCTTTCTCTCTCTCTCTCCAGATTAGCTGTAAATGTTGATGCAGTTTTGAAATGTGAATCAACTTAAATATTCACATTAAATATTCACATATATATATGGTATACTGGAAATGTATAGTTACATTAAAAAAATGATGTAATAAAAGAAGGAATTAATGCAAATATTGTTTATTTTTTCCTGGCTCCATAGCATGGGAATTAAAATGATTTGCTTTGTTTCTTGATCATTCTGCCTGTTCTAAATATTTAATAATTATGAAAAAACTTTTTTAGTACTGTGAGCTTATGTGATGGAGCCATCATCTGTATGTTAACCCATGCTTTCCAAAAATGGTTGGAGCTAGCATCACCAAATTTTATGCAAAAAATTATTCATCTAAACAGCTCTATCAGATTTTGGTTTTTTTTTTGCTAATTGCATATACTTAGATTTAAAAGGAAAATACCGAAAAACCTTTAAAAATCTTCTTCTCTGAAACTGTCCAGCCATATTGTTCAATATTTCACAGAAATAATCTCTGAAACCAGTTCACTCAATTTTGTTAAAATGGTTCCAGTTCAGTGAATTTTGGCCGAGTTGCAGGAAGCTGAAAAGGATACTTTTATTACAATATCAGAAACAAGTGGAGCTAGCATCCCAAAATTTAATGCAAAAGTCAGTCACATATAAAATGTTGTGGGATTGAGCTTTTTGTAGCGCCACCTGCATTAACTTACATTTTAAGGGGAACAAGCTAAATAACCTTTGAAAATCTTCTTCTCTGAAATCATTCAGCTAAATTGTTTAATTTTTACAGAAATGATAAAAAAGACGAGCTCTCTCAAGTTTGTTCAAATGATTTTGGTTTGATGAATTTTTGCTGAGTTACAGGAATTGAACTTAGTCATTTGGCCAAGTAAGCATACAAACATAACAATCTCAAAAACTACAAGCACAAGCTTTGTGCAAATGTTGGTCAAGTGAGTCATATTTGAGATTGTAGTTTTTGTTGCACCACCTACATAGACCTGTTTTTTACAGGCAAAAACCTCATAAATTTATCCTCTTTCAGCTTAAAAATGTTTTATGATGAAACTGTGAAGCTGAATCGTTTAATTGTCCCTTGCTCCGTGGATGTGGGGGACATTGATTTGGGTTTGTCTGGCTGTCTGTCTCTCCGTCTGTCAGGTTTTTTCATTTCTGTGTTATAACTTACCTAAATTTTATCTGATTTCATTCAAATTTGGATCAGTGATTGCTCTTATAAATACCTCAGTTGGGATTGGTTTTGGAGTGCCTATATGAAAAATATTTCTCATAAGCTCAAAAACAAATTTTGGTCAAATTTCTCAGTGTGTTTTAATTTTTATGTTCGCCTGCAGATGTCTCCACATGTCTTGTGGATTTTGCTCCTATTTCTAAAAGTGTTTTAGTTTTTTAGCTCAGCTGACTGAAAGACATCTGAGCTATAGCGATCACTCTTTGTCGGGCATCCGTCTATCCGTCCGTCTGTCTGTCCGTTAACCTGGCACAAATCGTAACCACTGGACCTAGAATCTTTTATCTTCAGATTCTGAGAGGTTGATGAAAAATCTCCTTGGAAACCAGAAATTAGGTCTCTGTTACCCATATCCTTGGAGCTATGGGGCCCCAAAGTACCCCCCAGAATAGTCAAAAATTTCATACAAAAACTTCAATATCTCATTATCTACATCACTAATGGTCATGATTTTTGGCATACATATTGATCATGAGATGTTCCATTAGTTCCTGCAGACTGGTGGCGCCACCTGTATTTTTCGATTTTTACGAATTGTTTTCTCTATTTTTGAGACCTTTAAAAATGTGAACATCTGTTAACAGGGCATAAATCGTAAAGACTAGACCTAGAATCTTCATTCTTGACACACTGAGAGACCTATGAAAAGTCCCCATGGAAACCTGAAATAAGGTCTCTGTTACCCATATTCTTTGAGCTGTGGGGCTCCCAATTACCCCCCAGAATAATGGAAAATTTGATAAAAACAAACTGCAACATCTCAATAACTACAACACTGATGGTCATGATTTTTGGCATACACATTGATCAAGAGGTGTTCCATTAGTTCCGGCAGACTGGTGGCGCCACCTGTATTTTTTCAAATTTTCACAATTTTTAGCGAACCTGTGAGCTTATGCGATGGTGTGGTGTTGTTCGGCGTCCACCGTCTGTCCTCCGGCGTCTGGTGTCCATACGTTAACCCATACTATCTTGAAAACTGCAAGAGTAAGCATCACAAAATTTTATGCAAAAAAATCAGTCATCTAAAAAACCGTATCGGATTTTTCTTATTTTTTGGCTAGCTGCATTTTCTTAGATTTTATTGGGAAAAGGCTAAAAAAGCTTTAAAAATCTTCTTCTCCGAAACTGTTCAGCCAAATTGTACAATATTTCTTAGAAATGATTCCTTGAACAATCTTTCTCAAGTTTTTTCAAATAGTTTAAGTTCCGTGATTTTTGGCGGAGTTACAGGAAGTTGAACTTAGTCATCTGTCCAAAAAAGCATATTAAATTACAATCTCAGAAACGGCTGGAGCTATCATCACCAAATTTTATGCCAATGTTAGTCACACGAGTCATATCTGAAATTGAGGTATTGGTGGCACCACCTGCATCGACCTTTTTTGTACAGGGGGTCATCAGTGCCCGTATCATACTGACGGCTACAAAAAACTTTTCTCTGAAACCATATGGCCAAATTGTTTAATATCGCACAGAAATAATCCTAGGGTAGTGCTTTCTGAAGTTTGTTCAAATGGTCTCAGTTCAGTGACTTTTTGCTGAGTTATGGGAAGCTGAATTTAGTCATATGCCATAACATCCCATTTTAGCTCCTTTGGCTACAAAGATCTTCTGCTCAAAAACCACTGAGCCAAATTCTTAAATCTAACACATTAATTATCCTTAGATGTTGATAATTGAAGTTTGTTCAAATGGTTTTGGTTCAGTGATTTTTGGCTGAGTTATAAGAAGCTTAACTTAGCCATTTTGCTTTATTTTCCCATATGGGTTATAAACCTGTAAAACCTTTTCTGACTCAGGCCACCAAGGCAAATTTGTTTAATATTTTACAAGAATAATTCCCTGAATTATTCTTATAATAATTGTCTTTTATGGTTCCAAAGAATGAATTTTGGCTGAATTATAAAGTCATTTTACCATATATGTAAGCTGTGTGAAGCAGATATATCTCGCCTGGCACCTGTTTATCAGCATCCATTACATCATGCCTCTAGACATTTAGATTTCAGGTTATCTATGGTTAATATTGACAAGAATGTTTTTTAAAAGCTTTTAAAAAATGTAGATTTATGATTTTAGATATGCCAGGCAATGTTTACAATCACAGGTATACAGCTCTCTGTGGGTATATAAAGACGGCTGTACATGGATTATAAAAAATAGGTATCCATACTCAACTTAATTCAAGATTTTGCCATCAGTGAGATGGATCTGTATTATAATTTTACATTCAATATGCATCTGTAGTAATTTTTAGCTAACCTGTGCCATGGTGTGGCGGCGTCCGCCGTCTGTACGTTAACCCACACTATTTCAAAAAAGACTGGAGCTAGCATCATTAAATTTAATGCAAAATATTAGCCATCTGAAAAACTCTGCATTTTCTTAGATTTTATAGAGGAAAAGGTAAAAAACCTTTAAAAATCTTCTCCTCCCAAACGGTACAGCCAAGTTGTTCAATATTTCACAGAAATAATCTTTTATACCATCTCTCTCAAGTTTGTTTGAATTGTTCAAGTTAGGTGAATTTTGGCCGAGTTACAGGAAGTTGAACTTAGTCACCTGTCAAAAAAACATACTAAAATGACAGTCTCAGAAATGGCCGGAGCTATCATCAACAAATTTTATGCCAGTGTTGGTCACATAAGTCATATATGAAATTCAGGTATTGGTGGCGCCACCTGCATTGACCTTTTTTGGACGGGGGTCATTGGTCATCTGTACATTAACCCATAATTTCTCAGGAATGGCAGGAGCTACCATCCTCAGATTTTATGCAATAATCTGTCACATATCAAATGTTGTGGGATTCAGCTTATTTTTTTTGCTATCTGCATTTACTTAGATTTTATAGGGAAAAAGCTGAAAAACCTTTAAAGTCTTCTTCTTGTAAATGGTCCAGCCAAATTGTTCAATATTTTGCAGAAATGATCCCAGAGGCAAGCCCTCTCAAGTTTGTTCAAATGGTTTGCATTTGATGAATTGTAGTGGAGTTACATGAATTTGAACAGTCATTTGGCCAAGTAAGCATACTGACATAGTAATCTCAGAAATGAAAGAAGCTAGGATTACCAAGTATTGTGCAAATGTTGGTCACATGACTCATATTTGAAGTTGCAGATTTTGTGGTGCCACCTACATTGACGTTTTTTTATGGGCAAAAACCTCATAATTTCAGCCTCTTTCAGCTTAAAATGTTATGATGAAACTGTCAAGTTGAATCGTTCAATTTTTCAAAAGACCTATCCTAGGACATGGTTCTTTCAATCATATCAGAAAAGCTTTTGTTGGTCTTTTTCAAACTGAGGACTGCAAAACTCTTCTCCTACAAAATTATTGTTTCAATTATAACTTCTGTAAAATTGCACAAAAATTATTCTTAGGTGGCCTTTGTTCAAGTTTACTTGAATGATTTTTGGCAGAATTATTGGACCTTTAACAATAAAAAAACTGCATCTTTTATTATTCTAGCTATTTTGTTTAAAAGTTTATGAATATGTCAGCTTGAAAAAAAAGCATTTTAGCCAAAGTCTTTCAGTATGTGTAAACAGATTCACCAACACTCCGAGATTGTATCTGTATCTTTAAATAGGTTAAGAAACTGCCAACTGTTTCAGATTTGGCAACAGATCAAGAGTTCATTCAGTGCAGCCAGATTTAGGTCGAGAGTTCAATCAGTGCAGCCAAGCACAAGGCATGTGATCACCTCATGGGTGACATGTGATCACCTCATGGGCGACATGTGAACACCTCATGGGCACCATGTGATCACGTCAATGGTGTCATGCCCCTCAGGGCAGGGCCACTGCATGAGCTTATGCAATGGTGTGGCTACTATTTCAGACTTGGCAACAGGCTATAGGTCAGTCTCGATCTATTTATAGCTTTGGCAGACTGCCAACTGTATCAGATTAGGCAACAGGTCAAGACTTCACTCAGTGCAGCCAGGTATGGGTCAGGAGTTCACTCAGTGCAGTAGCTGCATTCGATTTATAGTGTTAGCAGACTGCCCACTGCATCAGATTTGGCACCAAAGTTCAGCCGTGATCTATTTATAGCTTTGGCAGACTGCCAACTGTGTCAGATTATGCAACAGGTCAAAAGTTCACTCAGTCTAGCCAGGTGCAGGTCATGAGTTCACTCAGTGCAGTAGCCTGAGCCAGCAAATTTGTCACAGTTCACTCAGGGCAACTGCCCTTCTCATCTAAGCCTGGTCAGCCCCATGCATCAGACTCAAGGTAATTTTGATGTATTGGCCTGATGTTTTGACCTGTCTATGTGTCTTGGATGGCTTTCTTGTTCACAAGACAGATGTTGCCACCTACAATTACTTTTTCACAGTGTATGCTTATTTCTACAGAGGAATTTGATATATCAGCCTGAAAATTGGCATATATATACATATCAAATAGCTTTGTCGTATACAAGACTGGTGGTGCCACTTACAATAATTTTTGCAGTGTGTGTGTCCCTGCTTATTTTCAGGAGGGGTTTGATTTATCAGTCTGAAATTTGGCATATGTATCTATCTCAGATAGCTTTGTTGTATACAAGACTGGTGGTGCCAGCTACAATCATTTTTGTGCTGTGTGCATCCATGCCATAATTTCAGCAGTGATGTTTGTGTAATTGTTTCTTATTCAAAATGTTTAGTACTTGCATTGTTCATATACATGAGAAGTAATGGTCCAGCATTGAAGCATAATACCTGGTGTATTTTCCAATGCACAGGTTCACATTAGGCCTGTAGGCCTTGTTTTTTTTCTCTTTTTTTTAGACCTTTAAGGATTTAGTTATCTGTCAACAGGGTACAAATCGTTAAGTTGAACTATGGCACTCCAAAGTACAGCTCAGAATAATGGAAAACTTGATACAAAAGCTGAAGTATCTATATAAACCTGTTATGCAGAGATCAGCATATTTGTTTGCATGGATATTGATCATGGAGTGTTTCATTAGTTTCTGCAGACTGGTGGCACCACCTGTATTTGTTCAGGTTTTTTAGCTCAGCTGACTTTCAGTCATGCTGGGCTATAGCGATGGGTCTTTATCCGTCGTCCTTCCGTCTGTCCGGCCGTCCGGCCGACCGGCCGTTAGCAGGGCACAAATCGTAACCGTAGGGGCTAGGGCCATGAACCCTATGCAGTCTTAGAGGTTATAAAAAAATCTCCTTGCAAATCTGAAATTAGGTCACTGCAACCTATATTCTCTAAGTTATGGGGTGTGTTTGCACCCCCCCAGAAATAATTCTTTTAGCCAAAATTTTCATCTTAAACCTAACATCTTTCACATACAGCTCACCTACCAACAGGGGAAGAACCATAATTATTTTGAGGTCACAAGGTCAAAGGTCAAGGTCACAGAACCAACTTCTTTGAAAAGCCTGTGGATGCATTTTAAGCCAAACCTTTTCTTTGATCTTTCACATATAGCTCACCTACTAAGTGGGAGAAGAATCCCATAGATGTTGAGGTCACAAGGTCAAAGGTCAGGGTCACAGGATCCACTTCTTTGAAAAGGTTGTGGACACATTTCAAGCTAGACCTTTCATTCCAAACCTTTCAGCACTGATATCGCTTCTCTGCCAACAGGGGAAAAGACCTGTTGATTTTGAGGTCAAAGGTCAAGTTCACAGCACCCTCTTCTTGCGTGGAGTCATTTTCAGGCAAACTTTTCAATCTATACTTTCCATCTGTCATATATGGCTTACCTACCAATACGGGAAGAAGCCTATTGAAGTTGAGTTCAAAAGGTCAAAGGTCAAGGTCACAATATTGTTCTAAATGCTTGTGAACATATTTCAAGTGAAACTGTTCAACCCAAACCTTCAGTCTTTCACATATGCCACATCTATGCATCACTCAATGTGATTCAAACTTCATATTTATGGGTCTTTTTGCATGAAGAAATAACTAATTGATTTTGAGGTCAGCTGGTCAGGAGGTTAAAGGTTGCAGGTCTAAGTTATTCACTCATTGGTTGCCAAGTAATTACACCCGGCCAGATGTAATTGGTTAGTAGTTACCCATCATTTAGAAAGAATCCAGTTGATATGTGGGCAAAAGGCCAAGGTCATAGGTCAGGTCAACTTATTTTGTAGACCATCTCTATTTTTCTTGTATATATAAGCTTGCACTCCAGCTGGTACATCTCACCGTGTGGCTGTAATTTTGAGTGACACTGGTGACATATGACTCCCTTTTGTATCAGGCTATTAAGTGATAAGGCTGAGTGATAAGTACCTCGTTACTGCATAACAAAACACTGTTGTTGGAATACTTCAGCCAGGAATTAACACTATGAGAGTATAGTATTAAGGTTTAGCTACTGATTTATAAGATGATGGAACATTTTGCAGTTTATTTTATGGAATCATAGCAATAAACTTAGTTTCCTAGATATCTGAATATTTTTATATAAATCACCACATATAAAAGCAAGTGTTTGTTCTCATAATATGTGGATGTGTACTTGATTTAGGATGGCTTTATTTTATTACAAGACTCTTAGTCATGCTTTCTGCATTTCTTTTCTTTCAGGTTTTGCAGTTTACCAACCCTGCTGACCCCATTGAAAAGCAGAGTGATAATAAAAAATATTGGACCTTCACTTTTACATTTGCATATCTATAAATCTGATATGAGCACCTGAACATGCCTTTTGAATTGTTTTGGACATTCATTACTGTAACATCATTTGGAGAATTTGCCCCAAGTTTGGTCTCTTATTGTAGGATGTGTGATATTAAATGTCAGACTTGTCAGAAATCAATTATAACTGCCAGTTAGCCACCTTAGAAATCCTTTTTTCAGTGCAGTTTTAGTAATTTTCCTTCAATTTTTGGTCCGATTTAGAGAATGGTTGTTGTCTGATTTCAGACCTGTCAGAAGTCCAAAATGGCTACCAGGCAACCATCTTTAAATTCCTTTTGATCATATTATCTCAAGAACTGTTAAAGTGAAGGCAGTCAGACGTATATTAATGTAATCTTGCAAAGGACTGGGTCAAATATTTCTTAATAAATATTATCATCATATATGAAAGTGCAGTGCAGTTGGCTTTTATTGAATAAAAATTCATACAGAAGCACCTGTTTCTCAATAATTCTTGCATGGATTTCCTTGATTTTTTGCTATATATTTTGATCTTATATTTGCCCTTTGTAGTGTTCCTTTTGAGACTGACAGGTATCAAGTAAGCTATGGGAATAGTTCTGGATACCTTGACAATCATACATTTTCCTCAGACCATCAGTTCACTGCGTTTTAACCAGACATAGGTGATATATATTTCTGTTGTCGTAGAAAATTTCAACAAATTGGGAAATTGGTTCTTCAAAATTTGACTGGAAGTTGTGAATCTCAGCCCTGGCATGATGTCGCAGGTCATGCTTGGCAGCTGAGCGTCATGACCCATGGGTCACTTGTTTAAGAATTTTTCTCTATTTTTTAGACCTTTAAAGATATGAACATCTGTTAACGGGGCACAAATCATAACAACTGGACCTAGAATCTTCATTCTTGACACACAGGGAGACCCATGAAAAGTCTCCATGGAAACCTGAAATTAGGTCTCTGTTACCCATATCCTTTAAGCTGTATGGCTCCAAAATACCACCTAGAATAATGAAAAATTTGATACAAAAACTGCAGTATCTCAATAACTACAACACTGATGGCCATGATTTTTTTGCGTACATATTGATCATGAGGTGTTCCATCAGGTTCTGCAGACTGGGTGCGCCACCTATATTTTTTTCAAATTTTTAGGAATTTTGTTCTCTATTTTTGAGACCTTTAAAGATGTGGTTATCTGTCAACAGGGTACAAATCGTAACAATTTGACCTAGAACTTCATTTTGTCATGTAAGGAGGCCCATGAAAAGTATCTGTGGAAACCTGGAATTAGGTCTCTGTTTCCCGTACCCTTCAAGCTATAGGACCCCCAAGTATCCCTCAGAATAATGGAAAATTTGACACAAAAGCTGAAGTATCTGAACATCTAATGCAGAGATTACCATGATTCTTTGCATGGATATTGATTATGGAGTGTTTCATCTGTTTCTGCAGACTGGTGGTGCCACCTATATTTTATTCAATTTATCGAATTTTTTTCTCTATTTTTTAGACCTTTAAGGTTGCTGTCATTTGTTAAGGTGGCACAAATTGTAACAACTGGACCTTGAATCTTCATTCTTGTCATGCAAGGAGGCCAATGAAAAGTGCCTGTGGAAACCTAAAATTAGGTCTCTGTTACCCATATCCTTCAAGCTATAGGACTCCGAAGTATCCCTCAGAATAATGGAAAATTTGATACAAAAGTTGAAGTATCTGAACATCTAATGCAGAGATCAGCATGATTCTTTGCATGGATATTGACCATTAAGTGTTTTTAGCTCAGCTGACTATAAGTGATCTGAGCTATAGTTGTGGTCCATTGTCCGTCGTCAGTCCGTCTGTCCGTAGATGTGGCACGTTTTGAAACCGTAAGACCTAGGAATCCAAAATTCGGCATAATGTTAGATGTCCCCAAGATCTCCTACCAAGTTAAAAACTGGGTCTTTTCAACTTCGTTCCTTTGAGAAATTAAGGAAAAACCTCAATTTTTTATTAAAAACCTATTTTCACACTTCAGGACTGCCTAATATCAAAACCACTCATCTGTTTTTCCTCATATTTACCATAAATATTCCTCTATATAGTTCCTATGTACTTTCAAGAAATTATGTCTGTATTATATAATTTTAAAAAGTTATGGACCCAAACATAATGCATTTTGTAAAAAATCAGGAAAGATTTTTGATCACTTAACACAAAACATGTTAAAGCTATGGACCTTTTTTCCAGTAATATAACTTTAATTAATCAAAATTAAATTGTATACCCAAAATTAGATGAAAATCTTTTAAATTTTTTAAAATATTAATAAAAATAAAAAATTGGTACCTTAAATTTTGCCCAGTTTTGACCATGGCACGTTTTTTTCCTGTAAGTACTGTGGATTTAATTTTCACAGCATGTTTTTGTTAGCATTTCAACTGTTAACACCACAAATTTGAAACCAGTTGATCAAAAACTTTAGATTTTATTCAAGTTTTCAAGCACCATGTAACATATTGTTTATATCAAGCTAGTGTTATGCAGTATGCAAGAGCTCAGCTCCCCAGCTTCAGCTCTTAGTTCCTTAAATTCTGCATACAGCTAGATGTCTCCAAAATGCCCTACCATGCCAAGAATTTGGTCACTAGGACTTAATACCTTCAAGATATTAATGAAAAACTTCATTTTTCCATTATAAACCCATTGTTACACTTCAAGACTGCCTAATATCAAAACCACTGATCTGACTTTAATCATAAATAATATACATATTTTTCATTCTCTATGCACATGCCAGAATGATGTCAGTATTGCGTAATTGTTTTAAGTTATGGGCCCAAACATAATGCACTTTGTAAAAAAACTCCAGGCAGCTTATGGCCAGCCACAGTTGATCCAGGTGTCCAACCCAACTCATCTAGTAGTTTTAACCAACTACATAACAATAAACAATAAATTAATAAATTTTTATTGGTTTTTAATAACAAATTAAAGAAAAATAGAAAAGGAATTTGTTAGTTTATAATAACAGGAAATTAACTTGCAGTTACTGATGATATAAGAATCTTGTATCGATGGATAGAATGTCACGTATTCCAAATAACACCATGCAGTCACCTATTGTTATTTTTCAGTTCAATTTTAATGATAAAGAAGTAAATCATATCATTCATTACTAATCATTAGGGATCATATGATGGAAATTAATGATAGACAAAGATGCAGTTGATAATATTAATCTAGATTCCTACTGTGTCTAGTGTGTACATTGATGTGAAATTAGTCCAAAATGAATTTATTACAGTTATTTTTTAATATAAATAAAAGCCATAAAACCAGGTACTTATGATCATTATTTAAATGTGTGAATTTTGTTTATTCTGGATTCTCAACATCATTGTTTGGTGAAAACTGAATAAATACCAGACATGGTGCGAATACTTTGTAATTGTATTTAAATACGAATATGATTATGTACTCCATTAAAAAATTTCTTGCATAAAGAATGGGAATTCAGGTAAAAATGAAAGTATATGAATACCAGTGCAAATACTTTCAAAATGTATCCATGAATGCATTCATGAATATATTCTTTAATATTATTTTAATAATCATTTCAGTTATATTTCATTTTAAAAAATCATATGATTCTCTTATTATTTTTAATAAAAATTATATTTGGGACAATATTTGTAATTTTTTCAAATTAATAGTTAAACCATTATATATTCTGCTTATAAGTTATATGGCCAAGTCAAAATCTGTGTGACAGTAGTACTCCATTTGTTAATAAAATAAAGGAAATCAATCCTCTTCCCTTTCTCCAAAGGTACTATCAAAATCATACATAAGCTAAACAACAACAACTCATAATACAGCTTATATTTATTACCACACAAAACCAGCATGTGCCTCATTTCTAAATAATATTTTTTTATCATATATAACAGCTGAGGGTCGTGACCCATAGGTCCCTTGTTATTAGTTTCTGCAGACTGGTATTTTTGTATCGTTTTGCGGATACTATGTTTTTGACAGGGTTCCACCCTCATATCTCAGGAACCGTTTGACCAATCAGGAAAAAAAAAATACACAAATGTATCCCTTTGATAGCTTTATAATGTACACAAAAATGGTGGCGCTACCTGCAACCATTTTTGCACAGCGTCCGTCTGTTTGTCTGCCTTGGGTTAAAATCACCCATATCTCTGCAGTGGTTTGAGCAAATTACCTGTAATTTGGCAGGTGGCGCCACCTACATTCACGTTCATGCTGCAGACATCCAAGCTCATATCTCAGGAACTGTTTGACTGATCAGGACAAAATTTTGCATGTGTATAGATCTCACATAGCTCTTTCTCATACGCAAAACTGGAGGGGCTGCCTGCAACCATTTTTGCACAGTGTCTGTCTGTTTGTCTGGCGTGGGCTAAAATCACTCATATACATGAAGTGGTTTGACTTTTCTGCCTAAAATTTTGCATATGTATTCAACTTGGACAGCTTTCTAGAGGTGGCACAACCTACATACACATTTAGGCTGCAGACATCCATGCTAATATGCCACACACCTCACTCTTTTTCCCCTTGCCACTCAATCATTGCCTCACTTCACCCATTCCACTCTGATTTTGGGGGATACACGTAGTCCCTTGTTGACTACCCGTATTTAAGTTTACGCATTTTTTCTCTATTTTTGAGATATATAAATACAGACACAATCTTGGCCTGTTGGTTAATCTGTTTGATGCTTCAGTTGAATGGGTCTATACTACCATTCTGATGATAAAATTTCCTTTTGCGAAACTCTTCCCAGTCAGCTGAATGTCATGAACAATGGGTCACTTGTTATGTTCACATGCAGATGTTTCCACATGTCATAGTTGATCTGTTTTTAGGTCAGCTGACTATAAGTCATCTGAGCTATAGCTGGTTCCTTAGTATGAGGAGTCACTGAAGCTACTGAATTCATTGATTGTGGATTAAATTAAAACCCATCCATCAGGTGGTGTGCAGGTGCTGTGTCGGAAATAGAGACTGTCTCTGAAATAGGCACTGAGTTGGCTTAGCTTAGTTTGGTGCCTAATGCAGAGATCACTAAAGCTCCCGTCGGGCAAAAAAAATTAGTTGGCCAAGGTGATTGGTCAGAAGAGCTTACCCACATATTGAGCCAAACAGAAGGAGCAAAGCCCTTTCAAGGACTTTCTGCGGACATGCTTGAGCATCTGCCTGACCTCTTCCAAGACACCAAGTAAGATTTATCAGAAGAACAAGCTGTTGTAATCGCCCATTGTAAACTGATATGTTGCAGGGCAGCTGAGCTTCCCGTTAGTACAGGCTCATAAGGTTCTCCGATTCCGGAATTCATGCTATAGTCGGCTAAGCTTTCTGTAGCTGAGGATACCAGTACAAGTTGCACATCAGACTCCGAAGATGTTCCACATGATGGGGTAGAAGACCTCTATGATGATACTGGACAAGTCTCTGAGGCATCACTATCAAACTGGCTCCCTTCTTATACCTCTGAGAAGCATCAGGAGGAGGATCTAGACCTGAGTCCAGTATTCTTCTGGTTGGAAAAAGGAGGTTCAACCCAAGCAGAGTTGAACATCTGCAGTCCAGCTACCAAGCATTTTTGGATATCCCCCAGCAACAGCAAAAGAATAGTGTTCTCTTCTATTTCTGAGAGGGGAGAACAGAGCAGAAATTATCACTCCAAGAAGAGGTTCTTCACTTCTGTCATGATTCATGTACTGCAGGCCATTTTGGAAGAGACACAATATTGAATTGCTTGAAAATGTTCCTCTGGTACAATATGGGAAAATATTGCGCTTCATTTGTGATGTCCTGTGCAACAGTAAAATTTAAGGCAGAACTCCCAGTGTGCCATGCTGGTTTTCCCATGGATCAAAGGACACTACCAAGGAAAATTCTGCAGCCAAGAACCCGAAAGGTTGGATTGCAGGTCAAGAGAATGACATGGATACACCAAGAGGTGCACCAGGAAAACAATGTCCAGTCAGATCAGCAAGCAGAATAGGTTGACGATGATACCCCTCGGAGGCCTCTTGGTTGTATAACTGATGACCAGGTCAGTCATGGCGATTTAGAAGCCTTGGCCGGCACAAGGGCACAGTCACAGCCTGGGGAGGTTGAACAAATTGATCCTGGTAAGTCTACAGACCACATTTTGGGTGAGCCTCTGGCTGGCAATGGGCATGACTCTGTCAGACTCCTATCGGGATCTGTCTGTTAGTAGAGAGGCTGATACAGCTGACAATGTCCTCTCAGAGTGACAGCAATGTATCCCCAGAATCAGTGGTTCTGAGGATACAAGCAGAACAACTTCCAGGGGAAGGAAGGCGCGTCGTCCTCCTCACCTCAGGGATTTTGTTAGTTGAGGTTTTCCTTTTAACACCAGAGTTAGGATAAGGCTGTTTTTATTAGTTAAATACATTGAGTAAATGTCAGTTTAGAGTTTCTTCTTTCATTTATACACCCTCTATCATGTTCCTTTGGACAAGATGCTCCCTACCTCTCCTGAACACACTGGGATATTGGCCAAGTCCTTGAGCTAATGTCATCATGCTGGATTATCCTAGAGAGAACCATGTTTCATCTGGCCAACCACAATGCAGCAACACTATGCTTCATTCTGTTGAGGAGTATTATTTGTTGACCAGAGAGAAGGGCTGCATGTGCTCCTCTCACTGGTACCTCTAACATGCTATATCATTAGAGGACTGTACAGAGGAGCGACTCCGCTCTTAAGGGTAACCATAACACTTTAAACTACCAATGGAAATCAAATAATATTTTGTGTGTTGAATAGTTGAATTATCTGCACCCATCATGGTGAAAACCTATTCTGCGAAAGGGGGAAGAGTGTAGTAGGGACAGATTATATAAAGTGTGTGTTTGACATGAGAAATAACTTCTCCTGACATCCAGTGTCATGGCAACAGCCAGTCAGAAGAGAACCTTACACAGATGGAACAAGACAACCGAGACAAGTGGATCCAAGATGACAACTGTTATATTTGGCAGCCTGGACAAGGTTAGGACAAAATCCTTGTCCCTGCAACAATATAACCTCTGAGTGAGACAATTGGAAAATATGAGCTTTTTGTTATTTCAAGGTCCCTTTTCACCTATTTGGTCTTCCTTTTATTCCCACTGATAAGAGTTTCTTTGTCCATGCCATTGAAGAGTACAGCATGGAGCATTCAGGTGGATCTGTAACAGATTCAGTTGCTAATACATCAGGCAGAATCCAGAACCAATACACTCTGTGCATTATTGATGCCATGACTGTCATCCATTCCATCAAGAAAGGTCCGTTGATGGTAAACTTTTCTGATCTTGCAACTTCCTTCATTAGAAGCATCAATAAGATCATGTCTGGGTTTGATGAAGGACGAGTTATATTTGACAGATATATTGACAATTCTCTGAAAGCTCAGACACATTGCAAAAGGGCTGCTGGTACAAACCCTGTTATATTTGACATCAAAGATTCAACTAACATCAAACTGGTACCAATGAAAACCCTACTTTCTCACAATGATACAAAAGCTAAACTGACAGAATTCTTGGGACAAGCTCTACTTCAGGAGTACTCAGACAGCAGCAAGAGCGTAGTTGTCATATATGGAACCACAGCATATTCCAATAAACCAAATATATTCCATTCCAATATTGAGGAGCATTTGCATGAGGAGGCAGACACCCTGATCCCATTGCATGTGCTTGTTGCATCCAAAATCAATGAGGGTATCAGAGATATAGATGTATATTCACCAGATACAGATGTCTTTATTTACTTGATGGACTTGATTTCTACCTATGACATAACAGGCAAGCTTTGTTTCATCACTGGAAAGGGGAAAACGAAGTGCACAAATGACAAACATGCAAGATGTGCAGCAGTTGGGCGCGAAAGACGTAAAGGTCTGGTGGGTCTCCATGCATTTAATGGTGCAGATTGGGAAGGGAAATTTGCCAGTGTGTCCAAGAGTAAGTGGATAAAGTATTATCTAGGGCTTGAATCAAGTTCTGATAGAGTTCAGGTTTTCCAGAGATATGGTGAAGTTGGTTTCGACCTGGGAGCAATGTCTAATGTCCTAGAACATTTTGTTTGCTCAGTGTATGATAAGACTAGCGATGCAGAACAAATCTTAGAAATCTTAAAGTGAAAAGTTACCAACAACTTTTGGCACACTAAAGCCACACATTCAGAGAGCACACCTCATATCTGTCATTGGCAAAGGGTATACATAAGTCCAGATATAATCATTTGTGTAATACATATTGTGGTCATTTTGAAATTCAATATGGTGGCCTTATCAGTTTGTAGCTAGTATGGCAATGGCAATCCCTGGTATCGCAAACATGGGTCTTGTTACCATTTATATCTGCGCTAGCCCAGTTTTAAATTGGATCTGGGCCTAGACATATATAAAGAGAGAATGAGAACCAATGGAATACTACTTTTTGTAAGAACTATTTATTCAGTATCTTATACATGTCTGGATAAAGTGCAGTGGCGCTCTGTCCACTTCTGTCCAATTACTGTTTCTGTACTTATGGTGGTCCCGCTTTGACCAGCACTTCCCTTTCGTTCACTCACATAAAAGAAATATGTTTGTTCTTCTCATATATTATTTATGTTCCATATTAATTACTTTTATCTTTAGTGTATCAGTTTGGCAATTAAATATGTAAATATGCAGTAATGATCATCAATAACCATTACATGAAAAAAGTGTAAATGTTAAAACATAAATCTTTACTTAATCCTAAGAGGATATTTTTTTCTATATTCAAGATTGAATAACAAACTATTACTGCTTTTTAGAGTATGTACCAACTTAACCCTGAATTTGTTCAAGATCATGTAGATGAAGTTTAAATTATGATTTAAAACAGGATCAATTACACTTTTGTGTCTTTTTAATGGATTTACCCTGAAAACCCTGTTTCAACCAGGATGCCTTAATTATGCTCATCAAGCTAATTATTGTGATTTAATCATGTTTAATATTAGGGGTGGGTATCACCTAATATTTTTGCATTGCAATATATTGTGAAATGAATGTAGTATAATATTTTCATTGTATTAATTTATAGGAAATAAGTGTGTTTGCTGGTTTATCTTTACACTGTGGTTGCCGTCTTATTTGCGGTGGCTTGAAATATGTGATATTCACGGTTGCTCAGTGACTGCTAAATTGAAACCACGCAGTTTTGAATGCATACAAGGCCATAAGCATTAATTTCAGAAGTTGAAAATAGGTGGTGACAGTTGTGATTAATCTTCAGCCACATAATGATGTCCATCGAGCCTGGTGCATTTACTTTGTTTCACAGAGAATAACGGGGCCCATCTTTTTCAACATCAGTCAGCTTAGATGAGAAAACTGTGACCCTTCACAGGGATGTGCTCACGCTGGGCTTGAGGATGGGGCGCCAGTTTTTCCTGCCACCTGGCTCATGACTGGAAAGTGTCAATTGTCACCCAGCAGTATCATTTAAAAATGTGTAAGCTGTGAAAAAAAATACACTCCTGTGCGTTTATCTTGAGGTGTTTAACCTGTAATACTATCAGTTACCCCTATTGGATATATCTGAAGTGTATGTGTGCCAAATTGGAAGACATCCAGTGGCACTTAAAATGAATATTTAATAGAAGGTTCTGTTCACATTGTGCCGTATTTAGTTAATGAATAAAATTTGTTACCTAAAGCAGTGAATGTAGCTGCCAGGGTAACACCACCTTTTATAATGTACAAAGGACTAATGCCGATTTCACTACCAAAATCATATGACGTGCCAAACAATGTTTCATTGGCTAGTGATATTGAACAAAGTGAATATTTGAATATATTTGAAAGGTAACAGTTCATGATGGGGCCAAATTGCTATAGAACAGTGGAATATGATGTTTCGCCTCAAATTTTAACTATGAAAAACTGAATACGGTCTCTTATTTCATCCATATGGAAGTTATTTACATCATACACGGCACTTAATTTATTTTGAGCACTTCCCTGCCTTTGATCCTGCAACAAGGTGGCTACCTACAGCAGTACCAGGTGTCCCTTGCTGGTTGAGCAGGCGGTTACAATTAGTCTTTTAATTAACAGGAGTAAGATACCCTTTATATCAAGACAGTTTCCCTAACAAACTAATTTCATGGTTATGTGGTCACAGGTTGGTTTTTCACACCTCTACTGACATGTTTTGATTGAGCCTTGGCCCTGAACTAATTACAGCAAGCGGGGTTGATGCTTCCCGTGCGCGGCACATTGGCTCAGCCATCCTAACTGTTCATACGTGATATCCAGACAGAGATATAGTGGGCCTATGATAATAGTGAAATCAGTGGTTTATTAAAATAATTTGGTCACCAGAGTTTAGTTTCATACTTGATAAATAAAATATACTGCTAGACTAATGATAGAGAGCGAAAAAGGAACTAAGTGAAACTTTTAAAAATACAAAAACCCAAAAAATTCAGCCCTGCCTATATAAAGGGAACCATGGTATATATATATATATATATATATATATATATATATATATATATATATATATATATATATATATATATATATATATATATATGTTATTTATTCTTATGTTAAAAACAATGACACTATAATAGTATATGCAGATCAGTTTATTTGAGGAAATATGGCAAAATTACTTTTTCAACAGTACTCAAAGAAATATAAGTCATCAAGCAGACCTTGGATCATATTGTCTAATTTTACATTCCTAATGCCTAAACTGTGTCTTTAGACAATAAATCTGTTTCAGTCACATTTAACAAAATATAAAAAAGATTTGACATCTAAAATTACATCATGATACATGATACATGCGTGTGAAGGTGTCTGGGTGTTTTTGTGTGGTTTTATAGGCTTACTAGCAAATTTACTTTATAGCCTTTGACTGAACAATCTTTATCCCAAATTACCCCCCCCCCCCTCCTTGTTCTCAGACAGTGAAATGGTCACTCATTTGATTCTACGTCTCTTATTATTTTAATTATATCAGTTAATACCCACAATTTTTTGTTAGCAGGATAGTAAAGGACTGAATGCTCACCTGCAAGTTCTATCCTTTCATATTGAAAATCAACCAATTTTGGCATTTCCTACCAAGGGGAAGACACACAAGGACATTCCAGAATATCCGGGATTATATGACTTTATGGTAGGGATTCCCGTCAGCACCTGTCATCAACTTCTGACATGAATCAGTCCTACACTGTTTTGTGCAGATGGTGATGTGAGTGCGGATGCGTAAGTGGATATGTATGAATGCACTATGCAGTTTTAACTGACCAAAACTGACAAACAACAGATGACAGAAGTAGATGCAGGTACGGAAAGGAAAAAACCCTGCCCCTTAAACCAGGAAAACTTACTTGCACAAGTTTTTGTCTTTTTTTCAAAGTGGTAAATAGGTAATGAACATCTGTGCATGTGGAAATCTCTGTTTGCTTTGCCAAAAAAAGACAAATTTAAATTAATAATGGGTGCAATGTAGCTAAAAGGATTTCTGACTTTTTTGTGCTGAATATGCTTGTAGTACTGGAACCAGTGTATAATGAATACAGTGAGCTAGAATGGAGGTTTGCCCTGGAGAAGGACTGTAGAGACAAGGCTGAAGAGTATGCATCCAAGGTATGTTATTAACCCTACCAACTCATTAAAACTCACCTTTCATTTCCTGTTTATTAAAAATATAGTTATAAAATTATCAGTCATACCCACTAGGTAATGTTGCCAAGCACACTCGTCACATAAAATAGGAGAAAAAGTTCACATATTTAAATGATGTGTGTTCTGTTTTGAATTCCATAGGTCAACAAAAATTATGCAAATAATGACACATGTGGTGAAAACAAATAACTGACTGCAAAAGTACGGTGTCACAGATATTTTCATCAAATAAAAGTTCACCTGGGCATTATCAACTTACACATGCCATGACACCACACCTACTCTCAACATTTTGCAATGGTTTATCAGCAAAATGTAACATCAAACATTCACAGTTATTCAGTAAGTCTTTTAGAGGTGTCCTCTGTCTTTTATTTTTTCAACTCAGTGGAGTCTTGGGCAGTAGCTGTGAATTTCCATCCGCTGGTTGTTGGGTGTATCCTGGCATAGATATTGGCTAACAATTATACAACTAATTTTTTTTAGACACTATACACAACCACTAGTGAGGTTCACAAGGTAAGCCTAGTTGGTGCTTAGTAACAAGTTGCTAAAATGAAAATGCTGAGGTAAAAATGGTTAATTTCAAAATACCAGACAAGTATTGACAGGAATGAATTTGGAATAAAACCACAAATTTTCAGTCTGAAGTTGACTGCATAATTTTTTGCTCAGCTGACTATAAGTCATCTGAGCTATAGGGCCAGCTGGCAAGATATCCGTTAATAAGGCACGTTTTTAAGCCATTAGACATATGGGTCCAAATTTTGCCAATGAAATGTCCAGGGCTATAAGTTCTCCTACCAAACCTAAAACTGGGTCCTCTCACTTCATTCTCAAAAAATTAAGGAAAACCTCAGATTGAAGTTTATTGTTTTAATCTTACTTTTCAACAGTGTCTCATAATAAAACCACTGGTGTTATTTTTAGTTCAGCTAACTGAGCTATAGTGATTGGTCAGCTTCCATCATCCATCCATCGGTCTGTCTGTCTGTTAGATTGGCACATTTTGACACCATTGTACCTAAACACCTGTAACTGAATATCAAGGGAGGTAAATAAAGAAAATCTCCTTTTAAACCTGAAATTAGGTCCGTCATCTGTACGTCAACCCATACTATCTCAAAATCAGCATGAGCTATCATCACCAAATTTTATGCAAAAAATTAGTCATCTAAAAAACTCTAAAGTTCTAAAAAACTTTTTACTATCTGCATTTACTTGAATTTTAGAGGGAAAAAAAGAAAAAAAAAACTTTAAAAAGTTTATTCTCAGAAACTGCCAAGCCAACTTGCTCAATATTTCACAGGAATAATCCCTTAAACAATTTCTCTTGAGTTTGTTGGAATGGTTCCAGTGCAGTGAATTTTGGTCGAGCTACAAGAAGCTGAACTTAGTCATTTGGCCAAAAAAGGATAGTAAAATTACAATAGTAATAATTTGTCAGGAAAAGCAGGAGCTAGCTTCCCCAAAATTTATGTAAAAATCTGTCACATATCAAATGTTGTGGGATTGAGTGTTTTGTGGCACCACCTGAATTAACTTACATTTCCAGAGAAAAAGCTAAAAAAAACTTTGAAAATCTTCTTCTGCGAAATCATTCAGCCAAATGGTTCATTATTCACAGAAATGATCTGAGAGATCAGCTCTCTCAATTCATATGGTTTGGGTTTCATAATTTTGTTGCAGTTACAGGAATTTTAACTTAGTCATTTGGCTGATTAAGCATGCTGACATATAACAATCTCAGAATTGACATGAGCTAGGATCACCAAGTTTTGTCATATGTTGGTCACATGACTCATATTTGAAATTGCAGTTTTTGCGGCACATACTACATCAACCTGTATTTTAACCTTAAATTTAAGCCTCTTTCAATTTAAAAATGGGTTATAATGAAACTGTCTAGCTGAATCATTTAATATTTCACAAGAATAATCTTAGGGTAGGGTTCTTTCAATTGTATAAGAACGGATTTGGTTAATTTTTAGCTCATTTGACTGAAAGTCATCTGAGCTATAGCAGTCACTCTTTTTCCGTTGTCTGTATATCTGTCTTAGCATCTGTCTGTCTGTCTGTCTGTCTGTCACCCATTAACAGGGCAGTCGTAATCATAGGACCTAGAATCTTCTAACTTGACATCCTGGGAGGTCCATGAAAAATCTCTTGAAACCTGAAATTAGGTCTCTGTTACATATATATTGATCATGGAGTGATATTCATCAGTTCCTGCAGACCGGTGGCATCACCTGCATTTTTCTGGATTTTTGTGCATTTTTTAGCTAAGCTGACTATAAGTCATCTGAGCTTTAGTTGTGGTCCTTTGTCCAGTTTCTGGCCGTCCGTTTGTCCGTTAAACTGGCATGTTTGGAAACTGTTGGACCTATTTGTTTGCACATGTCATTTGGGAATACTGTTCATAATAAAAGATTATGTAAACGTCTTATGTTTTATTGAGCATGGTAATAAACTTCACTTTGGTCCTTGCATACAGTAATTCAGTAAATGAAAGGCACAAAAATATAAAGTTTAAGCAAAATCCGTTATTAAATTTACTCTGTCTGGCCTTAACAGCTGATCGGAAGTGGAATGTCAAGTATGGCGGCCTGAACATGAGACCCGTCTATATAATATACCGTTATAAAACAATGAAATCATAAGTTTTCACGGAGAATCTCTATTTAAAGATTATCTGAGGGGGAAAAAGAACTACAGAAATTGGTTTTAATCAAGCAAACGTGACAAATATATGCACCTTGTTCTTATATAAGGTAGATATTTAAACTTCTGGCATTATCGCCCAGCTATGAAGCGATATCGATGGTCCATGCATCAGTAAAACTAAATTTACTCTTTTTAATTGTTTTATTTCGTAATTCCAAGATCGTAATAATTTTTTTCATTCTGACTAATTTGAGAAAATACGGTATTTTAGATTTGGCAACAGGCCAAAGGTCAGCCTGGATCTATTTATAGCTTTGGCAGACTGGCAATTGTATCAGATTAGGCAACAGGTCACTAGTTCACTCAATGCAGCCAGGTATAGGTCAAGAGTTCACTCAGTGCAGTAGCTGCATTCTGTTTATATAGCTTTGGCAGTCTGCCCACTGAATCAGATTTGGCGTCAAAGGTCAGTCTGGATTTATTTATAGCTTTGACAAACTGCCAACTAAGTCAGATTAAGCAACAGGTCAAGAGTTCACTCAGTACAGCCAAGAACAGGTCAAAAGTTCACTCAGTCCAGCCAGGTGTAGTAGCTTGAGCCAGCAATTTGTCACAGTTCACTCGGGGCAACTGCCTTTCTCACCTAAGCCTGGTCAGCCAATTGCATCAAACTCAAGAGAAGTTTGATGTATTGGCCTGATATTTTGACCTGTCTATGCATCTTTGATGGCTTTCTCGTTCACAAGACAGGTGTCACCACCTACAATGACAGTGTATGTGCCTGCTTATTTCTCCAGAGGAATTTGATATATCAGCCTGAAATGGGGCATATTTATACATATCGTAAAGCTTTGTTGTATACAAGACTGGTGGCACCACCTACAATAATTTTTACACAGTGTATGCCCCTGCTTATTTCTCAGAAGGGGATATCAGCCTGAAATTGGGCATATGCATACACCTCTGATACCTTCATGCTATACAAGACATGTAGGCCTACTTGAAAAGTAATTGCCCAGCATTGAAGCATTATACCTGGTGTATAAACCATTGCACGGGTTTCAATAAGGCCTGTAGGCCTTGTACATTTAGCAAAGAATGACATAAAAAAAAAAAAAAATTGTTGCCTCTTTTCCACATACTATGATTTTATTCATATGTCCTGATAATCAGTTTCAGCTAAGCGCTGAGACCCACATATCCCTTTTTATATCTGAGCTTTCTGTTTTTGCCTCAGGTTGTGAAACAAAACAAAGATTTGAAGCGACAAAGCCAGTTCCTGATAGAGCAACTTGGGGGCTTGAGCGTGGTAGACATACCTATAGATACCATTGAATGTGAGACAGAAATTGAGAGCCAAACACAGCACTTCAGCGAATCAATAGACAGTGAGTTAACTTCTATTTTTAGATATTTAATATATTTTCAAGCAAAAATTATTACTTAAACAAGAGACCCAGGGGTCTGCTGTTCAATCTGTAAATGAAAATGGGTGATCAAGAAAGCAGTAAAACAGTAAAAATGAAAATACCATTTCAGCAGTAGTCCAACATTTGTGGCACCATCAATGACTACATCTGTTTAGTAGTCACATAGCAGTCACAGGTAAAATATTCTGCAGGTGAATATAATTTTGAAGTTCTCTTACAAAGCCATCTTGAAAATAATCTGACTGAATTCTTACATATTTTTCCCTTTCTATTATGAAATCGTCCATTGTGATATGAAAGCCAAAGATAGACTACTTCATGACTTATCATAGAAACAGAAGAAAATAGAATGCCACCTGCAGAGAGTTGGTCATCTTGGAAAGTTGACAGAAATCTGTGGCTCAGGGGAAGAATGCAGTACTCAAAGCCGAGAGGTTGTGAGTTTGCATCTCAGCCAAGGTTGTGAGATATTCACAATTGGCCCCCTCTAGGGTGCACACAATGCACTGAGGCCTTGCCCAACCACCATGTTTCACTTACAAATGAGTGTGCCACAGGGCTCGAAGAAATTAAATAAAGTGTACTGGTCTGGAGGACATGGTCCTCTAAAAAAAACTGGTGGTCCTCTTGTATAAATTGGTTGTCCCCTTTAAGGTTTTTATTGTCCTCGTTTTGCGGGTATCAGGTCTTTCCTTGATGTTGGTAATGTGTCAAACTTTAACAGAGTTGTATAGTTATAATAAGAGACCTGTGTTTGGTTATTGTAAGTGAATCAAAGATTTCGGCAAGCATGTTAGTCAGTTCTGTATGTTTGTTGCTTACTGGAATCAAAGATTTCGGCATGCATGATGGTCAGTTCTGTATGTTTGTTGCTTACCGTAATAAAAGATTTTGACAAGCATGTTGGTCAGTCCTGTATGTCTGTCTGTCTGTTTGCATATTTTCTTGTCAGTGCTCTACAGGCCACAATTTTGCTGCAATTGCTTTGAAACTTGTATAGATAATATATATCTGTTCTGAATGGAAGCCTTTTGTTTTGGTCATAATCAGTCAAAGGTCAAAGTCAAGGTCATTATAAGGCCTCAAAATTGTTTTTCCTTCATATCTTTGTTAAAAATAATCATAGCCTACCAAATTGTGGCTCATTTTATTTGCCACTGCATGGCCACTCCCACCAATACAAAATTGCCAAATTCTGCTGTTACCATGGTTTCACAATTCATGAAATTTTGTTATATTTTCAAATTTGCAGCAATCATATTGATTCTAATATATTTTATTTAACACAAGAATATCTCAAAATCGTCTTTACAGAATTCAGATATGGCTGTCAGGGGCCCTTGCAGATGAAAATATAAAGTATTGTTTTTGTGCTATTTCTCCATAATTATTAAACATTGCACCATGTGTATTACAGCACCTAAAACTAGGATCCATGGGCTTATTTCTGCGCACAAATGGCCTTATGCACCATTAACAGATTTAGCTTATTTTGGGGTAAATCTTTAGAATTTGAAAATATAGAGTTTTGTGCTTCTGTTTCTGTCAGATTTTATGATAAAGAGGTCTAATTTTTGCATCTTGTATCTGTTGGTGAGTTCTCAGTGACCCAATTCAATATCTCTCCAAATGATTATAGATGAAACTGTCAAGCTGAATCATTTAATTTTTCACAAGAATGATCCTTGGGTAGGATTTTTTAGCTCAGCTGACTATAAGTCATCTGATTTAAAGTCTTGGTCCATTGTCCATAGTCCATCCGTCCGTCAGTAGATGTGGCACGTTTTTAAACCATAAGACCTAGGAATCCAAAATTCGGCATAATGTTAGATGTCCCCAAGATCTCCTACCAAGCTGAAAAGTGGGTCTTTGTGACTTTGTTCCTTTGAAAAATTAAGGAAAAGCCTCAATTTTTTATTAAAAACCTATTTTCACACTTCAGGACTGCCTTATATCAAAACCTCTCATATGTTTTTCCTCATATTTACCATAAATATTCCTCTATATAGTTCCTATGTGCTTGGCAGAAATTAGGTCTGTATTATTAGCGAACCTGTGAGCTTATGCGATGGTGCGTCGTCGTGCGTCGTCTGTACGTTAACCATAGCTATCTCAAAAACGGCAGGAGCTAGCATCACCAAATTTTTTGCAAATAATCAGTCATCCAAAAAACTATATCAGATTTTCTATATTTTTTTCTAACTGCATTTTCTTATATTTTATAGGGAAAATGCTTAAAAAAGCTTTAAAAATCTTCTTCTCCGAAACTGTCCAGCCAAATTGTCCAATATTTCACAGAAATTATCCCTGGAACAATCTTTCTCAAGTTTGTTCAAATGGTTCCAGTTCGTAATTTTTGGCCGAGTTACAGGAGGTAGAATTTTATTAACTGTGCAAAAAAGCATATTAAAATTTAAATATCAGAAATGGCTGGAGCTTTCATCACCAAATTTTATGCCAATGTTGGTCACAGAGATCATATCTGAAATTGAGGTATTGGTGGCACAACTACATCGGCCTTTTTTGTATGGGGTCATCAGTGCCTGTATCACACTGAGGGCTACAAAATACTTCTCCTCTGAAACCATATGGCCAAAATGTTAAAATGTTTAATATCATACAGAAATGATCCTAGGGTAGTGCTTTCTGAAGTTTGTTCAAATGGTCTCTTTTTAGTAACTTTTGGCCAAGTCATGGGAAGCTGAATTTAGTCATATGCCATAACAGCCCATTTTAGCTCAGTGGCTACAAAGATCTTCTTCTCAAAAACCACTGGGCACAAATTCTTAAATCTCACACATTAATTATCCTCAGATGTTGACAATTGAAGTTTGTTCAAATGGTTTTGGTTCAGTGCTTTTTGGCTGAGTTACAGGAAGCTGAACTTAGCCAGTTTGCTGTATCTTCCTATATGAGTTATAAACTTGCGAAACGTTTTTCGACCGATGCCACTGAAGCCAGTTTATCAAATATTTTACAAGAATAATCCCTACAATAATTCTTATAATAATTGTCATTAATGGTTCCACATGAATGATTTTTGGCTGAATTATGGAGATTGAATTGAGTCATTTTACCATATATGTTAGCTGTGTGAAGCAGTTACATCTAGCCTGGCACCAGTTAACAGCATGTTATACATCATGCCAAAAGACATTTAGATTAATTAATTTAGATCAACTTAATTCAAGAATTTGCCATCAGTGAGATATATCTGTATTTTAATTTTGCATTCAGTATGCCAGTCAGCCAGCCAAAAGAAGTATACGTTCATCGAGCAGTATGCATCCATAATAATTTTACATATATTCCTGATTTCTTTTTTATAAAAAGTCAGCTGAAAAGCATTTTGTATTGGAAAAATAAATTTCAAAGTTATTTCAAGTAGGGACCACTTTTGTGTTCAGATGGCAGCACTTGGTTTACCATTGGCAGATTGCCAGTGCCATGATGTTGGCCATTAGCCAAGATGATGTCAGCTCTATAAATAGTTTTGGCACAGTGCCAGGATTGGAAGAAGTGCAGCCAGATATAGGTCTAAGAGTTCACTCAGTGCACTAGCTGCATTCTATTTATAGCTTTGGAAGACTGCTCACTGCATCATATTTGGAACCAAAGTTCAGCCTGAATCTATTTATAGCTTTGGCAGACTGCCAACTGTGTCAGATCATGCAATAGGTCAAGAGTTCACTCAGTGCAGACAAGTACAGGTCAAAAGTTCACTCAGTCTAGCCAGTGCAGGTCAAGAGTTCACTCAGTGCAGTAGCTTGAGGCAGCAATTTGTTACAGGTCACTCGGGGGCAAGTGCCTTACTCACCTTCAGCCCAGTGCATCAAATCCTGGGGAAGTTTGATGTATTGGTCATCTGCCTTGGGATAAAAACACTCATATCTCTGCATTGGTTGGAATTATCCCCCTGAAATTTTGCATGTGTATAGATCTCACATATCTCTTAATCATACACAAAATTGGTGGTGCCACCTGCCACCATTTTTGCACAATCTTCATCTGTTTGTCTGCCGTGGGCTAAAATCACTCCTATCTCAGCAGTGGTTTGACTTTTCCACCTGAAATTTTGCAGATTTATACATCATGGACAGCTCTCTTGATTTTATGACAGGTGGCGCCACCTTCATTCAGGTTTACTCTGCAGACATCCAAGCTCCTATCTCGGGAACCGTTTGACCGATAAAAACACTCATATCTCTGCATTGGTTGGACTTATCCATCTGAAATTTTGCATGTGTATACATCATGGACAGCTCTCTTGATTTTATGACAGGTGGCGCCACCTTCATTCAGGTTTACTCTGCAGACATCCAAGCTCCTATCTCGGGAACCCTTTGACCGATCAAAACACTCATATCTCTGCATTGGTTGGACTTATCCATCTGAAATTTTGCATGTGTATACATCATGGACAGCTCTCTTGATTTTATGACAGGTGGCGCCACCTTCATTCAGATTTACTCTGCAGACATCCAAGCTCATATCTCGGGAAACGTTTGACCGATTAGGCCAAAATTTTGCATGGGTATAGATCTCACATAGCTCTTCATCATAGGCAAAATTGGTGGTGCCACCTGCAACCACTTATACACACTGTCCATCTATTCATCTGCCTTGGGGAAAAATCACTCATATCTCAGCAGTGGTTTGACTTATCCACCTGAAACTTTGCAGGTTTATAAATCCTGGACAATTTTCTCAATTTTATGACAGGTGGCACCACATACATTCACGTTTACTCTGCAGACATCCACGCTAATATGCAAAACACCTCACTCTATTCCCCTTGCCACTTAATCAATGCCTCACTTCACCTGTCCCACTCTGATTTCTGCGGATACACATAGTCGCTTGTCGACTACCCATATTCTAGTTTTAAAATGTCCTAGTCTGAAACTTGCAGGTCCGAAAAGTCCATTTTGCTGAAATCATAATGACTAAGGTAGATATGCAGGGCTTAAGAGGATCAGTATCAAATCTGAAAAATAAACCTCCAATCATACTCCCAAACTTTGCACAGGTTCGCATTAGGCCTGTAGGCCTTGTATAATTGTATGTCCAAAACGAAGTTTTGCGAATACTATGTTATTGACCGGGTTTCGCCACCGCGTTCATTTCAGGAGAACTCCTCTGAGACTACTGGACGGATTTTTCCAAAACTTACACCAATTTTGGGTCACATGTGAACTGGTGCCTAACCAATTGACCTTGACCATTGACCTTTCCTCTCTGCCTAGCGTCCATTTGTGCATCTGTTTCCACACATAAACCCACATATCTTGGGGAACCCTTTGACCGATCAGGAAAAAAATTTTGTACAAATGTAGCGCTTGGAGTGAAATTAGTCAGACAAGTAACTGAGAAATATGAAAAAAATGTTGAATGTTTAGAGGCTAGAGTACTTACTCTTGAAAATGAAAATATAGAAATTTAATCTGATATGGCAAAGCTTTCAGATAGAATTGGTACTCTAGAGAAGCAATGTAATAAGTCAGCCACTGAAGCTACAGATGCCAAGAGAAGGGTAATTGAATTAGAGCAATATTCAAGAAAATGGAGTGTTAGGATATTTGGTGTACCAGAAAGTCACAGTAACACAGAAGAGTCAGAAAAGTGTGTAGAATTGGTTAAAAAACTTTACAGAGACAAACTGAGGTTTGATCTGGATGTGACAGAAGTTGATGTTGCCCATCGAGTAGGCAGACAGCCCAGAGACCCTGACAGTAAGCCAAGGGCTATATTAGTTAAATTTGTCAAAAGATCAGTCATGAGAGAAAGGTGGAAGTTGAAGGGTACAGGCATTGTCATGGCTGATGAGCAGTGAAAAGAGTTGCATCAACTCTTTCATAGGGCAAGAAACCATCCAATGGTTAAAGACTCTTGGACATGGGATGGTAAAGTTTTTGTAAAAGGTTTAAAAGGAGGCATCAGAAAAATAAAATATGGTGAAGCATTCAAGCAGTTACCTACATCCGAATAAATATGTATGAAAGTAATATACTGTCTGGCAATTAAATAACCTGACAATTATGTTTAATTGTGTATGTGTTGTATGTTTTTCATGTATATTTACTGTTAAGAAGGTCTTGTTTTGTAATCAGCTGAGTGACATTGGAGAAAGCAAACTTCTTTTTTATAACATTAAATACCCCATACTTATGAGAGAAGTAACTGTATACAAGCGACATGGCAGATAATATACAATTTCAGGTCCTTTCTTTGAATGTGAGAGGGATAAGAAATTATGTTAAGAGATGAAAGATATTTAATTGGTTGGTGGAACACAAAGCACACAATGGGATCTGTTTCTTGCAAGAATGTCGTTGCATTAAACAAGATGAAACCAAATGGTCTAAACAGTGGCGTGGTAAAATCTATCTGTCTCATGGGAGCACCAAATCATGTGGAGTATCTATACTTGTCGGTAAAAATGTTGAATTCAAGGAAATTATTAAGAATATTGATAATAATGGAAGATATATTCTAATTAAATGTGAAATTGAAGGTCTACACTGTATGATTGTTAATACTAATGCACCAAATTATGAATCACAGCAAGTTGCCTTTATTCAAAATGTTTTTGAGGAAATATTGAACATGTCTAATAATTTAAATATTGATCTTATCTGGGGAGGAGATTTTAATGTACATCTTACTGAGCCTGATGCTGACGGAGGCAGAACAAATGTGAAACAGGCTTCAGTCAATAAACTATGTTCTATGGTGGAACTATTAGATACATGTGATATATGGCGTGTAAAACATGAAAATGCAAAATCCTTTACTTGGCAATGCTCAACTCCCTTAATTCATAGGCGCCTGGATTATTTTTTTTATATCAAACACTGCTCAGTCACTTGTTGAATATTGTGATATCATTCCTGCCGTAAGCACTGATCACTCAGCAGTTTTGTTAAAAGTAAACAAATTAAAAGATGTCAGCAGAGGACCATCTCACTAGTGTTTCCATAATGATTTAATTAATGATAAAGAATATATAAGTGCTATCAAATATGAAATTAATGTATGGAAAAACGAAGTGAAAGGTGACACAGCAAGATTTACATGGGAGTACTTAAAGTACAAGATTAGAGAGTATACTATTAAATATAGTAAAGATAAAGCCAGAAAGTTTAAGGAAAAGGGTAAACTATTGGAAGAAGAGGTCTCCAAACTAGAACATAACATAAAAAGCACAGATATAATAGAGTCTAAACAGGCATATTACAGTATGAAACATAAGTTACAGGATTATTATGATAAGATTACTAAAGTATTATAGTGAGATCAAGGGCACAGTGGTTACAACAAGGTGAGAGAAACTCAAAATACTTTCTGAACGAAAGAAAAAGGTGATGAAGAAAAGAAAGGTGTGATAAGGACTCTAACAAAAGACGGAAAAGATATTGTGTGTCATGCAGAAATAATGTCATATATTCAAAAATTCTTTTATGGATAAATACCAGAAAAAGGCTATTTATACTGAACAAGAGTTACACAGTTATTTTGAAGGTCTCCCTCCACATGAGAATACATTATGTGAGTCTGAAGTGAAAGCATGTAGGGGTATGATTACAATAAATGAGGTATATTCTAGTTTGAAATTAATAAAGAACAATAAAACTCCAGGTAATAATGGATTGACAAAAGAATTCTATTTAGCTTTATTTAGTGAACTTGGTAATTGCTTAACAGATTGCTTAAATGAAAATTATGAACATGCATCATTGACAACTTCTCAAAAGCAAGCCCTTGTCAAATTAATTCCTAAACCAGGAAAAGATCTAAAACATTTAAATGGATGGAGACCTATAAGTTTGCTAAATGTTGACGTAAAAATATAGAGTAAAATTTTAGTAAAGAGAATAGAAAAATATCTTCCAAAACTAATAAAAAAATACCAGTATGCTTTCATACAAGGAAGATATATTGGAGAACCAATCAGATTAATATGGGGTTTGTTGCATTATACTCAAGTAGAAAACAAGCTTGGAATAATGTTTGCAGCTGATCTAGAGGCTGCTTTTGATAGCGTCGATCATGGTTTTATGTATGAAACATTGAGGTATTTCGGTTTTGATGATGATTTCATTAAGTGGATTAAAATGTTATATACTGATGTACAAAGTTCAGTTTTGAACAATGGTTTAACCACTGGTTATTTTAAGTTACAAAGAGGGACACGGCAAGGTGATCCACTGGCTGCATATATATTTATCTTAATTATTGAAATATTTGCAATCAAAATAAGGAATAATTATGATATAAAAGGAATAGATATTGGAAATACACATATCAAACTATGCATGTTTGCTGATGATACTACAATATTTGTTGAAAATGTTGAATCACTTGGGCATGTACTTACCGTAATTGAAAGATTTGAATATTTTTCGTCACTTAAGATAAACCGTACAAAATCAGAGGTTGCGTGCATGGGGTCTATGAAACATGTTGCAAGACAACTGAATAATCTGAAATGGATAGACTTGACAAAGGCATCTTTTAAAATACTTGGAATTTACTTTTCTTATAATAAGGATTTAATCAATAAAGATAATTTTACATGTGTTGAGAATAACCTGGCAACAGCTCTGTCAATTTGGAAAAGCCAGAACCTATCAATATATGGTAGGGCAGAAGTTGCACGTACGTTAGCAATATCAAAGGTTTACCATGTGACAAGTATGTTGATACCACCAAAACATACATTGAAACATCTAAAAGTCTTCTCTGTGACTTTATATGGAGGGGTAAAAGACCAAAGGTCAAATATAACACTAATTGGGAAATATGAAATTGGGGGAATCAATGTCCCAGATATTGAAAGTAAGATACAGACACAGAGAATTATGTGGGTCAAGCGACTTTTTAGTAATTCATCGTCTACAATAACTAAGATAATAAATCACAAGTAAAGGAGAATTGGTGGATTAAGGTGTGTCAAAAGTAACTTAAATGTTCATATTTTACCTAAGATTTTACCTAAATTTTATATAAGGTGTTTTGAAGACTGGGCAAATTATGTGTCATTGAAACCAAAAACACATGAGGATGTTATTTATCAATTTGTGTTGAATAACAAATATATTACTATGAATGAAATGTCTATTTACAATAAGAGATTACACAGTGTGGGCATTTGTTATGTTAAAGATTTAGTGGATGAGAATGGAACATGGATAATACTTGATGTATTTAAAAAAAAGTGCTCTTGATTATATGTATTGGGTTGCATTGAGGAATGCAATACCAAAAAAATGGAAAACTTTTTTTTTGAATACCGTATTTCCTTGATCAGAAGCCGGGCCTTAAATAGTCGCCTGCCTTGTTTAGTCGCCGGGGTAAAACAGTGTCCCAGAAAAATAAACGCCGGCCTTAAATAGACGCCGGTCTTGTTCACAGGCCTGGTGTCAGAGTAGTTTCCATGTTTGGCGCCAGATGTCTTATCCCTTCACTATAATTGGTGTATTCACCAGTCAAATTGACCATTGATTGTTGTATGAATTTCGATTTGTGTTTTATTGATATTTAATTCTTCTGTAAATATGTTTTTATCTTACGTGAATGCGTGTTTCAATGCACGGGGGACACCAAATATTCCCGATCCGTCCTTATGATTAAAGCCGATCACCGATCCTAATAAACGCTCCACAAATACGTCAGCAGTGAGAAGCTAACACTATCACTGCTGTCAAGCTAGATAAAAATAGTACCGCCTGATACAAGCGGTTAATCTTGGTACGGTAAAAGTATACCTAACGGATGGTTGAACAGAACTGTTAAAATACGTTTGGGCACATATTTCTTGTGTAGCATGAAGAACCAAATGATGGTGTCAAGCGGTACAATTTGTAGCTACTGTCAAGCCAAATTACGCTCCTTGCGTTCATTTTTAAGCGCTTTAAGTGCGTCCCCATTGTTACTAAAACCAGGCTTCTGAGATAAACTTTAAAGTTGAAAATAGTATTACTCTATATTCAGAAATATTCCCGGCAGTAAATGTCACATACAAGTATATACCAGGTCGGAAACGCTTCAACACGCTGTGTCAAGCTGAATCAGTTAAAAGTCGTACGGAAGGTGTCATGAAAACAAATTACGCAGTGCCGTTATATGTACCAGCTCCCCGTTTTTCGATGGAACCAATATTAACAGTTCTCCACGGTGCACAGTTAATGGGAGAGCCAACCGTGTTAAGTATAAACCAGGTCAGAAACACTTGATTACGCTGTGTCGAGCTGAATCAGTTGAATAGTTGACGGGAGGAAAGTGTGAAGAAAATGAATCACGCTGTGCCGTACCGACCCCCCGTATTTCGATGGAACCACTGTTACCAGTTGTACGCGGAGAACAGTTCATGGAAGAGCCACCCGTGTTCAGAGGGAAACAACACGCGGTGTAAAATAAATGGAACAGCCACATGAAACACCTGAGGCCCGCGTGGACAGATTCTTGTGGACAAATGCAATCTCTCGCTGTGATTCTCCGTTAATTCTTATTATAGTGCGTAATTGTGGAGATTGCGCGTTTCCCATATCCCTATGACATCTAAGGAAATTTCGTAAACACAATCCGTGTACCGGCAATGTTTTCAATTGTGTCCCTAAGTAGTGACCGGCGGGTTTATTGTTTCGGCGTGTTCTATCTTTTAGTTTGTCGGATGAGCCTGATAATGTATTTTTTAATAAACGCCGGCCTTAAATAGAAGCCGGCCTTGTTTAGACGCCGGGTCAAAGCAGGGTTTGAAAAAAATAAACGCCCGGGCGTCTATTCAAGGAAATACGGTACTGAAATAAATGCAGTTGATGCTGATACAGAGATTATTGTAACAACTAATAGACTTGAGTACATAGACAAAATATGCTTGAGAAAAATATTTGATACACTGGTTGAAAAAAATGGAAACCTGCCACAGCTCAGAAGTTTTTAATACATTAAATATAACAAATAACATTGATATTAAGTGGCAAGATGTATATGAAAGTATATATAGAACAACTATTGACACCCATATGAGAGAATTCCAGTATAAACTGGTGAATAACTATCAGAATGAAAAGCTATATAAGTGGAAAATAAAGGAAACACCCAGATTTTAATTTTGCTTCAATCATAATGAAAGTATACTTCATTTATTTTCTGAATGTACAGTAGCCAAAAACCTTTATTTTAGAGCAAAGTCATGGTTACATAACAGCGATATTAATTTGCCAGAGCTGTCACTTAATACTATATTGTATGGTGTTGTACCAGTCAACTCAGATAATTTATTGATTAATCAGATTTTGTTGTTATTTAAATATGTATTGTATATACAAAGAGAGGACAACTCATCCTCTTTCTTTCTATTTTTTAGAAAGATTTTAGCACAAACAGAAGTTACAGAAAGGTACATAGCAAATGATAAAGGTATTATATGTAAACATATTATGAAATGGGGTAAACTTAAAGATACATGTGATGAAGACCATGAATTCTGAATATTTGAAAAAACCGACTTCATTATCTTGTGGCGTCCTGTACAAATATGTGAACTGTCTTTAATGTTTTTAAATTGTTAATTGTAAAAATTAAGTTGATTAATAAACTCGCCAATGATGAAGCATGAATGTAGAATTAATCTATATAATCTGAGGTGAGAGGAGAGAAAAAAAAAAGAAATGTAGCCCTTGGATAGGTTTATAACATACACCAAAAAAAATGGTGGCACCACATGCAACCATGTTTACACAGTGTCCATCTGTTCATCTGCCTTACATTTAAAGCACTCATATCTCTTCAGTGGTTTGACTAAATCACCTGAAATTTGGCACACATCCTAGATAGCTTTCTTGATTTTATGACAGGTGGCGCCACCTACATTCACATTCATGCTGTAGACATCCATGCTTATATCTCTGGACTTGTTCAACCAATCAGATAAAAATTTTACACAAATGTAGCACTTGGATAGCTTTATTACATACACAAAAATGGTGGCGCCACCTGCAGCCATTTTTGCACAGCGTCAGTCTGTTTGTCTGCCTTGGGTTAAATTCACTCTTATCTGTGCAGTGGTTTGACCAAATTACATGAAATTCGGCATGCGCATACATCCTGGATAGCTTTCTTGATTTTATGACAGGTGGTGCCAGCTTCATACAAGTTCACGCTGCAGACATTAATGCTTATATCTCCGGATGCATTTGACCAATCAGGAATAAATTTTTAACAAATGTAGCCCTTGGTTAGCTTTTAACATACACAAAATTGTGGCACCACCTGCAGCCATTTTCGCACAGCATCCATCTGTTTGTCTGCTGTGGGATAAAATCACTCATATCTCTGCAGTGGTTTGACTTTTCCACCTGAAATTATGCATGTGTATAATCTTGAATAGTTTCTAGTTCAAATAACAGGTGGCGCCACCTACAATCATGTGTATGTGGCAGACATCCATTCTAATATGTAACGCATGTAACTCTATTTCCCCTTGCCACTCAATCCATGCCTCACTTCACCCGTCCTACTCTGATTTTTGGCGGATACACGTAGTCACTTGTCGACTACCCGTATTCTAGTTTAAAAAAGTAATGGGCTCAACATAATGCATTTTGTAAAAAATCAGGAAAGATATTTGATCACTTAACACAAAACATGTTAAAGCTAAGGACTTTTTTCCAGTAATATAATTTTAATTAATCAAAATTAAATTTTAGGCTCTTGTTGTATTCCCTTACATTGTCAAGCAGTCCACTTTGGTCACTGTAGGTCATTCAATGCAGCTCTCTATGCTGCCCAGGCTGTTGTTATGTAATCCCATCACTAGGGCAACCCCTGTCTCCACTGAGCTGAGCTTGATCAGGCTGTCTGCATTTAATGCCACAGGGAGCCTTTTTTTTTCTCCCCCCCCCCCCCCCCCCACCCCATTTTGTTGACAGACCTGTACTGTGAACTAGATGAATCTTATAATTAACATTTTTTTCAGCAACGAGCAGTAACAACAGAAACCCCTCTCCCCACCCACCCCTTCAATACACAGGACTAATAAACAAGATGAATCTTATAATTTTAATGTTAAATAAATTCTTTTTGTTAATGCTTGGACAATTTTTTATTTTTTTAAAGAAAAAAATGTTCAGGAATTTAATCCTAATATTCAAATGTGATAAAATATTAGGATCTAATGTAAGTGCTAACTGACAAGATTTAAGAAGATATAAATACTTTGTAGCATTTCATTCATATCTCTTAAAGTTGGCAGGGCCTAGATGTTAATAACACTGTTAACTTAGTATTAAAATGAGCAATATTGGTCAAATTTTGTTGGATTAATTTTTAACTCATATGGCCATATATTTAACTTTTGTAAACTTAATAACCTTCACACATTATTTGTTTATGAAATGTTACTTTTATATAAAACTTATTGTTGGCTCATTTTTTCCCTTGGTGCATCATTAAATGGTTTAGCTCATGTCCATTATGCTATAATTTACAGAGTTTCATTTTAGCAGGGCCATTTTCTCATAGCTTTTCAAATGATAATATACATGAAAAACCAAAAGAAATGAAATTTATGGCAGTTACAAATATTTTCCTAAATTCAGCAGACAATGTGACCCATGGGTCCCTTGTTCAAATCTATAAGAATATATTGGGTTGTTAAGCTGAGACCATTAGCAAGTTTATTTCAAAGAGAGAACTGCAATAGTCTTCTTCTGCAAAACTGTTTCCAATTCTGTAACATTGCACAAAAATTATTATTAGGTGGGCTTTTTTCAAGTTTCTTTAATTTTTGTTGGGAGAATTACTTTACCTTTAACAATGAAAGGACTACATCATTTATAATCCTAAACATTTTGATAAAAAAACTTATGGATATGTCAGCTAGAAGAGAAAGCATTGTAGCCAAAGTCTTTCAGTATGTATAAACAGATTAACCAACAGGCCCAGATTGTGTCTGTATCTATAAATAGCTTAGCAGGCTGCCAACTATTTCAGATTTATCAACAGGTCCAGAATTCTCTAAGTGCAGCCTGGTACAGGTCAAGAGTTCACTTAGTGCAGTAGCTGCAGCTAGCAATTTGCTCTGGTTCACTCTGGGCAACTGCCTGCCTCGTGAGCTTAGTCAGCCCAGTGCACCTGACTCACTAGAATTTTGATGAATTGGCCTGACATCATGACTTGTCCATGCATCTTTAATGGCTTTCTTGTAGACAAGACTGGTGTCACCACCTACAATGATATTTGTGTAGTGTATGTCCCGGCTTATTTCTCAGGAGGGATTTGATATATTATCCTAAAATTGTGCGTATCTCTAAATCCCAAAAAGCTTTGTCATATACAAACTGGTGGCATCACCTACAAAAATGTTTGCAGTGTATATTCCTGTTATTAGATCAGTTAACTATAAGTCATCTGAGCTATACCGTAGCGTTTTGCTGCCGCGGCCATAAAATAAGACTTACAGCCGAAAATCCTGACTAATATTTCTCAACAAGGGATGCGGCTATAAAACGCAGGTTAGACTCGACGGCCTGCCCAGGCACAATGAGCGATAATAGGCTAAGGAAGAAGTGAATACTGAGAACGTACATTTAATGATACTGCATATTTGTATATTAATTTTATTCATTATTAATTTTATAAAATGTAAAATTGATATTTTAAACAGGCTTATATGTATTATAAAACTTTTCTTAGTCCTTCATAAACCACGGCAATTTTCACGCAATGATTGATAAAAGATCGATATTCACTCGCCAAATTATGCTTTCTATCCAGACTAACGGTTGTACCTATATTTGAGTATAGCTGCAATATTGTTATGTGGTAAGAGGTGTTAATATCTATTATAAATAATTACTGATTTTAACGCAATATTTTGGTACACATAAGATCAGTTACCAGTTCAGCAGATGGAAAGATAGATAGAGCGACAGAGAGAAATGATAATAGCCTAAATTGGTGTACCAACGCATTGTCTACCATTGTAAGACAGGTGTTTGGATTCCGATCTCCATATGTTGGTTAGCATATAGGTTTAGAAAAGAAGCTGATAAATGAGTATTTTAATGGACATAAATTCTGAATGCAGACAACCAGTGATTACTATAGACTGGTATAATTGTTATAGCCATGTGAATGTAAACTTAATCAAGTAAGCCAAAATAGATTCTGTTATTATAGGCATCAGCAGAAGCCAGGTTTAGATCTGGATGACAGTGTAAAATGATATAAAAGTCAAAGGTACGGTGAATACCGGCCAACACATAAGGCAGTAATTGAGGACAGGAAAACAGTACCAAAAGTGAGTCAGTAAGTAGCTGGGTCACACAGAATTGATCAGGAGACAAATATATACCCTGAATATATTATTGTCAGGAATATAATGATATTACATGAGTTTTAGGTAAAACAAGGAAAAAGTTTGTGCGTAGGCGAAAGCCGAAGCCATATATGGTTATCTAAACATTCAGGTATGTCATAATGACACATATCCAATATCCAATAGAAAAAGTGTAAGATGATGTAAAGGTTTGTGACGTAGTAATACTGATACAAAATCCTGTGTTGGGCTTGGAACTGGCAGACAGACCCACGCCATCATCAACATGTAAACCAAGACAACTGGAAATAAAACAGCACAATATCCAACTTGGACTGTCTCAGTTATTCACCTGACTCGCCGTGTGACTGTGTTATGGCCAGGGAAGAACTCCCCTAATTCCCCGTTGTAACAATATCGGTAAAACATTACTTTAAGATATTTCTTGAACATATCATTTCTTTCAAAATAAAATGTAAAACAAAAGATAACCAAAGACTATACATTCTTCGGCAATTAAACCTGCGTTCACGTTCAGATACTTCTCCGTTCATCACATTGTCAATAGGTGGCACTCAAAGGTCATAACCTCACCAGCTAGTTCCGTAATCTTTAAATATGGCACGTTTTGCTAGCAGACGGTTTGGGTACCAGTGTGCACATATTATGATCAGCAGGACCCTTGGAGTACGCGTAAAGGCTCGACGCGGGATTCGCTTATTCAAAGGTTTTGTCAAGGTTGTTAATTGACCGACGTTGTATAGAATGTAAATAAAAACCATCACAAAGAGCACCGTTGGCTTTGATGTCCCATTGAAGTTTAATTAGCCAGGGTAAAGGCACAAGGTACACCATGGCCCGCTAGTTCCGTAATCATTTTATGTGGCATCTTTTGCCTGTTGACGGTTTGGACACCATTTTGCATATATTATGATGAGCACAACCCGAGGTGCTCAGGAAATATCATCACCAACACGGATGTCGTTTATTTAAATGTTTTGTTGTTAAATGACCGACAATGTATAATGTCTAAATAATATTTAAATTACAGTCGTCCCATACAATGCTTTGATGTCCCATTTAACTTTAATTAGCCAAGTAAAAGGCGCAAGATTCTCCGGCATTCAGTGATGTGTCAAATTAATTTCCTGGCCCTACTAGGATTCGTCTTGGATGAGTCGTCATAAACCGAACAAATTGTCATCTATTCTAATCGGGTAGATCAGGTAGTTTAACCAATTAATTAAATTAATTAACAAGTGCAAGATGTAATCATGACATAGTCGCCAGCGTTTGCCAAGAACATTTTCTCTCTCAGTTTGGTACACGAATTTTGAGGTATAGCTAAATAAAATGCTGCAGCGCTATCTGGTATGTATTTTCCAAAATGATACAAGTAGTCTTCCAGATAGTTTATGTCATTGTATATATATATATATATATATATATATATATATATATATATGTATATATATATATATTATGTATAATTTATATTTAACCCTTACCCCCCAACTGCAAACCGGATATCTCTCCCTGATTTGACACACCCAACTGCCAAATCTTGGATCCGTCCCTGGTATAATAGCTGTGATAGTGTTTGCCATCAACAAAATCACTGCATTTAGAAACATTTCAGGGAAGCCTCTTTGTTTCAAGGGATTACCCTTTAGAACAGGTTATGAAGCTGTCAATGGATGGAAATCCTCAAAGAGTGTCCATACAAAGCATGAAAAGATGCCACGACCAAAAACACAGGTGGGATCAATCCCAATTGTGCCGCATCATGGACCATCGCACACCAATGGAACATTGCTCCAACTGTCAAATGAAGTGCCCCTGGCGACATTTACTGTCACACACTGCCACCATTTACGGTCATGGGAATGGGATGTACTTTCATTATTTGAGAAAAATTAAACGAGTTTTGATGAAACCTACAATATAATCACATAATGTGAAAGAGGGTGTCAAGCGCTATCAAATGCTGTAAAGTAAAGGTCTATAGCGTAAAAGTGACAGAATTATAGGCATTTCTTTGAATGGTCCCATGTTCTCGTTGGACAATAAAAGGTGCGAGATATGACGAGATATACACTTATGCCACTTAAAACTAGACAAATGATTCTTGAACAGTACAAAAAAAGAAACTCTAGCATTTAAATGACCGCGACACAGACATTCGTTCAAAATCTCGAATATCCTCGTTTGGCGGGAGATGATGCAAGATTTGGTGGAATTTGTGATTTTACCATGTAAAGCTTCCGAGATGCTACCAAATGCTGAAAACTACTCCTCTTTAGCATTAACCTTGATCAAGTTATAAGTATTTCTGTGAAATCTCATAATTTCTTGTTTGACGGTAAACTGAGAGATATTTGACGAGACTTGCAATTGAATTACTTAGAACGAAGGGAATGCTACTTCAATCCAAAAACTGGACCTTTGTAGCATAAATATTAACAGAGATAAAAGCCAAAAACTCCCTATTTTCAGAATGTCAAATTTTACCACAAAATTAGGTAACATGGTAATGAGAGAAGAGAGCTACATGTGCGCAGGAATAAGCCAATGATCCTAGAATTAGATACGACAATAAATATTGTGACATGTTAAATATTTTTTTTGCCCAGGAATAAGCCAATGTTCCTAGTTTCAGATACGACAAAAAAAATGGTGTCACGTTTAATATTTTTTGAGATATTGCAGAAAAATTATATGTTACAGTGTTTCCTGTACCACGCCCCCTGGTGGCTATTTCCAAAAAATGAATAATTGATTTCGAGATATTTATAAATGACAGAAAATATATCAATTTCAAAGCCAATGTTAAAAAAATGCGACCATATTTAATGAAATCTTGGAAACTCTCGTTTGGCGAGAAATGGTGCGAGATTTTACGAGACTTTCACTTGTATGATAAAAAGCTTATTTAGTACTATCTGGTGCAAAAAACTAGACCTCTCTAGCTTTAAAACGGACAAAGTTAGAAAAATTAGTCCATTGATTTTCGATTTTCATCACTTTTACCCGAAAATACGTAACCATGGTGACAACAAATATGAGTCAACTACACCTTAGATGAATGGCCTTGGAATGACAATTAAAATGAGCTACAGTTGAAGTAGATACGCTTTATAGAAAAAAAGATATGAAGAAAAAAATGTTTTGAGAACTTTTGATGTCCTTGACCTTGACCTTTGACCGATCATGGTCAAAAACAATAGGCACTGAGGGTTATCCATTTCACATAATTTCTATAAGATTAAGAGCAATTGCTTAAAAATTGTGGACTGTAGAGCACCAACAAACATACAAATAAACAAACCAGATGACCAGAGGTCACGCGCTTGCCGGAAATGGAAATGATACAGACAGATAGACAGAGAGTGCATGTAGAAACAGTCATATGAATGAGCAACATTGTTGGGGCAGCAGAAACGGATAATATGTTTATTTATGCATGCTGACCTTTAACAGCTGCATATCTTTCTAGTGTAAAAGGGACCAAGTTCAACATTTTTTCATGAAATCCCGTTAATCTCGTTTGACAAGAAGCAGTGAGACATTTTCAGGTTTGTCATGTCAAGCTGGCCAAATGATATGAAATGCCGAAAATTAGACCTGTCTAGCTATAAAAGCTGCTGAGTTGTAAGCATTTGCATGAAATCTCGTGTTTTCTCGTTTAACGGGAAATGGTGCGAGCTTTGGCGAGATTTCCAGTTTTGTCATGTCAGGTTTGTCAAATATTACAAAATGCCGGAAACTAGACCTCTCTAGCTGCAAAAGTCGCCGTGTTATCAGCATTTACGTGAAATCATGTTTTTTTCTCGCTTGACGAGATATAGTACGAGATTTGGCAAGACGAGCAGTTTTATTATGTCAAGACGGCCAAACGTTACGAAATGGCGAAAACTAGATCCGTCTAGCTGTAAAAGTCGCCGAGTTATAAGCATTTCTGTGTACTCTCGTGTTTTCTCGTTTGACGAGATATGGTGCAGGATTTGGCCAGTCTTGTAGATTTGTCATATCAAACTCTCTAAATGTTATGAAATGGGGAAAACTACATCTGTCTAGCTGTAAAAGTCGCCGACTTATATGCATTTCTGTGAAATCTCGTTTTTCCACATTTGACCAGATATAGTGCGAGATTTCGCCAAGTATCGCAGTTTTACTATGTCAAGTTGGCCAAATGTTAAATCCCTTACGGAAACTTATGCATGGATCACGCCTGGAACTTGCCTGGGTCATTTTGCAAATTTTCTAAGTCGATGCATGGATATGATGCATGGAACATGCATGGATTTCTTGGTTTTCCATGCATGGACTTAGAAAATTTTTAAAAGGGGACCTCTATGTATGTATATAGTCTATTAAGGATTCATGGATCATGCATGGTTTATGCCTGGACACGCCTGGAACATGCATGGAACCAGCTGGACATGCATGGGTATTGCCCAACATGTATTTCTACAAGTTCTTGTATCACAGATATGATTATATGCATGCAAATACATGGGCAAATGGGTATGCAAATACATGGGTATGCATGGAACTTGCCTGGATAATATCCAGGCGTGTTCCAGGCATCTTTACAATGCATGGGTATGCATGGATCATGCATGGAAAATACCCAGGCATGTTCCATGCATCTTTAGCATGGCTATGCATGGAAAATGCATGGATAATATCCAGGCATGTTCCATGCATCTTTGAAATGCATGGGAATGCATGGATCATGCATGGATAATATCCAGGCATGTTCCATGCATCTTTACAATGCATGGATATGCATGGAACATGTATGGATAATATCCAGGCATGTTCCATGCATCTTTACAACACATGGCTATGCATGGAACATGCATAGATCTTTCCTAGGTGCATTCCATGCATCTAACATGAACACATTAAACATTGAACATAAAACATTAATTAGCAAAATGTAGTTACCTATATTGGTATGTACCATTTCCACACTTCTTTCATGTGTTATCTCACTTGAACACTTCAGTTTGAATGCAGAACAAGGCGACTATGTGTTAAAAGGATATTTTATTGTGCTATATTAAACGGGTGATCAGTCTAAAGAATTTACTAGATCACCTGAAAAGGTGCAAAGACATGGTACTGCACTAGTTCACCAGTCTTTTATTATATTTTCTATGCTTTCTTTTCCATGTTTGTCTCACAGTGATGATGTGATGACTGCTTCTTTCTGTGTAATGGGCTGCAATTTTGTGCTTCTGCCCCAGAACCCTCTTGACCTTATTCTCTTGGACCTCTGGACACATGGTTGTTCTGAAGTCTGGAATGAAAGTTTATAATTTAGAATCTGATGAAATATATCAGAATTAGAACATTCACTGATTCAGAATCTTTATTTATTTCCAATTTATGTTGCTTCTTTGTTCCTCTCTAAGTCAACCATTGGATTTAGGAAAAGCAAACCAGCTGTGTCTCTGTCTGTGATCAAAGCTGAGTACATTTAATTTATTCTACTAATGAAGTGTGAATCCTTTTTTCCAGTGGTTTCTTATCAATGCCAGTTCATAAATGTTCAGTTATGATTAAATATGGACTCTTGTAAAACCTGCCTTAATTAACCATTCAGCTATTATAAATTTGAAAATTATATTTTATATTATGTTAAATTATTCTGCATTATATATATTTTAATTTGTTTTCAGCTGTTTAAATTTATAGCCCCCTGTCTCAAATTATAGGTGTATGATGTAAATATTATTTTAAATGCCAACACAGTGATATGACATGTTGCTTTAGAGGCAAAACCTATCTCCACATAAGTATATGAATAAAAACATGTTGACAAAAATAAACTCACTGTGTGCCAGCCCTAGCAGTTTAAGAATGTTTTGATATTACCTTCACTGAGATTCCTGTATACTCTTGGCACCATTCTTCAAATTTCTTTCTCCTGCCCTGATGGAATCTGTGAGGTAGCAGACAGTATAATGATTTTTCTTAATTATATGATGAATGAGTCCTTAAAGCTTGAATTTAACTCTGAATTTAAGTCATATTGTAGTAATGTAGAAAAAATGAGATAAAATTCCATTAGTATAATTCCAAAATCATTCACAGATATGTAATATATTACTCACAGAGAAGTAATATTTTACTACTAGCCATACACATGTGACTTTGATCTGCATTATCTTTCATTATATAATGCATGAAGCCAGAACTGAGAGGCCTCTCTTGACCGTAGTCAGGTTTTCTCTTTGTTTAAAACTCAGAGTTTAACATTCAGTTGTGATGTCAGTGACTTCAGTAAATATACTAACTGCACTACTGGCATACAAACTCTGAGTGATATTTGGTGTATACCAACTGACCTAGCCGCACTGGGTGTCCTTGACCTAGTAATACCACTAGCTGACACTATAGTGGTCAACTTCAGTATGCCAGTGTCAACCAACATGTTCAAAAGTTTTGTGAGGCATCTAACTTTCCTCTGATATGGCCTAGAACAGTATATATAAAGAGACAATTCATGCATGATAATTTGAAATACCAAACATGGCTTAAAATGCCTAGCTTATTCTGAACTAAAAACTGTATCAGCAATTCTGAGTTAGCCACATGCATTTATTCATGAGCAAATCAGGTAATGTTTACAGACAGATTTCTCATGTTCATTCTCCATATTGAGGATAAATATCAATATGTACATTTAAATTTATGTTTTGAATACTCACCAACAGAGATGCAAAGGCTGATGACTCCTCTTCTATAAGATTTTAGGTGATTAGAATGTAGGTCACTTCTCCTGTTTAAGATGAGACAGCAAGATGGCTGCATGAAATCCCTCACCAGCAGTGTGTAGACACTGGTGTCACGTGACAGTTATAGTTTTGAAACTGGCTGAGCAAGTCACCAACACATTTTACAAGTGACTTTTGTTCCAGGCAAATCCAGGCAGTGACTTTGTCAGAAAATGTCATCAAAAGTGGTCCATGCATGATCCATGCAAGCTCAATTCTGGCTAACCAGGCTAACTCAGTAGAGTTTATTTTACCCATGCATATTCCATGCAAAATCCATGCATATCCAGGCACATTCAGACACCTGAAAAGGTGTCTGAAAATGTGTTACCCTGTTTCCCAGGCAAGTCCAGTCGATATCCATGCAAGTCCAGGCGATATCCATGCATGTTCCATGCATATCCATGCATGTCCATGCACACTGAAAAAAATAGAGTTTTTACCCAGGCGTGTTCCAGGCACGTTCCATGCATGATCGGTGCATCCAGGCACTTTCCAGGCATGTTCAAGGCGTGTTCCATGCATAAGTTTCGGTAAGGGAATGCCAAAAACTAGACCTGAGTAGCTGTAAAAGTGGCCTAGTTATAAGCATTTCCATGATATCTCGTTTTTTTCTCGCTTGACGAGATATGGTGCGAGATTTGGCCTGATTTCTTTTCTGGCGTGTCAAGCTGGTCATATGTTATGAAATGCCAAAAACTAGACCTGTGTAGCTGTAAAAGTCGCCGAGTTATAAGCATTTCCGTGAAATCTCGTTTTTTCTCGTTTGATGATAAACCGAGCTAAATTTAACGAGACTTGCAATTGAATGACTTAGAACCAAGGGGAAGCAGCCTTATGCAAAAAACTAGACCCTTGAAACATAAATATAAACCGAGATAGAAGCCAAAAACTGCATATTTTCAGATCGTCAAGTTTAACCCACGAATTTGGTAACAATGGTAATGGCAGCACAAAGCTACATGTGCGGAGGAATAAGCCAATGTTCCTAGTTTAAGATACAACGATAAAAATTGTGCCATGTTTAAAATTATTTTAGATATTGCAGAAAAATGATATGTTACAGTGTTTCAGGTACCACGCCCCCTGGTGGCTATTTCCAAAAAATGAAAAACTGATTTAGAGATATTTATAAATAACACAAAATATATCAATTTCAAAGCCATTGTTAAAAAAATGCAACCTGTAGGTCATATTTAATGAAATCTCGGAGACTCTCGTTTGACGAGAAATGGTGTGAGATTTGGCGAGACTTTCAGTTTTATCATGTCAAGCTGCCTATAAGGTACATAATGACGAAAACCAGACGTCTGTAGCTTAAAATTTGACAAAGTTACAAAAAATGGTCGTGTTATTTCCAATTTCCATGATTTTTGCCCAAAAAATGTAACCATGGTAACGGCAAATTTAAGTAAGCTACATGTCAAAAGAAAGGCCAGGTGATGACGAAAAAAATGAGCTATTGCAGAAGTGGATAAGCCTATTTATGGCAAAGTTATAGTGCAAAAACCGTTAACCATACTTGTCATGACCTTGACCCTTGACCTTGGAGCAATGTTGACCAAAAACAATAGGGCACCTAGAAATCGGTTAGTCAATCAAGCCTGTAAGTTTCAAGTTGATTGATCCAAAAGTGTGGCCTGGAGAGTCGTGACAAACAAACAAACAAGATGACCAGAGGTCACGCGCTTGCCGGAAATGGAATCATGAAAACGTGAAATCATGTTTTTTTCTCGCTTGACGAGATATAGTACGAGATTTGGCAAGACGAGCAGTTTTATTATGTCAAGACGGCCAAACGTTACGAAATGGCGAAAACTAGATCCGTCTAGCTGTAAAAGTCGCCGAGTTATAAGCATTTCCGTGTACTCTCGTGTTTTCTCGTTTGACGAGATATGGTGCAGGATTTGGCCAGTCTTGTAGATTTGTCATATCAAACTCTCTAAATGTTATGAAATGGCGAAAACTACATCTGTCTAGCTGTAAAAGTCGCCGAGTTATTAGCATTTCTGTAAAATCTCCTTTTTATCGTTTGACGAGATATGGTGCGAGATTTGGCCAGTCTTGCAGGTTTGTCATGTCAAGCCGTCCAAATGTTAATGAATGCCAAAAACTAGACCTGTCTAGCCGTGAAAGTCGCCGACTTATATTCATTTCTGTGAAATCTCGTTTTTCCACATTTGACCAGATATAGTGCGGGATTTCGCCAAGTATCGCAGTTTTACTATGTCAAGTTGGCCAAATGTTACCAAATGCCAAAAACTAGACCTGAGTAGCTGTAAAAGTCGCCTAGTTATAAGCATTTCCATGATATCTCGTTTTTTTCTCGCTTGAAGAGATATGGTGCGAGATTTGGCCTGATTTCTTTTCTGGCGTGTCAAGCTGGTCATATGTTATGAAATGCCGAAAACTAGACTTGTATAGCTGTAAAAGTCGCCGAGTTATAAGCATTTCCGTGAAATCTCGTTTTTTCTCGTTTGACGATAAACCGAGCGAAATTTGACGAGACTTGCAATTGAATGACTTAGAACCAAGGGGAAGCAGCCTTATGCAAAAAACTAGACCCTTGAAACATAAATATTAACCGAGATAGAAGCCAAAAACTGCATATTTTCAGATCGTCAAGTTTAACCCACAGATTTGGTAACCATGGTAACGGCAGCACAAAGCTACATGTGCGGAGGAATAAGCCAAAGTTCCTAGTTTAAGATACAACGATAAAAATTGTGCCATGTTTAAAATTATTTTAGATATTGCAGAAAAATGATATGTTACAGTGTTTCAGGTACCACGCCCCCTGGTGGCTATTTCCAAAAAATGAAAAACTGATTTCGAGATATTTATAAATAACACAAAATATATCACTTTCAAAGCCATTGTTAAAAAAATGCAACCTGTAGGTCATATTTAATGAAATCTCGAAGACTCTCGTTTGACGAGAAACGGTGCGAGATTTTGCAAGATTTTTGAGTGGATCACCGAGAACTCACCAAGGGCTACAAGATGCAAAAAAATTGACCTCTCCAGCATAAAAACTGACAGAGTTAGAAGCTGAAAACTGCATATTTTCAAAATTCAAAAGTTTTACCCCAAAAATAGAGAAATCTGGCAATAGCGCACTTTGGCACCTATGCGCAAAAATAAGCCCATGGACCCCAGTTGAAGGTGCTGTGATGGAAATAGCCCAATGTTTAATAGTTCTGGAGGTATAGCACCAAAACAAATTTTCATGTTTTTTCATCTGCAACGCCCCCTGGCGGCCATTTCCAAAATCTGAAAAAACAATTTCGAGATATTCTTGTGTTACATAAAATATCTCAGAATCAGTACGATTGCTGCAAATTTGAAAAATATCACGAAATCCCATGATTTTTGCCCAAAAAATGTAACCATGGTAACGGCAAATTTAAGTAAGCTACATGTCAAAAATAAGGGCAGGTGATGACGAAAAAAATGAGCTATTGCAGAAGTGGATAAGCCTATTTATGGCGAAGTTATAGTGCAAAAACCGTTAACCATACCTGTCGTGACCTTGACCCTTGACCTTGGAGCAATGTTGACCAAAAACAATAGGGCACCTAGAAATTGGTTTGTCAATCAAGCCTGTAAGTTTCAAGTTGATTGATGCAAAAGTGTGACCTGGAGAGTCGTGACAAACAAACAAACAAAAAGACAAACAGACATACGCAACTGACGAACATGCTTGCCGAAATCGAAGATTTCCGGCAAGCAACAAAAAAAGTTTTACCCCAAAAATAGAGAAATCTGGCAATAGCGCACTTTTTCACCTATGCGCAAAAATAAGCCCATGGACTCTAGTTTAAGGTGCTGTGATGGAAATGGCCCAATGTCTAATAGTTGTGGAGGTATAGCACCAAAACAAATTTTCATGTTTTTTCATCTGCAACGCCCCCTGGCGCCATTTCCAAAATCTGAAAAAACAATTTCGAGATATTCTTATGTTACATAAAATATCTCAGAATCAGGGCGATTGCTGCAAATTTGAAAAATATCATGAAATTCCATGATTTCTCCCAAAAAAAAATAAAAATATGAAAACGGCAAATTTAAGTAAGCTACATGTCAAAAGAAAGGCCAGGTGATGACGAAAAAAATGAGCTATTGCAGAAGTGGATAAGCCTATTTATGGTGAAGTTATAGTGCAAAAAGCGTTAACCATACCTGTCGTGGACTTGACCCTTGACCTTGGAGCAATGTTGACCAAAAACAATAGGGCACCTAGAAATCTGTTTGTCAATTATCAAGCCTGTAAGTTTCAAGTTGATTGATGCAAAAGTGTGGCCTGGAGAGTCATGACAAACAAACAAAACAGACATACGCAACTGACAAACATGCTTGCCGAAATCGAAGATTTCCGGCAAGCAACAAACAAAGTTTTACCCCAAAAATAGAGAAATCTGGCAATAGCGCACTTTGGCACCTATGCGCAAAAATAAGCCCATGGACCCCAGTTGAAGGTGCTGTGATGGAAATGGCCCAATGTTTAATAGTTCTGGAGGTATAGCACCAAAACAAATTTTCATGTTTTTTCATCTGCAACGCCCCCTGGCGGCCATTTCCAAAATCTGAAAAAACAATTTCGAGATATTCTTGTGTTACATAAAATATCTCAGAATCAGTACGATTGCTGCAAATTTGAAAAATATCACGAAATTCCATGACTTCTCCCCAAAATTGCGTAACCATGGTAACAACAAATTTAAGTAAGCTACATGTCAAAAGAAAGGCCAGGTGATGACGAAAAAAATGAGCTATTGCAGAAGTGGATAAGCCTATTTATGGCGAAGTTATAGTGCAAAAACCGTTTACCATACCTGTCATGACCTTGACCCTTGACCTTGGAGCAATGTTGACCAAAAACAATAGGGCACCTAGAAATCGGTTTGTCAATCCAGCCTGTAAGTTTCAAGTTGATTGATGCAAAAGTGTGGCCTGGAGAGTCATGACAAACAAACAAAAAAGAGACAAACAGACATACGCAACTGACGAACATGCTTGCCGAAATCGAAGATTTCCGGCAAGCTACAAACATACGGAACTGACCAACATACTTGCGAAAATCAAAGATTTCCGGCAAGTAATAAACAGACACGACGATTAGCCTATAGTCGCCAGACCTAGGCTGGGGACTATAATTAGCAAAGCAAAGCAACATACACAGTTGCAACTGTTTCCCAAAACTATTATGCCTGACCGCATATCAGCATACCACAGCGTTCCTAGCTGCAGCCTAGCGTTTCAGAAAAGAACCTTTTTTCGTTGTGTTATCATACCCCACCTGGCAATGGAACGTGGTGAGAATGTGGTGCGGCTATTAAGTAAGGTTTTGGGAATTTTTTACTCCAGTGGAGGAGCCTTCCAGATATTTTACGAAAAAGGGGTGTGGCCATTAGACGACGTGGGGCGGCGAAATGCGGATCTACGAAAGACGTGTTTCTTTGTCCATCAGCTGTCCTTCCATATACTGAGGTTGGCTTGTTATTCCCAGTGGTTTAAAATTCGCAATATTTGCAGTAGGGGAAATGCCGCAAAATTGAAACCACGCAGACATGAAACCTTGTGTCAAGGGATAATAATCTCTGTAATTGCAACCAGGTAAATTAATAAGATCCAAATGACGATCATGTTAATCGCAGCGTGCGACATGTCCAGGATCTAGTTTTATAAAAAAAATGCTTGGTTCTGACTTGCAGTTCTCCATATCTGATTTTATTGATTAAATTGCAATAGCAAGCCGTCGAACTGCTTGAACTCTCCCTGCTTATGCTTTGTAGGTTGGTCGATCTGATCATTCGCTGGCTCTTCCTTCATATTCACACTCATGGGGTTCTGGCAGACCTTCCGTGCACGTTCGCTTCAGGGATATGGCCTCTTCCGTAACCGACTTGTTATTACCACTGAACGATGTTTCTATTACGTAATCGAGTTTGTTCCTTCAAGATATTAAGGAAAAACCTATAACTTCCCATTAAAAATTCACACTTACACTTCAAAACTTCCTAATATCAAAACCATTGTCTCTTATTGATCATATTTAAAATACTTATTCTTTTATATATATCCTATGAACATGCCAGAAAAAGTCATCTGAGCTATAGTTGTGGTCCATTGTCCGTCGTCCGTCCTTCTGTAGATGTGGCACGTTTTCAAACCGTAAGACCTAGGAATAACAAATTTTGGCGTCATGTTAGATGTCCCCAAGATCTCCTACCAAGCCAAAAACTGGGTCTTTGCGACTTTGTCCCTTTGAGAAATTAATGAAAAACCTCAATTTTTTATTAAAAACCTATTTTCACACTTCAGGACTGCCTAATATCAAAACCACTCATCTGTTTTTCCTCATATTTACCATAAATATTCCTCTATATTGATCCTATGTACATGCCAGAAATAAGGTCTGTATTATATAATTTAAAAAAGTTATGGGCTCAAACATAATGCAATTTGTAAAAAATCAGGAAAGATATTTGATCACTTAACACAAAACATGTCAAAGCTAAGGACTTTTTTTCCAGTAATATATCTTTAATTAATCAAAATTAAATTGTATACCCAAAATTAGATCAAAATCTTTTAAATTTTTTTAAAATATTAGCAAATATAAAATATTGGTACCTTAAATTTTGTCCAACTTTGACCATTGCACGTTTTTTTCATATAAGTACATTTGATTTAATTTTCACAGCCAGTTTACACATGGATATAATCAGATGAATTTTGAAATTTGAAAGTATAAGCTTAAAAAATAGTCTATCTATTGAATTTTTTTTGAAGCATTAATGTATTTGTATTTTCTAGCATCATGACCCTACTTTTGTTTACCTGGTAATCCAAAAATTGGCATAATGTTAGATGTAATAGTAAATATTCATATTCTTCCATACATTTCCTATGTACATACCAAAATTTAGGTAAGTATTGCATAATTTGTTGAAGTTATAGGCCCAAACATAATGCACCTTGTAAAAAATCAGGATATATATTCACTCACTTAACATAAGAATGGCTGAAACTTTTCTTCAGGGATATAACTTCATTTAATCAAGATTCAATTGTATACCGAAAATTAGATCTGAAATTTGCAATTTTTTTAAAGTTATTAGCATAAATATAAAATCAGTACCTTTAATTTTGCCCAACTTTGGCCACGGCACGATTTTTTCCTGTAAGTACTGTGGATGTTATTTTCACAGCATGTACACATAAGGATTTAATCTGTTAAAATCTGAAATTTGAAATTTTTTTTAGGCTCTTGTTGTATTCCCTTACATTGTCAAGCAGTCCACTATGGTCACTGTAGGTCATTCAGTGCAGCTCTCTATGCTCCCCAGGCTGTTGGCATAATGTTATGTAATCCCATCACTTGGGGCAAGCCCTCTCTCTTGTTGAGCTTGATCAGGCTGCCAGCATAAATACAACAGGGAGCCTTTCTCTCTCCCCCCCCCCCCCAATTCTGTTGACAGACCTGTACTCTAAGCAAGATGAATCTTATAATTTCACATTTTTTTCAGTGATGAACAGTAACAACAGAGACCCCTCCCCCTCCCCCACCCACCCCTTCAATACACAGGACTAATAAACAAGACAAAGCTTATAATTTTAATGTTAAATAAATTCTTATTGTTGAGACTTGGACAATTTTTTATTTTTTTAAAGAAAAAAATGTTCAGGAATTTAATCCTAATATTCAAATGTGATAAAATATTAGGACCTAATGTAAGTGCTAACTGACAAGATTTAAGAAGATATAAATACTTGGTAGCATTTCATTCATATCTCTTAAAGTTGGCGGGGCCTAGGTGTGAATAACACTTTTAAACTTATTTTTTTAGGAATATTGGTCAAACTTTGTCGGATTATTTTTTAGCGAACCTATGAGCTTATGCGATGGTGTTGCGTCGTCCATCGTCTGTACATTAACCTATACTATCTTGAAAAAGGCAAGAGTTAGCATCACAAAATTTTATGAAAAAAATTAGTCGTCTAAAAAACTCTATCGGATTTTGCTTATTTTTTGGCTAACTAAAAAAGCTAAAAAAGCTTTAAAAATCTTCTTCTCAGAAACTGTTCAGCCAAATTGTCTAATATTTCACAGAAATGATTCCTGGAACAATCTCTCTCAGGTTTGTTCGAATGGTTTATGTTCGGTGATTTTTGGCCAAGTGACAGCAAGTTGAACTTAGTCATATGCCTTCTGAAGTTTGTTCAAATGGTCTGAAAAGCTGAATTTAGTCATATAGTGTAGACGGGGATGTATTTCCATAGGAATTTGATGCCCAAATTGCGAAAATGACTGATTTAGCATAAACAGGATATGAACATATGAAAAATGTTAGGTAACAAATTTTCAGATTCCTCTAACACCAAAAATCCAAGATGGCCACCTTCACCCTTTGGTATTATTGAGTGTTGGGGATAAAGTGTACTTGCACGTGTAACAGAACAACGTTTCCTTAGAAATTGAATAAGATAGTGCTTGCTTTCAATTTATTTGCACTTAAGCTGATGAATGAATGCAGGTTATTATTTTTTATGAACCCTGTGACCCCCAGGGATCCAAGATGGCCACCACTGTAGTCTTAACATAGAGATAATGCTATAATACAGTAATTGTTGCTTAAAATTTAATGATATTGGATAGATTTATACGTTTTTGAATGTGTTCTGTTGATTGCAACTAAAAAGGAGTTTTTATGAGCTCTGTCACCCCAGGGAATCCATAAGGGCGACCATGGCAATCTTTACATACAGATAATGATAAAATAGTGTAACTGTCGCATAAAACTTAATGATATTAGATGATTGATTCGATTTATACTTTTTGAATGTATTCTGTTAATTGCAACTAACCAGGAGTTGTCGGAAGCTCAAAAATGGTACGCAAGGTCAAAGTCATATGTATGTACTAATATTTTAAAGCATAAAAATATCTTGGGCACTTCATTGTCATATGTTATGTGATATGGTGATCAAAAGGAAATAGACCTTATGAAATTGATGCTTGTCATTTTTTTTTTTATATTGCTGTTTCTCTCATAGTAGTACTACATGGTCAAGGTGCCTACCATATTACAACAAAAGAAACATTTATAATCAATTTGTGTGGTTATATGGAAGATTCCAAAAGCCTTGGTGGTGGTCTTGATACAGAAATATTCATGTCATATTAAACTATTCCAAGTACCTCGAGAACAGGGAGATCGGTAAAATCGTTGTCTGGATATTTTATATTTCTATATAGTTTATCTGAATATGAACTGAAACAGGTCTAATTGTTACAAGTTATAGACGGGGCACTTCTTAAAGCTAAACAGAGACTAATAATGCACACAAAAATCTAATCAGCCATATTTGATCAGCAGAAAAGAAGGCACATCTGCATATGTAAAATGGCATTATTCCTAAAGGAAAGTCTGCACATAACGGGAATACAAATATCTCTATTGTAAACTTGTTGGATAATACGGACCATGTAGATCCAGGCCAACACCACGGATGGAATTTTTTTTTTATAATTTTGTTTTGATGGAGGTAGCGGCTTCCATTTTTTAATGCAAACTTAACTACATATATGTACATCTGTAGATTTCCATTCCGGTTTCGGACTTTGTGACAGGGCAGTATCACACGCTTTCTCTCATTTTATATCCTGGCATTAACCAAGCCCCAATGACATCTGCACCTACGGGTCCTGGATGTGTGATCATCCCCATTGCTGGGTCATACCATCGAGGATCCTCCGAATGGAGCATTCGTTTGTAAGTGAACCAAGGCCGTTGGCCCTGCCTTCTCATTACGCCTGGATGGAATCACTGTCGAATGTGCATCAACCAGGGGATGCAAATGCCATAATAATGTAAACCATCAGCTCTTCCCAGTGGTGAAAAACTGAACCCCCCTATCCGTTGAGCGCTCTCATTTTATTTGATTCTTTTCCCATTTATTCCTGATTATTTTTGTTTTAAGATTTCATTTTTATTCCCCAGCAATTAAATTATTAATTGATGTATGTATGATTTGCTGTGTTAAGACAACATCTAAATAATTGTATACTTAGGAAGGGGGTTTTTCCTTAATTGCATTCTGGGTGGTCATAACACCAGGGTATAGATCCCCAAATTGCATTCATGTCTAAGTGAGGCACAGCCTTCCCGTTAGTCTGTCAATTATTTTACCAAGAAAAAATTAAATTTAGGTGTTGATATTTTGTGAGTGATTAACTTGGATGCGCATTTTCACCGATGAATCAACATTGACATACAACTGAATGTGTGGACCGGGCAGTTTATATCCTTAGTTTTAACTTGTAAAAATATGAATATTAAAGCTAAGCCCCACTAAGGTTTAACCACATTATCTAAATACATTTAAAGGAATAAAAGTTGAGGAGCAGAAAATTTCTTATGTGAATAATGCCTCAAAATATTCCTCTTTAAATTGCATATTTCAAACTTTCTCCCTATACAGGAGGCATTATTTATATTAAGGTTTCATATCGTGTGCACAGAGAAACCTTGGAGAGAAAACTTTTGAGGCTTTTATCATGCGATTATACTATTGTGTTATTACAGATGTTTTGATTCATGAATTGACAACTGATTTCAACATATTTTGAATTTTATTGTCTTTAATCCCCCGATATTAATAACGACATTGCCAACATTCATAACAGGTATGTAATAATAAGTAGGGAACCTTCACCAGAGATCTTCCATTGTTTCTTGAATTCAAGAAGAGCCGTGCAGAAAGCCCAATTTAACACTGAAACTCTTACACAGCACCATCGGCCTCCGTAGTTGCATGGTCAAGGTTTCACCAAATAATTTATAAGACTGTTGCAGAGAAACAAGTATTTCCGATGTTCCCACTGAATGTCTTTCAGGCATTGCTGTGCCTAAGGATTGGCATATAATACATAATTTCAACTATGTTCAAGATAAATCCATGTTGATTTTACCTACCTACATTTATATGGTCATTTGAAACAGTTATCCTTATATCTTATATTCCACTGCCCATCTCAATATTATTTGAATACATCCCAAGCTGCTGTGGCATTCTGGTTTTCTTATGCACACGCAACTTCTGGCTGATGCAGACCTGATAGTAATTCCTGATATTATCATCCATGGTAGGGGTATCTTAATCTTGAGTTGCTTGGTCCCAATTATCAGACATTAACCAACGGTGTTCCTAAAGGTACATGTATTTGAATTGGCCAGATGGCATTTACATGTAAACACTTATCATTTACTGACGGCATCAGTAAGACCCTGCATGTGCACGTGCAGATGTGTTGCTTCTTTCGTTGGCCGCCCCTATTTGTGAGGGCAGTATATTTTTTTCTGTTTCATTCTTTCAATCTTGTGTGACATTTACAATAACAGCTGACCTATTTCCGCCCATATTCAGGTAAACTCCAAAGATATTCAGACAAAGGTTTCTGCTGAAGCTCCTAGAAGTGTACCAGGCGTCTGGAATAGTTAACATGCTATAGATTGTTCCTGTGTCTTTTTTTTTACTAACCACACAAATTTATTTCGAAATAGTTGTTTCCCATTAATACTGTTGAAGATTAATATTAAGCAATAAATCAGAAGAGAATCAGTAATATGTCGTGGTTTGGATATTTCTCATTTGGTTAATGATAATAGAGGCAGTTATGCCATGAACACGTTTTATTCTTCATACATCATCAATACATCGTACATCTTGATGGCTCCTCCACGCGCGCTCCCTCTAGTCTCAACTTCCTGTCCCTTACACTCTTCCCACAACGCCACATAATGTGACTGTACAATCACTCTCCGTACAAGTACATCATTTTTCAATATCCCGACATCCACCCCCCTTTTAGTGTATTTTGCCCTCAAAATGGCACTAAAACAAAGATGATTACCAAAGAACTTATATACATGCAAAAGAGGTACTTTACACATATTAAAAGTGCAGCATACAAATCAATAATATGAATAGCTAACTGAATGCCAGGTACATCATCATGTCCAAGAACTCCTGTTCCTAAGTTAACACCAAAGCACTACAATGACATGGTTATACAATAACATCAACCCCCAAGGTTGAAATACTACCAGCACCAAGCTGTATTACAGGGCATTCATCCACATGATGACCCAAACAATATCTTTGTATCAACCATTAGTACACAACCATTAACCACAACTTGATAGTTACCATTGCCAGCTAACAATATTCTCAATGTGGTATCCATTCTAGCATGAGTTACAATGTTATTATGAATCATAACCCCTGTTCACAGAAACAATATCATGGATGCTCTGATAATTACAAGGTCAGAGTCAGCCCATAACCAATAATAATTAAACAATACATTAATTATATATACAGGAAACTACATAAAAATGGCAGGGATTACAGGATCTAACCCACTTTCAACTTATATGCTTTCACAAAATGTGATACCCTGGTATCTAATGTCATCAGGAATACTATGGTTAGTGTTTATTGAACACAGAGTCACATTAAAGGAAGCAATAGCCTTGAAGGGTAGCATGTACTGCACAGTGTATAAACAACAGATAATTAGATGATATTCCCACAACATATGTAAACTTAAGGGCTGCTGTCTATAATTGATAACACATGTAAACCTTTCAGTAGATGTTTATAGTGGCAGCAAACCTTCATGAATCTTCTTAACTTTCTGTATTACTACTAATACAGACAGTACTACTTTTAAGACTCTCTAATCCCAGTTAACACCTCTGATGCTAATTTCATAGGACAATACAAAGACATCAACCCCAAGGCTGAAATACTACCAGCACCAAGCTGTATTACAGGGCATTCATCCACATGATGACCCAAACATTTACACTTTGTACTTAACAATACAGTAGGAATAATCAAGAACTAAGATGCTGCATTAGCTGTGGACAAGCTTTTATCTTTATAGTAGTCCGAACACCAATTTCAACATATCTTGCCTACTTTAACACCAATTAACAATGTCATCTTAATATCTTATCACACTTAGGGTGATAACAAAATCTGTGTTTAAGAACTAATATCTTAAAACTTGTCAATGTGTGGAGCATTCAATAGGTTTATCAGAATATTCATAATATAAAAGACTGATTTACAACAGGTTAATACCCTGGGTAAATGTAAGGGAGGTAATAAGGGTAAATATACAGTGATCACCAAGCCCCTTTCTAAATTACAAGCCAGGTGTACTATAATACATCATGCACATGTTAACACAGCCTTACCTTATTTAACATACCTTTCCAACTAATAGATATCATAGACACATTAGACAACAATGTCTATCCCAAGGAGCGAATGCTGTAAAACTATATTCAATTCCAATTCAACACTAATATGGTGGTACATATCATAAGACCTCAGTGCTGTCCATATTAAGAAACATCAACCACAGCCCATAAGAAATGACAATAACAGAATGGATCTAATCATTTACCCTAAAATACCCCTAGGATTGGTGATCCTAATCTGATAAAGTATACCAGTCTAGCAATGAAATGCTATCATCACTAAACCACAAAAATGATGAGATACAATATGGGACCAATTTTAGACCTCGAACAGTGAACATAATGCAAAACCTTATGAACAATCATGGTACATAAATTGGCACAGGCATAAACTAACTGAACAGTCTGGTTCTTTGTCATACACTGTCATCTCAAGATATTCAGATGGACTCTAAATTTACTTCAGTGCTCAGGTCTTGACTAATTTGCAATACTTAACAATAAATATAATATACCAGTAAAAGAGCATATTCATAAAGATTTATCCAGAACTGTAGTCACCAAATCATTAAGCTTCATCATTGACAGCATTTGTAGCAATTACTGGTAACATCAAAATGTTACTTTACCTGTCATAAAGAATAAAGCAGTACAACACACCTGGATTTAACTTTAGGATAACAATGGCAGAGTGCACAAATTATACACTTAACATTAAAATACTTCAAACCACAGAAATATATAAAATACCTCATCAAGAGCACTGAAACTGTACTCTTGCAAACTGACTACCACATACCTCAGTACTATCACATATCAATATTAACCACAGTCAAGGTCACTCAGAATACATTATGTTTTACCCCTCCAATACAATGTCATAATGTTCATTACTGATCACAATTAATCCAATCTCATGAATCCCTACTCTGATATCAGAACAGAACGAGGTATATGTTCAGGGTTGCAGTGGACTCCTTTGGTAACTCTATCTGATCTCCGTAAATGAGGGACAGCATAATCCTCTGATTCTGCCTTTTGAATAATCGGTTCTATCTCTATTCTATAAACTGGATTAGGTTCATCATACCCTGTGCCATCAGAGTCATTACCAGAGGACTCAGGTTCTACCCGTAATTCAGATTCAAAATCAAACTCAGGGAGTGTTGGTTCCCTCACCCTTGGATCAATTATCAATAATTTCCTATTCAGAGTTCTAGTAGGACCTCCTAATATGGGCCGTATAGTATACACATTGCTGTCTGTGCTAACTTTAACAACAACATAAGGATCAGGGTAGAACTTATCTTGCAACTTGTGACGACCTTCAAAGGCACAGCGCTGTAACAGCACATGATCTCCAACTGCCAATGGCTGACATTTTACCTTCTCATCATAGCGAACTTTATCCTTATTATGCAGGTTGTTGATCCTCTCTTTAACAACCTGGTGTACCCTTTGAATGAACTCAGCTTGTGCCTGCACAAAAGGCACTGTCCAATCTCCTTCAGACATACAGAGGAGATGATCTATGGGAATCGACCGCTGCCGACCATACATGAGAGTAAATGGAGCCAGACCAGTCACTCTATGTGGTGTAGTGTTATAAACAAACACTAAATGCTTAATGAGAGTAGGCCAGTTCCTACGTTCCTTGATGGGCAAAGACCTAATCAAACTACACAAGGTCTGATTAAACCGCTCAGTCTGCGCGTTTCCTTGTGCATGATATAGGGTGGTATGGCACTTTTTAATACCATATAGCTTGCATAGTTCAGCTACAAGTTGACTTTCAAAATTTCTGCCCCTATCTGAATGCAACCGCATGGGCAGCCCATATACAGAAAACCACTGATCCTGGAGGACCTTTGCAACAGTAATTGCAGACTGATCCTTGCAAGGCACAGCCAATGCATAATTAGTGAAAGCATCTGTTAAAACCAAACAGTCTTCAATGGAATTCCTACCCTTGTCAAGTTTAAGGAAGTCAACCGCTAAAAGCTCTAAAGGCCTAAATGCAATTAACTGCTGCATTGGAGCTCTTACAGCTGGAGTTGGGGCTTTAGTTAAATAGCAATGGAAACAGTCCCTTACATATTTCTTGATCTGTCCAGTCATGCCAGGCCAATAGCAACATGTTTTCAACAATGCTAGAGTTCTTCCAACTCCCTGGTGACCCCATTGATCATGAACCATTTGCAGTAAGGTGGTCCGTAATTTCTCAGGAACTAAATATTGTCTAATAGGCCCTAAAACAGTGTCTGATTTCTGCCTATAGAGCACCCCCCTGTGCTCGACATAGCTAGACCATTCTCTGAGCCAAGGAATCATAGAGGCTGGTAACTGTCATTACGATCAGGGTTTCGTTTGTCACACCACCATTTCCATACATGGCTATATATTATAAGACCAGAATCACATTTTTGTATATCAGACAACTGTTCAGCAGTATATGAGGGCAGTACAGCTGGTATTGACATATCCTCTGGTTCAGGGACCTGGCGACTTCCCATGCCCTGTTCCTTGACCAACAGATCAACAGAAGTACTGCAAGTTGACACTTCAATTACAGTTTTAACCTCACTGGCTGACAAATGATTAGATGGGTTACGACTCAAGGCATCAGCACACCGATTTGATTTGCCAGTGCGGTAATGAATCTCTAGATCAAAAAGAGCTAATTTGGCCACCCATCTCTGCTCAGTGGCTCCTAACTTGGCTTTCAACAAACTGGCCAAAGGGTTATTGTCGGTGTAGACAACAGTGTGAGCACCCAGTAGATAATCTGCAAACTTATCCACAACCGCCCATTTGAGTGCCAATAACTCGAGTTTGAAACTTGAATAGTCTGGGTATGACTTCTCGGCACCCCGTAACCCTCGACTAGCATAAGCAATTGGATGCAACTGCTTGTCATTGCCAAACTGACCAAGACATGCCCCCAACCTCAGTAGGGAGGCGTCAATCTCTAGTACAAAATCCTGCTTGAAATTGGGATACACTAAGACTGGTGCTGATGTAAGCAGCATCTTAATCTGGGTGAAAGCAGTGACTGCCTCGGTGTTCCAACTAAGAGGGCTTACCTTCTCTGCTGCTCCCTCATTTGCACCTAACAACTTATTTAAGGGTGCCACACAACTTGAAAATCCTGGCACAAATCTCCGATAATACAAAGCCAGCCCTAGAAAGGAGCATAACTGAGCCTTATTCAGTGGTACTTGCCAATCTATAATACACTGTATCTTACCAGGATCCACAGCTATTCCTTCTTTGCTGACCAAATGACCAAGGTATAACAGCTCTCTCTGAAACAGATGACATTTGCGACCATTAAGTTTCAACCCATTTTGGATTAAACGGCCAAGCACCAGATCCAGTCTAGCTAAATGCTCAGAGAACCCTTCTGAATACACCAACACATCATCAAGATACAGTACAAGCTTAGAAAGGTTAAGATCACCAAATATCAACTCCATGATACGTTGGAATGTACTGGGACTCGTTTTCAAACCTTCAGGCATCCTGTTAAATTCAAAGAGTCCCCAGGGAACCCTGAAGGCTGTCAATGGAACTGACGTTGGGTCCATCTCAACCTGATAATATCCATGAGCTAAATCCAATGCAGAAAATAAATCTGATCCAGCCAAGGCCTCTAGAGTCTCTTCTATACGAGGCAATGGAAAAGCATCAGGGATGACCTTGGCATTCAACTGCCTATAATCAACGCACATGCGATAAACGCCAGATTTCTTTTTTCCCAAGACGATCGGGCTACCATAAGGGCTATCAGATCTCCGAATTATTCCATGGTCAAGCATTTCCTGCAGTTGAGCTTTTACATTATGTATCTGGTGTAGAGGGAACTCGCCGATAAGGGAGGCTGACAGGGACATCATCTCTAACCCTGATAACATGGGGTATCAACGTACATAAACCTAAATCCCAATCCCCTTGAGAAAAAGCATCTTTCCTCCATTGAAGTATTTCAGTTAGCTCTGGCAAGTACTCTGATGGGACACAATCAGTATCTATGTGGACAGGAAGCTTAGCAGTATCATTATAATCGGGGATCTTTTCAGTATCACATGAATCAAGAAGAACAGTCTCTAATTCATCACCAGACTTTACAGATAAACCATCTGAAGATTCAGAATCTTCATTACTGGTTATAGCAACTGTCTCTACAGACACTTTAACACCCTCCTCACACAGAAACAAGGACACTTCATTCTTAGCATACAGATGTACAGCTGTCCCCAAAACAGATTTACCTGTCACAACTAGAGGCATTACATCCCTATTTGTTATTCTTAACAGCACTTCTGAGTGTTCAACTTGATAACACCCAGAATCAACATATGGTTGCTTACCCTCAACAAAAATATCCCCATCTTCAAGTTTTACAGAACATTTCAAAGTATACACATAGGTGCAACAATAGTAGTATTTACTGACTGAATACCACAAGGAATACATTCCTCACTCTCCTGAGGGACTCCTGTGATAACAGACTGAACCATGTCAGCCTCCTGACCAGGACTATTAATCACTGAAGCAGGTAGCTTCCTCAAAATATTACAACCTACAATAACTGGAGTACTCCCATTATGATCAGAAACACCAGCATCTGTCACCAGAAAGCTACCCTCTAGTTGGTGACCACCCAACACTATATCACAAGTGAAATGTCCAATAACTGGCACCTCCACTCCAGAGACACCATACACCTTAATGTAACTACCAACCGGATCTACAGACCCTACCCTTTTAGACAGATATGCATCATAAAAATTAGATGAAATTAAAGAGGTCTGGGACCCAGTGTCCAAGACACAAGTACAACTAATACCCTTAATCATTATGCTATCACATGGTACATTTCCAATTAAATTCTCAAAGTCTGGTCTGGGATAGCTGAAGTAATATCTGAAGCAAGACACAATGATCCTTGAGATAACGGTGTTACAGGCTGTAAAATAGTGGGCGCATTCATATTCAACCCCTGGACAGGCCCGCCCAAATCTGTAGGGGCTACCAGTTTCCCTGCTGCTCATTTTGTTCAATGGGTGACCATTCCGCCTGATCGCCCCCCTTAGGACTCTGTAACTGTTCCCTATGCTGTCTGAAAGCTTCACAGTTCCTCCGAAGATGTGGCCCACCACAGTGCCAACATGGGCCAACCTGGCCTACTTGCCGGCTACGACCTTGAAATGGCCGCCTGTCAGTGATATTCCCAGACCCTTGCACACTACTGAGTATATGAGCTTGCTGAGTTGCAAGCTCCCCTAACTGGGTTTGTAAAGTCTGTTGGCCCTGTAACAACAATTTTACTATAGGGTGGTCGGTCACAGGATCAGAAGAGCCACCCCCCTCTGCAACAGTACTACGTACCTTCACTTTGGCCTGATAATCAGCATTATCAAAGAGTTCCAACACCTCATCCCTTATCTGAACAAAACTCCATCCCGGGTGATCCCTATCAAGCCTGGTCACCATTTCCTTAACCATCTTATTGTGGACTCCTGCTTTAAACTGACCAATAAGGGCATCTCTACTCAAAGCTTTTAACGAGTCACGCTGGTCTCCTGGCCTGCTAGCCTTTCCATCTTAATCCTGAGCTGTAAGAGAGAGCGGGAGAATGATGAAATGCTCTCACCTACTTGCTGCTTGCGACTGTGAAACTGACTAGATACAGTCTGCAAGTCTTCGCAATCCCCAAACCGTTTTTTAGCTCAGCTGACTATAAGTCATCTGAGCTATAGTCGTGGTCCATTGTCCGTCGTCCGTCCGTCTGTCCGTCCGTCCGTCCGTCGTGCCGTCCGTCCGTCCGTAGATGTGGCACGTTTTGAAACCGTAAGACCTAGGAATCCAAAATTCGGCATAATGTTAGATGTCCCCAAGATCTCCTACTAAGCCGAAAACTGGGTGTTTGCAACTTCGTTCCTTTGAGAAATTAAGGAAAAACCTCAATTTTTTATTAAAAACCTATTTTCACACTTCAGGACTGCCTAATATCAAAACCACTCATCTGTTTTACCTCATATTTACCATAAATATTCCTCTATATAGTTCCTATGTACATGCCAGAAATTATGTCTGTATTATTTAATTTAAAAAAGTTATGGGCCCAAACATAATGCATTTTGTAAAAAATCAGAAAAGATATTTGATCACTTAACACAAAAAATGTTAATGCTATGGACCTTTTTTCCAGTAATATAACTTTAATTAATCATTATTAAATTGTATACCTAAAATTAGATGAAAATCTTTTAAATTTTTTAAAATATTAATAAAAATAAAAAATTGGTACCTTAAATTTTGCCCAACTTTGACCATGGCACGTTTTTTTCCTGTAAGTACTGTGGATTTAATTTTCACAGCATTTTTTTGTTAGCATTTCAACTGTTAACACCAAACATTTGAAACCAGTTGATCAAAAACTGTAGATTTTAATCAAGTTTTCAAGCACCATGTAACATATTGTTTACATCAAGCTAGTGTTATGCAGTTTGCAAGAGCTCAGCTCCCCAGCTTCAGCTCTAAGTTCCTTAAATTCGGCATACAGTTAGATGTCTCCAAAATGCCCTACCATGCCAAGAATTTGGTCACTAGGACATTCGAGATATTAATGAAAAACTTCATTTTTCCATTAAAAACCCATTGTTACACTTCAAGACTGCCTAATATCAAAACCACTGATCTGACTTTAATCATAAATAATATACATATTTTTCATTCTCTATGCACATGCCAGAATGATGTCAGTATTGTGTAATTGTTTTAAGTTATGGGCCCAAACATAATGCACTTTGTAAAAAATCAAGAAATATATTTACTCCCTTAACAAGAGCATTGCTGAAGCTAGAGATTTTTTTGTCAGGGATGTAACATTATTTAATCAAGATTCAATTGAATACCCAAAATTAGTTCTGAATTTTTCAAATTTTATTTAGTATAAATATAAAATTAGTACCTTAAATTTTGCCCAACTGTGACCATGGCACGTTTGTTTCCCGTGAGCACTGTTGATATAATTTTCATATCATGCACACATAAGCATTTCAGCTTTTTAGTTTAGAAAGCTGAAAGAAATTGACCAAAAATTGTAGCTTTTATTAATGTTTTTTATGAGACCCTGTCAGACTTTGGCTCTCTCCAGCTCCTCTTGAGTCACCTGTATGTTGACCTTGTTGACCTTTCATCAAATTATGCACGCTTGAGGCGAGGCATACATGGAATCCAGGCAGCTTATTGCAAGCCACAGTTGATCCAGGTGTCCAACCCAACTCATCTAGTAGTTTTAACCAAGAACATAACAAAAAACAATAAATTAATAAATTTTTATTGGTTTTTAATAACAAATTAAAGAAAAATAGAAAAGGAATTTGTTAGTTTATAATAACAGGAAATTAACTTGCAGTTACTGATGATATAAGAATCTTGTATCGATGGGTAGAATGTCACATATTCCAAATAACACCATGCAGTCACCTATGGCATTTTTCAGTTCAATTTTAATGATAAAGAAGTAAATCATATTATTCATTACTAATCATTAGGGATCATATGAAGGAAATTAGACAAAGATGCAGTTGATAATATTAATCTAGATTCCTGCTGTGTCAAGTGTGTACATTGATGTGAAATTAGTCCAAAATGAATTTTTTACAGTTATTTTTTAATATAAATAAAAGCCATAAAACCAGGTACTTATGATCATTATTTAAATGAGTGAATTTTGTATAATCTGGATTCTCAACATCATTGTTTGGTGAAAACTGAATAAATTCCAGACATGGTGCAAATACTTTGTAATTGTATTTAAATACGAATATGATTTTGTACTCCATTATAAAATTTCTTGCATAAAGAATCGGAATTCAGGTAAAAATGAAAATATATGAATACTCGTGCAAATACTTTCAAAATGTATTCATGAATGCATTCATGAATATATTCTTTAATATTATTTTAATAATCATATCAGTTATATTTCATTTTAAAAAATCATATGATTCTCTTATTATTTTTAATAAAAATTATATTTGGGACAATATTTGTATTTTTTTTAATAAATAGTTAAACTCTTATATTATATGTTCTGCTTATAAGTTATATGGTCAAGTCAAAATCTGTGTGACAATAGTACTCCATTTGTTAATAAAATAAATGAAATCAATCCTCTTCCCTGTCTCCAAAGGTACTATCAAAATCATACATAAGCTAAACAACAACAACTCATAATACAGCTTATATTTATTACCACACAAAACCAGCATGTGCCTCATTTCTAAATAATATTTTTTTATCATATATAACAGCTGAGCGTCGTGACCCATAGGTCCCTTGTTTTAAATACCTAATACCTGATCTGCGTCTTTTAGCACGGCAGCATCTGCAACACTAAGTTCAGCTCGGGCAACCCCACTGGTGTTGTCGAATATAACCTGAGCTTTCTCCTGATCACAATAACCCATCTGGCCACAGTACAGCTCAATATCTCTCATCCATTCAGTTAAGTCTTCAAAACCAGAAAACCTACACAGCCTAACTGTCGGTGTGGGCTTAATCCTTAAATTCTGAATGGCTGCTGCCATAGCATCAGCCATGGCTCTTGCTACCTCTGCAGCATCAGCCATATCAACAAATAATAAACTGAACCTAATTAATTGCAGAGACACTAATCAACATATGTATACAATGTGACAAAATTAAAAAAACAGTGCAACTCACCTCAGTATATCAGCTCTGGTTCTAGATGAGACCACACAGTATCATATCAATCAATTCATGTATGTAATAATATTCACAATATGCATAAAATCTCATAAACAAGGGACTGTAACTGGAGATACTCAAAAAATCACTGAACTTTAGTCTAAACATGAGCTAAACACTTTTACAATGTATGCTGACATCATTTACATATGCACAACAATATAGACATTACTCAATAGTACTGTAGACCTTGTGTATACACAACAAATTTCACTCTCAGTTAGAGTTGACCCACTCTAGACTTAGTCTTTAAAAGTTGAACATCTGCTGAACAAGACTGTAAACATTATGTCTCCAGCATACATAATATTAAACAGTCACATAAACCTTGGTATACTGATACAAAGTCCCACAAAGTCAATATCTATTCATCTGATGATTATAATGTCACTTGTGTATCACTGTTCACTCGAGGCCATCTCAAACAGCTAGATGCATGGATAACCACAAGTCGCAATAGTCCTTCAAAGTAAAACTTCTATAGTTCTGACCATCATAGATATCATCGGAAGCTGTCCCCAGCGTATTAGAGTCCATATGGGAAATCAACTCTACAGCAACACTACTACATAACCTCCTCACACTGAGACTGACAGTCACTGTTTGCTGATCGACTCTCCTGATCATCAATACAACTGTCACTGGTATATCAGGGTCCTTCCAGAAAATCAACTATAACAGCAACACAGTTACTACATAACCTCCTCACACAGAGACTGTCAGTCACTGTTTGCTGATCGACTCACTTGATCATCAATACAACTGTCACTGGTATATCAGGGTCCTCACAGAAAATTGATTATAACAGCAACACAGGTTACTACAAAACCTCCTCACACTGAGACTGACAGTCATTGTTTGCTCATTGACTCTCCTGGTCATCAATACAACTGTCACTGGTGCATTACGTCAGCAAATGAAACGACTTGTACAGCTGTCAGCAGCATTATATCAAATTCTCCTTACCAGCTCATATTTAGATACATCCACCATTGGAAATGTCACTGTTAATGGTATATCTCTGCTTTTTACACATAAGTTATATTACACTTGTTACAGCTGCATACTTATGGATTCAACTTCGTTCAGTCTCTGTGAAAATCACATATTAAAGTCCACTTACACAAATCATCGTACAAACCAAACCCGCTTTTCAGGATGCCACGCGTTCACACCTCGCCATCGTCGAGCCAAGACTACAAGCACTGTTCAGAGAGAAACTGTCCTGATTAACGTCCCATCCTACCACAGGCTGCGCCACAAATATGTCGTGGTTTGGATATTTCTCATTTGGTTAATGATAATAAAGGCAGTTATGCGATGAACACGTTTTATTCTTCATACATCATCAATACATCGTACATCTCGATGGCTCCTTCACGCGCGCTCCCTCTAGTCTCAACTTCTGGTCCCTTACAATCTCCCCACAACGCCACATAATGTGACTGTACAATCACTCTCCACACAAGTACATCATTTTTCAATATCCCGACAAATATGTGAAATATGTAAAACGTACATCAACTTCATGTTTTAAAGGGGCCAATTAAATCACCTATCTGACCTTTATAAACTAAAGGTAATCCCTTTGAGATTTTATACAAAATAGGCCAGAAAACGTTGATATCACGCACATAGGCTGCTTGTTTTGTTTATATCAACACGTGTATGATATGGGAGGGGGTGCCAAAATAAAAAGAATTCAACAATGGCATCGAACAGCAAGTCAGGTAGGTGAGAGTTTTGCAAATGGTGTTTTGCAACAAATAACCTTTCTGCCTTCGCATATATGCCACATACCATGTCAGGTAACATTTTTTCCCTTTTGTGAACATTGCTGTGTTTACAAACATGTTGTTGATGAACAAGTTCATACATCCTTCACGGAGGTGTTATAAGAACATTCCAAAACCAGAATTACCTTTAGATCATTAATATATATATATACACAGAGAAGCAAAAAATCACAAATTTTCTTTCAAAAAGGTAGGTGAATGGGCACCTTTAAGGTCCATTTGAAAAACATATGACAGTATCTTAGTGTAATGTATTTTAATATCGTCCCTATGGTATATTATTCTGCCATAACAATTATTAAGACAATTTTTCAAATGTTGACTATTTGAAAACCATATTACATAATATATGACAGCGTAGTGCCCAAGATGTCTAATGTTAGTCTTAAGATCAAAGGTTGGTAAATAAGTTTGACCTTACCCTTGAATACCCTCCCTAACCTTTTAACAGATCCTGGAGTAGTTGGCATTACCAGTACACATTCAAAATCTTATAAATCGATCCAGTATTATTCATTTTGATGCTATAGTTACAATATCAAAGCATTATCTAGGCTTTTTTATATGGTGGTGGCCATTTTGGATTTTTAAGGGGGTCAGAGGGTTGATAAAATTTGTTACCTAACATTTTCCATCAGCCTACACCTAAATGAAGTGAAAGCAAGTGCTATCTCAATTTGGGCATTCAATTCCTACGGGATTGTGATTTTGCTACATGGGCGACTACAATAATATGCTATAACAGCCCATTTTAGCTCAGTGGCTACAAAGAGAAGCTTAACTTAGCCATTTTGCTGTATTTTCCAATATGAGTTATAAACCTGCAAAACGTTTTTTGACTGATGCCACTGAGGCTAATTTGTCTAATATTTTACAGGAATAATCCCCTGAATAATTCTTATAATAATTGTCTTTTATGGTTCCAAAGAATGAATTTTGGCTGAATTATAAAGATTAAATTGAGTCATTTTACCATATATGTTAGCTGTGTGAAGCAGATACATCTAGCCTGGAACCAGTTTATCAGCATCCATTACATCATTCCTCTAGACATTTAGATTTCAGGTTATCTATGGTTAATATTGACACAAATGATTTTCAAAAGCTTTTTAAAAAATGTAGATTTATGATTTTAGATATTCCACATGCCAGGCAATGTTTACAATCACAGGTATACAGCTCTGTGGGTATATAAAGATGGCTGTACATGGATTATAAATAATTGGTATCCATACTCAACTTTATTCAAGATTTCGCCATCAGTGAGATGTATCTGTATTATAATTTTGCATTCAATATGCATCTGTAGTAATTTTTAGCGAACCTGTGAGCTAATGCAATGGTTTGGCATCTGTCGTCCTCGTTAACCCATACTATTTCGAAAACAACTCGAGCTAGTATCATGAAATTTAATGCAAAAAATTAGCCATCTGAAAAACTGCATTTTCTAAGATTTTATAGAGGAAAAGCTAAAAAACCTTTAAAAATCTTCTCCTCCAAAACAGTCCAGCCAAATTTTTCAATATTTCACAGAAATAATCTTTTATACCATCTCTCTCAAGTTTGTTCTAATGGTTCAAGTTTGGTGAATTTTGGCCGAGTTACAGGAAGTTAAACTCTGCTAACTGTCCAAAAAAGCATACTAAAAAAACAAAATCTCAGAAACGGCTGGAGCTATCATTGCCACATTTTATGCCAGTGTTGGTCACATGAGTCATACATGAAATCCAGGTATTGGTGGAGCCACCTGCATTGTTCTTTTTTTGTACGGGGGTCATTGGTCATCTGTACATTAACCCATAATTTCTCAGGAATAGCAGGAGCTACCATCCCTAGATTTTATGCAATAATCTGTCACAAATGTTGTGGGATTCAGCTTATTTTTTTGCTATCTGCATTTACTTAGATTTTATAGGGAAAAAGCTGAAAAACCTTTAAAAGTCGTCTTCTTGTAAACGGTCCAGCCAAATTGTTCAATATTTTACAAAAATGATCCCAGAGGCAAGCCCTCTCAAGTTTGTTCAAATGGTTTGCATTTGATGAATTTTAGTGGTGTTACACGAGTTTGAACAGTCCTTTGGCCATTTAAGCATACTAACATAGTAATCTCAGAAATGACAGAAGCTAGCATTACAAAGTATTGTGCAAATATTGGACACATGACTCATATTTGATGTTGCAGATTTTGTGGTGCAACCTACATTGACCTGTTTTTTAAAACCTTGTAATTTTAGCCTCTTTCAGCTTAAAATGTTTATGATGAAACTGTCAAAATGAATCGTTTAATTTTTCAAAAGAATTATCCTAGGACATGGTTCTTTCAATTATTTCAGAAAAGCTTAAGTTGGTCTGATGGCCATTATTATGTCTATTTCAAACTGAGGACTGCAAAACTGTTCTATTACAAAATTATTTTTTCAATTACAACTTCTGTAACATTGCACAAAATTATTCATAGGTGGCCTTTGTTCAAGTTTACTTGAATGATTTTTGGGAGAATTATTGGACCTTTAACAATGTAACAACTGCATCTTTTGTTATTTTAGATATTTTGATAAAAAATTTATGAATATGTCAGCTTGAAAAAAAAAGCATTTTAGCCAAAGTCTTTCAGTATAAGTAAACAGATTTACCAACAGGCCAAGATTGTGTTTGTATCTTTAAATAGGTTGAGAAACTGCCAACCGTTTCAGATTTGGCAACTGATCAAGAGATCATTCAGTGCAGCCAGATATAGGTCAAGAGTTCAATCAGTGCAGCCAAGCACAAGGCATGTGATCACCTCATGGGTGACATGTGAACACCTCATGGCCACCATGTGATCACCTCATGGATGTCATGCCCCTCAAGGCTGCATGTGGACTACCAACTGTGTCAGATTATGCAACAGGTCAAGAGTTCACTCAGTGCAGCCAGGTACAGGTCAAAAGTTCACTCAGTCTAGCCAGGTGCAGGTCATGAGTTCACTTAGTGCAGTAGCCTGAGCAAGCTAGCAAATTTGTCACAGTTCACTCGGGGCAACTGCCTTTCTCACCTAAGCCTGGTCAGCCCAATGCATCAGACTCAAGGTAAGTTTGAAGTATTGGCCTGATATTTTGACCTATCTATGTGTCTTTGATGGCTTTCTCGTTCACAAGACAGGTGTCGCCTACTATGACTTTTGCACAGTGTATGTGCCTGCTTATTTCTACAGAGGAATTTTATATATCAGCCTGAAATTGGGCATATGTATATATCTCTGATAGCTTTGTTGTATACAAGACTGGTGGTGCCAGCTACAATCATTTTTGTGTTTTGTGAATCCATGCCAGAATTTCAGCAGTGATGTTTGTGTAATTGTTTCTTATTCAAAATGTTTAGTATTTGCATTGTTCATATACATGAGTAGTAATGGTCCAGCATTGAAGCATTATACCTAGTGTATTTCCCAATGCACAGGTTCGCACTAGGCCTGTAGGCCTTGTTAACTCATATGGTCATATATTTAACTTTTGAAAACTTAATTACCTTCACACATTATTTGTTTATGAAATGGAACTTTTATATGACACTTACCGTAGGCCCATTTTCCCTTGGTGCATCACTAAATGGTTTCAGGCCAAAGGTTTCATTTAATACACAGTCCATATGCTTTAGCTCATGCCCATTATTTCATTTAAGCTGGGCCATTTTCTCTTAGCTTTTCAAATGGTAATATATATGGAAAAACCATAAGAAATAAATATATTTTGCAGTTACTAATATTTTCCAAAATTCAGCTGAGCGACGTGACCCCTGGGTCCCTTGTAAAATTTTTGGCCTGAACATAGGAAATATATTTTCTCACTTGACATAAGACTTGTTGAAGCTAGAGACTTTTTTCAGGGATATAACTTCAATTAATCAAGATTCAATTGTATAAAAAAATATTCCTCTATATAGTTCCTATGTACATGCCATAAATAAGTCTGTATTATATAAATTTAAAAAAGTTATGGGCTGAAACATAATGCATTTTGTAAAAAATCAGGAAAGATATTTGATCACTTAACACAAACATGTTAAAGCTAAGGACTTTTTTTCAGTAATATAACTTAAATTAATCAAAATTAAATTGTATACCGAAAATTAGATCAAAATCTTTTAAATTTTTTAAAATATTAGCAAAAATAAAAAATGGGTACCTTAAATTTTGCCCAACTTTGGCCACAGCACGTTTTTTTATTGTAAGTACTGTGGATTTAATTTTCATAGCATGTACACATAAGGATGTAATCTGTTAAAATCTGAAATTTGAAAATAAAAGCTGCAAAATTAGGTTAGTTATTTAATTATTTTGGAGGCTCTTGTTTTATTCCCTTACATTGTCAAGCAGTCCACTTTGGTCACTCTAGGTCATTCAGTGCAGCTCTCTATGCTCCCAAGGCTGTTGGCATAATGTTTCATGTCCCCATGATCTCCTACTAAGCTGAAAACTGGGTCTTTGCACTTTCTTCCTTTGAGAAAATTAAGGAAAAACCTCAAATTTTTATTAATTACCTATTTTCACATTTCAGGACTGCCTAATATCAAAACCACTCATCTGTTTTTCCTCATATTTACCATAAATATTCCTCTATATAGTTCCTATGTACATGCCATAAATAAGGTCTGTATTATATAATTTAAAAAAGTTATGGGCTCAAACAATGCATTTTGTAAAAAATCAGGAAAGATATTTGATCACTTAACACAAAACATGTTAAAGCTAAGGACTTTTTTTCAGTAATATAACTTTAATTAATCAAAATTAAATTGTATACCAAGAATTAGATCAAAATCTTTTAAATTTTTTAAAATATTAGCAAATATAAAAAATTGGTACCTTAAATTTTGCCCAACTTTGGCCATGGCACGTTTTTTCCTGAAAGTACTGTGGATTTAATTTTCACAGCATGTTCACATAAGGATTTAATCTGTTAAAATCTGAAATTTGAAAATAAAAGCTGCAAAATTAGGCTAGTTATTGAATTTTTTTTAGGCTATTGTTGTATTCCCTTACATTGTCAAGCAGTCCACTTTGGTCACTGTAGGTGATTCAGTGCAGCTCTCTATGCTCCCAAGGCTGTTGGCATAATGTTATGCAATCCCATCACAAGAGTAAGCCCTCTCTCCACTGAGTTGAGCTTGATCTGGCTGTCTGCAGTTAATATCATTCCACAGGGAGCCTTTTTCTCTCCTCTCCCCCCCCCCCATTCTGTTGACAGACTTGTACTATGAACTAGATGAATCTTAAAATTAACATTTTTTTCAGCAACGAGCAGTGACAACGGAGACCCCTCCCCCCACTCACCCCTTCAATAAACAGGATTAATAAACAAGATGAATCTTATAATTTTAATGTTAAATAAATTCTTTTTCATGAGATTTGGACAATTTTGATTTTTAAAGAAAAGAATTTCAGGAATTTAATCCCAATATTCAAATGTAATAAAATATAAGGATCTAATGTAAGTGCTAACTGACGAGATTTAAGAAGATATAAATAATTTGTAGCATTTCATTCATATCTCTTAAAGTTGGCGGGGCCTAGGTGTGAATAACACAGTAAACTTAGTATTAAAATTAGGAATATTGGTCAAACTTTGTGGGATTAATTTTTAACTCATATGGCCATATATTTAACTTTTGAAAACTTAATTACCTTCACACATTATTTGTTTATGAAATGTTACTTCTATATAACACTTACCGTAGGCCTATTTGTTCCCTTGGTGCATCATTAAATGGTTTAGCTTATGTCCATTATTCTATAATTTACAGAGTTTCATTTTAGCAGGGCCATTTTCTCATAGCTTTTCTATTGATAATATACATGAAATCCAAAAGAAATAAAAATATTTTGCCGTTACTAATAGTTTTCTAAATTCAGCTGAGCGATGTGACCCATGGGTCCCTTGTTTTCCCTGTAAGCATTGTTGATTTTATTTTCATATCATGCACATATAAGGATTTCAGCTGCTAAATTCTGAAATTTGAAAGGAATTGACCAAAAACTCTTACTTTTATTTGTAAACATGTGAGCTTATGTAATGGTGTGGCGTCGTCCATGATCTGTACGTTAACCCATACTATCACGAAAACAGCAGGAGTTAGCATTTTTTATGCTAAATTTTATGCCAAAAATTAGCCATCTTAAAAACTATCTTGTTTTGCTTATTTTTTGGCTAACTGCATTTTCTTAGATTTTAAAGGGAAAAGCTAAATAACCTTTGAAAACTGTTCAGACAAATTGTCCAATATTTCACAGATATGATTCCTGGAACAATCTCTCTCAAGTTTGTTCGAATGGTTCAAGTTTTGTGATTGTTGGCCTAGTTACTAGAAGTTGAACTTAGTCATCTGTCCAAAAAACATACAGTTCTAAAATTTCAGTCTCAGAAGTGGCTGGAGCTATCATCACCAAATTTTTATGCCAATGTTGGTCACATGAGTCATATCTGAAATTGAGGTATTGGTGGCGCCACCTGCATGGGCCTTTTTTGTACAGGGGTCATCAGTGCCCATATTATACTAAGGGCTACAAAAAATGTCTTCTCTGAAACCATATGGCCAGATTGTTTAATATCACACAGAAATGATCCTAGGGTAGTGCATTCTGAAGTTGGTCCAAATGGTCTCAGTTCTAAGTGACTTTTGGCTAAGTTATGGGAAGCTGAATTTAGTCATATGCCAAAAAAGCCTTTTAGCTTAGTGCTACAAAGATCTTCTCAAAAACCACTGGTCCAAATTCTTAAAGCTAACACATTAATTATCCTCAGATATTATTAATTCAATTTTGTTCAAATGGTTTTGGTTCAGTGATTTTTGGCTGAGTTACAGGAAGCTGAAGCCATTTTGCTGTATTTTCCTATATAAATTATAACCTGCAAAAGGTTTTTCAACAGATGCCACTGAGCCCAATTTGTTTAATATTATACAAGAATAATCCCGAGAATAAAACTAATATTAATTGTCTTTAATGGTTCCACTTGAATGATTTTTGGCTGAATTATGGAGATTGAATTGAGTCATTTTACCAATGGCTGACAATTAAAGCTATCAGAGTTTGGCCTGTGGTGGTGGGCTAGGGCTTATGCAATGCTAACATCATAGCAATAATAAAGTTAATAAGTGACCATTTTGCTTTGGAGCCTAGTATTCACAGTTCCCTATATGTTCTGTGAAGCATGATTTACCTCCAGCTGCATGGGTCCTGAAAGCTAAGTGAATGCCTGCTCATCAAAGGTAGACTGAAGGAGGCCTTTGGTAGAAATATTTGATTATACAGTGATATGGCAGGTTTGAGGTAGTTGACTGTACATCAGCCTGAACTTGCTAAGGGCTATTGAACAGTGCTGTACAGATATTGTGCCCAACCAGCTGATGAAAACTTACAATACACAGCTGCATATGTATACAAAAGCTTGCTTAAGAATAGTTCCCTCAGTTTATTATGTATTGGACTAAATTTTGTGGCATGTATAAAAATAGGACATATTTGTCATATAGAACCAATCTGGTCAGTAGTTGTTTGTAGTAAAAAAAGAATATATGCATGGCATATGAGTATACAGTTGTTTGTTCTTTTATTAAATGGAGATTTGGGTATCTGGAGAAGTTGATTGATCTGTATTTTTTTTCTCACATTATTTGATTTTTTTATGCACACTTTTTATACATTTACAAGTTCACTTCATTTTACTGTCTGTGTATATTGATAATTTGATATGCATAAAGTTTAAAGTGTGTGAATCTTGTGTTGTCTGTTCACTTTATTAAAAAAATTCTGTTTGTAATCATACTTGCATTCATGAATCCTTTTTGAAGTACCGTACGTATTAATTCTAATTTGGAGACCACTTAAAAATAACTAATTTTCTCAGAGGTCGAGATAATGGAGGATATTTGAAAATTATCTTCCTGCAGAATTTTCGTTGGTCGAGATTATAGAGGCATGCGGTTGGATAACCTTCCCTAGAGACGCCGAGCCGCTTTGACACTCGACCGGTCATATGGATTGAGTGATAATATGGGTGTTCATAAGTTTGTTTTGTTAGCTTATCAGTATTTCCTACAAACGGACTTCCAACCGTCACTTGAATTATACGGAGTCCGCAAATAATTTATCAAACTGAGCTCAGTCACTATACAAAATGATCACTACTTCGCGTATGGGGTACGATCACTTGACATAGACGGCAACTTGTGTAACTACCAGTTGTTTAAAGTTAACGCATCAGGCGGTGATACTGGCGGGTCCAAAAGGGACAAGCAGCTGCACGTAAGTTGGAAGAAGACTTTATTAAAAATAACTGCCTATTATCAGATAACTTTTATTTGCATAATAAGTAATAAAAATAGGAAAGTATAGGCGCGTTAAAATATATACGATCGGAAATGGTCCTACCTCCCGTGCACTCGATCGGGCCCTGTTATGTACACGCGGTCACCCATCCAAAAAGTAACCAGGGTTTTTTTAGCTTAACTAAGGTGACCATTCCACTGTGTCATAGTTATTCCCCAATGCGTGCTTCCTCGTATCTTGTAAATATTTTTGCTAAATACCCCATGTGAATTGCACACGAGGTACGTGCGTACCATGAATGGTACACGAGGGTGCTTCGTCACGGACACCCATTTGGAACTTGAACATTTTATCATGTTTATATATTATGAAAAACACATATTTGTATCTTCAAAAATTTTATTGTAATAAGAATCTAGTCAGATACAAAATGCGGTGCCCGCGAGAGACGGAGGCATGCATTTCACCTAAACATCATCGACAGAAAACATCGTCAGCAGTCGCGAAATTAGAGTCATTTTTGAAATTATGCTTTAAAAATATTTTTTTGGGTCGAGAAATAAGAGGGATCGCCAAATTGGAATAAATACGGTAATCATAATCATAATCTGTTACATTTATTTTTAGCAATGTAATCTTAATTGTAATCAATTACTTTGCCTATGTGATCGTAATCAAAATCAATTACATTTATAAAGTAATCACCCCATGTCTTTTTACCATATATGTTAGCTGTGTAAAGCAGTTACATCTAGCATGGCATCAGTTTATCAGGATCTGTTACATCATGCCACTAGACATTTAGATTTCAGGTTATCTATGGTTAATATTGACAAGAATGTTTTTAAAAGCTTTTAAAAAATGTATATTTATGATTTTAAATATTCATCATACCAGGCAATGTTTACAACAATTCATTCCTTTGAAATATTAAGGAAAACCTCCATTTTATATAAAAAAAAGCCATTGTTACACTTCAAGGCTGCCTAATATTGAAACCACTAGTCTGTTTTTGATTATATTTGTATCCGCCAAAACAGAGTTTTGCGGATACTATGTTTTCAGCTGCACGCCGCCGCCGCCGCCGTGGCAGCGTAGGTGTCCGGAGAACTCCTCCGTAACCGCTGGGCGGAATTTTACGAAACCCGGGATTATGTTTGGGTCACATGTGAACTGCTGCAGCCCGATTTTGTTTTGACCTCTGACCTTTCCTCTGCGCTCTGCGTCCGTTTGTGCGTCTGTTTCCACACATAAACCCACATATCTAGGGAACCGTTTGACGGATCAGGAAAATTTTTTTGCACAAATGTAGCCCTTGGAGAGCTTTATAACATACACAAAAAATGGTGGCGCCACCTGCAACCATGTTTGCACAGTGTCCATCTGTTTGTCTGCCATGGGTTAAAATCACTCATACCTGTGCACTGACTTGACTACTTCACCTGAAATTTGGCATGCGTATACATCCTGGATAGCTTTTCTGATTTTGTGACAGGTGGCGCCACCTACATTCACGTTTACGCTGCAGACATCCAAGCTCATATCTCGGGAACCGTTTGACCGATCAGGAACATTTCTTTGCACAAATGTAGCCCTTGGAGAGCTTTATAACATACACAAAAAATGGTGGTGCCACCTGCAACCATGTTTGCACAGTGTCCATCTGTTCGTCTGCCTTGGGTTAAAATCACTCATATCTGTGCAGTGACTTGACTAATTCACCTGAAATTTGGCATGTGTATACATCCTGGATAGCTTTTCTGATTTTGTGACAGGTGGCGCCACCTACATTCACGTTTACGCTGCAGACATCCAAGCTCATATCTCGGGAACCGTTTGACTGATCAGGAAATTTTTTTTGCACAAATGTAGCCCTTGGAGAGCTTTATAACATACACAAAAAATGCCGGCGCAACCTGCAACCATGTTTGCACAGTGTCCATCTGTTTGTCTGCCTTGGGTTAAAATCACTCATATCTCTGCAGTGACTTGACTAATTCACCTGAAATTCGGCATGCGTATACATCCTGGATAGCTTTTCTGATTTTATGACAGGTGGGGCCACCTACATTCACGTTTACGCTGCAGACATTCAAGCTCATATCTTGGGAACCGTTTGACCAATTGGGCCAAAATTTGCATGTGTATAGATCTCACATAGCTCTTTATCATACGCAAAACTGGTGGTGCCACCTGCAGCCATTTTTGCACAGCTCCTGTCTGTTTGTCTGCCATGGGATAAAATCACTCATATCTCGGCAGTGGTTTGACATATCTGGCTAAAATTTTGCAGGTTTATACATCCCCGACAGCTCTCTTGATTTTATGACAGGTGGCGCCACCTGCATTCTAGTTTATGCAGCAGACATCCAAGCTCATATCTTGGGAACCGTTTGACCGATTGGGCCAAAGTTTTGCATGTGTATAGTTCTCACATAGCTCTTTATCATACGCAAAACTGGTGCCGTCACCTGCAACCATTTTTGCTCAGTGTCCATCTGATTGTCTGCCACGGGCTAAAATCACTCATATACATGTAGTGGTTTGACTTATCTGCCTTAAATTTTGCATATGTATACAACTTGGACGGCTTTCTGGATTTTGTGGTAGGGGGGGCAACCTTCATACACAATTTGGCTGCAGACATCCATGCTAATATGCAACACTTCACTCTATTTCCCCTTGCCACTTAATCCATGCCTCACTTCACCCTTTCCACTCTGATTAGGCGGATACACGTAGTCGCTTGTCGACTACCTGTATTCTAGTTAGTATTCATATTCTCCCATACATTTTCTATTAACATACCAAAAATTAGGTCAGTATTGAGTATTGTTTTGTAGTTATGGGTCCAAATGTAATCCATTTGTTTTTTTGCACACACTCTCACACATGCAACGGAATCACACCGCAGCAGCCTGCTCGTTCTTAGGAAGATATAAAGAAGAAGACCAGATTGACTTTTGGGCAGCAAACTGCTGCCATTAAAATAAACTTTTAATATGACAAAACATATAAAAATCATTGATACAAAGCTGGGCAATTCCTTCCTGAGAAGGTGGGGGGCAAAGACACCACACAATTCAGTATTACATTACAGATAACATTAGCGAATCACCATACATGTATATACACCATACAATTAAGTATTACATTATGAATTACAGGATCACTGAATCATTATACATGTATACAGAGTCTCTTGTAACACTATTCAATGTTTAAAAACAGTCCAATTATTCACATAGTATAAAGTTTGTACCCTGAAAAATAAAGACATGTCATACCTGATCAGTAATCCACAAAGCATCATAAATACATAAAATTAGGAAACTAAACCATCTTAATTTTAATCTACTGTCCAAATTGATATAAACACAATCATGTAGTTATATCAATTAATATCAACATGTTCACATTAATCACAGGAAAATTCAACATAGATCATTGTAATAGGTAGGTGAAACTGGGGATGGCAGAAGGTTGAAACAATATTGATTTTAATCACAATGCTGCTGAAGAATATCTGGTGTAGGCGACCATGTATACACTATTTAAATAGACTGGTCACACAAGAATCTCGTGCCTACATGATCCGGTCAGAGGTCACAAGGAACTTGCATGTTAAATAAATTTTGTCAAAGAACTAGCTGGAGCCATAGACCATATACCGCCACGGTCTACACCTAATCCAGCAGGCTATGGCCCCGCTAACCTGACTCTAATACATGTGAACATTCAGATATTAATTACATGATAAGTGTGAAAGTAATGTGCAAATTGGCCATAGACTACTCTGATGACCATCATAAATCAGGAAATATATTTACTCACTTAACATGTGAATTGCTGATGCTGGAGACTTTTTTTCAGGGATATAATTTTATTAAATCAAGATTCAATTGTTATCCCAAAATTAGATCTGAATTTTGCAAATTTTTTAAGTTATAAAATAAATAATCAATACCTTAAATTTTGTCCAATTTTGGCAATGGCACATTTTCCCCTGTAAGCACTGTTGATTTGATTTTCACAGCATATATACATAAGGATTTAATCTTTTAAAATCTGAAATTTCAAAGGAATTGATCGAAAAGAGAAGCTTTTATTCAAGTTTTCATACACCATGTCAAGTTTTGTTTACATCAGGCCCACCTTGCAGTACAGCCTTCACTTGCATTAAGTAGCCCACCCCAGGCAGCTTGCCTTGGCTCAGCTCTGCCACTACTAGCAGGCTTCCCCTCTGCCCTGCACTCACCCCCCCCCCCCAGCTGGTGCTTAAACTAGATGAATGTTAAAATTTTCTGTATTTGATTCATTCTTATTCTAGGCTGTGCTACATTTTAGATTTTGTATTGTACCACCAGGGTTACAATGATTAAAGTGCACATTTAATTGTGTCAACAAAGTGGTGTATTGCTATATGAAAGTGTGAATGTTCATCAGATAAGTAATTGTTTACTTCAGAAGAGTAACCTTCAACTTCACCAGGTGTGAAATTGACTATTAATTCCAGTAAAAAATTACAGCTGAGATAGTAATTAGCACAATGATGATGTTTGTCCCTCATTCAACTAACAGTGTGTATACTTTATTTGAAAAGATTGTTTTATTTTATCAGATTTACTGAATCTTATATTACTGTGAATAAAATTTAGCATGTACTGAAAACTCCAATGTACAAAACTTTTTAATAGTGATTCAAGGAATATTCTAGAAAATGCCATGTTGTGGCATTATTTTCTTTTAAATTCAGTTTAAACATTTGTGATTTCAAAATAATAAAATATATGTGTATGCATAATATGACCCGACATGAGCTACACTCTGGATAAATAATGATTGCAACTTAGAATTCTGATATTTTAACTTATATTTCCATTTTTTTATAACAAATTTATAAAACTTGTAAATAAAAAAAGATGAATCTGATAAAAACTGTTAATGGAAAAAGTGGATATGCTAAAACAAAAAAGGCTTAAATATAAACTTGAAAGTGAAATAAAGGTATTTGTCCATTCTGTCCACTTGCCCGTCCATCTGTAAATTTTTCATATGCATCACAGTATCTCAAAACTTTTACTGTATTTCTTCATGACAGTCTTGTCAGAGTATTAGTTTTGCAATCATATATTTAGAACTATACTATAACCAAGTAGGAGGACCCCTTTCCTCTTAGCTTCTCATATGCTTGTATATATGAAAAACATTACAATAGAATATTTTGCATATTTTGCATTTGCAAAAATGTCAAACCAGCTGAGCACCGTGACCCATTGGTCCCTTGTCTGTATTTGATTCATTCTTATATTAGGCTATGCTACATTTTAGATTTTGCATTGTTCCACCAGGGTTACAGTGATTAAAGTGCACATTTAATTGTGTCCACAAAGTGGTGTATTGCTATGAAAGTGTGGATGTTCATCAGATAAGTAATTCCTTACCTCAGAAGAGTAAAAACTTCACCAGGTGTGAAATTGACTATTAATTCCAGTTATAAATTATAGCTTAGATTGTAATTAGCATAATAGTATTTTTTGTCCCTCATTCAACCAACAGTGTGTGTACTTTATTTGAAAAGATGTTTTTATTTTACCAAATTTACTTAATCTTTCATTTTATTTCGGTGAATAAGATTAAGCATGTACTGGAAACTCCAATGTGCAAAACTTTTTAATAGTGATTCAAGGAATAATCTTGTAGATGCCATGTTGTGGCATTACTTTCTTTTAAATTCAGTTGAAACATTTGTGATTTAAAGATAATAAAAATATATGTGTATGCATAATATGACCCAATATGAGCTACACTCTGGATATATAATGATTCCAACTTAGAATTCTAATATTTTAACTTATATTTTCAGTGTTTTTTAATACAAATTATTAAACTTGGAAATAAAAAAAATAATCAGATAAAAACTATTTTAATGGAAAAAGTGGATATGCTTAAATAATAGGCTTATATATAAACTTATATGCATTATTCCCTTGAAAGTGAAATAAAGGTATTTGTCCATTCTGTCCACTGGCCTGTCCATCTGTCAATTTTTCATATGCATCACAGTATCTCAAAACTTTTACTGTTTTTCTTCATGACAGTCTTGTCAGAGTATTAGTTTGCAATCATATATTTAGAACTGTACTATAACCAAGTAGGAGTTCCTTTTTCCTCTTAGCATTTTATTAGATTAAATTAAAAAACATTAATAACATAACATAGAATATTTTGCTTTTGTGGCAGACATCAATGCTAATATGCAACACATCTCACTCTATTTCCCCTTGCCACTCAATCCATGCCTTACCTCACCCGTCTTAATCTGATTTGGGCAGATACACATAGTCACTTGTCAACCCGTATTCTAGTTAAATTTAATTTGATAATGGAAAATTTTATTTTTTCATACCATTTTAATACAGTTATTTAATTAAATTAAATGTGTATCATTATGCTTCAGCTCATTTACATGCATATTACAGTCACATGAAATACTGAAACATTTACAAATACATGTGTGTGATAATGATAGGCTCCTGCATGTTTCTTGTAGTCCATAAAAGTGCACAGTCAATACAACCCCTGGGATTTTATACAGATATCATCAGAATCAATTTCAGCTGAGCGCCATGACCCTATATGTCCAGCTGTCTGGCCAGTTGTGTAAGAACAATGTGTAAGCCTCTGAGGTTAATTGTAGATGTTAATCCAATCCACTCAATGAAGTTTACAACTTAGCAGTTTGTGTACAACTCTTTTGTTTCTTTGCAGAACTGCAAGATGAGCTGGTACAGACAAAAATTCAACTGAAACAGGCCACAGAGAGCCTGGCAGCAGCCGAGGAACAGGCAGTGTACTATCAACAACAGGTAATCCACATCATGTAGTAAATTTACTGAAACAGGCCACAGAGAGCCTAATATAATTTATAATAACAATCATGACTTTCTGCTAATGATTGGGTCTCTTATTTGCAAAGGTTTTATTTCCGAGACAGTTTTCCTTTCACAAATATTGCACATTTGAAACTCTTGCAAAAAAAAGGCAAACACAGTATATCTGTATTCTGGTTTTGCTTTAAACATACATCTGTTATTGTATCCGCCAAAACAGAGTTCTGCCTTGCAACAAGCTTTCCTCATTGCGATACTAACTTCCAAACAGTCAAGATGTGATTTAACTTTCTGTGTGATAATCAAGGGAATATATCCAGGATTACCTTCGTTTACATACCTGTTGTTTCAATAGTTTAATTGTTCATAAAACTTACATACTATGTGTGAGCTAGGTCCAAGCATGTAACTTGTGCCACAAAGTCACTAACGCCACCTGGTGTTCACTTTCAGCATTAATATCAATCAGTCCTGCATATTGCCACATCCTTTGTCCCTTTTCAGATGATCGGGATTAAATAATAAATACTTATGCTGTAATAAACTCTTCAGCATTACTTATAATGATAAAAAAAAATTACTTTTGCTTAAATAGAATGTTCATCACTATTGTGTCACTTACTGTGAAATATGATCACTTTTTAATTTATACAAAGTCTCTAAAACGGCTTGGTGGTTTAACCTCGCGTCCTGACCGTGTTTTCTTGCCGTCTTGTATTTCTGGATCCCTCATATTTTGTTGTTGGGGTGTATCATCAGTCACACCTTGTTCTGGACTGGATGGAACATCACTAGTATCTGGAATATCGTCAATTGCGCTATTCTGCTGTGGTGGCGATTCATTTGTTTTCCTGAGATGCACACGATTTCTCCTCAGTATGCCACTATCTGTCTCTATTTCATAAGAGCGCTCATCTAGTCTTTTGTTTATAACACCTTTATCCCATCTTTTCTCACCAAGTTGGAATGGTTTCAGCCTTACCACATCTCCTTCATTCAACTTTGGTAGATCTCTGGCCGTTTTATTGTAAAGCTGTGCTTGCTTACTTTGGCTAAGCTTCATCCTTTCCCTCTCTTTAGTGAGTATCTCTGCACCACGTGGCTGTAGCAGGTTGGCTGTTGCAGGTAGAGTAGACCTTGTCCTTCTGCCTAGTAACCGCTGTGCAGGGCTACTGCCTATAGCTTGTGTTGGTGTATTTCTAATCTCAAGAAGGGCTTTGTATACGTCACTCTTTCCTTCTTTACATTTTCTCATGGTGCGCTTGGCAGCCTTGACTGCGGCCTCCGCTTTTCCGTTGGCATTTTGGTGATAGGGTGAGCTGACCACATGCTCAAAGTCCCATTCTCGAGCAAATTTCTGGAATTCATCAGAAATATATTGTGTACCATTGTCACTGACAACAATGCTAGGAATTCCATTTCTTGCAAAGTGAGTTTTCATTTTGGTTATTACTGTACTTGACTTAACATCATAAAGACGATCAATCTCCCAAAAATTGGAAAAATAATCCACGATCACCAAATAATCTCTGCCTTCAAGTGAAAAAAGATCAGTCCCTATTTTCTCCCAGGGCCTTGTTGGCAGTTCATGTGGCATTAATGGTTCTCTGGGGTTGCCTGTCTCATATGTCCTACAGGCCTCACATTTCTGTATGTAGTTCTTTATGTCACTGTTCATACCTGGCCAGTACAGGCATTCTCTAGCTCTCCGCAGACAACTTTCTATACCTAAGTGTGCCTGATATACTCTATCTTTCATTTCATCTCTTAGACTTCTGGGAATGACCACACGTTCACCCCTAAGAATAATCCCGTCATGGACAGACAGTTCATCACGCATACTGTGATATGGCAACACTTGCAGTGGGAGGTTATGTTTCTCCTTGGGCCATCCTGTTTGAATCACTGACTTTAGTTTCTGTAAATCATCATCACTGTCTGTGTGTGCTTTAATTTTCTGTAGTCGTTCAGGTCTTACTGGCAAGAACTGAACCATGTTGATCTGCTCAAATTCACTGTTTTTACCATCATGGGGCAAATACGAACGTGACAACATATCAGAGACAAACATATTCTGTCCCTTTCTGTACTTTATTTCAACATTGTAGCCATGTATCCGTAGGAGCATTCCTTGCAATCTCCTTGGCGCTGCATGCATGGGCTTCTTTGTGATTGATTCTAATGGTTTGTGATCAGAGTACACAATGGTCTTACGCGCAAATACATACTGATGGAATTTCTCTAGCGAGTATACAATGGCTAACATCTCTTTCTCGATTTGCGCGTATCTTGTCTCTGTTGGCGTCATAGCACGACTTGCATATGCGATGGGACGGCCACACTGCATAAGTACTGAGCCTATACCACTCTGGCTTGCATCACACTCAATAGTCAGTTCTTTAGATGGATCATAATAAGCCAGTACTGGGGCCTGAGTGACAAGTGTTTTTATTTCTTGCACAGCCCGTTCCTGTATTTCTGTCCAGCACCACACGCTGTCTTGTCTTGCTAGCGCTCTCAAGGGTTCCATTTTATCTGACAGTTTTGGTAAGAATCGCGCCAAGTAATTGACTGTTCCTTGTAGCCTCTGCACCTCTTGTGCATTGGTTGGGTTTTGCATCTCGAGGATGGCTTTGATTTTCTCATTGTCTGGTTTAAGCCCTTCGCTTGAAATACAGTGTCCAAGAAAGGAGATTTCACCTGTACGAAACTGGCATTTACTTTTGTTCAAACGTATACCCTTCTCCTTGCATCTTTGTAATAGGGCTCTCAGTTTTTTGTCATGATCCTTGTTAGCTTGTTCAACATCATCTCCAGCTCCAAAGATGATGATGTCATCTGCAACACAAATTACTCCATTTAGACCCTCCAGGGCCATATTTAGCCTTTTTTGAAAGATTTCGGAGCTAATGTTCAGTCCGAAGGGTAGACGGAGCCACCTGAATCTACCGAAGGGGGTCACAAAAGTTGTAAGCCGGCTACTTTCATCATCCAACATACAGTGCCAGTAACCATTCTGTAAATCTACTTTTGTGAACACTTTTGCCCTGGCAAGTTGTGGCAACACATCATCTATTACAGGTAAAGGGTAAATTTCTCTTTTGAGAGCTTTGTTCAATGCTTGCGGGTCCAAGCAGATCCGGAGGTCATTGTTCCTTTTCACACTTATAGTCATCTGGGAAACCCAGTCAGTGGGTTCATCAATGGGTGAAATGACCCCTGAGGCAACCATGTCATCAAGTTTCTGTTTTAATTTGGCTTCTAAGCCAATTGGTACACGTTTTGGCTTAACTGAGCTGGGAGTTGCCTCTGAATTTAGAGTAAAGTGCACTTTACCAGGAAGGGTTCCTAGTGTTTTTGGGTCTCCTGATATGACATCATCATATTCTGTTATGATGTCATGTCCTGTTACACTGTGCAGCAAGTGAAAGTTATCATAGTTCACTGTGATCAGCCTCATGGCTTCAGCTGCCTTTCTGCTTATAAGGGGAGTCAGATCTTCGAGTACTACTTGGAATTCGACATTGTACTTTTTCTTGTTTTTTGGATTTCTCACTGTGAGCCTCTTTTTACCCAAGGGCTTTGAAGTACCCTTATTCCACATCTGCATTGTTACATTTGTTTCCTCCAGTTCCTCATCTAAAACATACTTTCTGGGAATGATATTGACTTCAGCACCACAGTCAACTTGAAATTTCACATGTTTATTGTTCTTTACAATAATCATGTCTGCATATATGGGACCATCACAGCTTGTGGTTTTATCTTTAGCCACTCTGGATATGTCAGTGACTACATCAATTGTATATTCTGGACTGGATGAGTCAGTATCACCTTCATCTTCAACTCTATGCACCTTTCTGTTAGTATTAGTTGGACAGCAGACTGCAAAGTGGTTTTTTTCTCTGCACTTGTTACAAGACTTTCCCCATGCAGGGCACATTTCCTTTTTTCTTTGATGACTCCTGCCACAAAACTTACACCTCAGTACTGGGAAGGTTTTGTTGTGAGAGTATTGAGCTTGTTTGGGCTGTTTTGCTACTTTAGCAACTGATGTAGCTGGGCTAACATTCATTGACTCTAACCTCTGTTTAGTGGCCTCAGCCCCTTTACATATGTCTATAGCAGTCTTCAAAGTCAACTTTCTTGTTTGTAACAGCATTTTGCGGGTTGAATTGTCCTGGATCCCAGTGACTAACCGGTCTCTAATCAGTGAATCCCTCAAACAGTCACAAAAGTTACACACACTTGCCAGTTCTCTGAGGGCTGATACATAGGATTCTATACTTTCATCTTCATTCTGTTCCCTCTTATTAAATTTATACCTTTCATAGGTCTCATTTGTTTCACCTATTATGTGTTCATCAAACTTTATAATGATGGTAGCAATATCTTGTTTGTCCTCAGCAGGAGGGTTGCCATCTGGTCCCGCGGGTGCAAACACAAGACTGTTGTATATCTTAATTCCCACGGTCCCAGCACAATTTAGAAACACTGCACATTGGTATTCTTTATCCCTTTTATCCAGTTCAGATATGATCTGATAGTTCTTGAAGAGCTGTTTGAACATTTTCCAGTCCTCTACCATATTGGTACCAAGTTGCAAGGGAGGTGGTGTTTGCACAGACAGGGGTGCATAACATGCTTGACTAGCCATCATGTTAATGTATCTGCAGTGTCAATTTACATGCGGAGCACACAGTTGAATCAGTCACTCAGGATCATTGGACAAATCCGGCAGGAACTGGAATTTCCCCAAGTATTTAAGATCAAATCTGATGTTAAGTCAACAGTGTCTAGCTAACAGGAGCACTGAGTAGAATACAGGCAGGTTCTGTATCTCAAATGACTTCATATCATCTTTCATGGCGGGCCGCAGAGGTGGGCGATAATAGAGGAAGCTACCGCATCAGGAAGAAAAACACATACTCACAGCTTGACAGTCTCTATTCACCTGTTCTAGGTGTTTCCTGGCACATTTGGCTTCTGGTTACACCGCTGCCACCATGTTTCAATAGTTTAATTGTTCATAAAACTTACATACTATGTGTGAGCTAGGTCCAAGCATGTAACTTGTGCCACAAAGTCACTAACGCCACCTGGTGTTCACTTTCAGCATTAATATCAATCAGTCCTGCATATTGCCACACCTGTTTTCTGGACTTTCAATGCTAAATTCTTCGGGGAATACTGGCAGATAAAAAGACACAAGTCAGGGAATATCCACTGGAAATCCGTGGATGGGAAACACCCACTCTGATCAGTCACACTGCATTGTGAATAATATGGCAGACAAAGGCTCAATGGCCGGATGAATATCCCCAAGGACCTTGTGGGCTGAATTATGCAAGGCATGAACAAGCTAGCAAAAAGAAAAACAGTCGCAAAAAAGCATGGACGCAAACCTGCCAAAGACACCAGTGATCATGGCATCCCCAGAAGGGGATCACTGTCAACAACTAATCTGGCTTCTGAACAAGAAATAACCCAAGGCTATCAGTGGACAATGCAGATACAAGCGAGCATGAGGGTAACAACGAACAAAATGACGCTCTCATACAAGAATTGGTACACCTAAGCTGCCGAGGCTGTATGTGGAGACCTCATATTACAGAGTTTTAAGAACATTTGAATAAAATGGTGAGGTTTTGTATTGATGACGACAAATTGGAAAAGAAACTTAAAATGTACCTGAAACAGAATAACTGCAAGAATATCCGTGTGACCAGAGTGAATCCAGAGATCTGGTCGCAGCTTGCTAAGCAAACCAGAGCAAAGGATATTGCTTTGTCAAGAATACAAAAGCCCATGATCAAGGGACTCATACCCCTCACCGAATTGTTGGATCAGCTGCTGAAAACCAAGAAAAGTGAGAAGTTAGACATTGCTAAATGTTTAAAATTGGCTACAGACTGTCTCTCTATCACCTCAGCCAGCAACAAATTCAACAAAGAGAGGCATGATCAAATCCAGGAGGACCTGGCACGCCTAGCTAGCCATGGTACCCCCCCCCCCCCTCTACAGATTGTTTGGAGACAACTTAGCAGAGGCTGTGAGGGAGATAAATAAGACAAACAAAGTTAGCAAAAGCATGGCAGCCACCAGCTTCTTCAGTTCTGCTTATGTCAAAAGCAGTAGTTTTCATCCAAAAGGCCAGACCTACAAAGTCAAAACAACACATGGTGGAATAGATATCCCACATCACAAAGGAAAGAGTAATTTTTTAGGCCGTGTGAAACAACACCACAGAAAGTACCAACACAATGTAAAGAATGATTTTGGATGAGAAACTGCTTGCGATACTAGAGAGCCAGCCGAAAAAGAGGGAAAAGCAGAAGACTGTGACACTGAACAATCTCGAAAGAGTGATCTTATTAGACTGGGATGCTATATGGCTTTGATAGAACTTAAAAATGCCTACTATTCAGTACCCATTGCCAAAGAGTTTAGAACATTCTGAGATTTAAATGGCACACTGATTTGTACCAGTTTACCTGTTTACCAAATGGCTAAGCCTGTGCACCCAGAATATTTACCAAAATCATGAAGCCGGTCTACTCGTAGCGCCATAAAGATGCAAATATTTTCGTCATTTCTGACAACGCTTCATGGCCTACAGGTACACTGTCAATCAACATAAACCAAACCAATCGTTAGCATTTTTTGTGTACTTTCTCATAATACAAAATATGAGCAAGAAAAAATTCTGTTTTTACCCAGCACATTGGTAATCCCCTTGGCATGTTTGTTGATTTTTTAGCTCAGCTGACTATAAGTCATCTGAGCTATAGTCGTGGTCCATTGTCTGTCGTCCGTCCGTCCTTCTGTCCGTCTGTCCGTCCGTAGATGTGGCACGTTTTGAAACCGTAAGACCTAGGAATCCAAAATTCGGCATAGTGTTAGATGTCCCCAAGATCTCCTACCAAGCCGAAAACTGGGTCTTTGCGACTTTGTTCCTTTGAGAAATTAAGGAAAAACCTCAATTTTTTATTAAAAACCTATTTTCACACTTCAGGGCTGCCTAATATCAAAACAACTCATCTGGTTTTCCTCATATTTACCATAAATATTCCTCTATATAGTTCCTATGTACATGCCTGATTTTATGTCTGTATTATATAATTTAAGAAAGTTATGGGCCAGAACATAACGCATTTTGTAAAAAATCAGGAAAGATATTTGATCACTTAACACAAAACCTGTTAAAGCTATGGACTTTTTTTCAAGTAATATAACTTTAATTAAACAAAATTAAATTGTATACCGAGAATTAGATCAAAATCTTTTAAATTTTTTTAAATATTAATAAAAATAAAAAATTGGTACCTTAAATTTTGCCTAACTTTGACCATGGCACTTTTTTTCCTGTAAGTACTGTGGATTTAATTTTCTCAGCATGTTTTTGTTAGCATTTTGTCTGTTAACACAAAAAATTTGAAACCAGTTGATCAAAAACTGTAGATTTTATTCAAGTTTTCAAGCACCATGTAACATTGTTTACATCAGGCTAGTGTTATGCAGTTTGCAAGAGCTCAGCTCCCCAGCTCAGTTCCTAAAATTTGGCATACAATTAGATGTCTCCAAAATCCCCTACCATGCCAAGAATTTGGTCACTAGGACTTAATACGTTTGAGATATTAATGAAAAAAGTTTTTCAATTAAAAACCCATTGTTACACTTCAGTACTGCCTAATATCAAAACCACTGATCTGACTTTAATCATATATAATATACATGTTTTTCTATACATTCTCTGTGCACATGCCAGAAATGATGTCTGTATTGTGAATTGTTTTAAGTTATGGGCCCAAACATAATGCACTCTGTAAAAAATCAAGAAATATATTTACTCCCTTAACAAGGGGCTTGCTGAAGCTAGAGATTTTTTTGTCAGGGATGTAACATTATTTAATCAAGATTCAATTAAATACCCAAAATTAGTTCTGAATTTTTAAAATTTTATAAGTTATTAGTATAAATATAAAATTAGTACCTTAAATTTTGCCCAACTTTGACCATTTCACTTTTGTTTCATGTGAGCTCTGTTTATATAATTTTCATATCATGCACACATAAGGATTTCAGCTTTTTAGTTTAGAAAGCTGAAAGAAATTGGCCAAAAATTGTAGCTTTTATTAATGTTTTTATGAGACCATGTCAGACCTTGGCTCTCTCTAGTCACTCTTGAGTCACCTGTATGTTGACCTTGTTGAACTGGGGCAGCCAGGCAGCTTATGGCCAGCCACAGTTGATCCAGGTGTCCAACCCAACTCATCTAGTAGTTTTAACCAACAACATAACAATAAACAATAAATAAATCAATTTTTATTGGTTTTTAATAACAAATTAAAGAAAAATAGAAAAGGAATTTGTTAGTTTATAATAATAGGGAATTAACTTGCAGTTACTGATGATATAAGAATCTTGTATCGATGGATAGAATGTCACGTATTCCAAATAACACCATGCAGTCACCTATGGCATTTTTCAGTGAAATTTTAATAATAAAAAAGTAAATCATATTATTCATTACTAATCATTAGGGATCATATGAAGGAAATTAATGATAGGCAAAGATGCAGTTGATAATATTAATCTAGATTCCTACTGTGTCCAGTGTGTACATTGATGTGAAATTAGTCCAAAATGAATATATCACATTTATTTTTTTTTTTAATATAAATAAAAGCCATAAAACCAGGTACTTATGATCATTATTTAAATGTGTGAATTTTGTACATTCTGGATTCTCAACACCATTGTTTTGTGAAAACTGAATAAATACCAGACATGGTGGGAATACTTTGCAATTGTATTTAAATACGAATATAAATATGTAATTCATTATAAAATTTCTTGCATAAAGAATGGGAATTCAGGTAAAAATGTAAGTATATGAATACCAGTGCAAATACTTTCCAAATGTATTCATGAATGCATTCATGAATATATTCTTTTATATTATTTTAATAATCATTTCCGTTATATTTCATTTTAAAAATCATACGATTCTCTTATTATTTTTAATAAAAATTATATCTGGGACAATATTTGTATTTTTTTTAATAAATAGTTAAACTCTTATATTATATGTTCTGCTTATAAGTTATATGGCCAAGTCAAAATCTGTGTGACAATAGTACTCCATTTGTTAATAAAATAAATGAAATCAATTCTCTTCTCTGTCTCCAAAGGTACTAACAAAATCATACATAAGCTAAACAACAAAAACTCATAATACAGCTTATACTTATTACCACACAAAACCAGCATGTGCCTCATTTCTAAATCATATTTTTTTATCATATATAACAGTTGTGCGCCGTGACCCATAGGTCCCTTGTTTTACCGCATGAACACAAACAAGGGTAGCATGGGCTATAGGACGCAGGCAGCTTGCAGGCGATACAGGAATGAGCCATGTCCATGGGGACAGTGTTTCAGTTTGGGTTGTGAGCTCACATGTATACTATTGTATGTGTTCATCAGTCTTAGCATAAAATTGAGATTATTGGACGTTTACCACAATATGAATGCAACCTGATACAAGACCACTGCGATACATTACTTGATATTACTTGAATCACGACTCGAGTAGGCTTACCAGCCCCATTATCTGATTGCCTACTGTTACAGGTGTCTCTTTTATTGTGCGCTGTTGACATTCTATTTCATGTTAGGCTCAAGCCCTGGGCGTCAATTGCTATTGTGTGTATAGACACAGCGCTCGGTATAATCTGTACTGGATGAACACTGCTGTGTAAAGACACAGCGCTCGTGCTAATCTGGAATTTTCTGGGCTGTTCGGGCTCTATGAGCCCATGTCTTGTATAGTTCTTTGGGCGCATGTGTATTATGTTTTGTTGTGTTCTTTGGATTGCTCGTGAAATGGCAGTTTCTAGGCTTTGGGGTGAAAAGCTATAAAATAGGGGCTGTGTTGAGAGCCAGGGGAGAGAGAGAAAAATTCCAGCAGACACGGAAGAGTGTGAGTCAGTTTGTGTACCTTTCCAATAATTGCAGCACTTGTAGATATTTTTGGAACTTTGTAACAGATTTTATTCAGTCTTCAGTTTGCCTTTGGGATTATTGCCAGAACTTCACTTTTGGATAACAACAGATTGATTTCATGATTACATTGGACTATTATTCTCTGAGGAGATTTACGTGAACTGTTCATCTGGATTATATGTTTTAAAGGATTTGTTGAGCTGTGACAGTGGTGGTATCCAGAATCAAAGCCTAGGATCCGGAAACTCTGGTACTGTACACTTTTATTTACTGTTATACTGTTGTTAGAGCTGTCTTGAGTACAAGATGAGGGAGTCCAAAATCTATGAACATGCACAGGTTTAGACCAATATGACACACCACTCCTAAGAAAAGAACATTAATTTATTCTACAGAAACAGGGAGGTAGGTGGTACCACCTGTCTGGTTAATGAGAAAATTTTCTAAGATGGATAGCCATGCCAAATTTAAGACCTTTACCTGGAACCACTCCAAAGATATGAGCAATTTTCACCCAAGGCACATGTACAGAAGTACACCAAGCCAAAACGATTGCAGATGGTTCCACCAGTCTTGAATAAAAGATGGAGGAGTCAAACATTTATGGAAATACACCGTTTCAGACCTATACGGCACACCACTCCTAAGAAAAGAGCATTAATTTATTCTATGGAAACGGGAAGGTAGGTGGTGCCACCTGTCTGGTTTGCAAGCAAATTTCCCAAGATGGATGGACATGCCAAATTTAAGACAAATACCTTGAACCACTCTGGATATATGAGCAATTTTCACCAAAAGCAATGGTGGACACACAAAAAGAATTCCAGATGGCACCACCAGTCTTGAATATAAGATGGAGGTATCCAAGATCAATGGACTTGCACAATTTCAGCCCAATCTGTCCATTATTTTTTTACTTATAATGCACACAGTACTGTCAAGTGGCAATGATGGGACATTAAAAGGTGCAAAAACAAGAAAAGGACAGAAGGTGGTGAACCTGTCTTCCACAGAAGAAAGGCTATCCAAGATCTTCAGTCAGTTTGATTTTTGGACCAATCCATGCATCTATTATTGAGATATTTATGATTTTGGGGGTATCAAAAGGCATGAAAAAAAATATAAGGATAATAGGTGACACCACCACTTTCTGGTACAAACGGAACGAAAAAAATATAAGGATAATAGGTGACACCACCAGTTTCAGGTACATGGCAACACTATCCAAGATCTTTGTTTAACCTGAGTTTTTAATTGGTCCATGCAAGATTTCTTGAAATATTTAAGTATTTGGGTGTATTTCCCCAAAAATGGACCTATTCAAGGTCAAGGTCACTCTTCTGGTAAAGGTCATGACCCTATTTAAAATAGGCTTCGTCCTCTCACCCATATCTATGCACATGTCAAGTTGTAAAGATCCATGAAATTTTTTTTGAGTTATGTTGTCCAAAACAAATCTCTGTGATGGTGGCAGCAGTGTAACCATGCATAAACCATAGTATCCCGACTTTGTCTAGGGATACAATAACTTCTTGAAACCTAACTTAAATTCAGTAGATATGACAGTTTCACTTACACAGGGGAAAATTGAGAGAATAAAACAACCCTGACATGGCCTATTGAAAAGTCAAGCATGTACAATTAGAAAATTAGCTGATACAATAGGCCTCATGGAGTCTTTTTTTCTAGGAATTATGCATGGGCCTATTTATTACAGGCATCTAGAAATAGAAAAGTCCAGGGTCCTTACAAAGCTTTTTTAGCAAACCTGTCAGCTTATGTGATGGTGTGGCGGAATCCATTGTCCGTCATCTGTATGTTAACCCATACTATTTCGAAAATGGCAGGAGCTTGCATCACCAAACTTTATGCAAAAAATCAGTCATCTAAAAAATTCTATCAGATTTTGCTTGTTTTTTGGCTATCTGCATTTACTTAGATTTTATAGGGGAAAAACTGAAAAAGCTTTAAAAATCCTCTTCTCCGAAACTGTCCAGCCAAATTGTCCAGTATTTCACTGAAATGATCCCAGAAATAATCTCTCAAGTTTGTTGGAATGGTTCTAGTTCAGTGATTTTTGGCTGAGTTACAGAAAGTTGTACTTAGTCATCTGGCCAAAAAAGGATTTATCCAGCCACACACCCGTGCATTCAAGGTCTGCCATTTATGTCATTTATAAAAATGACTCAATAATCCAGCTGGCAGTGCCCAAATTAAATGTCAATCATTCCAGGCATAAATGTAAGCAGAGTCCAAGATTGCCTGGGTGAGAATATTAAAATGTACTATTTAGTTAATATAATGCATTTAAGCTTCTAAAGGGGCACTGCCAGGTAAAATCAAACATCAAGTGATACAATTATAATTATAAACACAACACATAGTTCTAGGGGGAACAGAAAAGGCCACTGCTGGATAAAAATCCAGCTCCCCCCAGAACTATGACATGAACACAAATGACAGACCATCATTCACAGGAAGAATGCAACTTGTGACTCCTGTCAAATGCAGGATGTCAAAAGAATTATTATTACTGACATCTAAATTACATAAATACATATTTATTAACAGGCATATGCAAAGACTACAAAGAAAGCACAAGTTTTAAGTACAAAGGGTTTCATGCTCCAGTCAAATGCAAGATGCATGAATCCTAAACTGAATAGTGGTATGGGTTGAATTTCGATAAGCAGGGTGGTGGGTAGGTCAGACCCTCCAGTTAAATACAGGATGAGATTGGCCACACCATACTGCTTGAAATGCATTTCAGGTAAGGGGAAATAGGGAAACAACATAAGCATCCAATATATATGGATACATAAATATATACATGAAGAGCACTCTGACAAAAACTATTTGGTATGTAAAATGTTTTAAAGAATCCTATGTAGGATGCTCCTTTGGCACTATCTTTATCCCCTAACTAGGCTTAAACATTATAAAATTACAGGAAAGTACAAGATGTATGGAAACTGTAACATCATAAAGTCCATACATGAAGATCTTGTTGGATTCTGTGAAAGGTGTAGATAAGTGACAACTGGTTTAGTCTTGCAAACTGTGACCTCTGCCTAGGTAGATCACAGCACAATGTCTGGTTCCATGGTGTGCTGTACACTGTCATATAGGATCCGTGCTGGAAGCCAGGGAAAAGTATATCTACCCACAACAAAGACCATCTTTTCAAAGATAACTCAATATAGATTTAGTAAGGAAAATACAACTGAAGTTTCGCAGCATACTGAATTAAGAAAAAGGTTATAAGAGATATTAGGTATCGAAGGAGTATGATTCCAAAACGAGACCTTCTGTACCACACACAATACCCAGGATGTATTCGAGTTGTGCAAAAATAAAGTGCTCTGAAGACACAAGATAGCTGCCTTGGGGAGAAAATCATAGGAAACGAGAACCTAATGGTTGACTGATATACATGTGTAATATGACAGATGGAGGTTGAATTTGAAAAGAATGACACATAAATGAGGTGTTATGTATGAGTTGGTTACAATAAAATTATTTCTATTATAGCACATTTTTCCCTACTGTTCCAATGAAAATATTACTATGTATTTATTCCTGTGTAGTGAGGGCAAATACTCAAATTTAAAAGGAGAGGCTAAAATAACAAAACAGCCAGCAGACAGCCCATCTGGCTGTTGTGGTGCCAAGGATGATCTGTTACGTTCCCTATTGTAATAAGGTCCCCTGTTGTAATAATTATTACATTAGGGGTTACAAATGAGCTGTTTCTCATAACCCCTATTGTAATAACGTGCACTATTGCTATAATTATTACATTAGGGGTTGTATTTGCAACCCCTATTGTAATAAAATTTTTATTACATTAGGGGTTGCAGTTCCAATGGTTTTTGCACACCAGCTTTTGTAAAAAAAAAAATCTGAATACTGTTGAACAACATATATTTCGATACCTTTTATCATTATACTATGAATAACTTGTTTTCAGCAAAGTATATCAGCATTTTAGTGCGATATTGTAATGGAACTTTTTTATGATCTGTTTTTAAATTAAACAATGCAAATGACTAATGTATTTTAAATTGATGATCATTCCTTTATTATATTGATTTTTCAACAGGGTTGTGTATATATTTTCATGTATGTAGTACTAATAATAGTGACTGATCATTCATTACTACAGGCAACGTTATTATAAGTATTAATGACTGCACTATTAGGGTCTAAATTGTCTAAAAATTACAATAATTAAGCCATTTTTTGTATGTCATATATTTGGAAACGTGATAAAAAGTAAATGTTTACACTTAATAATCAACATTATATAATCAAATAAATTTAAGTTCCTCAATTAGTCTTTTTCATTACAATAGGCAACGTTATTACAAAAGTGGTTGGGCCCAAGTGACCCCTATTGTAATAAAGTTCGTTATTGTAATAACCATTCAATAACTGATGTCATTTACAATATAAAAAGGGTATTTTAATATTTCCTTAAATGAAACTGTTGTAAATTGTGCTGCTACTAATATGTCTATGAATTATAACTGTTCATATAGTATCAACCATGTACTAAAAATAGCTATAATATTTATCTGTCATTAATCATTATTACAATAGGCAACATCATTACAATAGTGGTTGGGTCTTAATAACCCCTATTGTAATAAAGTTTCTTAATGTAATAAGCTTTAGTGCAGAAACATTTTGCAGATAGAAGACTGTTATTGGTTAACAAAATAATAATGACCAAACATCACTGAAACGTGACCATCGAACCAACTCCGCTTGACGGTTTCGCAAGTAAATTTAAGTAATAGGAATAATAAAAGGAACAGAGCCATGGTGATAGTAATGGAACTCTGTAAATGAACAGTAGGTGCATGTTTTCAGTAAGTGCCTTTTTATTCAATAATGCCATTTTGAATTTTTAGCAGATGACATTAAATGTGTTGATGTGAATTAGTGCCTGTAAATAAAACATAAAACTTATGATAAAGCAACTATATTTGAAAAAGAACATTTGTTTATTGTTTAATCAGCACGTACTTGCTTTCACATTAGTCGATGATCTTGATGTGGAAGAGTCAGTGTAAAGGAAATATATATATACACATGTGAACCAACACTTCGAACCCCTGCCGAACTCAAGCGTACCTTTCAAACAATTACTATCCAATAAATGACACTTAACAACAGTCTAATACCGTGGTTATTACATTAATGGACTTATTACAATTTGGGTTAGCCGGTCCATATATTAATACTCTGATATATAACATTATAGTATAATTTATATATATAACGTATAATGTATTAATAATAATTTAATTTACAGCAAAGGCAACAATTCATCAGCCCTCTCAACAATATTTAACAGTCCATCACTGTAACAGTAAGTGTTTGTAAAAATCACAAATGTAATTCGGTCAAGGGATAATAAAATTCATGAATCGATGGTACTTTATTAATAATTATAACATTAGAAATTACAATCAACATTTCTAAATGTAATTCGGTCAAGGGATAATAAAATTCATGAATCAATGGTACTCTATAAATAATTATAACATTAGAAATTACAATCAACATTTCTATAGGCATTGATTTGTGTGTGGTATCACAGTATTCACATTTTTAGCTCAGCTGACTATAAGTCATCTGAGCTATAGTCGTGGTCCTTTGTCAGTCATCCGTCCGTCCGGCCGGCCATTAACAGGTCACGTTTTAAAACCGTTGGACCTACCAATCCAAAATTTTGCATACCATTAGATGGCCCCAAAATCTCCTACCATACCGAAAATTGGATCAATAGGACTTCGTTCCTTCGGGATATTAAGGAAAAACTTCTGTTTTCCATTAAAAAGCCATTGTTACACTTCAAGGCTGCCTAATATCAAAACCACTGATCTGTTTTTGATCGTAATTAGTAATCACATTCTTTTATACATTTTCTATGAACATACCAAAAATTAGGTCAGTATTGGGTATTATTTTGAAGTTATGGGCCAAAACATAATGCAATTTTTTAAAAAATCAGGAAATATATTTACTCACCTAACATGAGAATTGCTGAACCTAGAGACTTTTTTTCAAGAATATAACTTTATTTAATCAAGATTCAATTGTTTACCCAAAATTAGATCTGAATTTTGCAAATTTTTCAAGTTATTAGCATAAATAAAAAATCAATACCTTAAATTTTGTCCAACTTTGGCACTGTTGATTTAATTTTCCCAGCATATATGCATAAGGATTTAATCTTTTAAAATCTGAACATTCAAAAGAAATTGATTGGAATGAATAGCTTTTATTCATGTTTTCATACAACATGTCAAGTGTTGTTTACATCTAGCCCACCTAGCAGTACAGCCTTCACTTGCATTATGTAACCCACCCCAGGCAGCTTACCTTGGCACAGCTTGGCCACTACTAGCAGGCTTCCCCTTTGCCCTGCACTTATCCCCCCCAGCTGGTGCATAAACTAGATGAATGTTATAATTTTTCTGTATTTTATTTTATTCTTGGACATGCTACATTTTAGATTTTGTATTGTACCACCAGGGTTACAATGATTAAAGTGTACATTTAATTGTGTCCACAAAGTGGTGTATTGCTGTGAAAGTGTGGATGTTCATGAGATAAGTAATTCCTTACTTCAGAAGAGTAAAAACTTCACCAGGTGTGAAATTGACTATTAATTCCAGTAATTAATTAAAACTGGGATAGTAATTAGCACAATGATATTGTTTGTCCCTCTTCAGCCAACAGTGTGTATACTTTATTTGAAAAGATGTTTTATTTTATCAAATTTACTTTTATTTTATTTTGGTGAATAAAATTAAGCATGTCCTGAAAACTCCAATGTGCAAAACTTTTTAATAGTGATTCAAGGAATATTCTTGTAGATGCCATGTTGTGGCATTATTTTCTTTTAAAATCAGTTTAAACATTTATGATTTAAAAATAATAAAATATATGTGTATGCATAATATGACCCAATGTTTTTTACTATGTATATAAAATGATTGCAACTTTTGCAACAATTCTAATATTTTAACTTTTATTTTCAGGTTTTTTAATTAAAAATTTATAAACCTGTAAATAAAAAAAATGATTCAGATAAAAACTTCTTAATGGAAAAAGTGGATCTGCTTAAAAAAATAGGATTATATTTAAACTTAAATGCATTATTCTCTTGAAAGTGAAATAAAGGTATTAGTCCATTCTGTCCACTTGCCTGTCCAACTATAAATTTTTGTATGCAACACAGTATCTCAAAACTTTTACTGTTTTTCTTCATGACAGTCTTGTCAGAGTATTAGTTTGCAAACATATATTAAGAACTATACTATAACCAAGTAGGAGGGCCCCTTTCCTCTTAGCTTTTCATATTCTTATATAAATGAAAAACATTACAATAGAATATTTCTACATCCACCTTCGTACTGCCCTCACTTTTCCCTTCTCCTAACCCCATCCCAAAGTCAGCCTCAGTAAGCAAGAACAAGATGAATCAGATATATTCATACTTTAATATTTTGTATAACTATTTGTCCATAGGTACCTATGTACATGCCAGAAATTATGTCAATATTGTGTAATATGTAGACATAGTGGGCATCACAATAATGTACCTTGTCAAGACTAAAGAGATATTGTGTCATACAGTCACATATTCATAAATCACTTCATCAGCATAGTTAATCATAACATCATATCTGTCAAATTGAACGCTTGCAGACTACCATACACTTTAGATCCTTCTACAAATAGCCCTATCATCATTCTACTACTGCTTATTACTGCTGCCATTGCATTCATATTTGCTCAAATATATCACAATTTTCAACCCCTCCTAAATAAATAAAAAATAAACCACTTTATTTGACTCTATTAATCCATCAGTAAGGTAATTTCATTTATCATTTACTCACATATTACATTACATTCCTTTATAATAGCCTAACATGTACATGATATTCATAAGCTTTATGGACTCGATATAGTATCACAGTGGAGAAACATTTATAGTCCAATCACGATCAGCTGATTACCTTGACCCATGGGTCCCTTGTTTTTCTCTATTTTTGAGACCTCAAAAGATGCCATCATCTGTTAACAGGGCACAAATTGTAACCGCTGGACCTGGGATCTTCTCACTTTACATCCAGAGAGGTCCTTGAAAGTCTTCTAGGAAACCTGGAATTAGGTCTCTGTTACCCATATTCTTCAAGCTATGAATTTCATACAGGCTCAAATATCTGAACAACTAATGCATTGATCACCATGATTCTTTGCATTGATATTGATCATGGAGTGTTTCATTAGTTTCTGCAGACTGGCGGAGCCACCCATATTTAAAAAAAATTTTTTTTTTTATTTTTTCATGATTTTTGAGGCCTCAAAAGATGCCGTCATCTGTTGACAGGGCACAAATCGTAACCACTGGACCTGGAATCTTCTCACTGTACAACCAGAGAGGTCCATGAAAGTCTTCTTGGGAACCTGGAATTAGGTCTCTGTTACCCATATTCTTCCAGCTAATGGGCTCCGAAGTACCCCCCAGAATAATGAAAAATTTAATACAAAAGCTCAAGTATCTGAACAACTAATGCATAGATCACCATGATTCTTTGCATGAACATTAATAATGGAGTGTTTCATCAGTTTCTGAAGACTGGTGGCGCCACCTGTATTTTTTCGATTTTTTACTATTTTTGGGGTCTATTTTTGAGATTTTAAAAGATGCGGTCATCTATTAACAGGGCACAAATTGTATGGCTAGACCTAGAATCTTTTTTCTTGACATGCTGGAAGGCCATTGAAAAGTCTCCTTGGATACCTGAAATTAGGTCTCTGTCGCCCATATTGTCCGAGCTATGGGGCTCTGAAGTACCCCCCAGAATAATTTAAAATTTGATACCAAAGTAGGGCGTAAATTGTAACCATGGGGCCCAGAATCTTCTGACTTGACGTCCTGAGACTTCCTCAAAAGTTTTCCCCAGAAACCTGAAATTGGGTCACAGTGACCTATATTCTCAGAGTTTTGGGGTATGTTTGAGCACCCTAGAAATAATGCAAAATACACACAAATTGCCGGATTACTCATGAAAGGCTGGTTTGATTGTTATCAAATTTGTTGTGCTTATGGGTCTTGATGAACTTAAGCTAATATGCATGAACAATGATGCCACCTATCTTAATTAGTTGTCTGTGCAAGGACAAATTATCATGACAGTCGGCTGAGCGTCATGACCCATGGGTCACTTGTTGGCTATCGGCATTTACAATAGATTTTATAGGGAAAAAGCTTAAAAACTTTAAAAATCTTCTTCTCCAAAACAGTCCAGCCAAATTGTCCATTATTTCACGGTAAAATCATTGTATTATTTTAAACAAGTCAGTGCAAGTCAGTGTTTAATTCAAAGTTATTTCAAGTAGGGACCTTGAAATTTGAAATTTCTAAAATTTGGCAAGTTCTTCCCTCTTGGAAAGTTTCTTCGTGAAACAGACAGGTGGTGCCAACTACCTTTGTTTATGTAAAATAAATAAATGCCCTTTTCTCTGGAGTGATTTGCTGTATTTGCATGAAATTGTGCATATCCATAGATCTTGGACTCCTCCCTCTTGTACTCAAGACTTGTGGTGTCATCTGCAATCATTTTCCTGTAGCATCCAACCGTAGGTGTATTTGGGTGAAAATTGCTCATAACTCAGGAGTGGGTCAAGGAATTGGTCTGTGCAAGGACATATTATCGACATGTCAGTTGGCTGAGCATCATGACCCAGGAGTCACTTGTTGATAGTTTAAAGGCCTACCCTCTAGCTTGTATCACACCTAACATGCTAAAGGGGTGAGAGAAAATCTTTGTCGTATAAAATCTCTCCATACAAAATTTTTACGTATTGGGAACATTCCTGGAACGTTTTGACAACACAATGGATGTAGTCACAGCATGTACCAGCTAGCTGGAACATTCCTGATGGCTGTTGCATTGTTCCCGCAATGTTCCAGAAATGTATCAACTATTTGGGACGTTCCCACTAGCTGCTACTTTGTGTTCCTGCAACATTCCAGAAACATATCAACTAGCTGGGGCTACGTTGTGTTCCAGCAATGTATCAACTAGTTGGGACGTTCCCACTAGCTGCTACGTTGTGTTCCCACAAGGTTCCAGAAACATATCAGCTAGCTGGGACATTCCCACTAGCTGCTACGTTGTGTTCCTGCAACATTCAAGAAATGTTTCAACTAGCTGGGACGTTCCCACTAGCTGGTACAGATGGCTCTGGCATATAATTATATAGGGTGTCAGCAGCATACTGAATAGCAGCTCTCTGTCTAGCTGTGCTGTGATTGGCTAAACTGATTTTGGAGGGAAAAGCAGACATCTTTGCAAAATATGGAGATTTGTGCCAAATAGCTCAAGTAAGAGTAACATTCAACAGATCCAGCATGTTCAGAGGACTCATTGGATTAACTAGAATACGGGTAGTCGCTTGCGACTACGTGTTTCCGTCTAAATCAGAGAGGTACGGGTGAAGTGGTGATAGGATATGGAGGTAAATGCCACCTGTCATATCAACAAAAAAGTCTATCCAAGATGTATACACGTGCAAAATGTCATGTGAATGAGTCCATCCACTGCAGAGATACGCATTATTTTATCCCAAGGCAGACAAACAGATGGACACTGTGCAAAAACAGTTGCAGTTGTGGCCACCAGTTTTGGGTATAATAAAGGGCTATGTTAGACCGATACACATACAAAATTTCAGGCTGATATGTCAAACCAGTCCTGAGATATTAGCATGGTTGTCTTGAGCATAAATGGGGAGGTAGGTGGCACCACCTGTCACAAAAATGGAGAAACTATCCAAGATGAATAAACATGTAAAATTTCAGCCCAATCAGTCAAACGAGTACTGAGAATCAGCATGGATGTCTGCACTGCAAACACATAGGTAGGTGGCGTCACCTGTTATATCAACGAAAAACTATCTAAGATGTATAAACGGGTAAAGTTTCAGGATAATAAGTCCAACCACTGCAGAGATATGCATGATTTTATCCAAAGGCAGATAAACAGATGGCCACTGTGCAAAAATGGTTGCAGGTAGCGCCACCAGTTTGGGTATGTTAAAGGGCTATGTTAGACCTATACATATGCAAAATTTCAGGCTGATCCGTCAAACCAGTCCTGAGATATTAGCATGAATGTCAGGAGCGTAAACAGGGAGAAAGGTGGCACCACCTGTCACAAAAATGGAAATCCTATCCAAGATGTATAAACATGCAAAATTTCAGCCCGTTTGGTCAAACGAGTCCAGAGATATGGGGGTTTATGTGTGAGCACAGACGCACAGATGGACGCAGAGCACAGAGGAAAGGTCACAGCAGTTCACATGTGACCCGAACATAATCCTGGGTTAAGTAAAATTCCGCCCAGTGGTTACAGAGGAGTTCTCCAGACACCTACACCGCAGCGGCTGTGAAGATGGGCTGAAAACATAGTATCGGATACAATTAGAACATACAATCAGGAAGACAGCTAGGGAGGACCAGGAGAGCTAGACTACTTATGTTACAACCATCAAGCAGTAAGTTTGGACAACACAAATTATAGTTCTATAAGCTGGCATAGATAGAAAATGTGTTAATATCATGAACACTGCAATTTTTTTCAACCATAAATGATATCTCCTTGCTCATTTGGATTTATCATGAATAAAATTAGGTTGGACAGTTTCCTTTTTTGAAAGCTGCCTCAAAGGTATATAAATATATTGTTATATTTTATATTCACTTAAATAATTTTAAATATTCCATCAGACAATGCATTTTCTTTATTTAAAAGATTATTTATTTTTATAACCTCGTTTAGTATTTCACCATACTGGCTCTTTATAATGGCAGGCATTCTGGAAGTATTTAAATTGTATGTAGTACATCATACAAACCTATTTTGATGTAAATCATAATATAGGATATGGTCCTGGAATTTAATAACTTCATTTATTTCTAATATTATTAAAATACTGTAAATATACATTTCCTGTGGAGTTTACACTCAAATGTGTACAAATTTCATGAATTAATTTAAAAAAGTGCACAACCTGTAAAGTGATTGTGAAAACTTCAATAGAAATAATGGATATTTGCCTTCCAGTTTAGAGAGACCCCGTTCACATGAGTAAAAAGCTTGCAGATATGCTGCTGGGTTTCCCGCCGCAACGTACCAGCAGCCGCTGTCTGGTATCCCATTGTCCAATCAAAAAGCTAATATACAGCCTCATGAATACTGTTCCTGCTACACACAAGCATTCCTGTTGGTACATTGTGGGAATGTTGCTGAAGCGTTCATGCTAGGTACCAGCATTCCTTTGGGAATGTTGCTGGAATGTTCCCGCTATGTACCAGCAGCCCCTGCCAGGTATTCCATCGTCTAATCAAAAACCTAATATACCTCACGAATACTGTTAGAACATACACGCAACACTGATTTGCATGGTAATTTTGACGCTCCAGGAACATTGCTGGAATGTTCCTGCTACACACAAGCATTCCTGGAACATTCCCGCTATGTACCAGCATTCCTCTGGGTATGTTGCCAGGACATTCCTGCTACATACCACCATTCCTCTTGAAAGCACAGTAATCAGAAAGAAGGTTTCAAGTCAGAGCTTTAAAGGAAAATTTCAGTCCAGGACAAAAGGTTTATTTTAAGAGTGATTTTAACATTTAACAGATGGCATAGTCCAGGAAAAATGATTGGACACGCCAACAAAATAGTGTTTGTGAGACATGGATACCAGTTTGTAGACTCATGAAAGTTGGTCAAAAATTTAAGAACAGAAATCCTCCAAACCAGTCTGTTAAGCAACACCAGGATAAACAGTACTTATAGAAGAGCCCACCATCCCTTCCAAAGTCATTTAGGAGAAACAAATAATTGAATCTGAGGATCAAGAAGAGCAAAATGTCCCTTTGGGAAGGGACAGGTCTATTCATACTGATGAAACTAACAAAATAAGAGAACAAGTGACAAATCAGGAAATGAACACTACACAGGAAGATGACCAAACAAATCAGAGTGTAACAGAAAATCCAATCCTGACAGACTGCAGTGGAAGACACAGTAGAATTACACATGAAGAAAAGATTGCTTGTAAGAAGGATTAACCAAGTAAAGGTGACAAAATCCAGTATTGCCCTTCTGGAAGTGAATGGATAGAAGAAACTGTTTAAGGTAGAGGTGGTAAAGCCACAGGGAAAAATAAGTATTACTTCAATGTGTCGAACAAACTAGATGGAAGTAAGATGGGTGTAGACTTGAAAATCATTGAATTTGAGAAAATAATTGAATTTGGAAATGAAACCTCAGGTGAAGAAGATGAAAAGTCAATATGACTTCCATATCAAAGGAAAATCATGCAGATCCACAGGTGATACAGGCTAAGCAGAAGGAATTAGAGATTCAGAGAACTTTTGAAGTTTTTAAAGAGGTTAATAATAAAGGACAAAACACACTTTCCACAAGATGGGTTATCACAGAGAAAATTCTTCCAGATGGTAGTAAGGGAATAAAAGCTAGGCTGGTAGTCCATGGGTTTTTCAGAAGAGCAGCACGTGGGTTTGGAGAAGAGTAGCACATCCAAGCAGACTTACCTACAGCAGCAAAATCAACTTTGAGAGTTTTTTAGCTCAGCTGACTATAAGTCATCTGAGCTATAGTCGTGGTCCATTGTCCGTCTGTCCGTCTGTCCGTCCGTCCGTCTGTCCGTCCGTCCGTCCGTAGATGTGGCACGTTTTGAAACCGTGAGACCTAGGAATCCTACCAAGCCGAAAACTGGGTCCTTGTGACTTCGTTCCTTTGAGAAATTAAGGAAAAACCTCAATTTTTTATTAAAATCCTATTTTCACACTTCAGGACTGCCTAATATCAAAACCACTCATCTGTTTTTCCTCATATTTTCCCTAAATATTCCTCTATATAGTTCTTATGTACATGCCAGAAATTAAGTCTGTAAAGTATAAATTCTTTAAGTTATGGGCCCAAACATAATGGACTTTGTAAAAAATCAGGAAAAATAATAACTCGCTTAATATGAAAAATTTTGAAACTAGAGTCTATTTTCTCAAGTATATAACAATGTTTAATTAAGATTCAATTGTTTACCCAAAATTAGATCTGAATTTTGTAGATTTTTTAAGTTATTAGCATAAAAAAAAATCAGTACCTTAAATTTTGCCCAACTTTGACCATGGCACATTTTTTTCCTGTAAGCACCATTGATTTAATTTTCACAGCATGTAAACATAAATATTTAGTTTGTCTAAATCTGAAATTTGAAAATAAAAGCTTGAAAATTAAGCTAGTTATTGATTTTTTTTCTGTAGTCACTTGCTTTGATTACAGATGCAGGGTCCCACTCCAGGTCACTGGAAGTCAGCTATGCCAGGGTTTCTGATTTGTTACAGTCACTGGGGGAGATCCCCTGCTGTGACAGGTGTACAGTTATTCTCATATCACCACCCCAATCATCCCCCCCCCCCTGCAAAACCAACCCACCAAGTGTTATGCAGTAATTGTTATTGTTTTCACTGTATCTCCTTAATTGTAATGCTGTTTCCACTCCGATATGCAAAAACTTTCCTTGAAAAAATAATTCAAGGTGTAATCCAGAAGATGCAATGTTGTGTAATGTAGCATTTTTAAAGAAATCAATTTTCTTTTAAATGATTTTAACAAATATAATTGAACCCATCAGTATGCTTAAATTATTATAAAACATGAAGCACATTATGGATAAATAAAGACACAATTAAAAATTGTGAAATCTAAATCAAGTATTATTTTTAGATATTTATTGTTTTGTAGATTTAAAAGATATATTTTTGTGGTAAAAAATAAATAAACATTTGTATGCATGATGTGGTGTTATCTGACAAGATTGATATTAAATGATGCTATTGAGAATTATGAATCAACTTTTATATTCAGATATATATGTTAAATTGGAAATGTATAGAAATATAAACTTAAATTAGAAAATAATTGATGTGATAAAAAAATGAGGATTTAATACAAACATTTGTTCATTATTTTTCTGCCTCAGCAGAATTTGAGATCAGGCTTTGTTTGCCCTGTTTTATGTTGTTAATTAGCTATATAATAACTGTATACATTTCATAAAAAAAAATACATATATATTTAATAATATATATTATACAAAAAAATAGATTCAATTGAACAAATGTGTAAACTACTGAAATGTCAACAGTTAATCGAAAAACCAACTAATAATCATGGTAATAGTACAGATCATTTGTTCATAAACTGCTCACATGCTTTAGTTTCAACATTAGGAAACACATGGTCAGGTCACAATATATTTTTTGCAACAATTTCTTGCTCATCAATACAAACCAATCATATAAACCAACCATGGCCTTTATTACCTCTTCCTCTTACACTTTATCTCCGTTTGATATTATTTTAGATTTTTACCTTCAAGGTTAACGTCAGCTGAGCACAGTGACCCATAGGTCCCTTGTTTTGCAGTTGCTGCTAACAAAAGGTGGAAGCATCAAACGATAGATATTAAAGCTGCATTTCTTCAGGGAAAAGAAATAGAAAGGGATGTATAACTGAAGCCTCCCCCAGAAGCAGAGACACAAGGTTGTATATGGAAGTTAAAAAAAGTTGCCTATGGGCTGGATGATGCAGCTCGAAATTGGTTTTTCATTGGTTGGGAATTCCTGAAGATGCAAAACTGTAAGCAGTCTCTTCATGACAAGGCACTTTTTCGATGGTAAGATAAAGGGGAACTCCAAGGTGTTTTCTTGATGCATGTAGATGACTTTTTGTTGGCAGGAACTGAATTGTTCAAGAACAAAGTGGTGAAGCCTCTGTGTAAGAAGTTTAAAGGAGGTAAACAACAGGATGGAACATTTTGATACATTGGATTAGACATTACCAACAGCAAAAGTATATTAATGAGAGGATTCCCATAGAAATAACAACTTGGAGAAAACAAGAAAAACAAGCTTTCCTAAATGATGAGGAAATTAGAAATTCCAGAGGAATTTTGGGACAGTTGAACTGGATTAGTATTCAGACAAGACTGGATGTGACTTTTGATATGTTAAGCCTCAGTACTGTGACAAAACACCCCCAGTACAGCTTGTAATTGAACCCAACAGGGCAGTTCAAAAAGTCAAAATGAGGAAAAGTGGTATTCTGTATCATAAGCTGGGGAAATTTGAAGATCTGAGTTTAGAAGTCTTTGCGGACTCAGCACGGGCAAATTTGCCTGGAGACAATTCAAGTGCTGGGGGCTATATTATTTTCTTTGTAACAAGGACAGATACAAAGAGACTCAGTGTCCCACTGGATTGGTCAGCCAGTAAGATACAAAGGATTGTACATTGTACTCTTGCTGCAGAAGCTCTAGCCATGCCAGGAAGTGTTGATAGTGCAATTTACTTAGGATGCATGCTGACAGAATTGTATCAGGACAATTACAAGTTCAACAAAGTGCTAGTATTTGTGAATACTAACAACAAGTCTTTGCATGAGAACCTTCAATCGACAAAAAAAAGTGCATGAAAAAAGATTAAGGGTCATTTTGCAGAATTTCAGGAGATGCTAAACAAAGGTGATGTACAGAAAGTTACCTGGATTTCTTCAGAAAGCCTTATTAGCTGATCTGTTGAAAAAAAGGGTGTATGTAGTGATTTGTTTTTGTCTCATTTAACCCAGGCAGTTTAGAAGAGCACACCTTGTCTGAATAGGATACCCTGTAGCCACCATGTCTCGTATGTTAATTAGGTAGGGTAGTGCTGTTAGAAAGACCACTCCGTTACTCTAAATTGGATTCCCTCTAGTCACTCTGATAAAAAATTTACATGCTACTAAATTAGTATTTAGGTATGTAAATACCTTGGTTCTGTTAGACATATATGTTTTATCATTACATGTCTGGTTTGTACTCATGTTAACTTGGACTACTCATTGATTCTTATATGCCATTTCATCCATGTGCAAATTGACTCTTGAAGGACATGTGAGAAAGACTTTGCTGAAAGTTTACAGTTCCAGTGAGATGTGTCTTTTTGTAAACATTATTGTATCCCCAGACAAAGTCGGGATACTATGGTTTCACGACGGTCCCACGCCACCGCAGAAAAACCTTGTGAGCGGGATAACTCAAAAAATATTTCACTGATCTTTTTAGTGAACCTGTGAGCTTATGCGATGGTGCGGCATCGTCCGTCGTGTGTCGTGCGTCATACGTCGTGCATCGTCTGTATGTTAACCATAGCTATCTCAAAAACGGCAGGAGCTAGCAGCACCAAATTTTTTTGCAAATATTCAGTCATCCAAAAAACTATATAGGATTTTGTTTATTTTTTTTCTAACTGCATTTTCTTAGATTTTATAGGGATAAAGCTAAAAAAACTTTAAAAATCTTCTTCTCTGAAACTGTCCAGCCATATTGTCCAATATTTCACAGAAATGATCCCTGGAACAATCTTTCTCAAGTTTGTTCGAATGGTTCCAGTTCGGAGATTTTTGGCTGAGTTACAGGAGGTTGAATTTTGTTAACTGTGCAAAAAAGCATATTAAAATTTAAATCTCAGAAACGGCTGGAGCTATCATCACCAAATTTTATGCCAATGTTGGTCACATGAGTCATGTCTGAAATTCAGGTATTGGTGGCGCCACCTGCATCGGGCTTTTTTGAACAGGGGTCATCAGTGCCTGTATCACACTGAGGACTACAAAAAACTTCTTCTCTGAAACCATATGGCCAAAATGTTTAATATCGCACAGAAACTATCCTAGGGTAGTGCTTTCTGAAGTTTGTTCAAATGATCTCTTTTCAGTGACTTTTGGCTAAGTTATGGGAAGCTGAAATTAGTCATATGCCATAACAGCCCATTTTAGCTCAGTGGCTACAGAGATCTTCTTCTCAAAATCCACTGGGCCAAATTCTTAAATCTCACAAATTTATTATCCTCAGATGTTGATAATTCAAGTTTGTTCAAATGGTTTTGGTTCAGTGCTTTTTGGCTGAGTTACGGGAAGCTGAACTTAGCCAGTTTGCTGTATCTTCCTATATGAGTTATAAACCTGTGAAACGTTTTTCGACTGATGCCACTGAAGCCAGTTTGTTAAATATTTTACAAGAATAATCCCTACAATAATTCTTATAATAATTGTCATAAATGGTTCCACATGAATAATTTTTGGCTGAATTTTGGAGATTGAATTGAGTCATTTTACCATATATGTTAGCTGTGTTATGCTGTTACATCTAGCCTGGCACCAGTTTATCAGCATCTATTACATCATACCACTAGACATTTAGATTTCAGGTTATCTTTGGTTAATATTGACAAGAAAGTTTTTTTAAAAGCTTTTAAAAAATTTAGATTTATGATTTAAGTTATTCATCATACCAGGCAATGTTAAGGCCGGCATACACGTTGCGGCCCGACTCAACTCAACTCAACTGGGCCCGACTGAACAGATTTTCTCAAGTTTTCTACAGTTTCGTTCAGTTTTTGACCCTGCAGACTGACGAAAACGGGGATGCATACACATAACGACCCGACTCAACTCAACTCAATCGACAGCAGAGGCGGTACATTCAAATCAACAAAAATAGTGACAAGCTTGTGACATATGAAAGCAAAGTCAAAGCAAAGTCATTAATACATGTCATATTATTTATCAGTATACATGTATGTATCTGTTAGTCGCCCTTTCAATTCTTCTCATCGCATTGCTGAATTAATTTATCCTAGTTTGATATAATTTTAGTCTATAAAATAGTATTCGATGTCCTGTGATATACACTATATATTCTACATCCGTGAACATGAAGCATATTGATATTATGCTGACATTGTACTGGTGACATTAGCTATATAGATCTATATTCATATATAATGCGCGCATAGTGCTCATGTAATGTATTGCTGTCTTTCTCTGCACCATACGATTTTGGCCAAAAAGATCACATGACCGAGGTACTCATGTGATCAGAGACGTAGATGCGATTGGTTGCTGACTGTACTTCTGAACGACGCGACTCAACTGGACACGATTTTTTCTGACACTGCCAGAAACCAAAAACTAACGCCGACTGGTGCCGACTCTGTTTGAGTCGGGTCATTGACGCGCATACACTTTGCGACGCGACTCAACTCAACTCAACAAAACAGTTTTTGACCTGTTGAGTCGGGTCACAACGTGTATGCCGGCCTTTACAATCATGGATATTCAGCTCTCTGTGGCTATATAAAGACAACTGTACATGGAATAAAAATTATTGGTATCCCTACTCAACTTAATTCAAGAATTTGCCATCAATGAGATATATCTGTATTTTAATTTTGCATTCAGTATGCATCAGTAATAATTTTACATATATTACTGATTTCTTTTTTTATAAAAAGTCAGCTGAAAAACATTTTGTATTGGGAAAATAAATTTCAAAGTTATTTCAAGTAGGGACCACTTTTGTGTACAGATGGCAGCACATGGTTTACCATTGGCAGATTGCCAGTGCCTTGATGTTTGCCAGTAGCCAAGATAATGTCAGCTCTATAAATAGTTTTGGCACAGTGCCAGGATTAGAAGAAGTGCAGCCAGGTATAGGTCAAGAGTTCACTCAGTGCAGTAGCTGCATTCTATTTATAGCTTTAGAAGACTGCTCACTGCATTATATTTGGCACCAAAGTTCAGCCTGAATCTATTTATAGCCTTTGCAGACTGCCAACTGTGTCAGATTATGCAGTAGGTCAAGAGTTCACTCAGTGCAGCCAGGTACAGGTCAAAAGTTCACTCAGTCTAGCCAGGTGCAGGTCAAGAGTTCACTCAGGTCACTTGGGGGCAAATGCCTTACTCACCTAAGCCTTGTCAGCCCAGTGCATCAAACTCTGGGGAAGTTTGATGTATTGGACTGATATTTTGACCTGTCTATGCGTCTTTGATGGTATTCTTATTTACAAGACAGGTGGTGCCACCTACATTGACTTTTGCAGTTTTGCATCGTCGCTTAGGTTTCCGGAGAACTCCTCCATAACCACTGGGCAGAATTTTTTTAAATTTGGAATTATGATCGGTCACATGTGAACTGCTGCGCCCTCATTTTTGGTTGACCTCTGACCTTTCCTCTCTGCCCAGTGTCCATTTGTGCTTCTGTTTCCACACATAAACCCACATATCTCGGGAACCATTAGACCGATCAGGCTAAAAATTTTGCACAAATGTAGCCCTTGGAAAGCTTTATAACACCTGCAACCATTTTTGCACAGCGTCCATCTGTTCATCTGCCTTGGGATAAAAACACTCATATCTCTGCATTGGTTGGCCTTATCCATCTGAAATTTTGCATGTGTATACATCCTGGACAGCTTTCTTGATTTTATGACAGGTGGCGCCACCTACGTTCACATTTAAGCTGCAGACATCCAAGCTCATATCTCGGGAACCATTGGACCAAAATTTTGCATGTTTTTAGATCTCCCATAGCTTTTTATTATACGCAAAACTGGTGGTGCCACCTGCAACCATTTTTGCACAGCGTCCATCTGTTCCTCTGCCTTTGGATAAAATCACTCAATAATTCGTCAGTGGTTTGACTTATCCACCTGATATTTTGCAGGTTTATACATCCTTAACAGCTTTCATGATTTCATGACAGGTGGCGCCACCTACTTTCAGATTTATGCTGCAGACATTCAAGCTCATATCTCAGGAACCATTTGACCGATTGGGCAAAAAATTTTGCATGTTTATAGATCTCACATAGCTCTTTATCATACGCAAAAGCCATGGCGCTACCTGTAAACATTTTGCACAGCGTCCGTCTGATTTGTTTGCCGTGAGATAAAATCACTCATATCTCAGCAGTGGTTTGACATATCTGCCTAAAATTTTGCAGGTTTATACATCTTGGATAGCTTTCTGGATTTTGTGGCAGGTGGCACCACCTACATTTATGTATATGCTGCAGACATTCAGGCTTATATCTCAGGACTGATTTGACATATCCCCCTGAAATTTTGCATGTGTATAGATCTCACATAGCTCTTAATCATACACAAAATTGGTGGTGCCACCTGCCACCATTTTCACAGCATCTGTCTGTTTGTCTGCCGTGGGATAAAATCACTCATATTTTGGCAGTGGTTTGACATATCTGCCTAAAATTTGCAGGTTTATACATCCAGGACAGCTCTCTTGATTTTATGACAGGTGGCACCACCTACATTCTAGTTTACGCTGCAGATATCCAAGCTCATATCTCGGGAATCGTTTGAGGGATTGGGCCAAAGTTTTGCATGTGTATAGATCTCCCATAGCTCTTTATCATACGCAAATCTGGTGGCGCCGCCTGCAACCATTTTTGCACAGCTTCCATCTGTTCATCTGCCTTGTCATAAAATCACTCATATCTCAGTTGGGTTTGACTTATCCACCTGAAATTTTGCAGGTTTATACATCCTTGACAGCTTTTATGATTTTATGACAGGTGGCGCCACCTACATTTATGTATACGCTGCAGACATTCAGGCTTATATCTCAGGACTGGTTTGACATATCCCCCTGAAATTTTTCATGTGTATAGGTCTCACATAGCTCTCAACCATACACAAAATTGGTGGTGCCACCTGCAAACATTTTTGCACAGCATCCGTGTAGTGTTTAGTACTTGCATTGTTCATATACATGTTACACATGTTCTTGAAAAGTAATGGTCCAGCATTGAAGCATTATACCTGATGTAATCTCGTTGCACAGGTTCGCATTAGGCCTGTAGGCCTTGTTCAAACTTTACATATGTATAGATATAGGTAAGGGGACGAAGCCTATTTAAAATGGGGTCATAACCTATGATAGGAGAGTGACCTTGACCTTGAATAGGTCAATTTTTGCTGAAAATAACACAAATTCTTAAATATCTCAAGTAAGCTTGCATTGACTGGTCCAAAAATCAAGGTGACCGAAGATCTTGGACAGCCTTGTAATATACCGGAAACTGGTGGCGCCACCTATTATCCTTTTCTTGTTTTTACGCCTTTTAATACATATACCCCCATAATTGCCACTTGCTTAATGTAAGCATTATAAGTCAAAAACTAATGGACAGATTTCTTTCATATTATGCACATGTAGAGAGATGAGTTATGGGATGAGGTCTATTTACATTTGGGTCATGACCTTTACCACGAGAGTGGCCTTGACCTTTAATGTGTCCAGATTTGGTGAAAATCACACACCTCTTGTGATAACTCCAGTGTTGATAGCCATATGGATTACAAACATGACTGATGATCTGTACCTGCTGCACAAGTTAGGGGGCACTACCTACAATTTCTGATTTTAATGAATTTTTATCAGATTTTTCAACTTTGGCCTTGTCAGCAGAATATCTTCTTAAAGCATATGGTGGATTTTTATGAAACATGGAACATACCTCTCCAGTTTAAATCTATAACTGAGACATATACAGATATACATCCATGGGAGAACAAATATTTTGTACTTGTTACTGTTACCACCTATAAACACATGTTCTTTTGGCTGAGGGCTTTTGTCAGTCCTGCTGATATTCTAGTTTGTTCTGTCCCCATTAGTCTGAAAATTTTTTTATGTCATTCATTAAAGAAACAAGGAGGGGATTGTTAATATTTATTTATGTACTATTGTTTGTCAGCATGTAACCTAGCACATAGCTTGTTTAGTGTAGTTGTATCCCCAGACAAAGTCGGGATACTTTGGTTTCATGACTGTCCCACTGCCCCTTCCCCCAACGCCGCCTCCGGTGCAGAAAAACTTTGAGAGCGGGGATAACTCAAAAAATATTTCACTAATCTTTTTCAAACTTTACATTTGTATAGATATAGTTAAGGGAACGAAGTCTATTTAAAATGGGGTCATGACCTATGCTGGGAGAGTGACCTTGACCTTGAATAGGTCAATTTTTGCTGAAAATAACTCAAATTCTTAAATATCTCAAGTAAGCTTGCATGGACTGGTCCAAAAATCAAGGTGACCGAAGATCATTGATAGCCTTGTGATATACCGGAAACTGGTAGCGCCACCTTTTATCCTTTTCTTGTTTTTATGCCTTTCAATACCCCCATAATTACCACTTGACAGTACTGTAAGCATTATAAGTAAAAAAAACTAATGGACAGATTTCTTTCATATTATGCACATGTAGAGAGATGAGTTATGGGATGAGGTTTATTTACATTTGGGTCATGACCTTTACCATGAGAGTGGCCTTGACCTTTAATGTGTCCAGATTTGGTGAAAATCACAAACCTCTTGTGATATCTCCTGTGTTGATAGCCATATGGATTTCAAACGTGACTTATGTATGGCCCAACTCTAAAGTAAGAACCCTATAGGTTCTAGGGTCATGAGGTCAAGGTCAAGGTCACTGGACTCCCCATCTTAAAAGATACTGTGGATGCATTTTAAGCCAAACTTTCATCCCAGGTCTTCCATCTTAAATATATAGCTCACTTGCCAATAGTGCATGATCCATATCAATTTTGGGGTCAAAGGTCAAGGCCACAGGAGCTTTCTGTCAAAAAATTAGTTTCTGGATGATAATTCCTGCATTTATTGATTTATTGATTTCAAACTTGACTTATATATGTCCCATTGAAAAAGCAAGACTCCAATGGTTTTGGGGTCATGAGGTCAAAGGTCAAGGTCACAGGACACATCTTTAAAAAGATTGTGGATGCATTTTCAGCCAAACATTTCATCTCAGACCTTTCATGTTGCACATATAGTTCATCTGCCAATAGAGGAAGACCCCTATCAATTTTGAGGTCACAAGGTCAAAGGTGAAGGTCACAGGAGCCATCTGTCCAAAAATTAGTTTCTGGATGATAATTCCTGCTTGTATTGATGTATGGTTTTTAAACTTGACTTGTATATGACCCATTGGAAAAGCAAGACCTGAATTGATTTTTGGGTCATGAGGTCAAAGGTCAAGGTCACAGGACACATCGTTAAAAGATTGTGGATGCATTTTCAGCCAAACAATTCATCTCAGATCTCTCATCTTGCACATATAGTTCACATGCCAAGAGTGGAAGACTCCTATCAATTTTAAGGTCACAAGGGCAAAGGTGAAGGTTACAGGAGCCATCTGTCCCAAAAATTAGTTTCTTGATGATAATTCCTGCTTTTATTGATGTATGGATTTCAAACTTGACTAGTATATGTCCCATTGGAAAAGCAAGACCCGAATTGATTTTGGGGTCATGAGGTCAAAGGTCAAGGTCACAGGACACATCTTTAAAAAGATTGTGGATGCATATTCAGCCAAACATTTCATCTCAGACATTTCATCTTGCACATAAGTTCCCCTGCCAATAGAGGAAGACACCTGTCAATTTCTTGGATAACCTTGTGATGTGCCAAAAGCTCAAGGTCACAGGACCCACATCTTCAAAAAGATTGTGGATTGATAGATGGAAGAAACAATAATAGCTTGCCAAGTGTCAGTATATGCTGCTAAATATAAGGGCCTATTCTTAAGTGGGGGTTGGGCGTACTATGTCTGGGGATACTCTGGCACCTGCGGTTCCAAGAAATGTCTAGTTTACTGTTGTCTTTTACTCCTCTGTTTCAGATTGGTGTGGGGCCTTAAATGTGTTGAGTGTTCAATAAACTGTGTGTTGCAACAAACTGTTAGTTAAGTTTGTGTTAGTACTTTCATTGTACACTAACACTCACATTTTACATGTACATGTCACAGGTACTTGAAAACGTCCAGCATGGGGATCCATGTCACTTGGACACTTTTCAGATGGATGATATAAAAATGGACGCCGACAGCTGGATGCTATGAAAATGGATGCTGATCAGATGGACGCTATTCATTTAGACACTATCCCAACACTATGAGAATCATACAGGGATAATCATACAAAAGAAAGCGCCGTTAATCCACCAACTCAACCCATTTTTAGCTCAGCTGACTGTAAGTCATCTGAGCTATAGTCGTGGTCCATTGTCCGTCGTCCGTCCATCCGTCTGTCCGTCCTTTAGACTGGAATGATTTGAAACCATTAGATCTACAAATCCAAAATTTGGCATACCATTAGATGTCCCAAAAATCCCCTACCATACTGAAAATTGGGTCAATATGACTTTGTTCCTTTGAGATATTAAAGAAAAACCTCAAATTTCAATTGAAAACCTTATATCACACTTCAGAATTGCCTTATATTTAAACCACTATACCAAAAATTAGATCAAAATCTGTTAATTTTTTTTTAAATATTGGCAAAAATATAAAAATGGTACCTTAAATTTTGCCCAAGTTTGACCATGGCATGTTTTTTCCCTGTAACTGCTGAGGATTTAATTTTCAAAGCATGTTTTTTTTACCATTTCAACTGTTAACACCAAAAATTTGAAACCAGTTGATCAAAAACTGTACATTTTATTCAAGTTTTTAAGCACCATGTCACACATTGTTTACATCAAGCTAGTGTTATGCAGTTTGCTAGAGCTCAGCTCCCCAGCTTCAGCTCTAAGTTCCTTAAATTTGGCATACAGTTAGATGTCTCCAAAATCCCCTACCATGCCAAGAATTTGATCACTAGGACTTAATTCCTTCAAAATATCAATGAAAAACTTCATTTTTCCATTAAAAACCCATTGTTACACTATAAGACTGCCTAATATCAAAACCACTGATCTGACTTTGATCATATATATTATACATATTTTTCTATACATTCGCTATGCACATGCCAGAAATGATGTCAGTATAACGTAATTGTTTTAAGTTATGGGCCCAAACATAATGTACTTTTTAAAAAATCAAGAAATATATTTACTCCCTTAACAAGAGGATTGCTGAAGCTAGAGATTTTTTGTCAGGGATGTAACATTATTTAATCAAGATTCAATTGAATAGCAAATTTTAGTTCTGAATTTTTCAAATTTTATAAGTTATTAGTATAAATATAAAATTAGTACCTTAAATTTGCCCAACATTGACCATGGCACGTTTGTTTCCTAAGAGCACTGTTGATATAATTTTCATATCACGCACACATAAGGATTTCATCTTTGTAGTTCAGCAAGCTGAAAGAAATTGGCCAAATATTGTAGCTTTTATAAATGTTTTTATGAGACCATGTCAGACCCAGGCTAAATACAGCCCCTCTTCAGTCACCTGTATGTTGACCTTGTTGACCTTTCATCAGATTATGCACGCTTGAGCGAAGCATTCACTGGGGCAGTCAGGCAGCTAATGCCCAGCCACAGTTGAACCAGGTGTCCAACCCAACTCATCTAATAGTTGTTTTGAAAAACAACATAACAATAAACAATAAATTAATAATTTTTTATTGGTTTTTAATAACAAATTAAAGAAAAATTAATAGAAAAGGAATTTGATAGTTGATGAGTAACAGGAAATTAACTTGCAGTTACTGATGATGTAAGAATCTTGTATGGATGGATAGAATGTCAGTGTCAATGTTATTCCAAATAACACCATGCAGTCACCTATGGTATTTTTCAGTTAAATTTTAATGATAAAAAATAAATCATATTATTCATTACTAATCATTAGGGATCATATGAAGGAAATTAATGATAGACAAAGATGCAGTTGATAATATTAATCTAGATTCCTACTGTGTCTAGTGTGTAGATTGATGTGAAAGTAGTCCACAGTGAATATATTACATTTATTTTTTTTCAATATAAATAAAAGCCATAAAACCAGGTACTTATGATCATTATTTAAATTTGTGAATTTTGTATATTCTGGATTCTCAACATCATTGTTTGGCTAAAACTGAATAAATACTAGACATGGTGCGAATGCTTTGCAAATGTATTTGAACACGAATATGAATATATACTGCATTAAAAAATTTTATTGCATAAGAATGGGAATTCAGGTAAAAATGAAAGTATTTGAATACCAGTGCAGAAACTTTCAAAATGTATTCATGCATGCATTCATGAATATATTCTATAATATTATTTCAATAATAATTTCAGTTATATTTTATTTTTAGCTCAGCTGACTTTCAGTCATGCTGGGCTATAGCGATGGGTCTTTGTCCGTCGTCCTTCCGTCTGTCCGTCCGGCCGGCCGTCCGGCCGTTAGCAGGGCACAAATCGTAACCGTAGGGGCTAGGGCCATGAACCCTATGCAGTCTTAGAGGTTATAAAAAGATCTTCTTGCAAACCTTAAATTAGGTCACTGCGACCTATATTCTCGAAGTTATGGGGTGTGTTTGCACCCCCCAGAAATAACTCTTTGAGACAAATTTTCATTCCAAACCTTCCATCTTTCACATACAGCTCACCTACCAACAGGGGAAGAACCATAATTTTTTTTAGGTCAAAAGGTGAAAGGTCAAGGTCACAGGAGCCTCTTCTTTGAAAAGCCTGTGGATACATTTTAAGCCAACCCTTTCATCCCAATTCTTTGATTTTTCACATATAGCTCACCTACTAAGTTGGAGAAGAATCCTATAGATTTTGAGGTCACAAGGTCAAAGGTCAGGGTCACAGGATCCACTTCTTTGAAAAGGTTGTGGACACATTTCAAGCTAGACTTTTCATTCCAAACCTTCCAGCACTGATATTGCTTCTCTGCCAACAGGGGAAAAGACCTGTTGATTTTGAGGTCAAAGGTCAAATTCACAGCACCCACTTCTTGCGTGGAGTCATTTTCAGGCAAACTTTTCAATCTGTACCTTCCATCTGTCATATATGGCTTACCTACCAATAAGGGGAGAAGCCTATTGATGTTGAGGTCAAAAAGTCAAAGGTCAAGGTCACAATATTTAATTGTTCTAAATGCTTGTGAGCATATTTCAAGTGTAACTGTTCAACCCAAACCTTCAGTCTTTCACATATGCCACATCTATGCATCACTCAGTTTGACTCAAACTTCATATTTATGGGTCTTTTTGCTTGAATAAATAACTTATTGATTTTGGGGTCAGCAGGTTAAAGGTTGCAGGTCAAAGTTATTCACCCATTGGTTGCCAAGTAATTACACCAGATTTAAGTGGTTAGTAGTTGTTAAAAAATCATGTGATTTTCCTATTATTTTTTTTTAAATAAAAATTATATTGGCACAATATTTGTTATTAAATTTTAATAAATTTTAAAACTCTTTTATTATATGTGCTGCTTATAAGTTATATGGCCAAGTCAAAATCTGTGTGACAAAGCACTCCATTTGTTAATAAATTAAATGAAATTAACCCTCTTCCCTGTCTCCAAAGATACTATCAAAATCTTACATTAGTTAAACACCAACAACTCGTAATAAAGCTTATATAACCCATGGGTCCCTTGTTTGTACCGGGTCATCAGTGCCGGTATCACACTGAGGGCTACAAAAAACTTCTTCTCTGAAACCATATGGCCAAATAGTTTAATATCATACAGAAATGATCCTAGGGTAGTGCTTTCTGGAGTTTGTTCAAATAGTCTCTTTTCAGTGACTTTTGGCTAAGCTATGGGAAGCTGAATTTAGTCATATGCCATTAAAGCCCATTTTAGCTTAGTGGCTACAAAGATCTTCTTCTCAAAAACCACTGGGCCAAATTCTTAAATCTCACACATTAATTAGCCTCAGATGTTGATAATTCAAGTTTGTTCAAATGGTTTTGGTTCAGTGCTTTTTGGCTGAGTTACAGGAAGCTGAACTTAGCCAGTTTGCTGTATCTTCCTATATGAGTTATAAACCTGCGAAACATTTTTCAACTGATGCCACTGAAGCCAGTTTGTTAAATATTTTACAAGAATAATCCCTACAATAATTCTTATAATAATTGTCATTAATGGTTCCACATGAATGATTTTTGGCTGAATTATTGAGATTGAATTGAGTCATTTTACCATATCTGACAGCTGTGTTATGCTGTTACATCTAGCCCGGCACCAGTTTATCAGCATCTATTACATCATGCCACTAGACATTTAGATTTCAGGTTATCTTTGGTAAATATTGACAAGAAAGCTTTTAAAAAATTTATAGTTATGATGTAAGTTATTCATCATACCAGGCAATGTTACAATCATGGATATTCAGCTCTCTGTGGCTATATAAAGACAACTGTACGTGGATTATAAATTATTGGTATCCCTACTCAACTTAATTCAAGAATTTGCCATCAATGAGATATATCTGTATTTTTATTTTGCATTCAGTATGCATCCATAATAATTTTACATATATTCCTGATTTCTTTTTTATAAAAAGTCAGCTGAAAAGCATTTTTATTGGGAAAATAAATTTCAAAGTTATTTCAAGTAGGGACCACTTTTGTGTACAGATGGCAGCACTTGGTTTACCATTGGCAGTGCCTTGATGTTGGCCATTAGCCAAGATGATGTCAGCTCTATAAATAGTTTTGGCACAGTGCCAGGATTGGAAGAAGTGCAGCCAGGTATAGGTCAAGAGTTCACTCAGTGCAGGAGCTGCATTCTATTTATAGCTTTGGCAGACTGCTCACTGGATCATATTTGGCACCAAAGTTCAGCCTGAATCTATTTATAGCTTTGGAAGACTGCCAACTGTGTCAGATTATGCAACAGGTCAAGAGTTCACTCAGTGCAGCCAGGTACAGGTCAAAAGTTCACTCAGTATAGCCAGGTGCAGGTCAAGAGTTCAGTCAGTGCAGTAGCTTGAGGCAGCAATTTGTCACAGGTCACTAGGGGGCAACTGCCTTACTCAAGCCTTGTCAGCCCAGTGCATCAAACTCTGGGGAAGTTCGATGTATTGGGCTGATATTTTGACCTGTCTATGCGTCTTTAATCGTATTCTCATTTACAAGACAGGTGGTGCCACCTACATTGACTTTTGCAGTGTATGTGCCTGCTTATTTCTACAGAGGAATTTGATACATCAGCCTAAAATTGGGCATGTTTATACAAATCGGGTAGCTTTATAGTGTACAAGACTGGTGGCGCCACCTACAGTACCTGTCCCTGCTTATTTCACAGGAGGGGTTTGACATATTAGTCTGACATTGGGCATATTTATATATCTCTTCGTTGTATATAACACTGGAGGTGCCAGCTGCAATCATTGTATCCGCCAAAACAGAGTTTTGCGGATACTATGTTTTCAGTCGGACGCCGATGCTGCCACCATTGCTGCATAGGTTTTCAAGAGAACTCCTCCATAACCACTGGGCAGAATTTTTAAAAATTAGGAATTAAGATAGGTCACATGTGAACTGCTGCACCCTCATTTTTGGTTGACCTCTAACCTTTTCTCTCTGCCCAGCGTCCATTTGTGTGTCTGTTTCCACACCTAAACCCACATATCTTGGGAACTGTTTGACCAATAAGGCTAAAGATTTTGCACAAATGTAGCCCTTTGAAAGTGTTATAACATACACTAAAATGGTGGTGCCTCCTGCAACCATTTTTGCACAGCGTCCATCTGTTGATCTGCCTTGGGATAAAAACACTCATATCTCTGCATTGGTTGGACTTATCCATCTGAAATTTTGCATGTGTATACATCCTGGACAGCTTTCTTGATTTTATGACAGGTGGCGCCACCTACATTCATGTTTAAGCTGCAGACATCCAAGCTCATATCTTGGGAACTTTTTGACCAGTTGGGCTAAAGTTTTGCATGTGTATAGATCTCCCATAGTTCTTAATCATACGCAAAACTGGTGGTGCCACCTGCAACCATTTTTGCACAGCTTTTACTGTTCATCTGCCTTGGGATAAAATCACTTATATCTCAGCAGTGGTTTGACTTATCCACCTGATATTTTGCATGTGTATACATCCTGGACAGCTTTCTTGATTTTATGACAGGAGGCGCAACCTACATTCAGATTTATGCTGCAGACATCCAAGTTCATATCTCAGGAACCATTTGAATGATTGGGCAAAAATTTTGCATGTTTATAGATCTCACATAGCTCTTTATCATACGAAAAACTGGTGGCGCTACCTTCAATCATTTTTGCACAGTGTCTGTCTGTTTGTTTGCCTTGGGATAAAATCACTCAAATCTCGGCAGAGGTTTGACATATCTGCCTAAAATTTTGCATGTTTATACATCTTGGATAGCTTTCTGTATTTTGTGGCAGGTGGCGCCACCTTCATTTATGTATATGCTGCAGACATTCAGTCTTATATCTCAGGACTTGTTTGACATATCCCCCTGAAATTTTGCATGTGTATAGATCTCACATATCTCTTAATCATACACAAAATTGGTGGCGCCACCTGCCACCATTTTTGCACAGGGGCCATCTGTTTGTCTGCCGTGGGCTAAAATCACTCATATCTCAGGAGTGGTTTGACTTATCTGCCTAAAATTTTGCATGTTTATACAACTTGGACAGGTTTCTGGATTTTGTGGTAGGTGGCGCAACCTACATACACATTTCGGCTGAAGACATCCAGGCTATTGTGCAACACACCTCACTATTTCCCCTTGCCACTCAATCAATGCCTCACTTCACCTTTCCCACTCTGATTTTGGCAGATACACGTAGTCCCTTGTTGACTACCCATATTCTAGTTTTTGTGTTGTGTGCACCCATGCCAGAATTGCAGCAGTGAAGTTTGTTTGATTGTTTCTTGTTCTAAATCTTTAGTACTTGCATTGTTCATATACATGTTACACATGTTCTTGAAAAGTAATGGTCCAGCTTTGAAGCATTATACCTGGTGTAATCTCATTGCACAGGTTTGCATTAGGCCCGTAGGCCTTGTTTTTAAATAAGTGATTTATAAATATAAATTTCCTATGTAAAATTATCTCCATACCATATCACCATTTCAGATCTATACTGCCATTTGCACTCTAGGGAGGCCTAATTTGGAAATATTCAATTTTGCAAAGATGAATTTACATATTTTATCTGTTCTATTTACTTCATCTAATTTTAGCTCATACCAAATGGGATATACACAGGCATGTCCACTGACACAAATCTGCAGTCTGAACACTCTGTCAGCAGACTCATTAAGTGACCAGTGGCCAGGGTCTGCAAACACATGTCTGTAGTGTGAACCTGGCCTACAGTCACTGGGGGAGATACCCTGCTGTGACAGGTGTACAGTTATTCTCATATCACCACCCAATACTGTCCACCCATGCCCCCAGCAAACCCAACAAACCAAGTGTTATGCAGTAATTGTTATTGTTTTCACTGTATCTCCTTAATTGTAATGCTGTTTCCAATCCAATATACAAAATTTTCCTTGAAAAAGTAATTCAAGGTGTAATCCAGAAGATGCCATGTTGTGTCAATGTAGCATTTTTAAAGAAATCAATTTTCTTTTAAATGATTTTAACAAATTAAGATATAATTAAACCCATCAGTATGCATAAATTTATAAAATATTATGCAAATTATGGATAAATAAAGGCCCAATTTAAAATTGTAAAATCTGAATCAATTGTTTTTTTTATATATTTTATTGTTATGCAAATTTAAAAGATATATTTATGTTGTAAAAAATAAATATACATTTGTATGCATGATTTGGTGTTATCTGATTGAGATTTATGATTATGCAATTTAGAATTATGAATAAACTTTTATATAGATATATAGATTATATTTGAAATGTATATAAATATAAACTTAAAATAAAAAAAAAAGATTTGATAATAAAACGAGGATCTAATTCAAACATTTATTCATTATTTTCCTGCCACAGCAGAATTGGAGATCAGGCTTTGTTTGCCCTGTATGTATATGCAGAAGTGTTGTTAATCCAACCCCCCATGATACATGATATGACGAGAATAAACATACTTGTGTTATATGCATTGTATATTGTTATTTGATTTTGTAAATGTGTTTTTTATTTCAATGACTTATCTTTCAAAGACTATCTTATGACTTTAGACACCAGTGCATACAATATAAAATTTTAAAATAATAATGTGAACTATACACATATAACCAGAGAAACATTGCTTTTTCCCGGAGCTTTATCAGTTTAGCCGGTAGGTAGCGGGGATCAAAGGCCGTTTGCCATCTTTAAATTAATTAGTGCTGTAATAATAATAACTCTTTGACTTGAGATCTTCTGCTAATTGAGCATAACTGTAATCATCACGTGACATGGCTGGTACATCCGTACTTTTTGCATATGTGTGTGTTCTTATATATAATATAAAGTCGTTTATATACCAAGTTAAAAAATATATACACGTTTCGAATAAATGTATATAAAGTCCGAATTAGCGTCAGATGCTCAAACAATTCAGTTACATAAGCCAATTGAGTAGATATCAAGTAGAAAACTTTTTAGCGAACCTGTGAGCTTATGCGATGGTGTGGCGTCGTCCGTCATCCGTCGTCCGTCGTCTGTACGTTAACCCATACTATCTTGAAAATGTCAAGAGTTAGCATCAAGAAATTCTCTGCAGAAAATATTGCTTATTTTTTGGCTAAATGCATTTTCTTAGATTTTATAGAGAAAAAGCTAAAAAACCTTTAAAAATCTTCTTCTCTGAAACTGTTCAGCCAAATTGTCCAATATTTCACAGAAATGATCCCTGGAACAATCTCTTTCAAGTTTATTAGAATGTTTTAAGTTCGGTGATTTTTGGCTGAGTTACAGCTAGTTGAACTTAGTCATCTGTCCAAAAAAGCATACTAAAATTACAATCTTAGAAACGGCTGGAGCTGTCATCACCAAATTTTATGCCAATGTTGGTCACATGAGTCATGTCTGAAATTCAGGTATTGGTGGCGCCACCTGCATCGGCCTTTTTTGAACAGGGGTCATCAGTGCCTGTATCATACTGACAGCTACAAAAAACTTCTTCTCTGAAACCATTTGGCCAAATTGTTTAATATTGCACAGAAATGATCCTAGGGTAGTGCTTTCTGAAGTTTGTTCAAATGGTCTCTTTTCAGTGACTTTTGGCTAAGTTATAGGAAGCTGAATTTGGTCATATGCCCTAACAACCCATTTTAGCTCAGTGGCTACAAAGATCTTCTTCTCAAAAACCACTGGGCCAAATTCTTAAATCTCACAGATTAATTATCCTTAGATGTTGACAATTCAAGTTGTTCAAATGGTTTTGGTTCAGTGATTTTTGGCTGAGTTATTGGAAGCTTAACTAGCCATTTTGCTTTATTTTCCCATATGAGTTATATACCTGCAAAACGTTTTTGGCTGACGCTACTGAGGCCAATTTGTTTAATATTTTACAAGAATAATCCCCTGAATAATTCTTATAATATTTGTCTTTTATGGTTCCAAAGAATGAATTTTGGCTGAATAATAAAGATTGAATTGAGTAATTTTACCATATATGTAAGCTGTGTGAAGCAGATACATCTGGCCTGGAACCAGTTTATCAGCATCCGTTACATCGTGCCTCCAGACATTTAGATTTCAGGTTATCTATGGTTAATATTGACAAGAATGTTTTTTAAAAACTTTTAAAAAATGTAGATTTATGATTTTAAATTTCCTCTTGCCAGGCCATGTTTACAATCACAGGTATACGTTAACCCATACTATTTTGAAAACGACTAGAGCTAGCATCATGAAATTTAATGCAAAAAATTAGCCATCTGAAAAAAATCTGCATTTTCTTAGATTTTATAGAGAAAAAGCTAAAAAAACCTTTAAAATCTTGTCCTCTGAAACGGTCAAGCCAATTTGTTCAATATTTCATAGAAATATTCTTTTATACCATCTCTCTCAAGTTTGTTCAAATGGTTCAAATTCTGTGAATTTTGGCCAAATTACAGGAAGTTGAACCAAGTCATCTGTCCAAAAAAGCATACTAAAATGACAATCTCATAAACGGCCAAAGCTATTATCACCAAATTTTATGCCGGTGTTGGTCACATGAGTCATATATGAAATTCAGGTGTTGGTAGCGCCACCTGCATTGACCTTTTATTGTACGGGGGATCATTGGTCATCTGTATATCAACCCATAATTTCTCAGGAATTGCAGGAGCTACCATCCCCAGATTTTATGCAATTATCTGTCACATTTCAAATGTAGTGGGATTCAGCTTATGTTTTTTGCTATCTGCATTTACTTAGATTTTATAGGGGAAAAGCTTAAAAAAAACCTTTAAAAGTCTTTTGTAAATGGTCCAGCCAAATGGTTCAATATTTTACAGAAATGACCCCAGAGGCAAGCACTCTTAAGTTTGTTCAAATGGTTTGCATTTGATGAAATTTAGTGGAGTTAAATGAATTTGAACGGTCATTTGGCCAAGTAAGCATACTGACATAGTTATCTCAGAAATGACAGAAGCTAGCATTACCAAGTATTGTGCAAACGTTGGTCACATGACTCATATTTGAAGTTGCAGATTTTGATGTGCCACCTACATTGACCAGTTTTCTATGGGCAAAAACCTCATAATTTTAGCCTCTTTCAGCTTAAAATGTTTATGATGAAACTGTCAAGTTGAATCATTCAATTTTTCAAAAGAATTATCATAGGAAATGGTTCTTTCAAAAATATCAGAAAAACTTAAGTTATGGCCATTATTATGTCTAACTCAAACTGGGGACTGCAAAACTGTTCTTCTACAAAATTATTGTTTATTGGCACAAAAATTATTCTTAGGTGGCCTTTGTTCAAGTTTACTTGAATGATTTTTGGCAGAATTATTGGACCTTTAACAATGAAAGAACTGAATCTTTTATTTTCTAGATATTTTGATAAAACACCTCATGGGCACCATGTGATCACCTCATGGGTGTCATGCCCCTCAGGGCTGCATGTGAAGCCAATCTATTTATAGCTTTGGCAAACTGTATCAGATTAGGCATCAGGTCAAGAGTTCACTCAGTGCAGCCAGGTACAGGTCAAAAGTTCACCCAGTCTAGCCAGGTGCAGGTCAAGAGTTCACTCAGTGGAGCCAGGTACAGGTCAAAAGTTCACCCAGTCTGGCCAGGTGCAGGTCATGAGTTCACTCAGTGCAGTAGTCTGAGCTAGCAAATTTGTCACAGTTCACTCGGGCAACTGCCTTTCTCACCTAAGCGTGGTCAGCCCCATGCTTCAGACTTAAGGTAAGTTTGATGTATTGGCCTAATATTTTGACCTGTCTATGTGTCTTTGGTGGGTTTTTCCTTCACAAGACAGGTGTTACCACCTACAATGACATTTGCACGGTGTGTGACTTTTGTGCCTGCTTATTTCTATTGAGGAATTTGATATATCATCCTGAAATTGGGCATATTTATACCTATTGTATTTTAATTATCATATACTTGTCGTATACAAGTCTCGTGGGGCCATCTACAATAATTTTTTTGCACAGTGTGTCCCAGCTTATTTCTCAGGAGGGGTTTGATATATCAGTCTGAACTTGGGCATTTGTATATATCTCTGATAGCTTTGTTGTATACAAAACTGGTGGTGCCAGCTACAATCAGTTTTAGCTCAGCTGACTGTAAGTCAACTGAGGTATAGGAATGGCGCTTTGTCCGTCGTCTGTCTGGACGTCTGGCCTTCCGTTAGCAGAGCACAAATCATAACAGCTGGTCTTAGAAACTTCTAAGTGAATATCCAGGGAGGTCAATTAAAAATTTCCTTGGAAACCTGAAATGAGGTCACTGCGACCTTTTTCCTTCGAGCTATGGGACTTGAAAGTAACCCCCAGAATAGTAAAAAATTTGATACAAAACCTGTAATATCTTGATAATTAATGCATGGTTTGTCATGAATCTTGCCTTGAATATTGACCATGACTAGTTTTGTCAGTTCCTGAAACCTGGTGGTTTTCCTATTTTAACAAATATTTTTCTATTTATTTACCATAAAATGACATCAATCATGTCAGTTTCTCAACTGTCATTACATCTGGTGTCCCAAAACCTTGTGTGTTTATTGATCACAAGTGGATGCCCTGTGCTAATCGACCTGTCTGTCAATGTGTCTGTTTGTATGTCTGTCTGTCTGTTAATCCGTCCATCCACACAAATTAGTTTCCAGATGATAACTCCTGTTAAGTTTGATATATTGGTTTCAAACTTAACTTATAAATGGTCAACCACTAAAGTATGAACCATGTTGATTTTGGGGATCCAACGATCAAAGGTCAAGGTCACAGGACCCATTTCTTTAAAAGGAATGTGTATGCAATTGAAGCCAAACTTTTCATCGCAAACCTTCCATCTTCAAGATATTGCTAACCTGCCACTAGGGGAAGATTCTATTTGATTTTTGGGTCATAGGTCAAAGGTCAAGGTCACAGGGCCCATCCATTCACAAATTAGTTTATGGATGATAATTCTGCTTTGTATAGAAAGACTGGCTTCAAATGTGGTTTAATAATGACCAACCACATATGTAAATTCATTTTGATTTTCAGGGTCCAGCAATCTAAGTTGAAGGTCACAGAAGCCACATCTTTAAAAAGATTGTGGATGCACTGTAAATCAAACTTTTCATCCTGAACTTTCCAACATTCACACATGGTTTACTTGCCCAAGGTGAGGAAACCTGTAGAATTTGAGGTTATCTGGTCTGAGGTCAAGGTCACTTTTTAAAAGATTGTTACAATAATCCTAATGCTGCAAGTTTAAGGATATAAAGTTCTAAGATTTTTTGGTTACAGGGTCATTGGTTAAGGTCGCAGGACTGTTATTCTGAAAAAATTCTTTAAAAATATCCTTATAGACAAATTCAACTGAGCATTGAGACCCATGGGTCCCTTGTTGTGTTGTGTGCACCCATGCCAGAATTTCAGCAGTGATGTTTGTGTAATTGTTTCTTATTCAAAATGTTTAGTACATGCATTGTTCATATACATGAGAAGTCATGGTCCAGCATTGAAGCATTATACCTGGTGTATTTCCCAATGCACAGGTTCCCATTAGGCCTGTAGGCCTTGTTCATTAACGGAGTACCATATTTACAGTTGAGAATATACACAACTAACATTTAATGTGGTCATCACACTGAACTAACAAAAACACAGTCATATAATTGAATCGTTTTATTTTCAAAATATTTAAAAATACACACACAGGGCGTCTGTCTGATAATGCACTGGATATCTGAACAGCATCCATTTCCAAAGTACATGTCTTCCCCCCCCCCCCCCTCGTCATCATCGGCAATAGGAAGGTCATGGACTCGTTTCCCTAGGCAGTGATCCGACTCTTCTATGTATATATCATGTTCAATTTCTCTATACAATGACAGAGGGAGAGAAAGAGAGAGGGAGAAAGGAAGAGAGAGAGAGAGAGAGAGACGCTTTGAGGAACACTTTATCGTAGACTCTATCTGGAAGTACACCATTCAACTGAAAGCAAACATTTAAAAAAAGTCTTTCCTTTTATGAGAATATGAACTTGTTTGATCTTTATTGGGATTTGTATCTTTAAATAAATAATTAGAGGGCACACAATATATTCTACCAATAGCGCCTGTCTGATGATAAAAGGCGTTTATCTGAACAGCATCAGTTTCTTTCCAAGGCGTCTATCCATATCTGGTAAGTTTATAAGTGTGAAATTGCAATACATTTATTGTTGTGTGATTCATGTATGAATTGTATATGTGGTGAATGTGGTGAAATATGAAATATTTATTCGTTTAACTAGAGACTATAATTTGGTTTTAACAATAAGAGACCCAAGTATGTAATTGGCTAGGAAAGTCCCGTAATCGTCTTGATTTTTCTTTTAACAAGATTATTGACTATGCAATCTCTTATATATATTACTAATGTTTCATCAAGTTTTTAAATTAATACATGTATTTAATATATATACCGTAAAAGTCGTTGCAGAAGTCGCATCCTTGTTACAAGTCGCACCCTGACTTTTAGGATCCCTCTGGGGAAAAGCCGTTCAAGTTTTGTTTCAGGAAAAGTCTATAATATAGGTCGCACCCAGACTTTAGAGGCGTCCCAACCACCTGATACTTATGGAATTTAAGTATCATTCCTTGTGGTGCAAGATTACAACCAACATCCCAGTAGTACTAATGTGATGACCAGAGGTCACGTGCTTGCCGGAAATGGAAATAATACAGACAGATAGACAGAGAGTGCATGTAGAAACAGTCATATGAATGAGCAACTTTGTGGGGGCAGCAGAAACGAATAATACGTTTATGTATGCATGCTGACCTTGAATAGCTGCATACCTCTCTAGTGTAAAAGGGACCAAGTTCAAACATTTCCATGAAATCCCGTTAATCTCGTTTGACAAGAAGCAGTGAGAAGTTTTCAGATTTGTCATGTCAAGCTGGTCATATGTTATGAAATGCCGAAAACTAGACCTGTCTAGCTTAAAAAGTCGCTGAGTTATTAGCATTTCTGTGAAATCTCTTTGACGAGAAATGGTGCGAGATTTGGCTAGTCTTGCAGGTTTGTCATGTCAAGCTGTCCAAATGTTATGAAATGCCAAAAACTAGAGCTGTCTAGCCGTAAAAGTTCGCCTTCTTATATGCATTTCCGTGAAACCTCGTTTTTCCACATTTGACCAGATATAGTGCGAGATTTGGCCAGTCTCGCAGTTTTACTATGTCAAGTTGGCCAAATGTTACCAAATGCCAAAAAATTGGACCTGAGTAGCTGTAAAAGTCCCCTATTTATAAGCATTTCCATGATATCCCTGATTTCTTTTCTGGCATGTCAAGCTGGTCATATGTTATGAAATGCCGAAAACTAGACCTGTGTAGCTCTAAAAGTCGCCAAGTTATAAGTATTTCCGCGAAATCTCGTTTTTTCTCGTAAAACAAGATATGGTGCGAGATTTGGCTAGTCTTGCAGGTTTGTCATGTCAAGCTGGCCAAATGTTATGAAATGCCGAATTAGACCTGTCTAGCTGTAAAAGTTGCTGAGTTATTAGCATTTCTGTGAAATTTCATTTTTTAGCTCAGCTGACTGTAAGTCATCTGAGCTATAGTCGTGGTCCTTTGTCCGTCGTCCGTCCGTCCGGCCGTCTGGCCGTCCGGCCGTCCGGCCGTCCGTCCGTTAACAGGGCACGTTTTAAAACCTTTGGACCTACGAATCCAAAATTCTGCATACCATTAGATGTCCCCAAAATCTCCTACCATACCAAAAATTGGGTTATTAGAACTTCGTTCCTTCGAGATATTAAGGAAAAACCTCCGTTTTCCATAAAAAAGCAATTGTTACACTTCAAGTCTGCCTAATATCAAAACCACTGATCTGTTTTTGATCATATTTAGTATTCATATTCTTCCATACATTTTCTGTGCACATACCAAAAATTAGGTCAGTATTTGGTATTATTTTGAAATTATAGGCCCAAATATAATGCAATTTTTTAAAAATCAGGAAATATATTTGCTCACTTAACATGAGAAAGCTGAAGACTTTTTTTCAGGAATATAACTTTATTTAATCAAGATTCAATTGTTTGCCCAAAAATAGATCTGAATTTTGCAAATTTTTCAAGTTATTAGCATAAATAAAAAATCAATACCTTAAATTTTGTCGAACTTTGGCAGTGGCACGTTTTTTCCCTGTAAGCACTGTTGATTTAATTTTCACAGCATATATACATAAGGATTTAATCTTTTAAAATCTGAAATTTCAAAGAAATTGTTTGAAAAGAGTAGCTTTTATTCAAGTTTTCATACACCATGTCAAGTGTTGTTTACATCTGGCCCACCTAGTAGTACAGCCTTCACTTGCATTATGTAACCCACCCCAGGCAGCTTGCCTTGACCCAGCTTGGCCACTACTAGCAGGCTTCTCCTCTGCCCTGCTCTCAACCCCCCCCCCCCCCCCCAGCTGGTGCATAAACTAGATGAATGTTATAACTTTCTGTATTTTATTTTATTCTTGGACATGCTAAATTTTAGATTTTGTATTGTACCACCAGGGTTACAATGATTAAAGTGCACATTTAATTGTGTCCACAAAGTGATGTATTGCTATGAAAGTGTGGATGTTCATCAGATAAGTAATGCTTTACTTCAGAAGAGTAAAACTTCACCAGGTGTAAAATTGACTATTAATTCCAGTTATTAATTATAGCTGAGATTGTAATTAGCATAATGATATTGTTTGTCCCTCATTCAACCAAGAGTGTGTATACTTTATTTGAAAAGATGTTTTTATTTTATCAAATTTACTGAATTTTTTATTTTATTTCGGTGATTAAAATTAAGCATGTCCTGAAAACTCCATTGTGCAAAACTTTTTAAAAGGGATTCAAGGAATAATTTTGTAGATGCCATGTTGTGGCATTATTTTCTTTTACATTCAGTTTAAACATTTGATTTAAAAATAATAAAATATATGTGTATACATAATATGACCCAATGTGAGCTACAATCTGGATATGTAATGATTGCAACTTAGAATTCTAATATTTTAACTTATATTTTCACTTTTATATTACAAATTTATAACACTTGTAAATAAAAAAATGAATCCGATAAAAACTATTATTGAAAAAAGTGGATATGCTTAAAAAAAATAGGCTTATATATTAACTTAAATGCATTATTCCCTTTAAAGTGAAATGACGATATTAGTCCATTCTGTCCACTTGCATGTCTATCTGTAAATTTTTCATATGCATCACAGTATCTCAAAACTTTTACTGTTTTTTTTTTCATGACAGTCTTGTCAGAGTATTAGTTTGCAATCATATATTGAGAACTTTACTATAACCAAGTAGGAGGGCCCTTTCCTCTTAGCTTCTCATATGCTTATATAAATATAAAACATTACAATAAAATATTTTTCATATTTTGCATTTGCTAAAATTTCAAACTTTTGTCGTGACCCATGGGTCCTTTGTTTATATTCTGGATTCTCAACATCATTGTTTGGCTAAAACTGAATAAATACCAGACATGGTGCAAATACTTTGCAAATGTATATGAATATGAATATGAATATGTACTCCATTATAAAATTTCTTGCATAAGAATGGGAATTCAGGTAAAAATGAAAGTATTTGAATACCAGTGCAAATACTTTCAAAATGTATTCATGAATGCATATATTCTATAATATTATTTTAATAATTATTTCAGTTATGTTTTATTTAAAAAATCATATGATTCTCTTATTATTTTTAATAAAAATTATATTGGCACAATATTTGTTATTAAATTTTAATAAATAGTTAAACTCTTTTATTATATGTGCTGCTTATAAGTTATATGGCCAAGTCAAAATCTGTGTGACAGTGGCACTCCATTTGTTAATAAAATAAATGAAATCAATCCTCTTTCCTGTCTCCAAATAAACTATCAAAATCATACATAAGCTAAACACCAACAACTCATAATAAAGCTTATATTTATTACCACACAAAACCAGCATATGCCTCTTTCCCAAATCATATTTTTTATCATATATAACAGCTGAGCGCCGTGACCCATGGGTCCCTTGTTTTAACACATGTATTAGTTTTATAGCTGAGAATACTTTTCTTTTTTTCCTGATACCATTTAAAAAAATATAAATATTCAAATTTTTCCTGTTAGTGCTGTGGATATTATTTTCACAGCATGTACACATTAACATTTCATCTGTTAAAATCTGAAATTTGAAACCAATTGATCAAAAACTGTAGATTTTATTCAAGTTTCAAGGTACCATGTCTTCATTGTTTGCATCAGATCAGTATAAATGCAGTGTACTGGGCAGTTACATAACACCTTCAGGTCTAACCTACTGCCACTGTGAGTGTCTGGGTCAGGCTGGGTCAGGCAGTAATTACCAGAGAGCCTCTCTCTCTCTCTCTCTCTCTCTCTCTCTCTCTCTCTCTCTCTCTCTCTCTCTCTCCCCCCCCCCCTAATTGCCTCCCTTGCACCCTCCATCCCATTCTGTTGACAGGTACTATAAACTAGATACATTTGCTATAAATGTTGATGCAATTTAGAAATGTGAATCAACTGAAATATTCACAATCACATGTATGTTATACTGTAAATTTATAGTAACATTCGGAAACTTGGATTAAAATTATGTAATGAAAAAAAGGAATAAATGCAAATATTGTTAATTTTTTCTTGGCTCAGTAGAATGGGGAAAAAAATTATTTGCTTTGTTTCTCCATCTTTCTTTCTGTTTTAAATATTTAATGTTCATGAATAAACTTTTTTTTATAAGTACTGTTGAATTAAATTTCATATCCTGTATGTATATGCAAGGGTGTTGTTACTCTCACCATCCCCTTCTTCATCCCACTGAGGCTTTGCTCCTTTGCACTGTGAACAATAGTTCTATGGCTAAAGCATAAAATTTAATAATTAAAGAAAATATCTACAGAGAGACAGAGGCATTGTAACTCTGATCATAACACAACACCCCTCCCCCCCCCCCCCCATCAAGTCATTGCACCTGTGGAATGAGGACGTTATGGCAACTGTATACATATCATAAAATTGATAAAAAAGGTTTACCAAATAAATTGGATCTCATCAGACAAATGTGTAAACTGTTGAACTGTCAACAGCTTATCAAAAAGGTAACCAATGGAAAGGCATGGTCAGGTCTCAAATATTATTTGCAACATTTTCTTCAATCATATAAACCAACCATGGCCCAGATTACCTCTTCCTCTCAAACATTATCTACATTTCATCATATTTTTAAGATTTTAACCTTCCAGGTGGTTCAGTACTGTTGACCATTTGTCCATAGGTACCTATGTACATGCCAGAAATTATGTCAATATTGTGTAATATGTAAACGTCAGGGGCATCAAAATAATGCACCTTGTCAAGACCGATCTTGTCAAGATATTATGTCATACAGTCACAAATTCATAAATCCCCTCATCAGTATAGTTAATCATAACCTTTTATCTGTCAAATTGAACTCTTGCAGTTTTCCATACACTATACATCCTTCAACAAATAGCCTTATCATCATTATACCACTGCTTAGCATACTGTCATTGCATTCATATTTGCTCAAATAAATTGCTTTTTTCGACCCCTCCCAAATAAATAAAAAATAAACCACTATATTTTACTCCATATTAATCCATCAGTCAGGTTATTTCATATATCATTTACTCACATATTACATTATATTCCTTTATAAAACCCAACATGACCATGATATTCTAAGCTTTATCTGCTTAATATAGTATCACAATGGTGATACATTTATAGTCCAATCAGGATCAGCTGAGCGCCGTGACCCATGGGTCCCTTGTTATTGTTTGACGAGATATGGTGCGAGATTTGGCTAGTCTTGCAGGTTTGTCATGTCGCCCGGCTGTAGATATTCCGAAGAAACCGCAAAATATCCACAGATTTCCGCGGATTTCCGAGTATTGGGACTGCGGCATTTTTCCGAAGATTTATAAAATTCTTCGGAAAAAGCACCAAATCCTAAATCTTCGGATTTTAGCCGTAGATTCTGCACTTTTCCGCTGTAGATTCCGCACTTTTCCGCGGATTTCTGCGGCAGTTTCCGCACTTTTCCACACTTTTCTGCTGATTTCTGCTGCAGTTTCCGCACTTTTCCGTGGATTTCTGCCGCAGTTTTCGCACTTTTCTGAGGATTTCTGCCGCAGTTTCCGCACTTTTCTGAGGATTTCTTCCGCACTTTTCCACAGATTTCTTCAACAGTTTTCATAGATGTTTTTCTGCAGCTTGCCCACTCTTTCATGAAGGTTTCCTTTGGTAAATGAATTTCTGTGGCAATATTTTTCTGAAATTGTAAAAATTCTTAATTTTCTGAATAATCATAACAATCAGCTATATTTTGAGAACGTTGCCTTCCTTTTCTTCTTGAATATTAGAGTATTGCCACACCTGCATCTGCTTATAGATGTAATAAATGAAAAACACTAAAAGAAGTAAACTGATTATTTATTAAAAAAATTATAATAAATATTAGTTAGTTTCGTTTTCTTTACAATGGCTTCAATAAGTCACTCCATTTGTGTCCATATTTGCTTTGGTGGACCTATCAAATATCCTGGTGATTTTATCTGGAAAGAAAAAAAAAAATAATTTAGTGATCTTGCAAGAAACATCATATTGTGTAATTTTTTAAGACCTCTTTCATAGTAAAATAAGTATATTTTCAGACATGGAATTTTTCTATAAGATCTTTAAGTACTACAACTTTAAAACTGCAAGAAAGTCAATTAAGTGTAAACTGAATATTAATCAGAAACACTGAAAATTTTCTATTGACAAACAGTGCATTATGTTTTATATGTATCTTTCTCCAAGATTTGCTGGTAATTCCAACTCTTAAGGCAACACTTAAAATAACACTTTAAAAATTCCTGCACACATAAAACTCATAAATAATGAATAAATATGGATGCACATGGTTTGTAAACAATTTCAAAAATATTCTTTTTAGGCCATAACAACAAATCCCCCAAATAAATACATAACAGTGGTGTCATATATGTCAAGAAAATGCATATTGCTGATCTAAATTGAAAGATGTATCCTATTCATAAATAAAAAGGATATTTTGGTTGTAAATAGAAAGATGTTTACCATATTTAAGCTATTTAAGGATATTTCAGAATACCAGTTCAGTCTGTTGAATGACTCTTTGCATCATCAAATTTTCAATAACAATACTTTTATGGTTAAAAAAATGTATTTTATAATAAGTAAGGATGAGGCATGATGATTCTCAAAATATACTTGAGGAAATACCCAGTGTTATAGGCCATCTAAGTCTATACACATATAAACAGTACCCATTATTGCTCATCCTCAGACAAGTAAATTAACAAGATATTTTGCATATTCTGTTCACATATTTTGAACTCAAATAAAATAGGTGGATATGCTTACATAAGTTGTGTTCTCTTCATTCCTCCTGACCGTTAACCACTCCATTTTAACTGACCCTGCATTTATGAACTGTAAGCGTCTTGATACACTGCTTCCTGTAACCTGAGATGCTGGGGACTGGCCTTTGCAAGGTCAAGATGGCTGGATGACAGTACTTGACAATGACATAGTACAGCTGCAGCTGGCTTCTGCCCAGGGTGCATGTACATGCCTTGTAACACATGGATCTTTTAATACATTATATATAATTAATACCTATTCATTTTAATGAGCTGTTTTTAGTTCCAAGGGGAGCTGGTGAACACTTAATCTCAGGTTAAATCAAGACACTTGAAAAAAATTCATCAGAGAGAAATATATATGTGATACATTTATCCTTCAAAACATTATTTAATTTTTTATCCAGCTCCATATATATATATATATATATATATATATATATATATATATATATATATAATTGTATCCGCCAAAACAGAGTTTTGCGGATACTATGTTTTCAGCTGGTCGCCGCCGCCGCCGCCGCCGCGTAGGTGTCCGGAGAACTCCTCCGTAACCGCTGGGCGGAATTTTCCGAAACCCAGGATTATGTTCGGGTCACATGTGAACTGCTGCGCCCCGATTTTGTTTTGACCTCTGACCTTTCCTCTGCGCTCTGCGTCCATTTGTGCGTCTGTTTCCACACATAAACCCACATATCTCGGGAACCGTTTGACCGATCAGGAAAATTTTTTTGCACAAATGTAGCCCTCGGAGAGCTTTATAACATACACCAAAAATGGTGGCGCCACCTGCAACCATGTTTGCACAGTGTCCATCTGTTCGTCTGCCTTGGGTTAAAATCACTCATATCTCTGCAGTGACTTGACTAATTCACCTGAAATTCGGCATGCGCAAACATCCTGGATAGCTTTTCTGATTTTATGACAGGTGGCGCCACCTACATTCACGTTGACGCTGCAGACATCCAAGCTCATATCTCTGGAACCGTTTGACCGATCAGGAAAATTCTTTTGCACAAATGTAGCCCTTGGAGAGCTTTATAACATACACCAAAAATGGTGGCGCCACCTGCAACCATGTTTGCACAGTGTCCATCTGTTCGTCTGCCTTGGGTTAAAATCACTCATATCTCTGCAGTGACTTGACTAATTCACCTGAAATTTGGCATGCGTATACATCCTGGATAGCTTATCTGATTTTATGACAGGTGGCGCCACCTACATTCACGTTTACGCTGCAGACATCCAAGCTCATATCTCGGGAACCGTTTGACCGATCAGGAAAATTCTTTTGCACAAATGTAGCCCTTGGAGAGCTTTATAACATACACCAAAAATGGTGCCGCTACCTGCAACCATGTTTGTACAGTGTCCATCTGTTTGTCTGCCTTGGGTTAAAATCACTCATATCTCTGCAGTGACTTGACTAATTCACCTGAAATTTGGCATGCGTATACATCCTGGATAGCTTTTCTGATTTTATGACAGGTGGCGCCACCTACATTCATGTTTACGCTGCAGACATCCAAGCTCATATCTCAGGAACCGTTTGATTGATCAGGAAAATTTTTTTGCACAAATGTAGCCCTTGGAGAGCTTTATAACATACACAAAAAATGGTGGCGCCACCTGCAACCATGTTTGCACGGTGTCCAGCTGTTTGTCTGCCTTGGGTTAAAATCACTCATATCTCTGCAGTGGTTTGACTAATTCACCTGAAATTCTGCATGCTTATACATCCTGGATAGCTTTTCTGATTTTATGACAGGTGGCGCCACCTACAATCAAGTTTACGCTGCAGACATCCAAGCTCATATCTAGGGAACCGTTTGACCAATTGGGCCAAAATTTTGCATGTGTATAGTTCTCACAAAGCTCTTTATCATACGCTAAACTGGTGGCGCCACCTGCAACCCTTTTTTGCACAGCGTCCATCTGTTTGTCTGCCAAGGGCAAAAATCACTCATATACAATATAGTGGTTTGACTTATCTGCCTTAAATTTTGCATATGTATACAACTTGGACGGCTTTCTGGATTTTTTGGTAGGTAGCGCAACCTACATACACAATTTGGCTGCAGACATCCATGCTGATATGCAACACTTCACCCGTTCCACTCTGATTTAGGCGGATACAAGTAGTCGCTTGTCGACTACCCGTATTCTAGTTATATGAGTGTGTGCATGTGTGTGTGTGCAGGAAAATTACACATATGAACAAATTATAATACACATTACCTCTATCACAAAATTGATTTGAACAGGAAATATTTATCTATATTTGTATTGCTGATGCTTTTCTAAACATATTGGTATGTTGGATGCCATATCTCTATTAAGAATGAAGTATATTATATTTTTTTATAGTTTTTAACATGTAGCTAGACTTAGCATTTTTCCCTTCAGGCCCAGTACTCCTCCATGTCCAAGTAAAATTTCTATGTCCAGAAAGCCTTTTCACAGCCAAAAATTTTCTAAGTCCTAGAATTTTGTGGAAATCCGCGGAAATTTGCCGCACTTTTGGAAAAATGTGGATTTTTTTCCACACTTTTCCGAAGTGTTCGGAAAAGTGCAGATAAAAATCTTCGGAAATCTTCCACAAATGCATGAAATCTGTGGAAAACTGCGGAAATCAATGGAATTCCATAGTTTTCCGCGGAAATCCGTGGAAATTTAATTGACATACAGAAATTTTTCGGAAAATCTACAGCTGGGCAAGCTGTCCAAATGTTGTGAAATGCCAAAAACTAGACCTGTCTAGTCGTAAAAGCGCCTAGTTATAAGCATTTCCGTGATATCTTGTTTTTTCTCGCTTGACGAGAGATGGTGCGAGATTTGGCCTGATTTTTTTTCTAGTGTGTCAAGCTGGTCATATGTTATGAAATGCCGAAAACTAGACCTGTGTAGCTGTAAAAGTCGCCGACTTATATGCATTTCTGTGAAATCTCGTTTTTCCACATTTGACCCAATATAGTGCGAGATTTGGCCAGTCTCGCAGTTTTACTATGTCAAGTTGGCCAAATGTTACCAAATGCCGAAATCTAGACCTGGGTAGCTGTAAAAGTCCCCTAGTTATAAGCATTTCCATGATATATCGTTTTTTCTCGCTTGACGAGATATGGTGCGAGATTTGGCCTGATTTCTTTTCTGGCGTGTCAAGCTGGTTATATGTTATGAAATGCCGAAAACTAGACCTGTGTAGCTGTAAAAGTCGCCGAGTTATAAGCATTTCCGTGAAATCTCGTTTTTTCTCGTTTGACAACATATGGTGGGAGATTTGACGAGACTTGTAGTTTTATCATGTCAAGCTGGCAAAATGTATGAATTACCGAAAACTAGACCTGTGTAGCTGTAAAAGTCACCAAGTTATAAGTATTTCTGTGAAATCTTGTTTTTTCTCTTTAAACGAGATATGGTGCGAGATTTATTATGTCAAGCTGGCAAAATGTTACGAAATGCCGAAAACCAGACCGGTCTAGCTTAAAAAGTCGCTGAGTTATAAGCATTTCCGTGAAATCTCGTTTTTTCACGTTTGACCAGACCTAGTGTGAGATTTGGTGAGACTTTTAGTTTTATCATGTCAAGCTGCCTATAAGCTACATAATGGTCAAAACCAGACGTCTGTAGCTTAAAAATTGACAAAGATAGAAAATGTAGCATGACTATTTTCAAATTATCAAGTTTTAACCCAAAAATGCGTAACCATGGTAATGGCAGATTTGAGTCAGGTACCCATCATATAAAAGGCCATGGAATGATGAATAAAACAAGCTAAGGTTTAAGTGGCTACGACCATTTGTTACAAAGTTATGGAGCAAAAACTGTATTGTATACTTTCCATGACCTTGACCTTCACCATGATGCGATGTTGACCAAAAACAATAGGGTTCCAGGAATTTGGGTTGTCAATCATCCCTGTAAGATTCAAGTCGATTGCTGCAAAATTTTGGCCAGGAGAGTAGGGACAAACAGACAAAAAAAAAAAATAGACGACCATAGGTCGAATGCTTGCCGGAAATCGGAAGTGAAACACAGACGGACGGACAGAACATATTGTCGGTTTTCTATTAATGGAATGACTTTCAGGGATATTCCTGAGAATATGTGGCCTGTAGAATGACATATGAGACAAAAGAACAGGCAAGCAGACAAAGCTGACAACAAAAGACGAACAGACAGACATACTGACTTTGTGAGACAAGATTGACACCAGATGACTTAACCTAGTTATGGAGAAGATTCAAAGGAAGAAAATGAGTTATAATTTATGTAATTTAGATTTTTAGTTTTGGAGGTATGGCGAATTAATGATATACTTGGGAGGCTCGACTGTAGCGCCCTCTGGCGGACATATTCCGAAGACGACAAATGCGTTTCGTATTATTAGTGTATGACATGAGATGTCCCAGTTTCAAAAGGATTCCGTCAAAGCTGTGGCTTGTAGAATGCTATATGTAAGGCGTAAGAACCAGCAAGCAGGCGACTTTGAGGATAACAGACAAACAGATGGACACACTGACAAAGTGACAGAAGATTGAAACCAGATGCCTTAATCAGGTTATGGAGAAGACTCAAAGGAAGAAAATAAGCTATAGTTTATGTAACTGAGGCTTTGGGTGTAGAGATATGGCCAATACAATGGTATGTGTGTGAGGGTCGTGTGCAGCGCCCACTAGTGGCCATATCCCGATAATGAAAAATTTATTTCTAGATATTAATGTAAGATATAAGATGTAATAGTTTCAAAAGGATTCCGTCAAAACTGTGGCCTATAGAATGCTATATGTGAGACGCAAGAACCAGCAAGCAGGCGAATTTAAGCACAACTGACAAACAGACGGACACACTGACAAAGTGACTCAAGATTGAGTCCAGATGACTACTCCAGGTTATGGAGAAGACTCAAAGGAAGAAAAAAAAGCTACAGTTTATGTAACTGAGGTTTAAAGTTTTGGAGATGTTGCCAAAGCATGATATGTTGGGAGAGGTTCGAGTTCAGCGCCCCCTAACGGCCATATCCAGAAAATGAAAAATTGGTTTCGAGATATTAGTGTAAGACTTAAGATGTAATAATTTCAAAAGGATTCTTTCAAAACTGCGGCCTGTAGAATGCTATATGAGAGACGCAAGAGCAAGCAGGCGACTTTGAGGACAACTGACAAACAGACGGACACACTGACAAAGTGACACAAGATTGAGACCAGATGACATTACTAGATCATGGAGAAGACTCAGGGAAAGAAAATAAGCCATAGTTTCTGTAATTGAGGCTTTGGGTTTTAGAGATATGGTCAATATAATGATATGTGTGTGAGGGTCATGTACAGCGCCACCTAGCGGCCATATCAAATGCTTCTTTAAAAACTGTGGCCTGTAGAATGCTATTGTGAGACGCAAGAACCAGCAAGGAGGCGAATTTCAGGACAACTGAGAAACAGACAGACACACTGACAAAGTGACACAAGATTGAGACCAGATGACATTATCAGTTTATGAAGAAGACTCAGAGGAAAAAAATAAGCTATAGTTTATGTAATTGAGGCTTTGGGTTTTAGAGATATGGCCAATGTAATGATATATGTGTGAGGGTCGTGTACAGCGCCCCCTAGCAGCCATATTCAAAAAATGAAAAAAACAATTTCGAGATACTAGTGTAGGACTTAGGATATGTCAGTTTCAAAAAGATTCCTGCAATAATGTGGCCTTTGGCGCAAGATGAATGAAATCTCGAAATATCTCTATTCACGAGATATTTTATGAGATACTGCAAGACTTGTAATAAAATCTTGTAGTACTAGATGAATGCTACCTGATGCAAAAAACTAGGTCTCTCTAGCTTTAAAACTGACAAAGTTAGAAAAATAAGGCCCCTTAATTTCGAATATCATGACTTTTCCCCAAAAATGTGTAACCATAGAAACAGCAGATTTCAGCAACATATATATCAGAAGAAAGGCCTTGGAATGCCGATTAAAATGAGCCATGTTTGAAGTGGCTATGACAAATAGTAATGGAGATATGAAGAAAAGAGCACTTTAGGAACTTTTGATGACCTTGACCTTGACCTTTGACCTATATTGCCCAAAAACAATAGGCTTCTTGCATTTTTGATTATCTATAAAGTGTGTAAGTTTGAAAGTGATTGGTGCAAAATTGAGACCTGTAGAGAGATGACAGACAAACAGACAAACAGACAGACATCCGCGACTGACCAACCAGCTTGCGAAAATCGAAGATTTCCGGCAAGCAATAAACAAACAAATGGACATACGCAACTGACAAATATGCTTGCCGAAATCGAAGATTTCCGGCAAGCAATAAACAAACAGACAAATGGACATACGCAACTGACGAATATTCTTGCGGAAATCTAAGATTTCCGGCAAGCAATAAAGTTTGGACTGTGCCTCCAACATGTATTATCATAGATAGGGCCCGGAAAGGCCGACAGGCACCGCTGCACATGCCGGCTGCCCCCCGTAAGGACCCTGCCGCCACTTGTGACGCAGCACGTGACTTCGTGGTTTGGTGAAACAAGGCGCGAGATTTGACGAGACTTACAATGTGACCCCTGAATGTGACTGCGAGTGTCAGACGCTATCCAACGCTGAAAACCATGTGTCTGTAGCGTAAAAAATGACAGAATTATAGGCATTTCTTTGAATGGTCCCGTGTTCTCCTTTCATGAGAAACGGTGCGAGATCTGACGAGACTTACTATTGAATGACTTAGATCTAAAGGAATGCTATCTAACGCCCAAAACCAGACCTTTCTATGGCAAATATCAACAGAGATAGAAGCAGGTAAACTTCGTATTTTCAAGTTGTCACATTTGACCCCAAAATTTGGTAACCATGGTAATGTCAGCACAAGGATATATGTGCACAGGAATAAGCCAATGATCCTAGTTTTACATGAGACAATAAAAATTGTGACATGTGTAATATTTTTGGAGATATTGCAGAAAAATGATATGTTACAGTGTTTCAGGTACCACGCCCCCTGGTGGCTAATTCCAAAAAATGAAAAATTGATTTTGAGATATTTATAAATAACACAAAATATATCAATTTCAAAGCCATTGTTTAAAAAATGCAACCTGTGGGTCATATTTAATGAAATCTCGAAAACTCTCGTTTGACGAGAAATGGTGCAAGATTTAACAAGACTTTTACTTGTATGATAAAAAGCTTATTTAGTGCTATCTGATGCAAATAACCAGACGTCTCTAGCTTAAAAATTGACAAAGATAGAAAATGTAGCATTACTATTTTCAAATTATCAAGTTTTAACCCAAAAATGTGTAACCATTGTAACGGCAGATTTGAGTCAGGTACCCATCATATAAAAGGCCATGGAATGACGAATAAAACAAGCTATGGTTTAAGTAGCTACGACAATTTGTTACAAAGTTATGGAGCGAAAACTGTATTGCATACATGACCTTGACCTTCACCATGATGCAATGTTGACCAAAAAACAATATCGAATATATAAATGCGGTTATATGGCTTGTATTAAGGCGTCTTAATGGTGTATGGGCATATATACGGTGCGTCTATATGATCAGGGTCCATTTTCATGGCGTCCAAATGTACAGCATCCAGGTGATACAATGGAGTTCTATCTGAACAGCGTCCATCTGAGATGATCCCCATCATGGAAACATTAAACCTGATTTATATCCTTTTGCAGAGGTACACATTATTAAAATAATATAATGAATATGTCAGCTCGATAAAAAAGTATTTTGGCCAGAGTCATTCAGTATGTGTATACAGATATGGTAATTAATGGTAGCCAAGATTTTGTCTATATCTGCAAAAGCTTTTTGCATCTGCAAAAGCTTTTGCAGACTGCCAACTGTTTTAGATATGACAACAGACCAAGAGTTGAGCTAATGGAGTAGCCACACCTGGGACAATAGCTACACTTTGCTTAAGGGCAAGTGCCTTGGTCAGCTGAGCCAGGCCCCCCCCCCCCCCACACACACACCTCCCATTGACAGGAAGCATAATTAGTTGTGGCTCAATGCCAGGATTAAAAGGGCTTAGTTGTGCTTTCATTTAGATGCTGCTGTCGAACTGCTGTAGGTATCGCATTATTATGTTTAGTTCAGTATAGTAATTTAATTACCTGAATGTTTGCATATCTATACATGTCTGATAACTTTCTCATACACAAAACATTGGGGTACAACAATCAATCATTTAGATTACATCCTGAAATATTTCTCAGGAGTGATTTACATATTAGCCTTAAACTTTGTATGTCCATACAATTACATCTCTGATAGTTTTGTCGTATATCAGACTTTTGGCTCCACCTTCATTGGTTTTTGGGTTGCTTGCATCTGTTAATAACTCAAGAGTGGTTTGACATATCTGTCTGAAATTCTGCAAGCATCTTTCATAGCTTTCTTGTATTCAATACAACTACACCAACCACAATAATTTTTGTGTAATGTATATCCATGCCAGTATCTCAGAGGTGATGTATGTGTAATTTATGCTTGTACCAAGTTTCAAATTTCGTAGTACTTGCTTCATACATGTACATGTCACACATGTACTGTTAAAGTAATCAAGTACTTTTCAGATAATGATCAAGCATGTTATCAAGAAGCAATATACCAATGGTATATCCCATTGCACAGGTTCACATTAGGCCTGTAGGCCTTGTTTACTAAATACTACATTTTTCAAGGTAAACACTTGTATCAAATATTAATTGAAATTGAATCAAGAGCATAATTGTTTGCTTAAGGTTAGGCTTTTGTCTTGCTGTGCACTTTTAAGTGTTTTTGCTTTTTCCCAGAATGGCTGGCTGTTGTATATAGGTGGCCTTTTAATATGTTTTGGTAAGATGTATACAACAATGGAAAAGTGATGCTGACTGAAACCAATGCCAATTAAAACCAGGGGCCATCCAGATCAGATACTAGTATCTTATCCCAGATCTTGATCAGGTACATCACAATATGTCCTTTATCAAAATTAGAGTATTTTTCAAGAATATATGTTGTATACATATGTTTATAAACATTTTATTAAATGAAATTATCTGCACATTGAATTTCCTACAGTATCTGTCCTTTTACAGTATATGCAAGAGCGAGACAATCATGAACAGACCAAATCTAGTCTGCAGCAGCACCAGTCTGCCATTAAACAGTACAACAGAGGTAAGCACAATATTACAACTAGAAAGCACTCCCAGAGAGCATTCCTCTATCTCCTCCATCTATCATTCCTATATTGCATCCAGGCCTGCCTTCAAGTTTATTCATCCCATATCCTGTCATTTTACTTTAATTTACTGAAATTTATTGAAAGCATCAAGTAGTATCGACTATTAACATAATTTGAAACAAATGTCTATTGCCCATGCTTCCACAAAAGTTCATTGAAAATCATTTACAATCCTTGGAGGTTTTCTGTTTTGAAAAAACATATAAAGATGCATAGTATATGTCATTATGTTCAGCTTCTGACTAACAAGTTTGATATAACCTGTATTTACCAGAGTGGTGGGGGGGGGGGGGGACGGCGGGATGGTGGTTCTGAGACCATTCTGACAACCAATAAATTAGTTTTAAAGCTTGTTGTTGTCCAGGTCACCTGGAGAGCAGCCACTCCATCCTCAAGCAAGGGCTAGCTAGTACAACATATTTCTCACAAGTGAATTGACGTGTCAGCCTCTTTGATTGCTTTTTCAAAACCAAGATTGGATGCACCACCTACAATCATTTTACCATACATTCTTAAATAATTTGAAAAGAATTAAATAATTACTACCTCTGGATTTAGAAATAAAACAATAAAAAAAATCAGTAAATTGTTTTTAGCTCACATGACTATAAGTCATCTGAGCTATATTCATGGTCCTTTGTTCGTCGTCTGTCCGTTGACAAGGCACGTTTTGAAACCGTTAGACTTACAAATCCAAAATTCAACATAGTGTTAGATGTCCCTAAATTCAACCAAAACTGAAACTGGGTCACTACGAGTTCATTCCTTTTAGAAATAAAGGAAAAACCTTCATTTTTAGTAAATATTTATTGTTAAAATTCACAACTGCCTACTATGAAAACCACTGGTGTAAATCTATTCATATTTGATATAACTATATCGACATGTGTACATTACCTATGTACATACCAAAAAAATAGATAAATATTGCATAAATCTGTGAAGTTATGGGCCCAAACCTAATGCAATTGATAAAAAATCAGGAAATCTATTCACTCACTTAACATGATAGTTAAGCGCCCCATAGGGGAGCTTATTGTTTTTCCAGGTGGGCGTCCATGTCAGGGATTGCATCTGCTTCTGCACTTTTCCTGGTGCTGTGACATTGACTTATGCTTTCAAGGTCAAGTCACAGTAAACTTTGGGCATCATTTGGTTGTTAGCACGAATGCACCAAGGGTTTTGATTGGATTTGGTTCTGATTTAGTGGAAGAACCGACTAATGACTCTCACAAACTGATTAAATTTTGGTTAACCTTGACCCATATTTGTGCAATTTATTAGCACTGTGGCATTTTCACAAATGGCTAAATATCACCAGAAAGTGGTTTCAGGTTTATCATAGGCATACTGTCTAATATCCTTGTATAACAGTATTGCATTATACTAATTCCACATAGTTATCAAAAATAAGGTCACTCTGACCTAATTTAGCCATAAAACTAGGTCAGACAGCATGCTTATATGAATGCTATTAGCTCCTCTATTATTCATCAGAATTGGACCAAACTATGCACTATTCATCAGTTCTGGTAATAGTGCCCATTTTGCTCATGACCTTGACACATGCTCTCCTAGACTGATTAACTTTTGGATGACCTTAATCTATATGTTCAATTTATTAGCACGTTCATATTTCCAACAATGATTCAGTATCATGGAAAAGTGGCTTTAGGTGTGTCTTTTGCAAATTGTCAAATATTTGTGTGTATCAGTATTGCAGCATTCTGATTTTACATAGTTTTTCTAAAATTAGGTCATTCTGACCTAATTTAGCCATAAAACTTCGTCAGACAGGATTTCTTTATCAATGGTATTGGCACCTATATTATTCATCAGAATTGGACCAAACCATGCAATATTCATCAGTTTGTGTAAAAGTACCCATTTTGCTCATGACCTTAACTTATGCTTTCAAGGTCAAGTCACAGTAGATTTTGGACATGATTAGTTTGTTAGCACAATAGCACCAAGGGTTTCGATTGGATTTTGTTCTTATTTAGTGAAAAGCATCAACTAATATTGAATCTTTCAAACTGATCAACTTTTGGTTGACCTTGACCCATATTTGTGCAATTTATTAGCACTTTTGAATTTTCAACAGTGACTAAGTATCATCAAAAAGGTGTATTTTAATATGATTTCCTGAAATTATGTGACCATGGGGTGCTTTATGTATTTGCATGCAAATACAGCTTTATCTGGTTTATCAAGCTAGAGAGCTTATTACAAGCCTATAACTATATTTAACTTAGTTTTAAGTGTATACCAGTAATCAGATAAAAAATTTTAATGTGAAAAAAAAAGTTTTTAGCATTAATGTAAAATCAGTACCTCAAATTATGAATATGGCACATTTTTAGCTCAGCTGACTATAAGTCACAAGTTAATGAATATGTCAGCTTGAAAAAAAAGCATTTTAGCCAAAGTCTTTCAATATGTGTAAACAGATTTACAAACAGGCCAAGATTGTGTTTGTATTTTTAAATTGGTTGAGAAACTGCCAACTGTTTCAGATTTGGCAACAGATCAAGAGTTCATTCAGTGCAGCCAGATATAGGTCAAGAGTTCAATCAGTGCAGCCAAGCAAAAGGCATGTGTCCCCTCATGGGTGACATGTGAACACCTCATGGGCACCATGTGATCACCTCATGGGTGTCATGCCCCTCAAGGCTGCATGTGGAGCCAACCTGTGAGCTTATGCAATGGTGTGGCTACTATTTCAGATTTGGCAACAGGCCAACGTCAGTCTGGATCTATTTATAGCTTTGGCAGACTGCCAACTGTTTCAGATTAGTTAACAGGTCAAGAGTTAACTCAGTGCAGCCAGGTATAGATCAGGAATTCACTCAGTGCAGTAGCTGCATCCTTTTTAGCGAACCTGTGAGCTTATGCGATGGTGGGGCGTCGTCTGTCGTGCGTCGTCTGTACGTTAACTATAGCTATCTCAAAAAAGGAAGGAGCTGGCATCACCAAATTTTTTGCAAATGATCAGTCATCCAAAAAACTGTATCGGATTTTGTTTATTTTTTATGCCCCCGCCACAAAGTGGCTGGGGCATATAGTTTTACCCATGTCCGTCCTTCCGTCCTTCCGAAATAAAACAGTAGAACGGACTTTTTTTGGCAATGCCTGCAGATATTGGCCTTTTGACCGTTTTACGGCTCCTAAACTTAGAAAATTTCATGAAAAATAGAAATTTTCATGACAAATACACATGTACAGACTTTTTTTCGCAGTGCCTGCAGATATTGGCCTGATTTTTGGTGTGTGGGCAAATAATGACCAGTTACAGATCGAGTTCGCGTTTTGTCCTGATTGACCTACTTTTGACCGTTTTACGGCTCCTAAACTTAGAAAATTTCATGAAAAATAGAAATTTTCATGTCAAATACACATGTACAGACTTTTTTTCGCAATGCCTGCAGATATTGGCCTGATTTTTGGTGTGTAGGCAGATAATGACCAGTTACAGATCGAGTTCTCGTTTCGTCCCAGTTGACCTTTTTTGACGGTTTTAGGACTCCTTAACTTAGAAAATTTCATGAAAAATAAAAAATTTTCATGACAAATACACATGAACAGACTTTTTTTCGCAATGCCTGCAGATATTGGCCTGATTTTTGGTGTGTGGGCTGATAATGACCACTTACAGATAGAGTTCGCGTTTCGTCCCGGTTGATCTACTTTTGACCATTTTATGTCTCCTAAACTTAGAAAATTTCATGAAAAATAGAAATTTTCATGACAAATATACATGTACAGACTTTTTTTCGCAATACCTGCAGATATTGGCCTGATTTTTGGTGTGTAGGCAGATAATGACCAGTTACAGATTGAGTTCGCTTTTTGTCCCAGTTGTCCTACTTTTTACTGTTTTACGGCTCCTAAACTTAGAAAATTTCATGAAAAATAGAAATTTTCATGACAAATACACATGTACTGACTTTTTTTTTGCAATACCTGCAGATATTGGCCTGATTTTTGGTGTGTAGGCAGATATTGACCAGTTACAGATCGAGTTTGCGTTTTGTCCCACTTGACCTACTTTTGACTGTTTTAGGACTCCTTAACTTAGAAAATTTCATGAAAAATAAAAAATTTTCATGACAAATACACATGTACAGACTTTTTTTCACAATGCCTGCAGATATTGGCCTGATTTTTGGTGTGTGGGCTGATAATGACCACTTACAGATAGAGTTCGCGTTTCGTCCCGGTTGATCTACTTTTGACCATTTTATGTCTCCTAAACTTAGAAAATTTCATGAAAAATAGAAATTTTCATGACAAATATACATGTACAGACTTTTTTTCGCAATACCTGCAGATATTGGCCTGATTTTTGGTGTGTAGGCAGATAATGACCAGTTACAGATTGAGTTCGCTTTTTGTCCCAGTTGTCCTACTTTTTACTGTTTTACGGCTCCTTAACTTAGAAAATTTCATGAAAAATATAAATTTTCATGACAAATACACATGTACTGACTTTTTTTTTGCAATACCTGCAGATATTGGCCTGATTTTTGTTGTTTTGGCAGATATTGACCAGTTACAGATCGAGTTTGCGTTTCGTCCCACTTGACCTACTTTTGACTGTTTTACGGCTCCTGAACATAGAAAATTTCATGAAATATAAATTTTCATGGCAAATACACATGTACAGACTTTTTTCGCAATGCCTGCAGATATTGGCCTGATTTTTGGTGTGTGGGCTGATAATGACCACTTACAGATAGAGTTTGCGTTTCGTCCCGGTTGATCTTCTTTTGACCATTTTACGTCTCCTAAACTTAGAAAATTTCATGAAAAATAGAAATTTTCATGACAAATATACATGTACAGACTTTTTTCGCAATACCTGCAGATATTGGCCTGATTTTTGGTGTGTAGGCAGATAATGACCAGTTACAGATCGAGTTCGCGTTTTGTCCCACTTGACCTACTTTTGACTGTTTTACGGCTCCTGAACATAGAAAATTTCATGAAATATAAATTTTCATGACAAATACACATGTACTGACTTTTTTTTTGTAATACCTGCAGATATTGGCCTGATTTTTGATGTGTGGGCAGATAATGACCAGTTACAGATAGAGATTATGTTTTGTCCCAGTTGACCTACTTTTGACCATTTCACGGTGGTCTAACATAGAAAATTTCATACAAAAGTGCACATGTACAGACTTTTTTTCGCAATGCCTGCAGATATGGGCTTGATTTTTGGTGCGTAGGCAGATAATGACCAGTTACAGATCAAGTTCTTGTTTTGTCTCAGTTGACCTACTTTTGACCATTTGACTGCTCCTTAACATAGAAAGTTTCATGAAAAATAGAAATTTTCATAACAAATGCATAAGTACCAACTTTTTTTCCTCAATGCCTGCAGATACCACCCTGATTTTTTATGTGTGGGCAGATAATGACAGTTGCAGATCGAGTTCGCGTTTCATCCCGGTTGACCTACTTTTCATTGTCTTACGGCTCCTAAACATAGAAAATTTCATGAAAGACAGAAATTTTTATGGAAAATGGACATGTATGGACTTTTTTTCACAGTGCCTGCAGATACTGGCCTGATTTTTGGTGTGTTGCTTGATAATGACCCGTAACAGATTGAGTTTGCATTTTGCCCTTGTTGACCTACTTCTGACCATATGACACCTCCTGAAATTAAAAATTTTTTAAAAATTTAACAAATGTTTCTAATTTGTCCCGGGGGCTAAGAAAGCTTTAAAATTCTTATTCTCCAAAACTGTCCAGCCAAATTGTCCAATATTTCACAGAAATGATCCCTGGAACAATCTTTCTCAAGTTTGTTCGAATGGTTCCAGTTCGATGATTTTTGGCAGAGTTACAAATGGTTGAACTTTGTTAACTGTGCAAAACAGCATATTAAAATTTAAATCTCAGGAACGGCTAGAGCTATCATCACCAAATTTTATGCCAATGTTGGTCACATAGGTCATATCTGAAATTGAGGTATTGGTGGCGCCACCTGCATCGGCCTTTCTTGTACGGGGTCATCAGAGCCTGTAACACACTGAGGGCTACAAAAAACTTCTTCTCTGAAGCCATATGGGCAAAATGTTTAATATCGCACAGAAATGATCCTAGGGTAGTGCTTTCTAAAGTTTCTTCAAATGATCTCTTTTCAGTGACTTTTGGCCAAGTTATGGGAAGCTGAATTTAGTCATATGCCATAACAGCCCATTTTAGCTCAGTGGCTACAAAGATCTTCTTCTCAAAAACCACTGGGCCAAATTCTTAAATCTCACACATTAATTATCCTTAGATTTTGATAATTCAACTTTGTTCAAATGGTTTCGGTTCAGTGATTTTTGGCTGAGTTATTGGAAGCTGAACTTAGCCATTTTGCTTTATTTTCCCATATGATTTATAAACCTGCAAAACGTTTTTTGATTGACACCACTGAGGCCAATTTGTTTGATATTTTACAAGAATAATCCCCTGAATAATTCTTATAATAATTGTCTTTTATGGTTCCAAAGAATGAATTTTGGATGAATAATGAAGATTGAATTGAGTCATTTTACCATATATGTTAGCTGTGTGAAGCAGATACATCTAGCCTGGAACCAGTTTATCAGCATCCGTTACATCATGCTCCAGACATTTAGATTTCAGGTTATCTTTGGTTAATTAAAACTTTTAAAAAATGTAGATTTATGATTTTAGATATTCCTCATGCCAGGCAATGTTTACAGTCACAGGTATACGTTAACCCATACTATTTCGAAAATGAGTGGAGCTAGCATCATGAAATTTAATACAAAAAATTAGCCATCTGAAAAAAATTGGCATTTTCTTAGATTTTATAGAGAAAAGGCTAAAAAACCTTTAAAAATCTTCTCCTCTGAAACAGTCAAGCTATTTTGTTCAATATTTCACAGAAATATTCTTTTATGCCATCTCTCTCAAATTTGTTCAAATGGTTCAAGTAAGATGAATTTTGGCCGAACTACAGGAAGTTGAACCTGGTCATCTGTCTAAAAAGCATACTAAAATGACAATCTCAGAAACGGCCAGAGTTATCATCACCAAATTTTATGCCAGTGCAAAGGTTGGTCACATGACTCATATTTGAAGTTGCAGATTTTGATGTGCCACCTACATTGACCTGTTTTTTTATGGGCAAAAAACTCTTCATTTTAGCCTCTATCAGCTTAAAATGTTTATGATAAACTATCAAGTTGATTCGTTCAATTTTTCAAAAGAATTATCATAGGACATGGTTCTTTCAATCATACCAGAAAAACTTAATTGGTCTTATGGCTATTATTATGTCTGACTCAAACTGAGGACTGCAAAACTGTTCTACAAAATTATTGTTTCAATTATAACTTCTGTTATATGGCACAAAAATTATTCTTAGGTGGCCTTTGTTCAAGTTTACTTGAATAGTTTTTGGTAGAATTATTGGACCTTTAACAATGAAAGAACTGAATCTTTTATTAATCTAGATATTTTGAATAAAAAAAAGTTTATGAATATTTCAGCTTGAAAAAAAAGCATTTTAGCCAAAGTTTTTCAGTATGTGTAAATAGATTTGCCAACAGGCCAAGATCGTGTCTGTATATTTAAATAGGTTAAGAAACTGCCAGCTGTTTCAGATTTGGCAATAGGTCAAGTGTTCAGTCAGTGCAGCCAAGCACAAGGCATGTGATCCGCTCATGGGTGACATGTGAAAACCTCATGGGCAGCATGTGATCACCTCATGGGCAGCATGTGATCATCTCATGGGTGTCATGCCCCTCAGGGCTGCATGTGGAGCCAATCTATTTATAGCTTTGGCAGACTGCCAACTGTATCAGATTAGGCAACAGGTCAAGAGTTTGCAGTGCAGTGCAGCCAGGTACAGGTCAAAAGTTCACCCAGTCTAGCCAGGTGCAGGTCATGAGTTCACTCAGTGTAGTAGCCTGAGCTAGCAAATTTGTCACAGTTCACTCGGGGCAACTGCCTTACTCACCTAAGCCTGGTCAGCCCCTTGCATCAGACTTAAGGTAAGTTTGATGTATTGGCCTAATATTCTTACCTGTCTATTTGTCTTTGATGGGTTTCTTGTTCACAAGACAGGTGTCACCACCTACAATGACATTTGCACAGTGTGTGACTTTTTTGCCTGCTTATTTCTATTTAGGAATTTGATATATCATCCTGAAATTGGGCATATTTATACCTATCGTATTTTAATTATCGTATACTTGTCATATACAAGTGGTGCCACCTACAATAATTTTTTGCACAGTGTGTGTCCCTGCTTATTTCTCAGGAGGGGTTTGATATATCAGTCTGAACTTGGGCATATGTATATATCTGTGATAGCTTTGTTGTATACAAGACTGGTGGTGCCAGCTACAATCATTTTTAGCTCAGCTGACTGTAAGTCAACTGAGGTATATGAATGGCGCTTTGTCCATCGTCCGTCTGGATGTTCGTCCCTACGTTAGCAGGGCACAAATCGTAACAGCTGGTCCTAGAAACTTCTAAGTGAACATCCAGGGAGGTCAATTAAAAATTTCCTTGGAAACATGAAATTAGGTCACTGCAACCTTTTTCCTTCGAGCTATTGGGCTTGAAAGTACCCCCCAGAATAGTAAAAAATTTGATACAAAACCTCCAATATCTTGATAATTAATGCATGGTTTGTCATGAATCTTGCCTTGAATTTTGACCTTGACTAGTTTTGTCAGTTCCTGAAACGTGGTGGCACCACCTATATTTTTAGCTCAGCTGACTATAAGTCATCTGAGCTATAGTCGTGGTCCATTGTCCGTCGTCCGTCCGTCTGTCCGTCCGTCCGTCCGTCCGTCCGTAGATGTGGCACGTTTTGAAACCGTAAGACCTAGGAATCCAAAATTCAGCATAATGTTAGATGTCCCCAAGATCTCCTACCAAGCCGAAAACAGGGTCTTTGCGACTTCATTCCTTTGAGAAATTAAGGAAAAACCTCAATTTTTTATTAAAAACCTATTTTCACACTTTAGGACTGCCTAATATCAAAACCACTCATCTGTTTTTCCTCATATTTCCTATAAATAATCCTCTATATAATTCCTATGTACATGCCAGAAATTAGGTCTGTATTATTTAATTTAAAAAAGTTATGGGCCCAAACATAATGCATTTTGTAAATAATCAGGAAAGAAATTTTATCACTTAACACAAAACTTGTTAAAGCTAAGCACTTTTTTTCCAGTAATATTACATTTATGAATCAAAATTAAATTGTATACCCAAAACTAGATCAAAATCTTTTAAATTTTTAAAAATATTAGCAAAAATAAAAAATTGGTACCTTAAATTTTGCCCAACTTTGACGGTGGCACGTTTTTTTTGCTGTAACTGCTGTGGATTTAATTTTCACAGCATGTTTTTGTTAGCATTTCAACTGTTAACACCAAAAATTTGAAACCAGTTGATCAAAAACTGTAGATTTTATTCAAGTTTTCAAGCACCATGTCACATATTGCTAGTGTTATGCAGTTTGCTAGAGCTCAGCTCCCGAGCTTCAGCTCTAAGTTCCTTAAATTTGGCATACAGTTAGATTTCTCCAAAATCCCCTACCATGCCAAGAATTTGGTCACTAGGACTTAATTCCCTCGAGATATCAATGAAAAACTTCATTTTCCCATTAAAAACCCAATGTTACACTTTAAGACTGCCTAATATCAAAACCACTGATCTGACTTTGATCATATATAATATACAAATTTTTTATACATTCACTATGCACATGCCAGAAATGATGTCAGTATTGTGTATTTTTTTTAAGTTATGGGCCCAAACATAATGCACTTTGTAAAAAAATCAAGAAATATATTTACTCCCTTAACAAGGGCATTGCTGAAGCTAGAGATCTTTTTTGTCAGGGATGTAACATTATTTAATCAAGATTCAATTGAATACCCAAAATTAGTTCTGAATTTTTCAAATTTTATAAGATATTAGTATAAATATAAAATTAGTACCTTAAATTTTGCCCAACTGTGACCATGGCATGTTTGTTTCCCGTGAGCACTGTTGATATAATTTTCATATCATGCACACATAAGGATTTCAGCTTTTTAGTTTAGAAAGCTGAAAGAAATTTGCCAAATATTGTAGCTTTTATTAAAGTTTTTTATGAGACCCTGTCAGACTTTGGCTCTCTCCAGCCCCTCTTGAGTCACCTGTATGTCGACCTTGTTGACCTTTCATCAAATTATGCACGCTTGAGGGGAGAATCCAGGCAGCTTATGGCCAGCCACAGTTGATACAGGTGTTCAACCCAACTCATCTAGTAGTTTTAACCAACAACATAACAATAAACAATAAATTAATAAATTTTTATTGGTTTTTAATAACAAATTAAAGAAAAATAGAAAAGGAATTTGTTAGTTTATAATAACAGGAAATTAACTTGCAGTTACTGATGATATAAGAATCTTGTATCGATGGGTAGAATGTCACATATTCCAAATAACACCATGCAGTCACCTATGGCATTTTTCAGTTCATTTTTAATGATAAAGAAGAAAATCATATTATTCATTACTAATCATTAAGGATTATATGAAGGAAATTAATGATAGACAAAGATGCAGTTGATAATATTAATCTAGATTCCTACTGTGTCTAGTGTGTACATTGATGTGAAATTAGTCCAAAATGAATTTTTTACAGTTATTTTTTAATATAAATAAAAGCCATAAAACCAGGTACTTATGATCATTATTTAAATGTGTGAATTTTGTATATTCTGGATTCTCAACATCATTGTTTGGTGAAAACTGAATAAATACCAGACATGGTGCGAATACTTTGCAATTGTATTTAAACACGAATATGAATATGTACTCCATTATAAAATTTCTTTCATAAGAATGGGAATTCAGGTAAAAATGAAAGTATATGAATACTCGTGCAAATACTTTCAAAATGTATTCATGAATGCATTCATGAATATATTCTTTAATATTATTTTAATAATCATATCAGTTATATTTCATTTTAAAAAATCATATGATTCTCTTATTATTTTTAATAAAAATTATATTTGGGACAATATTTGTAATTTTTTAATAAATAGTTAAACTCTTATATTATATGTTCTGCTTATAAGTTATATGGCCAAGTCAAAATCTGTGTGACAGTAGTACTCCATTTGTTAATAAAATAAATGAAATCAATCCTCTTCCCTGTCTCCAAAGGTACTATCAAAATCATACATAAGCTAAACAACAACAACTCATAATACAGCTTATATTTATTTCCCCACAAAACCAGCATGTGCCTCATTTCTAAATAATATTTTTTAATTAATAATTAATATATAGGTCCCTTGTTAAAATCCTATTTTCACACTTCAGGACTGCCTAATATCAAAACCACTCATCTGTTTGTCCTCATATTTACTATAAATATTCCTCTATATAGTTCCTTTGTACATGCCAGAAATTAAGTCTGTAAAGTATAAATTCTTTAAGTTATGGGCCCAAACATAATGGACTTTGTAAAAAATCAGGAAAAATAATAACTCACTTAACATGAACAATTTTGAAACAAGAGTCTATTTTCTCAAGTATATAACTATGTTTAATTAAGATTCAATTGTTTACCAAAAATTAGATCTGAATTTTGTAAATTTTTTAAGTTCTTAGCATAAAAAAAAAATCAGTACCTTAAATTTTGCCCAACTTTGACCATGGCACGTTTTTTTCCTGTAAGCACCATTGATTTAATTTTCACAGCGTGTAAACATAAATATTTAGTTTGTCTAAATCTGAAATTTGAAAATAAAAGCTTGAAAATTAAGCTGGTTATTGATTTTTTTTCTGTAGTCACTTGCTTTGATTACAGATGCAGGGTCCCACTCCAGGTCACTGGAAGTCAGCTATGCCAGGGTTTCTGATTTGTTACAGTCACTGGGGGAGATCCCCTGCTGTGACAGGTGTACAGTTATTCTCATATCACCACCCCAATCACCCCCCCCCCCCCACTGGCAAACCCAACCCACCAAGTGTTATGCAGTAATTGTTATTGTTTTCACTGTATCTCCTTAATTGTAATGCTGTTTCCACTCCGATATGCAAAAACTTTCCTTGAAAAAATAATTCAAGGTGGAATCCAGAAGAAGCAATGTTGTGTAATGTAGCATTTTTAAAGAAATCAATTTTCTTTTAAATGATTTTAACAAATATAAATGAACCCATCAGTATGCTTTAATTATTATAAAATATGAAGCACATTATGGATAAATAAAGACACAATTGAAAATTGTGAAATCTAAATCAAGTATTATTTTTAGATATTTATTGTTTTGCAGATTTAAAAGATATATTTTTGTGGTAAAAAATAAATAAATATTTGTATGCATGATGTGGTGTTATCTGACAAGATTGAGATTGATGATGATGCAATTGAGAATTATGAATCAACTTTTATATTCAGATATATATGTTAAATTGGAAATGTATAAAAATATAAACTTAAATTAGAAAATAATTGATAAAAAAATCAGGATTTAATACAAACATTTGTTCATTATTTTCCTGCCTCAGCAGAATTTGAGATCAGGCTTTGTTTTATGTTGTTAATTAGCTATATTTCAACTGTATACATTTCATAAAAAAATACATATATATTTAATAATATATATTATACAAAAATAGATGCAATTGAACAAATGTGTAAACTACTGAAATGTCAACAGTTAATCGAAAAACCAACTAATGATCATGGTAATAGTACAGATCATTTGTTCACAAACTGCTCACATGCTTTAGTTTCAACATTAGGAAACACATGGTCAGGTCACAAAATATTTTTTGCAACAATTTCTTGCTCATCAATACAAACCAATCATATAAACCAACCATGGCCTTTATTACCTCTTCCTCTTACACTTTATCTCCATTAGATATTATTTTAGATTTTTACCTTCAAGGTTAACGTCAGCTGAGCACAGAGACCCATAGGTCCCTTGTTTCCTATTTTAACAAATATTTTTCTATTTATTTACTATAAAATGACAACAATCATGTCAGTTTCTCAACTGTCATTACATCTGGTGTCCTAAACCAGGTGTGTTTATTGATCACAGGTGGATGCCCTATACTAATCACCATGTCTGTAAGTTTGTCTGTTTGTATGTCTGTCTGTCTGTCAATCCGTCCATGCACACAAATAAGTTTCCAGATGATAACTCCAGTTAAGTTTGATATATTGGTTTTAAACTGAACTTATAAATGGCCCACCACTAAAGTAAGAACCACATTGATTTTGGGGTTCAACGGTCAAAGGTCAAGGTCACAGGACCCATTTCTTTAAAAGGAATGTGTATGCATTTGAAGTCAAACTTTTCATCGCAAACCTTCCATTTTCAAGATATTGCTAACCTGCCACTAGGGGAAGATTCTGTTTGATTTTTGGGTCATAGGTCAATGGTCAAGGTCACAGGGCCCATCCATTCACAAATTAGTTTATGGATGATAATTCTGCTTTGGATAGACAGACTGGCTTCAAATGTGGTTTAATAATGACCAACCACATGTAAATGTAAATTCATTTTGATTTTCAGGGTCCAGCGATCTGAGTTGAAGGTCACAGAAGCCACATCTTTAAAAAGATTGTGGATGCACTGTAAATCAAACTTTTCATCCTGAACTTTCCAATGTTCACACATGGCTTACTTGCCCAAAGTGAGGAAACCTGTAGAATTTGAGGTTAATATTGATATTAAGTTCTAAGTTTTTAGCTCAGCTGACTATAAGTCATCTGAGCTATAGTCGTGGTCCATTGTCCGTCGTCCGTCCGTCCGTCCGTCGTGCCGTCCGTCGTGCCGTCCGTCCGTAGATGTGGCACGTTTTGAAACCGTAAGACCTAGGAATCCAAAATTCAGCATAATGTTAGATGTCCCCAAGATCTCCTACCAAGCCGAAAACTGGGTCTTTGCGACTTTATTCCTTTGAGAAATTAAGGAAAAACCTCAATTTTTTATTAAAATCCTATTTTCACACTTCAGGACTGCCTAATATCAAAACCACTCATCTGTTTTTCCTCATATTTACCATAAATATTCCTCTATATAGTTCCTATGTACATGCAGGTAATTAAGTCTGTAAAGTATAAATTCTTTAAGTTATGGGCCCAAACATAATGGACTTTGTAAAAAATCAGGAAAAATATTAACTCACTTAACATGAAAAATTTTGAAACTAGAGTCTATTTTCTCAAGTATATAACTATGTTTAATTAAGATTCAATTGTTTACCCAAAATTAGATCTGAATTTTGTAAATTTTTTAAGTTATTAGCTTAAAAAAAAAATCAGTACCTTAAATTTTGCCCATTTTTGACCATGGCACGTTTTTTTCCTGTAAGCACCATTGATTTAATTTTCACAGCATGTAAACATAAATATTTATTTTGTCTAAATCTGAAATTTGAAAATAAAAGCTTGAAAATTAAGCTAGTTATTGATTTTTTTTTCTGTAGTCACTTCATTTGATTACAGATACAGGGTTCCACTCCAGGTCACTGGAAGTCAGCTATGCCAGGGTTTCTGATTTGTTACAGTCACTGGGGGAGATCCCCTGCTGTGACAGGTGTACAGTTATTCTCATATCACCACCCCAATCACACCCCCCCCCCCCTCCCCCGCAAACCCAACCCACCATGTGTTATGCACTATTTGTTATTGTTTTCACTGTATCTCCTTAATTGTAATGCTGTTTCCACTCCGATATGCAAAAACTTTCCTTGAAAAAATAATTCAAGGTGTAATCAAGAAGATGCAATGTTGTGTAATGTAGCATTTTTAAAGAAATCAATTTTCTTTTAAATGATTTTAACAAATATAAGTGAACCCATCAGTGTGCTTAAATTATTATAAAATATGAAGCACATTATGGATAAATAAAGACACAATTAAAAATTGTGAAATCTAAATCAAGTATTATTTTTAGATATTTATTGTTTTGAAGATTTAAAAGATATATTTTTGTGGTAAAAAATAAATAAACATTTGTATGCATGATGTGGTGTTATCTGACAAGATTGAGATTTATGATGATGCAGTTGAAAATTATGAATCAACTTTTATATTCAGATATATATGTTAAATTGGAAATGTATAGAAATATAAACTTAAATTAGAAAATAATTGATGTGATAAAAAAATGAGGATTTAATACAAACATTTGTTCATTATTTTCCTGCCTCAGCAGAATTTGAGATCAGGCTTTGTTTGCCCTGTTTTATGTTGTTTATTAGCTCTTTTTCAACTGTATACATTTCATTTAAAAAAATACATATATATTTAATAATATATATTATACAAAAAAATTGATCCAATTGAACAAATGTGTAAACTACTGAAATGTCAACAGTTAATCGAAAAAACAACTAATAATCATGGTAATAGTACAGATCATTTGTTCACAAACTGCTCACATGCTTTAGTTTTAACATTAGGAAACACATGGTCAGGTCACAAAATATTTTTTGCAACAATTTCTTGCTCATCAATACAAACCAATCATATAAACCAACCATGGCCTTTATTACCTCTTCCTCTTACACTTATCTCCATTTGATATTATTTTAGATTTTTACCTTCAAGGTTAACGTCAGCTGAGCACAGTGACCCATAGGTCCCTTGTTTGGTCACAAGGTCATTGGTTAAGGTCACAGGACTCGTTCTGAAAAATTTCTTTCAAATATCCTTATAGACAAATTCAACTGAGCGTTGAGACCCATGGGTCCCTAATTGGGTTGTGTGCACCCATGCCAGAATTTCAGCAGTGATCTTTGTGTAATTGTTTCTTATTCAAAATGTTTAGTACCTGCATTGTTCATATATATGAGAAGTCATGGTCCAGCATTGAAGCATTATACCTGGTGTATTTCCCAATGTACAGGTTCGCATTAGGCCTGTAGGCCTATGATTATGATCGGTCACATGTGAACTGCTGCGCCCTTATTTTTGGTTGACCTCTGACCTTTCCTCTCTGCCCAGCGTCCATTTGTGCGTCTGTTTCCACACATAAACCCACATATCTCGGGAACCGTTTGACCGATCAGGCTAAAAATTTTGCACAAATGTAGCCCTTGGAAAGCTTTATAACATACACTAAAAATGGTGGCGCCACCTGCAACCATTTTTACACAGCGTCCATCTGTTCATCTGCTTTGGGATAAAATCACTCATATCTCAGAAGTGGTTTGACTTTTCCGCCTGAAATTTTGCAGGTTTATACATCCTGGACAGCTTTCTCGATTTTATGACAGGTGGCGCCAACTCCATTCACGTTTACTCTGCAGACGTCCAAGCTCATATTTCTGGAAATGTTCGACCGATTGAGCCAAAATTTTGCATGTGTATAGATCTCACATAGCTCTTCATCATAAGCAAAACTGGTGGCGCCACCTGCAACCATTTTAGCACAGAGTCCCTCTGTTCATCTGCTTTGGGATAAAATCACTCATATCTCAGCAGTGGTTTGACTTTTCTATCTGAAATTTTGCAGGTTTAAACATCTTGGACAGCTTTCTTGATTTTGTGACAGGTGGCGCCACCTACATTCATGTTTACTCTGCAGACATCCAAGTTCATATTTCTGGAACCGTTTGACCAATTGAGCCAAAATTTTGCATGTGTATAGATCTGACATAGCTCTTCATCATAGGCAAAACTGGTGGCGCCACCTGCAATCATTTTTGCACAGCATCCATCTGTTCATCTGCTTTGGGATAAAATCACTCATATCTCAGAAGTGGTTTGACTTTTCCACCTAAAATTTTGCAGGTTTCTACATCCTGGACAGCTTTTTTATTTCATGACAGGTGGCGCCACCTACATTCACGTTTACTCTGCAGACATCAAAGCTCATATCTTGGGAACCGTTTGACCGATTGAGCCAAAATTTTGCATGTGTATAGATTTCACATAGCTCTTCATCATAGGGAAAACTGGTGGCGCCACCTGCAACCACTTATGCACAGCGTCCATCTGTTCATCTGCCTTGGGATAAAATCACTCATATCTCAGCATTGGTTTGACTTATCCACCTGAAATTTTGCAGGTTTATACATCCTGGACAATTTCCTCGATTTTATGACAGGTGGCACCACCTACATTCAGGTTTACGCTGCAGACATCCATGCTAATATGCAACACAACTCACTCTTTTCCCCTTGCCACTTAATCTATGCCTCACTTCACCCGTCCCACTCTGATTTATGCGGATACACATAGTCGCTTGTTGACTACCCATATTCTAGTTTTAAAATGTCCTAGTCTGAAACATGCAGGTCCGAAACATTTTACTTAAATCATAATGGCTAAGGTAGATATGCAGGACTTAATCGGATCAATATTAAATTTAAAAAATAAACCTCCATTCATACTCCCAATCTTTGCACAGGTTCGCATTAGGCCTGTAGGCCTTGTTATAGTTTTTCGCAGACTACCCAGTGCATCATTTTTGCCACCAAAGTTCAGCCTGGATCTATTCATAGCTTTGGCAGACTGCCAACTGTGTCAGATTATGCAACAGGTCAAGAGTTCACTCAGTGCAGATAGGTACAGGTCAAAAGTTCACTCAGTCTAGCCAGGTGGCAGGTCATGAGGTCACTCAGTGCAGTAGCCTGAGCCAGCAGATTTGTCACAGTTCACTCGGGGCACCTGCCTTTCTCACCTAAGCCTGGTCAGCCGTATGCATCAGACTCAATGTAAGTTTGATGTATTGGCCTGATATTTTGACTTGTCTATGTGTCTTTTGATGGGTTTCTCATTCACAAGACAGGTGTCACTACCTTCAATGACTTTTGCACAGTGTATGTGCCTGCTGATTTCTATAGAGGACTTTGATATATCAGCCTGAAATTGAGCTTATTTATACATATTGAATAGCTTTGTCGTATACAAGACTGGTGGTGCCACCTACAATAATTTTTGCACAGTGTGTGTCCCTGCTTATTTCTCAGGAGGGTTTGATATATCAGTCTGAATTTGGGCATATGTATATATCTCTGATAGCTTTGTTGTATACAAGACTGGTGGTGCCAGCTACAATCATGTTGTGTGCACCCATGCCAGAATTTCAGCGGTGATGTTTGTGTAATTGTTTCTTACCCAAAATGTTTAGTATTTGCATTGTTCATATACATGAGTAGTAATGGTCCAGCATTGAAGCATTATACCTGTTGTATTTCCCAATGCACAGGTTCGCATTAGGCCTGTAGGCCTTTTTCATTAAAAAAACAATGGTTACACTTCAAGACTGCCTAATATCAAAACCACTGATCTGTTTTTGATCATATTTAGTATGCATATTCTTCCATACATTTCCTTTGTATATATGTAAAATAGGTCAGTATTGCATAATTTGTTGAAGTTATGGGCCTGAACATGATGCACCATGTAAAAAATCAGGAAATATATTTATTCACTTAACATGAGAATTGCTGAAGCTAGAGACATTTTTTTTTCAGTGATATAACTTCATTTAATCAAGATTCAATTGTATACTGAAAATTAGATCTGAATATTACAAATTTTATAAGTTATTTGCATTAATATAAAATCAGTACCTTGAATTTCGCCCAAATTTGACCATGGCACATTTTTAGCTCAGCTGACTATAAGTCATCTGAGCTATAGTCATGGTCCATTGTCCGTCGTCCGTCCGTCTGTCCGTCCGTCGTGCCGTCCGTAGATGTGGCACGTTTTAAAACCGTAAGACCTAGGAATCCAAAATTCAACATAATGTTAGATGTCCCCAAGATCTCCTACCAAGCCGAAAACTGGGTGTTTGCGACTTCGTTCCTTTGAGAAATTAAGGAAAAACCTCAATTTTTTATTAAAATCCTATTTTCACACTTCAGGACTGCCTAATATCAAAACCACTCATCTATTTTTCCTCATTTTTACCATAAATATTCTTCTATATAGTTCCTATGTACATGCCAGAAATTAAGTCTGTTAAGTATAAATTCTTTAAGTTATGGGCCCAAACATAATGGACTTTGTAAAAAATCAGGAAAAATATTTTCTCACTTAACATGAAAAATTTTGAAACTAGAGTCTATTTTCCCAAGTATATAACTATGTTTAATTAAGATTCAATTGTTTACCCAAAATTAGATCTGAATTTTGTAAATTTTTAAAGTAATTAGCATAAAAATAAAATCAGTACCTTAAATTTTGCCCAACTTTGACCATGGCATGTTTTTTTCCTGTAAGTACCATTGATTTAATTTTCACAGCATGTAAACATAAATATTTAATTTGTTTAAATCTGAAATTTAGAAGTAAAAGCTTGAAAATTAAGCTAGTTATTGATTTTATTCTTGAGGCTCTATAGTAGTCATTTGCTTTGATTACAGATTACAGATGCAGGGTCCCACTCTAGGTCACTGGAAGTCAGCTATGCCAGGGTTTCTGATTTGTTACAGTCACTGGGGGAGATCCCCTGCTGTGACAGGTGTACAGTTATTCTCATATCACCACCCCAATCACACCCCCCCCCCCCCCCCCGGCAAACCCAACCCACCAAGTGTTATGCAGTATTGTTATTGTTTTCACTGTATCTCCTTAATTGTAATGCTGTTTCCACTCTGATATGCAAAAACTTTCCTTGAAAAAGTAATTCAAGGTGTAATCCAGAAGATGCAATGTTGTGTAATGTAGCATTTTTAAAGAAATCATTTTTCTTTTAAATGATTTTACCGATCATAATGGAACCCATCAGTATGCTTAAATTATGATAAAATATGAAGCACATTATGGATAAATAAAGACACAATTAAAAATTGTGAAATCTAAATCAAGTATTTTTTTTAGATATTAATTTTTTTGCAGATTTAAAAGATATATTTTTGTGGTAAAAAATAAATAAACATTTGTATGCATGATGTGGTGTTATCTGACAAGATTGAGATTTATGATGATGCAATTGAGAATTATGAATCAACTTATATATTCAGATATATATGTTATATTGAAAATGTATAGAAATATAAACTTAAATTAAAAAAAAATTGATGTGATAAAAAAATGAGGATTTATTACAAACATTTGTTCATTATTTTCTTGCATCAGCAGAATTTGAGATCAGGCTTTGTTTGCCATGTTTTATGTTGTTAATTAGTTATATTTTAACTGTATACATTTCATATAACATATATTTAATAATATATATTATACAAAAAAAAGATTTGATTGAACAAATGTGTAAACTACTGAAATGTCAATAGTTAATCGAAAAGCCAACTAATGATCATCATGGTAATTGTACAGATCATTTGTTCACAAACTGCACACATGCTTCAGTTTCAACATTAGGAAACACATGGTCAGGTCACAAAATATTATTTGCAACAATTTATGCTCATCAATACAAACCAATCATATAAACCAACCATGGCCTTTATTACCTCATTCTCTTACACTTATCTCCATTTGATATTATTTTAGATTTTTACCTTCAAGGTTAACGTCAGCTGAGCACAGTGACCCATAGGTCCCTTGTTTCCTTTAAGTGCTGTGGATTTAATTTTCACAGTGTGTTTACATAAGCACATCAGCTGTTAAGATGTGAAATTTGAAACCAGTTAATCAAAAACTGTAGATTTTATTCAAGTTTTCAAACACCATGTCAAGTATTGTTTACATCAAGCCATTGGTATGCATTGTACTACAGGTCAAGCAAATCTCATTATATTATCATATAACATAATTGTCTATGAAAAAAATATTAATATAGATTTTACATAAAATGAGCCCAATTCCTGGAGGAAAAACATTTTTTCTTTCTATTTTTCCACTAAAAACATGACGTTGCGTGATTTGTTCAAAAACTAATGGCACATCTATAAGCACTGTCAACTCGGCAGTGATGTTACACAATGGGAAGTCCCCTGTGACTAAAAACTCTAGATCTCGGTAAAAGAACAGTATTTCTGCCTCTGTCAGTCCCAAATTTTCAGCAGAGAATAAAAACAACATGCATTACTAGATCTCAGTTGTTGATAAAATTCAATCCATTATGTCACATGTGTACCAGCCAATCAGATCAGGGCAAAGTCTGGGATCTGGACAGGCTGAGGTCTTGACCGCAGCAACCTGTAGCTGCTCGATGAGCGTATACTTCTTTTGGCTTGGCTTGGACACAACAAAAGCAAATGGTATAGGTTTACTTAACCTACAGCCAGCTCTCAGCTGTGCAGGGTGTTATGTAATATCTACACTCTTGGCCAGCTCTGTGTCTAGGTGATCCAGGTCAGGCTACCTCTCTCTCTCTTAAACTCCCCCCCCCCCCCCACCCCCCCCCCCCCCCCCCCCGAACCCCTTTCCCTGCCACCACTCCATTCTGTTGACAGGACTTACAATAAACAAGATGAATCTTTTAATTTCACATTTTTTTTAGCAACCAGCAGTAACATACAGAGACCCACCCAACCCTTCAAAACACAGGACTAATGAACAAGATGAATCGTATAATTTCAATGTTAAATTCATTTTATGTTGAAACTTGAACATTTTTGAATTTTTTTAAACAAAATAATTTTCAGGATTTGAATCCTATTATTCAAATGTGATAAAATGTTAGGATCTAATGTAAGTGCTTTATGAAATGTTAAGATTTAATAAGATATAAATACTAGCATTTCATTCACATCTCTTTAAGTTGGCTAGGCCACTGTTAAACTTAGTTATTCAGGAATACTGGGCAAACTTATGTTTTATAAGTTTTAAGCTCATATGACTATATAGTTGAATTTTGAAAACTTAATTAAATTCACACTTTTGTTTATGAATGGATCATTTCATATACCACATAGGCTCATTTTTAGCTCAGCTGACTGTAAGTCATCTGACCTATAGCAATCACTCTTTGTCTGTCCGGCAGTCCGGCTGTCTGTCTGATAACAAGGCACAAATCATAACCACTGGACCTGGAATCTTCTAACTTTACATCCAGAGAGGTCCATGAAAAATCTCCTTGGAAACTTGGAATTAGGTCTCTGTTACCCATATTCTTTGCATGGATATTGATCATACAGTGTTTCATCAGTTTCTGCAGACTGGTGGCACCACCTGTATTTTTTCGATTTTTTTACAATATTTTTCCCTATTTTTGAGACCTCAAAAGATGCTGCCATCTGTTATGTCATCTAATGCATTGATCACCATGATTCTTTGCATGGATATTAATCACGGAGTGTTTCATAAGTTTCTGCAGACTGGTGGCGCCACCTGTGTTTTTAGCCAACCTGTGAGCTTATGCGATGGTGCAGCGTCCGCCGTTTAGGGCTGGCTTTCCGCCGTCCATGGATGTAAGTCAGAAACGGTCAAAGCTGGCAGCTCCATATTACATTTAAGAATACATGTGAAACTTGGTGCCCTGGAGCTTATCATTGGGTATCTGCATTAATTTAGATTTTATAGAAAAAAGGCTTAAAAACTTTTAAAAATCTTTTTCTCTGAAACTGTCCAGCCAAATTGTCCAATATTTCACAGAAATGTTCATTGGAACAATCTCTCTCAAGTTGGTTCGAATGGTTTCAGTTTGATGATTTTTTACCGAGTTACAGGAAGTTGAAGTTAGTCATCTGTGCAAAAAAGCATACTAAACTTAAAATCTCAGAAACAGCTGGAGCTTTCATCACCAAATTTTATGCTAATGTTTGTCACATGAGTCATATCAGAAATTGAGGTGTTGATGGCTCCACCTACATTGATCTGTTTTTTACAAGCAAAAATGTAAGTTTAGACTCTTCTAGCTTATACACTGTTTTTATCTTAGCTGACTGAAAGTCATCTGAACTATTGCAATCACCCTTTGTCCGTCGTCCATCCAGTCGTCCGGTCGTCCCTTAACAGGGCACAAATCATAACCACTCGACCTGGTATCTTCAAACTTGACATCCAGGGAGATCCATGAAAAATCTCCTTGGAAACCTGAAATTAGGTCTCTGTTACCCATATCCTTCGAGCTATGGGACTCCAAAGTACCCCCCAGAATAATGGAAAATTTGATACAAAAGCTCAAGTATCTGAATAACTATTGCATTGATCACCATGATTCTTTGCATGAATATTGATCATGGCGTGTTCCATCAATTCCTGCAGACAGGTGGCCCCATCTGTATTTTTTTCCAATTTTAATGAATTTTTTTCTCTTATTTCAGACCTGCAATGAAACTGTCATCTGTTAACAGGGCACAAATCGTAACCACTGGACCTAGAATCTTCAATATTAATATCCAGGGAGGTCCATGAAAAATCTCCTTGGAAACCTGAAATTATGTCTCTGTTACCCATATCCTTTGAGCTATAGGGCTCCGAAGTACCCCCCCCCCCCCCCAGAATAATGCAAAATTTGATACAAAAGCTCAAGTATCTGAATAACTACTGCATTGATCACCAGGATTCTTTGCCTGAATATTGATCATGGGATGTTCCATCACTTCCCGCAGACTGGTGGCACCACCTGTATTTTTTTCCAATTTTTCCAATTTTTTTTCTATTTATTCCAGAACTGCAATGAAACTGTCATCTGTTAACAGGGCATAAATCGTAACCACTGGACCTGGAATCTTCAAACTTAAAATAAAGGGAGGTCCATGAAAAATCTCTTTGAAAACCTGAAATTATGTCTCTGTTACATATATCCTTCGAGCTATGGGGCTCCGAAGTAACCCCCAGAATAATGCAAAATTTGATACAAAAGCTCAAGTATCTGAATAACTACTGCAATGACCACCAGGATTCTTTGCATGAATATTGATCATGGGGTGTTCCATCAATTCCTGCAGACAGGTGGCGCCATCTGTATTTTTTCCAATTTTTACGAATTTTTTTTCTCTTTTTTTCAGACTTGCAATAAAACTGTCATCTGTTAACAGGGCACAAATTGTAACCACTGGACCTGGAATCTTCAAACTTAATATCCAAAGAGGTCCATGAAAAATCTCCTTTAAAACTTGAAATTATGTCTCTGTTACCTATATCCTTTGAGCTATGGGGCTCTGAAGTACACCCCAGAATAATGCAAAATTTGATACAAAAGCTCAAGTATCTGAATAACTACTGCATTGATCACCATGAATTTTTGCATGAATATTGATCATGAAGTGTTCCATCAGTTCCTGCAAACTGGTGACGCCACCTGTACTTTCTAATTGTTACGAATTTTTTTTAATACTTTCAAAGAAGCTGTCATCTGTCAACAGGGCACAAATCGTAACTGCTGGACCTGGTATCTTCAAACTTGACATCCAGGGAGGTCCATGAAAAGTCTCTGTGGAAACCTGAAATTAGGTCTCTGTTACCCGAATCCTTCTAGCTATTGGGCTCGTAAATACCCATCAGAATAATTAAAAATTTGATACAAAAGCTGCACTATCTGGACAACTAATGTATTGATTACCATGATTTTTTGCATGGATATTCATTATGGAGTGTTTCATACATTCTTGCAAACTGGTGGTGCCACATGGATTTTGTCGAATTTTGACGAGATTTTTAGCGTACCTGTGAGCTTATGCGATGGTGCGGCATCGTGTGTCGTCTGTACGTTAACCATTGCTATCTCAAAAATGGCAGGAGCTAGCATCACCAAATTTTTTGCAAATAATCTGTCATCCAGAAAAATATATCGGATTTTGTTTATTTTTTTCTAACTGCATTTTCTTAGATTTTATAGGGAAAAAGCTTAACAAGGTTTAAAAATCTTCTTCTCCGAAACTGTCCAGCCAAATTGTCTAATATTTCACAGAAATGATCCCATGAACAATCTTTTTCAAGTTTGTTCAAATGGTTCCAGTTCGGAGATTTTCTGCCGAGTTACAGGAGGTCGAACTTTGTTAACTGTGCAAAAAAGCATATTAAAATTTAAATCTCAGAAACGGCTGGAGCTTTCATCTCTGAAATTGAGGTATTGGTCATATCTGAAATTGAGGTATTGGTGGTGCCACCTGCGTTGGCCTTTTCTGTACGGGGTCATTAGTGCCTGTATCACACTGAGGGCTACAAAAAACTTCTCCTCTGAAACCATATGGCCAAAATGTTTAATATTGCACAGAAATGATCCTAGGGTAGTGCTTTCTGAAGTTTGTTCAAATGGTCTCTTTTCAGTGACTTTTGGCTAAGTTATGGGAAGCTGAATTTGGTCATATGCCCTAACAGCCCATTTTATCTCAGTGGCTACAAAGATCTTCTTCCCAAAAACCACTGGGCCAAATTCTTAAATCTTACACATTAATTATCCTCAGATACTGATAATTCAAGTTTGTTCAAATGGTTTTGGTTCAGTGCTTTTTGGCTGAGTTACAGGAAGCTGAACTTAGCCAGTTTGCTGTATCTTCCTATATGAGTTATAAACCTGTGAAACATTTTTCAACTGATGCCACTGAGTCCAATTTGATTAATATTTTACAAGAATAATCCCATGAATAATTCTTATAATAATTATCTTTTATGATTCCAAAGAATGAATTTTGGCTAAATTATAAAGATTGAATTAAGTCATTTTACCATATATGTTAGCTGTGTAATGCAGATTCATCTAGCCTGGCACCAGTTTATCAGCATCCCTTACATCATGCCTCTAGACCTTCAGATTTCAGGTTATCTATGGCTAATATTGACAAGAAAGTTTTTTAAAAGCTTTTATTATTGATTTTAGATATTCTTCATGCCAGGCAATGTTAACAATCACAGGTATAAAGCTCTCTGTGGGCATATAAAGACGGCTATACATAGATTATAAATAATTGGTATCCATACTCAACTTAATTGAAGATTTTGCCATCAGTGAGATGTATCTGTATTATTAGCTCAGCTGACTGTGTAGGAATTGCACTTTGTCCGTTGTCCGTCCGGCCATCCGTTAGCAGGGCACAAATTATAACTGCTGGCCCTAGAAACTTCTTAGTGAACATCCAAGGAGGTCAATAAAAAATCTCCTTGGAAACTTGAAATTAGGTCACTGTGACCTATATCCTCTGAGCTATGGGGCTTGAAAGTACCCCCCAGAATAATCAAAAATATAATACAAAACCTCCAATATCTTGATAATTAATGCATGGATTGTCATGAATCTTGCCTTGAATATTGACCATGACTAGTTATGTCAGTTCCCGAAAAAAAGTGGTTGTGCCACCTGTATTTTTTGTTATTTTAACGAATATTTTTCTATTTTTTTTACTTTAAAATGACAATAATTATGTCAGTTTCTCAGCTGTTATTACATCTACTGTATTTATGCGTGTATAAGACGACCCCGTGTATAAGACGACCCCCCAATGTCGTGTCTTAAATTTTGATTCAAATTATTTTTCAGCATCTTAAGTTGGAGCTGCCAGCTAGTGAGGATCACTTTGTTGGCATAATGATCACTTTTACACTGATGATTGAAATGGGATTTTATAGTTCTTGATTCTTAAAATGGTCAATGGTATATTTTTTTTATGATGCTACAAGTGAAAACAGGAAAGTAATATAGAAAGGTATGGTGCAGACCAAAACACATTAATTAAACATATCAAAGAATGAGTATTATGCAACAATTCAATTTAATATCATAAGAGACATTAAAGGGTCAATATTAGGGCCCAAATTTGGGTAATAAATTATTATCCAGGAGATGGCACCCACTAAGAATTAACATGTCAAGAGAATGTGCATTACAGGGCATTGACACCTTCCTCTTTGAAAAAAAATAAATTTATTTCAAAGAAATGTCAGTCTTCTGCATAATTTGAGGGAGATCACCCCAAACACCCACTATATCAGCGTCCACATCCACAAGTGGCTTAAGGTAGACAAGTGACAGCGCAGGAAACCAAGGCTTCCATGATGCTCTACTTAACTAAGCTTCCTAATTTATTATTCCGTGTTAATCTTAAACTATCGAAAATTACATTTTCCTGGCCTGTCCACAACCATGTCTAGGTCATCAAATTTTCCGACAAAATATATCACGTTTGCGTAAACGACGTCGGTCAGGTTCAAATTTATTCCGTTGTACCAGTGATGAAGGAAAAACGTAATTAGGTAATGACCCGGTAAGACTTTCGTGAAATACGCTATTTTACGACATTTAACTGTGTGCAAGTTCAATGCTACCTTGTAGAAACCAGGGTTTCCATTCGGTTACTATTTTATAGATCATTTCCCAAGAGGATATACGCACCAAATCCGGGGTTTCGTTATAAAATTGTGAGGAAATTCGTCATATTTATATCCGGCGGAAACTCGGTCCCTTTCTTGAACTTTGTTGACCTGTTATAATACATTCATTTCTTGACATAGTCCAATAATACAAGCTTGACAAACATTGAATTTCACGTCACCTGAGGAAAGGGCGCTTCATATTTATAATTATAAAGCGCTACTGGTTGTCTTGTTATGGAAGTGCCATGTGCGAGTCTCCGTGTATGTCAGTGTGCAAGCCAGCTTACAGCGTCCGCATTCACTGGACTCGTGAACATTTTAGGCGGTAAATACGGCACCATATGAAAAAATCATCCTTGTATTAATATGCATATTACGTGCTACTGGATGGCATTAGCAAGTTCCCAGCATCCCTTGCACGAGCGCTGTACTCTCGGATCTTGAGTACATGGGTAAACCCGCAAGCTGATAGCAGCTTCGACAATTATATCACTGTGTACCTTTTTACAGTGAATTGCCAAGATATTTTTGGCAAAATATATTTTAAAACATATTTTCAGGATTGGGAATTCCGTTTCAGTCTGTCAGTTCCGCGAAGGGCTCTCATATATTGATTCCGTTAAAATTTCTGTGTCAATGCGGCAAGGGCAAACCTTTTCATATCAATTATTTAACTATGTGCGCATGTAAATCTAACGATAAATATAAACGACAACAAAGCACTGTAATGTTTATTTATTGAGTGTACATTACCACCATTCGGACATGATCACTGGTAATCACGCCGTCCAGTTCGACCGACGTAATAATGCTGATTGCAGTAAATTATCCTTGGCAGCCCTGAGGACGCTGAAAAACTTGTACCCTTGTATAAGACGGCCCCCCTTCTTTGCCAAATATTTTTAGGATAAAATTTGTCGTCCTGTACACGAACAAATACGGTAGTGTCCAAAAACCTGGTGTTTTATTGATCACAGTTGGATGCCATATATTTATCACCCTGTCTGTCTGTCTGTCTGTCTCTTTGTCTGTCTGTCTGTCCATCTGTCCATCCACACAAATTTGTTTTCGGATGACTCCATAACTCCAGGATGTATTGACATATGGATTTCAAACTTGACTTGTGTATGGCCCATCACTAAAGCAAGAACCTATATGATTTTGGGGTCACTAGGCCAAAGGTCAAGGTCACAGGACTCACTTATTTAAAAAGATTATGGCTGCATTTTAAGCCAAGCTTTTCATCCCAAACTTTCCATTTTGCGCATTTAACTGACTTGCCAGTAGGGGGAGAGCATTGAGGTGGCAGGACTGGTCCCCCCACCTGACCTGACTTTGTTGCTTGCCGGAATCAAAGATTTCGGCAAGCATATTACTCAGTTGCGTATGTCTGTTTGTCTGTTTGTTGCTTGCCGGAATCAAAGATTTCGGCAAGCATATTACTCAGTTGCGTATGTCTGTTTGTCTGTTTGTTTGTTTGTTTGTTTGTTTGTCTGCACTCTCCTGGCCACAATTTTGCCACAATCACCTTGAAACTTACAGGGATGATGAAAAACATAATGTCTAGGTGCCCTATTGTTTTTGGTTAAAATAGGTCAAAGGTCAAAGGTCAAGGTCACGACAGGTATGGTTAACGGTTTTTGCACTATAACTTCGCCATAAATAGGCTTATCCACTTCTGCAATAGCTCATTTTTTTCGTCATCACCTGGCTTGTCATCTGGTGTGTAGCTGACTCAAATTTGAAGGTAACCATGGTTACAAATTTTTGGGGAAAATCATGATATTCGAAAATAAGGGGTCTTATTTTTCTAACTTTGTCAGTTTTAAAGCTAGAGTGATCTATTTTTTTGCATCAGGAAGCATTCAACTAGTACTACAAGATTTTATTACAAGTCTTGCAGTATCTCGTAAAATATCTCGTGAATAGAGATATTTCGAGATTTAATTCATCTTGCGCCAAAGCCCACATTATTGCAGGAATCTTTTTGAAACTGACATATTATAAGTCCTACACTAGTATCTCGAAATTGTTTTTTCATTTTTTGAATAGGTCCGCTAGGGGGCGCTGGATGCGAACCTCCCGAACATATCATATTTTGGCCATATCTAAAAAATTATAAGCCTCAATTACATAAACTATAGCTTATTTTCTTCCTCTGAGTCTTCTCCATAACCTAGTGTAGTCATCTGGTCACAATTTTGTGACACTTTGTCAGTGTGTCTGTCTGTTTGTCAGTTGTCCTCAAATTGGCCTTCTTGCTCTTGCGTCTCACATATAGCATTCTACAGGCCACAGTTTTGAAAGAATCCTTTTGAAACTATTACATCTTAAGTCTTACACTAATATCTCGAAACCAATTTTTCATTTTCTGGATATGGCCGCTAGGGGGCGCTGAACTGAAACCTCTCCGAACATATCATGCTTTGGCAATATCTCCAAAACTATAAACCTCAGTTACATAAACTGTAGCTTTTTTCTTCCTTTGAGTCTTCTCCATAACCTGGATTAGTCATCTGGACTCAATCTTGAGTCACTTTGTCAGTGTTTTCGTCTGTTTGTCAGTTGTCCTCAAATTCGCCTGCTTAATTGTTGGCTCTTGCGTCTCACATGTAGCATTCTATAGGCCATAGTTTTGACGGAATCTTTTTGAAACTATTACATCTTATGTCTTACACTAATATCTAGAAATAAATTTTTCATTTTCCGGATGTGGCCACTAGTGGGCGCTGCACACGACCCTCACACATACCATTATATTGGCCATATCTCTACACCAAAAGCCTCTGTTATATAAACTATAGCTTATTTTCTTCCTTTGAATCTTCTCCATAACCTGATTAAGGCATCTGGTTTCAATCTTCTGTCACTTTGTCAGTGTGTCCATCTGTTTGACCGTTATCCTTAAAGTCGCCTGCTTGCTGGTTCTTACGCCTTACAGGCCACGGCTTTGACGGAATCCTTTTAAAACTGGGACATCTCATGTCATACACTAATAATACGAAACGCATTTGTTGTCTTCGGAATATGTCTGCTAGAGGGCGCTACAGTCGAGCCTCCCAAGTATATCATTAATTCCCCATACCTCCAAAACTATAAATCTAAATTACATAAATTATAACTCATTTTCTTCCTTTGAATCTTCTCAATCACTAGGTTATGTCATCTGGTGTCAATCTTGTCTCACAAAGTCACTATGTCCCTCTGTTCGTCATTTGTTGTCAGTTTTGTCTGCTTGCCTGTTCTTTTGTCTCATATGTCATTCTACGGGCCACATATTCTCAGCAATGTCCCTGAGAGTCATTCCATTAATAGAAAACCGACAATATGTTCTTTCTGTCCGTCTGTGTTTCACTTCCGATTTCCAGCAAGCGTTCGACCTATGGTCGTCTAGTTTGTTTGTTTGTTTGTTTGTTTGTCTGCACTCTCCTGGCCACAATTTTGCCACAATCACCTTGAAACTTACAGGGATGATGAAAAACGTAATTTCTAGGTGCCCTATTGTTTTTGGTTAAAATAGGTCAAAGGTCAAGGTCAAGGTCGTCAAAACTTCTCAAAACGGTTTTTTCTTCATATCTATGTGACTATTAGTCGTATCCACTTCAACAATAGCTTATTATAATCGTCATTCCAAGGCCTGTCATCTGGTGTGTAGCTGACTCAAATTTGAAGTAACCATGGTTACAAATTTTGGGGGAAAAGTCATGATATTCGAAAATAAGGGATCTTATTTTTCTAACTTTGTCAGTTTTAAAGCTAGAGTGATCTAGTTTTTTGCATCAGGTAGCATTCAAGTAGTACTACAAGTTTTTATTACAAGTCTTGCAGTATCTCGTAAAATATCTCGTGAATAGAGATATTTCGAGATTTTATTCATCTTGAGCCAAAAGCTACATTTTTGCAGGAATCTTTTTGAAACTGACATATCATAAGTCCTACACTAGTATCTCGAAATTGTTTTTTCATTTTTTGAATATGGCAGCTAGGGGGCGCTTAACACGACCCTCACACAGATATCATTACATTGGCCATATCTCTAAAACCCAAAGCCTCAATTACATAAACTATAGCTTATTTTTTCCCTCTGAGTCTTCTCCATAAACTGATAATGTCATCTGATCTCAATGTTGTGTCACTGTGTCATTGTGTCCGTCTGTTTGTCAGTTGTCCTCAAATTCGCCTGCTTGCTCTTGCGTCTCACATATAGCATTCTACAGGCCACAGTTTTGAAAGAATCCTTTTGAAACTATTACATCTTAAGTCTTACACTAATATCTCGAAACCGATTTTTCATTTTCCGGATATGGCCGCTAGGGGGCGCTGAACTCGAACCTCTCCCAACATATCATGCTTTTTTGTTTGTTTGTTTGTCATCACTCTCCTGACCACAATTTTGCCACAATAACCTGGAAGCTTAAAGGGATGATGAAAAACATAATTTCTAGGTGCCCTTTTGTTTCTGGTCAAAATAGGTCAAAGGTCAAGGTCAAGGTCGTCAAAACTTCTCAAAACGGTTTTTTCTTCATATCTTTGTGACTATTAGTCGTATCTACTTCACGGTAGCTCATTTTAATCGTCATTCCAAGGCCTGTCATCTGGTGTGTAGCTGACTCAAATTTGCCGTAACCATGGTTACGAATTTTGGGGGAAAGTCATGATATTTGAAAATAAGGGGTCTTATATTTCCATCTTTGTCAGTTTTAAAGCTAGAGTGATCTAGTTTTTTGCATCAACTAGCTATCAACTAGTACTACAATATTTGATTACAAGTCTTGCAGTATCTCGTAAAATATCTCGTGAATAGAGATATTTTGAGATTTCATTCATCTTGCGCCAAAGCCCACATTATTGCAGGAATCTTTTTGAAACTGACATATTATAAGTCCTACACTAGTATCTCGAAATTGTTTTTTTCATTTTTTGAATAGGGCCGCTAGGGGGCGCTGGATGCGAACCTCCCGAACATATCATATTTTAGCCATATCTCCAAAATTATAAGCCTCAATTACATAAACTATAGCTTATTTTCTTCCTCTGAGTCTTCTCCATAACCTAGTGTAGTCATCTAGTCACAATTTTATGACACTTTGTCAGTGTGTCTGTCTGTTTGTCAGTTGTCCTCAAATTCGCCTGCTTGCTCTTGCGTCTCACATATAGCATTCTACAGGCCACAGTTTTGAAAGAATCCTTTTGAAACTATTACATCTTAAGTCTTACACTAATATCTTGAAACCAATTTTTCATTTTCCGGATATGGCCGCTAGGGGGCGCTGAACTCGAACCTCTCCCATTATATCATGCTTTGGCAATATCTCCAAAACTATAAACCTCAGTTACATAAACTGTAGCTTTTTTATTCCTTTGAGTCTTCTCCATAACCTGGAGTTACTAATAAGTCATCTGAACTCAATCTTGAGTCACTTTGTCAGTGTTTTCGTCTGTTTGTCAGTTGTCCTCAAATTCGCCTGCTTTTTGGCTCTTGCGTCTCACATATAGCATTCTATAGGCCACAGTTTTGACGGAATCCTTTTAAAACTATTACATCTTATGTCTTACACTAATATCTAGAAATTAATTTTTCATTTTCCGGATATGCCCCTAGTGGGCGCTGCACACGACCCTCACACACATACCATTGTATTGGCCATATCTCTACACCCAAAGCCTCAGTTACATAAACTATAGCTTATTTTCTTCCTTTGAGTCTTCTCCATAACCTGATTAAGGCATCTGGTTTCAATCTTCTGTCACTTTGTCAGTGTGTCCATCTGTTTGTCCGTTATCCTCAAAGTCGCCTGCTTGCTGGTTCTTACGCCTTACATATAGCATTCTACAGGCCACAGCTTTGACGGAATCCTTTTGAAACTGGGACATCTCATGTCATACACTAATAATACGAAACGCATTTGTCGTCTTGGGAATATGTCTGCTAGAGGGCGCTACAGTCGAGCCTCCCAAGTATATCATTAATTCGCCATACCTCCAAAACTATAAATCTAAATTACATAAATTTTAACTCATTTTCTTCCTTTGAATCTTCTCAATAACTAGGTTATGTCATCTGGTTTCAATCTCGTCTCACAAAGTCAGTATGTCTGTCTGTTCGTCTTTTGTTGTCAGCTTTGTCTGCTTGTCTGTTCTTTTGTCTCATATGTCATTCTACGGGCCACATATTCTCAGCAATGTCCCTGAGAGTCATTCCATTAATAGAACACCGACAATATGTTTTGTCTGTCCGTCTGTGTTTCACTTCCGAATTCCGGCAAGCGTTCGACCTATGGTCGTCTAGTTTAAGTTTTTCCTTTGCATTGAACAATCTTATGCTTAAATACCCCCTAAAGTATACATTTTCTAAAAGCTAAGAAAATTCTCTATAGTTTGATGATAATAAACTCTGTTTCTGAGGAACAGGTTTGAATTTGTAAGAATTTTAATTTAATTTTAATATTTAACAAAAAAACATTTATTCCAGCACAACTAAAGCAGATACGGAAAATCTTCTTAAATAAATCTAGAATTTAGATAATAATCCCCAGGGGTTTTTTTGTTTAGTGAGATAAGTTTAAAAATTAGGATTTTAGAGAGTATTTAATTTTGAAATCTTCACAAATCATTTAATTTTTTACTTTTACCTTAATAAAATCCTTCAAACTTAGTATAGGCGTAAAATAAAAAAACACTTTTTAGAAGACATATTAACAATAACATATGTCAAAGATCATACATATGTCAAAGATGGTATGTTTCGGACAAGTACTTACTGAGAAATAACGCTCTAAAGATAAGGTGTTCAGGTGAAATGATGTTTCGAGAAAATGGCCAAAAACTATATTCGTAGAGATCATTCGTCCTACACATGTAACCAACCACAACAACATGTTGACAGACAAATGAATTTGGTCAAGACGGTGGTTCTTATCAAACCATGCTATAATAAAATGGATTAATTGACTATTTTGCTTTAAAAATGTATTAAAATGATAAAAGTTTGACCTGTCACATCAGCGACTTGTCAAACACCACGTGCATGGACTTCAGTAGGCGGAGCTTACAGTTTTGGCTGAGTGGCAAGGTGCGCTGAGCACCCAACAAGCAGAACAACCAGCCGGGCCTAATAGGTAACCGCTTGTTTACACAGGAACAAGGGGAAAGGGATCTATGACATTCAAGGAGAACGAAGATTGATTTACTTTTCACGGTATACATACATTATACTTATTTGGGAGTTGACAATAGAGACAAGTTTATAACAATCATACAAGTCTCGCATACACATAGAAGTCATATGTGGAATCTGGACTTATCGTTTATAGGAGGGTTGAATAGGAAGACGATGGTTTGTAACATTCATACATCATGCACTCACATTCAAGTCACAGAAGGAGCCCGATTATCTTATAAGAAGGTTTATTTACATGGAATCTACAAATGGCAACAAATTAAACAATCAACGTAGTGATAACTGACCTCGTGATAACTGTTTGTTTAGTAATTAGTGTTCATTAGTAATTAGTCACAAGATCCTTCTGGTTGAATGCACATAACCGAAGGTGCATCTACATGAAATGGTATGTTGTTACAACAGCAGCTGACAATAGCGCGTTTTGTTGATAACACTGCCTAAGTCGATAGGTGTCGGACTCAGGTTTTCCTTCATGTGTAAACGTAGAGATGCCTTCACCTGACGATTCATCTTCGCTGGCCATTTGTTTTATCACGGAAGTAGGTTCGGCCCGCTGAGACTTCTTGATATCATTCAACTGCTGCAGTTTTTCAAGTGGCATTTGGGATTTGCGTCGTAGGCCATTGTAGTTTTGTCTTGTATTGGTGTAATATTTATTTGTTGCGGTGTTGACAGTATGAATATCATAGACGTTATAGTTGGGATATGAAGCAGCTTATTATAAAGTAATTTTACGTATCTATCAAAAGGCTCAGGATAAAGCAGAAATAACATGATGTCAAGTGAAAATTTGTGTTTCGGCATAACATACCTGAAAAAAAAGACAGAAAGGCCAATGACACTAACAGATCATTCACAAGGACAGGTTTGTTTGCACACTAATTAGTTGTATGCTCAGCTGATTAGATTGGGCTATCAAACTTCGACCGTCAGTTCTTGCCACCTCATGCACGGAGGTACTTGGCCCATGCATTAATTAAACATTTGCACCTCGCGATTGGCTAAATGACCCAGGTGAGGGCTGTGGGCAGAGTGATTGACAGGCCTGTGGCAAGGCTGGAGTTAGTTTACAAACACCCTGTCAACACATCTTGGTGTTAACTGAATAGAAATAACCCTTTTCCACAAAATGTAACCGGCGACCCATAATGTGCTCAGCTGCATTAGATCCGCCCAGTATTCAATATTACGTTTACTTTTTATTGAAAAAACACCAATTTTTAGGATTTTGACCAGTCCTGCTACCTTAATGACTTTGGGGTCACATGGTCAAAGGTCAAAGTCACAGGGGCCATCTGTTCACAAATTAGTTTCCAGATGATAACTCCAGTTTAGTTTGACATATTGGTTTCAAACCTAACTAATATGTGACTCACCACTGAAGTAAGAACCTGGTCAATTTTGGGGTCCAGCGGTCAAAGGTCAAGGTCACAGGACTCATTTCTTTAAAAAGAATGCATATGCATTTGAAGCCAAACTTTTCATCCCAAACTTCCATCTTCAAGAAACTGCTAACCTGCCAATAGGGAAAGATTCTGTTCAGTTTTGGGGTCATGAGGTCAAAGGTCAAGGTCACAGTACCCACTTATTTAGAAAGATTGTGGATGCATTTTAAGCCAAACTTTTCATCCCAAACCTTCCATCTTGCACATATAGCTGAACTGCCAATAGGGGAATAACCTGATTGATTTGGGGGTCACAAGGTCACAGGTCATGGTCACAGGGGCCCATATGTTCATATTTTTGTTTCCAGATGTTACTCCAGTTTGGATTGACATATTGGTTTGAATTTTGAATTAAATATGACCCAACAATAATGTAAGAACCCTTTGATTCTAGGGTCATAAGGTCAAAGGTCAAGGTCACAGTACCCACTTATATAGAAAGAATGTGGATGCATTTTAAGAAGCCAAACTTATCATCCCAAACCTTCCATCTTGCACATATAGCTGAGCTGCCAATAAGGGAAGAAACTAATTGATTTGGGGGTCACAAGGTCATGGTCACAGGGGCCCATCTGTTCACATATTTGTTTCTGGATGACAACTCCAGTTTGGATTGACATATTGGTTTCAATTTTGACTAATATATGACCCACCAATAACCCACCATCATCTTCCAGATGTTCCTCACCTGCCAATAGTGGAACTAACTTATCCAATTTGGGGTCACCAGGTCAAAGGTCAAGGTCATGGGGGCCATCAATCTACATATTAGTTTCCAGATGATAACACCAGTTTGGTTTGAAATATTGGTTTCAAACTTGACTTATATATGGCCCACCACTAAAGTAAGAACTTTTGATTCTGGGGTCATGAGATAAAAGGTCAAGGTCACAGGACCCACTACTTTAGAAAGATTGTGGATGCATTTTAAGCCAAACTTTTCATCTCAATCCTTCTATCATCAACATGTGGTGCACCTGCAAATAGGGGAAGTTTCTTTTTAATTTTGGGGTCCCAAGGCCAAAGGTAAAGGTCACAGGGCCCATCTATTCACAAATTAGTTTATGGGTGATAACTCCTGTTTAAGTAGATAGGTTGGCTTCAAACTGAAAACAGGACCAATATTTTTGAAAACCTCCTAAACATATATCCTTATAGACAAATGCAGCTGAGCTTCGAGACCCATGGGTCCCTAGTTATAATTTTGCATTCAATATGCATCTGTAGTAATTTTAAGTGAACCTGTGAGCTAATTCAGTGTTGTGGTTGCGTCTGTATGTTAACCCATGCTATTCGATAAAGACTGGAGCTAGCAACATGAAATGTAATGTAAAAAATTAGCCATCTGAAAAACTGCATTTTCTTAGATTTTAATGAGAAAAAAGTAAAAAACCTAAATAATCTTTTATATCATCTCTTACAAGTTTGTTCGAATGGTTCAAGGTCAAGAGTCTAATCACTTTAAACTCAGATTGCCAGAGGTCAAAAGGTCAGATCAGCTCCATGCCCCATCTAGGCTGTAGGCAGTTCCTTGGTGCCTTTAGACCTGGATACTATCAGGGGTCTTAAGTTCAGCTGAGTTTCTCTGAGCTAGGCCAAGATTGAGTCTGTATCTAAAAAGAGCTTGCCAAGTATTTCAAATTTGACAACAAGCCAAAGGTCAGTCTGGATCTTTTTATAGCTTTGGCAGACTGCCAGTTGCCTTCTCACACACTTCCTAGAGCCTTCTCGCACACTTTCCCGCAGCCAACTCGCACACTTCCTGCAGCCTTCTTGCACACTTTCCCGCAGCCTTCTTGCACACTTCCCGCAGCCTCATACACTTCCTGCAGCCTTCTCACACACTTTCCTGCAGCCTTCTCACACACTTCCCGCAGCCTCACACACTTCCTACTGCCACCTCACACACTTTCCTGCAGCCTTCTCGCACACTTCCCGCAGCCTTCTTGCACACTTCCTGCAGCCAATATACCAGTAAGGCAAAAAAAAAAGTATGGTTCTATTTGCACTTTTTAGCGAACCTGTGAGCTTATGCGATGGTGTGGCGTCGTCCTTCGTCCGTCGTCTGTCGTCTGCACGTTAACCCATATTATCTTGAAAACAGCAATAGTTAGCATTACAAAATTTTATGCAAAAAATAAGTCATCTAAAAAACTCTATCGGATTTTGCTTATTATTTGGCTAACTGCATTTTCTTAGATTTTATAGGGAAAAAGCTTTAAAACTTTTAAAAATCTTCTTCTCTGATACTGTTCAGCCAAATTGTCCAATATTTCACAGAAATGATCCCTGGAACAATCTCTCTCAACTCTGTTCAAATGGTTAAAGTTTGGTGAATTTTGGCCCAGTTACAAGAAGTTAAACTTAGTCATCTGTCCAAAAAAGCATACTTAAATGACAATCTCAGAAACGGCCGGAGCTATCATCACCAAATTTTACGCCATTGATGGTCACATGAGTCATATCTGCATCAGCCTTTTTTGTCGGCAGTCATCAGTGCCCTTTTCATACTGAGGGCTACAAAAACTTCTTCTCTGAAACCATATGGCCAAATTGTTTAATATCGCACAGAAATGATTTTAGGGTACTGCTTTCTGAATTTTGTTCAAATGTTCTCAGTTCAGTGACTTTTGGCTGAGTTATGGCAAGCTGAATTTAGTCATATGCCATTAAAGCCCATTTTAGCTCAGTGGCTAAAAAGATCTTCTTCTCAAAAACCACTGGGCTGAATTCTTAAATCTCACACATTAAATATCCTTAGATGTTGATAATTCAAGTTTGTTCAAATGGTTTTGGTTCAGTGATTTTTGGCCGAGTTATGGGAAGCTTAACTTAGCCATTTTTCTGTATTTTCCTATATGAGTTATAAACCTGCAAAACATTTTTGAAGGACACAACTGAGGCTAATTTGTTTAATATTTTACAAGGACTGGAGCTAGCATCATGAAATTTAATACAAAAAATTAGCCATCTGAAAAACTGCATTTCCTTAGATTTTATAGAGAAAAAGCTAAAAAATTGTTAAAAATCTTCTCCTCCAAAACGGTCAAGCCAAGTTGTTCAATATTTCACAGAAATAATCTCTTATACCATATCTCTCAAGTTTGTTCAAATGGTTAAATTTGGATGAATTTTGGCAGAGTTACAGGAAGTTGAACTTAGTCATATGTCCAAAAAAGCATACTAAAATGACAATCTCAGAAATGGCCGGAGCTATCATCACCAAATTTTATGCCATTGTTGGTCACATGAGTCATATATGAAACTGAGGTATTGGTGGTGCCACCTGCATTGACCCTTTTTTGTACAGGGGTCATTGGTCATCTGTACATTAACCCATAATTTCTCAGGAATAGCAGGAGCTACCATCCCCAGATTGTTTGCAATAATCTGTCACATATCAAATGTTGTGGAATTCAGCTTATTTTTTTGCTATCTGCATGTACTTAGATTTTATAGGGAAAAAGCTGAAAAACCTTTAAAAGTCATCTTCTTGTAAACAGTCCAGCCAAATTGTTCAATATTTTACAGAAAAGATCCCAGACGCAAACCCTCTCAAGTTTGTTCAAATGGTTTGCATTTGATGAATTTTAGCGGACTTACACAAATTTGAACTTAGTCATTTGGCCAAGTAAGCATACTGACATAGTAATCTCAGAAATGACAGAAGCTAGCATTACCAAGAATTGTGCAAATGTTGGTCACATGACTCATATTTGAAGTTGCAGATTTCATGGTGCCACCTACATTGACCTGTTTTTTTATGGGCAAAAAAATCATAATTTTAGCCTCTTTCAGCTTAAAATGTTTGTGATAAAACTGTCAAGTTTAATTGTTCAATTTTTCAAAAGAATTATCCTAGGACATGGTTCTTTCAATCATATCAGAATAGATTGAGTTTATTGATTTTTGGTTGAGTTGTGAAAAGCTTAAATTGGTCTTATGGCCATTATTATGTCTATTTAAAACTGAGGACTGCAATAGTGTTCTTCTACAAAATAATTGTTTCAATTATATTTTCTGTAACATTGCACAAAAATTATTCTTAGGTGGCTTTAGTTCAAGTTTACTTGAATGATTTTTGGCAGAAGTATTGGACCTTTAATAATGAAAGGATTGCATCTTTTATTATTCTAGATCTTTTGATAAAAAGTTTATGAATATGTCAGCTTGAAAAAAAAAGTATTTTAGCCAAAGTCTTTCAGTATGTGTAAACAGATATACCAACAGGCCAAAATTGTGTCTGTATCTTTAAATAGGTTGAGAAACTGACAACTGTTTCAGATTTTGCAACAGATCAAGAGTTCATTCAGTGCAGCCAGATATAGGTCAAGAGTTCATTCAGTGCAGCCAAGCACAAGGTATGTGATCCCCTTATGGGTGACATGTGAACACCTCATTGGCACCATGAGATCACCTCCTAAGTAGCATGTGATCACCTCATGAGTATCATGTGATCACCTCGTGTGTCATGCCCCTCAGGGCTGCATGTGGAGCCAGTCTGAGAGCTTATGCAAAGGTGTGGCTACTATTTCAGATTTGGCAACAGGCCAAAGGTCAGTCTGGATCTATTTACAACTTTGGCGGACTGCCAACTGTATCAGATTAGGCATCAGGTCAAGAGTTCACTCAGTGCAGTCAGGTGAAGATCAGGAGTTTACTCAGTGCAGTAGCTGCACTCTGTTTTTAGCATTGGCAGACTGCCCACTGCATCAGATTTGGCATCCAAGTTCAGTCTGGATCTATTTATAGCTTTGGCCGACTGCCATCTGTGTCAGATTATGCAACAGGTCAAGAGTTCACTCAGTGCAGCCAGGTACAGGTCAAAAGTTCACTCAGTCTAGCCAGGTGCAGGTCATAAGTTCACTCAGTACACTAACCTGAGCAAGCAATTTGTCACAGTTCACTCGGGGCAACTGCTTTCTCACCTAAGCCTGGTCAGCCCCGTGCATCAGACTCAAGGTAAGTTTGATGTATTGGCCTAATATTTTGACCTGTCTATGTGTCTTTGATGGCTTTCTCGCTCACAAGACAGGTGTCGCCACCTACAATGACTTTTGCACAGTGTGTGTCCCTGCTTTTTTCTCAGGAGGGGTTTGAAATAACAGTCTGAAATTGGGCATATGCATATATCTCTGATAGCTTCATTGTATAAAAGACTGGTGGTGCCAGCTATAATCATTTTTGTGTTGTGTGCACCCATGCCAGAATTTCAGCTGAGATGTTTGTGTAATGTTTTCATATTCAAAATGTTTAGTACTTGCATTGGTCATATACATGAAAAGTAATTGTCCAGCATTGAAGTATTATAGCATGTGTATTTCCCAATGCACAGGTTTGCATTGGGCCTGTAGGCCTTGTTTTCTCTATTTATGAGACCTTCAGAGATGTGGTCGTCTCTTAACAGGGCTCAAATTGTAACCATTGGTTCTAGAATCTTCAAACTTGACATCCAGGGAGATCTGTGAAAAGTCTCCTTGGAAACTTGACTTAAGGTTTCTGTTACCCGTATTTTCTGAGCTATGGGGCTGTAAGCACCCCTCAGAATAATTGAAAATTTGATACCAAATAGGGCACAAATCATAACCATGGGGCCCAGAATCTTAAAACTTGACATCGTGAGAGTTCCTCAAAAGTTCTCCCCAGAAACCTGAAATTGGGTCACAGTCAGGGTTGGGGCCGATGTACTCAGTACTTGTGTACTTGTGTACTCGAGTACATATTTTCATGTACTCATGTGTACTCAGTACTTGTACAATTTTTTTGTACTCGTACTTGTACTTGTACTCGAGTACAGTAAAAAATACCCTGTACTCTTGAGTACAATCTGAGTACATCTGAGTACTTTTTCCAAAGAAACATGCAATTCATGAATATTGTATTAATTTATTAAAAGCCAAAGTTACAGTCTAACAATATTCAGTCACATGAACACTCTAAAAGTTAACATTAGAGTCAACATGGCACAGCTGTATCCTTAGAGATGGCATTCTCCCTAAATGTCAGTAGAAAATGATCACCCCACTGCTTCTACACATTGTTGTTACATCACCCACTGAAACACCCCTGCAAAACCTTGTTAATAACTGGCTGTAACTGTCTTACTTATTCATGTAGTGTAATGAAGAGTATTATATAAAAAAGAATGGCCACCTAAATTTTAATTATAATGAATTTCAAATGTTTTTATCATGAATTACCTACTGAATTGTTTTGGGAGTTTAAAGTTATGAATGTGTGCTTGGTAAACAGGTGTGTTTCAGTTTACTTGCTTACTCTGAGCAGTTCCAGTGAGCATGTCTTGTTGTTCCAGTGAGTAGTTCATGCAAGTTCATCAACAATTAGTGCTTGTGTAATAGGTGTGCCTAATAGCTTGCTCAATTTGAGCAGTTTCATGCGAGTTAATCAACAGTTAGTGCTTGGGTAATGGGTGTGCCTGTTGGCTTGATCACTGTGAGCAGTTTCATATGAGTTAATCAACAGTTTGTGCTTGGTTAATCGGTGTGTTCAGTTAGCTTGTTACTCTGAGCAGTTCCAAGAAGTTTGTCTTCTTGTCCTATATAAACCATAACCAAAATGTCACATGTCATTCTCAGAATGGTTCTGTAGTGAACTACATGCTGTCAATATGTCATCTGTTCTGAGTCATTTCAAAGTTCCATCTGATGCTGAGGGCTGTGTAAAAGCCCAATGCGAGCACTGCAACACAGAGATCTCTGGTCACACAAAGACCACATCAAACTTCCTGAAACATCTCAAGGTAAGACATTATATGTACTGTAAATCATTAAATAACTTTTTTTCTTATCACAGTGCATCTATCAGCTGTCATGAGTCTCGTCATATTTATTAATGTAATGTCGGTCTTTTGTATTTTGTTCAGCTTTCATAAAGAGAACTTATGAAAATATATGTCATTAATTCAGCATATTCACATCAGTATACAGTATAGTGATTGATTAGGACCCATTTAAAGTATGTATGTTAATTTACATAATTTAACATTTTTACACTCTAATCCTAATCATTATGACTAGATATGATTACACTGATAACTGATGTTCCAAGTTTAAAAAGCTAGTTAGTTTTTCCTTAAAACTTATCTATCATGTTCACATCTGATGAAAACATTATTAAGATTGAAGAGAGGAGGCTATAGAATTATACCGAGGGAGTCCATTGTCAGCCTAGAGGGTTTACACATATATAGATAACATACTGTTTAGAGCAGTTTAACATATCATAAAGAGCATACTGTTCACCCAATAAGTGCTCTAAACCAGCCAGTTTATCATAAATGGAGGGAGTCAGATTTTAATAATTATACATGTGCATAGAGTAGGTTCCAAATTCTAACTGTTCTGGTAGGGTCTCAGAGGTATTTCTACTGGGTTAAAATAATACTTTGATGCTCATGAAACTTAATATTTTTCTTGCATATATTTACAGAGACGTCATCCAGCGGTCCATGCTGATATTATGGCAAAGAAACCTGTCAATGCTGAGAGTTCTGCACAGCCGACCATCAGTAGCTTCGTTCGGCCTGCCACCAAGTATCGTCATCAAGATACTTGTCAACAACACATCACAGATGCTGTAGTAATGTTAATTGCTGGTGACCTGTTGCCACTCTCACTGGTGGATAGCCCAAGGTTCCATGAGCTGATGGCCAGGGCTGACCCTCGATACACTGTTCCCAGCAGGAAACATCTAACCTCCAAACTGTTACTGGATAAGGGTTCGTCCATTGACTCTGAGGTCAAGTCAAAACTCAAACAAGCCCATGCTGTGCACCTGACCATCGACTTGTGGAGTAATCGCCAAATGAAGTCCTTTATGGGCATTACTGGGCATTTCATAATGAACTGGATAATGCAGTCAGTTATGCTTGCCTGTAAGAGATTCAAAGGGAAGCACACTGCTGAATCCATCTATGAACAATATCAGGAGACAGTCAGCACCTTTGAAATATCCTCAAAGATTCTGACCGTTGTTACTGACAATGCCAGTTATATGATCAAGGCATTTGTGAGGCTACCAGAATTCGGATGTATTGACACCTCTGGTCAGGAGAGTGATGGTTGCAGTGATGAGGACACAGGCAGTGATAGTGATAGTGAGGACACTGTGCAGGACATGGATGCTAATGTGTATGAACACCTACCTACAAAACGGATCTCGTGTTTTGCCCACACTGTGCAGCTGACTGTTCATGACGGACTGAAACAAACTGGAGCTCAGTTAAGCAAAGTAATTGCAAAGGCAGCCAAAATTGTGTCCTTTGCCAGGAGATCAACCCATGCCACAGATATCCTTGAGGGAGAGAAGAGGTTGCAAGCTGCCAATGCAACGCGATGGAACAGCCAGTTACAAATGATAAGGTCGATCCTAAGTGTTCCCTCTGACAAACTGGACTTTTAGATACAGTACACCTGACACACTATGAGCGGAACTGTCTCAGAGACCTGTGTGAGGTCCTTAAGCCATTCGAAGATGCAACAATCTTTGTGCAGCAGGAAAAAACAGTTTCATCAAGCTTTGTTGTGCCCTGTGTACGTGGACTGAAACACAAAATTAATAAGATTTCCTCAAAATTCAATAGCAAACTGGTGCTGGCCCTACAAGATTCTGTAGAGAAGAGACTCTCCCCATTTGAAGAGACTGAACAATATATACTGGCTGCAGTGCTTGATCCCAGATTTAAGCTTAAATGGACAAATGGTGACAAGGAGCGTGCTGCCATCAAAGAGAAGTTAATTACCCATGCCAACTCCATCAGCATGCAGTCCACTGAGACTGCTGAGGATGTCACTTCTCCAGCAGCAAAGCGTCGACGTTTGGAACCATCTGATGACCTGTTTGATTTTATGGGTGAAGCTGCATCCACTCTCTCCCCTGCAAAGTCTCCTGCAGTCAGAGAGGCTACAGAATACCTCTCCCAGCCTTGTACAGATAGACACAATGACCCTGGAAGGGACAGCAGGGTAATCTCCCACGTCTGGCTCAGCTCGCCTGTAGGTTTCTCTGTGTACCTGCATCTTCTGCACCAGTGGAGAGATTGTTTAGCATTGGGGGAAAAGTTTTTCGGCCAGAGCGGTGTCAGTTGAGTGACAGCACCTTTGAACAGTTGATGTTCATTCGTACTAATGGGATCTAAGCCTGACAGTGACAGCTTTTCTCCATGAACTGTGTATCCCACATATTTCACATGTTAATTTCATGTCTTAAAACCAGTTTTAGTTTTTTAAATGACATCTGCACCTTTACAACGTGGCCAAAGAGATTCTGAGACTTTTTATATTTTATAGTTTGTCAATATTGCCTACAAACATTGATGTATTTAATTAAAAAATGTTTAAAAGGGAGTACCGATGTTGTTTTTCTTTAAGATTGAAAACTGTACTTGTACTTGTACTCGAGTACATTTTAATGTACTTGTACTTGTACTTGAGTACATTCAAAATTTGAGTACTCGTACTTGTACTTGTACTCAGGTAAAAGCAAAGTACTTGTACTTGTACTCAAGTACATTTCAGAGTACTTGACCCAACCCTGGTCACAGTGACCTATATTCTCAGAGTTTTGGGGTATGTTTGAGCACCCCAGAAATAATGCAAATTACACACTAATTGCCAGATTCCTCATAAAAGGCTGGTTGAATTGTCATCAAATTTGTGGTTTTTATGGGTCTTGATGAACTTAAGCTAATATGCATGAACAAATGAAGCCACCTATATTATCTTAATAAGTTGTCTATGCAAGGACATATTGTCAACATGTCAGTCGGCTGAGTGTCATTACCCACGGGTCACTTGTTAGGAAAAGCTGCCATACATAGAAAAATAGGATTCTGTTTGCATCATACTCTACTCTAGAATCATAGCTATCACAAAATAAGTGTGACTGATTAAACCAAAGCAAACAGTAACTTATCTTATCTTGTATTGTTTTTAAGTTTCATTCAGAGCATATGGAGAATTCCAGGAAATTAAAGACCTATATGAGAAGGAGCGTAAGCTGAGGCTGAAGGCTGAACAGTATGCAAATGAGGTAAGATATGAAGTATATAATGTCTGAACTTGGTCACAAGTTGGTTTTGTGAAGCAGTAACATCTGACATGGCACTATTTCATGAACATTTATTACAACATGCAAAAAGAGTAATTGGATTTCACGTAACTGGTTTATTTGAACCAAAGTGTTTGGAAAAAAGTTTTTAAATGAAAGAACTCTGAAATGACAAGGTTTAGTAAAGCTAGTAGATGTTTTTAGTTATAGATTAGGAGCTCTGTTGGTGTATATATATATATATATATATATATATATATATATATATATATATATATATATATATATATATATATATAAGCTGAGTTGTTCAGGCAGTATAAATAAATGCATGGTATCCATTTCTGTTATTTATTGTGTTTGATAATTTATATCTTTGAAAATGACTATCACTGATTCAAAACTTAATTTTTTTGTTCATTTGTTAAAGTCAGTTCTGTATTTAGCTAGATGTAATCAGGTCTTTTATTTTAATTGGTGTCTATACCCAACATATGTGTAAGATTAATCCATTAATAAAATGTGTCTGTTATTATTATAAAGTTTTATAACAAATTTTATGAATATGCCAGCTTGAAAATATATTGTAGCCAACAGTTTTAGCTCAGCGGACTATAAGTCATCTGAACTATAGTGATGGTCCTTTGTCCATCATCTAGCTGGCCATCTGTCTGCTAACAAGGCACATTATGAAACTGTTGGACCTATGAATCTAAAATTCCATATACAGTTAGGTGTCCCCAAGTTCTCCTACCAAACCAACAACTGGGTCACCACGGCTTCATTAGCTCAGCTGACTATAAGTCATCTGAGCTATAGTCGTGGTCCATTGTCCGTCGTCCGTCCGTCTGTCGTGCCGTCCGTCCGTCCGTAGATGTGGCACGTTTTAAAACCGTAAGACCTAGGAATCCAAAATTCAACATAATGTTAGATGTCCCCAAGATCTCCTACCAAGCCGAAAACTGGGTCTTTGCGACTTCGTTCCTTTGAGAAATTAAGGAAAAACCTCAATTTTTTTATTAAAATCCTATTTTTACACTTCAGGACTGCCTAATATCAAAACCACTCATCTATTTTTCCTCATTTTTACCATAAATTTTCTTCTATATAGTTCCTATGTACATGCCAGAAATTAAGTCTGTTAAGTATAAATTCTTTAAGTTATGGGCCCAAACATAATGGACTTTGTAAAAAATCAGGAAAAATATTTTCTCACTTAACATTAAAAATTTTGAAACTAGAGTCTATTTTCCCAAGTATATAACTATGTTTAATTAAGATTCAATTGTTTACCCAAAATTAGATCTGAATTTTGTAAATTTTTTAAGTAATTTGCATAAAAATAAAATCAGTACCTTAAATTTTGCCCAACTTTGACCATGGCACGTTTTTTTCCTGTAAGTACCATTGATTTAATTTTCACAGCATGTAAACATAAATATTTAATTTGTTTAAATCTGAAATTTAGAAGTAAAAGCTTGAAAATTAAGCTAGTTATTGATTTTTTTCTTGAGGCTCTATAGTAGTCATTTGCTTTGATTACAGATTACAGATGCAGGGTCCCACTCTAGGTCACTGGAAGTCAGCTATGCCAGGGTTTCTGATTTGTTACAGTCACTGGGGGAGATCCCCTGCTGTGACAGGTGTACAGTTATTCTCATATCACCACCCCAATCACCCTCCCCCCCCCTGCAAACCCAACCCACCAAGTGTTATGCAGTATTGTTATTGTTTTCACTGTATCTCCTTAATTGTAATGCTGTTTCCACTCTGATATGCAAAAACTTTCCTTGAAAAAGTAATTCAAGGTGTAATCCAGAAGATGCAATGTTGTGAAATGTAGCATTTTTAAAGAAATCATTTTTCTTTTAAATGATTTTACCGATCATAATGGAACCCATCAGTATGCTTAAATTATGATAAAATATGAAGCACATTATGGATAAATAAAGACACAATTAAAAATTGTGAAATCTAAATCAAGTATTTTTTTTAGATATTTATTTTTTTGCAGATTTAAAAGATATATTTTTGTGGTAAAAAATAAATAAACATTTGTATGCATGATGTGGTGTTATCTGACAAGATTGAGATTTATGATGATGCAATTGAGAATTATGAATCAACTTATATATTCAGATATATATGTTATATTGAAAATGTATAGAAATATAAACTTAAATTAAAAAAAAATTGATGTGATAAAAAAATGAGGATTTATTACAAACATTTGTTCATTATTTTCTTGCATCAGCAGAATTTGAGATCAGGCTTTGTTTGCCATGTTTTATGTTGTTAATTAGTTATATTTCAACTGTATACATTTCATAAAAAAAAAACATATATTTAATAATATATATTATACAAAAAAAAAGATTTGATTGAACAAATGTGTAAACTACTGAAATGTCAATAGTTAATCAAAAAGCCAACTAATGATCATCATGGTAATTGTACAGATCATTTGTTCACAAACTGCACACATGCTTCAGTTTCAACATTAGGAAACACATGGTCAGGTCACAAAATATTATTTGCAACAATTTTTGCTCATCAATACAAACCAATCATATAAACCAACCATGGCCTTTATTACCTCTTCCTCTTACACTTTCTCTCCATTTGATATTATTTTAGATTTTTACCTTCAAGGTTAATGTCAGCTGAGCACAGTGACCCATAGGTCCCTTGTTCCTTCAAGAAATTAAGCGAAAACCTCCTTTTTCCACCCGCACAAAAATTACCCCTGTGCAGCAAATGTGCAATCTCTTTGCAATACATTTGCTTAACTGTTTGCAGAATATGTGCTGCATATATCTGCAGTAGATGTGCTGCATACGTATGGAATTGGCACGAATACTGCAAATACTTCAGAAACATTTTGCAAACACACTTTGTGAAGAAATACTTAACCGTATGCAAAGGTACTGCAATCACTTAGCAAATGTTTTGCAAACCTACTGCACCAGCAATGCAAAGCAAAAGAAAAGGTTTTGCAAAGCCACAGCAAAGGCAATGCAAAGCTGTTGCAAAGGTTTGGCAAAGCTACTGCAAAGTAAATGCAAAGGCTTTGCAAAGCAACTGCAAAGGCACTGCAAAGGCTTTGCAAAGCTACTGCAAAGGCAATGCAAAGCCACTGCAAAGGCTACTGCAAAGGCAATGCAAAACCACTGCAAAGGCAAAGCAAAGCCACTGCAAAGAATTGAGAAAGATGTGATTAATTTAAATTAACTGTCATGAGATTTAATAATTATGAAAATAATGAAGTGTCCATGTTTGATACAAATGTAAATGTTCAGGATTTTCAGATACCCAGCACTTTAACTGTTTCCTCATGGAATGTGTGACAGAGGTGTTTATTCCTTGTTGGTAAATGTTAGAAAGTGTACATTAGATTTTTGTAATTGTAGCCGCCAAAACAAAGTTTTGCGGATGCTATGTTTTTGACCGGATTTCGCCGCTGCCGCAGCAGCCACTGTATTCATTTCTGGAGAACTCCTCTGAGACTACTGGAAAGATTTTTCCGAAACTTACACCAATTATTGGGTCACATGTGAACTGGTGCCTAACCAATTGGCGTTGACAGCTGACCTTTCCAGTCTGCCCAGCGTCCATTTGTGCTTCTGTTTCCACACATAAACCTACATATCTGGGGAACTGTTTGACCAATCAGGAAAAAAATTATGTACAAATGTAGCCCTTGGATAGTTTTATAACATACACAAAACATGGTGGCGCCACCTGCAACCATTTTTGCACAGTGTCCATCTGTTCATCTGCCTTGGGATAAAAACACCTATATCTCTGCATTGGTTGGACTAATCCACCTGAAATTTTGCATGTGTATACATCCTGGACAGCTTTCTTGATTTTATGACAGGTTGCGCCACCTACATTCATGTTTAAGCTGCAGACATCTAAGCTCATATCTCGGGAACCATTTGACCAGTTGGGCCAAAATTTTGTGTATAGATCTCCCATAGCGCTTATCATACACAAAACTGGTGGCGCCACCTGCAAACATTTTTGTACAGCGTCCATCTGTTTGTCTGCCTTGGGATAAAATCACTTATATCTCAGTACTGTTTTGACTCATCTGCCTAAAATTTTGCATGTTTAAAAATCTTGGACAGCTTTCTGGATTTTGTGGTAGGTAGCGCAACCTACGTACACATTTCGGCTGCAGACATCCAAACTATTATGCAACACACCTCACTCTATTTCCCCTTGCCACTAAATCCATGCCTCACTCCACCTTTCTCTCTCTGATTTTGGCGGATACACGTAGTCGCTTGTTGACTACCAACATGAGTGTTTAGTACTTGCATTGTTCATTTACATGTTACACATGTTCTTGAAAAGTAATGGTCAAGCATTGAAGCATTATACCTGGTGTAATCTCATTGCACAGGTTCGCATTAGGCCTGTAGGCCTTGTTTTTCTGATACATGTTTAAAAAAAATAAAAATATTCAAATGTGAAAAAAAAATAAGATCTTAAAGACAAGTTCTCATTATGATGTCTGTAGTGGTAATAATTGTCATAAGTGTCTTGCTATGTTTAGTGTAAAGAGAGTGATGTGACAGTAAAATTGAATATAATAGTTTTTTTTAGCGAAACTGTGAGCTTATGTGATGGCGCGGCGTCTTCCGTCCGCCGTCCAAGGTTTTCTGTCTGCTGTCCATGGCTGTAAATCAGAAACTGTCAGAGCTAGCAGCTCCAAATTACATGTAAGAATTAGTCACATTTGAAACTTGGTGGCCTAGAGCTTATTATTGGGTATCTGCATCAATTAAGATTTTATAGAGAAAAAACTTAAAACCTTTCAAAATTTTCTTCTCCGAAACTGTCCTGCCAAATATTTCACAGAAATGTTCCCTGGAACAATTTCTCACAAGTTTGTTCAAATGGTTCAAGTTTGGTGATTTTTGGCTGAGTAACAGGAGGTTGAACTTAGTTATCTGTCCAAAAAATTACACTAAAATTAAAATCTCAGAAACTGCTGGAGTTGTCATCACCAAATTTTATGCCAATGTTTGTCATATAAGTCATATCTGAAATTGCGGTATTGGTGGGGCCACCTATATTGATCTGTTTTTTACAAGCGAAAATGTAATCTTAGACTCTTCTAGTTTATACACTGTTTTTTGATGAAACTGTTAAGCTGATCTGTTTAAACTTTACAAGATTTATTCTATGGTAGGGTTCTGCAAGTTTTCTAAGAATAAATTGGGTAAATGCAGCTTTAGAAAAGCAGTGTAGCCAATTGAAAAGGCTTTCTGTGTTTGAAAACAGATTTGACAACATGCCCAGTTTCAGCAGTCAAGTCAAAAGGTCACTCAATACAACCAGGTGGGGTCCAGACATCACCATGGCAACTGACCTGGCTCAGTCTGGTGTCTAGACAAGGTGTCTAGACGTCTAGACACAGCATCTAGATGTCCAGACTCATCGTCTAGAAGCAGAATGCCCAGATTGGTACTATTGGAACAATATCTTTCAACTGTTTGAAAAAACTGGGTTTGCATTTTTAGCCAGTCTGTGAGCTTATGCCTCACTTCACCTGTCCCACTCTGATTTTGGCGGATACACATAGTTGCTTGTCGACTACCTGTATTCATGTTTTAAAATGTCCTAGTCCGATACTTGCAGGTCGAAAATGTCCATTTTGCTGAAATCATAATGACTAAGGTAGATATGCAGGACATAAGAGGATCAATATTAAATTTTAAAAATAAACCTCCATTCATTCTCCCAAAATTTGCACGGGTTTGCATTAGGCCTGTAGGCCTTGTTTATTAATTAAAGCCATAAAACCAGGTACTTATGATCCTTATTTAAATTTATGAAATTTGTATATTCGGATTCTCAAGAGTTTCGTTTGACTGTAACCCTGTAATAAATATGAGACATTGAGTGAATACTTTATAATTGTATTTAAATATGAATACAAAAATTCAATAGTTTTATCATTAAAAATGGATACAAATACTAATACAGGTAAAAAGAAAGTATTTGAATGCGAGTGCAAATACTTTCAAAATGTATTAATTAATTGCATTCATGAATCTGTACATCGATGCCTGTTTCATACCCTGGGCTACAAAGAACTTCTTCTCTGAAACCATATGGCCAGATTGTTTAATATCACACAGAAATGATCCTAGGGTAGTGCTTTCTGAAGTTTGTTCAGATGGTCTCTGTTTAGTGACTTTTGGCTGAGTTATGAATAGTTGAATTTAGTCATATGCCATAACAGCCCATTTTAGCTCAGTGGCTACAAAGATCTTATAAAAAACCACTGGGCCAAATTCTTAAATCTCACACATTAATTATCTTCAGATGTCGATAATTCAAGTTTATTCAAATGGTTTTGGTCAGTGCTTTTTGGCTGAGTTACTGTAAGCTGAACTTAGCCAGTTTGCTGTAGCTTCCTATATGAGTTATAAACCTGCAAAACATTTTTCGACTGAAGCCACTGAAGCTAATTTGTTTAATATTTTACAAAAATAATAACCACAATAATTCTTATAATAATTGTCTTTAATGGTTCCACATGAATGATTTTTGGCTGCATTATGGAGATTGAATTGAGTCATTTTGTCATATATGTTAGCTGTGTGTAGCAGTTACATCTAGCCATCCAATTTATCAGCTTCTATAACATCATGCCACTAGATTTCAGGTTAAATAGCTTGACAGACTGCAAACTATTTCAGATTTTGCAACAGGCCAGAGGTCAGCCTGGATCAATTCATAGCTTTGGCAGACTGGCAACTGTATCGGATTAGGCAACAGGTCAAGAGTTCACTCAGTGCAGCCAGGTATAGGTCAAGAGTTCACTCACTGCAGTAGCCGGATTCTATTCATAGCTTTGGCAGACTGCCAACTGTGTCAGATTATGCAACAGGTCAAGAGTTCACTCAGTGCAGCCAGGTACAGGTCAAAAGGTCACTCAGTCTAGCCAGGTACAGGTCAAGAGTTCACTCAGTGCAGTAGCTTGAGCCAGCAATTTGTCACAGTTCACCAGGGGCAACTGTCTTTCTCACCAAAGCCTGGTCAGCCCAGTGCATCAAACTCGAGAAGTTTGATGTATTGGCCTGATATTTTGACCAGCTTTCTTGTTCACAAGACAGGTGTCGCCACCTACAATGACTTTTGCACAGTGTATGTGCCTGCTTATTTCTCCTGAGGAATTTGATACATCAGCCTGAAATTGGGCAAATTAATACATATTGTAAAGATTTGTTGTAATCAAGACTGGTGACACCACTCACAATAATTTTTGTCCCTGCTTATTTCTCAGGAGGAGATATGAGCCTGAAATTGGGCATATGTATACATCTCTGATACCTTTGTCTTATACAAGACATGTAGGCCTACTTGAAAAGTAATGGCCCAGCATTGAAGCATTATACCTGGTGTATAAATCATTGTACAGGTCTGCATTAGGCCTGTAGGTTATTAGCTTTTCCCCAGTAAAATGTCAGCCGATGCAGGTGGCACCCCACAAAGCTAAATCCCACAACATTTGACATATGACTAATTTTTGCATAAAATTTGGTGACACCAGCTAATGCTGTTCCTGAGATACTGATATTATGGATTAATGTACACATGATCAATGACCCCACATAAAAGAGGTAAATGCAGGTGGCAAAATCAATACCTCCGTTTCAAATATAAATCTTGTGATCAACATTTGCAAAAATAAAACATTTTCAAAAATAAAAATTTAAAGAAAATGTTTAAAAATTTGAAAAAATCCAGGTGGTCACATCAGTTGCGTGTCGCATATCGGGCATTGTTTATACGCAGAAAAGAGTACCACAAATATTTATGGAATCCCTTTATGGTCTAGCTCATACACAGTGGCCTCTGCAACCATTAGAAAGATTTTGCCAACAGCATTTTTATTTGCTCTTTATTAATCATGTGACCATTTCATCCGATCATAGAAGTCATGACTTCCAGCACAGGGTCTCATCTGATTGGACCAAATACAGTGCTTCCCTCTGGTGTAGCTATTCAGAATATGAGATCAAAACAAACAGGGCTTCCGATATAGGTAGTAGGGCAATAAGTAAAGCGCTGTGTAAAGAGCGTAGGGTTGTCAATGAACAACTATAACCAGTGATCATGATTTATTCAGTTGGAGTTGACAAACAAAACCGTTTCCAACAATGGAAGAACATTGGTATCATTTACTTAACGCTCTTATATTGTCACCTTAACAATTTTACTGTAGCACATATATATTAACTCTGTTGGACAGCCACAACACACCCAGTTATTGATGAAGGTGACCACTTACAAACACCATGTTCCAGAGCACGTCAATGAAGGTCATAGCGTATGCGACATTCAACGTTGGATATTTAGATTCAAAATACTCCTCCATTTGACCAAAGACCTTTAAGGTTAAAACAAACAGCACTTATGATAAAGGTAGTAGGCCTATAGTTAAAGCACTGTGCAAAGAGCATAGGCTTTGCATCGCGATGTAAAATGTCAATTTACCCATGTTTAACATCTGCGTTTTGGGTGTTATTTCTGCAGCATTGTCACAAGACTTGGTACTTTACCGCATTTACTGCATTCCTCTTCAGGAATTAAAAGCCCACAGTTCATAGGGTAACTCATAATCACATTCATATTAGTGTAACAGGAACATATATTTTTTTTTATTACAATCATATACAGTGAAACCTCGTTGTGTCAAACTCGCTTAAGTCGAATACCCTGCTTATGTCGAAGTTACAAGCTCAATATTCCGGACAACTCTGTTTAAATTATCACCAAATAAAACCCGCTTGTGTCGAACCTCAGATGTGTCGAAGTTTTCTGAAGGTCCCTTCAACTTTGACACAATGAGGTTTCACTGTATATATATATATATATATATATATATATATATATATATATATATATATATATGTGCAAATTGGTTTTCATTCATTTGAGTTAGCTTCACAAAATTTTATCCAAAAAATTTAGTTATCTAAATAACACTATCGGATTTTGCTTATTTTTTGGTGAACTGTATTTTCTTAGATTTTACAGGGAAAAAGCTAAAAAAGTTTTAAAAACTTCTTCTCTGAAACTGTTCAGCCAAATTGTCCAATATTTCACAGAAATGATTCCTGGAACAAACTCTCTCAGGTTTATTTGAATGGTTTAAGTTCAGTGATTTTTGGCCGAGGTACAGGAAGTTGAACTTAGTCATCTGTCAAAAAAAGCATACTAAAATGATAATCTCAGAAACAGCTGGAGCTATCATCACCAAATTTTATGCCAATGTTGGTCAAATGAGTCATATCTGAAATTGAAGTATTGGTGGCGCCACCTGCATCGACCTTTTTTTGTACGGGGGTCATTGGTCATCTGTACATTAACCCATAATTTCTCAGGAATTGCAGGAGCAACCATCCCCAGATTTTATGCAATTATCTGTCACATATCAAATGTTGTGGGATTCAGCTCATGATTTTTGCTATCTGCATTTACTTAGATTTTATAGGGGAAAAGCTGAAAAACCTTTAAAAGTCTTCTTGTAAACGGTCCAGCCAAATGGTTCAATATTTTACAGAAATGATCCCAGAGGCAAGCACTCTCAAGTCTGTTCAAATGGTTTGCATTTGATGAATTTTAGGGGAGTTAAATGAATTTGAACGGTCATTTGGCCAAGAAAGCTTACTGACATAGTTATCTCAGAAATGACAGAAGCTACCAAGCTAAGAAGCTAAAGAATTACCAAGTATTGTGCAAATGTTGGTCACATGACTCATATTTGAAGTTGCAGATTTTGTGGTGCCACCTACATTGACCTGTTTGTTATGGGCAAAAACCTTATCATTTTAGCCTCTTTCAGCTTAAAATGTTTATGATGTAACTGTCAAGTTGAATCGTTCAATTTTTCAAAAGAATTATCCTAGGACATGGTTCTTTCAATCATATCAGAAAAACTTAAGTTGGTCTTATGGCCATTATTATGTCTATTTTACACTGAGGACTGCAATAGTGTTCTTCTACAAAATTATTGTTTCAATTATTACTTCTTTAACAATGCACAAATTTATTCTTAGGTGGCCTTTGTTCAAGTGTACTTGAATGATTTTTGGTAGAATTATTGGACCTCTAAAAGTGAAAGGACTGCATCTTTATAATTCTAGATATTTTGATAAAAAGTTTATGAATATGTCAGCTTGAAAAAAAAAACAATTTAGCCAAAGTCTTTCAGTATGGGTAAACAGATTTACGAACAGGCCATGATTTTGTCTGTATCTTTAAATAGGTTGAGAAACTGTCAACTGTTTCAGATTTGGCAACAGATCAAGAGTTCATTCAGTGCAGCCAGATAAAGGTCAAGAGTTCCATCAGTGCTGCCAAGCACAAGGCATGTGATCACCTCATGGGTGACATGTGAACACCTCATTGGCACCATGTGATCACCTCATGGTTGTTATGCCCTTCAGGGCTGCATGTGGAGCCAATCTATTTATAGCTTTGGCAGACTGCCAACAGTATCAGATTAGGCAACAGGTCAAGAGTTCACTCAGTGCAGCCAGGTACAGGTCAAAAGTTCACCCAGTTTAGCCAGGTGCAGGTCATGAGTTCACTCAGTGCAGTAGCCTGAGCTAGCAAATTTGTCACAGTTCACTCGGGGCAACTGCCTTTCTCACCTAAGCGTGGTCATCCCCATGCATCAGACTTCAGGTAAGTTTGATGTATTGGCCTAATATTTTGACCTGTCTATGTGTCTTTGATGGGTTTCTCGTTCACAAGACAGGTGTCATCACCTACAATGACATTTGCACAGTGTGTGACTTTTGTGCCTGCTTATTTCTATTGAGGAATTTGATATATCATTCTGAAATTGGGCATATTTATACCTATCGTATTTTAATTATTGTATACTTGTCGTATACAAGACTGGTGGTGCCACCTACAATAATTTTTTACACAGTGTGTGTCCCTGCTTATTTTTCAGGAGGGGTTTGATATATCAGTCTGAACTTGGGCATATGTATATATCTCTGAAACCTTTTTGTATACAAGACTGGTGGTGCCAGCTACAATCATTTTTAGCTCAGCTGACTGTAAGTCAACTGAGGTATAGGAATGGCACTTTGTCCGTCGTCTGTCTGGACGTCCGGCCGTCTGTTGGCAGGGCACAAATCATAACAGCTGGTCCTAGAAACTTCTAAGTGAACATCTAGGGATGTCAATTAAATATTTCCTTGGAAACCAGAAATTAGTTCACTGCGACCTTTTTCCTTCAAGCTATGGGGCTTGAAAGTACCCCCCAGAATAGTAAAAAATTTGATACATAACCTCCAGTATCTTGATAATTAATGCATGGTTTGTAATGAATTTTGCCTTGAATATTGACCATGACTAGTTTTGTCAGTTCCTGAAAAGTGGTGGTTTTCCTATTTTAACAAATATTTTTCTATCAATTTACTATAAAATAACAACAATCATTTCAGTTTCTCAGCTGTCATTACATCTGGTGTCCCAAAACCTGGTGTGTTTATTGATCACAAGTGGATGCTTGTATGTCTGTCTGTCAATCCGCCCATCCACACAAATTAGTTTCCAGATGATAACTCCAGTTAAGTTTGATATATTGGTTTCAAACTTAACTTACAAATGGCCCACCACTAAGGAATGTGTATGCATTTGAAGCCAAACTTTTCATCACAAACCTTCCATGTTCAAGATATTGCTAACCTGCCACTAGGGGAAGATTCTGTTTGATTTTTGGGTCATAGGTCAAAGGTCAAGGTCACAGGGCCCATCCTATCACAAATTAGTTTATGGATGATAATTCTGCTTTGGATAGACAGACTGGCTTCAAACTTGATTTAATAATGACCAACCACATATGTAAATTCATTTTGATTTTTAGGGTCCAGCGATCTAAGTTGAAGGTCACAGAAGCCACATCTTTAAAAAGATTGTGGATGCACTGTAAATCAAACTTTTCATCCTGAACTTTCCAACGTTCACACATGGCTTACTTGCCCAAAGTGAGGAAACCTGTAGAATTTGAGGTTTTCTGGTCAGAGGTCAAGGTCACTTTTTAAAATATTGTTACAATAATCTTAATGCTGCAAGTTCAAGGATATTAAGTTCTAAGATTTTTTGGTTACAAGGTCATTGGTTAAGGTCACAGGACTGTCATTCTGAAAAAATTCTTTTAAAATATCCTTAAAGACAAATTCAACTGAGCGTTGAGACCCATGGGTCCCTAGTTGTGTTGTGTGCACCCATGCCAGAATATCAGCAGTGATGTTTGTGTAATTGTTTCTCATTCAAAATGTTTAGTACCTGCATTGTTCATATACATGAAAAGTCATGGTCCAGCATTGAAGCATTATACCTGGTGTATTTCCCAATGCACAGATTCGCATTATGTTTAACTTAAACATCAGTACAACAGTTTACCAATGTTAAGAATTCTTGTGTTTTAGATGATGCAACAGAAAAATGCAGTTGTTAGAGAGAGCTCAGTGTTACTAGCTGAGGCATCTGCAGACAAACAGCTGGAAGCAGCACTTGCAGAAATTGAAAATCTTACGCTGATGTTGGAAACAGAAAGAAATGAACATGGGATCAGGGTATGAATAATTTATTAATATTTTATTAATATTATTGAAAAATGATAATAACTTATACAAGTGTTTATATGGTTTCAGATAAGCATGCCTGAACATAGGTAAAACTACTGTTGCTTTAGGTTTATGGTTGTATAGGGAAACATGGGATACAGTAGTAACATGAGGTCATGAAGTTAATGCCGGAATTGACGTTTTCTGAAGGGTGCTGATGCTAATTGAAGCTGATAAAAAGAACAAGTAATCTTGTTAACTGACAATCATTTAATAAACTTGATATCTTAAGTAGTTAATGGGAATGGCCATCTACAATTTGACTTCTACTGTAACCTTGACCTTTTGCATTATAAATGTAATTGTTTGTATGGTGATATACTTAAGTTATAACTATAATTCTGTAAAATAAAATTGAAATGTCATAGTACTCCTTAGCATGGATGGACGAGGTGAAAACTATAATGTTGAAAAATATAAATAGTAAACTCACCACTGCACTCATGTATTGTAAATGGTACATGCCTGTTAAAGTTTCAACTTTCAAGACTCAGTGGTTAATTTGGAAATGTAGCCTACAAAAGTTCCCAGTCTCATAACTTTCCTCACAAGAGAATTAAAAAAAGGTTGGCAGAATAATAATAAGAATATAAATAATGAAAAAAACATTTCCACCTATGTAAAGGTATAGATAATGATCTAACTAAGTAATGAAATAATTGATATCATAAATAGATGCTCTATATGATATACCTACAGACATTTACTCATAACGCTATAGCAGTGATAGCATCTTTGTGAAGCTGCATTAACATATGCTATTTCTAGCTCAGCTGACTGTAAGTCATCTGAGTTATTGTCATGGTCCATTGTCTGTCGTCTGTCCGTCCTGCTGTCCGTCTGTAAAACAGGCATGTTTCCACACTGTTGGACCTGCAAATCCGAAATTGGGCATACAGTTAGATGTCCCTATGTTCTCCTACCATACCTGAAACTGGGTGTCTATAACTTTGTTTCATAGAGAAATTATGGAAAAACTTCAATTTTTTATTAAAACTTATTTTCACACTTCAGCACTGCCCAGTGTCATAACCACTCATCTGTTTTTCTTCATATTTACCATAAATATTCCCCTATATAGTTCCTATGTACACGCCAGAAATTAGGTCAATATTACATAATTTGTAAAAAAAATGCACTTTGTAAAATATTATGAGGAAAAAAATTTAGTCACTTATCACAATAAATGTTAAAGCTAGGGATATTATTTTAATTAATCAAAATTCAATTCAGTACCTAAAATTAGATCAGAATCTTGTCAATTTTTTAAGATAATAGCATAAGTATAAAATTGGAAGCTTAAATTTTTCCTGAATTTGACCATGGCATGTTTTTTTCATGTAAGTTCTTTTGATTTAATTTTTACAGTAGGTACACACATGGATGTAAACTGTTAACCTTTGAAATTTGAAAATTAAAGCTAAAAAATTAGGCTATTTATTGATTTTTTTAGAAGCTTTAATGTATTTACATTTTGAAGAACCAGACCACCTACTTCTGGTCACTACAGCCTTGCCTGGGTAACCTTATTAGTGATGCAACACTGGTGGAGCATCCCTGCTGTCACAGATGTTGAAATATTTTCATGTGAAATAAATGATACCATGTGACCTGTTAATGATATAAATGACATCAGACCTCTTCCCTCTCCAAAGATTTTATCAAAATCTTTACATAAACGCCATCATCCTCATAAATCAGCTTATATTACCACACAAAACCAACATTTGTCTGCCCCTTGTTCCAATTCATATTTTATTATCATAAATAACAGCTGAGTGATGTGACCAATAGGTCCCTTGTTCTTTAAATTACAGATAGGGGAATTAGAATCAACCATCCAGGAATCCAGTGATGTAAAAAGCATTGAGGAATATGAGTACAAGCTACAAGCATCACTGGAAGAAAATGAACGATTACAAAAATTACTTGAAGACTCTGAAAAGTGGCAAGAAAAGTTGAACAAAGAAGGTAATAAATGTAAAACCACACTCTGTGAAACCATTTTATCAATAAATTATTATGTAAGTGTGGTCAGAAAGGGACATTTAGATAAGAATAAGTGGGGAACCGTTGGTTCTGTTGTATAATCTTGACTTCAGGAGGGAGTCCATGTAGATTTAACTTAAAGTTTATTCAGGTGCATATCATACCAATACACAGGTTGAACACAGGTACCTGTTCTTTTCAAACAAGACACATTATGGCTGTATATCATAATTACATGTTACAATTTGATGTTGCACAACACTGTTAAAGATTTCTGGTGATCATTGTATTCCCAAACAAAGTCAGGGATACTCTGTTGTTTTAGCACTGTCCAGTCAAATCTTGTGATAACTTAAAAAATATATCACAGATTTTTAACAAACTTCACATGTACATACGTAGATATGTGTAACAGGACTAACCCTATTCAAATGGGGTCGTCGTCTTTACTTGGAGAGTGACCTTGCCCTTGAATATGTCCATTTTATGTGAAATTACACAAAATCTTAAATATCTCAGGAAAGCATGCATGGATTGGTCCAAAAATCAATTTGGTTGAAAATCTTGGATAGTGTTGTCTTGCACTGGTGTCTGGCAGTGTTATCCTTTACTTGTTTTCAGTTCTTTTAAAACACCCACCATTGCTACTTGACAGTACAGTGAACTTTATAAGTAAAAAAACCAATGGACAGATTATGCACATACATAGATATGGGTGATGTGACGAGGCGTATTTAAATTCACATCATGACCTTTACCATGTGTTAGATATCAGTTCTTTATCAAGAAAATCAAAAGAAAGTAGATTGCCCGTGATCACTTCAAACATTTATTTCAAGATGGCGGTGGACTCAGTTGCCCAGATATAACCTCCAAACATAATGCCATAATTTGACTGATGGACATAACGGAATACATAACATACCTCCCCTCCAGTTATGACATAATATGAACACCACATGATATTTTCACAAAGTCCTTGTACCAGATGTATTCTACCAATCTAATTTGTCTGGAGCACAACGCGCACGTTTTGACCGCCCTAACACAGAGTTATCACTGATCTGGTCTTGCATCAAAGTTGAAATTTCACCTTCCAATTGCGAAGCTCGAATTTCCTCTGAAGGTTCGGCACGCTTGTCCTCTGAAGTTTCTCTCCCCACAGGAAGTGCAGCTGGAACCACTGATGAAATATCATTCTCAGGAGATTGGACTGGAGAAACAATAGGTGTTTCTACCTGGGAAGGTACATCCCCAGAATCGCAATCAGAAGCGTCATCTGTGCTGACAGAGTAGCGCTGACGTAGGTTATCACTATGTCGTTTCCATCAATGACCATCACTCAGACGAATTTTATATGACACTGGACCAGTCTTGTCCTCCATGATACCCTAAAACCATATATTACCATAAGCACCAAAATTCTGTGCAAACGCTAAATCACCTGTGTTAAAGTCTAGCTTTTGCACGTTTTTCATAGTATGACTTCATCTCTGCTTGGCGTTTGCTCACAGTAGTAGAAATATCTGGTACGACTAAATCTAACCTGGATATTGGTCGCCTGTTCATCAGCATCTCCGCTGGTGACACATTAGTTACAGAGTTTGGTGTGATACGATAGCGAACAGTAGTTGATTGAGTCTGAACTGAAGCGATTTACCACCCTGTTTACGCAGTCCATATTTAATGGTTTGCACAGCACGTTCAGCTAAACCATTGCTTGAGGGGTGGTATTGAGCTGTTTTGATATGTTTTACTCCATTCACAACACAATAATCTTCAAATTCCTTGCTGATAAAATTGGTCCCATTGTCAGTAACAAAATGTAATCCGCAACGCACTTATGGTGGCTGCTATTGTAGCAGATGGCATGATATGTGCATCAATGTACTTGCTGTGTTCATCAACCATGATCAAAATCATGTGGTTCTCAAATTGACCCGCAAAATCCAAATGTAATCTAGTCCATGGTTTATCTGGCCACTCCCATGGATGGAGTTGTGCATGAGTAGGCTGTTTGCTCCGTTGTTGACATTGAAAACTATTTCCACCCTGCTCTGAATATCACTGTCTACTCTTGGCCACCAAAAGTAAATCCTGCACAAAGCCTTCATACGTACGATACCGGGATGGGCTATGTGTAACTACTCTAACAGTATAGCCTATAATGGTCCTTTGTCTGTCGGCTATCTGTTTGTCAGTCCATTAAACTGGAACCTTTTCAAACCATTGGACCTACAAATCTGAAATTTTGCATACAGTTGCATGTCCCCAAAATCTCCAACCATACCCAAAAATTGGGTCACTACAACTTTGTCCTTCGAGATATTTAGGAAAAAACTCAATTTTCTATCAAAAACCAATTGTCACACTTTAAGACTGTATAATAGCAAAACCACTGACCTGATGTTGATCATATTTAATATAACTATTTTTAGCGAACCTGTGAGCTTATGCAATGGTGCGTCGTCATTCCGCCATCTGATGTCCATGGCTGTACGTCAGAAACTGTCGGAGCAAGCAGCTCCAAATTATATGTAAGAATTAGTCACATGTGAAACTTAGTGCTCTACAACTTATTATTGGGTATCTGCATTTATTTAAATTTTATAGAGAAAAAGCTTAAAAACTTTTAAAAATCTTCTTCTCTGAAACTGTCCAGCCAAATTGTCCAATATTTCACAGAAATGTTCCCTGGATCTCTCTAGTTTGTTCAAATGGTTCCAGTCCAGTGATTTTTTACCAAGTTACAGGGAGTTGAACTTAGTCATTTGCACGTTAAAATTACAATCTCAGAAACAGCTGGAGCTATCATCATCAAATTTTATATTAATGTTGGTCACTTGAGTCATATTTGAAATTGAGGTATTGGTGGCACCACCTGCATTGGTCTTTTTGTATGGGGGGGGGGGGGGCAACGGTGCCCGAAGCATACAGAGGGCTACAAAAAACTTCTTCTCTGAAAGCGTAAAGCCAAATTGTTTAATAGAGAAAATGCTCCTAGGGTAGTGCTTTCTGAAGTTTGTTCAAATGGTCTCTGATCAATGACTTTTGGCTGAGTTATGGGAAGCTGAATATAGTCAAATGTTATAGCAGCCCATTTCTGCTCAGTGGCTACAAAGATCTTCTTCTCAAAAACCACTGGGTCAAATTCTTTAATCTCATACATGATTGATCCTTAGATTTTGATAATTCAAATTTGTTCAAATGGTTTTGATTCAGTGATTTTCTTAGATTTTATACAGGAAAAGTTAAAAAAGATATAAACATCTTCTTCTCCAAAACTGTCCAGCAAATTGTCCAATATTTCACAGAAATGATCCCTGGAACAACCTTTCTCAAGTTCGAATGGTTCCAGTTCGGAGATTTTTGGCCGAGTTACAGGAGGTTGTACTGAGTCATCTGTCAAAAAAAGGACACTAAAATTAAAATCTCAGAAACGGCTAGAGCTATCATCCCCAAATTTTATGCCAATGTTTGTCACGCAAGTCATATATGAAATTGAGGTATTGGTGGCTCCACCTACATTGATCTGTTTTGTACAAACAAAAATGTAATTTTAAACTCTTCTAGCTTATTCACTGTTTTTTGATGAAACTGTTAAGCTGATTGGTTTAAACTTTACAAGAATTATTCTATGGTAGGGTTCTGCCAGTTTTCTAAGAATAGATTGGGTAAATGCAGCTTTATTAAAGCAGTGTAGCCAATTGAAAAAAGCTTTCTGTGTTTGAAAACAGATTTGACAACATGATGAGTTTCAGCAGCCAAGTCAAGAGGTCACTCAGTTCAACCAGGTTTTGTCCAGACATCACCTGGCAACTGACCTGGTTCTGTCTGGTGTGTCTAGACAATATGTCTAGACGTCTAGACACATCGTCTAGACATCTAGACACATATTGTCTAGATGCAGAATGCCCAGAATAGAACAGTTTGAACTATATCCTTTAAGTTGACCTCTGACCTTTCCTTTCTGCCCAACGTCCATTTGTGTGTCTGTTTTCCCACATAAACCCACATATCTTGGGAACCGTTTGACTGATCAGGCTAAAAATTTTGCACAAATGTAGCCCTTGGATAGCTTTATTATATACACTAAACATGGAGGCGCCACCTGCAACCATTTTTGCACAGCATCCATCTGTTCATCTGCCTTGGGATAAAATCACTCATATCTCTGCAGTGGTTTGACTTATCCACCTGAAATTTTTGCAGGTCTTTACATCCTGGACAGCTTTCTTGATTTTAAGACAGGTGGCACCACCTACATTCACCTTTACGCTGCAGACATCCAAGCTCATATTTTTTAACCGTTTGACCAATTGGGCCAAAATTTTGCATGTGTATAGATCTCACATAGCTCGTTATTATACGCAAAACTGGGGGCACCTCCTACAACCATTTTTGCACAGCTTCCATCTGTTTGTCTGCTGTGGGATAAAATCACTCATATCTCGGCAGTGTTTTGACATATCTGCCTAAAATGTTGCAAGTCTATACATCTTTGATAGCTTTCTTGATTTTGTAGCAGGTGGCACCACCTACATTTATGTTTACGCTGCAGACATCCAGGCTTATATCTCAGGACTGGTTTGTTGTATCCTCCTGAAATTTTGCATGTGTTTAGCTCTTTATCATACACAAACTTGGAGGCACCACCTGTCACCATTTTTGCACAGCGTCTGTCTTTTTGTCTGCAATGGGCTAAAATCACTCATATCTCAGTAGTGGTTTGACTTATTTGCCTAAAATTTTGCATATGTATTATACAACTTGGACAGCTTTCTCAGTTTTGTGGCAGATGGCACCACCTACATTTATGTTTACCCTGCAGACATTCAGGCTTATACAGTATAACCTTTTTCATTTGCCAACCTTGGGACTGGGGGAAATACTGGCGGTAAGCTAGGGTGGCAGTTGATCGAGGGGTCCAAATGGGATGTGCAGGGTAGCTAAAATTGGGCCATGCATTTCTTAAGGTCGACTTTAACTAGTCATATTGAATACCAACATTTTATACATGTATATAACTTACAAATAACTACAAAAAATACAGTGTGCACAATTTATTAACAAAGATATACATGTATATATCCAGTAAAAAAATATAAAATTCTCCTGGTGCCGTTTCCCTTTTATCTGAGTGTGCCCCAAAGAATTTCGTAATGGAACATTATTTGCCAGCTTTTGACTGAAGAGCTGTTTTTCTTTGGTCCCTTCTGTAAAATGCGTCAATATCGGACTGTTCGCTCTAGTTGGAGCTCTCAAAATATCATAAGACAGTCTTGATGGCCTGACAGTCTTCGGGGGATATGTGGGGAAGTGGGGGAAATATTTCCTCAGGTTCAGAGGTCGGACAGGCTGTATCATCGTAGCCTGTTACTGTTTCCACGATATCTTGATCACCCACAGGTTGTGCTGTTCCTATATTCTGATTGACATTGATGAATTCTGATGAGACATGCGTACGGGGGTCATTGGTCATCTGTAATATCATCATATCAAATGTTGTAGGATTCAGCTTATTTTTAAGCTCAGCTGACTAGAAGTCATCTGAGCTATAGTTTTGGTCCATCCGTCCGTCTGTCCATAGATGTGGCACGTTTTGAAACCGTAAGACCTAGGAATCCAAAATTTGGCATAATGTTAGATGTCCCCAAGATCTCCTACCAAGCCAAAAACTGGATCTTTGCGACTTTGTTCCTTTGAGAAATTAAGGAAAAACCTCAATTTTTTATTAAAAACCTATTTTTATACTTCAGGACTGCCAAATATCAAAACCAATCATCTGTTTTCCTCATATTTGCCATAAATATTCCTCTATATAGTTCCTATGTACATGCCAGAAATAAGGTCTGTATTATATAATTTAAAAAAGTTATGGGCTCAAACATCATGCATTTGGTAAAAAATCAGGAAAGATATTTGATCGCTTAACACAAAACATGTTAAAGCTAAGGACTTTTTTCCAGTTATATAACTTTAATTAATAAAAATTAAATTGTATACCCAAAATTAGATCAAAATCTTTTAAATTTTTTAAAATATTAGCAAAAATAAAAAATTGGTACCTTAAGCTTTGCCCAACTTTGGCCACAGCACATTTTTTCCCTGTAAGTACTGTGGATTTAATTTTCACAGCATGTGCACATAAGGATTTAATCTGGTAAAATTTGAAATTTGAAAAATAAAATTAAAAATTTAGGCTAGTTATTTAATTTTTTTGAGGCTCTTGTTGTATTCCCTTACATTGTCAAGTAGTCACTGTGGGTCATTCAGAGCAGCTCTCTATGCTCCCCAGGCTGTTATGCAATCCCATCACTAGGGCAAGCCCTCTCTCCACTTAGTTGAGCTTGATCAGGCTGTCTGCAGTTAATACCATACTACAGGGAGCCTTTTTCTCTCCCCCCCCCCCCACCCCACCCCATTCTGTTGACAGAGCTGTACTATGAACTAGATGAATCTTAAAATTAACATTTTTTTCAGCAACGAGCAGTAACAATGGAGACACCTCCCCCCACCCAACCCTTCAATACACAGGACTAATAAACAAGATGAATCTTATAATTATAATTTTTATTATGAGACTTGGACAATTTTGATTGTTTTAAAAAAAAAATTCAGGAATTTAATCCTAATATTCAAATGTGATAAAATATTTGGATCTAATGTAAGTGCTAACTGACAAGGTTTAAGAAGATATAAATACTTTGTAGCATTTCATTCATATCTCTTAAAGTTGGCGGGGCCAAGGTGTGAATAACACTGTTAACTTAGTATTAAAATTAGGAATATTGGTCAAACTTTGTTGGATTAATTTTTAACTCATATGGCCATATATTTAACTTATGAAAACTTAATTACCTTTACACATTATTTGTTTATGAAATATTACTTTTATATAACACTTACCGTAGGCCTATTTGTTCCCTTGGTGCATCACTAAATGGTTTAGCTCATGTCCATAATTCTATAATTTAGAGATTTTCATTCCAGCAGGGCCATTTTCTCATAGCTTTTCTAATTATAATATAAATGAAAAACCAAAAGAAATAAAAATATTTTGCAGTTACTAATATTTTCCAAAATTCAGCTGAGCGATATGACCCATGGGTCCCTTGTTTACAATATTTTTGTTTGTTCTTAAAACAGCTGAAAAGTACAGCCACTGATGTTTCATTGGAAGTTTTGTTAGAACAACATTTTCCATTTCAGAGAATGAAATGGACACATTATTATGAATTTCAAATTGTTTTACTATGAAAGATAAAATGTTTATTCTTATCTCACCACATATAATATTAAAGGGGTCTATTCTGTTATCTGACATTTGTTAACTAAAGATAATCCCTAGACTCTTTTATAAAAATAGGGAAAAAAAGATGATCCCATGGTACCAGTACACATGCTGTTCATTTTTAGCTTCAGATGTGTATAATTTGGGAGGGGTAGGCTTACCGTAGGCCTATTTGTTCCCTTAATTGCATCACTTAATGGTTAAGCTCATGTCCATTGTTCTATAATTTACAGAGTTTCATTTTAGATGGGCTATTTTCTCATAGCTTTTCTAATGATAATATACATGAAAAACCAAAAGAAATAAAAATATTTTCAGTTTCTAATATTTTCCAAAATTCAGCTGAGCAATGTGACCCTTGGGTCCCTTGTTTGCTATCTGCATTTACTTAGATTTTATAAGGAAAAAGCTGAAAACCTTTAACAGTCTTCTTCTTGTTAACAGTCCAGCCAGATCGTTCAATACTTCACAGAAATGATCCCAGACGCAAGCCTTTTCAAGTTTGTTCAAATGGTTTGCATTTGATGAATCTAGTGGAGTTACACGAATTTGAACAGTCATTTGGTCAAGTAAGCATACTGACATAGTAATCTCACAAATGACAGAAGCTGGCATTACCAGGTATTGTGCAAATGTTGGTCACATGACTCATATTTGAAGTTGCAGATTTTATGGTGCCACCTACATTGACCTGTTTTTTAGCTCAGCTGACTGAAAGTCATCTGAGCTATAGCGATCACTCTTTGTCCGTCGTCCGTCTGTCCGTCTGTCCGTTTGTTAACCAGGCACAAATCGTAACCACTGAACCTAGAACCTTGTAACTTGGGATTCTGAGAGGTCCATGAAAAATCTCCTTGGAAACCAGAAATTAGGTCTCTGTTACCCATATCCTTCGAGCTATGGGGCCCCAAAGTACCCCCCAGAAAAGTCAAAAATTTCATACGAAAACTTCAATATCTCATTAACTACTTGACTGATGGTCATGATTTTTGGCATACATATTGATCATCAGATGTTCCATCACTTCCTGCAGACAGGTGGCGCCACCTGTATTTTTGGATTTTTTACAAATTTTTTTCTCTATTTTTGAGACCTTTAAAAATGTGAACATCTGTTAACAAGGCACAAATCGTAAAGCCTAGACCTAGAATCTTAATTCTTGATACACTGAGAGGTACATGAAAAATCTCCTTGGAAACCAGAAATTAGGTCTCTGTTACCCATATCCTTCTAGCTATGGGGCCCCAAAGTACCCCCCAGAATAGTAAAAAATTTCATACAAAAACTTCAATATCTCAATAACTACAACACTGATGGTCATGATTTTTGGCATACATATTGATCATGAGATGTTCCATAAGTTCCTGCAGACTGGTGGCGCCACCTGTATTTTTCGATTTTTTTACAATTTTTTCCTCTATTTTTGAGACGTTTAAAGATGCTGTCATCTGTTAACGTGGCACAAATCGTAACCGCTGGACCTAGAATCTTCATTCTCGACACACTGAGAAACCTATTAAAAGTCTCCGTGGAAACCAGAAATTAGATCTCTGTTACCCATATCCTTAGAGCTATAGGGCCCCAAAGTACCCCCCAGAAAAGTCAAAAATTTCATACAAAAACTTCAATATCTCATTAACTACCTGACTGATGGTCATGATTTTTGGCATACGTATTGATCATGAGATGTTCCATCACTTCCTGCAGACTGGTGGCGCCACCTGAATTTTTCGATTTTTTACAAATTTAAAAATGTGAACAGCTATTAACAGGGCACAAATCATAAAGACTGGACCTAGAATCTTCATTCTTGACACACTGAGAGGTCCATAAAAAGTCTGCATGGAAACCTGAAATAAGGTCTCTGTTACCCATATCCTTTGAGCTATGGGGGGCTCCCAATAACCCCCCCAGAATAATGGAAAATTTGATAAAAACAAACTGCAACATCTCAATAACTACAACACTGATGGTCATGATTTTTGGCATACATATTGATCAAGAGGTGTTTCATCAGTACCTGCAGACTGGTGGTGCCACCTGTATTTTTTAAAATTTTCACAATTTTTTTTTCTCTATTTTTGAAACCTTTCAGGATGTAGTTATCTGTCAACAGGGTACAAATCGTAAGGACTGGACCTAGAATCTTCATTGTTGACACACAGGGAGACCCATGATAAGTCTCCATGGACACCTGAAATTAGGTCTCTGTGACCCATATCCTTCGAGCTATGGCGCTCCAAAGTACAGCTCAGAATAATGGAAAATTTGATACAAAAGCTGAAGTATCTGAACAACTAACGCAGAGATCACCATAATTGTTTTCATGGATATTGATCATGGAGTGTTTCATCAGTTTCTGCAGACTGGTGGCACCACCTGTATTTGTTAGGGTTTTTTTTACGAATTTTTTCTCTATTTTTGAGACCTTTAAAGTTATGAACATCTGTTAACAGGGCACAAATCATTAAAACTGGACCTAGAATCTTCATTCTTGACACACAGGGAGACCCATGAAAAGTCTCCATGGAAACCTGAAATTAGGTCTCTGTTACCCATATTCTTTAAGCTGTATGGCTCCAAATTACCCCCCAGAATAATGGAAAATTTGATACAAAAACTGCAGTATCTCAATAACTACAACACTGATGGTCATGATTTTCGGCATACATATTGATCATGACCTGTTCCATCAGTTTCTGCAGACTGGGTGCGCCACCTCTATTTTTTTCAAATTTTTACGATTTTTTTTCTCTTTTTTTGATACCTTTAAAGATGTGGTTATCTGTCAACAGGGTACAAATCGCAACAACTGGACCTAGAATCTTCATTCTTGTCATGCAAGAAGGCCCATGAAAAGTGCCTGTGGAAACTTAAAATTAGGTCTCTGTTACCCATATCCTTCAAGCTATAGGACTCCGAAGTATCCCTCAGAATAATGGACAATTTGATACAAAAGCTGAAGTATCTGAACAACTAATGGGGAGATAACCATGATTCTTTGCATGGATATTGATGTTTGTAAGTGTTTTTATTAGTTTCTGCAGACTGGTGGAGCCACCTGTATTTTTGTACCCGCCAAAACGAAGTTTTGTGGATACTATGTTTTTGACCGGGTTCCTCCGCCGTTGCCGCGTTCGTTTCCAGAGAGCTCCTCTGGGACTTGATTTTATCAGCTTTCCAAGCTCATATCTCGGGAACCGTTTGACTGATCAGGAAATAAAATTTATACTAATGTAGCCCTTGGATAGCTCTATAACATACACAAAAATGGTGGCGCCACCTGTAACCATGTTTGCACAGTGTCCATCTGTTCATCTGCCTTTGGTTAAAATCACTCATATCTCTGCAGTGAATTGACTAATTCACCTGAAATTCAGCATGCGTATACATCCTGGATAGCTTTCTTGATTTTATGACAGGTGGCGCCACCCACATTCTCATTCACGCTGGTGACATCCAAGCTCATATTTCGGGAACCGTTTGACCAATCGGGCCAAAATTTTGCATGTATATAGATCTAACATAGCTCTTTATCATACGCTAAACTGGTGGCGCCACCTGCAACCATTTTTGCACAGCGTTTGTCTGTTTGTCTGCCGTGCAATAATGTCACTCATATCTCGGCATTTGTTTGACATATCTGCCTAAAATTTTGCAGTTTTATACATCCTGGATAGCTTTCTTGATTTTATGACAGGTGGCACCACCTACATTCACGTTCACACTGATGACATCCAAGCTCATATCTCGGGAACCGTTTGACCGATCAGGCCAAAATTTTGCATGTGTATAGATCTAACATAGCTCTTTATCATACACAAAACTGGTGGCACCACCTGCAACCATTTTTGCACAGCGTCTGTCTGTTTGTCTGCCGTGCAATAAAGTCACTCACATCTTGGCAGTGGTTTGACATATCTGCCTAAAATTTTGCAGTTTTATACATCCTGGATAGCTTTCTTGATTTTATGACAGGTGGCGCCACCTTTATTCTAGTTTATGCTGCAGACATCCAAGCTCATATCTCAGGAACCGTTTGAACGATTGGGCCAAAATTTTGCATGTGTATAGATCTCACATAGGTCTTTATCATACACAAAACTGGAGGGGCCACCTGCAACCATTTTTGCACATTTTGCACAGCGTCTGTCTGTTGGTCTGCCGTGGCCTAAAATACCTCATTTCTCTGTAGTGGTTTGACATAACTGCCTAAAATTTTGCAGGTTTATACATCCTGGATAGCTTTCTTGATTTTATGACAGGTGGCGCCACCTACATTCTAGTTAACGCTGCACACATCCAAGCTAATATCTCAGGAACCATTTGACCGATTGGGCCAAAATTGTGCTTGTGTTTAGATCTCACATAGTTCTTTATCATACACAAAACTGCAACCATTTTTGCACAGCGTCTGTCTGTTTGTCTGCCGTGGGCTAAAATCACTCATATCCATGTAGTGGTTTGACTTTTCTGCCTAAAATTTTGCATATGTATACAACTTGGACAGCTTTCTGGATTTGTGGTAGGTTGCACAACCTACATACACATTTAGGCTGCAGACATCCATGCTAATATGCAACATACCTCACTCTGTTTCCCCTTGCCACTCAATCCATGCCTCACTTCACTCTGATTTTGGCAGATACACGTAGTCACTTGTCAGCTACCCATATTCTAGTTTTTAAAGTTTACACATTTTTTCTCTATTTTTCAGATATATAAATACAGACTAAATCTTGGCCTGTTGGTTAATCTGTTTGATGCTTCAGTTGAATGGGTATCTACCATTCTGATGATAAAATTTCCTTTTGTGAATCTCTTCCCAGTCAGCTGAGCGTCATGACCAATGGGTCACTTGTTTATGGGTAAAACCTCATAATTTTAGCCTCTTTCAGCTTAAAATGTTTATGGTGAAACTGTCAAGTTGAATCGTTCAATTTTTCAAAAGAATTATCCTAGGACATGGTTCTTTCAATCATATCAGAAAAGCCTAAGTTGGTCTTATGGCCATTATTATGTCTATTTCAAACTGAGGACTCCAAAACTGTTCTACAAAATTATTGTTTCAGTTATAACTTCTGTAACATTGCACAAAAATTATTCTGGCCTTTGTTCAAGTTTACTTGAATGATTTTTTGCAGAATTATTGGACCCTTTAACAGTGAAAGAACTGCATCTTTTATTGTTCTAGATATGTTGATAAAAAATTTATGAATATGTCAGCTTGAAAAAAAAGCATTTAGCCAAAGTTTTTCAGTATGTGTAAACAGATTTACCAACAGGCCAAGATTGTGTCTGTATCTTTAAATAGGTTGAGAAACTGTCAAGTGTTTCAGATTTGGTAACAGATCAAGAGTTTATTCAGTGCTGCCAGATATAGGTCAAGAGTTCAATCAGTGCAGCCAAGCACAAGGCATGTGATCACCTCATGAGCATCATGTGATCACCTCATTGGTGTCATGCCCCACAGGGCTGCATGTGGAGCCAATATGTGAGCTTATTCAATGGTGTGGCTACTATTTCAGATTTGGCCACAGGCCAAAGGTAAGTCTGGATCTATTTATAGCTTTGGCAGACTGCCAACTGTGTGTGATTAGGCAACCGGTCAAGAGTCCACTCAGTGCTGCCAGGTATAGGTCAGAAGTTCACTCAGTGCAGTAGCTGCATTCTGTTTATAGCATTGGCAGACTGCCTACTGCATCAGATTTGGCATCAAAGTTCAGCCTGGATCTGTTTATAGCTTTGGCAGACTGCCAACTGTGTCAGATTATGCAACAGGTCAAGAGTTCACTCAATTCAACCAGGTACAGGTCAAAAGTTCACTCAGTCTAGCCAGGTGCAGGTCATGAGTTCACTCAGTGCAGAAGCCTGAGCCAGCAAATTTGTCACGGTTCACTCGGGGCAACTGCCTTTCTCACCTAAGTCTGGTCAGCCCCATGCATCAGACTCAAGGTAAGTTTGATGTATTGGACTGATATTTTGACCTGTCTATTTGTCTTTGATGGCTTTCTCATTCACAAGACAGGTGTCGCCACCTACAGCAATTTTTGCATAGCGTGTGTCCCTGCTTATTTCTCATGAGGGGTTTGATATATCAGTCTGAAATTGGGCATATGTATATATCTCTGATAGCTTCAACGATACAAGACTGGTGGTGCCAGCTACAATCATTTTTGTGTTGTGTTCACCCATGCCAGAATTTCAGCAGTGATGTTTGTGTAATTGTTTCTTATTGTATCCTCCAAAACGAAGTTTTACGGATACTATGTTTTTGACCGGGTTCCGCCGCGGCGGCGCTGGCGTTTGTTTCCTGAGAAAACCTCTGAGACTACTGGACAGATTTTTAGCTCAGCTGACTATAAGTCATCTGAGCTATAGTCGTGGTCCTTTGTCCGTCGTCCGTCCGTCCGGCCGTCTGTCCGTTAACAGGGCACTTTTTAAAACTGTTGGACCTACGAATCCAAAACTTTGCATACCATTAGATGTCCCCAAAATCTCCTACCATACCAAAAAATTGGGTCATTAGGACTTTGTTCCTTCGAGATATTAAGGAAAAACCTCCGTTTTCCATGAAAAAACCATTGTTACACTTCAAGGCTGCCTTATATCAAAACCACTGATCTGTTTTTGATCATATTTAGTATTCATATTTTTTCATACATTTTCTATGAACAAACCAAAAATTAGGTCAGTATTGGGTATTATTTTGAAGTAATAGGCCCAGATATAATGCATTTTTTTAAAAACCAGGAAATATATTTACTCGCCTAACATGAGAATTGCTGAAGCTGGAGACTTATTTTCAGGAATATAATTTTATTTAATTAAGATTCAATTGTTTACCCAAAATTAGATCAGAATTTTGCAAATTTGTCAAGTTATTAGCATAAATAAAAAATCAATACCTTAAATTTTGTCCAACTTTGGCAATGGCACGTTTTTTCCCTGTTAGCACTCTTGATTTAATTTTCACAACATATATACATAAGTATTTAATCTTTTAAAATCTGAAATTTCAAAGGAATTGATTGAAAGGAGTAGCTTTAATTCAAGTTTCCATACACCATGTCAAGTGTTGTTTACATCTAGCCCACCTGGTAGTACAGCCTTCACTTGCATTATGTAACCGACCCCAGGCAGCTTGCCTTTGCTCAGCTTGGCCACTACTAGCAGGCTTTCTTGTAGATGCCATATTGTGGCATTATTTATTTTTAAATTCAGTTTAAACATTTGTGATTTAAAAATAATACAATGTACGTGTATGCATAATATGACCCAATATGAGTTACACTCTGGATATATAATGATTGCAACTTCAGTTTTTTTATTACAAATTCATAAAACTTGTAAATAAAAAAAATCAATCCGATTAAAACTATTAATGGAAAAAGTGGATATGCTAAAAAAATAGGCTTATATATAAACTTAAATGCATTATTCTCTTGAAAGTTAAATAAAGGTATTAGTCCATTCTGTCCACTTGCCTGTCCATCTGTAAATTTTTTATATGCATCACAGTATCTCAAAACTGTTACTGTTTTTCTTCATGACAGTCTTGTCAGAGTATTAGTTTGTAATCATATATTTAGAACTTTACTATAACCAAGTAGGAGGGCCCCTTTCCTCTTAGCTTCTCATATGCTTATATAAATGAAAAACATTACAATAGAATATTTTGCATATTTTGCATATGCAAAAATTTCACACTTCAGCTGAGCGCCGAGACCCATGGGTCCCTTGTTTCAAAACTTACACCAATTATCGTGTCACATGTGAACTGGTGCCTAACCATTTGGTGTTGACCTCTGACCTTTCCAAGATGATGTCAGCTCTATTAATGGTTTTGGCACAGTGCCAGGATTGGAAGAAGTGCAGCCAGATATAGGTCAAGAGTTCATTCAGTGCAGTAGCTCCATTCTATTTATAGCTTTGGCAGACTGCTCACTGCATCATATTTGGCACCAAAGTTCAGCCTGAATCTATTTATAGCTTTGGCAGACTGCCAACTGTGTCAGATTATGCAATAGGTCAAGAGTTCACTCAGTGCAGCCAGGTACAGATCAAAAAGTCCACTCAGTGCAGTAACTTGAGGCAGCAATTTGTCACAGGTCACTCGGGGGCAATTGCCTTACTCACCTAAGCCTTGTCAGCCCAGTGCATCAAACTCAGGGGATGTTTGATGTATTGGACTGATATTTTGACCTGTCTATGCATCTTTCATGGTTTTTCTTATTTACAAGACAGGTGGTGCCACCTACTTTGACTTTTGCAGTGTATGCCCCGGCTTATTTCTACATAGGAGTTCGATACATCAGCCTAAAATTGGGAATGTTTATGTATATCAGGTAGCTTTATAGTGTACAAGACTACTGGCAACACTTACAATAATTTTTGCACAGTGCATGTCCCTGCTTATTTCTTAGGAGGGGTTTGACATATCAGTCTGACATTGGGCATATTTATATATCTCTTCGTTGTATATAAGACTGGTGGTGCCAGCTACAATTATTGTATCCGCCTAAACAGTTTTGCAGATACTATGTTTTCAGTCAGATGGCGACGCTGCTGCCATCGCCACAGAGGTTTCCGGAAAACTCCTCCATAACCACTGGGCAGAATTTTTTTAAATTCAGAATTATGATTGGTCACACTTTCCTCTTGGCCCAGAATCTATTTGTGCATCTGTTTCCACACATAAACCCACATATCTCGGGAACCGTTTGACCAATAAGGCTAAAGATTTTGCACAAAGTAGCCCTTGGAAGGCTTTATAACATACACTAAAAATGGTGGCACCACCTGCCACCATTTTTGCAAAGCGTCCATCTGTTCATCTGCCTTGGGATAAAAATACTCATATCTCTGCATTGGTTGGACTTATCCACCTAAATTTTGCATGTATATACATCCTGGACAGCTTTCTTGATTTTATGACAGGTGGCGCCACCTACATTCACGTCTAAGCTGCAGACATCCAAGCTCATATCTCAGAAACTGTTTGACCAGTTGGGCCAAAATTTTGCATGTGTATAGATCTCCCATAGCTCTTTATCTTACAGAAAACTGGTGGTACCACCTGCAACCATTTTTGCACATCCTCCATCTGATCATCTGCCTTGGGATAAAATCACTCATCTCAGGTGGGTTTGACTTATCCACCTAAAATTTTGCAGGTTTATACATCCTTGACAGCTTTCTTGTTTTATGAAAGGTGGCGCAACCTACATTCAAATTTATGCTGCAGACATCCAAGCTCATATCTCTGGAACCATTTGACCAGTTGGGCAAAAATTTTGCATGTTTATAGATCTCACATAGCTCTTTATCATCTCAAAACTGGTGGCGCCACCTGCAATCATTTTTGCACAGCATCCATCTGTTTGTTTGCCTAAAATTTTGCATGTTTATACATCTTGGATAGCTTTCTCGATTTTTGTGGCAGGTGGCGCCACCTATATTTATGTATATGCTGCACATATTCTGGCTTATATCTCAGGACTGGTTTGACATATCCCCCTAAAATTTTGCATGTTTATAGATCTCACATAGCTTTTAATCATATACAAAATTTGCACAGTGTCCATCTGTTTGTCTGCCGTGGGCTAAAATCACTCCTATCTCAGTAGTAGTTTGACTTATCCGCTAAAATATTGCATGTTTATACATCTTGGACAGCTTTCTTGATTTTGTGTTAGGTTGCACAACCTACATACACATTTCGGCTGCACACATCCAGGCTATTATGCAACACACCTCACTCTATTTCCCCTTGCCACTCAATCCATGCCTCACTTCACCTTTCCCACTCTGATTTTGGAGGATACATGTAGTTGCTTGTTGACTACCCATTTTCTAGTTTTTGTGTTGTGTGCACCCATGCCAGAATTGCAGCAGTGATGTTTTTTTAATTGTTTCTTGTTCTAAGTGTTTAGTACTTGTATTGTTCATATACATGTTACACATGTTCTTGAAAAGTAATGGTCCAGCATTGAAGCATTTAAACGACTGGACCTAGAATCTACTAACTTATCATCTAAATAGGTCCATGAAGTTTTTATTGAAACATGAATTAGGTCTCTGTTACCCATATCCGTCAAGCTATGGGGCTTGTCAGTACCCCCCCCCCCCCCTGGAATAGTTAAAATTTGGATACTTAAGCTCCAGTATCTGAAAAACAGATGCATTTATTGCCATGATTTTTTGCATGCATATTGTTCATGGAGTGTTTCATCAGTTCCTGCCGACTGGTGGCCCCATCTTGATTTTTTCTCAAATTTTTAAGCATTTTTCTCTCTATTTTTGAGACCTTCAAATGAAGCCTCATCTGTAAGCAGGCCACAAATCGTAACGACTGGACCTAGAATATACTAACTTATCATCTAAAGAAGTCCACGAAGTTTTCATGGAAATGTGAAATTAGGTCTCTGTTACCCATATCCTCTGAGCTATGGTGCTTGAAAGTACCCCCAAGAATAATAAAAAATTTGATATCAAAATTCCACTATCTGAATAACTAATGCACTGATGGCCATAATTTTTTTCATGCATATTGAGCATGGAGTTATCAGTTCCTGTACACTGGTGGTGCCACCTGTATTACTTTAAAATTATATGTATTTTTTTCTCTGTTTGAGACCTTCAAATGAAATGGACATGGCATAAAAGGCACAAATTGTAACCATTACACCTAGAAGCTTCTTATGTTACATCCTGGGAGGTCAATGAAAAGTCTCCTTGGAAACATGAAATTAGGTCTCTGTTACCATATGCTCCAAGCTTTGGGGCTTGTTAGTACCCCCCCCCCCCCCCCAGAATTATGAAAAGTTTGATACTAAAGCTTCAGTATATGAATAACTAATGAATTGATTGCCATGATTCTTTGCCTAATTGGGGGTTTCATTAATTTGCAAACTGGTGATGCCACCTGTATCTTTATGTTTGCAGTGCCATTGTCTGTCAATGTTGTCCTCATCTGTAGGATATCGTGAACATGATAACTTTTGAAGGGCTGCATATTTTCCACTAAAATTTGAAACACTCAATTGTTCATTCCAAAATCTTGGAGGAGTTAAAAAAAGTGGTGAAATTTTTGTGAGCCCCATAACTTTTGAAGTATTCCACATTTTGTCCTCAAATTTGTTACACATATTGTTCCTTCCAAGTTCTCAAGTGATTTTGAAATCAAGTGACATTGACCAGGATCTTCAAGGTCAAATCAGCAGAAAGTTTTTGTCTTGTGGATGAGATATCTTTTGAAGGGCTGCATATTTTCCTCCAAAATTTGAAACACTCATTGTTCTTACCAAAATTTCATCTGAGTTTGAAACCTGGTGACCTTGACTTTTTTCTTCAAGGTCAAATCTGCTGAAATGTAACATTTTTGTGAACCCCATTAATTTTGTTGTATTTCAAATTTTGTCCTTAAATATAGTACACCAATTGTTACTACCAAGTTCTCAGACGAGTTTGAAACCTGGTGACCCTGATAAGGATCTTCAAGGTCAAATCAGCCAAATTATAGTTATTGTCTTGTGGATGAGATAACTTTGAAGGGCTGCAAATTTTCCTCCGAAATTTGAAAAACTTATTGTTCCTAACAAAATCTTGGATGTGTTTGAAATTTTGTGACCTTGACCTTGATCTTCAAGGTCAGATTTATGCAATTCTGGGCTTATTGTGACCCCCATAACTTAGGAAATACTGAAGATATTTTCTTCAAATTTGACACAACATTTTTTTCTGCCAAAATGTCATCAGAGTTCGAAAAGCAGTGACCTTGACCTTCAGTGTCCAATTTGCTGAAATGTAGACTCATTGTTTTGAGATATTGCATATTTTACCCCTAATGTTTTGGGATGATCCATAGAGGAGACATAGAACAGTTTTGCACTGCAGAAACAAAGCCATTCTAGTTTAATTTTTTTACACATTTTTATGTCTTTTTTTGAGAACTTCAAATGAAGCATTTGTCCAGTAACTGGGTACAAATCATGAGTGTTGGACCTAAAATCTTTCAACTTGAAATCCTTGGAGTTCCATGAAAAATATCCTTGGAAACTTGAAACTAGGTCATGGTTAACTATATTTTGGAAATTAGGGGAGAGATTTTTAAGCACCAAGTGAGTCAGATGGGGCACAAATTTTATCCATTTGGCCTAAAATCCGCATACATGAATTTCAGGGAGGTCCCTAAAAATCTCCTTGGAAACCTGAAATGTCACTCTGACCCATTTTCTGCAAGCTGTGTAAAAGAACTTGATTTATACACTTTATTAGTCTGGTAGGCCCAAATGGTAGCATCTGCAAGTAGAATAAAGCACTGTAACCTATATCTAAGAGCTATTGGCAAAATGCATGATTTTGAGCACTCTTGGAGTCTTTTGCCCATTGTTAGCTCAGCTGACTATAAGTCATCTGAGCTATAGTCGTGGTCCATTGTCCATCGTCCGTCTGTATGTCGTGCCGTCCGTAATGCCGGATGTCCGTCCGTAAGACTGGCACGTTTCGACACCATTGGACCTACGAACCTGAAATTTGACTTACAGTTAGATGTATCCAAAATCTCCTACCAAGCAGAAAATTGGTTCAATAGGACTTTGTTCCTTCAAGATATTAAGGAAAAACCTCAATTTTTTTATTAGAAATCTATTTTCACACTTCAGGACTGCCTAATATCAAAACCACTCATCTGGTTTTCTTTATATTTACCATAAATATTCCTATATATAGTTCCTATGTACCTGCCAGAAATTAAGTCAGTATTATTCAATTTTAAAAAGTTATTGGCCCAAACATAATGGACTTTGTAAAAAAATCAGGAAAGATATTTGGTCACTTAAGACCAAAAGTGTTAAAGGTAGGGACTTTTTTTCAGTAATACAACTTTAATTGATCAAAATTTAATTGTATACCAAAAATTGGATCAAAATCTGTTAAATTTTTTTTTTAATATTGGCAAAAATATAAAATTGGTACCTTAAATTTTGCCCAAGTTTGACCATGGCACGTTTTTTTCCTGTAAGTACTGGGGATTTAATTTTCACAGCATGTTTTTGTTAGCATTTTGTCTGTTAACACCAAAAATTTGAAACCAGTTGATCAAAAACTGTACATTTTATTCACGATTTCAAGCACCATGTCACATATTGTTTACATCAAGCTAGTGTTATGCAGTTTGCTAGAGCTCAGCTCCCCAGCTTCAGCTCTAAGTTCCTTAAATTTGTCACACAGTTAGATGTCTCCAAAATCCCCTACCATGACAAGAATTTGATCACTAGGACTTAATTCCTTTGAAATATTAATGAACAACTTCATTTTTCCATTAAAACCCATTGTTACACTGTAAGACTGCCTAATATCAAAACCACTGATCTGACTTTGATCATATATAATATACATATTTTTCTATACATTTGCTGTGCACTTGTGAGAAATGATGTCAGTATTGCGTAATTGTTTTAAGTTATGGGCCCAAACATAATGCACTTTAAAAAAAAAAAAGAAATACATTTACTCCGTTAACAAGAGGATTGCTGAAGCTAGAGATTTTTTGTCAGGGATGTAACATTTAATCAAGATTCAATTGAATGCCAAAAATTAGTTCTGAATTTTTCAAATTTTATAAGTTATTAGTATAAATATAAAATTAGTACCTTAAATTTTGCCCAACTTTGACCATGGCACGTTTGTTTCCTGAGAGCACTGTTGATATAATTTTCATATCATGCACACATAAGGATTTCATCTTTGTAGTTCATCGTTGTAGTTCAGAAAGCTGAAAGAAATTAGCCAAATATTGTAGCTTTTATAAATGTTTTTATGAGACCATGTCAGACCCAGGCTAAATACAGCCCCTCTTCAGTCACCTGTATGTTGACCTTGTTGACCTTTCATCAGATTATGCACGCTTGAGTGAAGCATTCACTGGGGCAGCCAGGCAGCTAATGCCCAGCCACAGTTGATCCAGGTGTCCAACCCAACTCATCTAATAGTTGTTTTGAAAAACAACATAACAATTAACAATAAATTAATAATTTTTTATTGGTTTTTAATAACAAATTAAAGAAAAAATAATAGAAAAGGAATTTGTTAGTTGATGAGTAACAGGAAATTAACTTGCAGTTACTGATGATGTAAGAATCTTGTATGGATGGATAGAATGTCAGTGTCAGTGTTATTCCAAATAACACCATGCAGTCACCTATGGTATTTTTCAGTTAAATTTTAATGATAAAAAATAAATCATATTATTCATTACTAATCATTAGGGATTATATGAAGGAAATTAATGATTGACAAAGATGCAGTTGATAATATTAATCTAGATTCCTACTGTGTCTAGTGTGTAGATTGATGTGAAAGTAGTCCAAAGTGAATATATTACATTTATTTTTTTTAATATAAATAAAAGCCATAAAACCAGGTACTTATGATCATTATTTAAATGTGTGAATTTTGTATATTTTGGATTCTCAACATCATTGTTTGGCTAAAACTGAAAAAATACTAGACATGGTGTGAATGCTTTGCAAATGTATTTGAATACAAATATGAATATGTACTGCATTAAAAAAATTTATTGCATAAGAATGGGAATTCAGGTAAAAATGAAAGTATTTGAATACCAGTGCAGATACTTTTAAAATGTATTCATGAATGCATTCATGAATATATTCTGTAATATTATTTATTTATAAATTCAGTTATATTTTATTTTTAAAAATCTTATGATTTTCTTATTATTTTTTTTAATAAAGATTATATTGGCACAATATATGTTATTAAATTTTAATAAATAGTTACTCTTTTATTATATGTGCTGCTTATAAGTTATATGGCCATGTCAAAATCTGTGTGACAATAGCACTCCATTTGTTAATAAAATAAATGAAATCAATCCTCTTCCCTGTCTCCAAAGATACTATCAAAATCAAACATAAGCTAAACACCAACAACTCATAATAAAGCTTATATTTATTACCACACAAAACCAGCATGTGCCTCTTTCCCAAATCATATTTTTTATCATATATAACAGCTGAGCACCGTGACCCATGGGTCCCTTGTTCAGGGCTCCTTGAATTCAGCTGAGCGTCATGGCCCATTGGCCACTTTTTCTTAATATTTATCAGAAGTATTTCGTATATATTTCCTATATACATGCCAGAAATTAAGTCTGTAAAGTGTAATTTCTTTAAGGTATGGGCCTAAACATATTGGACTTTGTAAAAAATCATGAAAATATTTACTCATGTCACATAAAAAATGTTGTTTAATTAAGATTGTTCTCACATCTGCCCCCCCCCCCCCCTCCAGTGAATATATAAATATACATTTGTATGCATGATGTAGTGTTATCTGGCAAGATCGAGATTTATGATGATGCAATTTAGAATTACGAATCAACTTTTATATTCATAAATATATGTACTATTTAAAATGTATAGAAATATAAACTTAAAATAAAAAAATGAGGATCTAATACAAACATGTATTTTTTATTTTCCAGCCTCAGCAGAATTGGAGATCAGGCTTTGTTTGCCCTGAATGTGTATGCAGAAGTGTTGTTAATCCCCACCCCTTCACCCCCCCCCCCCTGTCATTGATTCCTGTGCACTGGGACATAAGTTTTTATTGCAAATGTTTACAATTTATTAGCAAACCAGTAAGCTTATGCGATGGCATTGCGGCCTCCGTCGCATTCCAAGGTTGGCTCTCCACTGTTCATCCATGGCTGTAAGTCAGAAAACGTTGGAGCTAGCAGCTCCAAATTACATGTAAGAATTAGTCACATGTGAAACTTGGTGCCCTAGAGCTTATTATTGGGTATCTGCATTAGTTTAGATTTTATAGGGAAAAAGCTTAAAAACCTTTAAAAATCTTCTTCTCTTAAACTGTCCAGCCAAATAGTCTAATATTTCACAGAAATGTTCCCTGGAACAATCTCTCCCAAGTTTGTTCGAATGGTTCCAGTTTGGTGATTCTTGACCGAGTTATAGGAAGTTGAACTTAGTCATTTGCATGCTAAAATTACAATCTCAGAAACGGCTGGAGCTATCATCATCAAATTTTATGTTAATGTTGGTCACTTGAGTCATATTTGAAATTGAGGTATTGGTGGGGCCACCTGCATTGGTCTTTTTGTACGGGGGTCAACGGTGCCCGAAGCATACAGAGGGCTACAAAAAACTTCTCTGAAAGCGTAAAGCCAAATTGTTTAATATTGCACAGAAATGCTCCTAGGGTGGTGCTTTCTTAAGTGTGTTCAAATGGTCTCTGTTTAATGACTTTTGGCCGAGTTATGGGAAGCTGGATTTGTCAAATGTTATAGCAGCCCATTTCTGCTCAGTGGCTACAAAGATCTTCTCAAAAACCACAGGGTCAAATTTTTAATCTCACACATGAATAATCATTAGATATTGATAATTCAAATTTGTTCAAATTGTTTTGATTCAGTGATTTTCTTAGATTTTATACAGGAAAAGTTAAAAAAGATATAAAAATCTTCTTTTCCGAAACTTTCGAGCCAAATTGTCCAATATTTCACAGAAATGATCCCTAGAACAATCTCTCGCAAATTTGTTGAATGGCTCCAGTTCGGTGAATTTTGGCCGAGACACAGGAGGTTTAACATAGTCATCTGTGCAAAAAAGCATACTAAACTTAAAAGCTCAGAGCTGGAGCTGTCATCACCATATTTTATCCAAATGTTTGTCACATGAGTCATATCTGAAATTGCGGTGTTGGTGGTGATTTTTTGCAGAATTATTGGACCTTTAACAATGAAAGGACTGCATCTTTTATTATTCTAGATATTTTGATAAAAAGTTTATGAATATGTCTGCATTTTAGCCAAAGTCTTTCAGTATGTGTAAACAGATTCACCAACAGGCCAAGATTGTGTCTGTATCTTTAAATAGATTGAAAAACTGCCAACTGTTCCAGATTTTGCAACAGATCAAGAGTTCATTCAGTGCATCCAGATATAAGTCAAGAGTTCAATCAGTGCAGCCTAGCACAAGGCATCTGATCACCTCATGGGTGTCATGTGAACACCTCATGAGCACAATGTGATCACCTCATGGGTAGCATGTGATCACTTCATGAGTATCATGTGATCACCTCATGGGTGTCATGCCCCTCAGGGCTGCATGTGGAGCCAATCTGTGATGATGTGGTGATGTGGCAATGATGTGGTTACTATTTCAGATTTGGCAACAGGCCAAAAGTCAATCTGTATCAGATTAGGCAACAGGTCAAGAGTTCAATCAGTGCAGCCAGGTATAGGTCAGGAGTTCAATCAGTGCAGTAGCTGCATTTTATTTATAGCTTTGGCAGACTGCCAACTGCATCAGATTTGGCACCAAAGTTCAGCCTGGATCTATTTATAGCTTTGACAGAACTGTGTCAGATTATGCAACAGGTAAAGAGTTCACTCAGTGCAGCCAGGTACAGGTCAAAAGTTCACTCAGTCTAGCCAGGTGCAGGTCTAGAGTTTACTCAGTGCAGTAGCCTGAGACAGCAATTTGTCACAGTTCACTCGGGGCAACTGCCTTTGTCACCTAAGCCTGGTCTGCCTCGTGCATCAGACTCAAGGTAAGTTTGATGTATTGGCCTTATATTTTGACCTATGTGTCTTTGATGGCTTTCTCGTTCACAAGACAGGTGTCGCCACCTTCAATGGCTTTTGCACAGTGTATGCACCTGCTTATTACTAGAGGGGAATTTGATATATCAGCCTGAAATTGGGCATATTTTAACATATCGAACAGCTTTGTCGTATACAAGACTTGTGGTGCCACCTACAATATTTTTTGCACAGCGTGTGTCCCTGCTTATTTCTCAGTAGGGGTTTGATATATCAGTCTGACATTGGGCATATGTTTATATCTCTGGTAGCTTTGTTGTATACAAGACTGGTGGTGCCAGCTACAATCATTTTGTGTTGTGTGCACCCATGCCAGAATTCAGCAGTGATGTTTGTGTAATTGTTTCTTATCCAAAATGTTTAGTACTTGCATTGTTCATATACATGAAAAGTAATGGTCTAGCATTGAAGCATTATACCTGGTGTATATCCAAATGCACAAGTTCACATTCGGCCTGTAGGCCTTGTTTGTAGATTTTCTTTATTACAAATTTATAAAACTTGTAAATTAAAAATAAATGAATCTGATAAAAAAATTATAAATGGAAAAAATGGATATGCTACAAAAAATAGGGTTTAATGTAAACTTGAATGCATTATCCCCCTGAAAGTGAAAAAAAGGTATCAGTCCATTCCGTCCACTTGCCTGTCCATCTGTAAATCTTTCATATGCATCACAGCATGTCAAAAATTTTACTATTTTCCTTCATGACAGTCTTATCAGAGTATTAGTTTTGCAAAAATTTATTTAGAACTTTACTATTACCAAGTAGGAGGGCCATTTACTCTTAGCTTCTCATATGCTTAAAGGGACATAATCAGGAGCAATATTATGCCTATTCTTTCCCTATATCAGTTCCGATTTGCTTTATACAAAAGTTTCCAAGCAAAACCAACCCAGCACTCAGTCTAAGTACCTCGCACACAGCTGTTTAACACTTTGTTATGGCTCTGCATGTTGGTTAACACAGTCAAAGCTTTCTGTTTACAATAACAAGATTGTTAGAGTAACACGTGGTGATTCAGCCAGCGGGAACATGTATAACATTTTTTGGGCCAAGTCAGTCAAGGCCTCTCCTGATTGACACGTATTGTGGCTCCATGAAGCACACAGCCCAACACGCTGTGTTTATATTGACACCTGTGATCGCACCCGGTCCACTGATTTTATCTCTCGTTTACAGGAGTAAGCAAACGGTTTCAAGGCAATACTGTGGCAGGTACAGATTTATTTTTAAGGGAAGAACATGTTTATAGGTGATTTGGCCCCTTAAAACATATGAAAAACATTACAATAGAAATCAGCACCATATGCTTATGCTTAAATTTTTCAAACTTCAGCTGAGCACTGTGACCCATGGGTCCCTTGTTCAAGGTCAGTGGTGAAAATGGTAAAATTATGTTAATTTAATAATTCAAAAGAATTTAAGGTACAGTCACCAAACTTGCAGCATTGATCAACCTTATCAGGGGCTAGGTCAAGTTTGAATATGGGTGACCTTGATGCAGTTTTCAAGGTCACAGAGGTAATCTTGCAAGTGACATTGACCCATCTCAAATTTCATACAGGTTTTCACAACTTTTTTAAGCTATTTTCATAACAGGCGGTGATATATATCAGATCTGTTCCACAGATCAACTTTCCCTTTTCCTTTTTACATTGGTTAATTGAAAATCCCATTTATTGTGAGTAAAATCTGAAATCCTAAACCATTTCATTAAATAATTTCATAATCCTGTTAATTGTTAAGCTTTAAACCCTTTAAAATTGTTGCCAGTTTGCATCAAATGGCAACGAGGCATTCAATCTGGACACACTGAAACCTGGGCCCAAACCAAGAAACCCAGGCACAATTAAACACTTGTCATATAACCCTTACTTAATAGAAATGTCCATGAATCTGATTTAATCATTAAGACTATGCCTATTCATTCCTAGTTAAAAGAATAAAATCATAGTTTAGGTGAAAACTGTTGTGATGATTGTAAAATATGACTCTTTTTAAAAGGTCAAACCACCTTATCAAACGTGTTTTTATGAGAATTTTAAACATTGTCTCCGTGATTATTAATGAACCTGTGAGAAATGTCCATGAATCTGATTTAATCATAAAGACTTTGCCTATTCATTCCTAGTTAAATTAATCAAATCATAGTTTAGGTGAAAACTGTTGTGACAATTGTAAAATATGACTCTTTTTAAAGGGTCAAAACCACCTTATCAAACGGTTTTTATGAGAATTAAAAACATTGTCTCTGTGATTATTAACGAACCTGTGAGCTTATGCAATGGGGTGGTGTCAGATGTATGTTAACCCCTATACTATCTCAAAACAGCAGGAACTAGAATCACCAGATTTTATGCAGTCACCTCTTTTTTTTGGAGCTCATATTTTGCTTTCTGTATTGACACAGATTTTATAGGGAAACAGCTGAAAATCTTCTTCTCTGAAACCATAAAGCCAAATTGTTCAATATTTCACAGAAATAATCCCAGGAACAATCACACTTAAGTTTGTTCAAATGGTTCCAGTTCAGTGATTTATGGCTGAATTACAGGAAGCTGAACTTAGACATTTGGCAAAATAAGCATACAAAAATTACAATGTAATTGGTTCTTGATCAAAATGTTAAGTACTTGCATTATACATGTTACACGTGTACTTGAAAAGAAAATGTCCAGCATTGAAGCATTATACCTGGTTTATATCCCATTGCACAGGTTTGCATTAGACCTGTTGGCCTTGTATTTGAAAAAATTAGTTATATAAAAAAAAACTGTGGGATTTTGCTTATTTTTTTGCCATCTGTAATTACTTATATTTTATAGGGAATAGGCTAAGAAACCTTTTAAAAATCTTCCTCTCTGAAACTGTTCTCCTAAATTGTCCAGTGTTTCACAGAAATGATCCCAGGAACAATCTCTCTCAAGATTGTTTGAACGGTTCCAGTTTGGTGATTTTTGGCCGAGTAACAGAAAGCTGAACTTAGTCAATTTGCGAAAAAAGCATATTAAAATTACAATATCAGAAAGGGCTGGAGCCATCATCACTAAATTTTATGCAAATATTAATCACATGAGTCATATTGTAAATTGAGGTATTGGTGGCGACACCTGCATCAACCTTTTTTGTATGGGGGTCATTGGTCATCTGTACATTAACCCATAATTTCTCAGGAATAGCAGGAGCTAGCATCCCCAAATTTTACGCAAAACTTAGTCACATGTTGTGGGAATAAGCTTTTTTGGCGTCACCTGCATTAACTAACATTTTGCAGGGTAAAAGCTTGAAAATCATTTTCTCCTCAATCATTCAGCCAAATTGTTCAATATTTCACAGACATGATCCCAGAGACAAGCTCAGAGTGAGTGGGTCTCAAGTTTGTTCAAATTGTTCAATTTCTATGCATTTTGGCAGTATTACATGAATTCGAACTTACTCATTTGGCCAAGTAAGCATACTAACAAAAAAAGTTTTGTGCAAATATTTGTCACATGACTCATTTGAAATTGAGGTTTTTTTGGCGCCATCTAAATCTGTCTGTTTTTTATGGCAAAAACTGTCCATCCGGTCGTCGGTCCGTTAAAAAGGCACAAACCGTAACCGCTGGACCTGGAATCTTCTTACTTTACATCCAGAGAGGTCCATGAAAAATCACCTTGGAAACCTGGAATTAGGTCTCTGTTACCCATATCCTTCGAGCTATGGGGCCCCAAAGTACCCCCCAGAATAGTAAAAAATTTCATACAAAAACTTCAATATCTCATTAACTTCATCACTGATGGTCATGATTTTTGGCATACATATTGATCATGAGATGTTTCATCAGTTTCTGCAGACTGGTGATGCCACCTGTATTTTTCAAATTTTTACAATTTTTTTCTCTATTTTTGAGACCTTTAAGGATGTAGTTATCTGTCAACAGGGTTCAAATTGTAACAACTGGACCTAGAATCTTCATTATTGACACAAAGGGAGACCCATGAAAAGTCTCCATAGAAACCTAAAATTAGGTCTCTGTTACCCATATCCTTTGAGCTGTGGCACTCCAAAGTACAGCTCAGAATAATGGAAAATTTGATACAAAAGCTAAAGTATCTGAACAACTAATGCAGAGATCACCATAATTGTTTGTATGGATATTGATCATAGAGTGTTTCATCAGTTTCTGCAGCCTGGTGGCACCACATGTATTTGTTCGGGCTTTTTTTCAAATTTTTTTTCGCTATTTTTGAGACCTTTAAAGATGTGAACATCTGTTAACAGGGCACATATCATAACAACTGGACCTAGAATCTTCATTCTTTACACACAGGGAGACCCATTAAAAAATTCAGAGAGGTCCATGAAAAATCACCTTGGAAACCTGAAATTAGGTCTCTGTTTCCCATATCAATTAATCTGTTTGGCTCCAAAATACCCCCCAGAATAATGAAAAATTTGATACAAAAACTCCAGTATCTCAATAACTACAACACTGATGCTCATGATTTTTGGCATACATATTGATCATGACGTGTTCCATCAGTTTCAGCAGACTGGGTGTGCCACTTCTATTTTTTTCAAATTTTTACGAATTATTTTCTCTATATTTAGACTTTTAAAGATGTGGTTATCTGTCATCAGGGTACAAATTGTAACAACTGGACCTAGAATCTTCATTCTTGTCATGCAAGGAGGCCCATGAAAAGTGTCTGTGGAAACTTGAAATTAGGTCTCTGTTACCCATATCCTTCAAGCTGTAGGACTCCAAAGTATCCCTCAGAATAATGGAAAATTTGATACAAAAGCTGAAACAACTAATCCAGAGACCACCATGCTTCTTTGCATGGATATTGACCATTATGTGTTTTTATTAGTTTCTGCAGACTGGTTGAACCACCTGTATTTTTTTAAAGTTTACGCATTTTTTCTCTATTTTTGAGATATATTAATACAGACACAATCTCAGCCTGTTGGTTAATCTATTTGATGCTTCAGTTCAATGGTTATATACTACCATTCAGATGATAAAATTTCCTTTTGCAAATGTCTTCCCAGTCAGCTGAGGGTCATGACCCATGGGTCACTTGTTCAAAAGAATTATCCCTGGGTAAGCTCTTTCAATTGTATAAGAATAGATTGGGTTCATTGATATTTGGTAGAGTCTCAGAAGCTCTTGTAAGGTCTTGTGGCCATTGCACAAAAATTATTCATAGGTGGCCTTTGTTCAAGTTTACTTAAATGATTTTTAGCAGGATTATTGGACCTTTAACAATGAAAGGACTGTGAGATACCTACAAAAACAAAGCTAGTAGATTTATTGTTTTAACAAACTGAGCTTCTTGGGTAAACAACTGGAGCTTTACAGGCAACATAAATAATTGGTTCTATATCCAGCTAATGTGTAAATTATCCATGAATGAAATATATCGGTATTCTGATTTTGCTTTCAATAGGCAACTGTTAATATTTTAAACATCTTGATAAAAAAATCTTATGAATATGCAGTTTGAAAAAAGCATTGTTACCAAATCTTTCAGTATGTATAAACAGATTTGCAATATGCCAAAATTTTGTCTGTTTCTATAAACTGCTTGGCAGACTGCCAACTATTTCAGATTTGGCATCTGACCAAGTTTCAGTTTGGATCTATTTATAGCTTTGGAAGACTGCCAACTGTATCAGATTTTGCAACAGGTGAAGAGTTCACTCAGTGCAGCCAGTTACAGTTCAAAAGTTCACTCAGTGCAGAAGCTGCTGCTAGCAATTTACTTTGCTTGACTTAACTGCCTGCCTCAGCTGAGCTTGGTCAGCCCAGTGCATCAGACTCAAGAATAGTTTGATGTATTTGCCTTAAATTTAGGCCTGTCCATGTATCTTTGATGGCTTTCTCATACACAAGACTAGTGTAACCACCTACAATTTATGCACAGTGTATGTCCCTGCTTAATACTCAGGAGGGATTTTATATATCAGCCTGAACTTGGATAGTTTCTGGAGTGATGTTTGTGTAATTGGTGCTTATACTCGGGTTCAAAATTGTTTTAGTACTTGCATTGTACATATACATGTCACACATGAAATTAAAAAGTAATGGCCCAGCATGGAACATTGCACAAAAATTTTTCTTTTGTGGTCTTTGTTCAAATTTTCTCAAATCACTTTTTGCTGAATTATTTGAATTTGTTTAATGAAAGGATGTTTGTAGTAATAGACCTGTTGGAAGCTCTGTGGGGATATAAGCAGAGCTGTACAGGCATTATAAATAATTGCATGGTGATCATATCTGTTATGTATTGTGTAGTTGTTTAGATAGAAGTTTGAGTCAGTTCTGTCTGTCTGTATATTTAATCAGGTTTTTTCAAGCATCACTTGGCTTCTCATTCAGTTCTCACCAATTTCCTCATCATATCATATAATGTCAAATTTTATGAAATGTATAACACTTGACTCGATATTATGTACAATTTCTCAATGTGTCACAGGTGGCTGTTGTGTCAGCGGATTAAAATCCTTAACAACAGTCTCCTGACATAATAAAAACAAAAAAATGACATGTTGAGTATATATTTACAGATACATTACTTCATGTTGAGTAAAATATTTTTCTCTCTCCCTCAGCCTAAGTCAATGCCTTGGCCTTTTTTGGTGCCCTCCCTGACCTGTCAGTGTTCTAGTTTAAAAAATCTGTCATGGCTGTTTTAACTGGAATATGCACTAGCCAGAATGGGGACAGTCTGTTCTGACACCGGAAATTTTTATTTCAGAGTGGTATTAATCCTTACCAGGTTGTTTGGACTCCCACTTCCCATCTAACCTTATACACAGCAATTCAGTTCTTTACATGCAAGAAAAAAACTCAATCACTTTATTATAAGGCAATCTTGGAAGTTGAATGTCATGAATCTGTGGGTTACTTGGAATTTGTTTTGATCTATTTGATGTTTTTTCAGTCCATGATCTCACTGCCAAACTGCATGTAGCAGAGGAGAAACTGAGACCACCTCCACCACCACCGCCACCGCCACCACCTACTGGCTTTCTTAAGTGAGTTTGAAATGTTTTAGAACAGAAGACTCTGGTTAATAAATCATGTGAAATAAACTCCAACTGATTTTAGCTCAGCTGACCATAAGTCATCTGAGCTATAGGTATGATCCATTGTCCGTCCTCTGTCAATCTATCTGTCTGTCTGTTAGACTGGCACATTTTGAAACCATTGGACCTACAAATCTGAAATTTGGTGTATTGTTATATGTCCCCAAGATCTACCAAACTGACAAAAATTAGTCAGTGTGACATAATTCCTTTGAGCAATTAAGGAAAAACCTCAATGTTTGTGTAATTGTTTCTTATTCAAAATGTTTAGTACTTGCATTGTTCATATACATGAGAAGTAATGGTCCAGCATTGAAGCATTATACCTGGTGTATTTCCCAATGCACAGGTTGGCATAAGGCCTGTAGGCCTTGTCTTAGAATTTATAGGGAAGAAGCTAAAAAACATTAAAAAATGTTCTTCTCTGAAACCATGCTGCCAAATTGTCTGTTCATCTGCCCCAATAATCCTCACTGGCAAAAAGAACATTACCGAAAAATCCTGACTGCTACATCCTAGTATTAAAATGTCCTATTCTGAAACTTGCAGGTCCGAAACGTCCATTTTGCTGAAATCATAATGACAAAGGAAGATATGCAGGACATAAGAGGATCAATATTAAATTTAAAAAATAAACCTCCATTCATACCCCACAACTTTGCACAGGTTCGCATTAGGCCTGTAGGCCTTGTTATTGTTCAGACAATACAAGAAGGGTCTATTGCTGTTACAGTATTCCAGATTCTACAGGGCATCATTAAAGTTGTGACACCATAATCATAATGCATACCAAAGTGACTCCACCTACTCTTGTCCCTTAACATGAGTAACTCTTTACCAGCAGACCTCCATATCTGATAATATCATAGGTTTAAGTACTGGGAGGTCAATTGTAAGTAGAGCTCTTAGGTTCATGCATTACCACTGTTTACTTTTGTTGTAATTGCTTCCCCTTTGCTGCCATATTGAAGTTCTTATCAACAATTACTCTGGTGTTTCATATATTAATTTACTTCCCATTCCAAATACAAAGAATACAATTTACCCACCATATACACATTTCAGTCACTTTGAATTGGTTTTGGAGTATTTTCAGTTGTCTTGTACTCAATGATAAGTACTTCTTAATCAGAGGTCACTTGACATTAGGCTAAAAAAAATAAAAGATGTGGATCTTAGGCGCTGCCCGCTTCAATTTTAACCCCCCCGCATCAAAAATTTTTGTTTTTATTTCATCTTTCAAGAAGATAGAATAATACAATTTTGATAAGATTTTCTTTTTAGTGAACCTATGAGCTTATGTGATGGTGCAGCGTTGTCCGTCCGTCGTCAGCCGTCCGCTGTCCGCCATACAGGGCTGGCTTTCCGCTGTCCATGGCTGTAAGTCAGAAACCCTCTAAGCTAGCAGCTCCAAATTACATGTAAGAATTAGTCACATGTGAAACTTGGTGCCCTGGAGCTTATTATTGAGTATCTGCATTAATTTAGATTTTATAGAGAAAAAGCTTAAAAACCTTTAAAAATCTTCTTCTCTGAAATTGTCCAGCCAAATTGTCCAATATTTCACAGAAATGATCCCTGGAACAATCTCTTTCAAGATTTTTCGAATGGTTCCAGTTCAGAGATTTTTGGCCGAGTTACAGGAGGTTGAACTTAGTCATCTGTCCATAAAAGCACACTAAAATTAAAATCTCAGAAACAGGTAGAGCTATGATCACCAAATTTTATACCAATGTTTGTCACATATGTCATATCTGATTTTGAGGTATTGGTGGCGCCACCTACATTGATGTGTTTTTTTACGAGCGAAAATTTAATTTTAAACTCTTCTAGCTTATACACTGATTTATGATGAAACTGTTAATCTGATTGGTTTAAACTTTACAAGAATTATTCTATGGTAGGGTTCTGCCAGTTGTATAAGAATAGATTGGGTAAATACAGTTTTAAAAAACCATTGTAGCCAATTGAAAAAGGCTTTCTGTATTTGAAAACAGATTTGACAACTTGCTGAGTTTCAGCAGCCAGGTCAAGAGGTCACTAAGTACAAACAGGTGGGGTCCAGACATCACCATGGAGACTGACCTGACTGGGGGGGGGGTTATCTAGACAATGTGTCTAGACATCTAGACACAGCGTCTAGACGTCTAGACACAATGTTTAGATGCAGAATTCCCAGATTATTGGAACTATATCTTTCAATTGTTTGAAAAAACTTGGTTTGCATTTTAAGCGAATCGGGTTTATCATCAGGTCACATGTGAACTGCTGCGCCCTCATTTTAGGTTGACCTTTCCTCACTGCCCAGCGTCCATTTGTGCGTCTGTTTCCACACATAAACCCGCATATCTCGGGAACCGTTTGACCGATGAGGCTAATAATTTTGCACAAATGTAGCGGTTTGATAGCTTTATAACATACACTAAAAATGGTGGTGCCACCTGCAACCATTTTTACACAGTGTCCATCTGTTCATCTGCCTTGGGATAATATCACTCATATCTCAGCAGTGGTTTGACTTATCCACCTGAAATTTTGCAGGTTTATACATCCTGGACAGCTTTCTCGATTTATGACAGGTGGCACCACCTACATTCACATTTACTCTGCAGACATCCAAGCTCATATCTCTGGAACTGTTTGACCTATTGGGCCAAAATTTTGCATGTGTATAGATCTCACATAGCTCTTCATCATAGGCAAAACTGGTGGCACCACCTGCAACCATTAATGCACAGCACCCATCTGTTCATCTGCCTTGTGATAAAATCACTCATATCTCAGCAGTGGTTTGACTTATCCACCTGAAATTTTGCAGGTTTATACATCCTGGAAAGGTTTCTTGATTTTATGACAGGTGGCACCACCTACATTCAGGTTTACTCTGCAGACATCCAAGTTCATATCTTGGGAACCGTTTGACCGATTGGGCAAAAATTTTGCATGTATATAGATCTCACATAACTCTTCATCATGGGCAAAACTGGTGGCACCACCTGCAACCACTTATGAACACCGTCCATCTGTTCCTCTGCCTTGGGATAAAATCACTCATATCTCAGCATTGGTTTGACTTATCCACCTTCTTCTAAAAAAACCACAGGGCCAAACTCTTGAATCTCACACATTAATTATCCTTAGATGTTGATAATTCAAGTTTGTTAAAATGGTTTTGGTTCAGTGATTTTTAGCTGAGTTATTGGAAGCTTAACTTAGCCATTTTGCTGTATTTTCCCATATGTGTTATAAACCTGTAAAATTTTTTTTGACTGACCCTACTGAGGCCAATTTGTTTAATATTTTACAAGAATATTCCCCTGAATAATTCTTATAATAATTGTCTTTTATGGTTCCAAAGAATAAATTTTTGCTGAATTATAAAGGTTCAATTGAGTCATTTTACCATATATGTTAGCTGTGTGAAGCAGATACATCTAGCCTGTTTATCAGCATCTGTTACATCATGCCTCCAGACATTTAGATTTCAGGTTATCTATGGTTAATATTGACAAGAATGTTTTTTAAAAAACTTTTAAAAAATGTAGATTTATGATTTTAGATATTCCTCATGCCAGGCAATGTTTACAATCACAGGTATATGTTCACCCATACTATTATGAAAACGGCTAGAAATTTATGCATCATGAAATTTATTGCAAAAAATTAGCCATCTGAAAAAATCTGCATTTTTTAGCTCAGCTGACTATAAGTCATCTGAGCTATAGTCATGGTCCATTGTCCATCTTCCGTCCGTCCGGCCATCTAGCTGTCCGGCCGGCCGTACGTTTACAGGGCACGTTTTGAAACAGTTGGACCTACGATTCCAAAATTTTGCATACCATTAGATGTCTCCAAAATCTCCTACCATACCAAAAATTGGGTCATTAGGGCTTCGTTCCTTCGAGATATTAAGCAAAAAAGCTCCGTTTTCCATAAAAAAGCCATTGTTACACTTCAAGGCTGCCTAATATCAAAACCATTGATCTGTTTTTGATCATAGTTAGTATTCATATTCTTCCATACATTTTTTATGAACATACCAAAAATTAGATCAGTGTTGGGCATTATTTTGAAGTTATGGGCCAAAATATAATGCAATTTTAAAAAATTCAGGAAGTATATTTACTCACCTAACATGAGAATTGCTGAAGCTAGAGACTTTTTTTCAGGAATATAACTTTATTTAATCAAGATTCAATTGTTTACCCAAAATTAGATCTGAATTTTGCAAATTTTCAAGTTATTAGCATAAATAAAAAATCAATACCTTAAATTTTGTCCAACTTTGGGAATTGCAATGTTTTCTGTAAGCACTGTTGATTTAATTTTCACAGCATATATACATAAGGATTTAATCTTTTAAAATCTGAAATTTCAAAGGAATTGATTGAAAAGAGTAGCTTTTATTCAAGTTTTCATACACCATGTCAAGTGTTGTTTACATCTGGCCCGCCTAGTAGAACAGCCATCACTTGTATTATGTAACCCACCCCAGGCAGCTTGCCTCTGGCTCAGCTTGGCCACTACTAGCAGGTCTCCCCTTTGCCCTGCACTCCCCCCCCCCCCCAGATGGTGCATTAACTAGATGAATGTTATAATTTTCTGTATTTTATTTTATTCATGGCTATGCTACATTTTAGATTTTGTATTGTACCACCAGGGTTACATTGATTAAAGTGCACATTTAATAGTGTCCACAAAGTGGTGTATTGCTATGAAAGTGTGGATGTTCATCAGATAAGTACATGTAATTCCTTACTTCAGAAGAGTAAAAACTTCACCAGGTGTGAAATTGACTATTAATTCCAGTAATAAATTAAAGCTGAGATAGTAATTAGCACAATGATATTGTTTTCCCTCGTTCAACCAACAGTGAGTATACTTTATTTGAAAAGATGTTTTATTTTATCAAATTTACTGAATCTTTTATTTTATCTCGGTGAATAAAATTAAGCATGCACTGAATTCTCCAATGTGCAAAACTTTTTAATGGTGATTCAAGGAATAATCTTGTAGATGCTATGTTATGGCATTATTTTCTTTTAAATTCAGCTTAAACATTTGTGATTTAAAAATAATAAAATATATGTGTATGCATAATATAACCCAATATGAGCTACACTATGGATATATAATAATTGCAACTTAGAATTCTAATATTTTAACTTATATTTTCATTTGTTTTATTACAAATAATATAAAACTTTTAAATAAAAAAAAAGGAATCAGATTTAAAACTATAAATGGAAAAAGTGGATATGGTAAAAAAATAGGCTTATATATAAACTTAAATGCATTATTCCCTTGAAAGTGAAATAAATGTATTGGTCCATTCTGTCCACTTGCCTGTCCATCTGTAAATTTTTCATATGCATCACAGTATCTCAAAACTTTTACTGTTTCCTCTATAAAGTTCCTATGTACGTGCCAGTAATTTAGTCAGTATTATATAATCAACTTAAATTTTCAAATATAATTGATATATATTGTAAATGTATTGTAAAATTTATAAATTTTGTCCAAAATTTCCTTTAACAAAAAAATTATGTTACAAAAAAAAATGAGGACCTAATGCAAACATTCGTTCAGTATTTTTCTGCCTCAGTAGAATGGGAATTAAAGTGATTTGCTTTGTTTTTCTATCTCTATGTCTGTTTTTAAATATTCAATAATTATGAATAAAACTTTTTTTACCTGTAAGATTAAATTTTGTATCCTGTATGTTTATGCAAAGGTGTCGTAACTTTCCTCACTCCCTGCCACTGAGTATTTGTTTAGGACAATATTCTTCTGGCAACTGCATAAAATTTATAACTGGTAAATAAAGAAATAACTGTACAGTTACAAAGGTGTTTTTAAACTCTTATTATCCCCCTCCCCCCCCCCATCAGGTCAAACAGCTGAGTCCCCATGTAACCCTTCACCACAACACAACACCAGATTATGAGTCATCTCTTCTCTATATATTCACACTTAGACTCAGTCACTTCAGATTGTTTTCCTCTATAGGTCACCCGCATGTCCCATCAGTAACTTCTTCTCTGAACTCCCAAGTTTTAGTCTCTCAAGTTGACCTCAACCTGCCTATAGTGATCATGGGCGATTTCATTATTGACATTTCTAATATAATATATAACACTAAATTGACACAATTATGTCAACTCTTTAAATGTCAACAACTAGTCAGAGAACCAACCAATGACCATGGAAATACCATAGATCTTGTCTTTACTAACTGTTTAAATGCTTCAGTTTCAACATTAGAAAACACATGGTCAGATCACAAGATATTATTAGCAACAATCCCCCATTCTTCAATTCAGATCAAACATGGCAACTTCTCACAGCTTAATCTACAATTTCTTCTCTATAGATACTTGTTGAGACATTCTGTTTCCTCTCTAATTCAGCAACAACTGCTTCCCAAAACATATAAGTTTTCTACTATTCCATAAATATTTTGATTTATTTAAATGTGTATTTTTAGCTCAGCTGGCTATAAGTCCTCTGAGCTATAGTCATGGTCCATTGTCCGTCGTCCGTCCGTCTGTCCGTCCGTCCGTCCGTCCGTCCGTAGATGTGGCACGTTTTGAAACCATAAGACCTAGGAATCCTAAATTTGGCGTAGTGTTAGATGTCCCCAAGATCTCCTACCAAGCCGAAAACTGGGTCTTTGCGACTTTGTTCCTTTGAGAAATTAAGGAAAAACCTCAATTTTTTATTAAAAACCTATTTTCACACTTCAGGGCTGCCTAATATCAAAACCACTCATCTGTTTTTCCTCATATTTACCATAAATATTCCTCTATATAGTTTCTATGTACATGCTTGAAATTGTGTCTGTATTATATAATTTAAGAAAGTTATGGGCCTGAACATAATGCATTTTGTAAAAAATCATGAAAGATATTTGATCACTTAACACAAAACTTGTTAAAGCTATGGACTTTTTTTTAAGTAATATAACTTTAATTAATCAAAATTAAATTGTATACCCAAAATTAGATCAAAATCTTTTAAATTTTTTAAAATATTAACAAAAATAAAAAAATTGGTACCTTAAATTTTGCCCAACTTTGACCATGGCAAGTCTTTTTCCTGAAAGTACTGTGGATTTAATTTTCACAGGATGTTTTTGTTAGCATTTTGTGTGTTAACACCAAAAATTTGAAACCAGTTGATCAAAAACTGTAGATTTTATTCAAATTTTCAAGCACCATGTAACATATTGTTTACATAAGCTTGTGTTATGCAGTTTGCAAGAGCTCAGCTCCCCAGCTTCAGCTCTCAGTTCCTAAAATTTGGCATACAATTAGATGTCTCCAAAATCCCCTACCATGCCAAGAATTTGGTCACTAGGACTTAATACCTTTGAGATATTAATGAAAAACTTCATTTTTCCATTAAAAATCCATTGTTACACTTCAAGACTGCCTAATATCAAAACCACTGATCTGACTTTAATCATATATAATATACATATTTTTCTGTACATTCTCTATGCACATGCCAGAAATGATGTCAGTATTGCGTAATTGTTTTAAGTTATGGGCCCAAACATAATGCACTTTGTAAAAAAAAGAAATATATTTACTCCCTTAACAAGGGGATTGCTGAAGTTAGAGATTTTTTGTCAGGGATGTAACATTATTTAATCAAGATTCAATTGAATACCCAAAATTAGTTCTGAATTTTTCAAATTTTATAAGTTATTAGTATAAATATAAAATTAGTACCTTAAATTTTGCCCAACTTTGACCATGGCACATTGGTTTCTGTGAGCACTGTTGATATAATTTTCATATCATGCACACATAAGGATTTCAGCTTTTTAGTTTAGAAAGCTGAAAGAAATTGGCCAAAAATTGTAGCTTTTATTAATGTTTTTATGAGACCATGTCGATCTTGGCTCACTCCAGCCCCTCTTGAGTCTTCTGTATGTTGACCTTGTTGAACTTTCAGCAAATTATGCATGCTTGAAGCGAGGCATTCACTGGGGCAGCCAGGCAGCTTATGGCCAGCCACAGTTGATCCAGGTGTCCAACCCAACTCATCTAGTAGTTTTAACCAATAACATAACAATAAACAATAAATTAAATTTTTATTGGTTTTTAATAACAAATTAAAGAAAAATAGAAAAGGAATTTGTTAGGAATTTTTTATAATAACAGGAAATTAACTCGCAGTTATTGATGATATAAGAATCTTGTATCGATGGATAGAATGTCAATAACACCCTTCAGTCACCTATGCCATTTTTCAGTTCAATTTTAATAATAAAAAAGTAAATCATATTATTCATTACTTATCATTAGGGATCATATGAAGGAAATTAATGATAGACAAAGATGCAGTTGATAATATTAATCTAGATTCCTACTGTGTCTAGTGTTTAAATTGATGTGAAATTAGTCCAATATGAATATATTACATTTATTTTTTTTTATAAATAAAAGCCATAAAACCAGGTACTTAATTTATGATCATTATTTAAATGTGTGAATTTTGTATATTCTGGATTCTCAACACCATTGTTTGGTGAAAACTGAATAAATACCAGACATGGTGTGAATACTTTGCAATTGTATTTAAATACGAATATGAATATGTACTCCATTATAAAATTTCTTGCATAAAGAATGGGAATTCAGGTAAAAATGAAAGTATATGAATACCAGTGCAAATACTTTCCAAATGTATTCATGAATGCATTCATGAATATATTCTTTAATATTATTTTAATAATCATTTCAGTTATATTTTATTTTAAAAATCATACGATTCTCTTATTATTTTTCATAAAAATCATATCTAGGACAATATTTGTATTTTTTTTTAATAAATAGTTAAAATCTTATATTATATGTTCTGCTTATAAGTTATATGGCCTAGTCAAAATCTGTGTGACAATCATTTGTTTATAAAATAAATGAAATCAATTCTCTTCTCTGTCTCCAAAGGTACTATCAAAATCATCCATAAGCTAAACAATAACAACTCATAATACAGCTTATATTTATTACCACACAAAACCAGCATGTGCCTCATTTCTAAATCATATTTTTATATCATATATAACAGCTGAGCGCCGTGACCCATAGGTCCCTTGTTTTACTGATGCCACTGAAGCCAGTTTGTTAAATATTTAACAAGAATAATCCCTACAATAATTCTTATAATAATTGTCATTAATGGTTCCATATGAATGATTTTTTGGCTGAATTTTGGAGATTGAATTGAGTCATTTTATCATATATGTGAGCGGTGTTATGCTGTTACATCTAGCCTGGCACCAGTTTATCAGCATCTATTACATCATGCCACTAGACATTTAAATTTCAGATTATCTTTGGTTAATATTGACAAAAAAATTTTTTTAAAAAGCTTTTAAAAAATTTATATTGATGATTTAAGTTATTCATCATACCAGGCAATGTAACAGTCATGGATATTCAGCTCTCTGTGGCTATATAAAGACAACTGTACGTGGATTATAAATTATTGGTATCCCTACTCAACTTAATTTAAGAATTTGCCATCAATGAGATATATCTGTATTTTAATTTTGCATTCAGTATGCATCTGTAATAATTTTACATATATTCTGATTTCTTTTTTTATAAAAGTCAGCTGAAAAGCATTTTGTATTGAGAAAATAAATTTCAAAGTTATTTCAAGTAGGGACCACTTTTGTGTTCAGATGGCAGCACTTGGTTTACCATTGGCAGATTGCCAGTGCCTTGATGTTGGCCATTAGCCAAGATGATGTCAGCTCTATAAATAGTTTTTGCACAGTGCCAGGATTGGAAGAAGTGCAGCCAGGTATAGGTCAAGAGTTCACTCAGTGCAGTAGCTGCATTCTATTTATAGCTTTGACAGACTTCTCACTGCATCATATTTGGCACCAAAGTTCAGCCTGAATCTATTTATAGCTTTGGCAGACTGCCAACTGTGTCAGATTATGCAACAGGTCTAGAGTTCACTCAGTGAAGCCAGGTACAGGTCAAAAGATCACTCAGTCTAGCCAGGTGCAGGTCAAGAGTTCACTCAGTGCAGTAGCTTGAGGCAGCAATTTGTCACAGGTCACTCCGGGGCAACTTCCTTACTCACCTAAGCCTGGTCAGCCAAGTGCATCAAACTCTGGGGAAGTTTGATGTACTGGACTGATATTTTGACCTGTCTATGCGTCTTTGATGGTATTCTCATTTACAAGACAGGTGGTGCCACCTACACTGACTTTTGTAGTGTATGCGCCTGGTTATTTCTACAGAGGAATTTGATACATCAGCCTAAAATTGGGCATGTATATACATATCTGGTAGCTTTATAGTGTACAAGACTGGTGGCGCCACCTACAATAATTTTTGCACAGTGTATGACCCTATTTATCTCACAGGAGGGGTTTAACATATCAGTCTGACATTGGGCATATGTATATATCTCTTTGTTGTATATAAGACTGGTGGTGTCAGCTACAATCATTGTATCCGCCAAAACAGAGTTGCGACGCTGCTGCCATCGACGCATAGGTTTCCGGAGAACTCCTCCAAACAGAATTTTTTAAAATTCAAAATTATGATTGGTCACATGTGAACTGCTGGACCCTCATTTTTGGTTGACCTTTGACCTATCCTCTCTGCCCAGCGTCCATTTGTGTGTCTGTTTCTACACATAAACCCACATATCTCCGGAACCGTTTGACCAATGAGGCTAAAGATTTTGCACAAATGTAGCCCTTGGAAGGCTTTATAACATACACTAAAAATGATGGCGCCACCTGCAACCATTTTTGCACAGCGTCCATCTGTTCATCTGCCTTGGGATAAAATCACTCATCTTGGCGGTGGTTTGACTTATCCACCTAAAATTTGGCGGGTTTATACATCTTGGATAGCTTTCTCGATTTTGTGGCAGGTGGCACCACCTATATGTATGTATATGTTGCAGACATTCAGGCTTATATATCAGGACTGGTTTGACATATCCCCCTGAAATTTTGCAGACTGGTTTGACATATCCCCCTGAAATTTTGCATATCTATAGATCTCACATATCTCTTAATCATACACAAAATTGGTGGCGCCAATTGCCACCATTTTTGCACAGCGTCCGTCTGTTTGTCAGCCGTGGGCTAAAATCACACATATCTCAGTAATGGTGTGACTTATCTGCCAAAAATTTGCATGTTTATACATCTGGGACAGCTTTCTGGATTTTGTAGTAGGTGGCGCAACCTACATACACATATTGGCTGCAGACATCCAGGCTATTATGCACCACACCTCACTCTATTTCCCCTTAATTGCCACTCAATCCATGCCTCACTTTACCTTTCCCACTCTGATTTTGGCGGATACAAGTAGTCGCTTGTTGACTTCCCATATTCTAGTTTTTTTGTTGTGTGTTGAATGCCAGAATTGCAGCAGTGATGTTTGTTTAATTGTTTCTTGTTCTAAGTCTTTAGTACTTGCATTGTTCATACACATGTTATACATGTTCTTGAAAAGTAATGGTCCAGCATTGAAGCATTATACTTGGTGTAATCTCTTTGCACAGGTTCACATTAGGCCTGTAGGCCTTGTTATAAGTTCTGTTCTTAAATTACACGGATTGAAAAGAAATACGGTGTTCCCTCAGTAATATAGCGTTAAGTTAATCATTAACTGTCGTAAAAAATTGGCCCCCAGAACCCCCTGACTGAATTTCTGTAAATTCATTTTTCCAACAGAAAAGCCCCCAAAGCTTTTGAAAAACGGCGCTCTACTGTATATTATTAGATGGCTCATTGTTACCCTCCTCACACAGCAGTTATACACTGCAGTTGGCCCAGGTCTCCTTTTGTTTTATCTTCTCTTTGTTATTCATGTTCTGTACTGTATGCCAAGGTTCTCTTGGATTGAACACCAGGGTGGGCATAGAGCCAAAGAATTGTAATCAGACCAAGGGCAGCAATGCAGCAGTTAAAAACAAAAGGAGACCATGGATGACTGCAGTGTGTAACTGCTGCATGAGGAGCATAGCTCTTTGTAAGCATGTTATGCTTACTAAAGAAAGCACTAATTTGTGGATTCTCTTTAAGACCATTAAAAGACCTGATATCAAAGAACAAGAAGTCCAGATCACCATCACCAGACAAACCATCAGGTAAACAGTTAATTTACATTATCGTGTATCATCTGATGTTCTAAATTATCTTGTATCATCTGATGTTCTGAAGTTGTAAGACTTCCTTGAGATGTGTTAATATTTTATACTTCTTCTTCTATATATTTTGAATCTCCAGAATAGAGGTAAGGCATACTATTGTCTAAGCACTCTGTTTAGTATTTGAGCACTTTAAATAACAATTACTATCAGTATCAGTAATAAAAATGAAGAACAAGAAGATGGATTTCTTTAACAGTTTCATTGTCAGAGTATAAAGCTTATAATATCCTCACACCAACTTTCACTCTTCACTCACAGTTAAACAAAGGTAGCAATTCAAGTCTGAGTTAAATGTCATTTAATAAAACACTAAATATGAATAAGACAGAGGAAGCACCTTGTTAGCAACTCAGTTTGAAGTTTAATTATAAAGGGCACTGCTGTATGACAAACATATGGAAATAATGTTTGAAACATTAACAGGTAGGAGAAGGGGGGGGGGGCAATTACCACTACAGACACCAATAAGTGTCCTTTAAATGGCCTTGCAAAGCCAATGTGGACTCGCTGCCATGGCCTAGATGGCCTAATCCACAGATGCAATGGCAATGATGGCAGCATATATTGAGTTGTCTTGCAACTTTGACAGCTCTAAGTCACTTGTTCAATGTTGGAATCTAAAGATGGCCACCATACAAAACTCCTGGCGTGTCCTTTCATTTTGATGATGCCAAGGTGACCCTCATATCTCATTGTCTCTCAGTTTGGGAGGTATCACAACACAAGACTCCCCAACAATATGCATCCCTGTTATACAGAAAGTTCATCCTGTCTGGTGTAAAATGGAGAAAACTGACTGTCTTGTTTGAATTCATTTTATCACCAGTAAATTATCATGTCACGTACTCTGGCGAGTACGGGGTGTTTGCCTGTTGCCGAATCTTTTGTGTGCTGACTGGGAAACTGTTATTTATCTGAGTAAGCAGATATACATCAACACCATCACTGCCATCTTTACTCTGGATATGAGGCAACAGTAACCGCAACAATCCATCAGTGTTTCCATGGAGATGTGTATTCTTATAGACAATGTCATATTCTAAACCTGATAGAAACAAGGCCCACCTCTGTAAACGTACTGCTGCCATCGGTGGTACAACCATCTTAGGACCAAATATAGTTGTTAATGGACATTGGTCTGATATCAGGGTAAATCAATGACCTTAAAATATTGATAGAACTTGCACACACCAAAAACAATTGCAAGGGCTTCCTTCTCTGTTTGTGAGTAGTTATGTTAAGCTGTATTGAGTGTCTTTGAAGCAAACACAACAGGTTTTTCCTCACCATCTGGGAATACATGAGAGATGACAGCCTCTACACTGTTACTCAATGTATGACAGGTGTCAGTGGTAAGTGAAGGTTGTAGTGTGATAAAACACATTTTTTAACGAAAACATAATTGTGAGCTGTTTCTGTATTAATGAGAATTTTCTCTGTTAAGGTTTATACGCCAGAGTAAGCCAACTGAAAATGTTCCCTTATTGGGCCCATTATTGCCCACCCCATCTTGTTCCCGTGTATCTAGGTCACACTTCCGTTTCCTGTAATCACTTTTTCTTCTGGCATTCGCCATGATGGACGTTTAGATTCAGCGAGTTTGTCCACTGTTGGGTTTGTACTTAAAGGGTTCGCCAACTGACCTGTAAGTAGACTTGTTTTCCCTTCCCGCCATGGAGAACCCCTCATATTGTTCGTCTTGTGGTTCCTTAATCCCTGCATGGGATTCACACCCCAGTTGATTCATGTGCCATTCCCAAACTGACACTTGCCGGGGCCCTGCTGATCCCTGTTTTTAGCTCAGCTGACTATAAGTCATCTGAGCTATAGTCGTGGTCCTTTGTCCGTCAGCTGTCCGTCTGTCCGTCCATCTGTGGTGTTGTCCGCCAGTCCATTAAACTGGAACGTTTTGAAACCGTTGGACCTACAAATCTAAAATTCAGCATACCTTTAGATGTCCCCAAAATCTCCTACCATACCAAAATTGGGTCACTGGGACTTTGTGCCATCAAATTATTTTGCATTTTCCATTTAAAACCCATTTTTACACTTCAAGACTGCCTAATATCAAAACCACTGACCTGATATTAACCGTTTTTAATATATTAATTCCTCTATACATTTCCTATGTACATACCCGAAATTACTTCAATATTTTTAAAATTCTTAATGAAATTGGCCCAAACATAATGCACTTTGAAAAAATTCAGGAAATATATTTACTCCCTTTACTTGAGAATTGCTGAAGCTAGAGACTTTTTTCAGGTATATAACTATATTTAATCAAGATTCAATTGTATACCTAAAATTAGATCTGAATTTTTAAAATTTTATAAGTTATTAGCATAAATATAAAATCAGTAACTTAAATTTTGCCCAGATTTGACCATTACACATTTTTTTCCTGTAACTGCTGTGGATTTAATTTTTCACAGCATGCTACCATAAGCATTTCATCTCCAAACATCTGAAATTTGAAACCAGTTGATCAAAAACTGTAGATTTAATTCAAGTTTTCAAGCACCATGTAAAGTATTGTTTAGATCAAGCAAATGTATTGCAGTTTGCTAGAGCTTATCTCCCCAGCTTCCCAGGCCAGCTCTCAGCTACCAAAATTTGGCATACAGTTAGATGTCCCCCAACCCCCCCTACCATTCCAAAAGTTTGGTCACTAGGACTTCATTCCTTCGAGATATTAAGAAAAAACTTTTAATTTTCAATTAAAAACCCATTGTTACACTTCACTTCATATCAAAACCACTGATCTGACTTTGATCATATAAAATATACATGTTCTTCTATTTATACTCTATGCACATGTCAGAAATGATGTGAGTATTGTGAAATTTGTTTTAAGTTATGGGCCCGAACATAATGCACTTTGTAAACAAGAAATATGTTTACTCCCTTAACATGAAAAATTGCTGAAGCCAGAGATTTTTTTTTTGTCAGGGATATAACATTATTTAATCAAGATTAGATTGTATACCCAAAATTAGTTCTGAATTTTTCATATTTTATAAGTTATTAGTAAAAATATAAAATTAGTACATTAAATTTTGCCTAATTTTGATCATGGCATGTTTGTTTCCTGTAAGCACTGTTGATATAATTTTCATATCATGCAGAAATAAGGATTTCAGCTTGTTAGTTTTGAAAGATGAAAGAAATTGGCCAAAAACTGTAGCTTTTATTAAAGTTTTTATGACACCATGTCAGATCCAGGCTCTAACCAGGCCCTATTCAGTCACCTGTATGTCCTCTACTTGACCTTTCCTGACAATTATGCATGCATGATGCATAATTCTTGCATATACTTGCAGCTGGGAAGCTTATTGCTCCCCACAGCTGATCCAGGTGTACAACCCAGCTCATCTATTAGTTGTTTAGACCAACAGCATAACAATAAACAATGAATAAATAAATTTTTAAAGATCTATAATAACAAATTTAAAAATAATCAGTAGAAAAGGAATTTGACAGTTGATGTGTAACAGGGAATTACCTTGCAGTTACTGAAGTTTTATGGATTTTGTATGGATGGGTGAAAATTTATTCCAAGTAACACCATTGAGTCACGTATGGTATTTTTTCTTTCAGTTTCAATAATGAAAAAAAAATAATTAAATTATATTCATATGTACTATTAGGGATTATATGAAGGAAATTAATGATTTACAAAGATGCAGTTATAATATAAATCTAAATTCCCAGGTCTTTTACAAGTGTTTCAGCTTGTTAATTTATATTTATTTCAAAATCAGATCTTAGACAAGTTCTCATTATGATTTCTGTAATGTTAATAATTGTCATAAGACTCTTGCTATGTCTATTGTGTAGATTGATGTGAAGGTAGTCGAAAGTTAATATAATAGTTTTAATATTTGAATATAAATAAAATTCATAAAACCAGGTACTAAATTTGTGATATTTGTTTATTCTGGATTCTCAAGAACTTTGTTTGGCTGAAACTGAATAAATAAAACTGTTATCCTATCGGTCTCTCCGTGGCTATCCTGCTGCCCTGCTGTCGGTCCTCCATCCGCTGGGTCACAATCCTGTCCTCCACCATCCACTGGTGATGAACTTTCTCAAGGGGGATACATGCCCGCTCTTCTTGTCCTGGCTACACCAGTCCTTCCTGGCGCCTGGATGTTGTCTTTCAACACCTCCACGAACCCCCTCATGAGCCTCTTCATTCAGCGCATCTTCTGCGTCTCTGAAAACGGTTTTCCTCCGAGCTCATGCAACTGCCGGTCACCACTCTGAGCTTCATGCCCTAGTGGCCCATTCGAAATTTACACAAATTGGAGCTGACGGTTCGTCAGCCACCTTACATTCTCTCCTGATTTCTGTAAGAAGAACCAAAATTTCGACGATCCTCTGTTACCTTGGCATATTCTGGCCCTCCCTATTGGTCAGTAACGGAACGGGGCCACCAATGAGGGATCGTGGGCAAAGCTGCCACCGATAGGGCGCGCTAGTTGCATAGCGGGCCATGCCATACATGGTGACCCGGATGTAGCTTCCTTGACTCTTTGTTTACTATCGTGTTCACACCATGTCCGTTGCAAGTCTCAACAAATATGCCAAATACCGGCTGTTGCGTGCCTCAGTGTTCGAACCGAGGTGGTCATGCGTGGCAAAAGGATCGAGAAATGTCTAGGAAGTGGCTTATCGCCATTAAACGTGACGAGTGGATCCCGACAGACGGAGCCATTGTGTGCTATGCCCATTTCACCGCTGACAACTACACCACAGAGACGTACTATGGTAAGTCTATCGCAGTATTGGAAGCGTTTTTATGATCGTTTGGACAATCATTTATTCATCAAAATAATTATACTATAATTGAACTGGATATTTTCTATACTTGGCTAAAATATAGGGGCTGAGGAAAACACAGGTCTTATGTTAAAGACAGGTACACTAATACTATTGTGATATGTACAAATGCATCACTTTCGCCGTCAGTGGTGACCTGACATTCGCCAAACTCATTTTTAGCTCAGCTGACTATAAGTCATCTGAGCTATAGTCGTGGTCCATTGTCCGTCGTCTGTCCGTCTGTCTGTCGTGCCGTCCGTCTTGCCGTCCGTCTGTCTGTCCGTCCGTCCTTAAGACTGGCACGTTTCGACACCATTGGACCTTCGAATCTGAAATTTGGCATACAGTTAGATGTCCCTAAAATCTCCTACCATGCCGAAAATTGGGTCAATAGGATTTCGTTCCTTCGAGATATTAAGGAAAAACCTCAATTTTTTTATAAGAAATCAATTTTTACACTTCAGGACTGCCTAATATCAAAACCACTCATCTGGTTTTCTTCATATTTACCATACTTATTCCTCTATATAGTTCCTATGTACATGCGAGAAATTAAGTCAGTATTATTTAATTTAAAAAAGTTATGGGCCCAAACATAATGGACTTTGTAAAAAAATCAGGAAAGATATTTGGTCACTTTAGACCAAAAGTGTTAAAGGAAGGGACTTTTTTTCAGTAATACAACTTTAATTGATCAAAATTTAATTGTATACCAAAAATTAGATCAAAATCTGTTTAATTTTTTTTAAATATTGGCAAAAATATAAAAATGGTACCTTAAATTTTGTCCAAGTTTGACCATGGCACGTTTTTTCCCTGTAACTGCTGAGGATTTAATTTTCAAAGCATGTTTTTGTTACCATTTCAACTGTTAACACCAAAAATTTGAAACCAGTTGATAAAAAAACTGTACATTTTATTCAAGTTTTTAAGCACCATGTCACACATTGTTTACATCAAGCTAGTGTTATGCAGTTTGCTAGAGCTCAGCTCCCTAGCTTCAGCTGTAAGTTCCTTAAATTTGGCATACAGTTAGATGTCTCCAAAATCCCCTACCATGCCAAGAATTTGATCACTAGGACTTAATTCCTTCAAAATATTAATGAAAAACTTCATTTTTAGCTCAGCTGACTGAAAGTCGTCTGAGCTATAGCAAACACTCTTTGTCCGTCGTCCGTCTGTCCGTCCGTTAATCAGGCACAAATCTTAACCGCTGGACCTAGAACCTTGTTACTTGGCATTCTGAGAGGTCCATGAAAAATCTCCTTGGAAACCAGAAATTAGGTCTCTGTTACCCATATCCTTCGAGCTATGGGGCCCCAAAGTACCCCCCAGAAAAGTCAAAAATTTCATACAAAAACATCAATATCTCATTAACTACATCACTGATAGTCATGATTTTTTGCATACATATCGATCATGAGATGTTCCATCAGTTCCTGCAGACTGGTGGCGCCACCTGTATTTTTCGATTTTTTACGAATTTTTTTCTCTATTTTTGAGACCTTTAAAAATGTGAACATCTGTTAACAAGGCACAAATTGTAAAGACTGGACCTAGAATCTTCATTCTTGAGACATTGAGAGGTCAATGAAAAAATGTCCATGGAAACCAGAAATTAGTTCTCTGTTACCCATATCCTTCGAGCTATGGGGCCCTGAAGTACCCCCCAGAATAGTAAAAAATTTCATACAAAAACTTCAATATCTCATTAACTACATTACTGATGGTCATGATTTTTTGCATGGATATTGATCATGGAGTGTTCCATCAGTTCTGCAGACTGGTGGCGCCACCTGTATTTTTTCAATTTTTATGAATTTTTTTCTCTATTTTTGAGACCTCTGAAGATGCAGTCATCTGTTAACAGGGCACAAATCGTAACGACTGGACCTAGAATCTTCTCTCTTGACCTGCAGAGAGGCCCATAAAAAGTCTCCTTGGAAACCTGAAATTAGGTCTCTGTTACCCATAACCTCTGAGCTATGGGGCTCCGAAGTACCCCCCAGAATAATGGAAAATTTGATACAAAAGTTCAAGTAACTGATCAACTATTGCATTGATCATCATGATTCTTTGCATTGATTTTGATCATGGGGTGTTTCATCAGTTTCTGCAGACTGGTGGTGCCACCTGTATTTTTTCGATTTTTACGAATTATTTTCTCTATTTATGAGACCTTAAGATGGGGTCATCTGTTAACAGGGCACAAATCGTAACGCCTGGACCTAGAATCTTCTCTCTTGACATGCAGGGAGGCCCATTAAAAGTCTCCTTAGAAACTAAGAAAAAGGTCTCTGTTACCCATTTTCTTTGAGCTATTGGGCTCCCAAGTACCCCCCAGAATGATGGAAAATTTGATACAAAAGCTCAAGTATCTGAAAACTATATTCAGCTGAGCGTCATGGCCCATGGGCCTCTTGTTCCATTAAAAACCCATTGTTACACTGTAAGACTGCCTAATATCAAAACCACTGATCTGACTTTGATCATATATAATATACATATTTTTCTTTACATTCGCTATGCACATGCCAGAAATGATGTCAGTATTACGTAATTGTTTAAGTTATGGGCCCAAACATAATGCACTTTTTAAAAAATCAAGAAATATATTTACTCCCTTAACAAGAGGATTGCTGAAGCTAGAGATTTTTTGTCAGGGATGTAACATTGTTTAATCAAGATTCAATTGAATACCAAAAATTAGTTCTGAATTTTTCAAATTTTATAAGTTATTAGTATAAATATAAAATTAGTACCTTTAATTTGCCCAACATTGACCATGGCACGTTTGTTTCCTGAGAGCACTGTTGATATAATTTTCATATCATGCACACATAAGGATTTCATCTTTGTAGTTCATCTTTGTAGTTCAGAAAGCTGAAAGAAATTGGCCAAATATTGTAGCTTTTATAAATGTTTTTATGAGACCATGTCAGACCCAGGCTAAATACAGCCCCTCTTCAGTCACCTGTATGTTGACCTTGTTGACCTTTCATCAGATTATGCACGCTTGAGCGAAGCATTCACTGGGGCAGCCAGGCAACTAATGCCCAGCCACAGTTGATCCAGGTGTCCAACCCAACTCATCTAATAGTTGTTTTGAAAAACAACATAACAATAAACAATAAATTAATAATTTTTATTGGTTTTTAATAACAAATTAAAGAAAAAATAATAGAAAAGGAATTTGTTAGTTGATGAGTAACAGGAAATTAACTTGCAGTTACTGATGATGTAAGAATCTTGTATGGATGGATAGAATGTCAGTGTCAGTGTTATTCCAAATAACACCATGCAGTCACCTATGGTATTTTTCAGTTAAATTTTAATGATAAAAAATAAATCATATTATTCATTACTAATCATTAGGGATCATATGAAGGAAATTAATGATAGACAAAGATGCAGTTGATAATATTAATCTAGATTCCTACTGTTTCTAGTGTGTAGATTGATGTGAAAGTAGTCCAAAGTGAATATTTTACATTTATTTTTTTTTAAATATAAATAAAAGCCATAAAACCAGGTACTTATGATCATTATTTAAATTTGTGAATTTTGTATATTCTGGATTCTCAACATCATTGTTTGACTAAAACTGAATAAATACTAGACATGGTGCGAATGCTTTGCAAATGTATTTGAATACGAATATGAATATATACTGCATTAAAAAATTTTATTGCATAAGAATGGGAATTCAGGTAAAAATGAAAGTATTTGAATACCAGTGCAGAAACTTTCAAAATGTATTCATGCATGCATTCATGAATATATTCTATAATATTATTTCAATAATCATTTCAGTTATATTTTATTTTAAAAAACCATGTGATTTTCCTATTATTTTTTTTTAAATAAAAATTATATTGACACAATATTTGTTATTAAATTTTAATAAATTGTTAAACTCTTTTATTATATGTGCTGCTTATAAGTTATATGGCCAAGTCAAAATCTGTGTGACAGTAGCACTCCATTTGTTAATAAAATAAATGAAATCAATCCTCTCCCCTGTCTCCAAAGATACTATCAAAATTTTACATAAGCTAAACACCAACAACTCGTAATAAAGCTTATATTTATTACCACACAAAACCAGCATGTGCCTCTTTCCCAAATCATATTTTTTATCATATATAACAGCTGAGCGCCGTGACCCATGGGTCCCTTGTTTATCCTTTAATGTAAACTTTCTTTGTAATATTTTTACATGAATCTTATCAAATGTTGATAGAATCTTCAATTAAGCACTGTGAGGGAAAAAAAAGCAAAAAAAATAAAAACTAACGATAAGTAAGGAAGGCAGTCTTAGACTCCTAAACTGCACTTTTAATTATTATTAATATACATTACAAATTCTTCAAGATTTAGGTACTGTGATATAATTTATTTTGTGATATGCGGTATATTACAATTCAAGTATGGTGAAAAATGTATTTGAATACAATTTATTAATGATTCATCCATTCATTCATACATAACAAAGTCAGATCCTGATAGTGAATGCAAATGAAGCCTAAAAAGGTCCCCATAAAACATATTTTTGGCTATGAAATAATAATATAATAATATTGACAATGAAATGCATTCAAAAGGTTTATTTATAATCAAGTTGGTTTTTATTCAGGTGACACCCCAAAAAGGAGACGTCTGAAGCCAGGTGTTGTGCCCAGTCAGTTTCCGTGGACCCAGCAAGTGACCCCTGAATCGCTAGCCAGGGCTTCTCGTGACAGGAAGAGGGTGAAGAGGTTTCATGCTCCAGTTGTGGAAGTTCCTGATGTTGGCAATGAGGTGACCAGAGAATGAGAGAAACAGAGCCCCAACAAGAAGAAACCCAGGTAACCGATGTGGAGCCACCATCAATGGAAAGTGTCGGCAGCCAGACCCCAGCTGACCCTTCTTAAGCATTGAGAGGTTTGTCACCAACGATGCAGTCATCCATCACCTGACAGGCCTGGAGAATAACAAGAAATTAGCTTTTGTGCTAAATAGTCTAGGACCTGCTGCTCACAGGCTAAATTACAGGTGGCGTCAGTGTCAGTTGGTGTCTGTGCCAAATCAACTGTTCCTGACACTGATTAAGCTGAGAAGGCATAGCTCAAACTTAGATCTGTCAATAATGTTTGACTTTTCAGAGTTTTCTGTGTCAAATATTTTTGTCACCTGGGTTAACTTGTTTTGCCAATGGAAGGAACTAGACACCTGGGTTTCAAGGGATCTAGTTTCTTATTACATGCCATCAGATTTTGCAAAGAAATTCAAAACAACCAGGGTCATTTTGGATGGCATGGAATGTCCCCTTCAGAAACCAAAATGGCCAACAACACAGCAGGCATTGTTTTCTTCTTATAAAAATAGGAACACCGCAAAGGTTGTTGTAGGTGCCACCCCTGGTGGCTTAATCTCCCACCTTCCCACCGCCTATGGAGGAGCATTTAGTGACAGGCAACTTGTGGAGAGGAGTGGGCTAATGCAGGCTTGTGACAGGGGGGACAATCTGATGGCGGACAAGGGGATCAATGTGCAAGATCTATTTGCCCCTTATGATGTCACTGTTAACATCCCCACTTTCCTGAAAAAAGGTAACCAGTTTAAATCTAAAACTTTTGCAAAAGACAGGAAAGTGGCCAGTAAAAGGGTGCACATTGAAAGAATAATAGGCCTTGCCAAAACCTACAAAATATTGACCCTGTTACATATTCCGTCAAGAATACTCAGTCACACACACACAGTTAGTCCAAAGGTGATTAAGCAGTAAGACGAACTGGCTTCACAGGTTTAATCAGCCATAACGTTACAGAGACGATACCACCCTGGCGACATCTGGTGGAGACACACGTAACATCTCCCCCTATATGAGAGAATATGTATGCATGGGTTTTCTTTGTTCCAATATCAAATTATAAATATGCTTTAGTTCTTGATATTTTTATACTTATAAAATGAGTCCACAAAGTTATGACTGTGTTATATTGTTCTTTTACAAGCCTGTGATTGTACTGTCCATGAAATATATGAAATTATCATATGGCTTATCCTATACTATATATGGTCCAACTGAAATTATGGTGACTGCTTGTCCATGCATAATTAGTACACAAAGTTCACATATTAAGCTTTCTAGTGGTTTTAACAAGTCTTCCTGATCTGGTTCGATAAGGTTCCTTCTGTGTGTCCACATGTTTTTCTGGGCTTTTTGTTTTGCTTGTAGTTGAGATTGGTGATTTATTCAGTGTATCATTGTTTTGAACTGTTTTCTCTGTTGAAGGTTGTGTTGTATTGTCACTCACATTTTGATCTGGTATACGTACTGGTATTTTGCTAGCTCGCAGGAACTTTCTGTTTCTACGATAGGTACTGCCACTCTCAGTGACATTCCCATATGATCTTCCTGTTACTTTTCTGGTCACAGTCGCCGGTGCCCATGACGACTTATTGGCAGTGAGAGGTTGTATTCTTACTTTGTCACCTTGATTTAGAGGTTTAAGTGGCTTTCTCTGCGAGTAGTACTGAGCACTGGTGGCCTGTTTTTCCTCCTTTGCCGTTTTCACAGAGTGTGGGTCATGACTGACTGGCATGAGGGCTTCATCTGTGGAAGGTATGAGTGTTTTTGTACGCCGACTCATCAGTCGCTGTACAGGACTAATATTTAGTCCTTCCATTGGTACATTTCTCAAGTTTAGGAGTCCTAGGTAAGGGTCCTCCTTTGCTTTAACACATTTTCGCATGAGCCTTTTTGCGATTTTCACATGTGCTTCTGCACATCCATTAGACTGACTGTGGTATGGACTTGACATTTTATGCTCAAATTTCCACTTTTCACTGAATGTTTTAAACTGATCACTGCTGTACTGGGGACCTCCATCGCTAATTACAGTATCCAGTATACCGTGGCGGGCAAAATGTTGTTTTAACTTAGAGATGACATTTTGTGATGTGGTGTCCTCTCCTAGATTATCTATTTCGAAAAAGTTACTGTAGTAATCTACAGTGATGAGATACTGTCTTTTCTCAAGTGTGAAAAGGTCTGTAGCTACTTTGGCCCAAGGCCTGCTTGGTACCTCATGTAAATACAGTGGTTCTGGTGCTTGACTTGGTGCTTCAGATGAACATGTTTCACAATTGCTTATGTATTCTCTAATCTCAGAAGACATCCCTGGCCAAAAGATTAATTCTCTCGCCTTTCTGAGACATGCATTGATTCCCATGTGGCCTGTGTGGATTTTATTTTTCATCTCGGCTCTCATGGATTTGGGTATGATGATTCTATCACTTCGCATCACAAGCCCGTCTTGTATTGCAAGTTCATCCCGAAATGGAAAGTACGGTGTTATACTCAAAGCGAGATCTGATTTACTTTCCGGCCATCCTGACATTATGACCTCTTTGAGCAGCTTCATCGTGCTATCTGCTTCTGTTGCTTTCTGTATGTCCACCAGACAGTTGCCTTTAATTGGGAGAAATGATACACCATAAATATCCTCTTGCTGATTAATATGGCTCAGGGACTTTAATGTCAGTGGTGCTCTTGACAGCGTATCCACAACAGGTATTGCTTTTCCTGACTTATATTCTATCTCGTAGTCATACAGTTGTGTTCTCAATAGCAGATTTTGAAGTCGTCTTGGTGCAGTTGCAAGGGGTTTACTGCAGATCGAAACCAGCGGTTTATGGTCAGTGATTATTTCCACTCTGCGGCCGTATGTGTAGTGATGGAATTTTTCTAGTCCGAAGCATACTGCCAACATCTCTTTTTCTATCTGAGCGTAGTGACGTTCGGTGTCATTAGGGATCTGCTTGCAAAAGCTACAGGTTTACCTTCTTGAAACATGGCTGACCCTAAGCCATATTCCGATGCGTCATTCTCAATGATAAGTTCTTTGCTAGGGTTGTAGAATTAGAGGACAGGTGCTTTGGTAAGTAACATCTTTACCTCATCAAAGGCAGCCTGTTGTGAAGAGGACCATGTCCGTAGTACATCTTTCTTGAGGAGGTTAAACATTGGTTCTAGTGTGGTGGTTAACCCTGGTAAGAACTTCGGGAGGTAGTTCACCATGCCTAGATACCTTCGTAGCTGTTCAATGTTGTTTGGAGGTGGCATTTCCAGTATTGCCTCCACTTTAGCCGGGTCGCTTTGAAGGCCTTTATTTGAGATGAGGTGGCCCATGAATGTGATTTGTTGTAGTCTTAATTCCCGCTTTTCCTGATTCAATTTGATGCCTTTTTCCTGGCAGCGCCTCAGGAAATTCTCAAAGTTGGCATCGTGTTCATCCATGGTCTTTCCATGTATCACATTGTCATCCGCTATACACACAACTCCCGTAAGTCCCTCAAGGGCTTCCACTAGCTTCCTTTGGAATATTTCTGCAGAGACACTTGTTCCAAATGGTAAATGTAACCATCTATATCTCCCAAAACAAGTTTGGAACGTAGTTAGCAGGCTAGACTCATCATCCAGCTCTATGTGCCAATAGCCTGCCGCTAGGTCTGCTTTAGAGAACACAGTGGACATTCCTATTTCATGAAGGGTTTCGTCCAGTATAGGTAATGTGTAATGTTCACGGATCAACGCTTTGTTGAGTTCACGCGGATCTAAACACACGCGAAGTTCGCCATTTTTCTTCACCTGCATCACCATCTGACTCACCCATGGAGTTGGTTCACTGACTGGCGTTATTACTCCTAGACTGACAAGTCGTTGTAGTTCAGTTTTCAGTTTAGGTCTCACAGACAGAGGGACCCGACGTGATGGCATTACAACAGAAATAATATCCTTATTGACTTCGAGGTGATGCTTCCCTGGCAGCTTGCCAATAGCGCCATCAAACACATTTTGCAACTGTTCAGAGATTCCTGCCACTCTTTCTGCATTCTCTGAGTTTACTGTCACTAGCTGCATCTGTTCAGCTGCTCTAAGTCCTATCAGTGGAGTAATGTTTTTTTCCACTACCTGGAATTCCACATTATATCTCCTTCCATTTTTTGGATTCTTAATGATACAGCGACAGGTGCCTAGTGGTTTCATTACAGTATCATTCCACATTTTCAGGGTTGTAGTGTTAGTTTGGTATTCTTTGGCAAAGCAGACTGGCAATATGTTTACTGATGCTCCTGTATCTACTTGGAATGTAACACTTTTACCATTCACTAGCATATGACACCTAATGTCTCTAGGCGTGTTATTTAGTGGGGCTTCCTCAGTTATTTTATTCAACCACTGTGGCAGAGATTCATTCTCAGAGTCACTTTTAGTTTCAGTTTCAGACTGAGTGCCAATCTGATGTACAGGCTTTTTGTCTCTTTTTCCAGCGCACATTTTTGCGAAATGATTGTCCTTCTTGCATTGACTACATTTCCTGCCCCATGCAGGACACATTTCTTTTTTCATAGGATGCTGTAAGCCACAGTATTTGCAAGTTTTAGTTTTGCTATATTTAGAACGTCGGTACTTTGGAGCATAACTAGTATTAGTAACTTTCCTGACTGTTTCTACATGATTCTCTGGGCGCAGAGCTCTTCCTTGACACATAGCATTTTCTGCAGCTCTACACATGTCAATACATGTCTGCAAGGTAAGATTTCTTTCACGTAGTAGTGAAGTCTGTGTGACACTGTCTTTAATGCCTAGCACTATTCTATCTCTGAGTAAAGATTCTGAACATGTTTCACAGTAGTTACATGTTTTAATCAGTCCACGTAGAGATGTTAAGAAGTTTTCAAAGCTTTCTGTTTCAGTTTGATTCCTGCAGTTAAACAGGTATCTTTTGTACGTTTCGTTTACTTCTCCAACTGCAAAGTCATCAAAAGCTGAGAATATTTCATCAATAGTTCTTGCCTCCTCGGGAGTTGTAAACTGGAAACCATTATACACTTTTAATGCAGCTTTACCCATCGTGTGTAGTAACAGCGCGACTTTGTATTCACGGGACTGCGTGTCCAATTTAGTTATAATAGCATAGTTGCGCCATTCTTGCTTAAACAGCTTCCAGTTATCAGCTAGGTTAGAGTCCATAATCAAAGGTGGTGGAGGTTTGATGCCTGGCACAGTATTAGTAGCCATTTTATTTAAGAGACGAGGTCAGAACAGCATAAAAGGCTACCGATTGTTATAAGAGAATTTAGCCAAGCGAGCGCACAAGGTCTGAGTAAACGGTCCGTTTCGTGCTTTGACAAGTACAGTACTCACGACATTTGGGTTCTCTAGTGTCAAGATGATCCTCGCTGCCACCATGTTACGTATTCCGTCAAGAATACTCAGTCACACACACACAGTTAGTCCAAAGGTGATTAAGCAGTAAGACGAACTGGCTTCACAGGTTTAATCAGCCATAACGTTACAGAGACGATACCACCCTGGCGACATCTGGAGGAGACACTTAACAGACCCAACCCATGAATTCAACAGAGTCCATTTTGGCAAATAGAATTATTTTTGTTTGTTTTATGTTGTGCAATGCTCGCAGTTGCATTGTTCCCACTGAAGCATAAAGTCCTACCTTTTTTGGCAATATATTATTTCACATGGTGTCACATAAATGAGCTGTGAGTTAACAATAAATTCCCTGTTCTCCCAGCAAATTAATTTCTGTGTTTATCAGTAGTATACATATCATACTGTACATCATAATGATACTGCTACAAGCAAGATAATGTCTGGTCTATAAATATCAAGTTACATTACAATAATGTTGTTGTGTTTATCAGATATGTTTACTCAATAATGATACTGGATTAATACTGTTACAAGCAGAATCATGATTGTATGATCTTACTCAGATAATGAAATATTACAAAAATGTTGTTGTATTCATAACATATTGTACTTCATAGAGATACTGGATGAATACTTTTACTTGCAGAATCATGAATGATCTCCAGCAAATGTTATGCTACAATACTTGCTGTATTTATCAATATATACATACCTATACATATATGTACCTCCAAATGATACTGGATTAATAGCTTTACACACTGAATTATGTATGATCAAAGTTAATGTTATATTACATTAAGGTTCCTTTGTTTATCAGTAGTATTCATACCTTAATGGACTAGATAATGATGTTGGATAAACACTGTTACAGGCATAATAATTAATGATCTTAGACAGATACTGTTATATTACTATAATGTTGCCCGATTCATCAGTAGTATTCATAATGTACTTCATAATGATACTTGGCATACTTTTAGTGTTACAGAATCATGTATGATCTAACACAGAAAATATTATATAACAATACTGTTACCATGTTTATAAGTAGTATTCATACCATAATGAAATGAATAATTAATGTCAAATACTTGATTAATACTTATACCTGTGGAATTATGTATGATCTCACAAAGTTAATGTTACAGTCAGTGTTGTTTATTCAGTATTAAATGACATCACAATGACACAGACTCTGTAAAAAAACTTATTAGGTATTGAAAAGCTGTATTTATCATAGTTTCTGTAGATATATTTATTAAGTAAAGCAGGTTTAAAATATGAATGGAAAAACTGTGAGAGCTTTTCCAACATTTTCTCAATAAAGTCACAGTTTTTAGCTCAGCTGACTATAAGTCATCTGAGCTATAGTCGTGGTCCATTGTCCGTCGTCCGTCCGTCTGTCCGTCCGTCCGTCCGTCCGTCCGTAGATGTGGCACATTTTGAAACCGTAAGACCTAGGAATCCAAAATTCAGCATAATGTTAGATGTCCCCAAGATCTCCTACCAAGCCGAAAACTGGATCTTTGCGACTTCGTTCCTTTGAGAAATTAAGGAAAAACCTCAATTTTTTATTAAAATCCTATTTTCACTTTTCAGGACTGCCTAATATCAAAACCACTCATCTGTTTTTCCTCATATTTACCATAAATATTCTTCTATATAGTTCCTATGCACATGCCAGAAATTAAGTCTGTTAAGAATAAATTCTTGAAGTTATGGGCCCAAACTTAATGGACTTTGTAAAAAATCAGGAAAAATATTTACTCACTTAACATGAAAAATTTTGAAACTAGAGTCTGTTTTCCCAAGTATATAACTATGTTTAATTAAGATTCAATTGTTTACCCAAAATTAGATCTGAATTTTGTAAATTTTTTAAGTAATTAGCATAAAAATAAAATCAGTACCTTAAATTTTGCCCAACTTTGACCATGGCATGTTTTTTTCCTGTAAGTACCATTGATTTAATTTTCACAGCATGTAAACATAAATATTTAATTTGTTTAAATCTGAAATTTGGAAGTAAAAGCTTGAAAATTAAGCTAGTTATTGATTTTTTTCTTGAGGCTCTATTGTAGTCATTTGCTTTGTTTACAGATTACAGATGCAGGGTCCCACTCCAGGTCACTGGAAGTCAGCTATGCCAGGGTTTCTGATTTGTTACAGTCACTGGGGGAGATCCCCTGCTGTGACAGGTGTACAGTTATTCTCATATCACCACCCCAATCCCCCCCCCCCCCCCCCCCCCCCGGCAAACACAACCCACCAAGTGTTATGCAGTATTGTTATTGTTTTCACTGTATCTCCTTAATTGTAATGCTGCTTCCACTCTGATATGCAAAAACTTTCCTTGAAAAAGTAATTCAAGGTGTAATCCAGAAGATGCAATGTTGTGTAATGTAGCATTTTTAAAGAAATAATTTTTCTTTTAAATGATTTTACCAATCATAATGGAACCCATCAGTATGCTTAAATTATGATAAAATATGAAGCACATTATGGATAAATAAAGACACAATTAAAAATTGTAAAATCTAAATCAAGTATTTTTTTTAGATATTTATTGTTTTGCAGATTTAAAAGATATGTTTTTGTGGTAAAAAATAAAGAAACATTTGTATGCATGATGTGGTGTTATCTGACAAGATTGAGATTTATGATGATGCAATTGAGAATTATGAATCAACTTTTATATTCAGATATATATGTTATATTGAAAATGTATAGATATAAACTTAAATTTAAAAAAAAATTGATGTGATAAAAAAATGAGGATTTATTACAAACATTTGTTCATTATTTTCCTGCATCAGCAGAATTTGAGATCAGGCTTTGTTTGCCATGTTTTATGTTGTTAATTAGTTATATTTCAACTGTATACATTTCATAAAAAAAAACCATATATTTAATAATATATATTATACAAAAAAAAGATTCGATTGAACAAATGTGTAAACTACTGAAATGTCAACAGTTAATCGAAAAGCCAACTAATGATCATGGTAATTGTACAGATCATTTGTTCACAAACTGCTCCCATGCTTCAGTTTCATCATTAGGAAATACATGGTCAGGTCACAAAATATTATTTGCAACAATTTCTTGCTCATCAATAAACCAATCATATAAACCAACCATGGCCTTTATTACCTCTTCCTCTTACACTTTATCTCCATTTGATATTATTTTAGATTTTTACCTTCAAGGTTAACTTCAGCTGAGCACAGTGACCCATAGGTCCCTTGTTCTTAATGGTAATTACCTTTAAGTCACACTTAGTATAAATGACAAATTCACATACATCACGATTTGAACAGTAGATTTGACCTTGGACCTGATAAAAATATGGATGGTCAGGACAAAGCTCTAGACAACCAGCCTTCTCTTTTAGAAAGTTTACAGTGTCTGGTGTTATGGGTTTGTCCCTTGCTGTGTATGGACATTTCACTTCAATGAGGGTATTCTCATCTACTATACCATCTGGGGAGCTGCCCAAATATGGATGCTCTGGTCTCACAAACCACATTTGTGAACTGTATTGCCAGTTAGTTTTTGGTACTCACAGATGGCAACACTTTCATATGTGCAGCCATGTCTTACAGCCCTAGAACTGACCTTGGTAGAGTATGTCAAGTTTATGGCCAAAGATTCCATGTCTGTCCTATCTGTGGCCTTACATATCCTACCAAAGTTGGAGGACTGCACCCTGTGCAGCCTCTCCTCTTTCCACAGGGCACTGCTGGACTGAACCCTTGTTTTCTCCTCCAGTTCCTGGCATTGGTTCTGCATTATGGTAGTGACCCTAAGGTACCTAAGGAGGGACTTTCGGTCAGCTTCAGCACAATAATTGTGATCAAGATACAAAGCAATGGGGTTCGCTGGTTCAATCATTTGCATGAATCCCATTTTTCTTGATTTATCATCAGAGGCATATGCTACTGCCTGATTTTTTAAACAGTCAATGTACCCAGAAGCATTTCTATCATCAGAAGGCCTTGGATCATAAATAATAGTAGGATCATTTTCTGTGGTCGATTTATTGCCTCGCTGTTCTGAAATCTTGCCAAAAACAAGGTCCTCCATTTTTTTAGGTGAACCAGTGAACCTCTTTGTCTTGTGAAATGACTGTAGCCTGTCAGTTCATGTTTGCTCAACTTTTAAGTTGCCAGATACAAAGAAATATACCAAGCAAAATAACAAGCAAATTATATGTTTGCAGTGGGCACTAGGCCCCATTCCTGCAGCACATTTACACTGTGCTTGGCGCATGTTACCATGGGCATCTATCATAAAGTAATGTCAAAAGCCAATGCCTTCTTCATTTCAGCCAGACAGTTGCCTTTGAAATATGGCCTGTCACCTCTCTGTGCCCAGCGCACATAACAAATAAAGCTGAACTGCCAGAGTTTGTTCTCTGTGCCAAGTGTTTTGGCAAACTGCTGGAGGTAGTGGTTAGCTGCTTCTGCTGATAGCTTTGGAATCTGTAATAAATTTAAATATATAAGTTCACTCTATATCAAATTAAACAACTTCACAAAAAGGGTCAGGATGTAAAATATGATGGAAAGACATATGAACAGCAGATGAAAAATAGATTGTTACCAATGTATGTGTATTTAATTATACATCTTAAGTTTGCTATCCATAAGGAATGTTGTGAGGGAGTGACTGTTTAAAGATAATATTCAAATGCACCAACTTCTGATAGGATACTGTCTGAACTTTATCTTGATTGCATGTAGTATTGCATGTAGTTGTCTGCAGATGTGTATCATTGTAAGTGCTATCCAAGTTTTATTTGTCACTATTCTTTTGTGTTTGATTTATAATGTATGTGATTATTGATCAATGCATATATTAGACCAATATTTTAAAGTCACCTATCAGTAATATATAGCTTAAGAAAAAAGTGCTAATTGAAACATGAATTTATATTGTATATTTGGAACATTTTTATAATAAAAAACTGTATAGGTGAATTAACATGGCATCGACTTTGAACCCACAGTTTTCAGTACAAGACCCACATTTAAAATTCAAAATAAGAATATATCTAATTATTTTTTTGTTACACTATGTATGAAAATATATGTTTTTAGTAGTTGCTTCTTAGATTTATTAGACATGTTCTCATGTTTTATGCAAGGTCATCCCCCAAGGTTGATCGCCAGTTATTGCACCTATACCTAAACAACAATACACCAAAGGCTTTGTTTACATTTTTCAGAAAACAAGTATACAACTTGACAACGAAAAATATAAACATCAGTAATCAGATAGAATAAATAAGTTGTTTTTTAATTAATTTAAAAGCTGAGTTGAAATATAATCAATAAAATCGAATGTACCACAGCTCTCGTATTCAGATCCTTGTACCCTTCTGGGGCCGGCAGTTCCATCTTATAAGCTGGTTGGTCGTCTTCGGGATCCCTTCCAAAATTCTTGTTTTTCTCATAGGATTCGAGTCTGTGAAACAGATATTCTTTTTGAGTATTCAAGGTAACTGAAAATTGACCAAGTGATTGATAATTTACTTATAAACAAATCATTTGTACACATATAAAACGGACAAGACATGCGTCGTTATTATGCCAACAATGACAATTTCTCCTATTATCGCTCAAATGCTATTGCTTACCTTTCAACGCACTTGGCTTTTCTACCAGTTGTCTTCGTCCCCCTTCGCCTCAACTCCTTCCTGAGCATCTCAAGGGTCCAGTTTTCGTATTTACTAGCCATGTTATCCTTAAAATCCACGAAAATCTTCCAAAAACAAACACAACTGACAGTCAGAAAACACGTATACTGATGCGGTACTGCAGAAGCACCGGAAACAGCACTGATGACCCCTTATGCTGTCAGCGCCACCTCACGAGCGTTTCTGGCTATGGGTCCTCATTGCCCTGTCAGTGCTTTACGTTACTATCTTAAAGCTACCACTTCAATTCGGGGGGGGGGGGGGGGGGGGCGCAAGTTGTTTATTTCCATGAAAATCACTACTTCGCACAAAGAAATTAGCCCTATCACCATTAGTGCATGGCTAAAAGCTACCATAGTCTCAGCTTATGAATCTGCTTCTCCTTCGACATTGGAGCAACTTCACGTCAAAGCTCATGACGTTCAGGTCATCTCTACCTCCTTGGCCCATTTATCGGGGATTTCCCCTAACCAACTTGTCAAGAAAGGGTATTGGAAATCTCCTTCCACCTTCACCAGGTTTTATCTGAAGGATGTCTCTTTACAAGTTTCGGGCCTTTACTCCTTGGGCCTTGTGATCGCTGCGGGTGAAGTCATAACGTTCTCCAGGCCGTCCTTGCAGCCTTCTTCCATTCTGGTGTGTACGTCTTTGCCTGTGCCTTTGCTCCAGTGATGTTCTTCTCCTTCCCGACGTTCTAGGTATGTATCCAATCCCCAAGGTTTATCTGTTATATTCTCATTAATACAGAAACAGCTCACAATTATGTTTATGTAATAACCCCCCCCCCCCCTTATTCCCTCCCTGTGAATGGTGGTTTTGTTAGTAAACTGTTGTAAGCTTTTTTGTATTACAAACAGCTCTCCCTCCCTCGCCATCGAAAAAGTGATTACAGGAAACGGAAGTGTGACCTAGATACATGGGAACGAGGCAGGATGGGCGATAATGGGCCCAATAAGGGAAAATTTTTTGGTTGGCTTACTCTGGCGTATAAACCTTAACAGAGAAAATTCTCATTAATACAGAAAAGCTCACAACAGTTTACTAACAAAACCACCATTCACAGGGAGGGAATGGGGGGATTTGATGTCATCAGCTGTTTGGCTTCTTCAAAAGCACTGTCACATTCCTCAGACCATTACCATTTCATGTTTGGGCTGAGCAGAGAGTTTAGCAGTTGTAACACTGAAGACAACATTGGGAGGAATTAGCCCTAGAAATGAGGGAAGTTCCTCAACTGACTCTGGTGGTATCAGGGATTGCTTGAACTTAATCTGAGGTTGCATGCAACCCTTGTGCATAAATCCTGTAACCCAAATAGGTAACTGATTGCTGGAAGAATTCACATTTATCACTTTAATACACAATCCAAATTGTTCCCGTCTTGTCAACAGTTTGTCATGATTCACTAAATGTTTGTCTTCATTAGCACCTGTGAAAAGTATACTGCAGTCAGTCATCAGCTTTTTGAATTTTGCATGGTCAGTGATTGTACCTGGTAGGGCCTTCATTAGACATCTGATTGACTGAACCTGTGGTATCTTCAAGCCTCACCACCATGTTCGCCTTACACAGGAAAACAAGCAGGATTTAGTCATGTGGCTCAAATTTTTAGAAGGTTTCAATGGCAAATCATTTATCTAGAGGACGCATGGCTGTCAAGTATAAGTCTTAAACTCTTCACTGACTCAGCTAAAGGTGTTGGTTATGGGGCAATATTTCAATCCTTTTGGTTCTGTGGTTCTTGGCCAGAAAGTTGGCACAACATTAGCATTGTCACCCTCAAGCTTTACCCAATCATTATTGCTTTGGAGGTGTGGGGTTCAAAATTGTCCAACAAAAGGGTACATTTAATGACAGACAACAAAGCTCTCATCTATATAATAAATAAACAGTCGACCCCTGATAAGCTTTCCATGATACTAGTCAGGTGTCTTTTGATTGCAGCTACGAAATTCAATGTTCATTTTAAAGCAGAGCATCTTCCTGGTTCATTGAATAAAAATAAGCAATTCTCTATCTCGCTTACAGATGGCTCGCTTCAGGCTGCTGGCACCCAAAGCAGACCTCTAACCAACTCCGATCCCACCTGTCCTGACCATACTTCATTGATAGCTGCGGGTCAAGATCTGATGCTGTGCAGTCTGTTGCCTCTCACTAGAAAGAATTGCCAGTCTGTATGGGATAAGCTTCAAACCTTCTGCTCTTGCCAAGGTCATCTAGAATGGGCAACACTCCTGGTTTCCACTTTCACAATATTTCTTTTCTCTACAGACCTCTTCCTTTCGGGCATTTCCGGCAGCTCATTGGCTGCCATGGCGTCAGCTATAGTGTTTCCACATAAGTTGCTAACCGCCCAGACCCTAAAAGTACAGATGCCATTAGGCCCTTGATTATAGGTGCAAAGAAACGAAGCAGACATGCAGACCTCCGCCTTCCTATATCCCAGACCATACTCCACCTCTGGTTTCAGCCCTTCCATACACTATGCAGTCATCCTATCAAAAGGCTCTTTTCAAAGCCTTGTACCTCGTCTGTTTACATGGATTTTTAGGACTGGGGAGTTAATTCCCAGGTCAAAAGCAGAGTGGGACAAGGTGGTTCAGCTGTCAGATGTATTAGTCAAGCAACAAAATCCTAGGTCTGTCTGTATCACCCTGAGATATTCCAAAAACAACTATTTAGGCCAAAATCTGCTGGTTGTTTTACATGCAAAGAATCCTCCCTGCTGCCCAGTCTAAAATATCACTGAACTCTTCGTACTGGCAGTGCTCCAGGCCCCCTCTTCAGTGGGCCTACTGGTACGCCTATCTCTAGGGCACTGTTCAATGCACAACTATCGAATGACCTCCACTTTTGCAATTTAGATCAGAATAAATTTAAAGGACAGTTTCTGCATAGGTGCTGCCACTGAAGTGGCAGCAGCAGATAAACCTGATGCCCAAATTCGACACCTAGGCAGATGGAACTCGAAAGCTTTTCATAAATATATAACACTACATATGTCTCAATAACACTATTGAGTACTTGTCCATTTCCATTGTTTATAGTCTGGGGCAATACTGAATATCCCAAGTTGGCATCTCATGGATTGTTCCAGGCACAAACAAATATAGTGTACATACAGAATATAAAGTATTTATGTTTAGTCCTTTTGTATGTCTTTTCCCTTTAATTTTTCTCTTATTTTCGGAGGGCGGAGGATGCAACCTCAAGTTAGTAGCACCAATAGATGTTGTGTCTGTTAATTTGCACCATCAGGAAGTTGTATATGAGGGGGGGTACTCAAGTGAGTAACCCTCGGAAGGAAAATCAGAGGTCAGAAACGGTCGGAGCAAGCAGCTCCAAATTAAATGTAAGAATTAGTCACAAGTGAAACTTGGTGCCCTAGAGCTTTGTATTGGGTATCTGCATTTATTAAGATTTTTTTTAGAAAAAGCTTAAAAACCTTTAAAATTCTTCTTCTCTGAAACTGTTCAGCCCAATTGTCCAAAATTTCAGAGAAATGTTCCCCGGAACAATCTCTCTCAAGTTTGTTCAAATAGTTCCAGTTGGGTAATTTTTGACAGAGTTACAGGAAGTTGAACTTAGTCATTTGCATGCTAAAATTACAATTTCAGAAACAGCTGGAGCTATCATCATCAAATTTTATGTTAATGTTAGTCACTCAAGTCATATCTGAAATTGAGGTATTGATGGCACCACCTACATTGGTCTTTATGTACGGGGGTCAACGGTGCCCGAAGCATACAGAGAGCTACTTCTTCTCTGAAACCATATGGCCAAATTGTTTAATATTGCACAGTAATGCTCCTAGGGTAGTGCTTTCTTAAGTATGTTCAAATTGTCTCTGTTCAATGGCTTTTGGATGAGTTATGGGAAGCTGAATATAGTCAAATGTTATAGCAGCCCATTTCTGCTCTGTGGCTACAAAGATCTTCATCTCAAAAACCACTTGTTCAAATTCTTTAATCCCACACATGAATGATCCTTAGATGTTGATAATTCAAATTTGTTCAAATAGTTTTGATTCAGTGATTTTCTTAGATTTTGTACAGTAAAAGTTAAAAAAGATATAAAAATCTTCTTCTCTGAAACTGTCCAGCCAAATACGGGATATCGCTAATACCGATACTCTCGTGTGTGGAGGCAGTAAATGACTGCCTGCTTGAAAAACTGCAGGCAAACAACTAGTGCCCCCTAGCGTCCAGCCTGACCAGCCCGTTCATTCAACACGGCAGTGTGGGCACTGGACATAGTGTTTACAATTGCCGATCATCCTGATACTTATTATTCATCATATTTATTTTGCCGTGTTAAACCATAATACAGAACATAATACAGAAAATTCTACATTCGGCACAGTTTGCATTAGAATTTGATCTTGAATCAACTGCCTTGTAGCGGATGATACAAGGGAAACATACACAGGGTCTTTAGTCATTGATAAACGTCATATTTAACAAGTTTCCTTTAACTATGATACATATTGGTACGAAACAATTGTAACCTCGTATTTTTTCAATGATAATATTAATTAAAGCAATTCCATAGCACTTATAAGCTAACAAAGTGGGGACTGTCAGTTTCGTCCGTGTTAATGAGTGTACAGCTGAACCACGCTTGCCTGCACAAACAAGCTTCTGGCTGCGCCAACCAGTAGTTTTTCTCCTCCATCTACATGAGAAGCTGCATTAGCGATATCCCGTATTGTCCAGTATTTCACAGAAATGATCCCTTGAACAATCTTTCTCAAGTTTGTTCGAATGGTTCCAGATCTGAGATTTTTGGCTGAGTTACAGGAGGTTGAACTTAGTCATCTGTCCAAAAAAGCACACTAAAATTTAAATCTCAGAAACAGCTAGAGCTATCATCACCAAATTTATTGCCAATGTTTGTCAACCTACATTTATGTTAATGCTGCAGACGTCCAGGCTTATATCTCAGGACTGGTTTGCTGTAATTCTCCTGAAATTTTGCATTTGTATAGATCTCACATAGCTCTTTATCATATACAAAATTGGAGGCCCCACCTGCAACCATTTTTGCACAGCGTCCATCTGTTTGTCTACCTTGGGCTAAAATCACTCATATCTCAGTAGTGGTTTGACTTCTCTGCCTTAAATTTTGCATATGTATACAACTTGGACAGCTTTCTAAGTTTTGTGGCAGGTGACGCCACCTACATTAATGTTTAAGCTGCAGACATCAAAGCTCATATCCAAAGAACCATTTGACCGATTGTGCCAAAATTTTGCGTGTGTATAGACCTCACATAGCGCTTAAACATACGCAAAACTGGTGGCACCTCCTGCAACCATTTTTGCACAGCGTCTGTCTGTCTGCCGTGGGATAAAATCACTCCTATCTTGGCAGTGATTTGACATATCTGCCTAAAATTTTGCAAGTCTACACATCTTAGACAGCTTTCTGGATTTTGTGGCAGGTGGCACAACCTACATTTATGTTAATGCTGCAGACATCCAGGCTTATATCTCAGGACTGGTTTGCTGTAATTCTCCTGGAATTTTGCATTTGTATAGATCTCACATAGCTCTTTATCATATACAAAATTGGAGGCGCCACCTGCAACCATTTTTGCACAGCGTCCATCTGTTTGTCTACCTTGGGCTAAAATCACTCATATCTCAGTAGTTGTTTGACTTCTCTGCCTTAAATTTTGCATATGTATACAACTTGGACAGCTTTCTCAGTTTTGTGGCAGGTGACGCCACCTACATTTATGTTTATGCTGCAGACATTCAGGCTTATACCTCAGGACTGGTTTGACATATCCCCCTGAAACTTTGCATGTGTATAGATATCACATATCTCTTAATCATACACAAAATTGGTGGCACCACCTGCCACCCTTTTTGCACAGTGTTCGTCTGTTCATCTTCCTGGGGATAAAAACACTCATATCTCGGCAGTGGTTTGACTTATCTACCTGAAATTTTGCATGTTTATACATCCTTGACAGCTTTCTTGATTTCATGACAGGTGGTGCCACCTACATTCAAATTTATGCTGCAGACATCCAAGCTCATATCTCAGGAACCATTTGACCTATTGGGCAAAAACTTTGCATGTTTATAGATCTCACATAGCTCTTTATCATACACAAAACTGGTGGTGCCACCTGCAATCATTTTTGCACAGCATCTGTCTGTGTTTGTCGTGGGATATATCACTCATATTTTGGCAGTGGTTTGACATATCTGCCTAAAATTTTGCAGGTTTGTACATCTTGGATAGCTTTCTGGATTTTGTGGCAGGTGGCGCCACCTACATTTATGTATACGCTGCAGACATTCAGGCTTATATCTCAGGACTGGTTTGACATATCCCCCTGAAATTTTGCATGTGTATAGATCTCACATAGCTCTTAATCATACACAAATTGGTGTCACCACCTGCCACCATTTTTGCACAGTGTCTGTCTGTTTGTCTGCCATGGGCTAAAATCACTCATATCTCAGTAGTGGTTTGACTTGTATGCCTAAAATTTTGCAGGTTTATACATTTGGACAGCTTCTGGATTTTGTGGTAGCTGGCGCAACCTACATACACATTTCAGCTGCAGACATCCAGGCTATTATGCAACACACCTCACTCTATTTCCCCTTGCCACTCAATCCATGCCTCACTTCACCTTTCCCACTCTGATTTTGGCGGATACACGTAGTCACTTGTTGACTACCCATATTCTAGTTTTTGTGTTGTGTGCACCCATGCCAGAATTGCAGCAGTGATGTTTGTTTAATTGTTTCTTAATTGTTCTAAGTGTTTAGTACTTGCATTGTTCATATACATGTTACACATGTTCTTGAAAAGTAATGGTCCAGCATTGAACCACTATACCTGGTGTAATCTCATTGCACAGGTTCGCATTAGGCCTGTAGGCCTTGTTATAATAAAATATATTACTAAACTGGCCCATTGGGCCCTTTTCATCAATCTCATTTTCATTCATTCTATTGGTAAGAGTGTGACAGTTACTATGTGTGGTGAGTGAGCATAAATTTCCATTTACTGTTTACAGTAGAAGGTTTTATGTATCACCAGTGTGATAATTTTATGATAATTCCAATCATTTTATTTGACCAATTTTCATAAGATATTATAAGGTGATCAGTCCTATGGAATGAAACAGGTATTGAGTAGACTTCTGTGCAGGATAACTTTCTAATTACTATTCAGTTTATTATTTAACTGCCAGCCCTTTGATTAGTGTTCAAAGAGAATTCATTAATAAGCATGTTCATACATTTGACTGGGTTTACTCTTAAAGTGACAGGCACAGACAAACTAATTAATAAACAGTTTAGACTTAGGTGCACAGGAGGGCAAGAAACGTGTTGAATGTATTACACAATATGTCTTGTATTAATGCTAAAAGAAATTCCTTAATTGCAATTATTATTTTGGGCAAATGTATAAATAGATATACTGGTTACTGAACCAGACAGTTAAGGTCAGAGCTAAAGAGAGGAGAGTCGAAGAGTTAGAGAGCTAGGAGAGAGAGAAGAGACAGGAATAAGAACAGGAGTTAATACAGAGAGAGAGAGACAGAAAACAGAATCAGTTAAGTGGAAAACAGGGCAAACTATCAGAATATATATTTTGGACATTTGTTATTCTTAACTTTTATTGAATAAACTTGGAAGTAAATTACATTTGGACTAAAGAATTCTTCTATCTGAGAAAATCAGCAATCTGTGAGTAAAAGCACATAAACAACTGGACTGTGATAGTTGGGGAGAATCCGGCTTGCGATCCAACTACTGTTCGGTACTTCTCTTACAACACCAAGTGAACATTAATTCGACTAATTCCCCCAGATCATATTTGGACTAATTCCCCAGCTAAAGATGCCAGTTCTATGCATGATCTGGTTCAAGAAAAGAGGACTCTGCTACAAATGTGGAATGACATACAGCAGAGCCCACACATGTCACTGTCCAGCACAAGGAAAAAGGTGTCACAATTGCTATCAGGGGAATCACTATGCCCGCTGTTGTTTTACACAACAGCAGAACTCCAGAGAACATCAAGATGCAAGAAAATGTGAACATGCATTCATTCATACTGAAAGAAATCCTCCAAAAGATACCATTGATCTACCCTTCATGGACATTTCAAACAATGAACTTTGTCAAACTTTAGTTTGAAAACTACAGTCAATGTTGAAAATGATGCTTTGCGCATTAAGCTGAAGAAAAGGGTTAAGAAAGTTTCATCAGTTTCAATAAATACTGTATCTGTTGAAGATGAACAGGTCAAAATTGAGCAAATATGTGACCTCACTGCTCTCTTTTGTTTATGTGTAACAGGTGCTATATTTTGTCATTTCTGGCCCCTTATACCCTTGGCTATTTACAATTTTTTGACCAATCAGAGGGCCACAATACCATGACCCCGGGTCAGCTATTGATTAGTATTTAACCTCAATCCCATTAACCCTGACCTCTCTTTCATCGGTGCCTCCAGCAATTCAGTATTTTCCGCCACAACCCCACCATCCTCCCATTTATGTTTCTACATAGGTATTGCATATTTAGCCCCTTTTTAAGGTATATAATTTAAAATTTAGCTCCTAGTAAGACTGTGTTGTGTAGGACATTTGTAAGGCTTCACTGAGGATAGGCAGACTATCATTGTTTGTTCACACTCTCTTGTTTGAATTGATTTATACACTATATTTGCTTCACCTAGTTTCTTATACAGGGAAAAAGCTAAAAATCCTTTAAAAATCTTCTTCTCCGAAACTGTTCATCCAAATTGTTCAATATTTCACAGAAATGATTCTTGGAACAATCTCTCTCAAGTTTGTTCGAATGGTTTAAGTTTGGTGAATTTTGGCCAAGTTACAGGAAGTTGAACTTAGTCATCTGTCAAAAAAAGCATACTAAAATGACAATTTCAGATACGGCCAGAGCTATCATCACCAAATATTATGCCAGTGTTGGTCACATGAGTCATATCTGAAAATCAGGTATTTGTGGCACCACTTGCATTAACCTTTTTTGTACTGGGTCATTGGTCATCAGTACATTGACCCATAATTTCTCAGGAATAGCAGGAGCTGCCGTCCCCAGATCTTATGCAATATTCTGTCACATATAAAATGTTGTGGGATTCAGCTTTTTTTTTCCTATCTGCATATACTTAGATTTTATAGGGAAAAAGCTGAAAAACATTGAAAAGTCTTCTTCTTGTAAACGGTCCAGCCAAATCATTCAATCATTTTACAGAAATGATCCCAGAGGCAAGCCCTCTCAAGTTTGTTCAGATGGTTTACATTTGATGAATTTTAGTGGAGTTTCATGAATTTGAACAGTCATTTGGCCAAGTAAGCATACTGACATAGTAATCTCAGAAATGACAGAAGCTAGCATTACCAAGTATTGTGCAAATGTTGGTCACATGACTCATATTTGAAGTTGCAGATTTTGTGGTGCCACCTACATTGACCTGTTTTTTTTATGGGCAAAAACCACATAATTTAGCCTCTTTAGATTAAAATGTTTATGATGAAACTGGCAAGTTGAATCGTTCAATTTTACAAAAGAATTATCCTAGGACATGGTTCTTTCAATCATATCAGAAAAGCTTAAGTTGGTCTTATGGCCATTATTATGTCTGTTTCACCTCATGGGTGTTACGCCCCTCAGGGCTGCATGTGGAGCCAATCAGTGAGCTTTTGCCATGGTGTGGCTACTATTTCAGATTTGGCAACAGGTCAAAGTTCAGCCAGGATCTAGTTATAGCTTTGGCAGACTGCCAACTGTGTCAGATTATGCAACAGGTCAAGAGTTCACTCAGTGCAGCCAGATACAGGTAAAAAGTTTACTCAGTGTAGACAGGTGCAGGTCATGAGTTCACTCAGTGCAGTAACCTGAGCCAGCAAATTTGTCACAGTTCACTTGGGGCAACTGCCTTTCTCACCTAAGCCTGGTCAGCCCAATACATCAGACTCAAGGTAAGTTTGATGTATAGGCCTGATGTTTTGACCTGTCTATTTGTCTTTGATGGCTTTCTCGTTTACAAGACAGGTGTTGCCACCTACAATGACTTTTGCACAGTGTATGTGCCTGCTTATTTCTACAGAGGAATTTGATATATCAGCCTGAAATTGGGCATATTTATACATATCAAATAGCTTTGTCCTATACAAGACTGGTGGTGCCACCTACTATAATTTTTGCACAGTGTGTGTCCCTGTTTATTTCTCAGGAGAGGTTTGATATATCAGTCTGAAATTGGGCATATGTATATATCTCTGATAGGTTCATTGTTTTCAAGACTGGTGGTGCCAGCTACAGTCATTTTTGTGTTGTGTGCACCCATGCCAGAATTTCTGCAGTGATGTTTGTGTAATTGTTTCTTATTCAAAATGTTTAGTACTTGCATTGTTCATATACTTGAAGTAATGGTCCAGCATTGAAGCATTATACCTGGTGTATTTCCCAATGCACAGGTTTGCATTAGGCCTGTAGGCCTTGTTATAATAAAATATATTAATAAACTGGCCCATTGGGCCCTTTTCACCAATCTCATTTTCATTCATTCTATTGTGACAGTTACTATGTGTGGTGAGTGAGCATAAATTGACTTTAAAATAGGACAACCTGACCAGTTTTTTTCCACAGTATAAATCTTAATAACCATCCTCTGATCACATTACACTGCGACTTATTTCTATAAGAGAATCTTTAACATTAAATGGTTTAATGAGAATCTGTGCTAGATAGTAGACACAAGTATGCATCTTAGATTGCACTGGCAATGTTTAATACACCTGAGAGGAGATAAATTTTGAATATTCATAATTCCAACAATTTTGAACAACATTTAACTGCCATATTAATTTAAAATTTTAAATATTCATATCAAAAGAATATATAAATTTCATATAAAGTCTGTTAATACCATATTTGTTCCATTCTGATGGCTTTAAACATCTTGCTCAATCCTGAAACTGTAGACACGCCATGGGTTTTGTTTCCTTTGTGTTCGCTGCACAGTGGCAGTGTCACAGGCATCGAGCTGTTCTCTTGTAGAATATCATCAGCAACATCACTAGTTGCTTCTTTTCCATGTGACATTTTTCTCGTTACTCTTGATATATAGATGAGTGATCAGATGTATGTTACTGTTTGATTATTTTCTCAGAGGGTACATCAGCCAGTTAGCTTCTTCTTTCTGGGGTGGATAAGGTACTGCATCACGAACATTATATATGCATTAGACATACATGAACTCAGTAGATCAACCACTGGTTCATTTATTACATACCTTTAGTTAATGTTGGTTCAGAAATATAAGCATGTCTCATAATGGTAGAATCTGCATAGGTCGTCAATCTTGAAGAGCATAGTATATATAGACATGTACATAAGACATAAAAACAATACTCCTTGACAGATGTTTAATTTTCTATTTCACATAAATCATAACAATATTATATACATAGTTTATTATGACAAAATATTTAATTAATTATAACAAGTCCTCCAAAAATGTAGGTCACATAGTATCTTGACCCTCTGTCACCTTTATTGATTTGACAATCCGACAGCCTTGCAATCCGACATAAATTAGGGTTTTACATATCAGACTATATATTTATAGTAAGTCAATTTAGAATTTATATTAAGTGAGTTATTACAAGCCATAGGCTTAGGTTTGCCCATTCCCATACAATACAATAGACATTAATTCAAAGAGATGACATATATAGGGGTGCTTGTGATGAGTTGTTTGCAGATGGTAATAATAAATGAAATGGTATAATAATATCGTGTGTGTTTAATGCGATGTTGGGTTGTTGGATGTGATATAATGGAGTTAATGTTGGGGTTTGTATAGTGACTTAATGCTTAGTTCGACTGGGTTGTAAGAGTATACTGTATTATGTTTTGAAACAATTTGTCTCTGTAATGTAAAGTGAGACTAGTTGAAAAATTTTGATATTGTCTACTTGTTTCAAATTGGTATCACCAATTAATGATGTTTTAACAGGTAGGTTGGACAGGTATTTCTTTCTATGAGTGTAGTATAGAGGACATTGTAGAAAGAAATGATTTTCGTCCTCCACTGGATGACCACACAGACAGGACATGGTGTCAGATACATGGCGAAGGAATTTGTTAAAATTCAGATTACTGCATCTCATCCTTAGTCTTGCATGTGCTATTTGGGATGTTCTTGAACCTGTGTTTAAACATTTTGGTGCTTTATTGTTGCCAAGTATCTTCCTTTTGAGAGTGTTCGGTGATAATATATATCTTTTTTCTCTATCTAGTGCATTCCACAGCCTGATGGTTTTAGGGATGAAAGATTCAGTATAACTCAGTTCTAGCCAACATAGGTGTGATCGTCAGAGCATCAGAGAGGGTGAAGTGAGATTGTGTTTTAGGAGGGGGAAGAAGTAGGTAAAGATATTGGGGTACCTCTTTATTTATCATTTTGCGAAGAAGGCATTATTGGTTTGATTCTCTTCTTAGTTTGCGTGTTGACCATTTAGTTTCCACATATAATAGATCATGGCTTGTGCCTTTTACACCTCCTGTTACTATTCTAGCTGCCTCCAGTTGTACATTTTCTATTTTGTTAGAAAGACTTTTAGACAAGTTGGACCAAACAGTGTTTGCATATTCCAGAATAGGTCTAATGTAGCCGAAAATAAATGTTCTGTAGAGTCTGGCATTCTAGTAGGTATTTACATTTTCTAAGAATGATCATTCTTTGGTTAGCTTTAGTTGTTATGTAGTGAATATGTTCATCCCATTTACCATTGGATTGGAAAGTAATTCCAAGATGTTTGTGACTAGAAGGGGTTATTATTTTTACATTATTTAAAAATAGATCTGGATGATATATATATATATATATATATATATATATATATATATATATATATATATATATATATATAAGACATGCTATTAGTACAAAGGAATGTTTTATACATATTTGGAAGTAGATACAATATTTAAAAAAAAAACTTTAAAAAATCATAAAAATCACCAGCTTTTATATTATAGTCAAGGGTAGGCTTTTGTCCTAGTCTGCACTTTTAGAGGTAGGCTTTTGTCCAGTGGGCTCTTGTCCGGTGGGCTTTGTAAGGTTGGGCTTTTGTTTGGATGGGTTTTTGTCTGTCACATGTTTTGCTCTTGTCTGGTAGGCTGTTGTCTTGGTGGGCTTTTGTCAGGTTGGATTTTGTCTGTCATCCGTTTTGGGTATCCAGCATGCAAATGAAACCATCATTCCTGCAATCTTTCCTTTCCTGAAAAATGCCTGAATGTTCATGAGCTGTCTCTTTGGCAAAGAATTGTTTATTGCATTAAGATATTTTGTCACTATCTCAGGCTATAAATATATTGAATATACATAATGACTGTTAACATATTTAACCTCTATTATAAAAAATTTTTCATTTTATTCATCATTGCATGAGGCATTTTTCTTGATTTATACCCCTTTCACACGGCAAATACAAAACAGTTTCAAACTGTATTGAATGCGCATTGGATCCTTTGCATGGCAATCTAAAGCATTTTCAAACTGTTTTGGCCAAAGTGTTTTGAATCAAGCCCAGGAGGTGGTTTCAAACTGAATGCAATTTGTTTATCTGCTCAAATGCTAAATTGTCATGTGAATGCTCTAAAATGGTTTGAACACAGTTTTCGAGCAGCACATCGGTCACAGCGCAAGCGCAGATGCTTGTGACAGCATGTTCTGACATTGTTCCACATATGAAATGTACACAACACGCATTGGTTCTAGATGCCTAAACAGGTGTGGCCAAACTGCTTTAGCAAAGCCTTTGCTCAAATCAGTTTGAAAATGTTTTGTGAGTAAAAGGGGTGTTATTTACTTGGTGCAGCTGACTATCAGTAGACCTAGGCCAGTCCGTGTGTGGCTTTTAAGGGAGTTTTGTGTCTTTGAACCTAAAGTGGTGCCATGCAAATTCAGGGTGTGGCTATAAACAGATAGCACGCCTAAAATAGGGATCAAATGTACCTTGTTTGCTCTCTGGGGTACTACATATTTATTGGCTAATGTTCTTTTTATTCTTAGACCCCAGGCAAATGAAATACAAAGAAGCCATTGATGAAATGATGGAGAGAATACGAAGTGGTCGTCCACTGCGTCAGGTGAAGTCGGCACCAGCGCAGAAGGTAATTTCACGTCTTTCTTGGCCAGATGCAGAGAGTCGAAGATAAAAACTTGATCCATAACAGGGCTTTGAACAGGCAAATATTTTTGAAAGTGGAGGACTTAGGGCCAAAATATGGAGAATTTCTATTAGAATGCCATGTGCCCATTTAAATTGTTACAGTCTAGGTACTTTGAAAACCTGTTAAAAATTTTAGCATTAAAAGAGAAAGTCAGGAAACCAAGTAACATCAATACCAGGTTTGCCATATGTAAGAAAAAATAATGATAAGATACAAAGATAATAAATAAGTAAAAATATAACATTAAACAAGGGACCTATGGGTCACGACGCTCAGCTGTTATATATGATAAAAAAATATTATTTAAAAATGAGGCACATGTAGGTTTTGTGTGGTAATAAATATAAGCTGTTTTACGAGTTGTTGTTGTTTAGCTTATGTATGATTTTGATAGTACCTTTGGAGACAGGGAAGAGGATTGATTTCATTTATTTTATTAACAAATGGAGTACTACTGTCACACAGATTTTGACTTGGCCATATAACTTATAAGCAGAACATATAATATAAGAGTTTAATTATTTATTAAAAAAATTACAAATATTGTCCCAAATATAATTTTTATTAAAAATAATAAGAGAATCATATGATTTTTTAAAATGAAATATAACTGATATGATTATTAAAATAATATTAAAGAATATATTCATGAATATATTCATGAATGCATTCATGAATGCATTCATGAATACATTTTGAAAGTATTTGCACGAGTATTCATATACTTTCATTTTTACCTGAATTCCCATTCTTTATGCAAGAAATTTTATAATGGAGTACATAATCATATTCGTATTTAAATACAATTACAAAGTATTCGCACCATGTCTGGTATTTATTCAGTTTTCACCAATCAATGATGTTGAGAATCCAGAATATACAAAATTCACACATTTAAATAATAATCATAAGTACCTGGTTTTATGGCTTTTATTTATATTAAAAAATAACTGTAAAAAATTCATTTTGGACTAATTTTACATCAATGTACACACTAAACACAGTAGGAATCTAGATTAATATTATCAACTGCATCTTTGTCTATCATTAATTTCCTTCATATAATCCCTAATGATTAGTAATGAATAATATGATTTACTTCTTTATCATTAAAAATGAACTGAAAAATGCCATAGGTGACTGCATGGTGTTATTTGGAATATGTGACATTCTACCCATCGATACAAGATTCTTATATCATCAGTAACTGCAAGTTAATTTCCTGTTATTATAAACTAACAAATTCCTTTTCTATTTTTCTTTAATTTGTTATTAAAAACCAATAAAAATTTATTAATTTATTGTTTATTGTTATGTTGTTGGTTAAAACTACTAGATGAGTTGGGTTGGACAACTGGATCAACTGTGGCTGGCCATAAGCTGCCTGGATTCTCGCCTCAAGCGTGCATAATTTGATGAAAAGTCAACAAGGTCAACATACAGGTGACTCAAGAGGGGCTGGAGAGAGCCAAAGTCTGACAGGGTCTCATAAAAAACATTAATAAAAGCTACAATATTTGGCCAATTTCTTTCAGCTTTCTAAACTAAAAAGCTGAAATCCTTATGTGTGCATGATATGAAAATTATATCAACAGTGCTCACGGGAAACAAACGTGCCATGGTCACAGTTGGGCAAAATTTAAGGTACTAATTTTATATTTATACTAATAACTTAAAAAATTTGAAAAATTCAGAACTAATTTTGGGTATTCAATTGAATCTTGATTAAATAATGTTACATCCCTGACAAAAAAATCCCAGCTTCAGCAATGCCCTTGTTAAGGGAGTAAATATATTTCTTGATTTTTTACAAAGTGCATTATGTTTGGGCCCATAACTTAAAAAAAATACACAATACTGACATCATTTCTGGCATGTGCATAGCGAATGTATAGAAAAATATGTATATTATATATGATCAAAGTCAGATTAGTGGTTTTGATATTAGGCAGTCTTAAAGTGTAACAATGGGTTTTTAATGAAAAAATGAAGTTTTTCATTGATATCTCGAAGGAATTAAGTCCTAGTGACCAAATTCTTGGCATGGTAGGGGATATTGGAGAAATCCAACTGTTATGATAAAATAGTGATAAAATTTCTTTCCTGATTATTTACAAAATGCATTATGTTTGGGCCCACAACTTTTTTAAACTAGAATACGGGTAGTCGACAAGCGACTACGTGTATCCGCCAAAATCAGAGAAGGACGGGTGAAGTGAGGCATGGATTGAGTGGCAAGGGGATATAGAGTTACATATGTAAAATATTAGTATTGGATCTCTGCCACATAAACATGATTGTAGGTGGCGCCACCTGTTATTTGAACGAGAAACTATCCAAGATATATACACATGCAAAATTTCAAGTGGAAAAGTCAAACCACTGCAGAGATATGAGTGATTTTATCCCACATCAGACAAACAGATGGACGCTGTGCAAACATGGTTGCAGGTGGCGCCACCTTTTGTTTTGTATGTTATAAAGCTATCCCAGGGCTACATTTGTGTAAAATTTTTTTCCGGATCGGTCAAATGGTTCCCGAGATATGAGCTTGGATGTCTGCAGTGTTAACATGAATGTAGGTGGCGCCACCTGTCATAAAATCAAGGAAGCTATCTAGGATGTATACGCATGCCGAATTTTAGGTGAATTAGTCAAACCACTGCAGAGATATGAGTGATTTTAACCCCAGGCAGATGAACAGATGGACACTGTGCAAACATGGTTGCAGGTGGCGCCACCTTTTGTTGTGTAAGTTATAAAGCTATCCCAGGGCTACATTTGTGTAAAAAAATTTTCCGGATCGGTCAAACGGTTACCGAGATATATGGGTTTATGTGTGTAAACAGACGCACAAACGGACGCTGGGCAGAGACGAAAGGTCAGAGGTCAAGGTCACTTGGTTAGGCACCAGTTCACATGTGACCCGATAATTTGTGTAAGTTTCGGAAAAAATCTGTCCAGTAGTCTCAGAGGAGTTCTCCGGAAACGAACGCGGCGGCGGCGGCGGCGGCGGCGGCGGAACCCGGTCAAAAACATAGTATCCGCAAAACTTCGTTTTGGCGTATACAATTATATAATACAGACCTAATTTCTGGCATGTACATAGGAATTATATAGAGGATTATTTATAGGAAATATGAGAAAAAACAGATGAGTGGTTTTGATATTAGGCAGTCCTGAAGTGTGAAAATAGGTTTTTAATAAAAAATTTAGGTTTTTCCTTAATTTCTCAAAGGAATGAAGTCGCAAAGACCCAGTTTTCGGCTTGGTAGGAGATCTTGGGGACATCTAACATTATGCTGAATTTTGGATTCCTAGGTCTTATGGTTTCAAAACGTGCCACATCTACGGACGGACGGACTGATGGACAGACGGACAGACGACGGACAATGGACCACGACTATAGCTCAGATGACTTATAGTCAGCTGAGCTAAAAATACATAAATGGTCAAATTAAACATATAAAATACTGATGGCATATAGTCTTAGCATTGTTAAATATCTTGATTTAATAACATAAGAACTTGAAAAATATATTTGTCAAATGTCAGTTCTTGGATTCATATGTTTGATGACATAAGGAATCTTTGTATATGTTGTATAGTAGAACCTTGTATTTTGTATATCTTTCTTAAAATTTTTTTCCAAAATTAAAATAAGGAACCAAAATTCTCTGTTAACCCTATTATAAATATGACATTCAGAAATTTTACATTTGTATTTTTAGCTCAGCTGACTATAAGTCATCTGAGCTATAGTCATGGTCCATTGTCCGTCGTCCGTCTGTCCATTCATTAGACTGGCATGTTTTGAAACCGTTAGACCTACAAATCCAAAATTTAGCATACTTTTAGATATACCCAAGATTTCCTACCAAACCAAAAACTGGGTCACTGCGACTTTGTACCTTTTGAGAAATCAAGGAAAAACCTCAATTTTCCATTAAAAAACTTTATCACACTTCAGGACTGCCTCATACCAAAACTGCTCATCTGTTAACTTCATATTAACCATAAATATTCCCCTATTTAGTTCCTATGTAAAAGCCAGAATTTAGGTCAGTATTACATTATTTATAAAAGTTATGGGCCAAACATAATGCACTTTGAAAAAAATTAGGAAAAATATTTGTTCACTTAACATGATAATTGTTGAAGCTAGAGACTTTTTTTCAGGTACAGAACTATATTTAATCAAGATTAAATTGTATGCCCAAAATTAGATCTGATTTTTGCACATTTTTAAGTTTTAGCATAGATATAAAGTCAGCACCTCATATTTTGCTCAACTATGTATGTTTTTTTCCTGAAAGTACATTTAATCTAATTTTCACAGCAGGTACACATAAGTAATTAATCTGTTAAATTCTGAAATTTGAAAATAAAAGCTAAAACATTAGGCTAGTTTTTGAAGTATTATCAGAGGCCATATTGTATTCATTTGCATTGTCAAACTCCAGGCCGTCCATTTCTGGCGACTAAAGCCCTGCCTGGATAAGCTTAATAGTGATGCAACACTGGTCTAGGACCCCTGCTGTCACAGGTGTACAGTTATTCTCATGTCACCTCCCCCCTAATTGTTATCACTTGAACTGTATTACTTTAATTGTACAGCTAAAAACTCATAGTTCCTACCGTAATCTCGGACGAGTTTGAAACTGGGTGACCTTGACTAGTGGTGGGCTGATCATCGAGTTTTATTGAAAGTCAGTTGGTTTGCTGCCACTTTCAAGTGCTCAATTACCATAGGCAACTTTTGATTACATCATGATAATGATTGTTTTCTTTCCAGAATGCCTTTATGTTATAGACATAAATTATTCTTCCTTTTTTCACCACATTCTGCACTTCATATAATGAGTCTGTGTTCCCAAATAACTTCTGTATGTAACTGAGTCAAAATGACACGGTAGATACGAGAACAGAGGACTTATTTAATTTATAATCTGTGAACTTGCAGGGAGCTGCAGAATTAGCAGAGAGTTTTCTAACGAGATGTACATTGCAAAATATGGGCGGGATGGCGTTAAAATACTCCATAAATTCTCCAGGTCTATGCCAATTTCGCGAGATTCTCTTAGAAATAATCTATTCAACCGATGCCAGGTGCAACTGTTTAGGCTGTCCTTAAAAAATCTTTGTTGGGGCTAACCCTGCTGGTAGAGTATTTGGATTTCGGCGGGAATTTTTTTTTACTAGTCTGCAATTTTTAGCTCAGCTGACTATAAGTCATCTGAGCTATAGTCGTGGTCCATTGTCCGTCGTCCGTCCGTCTGTCGTGCCGTCCGTCCGTCCGTCCGTCCATAGATGTGGCACGTTTTGAAACCGTAAGACCTAGGAATCCAAAATTCGGCATAATGTTAGATGTCCCCAAGATCTCCTACCAAGCTGAAAACTGGGTCTTTGCAACTTCGTTCCTTTGAGAAATTATGGAAAAACCTCAATTTTTTATTAAAAACCTATTTTCACACTTTAGGACTGCCTAATATCAAAACCACTCATCTGTTTTTCCTCATATTTACCATAAATATTCCTCTATATAGTTCCTATGTACATGCCAGAAATTATGTCTGTATTATTTAATTTTAAAAAGTTCTGGGCCCAAACATAATGCATTTTGAAAAAAATAAGGAAAGATATTTGATCACTTAACACAAAAAATGTTAAAGCTGTGGACCTTTTTTTCCAGTAATATAACTTTAATTAATCAAAATTAAATTGTATACCCAAAATTAGATGAAAATCTTTTAAATTTTTTAGAATATTAATAAAAATAAAAAATTGGTATCTTAAATTTTGCCCAACTTTGACCATGGCACGTTTTTTTCCTGTAAGTACTGTGGATTTAATTTTCACAGCATGTTTTTGTCAGCATTTCAACTGTTAAAACCAAAAATGTGAAACCAGTTGATCAAAAACTGTAGATTTTAATCCAGTTTTCAAGCACCTTGTAATATATTGTTTACATCAAGCTAGTGTTATGCAGTTTGCAAAAGCTCAGCTCCCCAGCTTCAGCTCTAAGTTCCTTAAATTCAGCATACAGTTAGATGTCTCCAAATCCCCTACCATGCCAAGAATTTGGTCACTAGGACTTAATACCTTCGAGATATTAATGAAAAACTTCATTTTTCCATTAAAAACCCATTGTTACACTTCAAGACTGCCTAATATCAAAACCACTGATCTGACTTTAATCATATATAATATACATATTTTTCATTTTCTATGCACATCCCAGAATGATGTCAGTATTGCGTAATTGTTTTAAGTTATGGGCCCAAACATAATGCACTTTGTAAAAAATCAAGAAATATATTTACTCCCTTAACAAGGGCATTGCTAGAGATTTTTTTGTCAGGGATGTAACATTATTTAATCAAGATTCAATTGAATACCCAAAATTAGTTCTGAATTTTTCAAATTTTTTAAGTTATTAGTATAAATATAAAATTAGTACCTTAAATTTTGCCCAACTGTGACCATGGCACGTTTGTTTCCCGTGAGCACTGTTGATATAATTTTCATATCATGCACACATAAGGATTTCAGCTTTTTAGTTTAGAAAGCTGAAAGAAATTGGCCAAAAATTGTAGCTTTTATTAATGTTTTTTATGAGACCCTGTCAGACTTGGCTCTCTCCAGCCCCTCTTGAGTCACCTGTATGTTGACCTTGTTGACCTTTCATCAAATTATGCACGCTTGAGGCGAGGCATACAGGAATCCAGGCAGCTTATGGCCAGCCACAGTTGATCCAGGTGTCCAACCCATCTCATCTAGTAGTTTTAACCAACAACATAACAATAAACAACAAATTAATAAATTTTTATTGGTTCTTAATAACAAATTAAAGAAAAATAGAAAAGGAATTTGTTAGTTTATAATAACAGGAAATTAACTTGCAGTTACTGATGATATAAGAATCTTGTATCGATGGGTAGAATGTCACATATTCCAAATAACACCATGCAGTCACCTATGGCATTTTTCAGTTCAATTTTAATGATAAAGAAGTAAATCATATTATTCATTACTAATCATTAGGGATCATATGAAGGAAATTAATGATAGACAAAGATGCAGTTGATAATATTAATCTAGATTCCTACTGTGTCTAGTGTGTACATTGATGTGAAATTAGTCCAAAATGAATTTTTTAAAGGTTATTTTTTAATATAAATAAAAGCCATAAAACCAGGTACTTATGATCATTATTTAAATGTGTGAATTTTGTATATTCTGGATTCTCAACATCATTGTTTGGTGAAAACTGAATAAATACCAGACATGGTGCGAATACTTTGTAATTGTATTTAAATACGAATATTATTATGTACTCCATTATAAAATTTCTTGCATAAAGAATGGGAATTCAGGTAAAAATGAAAGTATATGAATACTCGTGCAAATACTTTCAAAATGTATTCATGAATGCATTCATGAATATATTCTTTAATATTATTTTAATAATCATATCAGTTATATTTCATTTTAAAAAATCATATGATTCTCTTATTATTTTTAATTAAAATTATATTTGGGACAATATTTGTAATTTTTTTAATAAATAGTTAAACTCTTATATTATATGTTCTGCTTATAAGTTATATGGCCAAGTCAAAATCTGTGTGACAATAGTACTCCAATTGTTAGTAAAATAAATGAAATCAATCCTCTTCCCTGTCTCCAAAGGTACTATCAAAATCATACATAAGCTAAACAACAACAACTCATAATACAGCTTATATTTATTACCACACAAAACCAGCATGTGCCTCATTTCTAAATAATATTTTTCTATCATATATAACAGCTGAGCGTCGTGACCCATAGGTCCCTTGTTTTTTTTGGTATGATTTGCCCCAAGTGCACCTGGGCCCGTAAAATATGCCTTCATGTTGCTAGAAAAACAGCCCTCACTTTCTCTTGGATTCTTATAATTCCTATTATGAAAGATATAACTTGATGTTGCCGATCATTTAATTTGATCCTTAAAATTAGTCTGTGTCTTAATACATGGAAATTTCGTTACACTTGTGAACGAGAGGAGAATACCTACCAGGGAAACACAGGTACAGTTTCACAGATAATTGCATATTTCTTTGATAATTGCATATATTTGTCTGAACCAATTAATAATCAGTCATCAATCGGTCTGCTCAAACGGATGATTGATTATGAAAAAGGAACCGACTCCCACCACATACCTTGACCTTCATCTTCAAGGTCAAATCTGCGAAATGTAAAATTTTTGTGAACCCCATAACTTTTGTGATTTTTAGCTCAGCTGACTATAAGTCATCTGAGCTATAGTCGTGGTCCATTGTCCGTCGTCCGTCCGTCTGTCCGTCTGTCCGTCCATCCGTAGATGTGGCACGTTTTGAAACCGTAAGACCTAGGAATCCAAAATTCGGCATAATGTTAGATGTCCCCAAGATCTCCTACCAAGCCGAAAACTGGGTCTTTGCGACATCGTTCCTTTTAGAAATTAAGGAAAAACCTCAATTTTTTATTAAAAACCTATTTTTATACTTCAGGACTGCCTAATATCAAAACCACTCATTTGTTTTTCATCATATTTACCATAATTATTCCTCTATATAGTTCCTATGTACATGCCAGAATTTATGTCTGTATTATGTAAATTTAAAAAGTTATGGGCCCAAACATAATGCATTGTGTAAAAAATCAGGAAAGATATTTGATCACTTAACACAAAATATGTTAAAGCTATAAACTTTTTTTCCAGTAATATAACTTTAATTAATCAAAATGAAATTGTATACCCAAAATTAGATCAAAATCTTAGAAATTTTTTAAAATATTAACAAAAATAAAACATTGGTACCTTAAATTTTGCCCAACTTTGACTATGGCACATTTTTTTCCTGTAAGAACTGTGGATTTAATTTTCTAAGCATGTTTTTTTTAGCATTTTGTCTGTAAACACCGAAAATTTGAAACCAGTTGATCAAAAACTGTAGATTTTATTCAAGTTTTCAAGCACCACGTAACATATTTTTTACATTAAGCTAGTGTCATGCAGTTTGCAAGTGCTCAGCTCCCCAGCTTCAGCTCTCAGTTCCTAAAATTTGGCATGCAATTAGATGTCTCAAAAATCCCCTACCATGCCAAGAATTTGGTCACTAGGACTTAATACCTTCGAGATATTAATGAAAAACTTCATTTTTCCATTAAAAACCCATTGTTACACTTCAAGACTGCCTAATATCAAAACCACTGATCTGACTTTAATCATATATAATATACATATTTTTCTATACATTCTCTATGAACATGCCAGAAATTATGTCAGTATTGCGTAATTGTTTTAAGTTATGGGCCCAAACATAATGCACTTTGTAAAAAATCAAGAAAAATATTTACTCCCTTAACAAGAGGATTGCTGAAGCTAGAGATTTTTTGTCAGAGATGTAACATTATTTAATCAAGATTCAATTGAATACCCAAAATTAGTTCTGAATTTTTCAAATTTTATAAGTTATTAGTATAAATATAAAATTAGTACCTTAAATTTTGCCCAACTTTGACCATGGCATGTTTGTTTCATGTGAGCACTGTTGATATAATTTTCATATCATGCACACATAAAGATTTCAACTTTTTAGTTTAAAAAGCTGAAAGAAATTGGCCAAAAATTGTAGCTTTTATTAATGTTTTTATGAGACCATGTCAGACCTTGGCTCTCTGTAGCACCTCTTGAGTCACCTGTATGTTGACCTTGTTGAACTTTCAGCAAATTATGCATGCTTGAGGCGAGTCATAAACTGGGGCTCCAGGCAGCTTATTATATAATGGCCAGCCACAGTTGATCCAGGTGTCCAACCCAACTCATCTAGTAGTTTTAACCAACAACATAACAATAAACAAAAAATTAATAAATTTTTATTGGTTTTTAATAACAAATTAAAGAAAAATAGAAAAGGAATTTGTTAGTTGATAATAACAGGAAATTAACTTGCAGTTACTGATGATATAAGAATCTTGTATCGATGGATAGAATGACACGTATTCCAAATAACACCATGCAATCACCTATGGTATTTTTCAGTTCAATTTTAATGATAAAAAAGTAAATAATATTATTCATTACTAATCATTAGGGATCATATGAAGGAAATTAATGATAGACAATGATGCAGTTGATAATATTATTATCTAGATTCCTACTGTGTCTATAGTTAGTACATTGATGTGAAATTAGTCCAAAGTGAATATATTACATTTTTTTTAATATAAATAAAAGCCATAAAACCAGGTACTTATGATCATTATTTAAATGTGTGAATTTTGTATATTCTGGATTCTCAACATCATTGTTTGGTGAAAACTGAATAAATACCAGACATGGTGCGAATACTTTGCAATTGTATTTAAACACGAATATGAATATGTACTCCATTATAAAATTTCTTTTATAAGAATGGGAATTCAGGTAAAAATGAAAGTATATGAATACCAGTGCAAATACTTTCAAAATGTATTAATGTATGCATTCATGAATATATTCTTTAATATTATTTTAATAATCATTTCAGTCATATTTTATTTGAAAAAATCATAATATTCTCTTATATTTGGAACAATATTTGTAATTTTTTTAATAAATAGTTAAACTCTTATATTATATGTTCTGCTTATAAGTTATATGGCCAAGTCAAAATCTGTGTGACAATTGCACTACATTTGTTAATAAAATAAATTAAATTAATCCTCTTTCCTGTCTCCAAAGTACTATCAAAATCATACATAAGCTAAACAACAACAAATCATAATACAGCTTATTTTTGTTACCACATAAAACCAGCATGTGCCTCATTTCTAAATCATACTTTTTTATCATATATAACAGCTGAGCGCCGTGACCCATAGGTCCCTTGTTCACATTTTGTCCTCAAATTTAACACACCAATTGTTCCTACCCAGTTCTCAGACTAGTTCGAAACCCAGAGATCTTGACCAGGATCTCAGAGGTCAAATCGGCCAAATAATAGTTATTGTCTCGTGAATGCGATAACTTTTGAAGGGCTGTATATTTTCCTCCAAACTTTGAAACACTCATTGTTTCTATCAAAATCTCAGACGAGTTCGAAACCGGGTGACCTTGATCTTCATCTTCAAGGTAAAATCTGCCAAAATGTAAACTTTTTTATCCAGCCACACACCCATGCATTTTATCAAACAAAGATAGAAAACAAGGTCTGCTGTTTATGTCATTTATTAAAATGACTCAATAATTCAGCTCAATAATTCAGTAATTCAAGGGGCACTGCCAGGTAAAATCAAACACCAAGTGATACAATTAGAATACGGGTAGTCGACAAGCGACTACGTGTATCCGCCTAAATCAGAGTGGAATGGGTGAAGTGAGGCATGGATTGAGTGGCAAGGGGAAATAGAGTGAAGTGTTGCATATTAGCATGGATGTCTGCAGCCAAATGGTGTATGTAGGTTGCGCCACCTACCACAAAATCCAGAAAGCCATCAAAGTTGTATACATATGCAAAATTTGAGGCAGATAAGTCAAACCACTATATGTTTATGAGTGATTTTAGTCCGTGGCAGATGGACGCTGTGCAAAAATGGTTGAAGGTGGCGCCACCAGTTTTGCGTATGATAAAGAGCTATGTGAGAACTATACACATGCAAAATTTTGGCCCAGTCGGTCAAACTGTTCCCAAGATATGAGCTTGGATGTCTGCAGCGTAAACGTTAATGTAGGTGGCGCCACCTGTCTGGACAGCTTTCTTTTCAGATGATACTGTTATTATTTTTAATTTAAATTATATTTGACACAATATTTATTGATTTTTTATAAATATTTTAACTTTTACTCCCCCTATTTGGTAGTCAACCCCACTTTTTTGGGGTCTGGCTCCCGGACTACAAGTTCTCATTATGATTTCTGTAATGTAAATAATTATCATAAGACTCTTGCTATGTCTAGTGCATAAATTGATGTGAAAGTAGTCCCAAGTGAATATAATAGTTTTATTTTTAGCGAACCTGTGAGCTTATGCGATGGTGCGGCGTCATCCGTCGTTTGTTGTGCGTCATGCGTCGTCTGTACTTTAACCATAGCTATCTCAAAAACGGCAGGAGCTAGCATCACCAAATTTTTTGCAAATTGTCAGTCATCAAAAAACTATATCGGATTTTTTTTTTTTTTTCTAACTGCATTTTCTTAGGTTTTATAGGGAAAAAGCTAAAAAAGCTTTAAAAATCTTCTTCTCCGAAACTGTCCAGCCAAATTGTCCACTATTTCACAGAAATGATCCCTAGAACAATCTTTCTCAAGTTTGTTCGAATGGTTCCAGTTCGGAGATATTTGGCTGAGTTACAGGAGGTTGAACTTTGTTAACTGTGCAAAAAAGCATATTAAAATTACAATCTAAGAAACGGCTGGAGCTATCATCACCAAATTTTATGTCAATGTTGGTCACATAGGTCATATCTGAAATTGAGGTACTGGTGGCGCCACCTGCATTGGCCCTTTTTGTTTCGGGGTCATTAGTGCCTGTATCACACTGAGGGCTACAAAAAACTTCTTCTCTGAAACCATATGGCCAAAATGTTTAATATCGCACAGAAATGATCCTAGGGTAGTGCTTTCTGAAGTTTGTTCAAATGGTCTCTTTTCAGTGACTTTTGGCTAAGTAATAGGAAGCTGAATTTAGTCATATGCCATAACAGCCCATTTTAGCTCAGTGGCTACAAAGATCTTCTTCTCAACAAGTGACCCATGGGTCATGACGCTCAGCTGCCAAGCATGACCTGTGACAATCATGGACTGAGATTCACAACTTCCAGTCAAATTTTGAAGAACCAATTTGCCAATTTGTTGAAAATTTTCTATGACAACAGAAATATATATCACCTATGTCTGGTTAAAACACAGTGAATTGATGGTCTGAGGAAAATGCATGATTGTTAAGCTATCAGGAACTATTCCAACAGCTTGCTTGAAACCTGTCAGTCTCAAAAAGAAACACCACAAAGGGCAAAATATAAGATCAAAATATATAGCAAAAATCAAGGAAATACATGCAAGAATTATTGAGAAACAGGTGCTTCTGTATGAATTTTTATTCAATACAAGCCAACTATACTGCACTTTTATAAATAATGGTAATATTTATTCAGACCCAATCCTTTACAAGATTACATAAATATACATCCAACTGCATTCACTTTAACTGTTCTTGAGATAATATGATTAAAAGGAATTAAAAGATGGTTGCCTGGTGGCCATATTGGACTTCTGACAAGTCTGAAATCAGACAACAAACATTCTCTAAATCGGACCAAACATTAAAGAAAAATTACTGAAACTGCACTGAAGAAAGAATTTCTAAGGTGGCTAACTGGCAGACATAATGGATTTCTGACAAGTATGACATTTGATATCCCACATTCTCCAATAAGAGACCAAACTTGGGGCAAATTATCCAGTAATGAATGCCCAAAATAATTCAAAAGGCATGTCCAGGCCCTCATATCAGATTTATAGATATGCAATTGTAAAAAGTGTAAGTCCAATATTTTTTATTATCACTCTGCTTTTCAATGGGGTCAGCAGGGTAGGTAAACTACCAAACCTGAAAGAAAAGAAATGCAGAAAGCATGACTAAGAGTCTTGAAATAAAACAAAAAGCCATCCTAAATCAAGGTACACATCCACATATTATGAGAACAAACACTTGCTTTTATATGTGGTGATATATATTAAAATATTCAGATATCTAGGAAACTAAGTTTATTGCTAGGATTCCATAAAATAAACTGCAAAATGTTCCCATCATCTTATAAATCAGTAGCTAAACCTTAATACTATACTCTCATAGTCTTAATGCCTGGCTGAAGCATTCTGACAACAGTGTTTTTGTTATGAAGTAACGAGGTACTGATCACTGAGCCTTATCACTTAATAGGCTGATACAAAAGGGAGTCATATGTCACCAGTGTCACTCACAATTACAGCCACACAGGGAGATGTACCAGCTGGAGTGGGATGGTTATATATACAAGAAAAAATAGAGATGGTCTATAAAATAAGTAATTGTGAACATCCCTGACCTATGACCTTGGCCTTTTGCCCTTATATCAACTGGATTCTTTCTAAATGATTGGTAACTACTAATCACTTAAATCTGGTGTAATTACTTTGCAACCAGTGGGTGAATAACTTTGATCTGCAACCTTTAACCTGCTGACCCCAAAATCAATAAGTTATTTATTCAAGCAAAGAGACCCATAAATATGAAGTTTGAGTCAAACTGAGTGATGCATAGATGTGGCATATGTGAAAGACTGAAGGTTTGGGTTGAACAGTTACACTTGAAATATGCTCACAAGCATTTAGAACAATTAAATATTGTGACCTTGACCTTTGACTTTTTGACCTCAACATCAATAGGCTTCTTCCCTTGTTGGTAGGTAAGCCATATATGACAGATGGAAGGTACAGATTGAAAAGTTTGCCTGAAAATGACTCCACACAAGAAGTGGGTGCTGTGAACTTGACCTTTGACCTCAAAATCAACAGGTCTTTTCCCCTGTTGGCGGAGAAGCGATATCAGTGCTGGAAGGTTTGGAATGAAAAGTCTAGCTTGAAATGTGTCAACAGCCTTTTCAAAGAAGTGGATCCTGTGACCCTGACCTTTGACCGTGTGACCTCAAAATCTATAGGATTCTTCTCCAACTGAGTAGGTGAGCTATATGTGAAAGATCAAAGAATTGGGATGAAAGGGTTGGCTTAAAATGCATCCACAGGCTTTTCAAAGAAGAGGCTCCTGTGACATTGACCTTTGACCTTTTGACCTAAAAAAAATTATGGTTCTTCCCCTGTTGGTAGGTGAGCTGTATGTGAAAGATGGAAGGTTTGGGATGAAAATTTTGTCTCAAAGAGTTATTTCTGGGGGGTGCAAACACACCCCATAACTTCGAGAATATAGGTCACAGTGACCTAATTTCAGGTTTGCAAGGAGATCTTTTTATAACCTCTAAGACTGCATAGGGTTCATGGCCCTAGCCCCTACGGTTACGATTTGTGCCCTGCTAACGGCCGGACAGCCGGCCGGACGGCCGGACAGACGGAAGGACGACGGACAAAGACCCATCGCTATAGCCCAGCATGACTGAAAGTCAGCTGAGCTAAAAACCACTGGGCTAAATTCTTAAATCTCACACATTAATTTTCCTCAGATGTTGATAATTCAAGTTTGTTCAAATGGTTTTGATTCAGTGCTTTTTGGCTGAGTTATGGGAAGCTGAACTTAACCAGTTTGCTGTATCTTCCTATATGAGTTATAAACTTGTGAAACGTTTTTCGACTGATGCCACTGATGCCAGTTTGTTAAATATTGTACAAGAATAATCCCTACATAAATTCTTAGAATAATTGTCATTAATGGTTCCACATGAATGATTTTTGGCTGAATTATGGAGATTGAATTGAGTCATTTTACCATATATGTTGGCTGTGTGATGCAGTTACATCTAGCCTGGCACCAGTTTATAAGCATCTATTACATCATGCCACTAGACATTTAAATTTCAGGTTATATTTGGTTAATATTGATAAAAAATTTTTTGAAAGCTTTTAAAAAATTTAGATTTATGATTTAAGTTATTCATCATACCAGGCAATGTTACAATCATGGATATTCAGCTCTCTGTGGCTATATAAAGACAACTGTACGTGGATTATAAATTATTGGTATTCCTACTCAACTTAATTCAAGAATTTGCCATCAATGATATATATCTGTATTTTAATTTTGCATTCAGTATGCATCCATAATAATTTTACATATATTCCTGATTTCTTTTTTTATAAAAAGTCAACTGAAAAGCATTTTATTTTGGGAAAATAAATTTCAAAGTTATTTCAAGTAGGGACCACTTTTGTGAACAGATGGCAGCACTTGGTTTACCACTGGCAGATTGTATAAATAGTTTGGGCACAGTGCCAGGATTGGAAGAAGTGCAGCCAGGTATGGGTCAAGAGTTCACTCAGTGCAGTAGCTGCATTCTATTTATAGCTTTGGCAGACTGCTCACTGCATCATATTTGGCACCAAAGTTCAGCCTGAATCTATCAGACTGCCAACTGTGTCAGATTATGCAAGAGGTCAAGAGTTCACTCAGTGCAGCCAGGTACAGGTCAAAAGTTCACTCAGTCTAGCCAGGTGCAGGTCAAGAGTTCACTCAGTGCAGTAGCTTGAGGCAGCAATTTGTCACAGGTCACTTGGGGGCAACTGCCTTACTCACCTAAGCCTTGTCAGCCCAGTGCATCAAACTCTGGGGAAATTTGATGTATTGGACTGATACCTGTCAATGTGTCTTTGATGGTATTCTCATTTACAAGACAGGTGGTGCCACCTACATTGACTTTTGCGCAGTGTATGTACCTGCTTATTTCACAGGAGGGTTTGACATATCAGTCTGACATCGGGCATATGTATATATCTCTTCGTTGTATATAAGACTGATGGTGCCAGCTACAATCATTGTATCCGCTAAAACAGAGTTTTGCGGATACTATGTTTTCAGTCGGACACCAACGCTGCCGCCATCGCCACAAAGGATTCCAGAGAACTCCTCCATAACCACTGGGTAGAATTTTTAAAATTTGGAATTATGATCGGTCACATGTGAACTGCAGCGCCCTCATTTTTGGTTGACCTCTGACCTTTCCTCTGTGCCCAGCGTCCATTTGTGAGCCTTTTTCCACACATAAACCCACATATCTCGGGAAACGTTTGACTGATAAGGCTAAAAATTTTGCACAAATGTAGCCCTTGGAAAGCTTTATAACATACACTAAAAATGGTGGCGCCACCTGCAACAATCATTGCACAGCGTCCAACTGTTCATCTGCCTTAGGGTAAAAACACATATCTCTGCATTGGTTGGACTTATCCACCTGATATTTTGCAGGTTTATACATCCTTGACAGCTTTCTTAATTTTATGACAGGTGGCGCCACCTACATTCATATTTCGGTGCAGACATTCAAGCTCATATCTCAGGAACCATTTGACCGATTTGGCAAAAATTTGCATGTTTATAGATCTCACTTAGCTCTTTATCATACGCAAAACTGGTGGTGCCACCTGCAGTCATTTTTGCACAGCATCGGTCTATTTTTTTGATGGGCATAAAATCACTCATATCTCGGCAGTGGTTTGACATATCTGTCTAAAATTTTTCAGGTTTATACATCTTGGAGAGCCTTTTTTTTATGGCAGGTGGCGCCACCTACATTTATGTATATGCTGCAGACATTAAGGCTTATATCTCAGGACTGGTTTGACATATCCCCCTGAATTTTGCATGTGTATAGATCTCCCATAGCTCTTTATCATACGCAAAACTGGTGTTGCCCCCTGCCACCATTTTTGCACAGCGTCCATCTGTTCATCTGCCTTGGGATAAAATCACTCATATCTCGGCAGTGGTTTGACTTATCCACCTGAAATTTTGCATATGTATACATCCTTGACAGCCCTCTTGTTTTATGACAGTTTGCGCCACCTACATTCAAATTTACGCTGCAGACATTCAAGCTCATATCTCAGGAACCATTTGACCGATTTTGCAAAAATTTTGCATGTTTATAGATTTCACATAGCTCTTAATCATACGCAAAACTGGTGGTGCCACCTGCAATCATTTTTGCACAGCATCCGTCTATTTGTTTGCCGTGGCATAAAATCACTCATATCTCGGCAGTGGTTTGACATATCTGTTTTAAATTTTGCAGGTTTATACATCTTGGATAGCTTTCTGGATTTTGTGGCAGGTGGCGCCACCTACATTTATGTATACGCTGCAGACGTTCAGGCTTATATCTCAGGACTGGTTTGACATATCCCCCTGAAATTCTGCATGTGTATAGATCTCACATAGCTCTTAATCATACACAAAATTGGTGGCGCCCGCCACCATTTTTGCATAGCACCCGTCTGTTTTTCTGCCATGGGCTAAAATCACTCATATCTCAGTAGTGGTTTGACTTATATGCCTAAAATTTTGCATCTTTATACATCTTGGACAGCTTTCTGTATTTTGGGGTAGAAGGTGCAACCTACATATACATATCGGCTGCAGACATCAAGGCTATTATGCAACACACCTCACTCTATTTCCCCTTGCCACTCAATCCATGCCTCACTTCACCTTTCCTACTCTGATTTTGGCGGATACACATAGTCGCTTGTTGACTACCCATATTCTAGTTTTTGTGTTGTGTGCACCCATGCCAGAATTGAAGCAGTGATGTTTGTTTAATTGTTTCTTGTTCTAAGTGTTCAGTAATTGCATTGTTCATATACATGTTACACATGTTCTTGAAAAGTTATGGTCCAGCATTGAAGCATTATACCTGGTGTAATCTCATTGCACAGGTTCGCATTAGGCCTGTAGGCCTTGTTTAATATAAGTTAAAGCCATTAAACCAGGTACTTATGATCATTATTAAAATTTGTTAAATTTTTATATTCTTGATTCTCAAGAAATTTGTTTAGCTGAATCTGAATGAATACCAGACATGGTGCGAATACTTTGCAAATGTATTTGAATGTTAATATATAAATATGTTCTCCATAATTTCATGCATAAGAATAGGAATACAGGTAAAAATGAAAGTATTTGAATACAAATGCAAATACTTTCAAAATTTATTCATGAAAGCATTCAAGAATATATACTTTAATATTATTTTAATTATCTTTTATTTTGATTATATTATTTAAAAAATCTTTTCAGATGATACTGTTATTATTTTTTATTGTATCCCCAGACAAAGTTGGGATACTATTGTTTCACGACGGTCCTGCCGCTTGCCGTTGCCGCTGCAGGAAAACCTTGTGAGCGGAATAACTCAAAAAATATTTCACTGATCTTTTTCAAACTTTACATTTGTATAAATATAGGTAAGGGGACAAAGCCTATTTAAAATGGGGTCATGACCTATGCTAGGAGAGAGACCTTGACCTTCAATAGGTCCATTTTGCTCAAAATAACACAAATTCTTAAATATCTCAAGTAAGCTTGCATGGACTGGTCCAAAAATCAAGGTGACCAAAGATCTTGGATAGCCTTGTGATATACCGGAAACTGGTGGCGCCACCTATTATCCTTTTCTTGATTTTACACCTTTTAATACCCCCAAAGTTGCCACTTGACAGTACTGTAAACATTTTTTAAAAGTCAAAAACTAATGGACTGATTTCTTTCATATTATGCACATGTAGAGAGATGGGTTATGGGATGAGGTATATTTACATTTGGGTCATGACCTTTACCATGAGAGTGGCCATGACCTTTAATGTGTCCATATTTGGTGAAAATCACACACCTCTTATGATATCTCCAGTGTTGATGGCCATATGGATTTCAAACATGACTTATGTATGGCCCACCACTAAAGTAAGAACCCTATAGGTTCTTGGGTCATGAGGTCAAAGGTCAAGGTCACTGGACTCGCATCTTAAAAGATACTGTGGATGCATTTTAAGCCAAACTTTCATCCCAGGTCTTCCATCTTGAATATATAGCTCCCTTGCCAATAGTGGATGATCCATATCAATTTTGGGGCCACAAGGACAAAGGTCAAGGCCACAGGAGCTATCTGTCAAAAAATTAGTTTCTGGATGATAATTCCTGCTTTTATTGATGTATTGATTTCAAAGTTGACTTATATATGTCCCATTGAAAAAGCAAGACTCCAATTGATTTTGGGATCATGAGATCAAAGGTCAAGGTCACAGGACATATCTTTAAAAAGATTGTGGATGCATTTTCAGCCAAACATTTCATCTCAGACCTTTCATCTTGCACATTTAGTTCACCTGCCAAGAGTGGAAGACCTCTATCAGTTTTGAGGTCACAAGGTCAAAGGTGAAGGTCACAGGAGCCGTCTGTCCAAAAATTAGTTTTTGGATGATAATTCCTGCTTTAATTGATGTATGGATTTCAAACTCGACTTGTATATGTCCCATTAGAAAAGCAAGATCCAAATTAATTTTGGGGTCATGAGGTCACAGGTCAAGGTCACAGGACACATCTTTAAAAAAGATGTGGATGCATTTTCAGCCAAACATTTTATCTCAGACATTTCATCTTGCACATTTAGTTCCCCTGCCAATAGAGGAAGATGCCTGTCAATTGTGAGGTCACAAGGTCAAAGGTGAAGGTCACAGGAGCCATCTGTCAAAAAATTAGTTCTCGAGATGAGAATTCAAGCTTGTTTTATTATATGGATTTCAAACTTGACTTATATATGGCCCATCAATAAATCTAGGCCTCTATTGATTTATATATAAAAGTGGATGATCAATATCAATTTTGGGTCACAAGGTGAAAGGTCAAGGCCACAGAAGCCTATTCTTAAAGGGGGGGGGGCCGTACTATGTCTGTGGATACTCTGGCACCTGCGGTGCCAAGAAATGTCTAGTTTAAATTATATTTGACACAATATTTGTATCCGCCAAAAGAAGTTTTGCGGATACTATGTTTTTGACTGGGTTCCGCCGGCGCTGCCGTGTTCATTTCCAGAGAACTCCTCTGAGACTACTGAACGGATTTTTCTGAAACTTACACAAATTATCGAGTCACATGTGAACTGGTGCCTAACCAAGTGACCTTGACCTCTGACCTTTCCTCTCTGCCCAGCGTCCGTTTGTGTGTCTGTTTCCACACATAAACCCACATATCTCGGGAACCATTTGACCGATCAGGAAAAAAATTTACACAAATGTAGCCCTTGGATATCTTTATAACATACACAAAAAATGGTGGCGCCACCTTCAGCCATTTTTGCACAGCGTCCATCTGTTTGTCTGCTGTGGGATAAAATCACTCATATCTCTGCAGTGGTTTGACTTTTTCCACATGAAATTTTGCATGTGTCTACATCTTGGATAGTTTCTCGTTCAGATAACAGGTGGCGCCACCTACAATCATGTTTATGTGGCAGAGATCCATTCTAATATGTAACACATGTAACTCTGTTTCCCCTTGCCACTCAATCCAGGCCTCACTTCACCCGTCCTTCTCTGATTTTGGCGGATACACGTAGTCGCTTGTCGACTACCCGTAATATAGTTGTTATTGATTTTTAATAAATATTTTAACTTAAATTTTTTGTGCTAGTGCTACTCTTGGGTAGGGATAACCTGTAATTTATATATAACAGTAAACTCATTTGTAAAAAGCATACTTAACATGACTGATAATGGACTCTTTTTTTCCAAATAATACTACTGCAATGTAGATAAAGTTATATGGCCAAATCAAAACCTATGTGACAATAGCACACTGTTTCCAACTGTAAATAATATAATTGACATCAGTCCTCTTCCCTGTCTCCAAGGATCTTATCAAAATTTTACATAACTTCAAGTAATAAACACCATCAACTCATAATACAGCTTATATTACCACACAGAGCCAGCATTTGCCTACCTCCTCTTCAAAATCGGATTATGTGATCATATATAACAGCTGAGCGCCGTGACCCATGGGTCCCTTGTTGAGTTGTGTGCACCCATGCCAGAATTTCAGCAGTAATGTTTTTGTAATTGTTTCTTTTTCAAAATGTTTAGTACTTGCATTGTTCATATACATGTTACACATTTACTTGAAAAGTAATGTTCCAGCATTGAAGCATTATACCTGGTGCTCATGAATAAAAATAAGCTGATGCCCTATAGTAATCCCTGTCTGTCCATCTGTATATCTTTCTGTATGTCTGTCAAACTTGTTTCCTGATGATAACTCTAGTCTCGATTGACAAATCGATTTAGATCAATTTCAGACTTGAATTATAAATGGCCTAACTCTAAAGGAAGAACTCCATTGAATTTTGAGTCATAAGGCCAAAGGCCAAGGTCACAGAACCCACTTATTTAGAAAGATTGTAGATGCATTTTAAGCCATACCTTTCATCCCTAAGCTTCCATCTAGCATACATGGATGACCTGCACATATGAGATGAACCTGATTGATTCACAATCACAATGGTCACAAGGTCAAGGTCACATGGCCATTTGTCCACATATTTGTTTCTGAATGATAACTCCAGTTTGGATCAACATACTGGTTTCAAAATTGATTTATATATGGCCCACCACTAAAGTAAGAAGCTTTTGGATTTTGGGGTCTTGGGGTCAAAGGTCAAGGTCACAGGACCCACTTCTTTAAAAAGATTATAGATGCATTTTAGGCCAAACTTTTCATCCCAAACCTTCCTTCTCCCAAATTTTGCTCCCCAACCAATAGTGGAAGAAACTTTTGGATTTTTGTTTCACAAACTCAAAGGTCAAGGTCACAGAACCGTCCATTCACAAATTAGTTAACGGATGATAACAGTTTGGGTTGACAAAGTGGCTTCCTTATAGACAAATTCAGCTGATTTTAAAAATATTCTCACAATCAATTTCACCTGAGCACCATGACCCACAGGTCCCTTGATTATAGTTGGAATCGTGAAATTGTGGATTGTTTTGATCCACGAAAAATAGGAAGATAAAATCCACACTAATATTTCTGAATCTACAGTATGTGTCTTGGGGTCATGCTTCAGGAAAAGTTGTGAAGCCACATGTTTAAAAAAATAAGTGGCTCAACATGCTCCAGAACATGTTATATTGAATATGACCCTCTTAGTGTACACTTAAAATCAGTTCAGAAAATTTAAAAAAATATTGAAGTTATTAGCTTTCATTTCAACACAACAACATTTCACTCAGTTTTGAACATTGGAGTATTTTATCCCTGTCAGCACTTTTACTTTAGTTTTTCACATTTTATACATACAAGTATGGATTTAAGCTTATGTATGAAATCAGTACATGTGAGTCATTTTGGCAAAAGCTATAAATCCACTCAGCCAAGTTATTCTGTATATATTTGATACATAGTAAAAAAACATTGATATATTCTTTTACCAGTATAAGTATGATCTGTTGATGCTGAATATTTAAAAGAAATTACTTTTTGATTTTTCTTCACCTTCCACAGCAATCAGCACCAGAGGAAAGAGTGGAAGGTGGGGCCATGGAGGAGCTTAACAGTATATTGGTAAGTATTTCAGATGGCTCATGCCAAATATATTCTGATATACTTACCCAGCTGTAGATTTTCCACAGGATCTGCAAAATTTCCATGGATTTCAGTGTATTTCTGAGTATTGGGACTGCAGTATTTTCCAAAGATTTATCAAATTCTTTGCTAAAAGCCCCAAATCCTAAATCTTTGGTTTCTTTCACAGTTTCTGCACTTTTCCACTGATTTCTGCTGCATTTTCTGCTCATATCCATGAATTTCTTCCGCACTATTCTGCATATTTCTTCTGCAGTTTTCACAGATGTTTTTCTGCAGTTTACCCACTGTTCCATGGAGGTTTCCTTTGGTAAATGTATTTCAGCAGTTATATTTTTTAAATTGTAAAAATTGTAATTTTCTGAATAAACAAAACAATAAGCCATATTTTGAGAAAATTGAAATTTTAGCTCAGCTGACTATAAGTCATCTGAGCTATAGTCATGGTCCATTGTCCATCGTCTGTTCGTCTGTCCATCCGTAGATGTGGCATGTTTTGAAACCGTGAGACCTAGAAATCCAAAGAAATCCAAAGAAATCCAAGATCTCCTATCAAGCCAAAAACTGGGTCTTTGCAACTTCGTTCCTTTTAGAAATTAAGGAAAAACCTAAATTTTTTGCGAACCTGTGAGCTTATGCTATGGTGAGGCATCATTCAGCGTCCGTCAGCCATTTCCATCGTCTGTACTTTAACCCATACTATCTTGAAAATGGCAAGAGTTAGCATCACAAAATTTTATGCAAAAAATTAGTCATAAAAAAAAAGTGTTTTCTGAAGTTTGTTCAAATGGTCTCAGTTCAGTGACTTTTGGCTTAGTTATGGGAAGCTGAATTTAGTCATAAGCCATAACAGCCCATTTTAGCTCAGTGGCTACAAAGATCTTCTTCTCAAAAAACCACAGGGCCAAACTCTTAAATCTAACACATTTATTATCCTTAGATATTGATAATTCAAGTTTGTTCAAATGGTTTTGGTTCAGTGATTTTTGGCTGAGTTATGGGAAGCTTAACTTAGCCATTTAGCTGTATTTTCCCATATGAGTTATAAACCTGTAAAACGTTTTTTAGCAAACCTCTGAGCTTATGCGATGGCGCAGCATCGTCCATCAGCTATCCGCCATCCAGGGCTGGCTTTCCGCCGTCCATGGCTGTAAGTCGGAAACCCTGGGAGCTAGCAGCTCCAAATTACATGTTAGAATTAGTCACATGTGAAACTTGGTGCCCTGGAGCTTTTTATCGAGTATCTGCATTAATTTAGATTTTATAGAAAAAAAGCTTAAAAAGCTTTAAAAATCTTCTTCTCTTAAACTGTCCAGCCAAATTGTCCAAAATTTCACAGAAATGATCCCTGGAACAATCTCTCTCAAGTTTGTTTGAATGGTTCCAGTTCGAAGATTTTTGGCCGAGTTACAGGAGGTTGAACTTAGTCATCTGTCCAAAAAAGCACCAAATTTCATACCAATGTTTGTCACATATGTCATATCTGATTTTGAGGTATTGGTGGCGCCACCTACATTGATGTGTTTTTTACAAGCGAAAATGTAATTTTAAACTCTTCTAGCTTATACACTGATTTATGATGAAACTGTTAAGCTGATTGGTTTAAACTTAACAAGAATTATTCTATGGTAGGGTTCTGCCAGTTTTATAAGAATAGATTGCGTAAATACAGTTTTAAAAAAGTATTGTAGCCAATTGAAAAAGGCTTTCTGTATTTGAAAACAGATTTGACAACATGCTGAGTTTCAGAAGCCAAGTCAAGAGGTCACTCAGTACAGACAGGTGGGGTCCAGACATCACCATGGCAACTGACCCGCAATGGGGGGTGTCTAGACAATGTGTCTAGACGTCTAGACACAATGTTTAGATGCAGAATTCCCAGATTATTGGAACTATATCTTTCAACAGTTTGAAAAAACTTGGTTTGCATTTTAAGCAAATTGGCATTATCATCAGGTTACATGTGAACTGCTGCGCCCTCATTTTTGGTTGACCTCTGACTTTTCCTTGCTGCCCAGCGTCCATTTGTGCGTCTGTTTCCACACATAAACCCGCATATCTTGGGAACCGTTTGACTGATCAGGCTAAACATTTTGCACAAATGTAGCCCTTTGATAGCTTTATAACATACACTAAAATGGTGGCACCACCTGCAACCATTTTTGCACAGCGTCCATCTGTTCATCTGCCTTGGGATAAAATCACTCGTAACTCAGCAGTGGTTTGACTTATCCACCTGAAATTTTGCAGGTTAATACATCCTGGACAGCTTTCTCGATTTAATGACAGGTGGCACCACCTACTTTCAGGTTTACTCTGCAGACATCCAAGCTCATATCTCGGGAACTGTTTGACCAATTGGGCCAAAATTTTGCATGTGTATAGATCTCTCATAGCTCTTCATCATAAGCAAAACTGGTGGCGCCACCAGTTACCACTTATGAACAGCGTCTATCTGTTCATTTGCCTTGGGATAAAATCACTCATATCTCAGCAGTGGTTTGACTTATCCACCTGAAATTTTGCAGGTTTATACATCCTGGACAATTTTCTGACAGGTGGCACCACCTAAATTCACGTTTACTCTGCAGACATCAATGCTAATATGCAACACACCCCACTCTATTCCCCATGCCACTTAATCCATGCCTCACTTCACCTGGTCCACTCTGATTTCTGCGGATACACATAGTCACTTGTCGACTACCCATATTCTAGTTTTAAAATGTCCTAGTCTGAAACTTGCAGGTCCGAAATGTCCATTTTGCTGAAATCATAATGACTAAGGTAGATATGCAGGACTTAAAAGGATCAATATTAAATTTTAAAAATAAACCTCCATTCATATTCCCAAACTTTGCACAGGTTCGCATTAGGCCTGTAGGCCTTGTTGGTGTGTATTTTGCCCTTTTTGACCTACTTTTGACCATACGACACCTCCTGAACTTAAAAAAATTTTTTTCAAAATCTAACAAATGTTTCTAATTTGCCCCAGGCGGGGGCATTTGTGTCGTTCCGACACATCTAGTTGACATCTGTTTTTGACTTTCCATCTGCAGCATTTTAACTAGACTTGGCACCTTACTGCAATGATATATGAACAATCACTGTGCCAAACGATTTTGATATTCAAATCAGGTGCCCATATCAAGAGAGCAGGTGAAGTGCGTACAGTGTTCACATATTCAATGTTTCGACATAAGCTCAGTGAATGACCATAAGGTGCTTTAATCCAGTGAGACAGTAGCGGATCACAGTTTGGTATTTACATTCATCTCCAGGAATGTCAAAGAGTGTCAAAAATTAACTTCGAAGCCTGACCTCCCGAGTGAGACAAATCAGACATGATCGCTCACCCTGCACATGAAATTCGGATTCTCCACCATGTTGTGTGGGGACCTTGAATTGTGGGGAGCTGTTAGTCCAGACAACAAGTTGCAAATGACAACACCCATGCATCTTAAAGCAGTTTATTATGTGAGCGGTACACACTTGTATCCAAACATGGCGAATTCTCTATTGCAGTCTACATTCTGCCTTAATCTTATCTAATGAACTACTTAAGTATTACCATCTGCTGGTACAATAACAAACAAGTCTGACCATTAAATGACAATATACATCTGTATGCATAATGTGATGTTACCTGACCAAATTAGCTATCAATGTTGATGCAATTTAGAATTGTGAATCAACAGAAATATTAAGATATTTATGGTATACATTAAATGTATAGTTAAATTTATTAACTTGAAAAAAAATTATGTAATAAAAAAAGAGGATCTAAGGCAAACATTTGTGTATTAATTCCCTGCCTCAGTAGAATGTGAATTAAAGTGATTTTGTTTTTTCCATCTCTCTGCCTATTTTTAAAAATTTAATAATTATGGATAAACTTTTTTCGTGTAAGCACTGTTGAAATTAAAATTCATATCCTGTATGTGCATGCAACAGTGTTGTAACTCCCACCATTCCTACCACCCTGCCACTGAGTCCTTGCACCTGAGGACTTGGGACAACAATTTTATTGCAACTGCATAAAATTGATTAAATAAAGAAAATATATGTAAAGGTACAGAGGTGTTATAGCTCCCATCATTATTCCCCCCCCCCCCCCCCCCACCATCATGTCCTTCAACATGTGGAGTGGGAACATTATGGCAACTGTAAAAATTTTGTAAAATAAAAAAATTTGGTTAAATAAAAAATAGGATCTAATTGGACAAATTTGTAAACTACTGAACTGTCAGCAGCTTATCAAATGCCAGCCAATGATCATGGTAACAGCATAGATCTTATATTCACAAACTGCTAACATGCTTTTGTTTCAACATTAGGAAACACATGGTCAGATCACAAAATATTATTAATAACAATTTCTTCAATCATATAAACCAACCGTGGCCTATATTACCTTTTCTTCTCAGACTTTATCTCCATTTGATATTATTTTAGATTTTTACCTTCAAGGTCAACTTCAGCTAAGCATAGTGACCGATGGGTCCCTTGTTATGTACAGATATCACAATTGCTCTTCTATTGCATGTACAATCATAGCAGGAGCACAAGCAACAATGCATGTATTTGGAAATAAGGGAAGGAAACTGTACATGCAGGACAGACCTATTAATAATATTTACAAATGGCTGTAACATTAGGATTCACATTTTCAAGTGCAAGAATATAACAAAGACTGTTACCTCTTTAGAATCTCTCTCATATTGTTATAATGTGTATCAAATATATTTTCCAGACAACATTGGGTAGGCGTCGAGCATCAGCGGGAGAAATTGTTGACATCCCTCCATCAGCAGAAGCAGACACTAACAACAACAGTGGATTAAGTCAGCATAGTGAATTTGAGCAAGTCTTCCTTAAAGTCAGAGGGAATGAAAATGTCAAGAAAAATCTGTCCCCAATCACAGAAGAGGATGTAAGTCAAAGTTAGGCATGCTAGAATGCAAAATGCAAATGCAAAAGCTATATTTTAATATTATTTTATGCTGGCTAAACTTAATTAGTATTTTCTGATGAAATAAAAAAACTAAAAGATTATTGTGTGGCAAAAGAAATATGTTTGCTAATGTGTATGATACAGGGTGATTTGAATAAATATCATGCCTATGTCAAATAAAATGACTTTTGATTATTTAAAATATTTTAGCTGTAAAACAGACTTCATAAATAAATTCTGTTTAAAACAACAGAACAACATTTTTGTCATCCTCAGTGTGACAGCTGTGTAATTGGTCTAGATGAGATCATGTATTAAATTCTAGATCAATCAAAAATCCAATATTTTTGGTGAAATTCACATTAACATTAGATTATTTAAAACATTAGATATCTGAAAAGAAACTGAATAGATTGATCTTAAAATCAATTTGATTGAAGGTCTTTGATATTATAAGCTTTGCTTTGAACAGAACCAGTTGGTGGCTCCAGCTATAATCCTTTTCTTGGTATTGCACCATGCATTTTAGTCCTGAATCACTGACAATAGTGTGATTAACCCTCTTGCATTTGCTAAGATCCTAATCAAATTCAGATCAGTGCTGTTACCAATGGGTGCCTTTTTAGTTCATCATGCTGACATGTTCATGTGATATCCCTTTGGCCATTGTCTTTTCCTCCAGCCGGCTGATAGCAAGGCACAAATTGTAACCATTGGACCCAGAAACTCCATGGAGGTCCATACAAAATCTCCTTTGAAACCTGAAATCACTGTGACCTACCTGCTCAGAGTTAAAGGGTTGTTTGTGCATCCCAGAATAATTAAAAATTTGATACAAGAGCTCCAGTATCTCAGTAATTGTAACCCAGGACAAAATCGGGTGATAGTATGGTTTAGGCACGGTCGCACCGCTGCCATAGAAAATTCTTTCAGGCGAGATAACTCAAAAAATATATATATAAAGGATCTTTACAAAACTTGGCATATGTATAGATATGGCTGAAAGGAAGATAACTATTTAAAATGGGGTCATGACCTTTACTAGGAGAGTGACCATGACCTTGAAAAGATCCATTTTGGGGGAAAATCTCACATATTCTTAAATATCTCAAGAATATTGCATGGATTGATCCAAAAAATCAAGTTGACCTAAGATCATGGATAGTGATGTCAAGTATGATAAACTGGTGGCCCCACCTATTATCCTTTTCTTGTTTTCACTCCTTCTAATCATTTCCACTTTACAATACTGTGAGCATTATAAGTAAAAAACTAATGGGCTAACATTATGCATGTTCATTTATTATGGATATCCCCATCTTGTATTGAAGACTAGAAGTGCCATCTACAATGGTTTTTTGGTGGTGTCCCTCCGTATTTGTGCTTTGGTTGTAAATCGCTAATATCTCAGGAGTGGTTCAAAGTATTGGTCCGAAATTTGGCATGTCCCTCCATCTTTAAGAGTTTTCTCTTAAAGCTGACAGGTGGCGCCACCTACCTTACTGTTTACAGAGTATAAATTAATGCCCTTTTCTCAGGAATGATATGCCTGTTTGGCCTGAAATTGTGCATGTTCATAGATCCTGGATACCTCCATCTCATATTCAAGACTGGTGGTGCCATCTGAAATGATTTTCATGTGGTGTCCATCCATAAATTTGCTGTCAGTGAAAATTGCTCATACCTGAGGAATCAATCAATGTGTTGGTCTGCAATTTGGCATGTACATCCATCTTGGAGAATTTTCTTGTCAACAAGACAGGTGACACCACCTACCTAACCATTGTAATACTATAAATTAAACCCCTTTTCTTAAGAGTGATTCACCATAGTGGCTCCCATATTTTGTAAAAAATATTGTTTCTCAAGTTGGTAGATGGTTGCTTGCCAAGTGTCAGTATGTGCTGCTGAAGATGGGGGCCTATTCTGAAAAAGGGGGGGGGGGGGGTTACTATATCTGGGGATACTATGGCACCAAGAAATGTCTAGTTATTAGATAGACTTGGATGGTTCTTGTCTAGCTTATTGAGCATAAAAAATGACTATTCCATCAGCTGCTAAAAACTTGTGGAACTACCTGTATTTAGCAAACCTGTGAGCTTATGTGATGGTGTGGGGTCATCCATGGTCTTTGCTTTATCCCATACTATCTAAAAAACAGCAGGAGCCAGCATCACAATATTTTATGCAAAAAATTAGTCATCTAAAAAAATTCACCATAAGATTTTGCTTATTTTTTGGATAACTGCATTTTCTTAGATTTTATAGGGAAAAAGCATGAAAACCTTTAAAAATCTTCTTCTCCAAAACTTTTCAGCCAAATTGTCCAATATTTCACAGAAATGATTCCTGGAACAATCTTTCTCAAGTTTGTTCAAATGGTTCAAGTTCAGTGCTTTGAAATTAGTCATCTGTCCAAAACAGCATACTAAAATTACAATCTCAGAAATGGCTGGAGCTATCATCACCAAATTTTATGCCAGTGTTGGTCACATGAGTCATATCTGAAATTCAGGTATTGGTGGCGCCACCTGCATTGACTTTTTTTTGTACGGGGGTCATTAGTCACCTGTACATTAACCCGTAATTTCTCAGGAATAGCAGGAGCTACCATCCCCAGATTTTATGCAATAATCTGTCACATATCAAATGTTGTGGGATTCAGCTTATTTTTTGCTATCTGCATTTACTTAGATTTTATAGGGAAAAAGCTGAAAAACCTTTAAAAGTCTTCTTCTTGTAAATGGTCCAGCCAGATTGTTCAATATTTTACAGAAATGATCTCAGAGGCAAGCCCTCTCAAGTTTGTTCAAATGGTTTGCATGAATTTTAGTGGAGTTACACGAATTTGAACTTAGTCATTTGGCCAAGTAGGCATACTGACATAGTAATCTCAAAAATGACAGAAGCTAGCATTACCAAGTATTGTGCAAATGTTGGTCACATGACTCATATTTAAAGTTTTTGTGTAATTGTTTCTCATTCAAAATGTTTAGTACTTACATTGTTTATATACATAACAAGGCTTACAGGCCTAATGCGAACCTGTGCATATGGATATATACCAGGTATTACACTTCAGTGCTGAACCACTACTTTTCATATATATGAACAACGAAAGTACTAAACATTTTGAACTAGAAACAATACACAAACATCACTGCTAAAATTCTAGCATGGGTGCCACAACACAAAAATTATTGTAGGTGGCACCACCAGTCTTGTATATGACAAAGCTATTTGACATGTATAAAATGCCCAATTTCAGGCTGATATATCAAATTCCTCTGTAGAATTAAGCAGACACATACACTTTGCAAAAGTCATTGTACATGGCGACACCTGTCTTGTGAACGAGAAAGCCATTAAAGACACATAGACAGGTCAGAATATCAGGCCTTGAGTCTGATGCACCAGGCTGACCAGGCTTAGGTGAGAAAGGCTGTTGCCCCGAGTGTACTGTGACAAATTACTGGCTCAGGCTACTGCACTGAGTGAACTCTTGACCTGCACCTGGCTAGACTGAGTGAACTTTTGACCTGTACTTGGCTGTACTGAATGAACATGAGGTGATCACATGTTACTCATGAGGTGATCACATGCTACCCATGAAATGATCACATGCTGCCCATGAGGTGATCACATGCCTTGTGCTAGGCTGCACTGAATGAACTCTTGGTCTAAATATGGCTGCACTGAATGAACTCTTGATCTGTTGCCAAATCTGAAACAGTTGGCAGTTTCTCAACAAACATACACAATCTTGGCCTGTTATGTAACTCTGCTAAAATTTATCCAACACAAACCATTTGAACAAACTTGAGAAGGCTCGCTTCTGGGATCATTTCTGTAAAATATTGAACAATTTGGCTGGACTCTTTACAAGAAGAAGAAATTTTTATCAGCTTTTTCCCTGTAAAATCTCAGTAAATGCAGATAGCAAAAATAAGCTGAATCCATCAACATTTGATATGTGACTGATAATTGCATAAAATTTGGGGATGGTAGCTCCTGCTATTCCTGAGAAATTATGAATAGTGTACAGATGATATGTAATATCATAAATCTTCATTTTTTAAAAGCTTTTAAAAAAACATTCTTGTCAATATTTTCCATATATATTCTGTAATCTAAATGTCTAGAGGCATGATGTAATGGCTGATGATAAACTGGTGCTAGGCTAGATGTATCTGCTTCACACAGCTAACATATATGGTAAAATGACTCAATTCAATCTTTATAATTCAGCCAAAATTCATTTTTTGGAACCATAAAAGACAATTATTATTAGAATGATTCAGGGAATTATTCTTGCAAAATATTAAACAAACTGGCCTCAGTATCATCAGTTGAAAAACGTTTTGTAGGTTTATAACTCATATGGGAAATTACAGCAAAATGGCAAAGTTCAGCTTCCCATAACTCAGCCAAAAATCATTGAACCAAAACCATTTGAACAAACTTGAATTATCATTTTCTAAGGATAATTAATGTGTGAGATTTAAGAATTTGGCCCAGTGGTTTTTGAGTAGAAGATTTTTGTAGCCACTTAGCTAACATGGGCTGTCATGGCATATGACTAAATTCAGCTTCCCATAACTCAGCCAAAAGTCACTGAACTGAGACCATTTGAACAAACTTGAATTATCAACATCTAAGGATAATTAATGTGTGAGATTTAAGAATTTGGCCCAGTGGTTTTTGAGAAGAAGATCTTTGTAGCAACTTAGCTTACATGGGCTGTTATGGCATATGACTAAATTCAGCTTCCCATAACTCAGCCAAAAGTCACTGAACTGAGACCATTTGAACAAACTTGAATTATCAACATCTAAGGATAATTAATGTGTGAGATTTAAGAATTTGGCCCAGTGGTTTTTGAGAAGAAGATTCTTGTAGCCACTTAGCTAAAATGGGCTGTTATGGCATATGACTTAATTCAGCTTCCCATAACTTAGCCAAAAGTCACTGAACTGAGACCATTTGAACAAACTTTAGAAAGCACTACTCTAGGATCATTTCTGTGCGATATTAAACAATTTGGCCATTTCGTTTCAGAGAAGAAGTTATTTGTAGCTGTCAGTATGATACGGGCACTGATGACCGCCGTACAAAAAAGGCCAATGCAGGTGGCGCCACCAATACCTCAATTTCAGATATGACTCATGTGACCGACATTGGCATAAAATTTGGTGATGATAGCTCAAGCCATTTCTGAGATTGTAATTTTAGTATGCTTTTTTGGACAGGTGACTAAGTTCAACTTCCTGTAACTCGGCCAAAAATCACCAAACAATTTGGCTGAACAGATTTAGAGAAGAAGATTTTTTAAGCTTTTTTAGCTTTTTCCCTATAAAATCTAAGAAAATGCATTTAACCAAAAAATAAGCAAAATCCGATAGAGTTTTTTAGATGACTAATTTTATCCATAAGATTTTGTGATGCTAATTCTTGCCGTTTTCAAGATAGTATGGGTTAACGTACGGACGACGGATGCCGGACGACGCCACACCATCACATAAGCTCACAGGTTCGCTAAAAAGTAATGGTCCAGCATTGAAGCATTATACCTGGTGTATTTCCCAGTGAACGGGTTCACATTAGGCCTGTAGGCCTTGTTTAAATTTATGTAACATTGATTGATTCTTAGATGGCCTTCATTCAAGTTTACTTAAATGATTTTTGGCACAATTATTAGACCTTTAAAGATGAAAGTACTTCTTCTTTTATTATTCTAACAATTTTATAAAAAAATATTATGAATGCATTAGCTTAAAAATGCAATTTAGCCAGTCTTTCAGAAGATGTAAATAGATTTATCAACAGGCCAAGATTGTGTATGTATCTAAAAATAGCTTGGCAGACTGCAAACTATTTCAGAATTAGCAACAGGCCAGAGGTCAGCCTGGATCTGTTTATAGCTTGGGCAGACTGCCAACTGTATCAGATTAGGCAACAGGTCAAGAGTTCACTCAGTGCAACCAGGTATAGGTCAAGGGTTCACCCAGTGCAGTAGCTGCACCTTGTGTTAGTTCTGGTTCACTTGGAGAGCAACTGCCATCCAAAGCTGAGCTTGCTCAGCCTAGTGCACCTGAACCAAGAGAAGATTGATGTATTGGCCTGAAATTTTAACTTGTCCATGCATCCTCCTCATACACAAGACTGGTGTTGCCACCTACAATAATTTTTGCATTGTGTTTTTGTTCCTGCTTATTTCTCAGGAGGGATTTGATATAACAGCCTGAAATTATGCATATCTATACATCTCGGAAAGCTTTGTCATATTCAAGACTGGTGGTGCCACCTACAATAATTTTTGTATAGTGTATACCCCTGCTTAATTCTCAGGAGTGATTTAAAATATCAGCCTGGAATTGTGCATTTTGTGTACAGCCATGGCAGTATTTCAGAAATGATGTGTAAATGGTGCTTGGTTCAGGTTTAAAATGTTTAGTAATTGCATTGTACTTGTACATCTCACACATATACTTGAAAAGTAATCAAGTCAAGCATGTTATCATGGAAGCATTATACTGATGTAATAGCAAACAAAGAGAATAAAGAAACCATAGCAGTTTAGAGGATTTACAATCCTTCCATATCTAGTTTCTTATTGTCATATGTATTTTATAGGTATGTGATTGCAGATTCTAGTACTAATATCAGTATTGCATTATATGAAAAGGCATCTTGTTTTATCTCACAGATTCTCTGTGTGTTATACTAGATCATTCTACATCAGCATTTGCTGTTTTATCTTACAGGGCAACTCCGAATATTATGTGTCTCACCTGTAGTCAAGGACAACAGAAACCCTTATTACCAGTGCATGGTGCTTGTCTGTCAGTCCTACATTTGGGCAGTGCCAACTCAATCATTAGCAGACAACTTCAAAAGTAATTAATTCTGTGAAAAGAACACAGCTTTTGTTCAGTCTGCAAACAAACAGGTAAATTTGAAAGCCTCTTCACTTATTCTTTCAAATGACTGGAGAATTCTTTGTGCAATACACATTAATTTAAAATGCTGGTGTTGTTTATCTTCTTTGTGCAGCATCAGCTACTTATGTCTAGCACTATGTAGACTTCTTTTTCTTATTATCTGATAGTGGGAGTGATAATTAAACTTTATTATCCTTGAAGTTTCTTGCCTCCAATCCAAAAGAGAGTTGGAAGAAAATGGTAGAAAATTACATATCTATTCTGGAGCCTTGTCCATTCCCTGACACATTGCAAAAAGTAAACAGAACCATTATGCAGCAAACTTGCTTACTCAGTGCTCATGTTGCATTCCTTCTACTAATTGTTTCCACTGAACCTTTCCTTGCAGTGGGAGCATTTGTTGTAGCCCAACATTTAAGACACTGGCACAGGGCCACTATCAACCACTGGATTTGACCAATGAGAGGCAGGCATTGTAAGGTGTTAGCCAAATTGTCTGCTTTGCATGGTGCCAATAATGTACAACTCCACTTTTCCCTTGGTACAAACCACAGTGCTTTGCTATATTAAACTGTGAATTAAAAATTTTGAACAATATTGTCCAAGTGAAATATTTTTGTTTTTTTGTGCTTGGAAGTCACCAGTGCGTAGGACTCTGTAATAAACAATCCAGCACAGTTCATGTCATTTTATCCTGTGTTCTTTTTATACGAAGTATTTAGCCATAGAATTCTCCAGAAATGGCTTTTAGTTATCTATAGTGCTGTGTACTCTGATTTTGGCAAGCTAACACCTTGGTATATATTGAACAGATAGAGATGATGGTTAATGAGGAGATGGGGTTTCTGGGTCCTGATCAGTAATATTGTGTACATAGATATATGCATGCTGAATAAATTGTTAGTAATATTCTTGAACATTTTTTGTATGAATTGCACCAATAACCTTTCCAGAGACATATAAGGCAGGCTAAGTCAACAAGAAATTAATGATCTTGTGGTGTCATGCATGTGAACAGGCACAGATGCTTGAATCCTGATAATCCCCATATATGGCATAGTTATTCATAATAGTTTGCTACTTATTATCACTGTCCTTCCCTAAAATTTGTGTGCACACCATGAATGCATCGGCCTTTTTTGTACGGGGGTCATCAAGGCCTGTTTCATACTGACGGCTACAAAAAAACTTCTTTTCTGAAACCATATGGCCAAATTGTTTAATATCGCACAGAAATGATCCTAGGGTAGTTCTTTCTGAAGTTTGTTCAAATGGTCTCAGTTCAGTGACTTTTGGCTGATTTATGGGAAGATGAATTTAGTCATATGCCATAACATTCCATTTTAGCTAAGTGGCTACAAAGATCCTCTTCTCAAAAACCACTGTGCCAAATTCTTAAATCTCACACATTAATTATCCTTAGATGTGGATAATTCAAGTTTGTTCAAATGGTTTTGGTTCAGTGATTTTTGGCTGAGTTATGAGAAGCTTAACATAGCCATTTTGCTGTATTTTCCCATATGAGTTATAAACCTGTAAAACGTTTTTTAGCTCAGCTGACTATAAGTCATCTGAGCTATAGTCGTGGTCCATTGTCCGTCGTCTGTCCGTCCGTCTGTCCGTCCGTAGATGTGGCACGTTTTGAAACCGTAAGACCTAGGAATCCAAAATTCAGCATAATGTTAGATGTCCCCAAGATCTCCTACCAAGCTGAAAACTGGGTCTTTGCGACTTCGTTCCTTTGAGAAATTAAGGAAAAACCTCAATTTTTTTTTTTAATCCTATTTTCACACTTCAGGACTGCCTAATATCAAAACTACTCATCTGTTTTTCCTCATATTTTCCATAAATATTCCTCTATATAGTTCCTATGTACATGCAAAAAATTAAGTCTGTAAAAAATAAATTCTTTAAGTTATGGGCCCAAACATAATGGACTCTGTAAAAAAATCAGGAAAAATAATAACTCACTTTACATGGAAAATTTTGAAACTAGAGTCTATTTTCTCAAGTATATAACTATGTTTAATTAAGATTCAATTGTTTACCCAAAATTAGATCTGAATTTTGTAAATTTTTTAAGTTATAAGCATAAAAAAAATCAGTACCTTAAATTTTGCCCAACTCTGACCATGGCACGTTTTTTTTCCTGTAAGCACCATTGATTTAATTTTCACAGCATGTAAACATAAATATTTTGTTTGTCTAAATCTGAAATTTGAAAATAAAAGCCTGAAAATTAAGCTAGTTATTGATTTTTTTTTCTGTAGTCACTTGCTTTGATTACAGATGCAGGGTCCCACTCCAGGTCACTGGAAGTCAGCTATGCCAGGGTTTCTGATTTGTTACAGTCACTGGGGGAGATCCCCTGCTGTGACAGGTGTACAGTTATTCTCATATCACCACCCCAATCAACCCCCCCCCCCCCCCACCCCCATGCAAACCCAACCCACCAAGTGTTATGCACTAATTGTTATTGTTTTCACTGTATCTCCTTAATTGTAATGCTGTTTCCACTCCAATATGCAAAAACTTTCCTTAAAAAAATAATTCAAGGTGTAATCAAGAAGATGCAATGTTGTGTAATGTAGCATTTTTAAAGAAATCAATTTTCTTTTAAATGATTTTAACAAATATAATTGAACCCATCAGTATGCTTAAATTATTATAAAATATGAAGCACATTATGGATAAATAAAGACACAATTAAAAATTGTGAAATCTAAATCAAGTATTATTTTCAGATATTTATTGTTTTGCAGATTTAAAAGATATATTTTTGTGGTAAAAAATAAATAAACATTTGTATGCATGATGTGGTGTTATCTGACAAGATTGTGATTTATGATGATGCGATTGAGAATTATGAATCAACTTTTATATTCAGATATATATGTTAAATTGGAAATGTATAGAAATATAAACTTAAATTAGAAAATAATTGATGTTATAAAATAATGAGGATTTAATACAAACATTTGTTCATTATTTTCCTGCCTCAGCAGAATTTGAGATCAGGCTTTGTTTGCCCTGTTTTATGTTGTTTATTAGCTCTATTTCAACTATATACATTTCATAAAAAAAATACATATATATTTAATAATATATATTGTACAAAAAAATAGATTCAATTGAACAAATGTGTAAACTACTGAAATGTCAACAGTTAATCGAAAAACCAGCTAATGATCATGGTAATAGTACAGATCATTTGTTCACAAACTGCTCACATGCTTTAGTTTCAACATTAGGAAACACATGGTCAGGTCACAAAATATTTTTTGCAACAATTTCTTGCTCATTAATACAAACCAATCATATAAACCAACCATGGCCTTTATTACCTCTTCCTCTTGCACTTTATCTCCATTTGATATTATTTTAGATTTTTACCTTCAAGGTTAACGTCAGCTGAACACAGTGACCCATAGGTCCCTTGTTGACTGAAGCCACTGAGGCAAATTTTGTTTATAATTCTTAAAATAATTGTCTTTTATGGTTCCAAAGAATGAATTTTGGCTGAATTATAAAGATTGAATTGAGTCATTATACCATATATGTAAGCTGTGTGAAGCAGATACATCTAGCCTGGCACCTGTTTATCAGCATCCATTACATCATGCCTCTAGACATTTAGATTTCAGGTTATCTATGGTTAATATTGACAAGAATATTTTTAAAGGTTTTAAAAAATGGAGATTTATGATTTTAGATATTCCTCATGCCAGGCAATGTTTACAATCACAGGTATATAGCTCTCTGTGAGTATTTAAAGACGGCTGTACATGGATTAAAAATAAAAGGTATCCATATTCAACTTACCGGTAATTCAAGATTTTGCCATCAGTAAAATGTATCTGTATTATAATCTTGCATTCAAATGCATCTGTAGTAATTTTTAGCGAACCTTTGAGCTAATGCGATGGTGTGGCGGTGTCCGCCGTCTGTACGTTAACCCATACTATTTCAAAAATGACTGGAGCTAGCATCATGAAATTTAATGCAAAAAATTAGCCATCTGAAAACTATAGAGTTATAGAATAACTATAGAATTATAGAGAATAGGGAAAAAAACTTTAAAAATCTTCTCCTCTGAAACGGTAAGCCAAATTGTTCAATATTTCACAGAAATAATATTTTATACCATCTCTCTCAAATTTGTTTGAATGGTTCAAGTTCAGTGAATTTTGGCCGTGTTACAGGAAGTTGAACTTTGTCATTTTAGTATGCTTTTTTGACAGATGACTATCTCAGAAATGGCCGGAGTTATCATCACCAAATTTTAGGCCAGTGTTGGTCACATGAGTCGCATATGAAATTCAGGTATTGGTGGCGCCACCTGCATTGACCTTTTTTTGTACAGGGATCATTGGTCATCTGTAAATTAACCAATAATTTCTCAGGAATGGCAGGAGCTAACATCCCCAGATTATATGCAATAATCTGTCACATATCAAATATTGTGGGATTTAGCTTATTTTTTTGCTATCTGCGTTTAAATAAGATTTTATAGGGAAAAAGCTGAAAAACATTGAAAAGTCTTCTTCTTGTAAACGGTCTAGCCAAATTGTTCAGTATTTTGCAGAAATGATCCCAGAGGCAAGCCCTCTCAAGTTTGTTCAAATGGTTTTCATTTGATGAATTTTAGTGGAGTTACATGAATTTGAAGTCTTTGGCCAAGTAAGCATACTGACATAGTAATCTCAGAAATGACAGGAGCTAGCATTACCAAGTATTGTGCAAATGTTTGTCACATGACTCATTTTTGAAGTTGCAGATTTTGTGGTGCCACCTACATTGACCGGTTTTTTATGGGCAAAAACCTCATAATTTTAGCCTCTTTCAGTTTAAAATGTTTATGATGAAACTGTCAAGTTGAATCGTTCAATTTTTCAAAAGAATTATCCTAGGACATGGTTTTTTCAATCATATAAGAAAAGCTTTTGTTGGTCTTATGGCCATTATTGTCTATTTCAAACTGAGGACTGCAAAACTGTTCTTCTACAAAATTATTGTTTCAATTAACTTCTGTAACATTGCACAAAAATTATTCTTAGGTGGCTCTTTGTTCAAGTTTACTTCAATGATTTTTGGGAGAATTATTGGACCTTTAACAATGAAAGAACTGCATCTTTTATTATTCTAGATATTTTGATAAAAAGTTTATGGATATGTCAACTTGAACTAGAATATCAGCAGAAGCTGACAAAAGCCCTCAGCAAAAAGAACAGTGTTTATATGCGGTAACAGTAACAAGTATGAAATATTTGTTCTCACATGGATATATATCTGTTATATACATATATCTTATATATGTCTCAGTTATATATTTAAACTGGAGAGTACCATGTTTCATAACAATCCACCAAATGCTTCCTGGGAAATAAGCTCCTAAGTTTTACACTATTCTAAGCTATGAGACCTTGAAAAGTAGGTCAAGGTCACCCATCCTTGAACATTACCAAGATTTTGTAAATATGCATCAGCATTGAAGAAATGAAGTTTATGTGTTGAATACCTTTGGAGACATCCCGCTCACAAGGCCAAAGTGGAAAAATCTGAGAAAAATTCATTAAGTTTTGTGAAAATCCACCCAATGGTTCCTGAGAAATAAGCTTCTAAGTGTTTTTCTATAATCTGCTCTAAAACGTAGAAAAGTAGGTCAAGGTCACCCATCTTCGAATTTGACCGAGATTTTGTCGAGACACATCTTCACATCTTCACTGAAGAGATAAAATTCCTACGGTGAATCCTTTCAGAGATATCCTGCTCACAAGGTAAAAGTTAACGGAAGCCAGACGGATGGACAGCTTGGGTGACGACAATAGCCCCATCAGCCTAAGGGCTGAGGGTTAAAAAAAAAAGCATTTTAGCCAAAGTCTTTCAGTATGTGTAAACAGATTCACCAACACTCCAAGATTGTGTCTGAATCTTTAAATAGGTAGAGAAACTGCCAACTGTTTCAAACTTGGCAACAGATCAAGAGTTCATTCAGTGCAGCCAGATTTAGGTCAAGAGTTCAATCAGTGCAGCCAAGCACAAGGCATGTGATCACCTCATGGGTGACATATGATCACCTCATGGGCGACATGTGAACACCTCATGGGCACTATGTGATCACCTCATGGGTGTTGTGCCCCTCAGGGCAGGGCCCCTGCATGAGCTTATGCAATGGTGTGGCTACTATTTCAGACTTGGCAGAGGCTAGAGGTCAGTCTCGATCTATTTATACTTTGACAGACTGCCAACTGTATCAGATTAGGCAACAGGTCAAGAGTGCCAGGTATGGGTTAGGAGTTCACTCAGTGCAGTAGCTGCATTCTATTTATAGTGTTAACAGACCACCCACTGCATCAGATTTGGCACCAAAGTTCAGCCTGGATCTATTTATAGCTTTGGCAGACTGCCAACTGTGTCAGATTATGCAACAGGTCAAGAGTTCACTCAGTATAGCCAGGTGCAGGTCATGAGTTCACTCAGTGCAGTAGCCTGAGCCAGCAAATTTGTCACAGTTTACTCGGGGCAACTGCCTTTCTCACCTAAGCCTGGTCAGCCCCATGCATCAGACTCCAGGTAATTTTGATGTATTGGCCTGATATTTTGACCTGTCTATGTGTCTTTGATGTCTTTCTCGTTCACAAGACAGGTGTCGCCAGCTAGAATGACTTTTGTACACTGTGTATGTGCCTGCTTATTTCTACAGAGGAATTTGATATATCAGCCTGAAATTGGGCATATATATACATATCGAATAGCTTTGTCGTATACAAGACTGGTGGTGCCACTTACAATAATTTTTTGCACAGTCTGTGTCCCTGCTTATTTTCAGGAGTGGTTTGATATATCAGTCTGACATTGGGCATATGTATATATCTCTGATAGCTTTGTTGTAAACAAGACTGGTGGTGCCAGCTACAAGTGTTTTTTGTGTTGTGTGCACCCATGCCAGAATTTCAGCAGTGATGTTTGTGTAATTGTTTCTTATTCAAAATGTTTAGTACTTGCATTGTTCATATACATGAGAAGTAATGGTCCAGCAATGAAGCATTATACCTGGTGTATTTCCAAATGCACAGGTTAACATTAGGCCCGTAGGCCTTGTTATTTTTAGAGAAATTTATATAAGAAATAGCTATTACAAGTGTTTTATACCTGTTTCTTGTGGTCAGGTTTAAGTTTTACTTTCAGAAATCATTACTGTGACAAAAATTAGTTACATAGAATATAAAATAGTAGTTACCTTCAAATCACTTAGTTACTGTGTAATCCAATGCCTGGAATATGCTGGCAGTGTGATCATAATTCAGGTGGTTTTCATTATATACATATTATATTCTATATAAAGATTGTCAAATAGAGATTTTTTTTTGTAATGCAAATTTAATGCACTCTGTTTGAATATGTTCACATTCTTTAACATAATATGCTTTAAACTTGTGATGCATACTTCACATTCTTTAACATAATATGCTTTAAACTTCCGATGCATACTATCTTGTAGTATTTTTGTTATTTGCTGAAAGGAATAAATGGTGATCATCAAATCTATGGTTATATCTGTCATAATTTGGTTCTCCTTAAATACCTTTTAACAAGGGACCTATGGGTCACGGCGCTCAGCTGTTATATATAATAAAAAAATATGATTTAGAAATGAGGCACATGCTGGTTTTGTGTGGTAATAAGTATAAGCTGTATTATGAGTTGTTGTTGTTTAGCTTATGTATGATTTTGATAATACCTTTGGAGACAGAGAAGAGAATTGATTTCATTTATTTTATCAACAAATGGAGTACTATTGTCACACAGATTTTGACTTGGCCATATAACTTATAAGCAGAACATATAATATAAGAGTTTAACTATTTATTAAAAAAATTACAAATATTGTCCCAGATATAATTTTTATTAAAAATAATAAAGAGAATCGTATGATTTTTAAAATGAAATATAACTGAAATTATTATTAAAATAATATTAAAGAATATATTCATGAATGCATTCATGAATACATTTGGAAAGTATTTGCACTGGTATTCATATACTTTCATTTTTACCTGAATTCCCATTCTTTATGAAAGAAATTTTATAATGGAGTACATATTCATATTTGTATTTAAATACAATTGCAAAGTATTCCCACCATGTCTGGTATTTATTCAGTTTTCACCAAACAATGGTGTTGAGAATCCAGAATGTACAAAATTCACACATTTAAATAATGATCGTAAGTACCTGGTTTTATGGCTTTTATTTATATTAAAAAAAATAAATGTTATATATTCATTTGGACTTATTTCACATCAATGTACACACTAGACACAGTAGGAATCTAGATTAATATTATCAATTGCATCTTTGTCTATCATTAATTTCCTTCATATGATCCCTAATGATTAGTAATGAATAATATGATTTACTTTTTTATTATTAAAATTGAACTGAAAAATGCCTTAGGTGACTGCATGGTGTTATTTGGAATAGGTGACATTCTATCGATAGATACAAGGTTCTTATATCATCAGTAACTGCAAGTTAATTTCCTGTTATTATCAACTAACAAATTCCTTTTCTATTTTTCTTTAATTTGTTATTAAAAACCAATAAAAATTGATTAATTTATTGTTTATTGTTATGTTGTTGGTTAAAACTACTAGATGAGTTGGGTTGGACACCTGGATCAACTGTGGCTGGCCATAAGCTGCCTGGCTGCCCAAGTATATGCCTTGCCTGAAGCGTGCATAATTTGCTGAAAGTTAAACAAGGTCAACATACAGGTGACTCAAGAGTGGCTGGAAAGAGCCAAGGTCTGACATGGTCTCATAAAAACATTAATAAAAGCTACAATTTTTGGCCAATTTCTTTCAGCTTTCTAAACTAAAAAGCTGAAATTCTTATGTGTGCATGATATGAAAATTATATAAACAGAGCTCACATGAAACAAAAGTGAAATGGTCAAAGTTGGGCAAAATTTAAGGTACTAATTTTATATTTATACTAATAACTTATAAAATTTAAAAAATTCAGAACTAATTTTGGGTATTCAATTGAATCTTGATTAAATAATGTTACATCCCTGACAAAAAATCTCTAGCTTCAGCAAGCCCCTTGTTAATGGAGTAAATATATTTCTTGATTTTTTAAAGTGCATTATGTTTGGGCCCATAACTTAAAACAATTACGCAATACTGACATCATTTCTGGCATGTGCACAGAGAATGTATAGAAAAACATGTATATTATATATGATTAAAGTCAGATCAGTAATTTTGATATTAGGCAGTATTGAAGTGTAACAATGGGTTTTTAATTGAAAAATGAAGTTTTTCATTAATATCTCAAAGGTATTAAGTCCTAGTGACCAAATTCTTGGCATGATAGGGGATTTTGGAGACATCTAATTGTATGCCAAATTTTACAAACTGAGAGCTTAAGCTGGGGAGCTGAGCTCTTGCAAACTGCATAACACTAGCCTGATGTAAACAATGTGTTACATGGTGCTTGAAAACTTGAATAAAATCTACAGTTTTTGATCAACCGGTTTCAAATTTTTGGTGTTAACAGACAAAATGCTAACAAAAACATGCTGAGAAAATTAAATCCACAGTACTTACAGGAAAAAAACGTGCCATGGTCAAAGTAAGGCAAAATTTAAGGTATCAATTTTTTATTTTTGTTATACTTTAAAAAATTTAAAGGATTTTGATCTAATTTTGGGTATACAATTTAATTTTGATAGTTATATAACTTGAAAAAAAGTCTATAGCTTTAACAAGTTTTGTGTTAAGTGATCAAATATCTTTCCTGATTTTTTACAAAATGCATTATGTTCTGGCCCATAACTTTCTTAAATTATATAATACAGACATAATTTCAGGCAAGTACATAGGAACTATATAGAGGAATATTTATGGTAAATATGAGGAAAAACATATGAGTGGTTTTGATATTAGGCAGCCCTGAAGTGTGAAAATAGGTTTTTAATAAAAAATTGAGGTTTTTCCTTAATTTCTCAAAGGAACAAAGTCGCAAAGACCCAGTTTTCGGCTTGGTAGGAGATCTTGGGGACATCTAACACTATGCCGAATTTTAGGTTCCTAGGTCTTACAGTTTCAAAACGTGCCACATCTACGGACGGACAGACAGACGGACGACGGACAATGGACCACGACTATAGCTCAGATGACTTATAGTCAGCTGAGCTAAAAATCCCAATATATCACTTAGGCTAATATTTATACGTCATGGCCTTCACTCATGTGTCCGAGTTGGATAAGTATCATATGAACCACCAGTGACACAAGTTTGAGGCAGAGGATCTGCAATAATGTCAAAGAACAACTAAGGAATAATTTACTTCCAATTAATCAGAATACATCTGTGGTGTGCTAATATCAGAAATATATACATCACCATTCATAGGTAAAATATGTAAAAAAAATTCATTAAAAAAAAAGATTTCATGGACACCTGTAGAATTTCTCTATTTGTTCAGAAGTTACTTGTCATTAGCTCAGCTACCTATCAGTCATCTGAGTTACAGTGATGGTCCTTTTGTGATTAGTGATTTGTCTTCTGGTATACAGTTAGATCTTCCTAAGTTCTCCTACCAAACCTAAAACTCTTGTCTTCATTCCTTTTAGAAACAAAGAGAAAACCTCTGTTTTTCTGTAAAAGCCTTTTTATATCCTATGGCCCTTACAGAAATTAGCTCAGTATTTCAAAATTTGTAGATGTTTTGGACCAGAACTTTAGGTAGCAGCAGCTGATCAAAACAGCAACAAATATATTTTCTCACTTAACATGGTAACTTTTAAAGCTAGAAACCTTTTTATGCCCCTGCCCCGCCACAAAGTGGCCGGGGCATATAGTTTTACCCATGTCCATCATTCCGTCATTCCATAATCAAACAGTTGTATGGACTTTTTTTCCCCAATGCCTGCAGATATTGGCCTGACTTTTGGTGTGTGGGCAGATAATGACTAGTTACAGATCGAGTTTGGGTTTCGTCCCGGTTGACCTACCTTTGACCGTATGACGGTTCCTGAACATAGAAAAATTTCATGAAAAATAGAAATTTTCATGACAAATGCACATGTACGGCCTTTTTTTTTTGCAATGCTTGCAGATATTGGCCTAATTTTAGGTGTGTAGGTGCATAATGACCACTTACAGATCATGTTCAAGTTTTTTCCCAGTTGATCTACTTTTGACCGTATGACAGCTCCTGAACATAGAAAATTTCATGAAAAATTGAATTTTCATGATAAGTGCACATGTACGGACTTTCTTTTGCAATGCCTGCAGATATTAGCCTGATTTTTGTAGCCCTGCCTGGGGTTTAGTATTTGCGTTAACTAATAAAATTCTTAAAAATAAAACGTGATTCCATGTACTGATAGACTTAACTCAGTGCCAGCTCTAATCACTAAAGCCCTGTTAAGTCCGTATGGTGAATCCCTGATATTTGCATGTTAAGGCGTCACAAGGCTCTTTGAGGACCTGACGATTTTCCCGTATTTGCATATCAGGCCGTCAAGCCTCATATGAGTGGCATCGTTGCTATGATAACGCCAACAGTGGTCCCACAGCTCGACCCGCTTGGTTACATTCGCACTAAAATCATGTGTTCAGGTGGTCCACAAATGGACCTTCGTGTTCTATTATATATCTCTGCTGAACAAATATACAGTGAAAACTGGTCTAACGGACACCTCACTTAGGCGGACAACTGGCTATAAAGGACAAGATGGTTAAGTCCCTTCAAAATTTCCTATATGTTATGTATTAGCGGAACCTCTATAAGGCGGACACCTCACTACTGCGGACAACGGACAGCAGATTTCAACTCAGACCAACATTCTAAGAGTAAATGGACCTGACAAATACGGACACGATACCCCATCTCCGGCGGACACTGATCACACGTCCCGGGCAACATCAAAGGTCACCAGTACTGTTGTGTTGTTGTTCCCGAGACTGGAACAAAAAGGATTAGCAATCCCCAGTTGTTACCTTAATGCGTGTACGTGCTCATGTCACAGTGTGATGTGCTCATAAGATAAAGACAGCAAGAGTGATGCGGTAAACATCGTGTCACTTTATTTTACGGTTGATCATTTACATGTTGCGAAGCTGCATATTATTTGCTAGACAGTGGGGTCATTAAATTGATTAAATGGCTGCCGATTAGCCATGCGTCACTGATCTCACCACGCAGTATCTAACTGTAAACTTAGCCACTTTAACAGCAGGCTGTTTGATATTAATTAATTAGTTTTGCTCAATATATTTTCAAACTGATCTGCTCAGTGTCAAACGTGCTAGCTCCGTAGCTGTTTGTACCGAGCTGCCGTGCACAAGCTCCTCGAGATTCGTTTAATTTTGGGTGCCTTCAACATTAAAGCAAATCAAACCATACAACCATCATCAAAGAAAGTTTATTTAAGGCTAATGCTACATTCCCTTATAAAAATGAATGTTCCCAGGTTCGTAGCCATTACAATCTTTGCATTATCAACATCGTCATTATCTTTGAGATTATTGCATTTGGATAGCTGAACCAGGATTGTTTTAGATAATGCTGCCAGGTGGTACCACTCGTATTCCAAGGCGAGTTCTTTCGCTATCTGAAAAGGCCAAGCTTATTCGACTGAGTGAATCAGCGAAAAGAACGTACGCGCAGTTGCAGAAGAATTTAAGTGTAGCAAGACACAGGTTACGTCAGTTCTTAAACGTAATCACAGTTTGTATATGACTGTTGAATGCATGATGTATGCATGAATATGTTGTACATTTACATGAAATCTGATATAATACAATAAACACGTTCTTGTAGCTGTTCGTTGTCTTTATTTATAATCCCTAAATTATCAACCAAGGTCAACCTGCCTAATAAGGACACCTTGCTATTAAGGACAAAATGACGGAGTCCCTTGACTGTCTGCTTTAGAAAGGTTTCACTGTATTACGATCCATGGGCCAAATGTAAGTGCATATTGTAGACACTAACACACAATTTTGTACCGACAGGTCCGGTAAAATTCCCTCTGGCGAGAAGACAAGAGCAGCTTGCAGCATTTATTTGTCCGAACCCGTGTATTAACTGTCGAATTGCGTCTCGCGAATCATGCTTGTTTCACTCAGCCGGTACATTTTGAATGCGCTTGTCGTTTGCACCAGAATATCTTGTGCTGATTGGCTGAGCCAGTGTTTGTTAGGCCTACTTTCAAAAGTGGTGGTCCGATAAACGTTAACACTGGAGCTGTGGGTTATAGTGTTTTGAAGTCTCGCCGAACTCAACATTAGCGACGGCCTAAAATATTAAGACAAATTAAATTTGTATATTAGTAGCCAAGTGGAAGCCCGAAATAGGCGATGACTGAATGAACCATGTTGGTTTTGAAAAAGATTCAGGGAAAAACCACTGCTGACGTCACTGGAAAAGACCTTAGTTCAGCGAGGCGGTGATGTGTGGCGCTGACCATCTGGGAACCGGCCAAGATTACCAGCCCATGAAATAAGAGGGTCAGATAGTGGAAAATTAGTTGTATGAGTTCCCACAAGATGGCAGTACCGATACTAAGGTGACACAACGCAGGAACGTTTAACCGGCTTCTGTGGCTCAGGGGTAGAGCGCAGGACTCAAAGCCAGGCGATCGTGAGTTCGAATCTCAGCCGAGGCGGTGAGGTTTTTCACGGTCGGCCCCCACCCAGGGTGAGCGCTCCGCAGGCTTAATGGGAAGGTCGTGCCCAACAGCCATGTTTCGCTCACAAACGAGTGCGCCTTTCGGAGGTCCTCGGTGGTATGATTACCAACCCAGGGCCCGCAGGTGCAGTAGTCAACGGGCCTGGTTAACGCCAGGATATCAAATGAGAGGAAGCGTGTGATACTGCCCTGTCACGTAGTCCGAAACCGGAATGGAAATCTGCAGATGTACATATAATTAGTTAAGCTAGCATTAAAAGTGGAGGCGGTTTCCTCCGACAAAAAAATATTTAAAAAAAAAAAAAAATGCAGGAACGTTTGATTTCTCTGTCAGAAGCAACAATTAAGTCATAACTATTTCATGGACTGGGCCAGTCTAGATTTTTGGTGTGTGGACAAATTATGACTAGTTACAGACTGAGTTTGCTTTCCTCCAGGTTAACCTGCTTTTGACCATATGAAGGCTCCTAAACATAGAAAATTTCATGAAAACTGAAATTTTCATGATAATTGTACATGTACAGACTTTTATTCGCAATGCCTGCAGATATTAGCCTGAGTTTTGGTGTGTGGCTTGATCATGACCTGTTACAGATTGAGTTTGTGTTTTGTCCCATATGACGTCCAAAGAACAGAAAACTGCATTCGAATAGAAATTTTCATGATAAATTCACATGTACATACTTTTTAGCGAACCTGTTAGCTTATGCGATTGTGTGGCATCGTCCGGCGTCTGTCGTCCGGCGTCTATACGTTAACCCATACTATCTTGAAAAAGGCAGTTAGCATCACGAAATGTTATGCAAAAAATTAGTTATCTAAAAAACTGGATTTTGCTTATTTTTGGCTAACTGCATTTTCATAGATTTTATAGGGAAAAAGCTAAAAAAAGCCTTAAAAATCTTCTTCTCCGAAACTGTTCAGCCAAATTTTCCAAAATTTCACAATAATGATTCCTGGAACAATCTTTCTCAAGTTTGTTTGATTTGTTTAAGTTCGGTGATTTTTGGCTGAGTTACAGGAAGTTGAACTTAGTCATCTGTCCATAAAAGCATACTAAAATTACAATCTCAGAAACGGTTGTAGCTATCATCACCAAATTTTATGCCAGTGTTGGTCACATGAGTCATATATGAAATTCAGATATTGGTGGCGCCACCTGCATCGGCCTTTTTTTGTATGGGGGGTATCAGTGCTCGTATCATACTGACAGCAACAAAAAACTTCTTCTCTGAAACCATATGGCCAAATTGTTCAATGCACAGAAATGATCCTAGGGTAGTGCTTTCTGAAGTTTGTTCAAATGGTCTCAGTTCAGTGACTTTTGGCTGAGTTATGGGAAGCTTAATTTAGTCATATGCCATAACAGCCCATTTTAGCTCAGTGGCTACAAAGATCTTCTTCTCAAAAACCACTGGGCCAAATTCTTAAATCTCGCACATTAATTTTTCTTAGATGTTGATAATTCAAATTTCTTCCAAAGGTTCTGGTTCAGTGATTTTTGGCTGAGTTATGGGAAGCTTAACTTCGCCATTTTGCTGAATTTTCCCATATGAGTTATAAACCTTTAAAACGTTTTTTGACTGAGGCCACTGAGGCCAATTTGTTTAATATTTTACAAGAATAATCCTCTGAATAATTCTTATAATAATTGTCTTTTATGGTTCCAAAGAATTAATTTTGGCTGAACTATAAAAATTGAGTCATTTTACCATATATGTTAGCTGTGTGAAGTAGCTACATCTAGCCTGGCACCAGTTTATCAGCAATTGTTACATCATGCCTCTAGACATTTAGATTTCAGGTTATCTATGGTTAATATTGACAAGAATGTTTTTCAAAAGCTTTTAAAAAATGTAGATTTATGATTTTAGATATTCCTCATGCCAGGCAATGTTTACAATCACAGGTATACAGCTCTCTGTGGGTATATAAAGACGGCTGTACATGGATTATAAATGATTGGTATCCATACTCAACTTAATTCAGGATTTTGCCATCAGTGAGATGTATCTTATTATAATATTGCATTTAATATGCATCTGTAGTAATTTTTAGCGAACCTATGAGCTAATGCGGTGGTGTGGCGGCGTCCGTCATCTGTACATTAATCCATACTATTTCGAAAATGACTTGAGCCAGCATCATGAAATTTAATGCAAAAAATTAGCCATCTGAAAAATTCTGCATTTTCTTAGATTTTATAGAGAAAAGGCTAAAAAATCTTTAAAATTCTTCTCCCCCGAAAACGGTCAAGCCAAATTGTTCAATATTTCACAGAAATAATCTTCTATATACCATCTCTCTCAAGACGAACAGACAGACAGAAATACCAAGGTCAAGGCTCAATGATCCATCTTATTCCTGATTATGTAGAAATGACATTGCAGCCCCCAGAGATCGTGCCCATACATGTTATGTATAAGTTACAAAGTGATTGCTGCAAAACTGTTGCCTGTATAATGTTATAAGTAAGGAGCAAGAACCAGCGAAATTGAGGACAACTGATAAACAGACAGACAAACATACTGACAAGGTGACACAAACTGTAGGGTAATTCAGTAGACTGTGTCATGGTAAATTCAGGAGGGAGAAAATAAGGTATAGATTGTGAGGATAGGACAAATCTTTTTACAAAATTATTTTACACGATCTTGACCTTGACCTTTGATCTGTATAAATAATAAACTTAATTATTTCCAGAAATCGTTCCGATATTCAATATGTGTAAGTTACAAAATCATTGCAACAAAACTGTGGCGTGTAGAATACTATACATAAGACTCATGAACCAGCAAGCAGGTGATATATTGAGGACAACTGACAAACAAACGGACATACTGACAAAGTGACACAAATTTGAGACCAGATGACTAAACCCGGAAGTGGAAAAGACTCAGAGAAATAAAATAAGCTATAGTTTATGTAATTGAGGTTAATAGTTTTGGAGACATGTCCAAAAGATGAAATGTTGGGGAGGTTACAGTGCAGCACCCCCTAGCAGGCATATCTGGAAAATGAAAAATCAATTTAGAGATATTAGTGTAAGACACAAATTGTAGCAGTTTCAAATGATTCCTGCATACTTGTGGATTCTAGGCTATCACTAAGCGATATCTCGAAATATCTCGTTTGACGAGATATTACACAGGATATTGCGAGATTTGTAATATAATCAAACAATACTACTTGTATGCTACATAATGCAAAAAACTAGACCTCTGTAGCTTAAAAACTGACAAAGTTAGAAAAATAAAAAAAATCATTTTTGAAAATCATGAGTTTGCCCCTAGAATGCGTAACCATGGTTACAGCAAATTAAAGGCAGCTACACACTAGAAGAAAGGCCATGGAATGACGATTCAAATGAGCTACAGTTGAAGAAGATCCGACTAATAGTTACAAAGATATGGAGCAAAAACCGTTTTGAGAAGTTTTGATGACCTTGACCTTGAACCTATATCGCTCCAAACACAATAGGCCTCCAGGACTTTGTCTTGTCTACCAGCTGTATAAGTTTAAAGACAATTGCCTTAAAATTGTGGTCTGTAGAGAGTACACAGACAGACAAATAAACTAGATGACCAGAGGTCGAGCGCTTGCCGGAAGTTGAAATGACAGACGGACAGACAGAACACATTGTCGGTTTTCTATCATTTGAATGACCCACTGAGCGTTTGCTGAGACACTGTTGCCTGTAGAATGATATATCAGACAAAACAACAAGGACGCAGACAAAGCTGACAACAAAAGATGAACAGACAGACATTCTGACACAGCTGTGATAACAGATTACCAGACAAAAGTGCCGTAGGTAAAGAGGAGCAAAATGAGTGACAGTTTATGCAGGTAAGGTTTATAGTTTTGGAGATATGGCAAAAACATGGTATGTTTGGAAGGTTAAAGTGCAGCGCCCCCTGGTATCCATAACCAGAAAATGAAAAATAACTTTTGAGATTTTAGTGTTACACATAAGGATTCTTGCAAAACTGTGGCCCGTAGAATGCTATATTTGAGACGCAAGAACCAAACAGGCCGATTTGAGGACAACTGACAAACAGACAGACACACTGACAAAGTGGCACAAGATTGAGACCAGATGACATTATCAGGTTATGGAGAAGTCTCAGAGGAAGAAAATAAGCTATAGTTTATGTAATTGAGGCTTTGGGTTTTAGAGATATGGCCAATGAAATGATATGTGTGTGAGGGTCATTTGCAGCGCTCCCTAGGGGCCATATTCAAAAATGAAAAATAGAATTTTGAGATACTACTGCTTTAGTGGCTGAGATTATTATTGACGAAGATATGAAGAAAAAGCCGTTTTAGGGCTTTTTGGTGACCCTGACCTTGACCTTTGACCGATCACGGCCACAAACAATAGGCTCTGAGGATAACGGATTTGACACTTGGTGAATAAGTTTCAGAGCGATTGCTTGAAAATTGTGGCCTGTAGAGCACCCACAAACAAACAAACTAGACGACCATAGGTCGAACGCTTGCCGGAATTCGGAAGTGAAACACAGACGGACAGACAGAACATATTGTCGGTTTTCTATTAATGGAATGACTCTCAGAGACATTGATGAGAATATGTGGCCCGTAGAATGACATATGAGACAAAAGAACAGGCAAGCAGACAAAGCTGACAACAAAAGACGAACAGACAGACATACTGACTTTGTGAGACAAGATTGACACCAGATGACATAAGCTAGTTATTGAGAAGATTCAAAGGAAAAAAATGAGTTATAATTTATGTAATTAAGATTTATAGTTTACGAGTTATGGCGAATTAATGATATACTTGGGAGGCTCGACTGTAGCGCCCTCTAGCAGACATATTCCGAAGACGACAAATGCGTTTCGTATTATTAGTGTATGACATGAGATGTCTCAGTTTCAAAAGGATTCCGTCAAAGCTGTGGCCTGTAGAATGCTCTATGTAAGGCGTAAGAACCAGCAAGCAGGCGACTTTGAGGATAACGGACAAACAGATGGACACACTGACAAAGTGACAGAAGATTGAAACCAGATGCCTTAATCAGGTTATGGAGAAGACTCAAAGGAAGAAAATAAGCTATAGCTTATGTAACTGAGGCTTTGGGTGTAGAGTTATGGCCAATACAATGGTATGTGTGTGAGAGTCATGTGCAGCGCCCACTAGTGGCCATATCCGGAAAATGAAAAATTTATTTCTAGATATTAGTGTAAGACATAAGATGTAATAGTTTCAAAAGGATTCCGTCAAAACTGTGGCCTACAGAATGCTATATGTGAGACGCAAGAGCCAACAAGCAGGCCAATTTGAGGACAACTGACAAACAGACGAAAACACTGACAAAGTGACTCAAAATTGAGTCCAGATGACTTCTCCAGGTTATGGAGAAGACTCAAAGGAAGAAAAAAGCTACAGTTTATGTAACTGAGGTTTATAGTTTTGGAGATATTGCCAAAGCATGATATGTTGGGAGAGGTTCAAGTTCAGCGCCCCCTAGCGGCCATATCCGGAAAATGAAAAATTGGTTTCGAGATATTAGTGTAAGACTTAAGATGTAATAGTTTCAAAAGGATTCTTTCAAAACTGTGGCCTGTAGAATGCTATATGTGAGACGCAAGAGCAAGCAGGCGAATTTGAGGACAACTGACAAACAGACGGACACAATGACAAAGTGACACAACATTGAGATCAGATGACATTATCAGTTTATGGAGAAGACTCAGAGGGAAAAAATAAGCTATAGTTTATGTAATTGAGGCTTTGGGTTTTAGAGATATGGCCAATGTAATGATATCTGTGTGAGGGTCGTGTGCAGCGCCCCCTAGCAGCCATATTCAAAAAATGAAAAAACAATTTCGAGATACTAGTGTAGGACTTATGATATGTCAGTTTCAAAAAGATTCCTGCAATAATGTGGCCTTTGGCGCAAGATGAATGAAATCTCGAAATATCTCTATTCACGAGATATTTTACGAGATACTGCAAGACTTGTAATAAAATCTTGTAGTACTAGTTGAATGCTACCTGATGCAAAAAACTAGATCACTCTAGCTTTAAAACTGACAAAGTTAGAAAAATAAGATCCCTTATTTTCGAATATCATGACTTTTCCCCAAAAAATTGTAACCATGGTTACGGCAAATTTGAGTCAGCTACACACCAGATGACAGGCCTTGGAATGACGATTAAAATGAGCTATTGTTGAAGTAGATACGACTAATAGTCACAAAGATATGAAGAAAAAAACGCTTTGAGAAGTTTTGACGACCTTGACCTTGACCTTTGACCTATTTTAACCAAAAACAATAGGGCACCTAGAAATTATGTTTTCCAACATCCCTGTAAGTTTCAAGGTTATTGTGGCAAAATTGTGGCCAGGAGAGTGGTGACAAACAAACAAACAAACTAGACGACCATAGGTCGAACGCTTGCCGGAATTCGGAAGTGAAACACAGACGGACAGACAGAACATATTGTCGGTTTTCTATTAATGGAATGACTCTCAGAGACATTGATGAGAATATGTGGCCCGTAGAATGACATATGAGACAAAAGAACAGGCAAGCAGACAAAGCTGACAACAAAGGACGAACAGACAGACATACTGACTTTGTGAGACAAGATTGACACCAGATGACATAAGCTAGTTATTGAGAAGATTCAAAGGAAAAAAATGAGTTATAATTTATGTAATTAAGATTTATAGTTTACGAGTTATGGCGAATTAATGATATACTTGGGAGGCTCGACTGTAGCGCCCTCTAGCAGACATATTCCGAAGACGACAAATGCGTTTCGTATTATTAGTGTATGACATGAGATGTCTCAGTTTCAAAAGGATTCCGTCAAAGCTGTGGCCTGTAGAATGCTCTATGTAAGGCGTAAGAACCAGCAAGCAGGCGACTTTGAGGATAACGGACAAACAGATGGACACACTGACAAAGTGACAGAAGATTGAAACCAGATGCCTTAATCAGGTTATGGAGAAGACTCAAAGGAAGAAAATAAGCTATAGCTTATGTAACTGAGGCTTTGGGTGTAGAGTTATGGCCAATACAATGGTATGTGTGTGAGAGTCATGTGCAGCGCCCACTAGTGGCCATATCCGGAAAATGAAAAATTTATTTCTAGATATTAGTGTAAGACATAAGATGTAATAGTTTCAAAAGGATTCCGTCAAAACTGTGGCCTACAGAATGCTATATGTGAGACGCAAGAGCCAACAAGCAGGCCAATTTGAGGACAACTGACAAACAGACGAAAACACTGACAAAGTGACTCAAAACTGAGTCCAGATGACTTCTCCAGGTTATGGAGAAGACTCAAAGGAAGAAAAAAGCTACAGTTTATGTAACTGAGGTTTATAGTTTTGGAGATATTGCCAAAGCATGATATGTTGGGAGAGGTTCAAGTTCAGCGCCCCCTAGCGGCCATATCCGGAAAATGAAAAATTGGTTTCGAGATATTAGTGTAAGACTTAAGATGTAATAGTTTCAAAAGGATTCTTTCAAAACTGTGGCCTGTAGAATGCTATATGTGAGACGCAAGAGCAAGCAGGTGAATTTGAGGACAACTGACAAACAGACGGACACAATGACAAAGTGACACAACATTGAGATCAGATGACATTATCAGTTTATGGAGAAGACTCAGAGGGAAAAAATAAGCTATAGTTTATGTAATTGAGGCTTTGGGTTTTAGAGATATGGCCAATGTAATGATATCTGTGTGAGGGTCGTGTGCAGCGCCCCCTAGCAGCCATATTCAAAAAATGAAAAAACAATTTCGAGATACTAGTGTAGGACTTATGATATGTCAGTTTCAAAAAGATTCCTGCAATAATGTGGCCTTTGGCGCAAGATGAATGAAATCTCGAAATATCTCTATTCACGAGATATTTTACGAGATACTGCAAGACTTGTAATAATGCTACCTGATGCAAAAAACTAGATCACTCTAGCTTTAAAACTGACAAAGTTAGAAAAATAAGATCCCTTATTTTCGAATATCATGACTTTTCCCCAAAAAATTGTAACCATGGTTACGGCAAATTTGAGTCAGCTACACACCAGATGACAGGCCTTGGAATGACGATTAAAATGAGCTATTGTTGAAGTAGATACGACTAATAGTCACAAAGATATGAAGAAAAAAACGCTTTGAGAAGTTTTGACGACCTTGACCTTGACCTTTGACCTATTTTAACCAAAAACAATAGGGCACCTAGAAATTATGTTTTCCAACATCCCTGTAAGTTTCAAGGTTATTGTGGCAAAATTGTGGCCAGGAGAGTGGTGACAAACAAACAAACAAACAAACAAACAGACAGACAGACAAACAGACATACGCAACTGACCAATATGCTTGCCGAAATCTTTGATTCCGGCAAGCAACAAACAAACAGACAGACAGACAAACAGACATACGCAACTGACCAATATGCTTGCCGAAATCTTTGATTCCGGCAAGCAACAAACAGACAGACAGACAAACAGACATACGCAACTGACCAATATGCTTGCCGAAATCTTTGATTCCGGCAAGCAACAAACAGACAGACGACAAACAGTGCCTCCAACATGTATTATAATAGATGGGGCCCGGAGAGGCCGTCACGGACCGCTGCACACTCCGGCCGCCCACCGTAAGGACCCTGCCGCCACTTGCGGCGACGGTGAGTGTCTTCGTGGTATGGCGAAAAACGGCGCGAGATTTGACGAGACTAACAATGTGACCCCTGAATGTGACTGCGAGTGTCAGCCGCTATCCAGCGCTGCAAACCATGTGTCTGTAGCGTGAAAAATGACAGAATTACAGGCATTTCTTTGAATGGTCACGTGTTCTCGTTTCACGAGAAACGGTGCGAGATATGACGAGACTTGCGATTGAACGGCTTAGAAGGGATGCTGTCCAACGCCAAAAACCAGACTTTTCTATCGCAAATATCAACAGAGATAGAAGCTGGAAAACTCCGAATTTTCAGATTGTCAAGTTTTACCCCAAAATTTGGTAACCATGGTAACGGCAGCACAAAGCAACATGTGCGAAGGGATAAGCCAATGTTCCTAGTTTCAGATACGACCAAAAAAAATGGTGTCACGTTTAATATTTTTTGAGATATTGCAGAAAAATGACATGTTACAGTGTTTCATGTACCACGCCCCCTGGTGGCTATTTCCAAAAAATGAAAAACTGATTTCGAGATATTTATAAATAACACAAAATATATCAATTTCAAAGCCATTGTTAAAAAAATGCAACCTGTAGGTCATATTTAATGAAATCTCGAAGACTCTCGTTTGGCGAGAAATGGTGCGAGATTTGGCGAGACTTTCAGTTTTATCATGTCAAGCTGCCAATAAGGTACATAATGACCAAAACCAGACGTCTGTAGCTTAAAAATTGACAAAGTTACAAAAAATGGTCGTGTTATTTCCAATTTCCATGATTTTTGCCCAAAAAATGTAACCATGGTAACGGCAAATTTAAGTAGGCTACATGTCAAAAGAAAGGCCAGGTGATGACGAAAAAAATGAGCTATTGCAGAAGTGGATAAGCCTATTAATGGCGAAGTTATAGTGCAAAAACCGTTAACCATACCTGTCGTGACCTTGACCCTTGACCTTGGAGCAATGTTGACCAAAAACAATAGGGCACCTAGAAATTACGTTTTCGAACATCCCTGTAAGTTTCAAGGTTATTGTGGCAAAATTGTGGCCAGGAGAGTGGTGACAAACAAACAAACTAGACGACCATAGGTCGAACGCTTGCCGGAATTTTAAAATGATAGACAGACGGACAGAAAGATCAAACTGTCGGTTTTCTATATTTTTTAGTTACTTTTAGAGTGATTTTTCGGATTCTGTGGCCTGTTGAACGACATTTATCTCAAATAAAAACATGAAAGCAGAGACAGCTTACATTAACTGACAAACAGACAGACATACTGACAAAGTGACACAAGATTGACACCAGAGGACTTTACCTGGTTATGGAGAATACTCAGACGAAGAAAATAAGCTATAGTTTATGTAATTGAGGCTTATTATTTCTGAGATATGACTAAAACATGATATGTTGGGGAGGTTCGCATCAAGCGCCCCCTAGCGGCCATATCCGGAAAATGAAAAACTGCTTTGGGATAATACTGTAAGATATAAGATATATCAGTTTCAAAATGATTCCTGCTTACTTGTGGACTCGTGCTATTACTAAGCGATATCTCGAAATATCTCGTTTGACATGATGACTTGTAATATAATCAAATAACACTTCTTGTATGTTACCTGATGCAAAAAAACTAGACCTCTCTAGCTTTAAAACTCCCAAAGTTAAAAAAATAAGACCCCATCATGAATTTCCCCCCAAAATGCGTAATTAAGGTTACAGCAAATTTGAGGCATCTACACACCAAAAGAAAGGCCTGGGAATGACAATGAAAATGAGCTAGGGTTGAAGTAGATACGACTTAAATTAACAATGATATGAAGGAAAAAAACTATTTTTGGGGTTTTTGTGACCTTGACCTTTCACAGATCATGGCCAAAACCATGGCACCGAGGGACATTTATTTTACAGAATTCCTGTAAATATGGGCAATTAAATCACAGATGACGTGTGAACATCACAAAATGGTTAATTATATATATCAAGTATGTAAACTTAAATTGAATATACTGAGTGAATTATTGAATAAAACAGGCGTGTAACAGAAATTGAAATCATTTTTAAAGATTGTCTGTATGTATATTAATATTTTAAATAGGAACCACCCTGTTTATACACAAGGAGAAAAAAAAATTAAATGCATGTATGATACGGATATTATCTATGAGAGTCCTAAATCTTTTTTATTTTGTTAAAAGATGTGGTTTGACCAGTCCATATATATATATATATATATATATATATATATATATATATATATATATATATGTTTATATATATATATATATGTGTGTGTTTATAGATGTTTATATATATATATATATGTATATATATATATATATATATATATATATATATATATGAAATGACAAAATAATATCATTTAAGTAACAAAACCCAAGTATGGTGGGGTCAAAACCGCCACACAGGTCATTTATGTACATGTATAAGACATATACTATATACTGGTGGGTAAGACCTGTATGAGCGGCCCAAATCCCACTGTTCTGCCAGTAATCCTTTCTTGGCTTCTCTTGGAGGGTAAAATAAAATGTGCCGCTCTCCAAGTTCAAGTTTCATAGGCCTATGGCAATACTTTTTTTAGATCTTCCTTTTAACTTTCATGTTCCGTATGTAATAATTTAAGTATATTGTATATATGACAATGAGAACTGTCAATAAAATCTTATGGTGAATTTGTGAGATAAATGTTGTATTTGTTTTTAGTAAAAAAAAGACACTGCATGCGATACATCCGATATTATTTACATGAAAATAATATCCTTTAATCTGTAATAAAGTAAGTATTAATTTTACTTTAACTATAACTTTTGAAAGTTAACACTTCGTATATTATTATATATTGTCAATGAATATTATTTATCTTGTGTATTGTTGAAATAAACAGTGTAATGATCGTATTCTTATTATTACTTATTCATGGTGGTCATTAAGTCACACATTAACCATAGAATATACAAGTCCCATGTACTATCTCATGCATGTGTGATTCCAAGTGAATTTTTTTTATTTGTTTTAATAATTACCAAAAGATGCATCTTCCCTTTTACTTTAATGAACAGCTTAATTATTCAAGAATGTAGGCCTACCTTTCATTGTATTTCGGTAGATTCTTGATGTTTTTCGGTATTCTTTTTCATTTGAATAATGAGAATATATATGTCGATCACCAAAATTTGAGTCGAGTTCGCGCTTTGTCAGTACAACAAATCTGTAACTAACATCCATAACAGCGATCTTGCATCTTTGAATCGTGTGAATGTCCATTGGTTCATTTTCAACATGGGTACAATATAAAAAGAACTATACAATTAAATTCGTATCCCCGTCATTAAACAATTACTAACCTTTTCACCAGAGATATATGCCAAGTACATGTATATAAGTAATCACAGGAGAAAACATATCTTCGCATGCACATGACCACATCAATACATTGACTGGGACACGCGCTTCGACAGGACCAAGATTGTTACATTTTGTTTAAACTCATTAGGAGCTGCTGTGAAGAGTGACGCGCATAAGTAGGGTAAATGTAACATTTTTTACTCTGTTTACCAATGTTTAACAAAAGAGGGGGTACAGGAACATATAGGCTGTGTCTTATGACTTTCTGAAACTGGCATATAAAATGTCCATATGGACTCATATATGGATGCGTCAAATCAAGCGTTGTCCAATCCCTGCGTTTCTCCTCCTCTTAACAGAAATGTCAAACGGGCCCGTGTGCAGGTTACAGAGCCCGAAAGCTTCCGTGACAACCACCATAGCAACCGTGTGGGCCTAATTCACAGGCGCGGACTGAAAAAAAGCAGGTCCGGACTGAATGCATGTTACTTATGAAAGGGACACAGTGTGTGCTTTATTTGCATGTCATGCAAAGAGTGTCTGTAGTTACATATTTTATACGGCGAAGGCTATAATTTTTGCAGTCATGGGAAAGCGTGTCTGTCTTTCATACTAAAACGCGTGCATGCATGCGTGATGGCATATGTATGCGTGCATGCGGGTTTCCATTTTTTACAAAGTTGCTAAAACGTGTGGGGACCGTGCATAATTAAACAAAAGAGGTCATGGGCAGAAAGGCCATGAAATGCCCATTCATATGGTGTACAGCTTATGTATCTTAAATGTTTAGTTTTGGAGATATGGCTAAACAATTATACTAGGTATGGGGTTGCAGTGGAGCGCCCCCTAGCGGTCATTTTCTCAAAGGTGAAAAACTGCCTTCGAGATATTAATGTGTGATATAACAGGTATCAGTTTCAAAACGATTCCTGCAATTCTGTGGCCCCTAGGGCACCTTTCATTGAAACCGCTAAAAATCTCATTCGGCGAGAAACGGTGCGAGATTTGGCGAGATTTTTTATTGGATCACCAAGAACTCACCAAGGGCTTCAAGTTGCAAAAGAATTGACCTCCTTAGCATAAAAACTGACAGAGTTAGAAGCTCAAAACTGCATATTTTCCAAATTCAAAAGTTTTACCCCAAAAATAGAGAAATCTGGCAATAGCGCACTTTTTCACCTATGCGCAAAAATAAGCCCATGGACTCTAGTTTAAGGTGCTGTGATGGAAATGGCCCAATGTTTAATAGTTGTGGAGGTATAGCACCAAAACAAATTTTCATGTTTTTTCATCTGCAACGCCCCCTGGCGGCCATTTCCAAAATCTGAAAAAACAATTTCGAGATATTCTTATGTTACATAAAATATCTCAGAATCAGGGCGATTGCTGCAAATTTGAAAAATATCATGAAATTCCATGATTTCTCCCCAAAAAATGTAACCATGGTAACGGCAAATTTAAGTAAGCTACATGTCAAAAGAAAGGCCAGGTGATGACGAAAAAAATGAGCTATTGCAGAAGTGGATAAGCCTATTTATGGCGAAGTTATAGTGCAAAAACCGTTAACCATACCTGTCGTGACCTTGACCCTTGACCTTGGAGCAATGTTGACCAAAAACAATAGAGCACCTAGAAATTATGTTTTCGAACATCCCTGTAAGTTTCAAGGTTATTGTGGCAAAATTGTGGCCAGGAGAGTGGTGACAAATAAACAAACAAACAAACAAACAGACATGCGCAACTGACCAATATGCTTGCCGAAATCTTTGATTCCGGCAAGCAACAAACAAGATGACCAGAGGTCACGCGCTTGCCGGAAATGGAAATGATACAGAGAGATAGACAGAGAGTGCATGTAGAAACAGTCATATGAATGAGCAACATTGTGGGGGCAGCAGAAACGGATAAACGGATTTGCATGAATCTCCTGTTTTCTCGTTTGATGGGAAATGGTGCGAGCTTTGGCGAGATTTCCAGTTTTGTCATGTCAGGTTTGTCAAATATTACAAAATGCCGGAAACTAGATCCGTCTAGCTGTAAAAGTCGCCGAGTTATAAGCATTTCCGTGTACTCTAGTGTTTTCTCGTTTGACGAGATGGTGCAGGATTTGGCCAGTCTTGTAGATTTGTCATATCAAACTCTCTAAATGTTATGAAATGGCGAAAACTACATCTGTCTAGCTGTAAAAGTCGCCGAGTTATTAGCATTTCTGTGAAATCTCCTTTTTTATCGTTTGACGAGATATGGTGCGAGATTTGGCCAGTCTTGCAGGTTTGTCATGTCAAACCGTCCAAATGTTAATGAATGCCAAAAACTAGACCTGTCTAGCCGTGAAAGTCGCCGACTTATATGCATTTCTGTGAAATCTCGTTTTTAGCTCAGCTGACTGAAAGTCATCTGAGCTATAGCGATCACTCTTTGTCCGTCGTCCGTCTGTCCGTCCGTCCGTCTGTCCGTCCGTTAACCAGGCACAAATCGTAACCGCTGGACCTAGAACCTTGTAACTTGGTATTCTGAGAGGTCCATAAAAATCTCCTTGGAAACCAGAAATTAGGTCTCTGTTACCCATATCCTTCGAGCTATGTGGCCCCAAAGTACCCCCCAGAAAAGTCAAAAATTTCATACAAAAACTTCAATATCTCATTAACTACTTGACTGTTGGTCATGATTTTTGGCATACATATTGATCATGAGATGTCACATCACTTCCTGCAGACTGGTGGCGCCACCTGTATTTTTCGATTTTTTACGAATTTTTTTCTCTATTTTTGAGACCTTTAAAAATGTGAACATCTGTTAACAAGGCACAAATCATAAAGACTGGACCTAGAATCTTCGTTCTTGACACACAGGGAGACCCATGATAAGTCTCCATGGAAACCTGAAATTAGGTCTCTGTTACCCATATTCTTTAAGCTGTATGGGTCCAAAATACCCCCCCCCCCCAGAATAATGGAAAATTTGATACAAAAACTGCAGTATTTCAATAACTACAACACTGATGGTCATGATTTTCGGCATACATATTGATCATGAGCTGTTCCATCAGTTTCTGCAGACTGGGTGTGCCACCTCTATTTTTTTTTCAAATTTTTACGAATTTTTTCTTTTTTTTGAGACCTTTAAAGATGTGGTTATCTGTCAACAGGGTACAAATCGCAACAACTGGACCTAGAATCTTCATTCTTGTCATGCGAGGAGGCCCATGAAAGGTGCCTGTGGAAACTTGAAATTAGGTCTCTGTTACCCATATCCTTCAAGCTATAGGACTCCGAAGTATCCCTCAGAATAATGGACAATTTGATACAAAAACTGAAGTATCTGAACAACTAATGCAGTGATCACCATGATTTTTTGCATGGATATTGACCATTAAGTGTTTTTATTAGTTTCTGCAGACTGGTGGAGCCACCTGTATTTTTGTATCCGCCAAAACGAAGTTTTGCGGATAATATGTTTTTGACCGAGTTCCTCCGCCGCGGCGGTGTTCGTTTCCAGAGAGCTCCTAGGAGACTAATGGAACGATTTTTCCCAAACTTACACCTATTATCGGGTCACATGTGAACTGGTGCCTAACCAATTTGCATTGACCTCTGACCTTTCCTCTCTATCCAGTGTCCATTTGTGGGTCTGTTTCCACTCATAAACCCTCATATCTCGGGAACCGTTTGATCGATCAGGAAATAAAATTGATACAAATGTAGCCCTTGGATTGCTTTATAACATACACAAAAAATGGTGGCGCCACCTGTAACCATGTTTGCACAGTGTCCATCTGTTCATCTGCCTTGGGTTAAAATCACTCATATCTCTGCAGTGAATTGACTAATTCACCTGAAATTCGTCATGTGTATACATCCAGGATAGCTTTCTTGATTTTATGACAGGTGGCGCCACCTACGTTCACGTTCACGCTGATGACATCCAAGCTTATATCTCGGGAACCGTTTGACTGATCAGGAAATAAAATTTATACAAATGTAGCCCTTTGATAGCTCTGTAACATACACAAAAAATGGTGGCGTCACCTGTAACAATGTTTGCACAGCGTCTGTCTGTTAGTCTGCCGTGGCCTAAAATTACTCATTTCTCTGTAGTGGTTCGACATAACTGCCTAAAATTTTGCAGGTTTATACATCGTGGACAGCTTTCTTGATTTTATGACAGGTGGCGCCACCTACATTCTAGTTAACGCTGGACACATCCAAGCTCATATCTCAGGAACCATTTGACCGATTGGGCCAAAATTGTGCATGTGTTTAGATCTCACATAGGTCTTTATCATACACAAAACTGGAGGGGTTACCTGCAAAGATTTTTGCACAGTGTTTGTCTGTTTTTTCTGCCATGGGCAAAAATCGCTCATATACATGTAGTGGTTTGACTTTTCTGCCTAAAATTTTGCAGGTGTATACAACTTGGACAGCTTTCTGGATTTGTGGTAGGTGGCACAACCTACATACACATTTAGGCTGCAGACATCCATGCTAATATGCAACATACCTCACTCTATTTCCCCTTGCCACTCAATCCATGCCTCACTATCCGATTTTGGCAGATACATGTAGTCACTTGTCGGTTACCCGACAACTTTTCTAGTTTTAAAAGTTTACACATTTTTCTCTATTTTTGAGATATATAAATACAGACTAAATCTTGGCCTGTTGGTTAATCTGTTTGATGCTTCAGTTGAATGGGTATATACTACCATTCTGATGATAAAATTTCTTTTTGCGAATCTCTTCCCAGTCAGCTGAGCGTCATGACCCATGGGTCACTTGTTCCACATTTGACCAGATATAGCGCGAGATTTCGCCAAGTATCGCAGTTTTACTATGTCAAGTTGGCCAAATGTTACCAAATGCCAAAAACTAGACCTGAGTAGCTGTAAAAGTCGCCTAGTTATAAGCATTTCCATGATATCTCGTTTTTTTCTCGCTTGACGAGATATGGTGCGAGATTTGGCCTGATTTCTTTTCTGGCGTGTCAAGCTGGTCATATGTTATGAAATGCCAAAAACTAGACCTGTGTAGCTGTAAAAGTCGCCGAGTTATAAGCATTTCTGTGAAATCTCGTTTTTTCTCGTTTGACGGTAAACCGAGCGAAATTTGACGAGACTTGCAATTGAATGACTTAGAACCAAGGGGAAGCAGCCTTATGCAAAAAACTAGACCCTTGAAACATAAATATTAACCGAGATAGAAGCCAAAAACTGCATATTTTCAGATTGTCAAGTTTAACCCACAAATTTGGTAACCATGGTAACGGCAGTACAAAGCTACATGTGCGGAGGAATAAGAAAATGTTCCTAGTTTCAGATACCACAAAAAAAATGGTGTAACGTTTAATATTTTTTGAGATATTGCAGAAAAATGATATGTTACAGTGTTTCATGTACCACGCCCCTGGTGGCTATTTCCAAAAAATGAAAAATTGATTTCGAGATATTTATAAATGACAGAAAATATATCAATTTCAAAGCCACTGTTAAAAAAATGCGACCTGTAGGTCATATTTAATGAAATCTCGGAAACTCTCGTTTGGCGAGAAATGGTGCGAGATTTGGCGAGACTTTCAGTTTTATCATGACAAGCTGTCCATAAGGTACAAAATGACCAAAACCAGACGTCTGTAGCTTAAAAATTGACAAAGTTACAAAAAATGGTCGTGTTATTTCCAATTTCCATGATTTTTGCCCAAAAAATGTAACCATGGTAACGGCAAATTTAAGTAAGCTACATGTCAAAGGAAAGGCCAGGTGATGACGAAAAAAATGAGCTATTGCAGATGTAGATAAGCCTATTTATGGCGAAGTTATAGTGCAAAAACCGTTAACCATACCTGTCGTGACCTTGACCCTTGACCTTGGAGCAATGTTGACCAAAAACAATAGGGCACCTAGAAATCGGTTGGTCAATCAAGCCTGTAAGTTTCAAGTTGATTGATGCAAAAGTGTGACCTGGAGAGTCGTGACAAACAAACAAACAAACAAACAGACAAAGAGACAAACAGACATACGCAACTGACGAACATGCTTGCCGAAATCGAAGATTTCCGGCAAGCAACAAACAGACAGACAGACAAACAGACATACGCAACTGACCAATATGCTTGCGGAAATCGAAGATTTCCGGCAAGCAACAAACAGACAGACAAACAGACATACGCAACTGACCAATATGCTTGCCGAAATCTTTGATTCCGGCAAGCAACAAACAAAAAAACTAGATGACCAGAGGTCACGCGCTTGCCGGAAATGGAAATGATACAGACAGATAGACAGAGAGTGCATGTAGAAACAGTCATATGAATGAGCAACATTGTGGGGGCAGCAGAAACGGATAATATGTTTATTTATGCATGCTGACCTTTAACAGCTGCATATCTTTCTAGTGTAAAAGGGACCAAGTTCAAAATTTTTTCATGAAATCCCGTTAATCTCGTTTGACAAGAAGCAGTGAGACGTTTTCAGGTTTGTCATGTCAAGCTGGCCGAATGATATGAAATGCCGAAAATCAGACCTGTCTAGCTATAAAAGCCGCTGAGTTATAAGCATTTGCATGAAATCTCGTGTTTTCTCGTTTGACGGGAAATGGTGCGAGCTTTGGCGAGATTTCCAGTTTTGTCATGTCAGGTTTGTCAAATACTACAAAATGCCGGAAACTAGACCTGTCTAGCTGCAAAAGTCGCCGTGTTATCAGCATTTACGTGAAATCATGTTTTTTTCTTGCTTGACGAGATATAGTACGAGATTTGGCAAGACGAGCAGTTTTATTATGTCAAGACGGCCAAATGGCGAAAACTAGATCTGTCTAGCTGTAAAAGTCGCCGAGTTATAAACATTTCTGTGTACTCTCGTGTTTTCTCGTTTGATGAGATATGGTGCAGGATTTGGCCAGTCTTGTAGATTTGTCATATCAAACTCTCTAAATGTTATGAAATGGCGAAAACTACATCTGTCTAGCTGTAAAAGTCGCCGAGTTATTAGCATTTCTGTGAAATCTCCTTTTTTATCGTTTGACGAGATATGGTGCGAGATTTGGCCAGTCTTGCAGGTTTGTCATGTCAAGCCGTCCAAATGTTAATGAATGCCAAAAGTCGCCGACTTATATGCATTTCTGTGAAATCTCGTTTTTCCACATTTGACCAGATATAGTGCGAGATTTCGCCAAGTATCGCAGTTTTACTATGTCAAGTTGGCCAAATGTTACCAAATGCCAAAAACTAGACCTGAGTACCTGTAAAAGTCGCCTAGTTATAAGCATTTCCATGATATCTCGTTTTTTTCTCGCTTGACGAGATATGGTGCGAGATTTGGCCTGATTTCTTTTCTGGCGTGTCAAGCTGGTCATATGTTATGAAATGCCGAAAACTAGACCTGTGTAGCTGTAAAAGTCGCCGAGTTATAAGCATTTCCGTGAAATCTCGTTTTTTCTCGTTTGACGATAAACCGAGCGAAATTTGATGAGACTTGCAATTGAATGACTTAGAACCAAGGGGAAGCAGCCTTATGCAAAAAACTAGACCCTTGAAACATAAATATTAACTGAGATAGAAGCCAAAAACTGCATATTTTCAGATCGTCAAGTTTAACCCACAAATTTGGTAACCATGGTAATGGCAGCACAAAGCTACATGTGCAGAGGAATAAGCCAATGTTCCTAGTTTAAGATACAACGATAAAAATTGTGCCATGTTTAAAATTATTTTAGATATTGCAGAAAAATGATATGTTACAGTGTTTCAGGTACCACGCCCCCTGGTGGCTATTTCCAAAAAATGAAAAACTGATTTCGAGATATTTAAAAAAAACACAAAATATATCAATTTCAAAGCCATTGTTAAAAAAATGCAACCTGTAGGTCATATTTAATGAAATCTCGAAGACTCTCGTTTGACGAGAAATGGTGCGAGATTTGGCGAGACTTTCAGTTTTATCATGTCAAGCTGCCTATAAGGTACATAATGACCAAAACCAGACGTCTGTAGCTTAAAAATTGACAAAGTTACAAAAAATGGTCGTGTTATTTCCAATTTCCATGATTTTTGCCCAAAAAATGTAACCATGGTAATGGCAAATTTAAGTAAGCTACATGTCAAAAGAAAGGCCAGGTGATGACGAAAAAAATGAGCTATTGCAGAAGTGGATAAGGCTTTTTATGGCAAAGTTATAGTGCAAAAACCGTTAACCATACCTGTCATGACCTTGACCCTTGACCTTGGAGCAATGTTGACCAAAAACAATAGGGTTCCAGGGTGTTCGGTTGTCAATCAACCCTGTAAGGGTCATGTCGATTGCTGCAAAGTTGTGGCCAGGAGAGTGCAGACAAACACACAAACAAACAGACAAATGGACATATGCAACTGACCAACCAACTTGCCGAAATCGAAGATTTCCGGCAAGCAACTAGATGACCACAGGTCACACGCTTGCCGGAAATGACCTTGAAATTAAAAATGCATGAGCAATGAAGAAGAGTACGAAAAAAGGCTATAATTTATGTGATACAGATTAACAGTTTTCGAGATACAGCCAACATTTTACAGGATAAATTGTTTGACTGCAGCTCCCTCTGGTAGCCATATTGAGAAAATGAAAAACTCTTTATAGATATTAGTGCCAGGCATATTTCGTATCAGTTTCAAAATGATGTGTGTAAAACTGGGGATTGTAGATTGCTATATGTAAGATGCATGCACTGGCAAGTAGTTAAACTGAGGACAGCGGACAAACAGACGGCCATACTGACAAAGTGACAAATGATTCAGGCCAGATGACCCATAGATAACATCCAGAAGACTCAAGGCAAGAATATAAGCTATAATATATGTAATAACGACTAACATTTTTGGAGATATAGCCGAAAGACAACATGTTCGAGCGGGGTTGACTGCAGCGCCCCCTAGCGGCCACAGCCAGAAAATGAAATACCTGTTTCTAGATATTAGTCTCAGATATAAGATGTACTAGTTTCAAAAAGATTCGTTAAAAACTATGGCTTGTACTTTGCCATATGTAACATGCTACACCAACCAGCGGGCGTGATTGTTGACAGCAGACAAACAGACAGACACACTGACAAAGTGACACAAGATTGAGACCAGATGACCCAACCAGAATATAGGGAAGACTCAGGACAAGAAAATAAGCTATAATTTATGTAAGTAAGATTAATTGTTTTGGAGATATGGTCAAAACAAGATATGTCACTGTGTATTCGCTGCAGCGCCCCCTGGCGGTCAAATTCAAAAAATGGAAAAATAATTTCGAGATATTGCTGTTGGATATAAAATATATCAGTTTCATAACAAATATTTCAAATTTGTGGCATCTAGGGTATCATTAATGATATCAGGAAATATCTCGTATGGCGAGATTTCATGCTAGAATTGGCGAGACTTGGTATTGGATCGTCGAGAACTCTTGACGGGCTACATTATGCAAAAAACCAGACCTCTCTAGCTATAAAACTGACAAAGTTACAAAAATTAGCCCTTTTATTTTCGAAAATAATGAGTTTTCCCCAAAAATGTGTAACCATAGAAACAGCAGATTTCAGCAACATATATATCAGAAGAAAGGCCTTGGAATGCCGATTAAAATGAGCCATGTTTGAAGTGGCTATGACAAATAGTAATGGAGATATGAAGAAAAGAGCACTTTAGGAACTTTTGATGACCTTGACCTTGACCTTTGACCTATATTGCCCAAAAACAATAGGCTTCTTGCATTTTTGATTTTACACAAACTGTGAAAGTTTGAAAGCGATGGGATCAAAATTGCGACCTGTAGAGACTGGACAGACAAACAAACAAACAGACAAACAGACATCTGCGACTGACCAACCAGCTTGCAAAAATCGAAGATTTCCGGCAAGCAACAAACAGACATCCGCGACTGACCAACCAGCTTGCGAAAATCGAAGATTTCCGGCAAGCAACAAACATATGAACAGATCAACATGCTTGCCGAATCTTTGATTCCGGCAAGCAACAAACAAACATACGCGGGTGATCAACATGCTTGCCGAATCTTTTATTCCGGCAAGCAACAAACATACGCGGGTGACCAACATGCTTGCGAAAATCAAAGATTTCTGGCAAGCAACAAACAGACATCCGCGACTGACCAACCTGCTTGCCGAAATCGAAGATTTCCGGCAAGCAACAAACATACGGAACTGATCAACATACTTGTCGAAATCTCTGATTCCGGCAAGCAATAAAACTATAACGCGACAGAAATGGCAAACCGGCCCGCAAAGAGTGTCTTTAGTTACTTATTTTATACGGCGAACGCTATAATTTTTGCAGTCACTGGAAAGCGTGTCTGTCTTTCATACTAAAACGCGCACATGCATGCGTCATGGCATATGTATACGTGCATGCGGGTTTCCATTTTTTACAAAGTTGCTAAAATTTGTGGGGACCGTGTATGATTAAACCAAAGAGGCCATGGGCAGAAAGGCCATGAAATGGCCATTCATATGGTGTACAGTTTATGTACCATAAATGTGTAGTTTTGGAGATATGGTTAAACAGTGATAGTAGGTACGGGGTTGCAGTGCGGCGCCCCCAAGCGGTTATTTTCCAAAAACTGAAAAACAAACAGACAAACAGACATCCGCGACTGACAAACCTGCTTGCCAAAATCGGAGATTTATGGCAAGCAACAAACAAACAGACATACACGACTGACCAACCAACTTGCCAAAATCGAAGATTTACGGCAAGCAACTCACAGGCATACGCGACTGACCAACCAACTTGCCGAAATCGAAGATTTCTGGCAAGCAACAAACAGACAGACAGACATCCGCGACTGACCAACCTGCTTGCAGAAATCGAAGATTTCGGCAAGCAACAAACAGACTAGACGACCAGAGGTTGAGCGCTTGCCGGAAGTTTGAATGACAGACAGATGGACAGACGATACAAAGTGTCTGTTTTCCATCAATTGTGTGACCTTCAGAGTGAATGCCGAGGAATAAATGGCCTGTAGAATGACATATATCACACAAAATAACATGAAAGCATACAAATCTGACAACATCTGACAAACAGAAAGACATCCTGACACACTGACACAATTTAAGATAACATATGATCAGATAAACATACGGAGAAGATATATAGAAACAAAATGAGTTATAGTTTGTGCAGATAAAGTTCACAGTTTTGGAGGAAAGGCCAAGCACTTATATGTTGCAGTGGTTCGAGGGCAGCGCCCCTAGCAACCATATCCCGAAAATGAAAAAAACACTTTTGAGATATTAGTGTATGGCATCAGCTGTACCAGTTTCAAAAGGATTCCTGCAGAAATAACCAGCAAGAAGGCGAATTTGAAGAAAACTGACAAACAGACAGACACGCTGACAAAGTGACTCAAGATTGTGTCCAAATGACTATACCAGGTTATGGAGAAGACTTAGAGGAAAAACATAAGCTATAGTTTATGTAATTGAGGCTTTGAATTTTGGAGATACGGCCAATATTATGATATAAGTGGTAGGGTCGTGTATAGGGCCCTTTAGCGGCCATATTGGGAAAATGAAAAATATGTTTCAAGATATTAGTGTTGACATAAGACGTACCAGTTTAAAAAAATTCTTTCGAAACTGTGGCCTGTAGAATGCTATATGTGAGATGCAAGAACAAGCAAGCAGGCGAATTTGAGGAAGACTAAAAAACAGACAGAAATACTGACAAGGTGACACAAGAATGAGACCAGATGACCTACTCAGGTTATGGAAAAGACCAAGAGGAGGAAAATATGCCATAGTTTCTGTAATCGAGGTTTATAGTTATGGAGATATGGCCAAAGAATGATATGTTTGGTGTGTCTTGTGCAGCACCCCCTAGTGGCCATATCTGGAAAATGAAAAATCGGTTTCGAGATATTACTGTAAGGCATAAGCTATGAAATAGTTTCAAAAGGGTTCTTTCAAAACTGTGGTTTATAGAATGCTTTATGTGAGACACAAGAGGAAGCAGGCGAATTTGAGGACAACTGACTAACAAACAGACACACTAACAAAGTGACACAAGATTGTAACAAGATGACTAAACTAGATTATGGAGAAGACTAAGCGGAAGAAAATAAGCTATAGTTTTTGTAAACTACACATATGTCAGTAATGAAACCTTTATTGATCATACCATTTTTCAGTGTACCAAGAAGTGAATATGTAAATATATATACATGTATATACATATATCATATATCTACCGTGCCACCACTGTGCTATTCTATACAATAAAATATTATATTACTTTGAATTGATTGTTATTCATTATAGTGTGCATCGCATAGAAACTGACGAACCATATGGGGAATGAATGTGTTAATTATCTTATATGGGTGAGTAAAGAGAATTAATCATGAAAAAAGTAGCGATAGAAACAACTCAGATGACAACAGGTGACTAATCCATGTTAAAGGGAATGGATAGATGACTAAAATGACTACAATTCAATACGACCATTTGTGACTAAATTATGAGAAATATACAATTTTGAGATTTCATATAACCTTGACCTTTGACCGATTGTGACTGGAACTTTGTGTTCTGTCCACTGGATATCTTTAAATGCGACTGCTAAAATTTGGCTTTAGAATAAAAAAAACGCATGACCACGATAACAGCAGATTCATTATACAATTTTATAAAAAAAAAAAGACCACATAATGACGTGTAAAATGACCTACAGTTTATGCCTCTGTGGTGAATAATGACGAAGATATGAGAGAAAAAGTGTTTTAGATTACCTAGACCTTAAAATGTTACCCATAAATACTTGAACCCACTTACTAGATAACAATCAGAGTAACTGATCTAAACTTCTTGCCTCTAGAATTCCATATATTAGACAAAGGATCAAGCACTGAGGCGAATGTTACGACAATGGACGAACAGACATATATACTGACACACTGACACATCTGAAAAAACATCAGGAGATCATGTTATTGCAAACGTATAATGGAACAATATAAGCTATATTTTATGTAGGTAAGGTTTAGAGTTTTAGAGATATTGCCACAAAATGATATTTTGTAATGGTCAACATGTAGCGCCCCCTAGTGGCTATTTCGCAAAAATAACAAAAAATTACTCTCTTGGTACTAGTGTATGGCATAAGATGTACCAGTTTCAAAAGGATTCCTCCAAAACTCTGGCCTGTAGAATGCTATATGTGAGATGCAAGTACCAGCAAGCAGGCAAATTTGAGGACAACTGACAGACAGACAGACACACTGACAAAGTGACAGTAGATTGAGACCAGATGACTACACCAGCTTATGGAGAAATATCAGAGGAAGCAAACAAGCTATAGTGTATGTAATTGAGGCTTATAATTTTGGAGATATGGCCAAAACATGATATGTTGGTGAGGTTTGCATACAGCGCCCCCTAGCGGCCATATTCAACAAATGAAAAAAACTATTTCGAGATACTAGTGTAGAACATAGGAAATGTCAGTTTCAAAAAGATTCCTGCAACAATGTGGCCTCCAGGGCAAGATGAATGGAATCTCGAAATATCTCGTTTGACGAGACATTTTACGAGATAATGCGAGACGTAATAAAATCTTGTAGTACTAATTGAATGCTACCTAATGCAAAAAAAAAAACCTCTCTAGCTTTAAAATTGACAAATTAGTCCATTAATTTTCAAATATCATCACTTTTCCCCGAAAATGCGTTACCATGGAAACAGCAAATTTGAGTCAGGGACACACCAGAAGAAAGGCCATTTGATGACTATGAAAATGAGCTATAGATGAAGTATATACGACCAATAGTGAGAAAGATATGAAGACAAACCGTTTACAAATTTTTGATGACCTTGACCTTGGATCAATATTGACCAAAAATGTTAGGCCACTAGAACTTTTGGATATCCATCAACCCTATAAGATTGAAAACGAATGGTGCAAAAACTGCAACCTGTCAAGTGCACAAAAGCAAACAAACTAGTCGACCAGAGGTCAAGCGCTTGCTGGAAGTTGAAATGATAGACAGACTGACAGACAGAACATATTGTCGGTTTTCTATCATTTGAATGACCCTCAGAGCGTTTGCTGAGAAGTTGTGACCTGTAGAGTGACATATCAGACAAAACAACGAGCAAGCAGACATAGCTGAACACAAAAGACAAACAGACAGACATACTGACACAGCTGTGATAACAGATTACCAGACAAATGTGCCGAAAGTAAAGAAGAGCAAAATGAGCAATAAATATATAATTGCATTAAATCTAGTTCCACATGCTGCAATCAAATGTGTGACACAGTTTATAGTTTTGGAGATATTTCACAATAATGATTACTGCAGCGCCATCTGGTGGGTATTTACCAAAATGATAAAATAAGCTTCGAGATATTTTATTATTATTTTAGTATTATTTTGTTGGTATTATTATTAGTATTATTATTATTATGTACACACACACATATATATATATATATATATATGAGATGTATAATTTATATTTAACCCCTGCCCCCGATTGCAAACTGGATATCCGTCCATGATAAACCCTTTACTGTTCAGATTAGCCTGTGGATTGTCACACTCCTACTGTTCAGATTTATTTTGCATTTTTTCCACATTTTGACATGAATCTATATAAGAGACATTAACTCAGTAACCGTTAAAGGTATCTTTGTGAAATTTTCAGCTTTTACTGTCAGGTATATGTCCATCATGTTATTCCATTTATTTTCTATATACCTGGTTTGATATGTATGTAACTAAGGTATATACAGGTAAAAACAGGTAAATCTGTACTAACTGTATTTCCACTCACTGGTATATCACCAAAATGACCCCTTTCATCCTGTTTAGGTAACCCATTAACCCTTTGATAAAAAAAGGGAAATGTAAGGATTTTTTTTCACTCTAAGGTAATTATTAATTAAAGGTAAGAAAAAGGTGAATGATTTGGTTTAATACTGGAAAGGGAACCACCAACGAACCAGAATGTGCAAGTAAATTGGATTTTTCTGTGGAAATCAAATATTTTTCACCTGAAAAGCTTGCTGACCCAAAGAGCACATTCTATGATTATTAACATATAACACATATGTATACCTGTACAGGTAAGTAAAGGTAAATTATTTTTTTTTCTGAATATGTTAGCAAACACCTTGTTCATCAATATAGTTACTATAAATTAATACCTTCTCTATTTATGGACTGTATAATTCATTTTGATATAAGAACAGGTGCTTTTAATACAGTAATTAAGTTACCTGTGTGAATAGTACCTTTGTTCTTCAACTGATCTAATTACCTGTGGCAGTGACAAAATCATGCTGAAAAGTGGTTGAGAAGAATATGGATAAACAAGTGTCAACTGTGTAAAACCATTATATTTTTGAAGGAGTTAAAACAATATGCAGAAACTATCTTTTAATTAACTGCACAGCCACAAGACTTGTGGATTTCAATTTTGCCAATTTCTACCTGTAAAAGTTTACTCACCTGCACAGGTAAGATCAGGTAAATAAAGGTAAATTCTCATTTTTTTAATTTAAATTATATATTATACTTGTTATAAGGGACATTGCAATAAAAACTATTTACTTTTGTCCAATGTGCAAAATATATAATTTATGGGTGTGAAATGCACTAATTATCTGGTTACCTGTAATATACCTTTTTATGTCAAATTAATATATTTTTACATGTGCAGGCAAAAACAAATCGCCGACTGATTTTAAAATAAAATCTGGAAAAATGTGTCTACCCTGTTTGTTAACATTTCATGCAATAATAAAATTGCTGTTTAGTTGGTCTGTCGCGTGTATCTGCACTGGTAAAAATCCAGGTGCGACAGGTAAACAGGTGTGCACTTGGTTTGATCAACGATTAGCCTAAGTAAACGTTGATATATCCAAATCTTTCCCATTCGAAACAGTGTGAATGTACTAAAATTTGAAATAAAAAATCAAAACAAATGTCTAACACTTGTGAAAACTCTTATTTTCTTAATTGGTTTGTGTGGAAATAAATAAAAGCTGTATTATGAGTTGTTGGTGTATAGCTTATGTATGAATTTTAATAGTATCTTTGGAGACAGGGAAAAGGACTGATTTCATTATTTTATTGACAAATGGAGTGCTATTGTCACACAGATTTTGATTTGGCCATATAACTTATAAGCAGCACATATAATATAAGAGTTTATCTATTTATTAAAATTAAATAACAAATATTTTGCCAAATACAAATTTGGGCAAAATTTAAGGCACCAATTTTTTATTTTTGCTAATATTTAAAAAAAAAAATTTAAAGATTTTGATCTAATTTTGGGTATACAATTTGATTTTGATTAATTAAAGTTATATTACTGGAAAAAAAGTCCTTAGATTTAACATGTTTTGTGTAAAGGGATCAAATATCTTTCCTGATTTTTTACAAAATGCATGTTTGGGCCCATAATAATTATATAATACAGACCTAATTTCTGGCATGTACATAGGAAATATATAGAGGAATATTTATGGTAAATATTAGGAAAAACAGATGAGTGGTTTCGATACTAGGCAGTCCTGAAGTGCGAATATAGGTTTTTAATAAAAAATTGAGGTTCTCCCTTAATTTCTCAAATGTCGCAAAGACCCAGTTTTCGGCTTGGTAGGAGATCTTGGGGACATCTAACATTATGCCAAATTTTGGATTCCTAGGTCTTACGGTTTCAAAACGTGCCAGTTTAACGGACAGACGGACAGTCAAAGGACAAAGGACCACGACTATAACTCAGATGACTTATAGTCAACTAAGCTAAAAAACTAGACCTCTGTAGTATAATTATTAACAGAGATAGAAGCAAACTTTTCTATATTTTCATATTGACAAGTTTTACCCCAAAATTACGTAACCATGGTAACCGCAGCACAAAGCTACATGTGCAGAGGAATAAGACAATGATTCTAGTTTTAGAAACGACAATAAAAATTGTGACATTTTTAATATTTTTTGAGACATTGCAGGTAAATGATATATTCCAGTGTTTCACATACAACACCCCCTGGTGGCTTTATAAACAAGTGACCCATGGGTCATGACGCTCAGCTGACTGGGAAGAGATTTGCAAAAGGAAATTTTATCATCTGAATGGTAGTATATACCCATTCAACTGAAGCATCAAACAGATTAAAGAATAAGCCAAGATTGTATCTGAATTTATATATCTCAAAATATGGGAAAAAATGCGTAAACTTTAAAAAAAATACAGGTGGTTCCACCAGTCTGCAGAAACTAATAAAAACACTTAATGGTCGACATCCATGCAAAGAATCATAGTGATTTCTGCATTAATTGTTCAGATACTCCAGCTTTTGAATCAAATTTTCCATTATTCTGAGGGATACTTCAGAGTCCTATAGCGTGAAGGATATGGGTAACAGAGACCTAATTTCAGATTTCCAAAGACACTCTCACGGGCCTCCTTGCATGACAAGAATGAAGATTCTAGGTCCAGTTGTTACAATTTGTGCCATGTTAACAGATGACAGCATCCTTAAAGGTCTCAAAAATAGAGAAAAAAATTTAAAAAAATTAAATAAAATATAGGTTGCACCATAAGTCTGAAGAAACTGATGAAACACTCCATAATCAATATGCATGTAAAGAATCATGGTGACCTCTGCATTAGTTGGTCAGATACTTCAGCTTTTGTATCAAATTGTCCATTATTCTGAGGGATACTTCGGAGTCCTATAGCTTGAAGGATATGGGAAACAGAGAACTAATTTAAGGTTTCCACAGACACTTTTCATGGGCCTCCTTGCATGACAAGAATGAAGATTCTAGGTCCAGTTGTTACAATTTGTACCATGTTGACACATAACAACATCCTTAAAGGTCTTAAAAATAGAGAAAAAAAATTGTAAAAATGTGTAACAGATATTGAAGTTTTTGTATGAAATTTTTCACTATTCTGGGGGGTACTTTGGGGCCCCATAGCTCAAAGGATTTGGGTAACAGAGACCTAATTTCTGGTTTCCATGGAGACTTTTCATAGGTCTCTCACTGTGTCAAAATGAAGATTCTAGGTCCAGTCTTTACGATATGTGCCCTGTTAACAGTTGTTCACATTTTTAAAGGTCTCAAAAATAGAGAAAAAAATTCGTAAAAAATCTAAAAATACAGGTGGCGCCACCAATCTGCAGGAACTGATGAAACATCTCATGATAAATATGTATGCCAAAAATCATGACCATCAGTGATGTAGTAAATGAGATATTAAAGTTTTTGTATGAAAATTTTGACTATTCTGGGGGGTACTTTGGGGCCCAATAGCTCGAAGGATATGGGTAACAGAGACCTAATTTCTGGTTTCCAAGGAGATTTTTCATTGACCTCTCAGAATTTAAAGTTACAAGATTCTAAGTCCAGCGGTTACGATTTGTGCCAGGTTAACAGACAGACGGACAGACAAACGGACAGACGGACGACGGACAAAGAGTGATCGCTATAGCTCAGCATGACTGAAAGTCAGCTGAGCTATAAAACAAGGCCTACAGGCCTAGTGCGAACCTGTGCATTGGGAAATACACCAGATATAATGCTTCAATGCTGGACCATTACTTCTCATGTATATGAACAATGCAAGTACTAAACATTTTGAATAAGAAAAAATTACACAAACATCACTGCTGAAATTCTGGCATGGGTGCACACAACACAAAAATGATTGTAGCTGGCACCACCAGTCGTGTATACATATATACATATGCCCAATTTCAGCTGATATATCAAATTCCTCTGTAGAAATAAGCAGGCACATACACTGTGCAAAAGTCATTGTAGGTGGCGACACCTGTCTTGTGAACGAGAAAGCCATCAAAGACATATAGACAGGTCAAAATATCAGGCCAATACATCAAAATTACCTTGAGTCTGATGCATGGGGCTTACCAGGCTAAGGTGAGAAAGGCAGTTGCCCCGAGTGAGCTGTGACAAATTTGCTAGCTGGCTCAGGCTACTGCACTAAGTGAACTCATGACCTGCACCTGGCTAGACTGAGTGAACTTTCGACCTGTACCTGGCTGCACTCAGTGAACTCTTGACACAGTTGACACAGTTGGTAGTCCACATGCAGCCCTGAGGGGCATGACACCCATGAGGTGATCACATGGTGGCCATGAGGTGTTCACATGTCACCCATGAGGTGATCACATGCCTTGTACTTGGCTGCACTGACTGAACTCTTGACACAGTTGACACAGTTGGTAGTCCACATGCAGCCCTGAGGGGCATGACACCCATGAGGTGATCACATGGTGGCCATGAGGTGTTCACATGTCACCCATGAGGTGATCACATGCCTTGTGCTTGGCTGCACTAACTGAACTCTTGACCTATATCTGGCTGCACTGACTGAACTCTTGACCTATATCTGGCTGCACTCTTGATCTGTTGCCAAATCTGAAACAGTTGGCAGTTTCTCAACCTATTTAAAGATACAAACACAATCTTGGCCTGTTGGTAAATATATTTTACACATACTGAGAGACTTTTTTTTCAAGCTGACATATTCATAAACTTTTTATCAAAATATCTAAAATAACAAAAGATGCAGTTCTTTCATTGTTAAAGGTCCAATAATTCTGCCAAAAATCATTCAAGTAAAATAATTTTTGTGCAATGTTACAGAAGTTATAATAATAATTTTGTAGAAGAACAGTTTTGCAGTCCTCAGTTTGAAATAGACATAATAATGGCCATAAGACCAACTTAAGCTTATCTGATATGATTGAAAGAGCCTTGTCCTAGGATAATTCTTTTGAAAAATTGAACGATTCAACTTGACAGTTTCATCATAAACATTTTAAGGTGAAAGAGGCTAAAATTATTAGGTTTTTGCCCATAAAAAAACAGGTCAATTAATGTAGGTGGCACCACAAAATCTGCAAATTCAAATATGAGTCATGTGACCAACATTTGCACAATACTTGGTAATAAATCAAATTGGTGTAAAACCACTAAAATTCATCAAATGCATACCATTTGAACAAACTTGAGAGGGCTTGCCTCTGGGATAATTTTTGTAAAATATTGAACAATTTGGCTGGACCATTTACAAGAAGACTTTTTAAGGTTTTTCAGCTTTTTCCCTATAAAATCTAAGTAAATGCAGATAGCAAAAAAATAAGCTGAATCCCACAACATTTGATATGTGACAGATTATTGCATAAAATCTTGGGATGGTAGCTATTGCTATTCCTGAGAAATTATGGGTTAATGTACAGATGACCAATGACCCCCATACAAAATAAGGTCAATGCAGGTGGCGCCACCAATACCTGAATTTCATATATGACTCATGTGACCAACACTGGCATAAAATTTGGTGATCATAGCTCCGGACATTTCTGAGATTCTAAGTTTACTGTAACTCGGCCAAAATTCACCGAACTTGAACCATTTGAACAATCTCGAGACAGACTGTATAAAAGATTATTTCTGTGAAACATTGAACAATTTGGCTTGACTGTTTTGGAGGAGAAGATTTTTAAAGGTTTTTTTGCTTTTTCTCTATAAAATCTAAGAAAATGCAGAGTTTTCAGATGGCTAATTTTTTGCATTAAATTTCATGATACTAGCTCCAGTTGTTTTCAAAATAGTATGGGTTAACGACGACGACAGACGATGCCAAACCTTCGCATTAGCTCACAGGTTCACTAAAAATTACTACAGATTCATATTGAATGCAAAATTATAATACAGATACATTTCACTGATGGCAAAATCTTGAATAAAGTTGAGTATGGATACCAATTATTTATAATCCATGTACAGCCGTCTTTATATACCCACAGAGAGCTGTATACCTGTGATTTTAAACATTGCCTGGCATGAGGAATATCTAAAATGATAAATCTAATTTTTTAAAAAGCTTTTAAAAAAAACATTCTTGTCAATATTAACCATAGATAACCTGAAATCTATATGTCTAGAGGCATGATGTAACAGATGCTGATAAACTGGTGCCAGGCTAGATGTATCTGCTTCACACAGCTAACATGTGGTAAAATGACTCAATTCAATCTTTATAATTCAGCCAAATTTCATTCTTTTGAACCATAAAAGACAATTATTATCAGAATTATTCAGGGGATTATTCCTGTAAATATTAAACAAATTGGCCTCAGTAGCGTTAGTCAAAAAACTTTCTGCAGGTTTATAACTCATATGGGAAAATACAGCAAACTGGCTAAGTTCAGCTTCCCGTAACTCAACCAAAAAGCACTGAACCCAAATCATTTGAACAAACTTGAATTATCAACATCTGAGGATAATTAATGTGTGAGATTTAAGAATTTGGCCCAGTGGTTTTTGAGAAGAAGATCTTTGTAGCCACTGAGCTAAAAACTGGCTGTTATGGCATATGACTAAATTCAGCTTCCCATAACTTAGCCAAAAGTCACTGAAAAGAGACCATTTAAACAAACTTCAGAAAGCACTACCCTAGGATCATTTCTGTGCGATATTAAATATTTTGGCCATATGTTTTAAGAGAAGAAGTTTTTTGTAGCCCTCAGTGTGATACAGGCACTAATGACCCCATACAAAAAAGGCCGATGCAGGTGGCGCCACCAATACCTCAATTTAAGATATGACATATGTTACCAACATTGGCATAAAATTTGGTGATGATAGCTCCAGCCGTTTCTGAGATTTAAATCTTAATATACTTTTTTGCACAGTTAACAAAGTTCAACCTCCTTTAACTCGGCCAAAAATCTCCAAACTGGAACCGTTTGAACAAACTTGAGAAAGATTGTTCCAGGGATCATATCTGTGAAATATTGAACAATTTGGCTGGACAGTTTCGGAGAAGAAGATTTTTAAAGCTATTTTAGCTTTTTCCCTATAAAATCTAAGAAAATGCAGTTAGCCAAAAAATAAGCAAAATCTGATAGTTTTTTAGATGACTAATTTTTGGCATAAAATTTCGTGATGCTAACTCTTGCCGTTTTCAATATAGTATAGGTTAACGTACAGATGACGGATGATGCCACACCATCGCATAAGCTCACAGGTTCGCTAAAAAATGATTTCGAGATATTTATAAAGAACACAAAGTATATCACTTTAAAAGCCATTGTTAAGAAATTGCGACCTCTAGGTCATATTTTATGATATCTCGAAAGATCTCGTTTTTTTTTATTGTGAGATTCCACGAGACTTTTATCTGTATAATAAATATCTCATTAAATACTACCTATTGCAAAAAAACAGACGTCTCTACCTTGGAAAAATGAGAAATTTAAGGAGAAAATATCGAATTCCATGATTTTCCCCAAAAAATACATACCCATGGTAACGGCAAAATGAAACAATTTTGCATTGGCCCTAGTCGCCATCTTGTGGCAAATAGAATGAGCTATAGTTTGAGTGGCTGTGATTATTTTTGACGAAGATATGCAGAAAAAAACGTTTTAAGGCTTTTTGGTGACACTCCGAGGGTTATCCCTTTTACACCTTTTCCATAGTTTTCAGAGCAATTGCTTCAACATTGTGGCCTGTAGAGCAGCAAAAAACAAACAAACAAACTAGAGACCATAGGTCAAACGCTTGCCGGAAATTGAAAATTAAATAGGTCAAGGTCAAATTATTCTTTTATTTTATGAAGAATGAACAGGATACTAAAATGAGAAACTGTTTATTTGGATGCGCATATTTATGAACAAAAGCTGGAAGAAAACTAGACATTTCTTGGCACCACAGGTGCCAGAGTATCCCCAGACATAGTAGGCCCCCACCCCCTTTATAAATAGACCCCCATTTTTAGCAGCATATACTGACACTTGGCATATTTATTGTTTATTCCATCTAACAAACCACAATCTTGTTGAAGATGTTGGTCCTGTGACCTTGATCTTTTTAAAGATGTGTCCTGTGACCTTGACCTTTGACCTCATGACCCCAAAATCAATTCTGGTCTTGCTTTTCCAATGGGACATATACAAGTCAAGTTTGAAATCCATACGTCAATAAAAGCAGGAATTATCATCCAGAAACTAATTTTTGGATAGATGGCTCCTGTGACCTTCACATATGACCTTGTGACCTCAAAATTGATAGTGTTTCTCTCTCTCTTGGCAGGAGAACTATATGTGCAAGATGAAAGATCTGAGATGAAATGTTTGGCAGAAAATGCATCCACATCTTTTAAAGAGGTTTCCTGTGACCTTGACCTTTGACCTCATGACCCCAAAATCAATTCAGGTCTTGCTTTTCCAATGGGGCAAATTCAAGTCAAGTTTGAAATCCATACATCAATAAAAGCAGGAATTATCATCCAGAAACTAAATTTTGGACAGATGGCTCCTGTGACCTTCACCTTTGACCTTGTGACCTCAAAATTGATAGGGGTCTTCCACTCTTGGCAGGTGAACTATATGTGCAAGATGAAAGATCTGAGATGAATTGTTTGGCTGAAAATGCATCCACAATCTTTTTAAAGAGGTGTCCTGTGACCTTGACCTTTGACCTCATGACCCCAAAATCAATTCAGGTCTTGCTTTTCCAATGGGTCAAATACAAGTCGAGTTTGAAATCCATACATCAATAAAAGAAGGAATTATCATCCAGAAACTAATTTTTGGACAGATGGCTCCTGTGACCTTCACCTTTGACCTTGTGACCTCAAAATTGATAGGGTTCTTCCTCTCTTGGCAGGTGAACTATATGTGCAAGATGAAAGATCTGAGATGAAATGTTTGGCTGAAAATGCATCCACATCTTTTTAAAGGTGTGTCCTGTGACCTTGACCTTTGACCTCATAACCTCAAAATCAATTTGGGTCTTGCTTTCCCAATGGGACATATATAAGTCAAGTTTGAAATCCATACATCAATAAAAGCAGGAATTATCTTCCAGAAACTAATTTTTGGACGGATGGCTCCTGTGACCTTCACCTTTGACCTTGTGACCTCAAAATTGATAGTGTTCTTCCACTCTTGGCAGGTGAACAATATGTGCAAGATGAAAGATCTGAGATGAATTGTATGGCTGAAAATGCATCCACAATCTTTTTTAAGAGGTGTCCTGTGACCTTGACCTTTGACCTCATGACCCCAAAATCAATTTGGGTCTTGCTTTTCCAATGGGACATATACAAGTCAAGTTTAAAATCCATACATAAATAAAAGCAGGAATTATCATCCAGAAACTAATTTTTGGACAGATGGCTCCTGTGACCTTCACCTTTGACCATGTGACCTCAAAACTGATAGGGGTCTTCCTCTATTGGCAGATGACTTACATGTGCAAGATGAAAGGTCTGAGATGCAATGTTTGGCTTAAAATGCATCAACAGTATCTTTGAAAATGCCAGTCCTGTGACCTTGACCTTTGACCTCATGACCCCAAAATCAATTGGAGTCTTGCTTTTTCAATGGGACATATATAAGTCAAGTTTGAAATCAATACATCAATAAAAGCAGGAATTATCATCCAGAAACTAATTTTTGGACAGATAGCTCCTGTGGCCTTGACCTTTGACCTTGTGACTCCAAAATTTATATGGATCATCCACTATTGGCAAGTGAGCTATATATTAAAGATGGAAGACCTAGGATGAAAGTTTGGCTTAAAATGCATCCAAATTACCTTTTAAAATGCCAGTCCAGTGACCTTGACCTTTGACCTCATGACCCTAGAACCTATAGGGTTCTTACTTTAGTGGAGGGCCATACATAAGTCATGTTTGAAATCCATATGGCTATCAACACTGGAGATATCATAAGAGGTGTGTGATTATCACCATATAGGGCAATATTCAAGGTCAAGGCCACTATCATAGGAAAGGTCATGACCCCAATTTAAAAAAACATCATCCCATAACCCATACCTATGTATATGCATAATATAAAAGAAATCTGTCCATTAGTTTTGACTTACAATGCTCCCAGTACTGTAAGGTAGCAATTTTGGGGGTATTAAACGGCACGAAAACAAGTAAAGAATAATAGGTGGCGCCACCAGTTTCTGGAACATGACAACCCTATCCATGATCTTCCATCAACTTGATTTTGGGATAAATCCATGCAAGATTTCTTGAGATATTAAAGAATTTGTGTGATTTTCCCCAAAATTGGACCTATTCAAGGTCAAGGACACTCTCTTAGTAAAGGTCATGACCTCATTTTAAATAGGCGTCGTCCTCTCACCCATATCTATACATATACCAAGTTTGGTAAAGTTCTGGAAATATTTTTTGGGTTATCGCGCCAACAAGATTTATATACGGTGGTGGCGGCGGCGGCGGCGGCGGGACCGGTATGAAAACATAGTATCCCCCGACTTTGTCTGGGGATACAATAAGACATTTGGGCGAGACATTTGGTGCTTTACCGCGTGATGAAGATGAAACTCTCAAAAGGCTTGTGAAAGAAATGCAGACTCACAGCCACTCGAGTTATTGCAAGAAAAAAGGATCATGTAGATTTAGCTTTCCTTGACCACCTAGTCCTGTAACAGTGCTTGCAAAAGAACCAGATGATGAAATGGAAAAAAACTGTAAAAAAGATTGTGCATCCGGTGAACACCAAAAAGTGAAGGATATAATATCTGACCATGATACACAGAGAGACACCAAACTGGAACAAATTCTAGACAAAGCCAACATCTCTCTACAGGAATACCTTCAACAGTTATTGGTGTCACAAAGAGGGAAAACAATGGTATTAAAGAGATCACCTGCTGAATGTTGCATCCAGTGATACTCAAAGCTTAGCAGGCAAACACTGATTTACAGTACTATGCGTATGCATGTGTTATGTACATTGCTGCCTTTATGGCGAAAAATGAAAAAGGCATTGGAGAACTGCTGAGACAAGTATGCAAAGAATACAAGGATCGAGATATCAAGTGCATGCTTCGACATATAGGCTCAGTATTCCTGAATCATCGTGAAGTTAGTGCTCAAGAATCTGTTTACCGTATATTATCCATACCCATGAAAAAGTTCAGCAGAGAGGTCTTGTTTGTCAATACAGATGCCAAAGATGTACGAGCAGCCGGTCTTAAACCAAAGAGGGAACTAGATGATTTAGAAAACGGGGATGAAGACATTTTTCAGACTAATATCATTGAACGATACTCTTTGAGACCAGACTGCATCGAAAATCTATGTCTAGCAGACTTTTCATCCAACTTTAAAATTAGACATGCAAACACGAATGAAATCAAAAATGACAGCGTGCCAGTTGTATTGGATATTGAGAACGGGCAAGAGGATGGTGAAGCACAAATCCCAAAACAGATTAAACTGAAAAACAACGGCGGCATCATGTTCAAAAGAAGACGTCCAGCAGTAATTATATTTCACAAGTTTAGTATTGAGAAGAACCCAAGTGACTTCTATCAATCAAAGCTGATGCTGTATCTACCATGGAGGGATGAAGATGTTGATCTGTTAAGCGGTTTATCCAGATTCAGCGTCACATTATTTTCACGCACAAGACTAATAATTGATAGCTGTAAATGAAAATAAATACACAGAAAACCTAGAACTCGTTGAAGAAGCATTACAAAACAATGCACGGTTTGGTCCGCCTGAACAAGCATTGCACCTGGTACAGAACATAACAATTTGCAAGATGAAGGTGAAGGTGTAGAGGTAGAAAGAGAATTTGATCAGCAAGATCTTGACGCCAATGCAGAACTGATCGAAATTCCAAAGTCTGGTCATGCTTCAGAAATTATGGCACGCTTTGCAACAGCTGAAAACCAATTTTAACTGATGATGAATATAGGAAGATGGTGCGCAGTTTAAATGAAAAACAAGCAGAGATTGTATGCTTTAATAGAAAATGGTGCAAGGAAGCTGTTCTAGCTTTGAAAGAAAGTTGTGAAACCTTTTCAAGTATTCATGAGTGGACCAGGCGGAGTTGGAAAATCACATGTTAACAAGCTCATACATTCTGATGTCAGAAAATTATTTCGATTGTCAGACAAAGCAAGTCCTTCTGACGTTACCGTTCATCTGACTGCACCCACTGGAGTCACTGCTTTTAATGTAGGGGGCATGACCGTACATTCCGCTTTATCGCTGCAAACTAAAAAATATGGTGGTGATCACATTTCTTTTGACAAATTGAACATATTGAGATAAAAACTGGAGAATCTGCAGGTGTTGATCACTGACGAGATATCTATGGTTGGATCCGATATGCTGCTGGACATTCACAAGCATCTGCAGAAAATCAGAGGTATTTCAGACGATTCCATTTCGATTGGAAATGTTTCCATTCTGGCAGTTGGAGATATATTTCACTCTTCCAGTATTACAATCACATATCTATCAGCTGGTGAAAGATCCTTTTGAAAGACTGCTAGGTAATCTTTGGAAAGATAATTTCCATCTACATGAATTGGATGAGGTGATGAGTCAGAAAGACAACTGTGCTTTTGCTGAAATCCTTTGTTGTATCAGAACTGGACAACATACCAAAGCTGATATCTCATTATTAGAATCACGGGAAATAAAGGAAAAAGATCCAAACTATCCCTATGATGCTTTACACGCTTTCGCACACAATTCTGGCGTTGATGAAAGAAATCGGAAGAAACTGAAGGAACTGGAGCCAAATGAAGAAAATTGGATAAACATTTGGGCTTCAGACGATAAGACTGACAGCACTGGGCAGCTGAATTTAGACAAAATAAAGACGTCAGAAAAGCGATCTGAAACGGCTGGATTACACACGCTTCTTGTACTGACAGTTTGTGCCAGAGTTATGCTGACATACAACATAGATACTGCTGATTGCCTTGTCAATGGTATTATAGGAACAGTACAAAAGATAGTATCAGATGGCAACAGAAAAGTGCAAACAATTTTGGTGAATTTTTATGAGAACACTGTAGGAAGGAAGGCAATATGTGCTAGTCAGTGGAAACAAACACATCCGAATGCAGTGCTTATGAAGAGACCTGAAGGAAGGTATGAAAAAGGGAATAAACAAGGGACCTATGGGTCACGGTGCTCAGCTGTTATATATGATAAAAAAATATGAATTTAAAATGAAGTACATGCTGGTTTTGTGTGGTAATAATTATAAGCTGTATTATGAGTTGTTGTTGTTTAGCTTATGTATGATTTTGATAGTACCTTTGGAGACAGGGAAGAGGATTGATTTCATTTATTTTATTAACAAATGGAGTACTATTGTCACACAGATTTTGACTTGGCAATATAACTTATAAGCAGAACATATAATATAAGAGTTTAACTATTTATTAAAAAAAATTACAAATATTGTCCCAAATATAATTTTTATTAAAAATAATAAGAAAATCGTATGATTTTTTAAAATGAAATATAACTGAAATGATTATTAAAATAATATTAAAGAATATATTCATGAAAGCATTCATGAATACATTTTGAAAGTATTTGCACTGGTATTTTTACTCTCATTTTTACCTGAATTCCCATTCTTTATGCAAAATATTTTATAATGTAGTACATATTCATATTCGTATTTAAATACAATTGTAAAGTATTCACACCATGTCTGGTATTTATTCAGTTTTCACCAAACAATGATGTTGAGAATCCAAAATATACCAAATTCACACATTTAAATAATGATCATAAGTATCTGGTTTTATGACTTTTATTTATATTAAAAAAAATTAATGTAATATATCCATTTTGGACTAATTTCACATCAATGTACACACTAGACACAGTAGAAATCTAGATTAATATTATCAACTGCATCTTTGTCTATCATTAATTTCATTATTATGATCCCTAATGATTAGTAATGAATAATATGATTTACTTTTTTATCATTAAAATTGAACTGAAAAATGCCATGGGTGACTGCATGGTGTTATTTGGAATATGTGACATTCTATCCTTCAATACAAGATTCTTATATCATCAGTAACTGCGAGTTAATTTCCTGTTATTATACACTAACACATTCCTTTTCTATTTTTCTTTAATTTGTTATTAAAAACCAATAAAAAATTTATTAATTTATTGTTTATTGTTATGTTGTTGGTCAAAACTACTAGATGAGTTGGGTTGGACACCTGGATCAACTGTGGCTGTCCATAAGCTGCCTGGCTGCCCCAGTGTATGTCTCGCCTCAAGCATGCATAATTTGCTGAAAGTTCAACAAGGTCAACATACAGGTGACACAAGAGGGGCTGGAGAGAGCCAAGGTCTGAGATGGTATCATAAAAACATTAATAAAAGCTATAATTTTTGGCCAATTTCTGTCAGCTTTCTAAACTACAAAGCTGAAATCCTGTGTGCATGATATAAAAATTATATCAACAGTGCTCACAGGAAACAAACGTGCCATGGTCAAAGTTGGGCAAAAATTTAAGGTACTAATTTTATATTTATACTAATAACTTATAAAATTTGAAAAATTCAGAACTAATTTTGGGTATTCAATTGAATCTTGATTAAATAATGTTACATCCCTGACAAAAAATCTCTAGCTTCAGCAATCCCCTTGTTAAGGGAGTAAATATATTTCTTGATTTTTTACAAAGTGCATTATGTTTGGGCCCATAACTTAAAACAAATACGCAATACTGACATCATTTTTGGCATGTGCATAGAGAATGTATAGAAAAATATGTATATTATATATGATTACAGTCAGATCAGTGGTTTTGATATTAGGCAGTCTTGAAGTGTAACAATGGGTTTTTAATGGAAAAATGAAGTTTTTCAATAATATCTCGAAGGTATTAATTCCTAGTGACCAAATTCTTGGCATAGTAGGGGATTTTGGAAACATCTAATTGTATACCAAATTTTAGGAACTGAGAGCTTAAGCTGGGGAGCTGATTTCTTGCAAGATGTAAACAATATAATACATGATGCTTGAAAACTTGAATAAAATCTACAGTTTTTGATCAACTGGTTTCAAATTTTTGGTGTTAACACACAAAATGCTAACAAAAACATGCTGTGAAAATTAAATCCACAGTACTTTCAGAAAAAAACGTGCCATGGTCAAATTTGGGCAAAATTTAAGGTACCAATTTTTTATTTTTGTTAATATTTTAAAAAATTTAAAAGATTTTGATCTAATTTTGGGTATACAATTTAATTTTGATTAATTAAAGTTATATTACTGGAAAAAAAGTCCATAGCTTTAACATGTTTTGTGTTAAGTGAACAAATATCTTTCCTGATTTTTTACAAAATGCATTATGTTTGGGCCCATAACTTTTTTAATTAAATAATACAGACATAATTTCTGGCATTTACACAGGAAATAGATAGAGGAATATTTATGGTAAATATGAGGAAAAGCAGATGAGTGGTTTTGATAAGAGGCCGTCCTGAAGTGTGAAAATAGGTTTTTAATAAAAAATTGAGGTTTTTCCTTAATTTCTCAAAGGAACGAAGTCGCAAAGACCCAGTTTTCCGCTTAGTAGGAGATCTTGGGGACATCTAACATTATGCTGAATTTTGGATTCCTAGGTCTTACGGTTTCAAAACGTGCCACATCTACGGACGGACGGACGGACAGACGGACGGCAAGACAGACGGACGGATGACGGACAATGGACCAGACTATAGCTCAGATGACTTATAGTCAGCTGAGCTAAAAAGGAGCTCAGATAAGCTTATGTTGCATTTAGTCGGGTCAAGAAGATGGAAGGTTTACATATAGTAGACTTTGATGCTACTGGAATAAAGACTGACCGCACAATTGAAGATTAGATGCAGGAAATGTGACAGAACACAATACCTTCTGAAAAATTGACACTGCTTGAACACCATACTCCTGATTCAATAGTAATCGGCCATTTGAACATAAAGTATTTTCTTTAAAAAATGCCTGATATATTGAGTGCAAAACAAACTTGCATTTTCGATGGCACAGGTGTGATGTGTTTCACCGAAACCTATTTGACGGATGAACACAGCATTGATGTTTTTTTCAGAAAAGTACCAGTATCAGCTATTTAGACAAAATGTTCCATCTGAGCAGAACCACAGTGGATTGCACGGTGTCATGATCTGTGTAAAGAAACAAGTGACCCGTGGGTCATGATGCTCAGCCAACTGACATGTTGACAACATGTCCTTGCACAGACAACAAATTAAGGGACATCATTGTTCATGCATCTCAGCTTAAGTTCATCAAGACCCATAAGCACAAAAAGTCTGATGACAAACCTACTAGCCTTTCATGATGAATCTTGCAATTTATGTGTATTCTGCATTATTTCTAGGGTGCTCAAACATACCCCAAAACTCGTAGAATATAGTTCACTGTGACCCAATTTCAGGTTTCTGGGGAGAACTTTTGAGGAACTCTGAATGTCAAATTAGAAGATTCTGGGCCCAAAGGTTATGATTTGTGCCCTACAACTGGTATCAAATTTTCAATTATTCTTAGGGGTGCTTATATTTATAAGCCCCATAGATCAGAAAATATGGGTAACAGAGACCTAAATACACGTTTCCAAGGAGATTTTCATAGAACTCCCTGGATTTTAGGTTAGAAGATTCCAGGTCCAATGTTTATGAATTGTGCCCTGCTTTGGTATCAAATTTTTAATTATGATGTGGGTGCTTATAAGCCCAATAGCTCAGAGAATATGGGTAACAGAGACCTAATTCCAGTTTTCCAAAAAGACTTTTTAAAACCTCTCTGGATGTAAAGTGAGAAGATTCCAGGTCCAGCGGTTATGATTTGTGCCCTGTTAACAGATGACCACATCTTTTAAGGTCTCAAAAATAGAGAAAAAAAATCATTAAAAAAAAATGAAAAAATACAGGTGGCACCACAAGTCTGAAGAAACTAATGAACAAGGCCTACAGGCCTAATGCGAACCTGTGCAAAGATTGGGAGTATGAATGGAGGTTTATTTCAGAGTAGGACAGGTGAAGTGAGGCATAGATTAAGTGACAAGGGGAAAAGAGTGAGGTGTGTTGCATATTAGCATGGATGTCTGCAGCGTCAACCTGAATGTAGGTGGTGCAACCTGTCATAAAATCGAGAAAATTGTCCAGGATGTAAAAACCTGCAAAATTTCAGGTGGATAAGTCAAACCACTGCTGAGATATGAGTGATTTTATCACAAGGCAGATGAACAGATGGATGCTGTGCATAAGTGGTTGCAGGTGGCGCCATAAACCCACATATCTCGGGAACCGTTTGACCGATCAGGCTGAAAATTTTGCACAAATGTAGCCCTTGGAAAGCTTTATAACATACACTAAAAATGGTGGCGCCACCTGCAGTCATTTTTGCACAGCATCCATCTGTTCATCTGCCTTGTGGTAAAATCACTCATATCTCAGCAGTGGTTTGACTTATCCACCTGAAATTTTGGGTAGTCGACAAGCGACTTTGTGTATCCGCAGAAATCAGAGTGGGACAGGTGAAGTGAGGCATAGATTAAGTGACAAGGGGAAAAGAGTGAGGTGTGTTGCATATTAGCATGGATGTCTGCAGCGTCAACCTGAATGTAGGTGGTGCCACCTGTCATAAAATCGAGAAAATTGTCCAGAATGTAAAAACCTGCAAAATTTCAGGTGGATAAGTCAAACCACTGCTGAGATATGAGTGATTTTATCACAAGGCAGATGAACAGATGGATGCTGTGCATAAGTGGTTGCAGGTGGCGCCACCAGTATTCCCTATGATGAAATGCTATGTGAGATCTATACACAAGCAGAATTTTGGCCCAATCAGTCAAATGGTTCCTGAGATATGAGTTTTGATGTCTGCAGAGAAATGTGAATGTAGGTGGCGCCACCTGTCATAAAATCGAGAAAATTGTCCAGAATGTAAAAACCTGCAAAATTTCAGGTTGAAAAGTCAAACCACTGCTGAGATATGAGTGATTTTATCCCAAGGCAGATGAACATAGGGACGCTGTGCATAAATGGTTGCAGGTGGCACCACCAGTTTTGCCTATGATGAAGAGCTATGCGAGATCTATAGACATGCAAAATTTTGGCTCAATCCGTCAAACGGTTCCAGAAATATGAGTTTGGATGTCTGCAGAGTAAAGTTGAATGCAGGTGGCGCCACCTGTCATAAAATCGAGAAAGCTGTCCAGGATGTATAAACCTGCAAAATTTCAGGTTGAAAAGTCAAACCACTGCTGAGATATGAGTGATTTTATCCCAAGGCAGATGAACATAGGGACGCTGTGCATAAATGGTTGCAGGTGGCGCCACCAGTTTTGCCTATGATGAAGAGCTATGCGAGATCTATAGACATGCAAAATTTTGGCTCAATCAGTCAAACGGTTCCAGAAATATGAGTTTGGATGTCTGCAGAGTAAAGTTGAATGCAGGTGGCGCCACCTGTCATAAAATCGAGAAAGCTGTCCAGGATGTAAAAACCTGCAAAATTTTAGGTGGAAAAGTCAAACCACTGCTGAGATATGAGTGATTTTATCCCAAAGCAGATGAACAGATGGACGCTGTGCAAAAAAGATTTCAGGTGGCGCCACCAGTTTTGCCTACAATGAAGAGCCAGTGAGATCTATACACATGCAAAATTTTGGCTCAATCAGTCAAACGGTTTCTGAGATATGAGCTTGGATGTCTGCAGAGTAAACGTGAATGTAGGTGGGGCCACCTGTCATAAAATCGAGAAAGCTGTCCATGATGTATAAACCTGCAAAATTTCAAATGGAAAAGTCAAACCACTTCTGAGATATGAGTGATTTTATCCCAAAGCAGATGAACAGATGGACGCTGTGCAAAAATGGTTGCAGGTGGCGCCACCAGTTTTCCCTATGATGAAGAGCTATGTGAGATCTATACACATGCAAAATTTTGGCTCAATCGGTCAAACGGTTCCTGAGATATGAGCTTGGATGTCTGCAGAGTAAACATGAATGTAGGTGGCGCCACCTGTCATAAAATCGAGAAAGCTGTCCAGGATGTATAAACCTGCAAATTTCTGGCGGAAAAGTCAAACCACTTCTGAGATATGAGTGATTTTATCCCAAAGCAGATGAACAGATGAACGCTGTGCAAAAATGATTGCAGGTGGCGCCACCAGTTTTGCGTATGATTAAGAACTATGGGAGATCTATACACATGCAAAACTTTAGCCCAACTGGTCAAACAGTTCCCAAGATATGTGGGTTTATGTGTGAAAACAGACGCACAAATGGACGCTGGGCAGAGAGGAAAGGTCAGAGGTCAACCAAAAATGAGGGCCGGCAGTTCACATGTTTCTGATCATAATTCCGAATTTTAAAAAATTCTGCCCAGTGGTTATGGAGGAGTTCTCTGGAAACCTATGCAGCAATGGCTGCAGCATCAGCGTCCGACTGAAAACATAGTATCCGCAAAACTCTGTTTTGGCGGATACAATGATTGTAGCTGGCACCACCAGTCTTATATACAACAAAGAGATATATAAATATGCCCAATGTCAGACTGATATGTCGCACCCCTCCTGTAAAATAAGCAGTGACATAAACTGTGCAAAAATTATTGTAGGTGGCGCCACCAGTCTTGTACACTATGAAGCTACCCGATATGTATAAACATTCCCAACTTAAAGCTGATGTATCAAATTCCTCTGTAGACATAAGCAGGCGCATACACTGCAAAAGTCAATGTAGGTGGCACCACCTGTCTTGTAAATAAGAATACCATCAAAGACGCATAGACAGGTCAAAATATCAGTCCAATACATCAAACTTTCCCAGAGTTTGATGCACTTGGCTGACAAGGCTTAGGTGAGTAAGGCAGTTGCCCCCGAGTGACCTGTGACAAATTGCTGCCTCAAGCTACTGCACTGAGTGAACTCTTGACCTATTGCATAATCTGACACAGTTGGCAGTCTGCCAAAGCTATAAATAGATTCAGGCTGAACTTTCGTGCCAAATATGATGCAGTGAGCAGTCTTCCAAAGCTATAAATAGAATGCAGCTATTGCACTGAGTGAACTCTTGACCTCTACCTGGCTGCACTTCTTCCAATCCTGGCACTGTGCCAAAACTATTTATAGAGCTGACATCATCTTGGCTAATGGCGAACATCAAGGTACTGGCAATCTGCAAATGGTAAACCCAGTGCTGCCATCTGTACACAAAAGTGGTCCCTACTTGAAATAACTTAGAAATTTATTTTCCCAATACAAAATGCTTTTCAGCTGACTTTTTATAAAAAAGAAATCAGGAATATATGTAAAATTATTACAGATGCATACTGAATGCAAAATTAAAATAAAGATATATCTCATTGATGGCAAATTCTTGATTAAGTTGAGTAGGGATACCAATAATTATAATCCACGTACACTTGTCTTTATATAGCCACAGAAAGCTGAATATCCATGATTGTAACATTGCCTGGTATGATGAATAACTTAAATCATAAATCTAAATTTTTTAAAAGCTTTTAAAAAAAAATTTCTTGTCAATATTAACCAAAGATAACCTGAAATCTAAATGTCTAGTGGCATGTTGTAATAGATCCTGATTAAATGGTGCCAGGCTAGATGTTACAGCATAACACAGCTAACATATATGGTAAAATGACTCAAATCAATTTCCATAATTCAGCCAAAAATCATTCATGTGAAACCATTAATGACAATTATTATAAGAATTATTGTAGGGATTATTCTTGTAAAATATTTAACAAACTGGCTTCAGTGGCATCAGTCGAAAAATGTTTTGCAGGTTTATAACTCATATAGGAAGATACAGCAGAAGATCTTTGAGCCACTGAGCTAAAATGGGCTGTTATGGCATATGACTAAATTCAGCTTCCCATAACTTGGCCAAAAGCCACTGAAAAGAGACTATTTGAACAAACTTCAGAAAGCACTACCCTAGGATCATTTCTGTGCGATATTAAACATTTTGGCCATATGGTTTCAGAGAAGAAGTTTTTTGTAGCCCTCAGTGTGTTACAGGCACTGATGACCCCATACAAGAAAGGCTGATGCAGGTGGCGCCACCAATACCTCAATTTCAGATATGACCTATGTGACCAACATTGGCATAAAATTTGGTGATGATAGCTCCAGCCACTTCTGAGATTTAAATTTTAATATGCTTTTTTGCACAGTTAACAAAGTTCAACCATCTGTAACTCTGCCAAAAATCATCGAACTGGAACCATATGTACAAACTTGAGAAAGATTGTTCCAGGGATCATTTCTGTGAAATATTGGACAATTTGGCAGGACAGTTTCGGAGAAGGAGATTTTTAAAGCTTTTTCAGCTTTTTTCCTATAAAATCTAAGAAAATGCAGTTAGAAAAACAAGGGACCTATGGGTCACGACGCTCAGCTGTTACATATGATAAAAAAATATTATTTAGAAATAAGGCACATGCTGGTTTTGTGTGGAAATAAATATAAGCTGTATTATGAGTTGTTGTTGTTTAGCTTATGTATGATTTTGATAGTACCTTTGGAGACAGGGAAGAGGATTGATTTCATTTATTTTATTAACAAATGGAGTACTATTGTCACACAGATTTTGACTTGGCAATATAACTTATAAGCAGAACATATAATATAAGAGTTTAACTATTTATTAAAAAAAATTACAAATATTGTCCCAAATATAATTTTTATAAAAAATAATGAGAATCATGATTTTTTTAAATGAAATATAACTGATATGATTATTAAAATAATATTAAAGAATATATTCATGGATGCATTCATGAATACATTTTGAAAGTATTTGCACGAGTATTCATATACTTTCATTTTTACCTGAATTCCTATTCTTTATGCAAGAAATTTTATAATGGAGTACATAATCATATACGTATTTAAATACAATTACAAAGTATTCGCACCATGTCTGGTATTTATTCAGTTTCACCAACCAATGATGTTGAGAATCCAGAATATACAAAATTCACACATTTAAATAATGATCATAAGTACCTGGTTTTATGGCTTTTATTTATATTAAAAAATAACTGTAAAAAATTCATTTTGGACTAATTTCACATCAATGTACACACTAGACACAGTAGGAATCTAGATTAATATTATCAACTGCATCTTTGTCTATCATTAATTTCCTTCATATGATCCCTAATGATTAGTAATGAATAATATGATTTACTTCTGGTAACACCTGCCATAGGTGACTGAATGGTGTTATTTGGAATATGTGACATTCTACCAGGGTTCGTACACTTATCATGAGAAAAATTTCAAGCACTTTTCAAGGACCTGAAAAGTATTTTCAAGGACATCAAAATTTATGGACGGTCAGTGCACCTTCACCCATGCATGTTGCCGACACCGAAAGGCTTGTAACACAAAATGCAAAATAATATTTATAATGAGATGGACCATATAGTGTGATAAAAAAGGCTAGGAAATGTAAAATAAGTAATAGTTATAAGGAAATGACTCAGAAAATAACAAATTTAGCCGAAATCTACATTAACAGCAATTGAAGCGCTTGTGAAATATCCTTTGGTATAGCCAGTCGCGGTTTAATACACAGCGGCCCATTGTTTTAACTTTACATTCAAAATGATCACTCATCTTTGGCATGACCTTGACAGATTTAACTAATCTGATAACGAGGGTCTAAAACCTATCATATCTTGAATATGGATCTCTGATTTGCCGACTAGCTCAAACTTTAGCAAATTATATGCTCTAGAAAGGGTGCCGAAAAACTCAGACAGTTCGGCGATCGTGGGGGATAATCATTCACGTTTTCAACGCCTAAAAAAAAAATAAATAAATAAATAAAAGCCTGTAATATGTTACCCTTATACGATATTTTGGTATAGTATTATCAAATTATTCAAAACAATACTAGTCAAACTTCGTATCAGCACGTTTGATATGACAACCTTGTCGTGCACGAGGTTTCTGCTGTTTACCGCCAAGTCACTGGCCGCACGTGTCAACAAATGGCCGGGCAACACCTGTGAAGGTCGTTATCTAACGATCACAGACGCAGCCAGATTTCTATTCAAACATGTCCAACATTTGATTAAAACTAAAAATGTGAAATCTTATTTAAAAAAAAAACTCTTGTTGGCGACCTTTATGCAATCGTTATGCAGGGCAGGGAGGGGGCCGATGCTGGAAGTTGTATATGTCGCTGATCACTCTTTAAACTGCCAGCGTACTTCGCTTAGAAACGGCTATCACATCGCAACAAAAATGTGATTTCCCCCATGGATCCCAGCCTTTTACAAACTGATGCCAGAGTATGTGAATATACATCAGTACCTGCCAAACACCTTAACCTATTTCGGACAAACAGTATTTATCCTTAATTGGATTGACCCCGCGTGTAAACTGTATTTCGCTGATCAGTGGTCTTATGGAGCTAACAAATGACGATCACAGCGCGTACACGTGAAATGCGGAGGTACGAAGATAAAAAAAAACACGCAACCCTTGGATAAACTGAAAAACCTTTAACCAAAACAAAGTCGGATTGGGTTCGTTGGGGAAATATGACCCCTCTGATATAATTATTATCGCCGAATTACCAATGTAAAACGTAAAGTTTACTTGATTTAAACGACATATTCTACTGAGCGAATTAGTTTTATATTATTATTATCCCTCAGATTCGAATTGTTCTCATCATGTATTTTTCACACATTTTATTCCCCTGGTTTGTTCCCAGATAATTATTTCCTTTGGACAGATCTTCTCAATAGCTATATTAATAATCTCTGTAGTATTACTTTAAAATTTAAATTATAAATCTTGCGAAAATACTTACGTGAACTCGCCTGGCGTGGATTGAGTTTTCAATTAAAGAGCTTTCATACGTACCTCGGGGGAAATCTCCACGATCTTTCCAATAAAGCAGCTCACTTACTATTTGATAATAAACATGGTTATTACCCTCGTATGTTAACTTGTTACATCGTCACTTTCACTGCCCGGTCTCATTCATCCACGATTGGGTTAATCCTATTTCATACATTTGACTGACGTAGAGATGCCCGAAAGTCGATATTAAAATACCAGGTATGCAAAAAAAACTATGCATACACACAATATACACCAAACTCTTTCACAAAATTTTATTTTTCAAGCACTTTTCCAAACCACTCTCTCTTTTTAAGCACTTTTCAAGCCCTTGAAATTGAAATGACTATATTCAAGCACTTTTCAAGGTTTTCAAGGTGCGTACGAACCCTGTTCTACCCATCGATACAAGATTCTTATATCATCAGTAACTGCAAGTTAATTTCCTGTTATTATAAACTAACAAATTCCTTTTCTATTTCTCTTTAATTTGTTATTAAAAACCAATAAAAATTTATTAATTTATTGTTTATTGTTATGTTGTTGGTTAAAACTACTAGATGAGTTGGGTTGGACACCTGGATCAACTGTTGCTGGCCATAAGCTGCCTGGATTCCTGTATGCCTCGCCTCAAGCGTGCATAATTTGATGAAAGGTCAACAAGGTCAACATACAGGTGACTCAAGAGGGGCTGGAGAGAGCCAAAGTCTGACAGGGTCTCATAAAAACATTAATAAAAGCTACAATTTTTGGCCAATTTCTTTCAGCTTTCTAAACTAAAAAGCTGAAATCCTAATGTGTGCATGATATGAAAATTATATCAACAGTGCTCACAGGACACAAACGTGCCATGGTCACAGTTGGGCAAAATTTAAGGTACTAATTTTACATTTATACTAATAACTTATAAAATTTGAAAAATTCAGAACTAATTTTGGGTATTCAATTGAATCTTGATTAAATAATGTTACATCCCTGACAAAAAAAATCTCTAGCTTCAGCAATGCCCTTGTTAAGGGAGTAAATATATTTCTTGATTTTTTACAAAGTGCATTATGTTTGGGCCCATAACTTAAAACAATTACGCAATACTGACATCATTCTGGCATGTGCATAGAGAAAGAAAAATATGTATATTATTTATGATTAAAGTCAGATCAGTGGTTTTGATATAAGGCAGTCTTGAAGTGTAACAAGGGTTTTTTTTTAATGGAAAAATGAAGTTTTTCATTAATATCTCGAAGGTATTAAGTCCTAGTGACCAAATTCTTGGCATGGTAGGGGATTTTGGAGACATCTAACTGTATGCCGAATTTAAGGAACTAAGAGCTTAAGCTGGGGAGCTGAGCTTTTGCAAACTGCATAACACTAGCTTGATGTAAACAATATGTTACATGGTGCTTGAAAACTTATTAAAATCTACAGTTTTTGATCAACTGGTTTCAAATTTTTGGTGTTAACAGTTGAAATGCTAACAAAAACATGCTGTGAAAACTAAATCAACAGTACTTACAGAAAAAAAACGTGCCATGGTCAAAGTTGGGCAAAATTTAAGGTACCAATTTTTTATTTTTATTAATATTTTAGAAAATTTAAAAGATTTTATCTAATTTTGGGTATACAATTTAATTTTGATTAATTAAAGTTATATTACTGGAAAAAAGGTCGATAGCTTTAACATTTTTTGTGTTAAGTGATCAAATATCTTTCCTGATTTTTTACAAAATGCATTATGTTTGGGCCCATAACTTTTTTAAATTAAATAATACAGACATAATTTCTGGCATGTACATAGGAACTATATAGAGGAATATTTATGGTAAATATGAGGAAAAACAGATGAGTGGTTATGATATTAGGCAGTCCTGAAGTGTGAAAATAGGTTTTTAATAAAAAATTGAGGTTTTTCCTTAATTTCTCAAAGGAACGAAGTTGCAAAGACCCAGTTTTCGGCTTGGTAGGAGATCTTGGGGACATCTAACATTATGCCGAATTTTGGATTCCTAGGTCTTACGGTTTCAAAACGTGCCACATCTACGGACGGACGGACGGACAGACAGACGGCACGACGGACGGACAGATGGACGGACGACGGACAATGGACCACGACTATAGCTCAGATGACTTATAGTCAGCTGAGCTAAAAATAAACAAAATCCGATATAGTTTTTTGGATGACTAATCATTTGCAAAAAATTTGGTGATGCTAGCTCCTGCCGTTTTTGAGATAGCTATGGTTAACGTACAGACGACGCACGACACAACGCACGACGCCGCACCATCGCATAAGCTCACAGGTTCGCTAAAAACTCCATGATGAATATCCATGCAAAGAATCATGGTGATCAATGTATCAGTTGTTCAGATATTTGAGCTTTTTTATCAAATTTTTCATTATTCTGGGGGGGGGGGGTACTTCGGAGCCCAATAGCTAGAAGAATATGGGTAAGAGAGACCTAATTCCAGGTTTCCAAGAAGACTTTTCATGGATCTATCTGGATGTATAGTTAGAAGATTCCAGGTCCAGTGCTTACGATTTTTGTACTGTTAACAGATGACGGCATTTTTTAAGGTCTCAAAATAGGGGAAAAAATTGTTAAAAAATCGAAAAAAAACCAGGTGGCACCATCAATCTGCAGAAACTGATAAAACACTCCATGATCAATATCCATGCAGAGAATCATGGTGATCAATGCATTAGTTGTTCAGATACTTTTGTATCAAATTTTTCATTATTCTGGGGGGGGGGGGGGGGTAATTCGGAGCCCAATAGCTAGAAGAATATGGGTAACAGAGACCTAATTCCAGGTTTCCAAGAAGACTCATCATGGACCTCTCTGGATGTAGAGTGAGAAGATTCCAGGTCCAGCGGTTACAATTTGTGCCCTGTTTACAGATGACAGCATCTATTGAAGTCCCAAAAATAGAGAAAAAAAATCGTAAAAAATCGAAAAAATACAGGTGGCGCCACCAGTCTGCAGAAACTGATGAAACACTCCATGATCAATATCCATGCTAAAAATCATGGTGATCAATGCATTAGTTGTTCAGATACTTGAGCTTTTGTTTCAAATTTTTCATTATTCTGGGGGGTACTTCGGAGCCCCATAGCCTGAAAATATGGGTAACAGAGACCCAATTCCAGGTTTCCAAGGAGATTTTTCATGGACCTCTCTGGATGTAAAGTCAGAAGATTCCAGGTCCTGGGGTTAAGATTGTGCCTTGTTAACGGACAGACGGCCGGATGGCCGGACAGACGACGGACAAAGAATGATCGCTATAGCTCAGATGACTTACAGTCAGCTGAGCTAAAAATTACAGCCAGAGGATTTGACTGTCGACAATGAAACACTGGAATGTAAAATTGTGAAATTTAAAGTACACAAATCGGATATCATTGATTGTTGCATACAAGAAACCGTTACACCCACTTGAGCACTTTTGCACAAGATTTCATTCTCTTATTACATCTTTGCCATTGAATGCTTGTGTTTGTACTTGGAGACTTCAATGATAACTTGAATGACAAACAAGAAAGCAAGTTATCTGAAATGATGATGCAATGTGGATTTGAACAATTTGTAAGAAAACCTACACAGAAAACCTAGATAGGGGTACCCTGATTGACCATATCTATCACAACAAGGTTGGTACATGAGATGTTACTGCAGAAGTTCATGATACATACTTCTCTGTTCATGACATCACATTTTGTTCTTTCAGGAATAAATGAATTATGTTACATTTTATTTGTACTGTCATTTTTGTTACAGTCGCAATTATAGTTATGATTTTTAATGACATTTTTGTTATCAATTAGATGTATGTATATATATATATAACTATATATATATATATAAATATTAGCTTATATTTGAATATATTGTCTATTGATACATTTGCAATTTACAATAATGAATTTTAGAACAGTTACCGAATAGTGCCATGCAATGATTGTGAATTTATTTTCTCTTTAATGATATATTGTGTTTTTTTTAGAAAGAGACATCCTGAAAGAGAAGCAGATTTTATGTTAGTTTTAAAAATTGAATATATTACACATTTATGTTGCATAGAAACCGACGGACGGTTTAAATGTGTTCCATTAGTTAATCTCTAAAACAAAAATAAAGAAAAGTCGGAAAAAATATATACTGATCGATGAACTGCATATCATATATTATTACCTTATGTATACATTCATTTCAGTTTATAACAATCAATCGGGACATGGTTAGGTACGTCACTTTGGGTCAGGAGGTGACAGGCCGTATGATAAGCACGGTCGATCTCTCCTAGAAGAACCAGTATGTTTAGAAGAATGCCTTGAAATCATTTGCAACTGTGATACATTCAAAAGCCAATCAGATAGGAACATATCAGGCTGTTAAATTTTGCAAGAGTGCTCGCAGGAGAACCACCTAGCCAAGGCCAAATAAGTTTGCATGAAAGAGTGGAAGTGATTAACTCTACCAAAACGTTGCTACATAAGAACCTAAACTAGACCAGTATCAGTTATAAAACCTTTATTGTTCATAACATGTTGCAGTGTTACAAGAAGAACTGAATATGTTAACAAATATATCTATAAATTTATATATATATATATACATATGCATGTATATATGTTACAGTCAATGTGTAATATCAGCAAAATTGTAAATTGTCTGAAATTTTCAGTCAATTTACAAACTGCCTCATTCACTCAGGCATTTTACAAAATGACTGAAATTTTCAGGCATTTAACAAATTGACTGAAAAATCAGTCCAATTATTTGACAGATTGACTGAAATTTTGAATTGGTGTAAGACAAGTCATTTATTTAAAATAGATTATTATTATGACATATGTATTCTGATATGGTAAACCTTGCCTATTTTGAGTGAACTTTATGTTTTGTCATCTTCTTTCTTAAGCTACATATGTAATAATATAATGTGTAAAATTACATGTATTCTGATATGGTATATCTTGCGAAATTTGAGTAAACTTTATATTTTTTCTTCTTAAACTACATGTGTAATAATATGATGTGAAATATTTGATCAATAATGATGAGGAGAATCAATGTTAAACTCAAAAATCACAATAATATTTCACATTATATTAATACACGCATAGCTTAAAGAGAGAAACTGTATAAACTGAAGAGAAAAAGTATAAACTGTTCTCAAATATTTCATAACTTGCATCTTTTGAAAAAAGTTTAAATTTATTTCTTTTTTTTAAGGTATGTGTTTAATAATTTGTGTGAAATATTTGATAGAGAATGATGAGGATAATCAAATTTAAACAGATGCTTATATCAAATACCTAATCAAGATATACGTGGATGAGTTACAAAGGGTGGTTGTTTACCAGAATTGCAGTGTAGGTGCTACCTTTAATGAGGCTACCCTGTGCACTATTTAATTAGAGCCAAACATTAATGGCTGATAGAGATGAGTAGTTTCTTTAATGGGTCAACCATGTACCTGCTTGATAGAGGCAAATTGTGACTTGTGTTAGACTGAGTACTAAATGAGCACATGAGTCGGTTTTGCACATGCTGTTATTAGAGCCAAACCATGAATGTTGCTAGAGTTGAGAAGAAGAAGAGTCCATGTATGGTGAACAAGGGTATACCAAGTGTAACGGTGGACAGAGTGGCAAGCAATGCAAGTCAAACAAATGTAAATGTTTCAAGGCTGGACTGAAATATAACAGTAGGTGTCATGGAAGTTTGGCATGCCCTAATAAAAACTGAAACTAGTATTGTGTAAGCTAATGAAAGGATCATATGTTTTCTTAATCAAGAAGAAGAAACCAAATGTAGTTGTTAATGTCAAATGCATGTACACTATACATTCTTTGAGTATAGAGAAACACATTATGGCTGGTAGAGTTAATTAGTTAGCTTTTGTTGAGACAGTTTAGTATTTACAACAATGTTACTTTTTATTGAGACCGTTTAATATTTCACAACACATGATGAACAACTTCTGCAAAAATTGGAATCAATACACAAGAACATTTTCGTTATCTGTATGTGAAACATTACACTTTACAACATGATGTATAATACATCACAATATATAACCATTTTGTAACAGTGAGATATATGAAACAAATGGAATATTACTTGAATATTTGTCATTTTAATTTTAACTAGATGTGTCGGAACGACACGAATGTCCCACCTGGGGCAAATTAGAAACATTTGTTAAATTTTGAAAAATTTTTTAAGTTAAGGAGGTGTTGTATGGTCAAAAGTAGGTCAACAAGGGCAAAATGCAAACTCGATCTGTAATGGGTGATTATCAAGCAACACACCAAAAATCAGGCCAGTATCTGCAGGCACTGTGAAAAAAAAATCCATACATGTGCATTTTCCATAAAAATTTCTGTCTACTTGAAATTTTCTATGTTTAGGAGCCGTAAAACAATCCAAAATAGGTCAATCGGGACAAAACTCAAACTCGCTCTGTAACTATCATTATCTGCCCACACATAAAAAATCAGGGTGGTATCTGCAGGCATTGAGGAAAAAAATCTGTACATGTGTATTTGTCATGAAAATTTATATTTTTCATGAAATTTTCCATGTTCAGGAGCCGTAAAACGGTCAAAAGTAGGTCAACCAGGACGAAATGAGAACTCAATCTGGAACTAGTCAATATCTGCCCACACACAAAAAATCAGGCTAATATCTGCAGGCATTGCGAAAAAAAGTCCGTACATGTGTATTTGACATGAAAATTTATATTTTTCATGAAATTTTCGAAGTTTAGGAGCTGTAAAACGGTCAAAAGTAAGTCAGCTGGGACGAAACGTGAACTCAATCTGTAACTGGTCATTATCTGCCTACACACAAAAAATCAGGCCAATATCTGCAGGCATTGCGAAAAAAGTCCGTACATGTGTATTTGTCATGAAAATTTCTATATTTCATGAAATGTTCTAAGTTTAGGAGCCATAAATGGTCAAAAGTAGGTCAACCGGGACGAAACACGAACTCGATCTGTAACTGGTCATTATCTGCCCACACACTGAAAATCAGGCCAATATCTGCAGGCATTTAAAAAAAAAAAGTCCGTACAACTGTTTGATTTCGGAATGACTGAAGGACGGAATGACGGACATGGGTAAAACTATATGCCCTGGCTACTTTGTGGCGGGGGCATAATAAAATGACTGATTTTTTTCAGTTAAACTGTGATTATCCTCATCATTCTTTATCAAATATTTCACAAATGATGTTTGTGTAATTGGTTCTTGAACATAATCTATAGTACTAGCATTGTTCATATACATGTTACAGATGTACTTGAAAAGTTATGGTCCAGCATTGAAACATGATACCTGGTTTAAATCTAGCACAGGTTCGCATTAGGCATCTAGGCCTTGTTTTTTTTATTAAAATTATACCTTAAAACTTGCTAAGTATAGTTACTGACCATATAGTGATGGAAAATGAATATTTAATTGTAGAATTAGCAAACCATGTAATTTGCTGCAGGTATATTTCTAGTTGGATTAATAAAGTTCAATAAGTTGTCAAAGAAATAATGCAAAGATACTATTAACTGGTCCAGTAAACTTTAACAAGATAAGGTGTTTTCCTTCCTTAAGACTTCAGATCAAGCCCACAATCCTCTCTGTGACCTCCCACAGCTTTTTGGCGACTGCATCATCCATACCAGCCTGTGCCTCTTGTGCTATTTTACACTCTGCAAAATACTTCCCACTGACTCCATTTAACTCCTCAGAAACTGCCACATGCACAGTTGTCTGCGCCCCCTCTTCAGGTGTCTGCAGTTAAAACAAGTTTACATTAAACAAATCAGCAATATTATAGATCAACCTATAAACATATCAAATAGAGGAAAATACTGCAGATTCTGCATAAATGGCATATAAAGCTAACTGAAGAAACCCTTAGTATCTGAAAGCTTCCCCGTAAAAGTGCTTGCAAAATTGGGGACCACTATTCATGTCTCTAACTGTAAGGGGTGACCACATTTAAATGAATTTTTTTTTGTCAGATAAAGTTGACGTCAGGTGATTTGAATGATATAACATATACATATATTTCAGGGGCAGATCCAGGATTCAAGAAAAGGGTGGGTCGAAGCCTTGAGCACCAATTAATGAAAAACCCTAAAAAAAGTCCATAAGGTCACCAAAAGGGGGGGGGGGTCTCGGCCGCAAAAAGTGGTCTAAAACCATGAAAAAGGTTGCCACGGCAGGAAAGGGTCGGGTCTGGACCCCCTCCTGGATCTGCTTCTGTATCTAGTTAAAAATTATTTTGCTTGAAGTGTAAAAAAACGCTACATTTCATAAAAAATTGATGTCATGACGCTAAGACCGCTAAGACCAAATACAGATGTAAGACAGGTTATACGGGAAGTTTAGGTATGATAAAAAAGAAGGTGCATATGTAATTCATACATATATATGAACAACTAGATGTGGTCGGACAATGGTCCTCAGAGGGCCCCGCCTTTCTGCAAGTGCTGGACTAGTTTACATGTGGGTGAAAAATTAAGTTAAATTTGAAAAAATATGACAAACAGAAAAAGGGTTTTTATCCATATGCATGAGGGAAAAATCCTACTGGACCAAATGATATTAAAGAAGATGTCTGAAATAATGTGTGCAATAGAAAATCAATGAATGTAATCTGTTAGCCATATTTGATTTTAAGCCAGTCTGTAATTCAATAGATCTGGAGCCCTTATATGTACCAATCAACCCTGTGAATTTGGGAAAGCTGCAGTATGTTGCTGTGGAGTTATCACGCACGAAAGAAAATCAGCGATTGGGCCGTGGCGGCCATATTGGAATTCCAATAACTCTGTAATTTGAAAGGTCTGGAGCCCTAATAGGTACCAATCAAACCTGTGAATTTGGAAAAGCTGCAGTATGTTTATGTTGAGTTACAGCGCGCAAAAGAAAATCAGGGGTTGGGCTGTAGCAGCCATATTAGAATTCCAATAAGTCTGTTATTTCAATCAACCCTGTTAATTTGGGAAAGCTGCTGTATATTGTTGTTGAGTTATCGCGCTCGAAAGAAAGTGTCACCGACGGAAGGACTGACTGACACGGTAATCACTATAGGGCACCTGCTTGTCAAGCGGATCTATACACATGCAAAATTTCAGGGGGATATGTCAAAACAGTCCTGAGATACAAGTCTGAATGTCTGCAGCCTATACATAAATGTAGGTGGCACCACCTGCCACAAAATCCAGAAAGCTATCCAAGATGTCTAAACATGCAAAATTTTATGCAGATAAGTCACACCACTACTGAGATATGAGTGATTTTAGCTCACAGCAGACAAACAGATGTACGCTGTGCAAAAATGGTGGCAGGTGGCGACACCAATTTTGGGTAAGATTAAGATGTGAGATCTATACAAATGCAAAATTTCAGGGGAATATGTCAAACCAGTCCTGAGATATAAGCCTGAATGTCTGCAGCTTATATACATAAATGTAGGCGGAGCCACCTGCCACAAATTCCAGAGAGCTATCCAAGATGTATAAACCTGAGAAATTTTAGGCAGATATGTCAAACCACTGCCGATATAAGTCATTTTATCCCAAAGCAAACAAACAGATGGACGCTGTGCAAAATTAGTTGCAGGTGGCGCCACCAGTTTTGCGTATGATAAAAAGTTATGTGAGATCTATAAACTTGCAAAATTTTTGCTCAATCGGTCAAATGGTTCCCGAGATATGAGCTTGGATGTCTGCAGTGTAAATGTGAATGAAGGTGGCGCCACCTGTCATAAAATCAAGAAAGCTGTCAAGGATGTATAAACCTGCGTATAAACCTGCAAAATTTCAGGTGGATAAGTTAAACCACTGCCGAGATATGAGTGATTTTATCCCAAGGCAGTTGAACAAATGGACACAGTGCAAAAATGGTTGCAGGTGGCGCCACCAGTTTTGCGTATGATAGAGCTATGTGAGATCTATAAACATGCAAAATTTTTTCCCAATCGGTCAAATGGTTCCTGAGATATGAGCTTGGATGTCTGCAGAGTAAATGTGAATGTAGGTGGCGCCACCTGTCATAAAATCAAGAAAGCTGTCAAGGATGTATAAACCTGCAAAATTGATTTTATAACAAGGCAGATGAACAAATGGACGCTGTGCAAAAATGGTTGCAGGTGGCGCCACCAGTTTTGCGTATGATAAAGAGCTATATGAGATCTATACACATGCAAAATTTTGGCCCAACTGGTCAAACGGTTCCCGAGATATGAGCTTGGATGTCTGTAGCTTAAACGTGATATAGGTGGCGCCACCTGTCATAAAATCAAGAAAGCTGTCAAGGATGTATACACATGCACAATGTCAGGTGTATAAGTCCAACCAATGCAGAGATATGAGTGTTTTTATCCCAAGGCAGATGAACAGATGGACACTGTGCAAAAATGGTTGCAGGTGGCGCCACCATTTTTAGTGTATGTTATAAAGCTTTCAAAGGGCTACATTTGTGCAAAATCTTTAGCCTTACCGGTCAAATGGTTCATGAGATATGTGGGTTTATGTGTAAAAACAGACACACAAATGGACGCTGGGCAGAGAGGAAAGGTCAGAGGTCAACAAAAAGTGGGGGCACAGCAGTTCACATGTGACCGATCATAATTCCGAATTTTAAAAAATTCTGCCCAGTGGTTATTAGGGAGTTCTCTTGAAACCTATGGGGCGATGGCGGCAGCATCTGCGTCTGACTGAAAACATAGTGTCCGCAAAACTCTGTTTTGGCGGATACAATGATTGTAGCTGGCACCACCAGTCTTATATACAACGAAGAGATATATACATATGCCCAATGTCAGACTGATATGTCAAACCCCTCCTGTGAAATAAGCAGGGACATACACTGTGCAAAAATTATTGTAAGTGGTACCACCAGTCTTGTACACTATAAGGTTACCTGATATGTATAAACATGCCCAATTTTAGGCTGATGTATCAAATTCCTCTGCAGAAATAAGCAGGCGCTAACACTGCAAAAGTCAATGTAGGTGGCACCACCTGTCTTGTAAATGAGAAAACCATCAAAGACACATAGACAGGTCAAAATATCAGGCCAATACATCAAACTTCCCCAGAATTTGATGCACTGGGCTGACATGGCTTAGGTGAGTAAGGCAGTAGCCCACGAGTGAACTGTGACAATATGCTGCCTCAAGCTACTGCACTGAGTGAACTCTTGACCTGTACTTGGCTGCACTGAGAGAACTCTTGACCTGTTGCATAATCTGACACAGTTGGCAGTCTGCCAAAGCTATAAATAGATCCAGGCTGAACTTTTGTGCCAAATCTGATGCAGTGAGCAGCCTGCCAAAGCTATAAATAGAATGCAGCTACTGCACTGAGTGAACTCTTGACCTATACCTGGCTGCACTTTTTCCAATCCTGGCACTGTGCCAAAACTATTTATAGAGCTGACATAATCTTGGCTAATGGCCAACATCAAGGCACTGGCAATCTGCCAATGGTAAACCAAGTGCTGCCATCTGAACACAAAAGTGGTCCCTACTTGAAATAACTTTGAAATTTATTTTCCAAATACAAAATGCTTTTCAGCTGACTTTTTATAAAAAAGAAATAAGGAATATATGTAAAATTATTGAGGGTGCATGCTGAATGCAAAATTAAAATACAGATATATCTCACTGAAGGCAAATTCTTGAATTAAGTTGAGTAGGGATACCAATAATTTATAACCCACGTACAGTTGTCTTTATATAGCCACAGAGAGCAGAATATCCATGATTGTAACATCTGGTCAAGTTGTTTGATATTGCACAGAAATGATCCTAGGGTAGTGCTTTCTGAAGTTTGTTCAAATATTCTCACTTCAGTGATATTTGGCTGAGTTACAGGAAGCTTAATTTAGTCATATGCCATAACAGCCCATGTTAGCTCAGTGGCTACAAAGATCTTCTTCTCAAAAACCACTGGGCCAAATTCTTAAATCTCACACATTAATTATCCTTAGATGTTGATAATTCAAGTTTGTTCAAATGGTTTTGGTTCAGTGATTTTGGCTGAGTTATGGGAAGCTTAACTTAGCCATTTTGCTGTATTTTCCCATATGTGTTATAAACCTGCAAAACGTATTTTGACTGACGCCACTGAGGCCAATTTGTTTAACATTTTACAAGAATAATCCCCTGAATAATTTTTATAATAATTGTCTTTTGTGGTTCCAAAGAATGAATTTTGGCTGAACGATAAAGATTGAATTGAGTTATTTTACCATACATGTTAGCTGTGTGAAGCAGATAAATCTAGCCTGGCACAAGTTTATCAGCATCCATTACATCATGCCTCTAGACATTTAGATTTTAGGTTATCTATGTTTCATATTGACAAGAATGTTTTTTAAAAGCTTTTAAACAAGGCGTACAGGCTTATGCAAACCTGTGCAATGAGATTACTCCAGGTATAATGCTTCAATGCTGGACCATTACTTTTCAAGAACATGTGTAACATGTATATGAACAATGCAAGTACTAAAAACTTAGAACAAGAAACAATTAAACTAGATGACCAGAGGTCACGTGCTTGCCGGAAATGATGTAATGTTAGTCAGATGAATGAGCAATATCAAAGTGAAAGAAAATAAGCCATCATTTGTAAAGATTGGACCAATATTAACAAAGTTCTGAAGAATATAAGATTTTGATATGTTTTGGTCACCTTGACCTTGGACTTATTTGAATAATAAACATAGGCCTTCCAGATATCGTTACGAAAAATAACAAGAGTAAGTTACAAAGCAATTCCTGCAAAACGGTGGCCAGTAGAATTCTATATGTTAGACGCAAGAACCAGGAAGCAGGCGAAATGAAGAACAACTGAAAAACACACTAACATAGTGACAAACTAACCCAAGATTGAGACCAGATGACTTAATTATGTTATGAAAAAACCTCAGAGGAAGATTATAAGCTATAGTTTATGTAATTGAGGTTTATAGTTTTGGAGATATGGGCAAAAAATGATATGTTGTGGAAGTTTGGGTGCAATGCCCCCTAGCGGCCATATCTGGAAAATGAAAAATTTGTTTCATTATTTTAGTGTAAGACATAAGATGTAATAGTTTTAACAGGAATCTTTCAAAACTGTGGCCTGTAGAATGTTATATGTGAGACACAAGAAAGAGCAAGCAGGTGATTTGAGGACAACTGACAATCAGACAGACATCCTGACAAAGGGACACAAGATTGAGACCAGATGACCAAACGAGTTCATGAAGAAAGACTTAGAGGAAAAAAATAAACTATAGTTTTTGTAATTGAGGCTTATAATTTTGGAGATATTGCCAAAACATGATATGTTGTAGAGGTTTGCACCCAGTGCCCCCTTGCGGCCGAATTCAAAAAATGAAAAAATTATTTCGAGATAATAGTGTAGGACTTATGAAAAGTCAGTTTCAAAAAGATTCCTGCAAAACTGTGGCCTCCAGGGCAAGATTACTGAAATCTCGAAATATCTCGTTTGACGAGATATTATACGAGATATTGTGAGACTCTTAATAGAATCTTGTAGTACTAGGTGAATGGTACCTGAAGCAAAAAACTAGACCTCTGTAGCTTTAAAACTGACAAATTTAGAAAAATATCAGCACTTTTCCCCATGGTTACTGCAAATTGAGTCAGCTACACACCAGAAGACAGGCCTTGGAATGACGATTAAAATGAGCTACTGTTGAAGTAGATACGACCAATATTAACACAGATATGAACAAAAAACCGTTTTGTATACTTTTGATGACCTTGACCTTGACATTTGACCTATAATGCCAAAAAACAATAGGCTTCCAGGACTTTGCTTGTCTACCAGCTGTGTAAGTTTGAAAGCAATTGCTGAAAAATTGTGGCCTGTAGAGAGTCCACAGACAGACAGACAAACAAACAGACATCCATGACTGACCAACCTGCTTGCAGAAATCGAAGATATCCGGCAAGCAACAAACATCACTGCTGCAATTCTGGCATGGGTGCACACAACATAAAAACTAGAATATGGGTAGTCAATAAGCGACCACATAAATCCTCCAAAAACAGAGTGGGAAAGGTGAAGTGAGGCATGGATTGAGTGGCAAGGGGAAATAGAGTGAGGTGTGTTGCATAATAGCCTTGATGTCTGTAGCTGAAATGTGTATGTAGGTTGCACCACCTACCACAAAATCTAGTAAGCTGTCCAAGATGTATAAACATGCAAAATTTTAGGCAGATAAGTCAAACCACTACTGAGATATGAGTGATTTTAGCCCACGGCAGACAAAAAGATGGACACTGTGCAAAAATGGTGGCAGGTGGCACCACCAATTTTGTGTAAGATTAAGAGATATGTGAGATCTATACACATGCAAAATTTCAGGGTGTTATGTCAAACCAGTCCTGATATATAAGCCTGAATGTGTCCAGCGTATACATAAATATAGGTGGTGGCACCTGCCACAAAGTCAAGAAAGCTATCCAAGATGTATAAACATGAAAAATTTTAGGCAGACAAGTCACAACACTACTGAGATATGAGTAATTTACCCACGGCAGACAAACAGACGAATGCTGTGCAAAAATGGTGGCAGGAGGCACCACCAATTTTGTGTATGATTAAAAGTGATGTGAGATCTATACACATGCAAAATTTCAAGGGGATATGTCAAACCAGTCCTGAGATATAAGCCTGAATGTGTGCAGCATATACAAAAATGTAGGTGGTGCCACCTGCCAAAAAATCCAGAAAGCTATCTAAGATGTATAAACATGCAAAATTTTAGGCAGATAAGTCAAACCACTACTGAGATATGAGTGATTTTAGCCCACGGCAGACAAACAGATGGACGCTGTGCAAAAATGGTGGCAGGTGGCACCATCAATTTTGTGTATGATTAAGAGCTATATGAGATCTATACACATGCAAAATTTCAGGGGGATATGTCAAACCAGTCCTGAGATATAAGCCTGAATGTGTGCAGCGTATACATAAATGCAGGTGGCGCCACCTGCCACAAAATCCAGAAAGCTATCCAAGATGTATAAACCTGCAAAATTTTAGGCAGATATGGCAAACCACTGCCGAGATATAAGTGATTTTATCCCACGGCAAACAAACAGACGGATGCTGTGCAAAAATGATTGCAGGTGGCGCGACCAGTTTTGTGTATGATAAAGAGATATGTGAGATCTAAAAACATGTAAAATTTTTGCCCAATCGGTCAAATGGTTCCTGAGATATGAGCTTAGAGGTGTGCAGCGTAAATTTGAATGTAGGTGGCGCCACCTGTCATAAAACAAGAAAGCTGTCAAGGATGTATAAACCTGCAAAATTTTAGGCAGATAAGTCAAACCACTACTGAGATATGAGTGATTTTAGCCCACGGCAGACAAAAAGATGGACACTGTGCAAAAATGGTGGCAGGTGGCACCACCAATTTTGTGTAAGATTAAGAGATATGTGAGATCTATACACATGCAAAATTTCAGGGTGTTATGTCAAACCAGTCCTGATATATAAGCCTGAATGTGTGCAGCGTATACATAAATATAGGTGGTGGCACCTGCCACAAAGTCAAGAAAGCTATCCAAGATGTATAAACATGAAAAATTTTAGGCAGATAAGTCACACCACTACTGAGATATGAGTGATTTTACCCACGGCAGACAAACAGACGAACGCTGTGCAAAAATGGTGGCAGGAGGCACCACCAATTTTGTGTATGATTAAAAGTGATGTGAGATCTATACACATGCAAAATTTCAAGGGGATATGTCAAACCAGTCCTGAGATATAAGCCTGAATGTGTGCAGCATATACAAAAATGTAGGTGGTGCCACCTGCCAAAAAATCCAGAAAGCTATCTAAGATGTATAAACATGCAAAATTTTAGGCAGATAAGTCAAACCACTACTGAGATATGAGTGATTTTAGCCCACGGCAGACAAACAGACGGAAGCTGTGCAAAAATGGTGGCAGGTGGCACCATCAATTTTGTGTATGATTAAGAGCTATATGAGATCTATACACATGCAAAATTTCAGGGGGATATGTCAAACCAGTCCTGAGATATAAGCCTGAATGTGTGCAGCGTATACATAAATGCAGGTGGCGCCACCTGCCATAAAATCCAGAAAGCTATCCAAGATGTATAAACCTGCAAAATTTTAGGCAGATATGGCAAACCACTGCCGAGATATAAGTGATTTTATCCCACGGCAAACAAACAGACGGATGCTGTGCAAAAATGATTGCAGGTGGCGCGACCAGTTTTGTGTATGATAAAGAGATATGTGAGATCTAAAAACATGTAAAATTTTTGCCCAATCGGTCAAATGGTTCCTGAGATATGAGCTTAGAGGTGTGCAGCGTAAATTTGAATGTAGGTGGCGCCACCTGTCATAAACCAAGAAAGCTGTCAAGGATGTATAAACCTGCAAAATTTCAGGTGGATAAGTCAAACCACTGCCGAGATATGAGTGATTTTATCCAAAGGCAGATGAACAGATGGACGCTGTGCAAGAATGGTTGTAGGTGGCACCACCAGTTTTGTGTATGATAAAGAGCTGTGGAAGATCTATACACATGCAAAATTTTGGCCCAACTGGTCAAACAGTTCCTGAGATATAAGCTTGGATGTCTGCAGCATAAACGTGATGTAGGTGGCACCACCTGTCATAAAATCAAGAAAGCTGTCAAAGATGTATACTCATGCAAAATTTCAGGTTGAAAAGTCCAACCAATGCAGAGATATGAGTGTTTTTATCCCAAGGCAGATGAACAGATGGACGCTGTGCAAAAATCTAAGAGAATGCAGTTAGAAAAAAAATAAACAAATGATGACTGATGACTGATTATTTGCAAAAAATTTGCCAGTTTTTAGATAGGTATGGTTGACTAGAGACGACACATGATGCACTGACGCACAATGGATGATGCAGCAACATTGCATAAGCTCACAGGTTCGCTAAAAATCCGATGATTTTTTAGATGACAAATCTTTTGGAAAACAAGGGACCCATCGGTCACGGCGCTCAGCTGAAGTTTGAAATTTTTGCAAATGCAAAATATGCAAAATATTCTACTGTAATGTTTTTCATTTATATAAGCATATGAGAAGCTAAGAGGAAAGGGGCCCTCCTACTTGGTTATAGTAAAGTTCTTAATATATGATTGCAAACTAATACTCTGACAAGACTGTCATGAAGAAAAACAGTGACAAATTTGAGATACTGTGATGCATATGAAAAATTTACAGATGGACAGCCAAATGGACAGAATGGACTAATACCTAAATTTCACTTTCAAGGGAATAATGCATTTAAGCTTATATATAAGCCTATTTTTTTAGCATATCCACTTTTTCCATTAATAGTTTTTATCTGATTCATTTTTTTTTTATTTACAAGTTTTATAAATTTGTAATAAAAAAACTGAAAATATAAGTTAAAATATTAGAATTCAAAGTTGCAATTATTATATATCCAGAGTGTAGCTCATATTGGGTCATATTATGCATACACATATATTTTATTATTTTTAAATCACTAATGTTTAAACTGAATTTAAAAGAGAATAGTGCCACAACATGGCATCTAGAAGATTTTTCCTTGAATCACTTTTAAAAAGTTTTGCACATTGGAGTTTTCAGTACATGCTTAATTTTATTCACTGAAATGAAATAAAAGATTCAGTAAATTTGATAAAATAAAAACATCTTTTCAAATAAAGTATACACACATGTTGGTTGAATGAGGGACAAACAATATCATTGTGCTAATTACTATCTCAGCTATAATTTTTTATTACTGGAATTAATAGTCAATTTCACACCTGGTGAAGTTTTTACTCTTCTGAAGTAAGGAATTACTTATCTGATGAACATCCACACTTTCATAGCAATACACCACTTTGTGGACACAATTAAATGTGCACTTTAATCATTGTAACCCTGGTGCTACAATACAAAATCTAAAATGTAGCATAGCCAAGAATAAAATAAAATACAGAAAATTATAACATTCACATAGTTAATGCACCATCTGGAAGGGGGGGGGGGAGTACAGGGCAGAGGGGAAGCCTGCTAGTAGTGGCCAAGCTGAGCCAAGGCAAGCTGCCTGGGGTCTGTTACAAAATGCAAGTGAAGGCTGTACTACCAGGTGGACTGGATGTAAACAACACTTGACATGGTGTATGGAAACTTGAATAAAACCTACTCTTTTCAATCAATTCCTTTGAAATTTCGGATTTTAAAAGATTAAATTCTTATCTATATATGTTGTGAAAATTAAATCAACAGTGCTTACAGGAAAAAAACATGCTATTGCCAAAGTTGGACAAAATTTAAAGTATTGATTTTTTATTTATGCTAATAACTTGACAAATTTGTAAAATTCAGATCTAATTTTGGGTAAAAAATTGAACCTTGATTAAATAAAGTTATATTCCTGAAAAAAAAGTCTCCAGCTTCAGCAATTCTCATGTTAGGTGAGTAAATATATTTCCTGATTTTTTCAAAATCGCATTATATTTGGCCCATAACTCCCAAATAATACCCAATACTGACCTAATTTTTGGTATGTTCATAGAAAATGTATGGAAGAATATGAATACTAAATATGATGAAAAACAGATTAGTGGTTTTGATATTAGGCAGCCTTGGAGTGTAACAATGGTTTTTTACGGAAAAACAGAGGTTTTTCCTTAATATCTTGAAGCAACAAAGTCCTAATGACCCAATTTTCGGTATTGTAGGAGATTTTGGGGACATCTAATTGTATGGAAAATTTTGGATTGGTAGGTCGTACGGTTTTAAAACGTGCCCTGTTAACGGCCGGCCGGCCGCAGGGACAATGGACAAAAGACCACTACTATAGCTCAGATGACTTATAGTCAGCTGAGCTAAAAATTGGTGATGCTAGCTCCTTCCCTTTTTGAGAAAGCTATGACACACGACGGACGACGGAAGACAGACAATCATTGCATAAGCTCACAGATTTGCTAAAAATGCAAACCAAGTTTTTTTCAAACAGCTGAAAGATATAGTTCCAATAATCTGGGAATTCTGCATCTAGACATTGTGTCTAGACGTCTAGACGCTGTGTCTAGATGTTTAGACACATTGTCTAGACACCCGCCAGAGCCAGGTCAGTTGCCATATTGATGTCTGGACCCCACCTGGTTGTACTGAGTGACCTCTTGAATTGGCTGCTGAATCTCAGCATGTTGTCAAATCTGTTTTCAAACACAGAAAGCCTTTTCAATTGGCTACAATGCTTTTTTAAAGCTGTATTTACCCAATCTTTTCTTATAAAACTGGCAGAACACTACGATAGAATAATTCTTGTAAAGTTTAAAGCTTAACAGTTTCATCATAAATCAGTGTATAAGCTAGAAGAGTTTAAAATTACATTTTCGCTTGTAAAAAACAGATAATGTAGGTGGCACCACCAATACCTCTATTTCAGATATGACATATGTGACAAACATTGGTATAAAATTTGGTGATTATAGCTCTAGCCCTTTCTGAGATTTTAAATTTAGTGTGCTTTCTTGGACAGATGACTAAGTTCAACCTCCTGTAATTCGGCCAAAATTCTCCAAACATGAATCATTTGAACAAACTCGAGAGAGATTGCTCCAGGGTTCATTTCTGTGAAATATTGGACAATTTGGCTGGACAGTTTCGGAGAAGAAGGTTTTCAAGCTTTTTTAGCTTTTTCCCTATAAAATCTAAGAAAATGCAGTTAGAAAAAATAAACAAAATATGATAGAGTTTTTCAGATGACTGATTATTTGCAAAAAAATTGGTGATGCTAGCTCCTGCTGTTTTTGAGATAGCTATGGTTAACATACAGTTGACCACGACGTACAACGTATGACGCATGATACACGATGGACAACTCCGCACCATCGCATAAGCTCACAGGTTCGCTAAAAAAGAAATCAGGAATATATGTTAAATTAATACGGATGCATACTGAATGCAAAATTAAAATACAGATATATCTCATTGACGGCAAATTCCTGAATTAAGTTGAGTAGGATACCAATAATTTATAATCCATGTACAGTTAGCCACAGAGTAGCTGAATATCCATGGTTGTAACATTGCCTGGTATGATGAATAACTAAAATCATAAATCTAAATTTTTTAAAAGCTTTTAAAAAAACTTTTTTGTCAATATTAACCAAAGATAACCTGAAATTATTATAGGAATTATTGTAGGAATTATTCTTGTAAAATATTTAACAAACTCGCTTCAGTGGCATCAGTCGAAAACGTTTCGCAGGTTTAAAACTCATATAGTACAATACAGCAAACTGGCTAAAAAAAAGCACTGAACCAAAACCATTTGAACAAATCTCAATTATCAACAACAGAGGATAATTAATGTATGAGATTTAAGAATTTGGCCCAGTGGTTTTTGAGAAGAAGACTTTGTAGCCACTGAGCTAAAATGGGCTGTTATGGCATATGACTAAATTCAGCTCCCCATAACTTAGCCAAAAGTCACTGAAAAGACACCATTTGAACAAACTTCAGAAAGCACTACCCTAGGATCATTTCTGTGCGATATTAAACATTTTGGCCATATGGTTTCAGAGAAGAAGTTTTTTCTAGTGTGATACAGGCACTGATGATCCTGTATAAAAAAAGCCAGTGCAGGTGGCGCCACCAATACCTCACTTTCAGATATGACCTATGTGACCAACATTGGCACAAAATTTGGTGATGACAGCTACAGCCTTTTTTGAGATTTAAATTTTAACATGCTTTTTTACACAGTTAACAAAGTTCAACCTCCTGTAACTCGGCCAAAAATCTCTGAACTTCGAACAAACTTATCAAGGAGACTTTTCATGGACCTATCTGGATGTAAAGTTAGAAGACTCCAGGTCCAGTGGTTATGATTTGTGCTCTGTTAACAGATGACAGCATCTTTTAAAGTCTCAAAATAGAGAAAAAAATAATTAAAAAATCGAAAAAATACAGGTGGCCCCACCAGTCTGCAAAAACTGATGAAATACTCCATGATCAATATCAATGCAAAGAATGGAGGTGATCAATGCATTAGTTGTTCAGATATTTGAGCTTTTGTATCAAATTTTTCATTATTCTGGGGGGTACCTCGGAGCCCCATAGCTTGAAGAATATGGGTAACAGAGACATTATTCCAAGTTTCCAAGGAGACTTTTCATGGACCTGTCTGGATGTGAAGAAGAGAAGATTCCAGGTCCAGTAGTTACTATTTGTGCCTTGTTAACGAACAGACGGCCAGATGGCCGGACGGACAATGGACAAAGAGTAATTGCTTTAGCTCAGATGATTTACAGTCAGCTGAGCTAAAAATTATTAAAAAAATCGAAAAATACAGGTGGCGCCACCAGTCTGTAGTAACTGATGAAAAACTCCATGATCAATATCCATGCAAAGAATCATGGTGATAAATGCATTGGTTGTTCAGAAACTTGAGCTTTTGTATCAAGTTTTTCATTATTCTGGGGGGTACTTCAGAGCCCTATAGCTTGAAGAATATGGGTAATAGGGACCTAATTCCAGGTTTCTGAAAAGACTTTTCATTGACCTCTCTGGATGTAAAGTTAGAAGATTCCAGGTCCAGCAGTTACGATTTGTGCCATGTTAACAGATGACCACATCTTTTAAGGTCTCAAAAGTAGAGAAAAAAATTGTAAAAAATCGAAAAAATACAGGTGGCACCACCAGTCTGCAGAAACTGATGAAACACTCCATGATCAATATCCATGCTAAGAATCATGGTGATCAATGCATTAGTTGTTCAGATATTTGAGCTTTTTTATCAAATTTTTCATTATTTTGGGGGGTACTTCGGAGCCCCATAGCTTGAAGAATATGGGTAACAGAGACCTAATTCCAGGTCTCCAAGGAGATTTTTCATGGACCTCTCTTGATGTAAAATAAGAAGATTCCAGGTCCAGTGGTTACAATTTGTGCCTTATTAACGGACACTTAGCCGGATGGCCGGACGGAAGACGGACACAGAGTGATCGCTTTGGCTCAGATGACTTACAATCAGCTGAGCTAAAAAACTGTAGATTTCATTCAAGTTTTCAAGCGCCATGTCTTGATTGTTGACATCAAGTTAGTGTAAATCCAGTGTGGTAGGCTGTTACATGATACCTTCACATCTGACCTACTGCCTCTGTTAGTGTCTGGGTCAGGCTGGGTCAGGCAGTAATTACCAGAGAGCCTCTCTCTCTCTTTCTCTCTCTCTCTCTCTCTCTCTCTCTCTCCTGCTTTTTCTCTTTCTCTCTGTCTCTTACTCTCTCTCTCTCTCTCTCTCTCTCTCTCTCTCTTTCTCTCTGTCTCTCACTGAAATGCCTCCCTTTCTCCCTCCATCCCATTCTATTGACGGGTACTATAAACCAGATTAATTAGCTACAAATATTGAAGCCATTTAGAAATGTTAAATAAACTGAAATATTCCAAATCACATATAGGTTATACTGAAAATGTAAAGTAATTAACATTTTTAAACCTGGAAAAAAATGATGAATGGAACAAGTGACCCATGGGTCATGACGCTCAGCCGACTGACATGTTGACAATATGTCCTTTCACAGGCAACAAATTATGATAATGTAGGTGGCATCATTGTTCATGTATATATTAGCTAAAGTTCACTAAGACCCATAGCACAACAAATTTGATGGCAATCCAACGAGCCTTTCCTGAGAAATCTAGCAATTTGTGTGTATTTTGCATTATTTCTGGGGTGCTCAAACTGACTCCAAAACCCTGAGAATATAGGTCAGGTTGGGGGGTGCTTATAAGCCCCATAGCTCTGAGAATATGGGTAACAGAGACCTAATTCTAGGTTTTCAAGGAGACTTTTCATGGACCTATCTGGATGCAAAGTTAGAAAATTTTAGGTCCAGCGTTTACAGATAGTGCCCTGTTAACAGATGACGGCATCTTTTAAGGTCTCAAAATAGAGAAAAAAAATGTGTTAAAACTTTGGTTTTAACACTGGAGCTTTTGTATAAACTTTAAGTTATTCTGGGAGGTACCTCTAAGCCCCATAGCTCGGAGGATATGGGTAACAGAGACCAGATTTTAGGTTTCCATGGGGATTTTCATGGACCTCCCAGGATGTCAAGTTAGAAGATTCTAGAACCAATATTTATGATTTGTGCCCTGTTATTAGATGACCACATCTTTGAAGGTCTTAAAAGAAAGACAAGGGACCCATGGGTCACTGTGCTCAGCTGAAGTTGACCTTGAAGGTAAACAAGGCCTACAGGCCTAATGCGAACCTGTGCATTGGGAAATACACCAGGTATAATGCTTCAATGCTGGACCATAACTTCTCATGTATATGAACAATGCAAGCACTAAACATTTTGAATAAGAAACAATTACACAAACATCACTGCTGAAATTCTGGCATAGGTGCACACAACACAAAAATGATTGTAGCTGGCACCACCAGTCTTGTATACAACAAAGCTATGAGAGATATATACATATTATACATATGCCTGATTTCAGACTGATATATCAAACCCCTCCTGAAAATAAGCAGGGAAACACACTGTGCAAGAATTATGGTAAGTGGCACCACCAGTCTTGTATAGGACAAAGCTATTCAATATGTATATATATGCCCAATTTCAGGCAGATATTTCAAATTCCTCTGTAGAAATAAGCAGGTACATACACTGTGCAAAAGTCATTGTAGGTGGCGACACCTGTCTTGTGAACGAGAAAGCCATCTAAGACACATAGACAGGTAAAAAAATCAGGCCAATACATCAAAATTACCTTGAGTCTGATGCATGGGGCTGTCCAGGCTTAGGTGAGAAAGGCAGTTGTCCCCGAGTGAACTGTGACAAATTTTGCTGGCTCAGGCTACTGCAATGAGTGAACTCATGACCTGTTGCATAATCTGACACAGCTGGCAGTCTGCCAAAGCTATAAATAGATCAAGGCTGAACTTTGGTGCCACATCTGATGGCAAGTCTGCTAACACTATAAATAGAATGCAGCTACTGCACTGACTGAACTCCTGACCCATACCTGGCTGCACTGAGTGAACTCTTGATCTGTTGCCAAATCTGAAACAGTTGGCAGTTTCTCAATCTATTTAAAAATACAGACACAATCTTGGAGTGTTGGTGAATCTGTTTGCATTTTTTTTCCAGCTGACATATTCATAAACTTTTTATCAAAATATCTAGAATAATTAAAGATGCAGTTCTTTCACTGTTAAAGGTCCAATGATTCTGCCAAAAATCATTCAAGTAAACTTGAACAAAGGCCACCAAAGAATAATTTTTGTGCAATGTTACAGAAGTTATAATTGAAACAATAATTTTGTAGAAGAACAGTTTTGCAGTCCTCAGTTTGAAATAGACATAATAATGGCCATAAGACCAAAAAAAGCTTTTCTGATATGGTTGAAATAACCATGTCCAAGGATAATTCTTTTGAAAAATCGAACGATTCAACTTGACAGTTTCATCATAAACATTTTAAGCTGAAAGAGGCTAAAATTATGAGGTTTTTGCCCATAAAAAAACGGTCAATAAAGGTTGCACCATAAAATCTGCAACTTCAAATATGAGTCATGTGACCAACATTTGCACAATACTTGGTAATGCTAGCTTCTGTCATTTCTGAGATTACTATGTCAGTATGCTTACTTGGCCAAATGACTGTTCAAATTCATGTAACTCCACTAAAATTCATCAAATGCAAACCATTTGAACAAACCTGAGAGGGCTTGTCTCTGGGATCATTTCTTTTAAATATTGAACAATTTGGCTGGACCGTTTACCAGAAGAAGACTTTTAAAGGTTATTCAGCTTTTTCCCTATAAAATCTAAGTAAACGCAGATAGCAAAAAAATAAGCTGAATCCCACAAGATTTGATATGTGACAGATTATTGCATAAATCTGGGGATGGTAGCACTGCCATTCCTGAGAAATTATGGGTTTATGTACAGATGATCAATGACCCCCGTACAAAAAAGGTCAACCAAAAATGTGACCAACACTGGCATAAAATTTGGTGATGATAGCTCCGGCCATTTCTGAGACAGTCATTTTAGTATGCTTTTTTGGACAGATGACTAAGTTCAACTTCCTGTAACTCGGCCAAAAATCACCGAACTTAAACCATTCAAACAAACTTGAGAAAGATTTTTCCAGGAATCATTTCTGTGAAATATTGGAAAATTTGGCTGAACAGTTTATGAGAAGAAGATTTTTAAAGCTTTTTCAGCTCTTTCACAATAAATCTAAGAAAATGCTGTTAGCCAAAAAATAAGCAAAATCCGATAGAGTTTTTTAGATGACTTATTTTTTGCATAAAATTTCATGATGCTTACTCTTGCCGTTTTCAAGATAGTATGGGTCAACGTACAGACGCCAGACAACTGACACCTGACAACCCCACACCATCGCATAAGCTCACAGGTTCTCTAAAAATCTAAAATAATATCATTTGGAGATAAAGTCTAGGAGGAAAAGGTAATATAGGCCATGGCTGGTTGACATGATTGGCTTACACTGATAAGTAAGAAGTTGTTTCAAATAATATTTTGTGACCAAACCATGCATTTCCTAATGTTAAAATTGAAGCATGTGAGCAGTTTGTGACCATAAGATGAATATTAATACCATGATCATTGGTTGGCTTTTTGATAAACTGTTAACATTTCAGTGGTTTACACATTTGTTAAATTGGATATATATATATATATATATCATTAAATATGTTTTTTTTTCTATTTTATAAAATGTATATAGTTGAAATATAACTAATATCCCTAGTCCACAGATGGAAGGACTTGGTTGTGGTGGTGGGGGGGGGGGGGGGATGGTTAGTGGAATGATGGGATTAAAGTTTAACATATGCAATATTATTCAACTGAATATACAAGTTGCTTTCAAATTTCAGATTATCCAAAAACCATACACATAAAGCATATGAAAGTATAGGAAAATTTCATAAATAATATATATTTAAGGATAACGGAGAGATGATGGATAGAAGAGCTGATCACTCCTGAGGAAAGAATGTTTCAATCAGATCTTAATTTTTTCTAATCCAATAATTTTTTTCCAATAAATTTTTACACATTTTTCAATTAAAAACTAATGTCCCAGTACACAGGTGCAAAGGAACCAATGGCAGCTGTGTGTGTGTGTGGGGTTGGGGGTGGGTTATGGTTGGATTAACAACACTTCTGCATAAACATACAGGGAAAACAAAGCCTGATCTCCAATTCTGCTGAGGCAGGAAAATAATGAACAAATGATTGTATTAGATCCTCGTTTTATTATCAAATCATTTTTTTCGTTTTAAGTTTATATTTTTATACATTTTCAATATAATCTATATATCTATATAAAAGTTTATTCATAATTCTAAATTACATCATCATAAATCTCAATCAGATAACACCACATCATGTATACAAATGTATATTAATTTTTACAACAAACATACATCTTTTAAATTTGCAAAACAATAAATATGTAAACATGGCCTACAGGCCTAATGCGAACCTGTGCAATGAGATTACACCAGGTATAATGCTTCAATGCTGGACCATTACTTTTCAAGAACATTTGTAACATGAATATGAACAATGCAAGTACTAAACACTTAGAACAAGAAACAATTAAATAAACATCACTGCTGCATTTCTTGCATGGGTGCACACAACACAAAAACTAGAATATGGGTAGTCAACAAGGGACTACGTGTATCCGCCAAAATCAGAGTGGGAAAGGTGAAGTGAGGCATGGATTGAGTGGCAAGGGGAAATAGAGTGAGGTGTGTTACATAATAGCCTGGATGTCTGCAGCCTAAATGTGTATGTAGGTTGCGCCACCTTCCACAAAATCCAGAAAGCTGTCCAAGATGTATAAACATGCAAAATTTTAGGCAGATAAGTCAAATCACTACCGAGATATGAGTGATTTTAGCCCACAGCAGACAAACAGACAGATGCTGTGCAAAAAGGGTGGCAGGTGGTGCCACCAATTTTGTGTATGATTAAGAGATATGTGAGATCTGAACACTTGCAAAATTTCAGGTGGATATGTCAAACCAGTCCTGATATATAAGCCTGAATGTCTGCAGCGTATACATTAATATAGGTGGCGCCACCTGCCACAATAATCAAGAAAGCTATCAAAGATGTATAAACATGCAAAATTTTAGGCAGATAAGTCACACCACTGAGATATGAGTGATTTTATCCCACGGCAGACAAACAGGCAAATGAACAGACAGACGCTGTGCAAAAATGGTGTCAGGTGGCGCCACCAATTTTGTGTATGATTAAGAGCTATGTGAGATCTATACACATGCAAAATTTTGGCCCAACTGGTCAAATGGTTCCCGAGATATGAGCTTGGATGTCTGTAGCTTAAACGTGATATAGGTGGCTCCACCTGTCATAAAATCAAGAAAGCTGTCAAGGATGTATACACATGCACAATTTCAGGTGTATAAGTCCAACCAATGCAGAGATATGAGTGTTTTTATCCCAAGGCAGATGAACAGATGGACACTGTGCAAAAATGGTTGCAAGTGGCGCCACCATTTTTAGTGTATGTTATAAAGCTTTCCAAGGGCTACATTTGTGCAAAATCTTTAGCCTTACCGGTCAAACGGTTCATGAGATATGTGGGTTTATGTGTGGAAACAGACACACAAATGGATGCTGGGCAGAGAGGAAAGGTCAGAGGTCAACCAAAAATGAGGGCACAGCAGTTCACATGTGACCGATCATAATTCCGAGTTTTAAAAAATTCTGCCCAGTGGTTATTAGGGAGTTCTCTGGAAACCTATGCGGTGATGGCGGCAGCGTCTGCGTCCGACTGAAAACATAGTATCCGCAAAACTCTGTTTTGGCGGATACAATGATTGTAGCTGGCACCACCAGTCAACAAAGAGATATATACATATGCCCAATGTCAGACTGATATGTCAAACCCCTCCTGTGAAATAAGCAGGGACATACACACTGTGCAAAAATTATTGTAGGTGGCGCCACCAGTCTTGTACACTATAAAGCTATCCAATATGTATAAACATGCCCAATTTTAGGCTGATGTATCAAATTCCTCTGCAGAAATAAGCAGGCGCTAACACTGCAAAAGTCAATGTAGGTGGCACCACCTGTCTTGTAAATGAGAAAACCATCAAAGACGCATAGACAGGTCAAAATATCAGTCCAATACATCAAACCTCTTGAGAGATGACAGTGACCAGGAGTGACCTGTCACAGCAGGGGATCCCCCCCCCCCCCCGGTGACTGTATCCAAAACCCTGGCAGGGCTGACTTCCAGTGACCAGGAGTGGCCAACTTGCATGTTGACAAAGCAAGTGATTACAGTAGGGGGGGAGGGGGGCTGTACACCTGTCACAGCAGGGGATCTCCCCCAGTGACTGTATCAAAATAGGAACCCTGGTATAGCTGACTTCCAGTGACCAGGAGTGGCCAACTTGCATGTTGACAAAGCAAGTGATTTCAATAGAGCGTCAAGAAAAAAATCAATAACTAGCCTAATTTTCAAGCTTTAATTTTCAAATTTCAGATTTAAACAAATTAAATACTTATGTTCACATGCTGTGAAAATTAAATAAACAGTACTCGCAGGAAAAAAATGTGCCAAGGTCAAATTTGGGCAAAATTTAAGGTACTGATTTTATTTTTATGCTAAAAACTTAAAAAATTTACAAAATTAACATCTAATTTTGGGTATACAATTGAATCTTAATTAAAGAAAGTAATATTCTTGGGAAAAAAGTCTCTAGTTCAAAATTTTTCATGTTAATGGATTAAATATTTTTCCTGATTTTTTACAAAGACCATTATGTTCCGGCCCAAAATTTAGATAATAATCCCCAGGCGTTTTTTGTTTGGTGAGTTGAGTTTAAAAATAACAATTTTACAGAGTATTTAATTTAGAAATCTTCACAAATCATTTAATTTTTTACTTTTACCTTAAAGAAATCATTCAAATTTAGTATAGGCGTAAAATAAAAAAAAAAAAACGCTGTTTAGAAGACATATTAACAATTACATATATCAAACATGGTATGTTTCGGACAAGTTTTTACTGAGAAATAACGCTCTAAAGATAAGGCGTTCAGGTGAAATGATGTTTCGAGAAATGGCCAAAAACTATATTCGTAGAGATCATTCGTCCTACACATGTAACAAACCACAACTACATGTTGACAGTCACATGAATTTGGTCACTGCGGTGGTTCCTATCACACCATGCTATAATAACATGGATTAAATGACTATTTGCTCTAAAAACGCATTAAAACGATAAAAGTTTGACCTGTCACACCAGTGACTCGTCAAACACCACGTGCATGGACTTCAGTAATTTTGACATTTTGAAAGTATTTGCACGAGTATTCATATACTTTTATTTTTACCTGAATTCCCATTCTTTATGCAAGAAATTTTATAATGGAGTACATAATCCTATTCGTATTTAAATACAATTACAAAGTATTTGCACCATGTCTGGTATTTATTCAGTTTTCACCAAACAAAGATGTTGAGAATCCAGAATATACAAAATTCACACATTTAAATAATGATCATAAGTACCTGGTTTTATGGCCTTTATTTATATTAAAAAATAACTGTAATAAATTCATTTTGGACTAATTTCACATCAATGTACACACTAGACACAGTAGAAATCTAGATTAATATTATCAACTGCATCTTTGTCTATCATTAATTTCCATAATATAATCCCTAATGATTAGTAATGAATAATATGATTTACTTCTTTATCATTAAAATTGAACTGAAAAATGCCATAGGTGACTGCATGGTGTTATTTGGAATATGTGACATTCTACCCATCGATACAAGATTCTTATATCATCAGTAACTGCAAGTTAATTTCCTGTTATTATAAACTAACAAATTCCTTTTCTATTTTTCTTTAATTTGTTATTAAAAACAAATAAAAATTTATTAATTTATTGTTTATTGTTATGTTGTTGGTTAAAACTACTAGATGAGTTGGGTTGGACACCTGGATCAACTGTGGCTGGCCATAAGCTGCCTGCATTCTCGCCTCAAGCGTGCATAATTTGATGAAAGGTCAACAAGGTCAACAAAGTGGTGACTCAAGAGGGGCTGGAGACAGCCAAAGTCTGACAGGGTCTCATAAAAAACATTAATAAAAGCTACAATATTTGGCCAATTTCTTTCAGCTTTCTAAACTAAAAAGCTGAAATCCTTATGTGTGCATGATATGAAAATTATATCAACAGTGCTCACGGGAAACAAACGTGCCATGGTCACAGTTGGGCAAAATTCAAGCTAATAACTTATAAAATTTGAAAAATTCAGAACTAATTTTGGGTATTCAATTGAATTTTGATTAAATAATGTTACATCCCTGACAAAAAAATCTCTAGCTTCAGCAATGCCCTTTTTAAGGGAGTAAATATATTTCTTGATTTTTTACAAAGTGCATTATGTTTGGGCCCATAACTTAAAACAATTACGCAATACTGACATCATTCTGGCATGTGCATAGAGAATGAAAAATATGTATATTATTTATGATTAAAGTCAGATCAGTGGTTTTGATATTAGGCAGTCTTGAAGTGTAACAATGGGTTTTTAATGGAAAAATGAAGTTTTTCATTAATATCTCGAAGGTATTAAGTCCTAGTGACCAAATTCTTGGCATGGTAGGGGATTTTGGAGACATCTAACTGTATGCTGAATTTAAGGAACTTAGAGCTGAAGCTGGGGAGCTGAGCTCTTGCAAACTGCATAACACTAGCTTGATGTAAACAATATGTTGCATGGTGCTTGAAAACCTGATTAAAATCTACAGTTTTTGATCAACTGGTTTCAAATTTTTGGTGTTAACAGTTGAAATGCTAACAATAACATGCTGTGAAAATTAAATCCACAGTACTTACAGTAAAAAAAACGTGCCATGGTCAATGTTGGGCAAAATTTAAGGTACCAATTTTTTATTTTTATTAATATTTTAAAAAATTTTAAAGATTTTCATCTAATTTTGGGTATACAATTTAATTTTGATTAATTAAAGTTATATTACTGGAAAAAAGGTCCATAGCTTTAACGTTTTTTGTGTTAAGTGATCAAATATCTTTCCTGATTTTTTACAAAATGCATCATGTTTGGGCCCATAACTTTTTTAAATTAAATAATACAGACATAATTTCTGGCATGTATATAGGAACTATATAGAGGAATATTTATGGTTAATATGAGGAAAAACAGATAAGTGGTTTTGATATTAGGCAGTCCTGAAGTGTGAAAATAGGTTTTAAATAAAAAATTGAGGTTTTTCCTTAATTTCTCAAAGGAACGAAGTTGCAAAGACCCAGTTTTCGGCTTGGTAGGAGATCTTGGGGACATCTAACATTATGCCGAATTTTGGATTCCTAGGTCTGGACTAATACCTTAATTTCACATTCAAGGGAATAATACATTTAAGTTTATATATTATTTAAGCATATCCACTTTTTCCATTAAAATAGTTTTTATCTGATTAATTTTTTTTATTTACAAGTTTTATAAATTTGTATTAAAAAAAACACTGAAAATATAAGTTAAAATATTAGAATTCTTATTTGCAATCATTATACATCCAGAGTGTAGCTCGTATTGGGTCATATTATGCATACACATATATTTTTATTATTTTTAAATCACAAATTTTCAAACTGAATTTAAAAGAAAATAATGCCACAACATGGCATCTGCAAGATTATTCCTTGAATCACTATTAAAAAGTTTTGCACATTGGAGTTTTCAGTACATGCTTAATCTTATTCACCGAAATAAAATAAGATTCTGTAAATTTGGTAAAATAAAAACATCTTTTCAAATAAAGTATACACACTGTTGGTTGAATGAGGGACAAACAATATCATTATGCTAATTACAATCTCAGCTATAATTTTTTATTACTGGAATTAATAGTCAATTTCACACCTTGTGAAGTTTTTACTCTTCTCAAGGAAGGAATTACTTATCTGATGAACATCCACACTTTCATAGTTATACACCACTTTGTGGACACAATTAAATGTGCACTTTAATCATTGTAACCCTGGTGGTAAATACAAAATCTAAAATGTAGCATAGCCAAGAATAAAATGAAATACAGAAAATTATAACATTCATCTAGTTAATGCATCATCTTGGGGGGGAGGGTGTGCAGGGCAGAGAAGAAGCCTGCTAGTAGTGGCCCAGCTGAGTCAAGACAAGCTGCCTTGGGTGGGTTACATAATGCAAGTGAAGGCTTTACTACTAGGTGGGCTAGATGTAAACAACACTTGACATGGTGTATGAAAACTTGAATAAAAGCTACTCTTTTCAATCAATTCCTTTGAAATTTCAGATTTTAAAAGATTAAATCCTCATGTATATATGCTGTGAAAATTAAATCAACAGTGCTAACAGAAAAAAAAACATGCAATTGCCAAAGTTGGACAAAATTTAGGGTATTGATTTTTTATTTAAGCTAATAACTTGAAAAATTTGCAAAATTCAGATCTAATTTTGGGTAAACAATCGAATCTTGATTAAATAAAGTTATATTCCTGACAAAAAGTCTCCAGCTTCAGCAATTCTCATCTAAGGTGAGTAAATATATTTCTTGATTTTTAAAAAAGTTCATTATGTTTGGGCCCATAACTTAAAAAAAATACACAATACTGACATCATTTCTGGCATGTGCATGGCGAATGTATAGAAAAATATGTATATTATATATGATCAAAGTCAGATCAGTGGTTTTGATATGAGGCAGTCTTAAAGTGTAACAATGGGTTTTTAATGGAAAAATGAAGTTTTTCATTGATATCTCAAAGGAATTAAGTCCTAGTGACCAAATTCTTGGCATGGTAGGGGAATTTGGAGAAATCCAACTGTATGCCAAATTTAAGGAACTTAGAGCTGAAGCTCGGGAGCTGAGCTCTAGCAAACTGCATAACACTAGCAATATGTGACATGGTGCTTGAAAACTTGAATAAAATCTACAGTTTTTGATCAACTGGTTTCAAATTTTTTGGTGTTAACAGTTGAAATGCTAACAAAATCATGCTGTGAAAATTAAATCCACAGCGGTTACAGCAAAAAAAACGTGCCATGGTCAAAGTTGGGCAAAATTTAAGGTACCAATTTTTTATTTTTGCTAATATTTTAAAAAATTTAAAAGATTTGATCTTATTTTGGGTATACAATTTAATTTTGATTAATAAAAGTAATATTACTGGAAAAAAAGTGCTTAGCTTTAACAAGTTTTGTGTAACGTGATAAAATTTCTTTCCTGATTATTTACAAAATGCATTATGTTTGGGCCCATAACTTTTTTAAATTATACAATACAGACCTAATTTCTGGCATGTACATAGGAATTATATAGAGGATTATTTATGGTTAATATGAGGAAAAACAGATGAGTGGTTTTGATATTAGGCAGTCCTGAAGTGTGAAAATAGGTTTTTAATAAAAAATTGAGGTTTTTCCTTAATTTCTCAAAGGAATGCAGTCGCAAAGACCCAGTTTTCCGCTTGGTAGGAGATCTTGGGGATATCTAATATTATGCTGAATTTTGGATTCCTAGGTCTTACGGTTTCAAAACGTGCCACATCTACGGACGGACGGACGGCCCGACGGACGGACGGACAGACGGACGGACGACGAACAATGGACCACGACTATAGCTCAGATGACTTATAGTCAGCTGAGCTAAAAAGGGAGTACAGCCCCGCCCCTGCTTCCGTTACAATAAAGACCGCTTCTGCAACAAGAATAGATGCACCTACCAACACATTTGCCAGCGGTGCCATGGCAACCACAGCGTAACAAGGTGCCTTTCACTAGTTTCTCCTGTAGACAGTTGCATGTTGGAAAAATTGCTATCAGAAGTTAACTATCCCAAAAATAACTCAAATTTTCTGGTGAATGGTTTTCGTGAGGGATTTCCATTGGGGTCTCAAGGGGTTGTGATAGATAAAGTACCGGGTAACCTGAAATCTGCCCTGTCAGACCAGGAGATCACCACTAGCAAAATTAATGAAGAACTAAAAGCAGGAAGGTTTAAAGGTCCATTTGACACGCCCCCATTCACAGATATGGTATTTTCCCCACTAGGCTTGGTTCCTAAGAAAGAACCAGGTAAATTTGGGCTTATCCATCACTTATCATTCCCAGAACATTTTTCAGTCAATGATGGTATTCCCTTAGATCAGTCAAAAGTTACTTATGCATCAGTCTGTGATGCCGTTGATATACTTAAATCATTAGGGTCCTATGCATACATGGCCAAAGCAGACATAAAATCACCCTTTAGAATTATGCCCATTTGCAGAGAAGACCACCACCTGTTAGGTTTTACTTGGAATAGGCAGTTCTATTATGACAGCTGTCTACCCATGGGTGCAGCCAGTTCCTGTCAGCTATTTGAAAGGTTCAGTACAGCTCTGGAGTTTATAGTCCGCCATAGATGCCAAAGTGATAACATCATTCATGTCTTGGATGATTTCCTGTTTATTTCCCGCACAGAGCCTGACTGTAAAAAACTTCTGGCCATGTTTCTACAGCTTTGCCAACAGTTAGGTGTACCCATAGCTCCAGAGAAGACCTGTGGCCCCACTAAGGTTATAACATTCTTGGGGATAGAATTAGATTCTGTAGAACAAGAAGCTAGACTCCCAGTAGATAAGCTTGTGAAGTGTAGAGGTGAAGTGGCATCCATGTTGGGTAAAAAGAAGGCTACGTTACGCGAACTCCAATCCTTGGTGGGTCTGTTAAATTTTGCATGTTCTGTTATTCTCCCTGGCAGGGCTTTCCTACGCAGGCTTATTTGCCTTACAAAAGGTTTAAAGAAACCCCATCATCATGTCAGGCTAAATACAGAAGCTAGAAAGGACCTCAAACTGTGGAACACCTTTTTAACTTCCCACAATGGCAAGTCATTCTTTATTAAGGAAATGGTGAATTCAACAGAGGAGCATTTGTACACAGATGCAGCACAAGGGGTGGGGTATGGAGCTATCTATGGGAAAGCATGGTTCTGTGGGATTTGGCCAAAGCCTTGGACAACTTTGAACATTGTTATTCTTGAACTTTACCCAATAGTTGTAGCAGTAGAATGCTGGAAAGAGAGTCTAAAGAACAAGGCAGTTAAAATTCATACGGATTACATGGCACTTGTATCTATCATAAATTCCAAAACTTCTAAAGATCAGAAAGTTATGGTTTTGATCAGAAGGTTAGTGCTTGTAACCTTACAATTCAACATTTTATTTGAAGCTTTACATGTTCCAGGTCATTCTAACCTTTTGGTGGATGCTCTTTCTCGTTCTCAGGTGTCAACGTTCCGGAAATTAGCACCGTATATGGACTCCAAGATGCAGGATGTGCCACCAATTCCAGAATCTCTCAGCTAATGACCCTTGGGAAACAACTAGTAACGAACAGTTTAGCAAATTCCACACAGGCATCCTACCATAAAGTTATAACAGACCTTGTCACCTTCTGTAACGCTTTAGATAAACCTTTAGATTTCAACTTTCACCTTCAACAGTTTTCTTGTTTTTAGTAGACAAATTTGATAAAGGGTGCACAGGAAGTACGTTAGCAGCTTCTGCCTCAGCTATCGCATTTCATCATAAAATTAGTAATTTGCCAGATCCCACAGCCCCATTTGCCATAAAAAAACTCCTCGTAGGGGCACAAAAACTCCGTCCTGTAGTCAATCTGAGATACCCCATAACTAGAACAGTGATTCACAAGTTGTTTCAAGCTCTCCCAATAGCCGTGTCTAGCCACTTTCTGCGTGTGTTGTTCAAAGCCGTTTATATAGTATGTTACAGTGGGTTCTTCAGGGTGGGGGAACTAGTTGCAAAGTCTGTTTCAGGCAAAGAGCTAGTAGTGCAGCTCTCTGAAGTTGAATTTCATCAAACAGGCAATTCTGTTACAATGCGCATAAGGCTCCGCAACTCAAAGAATAACGATCCAAAATCTCAGACTTTTGTAAATATTCATCAAAGCCATAACAACTGCCCTATAACATTAACAAAACAATATTTAAAGTTGAGAGGCACGGCACCAGGCCCTCTATTTGCTTACCCAGATGGTTACCCCATAACTAGGAACATTTTTGACTCCAACCTTAAGGCAGCCCTCTTAGCAGCAGGTTTCAATACTAGTAGATACTCCGGCCATAGCTTCCGAATAGGGGCAGCAACTGAAGCGGCAGCAGAAGGTTTAACAGACTCTCAAATTAGGTCGATGGAAAACAGAGGCATTTAAACGTTATTTAAGGTTACACCTGTTACAGTAGAGTTTCACCAGACAAAAATACTCAGATGTCTTGAACTCAAATCTGCCTAAATCCTTTAAACATTCTTCTCTGAATAGTTGGAAGCGTAAGGACCAAAACATTATTAACCCTTATTGCCCCCCCCCCTCCTGTTTTGGATCCGTGGGGACCAAAACATCCACTCCCTTCTGTTTTGGATCTGTGGGGACCAGAACATTATCAACCCTTTTCCGCCCCGCCCCCCTCCTGTTTTGGATCCGTGGGGACCAAAACATCCACTCCCTTCTGTTTTGGATCTGTGGGGACCAGAACATTATCAACCCTTATCCGCCCCCCCCCCCCCTGTTTTGGATCTGTGGGGACCAAAACATCCACTCCCTTCTGTTTTGGATCTGTGGGGACCAGAACATTACATTACTGTAACCTCTCTCGCTGTTTTGGATCCATGGGGACCAAAACAGTCCAATAATGCTGATTTGGATCCGTGGGGACCAAATCTTCAGTTTCTCTTTGATTAAATAAAAAATCACCAGTCATCACCCCCACCCCCCCTGCTTAGCAGCATAGTGTAATATTTCCACTGTATTCCTTATCGTACTAGTCGCACAGCCATTATATTTCATGGTTTTCCTTATGGTATGTTGGTTTCACAGTTATAAAGAAAATATTGGTGGGGGGGGGGCCTACGACCGTTGGGGTTTTGCCCCCACCTTAATGTTAGACTGGTGCCAATTTTTGTATTAATAAAGTATATATAAGTGATAGGGAAAACTAATTTGACAAGCATATAGTATCATATTGTTAATATTGAATCATTACTTTATTAAAATGGTCTCGGCCAAATATTTCCACATATTACTTGTTAGTTGTCTGTAAATTGGCAAGTTTGAACGGGATAAGTGTGCCTTCTTCCTTTAAGCCGTATGAGTCAGTTTGAGTGTGACTTATCAGTAATAATGTGATTTATCAGTAAAAATGCACGAATGTCCCAAAGGGTATGCATGAGTAGCCTGCCCTCCACCTGAGTGCTTCTGTGTTTTAGTCCCAAGTTATAAAGCATAAATAAAATTACCTGCGACCGCTGGTAATGTTTTTATGCTGTTAACACCACATGTTTGTACTCCCATGGGAAAGTCTATTTGTCTAGATCGTAGATCGAACTAATGTTCTATTTAAGCCTCTCAGTTTGCACGTCTCTCATTTCGTCTCTCAGCTTATTGTATTTACAGATCCAAACATCAGACAGAATTCCAGTATAAAAACAACACGTGCAAGGATCAAGCAATTGTTTATCTAGCTTTGTGTACTTCTGAGCATGGTAGTCACGTGACACGCACTGAAATAAGATTTGCCGGTTTACCAAACTTTCATTCAGAAGTCTCGATTCTTTATTCAGTAATCTTAGTAACTTGATTATGTTTAAATTAACTGACAAAACATGTCAATAAAGATTTATTAATAAAATAAGAAGGTAAAGAACCGGAAGTCTACAAAATCAGCCAATAGGACAGAGTTTCCGGTAACCCGCGGGGACTTTAAATTTCGTCACAGTCCAAGGAAGAAATCACTAGGTCCTCAGATTTCAGCGAAGACAGAGCTCCAACAAGTTCAAGTTATCAACAAAGACAGAGATTCAGCAAGTTCAAGTTATCCCCACCACCACCCCATCGCCACCGTGTTCCACACAGCCTGTCGAGATCATTCATTATAAATAGGGCGTTTTGCCCCCACCTTAATGTTAGATTGGTGCCAATTTTTGTATTAATAAAGTATATATAAGTGATAAGGAAAACTAATTTGACAAGCATATAGTATCATATTGTTAATATTGAATCATTACTTTATTAAAATGGTCTCGGCCAAATATTTCCACATATTTACTTGTTAGTTGTCTGTAAATTGGCAAGTTTGAACGGGATAAGTGTGCCTTCTTCCTTTAAGCCGTATGAGTCAGTTTGAGTGTGACTTATCAGTAATAATGTGATTTATCAGTAATAATGCACGAATGTCCCAAAGGGTATGCATGAGTAGCCTGCCCTCCACCTGAGTGCTTCTGTGTTTTAGTCCCAAGTTATAAAGCATAAATATATTTTCAGCTTTAATTCTGCTTAAACATAATCTGTTCCATCTTATTTTCAAAAATAAATGTTTATATTGATATATAGTGTTTTCTTAGAATGTATGACTATTAATTTAATTAAGTAAGACAATATGCCTCATGTAGTTTTGAGTTAGTTAGTTCAGATGACATGATTCAAAATCATCTGCCTCAATTGGTTGCAGTGGGTATTTTCGAGTTATGGCATAATTCACAACAAGCTCAGGAATAGACTTGGTGTTTGCAGAGCTGCAAAATTGGTGTTTTGCTATCTAATGCTTTGGTAACTTAGATGTAGATTACTGTTAGGTACTGATTGTACTCCACTGTGATTAACAACAGAATTTACATGGAGAGTTGCATAAATTCTAATGAGTGATAAATACAGGTTTAACTGGTGATCACTGATCAATCATAGTGTAATATCACACAGGCTATTGAAGTCATACACAAGCAAGCTATTAATTGTGTTATATTTTGTAAGAAGTGCAGTTTGCATACTATTTAGATTTTACATTAGTTAGTGAGATAGTATGCAGCACTGCATGCACCTTGGCAGCAATGCACTTGACTGTTAATTAAGATGCAAGATGAAAAATTGTAGTATATCATGAATACAAAAGTAACATTGCTGAGTGACACAAATTAGGCTAGAACTAGTTACAAATACAGAAAACATCCTCTAAGTCTAACCCTCATGTGAATAAAGGTACACATTTAAACAAGAATCTTTTGTTAATTAACATGTTACACATACTATGCAACACTACATACTTAAATAGTTGAAATACACATTTATCAGCTGCAATTTTGGCAATACTATTAGAATAAAACCAACAGAATTATATTTAGATTAATCAGAGCATTGTTATGTTTTAAAGTCATATTGTTTTATTTTATTCAAAAGAAATAAAAATAGTTCAAATATGTGTTTTGACTTTTGTGTATCACACTATCACCCTTTCTGTCCACTAAATTCCACTTTCATCCATTACTTCAGGAAGAAAGTGGAGGAAACCCCATTTCCTCCAATTTCTTCCAATGTCTTGGAAGAAATACATTTCTTCCAGAAGAAAACAACCCTTCCTAGAGGGTTAAAATCTAAAATATTATGATATGTAGATAAAGTCTAAGAGGAAGAGTTAATCTAGGCCATGGTTTGTTGATCAGGGCTCATACACTTTTCCAGGCTTAAAATTCCATGACTTTTCCTTGACATTCCAAGACCAATAACTGAAATTTCCATAACTGTTTCTTGTATCGAACGAATTAGCCAATAAGTTGTGATATTATTATTAAACGGGGCGCCGTCATACTGTCCTCACAGGAGACAGCCAATCAGGTATCAGCTATTTTACCTCAGACCTGTTGTCTTATGAAAGCTGGAAATTTCACCAATACGAGCGCTCGCCCTAGATGGGTGGGTCCAGGGGCTTTGCCCCTGGCGGAGGACAGGGGGCAGAGCCCCCTGAAGCTCCAGCATTTTGAGGTTTTGCATGGCCCTAAATCAGCTAGGGTTTTTTTTGCATATATTTTAACAAAATTTGATAGCATTACAAGGCTCGAATTACTTTTTGAAATTGATATTTAGCAGGATATGCTTATCAATTTCCAAACTGATTAGCAAATGGCCAAAAATAAAATCGTTTTTCAAAGGTCTGTTTCATGTGTTATCTTTGGACTGCTATAATGATATGTGTTCACCCGCTTTTTTTTCGAAGAAAATTTCTATTAGTTACTTTTCGAATGAGAACTAGTAATGAGGAGAAAATAACTATAAAGGGCCTAATTGTCAACAAAGTAAAGAAAGAAGTAAATAGTTAACATACAGAATTATTTAAAAATATGAGAATTCAGTCTACTTTTTATAACATGTATTCTGCAGAAGTCTCAGATTGTGTCCATTGGTGTAAAAATAAAGATTTTTCTCACAAGAAAAGGAGTAAAAAAAACTTGATTATTAAATTGAATACGAGGTCCAGGAAAAGCTTAGAAAACCACCATGATTACAATAAAGACATAATAAAATAAATAAGACGAAACGAAATTAACAATAAAATTGCAGGTCAATTCCTTCAACCTTGTCATGGGCCTCAATTGATAATACCATGCACCTTCAGTACAATTATTATAAATATTATTATAAATATACAGCTGCAGTAATTAACACATGGTTTAACTCTGATACCTTTAGACACACGTGTTTACTTTGCATGAAATTCACTGAATATCACATTATTATCATATTTCTTTCAAAAATGTTTGCATTTTACTCCGAAAAGTAAAGGAATGTGCTGTCAACGGCAGTTATGAAGATCTCTTTACAAAATGGTGTGCGGTTGACATCGATGCTACACCCTACAAATTTGCGTCACTACTTTATTAAAAACAGAACTTCACCCAACAGGCCTATTCATATGGCTTATGTTTTTTTATTATTATATAACGGACAACCTTCCAAAATACAATTTGAAACAACGGCCTAAACACGTTTTTATTTGCTGACAAGCGTCCAGGATCCCCATGTCACAGATACGTAGATCTCGGTACTATCCACAAGTGGGCTGGCCTATGAATGTGTATTTAAGCCTTTTCACGACGACGAAATGCCCCACAAAAATGGACTAAATTTCAGGATAGAGGGCAAAAGAACAAAATATTTATTTTTATTTTCCACCGCATTTTCAGACGAAACCCGTAATCGGCAATTTGACAGACTTTATTATTACTGACAATGTAGCCTAAAATATTGACATCGCCAGCACTCTATTAGACCTGGTTATACTTATGATTTGGTTCAAACGGTAAAAACTGGCACATTTAAAATGCATATGGCCTGTTTAGTGAATGGAGATTATTTGTTTGGTAAGTTAAATACAAATATTTTGCTCTTTGGTTCATTTTGATGATATGTATCACGAGCAGCCCGCCGAAGCGGGATTTTTATCTTCCGTGCAAAAACTACGGTCAGACAGTCTTAAGGGGGTGTATCTAAAACCCGGGTCTAAAACACTACTGGTCTGGTTGGCAGTGTGGTCTGTGGTCTACATATACAAAACCAATACACAGAAAAACAAAAACCATATAGACAACTATTTTATATTAATCTCAACTATAAATCTAATTTGTGTAAAATCACAAATTCAGTGTAAATTTAACATTTTATTTAATTACTGTTGTGTGTAAAATTAAATACATTTTAAATGGCGTTTTCCAATAAATAAATATTAGTGAAACAATATATAATATTAGTGTTGTTAAAAAGAATTATGGAAAGGGAATATCCGATCTTTGTGATATACTCAAACCGATGAACATCTAAGTATCCAGTAAACGTATACTGGGGATAATGGACTTACCTGGAATCTGGGGGGCATATATAGGTGATTATAAGGTTGATCAAAGTATATAATAATGAATGTATATCTTTAATGTACTGCAACCACATCCTTTCATGTACTGTAATAACACTTTCCCAGTCAGACAATCAACTCACAAAAGATTTATTGTTCTTACATCACAGGAAATTCATTAAAGCTTCTGATGAGATCAAAGGGAATTAGCCTACAGTGTGATCATTCAAGATTGTGAGAATTTAATTGTCTGTGATATATACCATCACTACAGATATTATTCCACTTAATATATTGTGGCATTATTAATAATATGTTAAATAACATCTTATTAGGTTATTGTTAGGAATATTTGTCACTCTTTAGATCTGTTGTACAAAATCTTATATCACTCACTTTTTATAAAAAAGGCGCCCTCTTTCAATGTTAAATACAGATTACAGAATAACTGCAAAAAACCTTGTCAATTAGGCTTAAGAAAATATAACCTCGTATTATAAATTCGGACCAAACAGGATTAATTATAAAAACAGATAAATCGGGGAAAATACTATGAAAATTACAGATATATTTGCATTTGCCAGAAAACATAAAATAAACAACTACTTTATTTCAGTCGATTTTGAAAAAAGCTTTTGATTTTTTTCAGGACAGTCCCACATTCAGAAAATTTTAAGTCTCTATACATATTTGGAGAATTCTTTAAAAAATGGGATAATGTTCTTTGCACCAATATCAGCAGTTGTGTCATGAATAGAGGTTGGGCTACTGAGTATTTTACAATTTCTCCAGGAATTTTTATTCATTTAAGCATCTGAAATATTAGCAGGTAAAATCAGAAATAATCAAAATACAGGGCTCGCCATGCTTCCAAAAAATCTTTAGTAAAATTGTAGCCAACCAGAATTTTCTTTAGCCATTTCAGAAACACTTTAGCCAGCACTTATTCTCTGAATAATGGGAAATATCAATATTTAGCACTGAGCAGAATTCGAAATATCACGAATGGATCATATCTTGACAATATAAATATGAATATTAAAAGGTGTGGACAGTGCAATTCATGATTATTTTGTGTGACTTTGCATTGAACATTTAAGTTATAAATAATCACTGTATTTAAATCAACCGAAGACCAGTCTTTCTCGATAAACTTTTATTTCACAATATTATAGTCTCTTGTTTTGCTCATTCAATAAGGCCTTAAATATGTTCTTTGTTTCCAGTATCTGTACCAACTCCAAGAAAACCTAGCAAGTCTAAAATTAAATTTATTGGGGTTTGAGCCTTGAGCCATCAGGCACATAAAGGTCACTTAATAGATCTGGAACACATCACAAATAATTGAACTTACAGCTAATTATATTACAGTAATGATTCAGTTGTTCTATGGTCCAAGGATAAATTATGTATAAATGTGTAACAGAGTTACAGTGTGCATATTTATGCAGGAGATCATAATGGTGCATTCTACCATCTATCGTGTCATACTCCGTTACATACAGAAGTTATTTTGGAACACAGAGTCATTAAACGAAGCGCCAAATGTTTTAAAAAGAGGAAGAATAATTTTTGCCTATAACATAAAGGCTTTCTGGAAAAAAAAAACAAGCATGATAATGATGTAATCGAAGGTTGCTTTTGGTAATCAAGCGCTTGAAAGTGGCAGCAAAGAGACTGACTTTTGATAAAACTGGAAGATCGGCCCACCACTAATCAAAATTGATTAATCAGAATAATTGTTAATAAGTTAAAGAAAATTATAAAATAAAAACAAGTGACCCATGGGTCATGACGCTCAGCTGACTGGGAAGAGATTTGCAAAAGGAAATTTTATCATCTGAATGGTAGTATATAACCATTCAACTGAAGCATCAAACAGATTAACCAACAGGCTGAGATTATTGTGTCTGTATTAATGTTTCTCATAAATAGAGAAAAAATGAGTAAACTTTAAAAAAAATAGAGGTGGCACACCCAGTCTGCTAAAACTGATGGAACATGTCATGATCAATATGTATGCCAAAAATCATGAGCATCAGTGTTCTAGTTATTGAGATACTGGAGTTTTTGTATCAAATTTTTCATTATCCTGGGGGGTAATTTGGAGCAATACAGCTTAATGGATATGGGTAACAGAGACCTAATTTCAGGTTTCCATGGGGATTTTTCATGGGTCTCCCTGTGTGTAAAGAATGAAGATTCTAGGTCCAGTTGTTATGATTTGTGCCATGTTAACAGATGTTCATATCTTTAAAGGTCTCAAAAATAGAGAAAACAATTAAAAAAAAAAGCCCGAACAAATATATATGTGGTGCCACCAGGCTGCAGAAACTGATGAAACACTCCATGATCAATATCCATACAAACAATTATGGTGATCTCTGCATTAGTTGTTCAGATACTTCAGCTTTTGTATCAAATTTTCCATTATTCTGAGCTGTACTTTGGAGTGCCATAGCTCACAGGATATGGGTAACAGAGACCTAATTTCAGGTTTCCATGGAGACTTTTCATAGGTCTCCCAGTGTGTCAAGAATGAAGATTCTAGATCCAGTCTTTACGATTTGTGCCCTGTTAACAGATGTTCACATTTTTAAAGGTCTCAAAAATAGAGAAAAAAATTCGTAAACAAGTGACCCATGGGTCATGACGCTCAGCTGACTGGGAAGAGATTCACAAAAGGAAATTTTATCATCAGAATGGTAGATACCCATTCAACTGAAGCATCAAACAGATTAACCAACAGGCCAAGATTTAGTCTGTATTTATATATCTGAAAAATAGAGAAAAAATGTGTAAACTTTAAAAACTAGAATACGGGTAGCCGACAAGTGACTACGTGTATCTGCCAAAATCAGAGTGAAGTGAGGCATGGATTGAGTGGCAAGGGGAAACAGAGTGAGGTATGTTGCATATTAGCATGGATGTTTGCAGCCTAAATGTGTATGTAGGTTGTGCAACCTACCACAAATCCAGAAAGCTGTCCAAGTTGTATACATATGCAAAATTTTAGGCAGAAAAGTCAAACCACTACATGGATATGAGTGATTTTAGCCCACGGCAGACAAACAGACAGACACTGTGCAAAAATGGTTGCAGTTTTGTGAATGATAAAGACCTATGTGAGATCTAAAAACAAGCACAATTTTGGGCCAATTGGTCAAATGGTTCCTGAGATATTAGCTTGGATGTGTGCAGCGTTAACTAGAATGTAGGTGGCGCCACCTGTCATAAAATTAAGAAAGCTATCCAGGATGTATAAACCTGCAAAATTTTAGGCAGTTATGTCAAACCACTATAGAGAAATGAGTGATTTTAGGCTACGGCAGACCAACAGACAGACGCTGTGCAAAATGTGCAAAAATGGTTGCAGGTGGCCCCTCCAGTTTTGTGTATGATAAAGACCTATGTGAGATCTATACACATGCAAAATTTTGGCCCAATCGTTCAAACGGTTCCTGAGATATGAGCTTGGATGTCTGCAGCATAAACTAGAATACAGGTGGCGCCACCTGTCATAAAATCAAGAAAGCTATCCAGGATGTATAAAACTGCAAAATTTTAGGCAGATATGTCAAACCACTGCCAAGATGTGAGTGACTTTATTGCACGGCAGACAAACAGACAGACGCTGTGCAAAAATGGTTGCAGGTGGTGCCACCAGTTTTGTGTATGATAAAGAGCTATGTTAGATCTATACACATGCAAAATTTTGGCCCGATCGGTCAAACGGTTCCCGAGATATGAGCTTGGATGTCATCAGCGTGAATGAGAATGAAGGTGGTGCCACCTGTCATAAAATCAAGAAAGCTATCCAGGATGTATAAAACTGCAAAATTTTAGGCAGATATGTCAAACCACTGCCGAGATATGAGTGACATTATTGCACGGCAGACAAACAGACAAACGCTGTGCAAAAATGGTTGCAGGTGGCACCACCAGTTTAGCGTATGATAAAGAGCTATGTTAGATCTATATACATGCAAAATTTTGGCCCGATCAGTCAAACGGTTCCCGAAATATGAGCTTGGATGTCATCAGTGTGAATGCGAATGTAGGTGGCGCCACCTGTCATAAAATCAAGAAAGCTATCCAGGATGTATACGCATGCCAAATTTCAGGTGAATTAGTCAATTCACTGCAGAGATATGAGTGATTTTAACCAAAGGCAGATGAACAGATGGACACTGTACAAACATGGTTACAGGTGGCGCCACCATTTTTTGTGTATGTTATAGAGCTATCCAAGGGCTACATTAGTATAAATTTTATTTCCTGATCAGTCAAACGGTTCCCGAGATATGAGCTTGGAAAGCTGATAAAATCAAGTCCCAGAGGAGCTCTCTGGAAACGAACGCGGCAACGGCAGAGGAACCTGGTCAAAAACATAGTATCCACAAAACTTCGTTTTGGCGGGTACAAAAATACAGGTGGCTCCACCAGTCTGCAGAAACTAATAAAAACACTTACAAACATCAATATCCATGCAAAGAATCATGGTGATCTCCCCATTAGTTGTTCAGATACTTCAGCTTTTGTATCAAATTGTCCATTATTCTGAGGGATACTTCGGAGTCCTATAGCTTGAAGGATATGGGTAACAGAGACCTAATTTTAAGTTTCCACAGGCACTTTTCATGGGCCTTCTTGCATGACAAGAATGAAGATTCTAGGTCCAGTTGTTGCGATTTGTACCCTGTTGACAGATAACCACATCTTTAAAGGTATCAAAAAAAGAGAAAAAAAATCGTAAAAATTTGAAAAAAATAGAGGTGGCGCACCCAGTCTGCAGAAACTGATGGAACAGGTCATGATCAATATGTATGCCGAAAATCATGACCATCAGTGTTGTAGTTATTGAGATACTGCAGTTTTTGTATCAAATTTTCCATTATTCTGCGGGGTAATTTGGAGCCATACAGCTTAAAGAATATGGGTAACAGAGACCTAATTTCAGGTTTCCATGGAGACTTTAGTCTCCCTGTGTGTCAAGAATGAAGATTCTAGGTCCAGTTTTAATGATTTGTGCCCTGTTAACAGATGTTCATAACTTTAAAGGTCTCAAAAATAGAGAAAAAATTTGTAAAAAAAAAACGAACAAATACAGGTGGTGCCACCAGTCCGCAGAAACTGATGAAACACTCCATGATCAATATCCATGAAAACAATTATGGTGATCTCTGCATTAGTTGTTCAGATACTTCAGCTTTTGTATCAAATTTTCCATTATTCTGAGCTGTACTTTGGAGTGCCATAGCTCAAAGGATATGGGCAACAGAGACCTAATTTCAGGTGTCCATGGTGACTTATCATGGGTCTCCCTGTGTGTCAACAATGAAGATTCTAGGTCCAGTCCTTACGATTTGTACCCTGTTGACAGATAACTACATCCTGAAAGGTCTCGAAAATAGAGAAAAAAAAATTGTGAAAATTTGAAAAATACAGGTGGCAACACCAGTCTGCAGGTACTGATGAAACACCTCTTGATCAATATGTATGCCAAAAATCATGACCATCAGTGTTGTAGTTATTGAGATGTTGCAGTTTGTTTTTATCAAATTTTCCATTATTCTGGGGGGTTATTGGGAGCCCCCCATAGCTCAAAGGATATGGGTAACAGAGACCTTATTTCAGGTTTCCATGCAGACTTTTTATGGACCTCTCAGTGTGTCAAGAATGAAGATTCTAGGTCCAGTCTTTGTGATTCGTGCCCTATTAACAGCTGTTCACATTTTTAAATTCGTAAAAAATCGAAAAATTCAGGTGGCGCCACCAGTCTGCAGGAAGTGATGGAACATCTCATGATCAATACGTATGCCAAAAATCATGACCATCAGTCAAGTAGTTAATGAGATATTAAAGTTTTTGTATGAAATTTTTGACTTTTCTGGGGGGTACTTTGGGGCCCTATAGCTCGAAGGATATGGGTAACAGAGATCTAATTTATGGTTTCCACGGAGACTTTTAATAGGTTTCTCAGTGTGTCGAGAATGAAGATTCTAGGTCCAGCGGTTACAATTTGTGCCACGTTAACAGATGACAGCATCTTTAAACGTCTCAAAAATAGAGGAAAAAATTGTAAAAAAATCGAAAAATACAGGTGGCGCCACCAGTCTGCAGGAACTTATGGAACATCTCATGATCAATATGTATGCAAAAAATCATGACCATCAGTGTTGTAGTTATTGAGATATTGAAGTTTTTGTATGTAATTTTTTACTATTCTGGGGGGTACTTTGGGGCCCCATAGCTCGGAGGATATGGGTAACAGAGACCTAATTTCTGGTTTCCAAGGAGATTTTTCATGGACCTCTCAGTGTATCAAGAATTAAGATTCTAGGCTTTACAATTTGTGCCTTGTTAACAGATGTTCACATTTTTAAAGGTCTCAAAAATAGAGAAAAAAATTTGTAAACAAGGGACCTATGGGTCACGGCGCTCAGCTGTTATATATGATTAAAAAATATGATTTAGGAATGAGGCATATGCTAGTTTGGTGTGGTAATAAATATAAGCTTTATTATGAGTTGTTGGTGTTTAGCTTATGTATGATTATGATATTATCTTTGGAGACAGGGAAGAGGATTGATTTCATTTATTTTATTAACAAATGGAGTACTATTGTCACACAGATTTTGACTTGGCCATATAACTTATAAGCAGAACATATGATATAAGAGTTTAACTATTTATTAAAAAAAATTACAAATATTGTCCCAAATATAATTTTTATTAAAAATAATAAGAGAATCTTATGATTTTTTAAAATGAAATATAACTGAAATGATTATTAAAATAATATTAAAGAATATATTCATGAATGCATTCATGAATACATTTTGAAAGTATTTGCACTGGTATTCATATACTTTCATTTTTACCTGAATTCCAATTCTTTATGCAAGACATTTGATAATGGAGTACATATTCATATTCGTATTTAAATACAATTGCAAAGTTTTCCCACCATTACTGGCATTTATTCAGTTTTCACCAAACAATTATGTTGAGAATCCAGAATATACAAAATTCACACATTTAAATTATGATCAAAAGTACCTGGTTTTATGGCTTTTATTTATATTTAAAAAAAAAAATGTAATATATTCATTTTGGACTAATTTCACATCAATGTACACACTAGACACAGTAGGAATCTAGATAATAATATCAACTGCATCTTTGTCCATCATTAATTTCCTTCATATGATCCCTAATGATTAGTAATGAATAATATGATTTACTTTTTTATCATTAAAATTGAACTGAAAAATACCATAGGTGACTGCATGGTGTTATTTGGAGTACGTGACATTCTATCCATCGATACAAGATTCTTTTATCATCAGTAACTGCAAGTTGATTTCCTGTTATTATAAACTAACAAATTCTTTTTTATTTTTCTTTAATTTGTTATTAAAAAACAATAAAAATTTATTAATTTATTGTTAATTGTAATGTTGTTGGTTAAAACTACTAGATGAGTTGGGTTGGACACCTGGATCAACTGTGGCTGGCCATAAGCTGCCTACCTGCAACAGTGTATGGCTCGCCTCAAGCATGCATAATTTGCTGAAAGTTCAACAAGGTCAACATACAGGTGACTCAAGAGGGGCTGGAGAGAGTTAAGGTCTGACATGGTCTCATAAAAACATTAATAAAAGCTACAATTTTTGGCCAATTTCTTTCAGCTTTCTAAACTAAAAAGCTGAAATCCTTGTGTGCATGTGATGGAAATTTTATCAACCGTGCTCACAGGAAACAAATGTGCCATGGTCAAAGTTGGGCAAAATTTAAGGTACTAATTTTATATTTATACTAATAACATATAAAATTTGAAAAATTCAGGACTAATTTGGGGTATTCAATTGAATCTTGATTAAATAATGTTACATCCCTGGCAAAAAAACTCTAGCTTCAGCAATCCCCTTGTTAAGGAAGTAAATATATTTCTTGATTTTTTACATAGTGCATTATGTTTGGGCCCATAACTTTAAACAATTACGCAATACTGACATCATTTCTGGCATATGCATAGAGAATGTATAGAAAAATATGTATATTATATATGATTAAAGTCACATCAGTGGTTTTGATATAAGGCAGTCCTGAAGTGTAACAATGGGTTTTTAATGGAAAAATGAAGTTTTTCATTAATATCTCGAAGGTATTAAGTCCTGGTGACCAAATTCTTGGCATGGTAGGGAATTTTGGAGACATCTAATTGTATGCCAAATTTTAGGAACTGAGAGCTGAAGCTGGGGAGCTGAGCTCTTGCAAACTGCATAACACTAGCTTGATGTAAACAATTTGTTACATGGTGCTTGAAAACTTGAATAAAATCTACAGTTTTTGATCAACTGGTTTCAAATTTTTGGTGTTAACAGACAAAATGCTAACAAAAACATGCTGCGAAAATTAATTCCACAGTACTTACAGGAAAAAAACGTGCCATGGTCAAAGTTGGGCAAAATTTAAGGTACCCATTTTTAATTTTTGTGAATATTTTAAAAAATTTAAAAGATTTTGATCTAATTTTGGGTATAAAATTTAATTTTGATAAATTAAAGTTATATTACTGGAAAAAAGTCCATAGCTTTAACAAGTTTTGTGTTAAGTGATCAAATATCTTTCCTGATTTTTTACAAAATGCATTATGTTTGGGCCAATAATTTTTTTAAATTATATAATACAGACATAATTTCTGGCATGTACATAGGAACTATATAGAAGAATATTTATGGTAAATATGAGGGAAAACAGATGAGTGGTTTTGATATTAGGCAGTCCTGAAGTGTGAAAATAGGTTTTTAATAAAAAATTGAGGTTTTTCCTTAATTTCTCAAAGGAACGAAGTCGCAAAGACCCAGTTTTCGGCTTGGTAGGAGATCTTGGGGACATCTAACATTATGCTGAATTTTGGATTCCTAGGTCTTACGGTTTCAAAACGTGCCACATCTACGGACGGACGGACGGACGGACGGACGGACGGACAGACGGACGGACGACGGACAATGGACCACGACTATAGCTCAGATGACTTATAGTCAGCTGAGCTAAAAAATCGAAAAATACAGGTGGCGCCACCAGTCTGCAGAAACTAATGAAACATCTCATGATCAATATGTATGCCAAAAATCATGACCATCAGTGATGTAGTTAATGAGATATTGAAGTATTTGTATGAATTTTTTCACTATTCTAGGGGGGTACTTTGGGGCCCCATAGCTTGAAGAATATGGGTAACAAAGACCTTATTTCTAATTTTCATGGAGACTTTTCATAGGTCTCTCAGAATATAAAGAATGAAGATTCTAGGTCAAGTCTTTACGATTTGTGCCCTGTTAACTGATGTCCACATTTTTAAAGGTCTCAAAAATAGAGAAAAAATTCTAAAAAATAAAAAAAATAGAGGTGGCGCACCCAGGCTGCGAAAACGAATGAAACACTCCATGATCAATATCCATGCAAACAATTATGGTGATCTCTGCATTAGTTGTTCAGATACTTCAGCTTTTGTATCAAATTTTCCATTATTCTGAGCTGCACTTTGGAGTGCCACAGCTCAAAGGATATGGGTAACAGAAACCTAATTTCAGGTTTCCATGGAGACTTTTCATGGGTCACCCTGTGTGTCAAGGATGAAGATTCTAGGTCCGGTCATTACAATTTGAACCCTGTTGACAGATAACTACATTCTTAAAGGTCTCAAAAATAGAGAAAAAAAAAATGGAAAAATTTGAAAAATACAGGTGGCACCACCAGTCTGCAGAAACTGATGAAACATCTCATGATCAATATGTAATCATGACCATCAGTGATGTAGTTCATGAGATACTGGTTTTTTTTATGAAATTTTACAATTCTGGGGGGTACTTTGGGGCCCCATAGCTCAAAGGATATGGGTAACAGAGACCTAATTTCTGGTTTCCATGGAGACTTTTCATAGGTCTCTCTGAATGTCAAGAATGAAGATTCTAGGTCCAGTCTTTACAATTTGTGCCCTGTTAACAGATGTTCACATTTTTAAAGGTCTCAAAAATAGAGAAAAAAATTCGTAAAAAATTGAAAAATACAGGTGGCGCCACCAGTCTGCAGAAACTAATGAAACATCTCATGATCAATATGTATGCCAAAAATCATGACCATCAGTGATGTAGTTAATGAGATATTGAAGTTTTTGTATGAAATTTTTCACTATTCTGGGGGGGGGGGTAATTTGGGGCCCCATAGCTCGAAGAATATGGGTAACAGAGACCTAATTTCTGGTTTCCATGGAAACTTTTCATAGGTCTCTCAGAATGTCCAGAATGAAGATTCTAGGTCCAGTCTTTACGATTTGTGCCCTGTTAACGGACAGACGGACACGCCGGACGGCCGGATGGACGACGGACAAAGAGTGATCGCTATAGCTCAGATGACTTACAGTCAGCTGAGCTAAAAAGTTATCAAATTATTGCCATGTTATCTGGTTATGTTGATTGTCTATAGTATATACACACCATCAACCCAGTAATTACTCTACTGCAGATATAATTAGATAATGGCTTGGTGGGTTATCAGTTAATCTGTTTTTACAGCTATTCAGCTTTTACAGCTATTAGATTGTATAGTATGGTTGATTGTGCACTGATGCATATAGGGTGACCATTAACATCACATAAAGTGGCAGTACTGCCAACCAGACCACACTGCCAACCAGACCAGTAGTGTTTTAGACCCTATTGGAGATCTCCGGCCGGAGATCAAAATAAAACCCGAAGATCGCGATATCATAATTAATAAGGCAGCAATTCGTATTAAACCTTCCCCTTGACACTTTCTAAATGACATCCGCATCAAATATGATACTTAATTTGCAAGTGCACAAAGTATTTATTCAGTTATCCACGGAAACCTCACCCGGAGATCGTTCGGAGACGGCCATCTCGCCCAGAGATCCGCCAATGAGTGCTTCCCACTGATTCCCACTCGCCACAACAGATGCCGCCACATACATGTCTGACTTCCCCGCTCTGATATGTTATATTGTTTACGAGTCTGATTGATTGGAACTGTCACTAAAATATGTATAGCTTCTAACTGGAATGTTAATTCATATAAATTTTATTTTCCAATATTAATGATATTAAATAAATGATAATAATATATTGATATGTTATTGATATGTATTTGATACAATATTGATATATATATATATTTATATATTATAATAAACTGTTTTAATAAACTAATCATATTTACCTGTATATAATAAAAAATTATATTATAATGTATTATTATTTATGTTTATTTATTTTTTTTCCATTGGTAAATGTCAACCTTTCGCCAGACATTGATTTATCTCTGTGAAAGTTACATCAATGCCTGTTGCCCGGTCAGTGCCACATGCAGGCAGTTGACAGACTGTCCTTTTTTTATTATTATCTCTACCACATGAGCACCTAAAGGGTACCTGCCTCATAGCCGCGTTATTTGTTTTTACTTTAAAATAATTGCATTACATTTTATTTAGCGGACCGCTGCATTCCAGCTCTGGGAAAACAGCATATCAAGTTAGAAAATGGTGTTTTGCCTAATTGGCACATGAGCACCTAAAGGGTACCTGCCTCATAGCCGCTATGTTTTTACTTCAAAATAATTGCATTACAGTTTATTTATTTATATCTTCAGGTATATTTGCACAAATATTATGCCACCATATATCACACATTGAACATGTTATCATATTTCCATAAAAATAGTTAGGACATTTGCATGGACAGTGTAATACTATCTCATGGTGCACATATTAAACCTTGACAGGACGTTTTCGCAGAATTTTTGGAGAACGGTGTGAAATTTTTGGCTCTAAACAGTTTTTTAAATGGGTTCTCATTCTATATTCATCATATACCCAGTCACTTATTTTATCATTTAACCAACTGTTCAGCCTATTGTTGGAAAATTCAACCGTGTTGGTGATCGCATATATCCAGGATTACTTTACGAATATCGTTTAGCGGCCGATTACTATTACTATTACTCTCGCCAAAATCAAGTCTTATTGTCATTCGTTTCTGTTCTGAATTTTTCAAAATTGATTTCGGTGTTTTTTAACTGTAACATTATTTTATGGTGTAGCTTGTTTCTTAACTTTATCAACAGTACCCTGTTTAGTTTTTTGTTTCGAAACGGGAACCGGGTCATCTAGCTCTGAAGATTGCAGAGTTCTACCTCTAGGCGAGGTTATCGTGTAAACATCGGTATCGGGAGCAGCTTCAAATTCATACACAAAATCTGATTTTCTCGGCTGTTTTCGACCCGTTTTTCTAGCCACCCTTTTCTTACAATGCCGAGACATTAGTGAAACATTTAGTTTGCGTTTTTGATCGATTACATCCATACCTATATATAGATCTGATATCTTGTGCCCTTTTACAGCATTAAACAATTCAGCTCCGTTTGTTGGTAACTCCGGAGGCACTGTCATACCAGTACACTCTTCTAAAATAGGCCTATATGCGTATTTCATCAAATCTGATTTTAGATGCTTATCAAAATATTCTCTTACAGTTTCATGCCATTTCAGGGAAATATTCTCACAATTTCTTTTGAAGTCTGACGGGGAAGCACTATGCAGGATATTGATCAAATCTACTTTGTATTCTGACCATTTCGCGTAATCATCGTGTTTTTGAACAAACCTATATAAGTCGTTTTTAATGTGGTTCCAACAATGCAAAATTGGAACATTTGGCAGAACGGTGGCAATAGCATTTGAGATTGCCCTTTCCCTATCAACAACAAATGGAACATTACATTTCTTAAGGTGTGGTACACGATGAACGAGTGATTGCATAAAATCCTCGTGTTCATACTGCAGTTTTTTTGCATGTTCCATAAAAGCCAAAAGGAATGAACAGGGATTCTTTGAAAATTATATGTCTGTAACAGATAGGTGAAACATAGAAGTTGCCAAGATTGAAAGTGGTGTCATAGACACAGTATACTTGCTCGCTGCTTTTTGTAAGCAATATAGTTTGTTGAATTCTGATAACATTTCAGGATGTGCCATGTACAGGCCAAAATCAGGATACGTTTTAATTTAGGTAACAGCGGGGCAATGCCAATTAAAGAGAGAGTGAGAGGGAGAAAGGAAAAAGAGAGAGAGAGGGAGAAAAAGAGAGGAGAATGGGTGATGGTAGGAGATTTAGGGAAACATTTAGACTGTATGTGTGTGTGTGTGTGTAGGTGTGAGAGAGAGAGAGAATGGGGGGGGGGGGGAGGGGGGAGAAAAAGAGAGGAGAATGAGAGATGGTAGGACATACAGGGAAGTGTATTAACATTGTGTGTTGGAGAGAGAAAGAGAGAGAGGGAGAGAGAGAGAGAGGGGGGTTACACTATTTATATAACTACAGAAAGCAAGCAAGTGGAACTGCTCATATTTTCAAACTAAGGGGTTTTGTTAGTGGGTCGTATGATCAAAGGATATTAGAATTACAGTACTTCAAATAGCTGCAAAGGATTAATTACCCGGCCGAGGTCTCTTGGTCATCACTGTCCGTACATAAACAATATTACTCCATAAATTAATTTGTTTGCCTTCAACGGTGCGCAACAGAAATTAATGAGTTTAATTAGTTAATTATTTAATAGCCAAATTGGCCATGTCTCTGGATGAGCTACACCATTAATGAGGTTTGCCCGTAATAACTGTGTACACACCAGCACCTGCCTGAAAGCTCAGGCGCCCCGGGAAGAGAATCCATAATTTAGTAATCAATTAACTTTGATGGGGGTATCCTCGCGCTGCCCTTTCTTTTATAATTTTGTTTTAAGCCCATTAAATTCTGGTCTTAGTGCCGAATAAGTAAAGCACAATTTTGACAGTTTTTATATGTTTATAATTTCGATATTTCAATATTAAGTAAACCGCATATTTGACATACTATTTTATATGTTTTATAATTTCTATATTTCCATATTTAATGCATACCCTTTATACCATTAAAAAATTTAGGATAGTTGAGGTTATGATAATTTCAATTTTACTTATCAAATTAAACTATTTTATATGTTATCACATATTTTACTAAAAAATTATACTAAAAGAAGATATTGTATATAATAAGCAAAAAAATATAATTAGTTATAAATATATTACAAACATTCAAGAGTTTTCAGAAATAGAAAATTGGTAAAGAGAATATATGATTAGTTTATTAAACAGTTTTTTAAACAATATATGTATTTTTGTGACAGTTCCAATCAATCAGACTCATAAACGATATAACATATCAGAGCGGGGAAGTCAGACATGTATGTGGCGGCATCTGTTGTGGCGAGTGGGAATCAGTGGGAAGCACTCATTGGTGGATCTCCGGGCAAGATGGCGGTCTCCGGACAATCTCCAGGTCTTCTCCTGGAGAGGTTTCCGTGGATAACTGAATAAATACTTTGTGCACTTGCAAATTAAGTATCATATTCGATGCGGATGTCATTGAGAAGTGTCAAGGGGAAGGTTTAATACGAATTGCTGCCTTATTAATTAAGATATCGCGATCTCCGGGTCTTATTTTGATCTCTGGCCGGAGATCTCCGGGTTTTAGATACACCCGTCTTATGGGGGTCAGAGGTTAGATGACGTCTATGCAAATTAAATCGAGGTCAACCAATGGACGCATGGGTCAAATGACGTCGATCTAATGTCATCCAGTGGGTGTGTAGGTCAGGTGTCGCTGGTTTCAAATGGATTAGCTTTCCGGGAAAATAAGCATCAAGCGCGTATCAACCAGCTTAAATAAATCATTCCATGGAGCTCCCTCACAACAGAATTAGCCGAATGCCGCGGTCACGCACCTGCGTTTATAATATGTGCACTTTTGTTCACGGCTGAATTTCGCCACGCAGGGTATCCCAGAAATTGCTCTCATTAAAGATTGACACATGCATTTCAATAAATTCGCAGACACAGCGACAGGAAATAGAAACATATTCGTAACGGGTCCATTTTGCGTCGCATGCTCATGCCACAGTTGAAAGTTTACATTTTTATTAGCACATGCACACACGAAGTTAACAGAATGCCGCTCAGTGAGTAAAAGCTACAATTGATCGAGTTTTAACCGCTCAGGATTATTTGGGTAATGGAATAAATGAACGACGAATGAACACATGCAGTTCCATCAGAATTTATTGAAGGAAATCTTTTGATTAGCAGAATGAATTTCTTTTCCCAGAATATTCAAAAATCGTGTTAATATGATTTTTTCCTGCCAAAACTCTTAAAAATCGGACTAATTATGATTAAATGGGACTAGTTGGCAGGTCTGTCACCCGTAATGAATGTCAATATAATTAACATCCCATTCAATTAAATCCAGGGGCTGCGGAGAGCACCATGGCCTATCATTGCCAATCAGGCTTAAGGGGGAACATGACACTTTAAACTACCAATGGAAATTCTTAGATATTTTGCACATGATATCTGCAAGGCACATTTTGTAAAATCATGAAATAAAATTTAGGGGTCAATGTGCTTATTTTTGCAGTTTATGAGGTTGAAAATGGACACTTGTGGTGGGTTTTCATATGATATTATAACTAAGGGGGAAACAAAAATTACATATTTTAGAAAACTGACCAATATATTTTTCATAATATTCTAAATAAACATGCAAAATTAAATATCCATCTTATTTAAATACAAAAATGTGTATGTCAATGGGTTAAATTTTGAAATATTAGGCCAAAATATGAAAATTTTGGACATTATTAGATTAGAAAATCCCCTAAAGGTGGCGCTGGTGTTTGTGGGACAGAGAGCAAGTCCACACATAAATGGCTTCTGGCGTCTACAATATATGATCAGATTTTAAGATGCCCATATAAAAAGAAATATAAATATTAGCACTAAAAACTATGGGTATATACTAATTATATCTTCATAATTACACCACCAGTGTCACTTTCAATTATATGGTGATATTAATGCTCTTTTTTGTCATCTAAGTTACTTGCAAGTGTCAAAACTGACAGTTTACAAGATAGCCGTTGGAATATTCCTGCACTTGAGCCTCTTCTGATGATATTCTGTTGAAAAATTTCTATGTAAAAATTTGGTACTATTTAAAAAATAATTAAATAAGCTGTTATACTGAGCATTTCAACAATTATTGTTCATTCTAGTTACTTTTCTCAACTGATGCCCTGAAGCGATGACGTTTTCATGACAACAAAAGTCACAAATGGCGAAATATGTAGCCTCATGACATTATAATTAAACCAGATATTTTTAGTTTGTAGTGTCATCAGTAGGGGGCACCAGTAAAGTGTCAAGTTCCCCCTTAAAGCCAGCAGATTTAGACGAGGGGTTCTGAGTGCACGGAGACCCCTAATGTGACAGTATAACAATCAGGTTAAGTTTGTTATTCGGTCAGGGGAGGGTATAATTCGCTGATCAGCACGCTGATCAGCGGTCTGCAGTATAAAACGCTTATCAGCGCGCTGATCAGCCACCTTTAAATGACAGCATTGATTTGAGGCAAATTATCTCTCATACAGCAACCTCCGCCTATTTAGTGATTAAATATGATTAAAAGACACCTTTCCTATCAGTATTACGTATTTACAAACATATGCATATATTTTAATCGTGTTCATAATTATACATGAAACGCAAGTTAACAGCCAGTAACTATTTCGCTGATCAGCGGCGCTGATTAGGAACCTTTCAATCCAAGCATTTATTTTAGACAAATTAGCCCCATATAACAACCTTCGACTTTTATGTTATTAAATGTGATTTAAAGATACATATTCTATAAGTATTTAATATTTACAAACATAAGAAAACACGTTTAATGTGTTACTAATTATGCATGAAACCTTTCTACCACCTACTATTTTGCTGATCAGCAAACTGCGCAATCGCTCATCGGCAATGATTTACGTACTTCTTGACAAAGACACCTGTCACGCGTGATTCTCTATAATGGTAATATTGAAGGCTCTCAGTTGTTTTACCTATATCCTGTGATACTGAGTGATAGCCAATACATCGCCCATACCAGACTACTTCATACAACTTTAAAACATTAGTGCCCAACCGACCACTCGGAGATATTAGCTAACCATAGGGGGCGCTGCAGTAATTTGTTGTCAGGTGTTCACCGGCCAGGTAAGATAAATAGCTGAGATACGCACTATAAGTATGAATGTATATAAAATTTGAATTTATCAAAAATTAAGAATGTTAATGTATATAGCCACATTAAAAGACTGATTATCCTCTTATTTTTATTAAGAACTGTACGTGTAGCCTAAGGATTCTTTCATTCTTCATGTTTAATATAATCGTTCTTTAAAAACTTTCACAAGTTTCTTTATACATCCCTCTTATATTTCCCTTTTTTTACATTTGAAAAGTGGGTCGTCAGAATTTTTTTAAACATCATTATATAGATGATTTGATCGATTTTAACACGATATTGATAAATTACTCCTGTTTTAATCCCACTTATATATATTATATATATGTGTGTGTGTGTGTGTGTGTTGAAGTAACGTCAAAGAATAACTCCACAAAAACATCATTATCGGTATTTATTTATTTTTTTTCATTTTACAACAGGACATTTCCACAACTGTGTCAAAATGTCCGCATATCTATTGCTTTAACATCGTTACTTATATATTTTTCAAAAATGATTGGAATATAGGAATGCTTTTCATAGTTTTGGAAAACAGCATACACTATCAACATAAATATACTGAGTACTAGAAAGGTTGAAGGAGTAATTACACTTAATTACAACACTATATAAAATCATCACCTTTTTTCCCCTTTTAACGGTAGTGAATGTCGATGAACGGTGTTGAAACAATAAGGTAACAGGATAGATGTAATATCTAAATTCTACAATGGCATTGTTATTCAGAACTTCATCGTTTTTATAGGGAACAATGTGTTAGGTATTATAAAATATAAAACATTTTAAATATTTATTATAAAAGAAATCTGCATGCTTTAAGTAAAAATTTGCCAATTATTTCATTTATTTAAATTCAACATAGTTCTCCTTCTTCAGCACCGTTATATGTTGAAATAAGCATAATTTCAAGAAATAAATAAAATGACTTAGAAATATATTAGAAAATGATTTTATCGCCAACATTTTTATTGACCGAGGAAGATTGCTATAAATTTCCCTTCAATTTATTGGATTATATACCTTCTGTGGGTTGCAGTTTTATTTTGCTTTAGGATATAACCGGAACACATTAAAATTAAAAATACGCAGTTTACAAGGTTGAAATATATATTTTTATTATACAATACATCGTAAAAGTGAACCTTCCATATTTTGTTCTAAATAAATTATGCGGGACCGCGCATGTCTGTAGCAGTGTTGAAACTGATGATACATTGAGAGCATTAATTAAGCCAAAATTATAATTTAACATGACAGTACCTGCTCTGCTGAAAGAAATTTTATATACTAGTAGTTTATATTTTTATTGCTATAATAGACTCCATAAAATAAATATTAAGACGTTATTTTTCAGATGCTGTATACCTGCTGAAATGGGAAGTTTTTCGTAGAAAGACCCTTCCATTAAATTGTAAATCTTTTTACGGTTTCTTTAGGAAAACGACTAAATATGCCTTCTTCTAATTAATTAATCTCACTTTTTTCTGATCAAAATACACGTTGTCTTACTAGTTCCTATATAGACCCACTTTGAAATCAATTAAAAAACAATATTAGCGATTGAAAAAAATCCACAGTCCACAATATTTTGCTGTTGGTTCATTAGTGGCATTTTCACATAAATATATGTGCAAGATATTGTAAATTAATTAAATTTTTTTAATTCATTCAAACTTAGTTTTAATCTCAGCTATAATTCTATCACCTGGCCGGTGAAAATCTACCAACAAATTACTGCAGCGCCCCATACTGTCAGCTAATATCTCCTGTGGGGAACGGATTTTTGTAAATTGTACAAGGTACGATGTTTTGGCAGTCATTCGGTTTTCACAGGAAATAATTAAATAAAACAACTGAGAGGTTTCTATGTTACCATTATAGAGAATCACAGATGAGAGGTATCATACTAGTCATGTAATGCATAAGTCATTGCCGATGAGCACTTAATCAGCGTCAAGCGATTGCATTGCGCAGTTTGCTGATCAGCGAAAAAGGTGGTAGAAAGGTTTCATGCATAATAAGTAACACATTTAAAGTGTTTTCGTTGTTTGATAATATGAAATACTTATAGAATATATATCTTTAAATCATATTTAATCACACAATAGTCGGAGGTTGTTATATGGGGCTAATTCGTCTAAAATAAATGCTTGGATTGAAAGGTTCCTAATCAGCGCCGCTGATCAGCGAAATAGTCACTGGCTGGTAACTTGCGTTTCATGTATAATTATGAACACAATTAAAATATATGCATATGTTTGTAAATACGTAATACTGATAGGAAAGGTGTCTTTTAATCATATTTAATCACTAAATAGGCAGAGGTTGCTGTATGAGAGATAATTTGCCTCAAATCAATGTTGTCATTTAAAGGTGGCTGATCAGCGCGCTGATCAGCTAATTATACCCTCCCTTCAGTCAGTAGATGGTAGACTGGTACCCCGCTCTATTATGGCACCGCTGCTCTAGGCCAATCATAGAGACGGGCGTACAACGCCATCTTCAGGACTCCCGGCAGACTGGTTCCAACTCAAGAATGATTTATATATGATAAATATAAGCATTTTGCTTGCTCAGAGAAGTTGTCAAAAGTTGGCAGTACATTTTTTGTGACATTTATGATTAGATTAATAGATATTGATAATAAACCAATGCCACGTACAGAGGAATATCAAATATTCAGTATATCGTATCATCTATACATCCATCAGTGAATTTTTGTGCAACAACTTGTTTTTCAATATTTGGAAACTATAAATAACTAAAGAAAGTAATTTTATAAGAAATCTTCACGGATAACCAGCCAGGATCGCGTGAACGTTCATGACAATCGGTATGAGCGTATAGACTGGAGTTGGAACCAGTCTACAGGTAGGTCAGGAGTTGCAACTGGGAGTACTTAAGATGGCGTTGTACGCCTGTCTCTATGCTTGGCTGAGGGCCTTAATAGAGCAGGGTACCAGTCTAAGTAGATGGCAGCAACTCCCAGTGTGAACCTTGTTTTGACGTCATAGGGGTTTACTGCGCAACTGATTTAGCCCATACAGACGGAGGTTTAGGGACATATCGGCCGCTGTCGACATCGGCCGCCGGCCTCAAATGGACCATATCGGCCGCTGGCGCCCAGCGGGACGCAATATCGGCCGCCAGCTCGAATTGCCCACAGGCCTGTATTAACTCTGTCAAGTCAACCATATCGGCCGCGGAAAGAACTAGGCTACCATATAGGCCGCCGCTTCCTCATTATACGTTTCATTGGATAATCTATAATCTCTCTCTCTCTCTCTCTCTCTCTCTCTCATATTGTATATATAATGTATGTAAAAATATATATATATATATACACATACCTACATAAATACTAAAGCAATATAATAAATCAAGGCATAACATGAATATATTTATATAAAAATTAATGTATTTTGATATAAATTATATAAATTATATATATATATATATATAAACATACTAATTATGCAAGTATACATCTGGTTATCTTCCAGATAGATAATATTGAATAAAACGCCCTCCAGTGTGACTGCTGTGATGGTTGGGAGCACCTCAAGTGTAATACAGGAGTGTCAGTTGTGGAATATGAAGAGGCGACCAGAGAAGGGTGGCTTGAATGGATGTGCCAGCCTAGCCGACAGATGGCGACATCGCCAGCCGAGAATTCCGCCGAAGGTGAAGAACAACAACCTGAACCTGTAGACGAGACCCCAGAGGAAGCAACTACTGCAGCCCCCCTAGATCTGCTTCAGACCGAACCTGTAGACGAGACCCCGGAGGAAGCAGCTACTACAGCCCCCATAGATCTGCTTCAGCCCGAACCTGTAGGAAACAACCACCCGGAGGAAACAACCACTGCAGCCCTCATAGATCTGCATCAGCCTGAACCCGTGGAGGAAGCCCCGGAGGAAGCAGTTAATGCAGCCCCAGAGGAAACACAGGCACAGGACGCCAGTCTGTACGCGGAAGACCTCGGTTCCTTCCACGAACCCTCAGCACTTGGAGAAAGGGACTTGGCCGTTTGGTCAAGTTGCTGCACAAGGAGGCACAGGTTGTGAATATGACAGCGAACTAGTGTCAAGGGAGCAAGTCTCCAGGATATTGTCACACAGAAGCCATGACGTAAACAGTCGACTCTTTGCTTTATGTATAGAGAGTATGGGGATGGGGAGCGGAGCACAACCTCTCTCTTGGCTGCTGGTAGCAGATTGAATTGCCCAAAACCAAGTCTGCAACCCGCAGACGAGCCGCAGCAGCAAGAGGACCAGCAAGTGATCGCCTGAGCTATTGTTTTTCTTATTTTTTTTTAATCTTGTGAGATACATGTATAAATATTCGCTGTGATATCTTTTTTTCTCATGTGCTTTTATATTAGTTTTATGTAGAGGTGATGATGATGCGTATTAGTAAGTTGGTTTTAGTTAGCTATATATATATATATATATATATATATATATATATATATATATATATATATATATATATATATATATATATATATATATATATATATATATAGCTTTCCTTGGATTTAAATGAGATTAATGTTTTCCATGTATATTGTTACATTTTTTTGTAAATATTCTTTGTAAATATTAGTACCAAGATTTTCTTTTGTTCACACGTTTTAGTAAGATTTTATTGGGTTTGATTTTAGCGTAGAAGTATTGTGATATATATATATAGTTTATTGAGATGTTGCTGTGATGCTTTTATCATGCAGTAGTTTTGGTCAGTGTTTGTATTGGTTATTGTCATTTCTGTTAATAAATGTGTATTTACTGTAATTTGTCGTTTTTCCGATTGGGAGTTTGTGCGTGTTTGAGGTGGAGTTGAAAACGTTTGCAAAATGCTCGTGGTCACACTGAATAAAAAAAGCATCAATTCATATAAAATATTGAATGAAAATTGATATGTACATATATACATATATGTACAGAGAGAGAGAGAGAGAGAGAGAGAGAGAGACTATAGATTATCCAATGAAACGTATAATGAGGAAGCGGCGGCCGATATGGTAGCCTAGTTCTTTCCGCGGCCGATATGGTTGACTTGACAGAGTTAATACAGGCCTGTGGGCAATTGCAGCTGGCAGCTGATATTGCGTCCCGCTGGGCGCCGGCGGCCGATATGGTTCATTTGAGGCCGGCGGCCGATGTCGACGGCGGCTGATATGTCCCTATACCCAGACGGAAGCCAGACATTGCGTTAGGTCGGGGCTGTCCTTGGTGTCAGAGATTTCACCTGTTTGTAGTGGTACGTCGGTGAGGACAGCTTATGTAGAAGCGAGAGCCAGTACTAGGACACGCCTAGTCCAGGCTATGTGCCCCCCCCCCCTAGACTTTCATGTTTATCTTTCACTCTAGCCAGGAACCAGTATTAATTTAGCTTTCTGTTGGCTTGTCACATTTAACTGTAGTAATGAGTGTTGATAACCTGCATCTTCTAGCTCTGGATGAAGGATAATTATGGATTTTGTTTACTATGTGTAGTACTTAAATAAGAGAAGTATTATTGTTTATGGAGACTTGAACCACAGTTTATTTTAAATAATGTTAATGTAATGAGACATCATAATGCTTTTGTTTGTGTTCTTATGAGACACAGAGCTAATATGTTTGATATGAGAGATCAGACGGGTATCTTTGATCAGTTCTGATAGCTATAAGACTATAAAGTGTCTTATTTATTTAATATTTTATTATTAAGGATTTCGAGGTAATGTGTCTGAGAAATTGTTTATCCAAGTTATTTGCTGATACGTGTATATTGTCACACAGGGTAGCTGTGGAGTCGAGTTAGTTTGCAGCCAGTGGGTATCCGGTTCTGGATCAAGTGCTGTGTGGTCTACATGCCCAGGTTGATTGTGTAGGTATTCAATCATACTGTATTGCAGGGGTTGAAATATGTATTACAGGGGTTGAAATGTGTTTATTAACATGTTATTATGTTATGGGCAGATACTGAAATGTATTACTGATATGTTGTCACATAAGTGTAAGATAATGGACATGTTGAACTTGATGTTTAATATGTGTATTGTTTGTCTCTGAGACATGGTACATGTTTTTGTTTTAATTCATATTTGCATGATTACTAAGTCAGAGTCTAGGATGATACCATGATGTGAGATGAGATGTTGTATTTGATACTATGATGCAACAAGTTGATGTTATAATGTGATGAGTAATGTGATGGGACTATTGTTTAGTATTGCTGGACAGCCAAGGTTATTTGGATGATGTCAGTTGTTCTTTCACCCAAGACAGATGTACAAATGATATGGATGTTAACATGTATTTACATGGAAGCATTGTTTAGACATATGGATAGTGGATATGTTGATGATACTATGTAGTGTAGTGATGGCTGGTGAATTGGTTTGTGCACTTATTGAGTGTATATTTTTCTTGTGTGTATTATACAAGCGCCAGTGAGTTTTACGCCATGAGTTTGGTGCCATGGGTTTTGTGCCAGAGGTTTGGTGCCAGAGGCTTTGTGCCAGTGGAATGTTTGAGGAAATAAACGATTATGGCCAATAGCAGCATCCTGATTTTTGTATTCTGTGACATGGATGGGAGTGTGTGACGCTACTACTACTATGGACCCCCTCTCCCCTTGTGTATCCGTGGCTTACACTAAGGCGGGAAAGATGAAGTAACTTTTCAAAGTAGCCTAAAGCAGGACAATACGTCATTGCTTCGCGGGAAATGAACTATTAGTTTGACATGCAAGAAATTCCATGATATTCAATGACAGGTAGCTAAATTACATGACTTTCCAGGCCTGGAAAAAAAATTTAAAAATTCCCTGACATTCCAGAAATTCCATGACCGTACAAGCCCTGGTTGATATGATTGAAGAAATTGTTGCAAAAAATATTTTGAGATCTGACCATGTATTCATTGGTTAACTTTTTGATAAGCACTTCAACACGGTTGACAGTTCAACAGTCAACACATTTGTCTAATGAGATCCAATTTTTTAATAAACTTTTTTTTCTATTTTATGATATGCATACAGTTGCCATAACGTTCCCAATCCACAGGTGGAAGGATTTGATGGGGGGGGGGGGGGGAGGGGTTATGATGGGAGTTACAACGCCTCCGTCTCTCTGTATATATTTTCTTTAATTATTAAATTTGATGCCATAGCAATAGAACTATTGTTCACAGTCCCAAGGAGCAAGGACTCATTGGGGTGGGAGAAAGGGATGGTGGGAGTTACAACATTACCCTTGTCTTTCTGGAGACCATCTAAAATCTGAGAATCTGCGGAGATCAGGATTTTCGTCGGATGTCCTCCTAAGTCAAACCGTTCAAATATTCTCCTTCCCACTTTCACGCTTCATCACCATCTTATCCGATTTCAGATTGTTGTATTAAACAGTTTTCTTCTTGTAATGATGGACTGCTTACTTTCGAAAAACATTCAAGGTGCAGACTGTAATATATTAATTATACCAGCGGGGTTTGCATATTAGGGTCACCAACTATTGTGACATTCTTGACATCACGTGGAAAATCCTCTATGGGGAATCCTTAGGCCAAAGGCGGAAAACCCGATTTATTTAAATCTTTTCGTTAAAATGGCTGCGAATATGTGACTACCTTACGAGATTGTGATTATGGAAATTCAGGATGAAATAAGCTGCTTTTGGTAATCTGGATTACCAATCACCGTGTGAGTTGTTGCACATGGACTATTTCCTGCCATGAAATCACACGAATGAAACTAAACATGCATGCACGTAGTATAATATGAATCTGTGATTAGATATCTTTCTAGGGCTGCTGAGCGGGGTCTCTTTCTGCCAATTGTGCTGAAGCCCTGACAGGTCGTCATAAGGTATAAATTCTTTAACTCTAAATAAAATACACTCACAATGAAAATGCTAAAAATAGCACTGAGCACCTGTTTGTTGTTTACAGACTGGACAATACCGCGTTATACTGCTACAACATTATACCGCTAGTTTAAGGGCTCTGAATCGTTTAACAAGTGACAGATGTACGAAACCATTCTAAAATGATGTTCAGCTGTTTATACTTACGTGTGATATATGTTTTATTTTTTTTTTTTGTAATTGAAACAACGTGTGATATATTTGTTTATATTAATTAAAAGCTTGATATTTTTCCTTGCAATTTTTTACATTTCTGAGGGGTAAACTTTTACTTCATTTGATATATTTGATTAATTCCTGAGGGATCTATTTTTACCATATTTGATATTTTGTGGTTTTTTTATTGTGTTTCTGAGTTTTTGTAATTATTCATTGATTTACAACAAATAGATCTTATCTTTAAGATGGTTTCTGTTATATTTTAAATAAAAAGGACTAGATTTGCCTTTTTCCTGACTGGGTGACCCTGATGAACCTTGGTATTGCTTAAATGTGCTTTTGTGTTTTGAATTGCATATTGCTTGGCTATTTTCATTTGCCTGAGCTTTCCTTTATTTGTTGTAAGATTTGTATTTCCCTTGACCATATAACATACTTCCAAATTAATAGTTTATTTTGCAACCAGACTCCTATACAGTTTATTTTAAACTTTTCAGCTGTTTAAATAAGAAAGTGGACTGATAAGAATTTAGTGGAATTTATGAATTTATTAATTGTTGATTTAAACTGATAAAAGTTTATCTAAAAAGTAAAAAAAATCATTATTTTTATTAGGAAAGTTCATGTTTTACCAGCCCTTCTAGAAAGTACTAAGGATATCCTGCTGATACTGAGAATACTTTAGTGCACATTGAAGGAGGGCACATATAGTTCTGATATATTCATTTCATCAATTGTAAAATTTATATGGAAAAAAATGGCGCTTTTCATTTTTTAAATTTTGAATTATATTTATTTTTATTTTCCCTCCTCCTCCCCACTACTTTTCATTTCTTCGTTCGAGAAACTATTTATTATATATGTAAGACCTGATTAATCTGGTTTATAGTATCTGTCAACAGAATTGGGTGAAGGGAGGGAGGCATAGGGGTGAATGAGAGAGAGAGAGGGAGAGACAGAGCCAGAGCCAGAGAGAGCAAGAGAGAGAGCTAGACTGCGAGCGAGAGAAAGAGAAAGAGAGAGAAAGAGAGAGAGAGAGAGGCTCTCTGAAAATTACTGCCTGACCCACTGTAGGGTGTGTCAGTTTTGCAAAAATGCTCATATACAATATGAGGGGTGCTAAAAATATGTAGCATGATAGATGAAACTCAAAATGACTTTAAGTTTTAAAATCAAATTATATCCTGCTTGGTGAATCATCATAATAAATATTTTAAAATTTTAGTCCATTATTTCAGTACATCTTTATTTTTTTTTGTTGAAGTTAGATCGCTCCTGAATTTAAACCTTATACCCTATCAGTTGCATCTAAATGAATTTTGAAGGCCATTTGATCATTTTGGAAACGTTATCCTTTAATACCTTTTCATATCAATTTATATCATTTTCCTGTGAATTTACAAAGTGCTGCAGAGGCTTCATTTGTACCACATGGCTCAGGTTACATGAATGTGGCAAGTGCTCGAAAGTAGTACATTTACAAATTATGTGCTCAGCATATAAAACCCATCTACTGAATGCAACTAATAATGGAGCATACTTCCAGTAATTTAATCAGGGAAAAATTCTATATATGGGAGTAAAAGCCATTGTAATCATTGATGTCTCAGTTAAACAACATATCCAGAATGGGGCCAAAAGTGGCAAACAAGCAAACTAGATCTTCAACCTTTACACACATGAGCAATCTGTTTGGGGCTGGTAGAATCCTTCTGCCATCTGCCATCTCTGCTTGATGTTTTAAGATGTGGCCTTTTACTTAGAGAGCAGATTGATGATGATATAAGGAACTACTCTGCAGCTAACCTTGCAAAGGATATTTATCCAGCAGTCATTGAAAACTGGAAAAGAGCTTATGACTTGTTTAAACCCCCTGTCATTAACTAAAAGATCACAATCTTGAATAAGATTCAAGACAGCTGGGAACAAACAAGAGACATATCTCTTGGCTGTGGCAAACTAGAAGTCAAAAAATTGTTTCATAGCAAAACTTGATAAGTTATTTGACATTCTAAACTGCAAGTATGACTTTGTCCTCTGTGGACAATACTGCTGTCGGTCTGACTGCACAAGAGAAGTCCACATTAACTGTAACTGTCCTAAGGAGAAAAAGATCCCTCTGAAAGGGATCACATTTATCAAAGGTCAGAAAGACAAGAATGGTTCTATTGGACCTCATCAGATGGGACTTCCAGATCTTCCTCAGCATTATAGACAAATAAAACAACAGAAAAGACAGGAAGCAGAGAGGAAAGACATTCTAAATCAATGAAACAAGGCCTACAGGCCTAATGCGAACCTGTGTATTGGGAAGTACACCAGGTATAATGCTTCAATGCTGGACCATTACTTTTCATGTATATGAACAATGCAAATACTAAACATTTTGAACAAGAAATAATTACACAAACATCACTGCTGAAATTCTGGCATACGTGCACACAACACAAAAACGATTGTAGCTGGCACCACCAGTCTTGTATATAATGAAGCTATCAGAGATATACACATATGCCAATTTTCAGACTGATATATCAAACCCCTCCTGAGAAATAAGCAGGGACACACATTGTGCAAAAATTATTGTAGGTGGCACCACCAGTCTTGTATACGACAAAGCTATTCCATATGTATAAATATGCCCAATTTCAGGCTGATATATGAAATTCCTCTGCAGAAATAAGCAGGCACATACACTGTGCAAAAGTCAATGTATGTGGCACCCTCTGTCTTGTAAATGAGAATACCATCAAAGACGCATAGACAGTTCAAAATATCAGTCCAATACATCAAACTTCCCCAGAGTTTGATGCACTGGGCTGACAAGGCTTAGGTGAGTAAGGCAGTTGCCCCCAAGTGACCTGTGACAAGTTGCTGCCTCAAGCTACTGCACTGAGTGAACTCTTGACGTGCACCTGGCTAGACTGAGTGGACTTTTGACCTGTACCTGGCTGCACTGAGTGAAAACTTGACCTGTTGCATAATCTGACACAGTTGGCAGTATGCCAAAGCTATGAATAGATCCAGGCTGAACTTTGGTGCCAAATATGATGCAGTGAGCAGTCTGCCAAAGCTATAAATAGAATGCAGCCACTGCACTGAGTGAACTCTTGACCTATACCTGGCTGCACTTCTTCCAATCCTGGCACTGTGCCAAAACTATTTATAGAGCTGACATCATCTTGGCTAATAGCCAACATCAAGGCACTGGGAATCTGCCAATGGTAAACCAAGTGCTGCCACCTGTACACAAAAGTGGTCCCTACTTGAAATAACTTTGAAATTTATTTTCCCAATACATGCTTTTCAGCTGACTTTTTATAAAAAAGAAATCAGGAATATATGTAAAATTATTACGGATGCATACTGAATGCAAAATTAAAATACAGATATATCTCATTGATGGCAAATTCTTGAATAAAGTTGAGTAGGGATACCAATAATTTATAATCCACGTACAGTTGTCTTTATATAGCCACAGAGAACTGAATATCCATGATTGTAACATTGCCTGGTATGATGAATAACTTAAATCATAAATCTAAATTTTTTAAAAGCTTTTAAAAACCTTTCTTGTCAATATTAACCAAAGATAACCTGAAATCTAAATGTCTAGTGGCATGATGTAATAGATGCTGATAAACTGGTGCCAGGCTAGATGTAACAGCATGACACTGCTAACATATATGGTAAAATGACTCAATTCAATCTCCATAATTCAGCCAAAAATCATTCATGTGGAACCATTAATGACAATTATTATAAGAATTATTGTAGGGATTATTCTTGTAAAATATTAAACAAACTGGCTTCAGTGGCATCAGTCGAAAAACGTTTCGCAGGTTTATAACTCATATAGGAAGATAAAGCAAACTGGCTAAGTTCAGCTTCCCATAACTCAGCCAAAAAGCACTGAACCAAAACCATTTGAACAAATTTGAATTATCAACATCTGAGGATAATTATTGTGTAAGATTTAAGAATTTGGCCCAGTGGTTTTTGAGAAGAAGATCTTTGTAGCCACTGACCTAAAATGGGCTGTTATGGCCTATGACTAAATTCAGCTTCCCATAACTTAGCCAAAAGTCACTGAAAAGAGACCATTTGAACAAACTTGAGAAAGCACTAACCTAGGATCATTTCTGTGCAATATTCAACATTTTGGCCATATGGTTTCAGAGAAGAAGTTTTTTGTAGCCCTCAGTGTGATACAGGCACTAATGACCCCATACAAAAAAAGGCTGATGCAGATGGCGCCACCAATACCTCAATTTCAGATATGACCTATGTGACCAACATTGGCATAAAATTTGGTGATGATAGCTGAAGTTGTTTCTAAGATTTAAATTTTAATATGCTTTTTTGCACAGTTAACAAAGTTCGACCTCCTGTAACTCGGCCAAAAATCTCCGAACTGGAACCATTCGAACAAACTTGAGAAAGATTGTTCCAGGGATCATTTCTGTGAAATATTGGACAATTTGGCTGGACACTTTCGGAGGAGAAGATTTTTAAAGCTTTTTAAGCTTTTTCCCTATAAAATCTAAGAAAATGCAGTTAGAAAAAAAATAAACAAAATCCGATATAGTTTTTGGATGACTGATTATTTGCAAAAAATTTGGTGATGCTAGCTCCTGCCGTTTTTGAGATAGCTATGGTTAACGTACAGACGACGCATGACGCACGACGGACGACGACGCACCATCGCATAAGCTCACAGGTTTGCTAAAAAGCAGAAACATCTGAACTCCAAGGTACATTGCCAGATGCATTGGAGGACATCTCTAGTGATGAACATGATGATGGTCCAGCTGATCTAATGTTTCAGATGCCAAGTACTTCCAGTGGCAAAAGACAAGAGTACAATATTTTAGATATAAGTAATGTGGCACTGCAAAGTATTAGATAGGATTATGTCCAACAGCTGCCATTACCACTGCTGCTTATATGGATGCTGGACTGATTACAGAAGAAGACAAAGGGCTTGTAGTCGACCACAGCAAAGTTAGGAGAGCACAGGAAAAGGTTATGAAAAAGCTTGACCAAGATTTTGAGGAACATTGTAATGAAGTAAATGTAGACTGTATATTCTTTGATGGTCAGAACTAAGGTGATACTAAAGGCTGATGATTCAGACCAATAATTTCCAAGTATGATCAAAGAGGAGCACTATTCTGTTTGTAGTGTGCTAGGTGGCAGATATCTGTTTCATTTTGCTCCTGAAAAAGCATGCAAGAGTAAGAAACATGCTGAAATCATCGCAGACTATCTTGTTGAATTCATGACAGAGAGAGGGATTGACAAGAGTCTTATGGCTATCGGCAGGGATTCAACAAACGTCAACACAGGCTGGGAAGGTCGTGTTATTTTCACTGGGTAGAGGAGAAGCTTGTTCGTAAGTTAAACTGGGTTGTTTGCAGCCTTCACACCAATAAGCTTTTTCTGAGACATTTGATTACAGCACTTGATGGTGAGACTCTATCAAACAACAAGTGGGCTGGAGATATTGGAAAGATGTTAGATTCAGCCACAGAGCTTGAAATCAATCCTTCTTATAACAAGGCCTACAGGCCTAATGCAAACCTGTGCAATGTTTGGGAGTATGAATGGAGGTTTATTTTTAAAATTTAATATTGATCCTTCTAAGTCCTACATATCTACCTTAGTCATTATGATTTCAGCAAAATGGACATTTCGGACCTGCAATTTCAGACTAGGACATTTTAAAACTAGAATATTGGTAATCGACAAGTGACTATGTGTATCCACAGAAATCAGAGTGGGACTGGTGAAATCAGGCATGGATTAAGTGGCAAGGGGAATAGAGATAGGTGTGATGCATGTTAGCATGGATGTCTGCAGCTTAAACATGAATATAGGTGGTGCCACCTGTCATAAAATCAAGAAAATTGTCCAGGATGCATAAACCTGCAAAATTTCAGGTGGATAAGTCAAACCACTGCTGAGATATGAGTGATTTTATCCCAAGGCAGATGAACAGATGGATGCTGTGAATAAGTGGTTGCAGGTGGCGCCTCCAGTTTTGCTTATGATGAAGAGCTGTGTGAGATCTATACACATGCAAAATTTTGGCCCAATCGAACAAACGGTTCCCGAGATATGAACTTGGATGTCTGCAGAGAAAATCCGGATTGTAGATGGCGCCACCTGTCATAAAATCGAGAAACCTGTCAATGATGTATAAACCTGCAAATTTCAGGTGGATAAGTCAAACCACTGCTGAGATATGAGTGATTTTGTCCCAAGGCAGATGAACAGGTGGACACTGTGCATAAGTGGTTGCAGTTGTTGCCACCAGTTTTGCCTATAATGAAGAGCTATGTGAGATCTATACACATGCAAAAGTTTGGCCCAATCGGTCAAACGGTTCCTGAGATATGAGCTTGGATGTCTGCAGAGTAAACCTGAATGTAGGTGGCACCACCTGTCATAAAATCGAGAAAGCTGTCAAAGATGTATAAACCTGCAAAATTTCAGGTGGATAAGTCAAACCACTGCTGAGATATGAGTGATTTTATCCCAAGGCAGATGAACAGATGGACGCTGTGCAAAAATGGTTGCAGGTGGCGCCACCATTTTTAGTGTATGTTATAAAGCTATCAAAGGGCTACATTTGTGCAAAATGTTTAGCCTGATCAGTTAAACAGTTCCCGAGATATGTGGGTTTATGTGTGGAAACAGACGCACCAATGGACGCTGGGCAGCGAGGAAAGGTCAGAGGTCAACCAAAATGAAGGCCCAGCAGTTCACATGTGACCTGATGATAAACCTGATTCGCTTAAAATGCAAACAGTTGAAAGATATAATTCCAATAATCTGGGAATTCTGCATCTAAACATTGTATCTAGACGTCTAGACACTGTGTCTAGACGTCTAGACACATTGTCTAGACACCCCCCAGAGCCAGGTCAGTTGCCATGGTGATGTCTGGACCCCACCTGCTTGTACTGAGTGACCTCTTGACTTGGCTGCTGAAACTCAGAATGTTGTCAGATCTGTTTTCAAATACAGAAAGCCTTTTTCAATTGGCTACAATGCTTTTTTAAAACTGTATTTACCCAATCTATTCTTATAAAACTGGCAGAACCCTATCATAGAACAATTCTTGTAAAGTTTATACCAATCAGCTTAACAGTTTCATCATAAATCAATGTATAAGCCAGAAGAGTTTAAAATTACATTTTGCTTGTAAAAAACACCTCAATGTAGGTGGCGCCACAATACCTCAAAATCAGATATGACATAAGTGACAAACATTGGTATAAAATTTGGTGATTATAGCTCTAGCCGTTTCTGAGATTTTAGTTTTAGTGTGCTTTTTTGGACAGATGACTAAGTTCAACCTCCTGTAACTAGGCCGAAAATCTCCGAACTAGAACCATTCGAACAAACTTGAGAGAGATTGTTCCAGGGATCATTTCTGTGAAATATTGGACAATTTGGATGGACAGTTTCAGAGAAGAAGATTTTTAAAGGTTTTTTTAGCTTTTCCCTTATAAAATCTAAGACAAGGCCTACAGGCCTAATGCAAACCTGTGCATTGGGAAATACACCAGGTATAATGCTTCAATGCTGGACCATTACTTTTCATGTATATGAACTATGCAAGTACAAAACATTTTGAATAAGAAACAATTACACAAACATCACTGCTGATATTCTGGCATAGGTGCACACAACACTAAAAAGATTGTAGCTGGCACCACCAGTCTTGCATACAACGAAGCTATCAGAGATATATACATACGCCCAATTTCAGACTGATATATCAAATCCCTCCTGAGAAAAACATGTGCAAAAGTCATGGTAGGTGGCGACACCTGTCTTGTGAGCGAGAAAGCCATCAAAGACACATAGACAGGTCAAAATATTAGGCCAATACATCAAACTTACCTTGAGTCTGATGCATGGGGCTGACCAGGCTCAGGTGAGAAAGGCTGTTGCCCCGAGTGAACTATGACAAATTGCTTGCTCAGACTACTGCACTGAGTAAACTCATGACCTGCACCTGGCTAGACTGAGTGAACGTTTGACCTGTACCTGGCCGACTGAGTGAACTCTTGACCTGTTGCATAATCTGACACAGGTGGCAGTCTGCCAAAGCTATAAATAGAATGCAGCTACTGCACTGAGTAAACTCCTGACCCATACCTGGCTGCACTGAGTGAACTCTTGACCTGTTGCCTAATCTAATACAGTTGGCAGTCTGCCAAAGCTATAAATAGATCCAGAATGACCTCTAGCCTGTTGCCAAATCTGAAATAGTAGCCACACCATTGCATAAGCTCATGCAGGGGCCCTGCCCTGAGGGGCTTGACACCCATTAAGTGATCACATGGTGCCCATGAGGTGTTCACATGTCACCCATGAGGTGATCACATGCCATGTGCTTGGCTGCACTGATTGAACTCTTGACCTATATCTGGCTGCACTGAATGAACTCTTGATCTGTTCCCAAATCTGAAACAGTTGGCAGTTTCTCAACCTATTTAAAGATACAGATTCAATCTTGGCCTGTTGGTAGATCTGTTTACACATACTGAAAGACATTGGTTAAAATTTCTTTTTTCAAGCCGACATATTCATAAACTTTTTATCAAAATATCTAGAATAATAAAAGATGCAGTACTTTCATTGTTAAAGGTCCAATAGTTCTGCCAAAAATCATTCTAGTAAACTTGAACAAAGGCCACCTAAGAATAATTTTTGTGCAATGTTACAGAAGATTTAATTGAAATAATAATTTTGTAGAAGAACACGATTGCAGTCCTCAGTTTGAAAAAGACATAATAATGGCCATAAGACCAACTTAAGCTTTTCACAACTCAACCAAAAATCAACAAACTCAGTATATTCTGATATGATTGAAAGAACCATGTCCTAGGATAATTCTTTTGAAAAACTGAACAATTCAACTTGACAGTTTCATCATTCAGCTGAAAGAGGCTAAAATTATGAGGTTTTTTGCCCATAAAAAACAGGTCAATGTAGGTGGCACCACTAAATCTACAACTTCAAATATGAGTCATGTGACCAACATTTGCACAATACCTGGTAATGCTAGCTTCTGTCATTTCTGAGAGTACTATGTCAGTATGCTTACTTGGCCGAATGACTGTTCAAATTTGTGTAACTCCACTAAAATTCATCAAATGCAAACCATTTGAACAAACCTGAGAGGGCTTGCCTCTGGGATCATTTATGTAAAATATTTAACAATTTGGCTGGACCGTCTACAAGAAGACAACTTTTAAAATATTGTCAGCCTTTTCCTTATAAAATCTAAGAAAATGCAGATAGCAAAAAAATAAGCTGAATCCCACAAAATTTGATATGTGACAGATTATTGCATAAAATCTGGGAATGGTAGCTCCTGCTATTCCTGAGAAATTATGGATTAATGTACAGATGACCAATGACCCCTGTACAAATATATGTCAATTCAGGTGGAGCCACCAATACCTGAATTTCATATATGACTCATGTGACCAACACTGGCAAAAAATTTGGAGATGATAGCTCTGGCCGTTTCTGAGACTTTCATTTTAGTATGCTTTTTTGGACAGATGACTAAGTTCAACTTCCTGAACAAAATTGAGGGAGATGGTAAAAAAGATTATTTCTGTGAAATATTGAGCAATTTGGCTTGAGTGTTTCGGAGGAGAAGATTTTAAAAGGTTTTTTTAGCTTTTTCTCTATAAAATTCATGACAATTTTCAGATGGCTATTTTTTTTGCATTAAATTTCATGATGCTAGCTCCAATCATTTTCAAAATAGTATGGGTAAACGTACAGAAGACAAACACTGCCACACCATCGCATTAGTTCACAGGTTCACTAAAAATTAATACAGATGCATATTGAATGCAAAATTGTAATACAGATACATCTCACTGATGGCAAAATCTTGAATTAATTTGACTATGGATACCAATTATTTATAATCCATGTACAGCCGTCTTTATATACCCACAGAGAGCTGTATAGCTGTGATTGTAAACATTGCCTGGCATTAGGAATATCTAAAAATCATAAATCTACATTTTTTAAAAGCTTTTAAAAAATATTCTTGTCAATATTTTCCATAGATAACCTGAAATCTAAATGTCTAGAGGCATGATGTAATAAATGCTGATAAACTGGTGCCAGTCTAGATGTATCTAGATGTATCTGTGTATCTGCTTCACACAGCTAACATATATGGTAAAATGACTCAATTGAACCTTTATAATTCAGCCAAAATTCATTCTTTGGAACCATAAAAGACAATTATTATAAGAATTTTTCAGGGGATTATTCTTGTAAAATATTAAACAAATTGGCCCCAGTAGGGTCAGTCAAAAAAAATTTTACAGGTTTATAACTCATATGGGGAAATACAGCAAAATGGCTAAGTTAAGCTTCCCATAACTCAGCCAAAAATCACTGAACCAAAACCATTTGAACAAACTTGAATTATCAACATCTAAGGATAATTAATGTATGAGATTTAAGAATTTGGCTCAGTGGTTTTTGAGAAGAAGATCTTTGTAGCCACTGAGCTAAAATGGGCTGTTACAGCATATGACTAAATTCAGCTTCCCATAACTCAGCCAAAAGTCACTGAACTTAGACCATTTGAACAAATTTCAGAAAGCACTACCCTAGGATCATTTCTGTGCGATATTAAACTATTTGGCCATATGGTTTCAGAGAAGAAGTTTTTTGTAGCCGTCAGTATGATATGGGCACTGATGACCCCCGTACAAAAAAGGTTGATGCAGGTGGCGCCACCAATACCTCAATTTCAGAAATGTCTCATGTGAACAACATTGGCATAAAATTTGGTGATGATAGCTCCAGCCTTTTCTGAGATTGTAATTTTAGTATGCTTTTATGGACAGATGACTAAGTTCAACTTCCTGTAACTCGGCCAAAAATCACCAAACTTAAACCATTCGAACAAACTTAAGAAAGATTATTCCAAGAATCAATTCTGTGAAATATTGGACAATTTGGCTGAACAGTTTTGGAGAAGAAGATTTTTAAATCTTTTTTAGCGTTTTCCCTATAAAATCTGAGAAAATGCAGTTATCCGAAAAGTAAGTAAAATCTGATATAGTTTTTTAGATGACTAATATTTTGCATAATATTGTGATGCTACCTCTTGCCATTTTCAAGATAGTATGGGATAACGTACAGACAACGGACAACGGACGACGGCCGATGGACGACGCCACACCATCGCATAAGCTCACAGGTTCGCTAAAAATGCAGTAAGAAAAAATATAAACAAAATCCGATATAAATTTTTGGATGACTGATTATTTGCAAAAACTTTGGTGATGCTAGCTCCTGCCGTTTTTGAGATAGCTATGGTTAACGTACAGACAACGCACGACGCACAACGCACAACGCCGCACCATGGCATAAGCTCACAGGTTCGCTAAAAAGATAGATATTGGGGAGCCTTTCATACATCTAAAGAATGAGATTTTGAAAGAACTATCCACAGATCAAGCAAATGGCTACCAGATTACCCAGGCAATCAAAACAGGAAATCTTTCGAGTAATCTGGCTCTACTTGAAGAAGGTCCTGTTACCCATTCAAGGTGGCTGACAACTGCAAATAGACTCTGTCGTATCTGGGTGTCAAAACATGGGCCTAAAGGGAAAAACTACAAAACCTGAGAATGATAATTGAATTCATTGTCAGTGTCTGCTGTCCCTGTTGGTTCAACATTGAAACATTCCTGGATTGAGGGACCCGGGCATGTTCTGTTTCAGCTACAGCAGCTAAGACACCAGAAGAAGACTGTGGTAGATATTGTGATTCCTACAGTTCAACACTCAGCATGGTATGCTTTCAGTGAGGCTATCATCCAGACACTGATTTGCTCTAGTGATGCAGAGAAACAAAAGCAAGGTGTCCAAAAGATTATTGATTTGAGAGGAGTTGGAGATGAAAAAGTGCACATTGGGGATAATTCCGTTTGTGTCAGGAAGACACATTTACCCAAATGCCACAACTCTGTTAGGGTTGATTGAATGGACTGATGGTATGTATGAACCTCCACTAACCTGTGGACTGCCTACCATTGAGATAAAGCGGTTTGCAGATGTACCAATGCAAGTACCACAATGGCCATGTCATGCCCAAGGTATACAACGATGTGTGAAACAAGTAACAGAAGCTGCAAGTAAGGTGTACTCCCATGACAAACGAGAAGGCTACATTCGAGGTCAAGAGGCCAGTAGACGTCTGATGTCAAAGAATGAGTCCAAGCAAGACTTGATGAAATTTTTGGTTTAAGCTAACTGGTGAAGCAGTTCCAAACTGATACTTCCTAGTGGACTTGTTCTAAAATCTGTTTGCATTTCTGGAAAATAAATGTTAAATTCTTGAAAACTTGATATATAGTACACAACATGTTGATATTTACCTAGCTAAAAGAAGTCCAAATTCAAAATAAAAAGTTGTTCTGGTATTTACATACCAAGTACCATGTTTTAAATGCCCCTCATCAGAGCTAACATTAACAAGGGTCCCATGGGTCACTGTGCTCAGCTGATCGAAAATTATATCAAATGGAGATAAAGTGTGTATGGAAGAGGTAATATAAGCCATGGTTGGTTTATATGATTGGTTTGTATTGATGAGTGCACCCATGCCAGTATTTCAGGCATGATATTTGTGTAATTAGTGCTTGTATTTGGGTTTAAAATGTTTAGTACTTGCATTGTACATGTACATGTCACACATGTAGTTCAAAAGTAAGCAAGTACTTTTCAAATAATGGTCAAACATGTCATCATGAATGCATTCTACCTAATATGTATCAAATTTGACAGGTTTGCATTAGGCCTGTAGGCCTTTTTTTATATATATTCATATCTTTTATGTACCCCCCCCCCCCCCATCCAGTGTACATGGCATTAGTGAGATTTGCATAAGTACATGGGTAGAGCAGCAGTCTTTATATAAAAGTATTACTGCAAGTAATGTTAGATTTATAATAAAAATATATAACAAGGCCTACAGGCCTAAGGTGAACCTGTGCAAAGTTTGGGAGTATGAATGGAGGTTTATTTTTAAAATTTAATATTGATCCTCTTATGTCCTGCATATCTACCTTAGTCATTATGATTTCAGCAAAATGGATGTTTCAGATCTGCAAGTTTTGGACTAGGTCATTTTAAAACTAGGATGTATTAGTCAGGATATTTTGGATATGTTCTTTTTGCCAGGGAGGATTTTTGGAACAGATGAACGGACAATTTGGCAGCATGGTTTCGGAGAAGAACATTTTTTAATGTTTTTTAGTTTCTTCCCTATTAAATGTAATATGCAAATGCAGTTAGCCAAGAAATAAGCGAAATTTTCAGATGAAAATTTTTTTGCAAATAATTTGGAGATGCTGGCTCCTGCCCTTTTTGAGATTGCTATGACGCATGACGGACAACGCCACACCATTGCATAAGCTCACAGATTGGCAAAAATGCAAACCAAGTTTTTTCAAACAGTTGAAAGATATAGTTCCAACAGTTCTAATCTGAGCATTCTGCATCTAGACGATGTGTCTAGACATCTAGATGATGTGTCCAGAATCTAGACACATTGTCTAGACACCAGACAGAGCCAGGTCAGTTGCCATGGTGATGTCTGGACCCCACCTGGTTGAACTGAGTGACCTCTTGACTTGGCTGCTGAAACTTGGCATTTGTCAAATCAGTTTTCAAAGACAGAAAGCCTTTTTCAATTGGCCAACTGCTTTTTGAAAGCTACATTTACCCAAACTATTCTTATAAAACTGGCAGAAGCCTACCATAGAATAATTCTTGTAAAGTTTAAACCAATCAGCTTAACAGTTTCATCATAAATCAGTGTATAAGCTAGAAGAGTTTAAAATTACATTTTCGCTCGTAAAAAACACATCAATTTAGGTGGCGCCACCAATACCTCAAAATCAGATATGACCTATGTGACCAGCATTGGCATAAAATTTGGTGAAGATAGCTCAAGCCGTTTCTGAGATTTTAATTTTAGTATGCTTTTTTGGACAGATGACTTAGTGCAACCTCCTGTAACTCGGCCAAAATTCTCCGCTGGAACCATTCAAACAAACTTGTGAGAGATTTTTCCAGGGATCGTATCTGTGAAATATTGGACAATTTGGCTGGACAGTTTTGGAGAAGAAGATTTTATAAAGCTTTTTTAGCTTTTTTTTAAAGTTTTTCAGATGACTGATTATTTGAAAAAAAAAATTTGTGATGCTAGCTCTTGTCGTTTTTGAGATAGCTATGGTTAACGTACAGATGACGCACCATGCACAGACACACAATGCTGCACCATTGCATAAGCTCACAGGTTCGCTAACGAAATTCCCTCAAAGGAATAAATATATAGGTATATATATAAAGGTAATCTCACCCGGAAAAATAATGATGCAATCATGTTCAGGATAAATTTCAGTGGCTGAGACATGTTGTTGAAGAAAGCTGTGTTTACAGACCCAGGCTCCAGAGCATTAGATGTAACACCTACAAGCACAGAATACATAATAAAACACTAGCAAATAACCCATGCTACGCACGGTTTGGGGCGAGCAGTTAGTTCTGATGTCAAATAGTCTTTCATTGTTGAATATCTTGGTTGTACAATGTAACCGTCATAAGATCTCTCTGAAGACGACATTTGGTTAAACTGTAAATGTTCTGTCTTTAAGTTGACCTTGTGTCTGAGTCTAGATGACTTGGTTGAATACGTTCCGGTAAAAAGGTGGAATGTCATATTGATCTCGAAAATCAGGGCGATTCATACAGAGTTATCTATATATTAATATATAGATCCATATTTGTCATGAAAATTTCTATTTTTCATGAAATTTTCTAAGTTTAGGAGCCGTAAAACGGTCAAAAGTAGGTCAACCGGGATGAAACGCAAACTCGATCTGTAACTGGTCATTATCTGCCCACACACCAAAAATCAGGCCAATATCTGCAGGCATTGCGAAAAAAAGTCTGTACAACTGTTTGATTTCGGAATGACGGAATGACGGACATGGGTAAAACTATATGCCCAGGCCACTTTGTGGCGGGGGCATAAAAATACCTAATGGTGACTACATGGTGTCATTTGAAATACATTTTTGGCCATCAATGGAAGATGCATAAAAGATCAGTAATTGCAAGGTAATTCCCTGTTACTCATTAACAATAAAATTCCTTTTCCATTCATTTTTCTTAAAGTTGTTATTATAAACCAATAAACCTTTTTTTTTTACTTATTGTTTATTGTTATGTTTTAGCAAGAACTTCTATTAGAGGAGGGGGTTGGACAGTTAGATCCAGCTGAAGCCACCCAAGAGCTGGCTGGCTGCATTGTATGCCTCACTTCAAGCATGTATAATTGGCCTGAAAGGTCAAAAAGGGGACAAATAGAGGGGCTTCAGTATAGCCTAGGTGTGACATGGTCTCATAAAAACTGTAATAAAAGCTACAGTTTTTGTTCAGTTCCTTTCAAATTTCAGAGTTTAGCAGTCCAAAGATATCACCTCATCAGTAGACAAGGCATTAAACCTTTAACCCTCATAAAACTCTGCAGTCATCAGTGCCATATCCTTGAATTAAATTGACAAAAATTGATGAAAGGGACATAGGATGTTTGAAGATGCACCAAACAGTCATTTCTTCATGAATTTTCATGATTTTTTCAGTGTAAGTTTAAAATATCAAGTTTTTGATATAGACTTATTGTTTGCTACTTTGCATCTTGTCAGGTCTATTAATTAACCTGTAAATGTACAACCAGGTAAGTTAAATGAGAACGCCTAGTTTAATTGAACGGAGGTAGTTTAATAAAGTAATGTACTTCATGTGTAATATGTGTAAGATCACCTGAAAAAAAAGTTGATCAATAGCTTTCTTTCCAGCAACGGCGCCTTGTGCAACCTAAAACCATGTAGACTTGATAAAATTCGGCATTTTCGACCAAAAAACTGTGTCATGGGTCGAGTAACGACGTACATGAAAACCTCAAGGTGTCTTTTAAACAGTGAGCAATTATCAAGTAATTTTAATCTGTTTACACATAAATATGACATGTTCTGTCGGACTATTTTACAGCCGGTTTCGGCTGTTATGAGGAAATGGGACGGCGTTATGAGGGTTAAAGGGTTAATACACATACACACTTCCTCAGTAATTAAGTGTAATGTACTTATTCCATCTGTAAAGCAGTTAATTCTGAGATTAGTTCTATGTTAAGGGACCTTGGTACCTTTTGTAGTGACTGTTTAAGGTATCAAAATTTACAGTATCACACCTCAATTCATATTTATCAAAATGACTTTAAAGATATCTGAGATTATATCCAAGTACACAAACAGATGTATACTTAGCTCTTTAAGAAAAGAACCATTCAATATTATTCACAACAGCATACAGAGTGCAAAAACAATTGATAAACTTACAGTGATTATATCTATCAGGTTAGAAGACCCTTCAAGACCATAAACAATACTCCTGTGCAAGTTATATGTCAAGTCTCAAATTTGACACAAAACCTTGTTATAAGATGTACACTGCCTTCATTTTTACTCAAATAAATGACCTTTCAGGGTCGAAGTACCATTTATGTATTTATTAAGCACCACACATGCATTCAAGGTTTCTCATGTATAACTTGTATATTTAATGATCTCTCATATACAGAAGGTTGAGAGAAAACAGAATCTGACTGGTTATCAATTTATCACACATTGTTAGTTTTCCACTGCGCATGCGCAGAATTTGTAGTCGGGGTTCCACTTGGGATATCCGGTCTTTTCTCTTGCGCCATGTCACTGAACAGCATGTCGCAAGAATTTTTACTTTTTCCACCACCTCCCCATCCTCCATCCTTTGTCAAATTGTTTTTGTATGCTTGTTAACTTTGGTTCTTTTAGTTGTAAAAAAATTTACCTCAGCTATGGTTCTTTCTTTTAAGCTCCATTTTGCACCACATTTACATATACAATGCTTGAGTTCTATGCCTTTGTGTTTATGCTGGGGTGGCCTTTTTTGGTCCCCCCCCCAGCACTATGTGTTATGTTTATAATTATAATTGTATCACTTTGTGTTTGATTTTACCTGGCAGTGCCCCTTGAGAAGCTTTAATGCATTATAATAACTAACTAGTACATATTAATATTCTCACCCAGGCAATCTTGAACTCTGCTTACATTTCTGCCTGGAATGATTGACATTTAATTTGGGCACTGCCAGCTGAATAATTGTGTCATTTTAATAAATGACATAAATGGCAGACCTTGTTTTTTATCTTTGTTTGATCAAATGCTTGGGTGTGTGGCTGGATAAATCACTATGTTTTACCCCTACATAATTACACTACATCTTACTCCAAATTAACCCTTCATTCAGCTTATTCCATAAAACTTTCAAACATGTATTTCACTATATTCCTTTTTCAGACCAATTATAGCCATGATGCTCATAAGTTTATTGATTCAATATAGTACCACAATCATGATGCAATTATATCTGTCACAATCAGCTGAGGGCCGTGACCCATGGGTCCCTTGTTTAATAAACACTGCCCTTCTTTGCTTAGACATGTGGGTCAAAGCAGCGTCTGAAAGAATAAACCCCTGGGCATTTGATCAAGGAAATATAGTATTACAATTCAAAGCTGAAATCTTAAAGTACACCTTGCAGAACACTTGCATTTATTAACACACCAAAATAAATTTAATTGATAGCTATAATTATGCAATATATAAAACTTGAGATCCATACCTGATAATTTACGGTAATTCAGAATTATTAATTTTATCATCATTATTTCTTCATCCTATAATTTGTGGATGAGGGTGCATGAGGTCCTCCCCAAAGCATTCTTCCATCTTCTTCTTGGAAAATATGGGTCTAATGTCGCGTAGTAATGGCCACCAAACTCTTGACACAGATAAATTTTCACCTTGAGACTGTCATCACAGAACTTTTCTGTTTTTTTTGCATGTCTTTATCAAACCTTGACTTTACAAAAATTGGGGCTGCCATTTTGGTACAGACCAACAAATTGTCAGAAGTTGCATGTCAGAAATGAAGCTATACCACTTGTTTGTCTATACAGAATCCTTGTATTTCAAGATTTTCGTCACTGACAACTAAAACAAATGGCCCATGGGCCATGACGCTCAGCTAAATTTGACTGGGTGCTCATTTCTTTTATTATTGTTATATATAGTCTGTGAGAATAGCCTATGGCTTATATTGAAAAATCGACAGAAAATAAAAATTTCAGGATTCATAGGAGACCTGCCCAGGACCCCCCTGGATTTCACAATAGAGGGTTTCAAGAAAAATGGATACAATTAGTACCCTGTCTGTCTGGGTGCACATAATCATGTTTCTGGTCCATAGCTCACAGAATATAGGTCACCATGACCCAATTTCAGGTTTCTACGGAGAATTGCCAAGGACTTCCCTGAATGTCTAGTTAGAAGAAATTAGGGCTAATGAATACAAATTGTGCCCTGTCTGACTGTTAAAAATCATGCTTCTGGCCAGTAGAACCTTCCTGGCTTTTGTGTTAGAAGATTCTGGACTTCACAGACACCATATGTGCCTATCTGACATTCACAGTGCTCACATGACATCTTTTTCCTATAGGTTGCAGAATATAGGTCACCATGATCTAATTTTATGTTTCCAAAGACACTTGCCTAGGACCAACCTGGATGTCATTATATAAGATTCTAGGCCTAATGGATACAATTTGTGCCCAGTCTCTCTTGGTGCTCAAAACCATTTTTCAGCCCATAGGTCACAGAAAATAGGTCACCATGACCTTCTTTCAGGTTTCCAAGGACATTTGCCTAGGACCTCCCTGAATTTTATGTTAGACAGTTCTAGGCCTAATGGATACAATTTGTGCCACATGCATCTGACAGTCTGGGTGCTCAAAATCATGTTTTTGGTTCATAAGTGCAAAATATAGGTTTCAGTGACCTAATTTTAGGTTTCCTAGTACATTTGCCTAGGAACTCCATGAATGTTATGTTAGAAAATTCCAGGCCCAAAAAATACAATTAGTGCCTCATCTAACTATCTTGGTGCTCAAACCATTTTTCAGCCCATAGGTCACAGAATATAGGTCACGATAACCTACTTTCCAAGGACATTTGCCTAGGAACTCCCTGAATTTTATGTTAGAAGGTTCTAGGCCTAATGGATACAATTTGTGCCATATCTGATTGTCTGGGTACTCAAAATCATGTTTTCAGTTCATAGGTGCAAAATATAGGTTTCAGTGACCTAATTTCAGGTTCCCAAGGATATTTGCCAAGGACATCTCAGAATGTTACATTAGAAGATTCTAGGCCTAACAGATACAATTTGTTCCCTGTCTGACTTTCTGGGTGCTCAAAATCATGTTTTCGGCCCATAGGTCACAAAATATAGGTCACCGTGACCTAATTTCAGGATTACAAGGGTATTTGCCTAGAACCTCCCAGAAGATTCTAGGCCTAACAGATAAGATTTGTCCCCATCTGACATTCAGGGTGTTCATATGGCATCTTTTTCCTATAGATCTCAGAATATAGGTCACAGTTACCTAATTTTAGGTTTCCAAGGACATTTGCCTAAGCACACCCTAAATGTAATGTTGGAGGATTCTAGGCCTAATGGATACAATTTGTGCCCCATCTGACTGTTTGGGTGCCCAAAATAAAGTTTTTTTCGGCCTGTAGGTCACAAAATATAGGTCACCATGACCTAATTTCAGGTTTAACAGGAGATTAACCTAGAAACTCCCAAGAAATTGTGTAAGAAGATTCTAGGCCTAACAGATATTATTTGTCCCCATCTGAAATTCAGGGTGCTCTTATGACATCTTTTCCCTATAGGTCGCAAAATATAGGTCAAAGTGACCTAATTTCAGGTTTCCAAAGACATTTGCCTATGACCTCCCTAAATGTCTTGTTAGAGGATTCCAGTCCAAATGGATACAACATGTGCCCCGTCTGACTGTCTGGGTGCTCAAAATCATGTTTTCGGCCCGTAGGTAAAAAAAATAGGTCACTATGACCTAATTTCAGGTTTCCAAGGAGATTTGCCTAGGAACTCCCTGGCTGTACAATTAGAAGTTTCTAGGTCTAACAGTTACGATTTGTGCCCTGTTAACGGACGGCCGGACAGACGCTGGACAAAAGGTGATCGCTAGAGCTCAGATGATTTACAGTCAGCTGAGCTGAAAACTCAACCTCCCTGATGATATGGACTCTTTGGATGCATTAACTGTCACACTTTAAACAAATATACTAATGCAACTAACCTGACAAAATATGAGTTTAAGGCTATAAAAGTTAAGGATTGTAGGCCATGTTGAAGAGTTATGATAGGTTTCCAATGGAACACTGTGGTTTATTTGCTTCATTTCTTGAAGGAACAAAGTCACTTTGAGAGGTTAGGAGAACTATATAAAACTATATGTCAAATTTCTTATAAAAAATTCCAACAGTGTCAAAACATGCCTGTCTAATGGACAGATGACTACCAGTGGAACATAGCCATAGAAAGGCTAACTACAGTAAGCTCAGCTAAAAAAATATGAAGCTGAATTATTTGAAATCTGTAAAATAACAAAGATATTCCATGTTTAAAATATACTACAAACCTGTTCCCTCCATTCTATGGCTCAGTTCTCTGGAGAACAGGACATTGCAGAGTTTAGTATCAGCATAGCACATGCCAATACGGTAGTATTTCTCACTGTTCAGGTTTTCAAAGTCAATGACACCAGCTCTGTGTATGGAAGAGGATGTGTTCACTACTCGGCTAGGAGCAGACTTCTTTAACTTATCTGGAAAAAAAATAATTTATCTTGCCCATGATTCATATCTCCATTTTTCCAGGGCTCAACATTAATTTTCGAAAATATTTGACCAGTAGAGCAAGTACCTGCTAGCTTTTATTTGCCTTACTTGACTTCTAACTCGTCCTTCAAAAATCAGAGATTGCAGCAACAAGCACAATTTAAAGTGTGTTCTACATGATTATTCTGCAAAGGAAAACATGTTCAAACTTTTGTTTGTTAATGATATTTTTCTTTTGAATTTGCACAGATAAACATACGGGTAATTTCAGATAAAGGTATAAACTTTATGATTTCAAATCTCCAAGAAAGAAAATGGTTAACTGAACATAAGTTAAGATTCAGGCCTGTGGGTAAAGTTTATGCTGGATCCACAATTCAAAATTGTCAGTGACATTTTTTGTTCAAACTTTGCAGAATGAAGGAGTGGGTCTCTGCAGCAAGGAACCTGTTGGTCATGGCACTCGACAGCTACAATTAACTATGACAATATTTTATAAATAGGGACCCATGGGTCTACACGCTCAGCTGAATTTGTTAAAAAGGATAATTTTAAGAGATTTTACAAACAAGGCCTACAGGCCTAATGCGACCTGTGCAAAGTTTGGGAGTATGAATGGAGGTTTATTTTTTAAATTTTATTTTGATCCTCTTATGTCCTGCATATCTACTTTAGTCATTATGATTTCAGCAAAATGGACGTTTCGGACCTGCAAGTCTAGACTAAGACATTATAAAACTAGAATACGGGTAGTCTACAAGCGACTACATGTATCCGCAGAAATCAGAGTGGGACGGGTGAAGTGAGGCATGGATTGAGTGGCAAGGGGAAATAGAGTGAGGTGTGTTGCATATTAGCATGGATGTCTGCAGCCGATATGTGTATGAAGGTTGCGCCACCTACCACCAAATCCAGAAAGCTGTCCAAGTTGTATACATATGCAATATTTTTGGCAGATAAGTCAAACCACTACTTGTATATGAGTGATTTAACCCCACAGCAGACAAACAGAAAGACATTGTGCAAAAATGGTGGCAGGAGGCACCACCAATCTTGTGTATCATTAAGAGCTATGTGAGATCTATACACATGCAATATTTCAGGGGGATGTGTCAAACCAGTCCTGAGATATAAGCCTGAATGTCTGCAGTGTAAAACATAAATGGAGGTGGCGCCACCTGCCAAAAATTGAGAAAGCTATCAAAGATGTAAAAACATGCAAAATTTTAGGCAGATAAGTCAAACCACTACTGAGATATGAGTGATTTTAGCCCACAGCAGACAAACAGATGGACACTGTGCATAAATGGTTTCAGATGGCACCTCCAGTTTTGTGTATGATAAAATGCTATGTGAGATCTATACAATAGCAAAATTTCAGGAGGATACAACAAACCAATCCTGAGATATAAGCCTGGATGTCTGCAGCTTAAACATAAATGTAGGAGGCGCCACCTGCCACAAAATCCAGAAAGCTATCTAAGATGTATAAACCTGCAAAATTTCAGGTGGATAAGTCAAACCACTGCTGAGATATGAGTGATTTTATCCCACGGCAGACAAACAGACGGATGCTGTGCACAAATGGTTACAGGAGGTGTGACCAGTTTTGCTTCTGATGAAGAGCTATGTGAGATCTATACACATGCAAAATTTTGGCCCAATCAAACGGTTCCCAAGATATGAGCTTGAATGTCTGCAGCATTAACGTGAATGTAAGTGGCACCACCTGTCATAAAATCAAGTAAGCTACCCAGGATGTATACACATGCAAAATTCCAGGTAGATAAGTCAAACCACTGCCGAGATATGAGTCATTTATCCCAAGCCAGATGAACAGATGGACGCTGTGCAAAAATGGTTGCAGGTGGCGCCACCAGTTTTGCGTATGATGAAGAGCCAAGTGAGATCTGTAAAAATACAAATTTTGGCCCAATCAGTCAAACGGTTCCCAAGATATAAGCTTGGATGTATGCAGCATTATTGTGAATGTAAGTGGCGCCACCAGTCATAAAAATCAAGAAATCTATTAGGGATGTTTACACCTGCAAAATTTCAGGTGGATAAGTCCAACCAATGCAGAGATATGATGCTAGCTCCTGCCCTTTTTGAGATAGCTATGAAACATGACGCCTGACGGAAGACAGACAATGCCACACCATCGCATAAGCTCACAGATTCGCTAAAAATGTAAAACAAATTTTTTCAAAGTTAAAAGATATAGTTCCAATAGTTCTTATATGGGCATTCTGCATCTAGACGATGTGTCTAGACGTCTAGACACAGTGACGTCTGGACACATTGTCTAGACACCAGACAGAGCCAGGTCAGTTGCCATGGTAATGTCTGGACCCCACCTGGTTGTACTGAGTGACCTCTTGACTTGGCTTCTGAAACTCAGCATGTTGTCAAATCTGTTTTCAAACACATAAAGCCTTTTCAATTGGCTACACTACTTTTTTAAAGCTGCATTTATCCAATCTATTCTTATAAAACTGGCAGAACCATACACCAGAATCATTCTTGTAACGTTTAAACCAATCAGCTCAACAGTTTCATCATAAAACAGTGTATAAGCTAGAAGAGTCTAAAATTACATTTTTGCTTGTAAAAACAAATCAATGTAGGTGGTGCCACCAACACCTCAATTTTGGATATTACATATGTGACAAACAATGGCATAAAATTTGGTGATGATAGCTCTAGCCGTTTCTGAGACTGAAATTTTAGTGTGCTTTTTGGACAGATGGTTAGTTTAACCTCCTGTAACTCGGCCAAAAATCTTCAAACTGGAACCATTCGAACAAACTTGAAAGAGATTGTTCAAGAGAGCATTTCTGAGAAATATGGGACAATTTGGCTTTTTTAGCTTTTTCCCTATAAAATTTAAGAAAATGCAGTTAGAAAAAAATATACAAAATCCAATAGAGTTTTTCAGATGACTGGTTATTTGCAAAAAATTTGGTGATGCTAGCTCCTGCCGTTTTTGAGTTAGCTATGGTTAACGTACAGACGACGGACAATGCCGCACCATCACATAAGCTCACAGGTTCGCTAAAAAGGCCGATGCAGGTGGCGCCACCAATTCCTCAATTTCAGATATGACTCATGTGACCAACATAAGCATAAAATTTGGTGATGATAGCTCCAGCCGTTTCTGAGATTGTAATTTTAGTATGCTTTTTTGGACAGATGAATATGTTCAACTTCTGAGATTGTAAATTTAGTATGCTTTTTTGGACAGATGACTTAGTTCAACTTCCTGTAACTTGGCCAAAAATCATCGATCTTAAACCATTGGAACAAACTTGAGAGAGATTGTTTCAGAATCATTTCTGTGAAATATTGGACAATTTGGCTGAACAGTTTCGGGGAAGAAGTTTTTTAAAGCTTTTTTAACTTTTTCCCTATAAAATCTAAGAAAATGCGGTTAGCCAAAAAATAAGCAAAATTCGAGAGAAATTTTTTTAGATGACTAATTTTTCACATAAAATTTCGTGATGCTAACTCTTGCCATTTTCAAGATAGTATGGGTTAACATACACATGACCGACAAAGGACAGACAAGGGACTCCGGATGACTCCACATCCTCGCATAAGCTCACAGGTTTGCTTAAAAACGGACCCTACTCAAGAAATCTGGTCCATGGTTATCCTTCCAGGGAACTGCTTCCACCTTAAACTGATACTCTTGCATGATCATGGCCCATCTCATAATCATAATCCATTTGTTTAGCATTTTGGGCTGATTTATCTTTAATAGGTGCATTTTTGTGTTGATTCCCACAAATTAAACTTGCTCATATTGTTCGATCCTGAGCCAATGCCCAGCCCTGATGACTTATTTGCTAAGCTCCACAAAAGCCGATATTTCTAGATAAACTAGACCTTACCAAGGGATACTGGCAGATACTTATGACTGATCAATCAAAGCACCTGACTGCTTTCGTTACGCTCTGATGCTTTTTGAACTCACCTCAGGCTTACTTCTTTTCAGAGGTCCTTTAATAGCTTCTACCAAAAAATCTTTTGGGTCCAGTATTTGAAATCCCTGTACATTACTTTTATTTCTTTTTGGTAACTTACATTGGAATGACTTGTGTCCCTGGCAAACCACACCAAAATTTAATATCCTTTTCAGAGCAAAGTATGTTCTTATTATCTAAATTGTGAAGCAAAAGCCCTTTCCCACTTGTACCGTAAAAACTTACATATAAGTCGATCTCGCATATAAGTTGAATATATATTTTCAGGGTAAATATCAGGTAAAATTTTTTTCAAGCCATTCTAGAGGTCAAAAAAGGTCTGAAGCAGCATACATGCCCAAAACATTAATCCAAGAAAGGGGAGTTGACTTATGTGGGGGTCTAAACCTGAGAGGTAAAATTTTGCATGAACTTAGTCAAACTGCCAGCCTGAATGTCTTAATTGATCGACAACTAGATATCCGTTTCCGCTGAAGTCAGGTACACAAGTCCCCCTTTCGGTCCAAAAATACAGTCTAATAAGGCTTCCGAATATTTTTTTTTGACCATTTACGCTGTTCTTTCATTTTGCTAATGCAGTATATTAAAATGTTTGCAATTAACATGGTTGCTGACAACCAGGAAATGACCCACGTCTAGCTATAATGAGCTTCATTCACGGGCGATTATATACGAGTGCAAGAGGCACAGGTATTGCGTAATCAGTTGGGATTTTATCCAGGGCATCGGCCCCTGTGTATTTGACATCAAATTATGTCATAGTATTTCCCCACAAATACATTTGGTGCTTGCGTTAGTTTGCAAACATGTTAACGGTAAAAGCCTGTGGGCGGTGGTATCTGAACTACAGACAGGTGACAAATGGCTGATTACAGCACCGATTAACGCTCACTCGGTACGGGAATGACTGCCTGTCCCAAGAAGCTCCAAACTAGGTCACGCTGTTCACCTGTGTACTTACACACGGGGGAAATTATCACTCCTTTCGGAAGTTCCTACCTATAAATCACCCCAAATCGTAGTGAATGACTGCGGCCCTGAGCAAAGCTAGGGGAAAAATAGACCAAAGTTCAACCGGACATCATATCGCAATGAACAAAATAACACAAAACCTGCAAGACTTAGTCAAAATTAGTACTCAACAGTATGTGAAATATATGATTCATTCACGAAAACTTTCATCAAAGAGATAGGAAAATGGAGTTTGATCAAAGAACGACTGACGTGTTGTCCGCGTGTAGCCCTGGCTTCCATGCTCTCACTTTGCGGTTCGCTATGCTGGATACCTACGCTGCATGTATGCAGTTATATCGCAAGTAATTGTTCATTAGTGCGTCCATCTGTGGAGGCAAGCAAGACCGGAGTTAATTAAAACTTAAATAAAACTGTCGTTTACGGCCTTTTGTAGTATCAGAATGTATAATAAAAATCTCTATTAATAAAATTACTGCCCTTGATCCACTGATATGACCAAGCTGAGGACAGCTTACACTGTCACATGGCCTTTTCAGGGGACTCGCTTGGTCCAACTTCGCACGTTCTTTTCAATTCAGATTGTATAAAATGTAGAGAAGTCCGCGACAATCCTGTTTTATTAACATGCTTAAATAGTCATGTTTTTATTGATATCTGACACAAACAATCATTAGAAGTTTAAAATAAATGAGCAACTAGACATTTCTTGGCACCGCAGGTGCCAGAGTATCCCCAGACATAGTAGGCCCCCCCCCCTTTAAGAACAGACCCCCAATTTTGGCAGCATATACTGACACTTGGCATATTTATTGTTTCTTCCATCTAACAATCCATAATCTTGTTGAAGATGTTGGTCCTGTGACCTTGATTGTTTTAAAGATGTGTCCTGTGACCTTGACCTTTGACCTCATGACCCCAAAATCAATTTGGGTCTTGCTTTTCCAATGGGACATATGCAAGTCAAGTTTGAAATCTATACATCAATAAAGCAGGAATTATCATCCAGAAACTAATTTTTTTTACAGATGGCTCCTGTGACCTTCACCTTTGACCTTGTGACCTCACAATTGATATTATTCTTCCTCTCTTGGCAGGAGAACTATATGTGCAAGATGAAAGATCTGAGATGAAATGTTTGGCTGATAATGCATCCACATCTTTTTAAAGATGTGTCCTGTGACCTTGACCTTTGACCTCATGACCCTAAAATCAATTTGGGTCTTGCTTTTCCAATGGGACATATACAAGTCAAGTTTGAAATCCATACATCAATAAAAGCAGGAATTATCATCCAGAAACTAATTTTTGGACAGATGGCTCCTGTGACCTTCACCTTTGACCTTGTGACCTCAAAATTGATAGGGGTCTTCCACTTTTGGCAGGTGAACTATATGTGCAAAATGAAAGATGTCAGATGAATTTTTTGGCTGAAATTGCATCCACAACCTTTTTAAAGATGTATCCTGTGACCTTGACCTTTGACCTCATGACCCCAAAATCAATTTTGGTCTTGCTTTTCCAATGGGACATATACAAGTCAAGTTTGAAAACCACACATCAATAAAAGCAGGAATTATCATCCAGAAACTAATTTTTGGACAGATGGCTCCTGTGACCTTCACCTTTGACCTTGTGACCTCAAAATTGATAGGGTTCTTCCTCTCTTGGCAGGTGAACTATATGTGCAAGATGAAAGATCTGAGATGAAATGTTTGGCTGAAAATGCATCCACATCTTTTTAAAGATGTGTCCTGTGACCTTGACCTTTGACCTCATGCCCCCAAAATCAATTTTGGTCTTGCTTTTCCAATGGGACATATACAAGTCAAGTTTGAAATCCATACATCAATAAAAGCAGGAATTATCATCCAGAAACTAATTTTTGGACAGATGGCTCCTGTGACCTTCACCTTTGACCTTGTGACCTCAAAATTGATAGGGGTCTTCCACTCTTGGCAGGTGAATGGTATGTGCAAGATGAAAGATCTCAGATGATTTTTTTGGCTGAAATTGCATCCACAACCTTTTTAAATTTGTCCTGTGACCTTGACCTTTGACCCCATGACCCCAAAATCAATTCAGGTCTTGCTTTTCCAATGGGACATATACAAGTCAAGTTTGAAAACCACACATCAATAAAAGCAGGAATTATCATCCAGAAACTAATTTTTGGACAGATGGCTCCTGTGACCTTCACCTTTGACCTTGTGACCTCAAAATTGATAGGGTTCTTCCTCTCTTGGCAGGTGAACTATATGTGCAAGATGAAAGATCTGAGATGAAATGTTTGGCTGAAAATGCATCCACATCTTTTTAAAGATGTGTCCTGTGACCTTGACCTTTGACCTCATGCCCCCAAAATCAATTTTGGTCTTGCTTTTCCAATGGGACATATACAAGTCAAGTTTGAAATCCATACATCAATAAAAGCAGGAATTATCATCCAGAAACTAATTTTTGGACAGATGGCTCCTGTGACCTTCACCTTTGACCTTGTGACCTCAAAATTGATAGGGGTCTTTCACTCTTGGCAGGTGAATGGTATGTGCAAGATGAAAGATCTCAGATGATTTTTTTGGCTGAAATTGCATCCACAACCTTTTTAAATTTGTCCTGTGACCTTGACCTTTGACCTCATGACCCCAAAATCAATTCAGGTCTTGCTTTTCCAATGGGACATATACAAGTCAAGTTTGAAAACCACACATCAATAAAAGCAGGAATTATCATCCAGAAACTAATTTTTGGACAGATGGCTCCTGTGACTTTCACCTTTGACCTTGTGACCTCAAAATTGATAGGGTTCTTCCTCTCTTGGCAGGTGAACTATATGTGCAAGATGAAAGATCTGAGATGAAATGTTTGGCTGAAAATGCATCCACATCTTTTTAAAGATGTGTCCTGTGACCTTGACCTTTGACCTCATGCCCCCAAAATCAATTTTGGTCTTGCTTTTCCAATGGGACATATACAAGTCAAGTTTGAAATCCATACATCAATAAAAGCAGGAATTATCATCCAGAAACTAATTTTTGGACAGATGGCTCCTGTGACCTTCACCTTTGACCTTGTGACCTCAAAATTGATAGGGGTCTTTCACTCTTGGCAGGTGAATGGTATGTGCAAGATGAAAGATCTCAGATGATTTTTTTGGCTGAAATTGCATCCACAACCTTTTTAAATTTGTCCTGTGACCTTGACCTTTGACCTCATGACCCCAAAATCAATTCAGGTCTTGCTTTTCCAATGGGTCAAATACAAGTCAAGTTTGAAATCCATACATCAATAAAAGCAGGAATTATCATCCAGAAACTAATTTTTGGACAGATGGCTCCTGTGACCTTCACCTTTGACCTTGTGACCTCACAATTGATAGGGGTCTTCCACTCTTGGCAGGTGAACTATATGTGCAAGATGAAAGATCTCGGATGAATTTTTTGGCTGAAATTGCATCCACAACCTTTTTAAAGAGGTTTCCTGTGACCTTGACCTTTGACCTCATGACCCCAAAATCAATTCAGGTCTTGCTTTTCCAATGGGTCAAATACAAGTCAAGTTTGAAATCCATACATCAATAAAAGAAGGAATTATCATCCAGAAACTAATTTTTGGACAGATAGCTCCTGTGGCCTTGACCTTTGACCTTGTGACCCCAAAATTTCTATGGATCATCCAATATTGGCAAGTGAGCTATATATTCAAGATGGAAGACCTGGGATGAAAGTTTGGCTTAAAATGCATCCACAGTATATTTTAAAATGCCAGTCCAGTGACCTTGACCTTTGACCTCATGACCCTCGAACCTAAAGGGTTCTTACTTATGTGGTGGGCCATACATAAGTCATGTTTGAAATCTATATGGCTATCAACACTGGAGATATCATAAGAGGAGTGTGATTTTCACCATATATGGCAATATTCAAGGTCAAGGCCACTAACATAGGAAAGGTCATGACCCCAATTTAAATAACCATCATCCCATAACCCATACCTATGTATATGCATAATATAAAAGAAATCTGTCCATTAGTTTTTGACTTATAATGCTCACAGTACTGTAAGGTGGCAATTTTGGGAGTATTAAACGGCATGAAAACAAGTAAAGAATAATAGGTGGCGCCACCAGTTTCTGGAACATGACAACCCTATCCATGATCTTCCATCAACTTGATTTTAGGATAAACCTATGCAAGATTTCTTGAGATATTAAAGAATTTGTGTGATTTTCCCCAAAATTGGACCTATTCAAGGTCAAGGACACTCTCCTAGTAAAGGTCATGACCTCATTTTAAATAGGCGTCGTCCTCTCACCCATATCTATACATATACCAAGTTTGGTAAAGTTCCGTGAAATATTTTTTGGGTTATCGCGCCAACAAGATTTATATGCGGCGGCGGCGGCGGCGGGACCGGTATGAAAACATAGTATCCCCCGACTTTGTCTGGGGATACAATGATGGAAAGTGTAAGAAATCCTTGGCTGTTCTATTATAGCCCAACTGCCGATTCTGGGTGTCGGACGATCTTCATTTCTGCAAAATACTTAAAGTATCGACCTGTTATATTTATTTATCTTAGAATCTTTATGATGCTCAATAACTTTTAAATAGATTGCACAGCAAAACGAATGACATTTTTACAGTTAAAAAAAATTTGGAGTGGTACGAATGTCAAAAACAAGTGGCCAGTCATACCATTCACCTTTCCTCAGTGGCCTGTCACACTACTCTCGATGGTCATGTATGCTGCTTCAGACCTTTTTTGACCTCCAGAATGGCTTGAAAAAATTTTTACCTGATATTTACCCTGAAAATATATACTCGACTTATATGTGAGTTTTTACAGTAGGCAATTGCTGGTTTGTGTGGTAAAATAAGCTCTATTATGAGTTGATGGTGTTTAACTCAGGTTATGCAAGATTTTGATAAGATCCTTGGAGACAGGGAAGAGGATTTATGTCATTGATATTATTGACAGTTGGAAATGGTGTGCTATTGTCACACAGGTTATGACTTGGCCATATAACCTTATCTAAATTGCAGCAGAATTATTTGGAAAAAGAACTGTCCATTATCAGTCATGTTAATTATGCTTTTTACAAATGAGTTAACTGTTATTTAATAATTTCAGGTTATCCCTACCTAAGAGTAGCACTAGCACAAATAATATAAGAGTTTTAACTATTTATTTTTCAAATACATTTGCCAAGTATTTGCACCATGTCTGGTATTTTATTCAGTTTCAGCTGGAGATTTGTTGAGAATCCAGAATATACAAATTTCACAAATTTAAATAATGATCATAAGTACCAGATTTTATGGATTTAATTTACATTTGAAAAATAAAATTATTATATTCACTTAGGACTACTTTCACATTAATCTACACACTTGACATAGCAAGAGTCTTATGACAATTATTAATATTACAGAAATCATCATGAGAACTTGTCTAAGATCTGAATTTTTATCATATTAAAATATTTTTATTTTAAAACTAGATATTTCTTGGCACCGCAGGTGCCATAGTATCCCCAGACAATTAACCCCCCCCCCCCCCCCTTTAAGAAGAGGCCCCCCATCTTCAGCTGCATGTACTGACACTTGGCAAGTGTCTATGAACTTGAGCCACCTGTCTGGTTTATGAGAAAATTTTCTAAGATGGATAGACATGCCAAATTTAAGACCAATACCTTAAACCACTCCAGAGATATGAGCATTTTTCACTCAAAGCACATGTACAGATGGGCACCACCGCAAAACGATTGCAGATGGCACAATCAGTCTTGAGTACAAGATGGAGGAGTCCAAGATCTATAGCTTTGCACAATTTCAGGCCAATAGGGCAAATCACTCCTTAGAAAAAGGCATTAATTTATTCCACAAAAAGGGAAGGTAGGTGGCGCCACCTGTCTGGTTTACAAGAAAACTTTCCAAGATGGATGGACATGCCAAATTTCAGACCAATACCTTGAACCACTCCGGATATATGAGCAATTTTCACTGAAAGCAAATGTACGGATGGTCGCCACACAACGGATGGACGCCACACAATTACGTTTGCAGATAGCGCCACCAGTCTTGAATACAAGATGGAGGTATCCAAGATCAATGGACATGCAATTTTTCAGCCCAATCTGTCCATTGTTTTTAGACTTATAATGCTCAAAGTACTGACAAGTGGCAATGATGGGGTATTAAAAGGCGCAAAAACAAGAAAAGGACAGAAGGTTAAGCCACCTGTCTTTTGCAGAAGACAAAGATTTTTGGACCAATCCATGCATCCCTTATTGAGATATTTAATATTTTGTGGGATTTTCCCCCAAAATGGACCTATTCAAGGTCAAAGTCACTCTCCTAGTAAAGGTCATGACCCCATTTTAAATAGGCTTCGTCCTCTCTTCCATATCTATGCACATGTCAAGTTTGGTAAAGATCTGTAAATACAATTATCCATAGAATATCTTTTTGAGTTATTGCGTCAAAACGAAATCACTGTGGCGGCAGTTGGCGGCACGACCGTGCTTAACCTATAGTATTCTGTCTGTCTGGGGATAAAAAATTTGTATAAGAAAAAATTAAAATTAATCTCAGCTATGAAACCATTATATGGGTAAACAAGGGACCCATGGGTAACGGCGCTCAGCTGAAGTTTGAAATTTTTGCAAATGCAAAATATGCAAAATATCCTATTGTAATGTTTTTCATTTATATAAGCACATGAGAACCTAAGAGGAAGAGAGGCCCTCCTACTTGGGTATAATAAAGTTCTAAATATTTCACTTTCAAGGGAATAATGCATTTAAGTTTATATATAAGCCTATTTTTTTAGCATATCCACTTTTTCTATTAATAGTTTTTATCTGATTCATTTTTTTTTATTTACAAGTTTTATAAATTTGTAAAAAAAAACTGATAATATAAGTTAAAATATTAGAATTCTAAGTTGCAATTATTATATATCCAGAGTGTAGCTCATATTGGGTCATATTATGCATACACATATATTTTATTATTTTTAAATCATAAATGTTTAAACTGAATTTAAAAGAAAATAATGCAACAACATGGCATCAACAAGATTATACCATTAATCACTATTTAAAAGTTTTGCACATTGGAGTTTTCAGTACATGCTTAATTTTATTCACCGAAATAAAATAAAAGATTCAGTAAATTTGATAAAATAAAACATCTTTTCAAATAAAATATACACACTGTTGGTTGAATGAGGGACAAACAATATCATTGTGCAAATTACTATCTCAGCTATAATTTATTACTGGAATTAATAGTCAATTTCACACCTGGTGAAGGTTTTAACTCTTCTGAAGTAAGGAATTACTTATCTGATGAACATCCACACTTTCATAGCAATACACCACTTTGTGGACACAATGAAATGTGCATTTTAATCATTGTAACCCTGGTGGTACAATACAAAATCTAAAATGTAGCATAGCCAAGAATAAAAGAAAATACAGAAAATTATAACATTCATCTAGTTAATGCACCATCCGGGGGGGGGGGGGGGAGTGCAGGGCAGAGGGGAAGCCTTGCTAGTAGTGGCCAAGCTGAGCCAAGGCAAGCTGCCTGGGGTGGGTTACATAATGCAGGTGAAGGCTGTGTTACTAGGTGGGCTAGATGTAAACAACACTTGACATGGTGTACGAAAACTTGAATAAAAGCTACTCTTTTCAATCAATTCCTTTGAAATTTCAGATTTTAAAAGATTAAATCCTTATGTATATATGCTGTGAAAATTAAATCAACAGTGCTTACAGGGAAAAAATGTGCCATTGCCAAAATTAGACAAAACTTAAGGTATTGATTTTTTATTTATGCTAATTACTTGAAAAGTTTGCAAAATTCAGATCTAATTTTGGGTAAACAATTGAATTTTGATTAAATAAAGTTATATTTCTGAAAAAACGTCTGCAGTTTCAGCAATTCTCATGTTAGGTGAGTAAATATAATTCCTGATTTTTAAATTGCATTATTTATATATTTATATAATATTTTTATATATTTATATTATATATAAATTGCATTATATTTTGGCCCATAACTTCAAAATCATACCCAATACTGACATAGTTTTTGGTATGTTCATAGAAAATGTATGGAAGAATATTGATACTAAATATGATCAAAAACAGATCATTGGTTTTGATATTAGGCAGCCTTGAAGTGTAACAATGGCTTTTTTATGGAAAGGAACGAAGTCCTAATGTCCCAATTTTCGGTATGGTAGGAGATTTTTGTGGCATCTAATGGTATGCAAAATTATGGATTCGTAGGCCCAACAGTTTTAAAACCTGCCTTGTTAACAGACAACATAATTAAGTCTTCTTAAAGTTGTTAATGTAGCAAAACTAACAAGCTGAAATCCTTATGTGTGCATGATATGAAAATTATATCAACAGTGCTTACAGGAAACAAACGTGCCATGGTCAAAGTTGGGCAAAATTTAAGGTACTAATTTTATTTTTATGCTAAAAACTTAAAAAAAAATTATTAAGATCTTATTTTGGTTATACAATTGAATCTTAATTAAACAAAGTTACATTCTTGGAAAAAAAGTCTCTAGCTTCAAAACTTTATATGTTAAGTGAGTAAATATTTTTCTTGAATTTTTTTACAAAGTCCAATATGTTTGGGCCCATAAATGAAAGAAATTACACTTAACGGACTTAATTCCTGGCACGTATATAGGAAATATATAGGAGAATACACCTGGTAAATATTAAGAAAAAAGATAAGTGCTTTTGACATTAGGCAGTCCTGAAGTGTGATAATAAGTTTTTTAAGGAAATTTGAGGGTTTTCCTTAATATCTCTAAGGAACAAAGCAACAGTGATCCAGTTTTTGGTTTGGTAGGAGATTTTTGGGACATCATACAGTATGCCAAATTTTGAATTTATAGATCTATGGTTTCAAAATGTGCCAGTCTAACACACGATGGCAGACAATGGACCACAACTATGGCTCATATGACTTATAGTCCGCTGAGCTAAAAAATAAGATTTATAGAGGAATTAAACATTATCAACACATGCACATTCATGCAACAATTTCCTGAAAATTTGGTAAATGCACCAATTATAGTGACAGGAAAAGACACAATTATAGTGACAGGAAAAGACATTGGATGGCAAACATAGAAAAACCCTGACACCTGGCCTCTGAACAAAACCGGCGTCTATTTAAGGCTGGCGTTTATTTTTCTGAGACATTGTTTTGCCCCAGCAACAAAATAAGGCAGGCGACTATTTAAGGCCTGGAATCTTATCAAGGAAATATGGTATACAAATTTAATGAACCATGCTGATACACAAGTCACAAACCATCAATCTAAGTGCATCATTTACTTGTATACTGGTGCCAGTATATCAGGGTGAGAAATAGAGGTTGCACATGAGCACGTACGCATGCAGGTACGTATTTTGTGCAGGTAGACTCTCTGTGCACATATTATAAACCCAAGAAAAAAATTTTGATGCAGTATCTTATTTTTTCGTAATAATGTCTAAATAAAAAAAATATTCATATCCAGTGGCTTTTAATTATCTATAGTCCGTTCCACACCCCCTGTCCACCTGATTTTTCGCAATTATCTCTACATTAGTCATACTTGCCAAACAAAATTTGCACCAATGGCATAAAGAGGCAAAAGCGTAATTTTTGGTACCTTTCCTACTCACGATATAAATATTATTTACTTTACGGCCTGGTTGACATGTTTCATATATATCCGTGGTTCATGGCGTCCCTGATAAGTGGCCATTGTCTATCTTCCTTGGATATGGATATAGAGTAATGTGACGTAACAGTGAAGCACGTGCACGCGGAGAATACAAGTCTCGCTGTAAACAGGGGTCAGCAGCTATTTATTATTGGCCCCGTGAATGTTGGTGCCTAGTTAGTACGTCACGTCTATTATGACGTAATCACTATTTCCTGAAATGCCCATTTCACAGATTAGTGGCAAGATGTCGCTAAAGAATAGACTAGTTACTCATAAAATGGTTTAAAATTGTTTACAGGAAAATGATATAAGGTAGGCTATTATTTCTATAATAGTTAATTACGCTTTATCCTCTTTCTGCCCTCAGGTCAAAAAGTGTTGGCGTTCTTTGATTCGCAAAAAGATAATTGTGAAAAAACAGGTGGACAGGGGCACTGGAACGGACTATAATCATGTGTTGATTGTCTTGAGAGGCAACCCTTCAGGACAGTGTCATTTCATATATTTTTCAAAAGGCTCTATAGTTCTGATGTAAAAAAAAGGCTAACAGAAAAACTATTCATAAACATAAACATAAGAATTCCTGATCTTTGGCGGGAAATCAGCGGCACTGTCATTTTCCCACTTATATCAAATACTCCCAGTGATATAAAGAACAAAGGACCCATGGGTCAAGTCGCTCAGCTGAATTTTGGAAAATATTAGCAACTGCACAATATTTTTATTTCTTTTGGTTTTTCATGTATATTTGCATTTGGTAACAGAAACTGGCCCTGCTAAAATGAAACTCTGTAAATTATAGAATAATGGACATGTGCTAAAGCATTTGCACTATGTAATAAATGAAACTTGTGGCCTGAAACCATTTAATGATGCATCAAGGGAAAAAATGGGCAAAAGGTAAGTGTTATATGAAAGTTACACTTCATACACAAATAATGTGTGCAGGTAGTTAAGTTAAATATATGGCCATATGAGTTAAAAATTAATCCCACAAAGTTTGACCAATATTCCTAATTTTAAAATGAAGTTTAACAGTGTTATTCACACCTAGGCCGGACAACTTTAAGAGATATGAATGAAATGCTACAAAGTATTTTTATCTTCTTAAATCTTGTCAGTTAGAACTTACATTAGATCCTTATATTTTATCACATTTTAATATTAGGATTCAATTCCTGAACATTTTTTTCTTTAAAAAATCAAAATTGTCCAAGTCTCAACAAAAAGAATTAATTTAACATTAAAATTATAAGATTCATCTTGTTTATTAGTCCTGTGTATTGAAGGGGTGGGTGGGGTGAGGAGTCTCTGTTGTTACTGCTCAATGCCATAAAAATGTGAAATTATAAGATTCATCTTGTTTATAGCACAGGTCTGTCTACAGGATGGGGTGGGGTGGGGGTGGGGGTGGGGGGAAGAGAGAGAGAAATGCTCCCTGCGGTATTAACTGCAGACAGCCTGATCAAGCTCAACAAGAGAGAGGCCTTACCAGAGTGATGGGATTACATAACAACTCCCTGGGGAGCATAGAGAGCTGCACTGGATGACCTACACTGACCAAAGTGGGCTGCTTGACAATGTAAGGGGATTCAACAAGAGCCTACAAAAATAAATCAATAACTAGCCTTATTTTGCAGCTTTTATTTTCAAATTTCAGATTTTAACAGATTAAATCCTTATGTGTACATGCTTTGAAAATTAAATCCACAGTAATTACAGGGAAAAAAAACGTGACGTGGCCAAAGTTTGGCCAAAGTTAAGGTAAGGAATTTTATATTTATGCTAATAACTTAAAAAATAGTAAAATTCAGATTAAATTTTCAGTAATTGAATCTTGATTAGATGAATTCAAATCTCTGAAAAAAGTCTCTAGCTTCAGCAATTCCTATGTGAAGTGAGTAAATATATTTCCTGATTTTTTACAAGGTTCATTATGTTTGGGCCCATAACTTCAACAAATTACGCAATACTGACCTAATTTTTTGTATGAATTTGTAAGAATATGCATATTAACTATGATCAAATTTAGATAAGTGGTTTTGATATTAGGCAGTCTTGAAGTGTAACAATGGGTTTTTAATTGAAAACAGAGGTTTTTCCTTAATATCTCGAAGGAACCAGTGACCCAATTTTCAGTATGGTAGGAGATTTTGGGGACATCTAACAGAATGCAAAATTTTGGATTTGTAGGTCGAACGGTTTCAAAACGTGCCCTGTTAACGGATGGACAACGGACAAAGGACCAAGACTATAGGTCAGATGACTTATAGTCAACTGAGCTAAAATTTTGAAAAAATTTAGATCTATTTTTGGGTTTACACCTTTAACTTGATTAAATAATGCTATATCCCTGAAATAAAGTCTCTAACTTCAGCAATTCTTATGTTAATTAAGTAAATATAGACAGACAAAGAACCAAGACTATAACTCAGATGACTTATAGTCAGCTGAGCTAAAAATGCAGGTAGCAACTGTCTTCTGTGGCACATAATCAGAGTCCTTTATGATCAATTAGCATTCCAGATTTCACATTGGTAATCAATGCAGCAATTCCTGAGAAAAATGGTCTATTGCAGGAATTTTTCTGTCTGGACAGTTGACTCCTGAGGTGCTGATACACATATTATCACAATTTTTTTGCCAGATTTGGTGTCTCTATCCCTTTTGGTTACGATTTGGGCCCTGCTGACTGACACTTGTACAGGACAAAGATGGACAAAGAGGGATCACTATAGCTCAGATAACTTTCAGCTAGCTTAGCTAAAAATAGTAATCCTAATAATCAGCACTGATACAATCAGCAATGAAGATCATGTGTACAGATATAAATTTGTCAAGATGCCCTTTTTCTGTGTGTTACTTACCTAACAACAGATTAGTCAGCAAAAATGGCCCAAAGTAGTTGGTAGACATGGTCAGTTCATGGCCAGATTTGGTCATCACTTTGCTTAGTTTGTCTGAATAAAAGGAATATAAACCATTTTAACTTAATGTGAAAAATAATAGAGAGGCAAGATTAGAAAGATATGAAATATATGGAATATATATGAAAAGATGAGTTTATTCTTCACAAATCTGAACATATATGATGATGATAACACTTTTATTGGTGAAATGGGCACAACCATGAATATATATATATGCTTAGTTTGTCTGAATAAAAGGAATATAAACCATTTTAACTTAATGTGAAAAATAATAGAGAGGCAAGATTAGAAAGATATGAAATATATGGAATATATATGAAAAGATGAGTTTATTCTTCACAAATCTGAACATATATGATGATGATAACACTTTTATTGGTGAAATGGGCACAACCATGAATATATATATATATATATATATATATATATATATATATATATATATATATATATATATATATATATATATATATATATATATATTTATATATATATATATATATATATATATATACACATAATGTATCGTATACAATTAGTGTTACTTCATGTATGACAGAAATGTTTCGTGAGTACAGCTGACCAGCCGGCTCACTCTTCAGATACAAACTGAAGTGATCAGACATGCGGGTGAAGCTCGTCATAACAGGTAGGATTAATCTGGGATTATTTGGTTCGCTTAAGTTATTGATGGGGCCCAGGTAGCTTTTGTGTTGTGCTGGTTCCATGGGGATTTGTGTGATCACTTAAGGTTACAAAGCAGGTGCTTGGCCTTGTGTTTACATGTGGAGGTAAGTTCGCTTCTGTTGTTCAATGTGCTTTCTTCTGGTATGCATATTAAACAAGGGACCCATGGGTCACGGCGTTCAGCTGATGGTGATTGGACTATAAATGTTTCTCCACTGTGATACTATATCGAGTCGATAAAGCTTATGAATATCATGTACATGTTGGGCTATTATAAAGGAATGTAATGTAATATGTGAGTAAATGATAAATGAAATTACCTGACTGATGGATTAATAGAGTCAAATAAAGTGGTTTATTTTTTATTTATTTAGGAGGGGTTGAAAATTGTGATATATTTGAGCAAATATGAATGCAATGACAGCAGTAATAAGCAGTAGTAGATGATAAGGCTATTTGTTGAAGGATCTAAAGTGTATGGTAGTCTGCAAGCGTTCAATTTGACAGATATGATGTTATGATTAACTATGCTGATGAAGTGATTTATGAATATGTGACTGTATGACACAATATCTCTTTAGTCTTGACAAGGTACATTATTGTGATGCCCACTATGTCTACATATTACACAATATTGACATAATTTCTGGCATGTACATAGGTACCTATGGACGAATAGTTATACAAAATATTAAAGTATGAATATATCTGATTCATCTTGTGCTTGCTTACTGATGCTGACTTTGGGATGGGGTTCGGAGAAGGGAAAAGTGAGGGCAGCACGAAGGTGGATGTAGAAATATTCTATTGTAATGTTTTTCATTTATATAAGAATATGAAAAGCTAAGAGGAAAGGGGCCCTCCTACTTGGTTATAGTAAAGTTCTAAACATATGATTGCAAACTAATACTCTGACAAGACTGTCATGAAGAAAAACAGTAAAAGTTTTTAGATACTGTGTTGCATACAAAAATTTACAGATGGACAGGCAAGTGGACAGAATGGACTAATACCTTTATTTCACTTTCAAGAGAATAATGCATTTAAGTTTATATATAATCCTATTTTTTTAAGCAGATCCACTTTTTCCATTAAGAAGTTTTTATCTGTATCATTTTTTTATTTACAGGTTTATAAATTTTTAATTAAAAAACCTGAAAATATAAGTTAAAATATTAGAATTGTTGCAAAAGTTGCAATCATTATATATACAGAGTAAAAAACATTGGGTCATATTATGCATACACATATATTTTATTATTTTTAAATCATAAATGTTTTAACTGATTTTAAAAGAAAATAATGCCACAACATGGCATCTACAAGAATATTCCTTGAATCACTATTAAAAAGTTTTGCATATTGGAGTTTTCAGGACATGCTTAATTTTATTCACCAAAATAAAATAAAAGTAAATTTGACAAAATAAAACATCTTTTCAAATAAAGTATACACACTGTTGGTTGAATGAGGGACAAACAATATCATTGTGCTAATTACTATCCCAGTTTTAATTAATTACTGGAATTAATAGTCAATTTCACACCTGGTGAAGTTTTTACTCTTCTGAAGTAAGGAATTACTTATCTCATGAACATCCAGACTTTCACAGCAATACACCACTTTGTGGACACAATTAAATGTACACTTTAATCATTGTAACCCTGGTGGTTCAATACAAATCTAAAATGTAGCATGTCCAAGAATAAAATAAAATACAGAAAAATTATAACATTCATCTAGTTTATGCACCAGCTGGGGGGGGGGATGAGTGCAGGGCGAGGGGAAGCCTGCTAGTAGTGGCCAAGCTGGGCCAAGGTAAGCTGCCTGGGGTGGGTTACATAATGCAAGTGAAGGCTGTACTACTAGGTGGGCTAGATGTAAACAACACTTGACATGGTGTGTGAAAACATGAATAAAAGCTATTCATTCCAATCAATTTCTTTTGAAAGTTCAGATTTTAAAAGATTAAATCCTTATGCATATATGCTGGGAAAATTAAATCAACAGTGCCAAAGTTGGACAAAATTTAAGGTATTGTTTTTTATTTATGCTAATAACTTGAAAAATTTGCAAAATTCAGATCTAATTTTGGGTAAACAATTGAATTTTGATTAAATAAAGTTATATTCCTGAAAAAAGGTCTCTAGGTTCAGCAATTCTCATGTGAGTAAATATATTTCCTGATTTTTTAAAAAATTGCATTATGTTTTGGCCCATAACTTCAAAATAATACTCAATACTGACCTAATTTTTGGTATGTTCATAGAAAATGTATAAAAGAATGTGAATACTAAATACGATCAAAAACAGATCAGTGGTTTTGATATTAGGCAGCCTTGAAGTGTAACAATGGCTTTTTTTATGGAAAACAGAGTTTTTTTCCTTAATATCTCGAAGGAACAAAGTCCTAATGACCCAATTTTCGGTATGGTAGGAGATTTTGGGGACATCTAAAATTATGTCAACAGCCTGGGGAGCATAGAGATGTGCACTGAATGACCTACAGTCATCAAAGTGGACTGCTTGACAATGTAAGGGAATACAACAAGAGCCTCCAAAAAAATTCAATAACTAGCCTAATTTTGCAGCTTTTATTTTCAAATTTTAGATTTTAACAGATTAAATCCTTATGTATACATGGTGTGAAAATTAAATCCACAGTACTTACAGGAAAAAAACGTGCCATGGCCAAAGTTGGGCAAAATTTAAGGTACCAATTTTATATTTTTGCCAATATTTAAAAAAATTTAACAGATTTTGATCTAATTTTTGGTATACAATTAAATTTTGATTAATTAAAGTTGTATTACTGGAAAAAAGTCCCTACCTTTAACACTTTGGGTCTTAAGTGACAAAATATCTTCCTGATTTTTTTACAAAGTGCATTATGTTTGGGCCAATAACTTTTTTAAATTATATAATACTGACTTAATATCTGGCATGTACATAGGAACTATATAGAGGAATATTTATGGTAAATATGAAGAAAACCAGATGAGTGGTTTTGATATTAGGCAGTCCTGAAGTGTGAAAATAGATTTCTAATAAAAAATTGAGATTTTTCCTTAATATCTCAAAGGAACGAAGTCCTATTGACCCAATTTTTGGCATGGTAGGAGATTATGGGGACATCTAACTGTATGCCGAAATTCAGATTTGTAGGTCCAACGGTGTCAAAACGTGCCAGTCTTACGGACGGACATCCAGATGGACAGACAGACAGCAGACGGACGGACGGACAGACAGATGGATGGACGATGGACAATGGACCATGACTATAGCTCAGATGACTTATAGTCAGCTGAGCTAAAAATATTTTTCCGTGTTGCATAGGTAACATTTTTGTGTTGTGGTGGAGTAGGCTTTGGGTTTTGTGATAATTTTCCATTTGATGGCATATGGCAATTTATCTTCTTTCAATGTCCACACATATTGGCTCAATGTGGTGCTGTTTCTGTCTTTCTTGTTCTTAAAGCTACTGATGTGGCCATAATATCTTGTTTTGAATGTATTCTCTGTCAGTCCAATGTATGTTTCGACGTGGTTATTATCTTGTCTGGTGACTGTGGCTTGGTAAACTACGCTCTGTGTTACCCATTCTTCCTTGTTTGGACATTCAGTTTTATATTACTGCAGTTGCAAAGTGTGCTGGCAACTTCTGTTTTTTCTTTCTTTCTTTCATGCCTGAGTAGTCTTTGGTTGTGTGCCAATATTATCTGTTTGATGTTTGGCATGCAGCTGTAGCTGAGTTTCACGGTGTTTCGATTCATGATTTTACGCAGCTTGTGGTCCGGGGGAAAACACTTATCCAGGAGTTGCAGGAACTTTTTCCAATGTTTGTTGTCATATTTGCGCTGTATGGTGGGTTGAACCATGTAATGTGTCTCGTTCTTTTTCTCTTCTTACTGTTTGGGTTGGGTTGTTGCAGTTCCCAGTACTTTAGTTTGTGTTCATATCCGCTTTTACTTAGTGCATCTTGGTATGGTCATGCGGCTCAGTCAAATACTCCTTGGCTGGATGTTGGACAGTCATTTGTTGATACTTGCTGGTATATTCTTTATTATGGATGGGGAGTGGTTAATGTGATTATGGATATAAGTTGGGATATTGTTTGGTTTCATGTATGGTTTGTATTCTCCTTTATTTAGGTCAGAGATGACGGCCTAGACGCATGCAACTTGAAACCCAAAGATGCTGAACAAGCGAAAAAGAAAATTTGCAAGATATTTAATCAACTTGGACTGAAAATCACAACCAAAGTCAATAAAAAAAAAGCAAGGGACCCATGGGTCACGGCGCTCAGCTGTTATTAATGATCATAAAATATTTGTGTGGTAATATAAGCTGATTTATGAGGATGATGGCGTTTAACTCAAGTTATGTAAAGATTTTGATAAAATTCTTGGAGAGGGAAGAGGACTGCTATCATTTTATATTATTTACATTTGGAAAAGGAGTGCTATTGTCACACAGATTTTGAATTGCCCTAATAACTTTATCTACATTGCAGCAGAAGTATTTGGGAGAAAATGTCCACAATAAGTCATGTTAATTATCATTCTTTCTATAAAGGAGTTTACTGTTATTCAATAATTACAGATTACCCACACCCAAGAGTAGCACTAGCACAAATGATATGAGAGTTATATTTTTATAAAAACTAGATGTGGTCCGACAATGGTCCTCAGAGGGCCCCACATTTCTGGTAGTGCAGGACTAGTTTACATGTGGGTGAAAAATTAAATTAAATTAAATTAAAGTTAAATTTGAAAAATATGACAAACAGAAACAGGTTTTTATCCATATGCATGAGGAAAAAATCCTACTGGATCAAATGATATAAAAGAAGATATGTCTGAAATAATGTGTGCAATAGAAAATCACCAAATGTAGTCTGTTGGCCATATTTAATTTTGAGCAAGTCTGTTATTCAATAGGTCTGGAGCCCTCATAGGTACCAATCATCCCTGTGAATTTGGGAAAGCTGCTGTAAGTTGTTGTTGAGTTATTGTGCGCAAAAGAAAATCAGGGATTAGGGTGTGGCAGCAATATTCGAATTTCAACAGGTCTGTCATTCAACAGACCTGTAGCCCTCATAGGTACCAATCATCCATGTGAATTTGGGAAAGCTGCTGTAGGTTGTTGTTGAGTTAGCATGCGCAAACAAAAATCAGGGATCAGGCTGTGGCAGCCAAATTGAAATTCCAACAGGTCTGTAATTCAATAGGTCTGGAGCCCTCATAGGTACTAATCATCCCTGTGATTTTGGGAAATCTGGACGTGTGTTGTTGCTGAGTTATTGCGCGCGAAAGAAAAACAGCGATTGGGCTGTGGTGGCCATACTGGAATTCTGACAGGTCTGTAATTCAATAGGTCTGGAGCCCTTATAGGTACGAATCATCCCTGTGAATTTGGAAAAGCTGCATTAGGTTGTCGTTGAGTTATTGCTCACAAAAGAAAGTGTCACTGACAGAAGGACAGAAGTATGGAAGGACGGATGGATAGAAGGACAGAATGACACGATGATCACTATAGGGCATGGCTTATCAAGCGGGGCCCTAATTCATTGCAATTATTGGGCCAAATGTAATTTTAAATAAAAACACTAGCAGTATCATCTGAAAAGATTTTTTATTTTAACAAGGTCTACAGGCCTAATGTGAACCAGTGCATTGGGAAATACACCAGGTATAATGCTTAAATGCTGGACCATAACTTCTCATGTATATGAACAATGCAAGTACTAAACATTTTGAATAAGAAACAATTACACAAACATCTGAAATTCTGGCATGGGTGCACACAACACAAAAATAAATGTAGCTGGTACCATCAGTCTTGTATACAAGAAGCTATCAGAGATATATACACATGCCCAATTTCAGACTGATTTATCAAACCCCTCCTCAGAAATAAGCAGGGACACGTACTGTGCAAAATTTATTGTAGGTGGCACTACCAGTCTTGTATACGACAAAGCTATTCGATATGTATAAATATGCCCAATTTCAGGCTGATATATCAAATTCCTCTGTAGAAATAAGCAGGCACATACACTGTGCAAAAGCAATTTAGGTGGCGACACCTGTCTTTCGAACGATAAAGCCATCAACGACACATAGACAGGTCAAAATATCAGGGCAATACATCAAACTTACCTTGAGTCTGATGCATGGGGCTGACCAGGCTTAGATGAGAAAGGCAGTTGCCCCGAGTGAACTGTGACAAATTTGCTGGCTCAGGCTACTGCACTGAGTGAACTCATGACCTGCACCTGGCTAGACTGAGTGAACTTTTGACCTGTACCTGGCTGCACTGAGTGAACTCTTGACCTGTTGCATAATCTGACACAGTTGGCAGTCTGCCAAAGCTATAAATAGATCCAGACTGACCTTTGGTCTGTTGCCAAATCTCAAATAGTAGCCACACCATTGCATAAGCTCACAGATTGGCTCCACATGCAGCCCTGAGGGGCATGACACCCATGAGGTGATCACATGGTGCCCATGAGGTGTTAACATGTCACCCATGAGGTGATCACATGCCTTGTGCTTGGCTGCACTGACTGAACTCTTGACCTATATCTGGCTGCACTGAATGAACTCTTGATCTGTTGCCAAATCTGAAACAGTTGGCAGTTTCTCAACCTATTTTAAGATAGAGACACAATCTTGGCCTGTTGGTAAATCTGTTTACACATACTGAAAGACTCTGGCTAAAATGCTCTTTTTTAAGCTGACATATTCATAAACTTTATATCAAAATATCTAGAATAATAACAGATGCAGTTCTTTCATTGTTAGAGGTCCAATAATTCTGCCAAAAAATCATTCAAGTAAACTTTAACAAAGGCCACCTTAGAATAATTTTTGTGCAATGTTACAGAAGTTTTAATTGAAACAATAATTTTGTAGAAGAACAGTTTTGAAGTCCTCAGTTTGAAATACATATAATAATGGCCATAAGACCAACTTAAGCTTTTCTGATATGATTGAAAGAACCATGTCCTAGGATAACTCTTTTGAAAAATTGAATGATTCAACTTGACAATTTCATCCTAAACTTTTTAAGCTGAAAGAGGCTAAAATTATGAGGTTTTTGCCAATAAAAAACAGGTCAATGTAGGTGGCACCACAAAATCTGCAAATTCAAATATGAGTCATGTGACCAACATTTGCACAATACTTGGTAATGCTAGCTTCTGTCATTTCTGAGAGTACTATGTCAGTATGCTTAATTGGCCAAATGACTGTTCAAATTCGTGTAACACCACTTAAATTCATCAAATGCAAACCATTTTAACAAACTTGAGAGGGCTTGCCTCTGGGATCATTTCTGTAAAATATTGAACAATGTGGCTGGACCGTTTACAAGAAGAAGACTTTTAAGGGTTTTTCAGCTTTTTCCCTATAAAATCTAAGTAAATGCAGATAGCAAAAAAATAAGCTGAATCCCACAACATTTGATATGTGACAGATTATTGCATAAAATCTGGGATGGTAGCTCCTGCTATGCCTGAGAAATTATGGGTTAATGGACAGATGACCAATGACCCCCGTACAAAAAAAAATTTTTTTTAGCTTTTTCTCTATAAAATCTAAGAAAATGTTTTTGAGATGGCTAATTTTTTGCATTAAATTTCATGATGCTAGCTCCAGCTGTTTTTGTAATAGTATGGGTTAAGGTACAGACGATGGACGAAGTGACACCATCACACTGAGCTCACAGGTTCACTAAAAATTACTACAGATGCATATTGAATGCATAATTATAATACCGATACATCTCACTGATGGAAAAATCTTGAATTGAGTATGGATACCAGTTATTTATAATCCATTTACAGCCGTCTTTATATACCCACAGAGAGCCGTATACCTGTGATTGTAAACATTGCCTGGCATGAGGAATATCTAAAATCATAAATCTACTTTTTTTAAAAGCTTTTAAAAAACATTCTTGTCAATATTAACCATAGATAACCTGAAATCTAAATGTCTAGAGGCATGATGTAACGGATGCTGATAAACTGGTGCCAGGCTTGATGTATCTGCTTCATGCAGCTAACATATATGGTAAAATGAATCAATTCAATCTTTATTATTCAGCCAAAATTCATTTTTTGGAACCATAAAAGACAATTATTATAAGAATTATTCAGGGGATTATTCTTGTAAAATATTAAACAAACTGGCCTCAGTGGCATCAGTCAAAAAACGTTTTGCAGGATTATAACTCATATGGGCAAATACAGCATAATGGCTAAATGAAGCTTCCCATAACCAGCCAAAAATCACTGACCAAAACCATTTGAACAAACTTGAATTATCAACATCTAAGGATAATTAATGTGTGAGATTTAAGAATTTAGCCCAGTGGTTTTTGAGAAGAAGATCTTTGTAGCCACTGAGCTAAAATGGGCTGTTATGGCATATGACTAAATTCAGCTTCCCATAACTCAGCCAAAAGTCACTGAACTGAGACCATTTGAACAAACTTCAGTAAGCACTACCCTAGAATCATTTCTGTGCCATATTTAACAATCTGGCCATATGGTTTCAAAGTAGATGACTATTTTTTTGCATAAAATTTCGTGATGCTAATTCTTGCCGTTTTCAAGATAGTATGGGTTAACATACAGACGACGGACGACGCCACACCATCCCATAAACTCACAGGTTCGCTAATAATATAATCACTGTCTTCACACTAAACATAGCAAGACAGAGTAGATAAAGTAGAGTAGATAAGTCAAACCACTACTGAGATATGAGAGATTTTAGCCCACGGCAGACAAACAGACGGATGCTTTGCAAAACTGGTTGCAGGTGGCCCCTCCAGTTTTGTGTATGATAAAGAGCTATGTGAGATCTATACACATGCAAAATTTTGGCCCAATCAGTTAAACAGTTCCCAAGATATGAGCTGGGATGTCTGCAGCATAAACTAGAATGTAGGTGGCGCCACCTGTCATAAAATCAAGAAAGCTGTTCAGGATGTATAAACCTGCAAAATTTTTGGCAGATATGTGAAACCACTGCCGAGATATGACTGATCTATCCCACAGCAGACAAACAGATGGACGCTGTGCAAAAATGGTTGCAGGTGGCGCCACCATTTTTTGTGTATGTTATAAAGCTATCCAAGACTACATTTGTACAAATTTTTTGTCCTGATCGGTCAAACAGTTATATGTGGGTTTATATGTGGAAACAGACGCACAAATGGATGCTGGGCAGAGAGGAAAGGTCAGCGGTCAACGCAAATTGGGTAGGCACCATTTCACATGTGACCTGATCATTGGTGTAAGTTTCAGAAAAATCTGTCAAGTAGTCTCAGAAGAGTTCTCCGGAAACGAATGTGGCGGCAGCGGTGGAACCCAGTCAAAAACATACCATCCGCAAAACTTCATTTCAGCGGATACAATTATTACATTATAGACATCATTATGAAAACTTGTCTAAGATCTGATTTTATATCACATTTGAAGTTTTTTATTTTTTTAAAACATGTATCAGAAAAAAAAAAGTAATCTCAGCTATGAAACTTATACATGTGTTAAAAAAAACCAAAGGATCAAAACACCCAATATATTACACATGAGCAAATTGGATTTGGGAATGTTTAATTTTATTAACTGAAATAAAGGAATCAGTACTATAAATTTTGATCATTTACCTGGTATCAAGTAACAGCTGATACAGCCATGAGTCTTAAAGTCCATAGTCAAACATATTGACATCTTTATTGGGCACTTGTCTGGGTAATATTTTAAAATTTTGACATATTTCAATTTTTTTTTAATTTTGTAATAAATATAAACCATCAAATTAAACACCTGGAAAAGAAATTTAGATTAATTATATATAATCAACTGCATCCTTACCTATCATTTATTTGCTTCATATAATCCCTAATTATAAACAACAGTTTTATTTAATTATTTATTTTTCATTTTTATGATTAAATGAAAAATACTGAATGGTGACTGCATGGTGTCATTCGGAATACATTTTTGGCCATCCATAGAAGATTGATAAAACAATAGAAAATACAAAGTAATTCTCTGTTACTCATTACCTATAAAATTCCTTTTCCATTACCTTTTCTTAAAGTTGTTATTATAAACCAACACATTTTTTTTAAATTATTGTTTATTGTTATGTTTATGGCTAAAACAACTACTAAAAGTGGGGGCTGGACAGTTAGAAAAGAGCTTGCTGGCTGCAGAGTAGGCCTCGCTTCAAGCATGCATAATTGGCCTGAGAGTTCACTGAAAGGTCAACATGAGGACATATAGGGGGGTTTCAGTATAGCCTAGGTGTGACATAGTCTCATAAAAACTTTAATAAAAGCTACATTTTTTGGTAAATTCCTTTCAAATTTCAGAATTTAGAGGGTGAAATCTTTACGTGTGCATTATATGAAAATTAAATCAATAGTGGCTACAGGGAAAAAATGTGCCATGGCCAAAGTTGGGCAAAATTTAAGGTACTGATTTTATATTTATGCAAATTTCTAATAAAATATGAAAAATTCATATCTAATTATCAGTGTACAATTGAATCTTGATTAAATAAAGTTATATCCCTGAAAAAAAAGTCTCTAGCTTCAGGAATTCTTATGTTAAGTGAGTAAATATATTTCCTGATTTTTTTTAAAGTTCATTGTGTTAGGGCCCATTACTTCAACAAATTAAGCAATACTGCCCTAATTTTTTGGTATGTACATAGGAAATATATGGAAAAATAAGGACACTAAATATGATAAAAAACAGTGGTTTTGATATTAGGCAGTCTTGAAGTATAACAATGGGAAATATTGAAAACGGAGGTTTTTCCTAAATATCTCGAAGGAACAAAGTCTTAGTAACCCAATTTTTTTGTATGGTAGGAGATTTTGGGGACATCTAACTGTATGCTGAATTTCAGATTCGTAGGTCCAACGGTTTCAAAACATGCTAGTTTAACGGACCGACGGACAGATGGATGGACGGACGGACGGCACAACAGACAGCCGACGTACAAAGGACCATGACTATAGCTCAGATGACTTATAGTCAGCTGAGCTAAAAATACAGGTAGTAAAGTAGTTTAGTGACTTGAATCCTTTATAATTGTCCACAAAATATTTTATTTAAATAAATCATACATATCTTCCAGGCTGGCAGGCACTAGTGAACTGACTGGCTAAGCCCTGGCTGGCTTACCGGTGTCCAGCACAGGTTGAATTCAAAACGGACTCTGTGACTGTTAATGGGCATCTGGTCTTAAGTAATCACCCCCAGCAGGGAGCTGATTGGCTGGCTGAGGGTGACCGACGCTATGACTTCTACCCCTAAAATCATGACAAACTGAATTTCTGTGTTTTGTGTCCGAGATTAATATACCTATATCTTCTGTAATATTATATGAAAAATCCTGTAATTAACACTAATTAAACTTCATCTTTACTACTTTGAATGCACCAAATCTCAGCTCATAATATTAAATATTTATATGGTAATTTACACAGAACTTGCGTTTTTCATTGTCTAGGATAATTACAATTTCTATGTATATTCAAATATCTCAATAATTACAAAAGATATGTTCTAGATATTCTGGATCCATGTAGAATTAATGGTGATACATGTTTGAGCCTGAAATCATTAAAGTTGCTTACCTACCTGCTGAGTATGATGATGGCAAAGTAAGTCTACAAACACACAGGGGGGTCCCTATATACTCACATGTGTTACTGATACAGGGGTCATCTGTGAGAAGCCCAGCCTGTATCACTGATGCTGTGACATCCTGAGGCCCGGTGGTCACAGCATGGTCACTAAATTAAATTCCTATATAACTATTCATTTATACACTAACTTGATATATACCTTTACTATAGTAGCCCCAGCAGTCTGCAGAAACTGATGAAACACTCCTTGATCAATATCAATGCAAAGAATTATGGTGATCAATGCATTAGTTGTTCAGTTACTTGAGCTTTTGCATCAAATTTTCCATTATTCTCGGGGGTACTTCGGAGCCCCATAGCTCGAAGAATACGGGTAACAGAGACCTTATTCCAGGTTTCCACAGAGACTTTTCATGGGCCTTCCTGCATGTCAAGAGAGAAGATTCTAGGTCCAGTTCTTAGGATTTGTGCCCTGTTAACAGAAGACCGCATCTTAAAGAGGTCTCAAAAATAGAGAAAAAAATTTGTAAAAAAAAAAATAAATACAAATGGCGCCACCAGTCTGCAGAAAGTGATGAAACATTCCATGGCCAATATCCATGCAAAAAATCATGATTATCAATGCATTAGTTGTTCAGATACTTGAGCTTTTGTATCTAATTTTCCATTATTTGGGTTGTACTTCAGAGCCCCATAGCTGGAAGAATATGGGTAACAGAGACCTAATTTTAGGTTTCCAAGGAGTCTTTTCATGGACCACCCTGCATATTAAGACAGAAGATGCTAGGTCCAGTTGTTATGATTTGTGCCCTGTTAACACATGACTGCATCTTAAGAGGTCTCAAAAATAGAGAAAAAAAATTGTAAAAATAAAAAAAAAGGTAGCCTCACCAGTCTGAAGAAACTTATGTAACACTCTATGATCAATATCTATGCAAAGAATCATGGTGATCAATGCATGAGTTGTTCAGATACTTGAGCTTTTGTATCAAATTTTCCATTAATTGGGGGGGTATTTCAGAGCCCCATAGCTCGAAGAATATGGGTAAAAGAGACCTTATTCCAGGTTTTCAAGGAGAATTTTCATGGACCTCCCTAGATGTCAAGTAAGAAAATTCCAGGTCCAGCAGTTACAATTTGTGCCCTGTTAACGGACAGATGGCAGGACGGCCGGATGGCCGGACAGACGAAGGACAAAGGGTGATCACCATAGCTCAGATGACTCACAGCTAAAAAAATTAACAAAATCCGATAGAGTTTCTCAGATGACTGATTATTTGCAAAAAATTTGGTGATGCTAGCTCCAGCCATTTTTGAGATAGCTATGGTTAACGTACTGACGGCGCATGATGTACGACCCGAGACGCAGCCACACCATCGCATAAGCTCACAGGTTCACTAAAAAACGTGCCATGGTCAAAGTTGGGCAAAATTTTAAAAGTGCTTATGTTTCGGCCCATAACTTTTAAATATTCTTTTGTACTTACCTAATTTTTGGGCATGTACATAGGTTATATATAGAAAATTATTTACAGAAAATATGAAGAAAACAAGTGACCCATGGGTCATGACGCTCAGCTGACTGGGAAGAGATTCACAAAAGGAAATTTTATCATCAGAATGGTAGATACCCATTCAACTGAAGCATCAAACAGATTAACCAACAGGCCAAGATTTAGGCTGTATTTATATATCTGAAAAATAGAGAAAAAATGTGTAAACTTTAAAAACTTGAATACGGGTAGCCGACAAGTGACTACGTGTATCTGTCAAAATCAGAGGGAAGTGAGGCATGGATTGAGTGGCAAGGGGAAACAGAGTGAGGTATGTTGCATATTAGCATGGATGTCTGCAGCCTAAATGTGTATGTAGGTTGTGCAACCTACCACAAATCCAGAAAGCTGTCCAAGTTGTATACATATGCAAAATTTTAGGCAGAAAAGTCAAACCACTACATGGATATGAGTGATTTTAGCCCACGGCAGACAAACAGACAGACGCTGTGCAAAAATGGTTGCAGTTTTGTGTATGATAAAGACCTATGTGAGATCTAAACACAAGCACAATTTTGGCCCAATCAGTCAAATGGTTCCTGAGATATTAGCTTGGATGTGTGCAGCGTTAACTAGAATGTAGGTGGCGCCACCTGTCATAAAATCAAGAAAGCTGTTCAGGATGTATAAACCTGCAAAATTTTTGGCAGATATGTGAAACCACTGCCGAGATATGACTGATCCAGTTTTGTGTATGATAAAGACCTATGTGAGATCTTTACACATGCAAAATTTTGGCCCAATCGTTCAAACAGTTCCCGAGATATGAGCTTGGATGTCTGCAGCATAAACTAGAATAAAGGTGGCGCCACCTGTCATAAAATCAAGAAAGCTTTCCTGGATATATAAAACTGCAAAATTTTAGGCAGATATGTCAAACCACTGCCAAGATGTGAGTGACTTTATTGCACGGCAGACAAACAGACAAACGCTGTGCAAAAATGGTTGCAGGTGGTGCCACCAGTTTTGTGTATGATAAAGAGCTATGTTAGATCTATACACATGCAAAATTTTGGCCCGATCAGTCAAACGGTTCCCGAAATATGAGCTTGGATGTCATCAGCGTGAATGAGAATGTAGGTGGCGCCACCTGTCATAAAATCAAGAAAGCTATCCAGGATGTATACGCATGCCGAATTTCAGGTGAATTAGTCAATTCACTGCAGAGATATGAGTGATTTTAACCAAAGGCAGATGAACAGATGGACACTGTGCAAACATGGTTACAGGTGGCGCCACCATTTTTTGTGTATGTTATAGAGCTATCCAAGGGCTACATTAGTATAAATTTTATTTCCTGATCAGGCAAACGGTTCCCGAGATATGAGCTTGGAAAGCTGATAAAATCAAGTCCCAGAGGAGCTCTCTGGAAACGAACGCGGCAACGGCAGAGGAACCCGGTCAAAAACATAGTATCCACAAAACTTCGTTTTGGCGGGTACAAAAATACAGGTGGCTCCACTAGTCTGCAGAAACTTATAAAAACACTTACAAACATCAATATCCATGCAAAGAATCATGGTGATCTCCCCATTAGTTGTTCAGATACTTCAGCTTTTGTATCAAATTGTCCATTATTCTGAGGGATACTTCGGAGTCCTATAGCTTGAAGGATATGGGTAACAGAGACCTAATTTTAAGTTTCCACAGGCACTTTTCATGGGCCTTCTTGCATGACAAAAATGAAGATTCTAGGTCCAGTTGTTGCGATTTGTACCCTGTTGACAGATAACCACATCTTTAAAGGTATCAAAAAAAGAGAAAAAAAAATCGTAAAAATTTGAAAAAAATAGAGGTGGCGCACCCAGTCTGCAGAAACTGATGGAACAGGTCATGATCAATATGTATGCCAAAAATCATGACCATCAGTGTTGTAGTTATTGAGATACTGCAGTTTTTGTATCAAATTTTCCATTATTCTAGGGGGTAATTTGGAGCCATACAGCTTAAAGAATATGGGTAACAGAGACCTTATTTCAGGTTTCCATGCAGACTTTTCATGGGTCTCCCTGTGTGTCAAGAATGAAGATTCTAGGTCCAGTTTTAATGATTTGTGCCCTGTTAACAGATGTTCATAACTTTAAAGGTCTCAAAAATAGAGAAAAAATTCGTAAAAAAACCCGAACAAATACAGGTGGTGCCACCAGTCTGCAGAAACTGATGAAACACTCCATGATCAATATCAATGAAAACAATTATGGTGATCTCTGCATTAGTTGTTCAGATACTTCAGCTTTTGTATCAAATTTTCCATTATTCTGAGCTGTACTTTGGAGTGCCATAGCTCAAAGGATATGGGTAACAGAGACCTAATTTCAGGTGTCCATGGAGACTTATCATGGGTCTCCCTGTGTGTCAACAATGAAGATTCTAGGTCCAGTCCTTACGATTTGTACCCTGTTGACAGATAACTACATCGAAAATAGAGAAAAAAAATTGTGAAAATTTGAAAAAATACAGGTGGCACCACCAGTCTGCAGGTACTGATGAAACACCTCTTGATCAATATGTATGCCAAAAATCATGACCATCAGTGTTGTAGTTGAGATGTTGCAGTTTGTTTTTATCAAATTCTCCATTATTCTGGGGGGTTATTGGGAGCCCCCCATAGCTCAAAGGATATGGGTAACAGAGACCTTATTTCAGGTTTCCATGCAGACTTTTTATGGACCTCTCAGTGTGTCAAGAATGAAGATTCTAGGTCCAGTCTTTATGATTTGTGCCCTGTTAACAGCTGTTCACATTTTTAAATTCGTAAAAAATCGAAAAATTCAGGTGGCGCCACCAGTCTGCAGGAAGTGATGGAACATCTCATGATCAATAGTATGCCAAAAATAATGACTATCAGTCAAGTAGTTAATGAGATATTGAAGTTTTTGTATGAAATTTTTTTACTTTTCTGGGGGGTACTTTGGGGCCCCATAGCTTGAAGGATATGGGTAACAGAGATCTAATTTATGGTTTCCACGGAGACTTTTAATAGGTTTCTCAGTGTGTCGAGAATGAAGATTCTAGGTCCCGCGGTTAAGATTTGTGCCACATTAACAGGTGACAGCATCTTTAAACGTCTCAAAAATAGAGGAAAAAATTGTAAACAAGGGACCTATGGGTCACTGTGCTCAGCTGACGTTAACCTTGAAGGTAAAAATCTAAAATAATATCAAATGGAGATAAAGTGTAAGAGGAAGAGGTAATAAAGGCCATGGTTGGTTTATATGATTGGTTTGTATTGATGAGCAAGAAATTGTTGCAAATAATATTTTGTGACCTGACCATGTGTTTCCTAATGTTGAAACTGAAGCATGTGAGCAGTTTGTGAACAAATGATCTGTACAATTACCATGATCATTAGTTGGCTTTTTGATTAACTGTTGACATTTCAGTAGTTTACACATTTGTTCAATCAAATCTTTTTTTTTTGTTTAATATATATTATTAAATATATGTTTTTTTTTATGAAATGTATACAGTTGAAATATAACTAATTAACAACATAAAACATGGCAAACAAAGCCTGATCTCAAATTCTGCTGATGCCGGAAAATAATGAACAAATGTTTGTAATAAATCCTCATTTTTTTATCACATCAATTTTTTTTTTAATTTAAGTTTATATTTCTATACATTTTCAATATAACATATATATCTGAATATAAAAGTTGATTCATAATTCTCAATTGCATCATCATAAATCTCAATCTTGTCAGATAACACCACATCATGCATACAAATGTTTATTTATTTTTTACCACAAAAATATATCTTTAAAATATGCAAAACAATAAATATCTAAAAAAAATACTTGATTTAGATTTCACAATTTTTTATTGTGTCTTTATTTATCCATAATGTGCTTCATATTTTATCATAATTTAAGCATACTGATGGGTTCCATTATGAATGGTAAAATCATTTAAAAGAAAAATGATTTCTTTAAAAATGCTACATTACACAACATTGCATCTTCTGGATTACACCTTGTATTACTTTTCAAGGAAAGGTTTTGCATATCAGAGTGGAAACAGCATTACAATTAAGGAGATCGGTGAAACAATAACAATACTGCATAACACTTGGTGGGTTGGGTTTGCCGGGGGGGGGGGGGGGGGGGGGGGGGGTCATTGGGGTGGTGATATGAGAATAACTGTACACCTGTCACAGCAGGGGATCTCCCCCAGTGACTGTAACAAATCAGAAACCCTGGCATAGCTGACTTCCAGTGACCTGGAGTGGGACCCTGCATCTGTAATCTGTAAACAAAGCAAATGACTACAATAGAGCCTCAAGAAAAAAATCAATAACTAGCTTAATTTTCAAGCTTTTACTTCCAAATTTCAGATTTGAACAAATTAAATATTTATGTTTACATGCTGTGAAAATTAAATCAATGGTACTTACAGGAAAAAAACGTGCCATGGTCAAAGTTGGGCAAAATTTAAGGTACTGATTTTATTTTTATGCTAATTACTTAAAAAATTTACAAAATTCAGATCTAATATTGGGTAAACAATTGAATCTTAATTAAACATAGTTATATACTTGGGAAAACAGACTCTAGTTTCAAAATTTTTCATGTTAAGTGAGTAAATATTTTTCCTGATTTTTCACAAAGTCCATTATGTTTGGGCCCATAACTTAAAGAATTTATACTTAACAGACTTAATTTCTGGCATGTACATAGGAACTATATAGAAGAATATTTATGGTAAATATGAGGAAAAACAGATGAGTGGTTTTGATATTAGGCAGTCCTGAAGTGTGAAAATAGGATTTTAATAAAAAATTGAGGTTTTTCCTTAATTTCTCAAAGGAACGAAGTCGCAAAGACCCAGTTTTCGGCTTGGTAGGAGATCTTGGGGACATCTAACATTATGCTGAATTTTGGATTCCTAGGTCTTATGGTTTCAAAACGTGCCACATCTACGGACGGACGGACGGACGGACAGACGGACGGACGATGGACAATGGACCACGACTATAGCTCAGATGACTTATAGTCAGCTGAGCTAAAAAATCGAAACATACAGGTGGCGCCACCAGTCTGCAGGAAATTATGGAACATCTCATGATCAATATGTATGCCAAAAATCATGACCATCAGTGTTGTGGTTATTGAGATATTGAAGTTTTTGTATGAAATTTTTTACTATTCTGGGGGGTACTTTGGGGCCCCATAGCTCAAAGGATATGGGTAACAGAGACCTAATTTCTGGTTTCCAAGGAGATTTTTCATGGACCTCTCAGTGTATATTAAGAATTAAGATTCTAGGTCTAGGCTTTACGATTTGTGCCTTGTTAACAGATGTTCACATTTTTAAAGGTCTCAAAAATAGAGAAAAAAATTTGTAAAAAATCGAAAAATACAGGTGGCACCACCAGTCTGCAGGAAGTGATGGAACATCTCATGATCAATATGTATGCCAAAAATCATGACCATCAGTCAAGTAGTTAATGAGATATTGAAGTTTTTGTATGAAATTTTTTACTTTTCTGGGGGGTACTTTGGGGCCCCATAGCTCGAAGGATATGGGTAACAGAGACCTAATTTCTGGTTTCCAAGGAGATTTTTCATGGACCTCTCAGAATCCCAAGTTACAAGGTACTAGGTTCATCGGTTACGATTTGTGCCTGGTTAACGGACGGACAGACGGACGATGGACAAAGAGTGATCGCTATAGCTCAGATGACTTTCAGTCAGCTGAGCTAAAAAGTGAGTGGCTTTGGTATTAGCATTCCTGAAGTGTAAGAATGATTTTAATAAAAAATTGAGGTTTTCCCTTTTTTTTACTCAAAGGAAAAAGGTCACAGAGACCCAGTTTTTGGCTTGGAAGGAGATCTTAGGGACATCTAACATTATGCCAATTTTTGGATTACCAGGCAAAGTTCTAGTAGACAAAAGTGGGGTCATGATGCTAGAAAATACAAATACATTAAGGCCTCTAAAAAACTTCAATAGCTAGCCTATTTTTTAAGCTTATACATTAAAATTTCAAAATTCATCAGATAAAATCCATATGAAAACTGGCTGTGAAAATTAAAGCTATTGTACTTACAAGAGTAAAATGTGCCATGGTCAAAGTTGGGCAAAATTTAAGGTACCAATTTTTTATTTTTGCTAATATTTAAAAAATTTAAAAGATTTTGATCTAATTTTGGGTATACAATTTAATTTTGATTAATTAAAACTATATTACTGGAAAAAAGTCCTTAGCTTTAAAATGTTTTGTGTTAAGTGATCATAACTTTTTTAAATTATATAATACAGACCTAATTTCTGGCATGTACATAGGAACTATATACAGGAATATTTATGGTAAATATGATGAAAAACAAATGAGTGGTTTTTATTTTAGGTGGTCCTGAAATGTGAAAATAGGTTTTTAATATAAAGTTGAGGTTTTCCTTAATTTCTCAAAGGAACAAAGTCGCAAAGACCCAGTTTTCCGCTTGGTAGGAGATCTTCCGTACATCTAACATTATTCCGAATTTTGGATTCCTAGGTCTTACGGTTTCGAATGTCACATCTACAGACGGACGAAGGACAATGGACCATGACTATAGCTCAGATGACTTATAGTCAGCTGAGCTAAAAATTGAGGTTTTCCTTAATATCTCAAAGAAACAAATGCATATTGACCCAATTTTTGGTATGGAAGGAGATTTTTGGAACATCTAACATTATCCCGAAATTTGGATTTATAGGTCTTATGGTTTAAAACTTACCAGTTTAATGGACAGACAAACTGAACTAGGGACCCATGGGTCTGGATGCTAAGCTGCATTTGTCTATAAGGATATATGTTTATGAGATTTTCTAAAATATTGGTCCTGTGATCAGTTTGAAGCCAACCTGTCTACCCAAACTGGAGTTATCATCCATAAACTAATTTGTGATAGGGTTAGGCCCTGAGACCTTAACCTTTGACCTTATGACCCCTAAATCAAAAGGAAACTACCCTATTGGCAGGTGCACCACATGATGATGATGGAAGGATTGGGATGAAAAGTTTGGCTTAAAATGCATCTACAATCTTTCTAAAGGTCCTGTGACCTTGACCTTTGATCTCATAGACCCCAGAAACTACAGTTCTTACTTTAGTGGCGGGTATATATAAGTCAAGTTTGAAACCAATATTTCAAACTAAACTGGTGTTATCATCTGGAAACTAATATGTGGATTGATGGCCCCCATGACTTTGACCTTGTGACCCCAAAATCCATCAGTTACTACCACTATTGGCAGGTGAGCAACATCTGGAAGATAGAATGTTTGGGACAGAAAGTTTGGATAAAAATACATCAATAATCTTTTTAAAGAAGTGGGTCCTGTGACCTTGCCCTTTGGCCTTGTGAGCCCAAAATCAAAAGGGTTCTTACATTATTGGTGGGACACATATAAGTCAAAATTGAAACCAATATGTCAATCCAAACTGGAGTTATCATTCAGGAACAAATATGTGGACAAATGAGTCCTGTGACCTTGACCTTTGACCGTTGGACCTTAAAATCCACACAGTTCTTACTTTAGTGGTGAGTCATATATAACTTAAGTTTGAAACCAATATGTCAAACTAAACTGGAGTTATCATCTGGAAACTAATTTGTGAACAGATGGCCCCTGTGACCTTGACCTTTGACCATGTGACCCCAAATTCATTTATGCTCCCCCCATAATGGCAAGTCAGCTAAATGTGCAAAATGGAAGTTTGGGATGAAAAGCTTGGCTTAAAATGCAGCCATAATCTTTTAAAAAAGGTGAGTCCTGTGACCTTGACCTTTGACCTCATGACCTCAAAATCATAAAGGTTCTTGCAAATTTGAAATCCACGTGTCAATACAACCTAGAGTTATCATCTGGAAACAAATTTGTGTGGATGGACAGACAGACAAACAGACAGACAATCAGACAGGGTGATAACTATATGGCATCCACTTGTGATCAATAAACACACCAGGTTTTGGGACAGTAGATGTAATTACAGCTGAGAAACTGACATGATTGTTGTCATTTGATAGTAAAAAAAATAAAATATTTTTTTGTAAAATAATAAAAAATACAGGTGGCGCCACCACTTTTCTGAACCTGACAAAACTAGTCATGGTATATAATCAAGGCAAGATTCATGACAATCCATGCATTAATTATCAAGATATTGCAGGTTTTGTATTATATTTTTTATTATTCTGGGGGGTACTTTCAAGCCCCATAGCTCGGAGGATATAGGTCGCAGTGACCTAATTTCAGATTTCCATGGAGATTTTTTATTGACCTCCCTGGATATTCACTTAGAAGTTTCTGGGTTCAGCAGTTACGATTTGTGCCCTGCTAATGGACAGCCCTACGGCCGGACGCCGGACGGATAAAGGACAAAGCGATAGATGCTAGGACGACAGAGAGATGGACAGCCGACACACAAAGGACCATTGCTATAACTCAGTTGACTTATAGAAAGCTGAGCTAACAAGGGACCCATGGGTCACGGCGCTCAGCTGAATGTGACAGATATAATTGTATCACCATTGTTGTATACAGGTATGTAAGATTTCATTTTGACAGATGTAATTTTTTTATTAATTATGTATTAATTGGGCTGATTAGTAATATAGAAGTATCAGTATTTCAAATAGGTTCAAGAATTTGTGTCTAAAATATTGCACTGGGAATTACCAGATGTTGTAAATTGCAGAGGAAGGAAGTGCAGATTTGCAAGTATAAAAAAAAACACATTTAATACATCAAAATAATTATGGAAAAGTAGAAAACTGATATGTTTTGGGAAGCAGTTGTTGCTAAATGGGAGAGGAAACATAATGTCTCAAAGGTATCTATAGAGAAGAAATGGTAGATTAAGCTATGAGAAGTTGCCATGTTTGATCTGAATTGAAGAATGGGGGATTGTTGCAAATAAAATCTTGTGATCTGACCATGTGTTTTCTAATGTTGAAACTGAAGCATTTAAACAGTTAGTAAAGACAAGATCTATGGTATTTCCATGGTTATTGGTTGGTTCTCTGACTAGTACTTTACATTTAAAGAGTTGACATAATTGTGTCAGTTTGGTGTTATATATTATATTGAAAATGTCAATATTGAAATCGCCCATGATCACTATAGGCAGGTTGAGGTCAACTTGAGAGACTAAAACTTGGAGTTCAGAGAAGAAGTTACTGATGGGACATGCGGGTGACCTATAGAGGAAAACAATCTGAAGTGACTGAGTCTGAGTGTGAATATAGAGAAGAGATGACTCAAAATGTGGTGTTGTGTGGTCGTGAAGGGTTACATGGGGACTCAGCTGTTAATGTATATAAATGGCTAAACCATGAGGTGGTCTTTTGTTTGTTGTTCCTCTGACAGCTATTTGATCATTTCTGATAAGTTTGTAATGGGGTATTTCATACATTTCATTTTGGTCTCTAGAGTAAAGGCATGACTCTGCAAAAGCAATGATTTCAGTGTTCAGTATAACACAATCAGATTTTACATCCTGATGATGCAAATGTAGGGACCACATGTTATGGTAGATAACCTGTTATAATTCATTTGATTCAACAGTTGGTTGTTTGAAATTCATTTTCAGAGGCATGTCATTGGGTAATCGGTTCATTTCATTTTTGACCTGAGGATCAGTAGCAATTTTATGATCAAGTAAATTCAGTATGTATGGGCCATTCATCTGTCTTGCTCTTCTAAGTGCTACATAGTGACCATGCATAAGTTTCCTTCTGCTTGTCATATCTATTACCACCTGATCCAATGTGGATCCTTGTGCTTTCCAGATTGTTTCTGCAGCTCCTATTTTTTAAAGGGAACTGTGAACGAGTAACACGTATATGTTTCCTTCCTGTGTAAAATGTCCGTTTAACAGCAAATACTGGGGTCCATGTTTTATCAATATCAGGTGTATAGAAGAGATGATATTTTCTTCTTGTTTCAGTACCAATGTTGCAGTCTGGAAACTGAACCCACAGAATTGCTGGTGTAGGGTTATTTTGTAGATACTGAATCTTTTTTAGTACACATGAACACCCATTGGTTATTCCATCTTGAACAGAAAAGTTACAGGCAATATCATAAGGGAGTCCTGTAGCTGCTTGTAACTTGTGTAACAGACCAGCTGTTTTTGATGGATTATCAGGGATTCTAGATATGACTTCTTGCTTGATGTTGTCAGTCAGATCTACAAGAACTGTGTCCACTGCAGTAATTATTACTTTGTCAGTGTTTGACTGAAGATACTCTTGAACATTGTGTTGGTCTACATCAGCATTGTTTGTGAAGAGATGTGGTGCATCGGTGGGATATGAACTGTCAGTGCTGATTTTCCTAGATATCAGAGTCTGAATGTCTGCTTGTGTCTGATTCCCTTCTCTCAAGCGGTTAGATTACTCTTTACAAGAGTTTTGAAATAATGTACACTGTATGGGGTTTAATATGAATTAAGAAACTTTAAATTTGGATATAGGGGTTTAACGTATAATGAGACTGGACACCATGATAATGGTGATCTGTATGAAGTCTGTATGATGGTAATATACAGTCAATAAAGAACAATACAGTGTACTCCAGATCCCAAAACCCTGGCTTTATTTGTGTGTTATACAGTGCTCGTGCAAGGAATGCTGGGAACTTGGCTATATGCCATCCAGTAGCATGTAATTAGCATATTAAAACGAAGATGATTTTTTTTCACATGCAGCAATATATGCCACGTAAAATGTTCACAAGTTCAGTGAACAGTCAGCTGGCAAGCACACTGATGATGACACACACGGAGATTTGTACATGGCACTTTGATTACAAGACCACAAGTAGCGTGTAATAATTATAAATATGAAGTGGCATTGTAGGAAACACAGTATCCGAAAAACTTTGGCAGATACAATTAAAGATTATATCATCTCATATGTGATTTTAACTGAAATTGGGATTTGGTTCCATCTTACTAACACACATTTTGTCAAGATTCTTTCCCTTAGTTAGTTTCACTTGAGTGTCCAACTGACTTATGGAACAACTTACCCATGCTTAGTCCAGGGCTGGCCTGTGGCCAGAACTCACCTAGCTGTGACAAACATGATTCAGTTAGGACCCCCTACTGAGCCTACTGAGTCATGACACAAGCCAAATTGAGAACTGCCCTGCAAGTCCACGCCACGCTTTATAACCGTATCTCCACATACAGTCAGCAGGCAGACTGCAGGCAGAAATCTCCCATACATGCAGAACAATATACGAATATATTGGGTTATAATGGAATATTTCACACACATGGCAGGTGTCGTTGGAGAGATAAGAAACTTATTAAAAGGTCTAGTGGGTTTATTTGAAGTGACACAATACTTGTAAGCAATGAGGCGTTGTCAAAAATAACGAAAATATTTGCATCCTCCTTGGGCCTTATAATACGATCCTCAGAGTTAGATGTCCAGGCACTCTGGCAAGCCAGTGATCTGGCCATAATGTCAAAGGGCCGATCTGGCGCTAGAACTCACCATAACTTATCAGTGAGACTCCAGGCCATCAAGGGGGGGGGGGGGGGGGGGGGTAGATGTGAGCCACCTCTGTTCTGGGCTGGCTTCAAGTAAACAATACTTGATATGGTCACTGAAAACCTAAATAAAAGCTACAGTCTTTGACCAAGTTATAAGATTTAATCCTTATGTGTACAGGCTGTGAAAATTAAATTAACAGTGCACACATGAACAACGCCTACAGGCCTCATGTGAACCTGTGCAAAATTTGGGAGGTTGCAGGTGGTGCCACCAGTTTTGCCTATGTTGAAGAGCTATGTGAGATCTATACACATGCAAAATTTTGGCCCAATCGGTCAAATGGTTCCCGAGATACAAGCTTGGATGTCTGTAGAGTAAACCTGAATGTAGGTGGCGCCACCTGTCATAAAATCAACAGAGCTGTCCAGGATGTATAAACCTGCTAAATTTCAGGTGGAAAAGTCAAACCACTGCTGAGATATAAGTGATTTTATCCCGAGGCAGATGAACAGATGGACGCTGTGCATAAATGGTTGCAGCTGGGGCCACCAGTTTTGCCTATGATGAAGAGCTATGTGAGATCTATACACATGCAAAATTTTGGCCAAGTCGGTCAAATGGTTCCTGAGATATGAGCTTGAATGTCTGCAGAGTAAACCTGAATGAAGGTGGCGCCACCTGTCATTAAATCAAGAGAGCTGTCAAGGATGCATACACATGCAAAATAACAGGTGGATAAGTCAAACTAATGCTGAGATATGAGTGATTTTATCCCAAGGCAGATGAACAGATGGACGCTGTGCAAAAATAGTTGACACCATTTTAGTGTATGTTATCAAGCTATCCAAGGGCTACATTTGTGCAAAATTTTTAGCCTGATCGGTCAAATGGTTCCCAAGATATGTGGGTTTATGTGTGGAAACAGACGCACAAATGGACGCTGGGCAGAGAGGAAAGGTCAGAGGTCAACCAAATATGAGGCGCAGCAGTTCTCATGTGACCAATCATAATTCCAAATTTAAAAAAATTCTGCCCAGTGGTTATGGAGGAGTTCTCCAGAAACCTAAGCGGCTAAGGTGGCAGCGTAAGCGTCTGACTGTAAACATAGTATCCGCAAAACTCTGTTTTGGCGGATACAATGATTGTAGCTTGCACCACCAGTCTTATATACAACGAAGAGATATAAAAATATGCCCAATGTCAGACTGATATGTCAAACCCCTCCTGTGAAATAAGCAGGGACATACACTGTGCAAAAATCATTGTAGGTGGCGCCACCAGTCAGTATAAAGTACCCGATATGTATAAACATGCCCAATTTTAGGCTGATGTATCAAATTCCTCTGTAGAAATAAACATGCGCATAGACTGCAAAAGTCAATTTAGGTGGCACCACCTGTCTTGTAAATGAGAATACCATCAAAGACACATAGACAGGTCAAATTATCAGTCCAATACATCAAACTTCCCCAGAGTTTGATGCACTGGGCTCACAAGGCTTAGGTGAGTAAGGCATTTGCCCCTGAGTAACCTGTGACAAATTGCTGCCTCAAGCTACTGCAGTGAATGAACTCTTGACCTGCACCTGGCTAGACTGAGTGAACTTTTGACCTGTACCTGGCTGCACTGTGTGAACTCGACCTGTTGCATAATCTGACACAGTTGGCAGTCTGCCAAAGCTATAGTTAGATTCAGGCTGAACTTTGGTGCCAAATATGATGCAGTGAGCAGTCTGCCAAAGCTATAAATAGAATGCAGCTACTGCACTGAGTGAACTCTTGACCTATTCCTGGCTGCACTTCTTCAAATCCAGGCACTGTGCCAAAACTATTTATAGAGCTGACATCATCTTGGCTAATGGCCAACATCAAGGCACTGGCAATCTGCCAATGGTAAACCAAGTGCTGCAATCTGTACACAGAAGTGGTCCCTATATGAAATAACTTTGAAATTTATTTTCCCAAAACAAAATGCTTTACAGCTGACTTATTATAAAAAAGAAATCAGGAATACAGTGGAACCCCACAATTACGACCACCCTGTGGACTGAGCAAAGTGGTCGTAATTTGGGGGTGGTCGTATTTGTGAAACTCTTACTGTGGTCGCATATAACACGCTGATATTTAATGTGTATTAGAGATTATCTACTGCATATCTTTAATGTGAATTATAACAAAATATTTTACTTAGCGGAGGACCCTTATTATGAATGTTTTTTGTGTGTAGCTGAACATATTTATTCATGATAAAAATTAATATACATGTACGCATACGTAGTGACTGATGATTAACAAATAATAACACTAAGGCAATACGATTACAACCTAGTGAATGCATATTGAACATAATACGTGGTTGTCATATATTTAGCCTTCCGCTTGAGTATATATTGTGTGTACTTGAGTTTTCCATACACTAAACTGCTGAGCCATTTGGTGCTGACTGCGCGTGGTGTTGCCGCCTTGATAAACGCCACTATATCCTTCAAGGAGAGCTCATTCAGAGGCATGGTTGCCTAACAGCAAGCAATTTAAATGCAAACTTAACCAGCAGAGAAATAAACTGGCAACGATCTATCAGAAAAGGCAAGTTAATGCGAGGGATTTTCCCCCCAACCAAGTTTTATTTATACATTTTACTGACTGCTTAGTACTCAGTGTCAGTAAGGTATGAACACATTTAGGATTAACTAGTTAATTTTACCAATGAGGATCGAACAATGTGTGATGAGTTGAAATATAAAGCCCGCAACCCTACACTTAGGGTATCTGTAATACAGGTGATCACTGAGGGGCAATTAGCATCTGACCCCAGGTCAGACCGGCTCATTAAGTAATCAGGCCGATGGTTACCCTCTTTGATCTGTAACCTACACCTCAACGAGTCCCAGCGAACACACCGAGTCGGGAAGATATGCGGGACCATATTAACAATCGGGTTAAGGAACCTTGTTACCCGCTTTGATCTTTTGTTAAGGCGCCTGTGACAAGACGCAGCCATTGACTCGTGACAAATGTTGTTTCAGTACTTCTCGGCGGTGGTCGCATTAGCGGGGTTGCATTAGCGCTGGGGCCTGGAAATCTAGTCGTTATTCTGAATTCAGGGGTGGTCGTAATTTTGGGTCATTTTTAAACATAAATAAACTAAAAAAATTCGGGACCACGCAAAATGACGTAATTGTGGGGTGGTCGCAATTGTGGGGTGGTCGCAAGGCGGGGTTCCACTGTATATGTAAAATTATCACTGATGCATACTGAATGCAAAATTAAAATACAGGTATATCTCATTGATGGCAAATTCTTGAATTAAGCTGAATAGGGATACCAATAATTTATAATCCATGTACAGTTGTCTTTATATAGCCACAGAGAACTGAATATCAATGATTGTAACATATCCTGGTATGATGAATAACTTAAATCATAAATCAAATTTTTAAAAAGCTTTTAAAAAAACTTTCTTGTCATTATTAACCAAAGATAACCTGAAATCTAAATGTCTAGAGGCATGATGTAATAGATGCTGATAAACTGGTGCCAGGCTAGATGTAACAGCATCACACAGCTCACATATATGTTAAAATGACTCAATTCAATCTCCATAATTCAGTCAAAAATCATTCATGTGGAACCATTAATGACAATTATTATAAGAATTATTGTAGGGATTATTCTTGTAAAATATTTAACAAACTGACGTCAGTGGCATCAGTTGAAAAACGTTTCGCATATAGGAAGGTACAGCAAACTGGCTAAGTTCAGCTTCCTGTAACTCAGCCAAAAAGCACTGAACCAAAACCATTTTAACAAACTTGAATTATCAACATCTGAGGATAATTAATGTGTGAGATTTAAGAATTTGGCCCAGTGGTTTTTGAGAAGAATATCTTTGTAGCCACTGAGCTAAAATGGGCTGTTATGGCATATTACTAAATTCAGCTTCCAATAACTTAGCCAAAAGTCACTGAAAAGAGACCATTTGAACAAACTTCAGAAAGCACTACCCTAGGACCATTTCTGTGCGATATTAAACATTTTGGCCATATGGTTTCAGAGAAGAAGTTTTTTGTAGCCCTAAGTGTTATACAGGCACTGATGACCCCGTACAAAAAAGGCTGATGCAGGTGGCGCCACCATTACCTCAATTTCAAAATATGACTTATGTGACCAACATTGGCATAAAATTTGGTGATGATAGCTCCAGCCATTTCTGAGATTTAATTTTAATATGCTTTTTTGCACAGTTAACAAAGTTTAACCTCCTGTAACTTGGCCAAAAATCTCCGAACTGGTACCATTCAAACAGACTTGAGAAAGATTGTTCCAGGGATCATTTCTGTGAAATATTGGACAACGTGGCTGGACAGTTTCGGAGAAGATTTTTAAAGCTTTTTAAATCTAAGAAAATGCAGTTAAAAAAAAAAAAAAAATCTTCGGATTTTTGCCGTAGATTCCGCACTTTTCCGCTGTAGATTCCGCACTTTTCCACGGATTTCTGCCGCAGTTTCCGCACTTTTCCACACTTTTCTGCTGCAGTTTCCGCACTTTTCCGTGGATTTCTGTCGCAGAGCGCACTTTTCTGAGGATTTCTGCCGCAGTTTCCGCACTTTTCCGAGGATTTCTTCCGCAGTTTTCCGCAGATTTCTTCAACAGTTTCCATAGATGTTTTTCTGCAGCTTGCCCACTCTTTCATGAAGGTTTCCTTTGGTAAATGAATTTCTGTGGCAATATTTTTCTGAAATTGTAAAAATTCTAATTTTCTGAATAATCATAACAATCAGCTATATTTTGAGAACGTTGCCTTCCTTTTCTTCTTGAATATTAGAGTATTGCCACACCTGCATCTGCTTATAGATGTAATAAATGAAAAACACTAAAAGAAGTAAACTGATTATTTATTATAAAAATTATAATAAATATTAGTTAGTTTTGTTTTCTTTACAATGGCTTCAATAAGTCACTCCATTTGTGTCTCATATTTGCTTTGGTGGACCTATCAAATATCCTGGTGATTTTATCTGGAAAGAAAAAAAAAAAAAAATTTAGTGATCTTGCAAGAAACATCATATTGTGTAATTTTTTAAGACCTCTTTCATAGTAAAATAAGTATATTTTCAGACATGGAATTTTTCTATAAGATCTTTAAGTACTACAACTTTAAAACTGCAAGAAAGTCAATTAAGTGTAAACTGAATATTAATCAGAAACACTGAAAATTTTCTATTGACAAACAGTGCATTATGTTTTATATGTATCTTTCTCCAAGATTTGCTGGTAATTCCAACTCTTAAGGCAACACTTAAAATAACACTTTAAAAATTCCTGCACACATAAAACTCATAAATAATGAATAAATATCGATGCACATGGTTTGTAAACAATTTCAAAAATATTCTTTTTAGGCCATAACAACAAATGCCCCAAATAAATACATAACAGTGGTGTCATATATGGCAAGAAAATGCATATTGCTGATCTAAATTGAAAGATGTATCCTATTCATAAATAAAAAGGATATTTTGGTTGTAAATAGAAAGATGTTTACCATATTTAAGCTATTTAAGGATATTTCAGAATACCAGTTCAGTCTGTTGAATGACTCTTTGCATCATCAAATTTTCAATAACAATACTTTTATGGTTAAAAAAATGTATTTTATAATAAGTAAGGATGAGGCATAATGATTCTCAAAATATACTTGAGGAAATACCCAGTGTTATAGGCCATCTAAGTCTATACACATATAAACAGTACCCATTAGTGCTCATCCTCAGACAAGTAAATTAACAAGATATTTTGCATATTCTGTTCACATATTTTGAACTCAAATAAAATAGGTGGATATGCTTACATGAGTTGTGTTCTCTTCATTCCTCCTGACCGTTAACCACTCCATTTTAAATGACCCTGCATTTATGAACTGTAAGCATCTTGATACACTGCTTCCTGTAACCTGAGATGCTGGGGACTGGCCTTGCAAGGTCAAGATGGCTGGATGACAGTACTTGACAATGACATAGTACAGCTGCAGCTGGCTTCTGCCCAGGGTGCATGTACATGCCTTGTAACACATGGATCTTTTAATACATTATATATAATTAATACCTATTCATTTTACTGAGCTGTTTTTAAGTTCCAAGGGGAGCTGGTGAACACTTAATCTCAGGTTAAATCAAGACAGACACTTGAAAAAAATTCATCAGAGAGAAATATATATGTGATACATTTATCCTTCAAAACATTATTTAATTTTTTATCCAGCTCCATATATATATATATATATATATATATATATATATATATATATATATAATCATATGAGTGTGTGCATGTGTGTGTGTGCAAGAAAATTACACATATGAACAAATTATAATACACATTACCTCTATCACAAAATTGATTTGAACAGGAAATATTTATCTATATTTGTATTGCTGATGCTTTTCTAAACATATTGGTATGTTGGATGCAATATCTCTATTAAGAATGAAGTATATTATATTTTTTTCTAGTTTTTAACATGTAGCTAGACTTAGCATTTTTCCCTTCAGGCCCAGTACTCCTCCATGTCTAAGTAAAATTTCTATGTCCAGAAAGCCTTTTCACAGCCAAAAATTTTCTAAGTCCTAGAATTTTGTGGAAATCCGCGGAAATTTGCCGCACTTTCGGAAAAATGTGGATTTTTTTCCACACTTTTCCGAAGTGTTCGGAAAAGTGCAGATAAAAATCTTTGGAAATCTTCCACAAATGCATGAAATCTGTGAAAAACTGCGGAAATCCATGGAATTCCGAAGTTTTCCGCGGAAATCCGTGGAAATTTAATTGACATACAGAAATTTTTCGGAAAATCTACAGCCGGGTGGTTATAGTAAAGTTCTAAATATTTGATTGCAAAAATAATACTCATGAAGAAAAACAGTAAAAGTTTTGAGATACTGAGATGCATATGAAAAATTTACAGCTGGACAGGCAAATAGATTTGATTGATTGATTGATCTTTATTTCCCTTCACACAGAAGGAGTTCAATACATGTTTGTAATAAAGAACCATAAACAAAATACAGTTTTGTGATTAAAAAACACCAAAAAATGAAGTATTAGCAGGATGCACGATGCATAAACATAAATCAATTAAATTGATAATACAAACTTATTATCCATATGGATCTAAAATTTCCCATCCCGCTGTCATATAACTCGCAATTTCACAAATAAAGGCACTATACCTAACATCTTTTCTTTCTAATTCTTGCCATTCTGCTCCAAGTAGAATGTCTAAAATGTCTCTGTTGTCCATACTACCCAAAATACATCTTAGATCATACCCTGTCAACTCTGCCATATTCCGCCACAACTGTATTCTCAAACTAACCAAGCTCTGACAACTGATGAATAAATGTTCTGCTATATCACTAAATATTCTATGACATAAGCTACACTCCATTTCTCCTCCCTCTGGTATACTTAATATTCTTACTAAATTAAGAATGCCATTTTTACAATCAAGATTTCTCTTTGCTATTAAATATAATGGACTAGGCTTAAAATCCTCATGAATCCGTAAGAATCGGTCGGCGTCTTTTTTTATTATAGAGAGTGTTTTTTTCATCTAAGTCGCTAGCATTTTTTACAACTGTATTTATTTTATTTTTCCATAGGCGTTTAGGAATAACCAACCCATTTAGGAGGAAATCGAATATTTAATGTTCGGAACATACCCCATCATATCCGATTTTGTCCCAATAACACTATGAAGAAACCTACGGATGAAAATATATTTTGCTATGCTGTCAGATGGCAAATCCATTAAAGATCTGAGGAATCTTAACTTTTGCAAATCAATATGTCTTTTAATGGGAATCCACCCCAACAATCCCTTTGAAATCTCATTATGTGTACGTCTCTTAAGTCCCTGTATTAGTCTTGCTGTTTTTGTTTGTTGTATCTCTAACTGTGAGTATTCCATTGTAGTGAGATTATTCCACAACTCACAGCCATGTAGCATAGAAGGCAAGCAAACTTTTTCCCATATGGCGGCAGATGTTAACGGATTAAGTCCTATTTTCTTAACACCACTTAATAATGCCATGACCCTTTTCCCCCGATTGCACATTTGATTTGTTCTTTCCTTTGATGAGCAAAAATGAACATAAGTATACCCCCACGTGCTCAACATGTGAAACTTCCTCGATTTTTTCGGGCCCTAGTACCCAATGTTTAGTTATATTCCTTCTATTCTGATTTTTTTTCTCCCCAAACACAACACATTTTGTTTTATTACAAGAGAAAACTAACCTCCACTTCCTAGCATAGTCATAGGCCCTGTGCATCATTCTGTCTAGCCCATTCTTTGTCAAAACTAATAATACTGTATCATCGGCATAACTGATGGACCCAATTCTCTTATCAAAGCATTTTAGCCCATCTAATATGCTTACCTGATCATACATATCATCTTTGTATAACACATAGAAGAACATCGATAATAGCCCCCCTTGTTTAATACCTCTACTTACTGTAAATGTTTCAGACGTATCCCCATCTAACAATACAGCAAATGTTGATCCATCAAACCAATTTTTCATAATATACCATATTTTATACGTTAATCCAAAATTGTGTATTTTATAAAGTAAGCCGTTCCACCATACCCTATCATAAGCTTTTTCACAATCTAAAAAACATGTATAAATCTTACTTCCTCTTTCGACATAATGATTCACCAATTCCTGAAGTTAATATGAAGCAGTTATGCTACTGCATTTCTTACGGTGTGCAAATTGTTGATGATTAGGAAATCCCCTCCCATTTATCCACAGCTAGATTCTTTCCCAAATTACTTTTTTAAATATTTTGCTTATAACAGGCATCAAGGTTACTCCTCTATATGAATCAATTTTATTTTTAGGTTTTTTATTGCCTTTATAGATAAGGATTATGAGGCTATGTTTGAATAATTTAGGAATAAAAGCATGTCGAATGATTGCATTAAATAACTTTGACACTTTCCCAAGCAGGTCCATTCCGGCTTTTTTAAGTGTTCATATGTTTACATATCATAACCTGGTGCTTTACCATTAGCAAGTTGTCGAATTATATGCTTTAATTCCTCATTAGTTACCGGCTCAGATAAACAACCGGTAGGGTCCATGTTTTAGGACATATTCATATTTATCTCACCTACCCTTTTATTAATATTATGATAAAATGTTTTATCAAATTTAACAAAGTCCTGCGTTTTCCATCGGTATCTCAGCTCTGCTATGGTACTATATGCTACACTATCTTCAACAATTTGATGCAATGTTGGCATTGGTTCCCATTTTACCCTAATATTTTTCCAAAACAACTTTTTACATCCAACTCCTCAATAGTATCCAGTTTGTTGTATTCCTGTTGTTCAAATTGCATAGCTTTCTTCCTTAGTAGTTAACTTAAAACCCCCGTAACCTCCCATGGTTAATCCACTGAATCCTCAGTTCCCTCTGTTTATTGTGAGCTTCCTTCAGCTCTGAATCCCAGTACGGATGTTTATGAGAGCAATAATTAGAACGAGGTATAGTGTCTACAGATGCCCTATAAACACATTCTACAATATAATTAGTATACATGTAGATTTCAGAAGAGTCCCTAATTATATCATTCAGCATATTATTTCTTTGAAGCAGCCAACTTAGGGTCTGTTTATAAAAATTAGCATCTGTATTTTCCCATCTAAATATTGGCCTAAATTTTGGTATGAATCGAGGCATACTGTAGGTGACCTCTACTTGTACTGGATTATGATCTGATGTGTTTAAGACATTATCCTCATGCACAATGATTCTTTTAAAGTCCATCAATTGTCCCCTAGACATACATATATGGTCAATTTGAGTACCAATGCCCTTAACAGGGCAAATATAAGTATCATTCACCCCATTACATAGACTACTGCATATCGGTGACATCATGTTGTTACAACTAAGAAACTCAAGAAATAATTTCCCCCTGTAAGATTGAGAGCCTTTTGCGTTCGGGCCAGCAAAAGGACCTAATTGCGCATTCATATCTCATAGTATTATAACCTGTCCCCACTGACTATAAAAATCATGCAAGGTTTGAAGCTCACCAATGATCTCCCTATAGAAATCAATGGGATAGTTCGATGACGGCATATACACATTTATCAAATATATTGGTCTTTGCCCTTTAACTCGTAATTTTAAACATATTATTCTATCATTTTCTACTTCCCTCAATAGTTCTACAGCATAATCTAAATTCTTTCTCCATAATATAGCCACACCGCCTTTTCTAATTCTTCTTTTGTCATATACAGATAGGCCAGCATCACATTTTACATATGCCCTAAAATCACTGTCAAGAGTATTTAGATAATCTTTACAATCTGGATATAGATGTTGTTCCTGAAGACAAAGAAAGTCACATTGCCTTAAGAGTACATTAATATAAGCAAATGATGACATTGCACCACGACAGTTGTATGTGATAATATTCAAAGAGTCCATAAAGTTATATATTGTGATTTCCATTGAAGAAACAATTCCTTAACTAAGAGTGTACAAATTGTAAGTAATCCCAACAAAAAAATATAATCTCTGGAGTTTTTATTTTCCCTAAAATTCCAAGATCTGCATCTGACATTTTCTGGCCAGAAATCATCAGCTCCTAAACGAAGCCCTTTTTCATTTTCCTCCACATTAGCTCTCACTGTTATGGTATCATTCCATTCCTTTAATAGCCATACGGATCTAATCTGGATGCCCTGATTCTCTAGAAATTTCACAACTGATTTTCTAGTATATTCTGCACTGTCTTTTTCTTAATATTACCAACATAAAAACACAAGGGTTTTGTTCTTCGTCGAACCTCAACGAATCCTTCTAGTTTACCCTCTGCTTCAACATCCTGCGCCGCCTGGTCTGTCGCAACTCCACCCCCTTGAGCTTCAGCTAATGTTGATTCTGGTCTTGCAGGAGTCAATTTCTCCTGTTGTGAGTCAGTGTCTCGGTTATCCGACGTTCTCTCCGACGAAGATTCTGGGGTGGATTTACAATGAAAAAGTAGTCTCGGTGTGTGCTCCTGCACAGCAACGTCTTGTTGTACTGGCCTTCTACCACTGGTTGGATACCACGCCTCCTGTTGTCGAGTTGATCGGCTGGTGTTGGGCAATGGACCTTGCTTTCTCGCTGTACAATAGTTGGTCAACACACGTCAATTTTTCAATTGCACCCGACAAGGAGTCTATGCGAGTTCTAACATAATCTATTTCATATTCTTTCTGTTCTTTAAATACATCGAAATCTTTATCAATTTTCTTAATGAGCTCAGTACTTTTTCCACAACTATCAAAGTCACAAGGTAATTCCACTTTCTCAATTTTAGAGCCTAATTCTGTCATTTTTTCACTAATAGTATTTTTCATGTGTGAAAAGTCCTGCTCCAGTCCACTCATTTGTTGTCTAACATGTTTAGCTCTCCCCTCACTATCTCAAACTCACTCTTCAAAGTAGAAATTTGTTCGCCAAGCAGCTTATCAGTATCACTGTTCCTACAATGTTCATTCTGTGTAAAAGATTTTATATCATCTAACAATTCTCTTCTGATATCTTTCATTTCTCCAAGTTCTCTACTTACTTCCTCTCTCTGTTGAATTGTCGCTCCTAGAAACTGACTGCAAAAATCTTTGAACTGCATGGAACCTTCAATATCCTGTGCGGACCATCCATTACATTTCTCAGCTCTTCGGTTTGTCTTCCCCTTACAGGTAAACACACCTGTCCCTTCATCCTGACTTTCATCCAAACCCTGATCACTATGGCTCACACTGTTCAAGTTCCTATATCTCTCCCCTAACAATTGGCGCAGGTCAATGGTCACATCACCCTCAATGTAACTAGACATTTCTTGGCACCGCAGGTGCCAGAGTATCCCCAGACATAATAGGCCCCCCCCTTTAAGAATAGACCCCCATTTTTAGCAGCATATACTGACACTTGGCATATTTATTGTTTCTTCCATCTAACAATCAACAATCTTGTTGAAGAGGTTGGTCCTATGACCTTGATCTTTTTAAAGATGTGTCCTGTGACCTTGACCTTTGACCTCATGACCCCAAAATCAATTTGGGTCTTGCTTTTCCAATGGGACATATGCAAGTCAGGTTTGAAATCTATACATCAATAAAGCAGGAATTATCATCCAGAAACTAATTTTTGGACAGATGGCTCCTGTTACCTTCACCTTTGACCTTGTGACCTTAAAATTGATAGTGTTCTTCCTCTCTTGGCAGGAGAACTTTCTATGCAAGATGAAACATCTGAGAGGAAATGTTTGGCTGAAAATGCATCCACAATCTTTTTAAAGAGGTTTCCTGTGACCTTGAACTTTGACCTCATGACCCCAGAATCAATTTTGGTCTTGCTTTTCCAATAGGACATATACAAGTCAAGTTTGAAATCCATACATTAATAAAAGAAGATATTATCATCCAGAAACTAATTTTTGGACAGATGGCTCCTGTGACCTTCACCTTTGACCTTGTGACCTCAAAATTTATAGGGTTCTTCCTCTCTTGGCAGGTGAACTATATGTGCAAGATGAAAGATCTGAGATGAAATGTTTGGCTGAAAATGCATCCACAATCTTTTTAAAGATGTGTCCTGTGACCTTGACCTTTGACCCTATGACCCCAAAATCAATTTTGGTCTTGCTTTTCCAATGGGACATATACAAGTCAAGTTTGAAATCCATACATCAATAAAAGAAGATATTATCATCCACAAACTAATTTTTGGACAGATGGCTCCTGTGACTTTCACCTTTGACCTTGTGTCCTCAAAATTGATAGGGTTCTTCCTCTCTTGGCAGATGAACTATATGTGGAAGATGAAAGATCTGAAATGAAATATTTGGCTGAAAATGCATCCACAATCTTTTTAAAGATGTGTCCTGTGACCTTGACCTTTGACCTCATGACCCTAAAATCAATTTGGGTCTTGCTTTTCCAATGGGACATATACAAGTCAAGTTTGAAATCCATACATCAATAAAAGCAGAAATTATCATCCAGGAACTAATTTCTGGACAGATGGCTCCTGTGACCTTCACCTTTGACCTTGTGACCTCAAAACTGATAGGGGTCTTCCTCTAGTGGCAGATGACTTATATGTGCAAGATGAAAGGTCTGAGACGAAATGTTTGGCTGAAAATGCATCCACAATCTTTTTAAAGATGTGTCCTGTGACCTTGACCTTTGACCTCATGACCCCAAAATCAATTTTGGTCTTGCTTTTTCAATGGGACATATACAAGTCAAGTTTGAAATCCATACATCAATAAAAGAAGATATTATCATCCAGAAACTAATTTTTGGACAGATGGCTCCTGTGACCTTCACCTTTGACCTTGTGACCTCAAAAATTGATAGGGGTCTTCCACTCTTCGCATGTGAACTTTAAAATACAAGTCAAATTTGAAATTCACACATCAATAAAAGTAGGAATTATCATCCAGAAACTAATTTTTGGACAGATAGCTCCTGTGACCTTCACCTTTGACCTTGTGACCTCAAAATTTATAGGACTCTTCCTCTCTTGGAATGTGAACTATGTGTGCAAGATGAAAGATCTGAGATGAAAGATTTGGCTGAAAATGCATCCACAATCTTTTTAAAGATGTGTCCTGTGACCTTGACCTTTTACCTCATGACCCCAAAATCAATTTGGGTCTTGCTATTCCAATGTGACATATACAAGTCAAGTTTGAAATCCATACATCAATAAAAGCAGGAATTATCATCCAGGAACTAATTTTTGGACAGATGGCTCCTGTGACCTTCACCTTTGACCTTGTGACCTCAAAACTGATAGGGGTCTTCCTCTATTGGCAGATGACTTATATGTGCAAATTGAAAGGTCTGAGACGAAATGTTTGGCTGAAAATGCATCCACAATCTTTTTAAAGATGTGTCCTGTGACCTTGACCTTTGATCTCATGACCCCAAAATCAATTTTGGTCTTGCTTTTTCAATAGCACATATATAAGTCAAGTTTGAAATCCATACATCAATAAAAGAAGATATTATCATCCAGAAACTAATTTTTGGACAGATGGCTCCTGTGACCTTCACCTTTGACCTTGTGACCTCAAAAATTGATAGGGGTCTTCCACTCTTCACAGGTGAACTTTTAAATACAAGTCAAATTTGAAATTCACACATCAATAAAAGTAGGAATTATCATCCAGAAACTAATTTTTGGACAGATGGCTCCTGTGACCTTCACCTTTGACCTTGTGACCTCAAAATTTATAGGACTCTTCCTCTCTTGGCAGGTGAACTATATGTGCAAGATGAAAGATCTGAGATGAAATATTTGGCTGAAAATGCATCCACAATCTTTTTAAAGATGTGTCCTGTGACCTTGACCTTTGACCTCATGACCCCAAAATCAATTTGGGTCTTGCTTTTCCAATGTGACATATACAAGTCAAGTTTGAAATCCATACATCAATAAAAGCAGGAATTATCATCCAGGAACTAATTTTTGGACAGATGGCTCCTGTGATCTTCACCTTTGACCTTGTGACCTCAAAACTGATAGGGGTCTTCCTCTATTGGCAGATGACTTATATGTGCAAATTGAAAGGTCTGAGACGAAATGTTTGGCTGAAAATGCATCCACAATCTTTTTAAAGAGGTTTCCTGTGACCTTGAACTTTGACCTCATGACCCCAGAATCAATTTTGGTCTTGCTTTTCCAATAGGACATATACAAGTCAAGTTTGAAATCCATACATCAATAAAAGCAGGAATTAGCATCCAGAAACTAATTTTTGGACAGATAGCTCCTGTGGCCTTGACCTTTGACCTTGTGACCCCAAAATTTATATGGATCATCCACTATTGGCAAGTGAGCTATATATTCAAGATGGAAGACCTAGGATGAAAGTTTGGCTTAAAATGCATCCACAGTATCTTTTAAAATGCCAGTCCAGTGACCTTGACCTTCGACCTCATGACCCTAGTACCTATAGGGTTCTTACTTTAGTGGTGGGCCATACATAAGTCATGTTTGAAATCCATATGGCTATCAACACTGGAGATATCATAAGAGGTGTGATTTTCACCATATATGGCAATATTCAAGGTCAAGGCCACTATCATAGGAAAGGTCATGACCCCAATTTAAATAAACATCATCCCATAACCCATACCTATGTATATGCATAATATAAAAGAAATCTGTCCATTAGTTTTTGACTTATAATGCTCACAGTACTGTAAGGTGGCAAATTTGGGGGTATTAAACGGCACGAAAACAAGTAAAGAATAATAGGTGGCACCACCAGTTTCTGGAATATGACAACCCTATCCATGATCTTCCATCAACTTGATTTGGGATAAATCCATGCAAGATTTCTTGAGATATAAAAGAATTTGTGTGATTTTCCCCCAAATTGGACCTATTCAAGGTCAAGGACACTCTCCTAGTAAAGGTCATGACCTCATTTTAAATAGGCGTCGTCCTCTTACCCATATCTATACATATACCAAGTTTGGTAAAGTTCCGTGAAATATTTTTTGGGTTATCGCGCCAACAAGATTTATATGCGGCGGCGGCGGCGGGACCGGTATGAAAACATAGTATCCCCCGACTTTGTCTGGGGATACAATTAAATATCAGATAGATATCATCCAACATTTTACTATAAGTTTACCTTTTGGTGTTTCAGGTACACACTCACATGCGAGATCATACAGTTCACCCCTTGTGACACTGACAGTATCAATGTCCCCAAGACTTTCTTTCAGCTCCTCAATAAAGCTCTTTCTGTCTAAGTGGCCAAACCTTTCTTTAACATTTTCAAAAATCCCCCACTCTGTCTGGGTGGCCACTTGGCCCCAAATGTTTTCATCATCCTCATGCTCCATACTCCCCTGACTCCAGCGAAGCATGAAGGATTTGGCTCAGTTCAAAAGTTTGGTCCTCAAACTGTACTGAGTGACTAGATTTTAAGAAACAGTTTAGTTACAAAACTGGCATTGTGTTGATTCAAATTACTCATGAATTCCACGTAAATGTCCAAATTGTCAAATTCTTATGTTTCACTTTCAATAAATCACAAGATAATACTGTACCACAGAAATTTTGAAGCTCCGAAATGGTTTAAATTGACAGATAATTTACCTGTAACCTTTCTCTGCGCCACCTATCTGTTTCTTCAAAGCTATAAATAGATTCAGGCTGAACTTTGGTGCCAAATATGATGCAGTGAGCAGTCTGCCAAAGCTATAAATAGAATGCAGCTACTGCACTGAGTGAACTCTTGACCTATTCCTGGCTGCACATCTTCCAATCCAGGCACTGTGCCAAAACTATTTATAGAGCTGACATCATCTTGGCTAATGGCCAACATCAAGGCACTGGCAATCTGCCAATGGTAAACTAAGTGCTGCAATCTGTACACAGAAGTGGTCCCTACTTGAAATAACTTTGAAATTTATTTTCCTAATACAAAATGCTTTACAGCTGACTTATTATAAAAAAGAAATCAGGAATATATGTAAAATTATCACTGAATGCAATATTAAAATACAGATATATCTCATTGATGGCAAATTCTTGAATTAAGCTAAATAGGGATACCAATAATTTATAATCCACATACAGGTGTCTTTATATAGCCACAGAGAGCTGAATATCAATGACTGTAACATTGCCTGGTATGATGAATAACTTAAATCATAAATCTTAATTTTTTAAAAGCTTTTAAAAAATCTTTCTTGTCAATATTAACCAAAGATAACCTGAAATCTAAATGTCTAGTGGCATGATGTAATAGATGCTGATAAACTGGTGCCAGGCTAGACATAACAGCATCACACAGCTAACATATATGGTAAAATGACTCAATTCAATCTCCATAATTCAGTCAAAAATCATTCATGTGGATTCATTAATGACAATTATTATAAGAATTATTGTAGAGATTATTCTTGTAAAATATTTAACAAACTGACGTCAGTGGCATCAGTTGAAAAACGTTTCGCAGGTTTATAACTCATATAAGAAGATTCAGCAAACTGGCTAAGTTCAGCTTCCTGTACCTCAGCCAAAAAGCACTGAACCAAAACATTTGAACAAACTTAAATTATCAACATCTGAGGAAAATTAATGTGTAAGATTTAAGAATTTGGCCCAGTGTTTTTGAGAAGAAGATCTTTGTAGCCACTGAGCTAAAATGGGCTGTTTGGCATTTGACTAAATTCAGATTCCAATAACTTAGCCAAAAGTCACTGAAAAGAGACCATTTGAACAAACTTCAAAAAGCACTACCCTAGGATCATTTCTGTGCGATATTAAACATTTTGGCCATATGGTTTCAGAGAAGAATTTTTTGTAGCCCTAAGTGTGATACAGGCACCGATGACCCTGTACAAAAAAGGCCGATGCAGGTGGCGCCACCAATACCTCAATTTCAAAATATGACTTATGTGACCAAAATTGGCATAAAATTTGGTGATGATAGCTCCAGCCATTTCTGAGATTTAAATTTTAATATGCTTTTTTGCACAGTTAACAAAGTTAAACCTCCTGTAACTCGGCCCAAAATCTCCGAACTGGAACCATTCGAACAAACTTGAGAAAGATTGTTCCAGGGATCATTTCTGTGAAATATTGGACAATGTGGCTGGACAGTTTGGGAGGCGAAGATATTGAAAGCTTTTTTTAGCTTTTTCCCTATAAAATCTAAGAAAATGCAGTTAGAAAAAAAACAAGGGACCCATGGGTCATGGTTCTCAGCTGTTATATATGATAAAAGTATGATTTGGGAAAGAGGCACATGCTGGTTTTGTGTGGTAATAAATATAAGCTTTATAATGAGTTGTTGGTGTTTAGCTTATGTATGACTTTGATAGTATCTTTGGAGACAGGGAAGAGGATTGATTTCATTTATTTTATTAACAAATGGAGTGCTATTGTCACACAGATTTTGACTTGGCCAAAGAGTTTTACTATTGATTAAAATTTAATAACAAATATTGTGCCAATATAATTTTTATTAAAAAAAATAATAAGAATAACATATGATTTTTTAAAATAAAATATAACTGAAATGATTATTGAAATAATATTATAGAATATATTCATGAATGCATTCATGAATACATTTTGAAAGTATCTGCACTGGTATTCAAATACTTTCATTTTTACCTGAACTCCCATTCTCATGCAATAAAATTTGTTAATGCAGTATATATTCATATTCGTATTCAAATACATTTGCAAAGCATTCGCACCATGTCTAGTATTTATTCAGTTTTAGCCAAACAATGATGTTGAGAATCCAGAATATACAAAATTCACAAATTTAAATAATGATCATAAGTACCTGGTTTTATGGCTTTTATTTATATTAAAAAAAATAAATGTAATATATTCACTTTGGACTACTTCCACATCAATGTACACACTAGACACAGTAGGAATCTAGATTAATATTATCAACTGCATCTTTGTCTATCATTAATTTCCTTCATATGATCCCTAATGATTAGAAATGAATAATATGATTTATTTTTTTATCATTAAAATTTAACCAAAAAATACCATAGGTGACTGCATGGTGTTATTTGGAATAACATTGACATTGACATTCTATCCATCCATACAAGATTCTTACATCATCAGTAACTGCAAGTTAATTTTCTGTTACTCATCAACTAACAAATTCCTTTTCTATTAATTTTTCTTTAATTTGTTATAAAAAACAATACAAAATTATTAATTTATTGTTTATTGTTATGTTGTTTTTCAAAACAACTACTAGATGAGTTAGGTTGGACACCTGGATCAACTGTGGCTGGGCATTAGCTGCCTGGCTGCCCCAGTGTATGCTTCGCTCAAGCATGCATAATCTGATGAAAGGTCAACAAGGTCAACATACAGGTGACTGAAGAGGGGCTGGATTGAGCCTGGGTCTGACATGGTCTCATAAAAACATTAATAAAAGCTACAATATTTGGCCAATTCCTTTCAGCTTTATAAACTACAAAGATGAAATCCTTATGTGTGCATGATATGAAAATTATATCAACAGTGCTCTCAAGAAACAAACGTGCCATGGTCAAAGTAGGGCAAAATTTAAGGTACTAATTTTATATTTATACTAATAACTTATAAAATTTGAAAAATTCAGAACCAATTTTTTGGTATTCAATTGAACCTTGATTAAACTAGAATACGGGTAGTCGACAAGCGACTACGTGTATCCGCCAAAATCAGAGAAGGACGGGTGAAGTGAGGCATGGATTGAGTGGCAAGGGGATATAGAGTTACATGTGTTAAATATTAGAATGGATCTCTGCCACATAAACATGATTGTAGGTGGCGCCACCTGTTATTTGAATGAGAAACTATCCAAGATATATACACATGCAAATTTTCATGTGGAAAAGTCAAACCACTGCAGAGATGAGTAATTTTATCCCACAGCAGACAAACAGATGGACGCTGTGCCAAAATGGCTGAAGGTGGTGCCACCATTTTTGTTCATGTTATAAAGCTATCCAAGGGCTACATTTGTGTAAAAAAATTTTCCTGATTGGTTGAATGAGTCCAGAGATATAAGCATGGATGTCTACAGCGTGAATGTGAACGTAGGTGGCGCCACCTGTCATAAAATCAAGAAAGCTATCTAGGATGTATATGCATGCCAACTTTTAGGTGAATTAGTCAAACCACTGCAGAGATATGAGTGATTTTAACCCCAGGCAGATGAACAAATGGACACTGTGCAAACATGGTTGCAGGTGGCGCAACCTTTTGTTGTGTATTTTATAAAGCTATCCCAGGGCTACATTTGTGTAAAATTTTTTTCCGGATCGGTCAAACGGTTCCTGAGATATATGGGTTTATGTGTGGAGCATTAACGTGAATGTAGGTGGCGCCACCTGTCATAAAATCAAGAAAGCTATCTAGGATGTATACGCATGCCGAATTTTAGGTGAATTAGTCAAACCACTGCAGAGATATGAGTGATTTTAACCCCAGGCAGATGAACAGATGGACACTGTGCAAACATGGTTGCAGGTGGCGCCACCTTTTGTTGTGTATTTTATAAAGCTATCCCAGGGCTACATTTGTGTAAAAAAATTTTCCGGATCGGTCAAACGGTTCCCGAGATATATGGGTTTATGTGTGGAAACAGACGCACAAACGGACGCTGGGCAGAGATGAAAGGTCAGAGGTCAAGGTCACACAGTTAGGCACCAGTTCACATGTGACCCGATAATTTGTGTAAGTTTCGGAAAAATCTGTCCAGTAGTCTCAGAGGAGTTCTCCGGAAACGAACGCGGCGGCGGCGGCGGCGGAACCCGGTCAAAAACATAGTATCCGCAAAACTTCGTTTTGGCGGATACAATAATGTTACATCCCTGACAAGAAATCTCTAGCTTCAGCAATCCTCTTGTTAAGGAAGTAAATATATTTCTTGATTTTTTAAAAAGAGCATTATGTTTGGGCCCATAACTTAAAACAATTACGCAATACTGACATCATTTCTGGCATGTGCATAGCGAATGTATAGAAAAATATGTATATTATATATGATCAAAGTCAGATCAGTGGTTTTGATATTAGGCAGTCTTACAGTGTAACAATGGGTTTTTAATGGAAAAATGAAGTTTTTCATTAATATTTCCAAGGAATTACGTCCTAGTGATCAAATTCTTGGCATGGTAGGGGATTTTGGAGACATCTAACTGTATGCCAAATTTAAGGAACTTAGAGCTCAAGCTGGGGAGCTGAGCTCTAGCAAACTGCATAACACGAGCTTGATGTAAACAATATGTGACATGGTGCTTGAAAACTTGAATAAAATCTACAGTTTTTGATCAACTGGTTTCAAATCTTTGGTGTTAACAGACAAAATGCTAACAAAAACATGCTGTGAAAATTAAATCCACAGTACTTACAGGAAAAAACGTGCCATGGTCAAACTTAGGCAAAATTTAAGGTACCAATTTTATATTTTTGCCAATATTTAAAAAAATTTAACAGATTTTGATCTAATTTTTGGTACACAATTAAATTTTGATCAATTTAAGTTGTATTACTGAAAAAAAGTCCCTTCCTTTAACACTTTTGGTCTTAAGTGACCAAATATCTTTCCTGATTTTTTTACAAAGTCCATTATGTTTGGGCCCATAACTTTTTTAGATTAAATAATACTGACTTAATGTCTGGCATGTACATAGGAACTATATAGAGGAATATTTATGGTAAATATGAAGAAAACCAGATGAGTAGTTTTGATATTAGGCAGTCCTGAAGTGTGAAAATAGATTTCTAATAAAAAATTGAGGTTTTTCCTTAATATCTCGAAGGAACAAAGTCCTATTGACCCAATTTTCGGCATGGTAGGAGATTTTGGGGACATCTAACTGTATGGCAAATTTCAGATTCGTAGGTCCAATGGTGTCGTAACGTGCCAGTCTTACGGATGGACATCCGGAAGGACAGAGGGACGGCAAGACTGACGGAAGGACATCCGGACGGACGGCAAGACCGATGGAAGGACGACGGACAATGAACCACGACTATAGCTCAGATGACTTATAGTCAGCTGAGCTAAAAAACAAAATCCGATATAGTTTGTTGGATGACTGATTATTTGCAAAAAATTTGGTGATGCTAGCTCCTGCCTTTTTTGAGATAGCTATGGTTAACGTACAGACGACGCACAACGCTCGATGCACGAGGCACGACACACAATGGACATCGCCGCACCTTCGCATAAGCTCACAGGTTCGCTCAAAAATGTGCCATGGTCAAAGTTGGTAAGTATTGGGCTGGCTTCCTGTAAACAATACAGTGGAACCCAGCCTTGCGACCACCCCGCAATTGCGACCACCCCACAATTACGACCACCTTTCTTGGTCCCGAATGTACGATCCAGGTAATTTAGAGTTTCACAAATGCGACCACCCCCAAATTAAGACCACTTTGGTCAGTCCCCAAGGTGGTCGTAATTGTGAGGTTCCACTGAACTTGATATGGTGGTTGAAAACCTGAATTTAAAAGCTACAGTTTTTGACCAATTGCTTTTAACCACCTTGAATTCAAAGTGAAAGTGCTGAAAAACATTTTGCTCACTAGGAATACCCGCATTGTTGACAAGAATATCCAGTCGCTGCTCTTCTTTATTGAATTCAACAGCAAACTTCCTCACTGAATCAAAGTCTGCCAAATCCATCTCCTTCACAACAATCTGCATATTTCCAGTCTCATGCTGAATATTTTGTGCTGCCTCTTTCCCTTCCTGTAGGCTGCGACATGCCAGGATCAAGCGTGCATTCCTTGTGGCAAGATCCATTGCAGTAGCATAGCCAATACCTGTTGATAAAGTGAAGAGAGAAAGTAAAGGCTAAGTTTTGCCATAACCCAAATTATTTTTAGTGATCCTGTGAGCTTGTACGATGGGGTGGCATTGTCTGTCGTCTGTATGTTAATCAATACTATGGCAGGAGTTAACATCAGCAAAATTTATGAAAAAATTCAGTCATCTAAAAACTATATGGGAATGAGCCTTTTCAATAATGGCTATCTGTATTGACTTAAATTTCACAGGGAGAAAGCTAAAACATTTTTAAAAATCTTCTCTGAAAATGCACAGCCAATTCTTCAATATATCACAGAAATAATCCCAGAAACAATCTCTCTCAAGTTTGTTCTCATGGATCCAGTTTGGTGATTTTTGGCAGAGTTACAGGAAGCTGAACTACTTTGTAATTTGGCCAAATAAGCATACTTAAATATCAATATCGGAATGGCAGGAGCTTGTAACTTTCATGCTGCGTTCTGTTATTGTCCGATAGCCTGACATGAGCCCATGACAGTTGCTTATCAGCTGGGCTATGGCTATCAGCCAATCACAGGCAGCTAAGGACTCCACCCTCTGCCCCTCTGGGGTTAAACTCTCTTGCCCTGGCGATCCCCACTCTCTCAGATCTGAGCATTAGAGCTGCAAAAGAAGCCAATACATGAATAATAAAATGATCACTGAACATTAATAAACATGACAAAAAAACGAAAAACAAAGCCTACAGGCCTAATGCGAACCTGTGCAAAGTTTGGGAGTATGAATGGAGGTTTCTTTTTAAAATTTAATATTGATCCTTTTAAGTCCTGCATATCTACCTTAGCCATTATGATTTCAGCAAAATGGACATTTTGGACCTGCAAGTTTCAGACTAGGACATTTTAAAACTAGAATATGGGTAGTCGACAAGCGACTATGTGTATCCACAGAAATCAGAGTGGGACGGGTGAAGTGAGGCATGAATTAAGTGGCAAGGGGAAAAGAGTGAGGTGTGTTGCATATTAGCATGGATGTCTGCAGCATAAACGTGAATGTAGGTGGTGCCGTCTGTCATAAAATCGAGAAAGCTGTCCAGGATGTATAAACCTGTAAAATTTCAGGTGGATAAGTCAAACCACTGCTGGGATATGAGTGATTTTATCCCAAGGCAGATAAACAGATCGACGCTGTGCATTAGTGGTTGCAGGTGGTGCCACCAGTTCTGCCTATGATGAACAGCTATGTGAGATCTATACACATGAAAAATTTTGGCCTAATCGGTCAAACCGTTCCCGAGATATGAGCTTGAATGTCTGCAGAGTAAACCTGAATGTAGGTGGCGCCACCTGTCATAAAATCGAGAAAGGTGTCCAGGATGTATAAACCTGCAAAATTTCAGGTGGATAAGTCAAACCAGTGCTGAGATATGAGTGCTTTTATCCCAAGGCAGATGAACAGATGGACACTGTGCATAAATGGTTGCAGGTGGTGCCACCAGTTTTGCCTATGATGAAGAACTATGTGAGATCTATACACATGCAAAATTTTGGCCCAATCGGTCAAACGGTTCCCGAGATATGAGGTTGGATGTCTGCAGAGTAAACCTGAATGTAGGTGGCGCCACCTGTCAAAAAACAAGAGAGCTGTCCAGGATGAATGAACCTGCAAAATTTCAGGTGGATATGTCAAACCACTGCTGAGATATGAATGATTTTATCCCAAGGCAGATGAACAGATGATCCCTATGCAAAAATGGTTGCAGGTGGCGCCACCTGTTTTGCTTATGATGAAGAGCTATGTGAGATCCATGCACATGCAAAATTTTGGCCCTTTCGGTCTAACGATTCACGAGATATGAGCTTTGATGTCTGCAGAGTAAACCTGAATGTAGGTGGCACCACCTGTCATAAATCGAGAAAGCTGTCCAGATGTATAAACCTGCAAAATTTCAGGTGGATAAGTCAAACCACTGCTGAGATATGAGTGATTTAATCCAAAGGCAGATGAACAGATGGACGCTGTGCATAAATGGTGGCAGGTGGTGCAGATGATGAAGAACTATGCGAGTTCTTTACACATGCAAAATTTTGGCCCTTTCAGTCTAACGATTCACGAGATATGAGCTTGAATGTCTGGAGAGTAAACCTGAATGTAGGTGGCGCCACCTGTCATAAATCGAGAAAGCTGTCCAGGATGTATAAACCTGCAAAATTTCAGGTGGATAAGTCAAACCACTTCTGAGATATGAATGATTTTATCCCAAGACAGATAGACGCTGTGCATTAGTGGTTGCAGGTGGCGCCACCATTTTTAGTGTATGTTATAAAGCTATCAAAGGGCTACATTTGTTCCAAATTTTTAGCCTGATCGGTCAAACGGTTCCTGAGATATGCGGGTTTATGTGTGGAAACAGACGCACAAATGGATGCTGGGCAGCGAGGAAAGGTCAACCAAAAATGAGGGCGCAGCAGTTAACATGTGACCTGATGATAAACCCCAATTTGCTTAAAATGCAAACCAAGTTTTTTCAAACAGTTGAAAGATATAGTTCCAAGAATCTGGGAATTCTGCATCTAAACATTGTGTCTAGACGTCTAGACACATTGTCTAGACCCCCCCCAGAGCCAGGTCAGTTGCCATGGTGATATCTGGTCCCCACCTGTTTGTACTGAGTGACCTCTTGACTTGGCTGCTGAAACTCAGCATGTTGTCAAATCTGTTTTCAAATACAGAAAGCCTTTTTCAATTGGCTACAATGCTTTTTTAAAACTGTATTTACCCAATCTATTCTTATAAAACTGGCAGAACCCTACCATAGAATAATTCTTGTAAATTGTAAAGTTTAAACCAATCAGCTTAACAGTTTCATCATAAATCAGTGTATAAGCTAGAAGAGTTTAAAATTATATTTTCGCTTGTGACAAACACATCAATGTAGGTGGTGCCACCAATGCCTCAAAATCAGATATGACATATGTGACAAACATTGGTATAAAATTTGGTGATTATAGCTCTAGCCATTTCTGAGATTTTAATTTTAGTGTGCTTTTTTGGACAGATGACTAAGTTCAACCTCCTGTAACTCGGCCAAAAATCTCCGAACTGGAACCATTTGAACAAACTTGAGATTGTTTAGGGATCATAACTGTGAAATATTGGACAATTTGGCTGGACAGATTCAGAGAAGAAGATTTTTAAAGCTTTTTTAGCTTTTTCCCTATGAAATCTAAGAAAATGCAGTTAGAAAAAAAATAAACAAAATCCGACGGACGAGGACTCACCATCACATAAGCTCACAGGTTCACTAAAAATTTGGTGATTCTAGCTCCTCCCATTTTTGAGATAGCTATGGTTAATGTACAGATGTTGCTGCATGACAAATGTTGCTGCACTATCGCATAAGGTAACAGGTTCGCTAAGAATAAGTTTTTTGATGACATTGACCTTAACCTTTGACCTATATTGACCAAAAACAATAGGGTTATAGTACTTTTGACTGACTACCAACTTTGCAAGTTTGAAAGCAATTGCTGCAAAATTTATGGCTTGTAGAGTCATGACAAACACACACACACCCAACAAACAAACAGACATACGCAGATGACCAGCCTGTTTGCCAAAATCGAAGATTTCCAGCAAGCAAAAAACCAAGTGCCGTCTGTTCCTCTTTTCTGACTAACATTATGCTTCCATTGTTTTAATGGATTTTGCATGGAAAATATTTACTCATGTGACAACTGATTTTCTTCTATCAGCCAGAATTTAAATATGATCAAATTCATGTGACACAGTCAAATCTTTGATTATAAAAGACATATGCATGAAATTAATTAAGGAATAGATCATGTCATATCATAGAATATTCTGTTCCAAAGCCTATCCTGTCAACTCTGTAACAAATACTTCTGTACCAAGTAGTATCACCAATATGTCCAAATTACTGTTGATCATGGAATGATCCCAATATCTTTCCTGATATTTTGACAATATACATTATGTTCAGGCCAGTCACTCCTAGTCCTAAAAATTATGCAATATTGACCTTATTTCATGCATGTACAAAGAAGAGTGGAAAAGTTATGCCCAATATGAACAAACCAATACCAGTGATTTGATATAAGGCAGTCCTGAAGTGTAACAATAGGACTTTAATGGAAAATGGAGATTTTTCCTTAATTTCTTGAAGGAATGAAGTCTCAGTGACCCAGTTTGGGGCTTGGTAGGAGATCTTAGGGACATCTTTGGTCTTTATCATAATCACAGTATGCTTATTTCAGATTTGTAAGTTCAATTATGTCAAAACGTGCCAGTCTAATAGAAAAGACAGACAGAAATGACGCTTTACTATAGTTCAGTTGACTTTGTCTGCTGAGCTAAAAACAAACAAGTATGACCTTACCTGAATTTGCTCCTGTGACTATGACAGTCTTACCAGACAAGTCAGCCTGGCTTTTACAAGTTCCCATTGTCATCTTAGCATACACCTTGATGATGATACTAACAACCAAAATAACAGCCAAGATTGTAAACAAATCCATTGTGATGATGCTGAAAAAGATACGAGACATTGATTGTTTTGATACTCGCTCGAATGCTGTTATTTAATGGCACAATGAACAAGGGACCCATGGGTCACAGCGCTCAGATGAATTTTGAAATTTTAGCAAATGCAAAATATGCTGATTTCTATAATAATGTTTTTAATATATATAAGCATAAAAGAAGCTCTAAATCCTACTTGGTTATAGTAAAGTTCTAAATATATCATTGCAAAACTAATACTCTGACAAGACTGTCATGAAGAACAAGTGACCTGTGGGTCATGACGCTCAGCTGACTGACATGTTGATAATATGTCCTTGCACAGACAACTACCGGTAATTAAGATAATGCAAGTGGTATCATTGTTCATGCATATTATCATAGTTCATCAAGACCCTTAAGCACAACAAATTTGATGACAATCCAACCAGCCTTTCATGAGGAATCTGGCAATTTGTGTGTATTTTGCATTATTTTTTGGGTGCTCAAACATACCCCAAAACTCTGAGAATATAAGTCACTGTGACCTAATTTCAGGTTTCTGGGGAGAACTTTTGAGGAACTCTCAGGATGTCAAGATAGATTCTGGGCCCCATGGTTATGATTTGTGCCCTACTTTGGTATAAAATTTTCAATTATTCTGAAGGGTGCTTATAAGCCCCATAGCACAGAAAATATGGGTAACAGAGACCTTAATTCATGTTTCCAAGGAGACTTTTCACAGATCTCCCTGGATGGCACGTTTGAAGATTCTAGGACCAATGGTTACAATTTGTGCCTTGTTAACAGATGACTGCATCTTTTAAGGTCTCAATATAGATTAAAACAAGGCCTACAGGCCTAATGCGAACCTGTGCATTGGGAAATACACCAGGTATAATGCTTCAATGCTGGACTATTACTTTTCATGTATATGAACTATGCAAGTACTAAACATTTTGAATAAGAAACAATTACACAAACATCACTGCTGAAATTCTGACATAGGTGCAAACAACACTAAAAAGATTGTAGCTGGCACCACCAGTCTTGTATACAACGAAGCTATCAGAGATATATACATACGCCCAATTTCAGACTGATATATCAAACCCCTCCTGAGAAAAACGTGTGCAAAAGTCATGGTAGGTGGCAACACATGTCTTGTGAGCGAGAAAGCCATCAAAGACACATAGACAGGTCAAAGTATTAGGCCAATACATCAAACTTACCTTGAGTCTGATGCATGGGGCTGACCAGGCTTAGGTGAGAAAGGCTGTTGCCCCGAGTGAACTGTGACAAATTGCTTGCTCAGACTACTGCTCTGAGTGAACTCATGACCTGCACCTGGCTAGACTAAGTGAACTTTTGACCTGTACCTGGCTGCACTGAGTGAACTCTTGACCTGTTGCATAATCTGACACAGATGGCAGTCTGCCAAATCTATAAATAGAATGCAGCTACTGCACTGAGTAAACTCCTGACCCATACCTGGCTGCACTGAGTGAACTCTTGACCTGTTGCCTAATCTGATACAGTTGGTAGTCTGCCAAAGCTATAAATAGATCCAGACTGACCTCTAGCCTGTTGCCAAATCTGAAATAGTAGCCACACCATTGCATAAGCTCATGCAGGGGCCCTGCCCTGAGGGGCTTGACACCCATGAAGTGATCACATGGTGCCCATGAGGTGTTCACATGTCACCCATGAGGTGATCACATGCCATGTGCTTGGCTGCACTGATTGAACTCTTGACCTATATCTGGCTGCAATGAATGATCTCTTGATCTGTTCCCAAATCTGAAACAGTTGGCAGTTTCTCAACCTATTTAAAGATACAGATTCAATCTTGGCCTGTTGGTATATCTGTTTACACATACTGAAAGACTTTGGTAAAAATTTCTTTTTTTCAAGCCGACATATTCATAAACTTTTTATCAAAATATCTAGAATAATAAAAGATGCAGTACTTTCATTTTTAAAGGTCCAATAGTTCTGCCAAAAATCATTCTAGTAAACTTGAACAAAGGCCACCTATAAGAATAATTTTTGTGCAATGTTACAGAAGATACAATTGAAATATTAATTTTGTAGAACACTATTGCAGTCCTCAGTTTGAAAAAGACATAATAATGGCCATAAGACCAACTTAAGCTTTTCACAACTCAACAAAAATTAAAAAACTCAGTATATTCTGATATGATTGAAAGAACCATGTCCTAGGATAATTCTTTTGAAAAACTGAACAATTCAACTTGATAGTTTCATCATTAAGCTGAAAGAGGCTAAAATTATGAGGTTTTTTGTCCATAAAAAACCGGTCAATGTAGGTGGCACCACTAAATCTACAACTTCAAATATGAGTCATGTGACCAACATTTGCACAATACCTGGTAATGGGAGCATCTGTCATTTCTGAGAGTACTATGTCAGTATGCTTACTTGGCCGAATGACTGTTCAAATTTGTGTAACTCCACTAAAATTCATCAAATGGAAACCATTTGAACAAACTTGAGAGGGCTTGCCTCTGGGATCATTTATGTAAAATATTAAACAATCTGGCTGGACCGTCTACAAGAAGACAACTTTTAAAATATTGTCAGCTTTTTCCTAATTAAATCTAAGTAAATGCAGATAGCAAAAAAGTAAGCTGAATCCCACAAAATCTGATATGTGAAAGATTATTGCATAAAATCTGGGAATGATAGCTCCTGCTATTCCTGAGAAATTATGGATTAATGTACAGATGACCAATGACCCCTGTACAAAAATAGGTCAATTCAGGTGGCGCCACCAATACCTGAATTTCATGTATGACTCATGTGACCAACACTGGCAAAAAATTTGGTGATGATAGCTCTGGCTGTTTCTGAGACTGTCATTTTAGTATGCTTTTTTGGACAGATGACTAAGGCCATATCCGCACTTGGTACGCATTTAAACAGGTTTATACTAAACCGGTTTACTTTAGCCTCGAAGTAGTCCGCTTTGCGTCCGCATTGTAGTTCGCTTTACAAATACCTAAATACAACACAACTTGAGATTCCTGTCCGCACTTAGTTTGTTATCCGAATCAGTCCTGCAACTGAGCGCTCTTCACGCAACGCATCATGGGCAACATCAAAGGTAGCAGCCAAGACCGTTCGCTGAAATGGGACTCATTCGGACTAGAAGCGGATTTGCCTGTATGCACTAGAAACCGGTTTACTGTAAACCAGACTAAAGTAAACCGGACTACTGTAGACTGCCTTTCAAGCGGACTACAGTAAACCGAACGGATGCGGATTAGTAGCCTAGTGCGGACAGAGTAAACCGGTTCACGATCCGCATTATTTGCTAGTGCGGACACGGCCCAAGTTCAACTTCCTGAACAAAATTGAGGGAGATGGTATAAAAGATTATTTCTGTGAAATATTGAACAATTTGGCTTGAGTGTTTCAGAGGAGAAGATTTTAAAAGGTTTTTTTTAGCTTTTTCTCTATAAAATTTAAGAAAATTTTCAGATGGCTAATTTTTTGCATTAAATTTCATGATGCTAGCTCCAATCATTTTCAAAATAGTATGGGTAAACGTACAGAAGACAAACGCCGCCACACCATCGCATTAGTTCACAGGTTCACTAAAAATTAATACAGATGCATATTGAATGCAAAATTGTAATACAGATACATCTCACTGATGGCAAAATCTTGAATTAATTTGACTATGGATACCAATTATTTATAATCCATGTACAGCCGTCTTTATATACCCACAGAGAGCTGTATAGCTGTGATTGTAAACATTGCCTGGCATAAGGAATATCTAAAAATCATAAATCTACATTTTTTAAAAGCTTTTAAAAAACATTCTTGTCAATATTAACCATAAATAACCTGAAATTTAAATGTCTAGAGGCATGATGTAATAAATGCTGATAAACTGGTGCCAGTCTAGATGTATCTAGATGTATCTGTGTATCTGCTTCACACAGCTAACATATATGGTAAAATGACTCAATTGAACCTTTATAATTCAGCCAAAATTCATTCTTTGGAACCATAAAAGACAATTATTATAAGAATTATTCAGGGGATTATTCTTGTAAAATATTAAACAAATTGGCCTCAGTAGGGTCAGTCAAAAAAAAATTTTACAGGTTTATAACTCATATGGGAAAATACAGCCAAATGGCTAAGTTAAGCTTCCCATAACTGAGCCAAAATCACTGAACCAGAACCATTTGAACAAACTTGAATTATCAACATCTAAGGATAATTAATGTGTGAGATTTAAGAATTTGGCCCAGTGGTTTTTGAGGAGAAGATCTTTGTAGCCACTGAGCTAAAATGGGCTGTTACAGCATATGACTAAATTCAGCTTCTCATAACTCAGCCAAAAGTCACTGAACTTAGACCATTTGAACAAATTTCAGAAAGCACTACCCTAGCATCATTTCTGTGCGATATTAAACTATTTGGCCATATGGTTTCAGAGAAAAAGTTTTTTGTAGCTGTCAGTATGATACAGGCACTGATGACCCCTGTACAAAAAAGGTCGATGCAGGTGGCGCCACCAATACCTCAATTTCAGATATGTCTCATGTGAACAACATTGGCATAAAATTTGGTGATGATAGCTCCAGCCGTTTCTGAGATTGTAATTTTAGTATGCTTTTATGGACAGATGGCTAAGTTCAACTTCCTGTAACTCAGCCAAAAATCACCGAACTTAAACCATTCGAACAAACTTGAGAAAGATTATTCCAGGAATCATTTCTGTGAAATATTGGACAATTTGGCTGAACAGTTTCGGAGAAGAAGATTTTTAAAGCTTTTTTAGTTTTTTCCCTATAAAATCTAAGAAAATGCAGTTAGCCAAAAAATAAGCAAAATCCAATATAGTTTTTTAGATGACTAATTTTTTAAATAAAATTTCGTGATGCCACCTCTTGCCGTTTTCAAGATAGTATTGGTTAACGTACAGACGACGGACGCCGGCCGACGGACGACGCCACACCATCGCATAAGCTCACAGGTTCGCTAGTTTACACATTTGTTCAATTGAATCTATTTTTTATAATATATTTTATTAAATATATGTACTTTTTTATTTTATTAAATGTATACAGTTGAAATATAACTAATGTCCACAGTCCACAGATGAAAGGACTTGGTAGTGGGGGGGGGGGGGGTGTGGAATGGTGGGAATTAGAATATCTGTATAATTAAAGTATATATCCATAGGATTTTCACTTAATTCAACAATGCTTAGAGGATAAAAGAGTTCATTCAAAATAACTTAATACTTAAACAAGGGACCCATGGGTTACGGCGTTCAGCTGAAGTTTGAGATACTGTGATGCATATGAAAAATTTACAGATGGACAGGCAAGACTAATACCTTTATTTCACTTTTAAGAGTGCATTTAATGCATTTAAGTTTATATATAAGCCTATTTTTTTAGCATATCCACTTTTTCCATTAATAGTTTTTATCTGATTCATTTTTTTTATTTACAAGTTTTATAAATTTGTAATAAAAAAAACTGAAAATATAAGTTAAAATATTAGAATTCTAAGTTGCAATCATTATATATCCAGAGTGTAGCTCATATTGGGTCATATTATGCATACACATATATTTTATTATCTTTAAATCACAAATGTTTAAACTGAATTTAAAAGAAAATAATGCCACAACATGGCATCTACAAGATTATTCCTTGAATCACTATTAAAAAGTTTTGCACACTGGAGTTTTCAGTACATGCATAATTTTATTCACTGAATTGAAATAAAAGATTCAGTAAATTTGATAAAATAAAAACCTCTTATCAAATAAAGTATACACACTGTTGGTTGAATGAGGGACAAACAATATCATTGTGCTAATTACTATCTCAGCTATAATTTATTACTGGAATTAATTGTCAATTTCACACCTGGTGAAGTTTTTACTTTTCTAAAGTAAGGAATTACTTATTTGATGAACATCCACACTTTCATACCAATACACCACTTTGTGGACACAATTCAATGTGCTCTTTAATCATTGTAACCCTGGTGGTACAATACAAAATCTAAAATGTAGCATAGCCAAGAATAAAATAAAATACAGAAAATTATAACATTCATCTAGTTGATGCACAATCGGGAAGGGGGGGGGGGGGAGTGCAGGGCAGAGGGGAAGCTTGCTAGTAGTGGCCAAGCTGAGCCAAGGCAAGCTGCCTTGGGTCAGTTACATAATGCAAGTGAAGGCTGTACTACCAGGTGGGCTAGATGTAAACAACACTTGACATGGTGTATGGAAACTTGAATAAAGGTTGAATCTTGATTAAATAAAGTTATATTCCTGAAAAAAAGTCTCCAGCGTCAGCAATTCTCATGTTAGGTGAGTAAATATATTTCCTGATTTTTTAAAAATTGTATTATATTTGGGCCCATAACTTCAAAATAATACCCAATACTGACCTAATTTTTGGTATGTTCATAGAAAAAGTATGGAAGAAAATGAATACTAAATATGATCAAAAACAGATCAGTGGTTTTGATTTTAGGCAGCCTTGAAGTGTAACAATGGCTTTTTAATGGAAAACGGAGGTTTTTCCTTAATATCTCGAAGGAACCAAGTCCTAATGACCCAATTTTCGGTATGGTTGGAGATTTTGGGGACATCTAATGGTATGCAAAGTTTTGGATTCATAGGTCCAACGGTTTTAAAACGTGCCCTGTTAACGACTGGACGGCCGGACGGCCGGACGGATGACGGACAAAGGACCATATGAAGGACTATGACTTATAGTCAGATGAGCTAAAAAGGACAGACAGACTGGTAGATAAACAAAGCTGATAATATATGAAGTTTCAATTATTTTCTAATAATTTATTATACCAAATTTTTTTAAAGTTTTACATCCACAATAATACAGAACTGAATATATGCTTTCAAATTTAAGACTTAAATAGCTTAATTCCAAACACAAACAGCATATGAAAGTTATTTCAACAGTGCTTATAGGAAAAATTTCATAATTATATATATTTAAGGATAATGGAGAGATAATGGACAGAGCTGATCACTTTATGTTCCATTCTCTTAAGGCAAGAATATGTTTCAATAAGATCTGAAATTTTTCTAATCCTATTATTTTTTTTTAATTAAATAAATTTTACACATATGCAATAAAAACTAATGTCCCTGTGCACAGGAATCAACGGCAGAGAGGGGTGGGGGGTGGGGGGGAGATGGTGGGATTAACAACACTTCTGCATACACATACAGGGCAAACAAAGCCTGATCTCCAATTCTGCTGAGGCAGGAAAATAATTATCAAATGTTTGTATTAGATCCTCATTTTTTTATCTCACCAATTTTTTTATTATAAGTTTATATTTCAATACATTTCCAATATGACATATATATCTGAATATAAAAGTTGATTCATAATTGTAAATTGCACCATCATAAGTCTCAATCTTGTCAGACAACACTTCATCATGCATACAAATGTTAATTTATTTTTTACCACCAAAATAGATTTGCAAAACAATAAATATCTAAATATAAAACTTGATTCAGATTTTTCAATTTTAATTTGTGCCTTTATTTATCCATAATTTGCTCCATATTTTATAAACTTAAGCATACTATTGGGTTAAATTATATTTGTTAAAATCATTTAAAAGAAAATTGATTTCTTTAAAAATGCTACATTAACACAACATGGCATCTTATAAATTACACCTTGAATTACTTTTTCAAGGAAAGTTTTTGTATATTGGAGTGGAAACAGTAACAATTACTGCATAACACTTGGTGGGTTGGGTTTGGGGGGGGGGGGGAATAGGGGTGTTGATATGAGAATAACTGTTCTCCTGTCACAGCAGGGGATCTCCCCCAGTGACTGTAACAAATCAGTACCCTTGCATAGCTGACTTCCAGTGACCTGGAGTTGGACCCTGCATCTGGACAAAGCAACTGACTGCAGTAGAGCTGCAAGAAAAAAATCAATAACTTGCCAAATTTACAGGAAAAAAATGTGCCATGGTCAAAGTTGGGCAAAATTTAAGGTACTGATTTTATTATTATGCTTATAACTTAAAAAATTTACAAAATTCGGATCTAATTTTGGGTAAATAATTGAATCTTAATTAAACAAAGTTATATACTTGGGAAAATAGTCTCTAGTTTCATAATTATTCATGTTAAGTGAGTAAATATTTTTCCTGGTTATTTTACAAAGTCCATTATGTTTGGGCCCATAACTTACAGAAATTATACTTAACTGACTTAATTTCTGGCATGTATATAGGAAATATATAGGAGATTACTTCTGGTAAATATTAAGAAAAGCAGAAAAGTGGTTTTGATATAAGGCAGTCCTAAAGTGTGATAATAGGTTTTTAATGGAATTTTGAGCTTTTTTCCAAATATCTCGGAGGAATGAAGTCATATTGACCCAATTTTTGGTATAGTAGGAGATTTAGGGGACATCTAACAGTATGCCGAATTTTGGGTTCATAGGTCTAATGGTTTCAAAACGTGCCAGTCTAACGGACGGACAGACGGACGGATGAAGGACAATGGACCACAACTATAGCTCAGTTGACTTATATTCAGCTGATCTACAAATCGAAAAAATACAGGTGGTGCCACCAGTCTGCAGAAACTGATGAAACACTCCATGATCAATATCCATGGCAAGAATCATGGAGATCAATGTATAAGTTGTTCAGATACTTGAGCTGTTGTATCAAATTTTCATTTATTCTTGTAGAAGCCCCATAGCTCACAGGTTTTGGGAAACAGAGACCTAATTCCAGGTTTCCAAGGAGACTTTTCATGGGCCTCCCTGCATGTCAAGACAGAAGATTCTAAGTCCAGTCATTAAGATTTGTGCCCTGTTAACAAATTGGCATCTTTTAAGGTCGCAAAAATAGAGAAAAAAAATCATAAAAAATTGAAAAATACACGTGGTGCCACCAGTCTGCAATAAGGGACCCATGGGTCACGTCCCTCATCTGAATTTTGGAAAATATTAGTAACTGCAATATATTTTTATTTCTTATGATTTTTCCATGTATATTACCATTTGAAAAGCTAAGAGAAAATGGCCCAACTTAAATGAAACTCTGTAAATTATAGAATAGAAAACTGTCCTGCCAGAATACAGTACGTCCTGCCATGATACTCGAGTCGATAAAGCTTATGAATATTATGGACATGTTGGGCTATTATAAAGGAATGTAATGTAATATGTGAGTAAATAATAAATGTAATAACCTGACTGATGGATTAATAGAGTAAAATATAGTGGTTTGTATTTATTTATTTAGAAGGGGTTGAAAATTGCGATATATCGGAGCAAATATGAATGAAATGACAGCAGTAATAAGGCCATCCTTAAAACTTTGTGTTGGGGCTAACATTGGTCCCCAAAAAATCTTCAGGTAGGGAGGAAAAAAATATTTTTTTTTTAAAGGAGGATCCGGAGTTTACTACACCTTTTTTTACTGGTTTTTGCATATGTGAGGTGTATGTCATATTACATACCCGTATTCCATTCAACATGTACAACAAGGTATCTCTGAATAGATTTTGTGTTTCATTACAGGCTTAAAATCTTGTACTCGGGTACATAATGTTTTAGAATATGCTTTGTACATGTACATTGTCAAATATTCACGTATGTGAAAAGTGATCAAGTACTTTTCCAATAATGGTCAAGCCTGTTATCATGAAAGCATTATAACTGATATATATCTCATTGCACAGATTCGAATTAGGATTGTAAGCCTTTTCTGGATCTCACATAAATTTGCAGACAATTTTATTTTGTGTTCTATGTGAGTGCCAGAATTTTATGAATGAGTGCGATTTGAGATTTCCTTTGCAAATGAAGAGGTATAATTAAGAAGGATGGTAATAAATTAACTCTTAATTAATTAAAGTCAATGCCTTATAAGGTAGCAGAATATATAAAATGTTTATACAAATATATGAAAAACTGTACTTATTTGAAAGATAAACCCATATATTGGACATACCCTGATTATGCCACTCACCTTCTGCAGATGTCTTTGACAGCCAGTATATGATTTGGAATGGCATCGCCAATTTACAGTCCTTATTTGTGCATGATATTTCATGCAAAAGTTTAAAAAACAAAAAAAAACAGTCGAAATACAGGCCCTGAGACTCCAGTGTATTATTTAAACTTCACCACCAGCATGGACTTTCATTTTATAACAATTAGTGCTACTGCTGACATGCATACAGGTTTCACAGGCCCGCAAGAAAAATTACAGGCCCTTATATTTTTGGGTAAAAATGAAAAAAAAGTAATTGAAAGCTAAAAATATAATTAACCATTCATGATCTATTTGTATTATATAACATTAACTGCCCAAAGGTTTAGGAGTATTCATTTCTATTTGTTTTTGGTTTTAAAAACTAGGTCACATTTGTTTGCTTTTCATTGCTAGTTATCAGATGCCCCGCTTGATTATAATAAAACAAAATTTCATTGGCATTGACTTTTTGCATCTGACAGGTCATACTCTGATATACCAGCATGCAGTTGTGTCCATATAATATTTGTAAGATAACTCATGGACATTAAGTCTTATTTCTCAATATATTTTTGCCAATCTATTGTTACTTTCTTGACTTTTTGAAACCCTCTTGTAAATAAGGTATCAGCAAAAAGAATCAGAAACAAACAAACTAGATGACCTGAGGTCACGCGCTTGCCGGAAATGATGTAAAGTTAGTCAGATGAACGAGCAGTGTCAAAGTGAAAGAAAATAATCGATAGTTTGTGTAGAAAGAACCAATATTAACAAAGTTCTAAAGAAAATAAGATTTTGATATATTTTGATCACCTTGACCTTGACCTTTGACTTATTTGAATAATAAACATAGGACTTCCAGATATCATCACCATATATGACAAGTGTAATTTACAAAACGATTCCTGCAAAACTGTGGCCAGTAGAATGCTACATGTGAGACGCAAGAACCAGGAAGCAGGCGAAATTGAGGACAACTGACAAACAGACAAACATACTGACAAACTGACCCAAGATTGAGAACAGATGACTTAATCATGTTATGAAGACACCTCTGAGGAAGATAATAAGCTATAGTTTATGTAAATGAGGTTAATAGTTTTGGAGATATGGCTAAAAAATGATATGTTATGCAAGTTTGAGTGCACCGCCCCCTGGCGGCCAATTCTGGAAACTGAAAAATCAGTTTCGAGATATTAGTGTAAGACATGAGATGTAATAGTTTTAAAAGGATTCTTTCAAAACTGTGGCCTGTAGAATGCTATATGTGAGACGCAAGAACCGACAAGCAAGTGAATTTGAGGACAACTGAGAAACAGACGGACACACAGACAAAGCGACTCAAGATTGAGACCAAATGAATACACCAGGTTTTTGGAAAGACCCAGAGGAAGAAAATAAGCTATAGTTTATGTAAATGAGGTTTATAGTTTTGGAGATATGGCCAAAAAATGATATGTTGTGCAAGTTTGAGTGCACCGCCCCCTAGCGGCCAATTCTGGAAAATGAAAAATCGGTTTCGAGATATTAGTGTAGGACATAAGATGTAATAGTTTTAAAAGGATTCTTTCAAAACTGTGACCTGTAGAATGCTATATGTGAGACGCCAGAACCGGTAAGCAAGAGAATTTGAGGACAACTGAGAAACAGACGGACACACTGACAAAGTGACTGAAGATTGAGTCAAAATGACAACACCATGATTTCGAAAAGACTCAGAGGAAAAAAATAAACTATAGTTTTTGTAATTGAGGCTTATAATTTTGGAGATATTGCCAAAACATGATATGTTGGAGTGGTTTGCACCCAGCCCCCTCCTAGCGGCCGAATTTCAAAAAATGAAAAACTGATTTTGAGATAATAGTGTAGGACTTACGATATGTCAGTTTCAAAAAGATTCCTGCAAAACTGTGGCCTCCAGGGCAAGATTACTGAAATCTCGAAATATCTCGTTTGACGAGATATTATACGGGATATTGCGAGTCTCTTAATAGAATCTTGTAGTACTAGGTGAATGCTACCTGAAGCAAAAAACTAGACCTCTGTAGCTTTAAAACTGACAAATTTAGAAAAATATCAGCACTTTTCCCCAAAAATGCGTTACTATGGTTTCCGCAAATTGAGTCAGCTACACACCAGAAGACAGGCCCTGGAATGACGATTAAAATGAGCTACTGTTGAAGTAGATACGACCCATATTAACACAGATATGAACAAAAAACCGTTTTGTATACTTTTGATGACACTGACCTTGACAATTGACCTATAATGCCCAAAAACAATAGGCCTCCAGGACTTTTGCTTGTCTACCAGCTGTATTAGTTTGAAAGCAATTGCTGGAAAATTGTGGCCTGTAGCGAGTACACAGACAGACAGACTAGATGACCTGAGGTCACGCGCTTGCCGGAAATGATGTAAAGTTAGTCAGATGAACAAGCAGTGTCAAAGTGAAAGAAAATAATCCATAATTTGTGAAGAAAGAACCAATATTAAAAAAATTCTAAAGAAAATAAGATTTTGATATATTTTGATCACCTTGACCTTGACCTTTGACTTATTTGAATAATAAACATACGACTTCCAGATATCATCACGATATATGACAAGTGTAATTTACAAAACGATTCCTGCAAAACTGTGGCCAGTAGAATGCTACATGTGAGACGCAAGAACCAGGAAGCAGGCGAAATTGAGGACAACTGACAAACAGACAAACATACTGACGAAATGACCCAAGATTGAGAACAGATGACTTAATCATGTTATGAAGAAACCTCTGAGGAAGATAATAAGCTATAGTTTATGTAAATGAGGTTTATAGTTTTGAAGATATGGCCAAAAAATGATATGTTGTGCAAGTTTGAGTGCACCGCTCCCTAGCGGCCAATTCTGGAAAATGAAAAACCGGTTTCGAGATATGTGTAAGACATAAGATGTAATAGTTTAAAAGGATTCTTTCAAAACTGTGGCCTGTAGAATGCAAAATGTGAGACGCAAGAACCGGCAAGCAAGCGAATTTGAGGACAACTGAGAAACAGACGGACACACAGAAAAGTGACTCAAGATTGAGACCAGATGACTAAACGAGTTCATGAAGAAGACTTAGAGGAAAAAAATAAACTATAGTTTTTGTAATTGAGGCTTATAATTTTGGAGATATTGCCAAAACATGATATGTTGGAGAGGTTTGCACCCAGCGCCCCCTAGCGGCCGAATTAAAAAAATGAAAAATTGATTTCGAGATAATAGTGTAGGACTTAAGATATGCCAGTTTCAAAAAGATTCCTGCAAAACTGTGGCCTCCAGGGCAAGATTACTGAAATCTCGAAATATCTCATTTGACGAAATATTATACGAGATATTGCGAGACTCTTAATAGAATCTTGTAGTACTAGGTGAATGCTACCTGAAGCAAAAAACTAGACCTCTGTAGCTTTAAAACTGACAAATTTAGAAAAATATCAGCACTTTTCCCCAAAAATGCGTTACCATGGTAACCGCAAATTGATTCAGCTACACACCAGAAGACAGGCCTTGGAATGACGATTAAAATGAGCTATGTTTGAAGAAGATACCACTAACAGTTACAAAGATATGAAGAAAAAACCGTTTTGTATACTTTTGATGACCTTGACCTTGACATTTGACCTATAATGCCCAAAAACAATAGGCCTCCAGGACTTTTGCTTGTCTACCAGCTGTATAAGTTTGAAAGCAATTGATGGAAAATTGTGGCCTGTAGAGAGTACACAGACAGACAGACAGACAGACAAACTAGATGACCTGAGGTCACGCGCTTGCCGGAAATGATGTAAAGTTAGTCAGAAGAACGAGCGGTGTCAAAGTGAAAGAAAATAATACATAGTTTGTGAAGAAAGGACCAATATTAACAAAGTTCTAAAGATAATAAGATTTTGATATATTTTAGTCACCTTGACCTTGACCTTTGACTTATTTGAATAATAAACATAGGACTTTCAGATATCATCACTATATATGGCAAGTGTAATTTACAAAACGATTCCTGCAAAACTGTGGCCAGTAGAATGCTACATGTGAGACGCAAGAACCGGGAAGCAGGCGAAATTGAGGACAACTGACAAACAGACAAACATACTGACAAAATGACCCAAGATTGAGAACAGATGACTTAATCATGTTATGAAGAAACCTCAGAGGAAGATAATAAGCTGTAGTTTATGTTAATGAGGTTTATAGTTTTGGAGATATGGCCAAAAAATGATATGTTGTGCAAGTTTGAGTGCACCGCCCCCTAGCGGCCAATTCTGGAAAATGAAAAATCAGTTTCGAGATATTAGTGTAAGACATAAGATGTAATAGTTTTAAAAGGATTCTTTCAAAACTGTGGCCTGTTGAATGCTATATGTGAGACGCAAGAACCGGCAAGCAGGCGGATTTGAGGACAACTGAGAAACAGACGGACACACAGACAAAGTGACTCAAGATTGAGACCAAATGAATACACCAGGTTTTTTGAAAGACCCAGAGGAAGAAAATAAGCTATAGTTTATGTAAATTAGGTTTATAGTTTTGGAGATATGGCCAAAAAATGATATGTTGTGCAAGTTTGAGTGCACCGCCCCCTAGCGGCCAATTCTGGAAAATGAAAAATCCGTTTCGAGATAATAGTGTAAGACATAAGATGTAATAGTTTGAAAAGGATTCTTTCAAAACTGTGTCCTGTAGAACGCTATATGTGAGACGCAAGAACCGGCAAGCAAGCGGATTTGAGGACAACTGAGAAACAGACGGACACACTGACAAAGTGACTCAAGATTGAGTCGAAATGACTACTCCAGGATTCAGAAAGACTCAGAGGATGAAAATAAGCTATAGTTTATGTAATTGAGGCTCACAGTTTTGGAGATATTGCCAAAACATGATATGTTGGAGAGGTTTGCACCCAGCGCCCCCTAGCGGCCGAATTAAAAAAATGAAAAATTGATTTCGAGATAATAGTGTAGGACTTACGATATGTCAGTTTCAAAAAGATTCCTGCAAAACTGTAACCTCCAGGGCAAGATTACTGAAATCTCGAAATATCTCGTTTGACGAGATATTATACGAGATATCGCGAGACTTTTAATAAAATCTTGCAGTACTTGTTAAATGCTACCTGATGCAAAAAACTAGACCTCTCTAGCTTTAAAAATGACAAAGTTAGAAAAATAAGACCCCAGATTTTCGAATATCATGATTTTTTCCCAAAAATTCGTAACCATGGTAACGGCCAATTTGAAAGAGCTACACACCAGAAGAAAGGCCTGGGAATGACCTTTAAAATGAGCTATGTTTGAAGAAGATATCCCTAAAAGTAACAAAGATATGAAGAAAAAACCGTTTTGTATACTTTTGATGACCTTGACCTTGACCTTTGACCTATATTGCCCAAAAACAATAGGCCTCCAGGACTTTTGCTTGTCTACCAGCTGTATAAGTTTGAAAGCAATTGCTGGAAAATTGTGGCCCGTAGAGAGTACACAGACAGACAGACAGACAGACTAGATGACCAGAGGTCACGCGCTTGCCGGAAATGACACTAAGTTAGACAGATGAACGAGCAGTGTCAAAGTGAAAGAAAATAATCCATAGTTTGTGAAGAAAGAACCAATATTAACAAAGTTCTAAAGAAAATAAGATTTTGATATATTTTGATCACCTTGACCTTGACCTTTGACTTATTTGAATAATAAACATAGGACTTCCAGATATCATCACGATATATGACAAGTGTAATTTACAAAACGATTCCTTCAAAACTGTGGCCAGTAGAATGCTACATGTGAGACGCAAGAACCAGGAAGCAGGCGAAATTGAGGACAACTGACAAACAGGCAAACATACTGACCCAAGATTGAGAACAGATGACTTAATCATGTTATGAAGAAACCTAAGAGGAAGATAATAAGCTATAATTTATGTAAATGAGGTTAATAGTTTTGGAGATATGGCCAAAAAATGACATGTTGTGCAAGTTTGAGTGCATCGCCCCCTAGCGGCCAATTCTGGAAAATGAAAAATTGGTTTCGAGATGTTAGTGTAAGACATAAGATGTAATAGTTTTAAAAGGATTCTTTCAAAACTGTGGCCTGTAGAATGCTATATGTGAGACGCAAGAACCGGCAAGCAAGCGAATTTGAGGACAACTGAGAAACAGACGGACACACAGACAAAGTGACTCAAGATTGAAACCAAATGAAAACACCAGGTTTTTGGAAAGACCCAGAGGAAGAAAATAAGCTATAGTTTATGTAAATGATGTTTATAGTTTTGGAGATATGGCCAAAAAATGATATGTTGTGCAATTTTGAGTGCACCGCCCCCTAGCGGCCAATTCTGGAAAATGAAAAATTGGTTTCGAGATATTAGTGTAAGACATAATAATAGTTTTAAAAAGATTCTTTCAAAACTGTGTCCTGTAGAATGCTATATGTGAGACGCAAGAATCGGCAAGCAAGCGGATTTGAGGACAACTGAGAAACAGACGGACACACAGACAAAGTGACACAAGATTGAGACCAGATGACTAAACGAGTTCATGAAGAAGACTAAGAGGAAAAAAATACAATATAGTTTTTGTAATTGAGGCTTATAATTTTGGAGATATTGCCAAAACATGATATGTTGGAGAGGTTTGCACCCAGCGCCCCCTAGCGGCCGAATTAAAAAAATGAAAAATTGATTTCGAGATAATAGTGTAGGACTTAAGATATGCCAGTTTCAAAAAGATTCCTGCAAAACTGTGGCCTCCAGGGCAAGATTACTGAAATCTCGAAATATCTCGTTTGACGAGATATTGTACGAGATATCGCGAGACTTTTAATAAAATCTTGCAGTACTTGTTAAATGCTACCTGATTCAAAAAACTAGACCTCTCTAGCTTTAAAACTGACAAAGTTAGAAAAATAAGACCCCTTATTTCAGAATATCATGACTTTTCCCCAAAATGCGTAACCATGGTTACGGCAAATTTGAAAGAGCTACACACCAGAAGAAAGGCCAGGGAATGGCGTTTAAAATGAGCTATGTTTGAAGAAGATACCACTAACAGTTACAAAGATATGAAGAAAAAACCGTTTTGAGAAGTTTTGATGACCTTGACCTTGACCTTGGACCTATGTCGCCCAATAACAATAGGCCTCGAGGACTTTTGCTTGTCTATCAGCTGTGTAAGTTTAAAAGCAATTGCTGCAAAATTGTGGCCTGTAGAGAGTACACAGACAGACAGACAGACAAACAAACTAGATGACCAAAGGTCACGCGCTTGCCGGAAATGACGTAAAGTTAGTCAGATAAACGATCAATGTCAAAGTGAAAGAAAATAATCCCTAGTTTGTAAAGATAGGATCAATATTAACAAAGTTCTGAAGAAAAAAAATGTTGATATGTTTTGATCACCTTGACCTTGACCTTTGACTTATTTGAATAATAAACATAGGGCTTCCAGATATCGTTACGACAAGTGTAAGTTACAAAGCGACTCCTGCAAAATTGTGAGGCTTATAATTTTGGAGATATTGCCAAAACATAATATGTTGGAGAGGTTTGCACCCAGCGCCCCCTAGCGGCCGAATTAAAAAAATGAAAAATTGATTTCGAGATAATAGTGTAGGACTTTCAATATGTCAGTTTCAAAAAGATTCCTGCAAAACTGTGGCCTCCAGGGCAAGATTACTGAAATCTCGAAATATCTGGTTTGACGAGATATTGTACGAGATATCGCGAGACTTTTAATAAAATCTTGCAGTACTTGTCAAATGCTACCTGATGCAAAAAACTAGACCTCTCTAGCTTTAAAACTGACAAAGTTAGAAAAATAAGACCCCTTATTTCAGAATATCATGACTTTTTCCCCAAAATGCGTAACCATGGTTACGGCAAATTTGAAAGAGCTACACACCAGAAGAAAGGCCTGGGAATGACGTTTAAAATGAGCTATGTTTGAAGAAGATACCACTAACAGTTACAAAGATATGAAGAAAAAACCGTTTTGAGAAGTTTTGATGACCTTGACCTTGACCTTGGACCTATGTCGCCCAATAACAATAGGCCTCGAGGACTTTTGCTTGTCTATCAGCTGTGTAAGTTTAAAAGCAATTGCTGCAAAATTGTGGCCTGTAGAGAGTACACAGACAGACAGACAAACAAACAAACAGACAAACAGACATCCGCGACTGACCAACCTGCTTGCAGAAATCGAAGATTTCCGGCAAGCAACAAACAAGATGACCAGAGGTCACGCGCTTGCCGGAAATGGAAATGATACAGACAGATAGACAGAGAGTGCATGTAGAAACAGTCATATGAATGAGAAACATTGTGGGGGCAGCAGAAACGGATAATATGTTTATTTATGCATGCTGACCTTTAACAGCTGCATATCTTTCTAGTGTTAAAGGGACCAAGTTCAAAATTTTTCATGAAATCCCGTTAATCTCATTTGACAAGAAGCAGTGAGACGTTTTCAGGTTTGTAATGTCAAGCTGGCCAAATGATATGAAATGCCGAAAACTAGACCTGTCTAGCTGTAAAACTCGCCGACTTATAAGCATTTCCGTGAAATCTCGTGTTTTCTCGTTTGACGAGATAGGGTGCGAGATTTGGCCTGACTTGCACATCTATTGTGTCAAGCTGGTCATGGGGAAGGAAATGCCGGAAACAAGACCTGTCTAGCTGTAAAACTGGCCGAGTTATAAGCATTTTCGTGAAATTTCGTGTTTTCTCGTTTGACGAGATACGGTGCGAGATTTTGCCAGACTTGCATATCTGTCGAGTCAAGCTGGTCTAGTGGAACTAAATGCCGAAAACCAGACGTGTCTAGCTGTAAAACTGGCCCAATTATAAGCATTTCCGTGAAATCCCGTGTTTTCTCGTTTGACGAGATACGGTGCGAGATTTAGCCTGTCTTGCAGCTCTGTCGTGTCAAGCTGGTTTGGTGGAACAAAATGCCGAAAACCAGACCTGTCTAGCTGTAAAAGTCGCCGAGTTAAAAGCATTTCCGCGAAGTTTCGTTTTTTCTCGTTTGACGAGATATGGCGCAAGATTTGGCGTGACTTTCAGTTCTGTCGTGTCAAGCAGGTCATGTGGAAGGAAATGCCGGAAACCAGACCTGCCTAGCTTAAAAACTGACAAAGTTACAAAAAATGGTCGTGTTATTTCCAATTTCCATGATTTTTGCCCAAAAAAAATGTAACCATGGTAACGGCACTTGCATATCTGTCGTGTCAAGCTGGTCTAGTGGAACTAAATGCCGAAAACCAGACGTGTCTAGCTGTAAAACTGGCCCAGTTATAAGCATTTCCGTGAAATCCCGTGTTTTCTCGTTTGACGAGATACGGTGCGAGATTTGGCCTGTCTTGCAGCTCTGTCGTGTCAAGCTTGTTTGGTGGAACGAAATGCCGAAAACCAGACCTGTCTAGCTGTAAAAGTCGCCGAGTTATAAGCATTTCCGCGAAGTCTCGTTTTTTCTCGTTTGACGAGATATGGCGCGAGATTTGGCGTGACTTTCAGTTCTGTCGTGTCAAGCTGGTCATGTGGAACAAAATGCCGAAAACTAGATCTGCCTAGCTTAAAAACTGACAAAGTTACAAAAAATGGTCGTGTTATTTCCAATTTCCGTGATTTTTGCCCAAAAAATGTAACCATGGTAACGGCAAATTTAAGTAAGCTACATGTCAAAAGAAAGGCCAGGTGATGACGAAAAAAAAGAGCTATTGCAGAAGTGGATAAGCCTATTTATGGCGAAGTTATAGTGCAAAAACCGTTAACCATACCTGTCGTGACCTTGACCCTTGACATTGGAGCAATGTTGACCAAAAACAATAGGGCACCTAGAAATCGGTTTGTCAATCAAGCCTGTAAGTTTCAAGTTGATTGATGCAAAAGTGTGACCTGGAGAGTCGTGACAAACAAACAAACAAACAAACAAACAAACAAACAAGATGACCAGAGGTCACGCGCTTGCCGGAAATGGAAATGATACAGACAGATAGACAGAGAGTGCATGTAGAAACAGTCATATGAATGAGCAACATTGTGGGGGCAGCAGAAACGGATAATATGTTTATTTATGCATGCTGACCTTTAACAGCTGCATATCTTTCTAGTGTAAAAGGGACCAAGTTCAAAATTTTTTCATGAAATCCCGTTAATCTCGTTTGACAAGAAGCAGTGAGACGTTTTCAGGTTTGTCATGCCAAGCTGGCCAAATGATATGAAATGCCGAAAACTAGACCTGTCTAGCTATAAAAGCCGCTGAGTTATAAGCATTTGCATGAAATCTCGTGTTTTCTCGTTTGACGGGAAATGGTGCGAGCTTTGGCGAGATTTCCAGTTTTGTCATGTCAGGTTTGTCAAATATTACAAAATGCCGGAAACAAGACCTGTCTAGCTGCAGTTCCATGAAATCTCGTGTTTTCTCGTTTGAAGGGATACGGTGCGAGGTTTTGCCTGACATGCATGTCTGTCGTGTCAAGCTGGTCTAGTGGAACAAAATGCCGAAAACCAGACGTGTCTTTCTGTAAAACTCGCCGAGTTATAACCAATGCCGTGAAATCTCATGTTTTCTCGTTTGACGAGATACGGTGCGACATTCGGCCTGACTTTCAGTTCTGTCATGTCCAGCGGGTCATGTGAAACAAAATGCCGAAAACTAGACCTGTCTAGCTGTAAAACTCGCCGAGTTATAAGCATTTCCGTGAAATCTCGTGTTTTCTCGTTTGACGAGATAGGGTGCGAGATTTGGCCTGACTTGCACATCAATCGTGTCAAGCTGGTCATTTGCAAGGAAATGCCTGAAACCAGACCTGTCTAGCTGTAAAACTGGCCGAGTTATATGCATTTCCGTGAAATTTCGTGTTTTCTCGTTTGACGAGATACGGTGCGAGATTTTGCCAGACTTGCATATCTGTCATGTCAAGCTGGTCTAGTGGAACTAAATGCCGAAAACCAGACGTGTCTAGCTGTAAAACTGGCCCAGTTATAAGCATATCCGTGAAATCCCGTGTTTTCTAGTTTGACGAGATACGGTGCGAGATTTGGCCTGTCTTGCAGCTCTGTCGTGTCAAGCTTGTTTGGTTGAACGAAATGCCGAAAACCAGACCTGTCTATCTGTAAAAGTCGCCGAGTTATAAGCATTTCCGCGAAGTCTCATTTTTTTTCTCGTTTGACGAGATATGGCGCGAGATTTGGCGTGACTTTCAGTTCTGTCGTGTCAAGCTGGTCATGTGGAACAAGATGCCGAAAACTAGATCTGCCTAGCTTAAAAACTGACAAAGTTACAAAAAATGGTCGTGTTATTTCCAATTTCCATGATTTTTGCCCAAAAAATGTAACCATGGTAACGGCACTTGCATATCTGTCGTGTCAAGCTGGTCTAGTGGAACTAAATGCCGAAAACCAGACGTGTCTAGCTGTAAAACTGGCCCAGTTATAAGCATTTCCGTGAAATCCCGTGTTTTCTCGTTTGACGAGATATGGTGCGAGATTTGGCCTGTCTTGCAGCTTTGTCGTGTCAAGCTTGTTTGGTGGAACGAAATGCCGAAAACCAGACCTGTCTAGCTGTAAAAGTCGCCGAGTTATAAGCATTTCCGGGAAGTCTCGTTTTTTCTCGTTTGACGAGATATGGCGCGAGATTTGGCGTGACTTTCAGTTCTGTCGTGTCAAGCTGGACATGTGGAACAAAATGCCGAAAACTAGATCTGCCTAGCTTAAAAACTGTCAAAGTTACAAAAAATGGTCGTGTTATTTCCAATTTCCGTGATTTTTGCCGAAAAAATGTAACCATGGTAACGGCAAATTTTAGTAAGCTACATGTCAAAAGAAAGGCCAGGTGATGACGAAAAAAATGAGCTATTGCAGAAGTGAATAAGCCTATTTATGGCGAAGTTATAGTGCAAAAACCGTTAACCATACCTGTCGTGACCTTGACCCTTGACCTTGGAGCAATGTTGACCAAAAACAATAGGGCACCTAGAAATCGGTTTGTCAATCAAGCCTGTAAGTTTCAAGTTGATTGATGCAAAAGTGTGACCTGGAGAGTCGTGACAAACAAACAAACAAACAAACAAACAAACAAACAAACAAACAAGATGACCAGAGGTCACGCGCTTGCCGGAAATGGAAATGATAGAGACAGATAGACAGAGAGTGCATGTAGAAACAGTCATATGAATGAGCAACATTGTGGGGGCAGCAGAAACGGATAATATGTTTATTTATGCATGCTTACCTTTAACAGCTGCATATCTTTCTAGTGTAAAAGGGACCAAGTTCAAAATTTTTTCATGAAATCCCGTTAATCTCGTTTGACAAGAAGCAGTGACACGTTTTCAGGTTTGTCATGTCAAGCTGGCCAAATTATATGAAATGCCGAAAACTAGACCTGTCTAGCTATAAAAGCCGCTGAGTTATAAGCATTTGCATGAAATCTCGTGTTTTCTCGTTTGACGGGAAATGGTGCGAGCTTGTGCCTGACTTGGAGTTCTGTCATGTCAAGCGGGTCATGTGGAAATAAATGCCGAAAACTAGACCTGTCTAGCTGCAGTTCCGTGAAATCTCGTGTTTTCTCGTTTGACGGGATACGGTGCGAGATTTTGCCTGACATGCATGTCTGTCGTGTCAAGCTGGTCTAGTGGAACAAAATGCCGAAAACCAGACGTGTCTATCTGTAACACTCGCCGAGTTATAACCAATGCCGTGAAATCTCATGTTTTCTCGTTTGACGAGATACGGTGCGACATTCGGCCTGACTTTCAGTTCTGTCATGTCCAGCAGGACATGTGAAACAAAATGCCGAAAACTAGACCTGTCCAGCTGTAAAACTCGCCGAGTTATAAGCATTTCCGTGAAATCTCGTGTTTTCTCGTTTGACGAGAAAGGGTGCGAGATTTGGCCTGACTTGTACATCTATCGTGTCAAGCTGGTCATGTGGAAGGAAATGCCGGAAACCAGACGTGTCTAGCTGTAAAACTGGCCGAGTTATAAGCATTTCCGTGAAATTTCGTGTTTTCTCGTTTGACGAGATATGGCGCGAGATTTTGCCAGACTTGCATATCTGTCGTGTCAAGCTGGTCTAGTGGAACTAAATGCTGAAAACCATATGTGTCTAGCTGTAAAACTGGCCCAGTTATAAGCATTTCCGTGAAATCCCGTGTTTTCTCGTTTGACGAGATACGGTGCGAGATTTGGCCTGTCTTGCAGCTCTGTCGTGTCAAGCTTGTTTGGTGGAACGAAATGCCGAAAACCAGACCTGTCTAGCTGTAAAAGTCGCCGAGTTATAAGCATTTCCGCGAAGTCTCGTTTTTTCTTGTTTGACGAGATATGGCGCGAGATTTGGCGTGACTTTCTGTTCTGTCGTGTCAAGCTGGTCATGTGGAACAAAATGTCGAAAACTAGATCTGCCTAGCTTAAAAACTGACAAAGTTACAAAAAATGGTCGTGTTATTTCCAATTTCCATGATTTTTGCCCAAAAAATGTAACCATGGTAACGGCAAATTTAAGTAAGCTACATGTCAAAAGAAAGGCCAGGTGATGACGAAAAAAATGAGCTATTGCAGAAGTGGATACGCCTATTTATGGCGAAGTTATAGTGCAAAAACCGTTAACCATACCTGTCGTGACCTTGACCCTTGACCTTGGAGCAATGTTGACCAAAAACAATAGGGCACCTAGAAATCGGTTTGTCAATCAAGCCTGTAAGTTTCAAGTTGATTGATGCAAAAGTGTGGCCTGGAGAGTCGTGACAAACAAACAAACAAACAAACAAACAATCAAACAAACAAACAAACAAACAAACAAACAGACAAAGAGACAAACAGACATACGCAACTGACGAACATGCTTGGCGAAATCGAAGATTTCCGGCAAGCAACAAAGAGACAAACAGACATACGCAACTGACGAACATGCTTGCCGAAATCGAAGATTTCCGGCAAGCAACAAACAAACAAACAAGATGACCAGAGGTCACGCGCTTGCCGGAAATGGAAATGATAGAGACAGATAGACAGAGAGTGCATGTAGAAACAGTCATATGAATGAGCAACATTGTGGGGGCAGCAGAAACGGATAATATGTTTATTTATGCAGGCTGACCTTTAACAGCTGCATATCTTTCTAGTGTAAAAGAGACCAAGTTCAAAATTTTTTCATGAAATCCCGTTAATCTCGTTTGACAAGAAGCAGTGACACGTTTTCAGGTTTGTCATGTCAAGCTGGCCAAATGATATGAAATGCCGAAAACTAGACCTGTCTAGCTATAAAAGCCGCTGAGTTATAAGCATTTGCATGAAATCTCGTGTTTTCTCGTTTGACGGGAAATTGTGCGAGCTTGTGCCTGACTTGGAGTTCTGTCATGTCAAGCGGGTCATGTGGAACTAAATGCCGAAAACTAGACCTGTCTAGCTGCAGTTCCGTGAAATCTCGTGTTTTCTCGTTTGACGGGATACGGTGCGAGATTTTGCCTGACATGCATGTCTGTCGTGTCAAGCTGGTCTAGTGGAACAAAATGCCGAAAACCAGACGTGTCTATCTGTAACACTCGCCGAGTTATAACCATTGCCGTGAAATCTCGTGTTTTCTCGTTTGACGAGATACGGTGCGACATTCGGCCTGACTTTCAGTTCTGTCATGTCCAGCAGGACATGTGAAACAAAATGCCGAAAACTAGACCTGTCCAGCTGTAAAACTCGCCGAGTTATAAGCATTTCCTTGAAATCTCGTGTTTTCTCGTTTGACGAGATAGGGTGCGAGATTTGGCCTGACTTGTACATCTATCGTGTCAAGCTGGTCATGTGGAAGGAAATGCCGGAAACCAGACGTGTCTAGCTGTAAAACTGGCCGAGTTATAAGCATTTCCGTGAAATTTCGTGTTTTCTCGTTTGACGAGATATGGCGCGAGATTTTGCCAGACTTGCATATCTGTCGTGTCAAGCTGGTCTAGTGGAACTAAATGCCGAAAACCAGACGTGTCTAGCTGTAAAACTGGCCCAGTTATAAGCATTTCCGTGAAATCCCGTGTTTTCTCGTTTGACGAGATACGGTGCGAGATTTGGCCTGTCTTGCAGCTCTGTCGTGTCAAGCTTGTTTGGTGGAACAAAATGCCGATAACCAGACCTGTCTAGCTGTAAAAGTCGCCGAGTTATAAGCATTTCCGCGAAGTCTCGTTTTTTCTCGTTTGACAAGATATGGCGCGAGATTTGGCGTGACTTTCAGTTCTGTCGTGTCAAGCTGGTAATGTGAAACAAAATGCCGAAAACTAGATCTGCCTAGCTTAAAAACTGACAAAGTTACAATAAATGGTCGTGTTATTTTCAATTTCCATGATTTTTGCCCAAAAAATGTAACCATGGTAACGGCACTTGCATATCTGTCGTGTCAAGCTGGTCTAGTGGAACTAAATGCCGAAAACCAGACATGTCTAGCTGTAAAACTGGCCGAGTTATAAGCATTTCCGTGAAATCCCGTGTTTTCTCGTTTGACGAGATACGGTGCGAGATTTGGCCTGTCTTGCAGCTCTGTCGTGTCAAGCTTGATTGGTGGAACGAAATGCCGAAAACCAGACCTGTCCAGCTGTAAAGTCGCCGAGTTATGAGCATTTCCGCGAAGTCTCGTTTTTTCTCGTTTGACGAGATATGGCGCGAGATTTGGCGTGACTTTTAGTTCTGTCGTGTCAAGCTGGTCATGTGGAACAAAATGCCGAAAACTAGATCTGCCTAGCTTAAAAACTGACAAAGTTACAAAAAATGGTCGTGTTATTTCAAATTTCCATGATTTTTGCCCAAAAAATGTAACCATGGTAACGGCAAATTTAAGTAAGCTACATGTCAAAAGAAAGGCCAGGTGATGACGAAAAAAAAGAGCTATTGCAGAAGTGGTTAAGCCTATTTATGGCGAAGTTATAGTGCAAAAACCGTTAACCATACCTGTCGTGACCTTGACCCTTGACCTTGGAGCCATGTTGACCAAAAACAATAGGGCACCTAGAAATCGGTTTGTCAATCAAGCCTGTAAGTTTCAAGTTGATTGATGCAAAAGTGTGACCTGGAGAGTCGTGACAAACAAACAAACAAACAAACAAACAAACAAACAAAAAGACAAACAGACATACGCAACTGACGAACATGCTTGCCGAAATCGAAGATTTCCGGCAAGCAACAAACAGACAAAGAGACAAACAGACATACGCAACTGACGAACATGCTTGCCGAAATCGAAGATTTCCGGCAAGCAACAAACAAACAGACAAACAGACAAACAGACATACGCAACTGACGAACATGCTTGCCGAAATCGAAGATTTCCGGCAAGCAATAAAGTTGTGACTGTGCCTCCAACATGTATGATAATAGATGGGGCCCGGAGAGGCCGTCACGGACCGCTGCACACGCCGGCCGCCCACCGTAAGGACCCTGCCGCCACTTGCGGCGACGGCACGTGTCTTCGTGGTTTGGCGAAAAACGGCGCCAGATTTGACGAGACTAACAATGTGACCCCTGAATGTGACTGCGAGAGTCAGCTGCTATCCAGCGCTGCAAACCATGTGTCTGTAGCGTGAAAAATGACAGAATTATAGGCATTTCTTTGAATGGTCACGTGTTCTCGTTTCACGAGAAACGGTGCGAGATATGACGAGACTTGCGATTGAATGACTAAGAACTAGACGGATGCTGTCTAACGCCGAAAACCAGACCTTTCTATGGCAAATATCAACAGAGATAGAAGCAGGTAAACTTCGTATTTTCAAGTTGTCACGTTTTACCCCAAAATTTGGTAACCATGGTAACGGCAGTACAAAGCTACATGTGCGGAGCAATAAGCCAATGTTCCTAGTTTCAGATACCACAAAAAAAAATGGTGTCACGTTTAATATTTTTTGAGATATTGCAGAAAAATGATATGTTACAGTGTTTCATGTACCACGCCCCCTGGTGGCTATTTCCCAAAAATGAAAAATTGATTTCGAGATATTTATAAATGACAGAAAATATATCAATTTCAAAGCAACTGTTAAAAAAATGCGGCCTGTAGGTCATATTTAATGAAATCTCGGAAACTCTCGTTTGGCAAGAAATGGTGCGAGATTTGGCGAGACTTTTAGTTTTATCATGTCAAGCTGCCTATAAGGTACATAATGACCAAAACCAGACGTCTGTAGCTTAAAAATTGACAAAGTTACAAAAAATGGTCGTGTTATTTCCAATTTCCATGATTTTTGCCCAAAAAAATGTAACCATGGTAACGGCAAATTTAAGTAAGCTACATGTCAGAAGAAAGGCCAGGTGATGACGAAAAAAATTAGCTATTGCAGAAGTGGATACGCCTATTTATGGCAAAGTTATAGTGCAAAAACCGTTAACCATACTTGTCGTGACCTTGAACCTTGACCTTGGAGCAATGTTGACCAAAAACAATAGGGCACCTAGAAATCGGTTTATCAATCAAGCCTGTAAGTTTCAAGTTGATTGATGCAAAAATGTGACCTGGAGAGTCGTGACAAACAAACAAACAAACAAACAAGATGACCAGAGGTCACGCGCTTGCCGGAAATGGAAATGATACAGACAGATAGACAGAGAGTGCATGTAGAAACAGTCATATGAATGAGCAACATTGTGGGGGCAGCAGAAACGGATAATATGTTTATTTATGCATGCTGACCTTTAACAGCTGCATGTCTTTCTAGTGTAAAAGGGACCAAGTTCAAAATTTTTTCATGAAATCCCGTTAATCTCGTTTGACAAGAAGCAGTGAGACGTTTTCAGGTTTGTCATGCCAAGCTGGCCAAATGATATGAAATGCCGAAAACTAGACCTGTCTAGCTATAAAAGCCGCTGAGTTATAAGCATTTGCATGAAATCTCGTGTTTTCTCGTTTGACGGGAAATGGTGCGAGCTTTGGCGAGATTTCCAGTTTTGTCATGTCAGGTTTGTCAAATATTACAAAATGCCGGAAACTAGACCTGTCTAGCTGCAGTTCCATGAAATCTCGTCTTTTCTCGTTTGACGGGATACGGTGCGAGGTTTTGCCTGACATGCATGTCTGTCGTGTCAAGCTGGTCTAGTGGAACAAAATGCCGAAAACCAGACGTGTCTTTCTGTAAAACTCGCCGAGTTATAACCAATGCCGTGAAATCTCATGTTTTCTCGTTTGACGAGATACGGTGCAACATTCGGCCTGACTTTCAGTTCTGTCATGTCCAGCGGGTCATGTGAAACAAAATGCCGAAAACTAGACCTGTCTAGCTGTAAAACTCGCCGAGTTATAAGCATTTCTGTGAAATCTCGTGTTTTCTCGTTTGACGAGATAGGGTGCGAGATTTGGCCTGACTTGCACATCAATCGTGTCAAGCTGGTCATTTGCAAAGAAATGCCGGAAACCAGACCTGTCTAGCTGTAAAACTGCCGAGTTATATGCATTTCCGTGAAATTTCGTGTTTTCTCGTTTGACGAGATACGGTGCGAGATTTTGCCAGACTTGCATATCTGTCTTGTCAAGCTGGTCTAGTGGAACTAAATGCCGAAAACCAGACGTGTCTAGCTGTAAAACTGGCCCAGTTATAAGCATATCCTTGAAATCCCGTGTTTTCTCGTTTGACGAGATACGGTGCGAGATTTGGCCTGTCTTGCAGCTCTGTCGTGGCAAGCTTGTTTGGTTGAACGAAATGCCGAAAACCAGACCTGTCTAGCTGTAAAAGTCGCCGAGTTATAAGCATTACCGCGAAGTCTCGTTTTTTCTCGTTTGACGAGATATGGCGCGAGATTTGGCGTGACTTTCAGTTCTGTCGTGTCAAGCTGGTCATGTGGAACAAGATGCCGAAAACTAGATCTGCCTAGCTTACAAACTGACAAAGTTACAAAAAATGGTCGTGTTATTTCCAATTTCCATGATTTTTGCCCAAAAAATGTAACCATGGTAACGGCACTTGCATATCTGTCGTGTCAAGCTGGTCTAGTGGAACTAAATGCCGAAAACCAGACGTGTCTAGCTGTAAAACTGGCCCAGTTATAAGCATTTCCGTGAAATCCCGTGTTTTCTCGTTTGACGAGATACGGTGCGAGATTTGGCCTGTCTTGCAGCTTTGTCGTGTCAAGCTTGTTTGCTGGAACGAAATGCCGAAAACCAGACCTGTCTAGCTGTAAAAGTCGCCGAGTTATAAGCATTTCCGGGAAGACTCGTTTTTTCTCGTTTGACGAGATATGGCGCGAGATTTGGCGTGACTTTCAGTTCTGTCGTGTCAAGCTGGTCATGTGGAACAAAATGCCGAAAACTAGATCTGCCTAGCTTTAAAACTGACAAAGTTACAAAAAATGGTCGTGTTATTTCCAATTTCCGTGATTTTTGCCGAAAAAATGTAACCATGGTAACGGCAAATTTAAGTAAGCTACATGTCAAAAGAAAGGCCAGGTGATGACGAAAAAAATGAGCTATTGCAGAAGTGAATAAGCCTATTTATGGCGAAGTTATAGTGCAAAAACCGTTAACCATACCTGTCGTGACCTTGACCCTTGACCTTGGAGCAATGTTGACCAAAAACAATAGGGCACCTAGAAATCGGTTTGTCAATCAAGCCTGTAAGTTTCAAGTTGATTGATGCAAAAGTGTGACCTGGAGAGTCGTGACAAACAAACAAACAAACAAACAAACAAACAAACAAGATGACCAGAGGTCACGCGCTTGCCGGAAATGGAAATGATACAGACAGATAGACAGAGAGTGCATGTAGAAACAGTCATATGAATGAGCAACATTGTGGGGGCAGCAGAAACGGATAATATGTTTATTTATGCATGCTGACCTTTAACAGCTGCATATCTTTCTAGTGTAAAAGGGACCAAGTTCAAAATTTTTTCATGAAATCCCGTTTATCTCGTTTGACAAGAAGCAGTGACACGTGACACGAGTTATAAGCATTTGCATGAAATCTTGTGTTTTCTCGTTTGACGGGAAATGGTGCGAGCTTTGGCGAGATTTCCAGTTTTGTCATGTCAGGTTTGTCAAATATTACAAAATGCCGGAAACTGGACCTGTCTAGCTGCAAAAGTCGCCGTGTTATCAGCATTTACGTGAAATAATGTTTTTTTTTTCTCACTTGACGAGATATTGTACGAGATTTGGCAAGACGAGCAGTTCTATTATGTCAAGACGGCCAAACGTTACGAAATGCGAAAACTAGATCCGTCTAGCCGTAAAAGTCGCCGAGTTATAAGCATTTCCGTGTACTCTCGTGTTTTCTCGTTTGACGAGATATGGTGCAGGATTTGGCCAGTCTTGTAGATTTGTCATATCAAACTCTCTAAATGTTATGAAATGGCGAAAACTACATCTGTCTAGCTGTAAAAGTCGCCGAGTTATTAGCATTTCTGTGAAATCTCCTTTTTTATCGTTTGACGAGATATGGTGCGAGATTTGGCCAGTCTTGCAGGTTTCTCATGTCAAGCCGTCCAAATGTTAATGAATGCAAAAAACTAGACCTGTCTAGCCGTGAAAGTCGCCGACTTATATGGATTTCTGTGAAATCTCGTTTTTCCACATTTGACCAGATATAGTGCGAAATTTCGCCAAGTATCGCAGTTTTACTATGTCAAGTTGGCCAAATGTTACCAAATGCCAAAAACTAGACCTGAGTAGCTGTAAAAGTCGCCTAGTTATAAGCATTTCCATGATATCTCGTTTTTTTTCTCGCTTGACGAGATATGGTGCGAGATTTGGCCTGATTTCTTTTCTGGCGTGTCAAGCTGGTCATATGTTATGAAATGCCGAAAACTAGACCTGTGTAGCTGTAAAAGTCGCAGAGTTATAAGCATTTCCGTGAAATCTCGTTTTTTCTCGTTTGACGATAAACCGAGCGAAATTTGACGAGACTTCCAATTGAATGACTTAGAACCAAGGGGAAGCAGCCTTATGCAAAAAACTAGACCCTTGAAACATAAATATTAACCGAGATAGAAGCCAAAAACTGCATATTTTCAGATCGTCAAGTTTAACCCCAAAATTTGGTAACCATGGTAACGACAGCACAAAGCTACATGTGCGGAGGAATAAGCCAATGTTCCTAGTTTAAGATACAACGATAAAAATTGTGCCATGTTTAAAATTATTTTAGATATTGCAGAAAAATGATATCTTACAGTGTTTCAGGTACCACGCCCCCTGGTGGCTATTTCCAAAAAATGAAAAACTGATTTCGAGATATTTATAAATAACACAAAATATATCAATTTCAAAGCCATTGTTAAAAAAATGCAACCTGTAGGTCATATTTAATGAAATCTCGAAGACTCTCGTTTGACGAGAAACGGTGCGAGATTTTGCAAGATTTTTGATTGGATCACCGAGAACTCACCAAGGGCTACAAGATGCAAAAAAATTGACCTCTCCAGCATAAAAACTGACAGAGTTAGAAGCTGAAAACTGCATATTTTCAAAATTCAAAAGTTTTACCCCAAAAATAGAGAAATCTGGCAATAGCGCAGTTTGGCACCTATGCGCAAAAATAAGCCCATGGACCCCACTTGAAGGTGCTGTGATGGAAATGGCCCAATGTTTAATAGTTCTGGAGGTATAGCACCAAAACAAATTTTCATGTTTTTTCATCTGCAACGCCCCCTGGCGGCCATTTCCAAAATCTGAAAAAACAATTTCGAGATATTCTTGTGTTACATAAAATATCTCAGAATCAGTACGATTGCTGCAAATTTAAAAAATATCACGAAATTCCATGATTTCTCTCCAAAATTGCGTAACCATGGTAACAGCAAATTCAAGTAAGCTTCATGTCAAAAGAAAGGCCAGGTGATGACGAAAAAAATGAGCTATTGCAGAAGTGGATAAGCCTATTTATGGCGAAGTTATAGTGCAAAAACCGTTAACCATACCTGTCGTGACCTTGACCCTTGACCTTGGAGCAATGTTGACCAAAAACAATAGGGCACCTAGAAATCAATTTCTCAATCAAGCCTGTAAGTTTCAAGTTGATTGATGCAAAAGTGTGACCTGGAGAGTCGTGACAAACAAACAAACAAACAAACAAAAAGACAAACAGACATACGCAACTGACGAACATGCTTGCCGAAATCGAAGATTTCCGGCAAGCAACAAGATGACCAGAGGTCACGCGCTTGCCGGAAATGGAAATGATAGAGACAGATAGACAGAGAGTGCATGTAGAAACAGTCATATGAATGAGCAACATTGTGGGGGCAGCAGAAACGGATAATATGTTTATTTATGCATGCTGACCTTTAACAGCTGCATATCTTTCTAGTGTAAAAGGGACCAAGTTCAAAATTTTTTCATGAAATCCCGTTAATCTCGTTTGACAAGAAGCAGTGACACGTTTTCAGGTTTGTCATGTCAAGCTGGCCAAATGATATGAAATGCCGAAAACTAGACCTGTCTAGCTATAAAAGCCGCTGAGTTATAAGCATTTGCATGAAATCTCGTGTTTTCTCGTTTGACGGGAAATGGTGCGAGCTTGTGCCTGACTTGGAGTTCTGTCATGTCAAGCGGGTCATGTGGAACTAAATGCCGAAAACTAGACCTGTCTAGCTGCAGTTCCGTGAAATCTCGTGTTTTCTCGTTTGACGGGATACGGTGCGAGATTTTGCCTGACATGCATGTCTGTCGTGTCAAGCTGGTCTAGTGGAACAAAATGCCGAAAACCAGACGTGTCTATCTGTAACACTCGCCGAGTTATAACCAATGCCGTGAAAACTCATGTTTTCTCGTTTGACGAGATACGGTGCGACATTCGGCCTGACTTTCAGTTCTGTCATGTCCAGCAGGACATGTGAAACAAAATGCCGAAAACTAGACCTGTCCAGCTGTAAAACTCGCCGAGTTATAAGCATTTCCGTGAAATCTCGTGTTTTCTCGTTTGACGAGATAGGGTGCGAGATTTGGCCTGACTTGCACATCAATCGTGTCAAGCTGGTCATTTGCAAAGAAATGCCGGAAACCAGACCTGTCTAGCTGTAAAACTGCCGAGTTATATGCATTTCCGTGAAATTTCGTGTTTTCTCGTTTGACGAGATATGGCGCGAGATTTTGCCAGACTTGCATATCTGTCGTGTCAAGCTGGTCTAGTGGAACTAAATGCCGAAAACGAGACGTGTCTAGCTGTAAAACTGGCCCAGTTATTAGCATTTCCGTGAAATCCCGTGTTTTCTCGTTTGACGAGATACGGTGCGAGATTTGGCCTGTCTTGCAGCTCTGTCGTGTCAAGCTTGTTTGGTGGAACGAAATGCCGATAACCAGACCTGTCTAGCTGTAAAAGTCGCCGAGTTATAAGCATTTCCGCGAAGTCTCGTTTTTTCTCATTTCACGCGATATGGCGCGAGATTTGGCGTGACTTTCAGTTCTGTCGTGTCAAGCTGGTCATGTGGAACAAAATGCCGAAAACTAGATCTGCCTAGCTTAAAAACTGACAAAGTTACAAAAAATGGTCGTGTTATTTCAAATTTCCATGATTTTGCCCAAAAAATGTAACCATGGTAACGGCACTTGCATATCTGTCGTGTCAAGCTGGTCTAGTGGAACTAAATGCCTAAAAACCAGACGTGTCTAGCTGTAAAACTGGCCCAGTTATAAGCATTTCCGTGAAATCCCGTGTTTTCTCGTTTGACGAGATACGGTGCGAGATTTGGCCTGTCTTGCAGCTCTGTCGTGTCAAGCTTGATTGGTGGAACGAAATGCCGAAAACCAGACCTGTCCAGCTGTAAAAGTCGCCGAGTTATGAGCATTTCCGTGAAGTCTCGTTTTTTCTCGTTTGACGAGATATGGCGCGAGATTTGGCGTGACTTTCAGTTCTGTCGTGTCAAGCTGGTCATGTGGAACAAAATGCCGAAAACTAGATCTGCCTAGCTTAAAAACTGACAAAGTTACAAAAAATGGTCGTGTTATTTCCAATTTCCATGATTTTTGCCCAAAAAATGTAACCATGGTAACGGCACTTGCATATCTGTCGTGTTAAGCTGGTCTAATGGAAGGAAATGCCGAAAACCAGACGTGTCTAGCTGTAAAACTGGCCCAGTTATAAGCATTTCCGTGAAATCCCGTGTTTTCTCGTTTGACGAGATACGGTGCGAGATTTGGCCTGTCTTGCAGCTCTGTCGTGTCAAGCTTGTTTGGTGGAACGAAATGCCGAAAACCAGACCTGTCTAGCTGTAAAAGTCGCCGAGTTATAAGCATTTCCGCGAAGTCTCGTTTTTTCTCGTTTGACGAGATATGGCGCGAGATTTGGCGTGACTTTCAGTTCTGTCGTGTCAAGCCGGTCATGTGGAACAAAATGCCGAAAACTAGATCTGCCTAGCTTAAAAACTGACAAAGTTACAAAAAATGGTCGTGTTATTTCCAATTTCCGTGATTTTTGCCCAAAAAATGTAACCATGGTAACGGCAAATTTAAGTAAGCTACATGTCAAAAGAAAGGCCAGGTGATGACGAAAAAAATGAGCTATTGCAGAAGTGGATACGCCTATTTATGGCGAAGTTATAGTGCAAAAACCGTTAACCATACCTGTCGTGACCTTGACCCTTGACCTTGGAGCAATGTTGACCAAAAACAATAGGGCACCTAGAAATCGGTTTGTCATTTAAGCCTGTAAGTTTCAAGTTGATTGATGCAAAAGTGTGACCTGGAGAGTCGTGACAAACAAACAAACAAACAAACAAACAAACAAACAAACAAACAAAAAGACAAACAGACATACGCAACTGACGAACATGCTTGCCGAAATCGAAGATTTCCGGCAAGCAACAAACAAACAAAGAGACAAACAGACATACGCAACTGACGAACATGCTTGCCGAAATCGAAGATTTCCGGCAAGCAACAAACAAGATGACCAGAGGTCACGCGCTTGCCGGAAATGGAAATGATAGAGACAGATAGACAGAGAGTGCATGTAGAAACAGTCATATGAATGAGCAACATTGTGGGGGCAGCAGAAACGGATAATATGTTTATTTATGCATGCTACCCTTTAACAGCTGCATATCTTTCTAGTGTAAAAGGGACCAAGTTCAAAATCTTTTCATGAAATCCCGTTAATCTCGTTTGACAAGAAGCAGTGAGACGTTTTCAGGTTTGTCATGTCAAGCTGGCCAAATGATATGAAATGCCGAAAACTAGACCTGTCTAGCTATAAAAGCCGCTGAGTTATAAGCATTTGCATGAAATCTCGTGATTTCTCGTTTGAAGGGAAATGGTGCGAGCTTGTGCCTGACTTGGAGTTCTGTCATGTCAAGCGGGTCATGTGGAACTAAATGCCGAAAACTAGACCTGTCTAGCTGCAGTTCCGTGAAATCTCGTGTTTTCTCGTTTGACGGGATACGGTGCGAGATTTTGCCTGACATGCATGTCTGTCGTGTCAAGCTGGTCTAGTGGAACAAAATGCCGAAAACCAGACGTGTCTATCTGTAACACTCGCCGAGTTATAACCAATGCCGTGAAATCTCATGTTTTCTCGTTTGACGAGATACGGTGCGACATTCGGCCTGACTTTCAGTTCTGTCATGTCCAGCAGGTCATGTGAAACAAAATGCCGAAAACTAGACCTGTCCAGCTGTAAAACTCGCCGAGTTATAAGCATTTCCGTGAAATTTCGTGTTTTCTCGTTTGACGAGATATGGCGCGAGATTTTGCCAGACTTGCATATCTGTCGTGTCAAGCTGGTCTAGTGGAACTAAATGCCGAAAACCAGACGTGTCTAGCTGTAAAACTGGCCCAGTTATAAGCATTTCCGTGAAATCCCGTGTTTTCTCGTTTGACGAGATACGGTGCGAGATTTGGCCTGTCTTGCAGCTCTGTCGTGTCAAGCTTGTTTGGTGGAACGAAATGCCGATAACCAGACCTGTCTAGCTGTAAAAGTCGCCGAGTTATAAGCATTTCCGCGAAGTCTCGTTTTTTCTCGTTTGACGAGATATGGCGCGAGATTTGGCGTGACTTTCAGTTCTGTCGTGTCAAGCTGGTCATGTGGAACAAAATGCCGAAAACTAGATCTGCCTAGCTTAAAAACTGACAAAGTTACAAAAAATGGTCGTGTTATTTCCAATTTCCATGATTTTTGCCCAAAAAATGTAACCATGGTAACGGCACTTGCATATCTGTCGTGTCAAGCTGGTCTAGTGGAACTAAATGCCGAAAACCAGACGTGTCTAGCTGTAAAACTGGCCCAGTTATAAGCATTTCCGTGAAATCCCGTGTTTTCTCGTTTGACGAGATACGGTGCGAGATTTGGCCTGTCTTGCAGCTCTGTCATGTCAAGCTTGATTGGTGGAACGAAATGCCGAAAACCAGACCTGTCCAGCTGTAAAAGTCGCCGAGTTATGAGCATTTCCGCGAAGTCTCGTTTTTTCTCGTTTGACAAGATATGGCGCGAGATTTGGCGTGACTTTCAGTTCTGTCGTGTCAAGCTGGTCATGTGGAACAAAATACCGAAAACTAGATCTGCCTAGCTTAAAAACTGACAAAGTTACAAAAAATGGTCGTGTTATTTCAAATTTCCATGATTTTTGCCCAAAAAATGTAACCATGGTAACGGCCAATTTAAGTAAGCTACATGTCAAAAGAAAGCCCAGGTGATGACGAAAAAAATGAGCTATTGCAGAAGTGGATACGCCTATTTATGGCGAAGTTATAGTGCAAAAACCGTTAACCATACTTGTCGTGACCTTGACCCTTGACCTTGGAGCAATGTTGACCAAAAACAATAGGGCACCTAGAAATCGGTTTGTCAATCAAGCCTGTAAGTTTCAAGTTGATTGATGCAAAAGTGTGACCTGGAGAGTCGTGACAAACAAACAAACAAACAAACAAACAGACTAGACGACCATAGGTCGAGAGCTTGCCGGACTTAAATGACAGACAGATGGACAAACAGGACAAACTGACGGTTTTCTATCAATTGAATGACTTTTAAAGCGATTGCTGGAACGTTTGGCCTGTTGAACGACATATATCACACAAAAGAACATGAAATCAGACATAGCTCAAAACAGACAACTATACTGACACACCTGAGATAACAGACTACAAGTGAAGGTAGAATTTATAATGTCGGAGATATGGCCAAAAATGATATGGTGTGGAGGCTCTACCGCAGCATCCCCTAGCGGCCATATCCCAAAAATTAAAAAAATTCTTTTGAGATATTATTGTAAGAAATGTTCCAAAATGTATATATTATTGTAAGAGATGTTCAAATTCCAAAAGGATTCCTTCAAAACTGTGGCCTGAAGATTGCTAACTGTAAGACACAAGATCCAGCAATCCGGCGAAAATGAGGAACACTGACAAACAGACAGACATACTGAAAAACTGTGGCCTGAAGATTGCTAACTGTAAGACGCAAGATCCAGCAAGCAGGTGAAATAGAGGATCACTGACAAACAGACAGACATACTGAAAAAGTGACACAAGAATATGACCAGATGACTAACTCAGATTATGGAGAAGATTCAAAGGAAGACAATAAGTCATAGTGTTTGTAATTGAAGTTTATAGTTTTGTAGATATGGCAAAGAAATATATATATAGGGGAGAGGCGAGTGCAACGCCCCCTATTGGCAATATCCAGAAAATGAATAATCTGTTTCGAGATATTACTGTAAGATGTAAGATGTAATAGTTTAACAAGTGACCCATGGGTCATGACGCTCAGCTGCCAAGCATGACCTGCCACATCATGGGCTGAGATTCACAACTTCCAGTATCACATTTTGAAGAACCAATTTGCCAATATGTTGAAATTTTCTACGACAACAGAAATATACATCACCTATGTCTGGTTAAAACACAGTGACTTGATGGTCTTAGGAAAAATGAATGATTGTTAAGCTATCAGTAACTATTCCCATAGCTTGCTTGATACCTGTCAGTCTCAAAAGAAACACCAAAAAGGGCAAATATAAGATCAAAATATATAGCAAAAATCAAGGAAATCCATGCAAGAATTATTGAGAAACGGGTGCTTATAAATATAAAGTTTGAATCAAATTGAGTGATGCATAGATATGGCATATTTGAAACACTGAAGGTTTGGGTTGAACAGTTTCACTTGCAAAATGTTCACAACCATTTAGAATAATTAAGTAATGTGTCCTTGACCTTTGACCTTTTGAACTCGACATCGATAGGCTTCTTCCCCTATTGGTAGGTAAGCCATATATGACAAATGGAAGGTATAGATTGAAAAGTTTCCTGAAAATGACTCCACACAAAAAGTGGGTGCAGTGAACTTCACCTTTGACCTCAGATTCAACAGGTCTTTTCCCCTGTTGGCAGAGAAGCGATATCAGTGCTGGGAAGTTTGGAATGAAATGTCTAGCTTGAAATGTTTTCACAACCTTTTAAAAAAATTGGATCCTGTGACCCTGATCTTTGATCTTGTGACCTAAAAATCTATAGGATTCTTCTCCCTCTTAGTAGGTGAAATATATGTAAAAGTTCAAAGAATTGGGATGAAAGATTTGGCTTAAAATGCATCCACAGGCATTAAATAAAGGGACTCCTGTGACCTTGACCTTTGACCTGTAGACTTCAAAATAATTATGGTTCTTCCCCTGTTGGTAGATGAGCTGTATGTGAAAGATGGAAGGTTTTGGATGAAAATTTTAGCTAAAAGAATTATTTCTGGGGGGTGCATACACACCCTGTAACTTCGAGAATATAGGTCAGTGACCTAATTTCAGGTTTGCAAGGAAATCATTTTAGAACCTCTAAGACTACATAGGGTTCATGACCCTAGCCCGTACAGTTACGATTTGTGCCCTGCTAACAGACGGACGGCCGGTCAGCAGGATGGACAGATGGAAGGACGACGGACAAAGACCCATCGCTATAGCCCAGCATGAGTGAAAGTCAGCTGAGCTAAAAATGATCCTTTCAAAACGGTGGCCTGTAGAATGCTATCAGTGAGACTCAAGAACCAAAAATCCGGCGAATTTGAGGACAACTGACAAACAAACAGACAAACTTACAAAGGGACACAAGATGGAGACAAGATGACTTAATCAGGTTATGGAGAAGACTCAGAGGAAGAAAATAAGCTATAGTTTATGTAATTGAGGCTTATAATTTTGGAGATATGGCCAAATAATGATATACTGGATATGTTCGACTGCAGCGCCCTCTAGTGGACATATCCTGAAGACGACAAATGCGTTTCGTGATATTAGTGTATGACAAAAGATGTAATAGTTTCAAAAGGATTCGTCCAAATATCTGACTTGTTGATTGCTATATCTAAAGTGCAAAAACTAGCAAGCAGGCGAATATGAGGATAAATGACAAACAAACAGACATACTGACAAAGTGACACTAGATGGAGACCAGGTGACTTGACCATATTTTGGAGAAGACCAAGAGAAAGAAAATAAGCTATAGTTTGTGTAATATAGGTTTACTCTTCTGGTTAATGTTCAAAAACTGATTTTTTTGGAAGGGTCAAGTGCAGCGCCCCCTAGCAGCCATATCGGGAAAATGAAAAATAATTTTTGAGATATTAGTATAATACATAAGATGAAGGAACAAACATACACGGGTGACCAACATGCTTTCGAAAATCGAAGATTTCCGGCAAGCAATAAAGTTTGGATTGACTGTGCCTCCAACATGTATCATAATAGATGGGGCCCGGAAAGGCCGACACGCACCGCTGCACACGCGGGCTGCCCACCGTAAGGACCCTGTCGCCACTTGCGGCAATTGCACGTGTCTTCGTGGTATGTATCAGTTTCAAAAGGATGCCTGCATATCTGTGGCCTATAGGGCATGTCACCGTGAAATCGCGAAATCTCATTCGACGAGAAACGGTGCGAGATTTTGCAAGATTTTTGGTTGGATCACCGAGAACTCACCAAGGGCTACAAGATGCAAAAATTTTGACCTCTCTAGCATAAAAACTGACAGAGTTAGAAGCTGAAAACTGCATATTTTCAAAATTCAAAAGTTTTACCCCAAAAATAGAGAAATCTGGCAATAGCGCACTTTGGCACCTATGCGCAAAAATAAGCCCATGGACCCTAGTTTAAGGTGCTGTGATGGAAATGGCCCAATGTTTAATAGTTCTGGAGGTATAGCACCAAAACAAATTTTCATGTTTTTTCATCTGCAACGCCCCCTGGCGGCCATTTCCAAAATCTGAAAAAACAATTTCGAGATATTCTTATGTTGCATAAAATATCTCAGAATCAGTAAAATTGCTGCAAATTTGGAAAATATCACGAAATTCCATGATTTCACCCCAAAATTGCGTGACCATGGTAACAGCGAAATGAGGCAATTTTGCAGTGTTGGAAGTGGCCATGCAGTGGCAAATAAAACGGGCTACAGATTAGGTGCCTACGGCTATTTTTGACGAAGGTATGAAGAAAAAACCGTTTTTGAGCTTTTTGGTGACCCTGACCTTGACCCTTGACCGATCATGACCAAAAACAATAGGCTCCGAGAAGAACCGATTATACACTCTATCGATAAGTTTCAGGACGATTGGTGCAAAATTGTGGCCTGTAGAGCGAGGACATACAGACAAACAAACAAACGGAACTGATCAACATACTTGTCGAAATCTCTGATTCCGGCAAGCAATAAACTATAACGCGACAGAAATGGCAAACCGGCCCGCAAAGAGTGCCTGTGGTCACTTATTTTATACGGCGAACGCTATAATTTTTGCAGGCGTGTCTGTCTTTCATACTCAAACGCGTGCATGCATGCGTGATGGCATATGTATTTGTGCATGCGGGTTTTAATTTTTACAAAGTTGCTAAAATTTGTGGGGACCGTGTATGATTAAACAAAAGAGGTCATGGGCAGAAAGGCCATGAGACGCCAATTCATATGGTGTACAGTTTATGTACCTAAAATGTGTAGTTTTGGAGATATGGTTAAACAATGATAGTAGGTACGGGGTCGCAGTGCAGCGCCCCCTAGCGGTAATTTTCCAAAAACTGAACAATTGCTTTCGAGATATTAGTGTATGACGTAACATGTATCAGTTTCAAAAGGATGCCTGCATATCTGTGGCCTATAGGGCATGTCACCGTGAAATCGCGAAATCTCATTCGACGAGAAACGGTGCGAGATTTTGCAAGATTTTTGGTTGGATCACCGAGAACTCACCAAGGGCTACAAGATGCAAAAATTTTGACCTCTCTAGCATAAAAACTGACAGAGTTAGAAGCTGAAAACTGCATATTTTCAAAATTCAAAAGTTTTACCCCAAAAATAGAGAAATCTGGCAATAGCGCACTTTGGCACCTATGCGCAAAAATAAGCCCATGGACCCTAGTTTAAGGTGCTGTGATGGAAATGGCCCAATGTTTAATAGTTCTGGAGGTATAGCACCAAAACAAATTTTCATGTTTTTTCATCTGCAACGCCCCCTGGCGGCCATTTCCAAAATCTGAAAAAACAATTTCGAGATATTCTTATGTTGCATAAAATATCTCAGAATCAGTAAAATTGCTGCAAATTTGGAAAATATCACGAAATTCCATGATTTCACCCCAAAATTGCGTGACCATGGTAACAGCGAAATGAGGCAATTTTGCAGTGTTGGAAGTGGCCATGCAGTGGCAAATAAAACGGGCTACAGATTAGGTGCCTACGGCTATTTTTGACGAAGGTATGAAGAAAAAACCGTTTTTGAGCTTTTTGGTGACCCTGACCTTGACCCTTGACCGATCATGACCAAAAACAATAGGCTCCGAGAAGAACCGATTATACACTCTATCGATAAGTTTCAGGACGATTGGTGCAAAATTGTGGCCTGTAGAGCGAGGACATACAGACAAACAAACAAACGGAACTGATCAACATACTTGTCGAAATCTCTGATTCCGGCAAGCAACAAACAGACAAACAGACAAACAGACATATGCAACTGACGAACATGCTTGCGGAAATCGAAGATTTCCGGCAAGCAACAAACAAACAAACAGACAAACAGACAAACAGACATACGCAACTGACGAACATGCTTGCGGAAATCGAAGATTTCCGGCAAGCAACAAACAAACAGACAGACAAACAGACATACGCAACTGACCAATATGCTTGCCGAAATCTTTGATTCCGGCAAGCAACAAACAGACAAAGAGACAAACAGACATACGCAACTGACGAACATGCTTGCCGAAATCGAAGATTTCCGGCAAGCAACAAACAAACAGACAAAGAGACTAGACGACCAGAGGTCGAACGCTTGCCGGAAATGGCTGGAAATAAGACAGCGAAATAGATGGACAGTTACTAGGCAGACAGACAGGGAACATTTGGATCTGATCAAATGAAAAACCTCTATCATGGGGAAAACAGTAGCACATATGAATAAGGTCTTGCTGATTTTCAAAAGTCAAAGAGGAGTAGACAGAGAGACAGACAGAGAGACAGACAGACAGACAGACAGACGGATAGAGAGACATTAATAGTGTTGTTATTAGTAGCCATCCTATACAGGATAATCCATTTTTGGACAGAAATAAAAATAAAGGAAGTCCAACTGAATCCTTGGCAGTTCTCCTATTCTTGAGTGCTGGAAATAAGAAAAGCACTGAAAATGAAACTTGAAGAGTTGAACGTCCAGAATGCCGAAATGCAAGCGAAGCCGCGTTCGTGTTAGACAGAGACCCGACCTCTGGGTAAGGGAGACGTGACCTGGACAAATAGGTCGGCCTGAGGACATCTTCAAGTCTGATGATGGCTTAAATTAGGGCTGTCCTTGAAGAAAAAAGGCAGTCGGTCAGCCTGCGTCCGGGAATTATAAAATTCCAAGAAGTCCTGCCCATCACGGATTAACTGTAATGTCCCCTTGGTGTAGGTTATCTGTAATGTGAAATTAAATATATTTTAAAAATTGGAATCTTTGGTTAAAAAAGGAGAGACTTTTAAGGAGTCTGAAGTGGTAAGTAATAAGATAAAAAAATTTGAGGCCCTAGTTCCGTGGTGGGTTAGGACTTCATATATAAAAATATATTCTGGCATGAGAGAGGGGTGCTGTCAAATTTTTTGGCGCCTGCCGCACGTTTGTGAATAAAACGGTACGCTTGACACGGGCGCGATGGAAATTTAAGAGGAAAGGTAGTAATCCCAAGCCGTAGTTGAGTTGTTTTGACCCCAGAGTTTGCAGTCCTAGCTGAAATAGGCATGGGACGGGCTCTTTTTTAAACCCGGAACGCCAGAAGAGGCTGGAGATTGAATGAAGGATTGGGCCATTTTTTTATCCGAAAAACCTGGGAATTGACAATTAAAAAAAATGACAGGGACCTTCTTAGCCCGTTCCAGCTCAGGGAACGGTCATTAGAATATTGTCGGGAATCCATATTATCCTACCTGTGGGCTGGGACGGTCCAGAAAACCGCAATTATACGGGTATCCATAAAATTGTATGTCAATTTTTGTCATTAATAAATACATATACATCTATAACGCGGACAGCTGGAGAATTCGCGGAGAATTCATCATGATGATATTATTAAATGTGAGCAAAGGTACAATTTATGTTTTGTATCATATTTCCTTAAGAACCTGTAAATTTGATATCCTGCATGGTTTTGTTACGGTTTGCACAGTAAACTGTTGAAAAAATATATAGTGTTTAGCGTTTTCGTCTGATGTAAGATCGGTAGTCAATGTTAGCTGGTGATCCAGATTGGTGTTAGTGGCAGTCCCACATTGTTTGCGCTGGTTATTATTTCGGTAATTTAACAGTGAATAAATGTCTTTAGAGTAATAGAGTGGTAGATTTTAAATGATTTTAACGTGTAATTAAAAGTATCATTGCATATAAAATCTCTCCGTGATTTCTCCGGGAATTCCCCGCGTTTACATATAAACGCATTTACCAGCCGTATGAAAGTTTTTGTCCGCTTTCATAAAGTTTGCCGTGTCCCGGACACAAATTTAAGACGAGATGGACTAAACCCCGCCCCGGTAGGATTGTTTGGACTCTGAAGAAACGAACCCTCGCAGGAAATGCGGTGGGACGGGCTCTTTCTTATTCGATGAACGCTCGAAAAGAGTGGTGAATGATTGAAAAAATAGGGTCATTTTCACTGTCATCTTGAATAACGGAATAAATATTTTTTTAAAATTCATAGAGACTTGGTCATCCAATAACAGCAGAAAAAAAATGTTCTTTCAAATGTTGTGTGGTGTCCATTGTACCCTCGCCCACCGCCGGGATCCAAAGAGAAGCCTGGATTTTACTGCAAAAAAACACAACCACCCCCCCCCCCCCCAAAAAAAAACAAAAAACAAAAAAACTTTTATTCATTTTATTTTTATTTTTTATTACTGGATGTAGTTGAATATCATGGTTTATTTATTAAAAAAATAAGATGCAATTCATTGGATGAAAAGAGATTTTATTAAATATATTGATACATGTTTATAACAGTTTGATATTTGATTTTTTTTTTAATTTATAGACAGACAATTTGTTACCTCAAATCTGTACTCATGGTCCAACATGCATGTATTTGGTGTTCTCAGGCCCATTTTAGGGTGTATATCCATGATAACAAGATAATATTACCTTGTTCCCACCAGCAAACATTTCAAGCCCCCAGAAAGCTGATTTCAGCTGAGGACTTATGGCTTATTATACACAGGCAAATAGTGTTTTGGACCACCTCATCTCCACCAGACTCATCACACACCTGGTTTGGCTATCATTGCAATCCATTTACACCCACTGGCTGGAATCTCTAAGCATTAGGTTCAAATCCCTCAGAAAAAAAAATTAGGGCCAGTTTGAATTTCCAAATCTGGACACAGTGGACATAGTGATATACAGAGAAAATCGATTTTTCCCCCTCAAATCTGTACTGATGGTCCCACAAACCTGGTTTTGGTGTCATTAGGCCCAGTTTAGGGTGTATATACAGGGAAACAAGATAATATTACCCTGTTCCCACAAACAAAAATTTCATGCCCCCAGAAACCTGATTTCAGGCCAGTTTATGCTTATACACAGTCAAATAGGTTCTGGCCCCCCTCATCTCCACAAAACTCAACACACACTCCTGGTTTGGGTATCATTGCAATCCATTTACACCCACTGGCTGGCATCACCAAGCATTTGGCTCAACTCCCTCAGAAAAAAAATTAGGGCCAGTTTGAATTTCCAAATCTGGACACAGTGAACACAGTGATATACAGAGAAAATCCATTTTTCCCCCTCAAATCTGTACTGATGGTCCCACAAACCTGGTTTTGGTGTCATTAGGCCCAGTTTAGGGTGTATATACAGGGAAACAAGATAATATTACCCTGTTCCCACAAACAAAAATTCCATGCCCCCAGAAACCTGATGTCAGGCCAGTTTATGCTTATACACAGTCAAATAGGTTCTGGCCCCCTTCATATCCACAAAACTCAACACACACTCCTGGTTTGGGTATCATTGCAATCCATTTACACCCACTGGCTGGCATCACCAAGCATTTGGCTCAACTCCCTCAGAAAAAAAATTAGGACCAGTTTGAATTTCCAAATCTGGACACAGTGAACATAGTGATATACAGGGAAAATCCATTTTTTTTACCTCAAATCTGTAATGATGGTCCCTAAAACATGGTTTAGGTGTCATTAGGCCCAATTCAAGGTGTATATACAGGGAAACAAGATAATATTACCCTGCTGACACAAACAAGAATTTCAAGCCCCCAGAAACCTGATTTCAGGCCAGTTTATGCTTATACACATTCAGATAGGTTCTGGCCCCCCTCATCTCCACAAAACTCAACACACACACCTGGTTTGGTATCATTGCAATCCATTTACACCCACTGGCTGGTATCTCAAAGCATTTGGCTCAACTCCATCAGAAAAAAAATTAGGACCAGTTTGAATTTCCAAATCTGGACACAGTGAACATAGTGATATACAGATAAAATCCATTTTTTCCCCTCAAATCTGTACTGATGGTCCCACAAACCTGGTTTTGGTGTCATTAGGCCCAGTTAAGGGTGTATATACAGGGAAACAAGAAAATATTAACAAAAATTTCATGCCCCCAGAAACCTGATTTCAGGCCAGTTTATGCTTATACACAGTCAAACAGGTTTTGGCCCCCTTCATCTCCACCAGACTCTTCACAAACACCTGGCTTGGGTTTCATTGCAATCCATTCACACCCACTGGCTGGCATCTCCAAGCATATAGCTCAACTTCTTCAGAAAAAAATATAGACCACTTTAAAGTTTATCAAATCTGGTCATAGTGGTTTATGCAGAAATCAATTGTTCTGATCTCAAATCTGAAATAGTGGTCATAGAACATTGGTTGGTTCTTGTATGATTTTATTCAATTTACAATCAATATGCAGGAAAACCTGGCATTTTATTTTACTTCAATACACCAACAATAAACAATCTAAGGACAAGTGAACAGGCTACCATACATATCTTAGGGAAAGGAAAACAGCAAAGGTTGTTTACATTGAGGACACGTGGCAACCAGGTGGTTGGCGCTGGTCTGTGAAGCTTACGAAGCAGCAATCAAAGGAAGACGATAACAACACAATAGAAGTCCTATTCATGGTCCATCGCACACCCATAGAACATGGCTCCAACTGTCAAGTGTAATGCCCCTGCCGACATTTACTATCACATACTGCCGCCACTTATGGTCACGGCAATAGGATGTACTTTTTTATTTGAAGAAAAAACGATCCCAGATTTGATGAAACTTACAATAAAAATACATAATGTGACCGAGAGTGTTAGACGCTATCGAATGCTGAAAACTAAAGGTCTTCAGCATTAAAATAACAGAATTATAGGCGTATCTTTGAATGGTCCCATGTTCTCGTTTGACAAGAATTGATGCGAGATATGACGAGATATTCAATTTTGTCACTTCAAACTAGTCAAGTGAATCTTGAACAATAGAAAAATAAAATCTCTGGCATTCAAATGACAGAGATATAGACATTTGTTCGAATTCTCGAATATTCTCGTTTGGCGGGAGATGGTACGAGATGTGGCGAGATATAAGTTATTATCTTGTTAAGCTCCCAAAACGCAACAAAATGCTGAAAACTGCTCCTCTTTAGCCGAAAAGGTGACCAAGTTATAAGCATTTCTGTGAAATCTCGTAATTTCTCGTTTGACGGAAAACAGAGCGAGATTCTACGAGACTTGCAATTAACTGCATTAGTGGCAAGGGAATGCTACCTCATGCAAAAAAAAAAAACTAGACACTTGTAGTATAAATATCAACAGAGATAGAAGCAAAAAACTCCGAATTTTCAGATTGCCAAGTTTTACCCCAAAATTTGGTTACCATGGTAACAGCAGCGCAAAGCTACATGTACGCAGGAATAAGCCGACGATCCTAGTTTCAGATAAGACAGTAAACATTGTGCCACGTTTAATATTTTTTTTGGTATTGCAGAAAAATGGTAAGTTGCAGTGTTTCTAGTACCACGCCCCCTGGTGGCTAATTTCAAAAAATGAAAAAACAAGTTCGAGATAATACAGAAAAACAGAAAATATGTCACTTTTAGAACCTTTGCTGTAAAACTGCCACCTCTAAATCGTTTTTAATGAAATCTCGAAAAGTCTCATTTGACGACAAATGGCACGAGATTTTGCGAGACTTCCGTTAATTTTCCATAGAGCATATTAAATGCTATGCATTGCAAAAAACTAGACCTCTTTAACTTGAATAATGAGAAATTTGGAGGGAAATTTTCGAATTTTCTGAATTTCCCCCAAAAATACGTTACCATGGTAACCATTGACCGGAAAAATTTGCCAGCACTTGGAAAGCTAACATAGTGAGGAATAAAATGAGCTACAGATTATGCGGATACGATTATTATTGACAAAGATATGAAGAAAGTAAAAATTTTAGGTTTTTTGGTGACCCTGACCTTGACCTTTGACCGATCATGACCAAAAACAATAGGCTCCGAGGAGAACCAATCTTACACTTAATGCATAAGTTTCAGAGCGATTGCTTAAAAACTGTGGCCTGTAGAGCGTGTACATACAGACAAACAAACAGACAGACAGACAGACAAACAAACAAACAAACAAACAAACATACGCGGGTGATCAACATACTTGCGAAAATCGAAGATTTCCGGCAAGCAACAAACAAACAAACGGAACTGATCAACATACTTGTCGAAATCTCTGATTCCGGCAAGCAATAAACTATAACGCGACAGAAATGGCAAACCGGCCCGCAAAGAGTGCCTGTGGTTACTTATTTTATACGGCGAACGCTATAATTTTTGCAGTCACGGGAAAGCGTGTCTGTCTTTCATACTAAAACGCGTGCATGCATGCGTGATGGCATATGTATATGTGCATGTGGGTTTTAATTTTTTACAAAGTTGCTAAAACTTGTGGGGACGGTGTATGATTAAACAAAAGGGGCCATGGGCAGAAAGGCCATGAAAGGCCAATTCATATGGTGTACAGTTTATGTACCTAAAATGTGTAGTTTTGGAGATATGGTTAAACAATGATAGTAGGTACGGGGTTGCAGTGCAGCGCCCCCTAGCGGTAATTTTCCAAAAACTGAACAATTGCTTTCGAGATATTAGTGTATGACGTAACATGTATCAGTTTCAAAAGGATGCCTGCATATCTGTGGCCTATAGGGCATGTCACCGTGAAATCGCGAAATCTCATTCGACGAGAAACGGTGCGAGATTTTGCAAGATTTTTGGTTGGATCGCCGAGAACTCACCAAGGGCTACAAGATGCGAAAATTTTGACCTCTCTAGCATAAAAACTGACAGAGTTAGAAGCTGAAAACTGCATATTTTCAAAATTCAAAGGTTTTACCCCAAAAATAGAGAAATCTGGCAATAGCGCACTTTGGCGCCTATGCGCAAAAATAAGCCCATGGACCCTAGTTCAAGGTGCTGTGATGGAAATGGCCCAATGTTTAATAGTTCTGGAGGTATAGCACCAAAACAAATTTTCATGTTTTTTCATCTGCAACGCCCCCTGGCGGCCATTTCCAAAATCTGAAAAACCCGTTTCGAGATATTCTTATGTTACATAAAATATCTCAGAATCAGTAAAATTGCTGCAAATTTGAAAAATATCACGAAATTCCATGATTTCTCCCCAAAATTGCGTAACCATGGTAACATCGAAATGAGGCAATTTTGCAGTGTTGGAAGTGGCCATGCAGTGGCAAATAAAACGGGCTACAGATTAGGTGCCTACGGCTATTTTTGACGAAGGTATGAAGAAAAAACCGTTTTTGAGCTTTTTGGTGACCCTGACCTTGACCCTTGACCGATCATGAGCAAAAACAATAGGCTCCGAGAAGAACCGATTATACACTCTACCTATAAGTTTCAGGACGATTGGTGCAAAATTGTGGCCTGTACAGCGGGGACATACAGACAAACAAACAAACGGAACTGATCAACATACTTGTCGAAATCTCTGATTCCGGCAAGCAATAAACTATAACGCGACAGAAATGGCAAACCGGCCCGCAAAGAGTGCCTGTGGTTACTTATTTTATACGGCGAACGCTATAATTTTTGCAGTCACGGGAAAGCGTGTCTGTCTTTCATACTAAAACGCGTGCATGCATGCGTGATGGCATATGTATATGTGCATGTGGGTTTTAATTTTTTACAAAGTTGCTAAAACTTGTGGGGACGGTGTATGATTAAACAAAAGGGGCCATGGGCAGAAAGGCCATGAAAGGCCAATTCATATGGTGTACAGTTTATGTACCAAAAATGTGTAGTTTTGGAGATATGGTTAAACAATGATAGTAGGTACGGGGTTGCAGTGCAGCGCCCCCTAGCGGTAATTTTCCAAAAACTGAACAATTGCTTTCGAGATATTAGTGTATGACGTAACATGTATCAGTTTCAAAAGGATGCCTGCATATCTGTGGCCTATAGGGCATGTCACCGTGAAATCGCGAAATCTCATTCGACGAGAAACGGTGCGAGATTTTGCAAGATTTTTGGTTGGATCGCCGAGAACTCACCAAGGGCTACAAGATGCGAAAATTTTGACCTCTCTAGCATAAAAACTGACAGAGTTAGAAGCTGAAAACTGCATATTTTCAAAATTCAAAGGTTTTACCCCAAAAATAGAGAAATCTGGCAATAGCGCACTTTGGCGCCTATGCGCAAAAATAAGCCCATGGACCCTAGTTCAAGGTGCTGTGATGGAAATGGCCCAATGTTTAATAGTTCTGGAGGTATAGCACCAAAACAAATTTTCATGTTTTTTCATCTGCAACGCCCCCTGGCGGCCATTTCCAAAATCTGAAAAACCCGTTTCGAGATATTCTTATGTTACATAAAATATCTCAGAATCAGTAAAATTGCTGCAAATTTGAAAAATATCACGAAATTCCATGATTTCTCCCCAAAATTGCGTAACCATGGTAACATCGAAATCAGGCAATTTTGCAGTGTTGGAAGTGGCCATGCAGTGGCAAATAAAACGGGCTTCAGATTAGGTGCCTACGGCTATTTTTGACGAAGGTATGAAGAAAAAACCGTTTTTGAGCTTTTTGGTGACCCTGACCTTGACCCTTGACCGATCATGAGCAAAAACAATAGGCTCCGAGAAGAACCGATTATACACTCTACCTATAAGTTTCAGGACGATTGGTGCAAAATTGTGGCCTGTAGAGCGGGGACATACAGACAAACAAACAAACGGAACTGATCAACATACTTGTCGAAATCTCTGATTCCGGCAAGCAACAAACATACGCGGGTGATCAACATGCTTGCGAAAATCGAAGATTTCCGGCAAGCAATAAAGTTTGGATTGACTGTGCCTCCAACATGTATGATCATAGACAGGGCCCGGAGAGGCCGTCACGCACCGCTGCACACGCCGGCCGCCCACCGTAAGGACCCTGTCGCCACTTGCGGCAATTGCGCGGGTCTTCGTGGTTTGGCGAAAAACGGCGCGAGATTTGACGAGACTTACAATATGACCCCTGAATGTGACTGCGAGTGTCAGGCGCTACCCAACGCTGAAAACCATGTGTCTGTAGCGTAAAAAATGACAGAATTATAGGCATTTCTTTGAATGGTCTCGTGTTCTCGTTTCACGAGAAACGGTGCGAGATATGACGAGCCTTTCTATTGAATGACTAAGAAGTAAACTAATGCTATCTAACGCCAAAAACCAGAGCGTTCTATCGCAAATATTGACAGAGACAGAAGCAGGAACACTCCGTATTTCAGATTGTCAAGTTTTACCCCAAAATTTGGTAACCATGGTAACGGCAGCACAAGGCTAAATGTACGAAGGAATAAGGCAATGATCCTAGTTTTAGATGCGACAAAAAAAGTTCTTCTATGCTAAATATTTTTTTAGATATTGCGGAAAAATGATACGTTGTAGTGTTTCCAGTACCACGCCCCCTGGTGGCTATTTCCGAAAAATGAAAAAACAAGTTCGAGATAATACAGAACAACAGAAAATATGTCACTTTCAGAACCTTAGCTGTAAAACTGCCACCTGTAAATCGTATTTAATGAAATCTCGAAAAGTCTCATTTGACGACAAATGGCACGAGATTTTGCGAGACTTACATTAATTTCGCATAGAGCATATTAAATACTACGCAATGCAAAAAACTAGACCTCTCTAACTTGAATAATGAGAAATTTGGAGGGAAATTTTCGAATTTTCTGAATTTCCCCCAAAAATACGTTACCATGGTAACCATTGACCGGAAAAATTTGCCAGCACTTGGAAAGCTAACATAGTGAGGAATAAAATGAGCTACAGATTATGCGGCTACGATTATTATTGACAAAGATATGAAGAAAGTAAAAATTTTAGGTTTTTTGGTGACCCTGACCTTGACCTTTGACCGATCATGACCAAAAACAATAGGCTCCGAGGAGAACCAATCTTACACTTGATGCATAAGTTTCAGAGCGATTGCTTAAAAACTGTGGCCTGTAGCGCGTGTACATACAGACAAACAGACAGACAAACAAACAAACAAACAAACAAACATACGCGGGTGATCAACATGCTTGCGAAAATCGAAGATTTCCGGCAAGCAACAAACAGACATACGCAACTGACGAACATGCTTGCCGAAATCAAAGATTTCCGGCAAGCAATAAAGTTGTGACTGTGCCTCCAACATGTATGATAATAGATGGGGCCCGGAGAGGCCGTCACGGACCGCTGCACACGCCGGCCGCCCACCGTAAGGACCCTGCCGCCACTTGCGGCGACGGCACGTGTCTTCGTGGTTTGGCGAAAAACGGCGCCAGATTTGACGAGACTAACAATGTGACCCCTGAATGTGACTGCGAGTGTCAGCTGCTATCCAGCGCTGCAAACCATGTGTCTGTAGCGTGAAAAATGACAGAATTATAGGCATTTCTTTGAATGGTCACGTGTTCTCGTTTCACGAGAAACGGTGCGAGATATGACGAGACTTGCGATTGAATGACTAAGAACTAGACGGATGCTGTCTAACGCCGAAAACCAGACCTTTCTATGGCAAATATCAACAGAGATAGAAGCAGGTAAACTTCGTATTTTCAAGTTGTCACGTTTTACCCCAAAATTTGGTAACCATGGTAACGGCAGTACAAAGCTACATGTGCGGAGCAATAAGCCAATGTTCCTAGTTTCAGATACCACAAAAAAAAATGGTGTCACGTTTAATATTTTTTGAGATATTGCAGAAAAATGATATGTTACAGTGTTTCATGTACCACGCCCCCTGGTGGCTATTTCCCAAAAATGAAAAATTGATTTCGAGATATTTATAAATGACAGAAAATATATCAATTTCAAAGCCACTGTTAAAAAAATGCGGCCTGTAGGTCATATTTAATGAAATCTCGGAAACTCTCGTTTGGCAAGAAATGGTGCGAGATTTGGCGAGACTTTCAGTTTTATCATGTCAAGCTGCCTATAAGGTACATAATGACCAAAACCAGACGTCTGTAGCTTAAAAATTGACAAAGTTACAAAAAATGGTCGTGTTATTTCCAATTTCCATGATTTTTGCCCAAAAAAATGTAACCATGGTAACGGCAAATTTAAGTAAGCTACATGTCAGAAGAAAGGCCAGGTGATGACGAAAAAAATTAGCTATTGCAGAAGTGGATACGCCTATTTATGGCAAAGTTATAGTGCAAAAACCGTTAACCATACTTGTCGTGACCTTGAACCTTGACCTTGGAGCAATGTTGACCAAAAACAATAGGGCACCTAGAAATCGGTTTATCAATCAAGCCTGTAAGTTTCAAGTTGATTGATGCAAAAATGTGACCTGGAGAGTCGTGACAAACAAACAAACAAACAAACAAACAAACAAACAAACAGACAAACAGACAAACAGACATACGCAACTGACGAACATGCTTGCCGAAATCGAAGATTTCCGGCAAGCAACAAACAGACAGACAGACAAACAGACATACGCAACTGACCAATATGCTTGCGGAAATCGAAGATTTCCGGCAAGCAACAAACAGACAGACAAACAGACATACGCAACTGACCAATATGCTTGCGGAAATCGAAGATTTCCGGCAAGCAATAAAGTATGGACTGTGCCTCCAACATGTATGATCATAGATGGGGCCCGGAGAGGCCGTCACGGACCGCTGCACACGCTGGCCGCCCACCGTAAGGACCCTGCCGCCACTTGCGGCGACGGCGAGTGATTTCGTGGTATGGCGAAAAACGGCGCGAGATTTGACGAGACTAACAATGTGACCCCTGAATGTGACTGCGAGTGTCAGCCGCTATCCAGCGCTGCAAACCATGTGTCTGTAGCGTGAAAAATGACAGAATTATAGGCATTTCTTTGAATGGTCACGTGTTCTCGTTTCACGAGAAACGGTGCGAGATATGACGAGACTTGCGATTGAACGGCTTAGAACTAGAGGGATGCTGTCTAACGCCAAAAACCAGACCTTTCTATCGCAAATATCAACAGAGATAGAATCTGGAAAACTCCGAATTTTCAGATTGTCAAGTTTTACCCCAAAATTTGGTAACCATGGTAACGGCAGCACAAAGCAACATGTGCGAAGAGATAAGCCAATGTTCCTAGTTTCAGATACGACCAAAAAAAATGGTGTCACGTTTAATATTTTTTGAGATATTGCAGAAAAATGACATGTTACAGTGTTTCATGTACCACGCCCCCTGGTGGCTATTTCCAAAAAATGGAAAACTGATTTCGAGATATTTATAAATAACACAAAATATATCAATTTCAAAGCCATTGTTAAAAAAATGCAACCTGTAGGTCATATTTAATGAAATCTCGAAGACTCTCGTTTGACGAGAAATGGTGCGAGATTTGGCGAGACTTTCAGTTTTATCCTGTCAAGCTGCCCATAAGGTACATAATGACCAAAACCAGACGTCTGTAGCTTAAAAATTGACAAAGTTACAAAAAATGGTCGTGTTATTTCCAATTTCCATGATTTTTGCCCAAAAAATGTAACCATGGTAACGGCAAATTTAAGTAAGCTACATGTCAAAAGAAAGGCCAGGTGATGACGAAAAAAATGAGCTATTGCAGAAGTGGATAAGCCTATTTATGGCGAAGTTATAGTGCAAAAACCGTTAACCATACCTGTCGTGACCTTGACCCTTGACCTTGGAGCAATGTTGACCAAAAACAATAGGGCACCTAGAAATTACGTTTTCGAACATCCCTGTAAGTTTCAAGGTTATTGTGGCAAAATTGTGGCCAGGAGAGTGGTGACAAACAAACAAACAAACAAACTAGACGACCATAGGTCGAACGCTTGCCGGAAATCGGAAGTGAAACACAGACGGAGAGACAGAACATATTGTTGGTTTTCTATTAATGGAATGACCCTCAGGGACATTGCTGAGAATATGTGGCCCGTAGAATGACATATGAGACAAAAGAACAGGCAAGCAGACAAAGCTGACAACAAAAGACGAACAGACAGACATACTGACTTTGTGAGACAAGATTGACACCAGATGACTTAACCTAGTTATGGAGAAGATTCAAAGGAAGAAAATGAGTTATAATTTATGTAATTTAGATTTTTAGTTTTGGAGGTATGGCGAATTAATGATATACTTGGGAGGCTCGACTGTAGTGCCCTCTGGCGGACATATTTCGAAGACGACAAATGCGTTTCGTATTATCAGTGTATGACATGAGATGTCCCAGTTTCAAAAGGATTCCGTCAAAGCTGTGGCCTGTAGAATGCTATATGTAAGGCGTAAGAACCAGCAGGCAGGCGACTTTGAGGATAACGGACAAACAGATGGACACACTGACAAAGTGACAGAAGATTGAAACCAGATGCCTTAATCAGGTTAAGGAGAAGACTCAAAGGAAGAAAATAAGCTAAAGTTTATGTAACTGAGGTTTTGGGTGTAGAGATATGGCCAATACAATGGTATGTGTGTGATGGTCGTGTGCAGCGCCCACTAGTGGCCATATCCCTATAATGAAAAATTTATTTCTAGATATTAGTGTAAGACATAAGATGTAATAGTTTCAAAAGGATTCCGTCAAAACTGTGGCCTATAGAATGCTATATGTGAGACGCAAGAGCAAGCAGGCGAATTTCAGGACAACTGACAAACAGACGGACACAATGACAAAGTGACACAACATTGAGATCAGATGACATTATCAGTTTATGGAGAAGACTCAGAGGGAAAAAATAAGCTATAGTTTATGTAATTGAGGCTTTGGGTTTTAGAGATATGGCTAATGTAATTATATCTGTGTGAGGGTTGTGTGCAGCGCCCCCTAGCAGACATATTCAAAAAATGAAAAAACAATTTCGAGATACTAGTGTAGGACTTATGATATGTCAGTTTCAAAAAGATTCCTGCAATAATGTGGCCGTTGGCGCAAGATGAATGAAATCTCGAAATATCTCTATTCACGAGATATTTTACGAGATACTGCAAGACTTGTAATAAAATCTTGTAGTACTAGTTGAGAGCTACCTGATGCAAAAAACTAGATCACTCTAGCTTTAAAACTGACAAAGTTAGAAAAATAAGATCCCTTATTTTCGAATATCATGACTTTTCCCCAAAAAATTGTAACCATGGTTACGGCAAATTTGAGTCAGCTACACACCAGATGACAGGCCTTGGAATGACGATTAAAATGAGCTATTGTTGAAGTAGATACGACTAATAGTCACAAAGATATGAAGAAAAAAACGTTTTGAGAAGTTTTGACGACCTTGACCTTGACCTTTGACCTACTTTAACCAAAAACAATGGGGCACCTAGAAATTATGTTTTCCAACATCCCTGTAAGTTTCAAGGTTATTGTGGCAAAATTGTGGCCAGGAGAGTGGTGACAAACAAACAAACAAACAAGAACCAGCAAGTAGGCGAATTTGAGGACAACTGACAAACAGACGGACACACTGACAAAGTGACTCAAGACTGAGTCCAGATGACTACTCCAGATTATGGAGACGACTCAAAGGAAGAAAAAAGCTACAGTCTATGTAACTGAGGTTTATAGTTTTGGAGATATTGCCAAAGCATGATATGTTGGGAGAGGTTCGAGTTCAGCGCCCCCTAGCGGCCATATCCCGAAAATGGAAAATTGGTTTCGAGATATTAGTGTAAGACTTAAGATGTAATAGTTTCAAAAGGATTCTTTCAAAACTGTAGCCTGTAGAATGCTATATGTGAGACGCAAGAGCAAGCAGTCGAATTTCAGGACAACTGACAAACAGACGGACACAATGACAAAGTGACACAACATTGAGACCAGATGACATCATCAGTTTATGGAGAAGACTCAGAGGGAAAAAATAAGCTATAGTTTATGTAATTGAGGCTTTGGGTTTTAGAGATATGGCCAATGTAATGATATGTGTGTGAGGTTCGTGTGCAGCGCCCCCTAGCAGCCATATTCAAAAAATGAAAAAAACATTTCGAGATACTAGTGTAGGACTTATGATATGTCAGTTTTAAAAAGATTCCTGCAATAATGTGGCCTTCGGCGCAAGATGAATGAAATCTCGAAATATCTCTATTCACGAGATATTTTTCGAGATACTGCAAGACTTTTTATAAAATCTTGTAGTACTAGTTGAATGCTACCTGATGCAAAAAACTAGATCACTCTAGCTTTAAAACTGACAAAGTTACAAAAATTAGACCCCTTATTTTCGAATATCATGACTTTTCCCCAAAAATTTGTTACCATGGTTACTTCAAATTTGAGTCAGCTACACATCAGATGACAGGCCAGGTGATGACGAAAAAAATGAGCTATTGCAGAAGTGGATAAGCCTATTTATGGCGAAGTTATAGTGCAAAAACCATTAACCATACCTGTCGTGACCTTGACCTTTGACCTTTGACCTATTTTAACCAAAAACAATAGGGCACCTAGACATTATGTTTTTCATCATCCCTGTAAGTTTCAAGGTGATTGTGGCAAAATTGTGGCCAGGAGAGTGGTGACAAACAAACAAACAAACAGACAGACAAACAGACATACGCAACTGACCAATATGCTTGCCGAAATCTTTGATTCCGGCAAGCAACAAACAGACAGACAGACAAACAGACATACGCAACTGACCAATATGCTTGCGGAAATCGAAGATTTCCGGCAAGCAACAAACAAACAGACAAACAGACAAACAGACATACGCAACTGACGAACATGCTTGCCGAAATCGAAGATTTCCGGCAAGCAATAAAGTTGTGACTGTGCCTCCAACATGTATGATAATAGATGGGGCCCGGAGAGGCCGTCACGGACCGCTGCACACGCCGGCCGCCCACCGTAAGGACCCTGCCGCCACTTGCGGCGACGGCACGTGTCTTCGTGGTTTGGCGAAAAACGGCGCCAGATTTGACGAGACTAACAATGTGACCCCTGAATGTGACTGCGAGTGTCAGCTGCTATCCAGCGCTGCAAACCATGTGTCTGTAGCGTGAAAAATGACAGAATTATAGGCATTTCTTTGAATGGTCACGTGTTCTCGTTTCACGAGAAACGGTGCGAGATATGACGAGACTTGCGATTGAATGACTAAGAACTAGACGGATGCTGTCTAACGCCGAAAACCAGACCTTTCTATGGCAAATATCAACAGAGATAGAAGCAGGTAAACTTCGTATTTTCAAGTTGTCACGTTTTACCCCAAAATTTGGTAACCATGGTAACGGCAGTACAAAGCTACATGTGCGGAGCAATAAGCCAATGTTCCTAGTTTCAGATACCACAAAAAAAAATGGTGTCACGTTTAATATTTTTTGAGATATTGCAGAAAAATGATATGTTACAGTGTTTCATGTACCACGCCCCCTGGTGGCTATTTCCCAAAAATGAAAAATTGATTTCGAGATATTTATAAATGACAGAAAATATATCAATTTCAAAGCCATTGTTAAAAAAATGCAACCTGTAGGTCATATTTAATGAAATCTCGAAGACTCTCGTTTGACGAGAAATGGTGCGAGATTTGGCGAGACTTTCAGTTTTATCATGTCAAGCTGCCCATAAGGTACATAATGACCCAAACCAGACGTCTGTAGCTTAAAAATTGACAAAGTTACAAAAAATGGTCGTGTTATTTCCAATTTCCATGATTTTTGCCCAAAAAATGTAACCATGGTAACAGCAAATTTAAGTAAGCTACATGTCAAAAGAAAGGCCAGGTGATGACGAAAAAAATGAGCTATTGCAGAAGTGGATAAGCCTATTTATGGCGAAGTTATAGTGCAAAAACCGTTAACCATACCTGTCGTGACCTTGACCCTTGACCTTGGAGCAATGTTGACCAAAAACAATAGGGCACCTAGAAATTACGTTTTCGAACATCCCTGTAAGTTTCAAGGTTATTGTGGCAAAATTGTGGCCAGGAGAGTGGTGACAAACAAACAAACAAACAAACAAACAGACAGACAGACAAACAGACATACGCAACTGACCAATATGCTTGCGGAAATCGAAGATTTCCGGCAAGCAACAAACAAACAGACAAACAGACAAACAGACATACGCAACTGACGAACATGCTTGCCGAAATCGAAGATTTCCGGCAAGCAATAAAGTTGTGACTGTGCCTCCAACATGTATGATAATAGATGGGGCCCGGAGAGGCCGTCACGGACCGCTGCACACGCCGGCCGCCCACCGTAAGGACCCTGCCGCCACTTGCGGCGACGGCACGTGTCTTCGTGGTTTGGCGAAAAACGGCGCCAGATTTGACGAGACTAACAATGTGACCCCTGAATGTGACTGCGAGTGTCAGCTGCTATCCAGCGCTGCAAACCATGTGTCTGTAGCGTGAAAAATGACAGAATTATAGGCATTTCTTTGAATGGTCACGTGTTCTCGTTTCACGAGAAACGGTGCGAGATATGACGAGACTTGCGATTGAATGACTAAGAACTAGACGGATGCTGTCTAACGCCGAAAACCAGACCTTTCTATGGCAAATATCAACAGAGATAGAAGCAGGTAAACTTCGTATTTTCAAGTTGTCACGTTTTACCCCAAAATTTGGTAACCATGGTAACGGCAGTACAAAGCTACATGTGCGGAGCAATAAGCCAATGTTCCTAGTTTCAGATACCACAAAAAAAAATGGTGTCACGTTTAATATTTTTTGAGATATTGCAGAAAAATGATATGTTACAGTGTTTCATGTACCACGCCCCCTGGTGGCTATTTCCCAAAAATGAAAAATTGATTTCGAGATATTTATAAATGACAGAAAATATATCAATTTCAAAGCCACTGTTAAAAAAATGCGGCCTGTAGGTCATATTTAATGAAATCTCGGAAACTCTCGTTTGGCAAGAAATGGTGCGAGATTTGGCGAGACTTTTAGTTTTATCATGTCAAGCTGCCTATAAGGTACATATTGACCAAAACCAGACGTCTGTAGCTTAAAAATTGACAAAGTTACAAAAAATGGTCGTGTTATTTCCAATTTCCATGATTTTTGCCCAAAAAAATGTAACCATGGTAACGGCAAATTTAAGTAAGCTACATGTCAGAAGAAAGGCCAGGTGATGACGAAAAAAATGAGCTATTGCAGAAGTGGATACGCCTATTTATGGCAAAGTTATAGTGCAAAAACCGTTAACCATACTTGTCGTGACCTTGAACCTTGACCTTGGAGCAATGTTGACCAAAAACAATAGGGCACCTAGAAATCGGTTTATCAATCAAGCCTGTAAGTTTCAAGTTGATTGATGCAAAAATGTGACCTGGAGAGTCGTGACAAACAAACAAACAAACAAACAAACAAACTAGACGACCAGAGGTCGAACGCTTGCCGGAAATGGCCGGAAATAAGATAGCGAAACAAACAGGACAAACTGTCGGTTTCTATCAATTGAATGACTTTCAGAGCGATTGCTGGAAAGTTTTGCCTGTTGAATGACATATATCACACAAAAGATCATGAAAGCAGACATAGCTCACAACAGACAGATATACTGACACACCTGAGATAACAGACTACCAGAAAAAAGTTGGGAACGTAAAGAGAAGCAAAATGAGCTATAGTTTTAGTAGGTAGAGTTTATAGTGTCGGAGGTATGGCCAATATATGGTAGAGGCCACATCCCAAACATTAAAAATTTCTTTTGAGACTTTAATGTAAGGAATAAGAAGTTGTTCCAGTTCCAAAAGGATTCCCGCAAAACTGTGTTCTGAAAATTGCTAACTGGAAGAAGCAAGTTCCAGCAAGCAGGCGAAATTTAGGATCACTGACAAACAGACAGACATACTCAAAAAATGACACAAGAATAAGACCAGATGACCTACTCAGATTATCGAGTAGATTCAGAGGAAGAAAATAAATCATAGTTTTCAATTGGCTACACTGCTTTTTTTTAAGTTTTATTTACCCAATCCCTCCTTATAAAACTGGCAGAAACCTACCATAGAATAATTCTTGTAAAGTTTAAAACAATTAGCTAAACAGTTTCATCATAAAACAGAGTATAAGCTGGAGAGTCTAAAATTACATTTTCCCTTGTAAAAAACAGATCAATATAAGTGGCGCCATCAATACCTGAATTTCAGATATGACATATGAGACAAACATAGGTATAAAATTTGGTAATGACAGCTCTAGCCGTTTCTGAGATTTTAATTTTAGTTTGCTTTTTTGGACAGATGACTAAGTTCAACCTCCTGTTCAATCTCCGAACTGAAACCATTCGAACAAACTTGAGATAGATTGTTCAAGAGTTCATTTCTTAGAAATATTGGGCAATTTGGCTGGACTGTTTCGCAGAAGAAAATTTTTAAAGCTTTTGTAGCTTTTTCCCTATAAAATATCAGTAAATGCAGAAAGCCAAAAAATAAACAAAATACGATAGAGCTTTTCAGATGACTGTTTATTTACAAAATAAAATTGGTAGTGCTAGTTCCTGCCGTTTTTGAGATAGCTATGGTTAACCTACAGACGACGGACGACGCTGCACCATAGCATAAGCTCACAGATTCGCTAATAATTTGTTTCGAGATATAACTGTAAGACATAAGATTTAATAGTTTAAAAAAGATTCTTTCAAAACTGTGGCCTGTAGAATTCTATTAGTGAGACGAAAGAACAAAGAAGCAGGCGAATTTGAGGACAACTGACAAACAAACAGGCATACTGACAAAGGGACACAAGATGAAGACAAGATGACTTAACCAGGTTATGGGGAAGACTCAGAGGAAGAAAAAAAAGGTATGGTTTATAAAATTGAGGTTTCTAGTTTTGGAGATATGGCCAAATAATGATATATTGGGGATGTTCGACTGCAGCGCCCTCTAGTGGACATATCCTGAAGACGACAAATGCGTTTCGTGATGTTAGTGAATGGCATGAGATGTAATCGTTTCAAAAGGATTCCTCCCAATATCTGGCTTGTTGATTGCTATATGTGAGATGCAAGAACCAGCAAGTAGGCGAATTCGAAGATAACTGACAAACAGACAGATATACTGACAAAGTAACACAAGATGGACACCAGATGACGTTACCATGTTTTGCAGAAGGCTAAGAGAAAGAAAATAAGCTACAGTTTGTGTAATATAGGTTTACTCTTACGGAAATATGTCCAAAAGCTGATTTGTTTGGACGGGTCTAGTGCAGCGCCCCCTAGCAGCCATATCCGGAAAATGAAAAATAAGTTTTGAGATATTAGTGTAAAACATAAGATGAAGGAACAAACATACGCGGGTGACGAACATGCTCGCGAAAATCGAAGATTTCCGGAAAGCAATAAAGTCTGGACTGTGCCTCCAACATGTATGATCATAGATGGGGCCCGGAGAGGCCGTCACGGACCGCTGCACACGCCGGCCGCCCACCGTAAGGACCCTGCCGCCACTTGCGGCGACGGCGAGTGTCTTCGTGGTATGGCGAAAAACGGCGCGAGATTTGACGAGACTAACAATGTGACCCCTGAATGTGACTGCGAGTGTCAGCCGCTATCCAGCGCTGCAAACCATGTGTCTGTAGCGTGAAAAATGACAGAATTATAGGCATTTCTTTGAATGGTCACTTGTTCTCGTTTCACGAGAAACGGTACGAGATATGACGAGACTTGCGATTGAACGGCTTAGAACTAGAGGGATGCTGTCTAACGCCAAAAACCAGACCTTTCTATCGCAAATATCAACAGAGATAGAATCTGGAAAACTCCGAATTTTCAGATTGTCAAGTTTTACCCCAAAATTTGGTAACCATGGTAACGGCAGCACAAAGCAACATGTGCGAAGAGATAAGCCCAAGTTCCTAGTTTCAGATACGACCAAAAAAAATGGTGTCACGTTTAATATTTTTTGAGATATTGCAGAAAAATGACATGTTACAGTGTTTCATGTACCACGCCCCCTGGTGGCTATTTCCAAAAAATGAAAAACTGATTTCGAGATATTTATAAATAACACAAAATATATCAATTTCAAAGCCATTGTTAAAAAAATGCAACCTGTAGGTCATATTTAATGAAATCTCGAAGACTCTCGTTTGACGAGAAATGGTGTGAGATTTGGCGAGACTTTCAGTTTTATCATGTCAAGCTGCCCATAAGGTACATAATGACCAAAACCAGACGTCTGTAGCTTAAAAATTGACAAAGTTACAAAAAATGGTCATGTTATTTCCAATTTCCATGATTTTTGCCCAAAAAATGTAACCATGGTAACGGCAAATTTAAGTAAGCTACATGTCAAAAGAAAGGCCAGGTGATGACGAAAAAAATGAGCTATTGCAGAAGTGGATAAGCCTATTTATGGCGAAGTTATAGTGCAAAAACCGTTAACCATACCTGTCGTGACCTTGACCCTTGACCTTGGAGCAATGTTGACCAAAAACAATAGGGCACCTAGAAATTACGTTTTCGAACATCCCTGTAAGTTTCAAGGTTATTGTGGCAAAATTGTGGCCAGGAGAGTGGTGACAAACAAACAAACAGACAAACAGACAAACAGACATACGCAACTGACCAATATGCTTGCGGAAATCGAAGATTTCCGGCAAGCAATAAAGTATGGACTGTGCCTCCAACATGTATGATCATAGATGGGGCCCGGAGAGGCCGTCACGGACCGCTGCACACGCCGGCGGCCCACCGTAAGGACCCTGCCGCCACTTGCGGCGACGGCGAGTGTCTTCGTGGTATGGCGAAAAACGGCGCGAGATTTGACGAGACTAACAATGTGACCCCTGAATGTGACTGCGAGTGTCAGCCGCTATCCAGCGCTGCAAACCATGTGTCTGTAGCGTGAAAAATGACAGAATTATAGGCATTTCTTTGAATGGTCACTTGTTCTCGTTTCACGAGAAACGGTGCGAGATATGACGAGACTTGCGATTGAACGGCTTAGAACTAGAGGGATGCTGTCTAACGCCAAAAACCAGACCTTTCTATCGCAAATATCAACAGAGATAGAATCTGGAAAACTCCGAATTTTCAGATTGTCAAGTTTTACCCCAAAATTTGGTAACCATGGTAACGGCAGCACAAAGCAACATGTGCGAAGAGATAAGCCCAAGTTCCTAGTTTCAGATACGACCAAAAAAAATGGTGTCACATTTAATATTTTTTGAGATATTGCAGAAAAATGACATGTTACAGTGTTTCATGTACCACGCCCCCTGGTGGCTATTTCCAAAAAATGAAAAACTGATTTCGAGATATTTATAAATAACACAAAATATATCAATTTCAAAGCCATTGTTAAAAAAATGCAACCTGTAGGTCATATTTAATGAAATCTCGAAGACTCTCGTTTGACGAGAAATGGTGTGAGATTTGGCGAGACTTTCAGTTTTATCATGTCAAGCTGCCCATAAGGTACATAATGACCAAAACCAGACGTCTGTAGCTTAAAAATTGACAAAGTTACAAAAAATGGTCGTGTTATTTCCAATTTCCATGATTTTTGCCCAAAAAATGTAACCATGGTAACGGCAAATTTAAGTAAGCTACATGTCAAAAGAAAGGCCAGGTGATGACGAAAAAAATGAGCTATTGCAGAAGTGGATAAGCCTATTTATGGCGAAGTTATAGTGCAAAACCCGTTAACCATACCTGTCGTGACCTTGACCCTTGACCTTGGAGCAATGTTGACCAAAAACAATAGGGCACCTAGAAATTACGTTTTCGAACATCCCTGTAAGTTTCAAGGTTATTGTGGCAAAATTGTGGCCAGGAGAGTGGTGACAAACAAACAAACAGACAAACAGACAAACAGACATACGCAACTGACCAATATGCTTGCGGAAATCGAAGATTTCCGGCAAGCAATAAAGTATGGACTGTGCCTCCAACATGTATGATCATAGATGGGGCCCGGAGAGGCCGTCACGGACCCCTGCACACGCCGGCGGCCCACCGTAAGGACCCTGCCGCCACTTGCGGCGACGGCGAGTGTCTTCGTGGTATGGCGAAAAACGGCGCGAGATTTGACGAGACTAACAATGTGACCCCTGAATGTGACTGCGAGTGTCAGCCGCTATCCAGCGCTGCAAACCATGTGTCTGTAGCGTGAAAAATGACAGAATTATAGGCATTTCTTTGAATGGTCACTTGTTCTCGTTTCACGAGAAACGGTGCGAGATATGACGAGACTTGCGATTGAACGGCTTAGAACTAGAGGGATGCTGTCTAACGCCAAAAACCAGACCTTTCTATCGCAAATATCAACAGAGATAGAATCTGGAAAACTCCGAATTTTCAGATTGTCAAGTTTTACCCCAAAATTTGGTAACCATGGTAACGGCAGCACAAAGCAACATGTGCGAAGAGATAAGCCCAAGTTCCTAGTTTCAGATACGACCAAAAAAAATGGTGTCACATTTAATATTTTTTGAGATATTGCAGAAAAATGACATGTTACAGTGTTTCATGTACCACGCCCCCTGGTGGCTATTTCCAAAAAATGAAAAACTGATTTCGAGATATTTATAAATAACACAAAATATATCAATTTCAAAGCCATTGTTAAAAAAATGCAACCTGTAGGTCATATTTAATGAAATCTCGAAGACTCTCGTTTGACGAGAAATGGTGCGAGATTTGGCGAGACTTTCAGTTTTATCATGTCAAGCTGCCCATAAGGTACATAATGACCAAAACCAGACGTCTGTAGCTTAAAAATTGACAAAGTTACAAAAAATGGTCGTGTTATTTCCAATTTCCATGATTTTTGCCCAAAAAATGTAACCATGGTAACGGCAAATTTAAGTAAGCTACATGTCAAAAGAAAGGCCAGGTGATGACGAAAAAAATGAGCTATTGCAGAAGTGGATAAGCCTATTTATGGCGAAGTTATAGTGCAAAAACCGTTAACCATACCTGTCGTGACCTTGACCCTTGACCTTGGAGCAATGTTGACCAAAAACAATAGGGCACCTAGAAATTACGTTTTCGAACATCCCTGTAAGTTTCAAGGTTATTGTGGCAAAATTGTGGCCAGGAGAGTGGTGACAAACAAACAAACAGACAAACAGACAAACAGACATACGCAACTGACCAATATGCTTGCGGAAATCGAAGATTTCCGGCAAGCAATAAAGTATGGACTGTGCCTCCAACATGTATGATCATAGATGGGGCCCGGAGAGGCCGTCACGGACCGCTGCACACGCCGGCCGCCCACCGTAAGGACCCTGCCGCCACTTGCGGCGACGGCGAGTGTCTTCGTGGTATGGCGAAAAACGGCGCGAGATTTGACGAGACTAACAATGTGACCCCTGAATGTGACTGCGAGTGTCAGCCGCTATCCAGCGCTGCAAACCATGTGTCTGTAGCGTGAAAAATGACAGAATTATAGGCATTTCTTTGAATGGTCACTTGTTCTCGTTTCACGAGAAACGGTGCGAGATATGACGAGACTTGCGATTGAACGGCTTAGAACTAGAGGGATGCTGTCTAACGCCAAAAACCAGACCTTTCTATCGCAAATATCAACAGAGATAGAATCTGGAAAACTCCGAATTTTCAGATTGTCAAGTTTTACCCAAAAATTTGGTAACCATGGTAACGGCAGCACAAAGCAACATGTGCGAAGAGATAAGCCCAAGTTCCTAGTTTCAGATACGACCAAAAAAAATGGTGTCACGTTTAATATTTTTTGAGATATTGCAGAAAAATGACATGTTACAGTGTTTCATGTACCACGCCCCCTGGTGGCTATTTCCAAAAAATGAAAAACTGATTTCGAGATATTTATAAATAACACAAAATATATCAATTTCAAAGCCATTGTTAAAAAAATGCAACCTGTAGGTCATATTTAATGAAATCTCGAAGACTCTCGTTTGACGAGAAATGGTGCGAGATTTGGCGAGACTTTCAGTTTTATCATGTCAAGCTGCCCATAAGGTACATAATGACCAAAACCAGACGTCTGTAGCTTAAAAATTGACAAAGTTACAAAAAATGGTCGTGTTATTTCCAATTTCCATGATTTTTGCCCAAAAAATGTAACCATGGTAACGGCAAATTTAAGTAAGCTACATGTCAAAAGAAAGGCCAGGTGATGACGAAAAAAATGAGCTATTGCAGAAGTGGATAAGCCTATTTATGGCGAAGTTATAGTGCAAAAACTGTTAACCATACCTGTCGTGACCTTGACCCTTGACCTTGGAGCAATGTTGACCAAAAACAATAGGGCACCTAGAAATTACGTTTTCGAACATCCCTGTAAGTTTCAAGGTTATTGTGGCAAAATTGTGGCCAGGAGAGTGGTGACAAACAAACAAACAGACAAACAGACAAACAGACATACGCAACTGACCAATATGCTTGCGGAAATCGAAGATTTCCGGCAAGCAACAAACAGACAAACAGACAAACAGACATACGCAACTGACGAACATGCTTGCCGAAATCGAAGATTTCCGGCAAGCAACAAACAAAGAGACAAACAGACATACGCAACTGACGAACATGCTTGCCGAAATCGAAGATTTCCGGCAAGCAACAAACTAGATGACCAGAGGTCACGCGCTTGCCGGAAATGACACTAAGTTAGACAGATGAACGAGCAGTGTCAAAGTGAAAGAAAATAATCCATAGTTTGTGAAGAAAGAACCAATATTAACAAAGTTCTAAAGAAAATAAGATTTTCATATATTTTGATCACCTTGACCTTGACCTTTGACTTATTTGAATAATAAACATAGGACTTCCAGATATCATCACAATATATGACAAGTGTAATTTACAAAACGATTCCTTCAAAACTGTGGCCAGTAGAATGCTACATGTGAGACGCAAGAACCAGGAAGCAGGCGAAATTGAGGACAACTGACAAACAGGCAAACACACTGACCCAAGCTTGAGAACAGATGACTTAATCATGTTATGAAGAAACCTAAGAGGAATATAATAAGCTATAATTTATGTAAATGAGGTTAATAGTTTTGGAGATATGGCCAAAAAATGACATGTTGTGCAAGTTTGAGTGCATCGCCCCCTAGCGGCCAATTCTGTAAAATGAAAAGTCGGTTTCGAGATATTAGTGTAAGACATAAGATGTAATAGTTTTAAAAGGATTCTTTCAAAACTGTGGCCTGTAGAATGCTATATGTGAGACGCAAGAACCGGCAAGCAAGCGAATTTGAGGACAACTGAGAAACAGACGGACACACAGACAAAGTGACTCAAGATTGAGACCAAATGAATACACCAGGTTTTTGGAAAGACCCAGAGGAAGAAAATAAGCTATAGTTTATGTAAATGATGTTTATAGTTTTGGAGATATGGCCAAAAAATGATATGTTGTGCAAGTTTGAGTGCACCGCCCCCTAGCGGCCAATTCTGGAAAATGAAAAATCGGTTTCGAGATATTAGTGTAAGACATAAGATGTAATAGTTTTAAAAGGATTCTTTCAAAACTGTGGCCTGTAGAATGCTATATGTGAGACGCAAGAACCGGCAAGCAAGCGAATTTGAGGACAACTGAGAAACAGACGGACACACAGACAAAGTGACTCAAGATTGAAACCAAATGAAAACACCAGGTTTTTGGAAAGACCCAGAGGAAGAAAATAAGCTATAGTTTATGTAAATGATGTTTATAGTTTTGGAGATATGGCCAAAAAATGATATGTTGTGCAAGTTTGAGTGCACCGCCCCCTAGCGGCCAATTCTGGAAAATGAAAAATTGGTTTCGAGATATTAGTGTAAGACATAAGATGTAATAGTTTTAAAAAGATTCTTTCAAAACTGTGTCCTGTAGAATGCTATATGTGAGACGCAAGAACCGGCAAGCAAGCGGATTTGAGGACAACTGAGAAACAGACGGACACACAGACAAAGTGACACAAGATTGAGACCAGATGACTAAACGAGTTCATGAAGAAGACTTAGAGGAAAAAAATAAACTATAGTTTTTGTAATTGAGGCTTATAATTTTGGAGATATTGCCAAAACATGATATGTTGGAGAGGTTTGCACCCAGCGCCCCCTAGCGGCCGAATTAAAAAAATGAAAAATTGATTTCGAGATAATAGTGTAGGACTTAAGATATGTCAGTTTCAAAAAGATTCCTGCAAAACTGTGGCCTCCAGGGCAAGATTACTGAAATCTCGAAATATCTCGTTTGACGAGATATTATACGAGATATTGCGAGACTCTTAATAGAATCTTGTAGTACTAGGTGAATGCTACCTGAAGCAAAAAAAAAGATCTCTGTAACTTTAAAACTGACAAATTTAGAAAAATATCAGCACTTTTCCCCAAAAATGCGTTACCATGGTTACCGCAAATTGAGTCAGCTACACACAAGAAGACAGGCCTTGGAATGACGATTAAAATGAGCTACTGTTGAAGTAGATACGACCAATATTAACACAGATATGAACAAAAAACCGTTTTGTATACTTTTGATGACCTTGACCTTGACATTTGACCTATAATGCCCAAAAACAATAGGCCTCCAGGACTTTTGCTTGTCTACCAGCTGTATAAGTTTGAAAGCAATTGCTGGAAAATTGTGGCCTGTAGAGAGTACACAGACAGACAGACAGACAGACAAACAAACAAACAGACAAACAGACATCCGCGACTGACCAACCTGCTTGCAGAAATCGAAGATTTCCGGCAAGCAACAAACAGACAAACAGACATCCGCGACTGACCAACCTGCTTGCAGAAATCGAAGATTTCCGGCAAGCAACAAACTAGATGACCTGAGGTCACGCGCTTGCCGGAAATGATGTAAAGTTAGTCAGATGAACGAGCAGTGTCAAAGTGAAAGAAAATAATACATAGTTTGTGAAGAAAGGACCAATATTAACAAAGTTCTAAAGATAATAAGATTTTGATATATTTTGGTCACCTTGACCTTGACCTTTGACTTATTTGAATAATAAACATAGGACTTTCAGATATCATCACTATATATGGCAAGTGTAATTTACAAAACGATTCCTGCAAAACTGTGGCCAGTAGAATGCTACATGTGAGACGCAAGAACCGGGAAGCAGGCGAAATTGAGGACAACTGACAAACAGACAAACATACTGACAAAATGACCCAAGATTGAGAACAGATGACTTAATCATGTTATGAAGAAACCTCAGAGGAAGATAATAAGCTGTAGTTTATGTAAATGAGGTTTATAGTTTTGGAGATATGGCCAAAAAATGACATGTTGTGCAAGTTTGAGTGCATCGCCCCCTAGCGGCCAATTCTGTAAAATGAAAAGTCGGTTTCGAGATATTAGTGTAAGACATAAGATGTAATAGTTTTAAAAGGATTCTTTCAAAACTGTGGCCTGTAGAATGCTATATGTGAGACGCAAGAACCGGCAAGCAAGCGGATTTGAGGACAACTGAGAAACAGACGGACACACAGACAAAGTGACTCAAGATTGAGACCAAATGAATACACCAGGTTTTTTGAAAGACCCAGAGGAAGAAAATAAGCTATAGTTTATGTAAATTAGGTTTATAGTTTTGGAGATATGGCCAAAAAATGATATGTTGTGCAAGTTTGAGTGCACCGCCCCCTAGCGGCCAATTCTGGAAAATGAAAAATCCGTTTCGAGATAATAGTGTAAGACATAAGATGTAATAGTTTGAAAAGGATTCTTTCAAAACTGTGTCCTGTAGAACGCTATATGTGAGACGCAAGAACCGGCAAGCAAGCGGATTTGAGGACAACTGAGAAACAGACGGACACACTGACAAAGTGACTCAAGATTGAGTCGAAATGACTACTCCAGGATTCAGAAAGACTCAGAGGATGAAAATAAGCTATAGTTTATGTAATTGAGGCTCACAGTTTTGGAGATATTGCCAAAACATGATATGTTGGAGAGGTTTGCACCCAGCGCCCCCTAGCGGCCGAATTAAAAAAATGAAAAATTGATTTCGAGATAATAGTGTAGGACTTACGATATGTCAGTTTCAAAAAGATTCCTGCAAAACTGTAACCTCCAGGGCAAGATTACTGAAATCTCGAAATATCTCGTTTGACGAGATATTATACGAGATATCGCGAGACTTTTAATAAAATCTTGCAGTACTTGTTAAATGCTACCTGATGCAAAAAACTAGACCTCTCTAGCTTTAAAAATGACAAAGTTAGAAAAATAAGACCCCAGATTTTCGAATATCATGATTTTTTCCCAAAAATTCGTAACCATGGTAACGGCCAATTTGAAAGAGCTACACACCAGAAGAAAGGCCTGGGAATGACCTTTAAAATGAGCTATGTTTGAAGAAGATATCCCTAAAAGTAACAAAGATATGAAGAAAAAACCGTTTTGTATACTTTTGATGACCTTGACCTTGACCTTTGACCTATATTGCCCAAAAACAATAGGCCTCCAGGACTTTTGCTTTTCTACCAGCTGTATAAGTTTGAAAGCAATTGCTGGAAAATTGTGGCCTGTAGAGAGTACACAGACAGACAGACAGACAGACAAACAGACAAACAGACATCCGCGACTGACCAACCTGCTTGCAGAAATCGAAGATTTCCGGCAAGCAACAAACAGACAAACAGACATCCGCGACTGACCAACCTGCTTGCAGAAATCGAAGATTTCCGGCAAGCAACAAACAGACATCCGCGACTGACCAACCTGCTTGCAGAAATCGAAGATTTCCGGCAAGCAACAAACAGACATCCGTGACTGACCAACCTGCTTGCAGAAATCGAAGATTTCCTGCAAGAAACAAACAGACATCCGCGACTGACCAACCTGCTTGCCGAAATCGAAGATTTCCGGCAAGCAACAAACAAACAAAAAATCAATGAGAGGCACGGTGCCTAATGGAAGTAATGCTGGACATTTTTCATTTTTCTGTAATTAATGACTGAGCGAGCAATGTTGATCTCTATCTCGTCTACATCTAAACAAGTAATGCCGTACGGTCAGAAAATATGTTTGTTTTAAAGGCAATTAATAAAATGAAATAATTTAACAAAGGCAGTTAAAAAGAAACACAACCAAAAAAGACGGTCGCTAAAATTTTATGTGTTCTGATAGCTGTGGTTGCAAAACCCTGTCATGATCGCCACAGAACTATTAAAATGACGCAGTTCTTGTAATACCAAACATTTTATTTGAGGAGATTGTGCGTTACACATCGTCAGTTGCAGGTTCCATTTAATAGGCCCGCGTCACTTGCTTTATAAAGGCTACTCACGGTGTGACCGTGACTGTAGCTGAAAAATTAAAACCAACGTAAGCGACCCAATGGCAGTGAACATTTTCCCGCCAAAATAGTCCTGAATGAAGTCACATGGGGTGAACTTTTACTACGAACCTCTTATTGGCTGGGTCTATCTAAAACGCGGAGAATCCGCGGAGAGATGGAGAATTTGCGGAGAGTTTTTATATGCAATAATACTTTTCAATACACGTTAAAATTACTTAAAATCTCCAACTATATTACTCTTCACATATTAACGTATCTGTTAAGTTACCAAAATAATTAAAAATCTGTACATTAATGTAAAATTCAACTCTCAGTTCTTCTCTTAAGATTTTATTTGTGCCATGCCAGAGACAACGAATATAGCATCAGGAGACTGTGGACTATTTGTGATTGCAAATGCAGTTGATTTTCGTTTCAATCTAGAAATTAAACAAATTGAACATTTTAACAATGGATTGATGCAACAACACTTAGTTTCTTGTTACGATTAAGGCATTTTCACACCATTTCCTCAAGCAAAACGTTCTCCTGGAACACCAAAACCTAACTAACCTAAATATAATGCAAATGTGACCATTGGGATTGAATGTGAATGATGATTAGGAGATTTATTCGAAGACATGATTGGTTGTGAAAAAAAAGATGAAAAAATGTAATAAATCATTTCATTTTAAATGTGCATGTCTTTAAAATAACTAAAGCAATAAAAAAATGAAATGGTTTTGTGAAGATTGTACAAATAAGTTCATGCATGTATGTATGTGTACATTGTGCTATAGTTTTAATTTTTTTTAATTATTATACTCTGTATTGTTATGGCCAGAAAGCAGTGTGGTGTATTTTGTACAGAATAAGAAAAATAGAATTCTTTAACTGTGATTACAATATATATTTACGATTTTCTCTTTTATTTTATTTAATCCTACTGCCAAGTTGATTCATTAGCTTAAAGGGGCAATCTTTTCTTTTGTGTATAAAGTGTGTAAAGTCGAATGTTTGTGTTTCACCTTTTATTTGTGCATGTAAATTGGGTCCATACACTTTAAATGGTGATAGTGTTTTTTTTTATCTATCAATAAATGTAGGTAAAATTATGATTTATTAATCATATTATATATATCGTTTAACATCTGTAAATTTGATACACGTGCATGGTTTTGTTATTGTTTGCACAATAAACTGTTCAAATATTAGGTGTTTTGCGTTTTCATCTAAAGATCTGTCAGTGTCAGCTGGTGATTCAGAAGGGTGTTAGATTTTGTGTAACGCATTCACTCGGCTGCGAGTCTACATTGTTAAGCATAAAATGCTTAATTATATACAGATTTTTAAAATTATTTCTTTCATTTATTAATGCGCAAATATGTTAAGAGTAATATGGTTGGGGGTTTTAAGTGATTTTAATGTGCATTTAAAAGTATCATTGAATATAAAAACTCTCCGCAAAGTCTCCGCGAATTCTCCATCTCTCCGCGGATTCTCCGTGTTTTAGACAGACCCTTATTGGCTCTCTGGCTGTGACACCTGATCGCTCCGCCAATCACGAGAACGTCTGCGTGTTCCAGGCAGGTGTTTATGCAAATCGACGTGTCACATGGTTTAAATGCCAACATTGGTCGGTTGGCAGTATGAATGTCAAGAGAACTTTCATTTAATGCAACAGCGATAAGCGTCAGCTTTATTTGTAATCAAATAAGAACCATTTCTAATTGCTCAATATTTTTATCGGCCTGTTTCACCAGAATAACAAAATTTGATGGCGGTTTCCCGGCGATTTTTCTTCTCTCGCGCACGAGTATAACGATCGTTCCACGTATATATAGGCACAACCTGACTAATTTTTAAGGCTCAAATTAAACGACCGGCAACGTCGGGTAATACTTTTCATTATGGAAATTAAGGGCATCTAAGAATGTAATAGAAGGGCTATTTTTGTACTACTTGAAGGCAGATTTTTATGGGCCCAGGCGCGCTTGCAGGAGTTCATACAAAAAAATATTAATTTGCAGATATGTCCAAAAAAAATTTCCAGCCGCAGCCAAAAAACTCTACCGGCCGGGTTAGCCCCAACAGAGAATTTTTTAAGGATGGCCTAAGCAGTAGTAGAATGATGAATAGGCTATTTGTTGAAGGATCTATAGTGTATGGAAGTCTGCAAGAATTCAATTTGACAGACATGATATTATGATTTACTATGCTGATGAGGGGATTTATGAATTTGTTACTGTATGACACAATATCTCTTCAGTCTTGACAATGTACATTATTTTGATGCCCACTATGTCTACATATTACACAATATTGACATAATTTCTGGCATGTACATAGGTACCTATAGGACGAATAGTTACACAAAATATTAAAGTATGAATATATCTGATTCATCTTGTTCTTGTTTACTGAGGCTGACTTTGAGATGGGGCTCAGAGAAGGGAACAGTAAGGGCAGCTATGAGGTGGATGTAGAGAGAAAAGGAGAGAGAGAGAGTGAGAGAAAGAGAGAAAAAGTGACAGAGAGAGGGGATGGAGCATTCAACAGTACTTAAACATCTGGAAGGTTAAAATCTAAAATGTTATAAAAAGCAGATAAAGTCTGATCGGAAAAGGTAATCTTGGCCATGGTTGGTTGATATGATTGAAGATATTGTTGCAAATAATATTTTGAGATCTGACCATGTGTTTCTATTGGTTACCTTTTTGATAAGCTGTTGACAGTTCAACAGTTTACAGATTTGTTAAATGAAATCCAATTATTTTAATAAACCTATTTTCTATTTTATCATATGTATACAGTAGCCATAAAGTCCCCACTTAACAGGTGGAAGGATTGACAGGGGGAGGGGGTTATGATGGGAGTTAAAATGCCTCAGTCTTTCTGTATATATTATCTTTAATTATTAAATTTTATGGAAAAGCAATAGAACTATTGTTCACAGTTCCAAAGAGCAAGGACTCTATGGGGTGGGGGAAGGGGATGGTGGGAGTTACAGCACCCTTGCATATTCATACAGGATATTAAATTGAATTCAAGTGCTTACAGAGAAAAATGTTTATTCATAATTATTAAATATTTAAGCAGGCAGATAGGTGGAGAAAAAAAGCAAATCATTTTTATTCCCATTCTACTGAGCCAGGAAAATTAACAATATTTGCCTTTATTCCTTTTTTCAATACATCATTTTTCCAGGTTTAAAAATGTAACTTTACCTTTACAGTATAACATAGACAGTAGAACGCCTGTATTACGGTCACCATCGGGACTGGATGAAAGGACACCAGGATAGGGGGGTTAAAATGTAACACAAAAACAATTTCAAGTTCAAATCTTTATTACAATCAATAAAATAAATGTATATACAGAGTATTAGTATATTTACTGTTGTCAATAAAAAAATAAAATATTTACAATCAGGTCAACCCTATTTATAACAATTACCGACAATATATAAAAATACAGTGTTTGTTATTAAATTACAGATTGTATATCCATAATATTTGTACAATTTTAATGTTTATTTTGCATTCATAATTATTCAAGTATGAGTAATTGTGCGATGTTTGCCGCACTGGTTTCGTTTGATGTACGTGTTCACAAGGAGATTAAAGAAAGTTTAAAGATCCATAGTTTGCCTAATGTTTTTCTGTGGACATAATCATCGGAACCAGCTGGTTGTCATTCGTTAATTAAATGACAAACACCCTGATTAAGATCCGGCTTGCAAGACTGATTCCCAAACATGCACGCAGGTGGGAACACATGCCTTACTATTGTGCATAGTACAACGCTGGCTATGTGTCAAACAACTCAGTCACGGTAGAGTGGCTCTCATTAACAGACAGGAATATGTGAGAGCGGACACTTGTGTTATGATATTGTAGTCAAAAGTGGCTGCTTGATTTGTTGAGCCCATGTCACGGAGTCACTGCCCCTGACCGTAACTGAGGCCTGCTGGATCGAGAGACCTGGCCGTAATACGGAATAGAGGAGTGACCGTAATTGACAACAAAATGATAATGAAATATAACGGTCGAAAATTCGGGACCAGAAGATCTGACCGTTATAGACATATTGACCATTATTGAAGCGTGGCCGTTAGCAGGCATTCTACTGTATATATATATATATATATATATATATGAATATTTCAGTTGATTCACATTTCTAAATTGCTTCAACATTCATAGCTAATTAATCTGGTTTATAGTACCTGTCAACAGAATGGGGTGCAGGGAGAATGGGAGGCTTAGGGGTGAGAGAGAAGGGGAGAGAAAGAGAGAGAGAGAGATAGAGAAACAGAGAGAGAAAGAGAGAGAGCAAGAGAGAGTGAGCTAGACTGTCATGGAGAGAGAGAGAGAGAGATTGAGCATGAGAGAGAGAGAGAGAGATAGAGAAACAGAGAGAGAAAGAGAGAGAGCAAGAGAGAGTGAGCTAGACTGTCATGGAGAAAGAAGGAGATTATGAGAGAGAGAGAGATATATACTGCCAGAGAGAGAGAATGAGGCTCTCTGGTAATTACTGCCTGATCCAGCCTGACCCAGACAATCACAGAGGCAGCGGCTAGGTCAGAAGTTGAACCTGTTATGTAATACTGGCCAAGCACACATTTCACTGACTAGATGAAAACAATCAAGGCATGGTGTTTGAAAACTTGAATGACATCTACAGTTTTTGATCAATTGGTTTCAAATTTCAGATTTTAACAGATGAAATGCTTACGTGTACATGCTGTGAAAATTAAATCCACAGCACTAACACCAGTAACAGGAAATAAATGTCCACTGTAAGTCATGTTAATTTTCATGCCCGCATTTTATAAAGGAGTTAATTGTTATTCAATAATTTCAGGTTGCCCATAGTCAAAAGTACCATTAGCACAAATGATATGAGAGTTAAACTATCATTAAAAAATTAATTGGAATTATTGGGCAAAATATAATTTTAATTAAAAAATATTAACAGTAACATTTGAAAAGATTTGAAAAGATTTCTTTTAATAATAAAATTGAAATACATGATTAAAATAAAATTATAAAATATATTCATTAATGCATAAATGAATACATTTTGAAAGTATTTGCACTCAAATTCTTTCTTTTTACCTGTATTAGTATTTGTATTAATTTACATTATTGAACTATTGAATTTTTTTTAATCATATTTGAATACAATTATTAAGTATTCACTCAAAGTCTCATATTTATTCAGTTTCAGTCAAACAAAACTGTTGAGAATCCAGAATATACAAATTTTACAAATTTAAATAATGACTGTAACTACCTGGTTTTATGGCTTTAATTTATAAAAAAAATATTAAATTCACTTTTGAATACTTTCACATCACTGTCAAGACACTTATGACAATTATTAGCATAATGAGAACTTGTCTTTAAGACCTGATTTTTTTATCAGATGTTAAAAAAAATTATTTTTTTAAATATGTATAAAAAAAAGAAAATAATCTCAACTACTAAACTAATACATGTGTTAAAATAACCCATGGATCAAAACAAACCAATATATTATACAAGGAGCAAACTGGAGTTGGGTATGTTTAATTTTATTAACTGAAATAAAGTTATCAGAAATATAAATTTTGATTATTTACCCAGTATCATGTAACAGCTGATACAGCCATGAGTCTGAATGTTATTATTCAAACATACTGACATCTTTAATGAGCACTTGTCTGAGTATTTTTTAAATTTTTTTTACATATTTCATTTTTTTTTTTAAATTTTGTAATAAAAAAACCCAACAAATTAAACACCTGGAAAAGACCTGGAAATTTAGAATATTTAATATGATCATATGCATCCTTGTCTATCATTAACTTGCTTCACATAATCCCTTATAGTAAACAACAATTTTATTTAATTATTTATTTTTCATTTTTATGATTGAAATTAAAAAATATCAATGGTGACTGCATGGTGTCATTTGAAATATATTTTCAGCAATCAATGAAAGATCCATAAAACATCAGTAACTGCAAGGTCCCTGTTACTCAATAACCATAAAATTCCTTTTCCATTTATTATTCTTAAAGTTGTTATTGTAAACTAATAATTTTTTAAAATTATTGTTTATTGTTATGTTTTTGGCCAAACAATTACAAGAGGAGGGGGGTTGAATAGCTATATCCAGCTGAGGCCACCCAAGAGCTGGCTTGCTGCAGTATATGCCTCGCTTTAAGCATGAAAGGTCAATATGGGGACATAAAGAGGGGCTTCAGTACACCTTAGGTGTGACATGGTCTCATAAAAAATGTAATAAAAGCTAGTTTTTGGTCAATTCCTTTCAAATTTTAGAATTAAGAAGCTGAAATCCTTACATGTGCATGATATGAAAATTAAACCAACAGTACTAACAGGGAAAAACGTGCCATGCCCAAATTTGGGCAAAACTTTAGGTACTGATTTCATATTTATGCGAATAATTTATAAGATTTGAAAAATTCAGATCTTATTTTCGGTATACAATTGAATCTTGATTAAATGGAGTTATATCCCTGAAAAGAAGTCTCTAGCTTCAGCCATTCTTATGTTAAGTGAGTTGATATATTTCCTGATTTTTTATGAGGTGCATTATGTTCCGGCCCATAACTTCAACAAATTACACAATACTGACCTAATTTTTGGTATGTACATAGAAAATGTATGGAAGAATATGCATATTCACTATGATCAAAATCAGATCAGTGGTTTTGATATTAGGCAGTGTTATAGTGTAACAATGGTTTTTTTTATGGAAAATGGAGGTTTTTCCTTAAAATCTCGAAGGAACGAAGTCCTAATGACCCAATTTTCAGTATGGTAGGAGACTTTGGGGACATCTAACTGTATGCCAAATTTCAGATTGGTAGGTCTAACGGTTTCAAAACGTGCCAGTTTAACGGACGGACGGACAGAAAGCCGACAGACAAAGGACCACGACTATAGCTCAGATGAAAATAGTAAGCTGAGCTAAAAAACTGATGTAACACCCCATGATCAATATCTATGCAAACAATCATGATGATCAATGCATTAGTTGTTCAGATATTTGAGCTTTTGTATCAAATTTTTCATTATTCTAGGGGGGTATTTCAGAGCCCCATAGCTTGAAGAATATGGGTGACAGAGACCTATTTCCAGGTTTCCAAGAAGACTTTTCATGGACCTCTCTAGATGTAAAGAGAGAAGATTCCAGGTCCAGCTGTTATGATTTATGCCCTGTTAACAGATGATGGCATCTTTTGAGGTCTCAAAAATAGAGAAAATAAAATCGTAAAAAATCGAAAAAATACAGGTGGCGCCACAGTCTGCAGAAACTGGTGAAACACTCCATGATCAATATCCATAACTATTTATTAAAATTTAATAACAGATATTGTGCTAATATAATTTTTATTTTAAACAAGTGACCCATGGGTCATGACTCTCAGCTGACTGGGAAGAGATTCACAAAAGGAAATTTTATGATCAGAATGGTAGATACCCATTCAACTGAAGCATCAAACAGATTAACCAACAGGCCAAGATTTAGTCTGTATTTATATATCTGAAAAATAGAAAAAAAATGTGTAAACTTTAAAAACTAGAATACGGGTAGCCGACAAGTGACTACGTGTATCTGCCAAAATCAGAGTGAAGTGAGGCATGGATTGAGTGGCAAGGGGAAACAGAGTGAGGTATGTTGCAAATTAGCATGGATGTCTGCAGCCTAAATGTGTATGTAGGTTGTGCAACCTACCACAAATCCAGAAAGCTGTCCAAGTTGTATACATATGCAAAATTTTAGGCAGAAAAGTCAAACCACTACATGGATATGAGTGATTTTAGCCCACGCCAGACAAACAGACAGACGCTGTGCAAAAATGGTTGCAGTTTTGTGTATGATAAAGACCTATGTGAGATCTAAATACAAGCACAATTTTGGCCCAATCGGTCAAATGGTTCCTGAGATATTAGCTTGGATGTGTGCAGCGTTAACTAGAATGTAGGTGGCGCCACCTGTCATAAAATCAAGAAAGCTATCCAGGATGTATAAACCTGCAAAATTTTAGGCAGTAATGTCAAACCACTACAGAGAAATGAGTGATTTTAGGCCATGGCAGACCAACAGACAGTCGCTGTGCAAAATGTGCAAAAATGGTTGCAGGTGGCCCCTCCAGTTTTGTGTATGATAAAGACCTATGTGAGATCTATACACATGCAAAATTTTGGCTCAATCGTTCAAACGGTTCCCGAGATATGAGCTTGGATGTCTGCAGCATAAACTAGAATAAAGGTGGTGCCACCTGTCTTAAAATCAAGAAAGCTATCCAGGATGTATAAAACTGCAAAATTTTAGGCAGATATGTCAAACCACTGCCAAGATGCGAGTGACTTTATTGCACAGCAGACAAACAGACAGACGCTGTGCAAAAATGGTTGCAGGTGGTGCCACCAGTTTTGTGTATGATAAAGAGCTATGTTAGATCTATACACATGCAAAATTTTGGCCCGATCGGTCAAACGGTTCCCGAGATATGAGCTTGGATGTCATCAGCGTGAACGTGAATGTAGGTGGTGCCACCTGTCATAAAATCAAGAAAGCTATCCAGGATGTATAAAACTGCAAAATTTTAGGCAGATATGTTAAACCACTGCCGAGATATGAGTGACATTATTGCACGGCAGACAGACAGACGCTGTGCAAAAATGGTTGCAGGTGGCGCCACCAGTTTAGCGTATGATAAAGAGCTATGTTAGATCTATATACATGCAAAATTTTGGCCCGATCGGTCAAACGGTTCCCGAAATATGAGCTTGGATGTCTGTAGCTAAAAACTTGAATGTAGGTGGCGCCACCTGTCATAAAATCAAGAAAGCTGCCCAGGATGTATACACATGCAAAATTTCAGGTGGGTAAGTCCATCCAATGCAGAGATATATGTGTTTTTACCCTAAGGCAGATGAACAGTTGGACGCTGTGCAATGATTGTTGCAGGTGGCGCCACCATTTTTAGTGTATGTTATAAAGCTTTCCAAGGGCTACATTTGTGCAAAATTTTAAGCCTTATCAGTCAAACGGTTGAGATATGTGGGTTTATGTGTGGAAAAAGACGCACAAATGGACGCTGGGCAGAGAGGAAAGGTCAGAGGTCAACCAAAAATGAGGGCGCAGCAGTTCACATGTGATCGATCATAATTCCGAATTTTAAAAATTCTACCCAGTGGTTATGGAGGAGTTCTCCGGAATCCTTTGTGGCGATGGCGGCAGCGTCGGTGTCCGACTGAAAACATAGTATCTGCAAAACTCTGTTTAAGCGGATACAATGATTGTAGCTGGCACCATCAGTCTTATATACAACAAAGAGATATATACATATGCCCAATGTCAAACTGATATGTCAAACCCCTCCTGTGAAATAAGCAGGTACATACACTGTGCAAAAGTCAATGTGGGTGGCACCACCTGTCTTGTAAATGAGAATACCATCAAAGACGCATAAACAGGTATCAGTCCAATACATCAAATTTCCCCAGAGTTTGATGCACTGGGCTGACAAGGCTTAGGTGAGTAAGGCAGTTGCCCCCAAGTGACCTGTGACAAATTGCTGCCTCAAGCTATTGCACTGAGTGAACTCTTGACCTGCACCTGGCTAGACTGAGTGAACTTTTGACCTGTACCTGGCTGCACTGAGTGAACTCTTGACCTCTTGCATAATCTGACACAGTTGGCAGTCTGCCAAAGCTATAAATAGATTCAGGCTGAACTTTGGTGCCAAATATGATGCAGTGAGCAGTCTGCTATCAATAGAATGCAGCTACTGCACTGAGTGAACTCTTGACCTATACCTGGCTGCACTTCTTCCAATCCTGGCACTGTGCCAAAACTATTTATACAGCTGACATCATCTTGACCAATGGCCAACATCAAGGCACTGGCAATCTGCCAGTGGTAAACCAAGTGCTGCCATCTGTACACAAAAGTGGTCCCTACTTGAAATAACTTTGAAATTCATTTTCCCAAAACAAAATGCTTTTCAGTTGACTTTTTATAAAAAAAGAAATCAGGAATATATATAAAATTATTATGGATGCATACTGAATGAAAAATTAAAATACAGATATATATCATTGATGGCAAATTCTTGAATTAAGTTGAGTAGGGATACCAATAATTTATAATCCACGTACAGTTGTCTTTATATAGCCACAGAGAGCTGAATATCCATGATTGTAACATTGCCTGGTATGATGAATAACTTAAATCATAAATCTAAATTTTTTAAAAGCTTTCAAAAAAAATTTTTTGTCAATATTAACCTATTAAGATGCTTATAAACTGGTGCCAGGCTAGATGTAACTGCATCACACAGCCAACATATGGTAAAATGACTCAATTCAATCTCCATAATTCAGCCAAAAATCATTCATGAGGAACCATTAATGACAATTATTATAAGAATTTATGTAGGGATTATTCTTGTAAAATATTTAACAAACTGGCATCAGTGGCATCAGTCAAAAAACGTTTCGCAAGTTCATAACTCATATAGGAAGATACAGCAAACTGGCTAAGTTCAGCTTCCTGTAACTCAGCCAAAAAGCACTGAATCAAAACCATTTGAACAAACTTGAATTATCAACATCTGAGGATAATTAATGTGTGAGATTTAAGAATTTAGCCCAGTGGTTTTTGAGAAGAAGATCTTTGTAGCCACCGAGCTAAAATGTGCTGTTATGGCATATGACTAAATTCAGCTTCCTATAACTTAGCCAAAAGTCACTGAAAAGAGACCATTTGAACAAACTTCAGAAAGCACTACCCTAGGATCATTTCTGTGCGATATTAAACATTTTGGCCATATGGTTTCAGAGAAGAAGTTTTTTGTAGCCCTCAGTGTGATACAGGCACTAATGACCCCGTAACAAAAAAGGCCTATGCAGGTGGCGCCACATATCAATTTCAGATATGACCTATGTGACCAACATTGGCATTAAATCTGGTGATGATAGCTCCAGCCTTTTCTGAGATTGTAATTTTAATATGCTTTTTTGCACAGTTAACAAAGTTCAACCTCCTGTAACTCAGCCAAATATCTCCGAACTGGAACCAATTGAACAAACTTGAGAAAGATTGTTCCAGGGATCATTTCTGTGAAATATTGGACAATTTGGCTGGACATTTTCGGAGAAGAAGATTTTTAAAGCTTTTTTAGCTTTTTCCCTATAAAATCTAAGAAAATGCAGTTAGCCAAAAAATAAGCAAAATCCAATATAGTTTTTTAGATGACTAATTTTTTAAATAAGATTTCGTGATGCCACCTCTTGCCGTTTTCAAGATAGTATTGGTTAACGTACAGACGACGGCCGACGGACGACGGCCGACGGACGCCGGACGATGCCACACCATCGCATATGACTGACAATTTGCAACAAATTTGGTGATGCTAGCTCCTGCCGTTTTTGAGATAGCTATGGTTAACGTACAGACGCTGCACGACACCGCACCATCGCATAAGCTCACAGGTTCACTAACAAGGCCTACAGGCCTAGTGCATTGGGAAATACATCAGGTATAATGCTTCAATGCTGGACCATTACTCCTCATGTATATGAACAATGCAAGAACTAAACATTTTGAATAAGAAACAATTACACAAACATCACTGTTGAAATTCTGGCATGGGTGCACACAACACAAAAATGACTGTAGCTGGCACCACCAGTCTTGTATACAACGAAGCCTTCAGAGATATATGCGTACGCCCAATTTCAGGCTGATATATCAAATTCCTCTGTAGAAATAAGCAGGCACATACACTGTGCAAAAGTCATTGTAGGTGGCGACACCTGTCTTGTGAACAAGAAAACCATCAAAGACACATAGACAGGTCAAAATATCAGGCCAATACATCAAACTTACCTTCAGTCTGATGCATGGGGCAGACAAGGCTTAGGTGAGAAAGGCAGTTTTCCCGTGTGAACTGTGACAAATTTGCTAGCTGGCTCAGGCTACTGCACTAAGTGAACTCATGACCTGCACCTGGCTAGACTAAGTGAACTTTGGACATGTACCTGGCCGCACTGAGTGAACTCTTGACCTGTTGCATAATCTGACAAAGTTGGTAGTCCACATGGAGCCCTGAGGGGCATGACACCCATGAGGTGATCACATAGTGGCCATGAGGTGTTCACATGTCACCCATGAGGTGATCACATGCCTTGTGCTTGGCTGCACTGACTGAACTCTTGACCTATATCTGGCTGCACTGAATGAACTCTTGATCTGTTGCCAAATCAGAAACAACTGGCAGTTTCTCAACCTATTTAAAGATACAAACACAATCTTGGTCTGTTGGTAAATCTGTTTACACATTCTGAAAGACTTTGGCTAAAATGCTTTTTTTGAACAAACTTGAGAGGGCTTGCCTCTGGGATCATTTTTGTAAATATTGAACAATTTGGCTGGACCGTTTACAAGAAGAAGACTTTTAAAGGTTTTTTCAGCTTTTCCCTATAAAATCTAAGTAAATGCAGATAGCAAAACAAGGGACCCATGGGTCACGGCGCTCAGCTTAAGTTAGAAATTTTTGCAAATGCAAAAATTCTATTTTAATGTTTTTCATTTATATAAGCATATGAGAAACTAAGAGGAAAGAGGCCCTCCTATTTGGTTATAGTAAAGTTCTAAATATATGATTGCAAACTAATACTCTGAAAAGACTGTCATGAAGAAAAACAGTAAAAAGTTTTGAGATGCTGTGATGCATATGAAAAATTTACAGATGGACAGGCCAGTGGACAGAATGGACTGATACCTTTATTTCACTTTCAAGGGAATAATGCATTTAAGTTTATATATAAGCCCATTATTTAAGCATATCCACTTTTTTCATTAAAATAGTTTTTATCTGATTAATTTTTTTTATTTACAAGTTTTATGAATTTGTATTAAAAAACACTGAAAATATAAGTTAAAATATTAGAATTCTAAGTTGCAATCATTAAATATCCATAGTGTAGCTCATATTGGGTCATATTATGCATACACATATATTTTTATTATTTTTAAATCACAAATGTTTAAACTGAATTTAAAAGAAAACTAGACATTTCTTGGCACTGCAGGTGCCATAGTATCCCCAGACAATTAACCCCCCCCCCCTTTAAGAATAGGCCCCCCTTGTTCAGCAACAATTAATATCAGACCACACTCATAGAAAAGGTCACTCTCACTGAAAAGGTCATGACACCAATTTCAATATACATCATCCCCTAACCCATGTCTATGTATATGCATAATATGAAAGAAATCTGTCCATTAGTTTTTGACTTATAATGCTCACAGTACTGTTAAGTAGCAATGATGGGGTATTAAACGGCATGAAAACAAGTAAAAGAATAAAAGGTGGCGCTATCAGTTTCTGGTACATGACAACACAATCCAAGATCTTCGGTCAAGTTCATTTTTGGACCAATCAATGCATCCCTTATTGAGATATAAATGATATTGTGTGATCTTCACCATATATGGCAATATTCAAGGTCGAGGCCACTCTCACAGCAAAGGTCATGACCCCAATTTAAATCAACATCATCCCATAACCCATATCTATGTATATGCATAATATGAAAGAAATCTGTCAATTAGTTTTTGAGTTATAATGCTCACAGAACTGTTAAGTGGCAATGATGGGGTATTAAACGGCACGAAAACAAGTAAAAGAATAAAAGGTGGCGCCACCTGTTTCTGGTACATGACAACACTATCCAAGATCTTTGGTCAAGTTTATTTTTGGACCAATCAATGCATCCTTTATTGAGATACTAATGATTTTGTGTGATTTTCACCATATATGGCAATATTCAAGGTCCAGGCCACTCTCACAGCAAAGGTCATGACATCAATTTCAATATACATCATCCCATAACCCATATCTATGTATATGCATAATATGAAAGAAATCTGTCCATTAGTTTTTGACTTATAATGCTCACAGTACTGTTAAGTGGCAATGATGGGGTCTTAAACGGTACGAAAACAAGTAAAAGAATAACAGGTGGCGCCACCTGTTTCTGGTACATGACAGTACTATCCAATATCTTCGATTAAGTTGATTTTTGGACCAATCCATGCATCTCTTATTGAGATATTAATGATTTTGTGTAATTTTCACCATATATGGCAATATTCAAGGTCAAGGCCACTCTTATAGGAAAGGTCATGACCCAAATATATATATACATCATCCCATAACCCATGTCTATGTATATGCATAATATGAAAGAAATCTGTCCTTTAGTTTTTGAGTTATAATGCTCACAGTACTGTTAAGTGGAAATGATGGGGGTATTAAACGGCATGAAAACAAGTAAAAGAATAACAGGTGGTGCCACCTGTTTCTGGTACATGACAACACTATCCAAGATCTTCTATCAAGTTGATTTTGGGATCAACCCATGCAAGATTTCTTGAGATATTTAAGAATTTGTGTGATTTTTACCATATATGGCAATATTCAAGGTCAAGGCCACTCTCATAGAAAAGGCCATGACCTCATTTTAAATTGACATCGTCCTCTAACCCATATCTATACATATACCAAGTTTGGTAAAGATTCGTGAAATATTTTTTGAGTTATGGTGCCAGCAAGATTTAAATGCGGCAGCAGCGGCGGCGGGACCGGTATGAAAACATAGTATCCCCCGACTTTGTCTGGGGATACAATAATGCCACAACATGGCATCTACAAGATTATTCCTTGAATCACTATTAAAAAGTTTTGCACATTGGCGTTTTCAGTACATGCTTAATCCTATTCACTGAAATAAAATAAAAGATTCAGTAAAATTGGTAAAATAAAAACATCTTTTCAAACTAGACATTTCTTGGCACGGCAGGTGCCAGAGTATCCCCAGACATAGTACGGCCCCCCTTTAAGAATAGGCCCCCATTTTTAGCTCCTGTGACCTTCACCTTTGACCTTGTGACCTCAAAATTGATGGGGGGCTTCCTCTCTTGGCAGGTGAACTATATGTGCAAGATGAAAGGTCTGAGATGAAACGTTTGTCTGAAAATGCATACACAATCTTTTTAAAGATGTGTCCTGTGACCTTGACCTTTGACCTCATGACCCCAAAATCAACTGGGGTCTTGCTTTTCCTATGGGACATATACAAGTCAAGTTTGAAATACATACATCAATCAAAGCAGGAATTATCATCCAGAAACTAATTTTTGGACAGATGGCTCCTGTGACCTTCACCTTTGACCTTGTGACCTCAAAATTGATAGGGGTCTTCCACTCTTGGCAGGTGAACTTTATGTGCAAGTTGAAAGGTCTGAGATGATATGTTTGGCTGAAAATGCATCCACAATCTTTTTCAAGATGTGTCCTGTGACCTTGACCTTTGACCTCATGACCCCAAAATCAATTTGGGTCTTGCTTTTTCAATGGGACATATATAAGACAAGTTTGAAATCCATACATCAATAAAAGAAGGAATTATCATCCAGAAACTAATTTTTGGACAGATGGCTCCTGTGACCTTCACCTTTGACCTTGTGACCTCAAAATTGATAGGGGTCTTCCACTCTTGCCAGGTGAACTATATGTGCAAGTTGAAAAGTCTGAGATGAAATGTTTGGCTGAAAATGCATCCACAATCTTTTTTAAGATGTGTCCTGTGACCTTGACCTTTGACCTCATGACCCCAAAATCAATTGGAGTCTTGCTTTTTCAATGGAACATATATAAGTCAAGTTTGAAATCATTACATCAATAAAAGCAGGAATTATCATCCAGAAACAGATATAACTCCTGTGGCCTTGACCTTTGACCTTGTGACCCCAAAATTTATATGGATCATCCACTAGTGGCAAGTGAGCTATATATTCAAGATGGAATTCATGCATTCATGAATACATTTGGAAAGTATTTGCACTGGTATTCATATACTTTCATTTTTACCTGAATTCCCATTCTTTATGCAAGGAATTTTATAATGGAGTACATATTCATATTCGTATTTAAATACAATTGCAAAGTATTTCCACCATGTCTGGTATTTATTCAGTTTTCACCAAACAATGGTGTTGAGAATCAAGAATGTACAAAATTCACACATTTAAATAATGATCATAAGTACCTGGCTTTATGGCTTTTATTTATATAAAAAAAAATAAATGTGATATATTCATTTTGGACTAATTTCACATCAATGTACACACTAGACACAGTAGGAATCTAGATTAATATTATCAACTGCATCTTTGTCTATCATTAATTTCCTTCATATGATCCCTAATGATTAGTAATGAATAATATGATTTACTTTTTTATTATTAAAATTAAACTGAAAAATGCCATAGGTGGCTGCATGGTGTTATTTGGAATACGTGACATTCTATTCATCGATAAAAGATTCTTATATCATCAGTAACTGCAAGTTAATTCCCTATTATTATAAACTAACAAATTCCTTTTCTATTTTTCTTTAATTTGTTATTAAAAACCAATAAAAATTGATTAATTTATTGTTGATTGTTATGTTGTTAGTTAAAACTACTAGATGAGTTGGGTTGGACACCTGGATCAACTGTGGCTGGCCATAAGCTGCCTGGCTGGCCCAGTATATGCCTCGCCTCAAGCGTGCATAATTTGCTGAAAGTTCAACAAGGTCAACATACAGGTGACTCAAGAGTGGCTGGAGGAGCCAAGGTCTGACATGGTCTCATAAAAACATTAATAAAAGCTACAATTTTTGGCCAATTTCTTTCAGCAAATAATGTTACATCCCTGACAAAAAATCTCTAGCTTCAGCAAGCCCCTTATTAAGGGAGTAAATATATTTCTTGATTTTTTACAAAGTGCATTATGTTTGGGCCAATAACTTAAAACAATTACGCAATACTGACATCATTTCTGGCATGTGCACAGAGAATGTATAGAAAAACATGTATATTATATATGATTAAAGTCAGATCAGTGGTTTTGATATTAGGCAGTATTGAAGTGTAACAATGGGTTTTTAATTGAAAAATGAAGTTTTTCATTAATATCTCAAAGGTATTAAGTCCTAGTGACCAAATTCTTGGCATGATAGGGGATTTTGGAGAAATCTAACTGTATGCCAAATTTCAGGAACTTAGAGCTGAAGCTCGGGATCTGAGCTCTAGCAAACTGCATAACACTAGCTTGATGTAAACAATATGTGACATGGTGCTTGAAAACTTGAATAAAATCTACAGTTTTAGATCAACTGGTTTCAAATTTTTGGTGTTAACAGTTGAAATGCTGACAAAAGCATGCTTTGAAAATTAAATCCACAGCAGTTACAGGATAAAAACGTGCCATGGTCAAAGTTGGGCAAAATTTAAGGTACCAATTTTTTTTATTTTTGCTAATATTTAAAAAAATTTAAAAGATTTTGATCTAATTTTGGGTATACAATTTAATTTTGATTAATAAAAGTAATTCATTAAGTAATTTATAAAAGTGCTTAGCTTTAACAAGTTTTGTGTTAAGTGATCAAATTTCTTTCCTGATTATTTATAAGATGCATTATGTCTGGGCCCATAACTTTTTTAAATTATATAATACAGACCTAATTTCTGGCATGTACATAGGAACTATATAGAGGATTATTTATGGTAAATATGAGGAAAAACAGATGAGTGGTTTTGATATTAGGCAGTCCTGAAGTGTAAAAATAGGTTTTTAATAAACAAGGGACCCATGGGTCATGGCGCTCAGCTGATTGTGATTAGACCACGAGTCGATAAAGCTTATGAATATTATGGACATCTTGGGCTATTATAAAGGAATGTAATGTGATATGTAAGTAAATAATAAATGAAATAATCTGACTGATGGATTAATAGAGTAAAATATAGTGGTTTATATTTTATTTATTTAGGAGGGTTGAAAATTGCGATATATCTGAGCAAATATGAATGCAATGACCGCAGTAATAACCAGTAGTAGAATGATGAATAGGCTATTGGTTGAAAGATCTATAGTGTATGGAAGTCTGCAAGATTTCAATTTGACAGATATGATGTTATGATTTACTATGCTGATGAGGGATTTATGACTTTGTTAGTGTATGACACAATATCTCTTCTTGACAATGTACATTATTTTGATGCCCACTCTGTCTACATATTACACAATATTGACATAATTTCTGGCATGTACATAGGTACCTATGGACGAATAGTTATACAAAATATTAAAGTATGAATATATCTGATTCATCTTGTTCTTGTTTACTGAGGCTGACATTGAGATGGGGCTCAGAGAAGGGAACAGTGAGGGCAGCTATGGTGTGGATGTAGAGAGAAAAGGAGAGAAAGAGAGAAAGAGAGACAGAGAGAGGAGATGGAGCATTCAACAGTACTTAAACACCTGGAAGGTTAAAATCTAAAATATTATGAAAAGCAAATAAATACTGACCGGAAAAAGGTAATCTTGGCCATAGTTGATTGATATGATTGAAGAAATTGTTGCAAATAATATTTTGAGATCTGATCATGTGTTTCCATTGGTTACCTTTTTGATAAGCTGTTGACAGTTTAACAGTTTACAGATTTGTTTAATGAAATCCAATTTTTTTAATAAACCTATTTTCTATTTTATAATATGTATACAGTAGCCATAAAGTCCCCACTTAACAGGTGGAAGGATTTACGAGGGGAGGGGGTTATCATGGGAGTTAAAACGCCTCAGTCTTTCTGTATATATTATCTTTAATTATTAATTTTTATGGAAAAGCAATAGAACTATTGTTCACAGTGCCAAAGAGCAAGGACTCTATGGGGTGGGGGAAGGGGATGGTGGGAGTTACAGCACCCTTGCATATTCATACAGGATATTAAATTGAATTCAAGTGCTTACAGAGAAAAATGTTTATTCATAATTATTAAATATTTAAGCAGGCAGAAAGGTGGAGAAAAAAAGCAAATCATTTTTATTCCCATTCTACTGAGCCAGGAAAAATTAACAATATTTGCCTTTATTCCTTTTTTTCAATACATCATTTTTTCCAGGTTTAAAATGTAACTACACATTTACAGTATAACATATATATATATATATATATATATATATATATGAATATTTCAGTTGATTCACATTTCTAAATTGCTTCAACATTAATAGCTAATTAATCTGGTTTATAGTACCTGTCAACAGAATGGGGTGGAGGGAGAAAGGGAGGCTTAGGGGTGAGAGAAAATGGGAGAGAAAGAGAGAGAGAGAGCAAGAGAGAGTGAGCTAGACTGTCATGGAGAGAGAGAGAGAGAGAGAGAGAGAGAGAGAGAGAGAGCAGGAGAGAGAGAAGTGAGGCTCTCTGGTAATTATTGCCTGACCTAGCCTGACCCAGACAATCACAGAGGCAGTGGCTAGGTCAGAAGTTGAACCGGTTATGTAATACTGCCCAAGCACACATTTCACTGACTAGATGAAAACAATCAAGGCATGGTGCTTTAAAACTTGAATGACATCTACAGTTTTTGATCAATTGGTTTCAAATTTCAGATTTTAACAGATGAAATGCTTATGTGTACATGCTATGAAAATTAAATCCACAGCACTAACACTAGTAACAGGAAATAAATGTCCACTGTAAGTCATGTTAATTATCATGCATGCTTTTTACAAAGGAGTTAACTGATATTCAATAATTTCAAGTTGCCCATAGCCAAAAGTACCACTAGCACAAATGATATGAGAGTTAAACTATTTATTAAAAATTAATTGGAATTATTGGGCAAAATATAATTTTAATTCAAAAATATTAACAGTAACATTTAAAGATTTTTTTAATAATATAATTGAAATAAATGATTAAAATAAAATTAAAAAATATATTCATGAATGCATTAATGAATACATTTTGAAAGTATTTGCACTCAAATTCTTTCTTTTTACCTGTATTAGTATTTTTATTAATTTACATAATTGAACTATTGAATTTTTTTAATCATATTTGAATACAATTATTAAGTATTCACTCAAGGTCTCATATTTATTCAGTTTCAGTTATCAGAATCAAGAATATACAAATTTCACAAATTTAAATAATGACTGTAGCTACCTGGTTTTATGGCTTTAATTTATAAATAAAATATTATATTCACTTTAAAAATACTTTCACATCACTGTCAAGACACTTATGACAATTATTAACATTATAGACATCATAATAAGAACTTGTCTTGAAGACCTGATTTTTATCAGATGTTAAAAATTTTATTTTTTTTTAATTTGTATCAGAAAAAAAGAAAATAATCTCTTCTACTAAACTAATACATGTGTTAAAAATAACCCAAGGATCAAAACAAACCAATATATTATACAAGGAGCAAACTGGAGTTGGGAATGTTTAATTTTACTAACTGAAATAAAGTTATCAGAAATTTAAATTTTGATTATTTACCCAGTAGCATGTAACAGCTGATACAGCCATGAGTCTGAATGTTATTATTCAAACATATTGGCATCTTTAATGAGCACTTGTCTGAGTAATTTTTAAAAAAAAATTGACATATTTCATTTTTTTTTAAATTTTGTAATAAAAAAAACAACAAATTAAACACCTGGAAAAGACCTGGAAATTTAGAATATTTAATATGATCAAATGCATCCTTGTCTATCATTAACTTGCTTCACATAATCCCTTATAGTAAACAACAATTTTATTTAATTATTTAATTTGAAAAATTCAGATCTAATTTTCGGAATTCAGTTGAATCTTGATTAAATAGAGTTATATCCCTGAAAAAAAATTTCTAGCTTCAGCAATTCTCAAGTTAAGGGAGTAAATATATTTCCTGAATTTTTACAAAGTGCATTATATTTGGGCCAATAACTTCAAGAATTTAAAAAATATTAAACTAATTTCTTTTATGTACAAAGGAAATATATAGAGGAATTAATATTTTAAAAATGGTCAATATCAGGTCAGTGGTTTTGATATTAGGCAGTCTTGAAGTGTAACAATGGGTTTTAAATGGAAAACAATTAATCGAAGGAATGAAGTCCTAGTGACCCAATATTCAGTATGGTAGGAGATTTTGAGGACATCTAAAGATATGCTGAATTTCAGATTCGTAGATCCAATGTTTTCAAAACGTGCCAGTTTAATGGACGGACAGACAGACGGACAGCCAACGGACAAAGGACCACGACTATAGCTCAGATGACTTATAGTCAGCTGAGCTAAAAATCCATTGAGTGTAAATTCATTTGAAAATATATATGACTTTCAATTATCTAGTAATGAGATGCAAGACGAATTTACGTTTTATAAATAGACCATGTATGTATCACTATCATTATATTTGTAAATCTATAACATTTTATTGGTTATAAAGGATTATTATTATTATCATTATTATTATTATTATTATTATTGAAGACTTAGAGTCTAATATGGATATGGGATGGGCACCTCATTACTTTTTATGTGCTGTTATAAGTAGGAACATACAGAAATTATAGAACATAAAGGACCAGACATAATTATGGCCCTCAGAAAGGCGTACATGAACCACTGGCATCTATGTTATTAATTATAATATGTAAAACACTATAATGAACTTAAGCATGGCTCCACCTGGTGGTCAATACAGAAAAAAATTATTTATGTCTTATCTCTGGATGGCTATATAAACCCATCATTTCTTAATATAAGACTACAAGAGGAAGCACATGTATATACCTACCAACAAATCTTTCTGAGTGAGTTTCATAAAATTATGTTGGATGTTGCATAGATTTTTTTTATGGAAAAATCAATTGTATATTACAAAGAGTGATATCATTTTAATTTCATAAATGCCAGGAGACAAAATAATTGTAACATAATACAGGTAGTATCTATTGGGTCCTCACTTGCTGTCTCTCTCTTGAATACCTGGACAGGATATCAGTTGTTGTAAATACCACTAAATATATCTTGCCTATTTATAATAGTTCTCCAGTATATACAGGTTTATTCCAAACAAGAAATGAATTTGTAATAAAACAATTTAAACACTATATGTGTATTAATACATGTGCTATAATAAGCAAAATTAAGATATATACCCTTAATATCTCCTCTAGGGATCTCATTCTCAATGTCTCATGTACTAGCTGTCAATTAACTGTCAGATGATCAATTACTAATCAACATTAGTATCTTCAAATACATGAATGCTATTTCACATTTTCTTTTCTTCTATAATCACAGAAAACAGGCTTTTTCCCCACTCAACATGATTCATACATGGAGATATATTAATTATATACACATTAGTTGGCCTAACAGTGGGTGAATGGTTACCATAAGTGAAATATTTTCATCCCTGCCCACTCTATACTATCTGCAAGATAAGGATTGTGCTTTTGATCAGATTTTTACTGCCACTCCAATAGCCAAATAGTACTCTGTCAAGCTTGATATTTATGCATGCTCCACCCACCAAAGTACATGACATAAACAGGTAATTCTTTTAATTCAATATACATCAATTGATTGTCAAATATAGTCAACATTTGCTTTTAGTGATCACTTCACAACTGACACCTTCCAGTGTTGATATGGTGGTGTGTGGCAGGCCACATGCTGAGCACCCCATACTGACTACTGAGCCAGTGCCCATGATCCTGGGGAACTACTCCATGTCCCCAAAATGCAGTGACAGCAGGCGAGAAAGGCAAGGAAAGCCCTACGTATGCCTATAAGCATCTGCAGAGTGTTGGGACATGGAGTACTGGGTGGGTGCGGGGAGGGTGCATGATCGAGATCTACGAGCACTCTGCAAATCTGCACCATGTAACTGTGCCAGAGGGTGAGACACTTCCACTTCTGAACACTGATCGCAAGATGAAAGCTGGAGCAGCCCTAGACATTTAGACATTGCAACCTCTGGCGACAGACCAGAAATAATATGTGAAATTACCAACATGGGTCGCAGCTATGGCAAAAAGAACCCTGTAAAGGTCGGACAAAACAGGGCATGTCTGTATGATGGCACACTTGTCTTAGAGAAGCATACGGGCATAACAGTGTTATTCACACCTAGGCCCTGCCAACTTTAAGAGATATGAATGAAATGCAACAAAGTATTTATATCTTCTTTAATCTTGTCAGTTAGCACTTACATTAGATCCTAATATTTCATCACATTTGAATATTAGGATTAAATTCCTGCTTTTTTTTCTTTAAAAAAAATCAAAATGTCCAAGTCTCATCAAAAAGAATTTATTTAACATTAAAATTATAAGATTCATCTTGTTTATTAGTCCTGTGTTGAAGGGGTGGGTTGGGGGGGGGGGGTCTCCTTTGTTACTGCTCGTTGCTGAAAAAAATGTTAATTTTAAGATTCATCTAGTTCATAGTTCATAGGTCTGTCAACAGAATGGGGTTGGGGGGGGGGGGGGAGAGAGAAAAAAGCTCCCTGTGGTATGGTATTAACTGCAGACAGCCTGATCAAGCTCAACTCAGTGGAGAGAGGGCTTGCCCTAGTGATGGGATTGCATAACATTATGCCAACAGCCTGGGGAGCATAGAGTTGCACTGTATCACCTACAGTGACCAAAGTGGACTGCTTGACAATGTTAGCAATACAACAAGAGCCTCCAAAAAAATTCAATAACTAGCCTAATTTTGCAGCTTTTATTTTCAAATTTCAGATTTTAACATATTAAATCCTTATGTGCACATGCTGTGAAAATTAAATCCACAATACTCACAGGAAAAAAACGTGCCATGGCCAAAGTTGGGCAAAATTTAAGGTACCAATTTCCTATTTTTGCTAATATTTAAAAAAATATAAAAGATTTTGATCTAATTTTGGGTTTACAATTTAATTTTGATTAATTAAAGTTATATTACTGGAAAAAAGTCCTTAGCTTTAACATGTTTTGTGTTCAGTGATCAAATATCTTTCCTGATTTTTTACAAAATGCATTATGTTTGAGCCCATAACTTTTTTAAACTAGAATACGGGTAGTCGACAAGCGACTACGTGTATCCGCCTAAATCAGAGTGGAACGGGTGAAGTGAGGCATGGATTGAGTGGCAAGGGGAAATAGAGTGAAGTGTTGCATATATGCATGGATGTCAGCAGCCAATTTGTGTATGTAGGTTGCGCCACCTACCACAAAATCCAGAAAGCCGTCCAAGTTGTATACATATGCAAAATTTAAGGCAGATAAGTCAAACCACTACATAAATATGAGTGATTTTTGCCCTTGGCAGACAAACAGATGGACGCTGTGCAAAAATGGTTGCAGGTGGCGCCACCAGTTTTGCGCATGATAAAGAGCTATGTGAGAACTATACACATGCAAAACTTTGGCCCAATCGGTCAAACAGTTCCCAAGATATGAGCTTGGATACCTGCTGCATAAACTAGAATGTAGGTGGCGCCACCTGTTATAAAATCAAGAGAGCTGTCGGGGATGTATAAACCTGCAAAATTTTAGGCAGATATGTCAAACCACTGCCGAGATATGAGTGATTTTATCCAATGGCAGACAAATAGACGGGGGCTGTGAAAAATGGCTGCAGGTGGCGCCACCAGTTTTGTGTATGAAAAAGAGCTATGTGAGATCTATACACATGCAAAATTTTGGCCCAATCAGTCACACGGTTCCCGAGATATGAGCTTGGATGTCTGCTGCATAAACTAGAATGTAGGTGGCGCCACCTGTTATAAAATCAAGAGAGCTGTCGGGGATGTATAAACCTGCAAAATTTTAGGCAGATATGTCAAACCACTGCAGAGATATGAGTGATTTTAACCAAAGGCAGACGAACAGATGGACACTGTGCAAACATGGTTGCAGTTGGTGCCACCATTTTTTGTGTATGTTATAAAGCTCTCCAAGGGCTACATTTGTGCAAAAAAATTTTCCTGATCAGTCAAACGGTTCCCGAGATATGTGGGTTAATGTGTGGAAACAGACGCACAAACGGACGCAGAGCGCAGAGGAAAGGTCAGAGGTCAAAACTAAATCGGGGCGCAGCAGTTCACATGTGACCCGAACATAATCCCGGGTTTCATAAAATTCCGCCCAGCAGTTACGGAGGAGTTCTCCGGACACCTACGCAGCGGCGGCGGCAGCGGTGGGCTGAAAACATAGTATCCGCAAAACTCTGTTTTGGCGGATACAATTATTGTATGTGGCGCAACCAGACTTGTACACTATAAAGCTACCGGATATGTGTAAACATGCCCAATTTTAGGCTGATGTATCAAAATCCTCTGTAGAAATAAGCAGGCGCATACACTGCAAAAGTCAATGTTGGTGGCACCACCTGTCTTGTAAATGAGAATACCATCAAAGACGCATAGACAGGTATCAGTCCAATACATCAAACTTCCCCAGAGTTTGATGCACTGGGCTGACAAGGCTTAGGTGAGTAAGGCAGTGGCCCCTGAGTGACCTGTGAAAAATGCTGCCTAAAGCTAATGCACTGAGTGAACTCTTGACCTGCACCTGGCTAGAGTGAGTGAACTTTTGACCTGTACCTGACTGCACTGAGTGAACTCTTGACCTGTTGCATAATCTGACACAGTTGGCAGTCTGCCAAAGCTATAAATAGATTCAGGCTGAACTTTGGTGCCAAATATGATGCAGTGAGCAGTCTGCCAAAGCTATAAATAGAATGCAGCTACTGCACTGAGTGAACTCTTGATGTATACCTGGCTGCACTTCTTCCAATCCTGGCACTGTGCCAAAACTATTTATAGAGCTGACATCATCTTGGCTAATGGCTGACATCAAGGCACTGGCAATCTGCCAATGGTAAACCAAGTGCTGCCATCTGTACACAAATGTGGTCCCTACTTGAAATAACTTTGAAATTTATTTTCCCAATACAAAATGCTTTTAAGCTGACTTTTTATAAAAAAGAAAGGAATATATGTAAAATTATTACGGATGCATACTGAATGCAAAATTAAAATACAGATATATATCATTGATGGAAATTCTTGAATTAAATTGAGCAGGGATACCAATAATTTATAATTCACGTACAGTTGTCTTTATATAGCCACAGAGAGCTGAAAATACATGATTGTAACATTGCCTGGTATGATGAATAACTTAAATCATAAATCTAAATTTTTTAAAAGCTTTTAAAAAAACTTTCTTGTCAATATTAACCAAATATAACCTGAAATCTAAATGTCCAGTGGCATAATGTAATAGATGCTGATAAACTGGTGCCAGGCTAGATGTAACAGCATCACAGAGCTAACATATATGGTAAAATGACTCAATTCAATCTCCATAATTCAGCCAAAAATCATTCATGTGGAACCATTAATGACAATTATTATAAGAATTATTGTAGGGATTATTCTTGTAAAATATTTAACAAACTGGCTTCAGTGGCATCAGTCGAAAAAGTTTCACAAGTTCATAACTCATATAGGAAGATACAGCAAACTGGCTAAGTTCAGCTTCCGGTAACTCAGCCAAAAAGAACTGAACCAAAACCATTTGAACAAACTTGAATTATCAACATCTGAGGATAATTAACGTGTGAGATTTAAGAATTTGGCCCAGTGGTTTTTGAGAAGAAGATCTTTGTAGCCACTGAGCTAACATGGGCTGTTATGGCATATGACTAAATTCAGCTTCCCATAACTTAGCCAAAAGTCACTGAAAAGAGACCATTTGAACAAACTTCAGAAAGCACTACCCTAGGATCATTTCTGTGCGATATTAAACATTTTGGCCATATGGTTTCAGAGAAGAAGTTTTTTGTAGCCCTCAGTGTGATACAGGCACTAATGACCCCATACAAAAAAGGCTGTAGCAGGTGGCGCCATCAATACCTCAATTTCAGATATGACCTATGTGACCAACATTGGCATAAAATTTGGTGATGATAGCTCCAGCCGTTTCTGAGATTTAAATTTTAATATGCTTTTTTGCACAGTTAACAAAGTTCAACCTCCCGTAACTCGGCCAAAAATCTCCAAACTGGACTATTCGAACAAACATGAGAAAGATTGTTCCAGGGATCATTTCTGTGAAATATTGGACAATTTGGCTGGACAGTTTTGGAGAAGAAGATTTTTAAAGTTTTTTTAGCTTCTTCCCTATAAAAACTAAGAAAATGCATGTAGAAAAAAAATAAACAAAATCCGATATAGTTGATTATTTGCAAAAAAATTAGTGATGCTAGCTCCTGCCGTTTTTGAGATAGCTATGGTTAACGTACAGACGCCGCACGACGGACGCCGCCGCACCATCGCATAAGCTCACAGGTTCACTAAAAAAAATTAAATAACAGTAGACAGTAGGAAAGGGTTTCTTGACAGTTTTTTAGTGAAGCCGAGCACTGCAACTTTGATGCAGATAATGACAGGCTCAGCTGAATGGCAGCTGATGCAGCTGAGTGACAGAGTAATGGCCTCTGCATGGTTTCTGGTGTAAGTACTGTGTGATGTTGGGAACAAACTGATAACTACACCTTGTAAACAGGGCAAACCCACCCCTTAGCAGTATCCTAATAATTACTGACAAAACAATAAGAGCTCAACTGTGCAGCAGAGTTAATCTAGTTGGTCCCCGGGCTGGTACGCTCCAAAGCAGCGGTTACACTATGCTTAATTATTCGCTCCACTAACGCTGCATGAAACTGCGGTTGTCTGTCAGGTTTTGCCACTAGGTGGTGCTGTCTCTGTGGAATTCCGTCCTGTGTAAAATTTAACTAACTCCGTTGGTAAACACCGGAAGCAATCATAACCTTATCTGGGCTAGCGCTGGCCACAGAAACTTGTTAGCCACTGTGGCTAATTAGGTTGGAAAATCATTAGCCACAGCTCACTTTGGTTAGCCACAGGAAACGTTTAATGAATTAATCTTCTAAGCTGATTAATACATTACATATTATAGATCATAGCAATAGGCAGTCATTCCAAAACATTTAAACAGTAGTAGGCAGTAATAGAAGAAAAATGATAAAAAATTATGAACAATAGTAGTAGTAAGAGGATAATAAATTGCTATTACTATTAATTACTATTACTAGCCTATGGGTTTACTATGGTGTGAAAACTAGCAGTGCAATACTGATGAGGTCTTAATTTAGTCACCGACTGCTTTCCTCCAATAGGGGTATCTAGCATAGCCACTAAATTAATAAGATGGCCCATCAAACCTGATAATTAAAGGTGGATGGCCTGTTGCCATCCATGCACATAGCTTTTCAGTATTTAAGGAAGTCATGTCTGAAAACATTCGCAGGTTCTTCTTTTGTTCTTGTGAAATTAACCTACCATGGATTTTAACATTTGTAATTCAACTCACCTAGGTCTGGTAAAAGATTTTACTCAAAAGGACCAACATTGATTCTAGTGAACAAAAACGAACTCTGCTATGATTGGTCAAAGGTTTGGCATGGGAATTTAGCCAGTTGCTCATTGGACAAGGTACATTACCCATTACACATTTCACCCACTGTAATGAATAGAGCATACTGGATAACCATGTTTATTGACTGAAGTATGTATAATTGCCCAGCAGTTATCCAAAGATGTGGACACTAGTGGTAACACAGGTATTATACAACTATATATATCCTGTTTAAATAAAGAAGCCCTGCAGTCAAACTACAGGTCACTTGGCAGTATTCATCCAAGCTAACATGAAAAACATACTCCTGGAATAAAGTTTGTTCTTCTTATAGTATTTTAATCTTTGTGTAGTCAGTAATACCAAAATAGGAGGAAATTTATACTAACAATAGCCATGGCATTTAAAGCTTTTCATGACACTATTATAATAATGGTTAGTAGTAATAGGAAATCAATAGTAATACTTATAGTAATACATTCTGTTACTGGAAGCCATAATAAGCCCTATGTGTGATTAAATGACTTTGAAGCAATAATGTCATAAGATTAGTGCACATATATAAAACAGCCTCAGTCCAACACCTGAGAATCACACTGTCCCATCTGGGAAGATTATATGTCCATACATCATGCTGTCTCTGACATGAAGCGCGCGCGGGAACACGCGAAACGATCTTTGGTTTAAACATATTTATTTAACCAGGATTACAAAAATAGCCGTTAGGCTAATGCAAATGTTTTCCTGGGAAACATATATACAAACAAAGATTCAGTACAAATACATGGTGATGACAAGTTAACATAGTAACACTAACATAGTGTAAACATGAAATTACTATCAAAATCAAAATCGTTTTGTGTTCCTTATGTATCTGTATACGTGACTAAAGAGTTTAAAATTATCTGTAGTAGTCAGGGAGCTGCTGCCACAAAGTAAAATTCTAACTATTTCTAACTTAGTTTTCCTAAAATAATTTTCATTTATATGTGGCAATGCAAAACAGCAAAATTCCTGCAAACTAGCAAAAAGTGTGCGTCTCTGTTCAATATAAAGTGGGCAGTCCAAGAAATAATAAACAACAGTTTCGTCGGCGAGATCACATTCACAAGTTGGCTTTTCAGTTAAGTTGACCTTAAACAGAGTACTGTTTAGGGTGCTGCAGTCAGTGCGTAACCGCATGTGTAGGATATTATCACATCGTATACCACTGAAGAAATAATTTGGGGGCTTTTTTGGATAAAACATATCGAACAGTGCGTTTTTAAATGCAGTGGTAGAAGTAATTGCTCTCACCTTTTCTGGTAAGAAATTCCAAATTTTAACTGCCGTAGGAATAAATGAATCTTTAAAAGTTGTAGTTTGAGAACACCTCTGTTCAAGGATAGCATATATTTCTCCAACCATAGCGGCAGGTGTTACAAGACCATAAGGCCGTATATATTAACCACTGACGAAAATATTTGATAGATGCCGGCTAATTACACTTTAATGAAGAAAACACATTACCCAGTACGCTTTATTTATTACGGTGTGTGAAATCAATCGCTATAATATTGTTATATATTGATAAGTAAACCGTGTCACAACTCACAGATGATCAGCGAAATTTTACCTTCTGTCCAATGAGCGTTAAGCTAAGTTCCATGCTCAACTATCAACCAATCAGAGCAGAGTTAGTTATTGTTTTATAAAGAATAAAGGGCATCTGCCAGAGAATTCTCGGAGAGCCGGAGAATTTTTATGGTTGTTCACCCAATGTTGAACAACTCTAAAAATATTTTCCTTAAATTCTTGGCGGATTCTCCGACTTTTTGACAGTTGTAAACAAACACGATCACGGAATAATCAATGGTAGGATTTGTGTATTATTTTTTAATCGCCACCGTGGCGATTTCTGCAAAATGTTTCCTCACATTTTGGATAAATTACTCGCATTTGGCGACGTGGCGAGCGGCTAGCGCGAGCCCAGCTTATCTATATTAACCTGCTGGTGTGGTCCGAGGTCAGTTAATATCCCCCCAATGTTTGCAAATTTCCTCTCTTTCGCATTGGCGCAGCCATCTATGTTTACACGCTGAGCCAATTAGATTTTATTTTCGAGCTCAGCATGGGCACATCCATCATTGTTTACACGCTGAGCCAATCAGATTTTACCTAACCCAGTCATCAGTTAGGCTGCTTGTTAAACCAGAAGAATCCTTCCATTTTTCACAGCGTGTGAGTTAATCTATCTGACCTAATCTAATATTTAGTATGACAATCATACTGAATAATCAACATACTTAGGTACCAAGAATTAGGGGCTTTTGTGTGTTTGAATATATCTAAGGGGCTTTTATAATCATGGTATTGTCTAATAATTAGGGGCTTAATCTAATAACAAGTTGAACTATCATACTGAATAATCAACATACTAAGGGTCCCATAATAAAGGAATTTTTATGCATCTGTATCTAAGGGACTTTATTAAACTCTGGCATTGTTCAGTGATTTGGGGCTTAATATAATAACAAGTAAGACTGTCAATCTGAATAATCAACATACTTAGGGTCCAAGAAATAAGGGCCTTTGTATGCCTGCACTCTGCATGTATCTAAAGGGCTTAATTATTACATAGTTTTGTCTCATAATTAGAAACTTTATCTAATAACGAATAATACTGTTATACTGAATAAACTACATACTAAGGGTCCCATAATAAAGGGTTTTGATGTGTCTGCATATATCTAAGGGGCTTTATTATATCATGGTATTTTAGTAATAATGAGAAGCTTAATCTAATAACATGTAAAACTATCATATTGAATTATCAACATACTAAGTGTCCAAGTATTAAGGTCTTTTGTGATTCTTATTATACTGTGGTATTGTCTTTTAAAGGGGCTTTATCTAATCACAAGTAAGACTGTCATACTGTATAAACAACATATAAAGGGGCCGAGAATTAAGGGCTTTTGTGTCTGCATGTATCTGAGGGGCTTTATTTTATCATGATATTGTACATTGATAAGGGACTTAGTCTAATAACAAGTAAGACAGTCATACTGGATAATTAACATATATAGGGTCCAAGAATAAAGGGCTTTTGTGTGTCTGCTTTATTGTATTGTTGTATAGGGGCTTTATTGTACCCTGGTATTGTCTAATAATTAGGGGCTTAATCTAATAACAAGTATGACTGTCATACTGAATAATCAACATACTAAGGGTCCAAGTATAAAGGGCTTTAATGTGTCTGCATCAAATTAAGGAACTTTATTATATCATAGTGTTGTCCAATAATTAGTGACTCAATCTAAAAGGCTGATACATATTAATTTCCTGAGAATTCCTGCATTTCATTTTGCTCATAACTGGAGTCTATCATATTAGAGGAGGAGTGGTCCACGGAACCTGGGTTCCCCACCTGAATGGGGTAGTTGGGGCACAGCCCCTACCTTTGGCTTAAATCTCCTGTTCAAATAGTAAATGGTTCCCTATTTCACGATAGATGGTGCTTCAATAGCAGATACAATTGAACAAAAATCGCCCCTGCTGGTAACTCTTATTCACAGCTCAATAGTAGCGGAAATAAGGAATGAGAAGAGACAGTTTTAATTATATTTTCATGTTCCTCAATAAAACTGTAGCCTGGGTTCTATAGTGGCTCCCAAGTATTAACGCCTGCCATGGCGGGACCGTCATGAAACCACAGTATCCCAACTTTGTCTAATGATACAATAATCGCGAAAAAAGGAAAACAGATGGAAAGGGGTGCTGGAACGGACAACGCTCAGTACAGTATTGACAATAGTAAAAAGTAAAAGAACAGTGCGGGAAAGGGAGAAGGTTCCGAAGTGCTACCCCTTCCTGTAGTGATACATTTGTACTACTACAGGACAGTGGGCTGTACCAGTACAGGCCACTGTGCTACCCCTTATCTGGCCAAACATGGGGCTTTGTGCCTCACTGGGGGCATAGGAGCAGGGCTACAAGGGCAATTAGTGTGTCTAGGGCTGGTTCCAGACCTCAAATGATGAGTACACAGTGGTCAGCTGATTATCAGCTTTGTTATTTAGAAATTTTTATTATATTATAATGATACATTATATTGTATTTTATCATATGATCAAGTATTATATAGTTTAATATCAAATAAGACCGCCATTGTATGAATATATGACTATATCGTCACAACATTATTTAACACATTGTGTATACATATTATTATACCTGTTATGTAATTATATTTTGCATCTGAAGTTTATGTATTTGTTTAATAAAAAAAATATGGAGTGTCAAAAAATATACTTTTTTGTATAAAAGTGATCTTTATAAAAAAAATAATAACAATCTATATAATTAATTGTTTTGTCATTTGTTATTATAGTATTCTATATGATGTATCGTATTTGTAAAAAAAAGCTATTCATGTTTGGTCTTATAATATTAATTTATATAAGTTATTTTGGTTTAACTTTACATTAAGAAATGATAGACTAATTAACAATTGAAAACTACAATTAAGTTTATATTACTTTCATTGAAACTACACAGGACAGTTTAAAATTTAATTTGTTTGGTAACCGAAACAAAAGACCCTCATTCTCATGAAATAAATGAAAACAAAATATAATCTAAAACTTAACATGGTTATATTTAAATTGGGTCTCACTTTTCTGGAAACATTAAGAAAATATCTGAACTGTATGACTTGTAAGTTGTAATTAGGCATCTTTCTGAAGTGTGCATGCAGAGGACAGTGTCGATAAATCAATGTCATCTATGTATGATCGGCATTCATTTTCATTTGCACAATATCCAAAATATTATCTTGAATGTCACATCATTATTGATAACTGTTTCATTAAATTGGTTCTCAAATTTAAGGAAACAATATACATACGTAAACAAAATATAATATAAAAAATAGTATTTTGTAGGCGCCTTAATGAAGGGCACATGGGCCCGCCCAGCATATGATGGTGATATATACGATGGACGTCAATCTTTGTTCACACGTTATACACACCTAAAGAAAATATAATACAAAACAAAATATGGCTATATGTTTTGTATTTAGGCGTCTTAATGAAGCGTGCACGGGCCCGCTCAACATAAGGTGGCGTCTATAATATGATGGCGTCTATATGATCAGTGTCCATTTTCATAGCGTACAAATGTTCAGCATCCAGTTAATACAATTTGGCATCTTTCTGAACAACATCCATCTATATCATAGAGCAGATTTTCTATCACTAAAATGTTGCATATAGAAAAATATTAAGGTACTATGTACTGTAACAACAAAAATATAATAAAAATAAGTTTTTTAATAATAAGATATACTTAGTTAAAAGATATAAAAAGATCAAATTGCAATTTTAGTACTAAATTCCAGTTCAACATTTTCATTATGTATGACAAGTATCATATAAGAATCTATTGTAAATGTTCAAATAAGGAAAGCAATAACCTCTTTAATTATACAACCATTCATGTATTACTATATATTTATATATATATATAGGGACGCAATAATTTTATTGTTTTTTTTTTTTACACAGATCATGTATGACATTATGCATAAAGTGTAGCATCACATTTTGTATCCATTTAAAGAATCCACAATCAGTTTGGAAAAAAACACTCCATTATTCTGCATATCAATCAAGTTTACATATCACCATAACACAGACAAGCACATTACACTCTACTAAACACTTCAGTGTTTAATATGTGCACTTAGCTACAAAGACAATAAATACATAATAAAACATGTAGGTCTGTATTTCCACAGATATATTTACATGTTTTAGATATATTCATTCTGTATATACATATTACAGGTATGTATGTATTAATATGGGTATCTGAGCACAATAGATACAATCTACATACCGTATTACAGTTGTATGTATCTATGAAATGATAGCTATAGGAGCACTATTTAAAAAAGAGAAGAGAAAAAGAAACTTCGGAGTGAGAAATAGAGGAAGCGAGAAATAAGAAAGGTGAGAAAAAGAGAACCATAGATGGGGAGAGAGAGAGGGAGAGAAATGGGCAAGAAAGAGAGTGAGGGAAGGAGAGAAAGAAAGAGGGAGAGAAATATAGGAAGGGAGAGAGAATGAGAGGCAGAATTAGAGAGGGAGAGAAATAACCACTGTTGCTGTTATCTCAATACTTCAATTATAACAAAGCAGATAATTAGCTGACCACTGTGTACTCATCATTTGAGGTCTGGCACCTGCCCCAGACACACTAATTGCCCTGGTAGCCCTGCTCCAATGCCCCCAGTCAGGCATGAAGCCCCATGATAGGCCAGATAAGGGGTAGCACAGTGGCCTGTACTGGTTCAACCCAGTGTCCTGTACTAGTACAAATGTACCACTACAGGACAGGGTAGCACTTCGGTTACTGTTGGGGAAAGGACGGATGAACAGACAGACGAGGATAATTTTAGTAGTTGTATAGTAGTGACCTCCCTCCTTACGGCGAGGGACAAATAAAGTCGTTTATGGCGTCAGCACTGACCTGCGAAGACGCCCGTCCTGAGGTGTTAATAGATTTTCTTATTGATGATAGACAACAGCTGATCACTCGATATCTGACCTTATCTAAGTCGATTTGACCGCTTACGTTTTTGAGGGTAACTTTTGATCACAGGTGATTATAAAGACAGCCCCTGAGACTTTAATATCGATTTAAATTTGAAAATTTAGAAAGACCAGTGTGTTGGATTTTTATGAGTACACATTCATATATGCAGGTAAAGATATTTGTTAGTTTTATTCGGCAACATTGATATAAGCGGTAAGTCGCCTCTTCCCACAATTCCGAGCTTGATTACATGTTGCCTTCCGGTAGCACCGCAGCAGTCCATAGCTCACATACGTATAATTACTAAGCTCAGATAGCCCTTGTTCTTGACTGGTTACGGGAAGTAACTCTAATACAGCCTCAGGGACTTCCCTCGATGGGAGTGCCATAAGGCACCCAGATGATGAGAAATGGGAAATCAACCCCTTATTGGTAAAGGTAGGTCATACGCTTGGCGCAGCAGATATTGTATACACAAGTCATTAAGTGTATTCTATATAAAAAAATAAATTTATAGTCCGTTCCAGTGCCCCTGTCAACTAGCCCATAAGAATGAACTCCTCAATTGCTTTTTTTCAGTGACTGACGCATTGTGGAGTCCATTGATTGCACCTGCAGTTAACTGTGATTATAACACTCCATACACAACTGTGAGATTTAACATATATATCCATTGATTAATGTTCAGTACATCTATGTGTATCGTATATTTGACCACTAGAAAACATTACTGTTGTCTTCTCAGCCCAATTTTGCACCAAGGAAGTTAAAATATGAACATAATAGTACACAGGCTTAAAGGGGTCTCCCAAAACACCCAAAACACCGGTGTTTTGGATAATTTTTGACGAAACACCACGAAACACCTACTTAACCTGAACAGCGAAGCTGAATATTCATTCCATTAGATAAATAACCATTTGGGGAATCTTTTCATGAAATATGGATGCGTAATTATCTATTTTAAAGTTGTACGCGAGTGTTTCGTGTTGATGTGGGTTCAGACGGTGAAGGAGGTCGCCATTTTGATAGCATGGTTGCTGCCACCTGGTGGCACTAAGGGGAATTATACTCAGCCAGGGTGTTTTGGGTGCAGTGACGAAACACTGCGGTGTACATACGTTTGAAGGAATAATCAAACATTTGACACAGAGAATATGAGAGCCAATAATAATAATTATATTCCCATGCAAATAGTACTATCATGCCCACTCTTCTAAATCATATTAATTATATTATTATATTAGGCCTATTTAATAAAAACTTTTCATTTCAATTTTGTTTCAGGCGCATTGCACCTCAAGCAATAAATAAAAATACACTATATAAATATAAATATACTACAAATCAATAAATAAAATTATACTATGTAAATATAAATATAAATTATACGACAAATTAAAATGTTGACACTCAAAAGATCATGCAATTATATTCCAACAGTAGCGAGTATTATATTTTTAATAGAAATATATATATATATATATATATATATATATTACAATTTCAGTATGAACATTTTAGTGTCATACCTTGGTAAAGATCATGTTAATAATGTGATAATGATTATTATTATTATTATTATTATTATTATTAATTATATGCATTATGAATTCAATTATTACAAAATAAACGGGCACGAAAATAAAATTTTGAAATGCATTGTAAAACTCATTGTAAATGTATTTTACACCGTATTTTGATTACCATCAGAACCTTCTCACCTGAAAGAGGTCGAAAGTCGGGGAAAACCGACCCTTTGATCACCCACCACCTGACACTTGCTGCACTGCAGCCCTGCCTTTGTGACATAATTAATTAGTTGAGTAATGAGATTAGGAGTTGTTACGCAATACGTTGAACCGTTACCTTCTCGCAGGTGATCTATGATGTCCACTGTTGCGTGTCGTGTGCTCAGCCTAATCGTTATCATTATATAGTGTCACTTTAATTGCAAGACACAATTCGTTGAGCAGTATGCACATTAACAAAGACCTGATCCCAATGCTAAAAAAAGCAGCAAATATAAATCAAAGTTATATGCCATGGTAATGACGAAACTTCTAATTATAAGGAGAGAGAGAGAAAGCAAGAGAGAGAGAGAGCGAGAGAAATAACAATAAAATCCATACGTTTAGACAATATACATTATAATTGATAGTATTAATATATATGTATGTCAGAGACGAGATTGAAATCCAGGCGGATTTTAAATTCGCCTAGACGAGATTGCAATTGTGATCTCGCCTAGGCGAGATTGCAATTGTGATCTTGGCTAGACGGATTTTAAACTCGCCTAGACGAGATCACAATCGCAATCTGGCCTAGGCGAGATTAAAATCCGTCATGAAGCAGGCCATGATTTTAATCTCGCCTGGGCGAGTTTAAAATCTGTCTGGTGTCATCCAGGCGAGTTTAAAATCTGCCTGATATCACCTGGGCGAGTTTAAAATCTGCCTAGGCGAGATTAAAATAGTGATCTGATCTAATTTCCCAATAAATTATGCATTGTAATTGACTTATGAAAGATGTTTTCAGTCGGATTTTCAATATTTAACACTGAATGGTTACGTATAGTTCACAAGTATTATATTTATTAATATTTACAGAATACTATATTATTAATTAATAATTAACATTAATTTTGGAAATGGAATATTTTATATTATATATTTTTTATTAATATGGTTATGTATAGTTCACCAGTAATATATGTTTAATATTATTTACAGAATATTATAATATTTATGTAATAATTAACATTAATTTTTTTATTTTATATTTTTATTTATAAACTATGTAATAAGAAACTTACATTGGTATTGTATATGGCATATTCAAATGATATATGATGTGGGCTGCTGCTGATTATTTACATAATAATTTTGTTGTCAATATTAATTTGAAGGGAAACTGGTATTAGTAATATTAGTAATGTAGTGTTTTAAAGAGACAAAAGGAACATAGCTCATTTATTTTTATCAATATAATTCAATGCATGTTCACATGCATAAATGATCTATTACTCTATGAATCTAGAAATCATATTTTTTTCTGATATGATATAATACTGTCCAAAAAAAGGCAGTTATCTTGTAACACAGTCTACATAAATATTGAAGCTTCACAAAATGCCTCACAAAACATTAAAAAAAAAGATCAGAAGAAAATTATATACATTATAAGAAAAGACTAAATAAGACAAAGAAATATTCACTTGCATACATCTGTGTATCAACTTTTACCTTTTCTCATATGATGTTTAATTACCTATAAAAAGGATGGTGTATCAAAATCCATCATAAATACTGATACCCTGCATATTTTGTACCATAAGTGTACATGTTTTGACTGTTGAGTGTTGAATACCTGGGTGAAAAGAAACATTTGAACCAGATCAACCAACTAATTTGTTCTGTTTGTCCTGTAAGAATTATCAAACAGGATGATTGTTTATGTTAATGGGTAATATACTCATTAAATAGTGAAGTAATAGCTATCCAGACTAATCTATCTATCTGTCTATCTATCTATCTATGAATGATTCAATATGCAAGTGGATGACTTTTCCCCCCAGATTTGCTCTTCATAATATCTCATAGGTGTGCTTCAATAAACCTCTTGTTACTCTCTAATTGCCATATATTTAAATACAATTACAAATTATTTTTTTTGTAAAAATTATTAGTGATATTTACAATCCCAAGGTTGTTAAGAAAACTGGAGAAAAAAAAATAAAGATTAATTAATATTTAGCAAATAATTGGTATAATAAGGATGCTGTAGACCACATGAAACACATCAAAGGTGCAAATAATAATCAAATATCTATTTCATAATTCTGTTTCCAAAATTAATGTTAATTATCACATGAATAATTATTACATTACTGTAAAAAAGTTAATTATTACATTAATACTATAATATTCTGTAAATATTAATAAATATATTACCTTTTAACTATATATAACCATTCAGTGTTAAAATATTGAAAATCCGACTGAAAACATCTTTCATATGTCAATTACAATGCTTAATATATTAGGAAATTAGATCAGATCACTCTTTTAATCTCGCCTAGGCAGATTTTAAACTCTCCTAAGTAATATCAGGCAGATTTTAAACTTGCCTGGATGACACCAGACGGATTTTAAACTCGCCTAGGCGAGATTAAAATCCTGCCCTGCTCCATGATGGGATTTTAATCTCGCCTAGGCGAGATTGCGATTGTGATCTCGTCTAGGCGAGTTTAAAATCTGTCTAGCCAAGATCACAATTGCAATCTCGCCTAGGGGAGATCACAATCGCAATCTCGTCTAGGCGAATTTAAAATCCGCCTGGATTTCAATCTCGTCTCTGACATATAAATATATATATATATTTATATACTTATATATTTATAAATAAATATGAATAACATGAATACAATATTTAGGAATATGATAAATAAAACTTTAAATATATATTTTAATGCCGAATATATATATATATATATATATATATATATATATATATATATATATATATATATATATATATATGCCTTTGATGCAGCTGTGTAATATCATCTGATGTTACAAATCCTGAGCCCCTGGCCTTTAGACGTCATGGTTGTAATTAAAGTTTGCAAGCGGTTGGTTAGTGGGGATCTTTCATAAACTACATCAAAACCTTAATGGACATCACAATGTTCAGTCGCCCGTGAGTTAATTGGATTGTTTAGACATCAGATCAGAGCATCGTTGGCTGTTTGTCATTTTTCTATAAACAGATGTCGAGCGCATTCACAGTTGATGAGTACATCATGAGTAGAATTTAACCCCTGAGTAGTTACTCATTGACTTGTTTGTTCACAGTTGTAAAGACAAAGGGCCTTTCTCCTAAATAAACATCTAAAATGCCACTAGGCTATATAATCAGGGTACATGGTTCCATTGCCATTCTATCCTGTAAATCTACAGTGTACGCACGACAGATGACCAGAAAACGCATAGCCCTCAACAGGCCAAATGGCCTTGCGGTATCTGCATGGAAGAATGTGAAGACCAAACAGTTTACTGTGATAAGTGTATCCGTTGGTTCCACGCAGGATGTATAGAACTAACAGATCGACAGATAGAGGAACTATCCACTGAGACGGCGGCATATTACTGCAAGCAATGTGCAAGTGGCGAAGATGGAAAGTTTGACTTTGAGCGAAGTCTTAAGAGTCTTCATAAAGTTACACGCAGGAAGATGGGTGACCTCAAATCCCGTGCAAAAGTGGAAGGTCTTATGATAGACAGCCAATTTTCTGCGCAACAGGATTCATCATTCCATCCCCGCCTGTATCCAGACCAAGATGCAAGGGCCATCCTTACAAGATGCAACACGTTTGGATATAAAGTTCCCGGACAGCCGGTTGCAGTCTCAGGCAATGGAAACTGCCTTTTCAACGCCGTCTTGGTATACTTAATGGGAAACGAAATATTGGCAACAGAGCTCCGTTTTCGATGTGCTGTAGAGATGGCAGTAAGGTGTACAGAGCTGCAAAATATGTCACACGTTGGAGATATTTCAAGCTTCTCACCTAAATACGACGACGCATTTCGTGACTGCTGCACAAACGGTGGATTTTCCTCAGCCTGGACTATCCAAGCACTCGCCAACGTGATATCATCCCCAATAGACGTGTTTTACCCGCCTGTGAATGGACCGGATGATATTGTCCACAGAATCTTGTCTATATGATACCTGCCAACGAATTCCACCAGTGCTGATCCAGTGGTGATAATGTGGACCTGGTTGGGTCCGGACGCCAGAAATTCGAGGATATGGTCGCCAAACAACTTTGTACCTCTAATGGACATAGCATCAACATTCAGAGAATCAATTCCACCCATATCTCCAGTGCTGACAGAGAATGACATTCATGATATTTCAGATTTAATATTTGACTACCCCTAAGACCATTCAACACCACACAGAGAACAGCGCCCGGCTAGCAACAGTGGAACTCCTGAAAAACAGTCCAGTGACAAACAAACACCCCAGAGAGAACAGTCCACGGCTAGCAACAGTGCAACTCCTGAAAAAACTGTCCAGTGACAAACAAGTTACCACCACAGAGGTCTCTACAAATACTCTTGTCCAACTCACAGCTGAGGAAATATTACAAACCGTCCTGGATGCCGCCGAAAATAGAAACAACATACTTCGAAAAATTCCCAGTGGCACAAAATCAAATTCCCGCTTCATCATAGATAACTCCGAAAATGTGAAGAAAAATTGTTCTCAAGAACGTATGAATTTCGCTGATGACTGCTGAGCATGGACTGGAACAAAGGGAACAACTACCAGCACCACCTTTGTTGTAACATCAGAGCAAAAACTGAAAACAGTGAACTTGAAACAAGGGCTGTACTGCACTCGGAAAAAGCAAAACAAAAAAATCACCTGGGTACCACTGGAACCACAACCAAGTCCAGACCGAGTTATTGTAATGCATCAGTATTACACCTGTTTGGCAGTGAATACGACGTTCAAGAAGCGCGTATCATGGCTGGAAATTCCTGTTACCTAAGCCAACGTACCAGATGTGGCTATCGTCGAATACACGGGCGTACAGAGCCCAACAACTGCGCCTATTGGGAATTCGAAAGGTCCATCAAACCCATACATCAGGTCACATCCAGATGTTATGGTAAAGATAAAGGAAGCTGTTGCGCATGAAGCCCCTAAAAAGGCATACAAGCGACTTCTTGAAGAGGCTGATGACAGCACATGTTTGCCACGGAATAGGAAACAGGTTTCCGATGCCAGAACACGCCAGCGACGAAAAGCCGGGTCTGTGGCAGGAAAAAACATTGCTGATGACTTGCTACAAGTTTTCTCAATGGTAAACAGTCATCCATATGTACAAGAGGTCGTGCATAAGAAAGGCAAACCCCCTTGCGTGATATTATACCTGGATGAGCAAATGGCCGACTTGCGCGCTTTCATTGATTCTAAGTCGGACCACGTGATAGGAATAGACCGGACCTTCAATCTTGATGCCTGTTATGTCACATCTATTCTGTACAAAAATCTCCGTGTGATGAAACATGACACAAAGGAACATCCCATCATGATCGGGCCCCTTTATTTACACTGGGATGGATCGTATCCTTCATACCACTCCTTTCTCTCACATATAAAGGGAAATCTGGACACAGAAATAACAGCAGCAGAAGTAAGCATCGGAAGTGATGAGGAAAAGGCCCTGACCAAAGCTATAGATAGTGTGTTCCCACAAGCAACAAGGTATTTGTGTACAAAACACTTGAAGGACAATGTTGGTCGCTACCTTCAAGATAAAGTCGGGGCAACTAATAAAGACCGGTTGAACATTGTAAATGAAATCTTCGGAACACAGGGCATAGCAGCAGCAAATGACACTTTCACATTTGAGGAAAAAGCACAGAGACTGGAGTCATCATGTCAACAATTTCCTAAATTTGTTGACTACTTCAAAGAGAAACTGAAACCCATTCTGTTGGAACATGTCAGCAAGCCCCACAGCAGAGATGATCACCAAAAAATCTGGACAAACGACAATAGTGAATCCGTGAATCATCAGATGAAATTGGCAGTAGAGTGGAAATCTCAAAGGCTGCCAGACCTCATAGAGTCACTCTATTCTGAAGTGAAGCTTCAGATGCTGAATCTGCGACGCTGTCTGCACGGACTCGGAGACTTTGTGTTATGCCCACGCTTTCGAAGTTCTTCGTACCTGAGAACAACTGGCGCAGACTGTCGGAGGAGGAAAAAACGCGCCATTTCAGACAATTTTTGCGTTCAGTCACATCGAAACCCAGTTTGGATACCATCAAGGCAACAAAGGCAAACTACTTCATACCGAAAGTAGCGTCAATTGCCAAAAAACCTGGCCAGCGTAAACGTGTGAGAACTGAACGAACCGCACCGCATTAATGTGCGTTAATCCTTCTAGCTAGATATGGATATTGTGCATATATGGACAGTTTATGTATCATATCGGTTTTACATTAAGAATGTATTAAAAGTAATTTGCAAACATAAAATCAGTGATAATGTATATAATTGTATCCCCAGACAAAGTCGGGGGATACTATGTTTTCATACCGGTCCCCCCGCCGCCACCCCCCGCCGCCGCATATGAATCTTGTTGGCGCGATAACCCAAAAATATTTCACAGAAATTTACCAAACTTGGTATATGTATAGATATGGGTAAGAGGACGACGCCTATTTAAAATGAGGTCATGACCTTTACTAGGAGAGTGTCCTTGACCTTGAATAGGTCCAATTTTGGGGAAAATCACACAAATTCTTTGATATCTCGAGAAATCTTGCATGGATTTATCCCAAAATCAAGTTGATGGAAGATCATGGATAGGGTTGTCATGTTCCAGAAACTGGTGGCGCCACCTATTATTCTTTACTTGTTTTTGTGCCGTTTAATACCCCCAAAATTGCCACCTTACAGAACTGTGAGCATTATAAGTCAAAAACTAATGGACAGATTTCTTTTATATTATGCATATACATAGGTATGGGTTATGGGATGATGCTTATTCAAATTGGGGTCATGACCTTTCTATGATAGTGGCCTTGACCTTGAATATTGCCATACATGGTGAAAATCACACACCTCTTATGATATCTCCAGTGTTGATAGCCATATGGATTTCAAACATGACTTATGTATGGCCTACCACTAAAGTAAGAACCCTATAAGTTCTAGGGTCATGAGGTCAAAGGTCAAGGTCACTGGACTGGCATTTTAAAAGATACTGTGGATGCATTTTAAGCCAAACTTTCATCCCAGGTCTTCCATCTTGAATATATAGCTCACTTCCCAATAGTGGATGATCCATATAAATTTTCGGGTCACAAGGTCAAAGGTCAAGGCCACTGGAGCTATCTGTCCAAAAATTAGTTTCTGGATGATAATTCCTGCTTTAAATGATGTAATGATTTCTAACTTGACTTATATATGTCGCATTGAAAAGCAAGACCCAAATTGATTTTGGGGTCATGAGGTCAGAGGTCACAGGACACATCTTTAAAAAGATTGTGGATGCAATTTCAGCCAAACATTTCATCTCAGACCTTTCAATTTGCACATATAAGTCATCTGCCAATAGAGGAAGACCCCTATCAATTTTGAGGTCACAAGGTCAAAGGTGAAGGTCACAGGAGCCATCTGTCCGAAAATTAGTTTCTGGATGATAATTCCTTCTTTTATTGATGTATTGATTTCAAACTTGACTTGTATTTGACCCATTGGAAAAGCAAGACCAGAATTGAATTTGGGGTCATGAGGTCAAAGGTCAAGGTCACAGGAAACCTCTTTAAAAAGATTGTGGATGCATTTTCAGCCAAACAATTCATCTCAGATCTTTCTTCTTGCACATATAGTTCACCTGCCAAGAGTGGAAGACCCCTTTCAATTTTGAGGTCACAAGGTCAAAGGTGAAGGTCACAGGAGCCATCTGTCCAAAAATAAGTTTCTGGATGATAATTCCTGCTTTTATTGATGTATGGATTTCAAACTTGACTTATATATGTCCCATTGGAAAAGCAAGACCCAAATTGATTTTGGGGTCATGAGGTCAAGGTCACAGGACACATCTTAAAAAAGATGTGGATGCATTTTCAGCCAAACATTTCATCTCAGATCTTTCATCTTGCACATATAGTTCACCTGCCAAGAGAGGAAGAACCCTATCAATTTTGAGGTCACAAGGTCAAAGGTGAAGGTCACAGGAGCCATCTGTCCAAAAATTAGTTTCTGGATGATAATTCCTTCTTTTATTGATGTATGGATTTCAAACTTGGCTTGTATTTGACCCATTAGAAAAGCAAGACCCAAATTGATTTTGGGGTCATGAGGTAAAAGGTCAAGGTCACAGGAAACCTCTTTTAAAAGATTGTGGATGCATTTTCAGCCAAACAATTAATCTCAGATCTTTCATCTTGCACATATAGTTCACCTGCCAAGAGTGGAAGACCCCTATCAATTTTGAGGTCACAAGGTCAAAGATGAAGGTCACAGGAGCCATATGTCCAAAAATTAGTTTCTGGATGATAATTCCTGCTTTTATTGATGTATGGATTTCAAACTTGACTTGCATATGTCCAATTGGAAAAGTAAGACCAAAATTGATTTTGGGGTAATGAGGTCAAAGGTCAAGGTCACAGGACACATCTTTAAAAAGATGTGGATGCATTTTCAGCCAAACATTTCATCTCAGATCTTTCATCTTTCACATATAGTTCTCCTGCCAAGAGAGGAAAAACACTATCAATTTTGAGGTCACAAGGTCAAAGGTGAAGGGCACAGAAGCCATCTGTCCAAAAATTAGTTTCTGGATGATAATTCCTTCTTTTATTGATGTATGGATTTCAAACTTGGCTTTGTTATTAACCCATTAGAAAAGCAAGACCCAGATTGATTTTGGGGTCATGAGGTCAAAGGTCAAGGTCACAGGAAACCTCTTTTAAAAGATTGTGGATGCATTTTCAGCCAAACAATTAATCTCAGATCTTTCATCTTGCACATATAGTTAACCTTCCAAGAGTGGAAGACCCCTATCAATTTTGAGGTCACAAGGTCAAAGATGAAGGTCACAGGAGCCATATGTCCAAAAATTAGTTTCTGGATGATAATTCCTGCTTTTATTGATGTATGGATTTCAAACTTGACTTGCATATGTCCCATTGGAAAAGTAAGACCAAAATTGATTTTGGGGTCATGAGGTCAAAGGTCAAGGTCACAGGACACATCTTTAAAAAGATGTGGATGCATTTTCAGCCAAACATTTCATCTCAGATCTTTCATCTTTCACATATAGTTCTCCTGCAAAGAGAGGAAAAACACTATCAATTTTGAGGTCACAAGGTCAAAGGTGAAGGGCACAGGAGCCATCTGTCCAAAAATTAGTTTCTGGATGATAATTCCTTCTTTTATTGATGTATGGATTTCAAACTTGGCTTTGTTATTGACCCATTAGAAAAGCAAGACCCAGATTGATTTTGGGGTCATGAGGTCAAAGGTCAAGGTCACAGGAAACCTCTTTTAAAAGATTATGGATGCATTTTCAGCCAAACAATTAATCTCAGATCTTTCATCTTGCACATATAGTTCACCTGCCAAGAGTGGAAGACCCCTATCAATTTTGAGGTTACAAGGTCAAAGATGAAGGTCACAGGAGCCATATGTCCAAAAATTAATTTCTGGATGATAATTCCTGCTTTTATTGATGTATGGATTTCAAACTTGACTTGCATATGTCCAATTGGAAAAGTAAGACCAAAATTGATTTTGGGGTCATGAGGTCAAAGGTCAAGGTCACAGGACACATCTTTAAAAAGATGTGGATGCATTTTCAGCCAAACATTTCATCTCAGATCTTTCATCTTGCACATATAGTTCTCCTGCCAAGAGAGGAAGAACACTATCAATTTTGAGGTCACAAGGTCAACGGTGAAGGTCACAGGAGCCATCTGTCCAAAAATTAGTTTCTGGATGATAATTCCTGCTTTTATTGATGTATGGATTTCAAACTTGGCTTTGTTATTGACCTATTAGAAAAGCAAGACCAAAATTGATTTTGGGGTCATGAGGTCAAAGGTCAAGGTCACAGGAAACCTCTTTTAAAAGATTGTGGATGCATTTTCAGCCAAACATTTAATCTCAGATCTTTCATCTTGCACATATAGTTAACCTGCCAAGAGTGGAAGACCCCTATCAATTTTGAGGTCACAAGGTCAAAGATGAAGGTCACAGGAGCCATATGTCCAAAAATTAGTTTCTGGATGATAATTCCTGCTTTTATTGATGTATGGATTTCAAACTTGACTTGCATATGTCCCATTGGAAAAGTAAGACCAAAATTGATTTTGGGGTCATGAGGTCAAAGGTCAAGGTCACAGGACACATCTTTAAAAAGATGTGGATGCATTTTCAGCCAAACATTTCATCTCAGATCTTTCATCTTTCACATATAGTTCTCCTGCCAAGAGAGGAAAAACACTATCAATTTTGAGGTCACAAGGTCAAAGGTGAAGGGCACAGGAGCCATCTGTCCAAAAATTAGTTTCTGGATGATAATTCCTTCTTTTATTGATGTATGGATTTCAAACTTGGCTTTGTTATTGACCCATTAGAAAAGCAAGACCCAGATTGATTTTGGGGTCATGAGGTCAAAGGTCAAGGTCACAGGAAACCTCTTTTAAAAGATTGTGGATGCATTTTCAGCCAAACAATTAATCTCAGATCTTTCATCTTGCACATATAGTTCACCTGCCAAGAGTGGAAGACCCCTATCAATTTTGAGGTCACAAGGTCAAAGATGAAGGTCACAGGAGCCATATGTCCAAAAATTAGTTTCTGGATGATAATTCCTGCTTTTATTGATGTATGGATTTCAAACTTGACTTGCATATGTCCCATTGGAAAAGTAAGACCAAAATTGATTTTGGGGACATGAGGTCAAAGGTCAAGGTCACAGGACACATCTTTAAAAAGATGTGGATGCATTTTCAGCCAAACATTTCATCTCAGATCTTTCATCTTGCACATATAGTTCTCCTGCCAAGAGAGGAAGAACACTATCAATTTTGAGGTCACAAGGTCAACGGTGAAGGTCACAGGAGCCATCTGTCCAAAAATTAGTTTCTGGATGATAATTCCTGCTTTTATTGATGTATGGATTTCAAACTTGGCTTTGTTATTGACCTATTAGAAAAGCAAGACCCAAATTGATTTTGGGGTCATGAGGTCAAAGGTCAAGGTCACAGGAAACCTCTTTTAAAAGATTGTGGATGCATTTTCAGCCAAACAATTAATCTCAGATCTTTCATCTTGCACATATAGTTCACCTGCCAAGAGTGGAAGACCCCTATCAATTTTGAGGTCACAAGGTCAAAGATGAAGGTCACAGGAGCCATCTGTCCAAAAATAAGTTTCTGGATGATAATTCCTGCTTTTATTGATGTATGGATTTCAAACTTGACTTGCATATGTCCCATTGGAAAAGTTAGACCAAAATTGATTTTGGGGTCATGAGGTCAAAGGTCAAGGTCACAGGACACATCTTTAAAAAGATGTGGATGCATTTTCAGCCAAACATTTCATCTCAGATCTTTCATCTAGCACATATAGTTCTCCTGCCAAGAGAGGAAAAACACTATCAATTTTGAGGTCACAAGGTCAACGGTGAAGGTCACAGGAGCCATCTGTCCAAAAATTAGTTTCTGGATGATAATTCCTTCTTTTATTGATGTATGGATTTCAAACTTGGCTTTGTTATTGACCTGTTAGAAAAGCAAGACCCAAATTGATTTTGGGGTCATGAGGTCAAAGGTCAAGGTCACAGGAAACCTCTTTTAAAAGATTGTGGATGCATTTTCAGCCAAACAATCAATCTCAGATCTTTCATCTTGCACATATAGTTCACCTGCCAAGAGTGGAAGACCCCTATCAATTTTGAGGTCACAAGGTCAAAGATGAAGGTCACAGGAGCCATATGTCCAAAAATTAGTTTCTGGATGATAATTCCTGCTTTTATTGATGTATGGATTTCAAACTTGACTTGCATATGTCCCATTGGAAAAGTAAGACCAAAATTGATTTTGGGGTCATGAGGTCAAAGGTCAAGGTCACAGGACACATCTTTAAAAAGATGTGGATGCATTTTCAGCCAAACATTTCATCTTGGATCTTTCATCTTGCACATATAGTTCTCCTGCCAAGAGAGGAAGAACACTATCAATTTTGAGGTCACAAGGTCAAAGGTGAAGGGCACAGGAGCCATCTGTCCAAAAATTAGTTTCTGGATGATAATTCCTTCTTTTATTGATGTATGGATTTCAAACTTGGCTTTGTGATTGACCCATTAGAAAAGCAAGACCCAGATTGATTTTGGGGTCATGATGTCAAAGGTCAAGGTCACAGGAAACCTCTTTTAAAAGATTGTGGATGCATTTTCAGCCAAACAATTAATCTCAGATCTTTCATCTTGCACATATAGTTCACCTGCCAAGAGTGGAAGACCCCAATCAATTTTGAGGTCACAAGGTCAAAGATGAAGGTCTTAGGAGCCATATGTCCAAAAATTAGTTTCTGGATGATAATTCCTGCTTTTATTGATGTATGGATTTCAAACTTGGCTTTGTTATTGACCTGTTAGAAAAGCAAGACCCAAATTGATTTTGGGGTCATGAGGTCAAAGGTCAAGGTCACAGGAAACCTCTTTTAAAAGATTGTGGATGCATTTTCAGCCAAACAATTAATCTCAGATCTTTCATCTTGCACATATAGTTCACCTGCCAAGAGTGGAAGACCCCTATCAATTTTGAGGTCACAAGGTCAAAGATGAAGGTCACAGGAGCCATATGTCCAAAAATTAGTTTCTGGATGATAATTCCTGCTTTTATTGATGTATGGATTTCAAACTTGACTTGCATATGTCCCATTGGAAAAGTAAGACCAAAATTGATTTTGGGGTCATGAGGTCAAAGGTCAAGGTCACAGGACACATCTTTTAAAAGATGTGGATGCATTTTCAGCCAAACATTTCATCTCGGATCTTTCATCTTGCACATATAGTTCTCCTGCCAAGAGAGGAAAAACACTATCAATTTTGAGGTCATAAGGTCAAAGGTGAAGGTCACAGGAGCCATCTGTCCAAAAATTAGTTTCTGGATGATAATTCCTTCTTTTATTGATGTATGGATTTCAAACTTGGCTTTGTTATTGACCCATTAGAAAAGAAAGACCCAGATTGATTTTGGGGTCATGATGTCAAAGGTCAAGGTCACAGGAAACCTCTTTTAAAATATTGTGGATGCATTTTCAGCCAAACAATTAATCTCAGATCTTTGATCTTGCACATATAGTTCACCTGCCAAGAGTGGAAGACCCCTATCAATTTTGAGGTTACAAGGTCAAAGATGAAGGTCAGAGGAGCCATATGTCCAAAAATTAGTTTCTGGATGATAATTCCTGCTTTTATTGATGTATGGATTTCAAACTTGACTTGCATATGTCCCATTGGAAAAGTAAGACCAAAATTGATTTTGGGGTCATGAGGTCAAAGGTCAAGGTCACAGGACACATCTTTAAAAAGATGTGGATGCATTTTCAGCTAAACATTTCATCTCAGATCTTTCATCTTGCACATATAGTTCTCCTGCCAAGAGAGGAAGAACACTATCAATTTTGAGGTCACAAGGTCAACGGTGAAGGTCACAGGAGCCATCTGTCCAAAATTTAGTTTCTGGATGGTAATTCCTTCTTTTATTGATGTATGGATTTCAAACTTGGCTTTGTTATTGACCTATTAGAAAAGCAAGACCCAAATTGATTTTGGGGTCATGAGGTCAAAGGTCAAGGTCACAGGAAACCTCTTTTAAAAGATTGTGGATGCATTTTCAGCCAAACAATTAATCTCAGATCTTTCATCTTGCACATATAGTTCACCTGCCAAGAGTGGAAGACCCCTATCAATTTTGAGGTCACAAAGTCAAAGATGAAGGTCACAGGAGCCATATGTCCAAAAATTAGTTTCTGGATGATAATTCCTGCTTTTATTGATGTATGGATTTCAAACTTGACTTGCATATGTCCCATTGGAAAAGTAAGACCAAAATTGATTTTGAGGTCATGAGGTCAAAGGTCAAAGTCACAGGACACATCTTTAAAAAGATTTGGATGCATTTTCAGCCAAACATTTCATCTCAGATCTTTCATCTTGCACATATAGTTCTCCTGCCAAGAGAGGAAGAACACTATCAATTTTGAGGTCACAAGGTCAACGGTGAAGGTCACAGGAGCCATCTGTCCAAAAATTAGTTTCTGGATGATAATTCCTTCTTTTATTGATGTATGGATTTCAAACTTGGCTTTGTTATTGACCTGTTAGAAAAGCAAGACCCAAATTGATTTTGGGTTCTTGAGGTCAAAGGTCAAGGTCACTGGAAATCTCTTTTAAAAGATTGTGGATGCATTTTCAGCCAAACAATTAATCTCAGATCTTTCATCTTGCACATATAGTTCACCTGCCAAGAGTGGAAGACCCCTATCAATTTTGAGGTTACAAGGTCAAAGGTGAAGGTCACAGGAGCCATATGTCCAAAAATTAGTTTCTGGATGATAATTCCTGCTTTTATTGATGTATGGATTTCAAACTTGACTTGCATATGTCCCATTGGAAAAGTAAGACCAAAATTGATTTTGGGGTCATGAGGTCAAAGGTCAAGGTCACAGCACATCTTTAAAAAGATGTGGATGCATTTTCAGCCAAACCTTTCATCTCAGATCTTTCATCTTGCACATATAGTTCTCCTGCCAAGAGAGGAAGAACACTATCAATTTTGAGGTCACAAGGTCAAAGGTGAAGGTCACAGGAGCCATCTGTCCAAAAATAAGTTTCTGGATGATAATTCCTGCTTTATTGATGTATAGATTTCAAACTTGACTTGCATATGTCCCATTGGAAAAGCAAGACCCAAATTGATTTTGGGGTCATGAGGTCAAAGGTCAAGGGCACAGGACACATCTTTAAAAAGATCAAGGTCACAGGACCAACATCTTCAACAAGATTGTGGATTGTTAGATGGAAGAAACAATAAAAATGCTAAGTGTCAGTATATGCTGCCAAAAATGGGGGTCTATTCTTGTAGGGGGGGCCTACTATGTCTGTGGTGCCAAGAAATGTCTAGTTTATTATAAAGGTGGTTTAACAGTTTGGGTAAACAGAGCAACTGGTTCCAGTTGGTTTTCCAGTAGTGCGTGTTTAAAACATGTTGTGGACTTATAGCGGGTGATAGGTTCTTTATGTATATATTGTCATTTTGATCAGTATACTGGACTTGGAACTGGTGTATACATTTTATTGTAGGGCCTGATGTGGTTAAAATAGTATTGAAAAAAGTCCTTTGTCACTCCATAAACAATGAAATATACCCGATTTGAACCGTACATATTTAAAGTTATCACCCGTATCTTGCAAGAACCCTTCTTCAGTATTACATGTCTAGTATCTGGTATCAGTTTATTATTAATTATCAATGATGATTAATTGTTGTTATGTATATATGTTATCTTGTGTCTATGAAATGAAATCTATGATACAAAATTGAAATGAAAAGTTTTTATTAAATAGGCCTAATATAATAATATAATTAATATGATTTAGAAGAGTGGGCATGATAGTACTATTTGCATGGGAATATAATTATTATTATTGGCTCTCATATTCTCTGTGTCTAATGTTTGATTATTCCTTCAAACGTATGTACACCGCAGTGTTTCGTCACTGCACCCAAAACACCCTGGCTGAGTATAATTCCCCTTAGTGCCACCAGGTGGCAGCAACCACGCTATCAAAATGGCGACCTCCTTCACCGTCTGAACCCACATCAACACGAAACACTCGCGTACGACTTTAGAATAGATAATTACGCATCCATATTTCCTGAAAAGATTCCCCAAATGATTATTTATCTAATGGAATGAATATTCAGCTTCGCTGTTGAGGTTAAGTAGGTGTTTCGTGGTGTTTCGTTAAAAATTACCCAAAACACCGGTGTTTTGGGTGTTTCGGGAGACCGGCCTAAAGCCTTATACAGGACTGCCACCAAATGCAAGATGTCTACCAGGGCTGTTAATGCTTCAATTCTCTCTGGACAAATACTATCAGTTGTTGATGTTAGAGGTGCTTCATGCTTTCCAGAATGGTTATTTTCATTACAGTCCTTTCGACATGCAACATAATGTGAAATTGGTATGTTAAAACCATAGGAAATATTTTTATTTAATTTTCTTTCTAAGAGTAACAAATTGTATCGTGCTATAACCCCAGTTAGCCCTTTGGTGGACCGGCGACACAACAGAAACCTGAAACCTGTTGCATCGACGTCAGCGGCTACCTGTCAACCTGTTTTTTTGCAATTGTTTTTTTGCGAATCAAAGAACGCCAACACTTTTTGACCTGAGGGCAGAAAGAGGAAAAAGTGTAATTAACTATTATAGAAATAATAGCCTACCTTGTATCATTTTCCTGTAAACAATTTTAAACCATTTTATGAGTAATTAGTCTATTCTGTAGCGACATCTTGCAACTAATCTGAAATGGGCATTTCAGGAAATAGTGATGATGTCATAATAGACGTGAATTACTAACGAGGCACCAACATTCACGGGACCAATAATCAAGAGCTGCCTACCCCTGTTTACAACGAGAATTGTATTCTCCGCATGCATGTGCTTCACTGTTACGTCACATTACTTTATATCCATATCCAAGGAGGATAGACAATGGCCACTTATCAGGGATGTCATGAACCACGGCTATATATGAAACATGTAGACCAGGCCGTAAAGTAAATAAAATTTATATCATGAGTAGGGAAGGTACCAAAAATTACGCTTTTGCATCTTTATGCCATTAGTGCAAATTTTGTTTGGCAAGTATGACTTATGTAGAGATAATTGCGAAAAATCAGGTGGACAGGGGGTGTGGAACGGACTATAGTTATTACTTTAGTCTTTACTGTAGGGTAGAGTAAACCTGGCAAATATCGGACACTTTCCTATAAATCCTCAGGAATTGATAACTTTTTGTAATCCCGACCGACAGCATTCGACAAATTAAAGTATGATTTGTTTTGTTTACAACTTCCGTTAAATACAGCCAAATTTAAATAAAATGTCATTCTTTATTGGTTTAACACGGCTTCCATGGAACCAATGACCCTGGCCTCAGCTGTCCTGGAAAGTTCAGGCAAGACACACGTGATAGGCGTGACCCCAAAACTAGGTCTCATTTTGACAGTATGAGGCAATGTCATGACCTGTTGACCAGTTTATATCACAGACTGTTTATTTTGGCAGAACTATAGAAACCGGGCTTCAGCCTACCGACGATACCTTATGCACAAGGGTGTTGCATAATAAACTGTTTCCTGAAAAGGCCGATACATGTTATTTTCCTCAGAATTCCCGTATTTAATTTTGCTCATAACTGGAGTTTATTATATTAAAGGAGGAGGGGTCCGGGGAACCTGGGTTCCCTGTCTGAAGAGGGGTGTGGGGGCAGAGCCCCCACCTTAAGCTTAATTTTCCTGTTCAAATAGTAAATGGTTTCCCATTTTTGTGATAGATGGCGCTTCAATCGCAGATATAAATGAACAAAACTCGCTCCTGCTGGTATCTAGTCTTCATGGCTCACTTAGTAGTGTGTAGGGCTCTTAGTATAGAGATCGTAGGTTCGATTCCCAATTCAGGCGACTTCTTATGCTAAGTAGTTGTTTATGTTAGAAGAGTTGAGTGTAGGAACATCTACAGGGAAAAGTAGGAGTTAAAATAGGGAATGGAAGGCAACAGTTTTATTTATATTTTCCTCAATAGAAGCGAAGCGCCTCCTTTATTTTTCATATGTAGCATTTTGCTTGACTAAAAGCAAAGATAATATTTTCTGTAAATTGTGAAGTGTCTCATATTACCTGGGTGGCCAAAACGGAACCCAGGTAATATCGCACACTTGCCACCGTGGAAACTGGCAATCATTATAATGGGCTTTTTGAAGGATAAACAAAGACACTTTGCCGCTAAAGCAAGGATGATCACTTGTTATGGTATTTGGAGTTATTTTTATAGCAAAACAAGTGTATATAAGTTCATAGTACAAAGGGTCATAATGTCACATATTTGCAATATATATATCAGCATTTAAATTAAAGTTGCTTGGATGCAACTTTTATAACTGAACAGTTTACTAAAAAATTGCAAATATTAAAATTTTATATTTATATATTATTATTTTTGTATATAATAATGTAACTAATGTTAGTTTGCATTTTTCCATTTAAATGATCACTTAATATTCATACAGGGTAAAACTAAATGTTCCAGCATTTTGCATGCATCAGACTCATACAGAAGTCTTCAATGTATTTTAGAATTACCAGAAATAAAGGTATGATTGATTATATATGGGAAAAATACACATATTATATTGGCATTTAATCTAGGGTTTTTGTACTTCTTGATATTTTATGCAAAAAACAGCTTAAAACATTTAAGTTCGCAAATTTCAGTGATCTGTGAGAACAGCCTTTCTGTGATGAATCGACTGGCAATTTGCTAGTCACAATTTCGGAGTAAGGTCCATGGATGAAACTGCAAACACAGTTCATCCTCGAGTTACCATTGGTAGAAAAACTGATCAAGTGAAAGATTTGCCAATGTTTTCCCATAAAACCATACGTTTTTTGCTTGTTATTGCATCTGTGCCAGCTGTTAGCGTCAGTTTTCCATGATATAATTGTCAACCCCTGCCCAAGGTATCGCCATTAAGCCTGGTGTTGGACATTACCCCGGTGGTGTCCAGGCATGGCCAAATTTCAAATTTAGGTTACCCATTTTCAGGTAATAGCTGGTGTTATTCAAAATTAAAAAGAGCACTGTAAAACTTGTGCACCAACTTGTACAAGCAAATTGGACAGATGAAAGCTGCCTCCCCTTCCCCTGTGCTTTACAAATTTGTGAAAATGCTGAAAATTAAGACTTTTATCTGTACTTTTTTCTATTTAATTATAAACTAGCTTTACTATCTGTATACCGGCCTTATTACTGGGGTTGGGGAGATATATTAACTGAGATGTGGAATGTTGGCTCATTAGCTCAGCTGACTATAAGTCATCTGAGCTATAGTCGTGGTCCATTGTCCGTCCGTCTGTCCGTCCGTCCGTAGTTGTGGCAAGTTTTGAAACCGTAAGACCTAGGAATCCAAAATTCAGCATAATGTTAGATGTCCCAAAGATCTCCTACCAAGCCGAAAACTGGGTCTTTGCGACTTCGTTGCTTTGAGAAATTTAGGAAAAACGTCAATTTTTTATTAAAAACCTATTTTCACACTTCAGGACTGCCTAATATCAAAACCACTCATCTGTTTTTTCTCATATTTACCATAAATATTCTTCTGTATAGTTCCTATGTACATGCCAGAAATTATGTCTGTATTGTATAATTTAAAAAAGTTATGGGCCCAAACATAATGCATTTTGTAAAAAATCAGGAAAGATATTTGATCACTTTACACAAAACATGTTAAAGCTATGGACTTTTTTTCCAGTAATATAACTTTAATTTATCAAAATTAAATTGTATACCCAAAATTAGATCAAAATCTTTTAAATTTTTTAAAATATTAACAAAAATAAAAAATTGGTACCTTAAATTTTGCCCAACTTTGACCATGGCACGTTTTTTTTCCTGTAAGTACTGTGGATTTAATTTTCACAGCATGTTTTTGTTACCATTTGGTCTGTTAACACCAAAAATTTGAAACCAGTTGATCAAAAACTGTAGATTTTAATCAAGTTTTCAAGCACCATGTAACATATTGTTTACATCAAGCTAGTCATATGCAGTTTGCAAGAGCTCAGCTCCCCAGCTTCAGCTCTCAGTTCCTAAAATTTGGCATACAAATTAGATGTCTCCAAAATCCCCTACCATGCCAAGAATTTGGTCACTAGGACTTAATACCTTCGAGATATTAATGAAAACCTTCATTTTTCCATAAAAAACCCATTGTTACACCTCGAGACTGCCTAATATAAAAAACCACTGATCTGACTTTAATCATATATAATATACATATTTTTCTATACATTTTCTATGCATATGCCAGAAATGATGTCAGTATTGCGTAATTGTTTTAAGTTATGGGCCCAAACACAATGCACTATGTAAAAAATCAAGAAATATGTTTACTCCCTTAACAAGGGGATTGCTGAAGCTAGAGATGTTTTTGCCAGGGATGTAACATTATTTAATCAAGATTCAATTGAATACCAAAAATTAGTTCTGAATTTTTCAAATTTTATAAGTTATTAGTATAAATATAAAATTAGTACCTTAAATTTTGCCCAACTTTGACCATGGCACATTTGTTTCCTGTGAGCACTGTTGATATAATTTTCATATCATGCACACAAGGATTTCAGCTTTTTAGTTTAGAAAGCTGAAAGAAATTGGCCAAAAATTGTAGTTTTTATTTATGTTTTTATGAGACCATGTCAGACCTTGGCTCTTTCTACAGTCCCTCTCGAGTCACATGTATGTTGACCTTGTTGAACTTTCAGCAAATTCTGCATGCTTGAGGCGAGCCATACACTGGGGCAGCCAGGCAGCTAATGGCCAGCCACAGTTAATCCAGGTGTCCAACCCATCTCATCTAGTAGTTTTAACCAACAACATAACAATTAACAATAAATTAATAAATTTTTATTGGTTTTTAATAACAAATTAAAGAAAAATAGAAAAGGAATTGTTAGTTTATAATAACAGGAAATCAACTTGCAGTTACGGATGATATAAGAATCTTGTATTGATGGATAGAATGTCACGTATTCCAAATAACACCATGCAGTCACCTATGGTATTTTTCAGTTCAATTTTAATGATAAAAAAGTGAATCATATTATTCATTACTAATCATTAGGGATCATATGAAGGAAATTAATGATAGACAAAGATGCAGTTGATATTATTAATCTAGATTCCTACTGTGTCTAGTGTGTACATTGATGTGAAATTAGTCCAAAATGAATATATTACATTTATTTTTTTTTAATATAAATAAAAGTCATAAAACCAGGTACTTATGATCATTATTTAAATGTGTGAATTTTGTACATTCTGGATTCTCAACATCATTGTTTGGTGAAAACTGAATAAATGCCAGTCATGGTGGGAATACTTTGCAATTGTATTTAAATACGAATATGACTATGTACTCCATTATAAAATTTCTTGCATAAAGAATTGGAATTCAGGTAAAAATGAAAGTATATGAATACCACAGGGTTCGTACGCACCTTGAAAACCTGGAAAAGTGCTTGAATTTAGTCATTTCAATTTCAAAGGCTTGAAAAGTGCTTAAAAAGAGAGAGTGGTTTGGAAAAGTGCTTGAAAAAATAAAATTTTGTAAAAGAGTTTGGTGTATGTTGTGTGTATGCATACCTGGTATTTTAATACCTTCTTTCGGGCATCTCTACGTCAATCAGATGTGTGAAATAGAATTAACCCATTCGTGGATGAATGAGAGTGGGCAGTGAAAGTGCCGATGGAACAAGTTAACATACGAGGGTAATAACCATGCTTCTTATCAAATAGTAAGTGAGCTGCTTTACTGTAAAGATCGCAGAGAGTTCCCCCGAGGTACGTATAAAAGCTCTTTAATTGAAAACTCAGTACACGCTAGGCCAGTTCACGTAAGAATTTTCTTAAGATTTATAATTTAAATTTAAATGTAATACTACAGAGATTATTAACATAGCTATTGAGAAGATCTGACCAAAGGAAATAATTATCTGGGAACAAACCAGGGGAATAAAATGTGTGAAAATACATGATTGGGACAATTCGAATCTGAGGGATAATAATAATAGAAAACTTATTTGCTCAAAAGAATATGTTGTTTAAATAAAGTTAACTTTACGTTTTACATTGGTAACTCGGCGATAATAATTATATCAGAGGGGTCATATTTCCCCCAACAAACCCGATCCCACTTTGTTTTGGTTAAAGGTTATTCAGTTTATCCAGGGGTTGCGTTTTTTAGCTCAGCTGACTATAAGTCATCTGAGCTATAGTCGTGGTCCATTGTCCGTCGTCCGTCCGTCCGTCCGTCCGTCCGTAGATGTGGCACGTTTTGAAACCGTAAGACCTAGGAATCCAAAATTCGGCATAATGTTAGATGTCCCCAAGATCTCCTACCAAGCCGAAAACTGGGTCTTTGCGAACTTGTTCCTTTGAGAAATTAAAGAAAAACCTCAATTTTTTATTAAAAACCTATTTTTACACTTCAGGACTGCCTAATATCAAAACCACTCATCTGTTTTTCCTCATATTTACCATAGTTATTCTTCTATATAGTTCCTATGTACATGCCAGAAATTATGTCTGTATTATAAAAATTTAAAAAGTTATGGGCCCAAACATAATGCATTTTGTAAAAAATCAGGAAAGATATTTGATCACTTAACACAAAATATGTTAAAGCTATAAACTTTTTTTCCAGTAATATAACTTTAATTAATCAAAATTAAATTGTATACCCAAAATTAGATCAAAATCTTTTAAATTTTTTAAAATATTAACAAAAATAAAAAATTGGTACCTTAAATTTTGCCCAACTTTGACCATGGCACGTTTTTCCTGTAAGTACTGTGGATTTAATTTTCACAGCATGTTTTTTTTAGCATTTTGTCTGTAAACACCAAAAATTTGAAACCAGTTGATCAAAAACTGTAGATTTTATTCAAGCTTTCAAGCACCATGTAACATATTGTTTACATCAAACTAGTGTCATGCAGTTTGCAAGTGCTTAGCTCCCCAACTTCAGCTCTCAGTTCCTAAAATTTGGCATACAATTAGATGTCTCAAAAATCCCCTACCATGCCAAGAATTTGATCACTAGGACTTAATACCTTCGAGATATTAATGAAAAACTTCATTTTTCCATTAAAAACCCATTGTTACACTTCAAGACAGCCTAATATCAAAACCACTGATCTGACTTTAATCATATATAATATACATATTTTTCTATACATATTCTCTATGCACATGCCAGAAATGATGTCAGTATTGCGTAATTGTTTTAAGTTATGGGCCCAAACATAATGCACTTTGTAAAAAATCAAGAAATATATTTACTCCCTTAACAAGGGGATTGCTGAAGCTAGAGATTTTTTGTCAGGGATGTAACATTATTTAATCAGGATTCAATTGAATACCCAAAATTAGTTCTGAATTTTTCAAATTGTATAAGTTATTAGTATAAATATAAAATTAGTACCTTTAACTTTGCCCAACTTTGACCATGGCATGTTTGTTTCCTGTGAGTACTGTTGATATAATTTTCATATCATGCACACATAAAGATTTCAGCTTTTTAGTTTGAAAAGCTGAAAGAAATTGGCCAAAAATTGTAGCTTTTATTAATGTTTTTATGAGACCATGTCAGACCTTGGCTCTCTGTAGCACCCTTGAGTCACCTGTATGTTGACCTGGTTGAACTTTCAGCAAATTATGCATGCTTGAGGCGAGACATAAACTGGGGCGTCCAGGCAGCTTATTATATAATGGCCAGCCACAGTTGATCTAGGTGTCCAACCCAACTCATCTAGTAGTTTTAACCAACAACATAACAATAAATTAATAAATTTTTATTGGTTTTTAATAACAAAGAAAAATAGAAAAGGAATTTGTTAGTTGATAATAACAGGAAATTAACTTGCAGTTACCGATGATATAAGAATCTTGTATCGATGGATAGAATGTCATGTATTCCAAATAACACCATGCAGTCACCTATGGTATTTTTCAGTTCAATTTTAATGATAAAAAAGTAAATCATATTATTCATTACTAATCATTAGGGATCATATGAAGGAAATTAAATATAGACAAAGATGCAGTTGATAATATTAATCTAGATTCCTACTGTGTCTAGTGTGTACATTGATGTGAAATTAGTCCAAAATAAATATATTACATTTTTTTTTAATATAAATAAAAGCCATAAAACCAGGTACTTATGATCATTATTTAAATGTGTGAATTTTGTATATTCTGGATTCTCAACATCATTGTTTGGTGAAAACTGAATAAATACCAGACATGGTGCGAATACTTTGCAATTGTATTTAAACACGAATATGAATATGTACTCCATTATAAAATTTCTTTCATAAGAATGGGAATTCAGGTAAAAATGAAAGTATATGAATACCAGTGCAAATATTTTCAAAATGTATTGATGAATGCATTCATGAATATATTCTTTAATATTATTTTAATAATCATTTCAGTCATATTTTATTTGAAAAAATCATACTATTCTCTTATTATATTTAATAAAAATTATATTTAGGACAATATTTGTAATTTTTCTTATAAATAGTTAAACTCTTATATTATATGTTCTGCTTATATTAGTTATATGGCCAAGTCAAAATCTGTGTGACAATCCCACTCCATTTGTTAATGAAATAAATGAAATTAATCCTCTTTCCTGTCTCCAAAGGTACTATCAAAATCATACATAAGCTAAACAACAACAACTCATAATACAGCTTATTTTTATTACCATATAAAACCAGCATGTGCCTCATTTCTAAATCATATTTTTTTATCATATATATCAGCTGAGTGCCGTGACCCATAGGTCCCTTGTTTTATCTTGGTACCTGCGCATTCAACGTATACGCGCTGTGATTGTCATTTGTTAGCTCCCTAAGACCACCAATCAGCGAAATATAGTTTACACGCGGGGTCAATCCAATTAAGGATAAATACTGTTTGTCCGAAATAGGCTAAGGTGTTTGGCAGGTACTGACGTATATTCACATACTTTGGCGTCAGTTTGTAAAAGGCTGGGATCCATGGGGGAAATCACATTTTTGTTGCGATGTGATAGCCGTTTCTAAGCGTAGTACGCTGGCAGTTTAAAGAGTGATCAGCGACATATACAACTTCCAGCATCGGCCCCCTCCCTGCCCTGCATAACGATTGCATAAAGCTGGACAATAAGAGTTTTTTTTTTTAAATAAGATTTCACATTGTTAGTTTTAATCAAATATTGGACAGGTTTGAATAGAAATCTGGCGGCGTCTGTGATCGTAAGATAACAACCTTCACAGGTGTTGCCTGGCCATTTGTTGACATGTGCGGCCTGCGACTTGGCGGTAAACGGCAGAAACCTCGTGCACAACAAGTTGGACTAGAAGTGTTTTGAATAATTTGATAATACTATACCCAAATATCGTATAAGGGTAACATATTAAAGGCTTTTATTGATTTTTTGCCGTTGAAAACTTGAATGAATACCTGCCACGAACGCCGAACTGTCACGAGTTTTTCGGCACCCCTTCTGCCGGAGCATATAATTTACTAAAGTTTGAGCTAATCGGCAAATCAGAGTTCCCTATTCAAGATATAATAGGTTTTAGACCCTCGTTATCAGATTAGTTAAATCTGTCAAGGTCATGCCAAAGATGAGTGATTATTTTGAATGTAAAGTTATAACAGTGGGCCGCTATGTATTCAACCGCGACTGGCTATAGCCCATACCGAAGGGAAAATCACAAGCGCTTCCATTTTCGAGCCTTTTTATCACACTATGGTTCATCTCATTATAAATATTATTTTGCATTTTGTGTTACAAGCCTTTTGATGTCGGCAACATGCATGGATGAAGGTGCACTGACCGTCCATAAATTTTGATGTCCTTGAAAATACTTTTCAGGTCTTTGAAAAGTCCTTGAAAAGTGCTTGAAATTTTTCTCATGATAAACGTATGAACCCTGTACCAGTGCAAATACTTTCAAAATTTATTCATGAATGCATTCATGAATATATTCTTTAATATTATTTTAATAATCATTTCAGGTATATTTCATTTTAAAAAATCATACGATTCTCTTATTATTTTAAATAAAAATTTTATTTGGGACAATATTTGTAATTTTTTTTAATAAATAGTTAAACTCTTATATCATATGTTCTGCTTATAAGTTATATGGCCAAGTCAGAATCTGTGTGACAATAGTACTCCATTTGTTAATAAAATAAATGAAATCAATCCTCTTCCCTGTCTCCAAAGATAATATCAAAATCATACATAAGCTAAACACCAACAACTCATAATAAAGCTTATATTTAATGCCACACCAAACCAGCATGTGCCTCATTCCTAAATCATATTTTTTATCATATATAACAGCTGAGCGTCGTGACCCATAGGTCCCTTGTTTTTTATTGTAAAAGTTAACAGAAAATATAGTTTTCATTGGGAAACTGTCTCAAAGAGATATGTATAAATATTTTAAGCGAACCTGTGAGCTAATGCGATGGTGTGGCGTCTTCCGTCGTCTGTCATCCGTCGTCTGTACGTTAACTCATACTATCTTGAAAAAAGCAAGAGTTAGCATCACGAAATTTTATGCAAAAAATTAGTCATCTAAAAAACTCTATCGGAATTTGTTTATTTTTTGGCTAACTGCATTTTCGTAGATTTTATAAGGAAAAAGCAAAAAAAGCTTTAAAAATCTTCTTCTCCGAAACTGTTCAGCCAAATTGTCCAATATTTCATGGAAATAATCTTTTATACCATCTCTCTCAAGTTTGTTCAAATGGTTTAAGTTTGGTGAATTTTGGCCAAATTACAGGAAGTTGAACTTAGTCATCTGTCCAAAAAAGCATACTAAAATTACAATCTTAGAAACGGCTGGAGCTATGATCACCAAATTTTATGCCAATGTTGGTCACATGAGTCATATCTGAAATTGAGGTATTGGTGGCGCCACCTGCATCGGCCTTTTTTGTACGGGGGTCATCAGTGCCCGTATCACACTTACAACTACAAAAACTTCTTCTCTGAAACCATATGGCCAAATTGTTTAATATTGCACAGAAATGATCCTAGGGTAGTGCTTTCTGAAGTTTGTTCAAATGGTCTTAGTTCAGTGATTTTTGGCTGAGTTATGGGAAGCTGAATTTAGTCATATGCCATAACAGCCCATTTTAGCTCAGTGGCTACAAAGATCTTCTACTCAAAAACCACTGGGCCAAATTCTTAAATCTCACACATTAATTATCCTTAGATGTTGATAATTCAAGTTTGTTCAAATGGTTTTGGTTCAGTGATTTTTGGCTGAGTTATGGGAAGCTTAACTTAGCCATTTTGCTTTATTTTCCCATATGAGTTATAAACCTGCAAAATGTTTTTTGACTGATGCCACTGAGGCCAATTTGTTTAATATTTTACAAGAATAATCCCCTGAATAATTCTTACAATAATTGTCTTTTATGGTCCGAAAGAATGAATTTTGGCTGAATTATAAAGATTGAATTGAGTCATTTTACCATATATGTTAGCTGTGTGAAGCAGATACATCTAGCCTGGAACCAGTTTATCAGCATCCATTACACCATGCTTCCAGACATTTATATTTCAGGTTTTCTATGGTTAATATTGACAAGAATGATTTTTAAAAACTTTTAAAAAATGTAGATTTATGATTTTAGATATTCCTCATGCCAGGCAATGTTTACAATCACAGGTATATGTTAACCCATACTATTTCGAAAGCGACTGGAGCTAGCATCATGAAATTTGATGCAAAAAATTAGCCATCTGAAAAAATCTGCATTTTCTCAGATTTTTAGCTCAGCTGACTGAAAGTCATCTGAGCTATAGCGATCACTCTTTGTCCGTCTGTCCGTCTGTCCGTCAGTCAACCAGGCACAAATCGTAACCGCTGAACCTAGAACCTTGTAACTTGGGATTCTGAGAGGTCCATGAAAAATCTCCTCGGAAACCATAAATAAGGTCTCTGTTACCCATATCCTTCGAGCTATGGGGCCCCAAAGTACCCCCCCAGAAAAGTCAAAAATTTCATACAAAAACTTCAATATCTCAATAACTACTTGACTGATGATAATGATTTTTGGCATACATATTGATCATGAGATGTTCCATCACTTCCTGCAGACTGGTGGAGCCACCTGTATTTTTCGATTTTTTACAAATTTTTTTCTCTATTTTTGAGACCTTTAAAAATGTGAACATCTGTTAACAAGGCACAAATCGTAAAGCCTAGACCTAGAATCTTAATTCTTGATACACTGAGAGGTCCATGAAAAATCTCCTTGGAAACCAGAAATTAGGTCTCTGTTACCCATATCCTTCGAGCTATGGGGCCCCAAAGTACCCCCCAGAATAGTAAAAAAATTTCATACAAAAACTTCAATATCTCAATAACTACAACACTGATGGTCATGATTTTTGGCATACATATTGATCATGAGATTTTCCATAAGTTCCTGCAGACTGGTGGAGCCACCTGTATTTTTCGATTTTTTTACAATTTTTTCCTCTATTTTTGAGACGTTTAAAGATGCTGTCATCTGTTAAAGTGGCACAAATCGTAACCGCTGGACCTAGAATCTTCATTCTCGACACACTGAGAAACCTATTAAAAGTCTCCGTGGAAACCATAAATAAGATCTCTGTTACCCATATCCTTCGAGCTATAGAGCCCCAAAGTACCCCCCAGAAAAGTAAAAAATTTCATACAAAAACTTCAATACCTCATTAACTACTTGACTGATGGTCATGATTTTTGGCATACGTATTGATCATGAGATGTTCCATCACTTCCTGCAGACTGGTGGGGCCACCTGAATTTTTCGATTTTTTACGAATTTAAAAATGTGAACAGCTGTTAACAGGGCACAAATCATAAAGACTGGACCTAGAATCTTCATTCTTGACACAATGAGAGGTCCATAAAAAGTCTGCATGGAAACCTGAAATAAGGTCTCTGTTACCCATATCCTTTGAGCTATGGGGGGCTTCCAAAAACCCCCAAGAATAATGGAAAATTTGATAAAAACAAACTGCAACATCTCAATAACTACAACACTGATGGTCATGATTTTTGGCATACATATTGATCAAGAGGTGTTTCATCAGTACCTGCAGACTGGTGGTGCCACCTGTATTTTTTCAAATTTTCACAATTTTTTTTTCTCTATTTTCGAGACCTTTCAGGATGTAGTTATCTGTCAACAGGGTACAAATCGTAAGGACTGGACCTAGAATCTTCATTGTTGACACACAGGGAGACCCATGATAAGTCTCCATGGACACCTGAAATTAGGTCTCTGTTACCCATATCCTTTGAGCTATGGCACTCCAAAGTACAGCTCAGAATAATGGAAAATTTGATACAAAAGCTGAAGTATCTGAACAACTAATGGGGAGATCACCATAATTGTTTTCATGGAAATGATGTTTGTAAGTGTTTTTAGCTCAGCTGACTATAAGTCACCTGAGCTATAGTCGTGGTCCATTGTCCATCTTCCGTCCGTCTGTCCATCCGTCCATCCGTCCGTCCCTCAGTCCGTCCATAGATGTGGCACGTTTTGAAACCGTAAGACCTAGGAATTCAAAATTCGGCATAATGTTAGATGTCCCCAAGATCTCCTACCAAGCCGAAAACCGGGTCTTTGAGTCTTTGTTCCTTTGCGAAATTTAGGAAAAACCTCAATTTTTTATTAAAAACCTATTTTCACACTTCAGGACTGCCTTATATTGAAACCACTCATCTGTTTTTCCTCATATTTACCATAAATATTCCTCTATATAGTTCCTATGTACATGCCAGAAATTAGGTCTGTATTATATAATTTAAAAAAGTTATGGACCCAAACATAATGCATTTTGGAAAAAATCAGGAAAGATATTTGATCACTTAACACAAAACATGTTAAAGCTATGGACTTTTTTCCAGTAATATAACTGTATTTTATCAAAATTAAATTGTATACCCAAAATAAGATCAAAATCTTTTAAATTTTTTAAAATATTAACAAAAATAAAAAATTGGTACCTTAAATTTTGCCCAACTTTGACCATGGCACATTTTTTTCCTGTAAGTACTGTGGATCTAATTTTCACAGCATGTACAAATAAGTATTTAATCTGTTAAAATCTGAAATGTAAAAATAAAAGCTGCAAAATTAGGCTAGTTATTGAATTTTTTTGGAGGCTCTTGTTGTATTCCCTTACATTGTCAAGCAGTCCACTGTGGTCACTGTTGGTCATTCAGTGCAGCTCTCTATGCTCCCAAGGTTGTTGGCATAATGTTAGATGTCCCCAAGATCTCCTACCCAGCTGAAAACGGGGTCTTTGTGACTTTGTTCCTTTGAGAAATTAAGGAAAAACCTCAATTTTTTATTAAAAACCTATTTTCACATTTCAGGACAGCCTAACTACGAAACCACTCACCTGTTTTTCCTCATATTTACCATTAATAATCCTCTATATAGTTCCTATGTACATGTCAGAAATGAGGTCTGTATTATATGATTTAAAAAAAGTTATGGCCTCAAACATAATGCATCTAAAAAATCAGGAAAGATATTTGATCACTTAAAACAAAACATTTTAAAGCTATGGACTTTTTTCCAGTAATATATCTTTAATTAATCAAAATTAAATTGTATACCCAAAATTAGATCAAAATCTGTTAAATTTTTTAAAATATTAGCAAAAAAAAAAAATTGGTACCTTAAATTTTGCCTAAATTTGACTATGTCACATTTTTTTCTTATAAGTACATTTGATTTAATTTTCAAAGCCAGTTTACATGTGGATTTAATCTGATGAATTTTGAATTTGAAAGTATAAGCTTAAAAATTAGTCTCGCTATTGAAGTTTTTTAGAAGCCTTAATGTATTTGTATTTTCTAGCATCATGACCCTACTTTTGTTTACCTGGTAATCCAAAAATTGGCATAATGTTAGATGTAATTGTAAATATTCATATTCTTCCATACATTTCCTATGTACATACCAAAATTTTGGTCAGTATTGCATAATTTGTTGAAGTTACAGGCCCAAACATAATGCACCTTGTAAAAAATCAGGATATATATTTACTCACTTAAAATAAGAATGGCTAGGACTTTTTTTCAGGAATATAACATCATTTAATCAAGATTCAATTGTATACCAAAAATTAGATCTGAAAAATGCATTTTTTTTAAGTTATTAGCATAAATATAAAATCAGTACCTTAAATTTTGCCCAACTTTGGCAACGGCACGATTTTTTCCTGTAAGTACTGTGGATGTTATTTTCACAGCATGTACACATAAGGATTTAATCTGTTAAAATTTGAAATTTGAAAATAAAAGCTGCAAATTTAGGCTAGTTATTTAATTTGTTTGGAGGCTCTTGTTGTATTCCCTTACATTGTCAAGCAGTCCACTGAGGTCACTGTAGGTCATTCAGTGCAACTCTCAATGCTCCCCAGGCTATTATGTAATCCCATTACTCCGGCAAGCCCTCTCTCTTGTTGAGCTTGATCAGGCTGCCAGCATAAATACCACAGGGAGCCTTTCTCTCCCCCCCCCCCCCCCCCACCCCAATCTGTTGACAGACGTGTACTCTAAACAAGATGAATTTTATAATTTCACATTTTTTCAGCGATGAACAGTAACAACAGAGACCCCTCCCTGACCCACCCCTTCGATACACAGGACTAATATACAAGACAAAGCTTATAATTTTTATGTTAAAAAAATTCTTTTTGTCGAGACTTGGACAATTTTGATTTTTTTAAAGAAAAAAATTTTTAGGAATTTAATCCTAATATTCAAATATGGTAAAATATTAGGACCTAATGTAAGTGCTAACTGACAAGATTTAAGAAGATATAAATACTTGGTAGCATTTCATTCATATCTCTTAAAGTTGGCGGGGCCTAGGTGTGAATAACACTGTTAAACCTAGTTTTTAAAATTAGGAATATTGGTCAAACTTTGTGGGATTAATTTTTAACTCATATGGCCATATATTTAACTTTTGAAAACTTAATTACCTTCACACATTATTTGTTTATGAAATGGAACTTTTATATGACACTTTAAGTATTATTTTTAGATATTTATTGTTTTGCAGATTTAAAAGATATATTTTTGTGGTAAAAAATAAATAAACATTTGTATGCATGATGTGGTGTTATCTGACAAGATTGAGATTTATGATGATGCAATTGAGAATTATGAATCAACTTTTATATTCAGATATATATGTTAAATTGGAAATGTATAGAAATATAAACTTAAACTAGAAAATAATTGATGTGATAAAAAAATGAGGATTTAATACAAACATTTGTTCATTATTTTCCTGCCTCAGCAGAATTTGAGATCAGGCTTTGTTTGCCCTGTTTTATGTTGTTAATTAGCTATATTTCAACTGTATACAATTCATAAAAAAATACATATATATTTAATAATATATATTATACAAAAAATAGATCCAATTGAACAAATGTGTAAACTACTGAAATGTCGGCAGTTAATCGAAAAACCAACTAATGATCATGGTAATAGTACAGATCATTTGTTCACAAACTGCTCACATGCTTTAGTTTCAACATTAGGAAACACATGGTCAGGTCACAAAATATTTTTTGCAACAATTTCTTGCTCATCAATACAAACCAATCATATAAACCAACCATGGCCTTTATTACCTCTTCCTCTTACACTTTATCTCCATTTGACATTATTTTAGATTTTTACCTTCAAGGTTAATGTCAGCTGAGCACAGTGACCCATAGGTCCCTTGTTATTAGTTTTCAGCAGACTGGTGGAGCCACCTGTATTTTTGTACCCGCCAAAACGAAGTTTTGTGGATACTATGTTTTTGGCCCGGTTCCTCCGCCGTTGCTGCATTCTTTCCAGAGAGCTCCTCTGGGACTTGATTTTATCAGCTTTCCAAGCTCATATCTCGGGAACCATTTGACTAATCAGGAAATAAAATTTATACTAATGTAGCCCTTGGATAGCTCTATAACATACACAAAAAATGGTGGCGCCACCTGTAACCATGTTTGCACAGTGTCCATCTGTAAATCTGCCTTTGGTTAAAATCACTCATATCTCTGCAGTGAATTGACTAATTCACCTGAAATTCGGCATGCGTATACATCCTGGATAGCTTTCTTGATTTTATGACAGGTGGCGCCACCTACATTCTCATTCACGCTGATGACATCCAAGCTCATATTTCGGGAACTGTTTGATCGATCGGGCCAAAATTTTGCATGTATATAGATCTAACATAGCTCTTTATCATACGCTAAACTGGTGGCGCCACCTGCAACCATTTTTGCACAGCGTCTGTCTGTTTGTCTGCCGTGCAATAATGTCACTCATATCTCGGCAGTGGTTTGATAAATCTGCCTAAAATTTTGCAGTTTTATACATCCTGGATAGCTTTCTTGATTTTATGACAGGAGGCACCACCTACATTCACGTTCACGCTGATGACATCCAAGCTCATATCTCTGGAACCGTTTGACCGATCGGGCTAAAATTTTGCATGTGGATAGATCTAACATAGCTCTTTATCATACACAAAACTGGTGGCTCCACCTGCAACCATTTTTGCACAGCGTCTGTCTGTTTGTCTGCCGTGCAATAAAGTCACTCACATCTTGGCAGTGGTTTGACATATCTGCCTAAAATTTTGCAGTTTTATACATCCTGGATAGCTTTCTTGATTTTATGACAGGTGGTGCCACCTTTATTCTAGTTTATGCTGCAGACATCCAAGCTCATATCTCGGGAACCGTTTGAACGATTGGGCCAAAATTTTGCATGTGTATAGATCTCACATAGGTCTTTATCATACACAAAACTGGAGGGGCCACCTGCAACCATTTTTGCACATTTTGCACAGCGTCTGTCTGTTGGTCTGCCGTGGCCTAAAATCACTCATTTCTCTGTAGTGGTTTGATATAACTGCCTAAAATTTTGCAGGTTTATACATCCTGGATAGCTTTCTTGATTTTATGACAGGTGGTGCCACCTACATTCTAGTTAACGCTGCACACATCCAAGCTAATATCTCAGGAACCATTTGACCGATTGGGCCAAAATTGTGCTTGTGTTTAGATCTCACATAGGTCTTTATCATACACAAAACTGCAACCGTTTTTGCACAGCGTCTGTCTGTTTGTCTGCCGTGGGCTAAAATCACTCATATCCATGTAGTGGTTTGACTTTTCTGCCTAAAATTTTGCATATGTATACAACTTGGACAGCTTTCTGGATTTGTGGTAGGTTGCACAACCTACATACACATTTAGGCTGCAGACATCCATGCTAATATGCAACATACCTCACTCTGTTTCCCCTTGCCACTCAATCCATGCCTCACTTCACTCTGATTTTGACAGATACACGTAGTCACTTGTCGGCTACCCGTATTCTAGTTTTTAAAGTTTACACATTTTTTCTCTATTTTTCAGATATATAAATACAGACTAAATCTTGGCCTGTTGGTTAATCTGTTTGATGTTTCAGTTGAATGGGTATCTACCATTCTGATGATAAAATTTCCTTTTGTGAATCTCTTCCCAGTCAGCTGAGCATCATGACCCATGGGTCACTTGTTTAGAGAAAAAACTAAAAAAACTTTAAAAATCTTCTCCTCCGAAATGGTCAAGCCAATTTGTTCAATATTTCACAGAAATAATCTTTTATACCATCTCTCTCAAGTTTGTTCAAATGGTTTAAGTTCGGTGAATTTTGGCCGAATTACAGGAAGATGAACTTAGTCATCTGTCCAAAAAAGCATACTAAAATGTCAATCTCAGAAACAGCCAGAGCTATCATCACCAAATTTTATGCCAGTGTTGGTCACATGAGTCATATATGAAATTCAGGTTTTGGTGCCGTGACCTGCATTGACCTTTTCTTGTACGGGGGTCATTGGTCATCTGTATATCAACCTATAATTTCTCAGGAATAGCAGGAGCTACCATCCCCAGATTTTATGTAATAATCTGTCACATATCAAATGTTGTGGGATTCAGCTTATTTTTTGCTATCTGCTTTTACTTAGATTTTATAGGGGAAAAGCTGAAAAACCTTTAAAAGTCTTCTTGTAAACGGTCAAGCCAAATTTTTCAATATTTTACAGAAATGGTTTAGCGAAGGCAATGGTTTGCATTTGATGAATTTTAGTGGAGTTACATGAATTTGAACAGTCATTTGGCCAAGTAAGCATACTGACATAGTAATCTCAGAAATGACAGAAGCTAGGATTACAAAGTATTGTGCAAATGTTGGTCACATGACTCATATTTGAAGTTGCAGATATTGTGGTGCAACCTACATTGACCGTTTTTTTATGGGCAAAAACCTCATAATTTTAGCCTCTTTCAGCTTAAAAAGTTTATAATGAAACTATCAAGTTGAATCGTTCAATTTTTCAAAAGAATTATCATAGGACATGCTTCTTTCAATCATATCAGAAAAGTTTTTTTTGCTCTTATGGCCAATATAATGTCTATTTCAAACTGAGGACTGCAAAACTGTTCTTCTACAAAATTGTTGTTTCAATTATAACTTCTGTAACATTGCACAAAAATTATTCTTAGGTGGCCTTTGTTCAAGTTTATATGAATGGTTTTTGGCAGAATTATTGGACCTTTAATAATGAAAGAACTGCATCTTTTATTATTTTAGATATTTTGATAAAAAGTTTAAGAATATGTCCGCTTTGAAAAAAAGCATTTTAGCCAGAGTCTTTCAGTATGTGTAAACAGATTGTGTTTGTATCTTTAAATAGGTTGAGAAACTGCCAACTGTTTCAGATTTGGCAACAGAACAAGAGTTCATTCAGTGCAGCCAGATATAGGTCAAGAGTTCATTCTGTGCAGCCAGATATAGATCAAGAGTTCAGTCAGTGCAGCCAAGCACAAGGCATATGATCACCTCATGGGTGACATGTGAACACCCCATGGCCACCATGTGATCGCCTCATGGGTGTCATGCCCCTCAGGGCTGCATGTGGACTACCAACTGTGTCAGATTATGCAAAAGTTCACTGAGTGCAGCCAGGTACAGGTCGAAAGTTCACTCAGTCTAGCCAGGTGCAGTTCATGAGTTCACTTGGTGCAGTAGCCTGAGCCAGCTAGCAAATTTGTCTCAGTTCACTCGGGGCAACTGCCTTTCTCACCAAAGCCTGGTCAGCCCCATGCATCAGACTCAAGGTAAGTTTGATGTATTGGCCTGATATTTTGACCTGTCTGTGTCTTTGATGGCTTTCTCGTTCACAAGACAGGTGTCGCCACCTTCAATGACTTTTGCACAGTGTATGTGCCTGCTTATTTCTACAGAGGAATTAGATATATCAGCCTGAAATTGGGCCTGATAGCTTCGTTGTATACAAGATTGGTGGTGCCAGCTACAATCATTAGCTCAGCTGACTATAAGTCATCTGAGCTATAGTCGTGGTCCATTGTCCGTCGTCCGTCCGTCTGTCCGGATGTCTGTCCGTAAGACTGGCACGTTTCGACACCATTGGACCTATGAATCTGAAATTCAGCATACAGTTAGATGTCCCCAAAATCTCCTACCATGCCAAAAATTGGGTCAATATGACTTCGTTCCTTCGAGATATTAAGGAAAAACCTCAATTTTTTATTAGAAATCTATTTTCACACTTCAGGACTGCCTAATATCAAAACCACTCATCTGGTTTTCCTCATATTTACCATAAATATTCCTCTATATAGTTCCTATGTACTTGCCAGAAATTATGTCATTATGCATTCATGAATATATTCTTTATTATTATAATAATCATATCAGTTATATTTCATTTTAAAAAATCATATGATTCTCTTATTATTTTTTATAAAAATTATATTTGGGACAATATTTGTAATTTTTTTTAATAAATAGTTAAACTCTTATATTATATGTTCTGCTTATAAGTTATATGGCCAAGTCAAAATCTGTGTGACAATAGTACTCCATTTGTTAATAAAATAAATGAAATCAATCCTCTTCCCTGTCTCCAAAGGTACTATCAAAATCATACATAAGCTAAACAGCAACAACTCATAATACAGCTTATATTTATTACCACACAAAACCAGCATGTGCCTCATTTCTAAATAATATTTTTAGCTCAGCTGACTATAAGTCATCTGAGCTATAGTCGTGGTCCATTGTCCGTCGTCCGTCCGTCTGTCCGTCCGTCCGTCCGTCCGTCCGTCCGTAGATGTGGCACGTTTTGAAACCGTAAGACCTAGGAATCCAAAATTCAGCATAATGTTAGATGTCCCCAAGATCTCCTACCAAGCCGAAAACTGGGTCTTTGCAACTTCGTTCCTTTGAAAAATTAAGGAAAAACCTCAATTTTTTATTAAAATCCTATTTTCACACTTCAGGACTGCCTAATATCAAAACCACTCATCTGTTTTTCCTCATATTTACCATAAATATTCTTCTTTATAGTTCCTATGTACATGCCAGAAATTAAGTCTGTTAAGTGTAAATTCTTTAAGTTATGGGCCCAAACATAATGGACTTTGTAAAAAATCAGGAAAAATATTTACTCACTTAACATGAAAAATTTTGAAACTAGAGTCTATTTTCCCAAGTATATAACTATGTTTAATTAAGATTCAATTGTTTACCCAAAATTAGATCTGAATTTTGTAAATTTTTTAAGTAATTAGCATAAAAATAAAATCAGTACCTTAAATTTTGCCCAACTTTGACCATGGCACGTTTTTTTCCTGTAAGTACCATTGATTTAATTTTCACACCATGTAAACATAAATATTTAATTTGTTTAAATCTGAAATTTGGAAGTAAAAGCTTGAAAATTAAGCTAGTTATTGATTTTTTTCTTGAGGCTCTATTGTAGTCATTTGCTTTGATTACAGATTACAGATGCAGGGTCCCACTCCAGGTCACTGGAAGTCAGCTATGCCAGGGTTTCTGATTTGTTACAGTCACTGGGGGAGATCCCCTGCTGTGACAGGTGTACAGTTATTCTCATATCACCACCCCAATCACCCCCCCCCCCCCCCCCCCCCCGCACAAACCCAACCCACCAAGTGTTATGTAGTATTGTTATTGTTTTCACTGTATCTCCTTAATTGTAATGCTGTTTCTCCTCTGATATGCAAAAATTTTCCTTGAAAAAGGAATTTAAGGTGTAATCCAGAAGATGCAATGTTGTGTAATGTAGCATTTTTAAAGAAATCATTTTTCTTTTAAATGATTTTACCAGTCATAATGGAACCCATCAGTATGCTTAAATTATGACAAAATATGAAGCACATTATGGATAAATAAAGACACAATTAAAAACTGTGAAATTTAAATCAAGTATTTTTTTTAGATATTTATTGTTTTGCAGATTTAAAAGATATATTTTTGTGGTAAAAAATAAATAAACATTTGTATGCATGATGTGGTGTTATCTGACAAGATTGAGATTTATGATGATGCAATTGAGAATTATGAATCAACTTTTATATTCAGATATATATGTTATATTGAAAATGTATAGAAATATAAACTTAAATTTTTAAAAAAATTGATGTGATAAAAAAATGAGGATTTATTACAAACATGTGTTCATTATTATCCTGCATCAGCAGAGTTTGAGATCAGGCTTTGTTTGCCATTTTTTATGTTGTTAATTAGTTATATTTCAACTGTATACATTTCATAAAAAAAACATATTTAATAATATATATTATACAAAAAAAAGATTTGATTGAACAAATGTGTAAACTACTGAAATGTCAACAGTTAATCGAAAAGCCAACTAATGATCATGGTAATTGTACAGATCATTTGTTCACAAACTGCTCACATGCTTCAGTTTCAACATTAGGAAACACATGGTCAGGTCACAAAATATTATTTGCAACAATTTCTTGCTCATCAATACAAACCAATCATATAAACCAACCATGGCCTTTTTTTACCTCTTCCTCTTACACTTTATCTCCATTTGATATTATTTTAGATTTTTACCTTCAAGGTTAACGTCAGCTGAGCACAGTGACCCATAGGTCCCTTGTTTTATCATATATAACAGCTGAGCGTCGTGACCCATAGGTCCCTTGTTTAAATATTGGCAAAAATATAAAATTGGTACCTTAAATTTTGCCCACGTTTTTTTCCTGTAACTGCTGTGGATTTAATTTTCAAAGCATGTTTTTGTTACCATTTCAACTGTGAAAACAAAAAATTTGAAACCAGTTGATCAAAAAATGTAGATTTTATTCAAGTTTTAAAGCACCATGTCATATATTGTTTACACCAAGCTAGTGTTATGCAGTTTACTAGAGCTCAGCTCCCCAGCTTCAGCTCTAAGTTCCTTAAATTTTGCATACAGTTAGATGTCCCCCAAATCCTCTACCATACTAAAAGTTTGGTCACTAGGACTGCATTCCTTTGAGATATTAAGAAAAAACTTCATTTTTCCATTAAAAACCCATTGTTACACTTAAAGATTGCCTTAAATCAAAACCACTGATCTGACTTTGATCATATATAATATACATGTTTTTCTATACATTTGCTATGCATATGCCAGAAATGATGTCAGTATTGTGTAATTGTTTTAATTTCTAGGCCCAAACATAATGCACTTTGTAAAAAATCAAGAAATATTTACTCTCGTAACATGAAAATTGCTGAAGGTAGACATTTTTTGCCAGGGATATAACATTATTAATTCAAAGATTCAATTGTATTGCCATAAATATAAAATCAGTACCTTAAGTTTTGCCCAACTTTGGCCATGGCATGTTTTTTCCCTGTAAGCACTGTTGATTTAATTTTCATATCTTGCATACGTAAGGATTTTAGCTTCTAAATTCTGAAGTTATAAAAGGAATTGGTCAAAAACTAGCTTTTATGAAAGTTTTTATGAGACCATATCACACCTTGGCTGTACTGAAGCCCCTCTTTTATGTCCCCACATTGACCTTTCAGGCCAATTATGCATGCTTGAAGCGAGGCACTCTGCAGCCAGCCAGCTCTTGGGTGGCTTCAACTGGATCTAACTGTCCAACCCCCTCCACTAGTATTTGTTTAGGCCATAAACATAACAATAAACTTTTTTTTATGCCCCCGCCACAAAGTGGCTGGGGCATATAGTTTTACCCATGTCCGTCATTCCGTCCTTCCGTCCTTCCGTCCTTCCGTCATTCCGAAATCAAACAGTTGTACGGACTTTTTTTCGCAATGCCTGCAGATATTGGCCTGATTTTTGGTGTGTGGGCAGATATAGACCAGTTACAGATCGAGTTCGCGTTTTGTCCCGGTTGACCTACTTTTGACCGTTTTACGGCTCCTAAACTTAGAAAATTTCATGAAAAATAGAAATATTCATGACAGATACACATGTACGGACTTTTTTTCGCAATGCCTGCAGATATTGGCCTGATTTTTGGTGTGTGAGCAGATATAGACCAGTTACAGATCGAGTTCGTGTTTCCTCCTGGTTGACCTTTTTTTGACCGTTTTACGGCTCCTGAACATAGAAAATTTCATGAAAAATAGAAATATTCATGACAGATACACATGTACGGACTTTTTTTCGCAATGCCTGCAGATATTGGCCTGATTTTTGGTGTGTGGACAGATATAGAACAGTTACAGATCGAGTTCGCGTTTCGTCCTGGTTGACCTACTTTTGACCGTTTTATGGCTCCTAAACTTAGAAATTTTCATGAAAAATAGAAATATTCATGACAGATACACATGTACGGACTTTTTTTCGCAGTGCCTGCAGATATTGGCCTGATTTTTGGTATGTGGGCAGATATAGACCAGTTACAGATCGAGTTCACGTTTCGTCCTGGTTGAACTACTTTTGTCTGTTTTACGGCTCCTTAACTTAGAAAATTTCATGAAAAATAGAAATATTCATGACATACACATTTACAGACTTTTTTTCGCAATGCCTGCAGATATTGGCCTGATTTTTGGTGTGTCAGCAGATATTGACCAGTTACAGATCGAGGTCGCGTTTCGTCCCGGTTAACCCACTTTTGACTGTTTTACGGCTCCTGAACATAGAAAATTTCATGTAAAATATATATTTTCATGACAAATACACTTGTACAGACTTTTCTTCACAATACCTGCAGATATTGGCCTGATTTTTGGTGTGTGGGCAGATAATGACCAGTTACAGATCAAATTCACGTTTTGTCCCAGTTGACCTATTTTTGACCGTTTGACGGTGCCCTAACATAGAAAATTTCATAAAAAGGTGCACTTTTTTTCGCAGTGCCTGCAGATACAGGCCTGATTTTTGGTGTGTAGGCAGATAATGACCTGTACAGATTGAGTTCTTGTTTTGTCTCAGTTGACCTACTTTTGACCATTTGACTGCTCCTGAACATAGTAAGTTTCATGAAAAATATAAATTTTCATAACAAATGCATATGTACTGACTTTTTTTCCTCGATCCTGCAGATACCACCCTGATTTTTTTTGTGTGGGCAGATAATGACAGTTATGTACAGATCGAGTTTGCGTTTCATCCCGGTTGACCTACTTTTGATTGTTTTACGGCTCCTAAACAGAAAATTTCATGAAAGACAGAAATTTTAATGGAAAATGCACATGTATGGACTTTTTTTCACAATGCTTGCATATACTGGCAGGATTTTTGGTGTGTTGCTTGAAAATGACCCGTTACAGATCAAGTTTGCATTTTGCCCTTGTTGACCTACTTTTGACCATACGACACCTCCTGAACTTAAAAAATTTTCCAAATTTTACAAATGTTTCTAATTTGCCCAAGGCGGGGGCATTCGTGTCGTTCCGACACATCTAGTTTTAATTCTTGGTTTATGATAAGAACTTAAAAAATAAATGGAAAAGGAATTTATAGTTAATGAGTTACAGGGGATTACCTTGCAATTACTGATCATTTATGGATCTTCCATGGATGGCCAAAATTGTATTTCAAATGACACCATGCAGTCACCATTGGGTATTTTTTCATTTCAACCATAAAATTGAAAAATAAATAATTAAAATAAATTGTTGTTTACTATTAGGGATTATATGAAGCAAGATAATGATAGACAAGGATGCAGTTGATTATATTAAATTAATCTAAATTTCCAGGTCTTTTCCAGGTGTTTAACTTGTTGGTTTTTATTTATTACAAAATTAAAATAATAAATAAATATGTCAAAAATTTAAAATATTACTCAGACAAGTGCTCATCAAAGATTTTAATTTGTTTGACTTATAACTCACGGTTGTATCAGTTGTTACATGATACTGGCTAAATAATCAAAATTTATATTGCTGGTCCTTTATTTCAGTTCATAAAATTAAACATTCCCAACTCCAGTTTGCTCCTGGTACGATATATTGGGTGTTTTGATCCTTGGATTAATTTTAACACATGTATTAGTTTTATAGCTGAGAATGCTTTTCTTTTTTTCTTGATACCATTAAAAAAAATAAATATTCAAATTTTTCCTGTTAGTGCTGTGGATTTAATTTTCACAGCATGTACACATTAACATTTCATCTGTTAAAATCTGAAATTTAAAACCAATTGATCAAAAACTGTAGATTTTATTCAAGTTTCCAGGTACCATGTCTTCATTGTTTACATCAGATCAGTATAAATGCAGTGTACTGGGCAGTTACATAACACCTTCAGGTCTGACCTACTGCCACTGTGAGTGTCTGGGTCAGGCTGGGCAGGCAGTAATTACCAGAGAGCCTCTCTTTCTCTCTCTCTCTCTGGCAGTCTAGGTCTCTCTTTCTCTCTCTCTCTCTCTCTCTCCTCTGCTTTTTCTCTTTCTTTCTCCATCTTTCTTTCTGTCTTTCTCTCTCTCTCTCTCTCTCTCTCCCTAATTGCCTCCCTTCCTCCCTCCATCCCATTCTGTTGACAGGTACTATAAACTAGATACATTAGCTATAAATGTTGATGCAATTTAGAAATGTGAATCAACTAAAATATTCACAATCACATGTATGTTATACTGTAAATTTATAGTAACATTCAGAAACTTGGATTAAAATTATGCAATGAAAAAAAGGAATAAATGCAAATATTGTTAATTTTTCTTGGCTCAGTAGAATGGGGAAAAAAATTATTTGCTTTGTTTCTCCATCTTTCTGTCTGTTTTAAATATTTAATGTTCATGAATAAACTTTTTTAGCGAACCTGTCAGCTTATGCGATGGTGCGGCGTCGTCCATCGTGTGTTATGGTCATGCGTCGTGCGTCGTCTGTACGTTAACCATAGCTATCTTAAAACAGCAGGAGCTAGCATCACCAATTTTTTTGCAAATAATCAGTCATCCAAAAAACTATATCGGATTTTGTTTATTTTTTTTCTAACTGCAATTTCTTAGATTTTATAGGGAAAAAGCTTAAAAAGCTTAAAAAATCTACTTCTCCAAAACTGTCCAGCCAAATTGTCCAATATTTCACAGAAATGATCTTTAGAACAACCTTTCTCAAGTTTGTTCGAATGGTTCCAGTTAGGAGATTTTTTGCCGAGTTACAGGAAGTTGAATTTTGTTCACTTTGCAAAAAAGCATATAAAAATTTAAATCTCAGTAACGGCTGGAGCTATCATCACCAAATTTTATGCCAATATTGGTCACATAGGTCATATCTGAAATTGAGGTATTGGTGGCGCCACCTGCATCGGCCTTTTTTTGTACGGGGTCATTAGTGCTTGTATCACACTGAGGGCTACAAAAGACTTCTTCTCTGAAACCATATGGCCAAAATATTTAATATCGCACAGAAATGATCCTAGGGTAGTTCTTTGTGAAGTTTGTTCAAATGGTCTCTTTTCAGTGACTTATGGCTAAGTTATGGGAAGCTGATTTTAGTCATACGCCATAACAGCCCATTTTAGCTCAGTGGCTACAAAGATTTTCTTCTCAAAAACCACTGGGCCAAATTCTTAAATCTCACACATAAATCATCCTCAGATGTTGATAATTCAAGTTTGTTCAAATGGTATTGGTTCAGTGCTTTTTGGCTGAGTTACGGGAAGCTGAACTTAGCCAGTTTGCTATATGAGTTATAAACTTGTGAAACGTTTTTCCACTGATGCCACTGAGGCCAGTTTGTTAAATATTTTACAAGAATAATCCCATCAATAATTCTTATAATAATTGTCATTAATGGTTCCACATGAATGATTTTTGGCTGAATTATGGAGATTGAATTGAGTCATTTTACCATATATTTTAGCTGTGTGATGCTGTTACATCTAGCCTGGCACCAGTTTATAAGCATCTATTACATCATGCCACTAGACTTTTAGATTTCAGGTTATATTTGGTTAATATTGACAAGAAAGTTTTTTTAAAGCTTTTAAAAATTTGGATTTATGATTTTAGTTATTCATCATACCAGGCAATATTACAATCAAGGATATTCAGCTCTCTGTGGCTATATAAAGACAACTGTATGTTGATTATAAATTATTGGTATCCCTACTCAACTTAATTCAAGAATTTGCCATCAATGATATATATCTGTATTTCAATTTTGCATTCAGTATGCATCCGTAATAATTTTACATATATTCCTGATTTCTTTTTTATAAAAAGTCAGCTGAAAAGCCTTTTGTATTGGGAAAATAAATTTCAAATATATTTTAAGTAGGGACCACTTTTGTGTACAGATGGCAGCACTTGGTTTACCATTGGCAGATTGCCAGTGCCTTGATGTTGGCCATTAGCCAAGATGATGTCAGCTCTATAAATAATTTTGGCACAGTGCCAGGATTGGAAGAAGTGCAGCCAGGTATAGGTCAAGAGTTCACTCAGTGCAGTAGCTACATTCTATTTATAGCTTTGGCAGACTGCCAAGTGTGTCAGATTATGCAACAGGTCAAGAGTTCACTCAGTGCAGCCAGGTACAGGTCAAAAGTTCACTCAGTCTAGCTAGGTGCTGGTCAAGAGTTCACTCAGTGCAGTAGCTTGAGGCAGCAATTTGTCACAGGTCACTCGGGGCAACTGCCTCACTCACCTAAGCCTTGTCAGCCCAGTGCATCAAACTCTGGGGAAGTTTGATGTATTGGACAGATACCTGTCTATGCGTCTTTGATGGTTTCTCATTTACAAGACAGGTGGTGCCACCTACATTGACTTTTGCTGTGTATGCGCCTGCTTATTTCTACAGAGGAATTTGATACATCAGCCTAAAATTGGGTATGTTTATACATATCGGGTAGCTTTATAGTGTACAAGACTGGTGGCTCCACCTACAATAATTTTTGTACAGTGTATGTCCCTGCTTATTTCTCAGGAGGGGTTTGATATATCAGTCTGAAAATTGGGCATATGTGTCTATCTCTGATAGATTCGTTGTATACAAGACTATGGGTGCCAGCTACAATTGTTTTTGTGATGTTTGCACCCATGCCAGAATTTCAGCAGTGATATTTGTGTAATTGTTTCTTATTCAAAATGTTCAGTACCTGCATTGTTCATATACATGAAAAGTAATGGTCCAGCATTAAAGCATAATACCTCGTGTATTTCCCAATGCACAGGTTCGCATTAGGCCTGTAGGCCTTGTTTTTATAAGCACTGTTGAATTAAATTTCATATCCTGTATGTATATGCAAGGGTGTTGTAACTCTCACCATCCCCTTCTTCATCCCACTGAGGCTTTGCTCCTTGGCACTGTGAACAATAGTTCTATGGCTATAGCATAAAATTTAATAATTAAAGAAAATATCTACAGAGAGACAGAGGCATTGTAACTCTGATCATATCACAACCCCCCCCCCCCCCCCCCCATCAAGTCATTGCACCTGTGGAATGGGGACGTTATGACAACTGTATACATATCATAAAATTGATAAAAAAGGTTTACCAAATAAATTGGATCTCATCAGACAAATGTGAAAACTGTTGAACTGTGAACAGCTTATCAAAAAGGTAACCAATGGAAAGGCATGGTCAGGTCTCAAATATTATTTGCAACATTTTCTTCAATCATATAAACCAACCATGGCCCAGATTACCTCTTCCTCTCAAACATTATCTACATTTCATCATATTTTTAAGATTTTAACCTTCCAGGTGGTTCAGTACTGTTGATCCTTTGTCCATAGGTACCTATGTACATGCCAGAAATTATGTCAATATTGTGTAATATGTAGACGTGAGGGGCATCAAAATAATGCACCTTGTCAAGACCAATCTTGTCAAGATATTATGTCATACAGTCACAAATTCATAAATCCCCTCATCAGCATAGTTAATCATAACCTTGTATCTGTCAAATTGAACTCTTGCAGTTTTCCATACACTATAGATCCTTCAACAAATAGCCTTATCATCATTATACCACTGCTTAGCATACTGTCATTGCATTCATATTTGCTCAAATAATTTGCTTTTTTTTTACCCCTCCCAAATAAATAAAAAATAAACCACTATATTGTACTCCATATTAATCCATCAGTCAGGTTATTTCATATATCATTTACTCACATATTACATTATATTCCTTTATAAAAGCCCAACATGACCATGATATTCTAAGCTTTATCTACTCAATATAGTATCACAATGGTGATACATTTATGGTCCAATCATGATCAGCTGAGCACCGTGACCCATGGGTCCCTTGTTGTTTTTGTTGTGTGCACCCATGCCAGAATTTCAGCAGTGATGTTTATGTAATTGTTTCTTATTCAAAATGTTTAGTACTTGCATTGTTCATATACATGAGAAGTAATGGTCCAGCACTGAAGCATTATACCTGGTGTATTTCCCAATGCACAGGTTCGCACTAGGCCTGTAGGCCTTGTTTACATTTATTTTGTGGGGCTCATCTTGTGGCAAGAAATTCATACCCTGTAATGTTTACCTTGAAGACCTGGTCAGTGATGATGTTTACATTGCGAACTGGAATGAGACACGGGGGCATTCAGGTTTTGGATGATATTTTACTGGACATATAAAGATTAGGTTGATGTGAGGAACACATGAAAGATTTCATAAAATATATGTTGCAAGGAAACTGTTCCTGAAGAAAGGAACAGAAATATGAATACCTCGTAAGTAGCAGAAGCTGACCCAACAGGACTCCATGCAGAGGGCCTGTATCTCATTTTCAGCCACCGCAACCTTTATTTTTCATCGTATCAGACAAATTTAAAGGCCTGAAACACCGACACAACTCCACCCCACCCCTCCACAACCCACCAATGTTCCTGAAATTGGGACCATGAATAAGGTTTTGTCATTAATCCTCTTGGGTTGAACTCTCCATTTCATAAAGGGAGAAACATGCCTTTTTTCTCTTTTACTGACCACTAGGTGGGTGAAAGCCTCAATCAAATGTAAGCCCTGAATAGCTCAAATCCCTCACTGAAAGCAAGAGTTATTCATATGAACAATAGTAGTCCTTGAGGTTTGGTGACCACGATGCATGATGGTCATTGCTGAAGGCAGTCTGGCTGTGCTCTGTCCAACCTCTGTGCAAGTCAGAAAAAATCACTCAAAATTATATGTACATTAAAAATTATTTATTTTCATATCGCCTATGTCACTGCGGGGATATTAACCTTTAAAATGAAGTATGGCACAGTATTGTACATCACGCGGTTTTAGAGAACATTGCGAACAGACATGAACCAAATTCCATTTATAAGTATTAGATAAAGTTCATTTCAAGACCAACAAATTTAAATGTTTGCCTTTTGATTCCTGTTCTCGTGCATTTTTGTTATCTCAATTTAAAATACATTATGTTCAGTGTTAAAAAAAAACATAAACAACATGTTCAGTGTTTAAAAAAAATCAAAGGTTCAATGGTATTTGATGAAATTGTACCAATCGTTAACAAACTTTTTTCTCTGATTTGTTATTTGAAATTATATGTTATAAATAATTATATTTTCATTGTCTCAATTTAAAATACATGATGTTAACAACATATTCAGTGTTTAAAAAAATCAAAGATTCAATGATATTTGATGAAATTTTTGTACCACTTGTTAACAAACTTTTTTTTTCTGATTTCTTATTTGAAATTATTTGTTATAAAACAAAGTCATTGGAAAATAATGATGTCGGCCGGTGAGGTCGGCCGTTGGTGTGTTTAAAGCTGCTTGTCAGTGTCCAAATTCTCAAAAACTGATAATCCAAATATGATATTTGTTATTTTTGTTAATTTTCAGGATTATAAAACAATATTAATTCATAATCGTGTCTGAACGTTTATTAATATAAGTAAATGCACCCTGTGTACGGCGGCCTCTATACCATATAATACTGGGGAGTTGAAGCAAACCATGGCACAGCCAGTAGACAATCTGTGAATTGGTTACCGTATATAAGTGTTTAAGCCCCGTTGTTCTGCATGCTTAGGGTACACTTGGGTTAAATTGAACACATAGTTGAAAGTTTTTCCTCAGGATACTTTTTCTGCGAGAAACGTTAACAAATCTCATCCATTTCCATAGCTTTTGTCCAGGAAAACTAGGTGAAGTATCCAGTTTGGATAACCTCCAGGCAAAAGAAACAATCATTCGCCCAATTTGGCCATGCCTGGTTGTCCAATATTACCCAGGTGAACCTCTGTGGCGTCTTTTGCAATTTTTTTGTGCGTGTTTGGTCTTAAGAAAATCTCATGTTTGTGAGGTTTGAAATGATACCCGGACACCAGCGTTGTTTTGATTAGTCGAGGAAGGGTAAGCAGATAAAGCCAAAAGTGTCCGATTTAACCCCCCCCCCCCCCCCCCCCCCCCCGTACTCTATAGTCTGTCCCTGTACCCATGTCTGCATGTTTTTCCGGGGTAATATTTTATACAAGTGAAGCAGTGTAGACCTGTCTGGTCCAAAAGTTGCAGGAGCTATTCTGCCGATTGCCTGCGTAGAAAATATTGCCGTACCTTACTTTGATTTTGTATGAGACAAATAATCCAAAATGTGATCAAACAGGTACAGCGTATACAACTTTTTCATCAGCAGAAAACTGATAATAACTAAGCTAGGCAAACTGATGACTTCAGTCAATTGAAGGTGACATCCACCAATCATTGTGACTTCTCTGTGACATCACTGTTGTCTAACAAACAATGCACAGACATTGAAAGTGTACAATGGAGGACTGTATCTTCCAGCAGTGCTGGAAAGATGCCAACCACAGTCCATCAGCATTAATAACACATATACCATAAAAACTCGCATATAAGTCGATCTCGCATATAAGACGAGTGTTATTTTAAGGGTGAAAAATAAGGTAAAAAATTTTTGACCATCTCAGTCAAGAGGAAATCTTACAGGCAAGTACAGGGCTCGCTGTCATAGGTTGTACACAAATGCTTAAAAAATCTGTAAGAATGACGTTCATTTTATCTTTGCAGAAGAACAAAATGAAGAGACAAACATTGATAAATCTACAATTTATCAAGAATATATGTTTAATAAGATATAAATATTCATCTAATTTTCGACTGGTGGAAAAGCAAAGTTGCAAAGTATATACATTTAACATGATATATTGTTATGGGGTGACATAAAGGCGGACCAAACTGTCTCACTAGTGAAGCTTGCTTTTCTAACGAAGCCGTTGGGACGCCAGACTTGTGCGCCAGCGACTTGGGTTTGAAACCAGGATCGGCCCAATGTTTTCCCCTGAGCAATTTCTCTTCGTAACAGTATAACTACTTAACACAAAATCAGCAGAATATCTGTACATCTGCTTTACCTTTAGCTAAAGGTAAAGTAAGGCTAAGGGGCATTTTTAGCTCAGCTGACTATAAGTCATCTGAGCTATAGTCGTGGTCCATTGTCCGTCGTCCGTCCGTCTGTCCGTCCGTCCGTCCGTCCGTCCGTCCGTAGATGTGGCACGTTTTGAAACCGTAAGACCTAGGAATCCAAAATTCAGCATAATGTTAGATGTCCCCAAGATCTCCTACCAAGCCGAAAACTGGGTCTTTGCGACTTCGTTCCTTAGAGAAATTAAGGAAAAACCTCAATTTTTTATTAAAATCCTATTTTCACACTTCAGGACTGCCTAATATCAAAACCACTCATCTGTTTTTCCTCATATTTACCATAAATAATCCTCTATATGGTTCCTATGTACATGCCAGAAATTGGGTCTGTATTATATAATTTAAAAAAGTTATGGGCCCAAACATAATGCATTTTGTAAATAATCAGGAAAAAAATTTGATCACTTAACACAAAACTTGTTAAAGCTAAGCACTTTTTTTCCAGTAATATAACTTTTATTAATCAAAATTAAATTGTATACCCAAAATTTGATCAAAATCTTTTAAATTTTTTTAAATATTAGCAAAAATAAAAAATTGGTACCTTAAACTTTGCCCAACCGTGACCATGGCACGTTTTTTTCCTGTAACTGCTGTGGATTTAATTTTCAAAGCATGTTTTTGTTAGCATTTCAACTGTTAACATTTAAAATTTGAAACCAGTTGATCAAAAACTGTAGATTTTATTCAAGTTTTCAAGCACCATGTCACATATTGTTTACATCAACCTAGTGTTATGCAGTTTGCTAGAGCTCAGCTCCCCAGCTTCAGCTCTAAGTTCCTTAAATTAGGCATACTGTAAGATGTCTCCAAAATCCCCTACCATGCCAAGAATTTGGTCACCAGAACTTAATTCCTTTGAGATATTAATGAAAAACTTCATTTTTTCATTAAGACCCTTTGTTACACTTCAGGACTGCCTAGTATCAAAACCACTGATCTGACTTTGATCATATATAATATACATATTTTTCTATACATTCGCTATGCACATGCCAGAAATGATGTCAGTATTGCGTAATTGTTTTAAGTTATGTGCCCAAACAAAATTGACTTTGTAAAAAATCAGGAAAAATATTTACTCAGGTTTCATGAAAATTATTGAAGCTAGAAAATTTTTTTTAAGTATATAACTTTGTTTAATTAAGATTCAATTGTATACCCAAAATTAGATCTGTATTTTGTAAATTTTATAAGTTATTAGCATAAACATAAAATCAGTACCTGAAATTTTACCCAACTTTGACCATGGCACATTTTTTCCCTGTGAGTACTGTTGATTTAATTTTCTCAGAATGTAAACATAAGTATTTAATGTGTTTAAATCTGAAATTTGAAACTAAAAGGTTGAAAATTAGGCTAGTTATTGAATTTTATCTTGAGGGTCTATTGTAGTCACTTGCTTTGTTCCAGATGCAGGTAGGCCACTCCAGGTCACTGGAAGTCAGCTATGCCAGGGTTCCTGATTTGTTTCAGTCACTGGGGGAGATCCCCTGCTGTGACAGGTGTACAATTGTTCTCATATCACACCCCCTCCCCCCCCCCCCCATGAATATATAAATATACATTTGTATGCATGATGTGGTGTTACATGACAAGATTGAGATTTATGATGATGCAATTTAGAATTATGAATCAACGTTTATATTCAGAAATATATGTTATATTGGAAATGTATACAAATTAAACTTAAAATAAAAAAATGAGGATCTAATACAAACATGTGTTCATTATTTTCGAGCCTCAGCAGAATTGGAGATCAGGCTTTGTTTGCCCTGAATGTTTATGCAAAAGTGTTGTTAATCCCATCTCTTCCCCCCCCCCCCCCCCCACCCCCGGCTGTCATTGATCCCTAGCACCTCACCGTCACCTGTGCACTGGGACATTAGTTAATATTGCAAATGTGTACAATTTTTTCAATTTGAAAGATAATTGGATTAGAAAAAATTAAGATCTAATATTGAAACATATTCTTGCCCCAGGAGAATGGAACATAAAGTGATCAGCTCTTGTCTGTCCATCATCTCTCAATTATCATTAAATATATATACTAATTATGAAATTTTTCCTTTAAGCACTGTTGAAATAACTTTCATATGCTGTATGTGTATGGATTTAAGCCATTAATGTCTGAAATTTGAAAGCAACTTATGTATTCAGATGTGTAATATTGCAGATGAAAAACTTTAAAATATTAAAATATATTATCAGCGTTGTTTGTCTAACAGTCTGTCTGTCCTTTTTTAAATATTATGTAATTGTGAATGGACTATTTAATCCTGTAAGTATTGTTGAATTAAGTGGAAATCCTATATGTATATACACTATGTTAATACAGAGATGTTGTAACTCCCATCATTCCAGCCCTCCACCCCCCCCCCCCCAACCACCACCACCAGGTTCTTGCATCTGGGGACTGGAGACATCAGTTATATTTCAACTGTATACATTTTATAAAATAAAAATACATATATTTAATAATATATATTATGTAAAATAGATCCAATTGAGCAAATGTGTAAACTACTGAACTGTCAACAAACTATCAAAAAGCCAGCCAGTGATCATGGTAATAATATACATCTTATGTTCACAAACTGCTCACATGCTTCAATTTTGACATTAGAGAATGCATGGTTTGGTCACAAAATATTATTTGCAACAATTTCTCACTCATCAATACAAACCAATCATGTCAACCAGCCATGGCATATATTACCTTTTCATCTTAGACTTGATCTCCATTATTATTTTAGATTTTTACCTTCAAGGCCAACTTCAGCTAAGCACAGTGACCCATATTTATAGCACCATGTCTTGAATGTTTACATCAAGTCATTGGTTAACAGTGTTCCAGGCTGTTACATAACACCTTCACTCCTTGCTTACTGCTTCTGTGAGTGTCTGGGTCAGGCTGGGTCAGGCAGTAATTACCAGAGAGCCTTTCTCCTCTCTCTTTCCCTTTCTCTCTTTCTAGCTCTCTTTCTCTCTCTCTCTTTCTCTCTCTCTCACCCCTATGCCTCCCTTCCTCCCTCCACCCCATTAAGTTGACAGGTACTATAAACCTAATTTATTAGATATATATGTTGATGAAATTAAGAAATGTGAATCAACTGAAATATTCTTATATATATGTTATACTCTAAATGTATAGTTACATTTTCAAACCTGGAAAAAAATGATGATATAAAAAAGAGAATTTATGTAAAAATTGTTCATAATTTCCTGGCTCAGAAAAATGGGAATTAAAATTATTTGCTTTGTTTCTCTAGCTTTCTTGCCTGTTTTAAATATTTAATAATTATGAATAAACTTTTTTTTCCTGTAAGCTCTGATTAATTAAATTTCATATCCTGTACGTATATGCAAGGGTATTGTAACTCCCACCATCCCCTTCCCCCACCCCACTAAGTCCTTGCTCCTTCGCACTGTCAACAATAGTGTTATTGCTATAGCATAAAATTTAATAATTTGAAGAAAATATATACAGAGATTCTGTGAGTGTCTGGGTCAGGCTGGGTCAGGCAGTAATTACCAGAGAGCATTTCTCCTCTCTCTTTCCCTTTCTCTCTTTCTAGCTCTCTTTCTCTCTCTCTCTCTCTCACCCCTAAGTCCATGCTCCTTCGCACTGTCAACAATAGTGCTATTGCTATAGCATAAAATTTAATAATTTGAAGAAAATATATACAGAGAGACAGAGGCGTTGTAACTCCCATCGTAACCCCCCCTCCCCCCATCAAGTCCTTCCGCCTGTGGTGTGGGGATTTTATAGCAACTGTATACATATCATAAAATAGAAAAAACAGTTTAATTAAAGTTTAAATTTAAAAAATTGGATCTCATTAGACAAATGTGTAAAATGTTGAACTGTCAACAGCCTGTCAAAAAGGTATCCAATGAAAGTGCAAGGTCAGATCTTAAAATATTATTTGCAACAATTTCTTCAATCATATCAACCAACCGTGGCCTTGATTACCTCTTTCTCTCAGACTTTATCTACATTTCATAATATTTTAGATTTTAACCTTCCAGGTGTTTAAGTACTGTTGAATGCTCCCTCCCTCTCTCTCTATCTCCTTTTCTCTCTAAATCCAACCCTCCTTGCTGCCCACACTGTTTCCTTCTCCGAACCCCATCCCAATGTCAGCCTCAGTAAACGAGAACAAGTTGAATCAGATATATTCATATTTTTATATATTGTATAACTGTTTGTTGCCTATATACGTGCCAGAAATTATGTCAATATTGTGTAATATGTAGATGTGGTGGGCATCAATATAATGTACCTAAGAGATATCATGTCATACAGTCACAATTCATAAATCCACTCTTCAGCATAGTTAATAATAACATTATATATGTCAAATTGAAATCTTGCAGACTTCTATACACTATAGATCCTTCAACAAATAGCCTTATCATCATTCTACCACTGCTTAGTGTACTGTCATTGCATTCATATTTGCTCAAATATATTGCTATTTTCAACAGCTCCCAAATAAATAAATAAATAAACCACTATATTTACTCCATATTAATCCATCAGTCAGGTAATTTCATACATGATTTACTCGCATATTACATTATATTCCTTTATAATAGCCTAATAGGTCCATGATATTCATAAGGTTTGTCGACTAAATATAGTATCACAATGGTGATACATTTATAGTTCAATCATGATCAGCTGAGCGTCGTGACCCATAGGTCCCTTGTTAAATTATATTCTAAAAATAATTATCGGTAAAAAACATGCCAAAAAGGGTTTTTGGACGGACTATAGACTTGGATCTGTCCGTGCCACCAGCAGTCATTAAGCCATCAATTGTGACCCCAATGTACGGTTTGCATTTACTGTACTGTTTCATCGATTCCTGCAGACTTGTGGGGCCACCTGGATTTTGAGCGATCCTGTGAGCTTTTGCAATGGTAATACAGTTTTGCTGGAAACTACATCGTATCCACGCTGTGTTCAGTTGTAAATACCTGCGTACCTCGTGTTTAAAATACTGTGGTTACCATGTTATTCATGGTGGTTTCAAATTTGCGATATTCGCGGTAGGGGAATGGCCGCGAAATTGAAACCACGCAGGTATGAAACCTTGCTGTCATGGGAAACAGTCTCTGTAGTTGCCACCAGGTGGCAATAATCAGCAGATTGGGAAATAAATATAATCCAAATTACAATCATTTTGATTGCAGCATGCGATGTGTCCACGATCTAGTTTTATAAAAAAATGCTTGGTTTTCACCTGCAGTTCTGCATGCCTGATTTTATTTATTAACTTGCGATCACAAGCGGTGTTTCTTGGTCCAACTGCATGAACTCTACCCACTTACAGTCTTACACTTTGTCTGCTGTCGGTCAATCGGATCATTCACTACTAAGAGTAACTCTGCTCTTTCTTCACATTCATACTACTTATAGCGAATTCGTTCCTATTTTTTGTGTTTATTAAAATATTAATATATGCTCCATCGCGAAAAATGGAACCCGGTGAAACTATGAAAAATTGCTTGAGCGCAAAAACTGAGCCCCGTGAATATAAAGCCAATCACAGTATATAGTATTTAAAGAAACACTGGGAACACCATTAATATATCTATTATAAGGTCTATCATAGTCCAAATTAGGCTTGCTATTAAATTATGACCAGGTAAAAATATGACTTGGGGTCACCTGGTGACTATTTGTTTGTGAATGATGAATAAAACCTACTTGGATATGTTTTTAGCTCAGCTGACTATAAGTCCTCTGAGCTATAGTCGTGGTCCATTGTCCGTCGTCCGTCCGTCTGTCCGTCCGTCCGTCCGTCCGTCCGTAGATGTGGCACGTTTTGAAACCGTAAGACCTAGGAATCCAAAATTCAGCATAATGTTAGATGTCCCCAAGATCTCCTACCAAGCCGAAAACTGGGTCTTTGCGACTTCATTCCTTTAAGAAATTAAGGAAAAACCTCAATTTTTTATTAAAAACCTATTTTCACACTTTAGGACTGCCTAATATCAAAACCACTCATCTGTTTTTCCTCATATTTCCTATAAATAATCCTCTATATAGTTCCTATGTACATGCCAGAAAGTAGGTCTGTATTATTTAATTTAAAAAAGTTATGGGCCCAAACATAATGCATTTTGTAAATAATCAGGAAAGAAATTTTATCACTTAACACAAAACTTGTTAAAGCTAAGCACTTTTTTTCAAGTAATATTACTTTTATTAATAAAAATTAAATTGTATACCCAAAATTAGATCAAAATCTTTTAAATTTTTAAAAATATTAGCAAAAATAAAAAATTGGTACCTTAAATTTTGCCCAACTTTGACCATGGCACATTTTATTGCTGTAACTGCTGTAGATTTAATTTTCACAGCATGTTTTTGTTTGCATTTCAACTGTTAACACCAAAAATTAGAAACCAGTTGATCAAAAACTGTAGATTTTATTCAAGTTTTCAAGCACCATGTCACATATTGCTAGTGTTATGCAGTTTGCTAGAGTTCAGCTCCCAAGCTTCAGCTCTAAGTTCCTTAAATTTGGCATACAGTTAGATTTCTCCAAAATCCCCTACCATGCCAAGAATTTGGTCACTAGGACTTAATTCCTTCGAGATATCAATGAAAAACTTCATTTTTCCGTTAAAAACCCAATGTTACACTTTAAGACTGCCTGATATCAAAACCACTGATCTGACTTTGATCATATATAATATACATATTTTTCTTTACATTCACTATGCACATGCCAGAAATGATGTCAGTATTGTGTATTTTTTTATGCCCCCGCCACAAAGTGGCCGGGGCATATAGTTTTACCCATGTCCGTCATTCCGTCATCCCGTCATTCCGTCCTTCCGTCCTTCCGTCATTCCGAAATGAAACAGTTGTACGGACTTTTTTTCGCAATGCCTGCAGATATTGGCCTGATTTTTGGTGTGTGGGCAGATGTAGACCAGTTACAGATCGAGTTCGCGTTTCGTCCCGGTTGACCTACTTTTGACCGTTTTACGTCTCCTAAACTTAGAAAATTTCATGAAAAATAGAAATATTCATGACAGATACACATGTACGGACTTTTTTTCGCAATGCCTGCAGATATTTGCCTGATTTTTGGTGTGTGAGCAGATATAGACCAGTTACAGATCGAGTTTGCGTTTCTTCACGGTTGACCTATTTTTGACCGTTTTACGGCTCCTAAACTTAGAAAATTTCATGAAAAAATAGAAATATTCATGACAGATACACATGTACGGACTTTTTTTCGCAATGCCTGCAGATATTGGCCTGATTTTTGGTGTGTGAGCAGATATAGACCATTTACAGATCGAGTTCGCGTTTCTTCCTGGTTGACCTACTTTTGACCGTTTTACAGCTCCTAAACTTAGAAAATTTCATGAAAAATAGAAATATTCATGACAGATACACATGTACGGACTTTTTTTCGCAATGCCTGCAGATATTGGCTTGATTTTTGGTGTGTGAGCAGATATAGACCAGTTACAGATCCAGTTCGCATTTTGTCCTGGTTGACCTACTTTTGACCGTTTTACGGCTCCTGAACATAGAAAATTTCATGAAAAATATGAAATTTCATGACAAATACACATGTACGTTTTTAGCTCAGCTGACTATAAGTCATCTGAGCTATAGTCGTGGTCCATTGTCCGTCGTCTGTCCGTCCGTCTGTCCGTCCGTCCGTCCGTAGATGTGGCACGTTTTGAAACCGTAAGACCTAGGAATCCAAAATTCGGCATAATGTTAGATGTCCCCAAGATCTCCTACCAAGCCGAAAACTGGGTCTTTTCGACTTCGTTCCTTTGAGAAATTAAGGAAAAACCTCAATTTTTTATTAAAAACCTATTTTCACACTTCAGGACTGCCTAATATCAAAACCACTCATCTGTTTTTCCTCATATTTACCATAAATATTCCTCTATATAGTTCCTATGTACCTTCAAGAAATTATGTCTGTATTATATAATTTAAAAAAGTTATGGACCCAAACATAATGCATTTTGTAAAAAATCAGGAAAGATATTTGATCACTTAACACAAAACATGTTAAAGCTATGGACCTTTTTTCCAGTAATATAACTTTAATTAATCAAAATTAAATTGTATACCCAAAATTAGATGAAAATCTTTTAAATTTTTTAAAATATTAATAAAATTAAAAAATTGGTACCTTAAATTTTGCCCAATTTTGACCATGGCACGTTTTTTTCATGTGAGTACTGTGGATTTAATTTTCACAGCATGTTTTTGTTTCCTTTTCAACTGTTAACACCAAAAATTTGAAACCAGTTGATCAAAAACTGTAGATTTTATTCAATTTTTCAAGCACCATGTAACATATTGTTTACATCAAGCTAGTGTTATGCAGTTTGCAAGAGCTCAGCTCCCCAGCTTCAGCTCTTAGTTCCTTAAATTCGGCATACAGCTAGATGTCTCCAAAATCCCCTACCATGCCAAGAATTTGGTCACTAGGACTTAATACCTTCAAGATATTAATGAAAAACTTCATTTTTCCATTAAAAACCCATTGTTACACTTCAAGACTGCCTAATATCAAAACCACTGATCTGACTTTAATCATAAATAATATACATATTTTTCATTCTCTATGCACATGCCAAAATGATGTCAGTATTGCGTAATTGTTTTAAGTTATGGGCCCAAACATAATGCACTTTGTAAAAAATCAAGAAATATATTTACTCCCTTAACAAGGGGATTGCTGAAGCTAGAGATTTTTTGTCAGGGATGTAACATTATTTAATCAAGATTCAATTGAATACCCAAAATTAGTTATGAATTTTTCAAATTTTATAAGTTATTAGTATAAATGTAAAATTAATAACTTAAATTTTGCCCAACTTTGACCATGGCACGTTTGTTTCCTGTGAGCACTGTTGATATAATTTTCATATCATGCACACATAAGGATTTCAGCTTTTAAGTTTAGAAAGCTGAAAGAAATTGGCCAAAAATTGTAGCTTTTATAAATGTTTTTATGAGACCCTGTCAGACTTTGGCTCTCTCCAGCCCCTCTTGAGTCACCTGTATGTTGACCTTGTTGAACTTTCAGCAAATTATGCATGCTTGTGGTGAGGCATACACGGGAATCCAGGCAGCTTATGGCCAGCCACAGTTGATCCAGGTGTCCAGCCCAACTCATCTAGTAGTTTTAACCAACTACATAACAATAAACAATAAATTAATAAATTTTTATTGGTTTTTAATAAAAAATTAAAGAAAAATAGAAAAGGAATTTTTTAGTTTATAATAACAGGAAATTAACTTGCAGTTACTGATGATATAAGAATCTTGTATCGATGGATAGAATGTCATGTATTCCAAATAACACCATGCAGTCACCTATGGTATTTTTCAGTTCAATTTTAATGATAAAGAAGTAAATCATATTATTCATTACTAATCATTAGGGATCATATGAAGGAAATTGATGAAAGACAAAGCTGCAGTTGATAATATTAATCTAGATTCCTACTGTGTCTAGTGTGTACATTGATGTGAAATTAGTCCAAAATGAATTTATTACAGTTATTTTTTAATATAGATAAAAGCCATAAAACCAGGTACTTATGATCATTATTTAAATGTGTGAATTTTGTATATTCTGGATTCTCAACATCATTGTTTGGTGAAAACTGAATAAATACCAGTCATGGTGCGAATACTTTGTAATTGTATTTAAATACGAATATGATTATGTACTCCATTATAAAATTTCTTGCATAAAGAAAGGGAATTCAGGTAAAAATGAAAGTATATGAATACCAGTGCAAATACTTTCAAAATGTATTCATGAATGCATTCATGAATATATTCTTTAATATTATTTTAATAATCATTTCAGTTATATTTCATTTAAAAAAATCATATGATTCTCTTATTATTTAAAAAAAAAATAATATTTGGGACAATATTTGTAATTTTTTTTAATTAATAGTTAAACCCTTATATTATATATTCTGCTTATAAGTTATATGGCCAAGTCAAAATCTGTGTGACAATAGCACTCCATTTGTTAATAAAATAAATGAAATCAGTCCTCTTCCCTGTCTCCAAAGGTACTATCAAAATCATACATAAGCTAAACAACAACAACTCATAATACAGCTTTTATTTATTACCACACAAAACCAGCATGTGCCTCATTTCTAAATAATATTTTTTTATCATATATAACAGCTGAGCGTCGTGACCCATAGGTCCCTTGTTTTTTTCTCAGTGCCTGTAGATATTGGCCTGATTTTTGGTGTGTCGGCAGATATTGACCAGTTACAGATGGAGTTCACGTTTTGTCCCAGTTGACCTATTTTTGACCGTTTGACGGTGCTCTAACATAGAAAATTTCATAAAAAAGGTGCACATGTATGGCCTTTTTTCGCAGTGCCTGCAGATATGGGCCTGATTTTTGGTGTGTAGGCAGATAATGACCAGTTACAGATCGAGTTCTTGTTTTGTCTCAGTTGACCTACTTTTGACCATTTGACTGCTCCTGAACATAGAAAGTTTCATGAAAAATATAAATTTTCATAACAAATGCATATGTACTGACTTTTTTTCCTCAATGCCTGCAGATACCACCCTGATTTTTTTTGTGTGGGCAGATAATGACAGTTACAGATCGAGTTTGCGTTTCATCCTGGTTGACCTACTTTTGATTGTTTTACGGATCCTAAACATTGAAAATTTCATGAAAGACAGAAATTTTTATGGAAAATGCACATGTATGGACTTTTTTCACAATGCCTGCATGTACTGGCATGATTTTTGGTGTGTTGCTTGATAATGACCCGTTACAAATCGAGTTTGCATTTTGCCCATGTTGACCTACTTTTGACCATACGACACCTCCTGAACTTAAAAAATTTTCCAAATTTTACAAATGTTTCTAATTTGCCCAAGGCGGGGGCATTCGTGTCGTTCCGACACATCTAGTTTAGTTATGGGCCCAAACATAATGCACTTTGTAAAAAATCAAGAAATATATTTACTCCCTTAACAAGGGCATTGCTGAAGCTAGAGATTTTTTTTGTCAGGGATGTAGCATTATTTTATCAAGATTCAATTGAATACCCAAAATTAGTTCTGAATTTTTCAAATTTTATAAGTTATTAGTATAAATATAAAATTAGTACCTTAAATTTTGCCCAACTGTGACCAAGGCACGTTTGTTTCCCGTGAGCACTGTTGATATAATTTTCATATCATGCACACATAAGGATTTCAGCTTTTTAGTTTAGAAAGCTGAAAGAAATTTGCCAAATATTGTAGCTTTTATTAATGTTTTTTATGAGACCCTGTCAGACTTTGGCTCTCTCCAGCCCCTCTTGAGTCACCTGTATGTTGACCTTGTTGACCTTTCATCAAATTATGCACGCTTGAGGGGAGAATCCAGGCAGCTTATGGCCAGCCACAGTTGATCCAGGTGTTCAACCCAACTCATCTAGTAGTTTTAACCAACAACATAACAATAAACAATAAATTAATAAATTTTTATTGGTTTTTAATAACAAATTAAAGAAAAATAGAAAAGGAATTTGTTAGTTTATAATAACAGGAAATTAACTTGCAGTTAATGATGATATAAGAATCTTGTATCGATGGGTAGAATGTCACATATTCCAAATAACACCATGCAGTCACCTATGGCATTTTTCAGTTCATTTTTAATGATAAAGAAGTAAATCATATTATTCATTACTAATCATTAAGGATTATATGAAGGAAATTAATGATAGACAAAGATGCAGTTGATAATATTAATCTAGATTCCTACTGTGTCTAGTGTGTACATTGATGTGAAATTAGTCCAAAATGAATTTTTTACAGTTACTTTTTAATATAAATAAAAGCCATAAAACCAGGTACTTATGATCATTATTTAAATGTGTGAAATTTGTTATTCTGGATTCTCAAGATCATTGTTTGGTGAAAACTGAATAAATACCAGACATGGTGCGAATACTTTGTAATTGTATTTAAATACAATATGATTATGTACTCCATTATAAAATTTCTTGCATAAAGAATGGGAATTCAGGTAAAAATGAAAGTATATGAATACTCGTGCAAATACTTTCAAAATGTATTCATGAATGCATTCATGAATATATTCTTTAATATTATATTTGGGACAATATTTGTAATTTTTTTAATTAATAGTTAAACTCTTATATTATATGTTCTGCTTATAAGTTATATGGCCAAGTCAAAATCTGTGTGACAGTAGTACTCCATTTGTTAATAAAATAAATGAAATCAATCCTCTTCCCTGTCTCCAAAGGTACTATCAAAATCATACATAAGCTAAACAACAACAACTCATAATACAGCTTATATTTATTACCACACAAAACCAGCATGTGCCTCATTTCTAAATAATATTTTTTTATCATATATAACAGCTGAGCATCGTGACCCATAGGTCCCTTGTTTTTTAGCTCAGCTGACTGAAAGGGGGCTCCGAAGTACCCCCGAGAAAAATGCAAAATTTGATACAAAAGCTGAAGTATCTGAATAACTACTGCATTGATCACCATGATTCTTTGCAGGCATATTGATCATGGTGTGTTGCATCAGTTCCTGCAAACTGGTGGCGCCACTTGTGTTTTTTCCAATTTTTACGAAATTTTTTTCTTAATTTTTGCGACTTTCAAAGAAGCTGTCATCTGTTAACAGGGTACAAATCATAACTGCTGGACCTGGAATCTTCTAACTTGACATCAAGGGAGTGTTTTGAAAAGTCTCTGTGGATACATCAAACTAGGTGTCTGTTACCCATATCCTCTGAGCTATTGGGCTCGTAAGTACCCCTAAGAATAATTAAAAATGTGATACAAAAGCTGCAGTATCTGAATACCTAATGTACTGATGGCCATGATTTTTTGCATGCATATTCATCATGGAGTGTTTCATCAGTTCCTGCAGACTGGTGGTGCCACCTATATTTTTACCAAACTTGTGAGCTTATGCAATGGTGTGGCGTCGTCCATTGTCTGTACGTTAAGGTCTAATCATCGTCAAAAATCATGAAACTTACATTTTTAGTGAACCTGTGAGCTTATGCGATGGTGTGCCGGCGTCCGGCGTCCGTCGTCTGTACGTTAACCCATACTATCTTGAAAACAGCAAGAGTTAGCATCAAGAAATTTTCTGTAAAAAATTAGTCATCTAAAAAACTCTATCGGATTTTGCTTATTTTTTGGCTAACTGTATTTTCTTAGATTTTATAAAGAAAAAGCTAAAAAAACTTTAAAAATCTTCTTCTCCGAAACTGTTCAGCCAAATTGTCCAATATTTCACAGAAATGATCCCTGGAACAAACTCTCTCAAATTTGTTCGAATGGTTTAAGTTCGGTGATTTTTGGCCGAGTTACAGCTAGTTGAACTTAGTCATCTGTCCAAAAAAGCATACTAAAATTACAGTCTTAGTAATGGCTGGAGCTGTCATCACCAAATTTTATGCCAATGTTGGTCATATGAGTAATGTCTGAAATTCAGGTATTGGTGGCGCCACCTGCATCGGCCTTTTTTGAACGGGGGTCATCAGTGCCGGTATCATACTGACAGCTACAAAAAACTTCTTCTCTGAAACCATTTGGCCAAATTGTTTAATATCGCACAGAAATGATCCTAGGGTAGTGCTTTCTGAAGTTTGTTCAAATGGTCTCAGTTCAGTGACTTTTGGCTGAGTTATGGGAAGCTGAATTTAGTCATATGCCATAACAGCCCATTTTAGCTCAGTTGCTACAGAGATCTTCTTCTCAAAAACCACTGGGCCAAATTTTAAAATCTCACAGATTAATTAATCTTAGATGTTGATAATTCAAATTTGTTCAAATGGTTTTGGTTCAGTGATTTTTGGCTGAGTCATTGGAAGCTTAATTTTAGCCATTTTGCTTTATTTTCCCATATGAGTTATAAACCTGCAAAACGTTTTTTGACTGACGCCACTGAGGCCAATTTGTTTAATATTTTACAAGAATTATCCCCTGAATAATCCTTAATATAATTTTCTTTTATGGTTCCAAAGAATGAATTTTGGCTGAATAATAAAGATTGAATTGAGTCATTTTACCATATATGTTAGCTGTGTGAAGCAGATACATCTAGCCTGGAACCAGTTTACCAGCATCCGTTACATCATGCCTCCAGACATTTAGATTTCAGATCTTTGGTAAATATTGACAAGAATGTTTTTTAAAAAATTTTAAAAAATGTAGATTTATGATTTTAGATATTCCTCATGCCAGGCAATGTTTACAATAACAGGTATACGTTAACCCATACTATTTCGAAAATGACTGGAGCTAGCATCATGAAATTTAATTAAAAAATTAGCCATCTGAAAAAATCTGCATTTTCTTAGATTTTATAGAGAAAAAGCTAAAAACCTTTAAAAATCTTCTCCTCTGAAATGGTCATGCCAATTTGTTCAATATTTCACAGAAATAATCTTTTATACCATCTCTCTCAAGTTTGTTCAAATGGTTCAAGTTATGTGAATTTTGGCCGAATTACAGGAAGTTGAACCTAGTCATCTGTCCAAAAAAGCATACTAAAATGACAATCTCAGAAACAGCCAGAGCTATCATCACCAAATTTTATGCCAGTGTCGGTCACATGAGTCATATATGAAATTCAGGTATTGGTGGCGCCACCTGTATTGACCATTTTTGTACGGGGGTCATTGGTCATCTGTATGTCAACCCATAAATTCTCAGGAATTGCAGGAGCTACCATCCCCAGATATTATGCAATTATCTGTCACATATCAAATGTTGTGGGATTCAGCTTATGTTTTTTGCTATTTACTTAGATTTTATAGGGGAAAAGTCTTCAAATGGTTTGCATTTGAACGGTCATTTGGCCAAGTAAGCATACTGACATAGTTATCTCAGAAATGACAGAAGCTAGCATTACCAAGTATTGTGCAAATGTTGGTCACATGACTCATATTTGAAGTTGCAGATTTTGATGTGCCACCTACATTGACCTGTTTTTTATGGGCAAAAACCTCATAATTTTAGCCTCTTTCAGCTTAAAATGTTTATGATGAAACTGTCAAGTTGAATCATTCAATTTTTCAAAAGAATTATCGTAGGACATGGTTCTTTCAATAATATCAGAAAAACTTAAGTTGGTCTTATGGCCATTATTATTAACTCAAACTGAGGACTGCAAAACTGTTCTTCTACAAAATTATTGTTTCAATTATTACTTCTTTTACATGGCTCAAAAATAATTCTTAGGTGGCCTTTGTTCAAGTTTACTTGAATGATTTTTGGCAGAATTATATGACCTTAAACAATGAAAGAACTGAATCTTTTATTTTTCTAGATATTTTGATAAAAAGTTTATGAATATTTCAGCTTGAACAAAAGCATTTTAGCCAAAGTCTTTCAGTATGTGTAAACAGATTTGCCAACAGGCCAAGATTGTGTCTGTATATTTACATAGGTTAAGAAACTGCCAACTGTTTCAGATTTGGCAATAGATCAAGAGTTCATTCAGTGCAGCCAGATATAGGTCAAGAGTTCAGTCAGTGCAGCCAAGCACAAGGCATGTGATCCCCTCATGGGTGACATGTGAACACCTCATGGGCACCATGTGATCACCTCACCAGATCAAGAGTTCATTCAGTGCAGCCAGATATAGGTCAAGAGTTCAATCAGTGCAGCCAAGCACAAGGCATGTGATCACCTCATGGGTGACATGTGAACACCTCATGGGCACTATGTGATCAACTCATAGGTAGCATGTGATCAACTCCTGAATATCATGTGATCACCTCATGTGTGTCATGCCCCTCAGGGCTGCATGCGAAGCCAATCTGAGAGCTTGTGCATAGGTGTGGCTACTATTTCAGATTTGGCAACAGGCCAAAGGTCAGTCTGGATCTATTTATGGTATTGTCAGACTGATTACTGTATCAGATTAGGCAACAGGTCAAGAGTTCACTCAGTGCAGCCAGGTATAGGTCAGGATTTTACTCAGTGCAGTAGCTGCATTCTATTTATAGCATTGGCAGACTGCCCACTGCATCAGATTTGGCACCAAAGTTCAGCCTGGATCTATTTATAGCTTTGGCAGACTGCCAACTGTGTCAGATTATGCAACAGGTCAAGAGTTCACTCAGTGCAGCCAGGTACAGGTCAAAAGTTCACTCAGTCTTGCCAGGTGCAGGTCATGAGTTCACTCAGTGCAGTAGCCTGAGCAAGCAATTTGTCACAGTTCACTCGGGGCAACTGCCTTTCTCACCTAAGCCTGGTCAGCCCCATGCATCAAACTCTTGGTAAGTTTGATGTATTGGTCTAGTATTTTGACCTGTCTACGTGTCTTTGATGACTTTCTCGCTCACGAGACAGGTGTTGCAACCTACAATGACTTTTGCACAGTGTGTCCCTGCATTTTTCTCAGGAGGGGTTTGATATATCAGTCTGAAATTGGGCATATGTATATATCTCTGATAGCTTTGTTGTCTATAAGACTGGTTGTGCCAGCTACAATCATTTTTGTGTTGTGTGCACCCATGCCAGAATTTCAGCAGTGATGTTTGTGTAATTGTTTCATATTCAAAATGTTTAGTACTTGCATTGTTCATATACATGAAAAGTAATGGTCCAGCATTGAAGCATTATACCTGGCGTATTTCCCAATGCACAGGTTCGCATTAGGCCTGTAGGCCTTGTTCTGAAAAACATCTGGTTTTATAGATGTTTGCTATATCTATCTTTTCACAAAAACACGTTCCTGGGGTCATTTTGTATCAATTAGAAAAATAAGTATTTTAATTCAGATGTCAACCCTAGTGGGGTGCAAACAGGACCAACTGTCAGCTTGGCGAGAGTTAGCAGCGTGTAAGTTACTTATTGGTTAACTATGCGCTCGCGGTATTAGGCAAATGGTTGATTGACAGGCGTGGGGAAGCCGCAGTCAGTCAGCCGGGAAAGAGCTTATCTTTATTACCGGCACTTACTAATTGGCACTAATTAATACAAACACGTACCCCCCTATACGCCTAACCCAGAAGTAAACTGTACTTCGTACTCCTCCAGTCTCCGAATAATGTCTATGTCACTGCCCTAAAATATGTAAGTGTCACCCAATAATGGTCCTGGCACCAAGAATATACCCAGAAATATGAATTTACCGATTGTTATTTCTGTAATATTGACCCTGTTATACACTATAACATTTTCTCCCACAGTCCATCATTACATCGCCAAAACCATTACCGAATACATCGTTCCTTCTTCTATAATATACACTATCTTCAAACTGAACGTCATGGGTCGAAGAAAATAGAGTAGAATGAGCGAAGATAAAATTTGCTATTTGAACGAGAGACAGTCACATACTGCTGATCACAAGGTTCCCGAATCGTTAGTGGAGGATGTAGATAAACGCCGAGGGTGGTGCAGCAATATGGGACTGCGTTGCACAAATGAATTTTTTTAGAGGAAGGCGGCACCAAGTTACACCACTACGTCGCCTGCTAATAAATTTTGCAAAGTGAACCGCGCCGGAGTCTTAGCTATGAGAGCGATCGGTAAAGGAAGAGAGGCCGCAGCACGATTTAGCGCGTATATGACTGGTGTACATATATCTAATGAGAGAGAGAGATATGTGTTGCTGCTAGCTATGTAGTGTCTCTTATACAATTGTGAGAGGGAGAGACAAGCTGTTAATTGGATTAGGGTATATGGTGGTCTGAATGAGAGCGCAGAGTAAGGCCATCCTTAAAAAATTCTCTGTTGGGGCTAACCCGGCCGGTCGAGTTTTTTGGCTGCGGCTGAAAATTTTTTTTTGACACATATGCAAATTAACATTTTTAAGCTCAGCTGACTATAAGTCATCTGAGCTATAGTCGTGGTCCTTCGTCTGTCCGTCCGTCTGTACGTCCGTCCGTCCGTCTGTCCGTCCGTATGTCTGTCTGGATGTCTGTCCGTAAGACTGGCACGTTTTGACACCATTCGACCTACGAATCTGAAATTCGGCATACAGTTAGATGTCCCCAAAATCTCCTACCATGCCAAAAATTGGGTCAATATGACTTCGTTCCTTCGAGATATTAAGGGAAAACCTCAATTTTTTATTATGCCCCCGCCACAAAGTGGCCGGGGCATATAGTTTTACCCATGTCCGTCATTCCGTCATTCTGTCATTCCGTCATTCCGAAATCAAACAGTTGTACAGACTTTTTTTCGCAATGCCTGCAGATATTGGCCTGATTTTTGGTGTGTAGGCAGATAATGACCAGTTACAGATCGAGTTCGCGTTTCGTCCCGGTTGACCTACTTTTGACCGTTTTACGGCTCCTAAACATAGAAAAATTCATGAAAAATAGAAATTTTCATGACAAATACACATGTACGGACTTTTTTTCGCAATGCCTGTAGATATTGGCCTGATTTTTGGTGTGTTGGCAGATAATGACCAGTTACAGATCGAGATAGCGTTTCCTCCCGGTTGACCTACTTTTGACCGTTTTACGGCTCCTAAACTTAGAAAATTTCATGAAAAATAGAAATTTTCATGACAAATACACATGTACGGACTTTTTTTCACAATGCCTGCAGATATTGGCCTGATTTTTGGTGTGTGGGCAGATAATGACCAGTTACAGATCGAGTTCGCGTTTCTTCCTGGTTGACCTACTTTTGACCGTTTTACGGCTCCTAAACATAGAAAAATTCATGAAAAATAGAAATTTTCATGACAAATACACATGTACGGACTTTTTTTCGCAATGCCTGTAGATATTGGCCTGATTTTTGGTGTGTTGGCAGATAATGACCAGTTACAGATTGAGTTCGCGTTTTGTTCCGGTTGACCTACTTTTGACCGTTTTACGGCTCCTAAACTTAGAAAATTTCGTGAAAAATAGAAATTTTCATGACAACTACACATGTACGGACTTTTTTTCGCAATGCCTGCAGATATTGGCCTGATTTTTGGTGGGTGGGCAGATAATGACCAGTTTCAGATCGAGTTCGCGTTTCGTCCCGGTTGACCTTCTTTTGACCGTTTTACGGCTCCTAAACATAGAAAAATTCATGAAAAATAGAAATTTTCATGACAAGTACACATGTACGGACTTTTTTTCGCAATGCCTGTAGATATTGGCCTGATTTTGGGTGTGTGGGCAGATAATGACCAGTTACAGATCAAGTTCGTTTTTCGTCCCGGTTGACCTACTTTTGACTGTTTTACGGCTCCTAAACTTAGAAAAATTCATGACAAATAGAAAGTTTCATGACAATTATACACATGTACAGACATTTTTTCTCAATGCCTGCAGATATTGGCCTGATTTTTTAAGTGTGGGCAGATATAGACCAGTTACAGATCGAGTTCGCGTTTCGTCCCGGTTGACCTACTTTTGACCGTTTTACGGCTCCTAAACTTAGAAAATTTCAAGAAAAATAGAAATTTTCATGACAAATACACATGTACAGACTTTTTTTCGCAATGCCTGCAGATATTGGCCTGATTTTTGGTGTGTCAGCAGATAATGACCAGTTACAGATCGAGTTCGCGTTTCGTCCTGGTTGACCTACTTTTGACCGTTTTACGGCTCCTAAACTTAGAAAAATTCATGAAAAATAGAAATTTTCATGACAAATACAAATGTACAGCCGTTTTTAGCCCTCAGCTCATAGGCTGATGGGCTATTGTCGTCACCCAAGCTGTCCGTCTGTCCGTCCGTCCATCTGTCTGTCCGGTGTCTGTCCGTCCGTCCGTTCCACGCCTGTTAACTTTTACCTTGTGAGCGGGATATCTCTAAAAGGATTCACCGTTGGAATTTTATTTCATCAGTCAAGATGTATATCGATAAAATCTCGGTCAAGTTCGAAGATGGGTGACCTTGACCCATTTTTCTACATTTTAGAGCTGATTATAGAAAAACACTCAGAAGCATATATCTCAGGAACCATTGTGTGGATTTTAACAAAACTTACTATGATCATTGGGACTGATGGTCTGTATGTGCGGCACAATTTCGGTGGCACCTCCTGCAATTTCTGATTTTTTAATTAAATTTTATCGGATTTTTTCAATTTTGGCCTTTTGTTCAGGATATCTCCAAAGGTATTCAACACAGGAACTTCATTTCTTCAGTGCTATTGCATTATATTTACAAAATCTTGGTCAAGTTCAAAGATGGGTGATCTTGACCTACTTTTCAAGGTTACAGAGCTTAGTATAGAAAAAAACTTAGGAGCTTATTTCTCAGGAAGCATTTGGTGGATTGTTATGAAACATGGTATATACCTCTCCAATTGAAATTTATAAATGATAATCAATTTTTGCTAATATTCTAGTTTTGCAATGCAATGCTCACAGATACTGGCCTAATGTTTGGTCTGTGGGCCCATAATGACCACTTACAGATCGAGTTTGCGTTTCGTCCCAGTTAACCTATTTTTCACCATATGACAGATCCTGAACATAGAAAATTTCATGAAAGACAGAAATTTTCATGATAAATGCACATATATGGACTTTTTTTCATAATGCCTGCATATAATGGCCTGATTTTTGGTGTGTTGCTTGATAATGACCCTTTACAGATCGAGTTTGCATTTTGCCCTTGTTGACCTGCTTTTGACCATACAACACCTCCTGAACTTAAAAAATTTTACAAAATTTAACAAATGTTTCTAATTTGCCCCAGGCAGGGGCATTCGTGTCGTTCCGACACATCTAGTTAGAAATCTATTTTCACACTTCAGGACTGCCTAATATCAAAACCACTCATCTGGTTTTCTTCATTTTTACCATAAATATTCCTCTATATGGTTCCTATGTACATGCCAGAAATTAAGTCAGTATTATTTAATTTAAAAAAGTTATGGGCCCAAATATAATGGACTTTGTAAAAAAATGAGGAAAGATATTTTGTCACTTAAGACCAAAAGTGTTAAAGGTAGGAATTTTTTTTTAGTAATACTACTTTAAATAATCAAAATTGAATTGTAAACCAAAAATTAGATCAAAATCTGTTAAATTTTTTTAAATATTGGCAAAAATATAGAATTGGTACCTTAAATTTTGCCCAAGTTTGACCATGGCATGTTTTTTTCCTGTAACTGCTGTGGATTTAATTTTCAAAGCATGTTTTTGTTACCATTTCAACTGTTAAAACAAAAAATTTGAAACCAGTTGATCAAAAACTGTAGATTTTGTTCAAGTTTTAAAGCACCATGTCATATATTGTTTACACCAAGCTAGTGTTATGCAGTTTACCAGAGCTCAGCTCCCCAGCTTCAGCTCTAATTTCCTTAAATTTTGCATACAGTTAGATGTCCCCCAAATCCTCTACCATACTAAAAGTTTGGTCACTAGGACTGCATTCCTTCGAGATATTAAGAAAAAACTTCATTTTTCCATTAAAACCCCATTGTTACACTTTAAGATTGCCTAATATCAAAACCACTGATCTGACTTTGATAATATATAATATACATATTTTTCTATACATTCGCTATGCATATGCCAGAAATGATGTCAGTATCGTGTAATTGTTTTAAGTTCTAGGCCCAACCATAATGCACTTTGTAAAAAATCAAGAAATATATTTATCCTCTTTACATGAAAATTGCTGAAGGTAGACATTTTTTGCCAGGGATATAACATTATTTAATCAAGATTCAATTGTATTCCCAAAATTAGTTCTGAATTTTTCAAATTTTATAAGTTATTAGCATAAATATAAAATCAGTACCTTAAATTTTGCCCAAGTTTGACCATGGCATGTTTTTTCCCTGTAAGCACTGTTGATTTAATTTTCATATCTTGCACTGGTAAGGATTTAAGCTTCTAAATTATGAAGTGATAAAAGGAATTGGTCAAAAACTAGCTTTTATGAAAGTTTTTATGAGACCATATCACACCTTGGCTGTACTGAAGCCCCTCTTTTATGTCCCCACATTGACCTTTCAGGCCAATTATGCATGCTTGAAGCGAGGCACTCTGCAGCCAGCTCTTGGGTGGCTTCAACTGGATCTAACTGTCCAACCCCTCCACTAGTATTTGTTTAGGCCATAAACATAACAATAAACTTTTTTTTAATATTTGGTTTATGATAAGAACTTAAAAAAATAAATGGAAAAGGAATTTATAGTTAATGAGTTACAGGGGATTACCTTGCAATTACTGATCATTTATGGATCTTCCATGGATGGCCAAAATTGTATTTCAAATAACACCATGCAGTCACCATTGGGTATTTTTCATTTCAACCATAAAAATGAAAAATAAATAATTAAAATAAATTGTTGTTTACTATTAGGGATTATATGAAGCAAGATAATGATAGACAAGGATGCAGTTGATTATATTAAATTAATCTAAATTTCCAGGTCTTTTCCAGGTGTTTAACTTGTTGGTTTATATTTATTACAAAATTAAAATAATAAATAAATATGTCAAAAATTTTAAATATTACTCAGACAAGTGTTCATTAAAGATTTTAATTTGTTTGACTTATAACTCATGGTTGTATCAGTTTTTACATGAGACTGGCTAAATAATCAAAATTTATATTGCTGGTTCTTTATTTCAGTTCATAAAATTAAACATTCCCAACTCCAGTTTGCTCCTGGTTTGATATATTGGGTGTTTTGATCCTTGGATTAATTTTAACACATGTATTAGTTTTATAGCTGAGAATACTTTTCTTTTTTTCCTGATACCATTTAAAAAAATATAAATATTCAAATTTTTCCTGTTAGTGCTGTGGATATAATTTTCACAGCATTAACATTTCATCTGTTAAAATCTGAAATTTGAAACCAATTGATCAAAAACTGTAGATTTTATTCAAGTTTCCAGGTACCATGTCTTCATTGTTTGCATCAGATCAGTATAAATGCAGTGTACTGGGCAGTTACATAACACCTTCAGGTCTGACCTACTGCCACTGTGAGTGTCTGGGTCAGGCGGGTCAGGCAGTAATTATCAGAGAGCCTCTCTTTCTCTCTCTCTCTGGCAGTCTAGGTCTCTTTCTCTCTCTTTCTCTCCTCTGCTTTTTCTCTTTCTTTCTCCATCTTTCTTTCTCTCTTTCTCTCTCTCTCTCTCTCTCTCTCTCTCCCTCTCTCTCTCTCTCTCTCTCCCTAATTGCCTCCCTTGCTCCCTCCATCCCATTCTGTTGACAGGTACTATAAACTAGATACATTAGCTATAAATGTTGATACAATTTAGAAATGTGAATCAACTGAAATATTCACAATCACATGTATGTTATACTGTAAATTTATAGTAACATTCAGAAACTTGGATTAAAATTATGTAATGAAAAAAAGGAATAAATGCAAATATTGTTAATTTTTTCTTGGCTCAGTAGAATGGGGAAAAAAATTATTTGCTTTATTTCTCCATCTTTCTTTCTGTTTTAAATATTTAATGTTCATGAATAAACCTTTTTTTTATAAGCAATGTTGAATTAAATTTCATATCCTGTATGTATATGGAAGGGTGTTGTAACTCTCACCATCCCCTTCTTCATCCCACTGAGGCTTTGCTCCTTGGCACTGTGAACAATAGTTCTATGGCTATAGCATAAAATTTAATAATTAAAGAAAATATCTACAGAGAGACAGAGGCTTTGTAACTCTGATCATAACACCCCCCCCCCCCCCCCCCCCCATATCAAGTCATTGCACCTGTGGAATGAGGACGTTATGGCAACTGTATACATATCATAAAATTGATAAAAAAGGTTTACCAAATAAATTGGATCTCATCAGACAAATGTGTAAACTGTTTAACTGTCAACAGCTTATCAAAAAGATAACCAGTGGAAAGGCATGGTCAGGTCTCAAATATTATTTGCAACATTTTCTTCAATCATATAAACCAACCATGGCCCAGATTACCTCTTACTCTCAAACATTATCTACATTTCATCATATTTTTAAGATTTTAACCTTCCAGGTGGTTCAGTACTGTTGCCCATTTGTCCATAGGTACCTATGTACATGCCAGAAATTATGTCAATATTGTGTAATATGTAGACGTGAGGGGCATCAAAATAATGCACCTTGTCAAGACTGATCTTGTCAAGATATTATGTCATACAGTCACAAATTCATAAATCCCCTATCAGTATAGTTAATCATAACATTTTATCTGTCAAATTGAACTCTTGCAGTTTTCCATACACTATAGATCCTTCAACAAATAGCCTTATCATCATTATACCACTGCTTAGCATACTGTCATTGCATTCATATTTGCTCAAATAAATTGCTTTTTTCAACACCTCCCAAATAAATAAAAAATAAACCACTATATTTTACTCCAAATTAATCCATCAGTCAGGTTATTTCATATATCATTTACTCACATATTACATTATATTCCTTTATAAAACCCAACATGACCATGATATTCTAAGCTTTATCTACTCAATATAGTATCACAATGGTGATACATTTATAGTCCAATCAGGATCAGCTGAGCGCCTAGCCATGACAACATGACACTCAGGCCTTCGGAGATAAACTGATAGTGCCCGGAGTCATGATGGCAGTCACAACAGAACGCCCATTCTAAGGGTCGGATCAAAATATTTCCTGTCTGGTATTATTTTGCATCACAGGCTTATATGGTCGTATCATATGTGCTTAATATCGAAGAAAAAGGGTTGTTACACAAAAATTATTACATTTATTACCTCCTTTCGTCACTGTGGCACCGATTCACGTGAAGCGGTACTTCTCGTTCGAAACTGAAGTGTCATGACGGGGTCGTGTATGTAAACTTGGAAGTCCGAAGCCGGAAACCAAGGAATTGTTTTATAAATAATGCAGTTTGAAGCATATACAAAATGCTAACGCTTCAATACCATTTTGCTTTTTCCCGATAGAATAAGATCTTTATTATCATTCTGTGAACAATTATAGTTATTCATTCTTTGATCTGAAAGTTATGACAATTTTGTGCTCGGAAGCCATCTCGGAAGTCACTCAGATGTGATTCAAATATGTATAACTCGGAAGCCACAGAGACGCACTGGTTAACTTGTGGTCAGTTAAGAGCCACAGCCCAAATGCAGTTTCATTATAATTATAGTTGCATGCATATATTTAAATTGCTTGTGCATGATTCTGCTTTTAATGAGTGTATAATACAATACATTATACAAAATCGGAAAACTATGTTCTCAATTTTTTGTTTTGTAGATTTAATATAAATGTATACAGATATGTGGGTGTATTTTCACATTATATATATCACCCCATGAAATATATTAATAAAATCTAGAGCCATGTGTTGTTTATTGTTTTATTGTTTTTCTGTTGATTTTTTTTCAATTGACGTATTTTACAATATATCTATAAAAAAGTATTGATGTTTGTGCCCTGCGGTTTTACAAATTTTCAAAACATTAATTTAATGAATATTGTACCTAACAGCATAAAAAATATTGATTAAATATTGAATCGTTCTGCAAAAACAGAAACTATTGTTTTTATATTATCAAAAAAATTTACAATCGGCATCATATCTATTTACACATGCATTGTGTATTTCTCTCTGTCAAGGTATTGTTAATGTTTGTGTTTTCCTTTTAAATTTGCAGGATAAGTCTGATGAAATCATTATCAAACAAATTATTGTAAAGCATCATGTATATTATGCTATTTAGGCAAAATTTCAAAACATGAATTGAAACAGGTTCCGTTTACAGCAGGAACATATAGGGGAAAATATCACATTTTGATTTTATATATATATATGGAAGAGGAAAATAAATATTTCATTCAAAACAACCTTGTAAAAATATTTACTGGACGTTTTGAGGTTCTGTCAAATTTTCTGTTTATGTCTCTATGATATTATCAGGGTAATTTTTATAGGGACACATTCGTAATGTGAATAAAATATTATCAAAACCTTTATTTTTTTTCATGTTTCCATCATCATAAAATACGGTAACAGCGAAAAATATTGACGAGTTAATGTAATCTTGTTTTACAAAATGAAATAAAATATCAATATAATATATTATAAAAAACAGCATCATGAATGTTACAAAACTGATTGAGTTTATGTAAAAAATGTCATATTGAAGAAATTGAAAATGCTTGACACGTTGCTGACGATATGATGACCAGTGTATTAGCCATTACTGGCTTCCGAGTTTTACACATTTGGACTATAACCGAGCATTTCAGAGCAAATAGTCTATTACTTCGGATGGATAACCTTGATTTTTTTTACAAAATGATAGAATAGACCTTATTCTATCAATAAAAATAAAATGATACTTTCCATTGATGTAGTAGCATTTTAATTATGCTTCGATCATTGCTTTATTTTAAAAAATCCTTGCTTCCGACTTCGGACTTCCGAGTTTTACACATAGCCGTCTGGGAATCCCCTACAGGATATTATGATTCTCCCGCTGAAGCCGTGAAGATGAATTTTTTCAAGTGAAACCAGCCTCGGTATTAAAAACTGCTGCACGAATACACGTAAGTCAACCGAGGAAGTAATAATTATTATTTTCCCCAACAGAATTTCGTCACATTTTGTCTTAACTCAGGAAAATAACAGTTCTAGAAGTAGATGAAAATTAAAAAGTAGTGTCAGAAATGGCGTGCACATCTGCACATACTAGAATTGATGCGAACCCAATAGCTTGTACTGTCACCCCATCGTTCTTCAGTTAATCTAAAATCGACGTTTGGGGTGACAGGCTGTGGCTACTGAGCGCCGTGACCCATGGGTCCCTTGTTTTGTATGAACTCCTGCAAGCGCGCCTGGGCCCGTAAAAATCTGCCTTCAAGTAGTAGAAAAATAGCCCTTCTATTACATTCTTAGATGCCCTTAATATCCATAATGAAAAGTATTACCCGACGTTGCCGTTCGTTTAATTTGAGCCTTAAAAATTAGTCAGGTTGTGCCTATATATACGTGGAACGATCGTTATACTCGTGCGCGAGAGAAGAAAAACCACCGGGAAACCCCCATCAAATTTTGTTATTCTGGCGAAACAGGCCGATTAAAATATTGAGCAATTAGAAATGGTTCTTATTTGATTACAAATAAAGCTGACGCTTATCGCTGTCGCATTAAATGAAAGTTCTCTCGACATTCATACTGTCAACCGACCAATGTTGGCATTTAAACCATGTGACATGTCGATTTGCATAAACACTTGCCTGGAACAAGCAGACGTTCTTGTGATTGGCGGAGCAATCACGTGTCACAGCCAGAGAGCCAATAAGAGGTTCGTAGTAAAAGTTCACCCCATGTGACTTCATTCAGGACTATTTTGGCGGGAAAATGTTCACTGCCATTGGGTCGCTTATGTTGGTTTTAATTTTTCAGCTACAGTCATGGTCGCACCGTGAGTAGCCTATATAAAGCAAATGACGCGGGCCTATTAGATGGAACCTGCAACTGACGATGTGTAACGCACAATCTCCACAAATCAGATGTTTGGTATTACAAGAACTGCTTCATTTTAATAGTTCTGTGGCGATCATGACAGGGTTTTGCGACCACAGCTATCAGAACACGCATAAAATTTTAGCGACCGTCTTTTTTGGTTGTGTTTCTTTTTAACTGCCTTTGTTAAATTATTTCATTTTATTAATTGCCTTTAAAACAAACAGATATTTTCTGACCGTACGGCATTACTTGTTTAGACGTAGACGAGATAGAGATCAACATTGCTCGCTCAGTCATTAATTACAGAAAAATAAAAAAAGTCCAGCATTACTTCCATTAGGCACCGTGCCTCTCATTGATTTTTTGTTTGTTTGTTTCTGATTCTTTTTGCTGGTACTTTATTTACAAGAGGGTTTTAAAAAGTCAAGAAAGTAACAATAGATTGGCAAAAATATATTGAGAAATAAGACTTAATGTCCATGAGTAATCTTACAAATATTATAGTATGGACACAACTGCATGCTTGTATATCAGAGTATGACCTGTCAGATGCAAAAAGTCAATGCCAATGAAATTTTGTTTTATTATAATCAAGCGGGGCATCTGATAACTAGCAATGAAAAGCAAACAAATGTGACCTAGTTTTTAAAACCAAAAACAAATAGAAATGAATACTCCTAAGCCTTTGGGCAGTTAATGTTATATAATACAAATATATCATGAATGGTTAATTATATTTTTAGCTTTCAATTACTTTTTTTTCATTATTACCAAAAAATATAAGGGCCTGTAATTTTTCTTGCGGGCCTGTGAAACCTGTATGCATGTCAGCAGTAGCACTAATTGTTATAAAATGAAAGTCCATGCCGGTGGTGAAGTTTAAATAATACACTGGAGTCTCAGGGCCTGTATTACGACTGTTTTTTTTTGTTTTTTAAACTTTTGCATGAAATATCATGCACAAATAAGGACTGTATATTGGCGATGCCATTCCAAATCATATACTGGCTGTCAAAGACATCTGCAGAAGGTGAGTGGCATAATCAGGGTAAGTCCAATATATGGGTTTATCTTTCAAATAAGTACAGTTTTTCATATATTTGTATAAACATTTTATATATTCTACTACCTTATAAGGCATTGACTTTAATTAATAAAGTGTTAATTTATTACCATCCTTCTTAAGTATACCTCTTCATTTGCAAAGGAAATCTCAAATCGCACTCATTCATAAAATTCTGGCACTCGCGTACAACACAAAATAAAATTGTCTGCAAATTTATGTGAGATCCAGAAAAGGCTTACAATCCTAATTAGAATCTGTGCAATGAGATAAACATCAGTTATAATGCTTTCATGATAACATGCTTGACCATTATTGGAAAAGTACTTGATCACTTTTCACATACGTGAATATTTGACATGTACATGTACAAAGCATATTCTAAAACATTTTGTACCCGAATACAAGATTTTAAGCCTGTAATGAAACACAAAATCTATTCAGAGATACCTTGTTGTACATGTTGAATGGAATATGGGTATGTAATATGACATACACCTCACATATGCAAAAAACGGTAAAAAAAGGTGTAGTAAACTGCGGATCCTCCTTAAAAAAAATTTTCCTCCCTACCTGATGATTTTTTGGGGACGAATGTTAGCCCCAACACAAAATTTTTAAGGATGGCCTAAACAGAGTGATTGTTCTTATCAGTCACTTCACACCTGACGCGTGCCCCAGCGCGGTAGCCAATGACCTGATTACCGATGACCGACCCCTCGGACCAGTAAGCTCCGCCTACTTTAGTTTGACAGTTCTCCAGTTGTCATGTTGCCTAATAAAATCCTTTTATTAACATTGATAAACCATTAAATTTTATAATTTATATATTGAAACCAATTCTCATCGGAACATTTAGTGAAAAAATGTCCCAATTAACTTAAACACCTACAACTTACATAATATATAATTATGATGAAATACAGAGAGTGAGAATTGTAGTAATAGACTGGCCTTAGTACATTACACACCTCCCCTTCCCCATAAAAATTTTAATTTTTAAACAAAATTAAAATTTTCTACATAAAATAGTCATGAATACCAGTACAATCATTCCAACATGTATATCTGTGCACAGTGATTAAAAGGTGAATCTCAGACATTAAGACTGATGTTTACTGTAACAAATTTGTTAGCATTTGGAAAAAAAAATGTTGATGTGGGGTCATTTTAAGTCATTACTTGCGTATCTGACGTATGAAATGTACACATTCATATTGTATGATTCAAATATGTAAGACAAGTAGCACATTAGCGTGAGTATTTCACATTTATGTGACCTCTTCTTGCACTCATTAAGTGTCAATACATTCTATATACTCAATAATCTAATAACGTTTGCACATATCCACTTGCATCCTGTCATTTAAGCTCTAAATGACATCATAAAACACCCATGAATATCCTTATCGGTGTTTATACCTCTGTCTGTCCCATATATATTCACACAGGAATACTTACGACACCCAAATATGATCCCATTAACCAAAATAAAACAAAAAAAATTGCCAAATACCATACCAGACGCTCATTTCTGATCCGCCCTTATTAGGTAAACAAATGACAGTGTAACTCTTCCCTTATTCTGTAATATATCACTGATCAGGGCCCCTTCACACTGACAGAACTTAGAAACAAAATTGCCTAATACCATACTAGACGCTCATTTCTGATCCATCTTCAACAGGTATGTCAGTGATACACTTAAAACTCTGTTTTGTGCCACCGAACAGGCAGGTTGACACTGAGAGAATCTTACCCAAAAAAAATACTATACCAGACACTCATTTCTGATCCGTCCTTACCAGGTAATATATAGCAGTGTAACAATTTACTCATTTAGTCCTATACCACTGAATAGGCAGGTTTCTGCTGACAAAACATTGAAACAAAATTCCCTAATACCATACCAGACGCTCATTTCTGATCCGTCTTTAACAAGTAAGCCAGTGTATCACTAATAATTCTGTTCTGTGCCAATACCATACCAGACGCTCATTTCTGATCCATCCTTTCTAGGTAAATATATGGCAAGACATATACTATAGTATACTATAGGAACAGTACATTCATGACAATGTGAATTATTTGTTAAACACATCCATATATATATATAAAAAGATATAACTGTTACCCTAGTCGGTTAAGACTCCCATAGACCAGGTTTTACATTTTCAGTCTATTAATAAGACGTGTGAAGGATCCTTGAACAGTTCCCTCTCTTCATCACACTTAACAGACAAAGTAAAACAAAAATACATAAATAAATAAAATCATGATGGGAATGTATGAAATTTGCAACTTCTGCTTACATGTATGGGATGTTCAAAAGCATGGTCCGTCCCTACATTACATAAAATATATATAGCTGTTGAACTGAAGCTATAGTGTACTACTTGTCACTGTCAACAGTAAGACTTATATTGGTTGAATTATATAATCATTGTCACACCGTTCAGCTATAAGCTACTGATAATTACTTATTCAAAAGTGTGTAACACGTTAATACACACAATAAAGGATAAATTTAAAATGTAAAAATACATATCAGTATTTTGAAAACTAGAATATACACGTACAATAAGTAACACGTGTATCAACGGCTGTATGTATCAACTAATTATGCTTATTCACAGTAATATAGTGCATTTCTACTATACTACAATGGATGTTCACACCTGATCCAACCATGCTTGTAGATTTTATAAGTGTTGGCCATACATGTCTGTGCTGGCTACCACCTAGAAAGCACATCTTCGATTTAAATTAGAATATGACAATTATTATAACACAAATGCGCATGTATATCTTACGTATCTCTGTTAGATCACCATGCCGAACATTCATAAGAAAAAATAAGCAAAATTTTCAACTGTTTTCTGATTATACAATAACTGATATCATGAACTGAGATTGATCAAGTTGCAGCCGGTTATTACCTTGCCTTAAGACTTATACCTCGTTATTTCACAGAACATCTTGGAAATAAAACATACTAGTATATATATTAGCTTAGTGATGCATCCCAATTCCTCAGATGCACATGCATTCAGGTTATATATATGCGCTTAAAGTTGATATTGATATATAATCAAACTAACGACCATGCAGTTAATTATCTCAAGATTATTTTTTTTAAGAAAAGGAGGAGTAAACCATAAATATCTGTCCCACTTGACTACCAGACATCAGCGTACCAGCAATATAAACCGAAAAACATCCTGTAAACAGATCACATTACTCTGTGAGTTACTTAGTTCTTTATGAAGCACTTTCTTAATAAAACTCAGATTTACCATAAAAGGTGTGACTTTAAACCAGGAATGTATTCAAGTTTTAAGATACAACTTGCATCCTGAATTGCACTGCTTGTCAATATACACACACCTGACAGATATAAGTTTAAAAGGTTAAAATACTAGCTAATTCTATTAAAGATAAACCAGTTGCATATATTTTGGAATTCTCATATAACTCCTACATTTTTTAACAACATTTAACTGCCATATTATTTTAAAATTTTTTGTAATCCTATCAGAAGAATATATAAAATGCATATACAGATATTGATACCATAGTTATTCTGTTCTGCTGCATGGCTGGGAATGGCTCCATTGCTCCTGATAGCTGTCCACGCGTCCTGGGGTTTGTTTCCTCTGACCTGTGTTCCATGAGACATATGAGTGGCGGCATCACAAGCATCGAGCTCTTCTCTTGTAAATTGGCATCACTAGTTGCTTCTTTCCCAAGTGACTTTTTCTCAGTGCTCTTGATATTGAGTTGAAAACCATAGCCAGTGATCAGATCTATGTCACTGTTTGGTTATATTCTTAAGGGTACATCAGCAGGTTAGCTTCTTCTTGCCTGGATGGATCACAACAGGCTTTCACTGGAGCAGCTTAGGTACTGTTGCAAGAACATTCTACATGAATTTACTGTATAATTGCAGATATGCTTGTAAGGTATATTTTGACTTACTGCATTTGATTCCAGGTACAATAAGAGGCATGCTCGCCAGTGTAGAGATTATAACCTTGTCCAGGATGTGTTGACAGCTTTTTCATCACCAGCAGGGCTCACATGTATTCCCGAACAAGTGTTAAATAATAATTAACATGAGAGTTGCTGTACATCCTCTATTATCGCCCATCGCCGGATCTCAGGTGTCAAACGATCTTCTCTCCTGCAATATTCTAATTTTTCATATTTTACATATAATAGTTCACACACTGAGAAAAATAATTATTTTTTCCTGTACTAATTCAAGTAGACATTACAGTAAGTCTGATGTTTTGGCCTGATATTTTGACCTATGTGTCTTTGATGGCTTTCTCGTTCACAAGACAGGTGTCACCACCTACAATACTTTTGCACAGTGTGTGACTTTTGTGCCTGCTTATTTCTATAGAGGAATTTGATATATTATCCTGAAATTGGGCATATTTATACCTATCGAATAGCTTAGTCATATACAAGACTGGTGGTGCCACCTACAATAATTTTTGCACTGTGTGTGTCCCTGGTTATTTCTCAGGAGGGGTTTGATATATCAGTTAGTCTGAACTTGGGATATGTGTATATCTCTGATAGCTTTGTTGTTTACAAGACTGGTGATGCCAGCTACAATCATTTTAAGCTCAGCTGACTGTAAGTCAACTGAGGTATAGGAATGGCGCCTGTCCGTTGTCCGTCTGGACGTCCTGGAGTCCAGCAGTCTGTTAGCAGGGCACAAATCATAATGGCTGGATCTAGAAACATCTGAGTGAAGATCCAGGGAGGTCAATAAAAAATCTAATAAGAAACCTGAAATTAGGTCACTGCGACCTATATCCTTTGAGCTATGGGGCTTGAAAGTACCCCCCAGAATAGTAAAAAATTTGATAAAACCCCCCCAATATCTTGATAATTAATGCATGGTTTGTTGTGAATCTTGCCTTGAATATTGACCATGACTAGTTTTGTCAGTTCCTGAAACGTGGTGCCGCCACCTGTATTTAACAAATATTTTTCTATTTATTTACTATAAAATGACAACAATCATGTCAGTTTCTCAGCTGTGATTACATCTGTCATGCGTCGTGCGTCGTGCGTCATCTGTACATTAACCATAGCTATCTCAAAAACGGCAGGAGCTAGCATCACCAAATTTTTTTGCAAATAATCAGTCATTCAAAAAACTATATAGGATTTTATTTATTTTTTTTCTAACTGCATTATCTTAGATTTTATAGGGAAAAAGCTAAAAAAGCTTTAAAAATCTTCTTCTGCGAAATTGTCCAGCCAAATTGTCCAATATTTTACAGAAATGATCCCTGGAACAATCTCTCTCAAGTTTGTTCGAATGTTTCCAGTTTGGAGATTTTTGGCCGAGTTACAGGAAGTTGAACTTTGTTTACTGTGCAAAAAAGCATATTAAAATTTAAATCTCAGAAACGACTGGCGCTATCAGCACCAAATTTTATGCCAATGTTGGTCACATAGGTCATATCTGAAATTGAGGTATTGGTGGCGCCACCAGCATCTGCCTTTTTTGTACGGGGTCATCAGTGCCTGTATCACACTGAGGGCTAGAAAAACTTCTTCTCTGAAACCATATGGCCAAAATGTTTAATATTGCACAGAAATGATCCTAGGGTAGAGCTTTCTGAAGTTTGTTCAAATCGTCTCTTTTCAGTGACTTTTGGCTAAGTTATGGGAGGCTGAATTTAGTCATATGCCATAACAGCCCATTTTAGCACAGTGGCTACAAAGATCTTCTTCTCACAAAACCACTGGGCCAAATTCTTAAATCTCACACAATATTTATCCTCAGATGTTGATAATTCAAGTTTGTTTAAATGGTTTTGGTTCAGTGCTTTTTGGCTAAGTTACGGGAAGCTGAACTTAGCCAGTTTGCTGTATCTTCCTATATGAGTTAAAAAAAAAAAAACCTGCAAAAACGTTTTTAGCTCAGCTGACTGAAAGTCATCTGAGCTATAGCGATCACTCTTTGTCCGTCGTCCGTCTGTCTGTCCGTCTGTCTGTCTGTCTGTCTGTCTGTCCGTTAACCAGGCACAAATCGTCACCGCTAGAACTGGAATCTTCTTACTTGACATCCTGGGAGGTCCATGAAAAATCTCCTTGGAAACCAGAAATTAGGTTTCTGTTACCCATATCCTTTGAGCTATGGGGCCCCAAAGTACCCCCCCGAGAAGTCCAAAATTTCATACAAAAACTTCAATATCTCATTAACTACTTGACTGATGGTCATGATTTTTGGCATACATATTGATCATGAGAGGTTCCATCAGTTCCTGAAGACTGGTGGCACCACCTGTATTTTTCGATTTTTTACGAATTTTTTTCTCTATTTTTGAGACCTTTAAAAATGTGAACATCTGTTAACAAGGCACAAATCGTAATGACTGGACTTAGAATCTTCATTCTCGACACACTGAGAGACCTATGAAAAGTCTCCATGGAAACCAGAAATTAGGTCTCTGTTACCCATATCCTTCCAGCTATGGGGCCCCAAACTACCCCCCAGAAAAGTAAAAAATTTCAAACAAAAACTTCAATATCTCATTAAATACTTGACTGATGGTCATGATTTTTGTCATACATATTGATCATGAGATGTTCCATCACTTCCTGCAGACTGGTGGCACCACCTGTATTGTTCAATTTTTTACGAATTTTTTTCTCTATTTTTGAGACCTTTCAAAATGTAAACATCTGTTAACAAGGCACAAATCGTAAAGACTGGACCTAGAATCTTCATTCTTGACACACTGAGAGACCTATGAAAAGTCTCTATGGAAACCAGAAATTAGGTCTCTGTTACCTATATCCTTCGAGCTATGGAGCCCCAAAGTACCCCCAAGAAAAGTAAAAAATTTCATACAAAAACTTCAATATCTCCTTAACTACTTGACTGATGGTCATGATTTGTGGCATAACTATTGATCATGAGATGTGTCATCACTTCCTGCAGACTGGTGGTGCCACCTTTATTGTTCGATTTTTTACGATTTTTTCCTCTATTTTTGAGACCTTTAAGGATGCTGTCATCTGTTAGCATGGCACAAATCGTAACGACTGGACCTAGAATCTTCATTCTTGACACACTGAGAGGTCCATGAAAAATATTCTTGGAAACCAGAAATTAGGTCTCTGTTAACCATATCCTTCGAGCTATGGGGCCCCAAAGTACCCCCCCCCCAGTAGTCAAAAATTTCATACAAAAACTTCAATATCTCAATAACTACATCACTGATGGTCATGATTTTTGGCATACATATTGATTATGAAATGTTCCATCAGTTCCTGCAGACTTGTGGCCCCACCTGTATTGTTTGATTTTTTACGATTTTTTCCTCCATTTTTGAGACCTTAAAGGATGCTGTCATCTGTTAATGTGGCACAAATCATAACGACTGGACCTAGAATCTTCATTCTCGACACACTGAGAGACCTATGAAAAGTCTCCATGGAAACCAAAATAAGGTCTCTGTTACCCATATTCTTCGAGCTATGGAGCCCTAAAGTACCCCCAAGAATAATGGAAAATTTGATAAAAACAAACTGCAACATCTCAATAACTACAACACTGATGGTCATGATTTTTGTCATACATATTGATCATGAGATGTTCCATCACTTCCTGCAGACTGGTGGAGCCACCTGTATTTTTCGATTTTTTACAAATTTTTTTCTCTATTTTTGAGACCTTTAAAAATGTGAACATGTGTTAACAAGGCACAAATCGTAAAGCCTAGACCTAGAATCTTAATTCTTGATACACTGAGAGGTCCATGAAAAATCTCCTTGGAAACCAGAATTTAGGTCTCTGTTACCCATATCCTTCGAGCTATGGGGCCCCAAAGTACCCCCCCAGAAAAGTCAAAAATTTCATACAAAAACTTCAATATCTCAATAACTACTTGACTGATGATAATGATTTTTGGCATACATATTGATCATTAGATGTTTCATCACTTCCTGCAGACTGGTGGCGCCACCTATGTTATCTATCAAGAGGGTACAAATTGCAACAACTGGACCTAGAAACTTCATTCTTGTCATGCAAGGAGGCCCATGAAGAGTGCCTGTGGAAACTTGAAATTAGGTCTCTGTTACCCATATCCTTCAAGCTATAGGTCTCTGAAGTATCCCTCAGAATAATGGACAATTTGATACAAAAGCTGAAGTATCTGAACAACTAATACGGAGATCATCATGATTCTTTGCATGGATATTGACCATTAAGTGTTTTTAGCTCAGCTGACTGTAAGTCATCTGAAGTATCCCTCAGAATAATGGACATTTTGATACAAAAGCTCAAGTATCTAAACAACTATTGCAGTGATCACCATGATTCTTTGCATGGGTATTGATCATGGAATGTGTCATCAGTTTCTGCAGTATGGTGGCGCCACCTGTATTTTTTTTTATTTTTACGAATTTTTTTCTCTATTTTTGAGACCTCATAAGATGCGGTCATCTGTTATCATGGCACAAATCGTAACAACTGGACCTAGAATCTTCTCTCTTGACATGCTGAGAGGCCCATGAAAAGTTTCCTTAAAAACTTGAAATTAGGTCTCTGTTACCCATAACCTCTGAGCTATGGGGCTCCGAAGTACCCCCCAGAATAATGGAAAATTTGATACAAAAGCTCAAGTATCTGAACAATTATTATATTGATCACCATGATTCTTTGCATGGATATTGATCATGAAATGTTTCATCAGTTTCTGCATTCTGGTGGCTCCACCTGTATTTTTTCAATTTTTAGCTCAGCTGACTGAAAGTCATCTGAGCTGTAGGGATCACCTTTTGTCCGTCGTCCGTCCGCTATCCAGGTGTCTGTCTGTTAACAGGGCACAAATCGTAACCGCTAGACCGGGAATCTTCTTACTTGAAATCCTGGGAGGTCTATGGAAATTCTCCTTTTAAACCTGAAATTAGGTCACTGTGACCTATATTCTTCGAGCTATGGGGTTCTGAAGTACCCCCCAGAATAATGCAAAATTTAATACAAAAGCTCAAGTATCTGAACAACTAATGCATTAATCACCATGATTCTTTGCATGGATATTGATCATGGAGTGTTTCATCAATTTCTGGAGATTGGTGGCGCCACCTATATTTTTTTATTTTTTACGATTTTTTTTCTCTACTTTTGTGATCTTTAAACATTTGGTCATCTGTAAACAGGGCACAAATCATAATGACTGGACCTAGAATCTTCTGTCCTCACCTCCAGGGAAGCCCATAAAAGGTCTACATGGAAACCAGAAATAAGGTCCCTGTTACCCATATTCTGTGAGCCATGGGGCTCTGAAGTACCCCCCAGAATAAAGATTTGGTCATATATTAACAGGGCACAAATCATAATGACTGTACCTAGAATCTTCTGTCCTCACCTTCAGGGAAGCCCATAAAAGGTCTACATGGAAACCCGAAATAAGGTCCCTGTTACCCATATCCTTCATGCTCTGGGGCTCCGAAGTACTCCCCAGAATAAAGATTTGGTCATCTGTTAACAGAGCACAAATTATAATGACTTGACCTAGAATCTCCTTTCTTGATATGCTGGTAGGCCCCTGAAAAGTCTCCTTGTGCACCTGAAATTACATCTCTGTTACCCATATCCTTCATCCTATGCGGCTTTGAAATACCCCCCAGAATAAACATTTGGATTTGTTAACAGGGCACAAATCATAATAACTGGACCTAGAATTTTATTTTTTGACATGCTGGGACACCCCTGAAAAGTCATCTTGTAAACCTTGAAAATAGGTGTCTGTTACCCATATCCTTCATGCTACAGAGCTCCATAGTACCCAAATGAATATTGGATGATTTTATACAAAAGGTCAAGTTTGGAAAAAGTATTTCATTCAAATTTGACATTCAGATGATAAAATTACTTTTGTCAATGTCTTCCTGGTCAGCTGAGCGTCATGACCCCTGGGTCACTTGTTTGACTGATGCCACTGAAGCCAGTTTATTAAATATTTTACAAGAATAATCCCTACAATAATTCTTATAATAATTGGCTGAATTATGGAGATTGAATTGAGTTATTTTACCATATATGTTAGCTGTGTTATGCTGTTACATCTAGCCTGGCACCAGTTTATTAGCATCTATAACATCATGCCACTAGACATTTAGATTTCGGGTTATCTTTGGTTAATATTGACAAGAAAGTTTTTTTATAAGCTTTTTAAAAAATTTAGATTTATCATTTAAGTTATTCATCATACCTGGCAATGTTACAATCATGGATAATCAGCTCTCTGTGGCTATATAAAGACAACTGTATGTGGATTATAAATTATTGGTATCCCTACTCAACTTAATTCAAGAATTTGCCATCAATGAGATATATCTGTATTTTAATTTTGCCTTCAGTATGCATCAGTAATAATTTTACATATATTCCTGATTTCTTTTTTTTTTACAAAAAGTCAGCTGAAAAGCATTTTGTATTGGGAAAATAAATTTCAAATAAATTTTAAGTAGGGACCACTTTTGTGTACAGATGGCAGCACTTGGTTTACCATTGGCAGATTGCCAGTGCCTTGATGTTGGCCATTAGCCAAGATGATGTCAGCTCCATAAATAGTTTTGGCACAGTGCCAGTATTGGAAGAAGTGAAGCCAGGTATAGGTCAAGAGTTCACTCAGTGCAGTTGCTGCATTCTATTTATAGCTTTGGCAGACTGCTCACTGCTTCAGATTTGGCACCATAGTTCAGTCTGAATATGTTTATAGCTTTGGCAGACTGCCAACTGTGTCAGATTATGCAAGAGGTCAAGAGTTCATTCAGTGCAGCCAGGTACAGGTCAAAAGTTCACTCTGTCTAGCCAGGTGCAGGTCAAGAGTTCACTCAGTGCAGATGCTTGAGGCAGCAATTTGTCACAGGTCACTGTGCTTTTGCTGCATTCTATTTATAGCTATTGCAGACTGATCACTGCTTCAGATTTGGCACCAGAGTTCAGTCTGAATCTATTTATAGCTTTGGCAGACTGCCAACTGTGTCAGATTATGCAACAGGTCAAGAGTTCACTCAGTGCAGCCAGGTACAGGTCAAAAGTTCACTCAGTCTAGCCAGGTGCAGGTCAAGAGTTCACTCAGTGCAGTAGCTTGAGGCAGCAATTTGTCACAGTTCACTCGGGGGCAACTGCCTTACTCACCTAAGCCTTGTCAGCCCAGTGCATCATAGTCTGGGGAAGTTTGATGTATTGGACTGATATTTTGACCTGTCTATGCATCTTTGATGGTATTCTCATTTACAAGACAGGTGGTGCCACCTACATTGACTTTTGCAGTGTACGAGCCTGCTTATTTCTACAGAGGAATTTGATACATCAGCCTAAAATTGGGTATGTTTATACATATTGGGTAGCTTTGTAGTGTACAGTCTGGTGGCGCCACCTACAATAATTGTTGCACAGTGTATGTCCCTGCTTATTTCACAGGAGGGGCTTGACATATCAGTCTGACATTGGGCATATGTATATATCTCTTCGTTGTATATAAGACTGGTGGTGCCCGCTACAATCATTGTATCCGCCAAAACAGAGATTTGAGGATACTGTGTTTTCAGTCTGACGCCGACGCTGCCGTCATCGCAGCATAGGTTTCCGGAGAACTCCTCCATAACCACTGGGCAGATTTTTTAGCTCAGCTGACTATAAGTCATCTGAGCTAAAGTCGTGGTCCATTGTCCATCGTCTGTCCGTCTGTCGTGCCATCCGTCTGTCCGTCCGTAGATGTGGCAGGTTTTGAAACCGTAAGACCTTGAAATCCAAAATTCGGCATAGTGTTAGATGTCCCCAAGATCACCTACCAAGCCGAAAACTGGGTCTTTGCGACTTCGTTCCTTTGAGAAATTAAGGAAAAACCTCAATTTTTTATTAAAAACCTATTTTCACACTTCAGGACTGCCTAATATCAAAAACACTCATCTGTTTTTCCTCATATTTACTGTAAATATTCCTGTATATAGTTCCTATGTACATACCAGAAATTAGGTCTGCATTATATAATTGAAAAAAGTTATGGGCTCAAACAAAATGCATTTTGTAAAAAAACAGGAAAGATATTTGATCACTTAACACAAAACATGTTAAAGCTTAGGATTTTTTTCCCAGTAATATCACCTTAATTAATCAAAATTAAATTCTACACCCAACATTAGATCAAAATCTGTTAAATTTTTTTAAATATTAGCAAAAATAAAAAAAAATTGGTACCTTAAATTTTGCCCAACTTTGACCATGGCACTTTTTTTTTCTTGTAAGTACAGTTGATTTAATTTTCACAGCCAGTTAACATATGGATTTAATCTGATGAATTTTGAAATTTGATAGTATAAGCTTAAAAAATAGTCTAGCTATTGGAGTTATTTAGAGGCCTTGATGTATTTGTATTTTCTAGCATCATGAGCCCACTTTTGTTTACTACAACTGTGCCTGGTAATCCAAAAATTAGCATAATGTTAGATGTCCCTAAGATCTCCTTCCAAGCCAAACACTGGGTCTCTGTGACTTTTTTTTTGAGAATTTAAGGAAAACCTCAATTTTTTTTTAAAATCATTTTTACACTTCAGGAATGCCTAATATCAAAACCACTGATCTGAATTTGATCATTGTAAATATGCATATTCTTCCATACATTTTCTATTTAAATTCCAAAAATTAGGTCAGTATTGCGTAATTTGTTGAACTTATTGGCCCAGACATAATGCAACTTGAAAAAAAATAAGGAAATATATTAACTCACTCAACATAATAATTCTTGAAGCTAGAGACTTTTTTTCAGGGATATAACTTCATTTAATCTAGATTCCATTGTACACCGAAAATTATATCTGAATTTTGCAATTTTTTCAAGTTATTAGCATAAATATAAAATCAGTACCTTAAATTTGCCCAACTTTGGCCACAGCACGTTTTTTTTCCAGTATGTACTGTGGATTTTATTTTCACAGCATGTACACACAAGGATTTAATCTGTTAAAATCTTAAATTTAAATAAAAGCTCAAAAATAAGGCTTATGATTGATTTTTTGTGGAGGCTCTTGTTGTATTCCCTTACATTGTCAAGCAGCCCACTTAGGGGTCACTGTAGGTCATTCAGTATTGCTCTCTGTGCCCAAGGTGTTGTTATGTAATCCCATCACTCATGCAAGCCCTCTCTCTTTGTTGAGCTTATTCAGGGTGTCTGCAGTTAATACCACAGGGAGTCTTTCTTTCTCTCTCTCTCTCTCTCTCTCTCTCTCTCTCTCTCTCTCTCTCTCTCTCTTCCCCCCCCCCCCCCCCCACCACCACACCCAATTCTGTTCACAGACCTGTACTATAAACAAGATGAATCTTATAATTTCACATTTTTCAGCAACCAGCAGTAACAACAGAGACTCCTCCCCCACCTACCCCTTCAAAACACAGGACTCATAAACAAGATGAATCTTAATGAATGATGAATTAATGTAAATTAATTCTTTTTGTTGAGACTTGTAAAATTTTATTTTTTTTTAGATAGAAATGTTCAAGAATTGAGTTCTAACATTCAAATGTGATAAAATATTATGATCTAACATAAGTGCTAATTGACTAGATTTAAGAAGATATAAATACTTTGTAGCATTTGTATCTCTTAAAGTTGGCCGGGCCTAGGTGTGAATAATACTATTAAACTTAGTTTTAAAATCAGAAATATTGGTCAAACTTTGGGGGAATAATTTTTAAATCCTATGGCCATATATTTAACTATTGAAAACTTAATTTCTTCACACATTCTTTGTTTATGAAATGTTACTTTCATATAACACTTACCGTTGGCCCATTTTTCCCTTGGTGCATCATGAAATGGTTTCAGGCCACAAGTTTATTACACAGTGCATATGTTTTAGCTTATGTCCATTATTCTGTAATCTGCAGAGTTTAATTTTAACAGCTCCATTTTCTCTTTGCCTTTGAAATGCTAATATACATAAACCAAAAGAAATAAGAATATTTTGCATTTGCTAATATTTTCCAAATTCAGCTGAGCGACGTGACCCATGGGTCCCTTGTTTAAAATTCAGAATTATTATTGGTCAAATGTGAACTGCTGCACCCTCATTTTTGGTTGACCTCTGACATTTCCTCTCTGCCCAGCGTCCATTTGTGCGTCTGTTTCCACACATAAACCCACATGTCTCGGGAACTGTTTGACCCATAAGGCTAAAGATTTTGCACAAATGTAGCACTTGGAAAGCTTTATAACATACACGAAAAATGGTGGTGCCACCTGCAACCATTTTTGCACAGCGTTTGCCATCTGTTCATCTGCTTAGGGATAAAAACACTTATATCTCTGCATTGGTTGGACTTATCCACCTGAAATTTTGCATGTGTATACATCCTGGAAGCTTTCCTGATTTTATGACAGGTGGCGCCACCTACATTTAGGTTTAAGCTGCAGACATCCATGCTCATATCTCAGGAACTGTTTGACCGATTGGGCCAAAATTTTGCCTGTGTATAGTTCTCACATAGCTCTTCATTATTAGCAAAACTGGTGGCACCACCTGCAACCACTTATGCAGAGCGTCTATCTGTTCATCTGCCTTGGGATAAAATCACTCATATCCCAGCAGTGGTTTGACTTATCCAACTGAAATTTGGCAGGTTTATACATCCTGGACAGCTTTCTCAATTTATGATAGGTGGCGCCATTGACATTCATGTTTACTTTGCAGACATTAAAGCTCATATCTCAGGAACAGTTTGACCGATTGGGCCAAAATTTTGCAAGTCTATAGATCTCACATAGCTCTTCATCATAGGCAAAACTGGTGGCACCACCTGCAACCATTTATGCACAGCATCCATCTGTTTATCTGTTTTGGCGTAAAATCACTCATATCTCAGCAGTGGTATGACATATCCACCTGAAATTTTGCAGGTTTATACATCCTGGAAAGCTTTCACCATTTATGACAGGTTGGGCCACCTACGTTCAGGTTTACTCTGCAGACATCCATGCTAATATGCAACACACCTCACTCTATTCCCCTTGCCACTTAATCTATGCCTCACTTCACCTGTCCCACTCTTGATTTCTGCGGATACACATAGTTGCTTGTTGACTACCCATAATCTAGTTTTAAAATGTCCTAGTTTGAAACTTGCAGGTTCGGAACGCCCACTTTGCTGAAATCATAATGATTAAGGTAGATATGCAGGACTTAAAAGGATCAATATTAAATTTTAAACATAAACCTCCATTCATACTCCCAAACTTTGCACAGATTCGCATTAGGCCTGTAGGCCTTGTTAAAAGATTGTTACAATAATCCTAATGCTGCTAGTTCAAGGATATTAAGTTCTAAGATTTTTTGGTCACAAGGTCTTTGGTTCAGGTCACAGGACTGTCATTCTGAAAAATTTCTTTAAAAAAATCCTTATAGACAAATTCAGCTGAGTGTCGAGACCCATGGGTCCCTGGTTGTGTTGTGTGCACCCATGCCAGAATTACAGCAGTGATGTTTGTGTAATTGTTTCTTATTCAAAATGTTCAGTACCTGCATTGTTGATATACATGAGAAGTAATGGTCCAGCATTGAAGCATTATACCTGGTGTATTTCCTAATGCACAGGTTCGCATTAGGCCTCTAATCCTTGTTTTCAAATTTTTACACATTTTTTTTTTCTATTCATGAGACCTTCAAATGAAGTTGTCATCTGTCCAAAAGCCCACTGAAACCCATTTCTAAGGACTCCCCACAAAATTCATGATTTGTTTTCACTCTGGCAGTCATTTTGCTAATTGTTCAACATTCATTGAATTCAGCTGAGCGTCATGGCCCATGGGCCACTTGTTCTTATTAAGACTTTATTCCAAATAAAATAATGCAAACAAATGAAAAAATGAAAACGGCCTGTCAAATATGTTTGTTGCCTGTCAAGTTCAAATTTGACAGGCAGCAGTAGCTTGTTATTTCCAAAAATGAAATCCAAGGCCTGAATGGGTCCAGTTTGGTGATTTTTGGCCAAGTTACAGGAAGTTGAACCTAGTCATCTATATGAAAAAGGATACTAAAATTTCAATCTCAGAAAAAGTGGGAGCTATGATCACAAAGTTTTATGCCAATGTTAGTCACATGAGTCGTATCTTAAATTGAGGTATTGGTGGCGCTACCTGCATTTGCCTTTTTTGTATGGGGTCTTCAGTGCATGTATCATACTTAGGGCTACAAAAAACTTCTTCTCTGAAATCATGTGGCCAAATTGTTTTATATCACACAGAAATGATCCAAGGGTAGTGTTTTTTAAAGTTTGTTCAAACGGTGTCTGTTCAGTGATTTTTGACTCAGTTATAGTCTATAGTGAGCTATAGTCGTGGTCCATTGTCAGTTGTCCGTCCGTCTGTCCGTCCGTCTGTCTGTCTGTAGATGTGGCACGTTTTGAAACCGTAAGACCTAGGAATCCAAAATTCGGCATAGTGTTAGATGTCCCCAGGATCTCCTACCAAGCCGAAAACTGGGTCTTTGTGACTTTGTTCCTTTGAGAAATTAAGGAAAAACCTCAATTTTTTATTAAAAACCTATTTTCACACTTCAGGGCTGCCTAATATCAAAACCACTCATCTGTTTTTCCTCATATTTACCATAAATATACCTCTATATAGTTCCTATGTACATGCCTGAAATTATGTCTGTATTATATAATTTAAAAAAATGGGCCAGAACATAATGCATTTTGTAAAAAATCAGGAAAGATATTTGATCACTTAACACAAAACATGTTAAAGCTATGGACTTTTTTCAAGTAATATATCTTTAATTAATCAAAATTAAATTGTATACCCAAAATTAGATCAAAATCTTTTAAATTTTTTAAATATTAACAAAAATAAAAAATTGGTACCTTAAATTTTGCCTAACTTTGACCATGGCACGTTTTTTTCCTGTAAGTACTGTGGATTTAATTTTCTCAGCATGTTTTTGTTAGCATTTTGTCTGTTAACACTAAAAATTTGAAACCAGTTGATCAAAAACTGTAGATTTTATTCAAGTTTTCAAGCACCATGTAACATATTGTTTACATCAGGCTAGTGTTATGCAGTTTGCAAGAGCTCAGCTACCCTGCTTCAGCTCTCAGTTCCTAAAATTTGGCATACAATTAGATATCTCCAAAATCCCCTACCATGCCAAGAATTTGGTCACTAGGACTTAATACCTTTGAGATATTAATGAAAAACTTCATTTTTCAATTAAAAACCCATTGTTACACTTCAATACTGCCTAATATCAAAACCACTGATCTGACTTTAATCATATATAATATACATGTTTTTCTATACATTCTCTGTGCACATGCCAGAAATGATGTCAGTATTGCGTAATTTTTTTTAAGTTATGGGCCCAAACATAATGCAGTTTGTAAAAAATCAAGAAATATATTTACTCCCTTAACAAGGGGCTTTGCTGAAGCTAGAGATTTTTTGTCAGGGATGTAACATTATTTAATCAAGATTCAATTGAATACCCAAAATTAGTTTTGAATTTTTAAAATTTTATAAGTTATTAGTATAAATATAAAATTAGTACCCTTTAAATTTTTTCCAGTTTTGACCATTTCACGTTTGTTTCTTGTGAGCTCTGTTTATATAATTTTCATATCATGCACACATAAGGATTTCAGCTTTTTAGTTAAGAAAGCTGAAAGAAATTGGCCAAAAATTGTAGCTTTTATTAATGTTTTTATGAGACCATGTCAGACCTTGGCTCTCTCCAGCCAATCTTGAGTCACCTGTATGTTGACCTTGTTGAACTTTCAGCAAATTATGCATGCTTGAGGCGAGGCATATACTGGGGCAGCCAGGCAGCTTATGGCCAGCCACAGTTGATCCAGGGGTCCAACCCAACTCATCTAGTAGTTTTAACCAACAACATAACAATAAACAATAAGTTAATCAATTTTTATTGGTTTTTACTAACAAATTAAAGAAAAATAGAAAAGGAATTTGTTAGTTTATAATAATAGGGAATTAACTTGCAGTTACTGATGATATAAGAATCTTGTATCGATGGATAGAATGTCACGTATTCCAAATAACACCATGCAGTCACCTATGGCATTTTTCACTTCAATTTTAATAATAAAAAAGTAAATCATATTATTCATTACTAATCATTAGGGATCATATGAAGGAAATTAATGATAGACAAAGATGCAGTTGATAATATTAATCTAGATTCCTACTGTGTCTAGTGTGTACATTGATGTGAAATTAGTCCAAAATTATATTACATTTATTTTTTTTAAAAGCCAGAAAACCAGGTACTTATCATCATTATTTAAATGTGTGAATTTTGTACATTCTGGATTCTCAACACCATTGTGTGGTGAAAACTGAATAAATACTTTGCAATTGTATTTAAATACGAATATGAATATGTACTCCATTGTAAAATTTCTTGCACAAAGAATGGGAATTCAGGTAAAAATGAAAGTATATGAATACCAGTGCAAATACTTTCCAAATGTATTCATGAATGCATTCATGAATATATTCTTTAATATTATTTTCATAATCATTTCAGTTATATTTCATTTTAAAAATCAAACGATTCTCTTATTATTTTTAATAAAAATTATATCTGGGACAATATTTGTAATTATTTTTAATAAATAGTTAAACTCTTATATTATATGTTCTGCTTATAAGTTATATGGCCAAGTCAAAATCTGTGTGACAATAGTACTCCATTTGTTAATAAAATAAATGAAATCAATTCTGTCTCCAAAGGTACTATCAAAATCATACATAAGCTAAACAACAACAACTCGTATTACAGCTTATACTTATTACCACACAAAACCAGCATGTGCCTCATTTCTAAATCATATTTTTTTATCATATATAACAGCTGAGCGCTGTGACCCATAGGTCCCTTGTTAAACTCTCATCCCCGCCCCCCCATCAGGTCCTTCCACCTGTGGGATGGGAACATTATTAGGGCCCCGCTTGAAAAGCGGGTGCCCTACAGATATCGACCTGTCCGTCTGTCTGTCTGTCCGTCCGTCCATCTGTCCGTCCCTTTGTCCGTCTGTCCGTCCACAAATTCTTTTCCGGATGATAACTCCAGTTAGGATTGACGGATTGAGCTCAAACCTGAAATATATATTAACCATCAATTATGGAGAGATCCCTATCAATTTTGGGGTCCGAAGGTGAAAGGTCAAAAAAGTTATTCATGGTTTGGTGTTAAATTTTAGGACCCTCTTTCAGCAGGGCAGAAATCATAATTGTAACCATAATTGTTTGTTCCACCTTAACAGTAGGACAGGTCCTCATGTCAACAGCAACGAGGCATGATATATGGTCATAGTCAGCCATTTTTCTGTAAGTTATACGGTAAAAACCATTATTGAAAACCTAGTAAGGTTGCACTCTCTTAGCAAATATGCATGCAAAAGGACACACATTGTTAACACAATAACTCGTAAAAAGTATTTCATATAAGGTCCCTAGACTCATAGCAGTGATGGACCTTTTGATGGGCTACATCATGTTTGAAGATGGGTGAACTTGATGGATTTTCAAGGTCACAGGTGATAATGCTAAAATGATGTTAACCAAATAGCTCGCAAACAATTTGACTAACACTCACTGAACTTACACCATTAATGTTTGTTATGAAGGGAATAGGTCAAGTTCGAAGATGGATGACCTTGACAGAGACAATAATTCTCAAATGATGTTAATGCAATAACTCAGAAAGAATTTGATGAACAATCAAATTCGTTTCTGCATAATAACTCCCCTAACATATGATGGATAGGATTCAAACATAAGATTATCACCCATGGCCTAAGGGAAATGCTTTTTGATATTGGGGTCAGAAGGAAAAAAAATAAGTAATACACAGTTTGGTGTTCAGTTGCTGGTGTCTCCTTCAGCAGGCCAGAAATGGATGAATCTTTTTCGAGTCACTTGTGTACAGCGGCATTACATTTTCACAGCATATTTTGTACAGACTATTTGAAGATTCCCCAGAAAAGGATACACTGGCCCAATGCACCACAGTGGTTCTCATTTAGACCATGTTTGGACAAATCTATCTCCACTTCCAACATCTCAAGGAATTTTGGAGCTATTATAGTGGCCATCAACAAATTTACATGGATATTCATATGTAGCCTTTCTACACATCACAGCGCATCTGTAGACCCAATCCCAAGAACAGCTGAATCTCAGTTCAAGAGAATGACCATTTTATCACTACAAACCAGCAGCTGACTCTCTCTATTACTACAAGGTTCATGTACAGACTCAAGCCTCACATATAATAAGGCCAATTCAACATAGAAATACTGGAAAAATATTTGACACAGCCCAGTCAAGACTTAAACCAAGAATAACTGGCACAGGTAATGAAGAATTACAGAAACTAAAAATGCATGCAGTTCTTTTATATCATTATTTTGATAGCTTTGAACATTTCACTTTTCCATATCTTTTCTTCCAGTTTATCCATGTCAGCTGTTCTTTACAGGTTCTTTAATTTTCAAATATCACTCTATCAGCCCATGCTACCAAAATACACCAAATTCACAGTACTTCAATTTATAATGACTGCATCTTTTGCGGGGCCCTTACTGACCTGTCAGTTTTCTAGTTTTTGTTTATAATTAAAAACAATGGATTTAATTGGATAGTGTAAACTGCTGAACTGCCAACAGCTTATCAAAAAGCCAACTAATGATCATGGTAATAGTATAGATCTCATATTCACAAACTGCTATAGCCTGATATGTTTTAGTTGGTCACAAAGTCTTATTTAAGAATGTTAAAAAGTTGGTGAGCTGGAATGTTAATTAATCACCTCCCTACCTCCCCCCCCCCCTGTTTATGTGTTTAAATAATATATTTTAAAATACTTATAAAATATCAGTTACATTATAACATTCATGTTCCAGATGGGCCAGATAGGGAAATGTTCAGGTGTATTATTAAATAGTTTAATACCACAATTTTCATGCATAACACATTACAATATATACTTATCAGATATAGTGTATGCTCATTTGGAAATGGATTTGTTCACAGCTTTTTATTTGAATCAGTAAATTAAAATTGTATTGTAGATGTTAATCCCCACTTCCTTCCTTATGCTATGATTGAGAGGTGTTAATTCATTCCCATCGTTATTTATGCACATATAGCTGAAATAATGATACTTCTAGAAATATCTGATCATGAGAGACTCCTGAAGCTAAAATTGAAACACTCCATAAAAGTGCACAGTTTTAGTTCAGCAATATGTATTTAATATTTGATTGTCATGAGTAAGCAGGGCCTTTTGCTTTTATCTTTTCAAAAACTATTATATATATGGGCCAATTGTGCTAAATCTGTACATTGCTGTGTCTTTGGTTATAGAAGGAAAAATTAGTGTGTTTATTGTGCAGTTAGTACTTAAGAATAACACAGATGATGAGGACAGTAACATCTATCACTTTTTAGCGAACCTGTGAGCTTATGCGATGGCGCAGCGTCGTCCGTCAGCCGTCCAGGGTTGGCTTTCCGCTGTCCATGGCTGTAAGTCAGAAACTGTCAGAGCTAGCAGCTCCAAATTACATGAAAGAAGTCGTCACATGTGAAACTTGGTGCCCTGGAGCTTATTATTGGGTATCTGCATTAATTTAGATTTTATAGAGAAAAAGCTTAAAAACCTTTAAAAATCTTCTTCTCTGAAATTGTCCAGCCAAATTGTCCAATATTTCACAGAAATGATCTCTGGAACAATCTCTCTCAAGTTTGTTCGAATGGTTCCAGTTCAGAGATTTTTGCCCGAGTTACAGGAGGTTGAACTTGGTCATCTGTCCAAAAAAGCACACTAAAATTAAAATCTCAGAAACGGCTAGAGCTATAATGACCAAATTTTATACAAATGTTTGTCACATATGTCATATCTGATTTTGAGGTATTGGTGGCGCCACCTACATTGATGTGTTTTTTACAAGCGAAAATGTAATTTTAAACTCTTCTAGCTTATACACTGATTTATGATGAAACTGTTCAGCTGATTGGTTTAAACTTTACAAGAATTATTCTATGGTAGGGTTCTGCCAGTTTTATAAGAACAGATTGGGTAAATACAGTTTTAAAAAAGCATTGTAGCCAATTGAAAAAGGCTTTCTGTATTTGAAAACAGATTTGACTTCATGCAGCCAAGTCAAGAGGTCGCTCAGTACAAACAGGTGGGGTCCAGACATCACCATGGCAACTGACTTGGCTCTAGGGGGGTGTCTAGACAATGTGTCTAGACGTCTAGACACAGCGTCTAGAGGTCTGGATACAATGTTTACATGCAGAATTCCCAGATTATTGGAACCATATCTTTCAACTGTTTGAAAAAACTTGGTTTGCATTTTAAGCAAATCAGGTTCATCATCAGGTCAAATGTGAACTGCTGCGCCTTCATTTTTGGTTGACCTCTGACCTTTCCTTGCAGCCCAGTGTCCATTTGTGCGTCTGTTTCCACACATAAACCCGCATATCTCGGGAACCGTTTGACCGATCAGGCTAAAAATTTGGCACAAATGTAGCCCTTTGATAGCTTTATAACATACACTAAAAATGGTGGCGCCACCTGCAACCATTTTTGCACAGCATCCATCTGTTCATCTGCCTTGGGATAATATTACTCATATCTCAGCAGTGGTTTGACTCGTCCACCTGAAATTTTGCAGGTTTATACATCCTGGACAGGTTTCTCGATTTTATGACAGGTGGCACCACCTACATTCACATTTACTCTGCAGACATCCAAGCTCATATCTTGGGAACCGTTTGACCGATTAGGCCAAAATCTTGCATGTTTATAGATCTTACATAGCTCTTCATCATAGGCAAAACTGGTGGTGCCACCTGCAACCACTTATGCACAGCTTCCATCTGTTCATCTGCCTTTGGATAAAATCACTCATATCTCAGCAGTGGTTTGACTTATCCACCTGAATTTTTGCAGTTTTATACATCCTGGACAGGTTTCTCGATTTTATGACAGGTGTCGCCACCTATGTTCACATTTACTCTGCAGACATCCAAGCTCATATCTCAGGAAACGTTTGACTGATTAGGCCAAAATTTTGCATGTGTATAGATCTCACATAGCTCTTAATCAAAGGCAAAACTGGTGGTGCCACCTGCAACCATTTATGCACAGCGTCCATCTGTTCATCTGCCGTAGGTTGAAATCACTCATATCTCAGCAGTGGTCTGACTTTTCCACTTGAAATTTTGCAGGTATTTTACATCCTTGACAGGTTTCTTGATTTTATGAAGGTGGCGCCACCTACATTCACGTTTACTCTGCAGACATCCAAGCTCATATCTCGGGAACCATTTGACTGATTGGGCAAAATTTTGCGTGTGTATAGATCTCAGATAGCTCTTCATCATAGGCAAAACTGGTGGCGCCACCTGCAACCACTTATGCACAGCATCCATCTGTTCATCTGCCTTTGGATAATATCACTCATATCTCAGCAGTAGTTTGACTTATCCACCTGAAATTTTGCAGGTTTATACATCCTTGACAGCTTTCTCGATTTTATGACAGGTGTCGCCACCTACATTCACATTTACTCTGCAAACATCCCAGCTCATATCTCGGGAACCGTTTGACCGATTAGGCCAAAATTTTGCATGTATATAGATCTCACATAGCTCTTGGCGCCACCTGCAACCACTTATGAACACCGTCCATCTGTTCATCTGCCTTGGGATATAGTCCCTCATATCTCAGCAGTGGTTTGACTTATCCACCTGAAATTTTGCAGGTTTATACATCCTGGACAATTTCTCGATTTTATGACAGGTGGCACCACCTACATTCACGTTTTAGCTGCAGACATCCATGCTAATATGCAACACACCACGCTCTATTCCCCTTGCCACTTAATCCATGCCTCACTTCACCCGTCCAACTCTGAATTCTGCGGATACACATAGTGGCTTGTCGACTGCCCATATTCTGGTTTTAAAATGTCCTAGTCCAAAACTTGCAGGTCAGAAACATCCATTTTGCTGAAATCATAATGACTAAGGTAGATATGCAGGACTTAGGAGGATCAATATTAAATTTTAAAAATAAACCTCCATTCATACTCCTAAACTTTGCACAGGTTCGCATTAGGCCTGTAGGCCTTGTTAGAGTGTAAGAAAGGAGATTTCTGTCCACATGCAGCAAATTGTATGGCATTTTGTCCCACCTGTAATGTGTCCACAGTTTAATCCATGATTTTTATTACCATGTAGACCTTAATTAGCTGCATATATACTGCTGTATGAATTTAAAATGTGTAGTAGGATTGAAAGATTAAATGTAGAATACATTTGGTTACAGAAATCTGTAAGTTGAATTTTTGGTACCCATTATGATGTCTTTGTCTAATATAAAATAATGTTTTTATCACACCCATAACAGGCTGTGCTGCAAAATCAGGATTATTAACCTAAAACTGCAGTATGTGTTAGAATAGAATATTCTTCTATTCTTGGTTTGTGTCTAGAAATGAAGTAAGATTAATTTTTCATGAGTCTGGGGTACATATAACTTAAATAAATAAGAATAAAGTGTTTCATTTGACAAGATAGATATCGGTAATCATAACTGTCCCACACGTAACAGTGGAATAACACTGTGAAATTAGGTAGAAAATAAAAATTTAACCTTTTTAGCTCAGCTGACTATAAGTCATCTGAGCTATAGTCGTGGTCCATTGTCCGTCGTCCGTCCGTCTGTCCGTCCGTCCGTCCGTCCGTCCGTCCATAGATGTGGCACGTTTTGAAACCGTAAGACCTAGGAATCCAAAATTCAGCATAATGTTAGATGTCCCCAAGATCTCCTACCAAGCCGAAAACTGGGTCTTTGTCTTTCATTCCTTTGAGAAATTAAGGAAAAACCTCAATTTTTTATTAAAAACCTATTTTCACACTTCAGGACTGCCTAATATCAAAACCACTCATCTGTTTTTCCTCATATTTCCTATAAATAATCCTCTATATAATTCCAATATACATGCCAGAAATTAGGTCTATATTATATAATTTAAAAAAGTTATGGGCCCAAACATAATGCATTTTGTAAATAATCAGGAAAGAAATTTTATCACTTAACACAAAACTTGTTAAAGCTAAGCACTTTTTTTCCAGTAATATTACTTTTATTAATCAAAATTAAATTGTATACCCAAAATAAGATCAAAATCTTTTAAATTTTTTAAAATATTAGCAAAAATAAAAAATTGGTACCTTAAATTTTGCCCAATTTTGACCATGGCACGTTATTTTGCTGTAACTGCTGTGGATTTAGTTTTCACAGCATGTTTTTGTTAGCATTTCAACTGTTTACACCAAAAATTTGAAACCAGTTGATCAAAAATTGTAGATTTTATTCAAGTTTTCAAGCACCATGTCACATATTGCTAGTGTTATGCAGTTTGCTAGAGCTCAGCTCCCGAGCTTCAGCTCTAAGTTCCTTAAATTTGGCATACAGTTGGATTTCTCCAAAATCCCCTACCATGCCAAGAATTTGGTCACTAGGACTTAATTCCTTCGAGATATCAATGAAAAACTTCATTTTTCCATTAAAAACCCATTGTTACACTTTAAGACTGCCTCATATCAAAACCACTGATCTGACTTTGATGATATATATAATATACATATTTTTCTATACATTCGCTATGCACATGCCAGAAATGATGTCAGTATTGTGTATTTTTTTTAAGTTATGGGCCCATATAATGCACTTTTTTAAAAATCAAGAAATATATTTACTGACCTTAGATGAGAATTGCTGAAGCTGGAGACTTTTTGTCAGGAATATAACTTTATTTTATCAAGATTCGATTGTTTACCCAAAATTAGATCTGAATTTTGCAAATTTTTCAAGTTATTAGCTTAAATAAAAAATCAATACCCTTAATTTTGTCCAACTTTGGCAATGGCATGTTTTTTTTCTGTAAGCACTGTTGATTTAATTTTCCCGGCATATATACATAAGGATTTAATCTTTTAAAATCTGAAATTTCAAAGGAATTGATTGAAAAGAGTAGCTTTTATTCAAGTTTTCATACACCATGTCAAGTGTTGTTTACATCTAGCCCACCTAGTAGTAAAGCCTTCACTTGCATTATATAACCCACCCCAGGCAGCTTGTCTTGGCTCAGCTGGGCCAATACTAGCAGGCTTCTTCTCTGCCCTGCTCACCCTCCCCCCCCCCCTAGATGATGCATTAACTAGATGAATGTTATAATTTTCTGTATTTCATTTTATTCTTGGCTATGCTACATTTTAGATTTTGTATTTACCACCAGGGTTACAATGATTAAAGTGCACATTTAATTGTGTCCACAAAGTGGTGTATTGCTATGAAAGTGTGGATGTTCATCAGATAAGTAATTCCTTCCTTGAGAAGAGTAAAAACTTCACAAGGTGTGAAATTGACTATTAATTCCAGGAATAAATTAAAGCTTAGATTGTAATGAGCATAATGATATTGTTTGTCCCTCATTCAACCAACAGTGTGTATACTTTATTTGAAAAGATGTTTTTATTTTACCAAATTTACAGAATCTTATTTTATTTTGGTGAATAAGATTAAGCATGTACTGAAAACTCCAATGTGCAAAACTTTTTAATAGTGATTCAAGGAATAATCTTGCAGATGCCATGTTGTGGCATTATTTTCTTTTAAATTCAGTTTAAAAATTTGTGATTTAAAAATAATAAAAATATATGTGTATGCATAATATGACCCAATACGAGCTACACTCTGGATGTATAATGATTGCAACTAAGAATTCTAATATTTTAACTTATATTTTCAGTGTTTTTTTAATACAAATTTATAAAACTTGTAAATAAAAAAAATTAACCAGATAAAAACTATTTTAATGGAAAAAGTGGATATGCTTAAATAATATATAAACTTAAATGTATTATTCCCTTGAATGTGAAATAAAGGTATTAGTCCAGACCTAGGAATCCAAAATTCGGCATAATGTTAGATGTCCCCAAGATCTCCTACCAAGCCGAAAACTGGGTCTATGCAACTTCGGTCCTTTGAGAAATTAAGGAAAAACCTCAATTTTTTATTTAAAACCTATTTTCACACTTCAGGAGTGCCTAATAACAAAACCACTTATCTGTTTTTCCTCATATTTACCATAAATATTCCTCTATATAGTTCCTATTTACATGCCAGAAATTATGTCTGTATTATTTAATTTAAAAAAGTTATGGGCCCAAACATGATGCATTTTGTAAAAAATCAGGAAAGATATTTGATCACTTAACACAAAAAAAGTTAAAGCTATGGACCTTTTTTCCAGTAATATAACTTTAATTAATCAAAATTAAATTGTATACCCAAAATTAGATGAAAATCTTTTAAATTTTTTAAAATATTAATAAAAATAAAAAATTGGTACCTTAAATCCTGTCAGACTTTGGCTCTCTCCAGTCCCTCTTGAGTCACCACTTTGTTGACCTTGTTGACCTTTCATCAAATTATGCACGCTTGAGGCGAGAATCCAGGCAGCTTATGGCCAGCCACAGTTGATCCAGGTGTCCAACCCAGCTCATCTAGTAGTTTTAACTAACAACATAACAATAAACAATAAATTAATAAATTTTTATTGGTTTTTAATAACAAATTAAAGAAAAATAGAAAAGGAATTTGTTAGTTTATAATAACAGGAAATTAACTTGCAGTTACTGATGATATAAGAATCTTGTATCGATGGGTAGAATGTCACATATTCCGAATAACACCATGCAGTCACCTATGGCATTTTTCAGTTCAATTTTAATGATAAAGAAGTAAATCATATTATTCATTACTAATCATTAGGGATTATATGAAGGAAATTAATGATAGACAAAGATGCAGTTGATAATATTAATCTAGATTCCTACTGTGTCTAGTGTGTACATTGATGTGAAATTAGTCCAAAATGAATTTTTTACAGTTTTTTTTTTAATATAAATAAAGGCCATAAAACCAGGTACTTATGATCATTATTTAAATGTGTGAATTTTGTATATTCTGGATTCTCAACATCTTTGTTTGGTGAAAACTGAATAAATACCAGACATGGTGCGAATACTTTGTAATTGTATTTAAATACGAATATGATTATGTACTCCATTATAAAATTTCTTGCATAAAGAATGGGAATTCAGGTAAAAATGAAAGTATATGAATACTCGTGCAAATACTTTCAAAATGTATTCATGAATGCATTCATGAATATATTCTTTAATATTATTTTAATAATCATATCAGTTATATTTCATTTTAAAAAATCATATGATTCTCTTATTATTTTTAATAAAAATTATATTTGGGACAATATTTGTAATTTTTTTAATAAATAGTTAAACTCTTATATTATATGTTCTGCTTATAAGTTATATGGCCAAGTCAAAATCTGTGTGACAGTAGTACTCCATTTGTTAATAAAATAAATGAAATCAATCCTCTTCCCTGTCTCCAAAGGTAATATCAAAATCATACATAAGCTAAACAACAACAACTCATAATACAGCTTATATTTATTACCACACAAAACCAGCATGTGCCTCATTTCTAAATAATATTTTTTTATCATATATAACAGCTGAGCGTCGTGACCCATAGGTCCCTTGTTTTAGAAAAGCACGAACCTGAACTGTTTTTAGCGAACCTGTGAGCTTATGTGATGGTGAAGTGTCGTACGTCGTGTCGTGCGTCATGCGTCATCTGTACGTTAACCATAGCTATCTAAAAAATGACAGGAGCTAGCATCACCAAATTTTTTACAAATAATCAGTCATCTGAAAAACTCTATGGGATTTTGTTTATTTTTTTTTCTAACTGCATTTTCTTAGATTTTATAGGGAAAAAGCTAAAAAAAATTTTAAAATCTTCTTCTCCGAAACTGTCTAGCCAAATTTTTCAATATTTAACAGAAATGATCCCTGGAACAATTTCACTCAAGTTTGTTTGAATGGTTCCAGTTCGGAGATTTTTGGCCGAGTTACAGGAGGTTGAACTTAGTCATATGTCCAAAAAAAGCACACTAAAATTAAAATCTCAGAAACGGGTAGAGCTAAATCACCAAATTTTATACCAATGTTCGTCACATATGTCATATCTGATTTTGAGGTATTGGTGGCGCCACCTACCTTGATGTGTTTTTTACAAGCGAAAATGTAATTTTAAACTCTTCTAGCTTATACACTGATTTATGATGAAACTGTTAAGCTGATTGGTTTAAACTTTACAAGAATTATTCTATGGTAGGGTTCTGCCAGTTTTATAAGAACAGATTGGGTAAATACAGTTTTAAAAAAGCATTGTAGCCAATTGAAAAAGGCTTTCTGTATTTGAAAACAGATTTGACAACATGCTGAGTATCAGCACCCAAGTCAAGAGGTCACTCAGTACAAACAGGTGGGGTCCAGACATCACCATGGCAACTGACCCGGCTGGAGGGGGGGATGTCTAGACAATGTGTCTAGACGTCTAGACACAGCGTCTAGACGTCTAGACACAATGTTTAGATGCAGAATTCCCAGATTATTGGAACTATATCTTTCAACTGTTTGAAAAAATTTGGTTTGCATATTAAGCAAACCAGGTTTATCATCAGGTCACATGTGAACTGCAGCGCCCTCGTTTTTGGTTGACCTCTGACCTTTCCTCGCTGCCCAGCGTCAATTTGTGCGTCTGTTTCCACACATAAACCCGCATATCTCGGGAACCGTTTGACCGATCAGGCTAAAAATTTTGCACAAATGTAGCCCTTTGATAGCTTTATAACATACATTAAAAATGGTGGTGCCACCTGCAACCATTTTTGCACAGCGTCCATCTGTTCATCTGCCATGGGATAATATCACTCATATCTCAGCAGTGGTTTGACTTATCCACCTGAAATTTTGCAGGTTTATACATCCTGGACAGCTTTCTCGATTTTATGACAGGTGGCGCCACCTACATTCAAGTTTACTCTGCAGACATCCAAGCTCGGGAACCGTTTGACCGATTGGGCCAAAATTTTGCATGTATATTGATCTCACATAGCTCTTCATCATAGGCAAAACTGATGGCGCCACCTGCAACCACTTATGAACACCGTCCATCTGTTCATCTGCCTTGGGATAAAGTCACTCATATCTCAGCAGTGGTTTGACTTATCCACCTGAAATTTTGCAGGTTTATACATCCTGGACAGGTTTCTCGATTTTATGACAGGTGGCGCCACCTACATTCAAGTTTACTATGCAGACATCAAATCTCATATCTCTGGAACTGTTTGACCGATTGGGCCAAAATTTTGCTTGTGTATAGATCTCACATAGCTCTTCATCGTAAGCAAAACTGGTGGCACCACCTGCAACCACTTATGAACACCGTCCATCTGTTCATCTGCCTTGGGATAAAATCACTCATTTCTCAGAAGTGGTTTGACTTATCCACCTGAAATTTTGCAGGTTTATACATCCTGGACAACTTTCTCTATTTTATGACAGGTGGCGCCACCTACATTCAAGTTTACTATGCAGACATCAAATCTCATATCTCTGGAACTGTTTGACCGATTGGGCCAAAATTTTGCTTGTGTATAGATCTCACATAGCTCTTAATCATAAGCGAAACTGATGGCGCCACCTGCAACCACTTATGAACACCGTCCATCTGTTCATCTGCCTTGGGATAAAGTCACTCATATCTCAGCAGTGGTTTGACTTATCCACCTGAAATTTTGCAGGTTTATACATCCTGGACAGCTTTCTCTATTTTATGACAGGTGGCGCCACCTACATTCAAGTTTACTATGCAGACATCAAATCTCATATCTCTGGAACTGTTTGACCGATTGGGCCAAAATTTTGCTTGTGTATAGATCTCACATAGCTCTTCATCATAAGCGAAACTGATGGCGCCACCTGGAACCACTTATGAACACCGTCCATCTGTTCATCTGCCTTGGGATAAAGTCACTCATATCTCAGTAGTGGTTTGACTTATCCACCTGAAATTTTGCAGGTTTATACATCCTGGAAAATTTTCTCGAATTTATGACAGGAGGCACCACCTACATTCATGTTTACGCTGCAGACTTCTATGCTAATATGCTACACACCTCACTCTATTCCCTTTGCCACTTAATCCATGCCTCACTTCACCTGTCCCACTCTGATTTCTGAGGATACATATAGTCGCTTGTCGACTACCAATATTCTAGTTTTAAAATGTCCTAGTCTGAAACTTTCAGGTCCGAAATGTCCATTTTGCTGAAATCATAATGACTAAGGTAGATATGCAGGACTTAAAAGGATCAATATTAAATTTTAAAAAGAAACCTCCATTCATACTCCCAAACATTGCACAGATTCGCATTAGGCCTGTAGGCTTTGTTACCTAATATGTATGCCTGCCCCCTGCATTATTATACAGCAGATAAAAAAATACATCTTTTTGTCCCACCTGTAACATGTCCCACCTTTAACAAGGTAAAGAATATTGCTTGCTTCATAAAAATTATATTTAACAACTCATATTAATTTTATATCATTTCTTTTAACTCCCTTTAAAGGTAAAAACTGTACTTTTGCTACATTTTAGATTTTGTATTGTACCACCAGGGTTACAATGATAAAAGTGCAAATTTAATTGTGTCCACAAAGTGGTGTATTGCTATGAAAATGTGGATTTTCATCAGATAAGGAATTCCTTACTTCAGAAAAGTAAAACCTTCACCAGGTGTGAAATTGAATATTAATTCCAGTAATAAATTATAGCTGAGATAGTAATTACCATAATATTATTGTTTGTCCCTCATTCTACCAACAGTATGTATTCTTTATTTGAAAAGATTTTTTTATGTCCCCTCCCCAAAGTGGCCGGGGCATATAGTTTTACCCATGTTTGTCATTCCGTCCTTCTGTCCTTCTGTCGTTCCAATTCAAAGAGTTGTACAGACTTTTTTTCGCAATGCCTGCAGGTATTGGCGTGATTTATTGGTGTGTGGGCAGATAATGACCAGTTACAGATTGAGTTTGCGTTTCGTCCCGGTTGATCTACTTCTGACCGTATGCAGGCTCCTGAACATAGAAAATTTCATGAAAAATAGAAATTTTCATGACAAACCCACATGTACGGACTTTTTTTCGCAATGCCTGCAGATATTAGCCTTATTTTTGGTGTGTGGGCAGATTATGACCAGTTACAGATCAAGATTGCGTTTCATCCCAGTTGATCTACTTTTGACTGTATGACAGCTCCTGAACAGAGAAAATTTCATGAAAAAATATAAATTTTCCAGACAAATGCACATGTACTGCCTTTTCTTTGCAATGTTTGCAGATATTGGCCTAATTTTTGGTGTGTCGTTGCATAATGACCACTTCAGATGGAGTTCGCATTTTGTCCATGTTTACCTTCTTTTGACTGAACATATAAAATTTCATGAACTTTTTTTTTTGCAGTGCCTGCAGATATTAGCCTGATTTTTGTTGTGTGGACAAATTATGACTAGTTACAGATAGAGTTTGTGTTTCATCCTGGTTGACCTATATTTGACTGTATAACGGCTCGTGAACAAAGAAAATTTTACAACTTAACAAATATTTCAAATTTGCTCCAGGCGGGATCATTTGTGTAGCTCTGACACATCAAGTTTAATTTATCAAATTTACTGAATCTTTTATTTCGGTTTATAAAATTAAGCATGTACTGAAAACTTCAATGAACAAAACTTTTTAAAAATGATTCAGGGAAAAATCTTGAATATGCCATGTTGTGGCTTTATTTTCTTTTAAAGTCAGTTTAAACATTTGTGATTAAAAAATAATAAAATATATGTGTATGCATAATATGACCTGATGTGAGCTAAACTCTGGATAAATAATGATTGCAACTTACAAATCTGATATTTTAACTTATATTTTCAGATTTTTTTATTACAAATTTATAAAATATGTAAATTAAAAAAATTGAATCTGATAAAAACTTTAATGGAAAAAGTGGATATTCAAAAAAAAAAATAGGGTTTAATATAAACTTAAATGCATTTTTCCCTTGAAAGTGAATAAAAGGTATCAGTTCATTCTGTCCATCTGTAAATTTTTCATATGCATTACAGTATCTCAAAACTTTTACTGTTTTTATTCATGACAGTCTTGTTAGAGTATTAGTTTTGCAATCATATATTTAGAACTTCAGTATAACCATGTAGGAAGGCCATTTCCTCTTAGCTTCTCATTTGCTTATATATAAGAAAAACATTATATTAGAATATTTTGCATATTTTGCATTTGCTAAAATTTCAAACTTCAGCTGAGCGCCAAGACCCTTGGGTCCCATGATTGGCCATAATTCAAAGGCATAAACATTAAGTGTATCGGCAAAAACGAAGTTTTGCGGATACTATGTTTCTGACCAGGTTCCGCCACTGCCGTTTCCGCATTCTTTTCCAGAGAACTCCTCTGAGACTACTGGACTGATTTTTCCAAAACTTACACCATTTATCGGGTCACATGTGAACTGGTGCCTAACCAATTGGCGTTGACCTCTGACCTTTCCTCTCTGCCCAGCGACCATTTGTGCATCTGTTTCCACACATAAACCCACATATCTAGGGAACCATTTGACTAAACAGGAAAAAATTTTGCACAAATTAGCCCTTGGATAGCTTTATAACATACACAAAAAATGGTGGCGCCACCTGCAACCATGTTTGCACAGTGTCCTTCTGTTCGTCTGCCATGGGTTAAAATCACTCATATCTCTGCAGTGGTTTGACTAATTCACCTGAAATTCGGCATGCGTATACATCCTGGATAGCTTTCTTGATTTTATGACAGGTGGAACCACCAACATTCACGTTCACGCTGCAGACATCCATGCTTATATTTCTGGACTGGTTTGACGTATCTTCCTGAAAATGTGCATGTGTATAGATCTCATATAGCTCTTTATCCAGGGTTCGTGCGCAGTCTTACAAAGTCTTACAAAGTCTTACTTTTTATTTTGCAAAAATAAGTCCTTAAAAATTCTTACTTTTCTTACATTTTAGAGGCTAGGTCTTACAAAAGTCTTACTTTTTGTTTCACAGAAACTTAAATAAAATTTTGAATCGTGAAGGAAGCAAATAAATGGATACCATAAACCTAAATGTAGCTAATTTTTCAAAGCTTGTTCCCTTATTTAAATGCATTTCACACATAATCTGCATCTTCAGACCACCATGGGTCTCATGATCATTGGGGGCACCTGCGGAGTATTTTCAATGCGGACAACAATAAATCTGAATCAAAAGACACGCATTCACAAAAGTTCATCACCAATTATTATGGTATTTTCCTCTACTGTACACTTTCCCTAAATCATGTAATCTCTGCAGTTTCTGCATGTCAATGGATGCACAATAACTTTGTTGGAAACAAAGTAACGATGCGCTGTGTGTTTGTCGACAATGCAAATAAAGTAGAAGAAATTCCGGAAACTATGACTTAATCATGAAAGAGTTTGGTCCTAAAAAATCACTCGAGCATCTTTTTTTTCAGTTTCGTGTTTGCTATACAGGTTCATGTATATTTCTGTTTGAATATTGACAGCATTTAAAAAGATAATTATTTTGCTTGACTCAGGCACACAAGAATTGCAGGGCTCATACCAATAAAAGGTGTTTGAAAGTGTGATAGGTATATTTGAACACGTGCTTGAAACTGGAAGTTGAAATAAATATTTTTGTGTGAGTCGGTGTACAGAAGATGCTTCAGTGATTTCTAAACCAGCCAGCATTTATATTACCCTGTATACCAGAACACGGCATGAACTGACATGCGTTTTCTGTAACTTTGCATGATTCAGGCTCTTCCTTCGTCGACATACCTTTGAGCTGAATTTTCCCAGGAACGATATCGATGGGTTTGAAAATTTGTACCTATAGAAGTTAATACATTTGAATATTTTGAATAGTCTTGTGAAATATAACGTTAACATATTTACCTCCTTTGTGGTCAAGGAATTCTTATCAGGCACATATGCATTATGACCATTGTATAATTCATAAATAATTTAATTTATGGATAACAGTTAAATCAGTTACAATTAATTATATTTTGTCAAATTTACACTGCATATATTAAGCAAGTTATAAGTCTTGGCTGTATAATATGTTTGAAATATTTGAGCATTGAAATAAGGGGTATAATTGCTCTGCGGAGGCTCATCTAATTGTATCCGCCAAAACAGAGTTTTGTGGATACTATGTTTTCAGCTGCACGCCGCAGCCGCCGCCGCGTAGGTGTCCGGAGAACTCCTCAGTAACCGCTGGGCAGAATTTTACGAAACCTGGGATTATGTTCGGGTCACATGTGAACTGCTGCGCCCCGATTATGTTTTGACCTCTGACCTTTCCTCTGCCCTCTGCGTCCATTTGTGCGTCTGTTTCCACACATAAACCCACATATCTCGGGAACCGTTTGACGGATCAGGAAAATTTTTTTGCACAAATGTAGCCCTTGGAGAGCTTTATAACATACACAAGAAATGGTGGCGCCACCTGCAACCATGTTTGCACAGTGTCCATCTGTTCGTCTGCCTTGGGTTAAAATCACTCATATCTCTGCAGTGATTTGACTAATTCACCTGAAATTCGGCATGCGTATACATCCTGGATTGCATGTGTATAGATCTCACATAGCTCTTTATCATACGCAAAACTGGTGGCTCCACCTGCAGCCATTTTGCACAGCTCCCGTCTGTTTGTTTGCCATGGGATAAAATCACTCATATCTCTGCAGTGATTTGACTAATTCACCTGAAATTAGGCATGCGTATACATCCTGGATAGCTTTCCTGATTTTGTGACAGGTGGTGCCACCTACATCACGTTTACGCTGCAGACATCCAAGCTCATATCTCGGGAACCGTTTGACCAATTGGGCCAAAATTTTGCATGTGTATAGATCTCACATAGCTCTTTATCATACGCAAAACTGGTGGCGCCACCTGCAGCCATTTTTGCACAGCTCCCGTCTGTTTGTCTGCCATGGGATAAAATCACTCATATCTCGGCAGTGGTTTCACATATCTGCCTAAAATTTTGCAGGTTTATACATCCCCGACAGCTCTCTTGATTTTATGACAGGTGGCGCCACCTGCATTCTAGTTTATGCAGCAGACATCCAAGCTCGGGAACCGTTTGACCGATTGGGCCAAAATTTTGCATGTGTATAGTTCTCACATAGCTCTTTATCATACGCAAAACTGGTGGCGCATCCTTCAACCATTTTTGCACAGTGTCCATCTGTTTGTCTGCCACGGGCTAAAATCACTCATAAACATATAGTGGTTTGACTTATCTGCCTCAAATTTTGCATATGTATACAACTTGGATGGCTTTCTGGATTTTGTGGTAGGTGGCACAACCTACATACACCATTTGGCTGCAGACATCCATGCTAATATGCAACACTTCACTCTATTTCCCCTTGCCACTCAATCCATGCCTCACTTCACCCGTTCCACTCTGATTTAGGCGGATACACGTAGTCGCTTGTCGACTACCCGTATTCTAGTTGTTGTATGCCAATAAATGCATTCACATTAGAACATTTTTTATGTATTGTGCCCGTGTATACAAGGCAGAAGGAACATATATCAGTGTCAACAATGACTGGCCTATAATCTGTATCACCAAATACTACATGTTTCATAAACTTGGTATTTCCAAAATATGCATGACCATCAGGAAATTATTTTTTATCATAAAATATTTTTTTATCATATTGCTCTCGCATATCAGAACTCGATTTGCCCATGAATTATATACTGTCTGCCGATGTCAGTGTCATCCAACAACATTTTTCCAAACGTTTCCCGTAAATTATTGAACGTCCAGGCACACCTGTTATCTTTACAGATGTCTCATTCTTATAGGGGACACGTGGTTTATGCAGTAGATCATGCTAATACAGAGGTATTATGAAAATATAAATGAACATTAAGAAATCTATATTTTGTTGATGTAAATTTATTTTTATCCTATGGCTCCTGCATTTCAGAACATGTTTTGCCATCATATTACGGTCTGCCCGATGTGAACGATGTCAGTATCATTCAACTTCATTTTTCCACACGTATCCCCGTGAATTATGGAACGTCCAAGCTCGCTTGCTCTCTTTACAAATGCCTCACTCTTTGGTGGGGATACCTGCGGTTTTGCAGTAGATTGCGCTAATACAGCAGGATATCCAAGGGTTTCAAAGAGGAAACTGGTCATTCTCTCGGTTTTACATAAAAATGTTTGTACCTGAGGACTGGATTGCATGTGTTCTCTGATTTTGGTGGGAAAATGAAGTTGCTCAGGGAGAAGTGGGGCCTAGCGATCGTGGGGCTGCAGCAATCAAGTTATATATATATAAGGTTTCTAATAACCATATGAAAATGGTCTTATTTTTCTCGAAAAAAAAAGGTCTTACAAAGTCTTAAAAAGGTCTTACCTTTTTAAATGGAAAAGGCGCAAGAACCCTGTTATCATACGCAAAACTGGTGGCGCCACCTGCAACCATTTTTGCACAGCATCTGTCTGTTTGTCTGTTAACACCTCACGGTAATGCGTCAGCGAATATGTCATCGTATCAAATTTACCGCTGCACTTTTTTGCAGATATTCTGTGAACTCCAGTAAAGGATGTTATCCAAACATTGCCATGAAAATGTTTGTACCTGAGGACTGGATTGCACTTGTTCTTTGATTTTGGTGGGGAAAATGAATTTGCTCAGGGAGAAGTGGGGCCTGGCGATCGTGGGGCTGCAGCAATAAAGTTACAACATTACCGTTCTACGACTAAACGCTGTTTATAGATATGGTAAACTTCATTGACAGATTTATGGATAAAAAGATGCATGCTTTGCCATGTATAATATAAGCCTACGGGAATGGACTCCGATCGTAACAACATATCTGAATAAGTATATGGCAACAGCCGGCAAAGGAGTAGAGAATATACGGGTGTGTAAATGAAGGCCTATTTATTGTATCCCAAGACAAAGTTGGGATACTATGGTTTCATGACAGTCCAGCCGCCTCCGCCGCAGAAAAACCTTGTGAGCGGGATTACTCAAAAAATATTTTACTGATCTCTTTCAAACTTTGCATTTGTGAAGAGATATATAAGGGGATGAAGCCTATTTAAAATGGGGTCATGACCTATGCTAGGAGAGTGACCTTGACCTTGAATAGGTCCATTTTTGCTGAAAATAACACAAATCCTTAAATATCTCAAGTAAGCTTGCATGGACTGGTCCAAAAATCAAGGTGACCGAAGATCTTGGATAGCCTTGTGTTGGAAACTGGTGGCACCACCTATTATCCTTTTCTTGTTTTTACGCCTATTAATACCCCCATAATTGCCACTTGACAGTACTGTAAGCATTATAAGTCAAAAACTAATGGACAGATTTCTTTCATATTATGCACATGTAGAGATATTGGTTATGGGATAAGGTCTATTTACATTTGGGTCATGACCTTTACCATTGACCTTGACCATGACGTTTTATGTGTCCATATTAGTGAAAATCACACACCTCTTATGATATCTCCAGTGTTGATAGCCATATGGATTTCAAACGTAACTTATGTATGGCCCACCACTAAAGTAAGAATCCTATAGGTTCTAGGGTCTTGAGGTCAGAGGTCAAGGTCACTGGACTCGCATCTTAAAAGATACTGTGGATGCATTTTAAGCCAAACTTTCATCCCACGTCTTCCATCTTGAATATATAGCCTACTTGCCAATAGTGGATGATCCATATCAAGTTTGGGGTCACAAGGTCAAAGGTCAAGGCCACAGGAGCTGTCTGTCAAAAAAATTAGTTTCTGGATGATAATTCCTGCTTTTAATGATGTATTGATTTCAAAATTTGACTTATATATGTCCCATTAAAAAAGCAAGACTCCAAATGATTTTGGGGTCATGAGGTAAAAGGTCAAGGTCACAGGACACATCTTTAAAAAGATTGTGGATGCATTTTCAGCCAAACAAATTATCTCAGATCTTTCATCTTGCACATATAGTCCACCTGCCAAGAGTGGAAGACCCCTATCAATTTTTAGGTCACAAGGTCAAAGGTGAAGGTCACAGGAGCCATCTGTCCAAAAATTAGTTTCTGGATGATCATTTCTGCTTTTATTGATGTATTGATTTCAAACTTGACTTGTATATGTCCCATTGGAAAAGCAAGACCCCAGTTGATTTTGGGGTCATGAGGTCAAAGGTCAAGGTCACAATACACATCTTTAAAAAGATTGTGGATGCATTTTCATCCAAACATTTCATCTCAGACTTTTCATCTTGCACATAAAGTTCACCTGCCAAGAGAGGAAGACCCCTATCAATTTTGAGGTCACAAGGTCAAAGGTGAAGGTCACAGGAGCTAAAATGGGGGCCTATTCTTAAAGGGGGGAGTGGTACTATGTCTGGGGATACTCTGGCACCGGCGGTGCCAAGAAATGTCTAGTTAATTTATGTTTAATTTGTAAATCGGATGGGTAAAAAAAACAAATATAATTAAGACCTATATATATATATAAGGTTTCTAATAACCATACAAAAATGGTCTTATTTTCTCGAAAAAAAAAGGTCTTACAAGGTCTTAAAAAGGTCTTACCTTTTTAAATGGAAAAGGTGCAAAACTGGTGGCGCCACCTGCAACCATTTTTTCACAGCATCTTTCTGTTTGTCTGTAGTACAGGGTTGGTTTTCTTCTGGAAGAAATGTATTTCTTCCGAGACATTGGAAGAAATTGGAGGAAATGGGGTTTCCTCCACTTTCTTCCAGAAGTATTGGATGAAAATGGAATTTAGTGGACAGTAAGAATGATAGTGTGATTTACAAAAATCAAAACAGATATTTGAACTATTTTTATTTCTTTTGAATAAAATAAAACAATATGACTTTGTAACTAGTTCTTACCAAATTTGTGTCACTCAGAAATGTTACTTTTGTATGATAGAGAATTACAGATTGATATACTACAATTTTCTCAACTTGGTTTCATAACAGTCAAGTGCATAGCTGCCAAGTTGCATGCAGTGCTGCGTACTAACTCATTAAATAATGTTGAATCTAAATAGTATGCAAGCTGCACTTCCTACAAAATATAACATAATTAATAGCTTGCTAGTGTAAGACTTAAAAATATCCTGTGTGATATTACACTATGATTGATCAGTAATCACTAGTTGAACTTATAATTATCACTCATTTAAATTTATGCATCTTGCCATGTAAGCTCTGTTGTTAATCACAGTGGAGTACAATCAGTACCTGCCAGTTATTTACATCTAAGTTACCACAATGCATGCGACAGTAAATCACCAATTTTGCAGCCCTGCAAACTTTTTAGTCTATTCCTGAGCTTCTTGTGAATTATGCCAAAACCAGAAAATACCATGAAAATATGGGAAATAATCTGTTAAATAACAAGAAGCAGTTTGACTGTTTGATTAGTATAGACTAGTGGAAACCCTGTTATTGTGACATGGCTTCCCCATATCCTGCCTCTCTATGCAGTCAGGGGTAACTGAAGTGAAGCTGCACTGTTTACGTAATCACCAGGTAATCATTGCATGATTCACTGGACTGATACCTGTGTCAATTGATTTTGAACAATGTCACCGGAAACTCAAAACTACATGAGGCATATTTGTCTAACTAAATTAAACTAATAGTCATATATTCTAAGATAACACTATATATTAATACAAACCTTTATTAGATGGAACAGATAATGTTAAAGCAGAAATAAAGCTGAAAATTTATTAGTTTTATATATTCTCACATGAAATTTGGAAGAAATGGAGGAAATTATTTATTCCAAGCCGGAAGTTTCCAAGAAGAAACCACCCCTCGGAAGAAATTGCCAAACCTGCTTTAGCATATAGTGGTTTGACTAATCTGCCTAAAATTTTGCGTATGTGTACAACTTGGACAGCTTTCTGGATTTTGTGGTAGGTGGCGCAACCTACATACACATTTCGGCTGCAGACATTCATGCTAATATGCTACACACCTTACTCTATTTCCCCTTGCCACTCAATCCATCCCGCACTTCACCTGTTTCACTCTGATTTTGGCAGATACATGTAGTGGCTTGTCGACTACCCGCAAGCGACTACCCGTATTCTAGTTTCATAAATTATAGCTTATTTTCTTCCTCTGTGTCTTCTCCATTACCTGGATAAGTCAACTGGTCTCAAGCTAATGTCACTTTGTAAGTGTGTCTGTGTGTTTGTCAGTTGTCCTCAATTTCGCCTGCTTGCTGGCTCTTGCATCTTACCAAGGAGTTTATAGGACTGGAGTAACAAGTCCCAGCAGCTGAGGCCAGCCTCGACACTTAATTGCAATTAGCACAGGATAAACCCCATCAACCCTATTGTGCGCCCATTGTGTTTGGGTATCACGCACGGCACTTGCACTCCCTTTGAACCTGCCCATGTGTCTCATGTAACTGATGGTCACCATATGTATTAATTGAGATGATTGTTGGGTCCTTTTTAGCGAACCTGTGACCTTATGCGATGGTGTGGCGTCGTCCGGCGTCCAGCGTTCGTCGGCTGTGGTCCGTCGTATGACGTTAACCCATACTATCTTGAAAATGGCAAGAGTTAGCATCAAGAAATGTTCTGCAAAAAATTAGTCATCTAAAAAACTCTATCCGATTTTTCTTATTTTTTGGCTAACTGCATTTTCTTAGATTTTATAGAGAAAAAGCTAAAAAAAACTTTAAAAATCTTCTTCTCTGAAACTGTTCACCCAAATTGTCCAATATTTCACAGAAATGATCCATGGAACAATCTCTCTTAAGTTTGTTCGAATGGTTTAAGTTTGGTGATTTTTGGGCGAGTTACAACAAGTTGAACTTAGTCATCTGTCCAAAAAAGCATACTAAAATTACAATCTTAGAAATGGCTGGAGCTGTCATCACCAAATTTTATGCCAATGTTGGTCACATGAGTCATGTCTGAAATTCAGGTATTGGTGGCGCCACCTGCATCGACCTTTTTTGAATGGGGGTCATCAGTGCCCGTATCATACTGACAGCTAGAAAAAACTTCTTCTTTGAAACCATTTTGGCAAATTGTTTAATATCCCACAGAAATGATCCTAGGGTAGTGCTTTCTGAAGTTTTTTCAAATGGTCTCAGTTCAGTGACTTTTGGCTGAGTTATGGGAAGCTGAATTTAGTCATATGCCATAACAGCCCATTTTAGCTCAGTTGCTACAAAGATCTTCTTCTCAAAAACCACTGGGCCAAATTCTTAAATCTCACACATTAATTATCCTTAGATGTTGATAATTCAAGTTTGTTCAAATGGTTTTGGTTCAGTGATTTTTGGGAGTCATTGGAAGCTTAACTTAGCCATTTTGCTTTATTTTCCAATATGAGTTATAAACCTGCAAAATGTTTTTTGAGTGACGCCACTGAGGCCAATTTGTTTAATATTTTACAAGAATAATCCCCTGAATAATTCTTATAATAATTGTCCTTTATGGTTCCAAAGAATGAATTTTGGCTGAATAATAAAGATTGAATTGAGTCATTTTACCATTTATGTCAGCTGTGTGAAGCAGATACATCTAGCCTTGAACCAGTTTATCAGCATCTGTTACATCATGCCTCCAGACATTTAGATTTCAGGTTATCTTTGGTCAGTATTGACAAGAATGTTTTTTAAAAACTTTTAAAAAATGTAGATTTATGATTTTAGAAATTCCTCATGCCAGGTAATGTTTACAATCACAGGTATACGTTAACCATACTATTTCAAAAACGACTGGAGCTAGCATCATGAAATTTAATGCAAAAAATTAGCCATCTGAAAAAAATCTGCATTTTCTTAGATTTTATAGAGAAAAAGCTAAAAAACCTTTAAAAATCTTCTTCTCTGAAACGGTCAAGCCAATTTGTTCAATATTTCACAGAAATAATCTTTTATACCATCTCTCTCAAGTTTGTTCAATTGGTTCAAGTTCTGTGAATTTTGCCGAATTACAGGAAGTTGAACCTAGTCATCTGTCCAAAAAAGCATACTAAAATGACAATCTCAGAAACGGCCAGAGCTATCATCACCAAATTTTATGCCAGTGTTGGTCACATGAGTCATATATGATAGATAATTCAGGTATTGGTGGCGCCACCTGCATTGACCTTTTTAGCTCAGCTGACTATAAGTCATCTGAGCTATAGTCGTGGTCCATTGTCCGTCGTCCATCCGTCTGTCTTGCCGTCCGTCCGTATGTCCGTCCGTCCGTCTGTCCGGATGTCCGTCCAAAAGACTGGCACGTTTTGACACCGTTGGACCTATGAATCTGAAATTCGGCATACAGTTAGATGTCCCCAAAACCTACTACCATGCCGAAAATTAGGTCAATAGGACTTCGTACCTTCGAGATATTTAGGAAAAACCTCAATTTTTTATTAGAAATCTATTTTCACACTTCAGGACTGCCTAATATCAAAACCACTCATCTGGTTTCTTCATATTAACCATAAATATTCCTCTATATAGTTCCTATGTACATGCCAGATATTAAGTCAGTATTATATAATTATGCCCCCGCCACAAAGTGGCCGGGGCATATAGTTTTACCCATGTCCGTCCTTCCGTCATTCTGAAATCAAACAGTTGTACGGACTTTTTTTCACAATGCCTGCTAAACTTAGAAAATTTCATGAAAAATAGAAATTTTCATGACAAATACACATGTACGGACTTTTTATCGCAATGCCTGCAGATATTGGCCTGATTTTTTGTGGGTGGGCAGATAATGACCAGTTACAGATCCAGTTCGCGTTTCGTCCCGGTTGACCTACTTTTGAACGTTTTGCGCCTCCTTAACTTAGAAAATTTCATGAAAAATAGAAATATTCATGACAGATACACATGTACAGACTTTTTTTCACAATGCCTACAGATATTGGCCTGATTTTTGGTGTGTGGGCAGATAATGACCAGTTAAGATCGAGTTCGCGTTTCGTCCCGGTTGACCTACTTTTGAACATTTTACGGCTCCTGAACATATAAAATTTCATGAAAAATATGAAATTTCAAGACAAATACACATGTACAGACTCTTTTTCGCAATGCCTGCAGATATTGGCCTGATTTTTAGTGTGTGGGCAAGTATTGACCAGTTACAGATCTAGTTCTCGTTTCGTCCCACTTGACCTACTTTTGACTGTTTAACGGCTCCTGAAAATAGAAAATGTCATGTAAAATATAAATTTTCATGACAAATACACTTGTATAGACTTTTCTTCGCAATACCTGCGGATATTGGCCTGATTTTTGGTGTGTTGGCAGATTAAGACCAGTTACAGGTCGAGTTCGCGTTTTGTCCCAGTTGACCTACTTTTGACCGTTTGACGGTGCTCTAACATAGAAAATTTCATATAAAAGTGCACACGTATGGACTTTTTTTGGCAGTGCCTGCAGATACGGGCCTGATTTTTGGTGTGTAGGCAGATAATGACCAGTTACAGATCCAGTTTTTGTTTTGTCCCAGTTGACCTACTTTTGACCATTTGTCTGCTCCTGAACATAGAAAGTTTCATGAAAAATAGACATTTTCATAACAAATGCTTATGTACTGAATTTTTTTCCTCAATGCCTGCAGATACCACCCTGATTTTTTGTGTGGTCAGATAATGACAGTTACAAATCGAGTTCGCGTTTCGTCCCTGTTGACCTACTTTTGATTGTTTTACGGCTCCTAAACATAGAAAATTTCATGAAAGACAGAAATTTTTATGGAAAATGCACATGTAATGACTTTTTTTCATAATGCCTGCATATACTGGCATGATTTTTGGTGTGTTGCTTGATAATGACCCGTTACAGATTGAGTTTGCATTTTGCCCTTGTTGACCTACTTTTGACCATATGACACCTCCTGAACTTGAAAAATTTTTCAAAATTTTACAAATGTTTCTAATTTTCCCCAGGCGGGGGCATTCGTGTCGTTCCGACACATCTAGTTTAAAAAAGTTATGGGCCCAAACATAATAGACTTTGTAAAAAAGTTCAGGAAGATATTTGACTTAAGATCAAAAGTGTTAAAGGTAGGGACTTTTTTTCCAGTTATACAACTTAAAATAATTAAAATTTAATTGTAAACCAAAAATTAGATCAAAATCTGTTAAATTTTTTTCAATATTGGCAAAAATATAAAATTGGTACCTTAAATTTTGCCCAACTTTGGCCATGGCACGTTTTTTTCCTGTAAGTACTGTGGATTTAATTTTCATAGCATGTATACATAAGGATTTAATCTGTTAAAATCTGAAATTTGAAAATAAAAGCTGCAAAATTAGGCTAGTTATTGAATTTTTTTGGAGGCTCTTGTTGTATTCCCTTACATTGCCAAGCAGTCCACTTTGATGACTGTAGGTCATTCAGTGCACATCTCTATGCTCCCCAGGCTGTTGGCATAATTTTAGATGTCCCCAAAATCTCCTACCATACCGAAAATTGGGTCATTAGGACTTGGTTCCTTCGAGATATTAAGGAAAAAAAACTCCGTTTTCCATAAAAAAAGTCATTGTTACACTTCAAGGCTGCCTAATATCAAAACCACTGATCTGTTTTTGATCGTATTTAGTATTCACATTCTTTCATACATTTTCTATGAACATACCAAAAATTAGGTCAGTATTGGGTATTATTTTGAAGTTATGGGCCAAAACATAATGCATATTTTAAAAAATCAGGAAATATATTTACTCACCTAACATGAGAATTGCTGAACCTAGAGACTTTTTTTCAGGAATATAACTTTATTTAATCAAGATTCAATTGTTTACCCAAAATTAGATCTGAATTTTGCAAATTTTTCAAGTAATTAGAATAAATAAAAAATCAATACCTTAAATTTTGTCCAACTTTGGCACTGTTGATTTAATTTTCACAGCATAAATACATAAGGATTTAATCTTTTTAAATCTGAAATTTCAAAGAAATTGATTGGAAAGAATAGCTTTTATTCATGTTTTCATACACCATGTCAAGTGTTGTTTACATCTAGCCCACCTAGTAGTACAGCCTTCACTTGCATTATGTAACCCACCCCAGGCAGCTTGCCTTAGGTCAGCCTGGCCACTACCAGCAGGCTTCCCCTCTGCCCTGCACTCCCCCCCCCCCCCAGATGGTGCATAAACTAGATGAATGTTATTATTTTCTGTATTTGATTCATTCTTATTCTAGGCTATGCTACATTTTAGATTTTGTATTGTACCACCAGGGTTACAATGATTAAAGTGTACATTTAATTGTGTCCACAAAGTGGTGTATTGCTATGAAAGTGTGGATGTTCATCAGATAAGCAATTCCTTACTTCAGAAGAGGAAAAAGTCACCAGGTGTGAAATTGACTATTAATTCCAGTAATAAATTAAAACTGGGATAGTAATTAGCACAATGATATTGTTTGTCCCTCATTCAACCAACAGTGTGTATACTTTATTTGAAAAGATGTTTTATTTTATCAAATTTACTTTTATTTTATTTTGGTGAATAAAATTAAGCATGTACTGAAAACTCCAATGTGCAAAACTTTTTAATAGTGATTCAAGGAATATTCTTGTAGATGCCATGTTGTGGCATTATTTTCTTTTAAATTCAGTTTAAACGTTTATGATTTAAAAATAATAAAATATATGTGTATGCATAATATGACCCAATATGAGCTACACTCTGGATATATGATGATTGCAACTTTTGCAACAATCCTAATATTTTAACTTATAGTTTCAGTTTTTTACTCTGTATATATAATGATTGCAACTTTTGCAACAATTCTAATATTTTAACTTATATTTTCAGGTTTTTTTATTAACAATTTATAAAACCTGTAAATAAAAAAATGATTCAGATAAAAACTTCTTAATGGATAAAGTGGATATGCTTAAAAAAATAGGATTATATATAAACTTAAATACATTATTCCCTTGAAAGTGAAATAAAGGTATTAGTCCATTCTGTCCACTTGCCTGTCCATCTGTAAATTTTCATATGCATCACAGTATCTCAAAATTTTACTGTTTTTCTTCATGACAGTCTTGTCAGAGTATTAGTTTGCAATCATATATTTAGAACTTTACTATAACCAAGTAGGAAGGCCTCTTTCCTCTTAGCTTTTCATATTCTTATGTAAATGAAAAACATTACAATAGAATATTTCTACATCCACCTTCGTGCTGCCCTCACTTTTCCCTTCTCTGAAGCCCATCCCAAAGTCAGCCTCAGTAAGCGAGAACAAGATGAATCAGATATATTCATACTTTTATATTTTGTATAAATATTCGTCCATTATGTCAATATTGTGTTATATGTAGACATAGTGGGCATCACAATAATGTACCTTGTCAAGACTAAAGAGATATTGTGTCATACAGTCACAAATTCATAAATCACTTCATCAGCATAGTTAATCATAACATCATATCTGTCAAATTGAAAGCTTGCAGACTACCATACACTTTAGATCCTGCAACAAATAGCCTTATCATCATTCTACTACTGCTTATTACTGCTGTCATTGCATTCATATTTGCTCAAATATATCACAGTTTTCAACCCCTCCTAAATAAATAAAAAATAAACCACTATATTTGACTCTATTAAGCCATCAGTCAGGTAATTTCATTCATCATTTACTCACATATTACATTACATACCTTTATAATAGCCCAACATGTCCATGATATTCATAAGCTTTATCGACTCGATATAGTATCACAGTGGAGAAACATTTATAGTCCAATCACGATCAGCTGAGCGCCGTGACCCATGGGTCCCTTGTTTTGTACGGGGGTCGTTGGTCATCTGTATATCAACCCATAATTTCTCAGGAATTGCAGGAGCTACCATCCCCAGATTTTATGCAATTATCTGTCACATATCAAATGTTGTGGGATTCAGCTTATGTTTTTTGCTATCTGCATTTACTTAGATTTTATAGGGGAAAAGCTGAAAAACCTTTAAAAGTCTTCTTCTAAACAGTCCAGTAAAATTGTTCAATATTTTGCAGAAATGATCCCAGAGGCAAGCACTCTCAAGTTTGTTCAAATGGTTTGCATTTGATGAATTTTAGTGGAGTTAAATGAATTTGAATGGTCATTTGGCCAAGTAAGCATACTGACATAGTTATCTCAGAAATGACAGAAGCTAGCATTACCAAGTATTGTGCAAATGTTGGTTACATGACTCATATTTGAAGTTGCAGATTTTGATGTGCCACCTACATTGACCTGTTTTTTATGGGCAAAAATCTCATAATTTTAGCCTTTTTCAGCTTAAAATGTTTATGATGAAACTGTCAAGTTGAATCGTTCAATTTTTCAAAAGAATTATCCTAGGACATGGTTCTTTCAATCATATCAGAAAAACTTAGATTGGTCTAATGGCCATTTAATTTGTCTATTTCAAACTGAGGACTGCAAAACTGTTCTTCTACAAAATTATTGTTTCAGTTATAACTTCTGTAACATTGCACAGAAATTATTCTTAGGTCGCCTTTGTTCAAGTTTAGTTGAATGATTTTTTTGCAGAATTATTGGACCTTTAACAATGAAAGAACTGAATCCTTTATTTTTCTAGATATTTTGATAAAAAGTTTATGAATATGTCAGCTTGAAAAAAAAGCATTTTAGCCAAAGTCTTTCAGTATGTGTAAACAGTTTTAGCAACAGGTCAAGATTGTGTCTGTATATTTACATAGGTTAAGAAACTGCCAACTGTTTCAGATTTGGCAATAGATCAAGAGTTCATTCAGTGCAGCCAGATACAGGTCAAGAGTTCAGTCAATGCAGTCAAGCACAAGGCATGTGATCACCTCATGGATGACATGTGAACACCTCATGGGCACCGTGTGATCACTTCATGGGTGTCATGCCACTCAGGGCAGGGCCCCTGCATGAGCTTATGCAATGGTGTGGCTACTATTTCAGATTTGGCAACAGGCTAGAGGTCAGTCTGGATCTATTTATAGCTCTGGCAGACTGCCAACTGTATCAGATTAGGCAACAGGTCAAGAGTTCACTGAGTGCAGCCAGGTATGGGTCAGGAGTTCACTGAGTGCAGTAGCTGCATTCTATTTATAGGATTGCCAGACTGCATACTGCATCAGATTTGGCACCAAAGTTCAGCCTGGATCTATTTATAGCTTTGGCAGAGCACCAACTGTGTCAGATTATGCAACAGGTCAAGAGTTCACTCAGTGCAGCCAGGTACAGGTCAAAAGTTCACTCAGTCTAGCCAGGTGCAGGTCATGAGTTCACTCAGTGCAGTGCCTGAGCCAGAAAATTTGTCACAGTTCACTTCAGGCAACTGCCTTTTCACCTAAGCCTGGTCAGCCCCAATGCCATGCATCAGACTCAAGGTAAGTTTGATGTATTGGCCTGATATTTTGACCTGTCTATGTGTCTTTGATGGCTTTTTCGTTCACAAGACAGGTGTCGCCACCTACAATGACTTTTGCATTTTCTTCACCATGACTTATGTGCCTGTTTATTTCTACAGAGTTATTTGATATATCAGCCTGAAATTGGGCATATATATACTTATCGAATAGCTTTGTCATATACAAGACTGGTGGTGCCACCTACAATAATTTTTGCTTTTTTTCAGGAGGAGTTAGATATATCAGTCTGAAATTGGGCATATGTATATATCTCTCTGATAGCTTTGATAGTATACAAGACCGGTGGTGCCAGCTACAATCATTTTTGTGTTGTGTGCACCCATGCCAGAATTTTACCAGTGATGTTTGTGTAATTGTTTCTTATTCAAAATGTTTAGTACTTGCATTGTTCATATTCATGAGAAGTATTGGTCCAGCATTGAAGCATTATACCTGGTGTATTTCCGTATGCACAGGTTCGCATTAGGCCTGTAGGCCTTGTTAAATCGTAAGAGACCAATTTTTAGGCCTGGAACCTTCGACCTCACCCCAACCCAAACCTTTTCTGGAAATGGGGACCTTGTATTAGGTTTTTAGCTCAGCTGACTATAAGTCATCTGAGCTATAGTCGTGGTCCATTGTCCGTCGTCCGTCCTTCCGTCCGGATGTCCGTCCGTAAGACTTGCACGTTTCGACACCATTGGACCTACGAATCTGAAATATGGCATACTGTTAGATGTCCCCAAAATCTCCTTCCATGCCGAAAATTGGGTCAATAGGACTTGGTTCCTTCCAGATATTAAGGAAAAACCTTAATTTTTTATTAGAAATTTATTTTCACACTTCAGGACTGCCTAATATCAAAACCACTCATCTGGTTTTCTTCATATTTACCATAAATATTCCTCTATATAGTTCCTATGTCCATGCCAGAAATTAAGTCAGTATTATTTAATTTAAAAAATCTAGTTTAAAAAAGTTATGGGCCCAAACATAATGGACTTTGTAAAAAAAATCAGGAAAGATATTTGGTCATTTACGACCAAAAGTGTTAAAGGTAGGGACTTTTTTTCCAGTAATACAAGTTTTATTAATCAAACTAAATTGTATACCAAAAATTAGATCAAAATCTTTTAAATTTTTTTAAATATTGGCAAAATATAAAATTGGTACCTTAAATTTTGCCCAACTTTGGCCATGGCACGTTTTTTGTTGTAAGTACTGTGGATTTAATATTCATAGCATGTACACATAAGGATTTAATGTGTTAAAATCTGAAATTTGAAAATAAAAGCTGCAAAATTAGGCTAGTTATTGAGTTTTTTTGGAGGCTCTTGTTGTATTCCCTTACATTTTCAAGCAGTCCACTTTGGTGACTGTAGGTCATTCAGTGCATATCTCTATGCTCCCCAGGCTGTTGGCATAATGTTAGATGTCCCAAAGATCTCATACCAAGCTCAAAACTGGGTCTTTGCAACTTTGTTCCTTTGAGAAATAAAGGAAAAACCTCAGTTTTTTGTTAAAAACATATTTTCACACTTCAGGACTGCCTAATATCAAAACCACTTATCTGTTTTCCTCATATTTTCCATAAATATTCCTCTATATAGTTCTTATATACATGCCAGAAATAAGGTCTGTATTATATAATTTAAAAAAGTTATGGGCTCAAACATAATGCATTTTGTAAAAATTCAGAAAAGATATTTGATCGCTTAACACAAAACATGTTAAAGCTAAGGACTTTTTTCCTGTAATATAACTTTAATTAATCAAAATTAAATTGTATACCCAAATTAGATCAAAATCTTTTAATTTTTTTTAAAATGTTAGCAAAAATAAATATTGGTACCTTAAATTTTGTCCAACTTTGGCCATGGCACGTTTTTTTCCTGTAAGTACTGTGGATTTAATTTTCACAGCATGTGCACATAAGGATTTAATCTGTTAAAATCTGAAATTAGAAAATAAAAGCTGCAAAATTAGGCTAGTAATTGAATTTATTTTGGAGGGCTCTTGTTGTATTCCCTTACATTGTCAAGCAGTCCACTTTGGTGACTGTAGGTCATTCTGTGCAGCTCTCTCCACTGAGTTGAGCTTGATCAGGCTGTCTGCAGTTAATACCATACCACAGGGAGCCTTTTCTCTGGCGCCCCCCCCCCCCCCCCCCCCCATTCTGTTGACAGACCTGTACTATGAACTAGATGAATCTTAAAATTAACATTTTTTTCAGCAACAAGCAGTAACAACAGAGACCCCTCACCCCCACCCACCCCTTCAATACACAGGACTAATAAACAAGATGAATCTTATAATTTTAATGTTAAATAATTCTTTTTTATGAGACTTGGACAATTTCGATTGTTTTAAAGAAAAAAAATTCAGGAATTTAATCCTAATATTCAAATGTGATGAAATATTAGGATATAATGTAAGTGCTAACTGACAAGATTTAAGAAGATATAAATACTGTAGCATTTCATTCATATCTCTTAAAGTTGGCGGGGCCTAGGTGTGAATAACACTGTTAACTTAGTATTAAAATTAGGAATATTGGTCAAACTTTGTGGGATAAATTTTTAACTCATATGGCCATATATTTAACTTTTAAAAACTTGATTACCTTTACACATTATTTGTTCATGAAATGTTACTTTTATATAACACTTACCATAGGCCTATTTGTTCTCTTGAAGCGTCACTAAATGGTTTAGCTCATGTTCATTATTCTAAAATTTACAGAGTTTAATTTTAGCAGGGCCATTTCCTCATAGCTTTTCTAATGATAACATACATGAAAAACTAAAAGAAATAAAAATATTTCGCAGTTACTAATTTTTTCCAAAATTCAGCTGAGCGATGTGACCCATGGGTCCCTTGTTTCTTTAATCCTCCCAGGTTGAACCCCTCCTTTTTAGTAAAGCGAGCCAGAGTCATGTGTTTTTCACATTGACTGACCACACACGTGGGTGCCTTTGTCTAATGACAGCACAAACATGCATAAATCCTTCCGACTGAAAACAAGGTTATTCATATGCACGGAAGTCCTTAAATCAGCTTAATTCTGGGCTTGAGGTGACCACAAAGAAAATCCAGTCTTTGCCAAAGGCAGTTCGGCTGTTCTTTGGTGATAGCCTCCGCTCATATCAGAAAACACGCAAAAATCACTGAAAAATGATGTGTACATTAAAAATTATTTATTCTAATATTGGCCATGTCTCTGAGGGAACAATAACCTTTAAAATGTGGTAAAGCACAGTATCATACGCGACGCGGTTTCAGAGAACATTGTGAACACAGGTGGAATTCCTTTTATAAGTATTAAATTATGTGCACAAAATATATTCAGGTGAAGCAAGTGTGGGGAACTCACTTGAGCAACGTTAGGAAGAATGCAGCAATTAATGTTCAATTTTTAGCTCGGCTGACTCTAAGTCATCTGAGCTATAGTCGTGGTCCTTTGTCCGTCGGATGTCCGTCTGTCTGTCCGTCTGGCCCGTCCGTCCATCAGTTAAACTGGCACGTTTTGAAACCATTGGATCTACGAATCTGAAATTAGGCATACCTTTAGATGTCCCCAAAATCTACCATACCGAAAATTAGGTCACTAGGACTTAGTTCCTTTGAATTATTAAGGAAAAAACTCTGTTTTTCATTTAAAACCTATTGTTTCACTTCAAGACTGCCTAATTTCAAAACCACTGACCTGTTATTGACCATTTTTAGCACATCTGAGCTATAGTAGTGGTCCGTTGTCCGTCTGTCTGTCGTGCCGTCCGTCCGTCCGTCCAGATGTCCGTCCTTAAGACTGGCATGTTTCGACACCATTGGACCTACGAATCTGAAATTCGGCATACAGTTAGATGTCCCCAAAATCTCCTACCATGCCGAAAATTGGGTCAATAGGACTTGGTTCCTTTGAGATATTAAGGAAAAACCTCAATTTTTTATTAGAAATCTATTTTCACACTTCAGGACTGCCTAATTTCAAAACCACTCTTCTGGTTTTCTTCATATTTACCAATAATATTCCTCTATATAGTTCCTATGTACATGCCAGAAATTAAGTCCGTATTATTTAATTTATAACAGTTATGGGCCCAAACATTATGCACTTTGTAAAAAATCAGGAAAGATATTTGGTCACCTTAGACCAAAAGTGTTAAAGGCAGGGACTTTTTTTCAGTAATAAAACTTTAATAGATCAAAATTTAATTGTATACCAAAAATTAGATCAAAATCTGTTAAATTTTTTTAAATATTGGCAAAAATATAAAATTGGTACCTTAAATTTTGCCCAAGTTTGACCATGGCATGTTTTTCCCCTGTAACTGCTGAGGATTTAATTTTCAAAGCATGTTTTTGTTACCATTTCAACTGTTAACACAAAGAATTTAAAAACCAGTTGATCAAAAACTGTAGATTTTATTCAAGGTTTCAAGCACCATGTCACATATTGTTTACATCAAGCTAGTGTTATGCAGTTTGCTAGAGCTCAGCTCCCCAGCTTCAGCTCTAAGTTCCTTAAATTTGGCATACACTTAGATGTCTCCAAACTCTCCTACCATGCCAAGAATTTGATCACTAGGACTTAATTCCTTCGAAATATTTATGAAAAATTTCATTTTTCCATTAAAAACCCATTGTTACACTGTGAGACTGTCCAATATCAAAACCACTGATCTGACTTTGATCGTATATAATATACATATTTTTTTCTATACATTCGCTATGCACATGCCAGAAATGATGTCAGTAGTGGTAATTGTTTAAAGTTATGGGCCCAAACAGAATTCACTTTTTAAAAAATAAAAAAATATATTCACTCCCTTAACAAGAGGATTGTCAGGGATATTACATTATTAAATCAAGATTCAATGGTATACCAAAAATTAGTTCTGAATTTTTCAAATTTTGTAAGTTATTAGTATAAATATAAAATCAGTACCTTCAATTTTACCTAATTTTGATCATGGCATGTTTGTTTCCTGTAAGCACTGTTGATATAATTTTCATATCATGCAGAAATAAGGATTTCAACTAGTTATTTTTGAAAGTTGAAAGAAATTGGCCAAAAACTGTAGCTTTTATTAAAGTTTTTATGAGACCATGTCAGACCAAGGCTCTAACAAGCCCCCTTTCAGTCACCTGTATGCCCTCTACTTGACCTTTCAGGCCAATTATGCACGCTTGATGTGGGGCATATACTTGCAGCTGGGAAGCTTATAGCTGGCCACAGCTGATCCAGGTGTCCAACCCAGCTCATCTATTAGCTGTTTAGAGCAACAGCATAACAATAAACAATGAATAAATAAATTGTTATAGGTCAATAATAACAACTTTTAAAATAATCAATAGAAAAGGAATTTGACAGTTGATGAGTAACAGGGAATTACCTTGCAGTTACTAATGTTTTATGGATTTTGTATGGATTGATGAAAATGTATTCCGAGTAACGCTATTGAGTCACCTATGGTATTTTTCTTTTCAATTTTAATAATGAAAAAAAAAATAATTAAGTTATATTGTTCTATACTGTTAGGGATTATATGAAGGAAATTAATGATTGACAGAGATGCAGTTGATAATATAAATCTAAATTCCCAGGTCTTTTCCAGGTGTTTCAGCATGTTAATATATATTTATTTAAAAATTTAAAAAAATTTAAAATGCCAAAATTTTTAAATTTTACTCAGACAAGTACAGATTAAAGATGTCAATATGTTTCACTTATTACATTCAGACACTTGGCTGTAACAGCTGTCACCAGACTGTAAATAATCAATATTTATATTACTGGTTCCTATATTTCAGTTAATAAAATTAAACTTGCCCATCTATAGTTTTCTCCTTGTATTATTTATAAGTTGTTCATATCCTTGGGTTGTTTTTTACACATATAATGGTTTCATAGCTGAGATACTTCAAATTTTTTTTCTGATACATTTTTTTTAAATAAAAAAAATTGAATATGATAAAAATCAGATCTTGGACAAGTTCTCATTATGATTTCTATAATGTTAATAATTGTCATAAGACTCTTGCTATGTCTAGTGCACAGATAGATGTGAAGGTAGTCCAAAGTGAATATTATAGTTTTATTTTTTGAATATGAATAAAATTCATAAAACCAGGTACTTATAATCATTATTTATATTTGTGAGATTTGTTTATTTTAGATTCTCAGGAACTTTGTTTGGCCGAAATTGAATAAATATCAGACATGGTGCAGTACTTTGCAAATGTATTTGAATGCAAATATAAATATGTACTCCATAATTTCATGTATAAGGTTAGGAATACAGGTAAAATGAAAATATTTGAATACAGATGCAAATACTTTCAAAATGTATTCATGAATGCATTCATGAATATATTCTTTAATATTATTTTAATAATTATTTATTTTGATCATATTATTAAGAACATCTTTACAGATGATACTGTTATAATTTTTAATTTAAATTATATTTGACTCAATATTTGTTATTAATTTTTGATAAATATTTTAACTTCTGTTATTTGTGCTAGTGCTACTCTTGGGTAGGGATAACCTGTTATAATTAAATAACAGTTAACTCATTTGTAAAAAGTATAATTAACATGACTGATATTGGACAGTTTTTTTGTCAAATTATTCTACTGCAATGTAGATAAAAATATATGGCCAAGTTAAAACACCATTTCCAACTGTAAATAATATAAATGACATCAGTCCTCTTTCCTGCCTCCAAGGATCTTTTCAAAATCTTACATTACTTGAGTTAAACACCATCAACTCAGAATACAGCTTATATTATCACACAAAACAAGCATTTGCCTACCTCCTCTAAAACACCAATTCCAACTGTGAATAATTAATATAAATGACATCAATCCTCTTTCTTGTCTCCAAGGATCTTATCAAAATGTTACATAACTTAGTTAAACACCATCAACTCAGAATACAGCTTATATTACCTCACAAAACCAGCCTTTGCCTACCTCCTCTTCAAAATCATATTTTGTGACTATATATTACAGCTTAGCACCGTGACCCATGGGTCCCTTGTTGTTGTCATATACGACGCATCACTGGTAAGAAAATTTTGAGTTTCTTTGAATAAATGCTTAATCTTCCTTTGTTCGCATCAAGTGGCTCACTGTACACTGATATTGATCATTCACAAGATTTTTAATAATCCTTGGATAATGACATTTAGAGCGCTTATGAGCGGAAGACCGTGAATTTAAGTGATTAGTAGAGAGTCATTTCAGGTGCTTCACACATAATATCACCTTTGTGCTCCATCATCAAGCGATTGTTCTAGCATTGTAAACAAAGGGGTTTCATGCAGGGATACCCAACTTGGTTGTATGATACTTATATATGCTGATGTTGAAAATTCACTACTCATTAGTCAATAGCCAAGTGTTTAATTCACATTGTGGGAAAATTAGTGGAGTTTCGGAAACAAACAAATGGTTCCAAAGGGCAGTCATTCACGTTCTGCGGGTCTTATCAGCGGCATCTCTTTGTGCCACGGATTAACTAGGTTTAATGCCCCATCAGGCACATGGGACACAGACCGGGCATGGACTTGTGACTCCAGTCCTATAAACTCCTTGGTCTTACATATAACATTTTACAGGCCACAGTTTTGATGGAATCCTTTTGAAACTGCTATATAATGTCTTACACTAATAGCTTGAATGTTATAATTGCATCCGCATCTTTTGCGGATACTATGTTTTCAGTCGGATGCCACAGCCGCCGCGAGGCATAGGTGTCCGGGGTACAGACCTAATTTCTGGCTTATACACCGGAACTATATAGAGGAATAGATTCTCTGTTTTCAGTGGGACACCATCGCCACCACTGCCGCGTAGGTGTAAGGAGAACTCCTCCATAACCGCTGGGCGGAATTTTACGAAACCCGGGATTATGTTCAGATCACATGTGAACTGCTGCGCCTCGATTTTGTTTTGACCTCTGACCTTTCCTCTCTTCAGTGCGTCCATCTGTGTGTCTGTTTTGACACATTAACCCACATATCTTGGGAACCGTTTGACCGATCCGGAAAAAAATTTTGCTCAAATGTAGCACTTGGATAGCTTTATATCATACATAAAAAATGGTGGCGCCACCTTCCACCATTTTTGCACAGCGTCCATCTGTTCATCTGCCTTGGGATAAAATCACCCATATCTCTGCATTGGGTGGACTTCTCCACCTGAAATTTAGCATATGTATACATCCTGGACAGCTTTCTGATTTTATGACAGGTGGCGCCACCTACATTCACGTTTACGCTGCAGACATCCAAGCTCATATCTTGGGAACCGTTTGACCAATTAGGCCAAAATTTTGCATGTGTATAGATCTCACATAGCTCTTTATCATACGCAAAACTGGTGGTTCCACCTGCAACCATTTTTTGCACAGCGTCAGTCTGTATGTCTGCTGTGGGATAAAATCATTCATATCTCAGCAGTGGTTTGACTAATCTGCCTAAAATATGCAGTTTATACATTTTGGATAGCTTTCTTGATTTTATGACAGGTGGCGCCACCTAAATTCACATTTATGCTGCTGACATCCAAGCTCATACCAGGGAACCGTTTGGCCAACTTGGCCAAAATTTTGCATGTGTATAGATCTCACATACTCTGTATCATACGCAAAACTGGTGGTGCCACCTGCACAGGGTTCGCACAGGCCTGGAAAAGTCCTTGAATTGGCTTCTATCCTTGAAAAGTCCTTGAATTATTTCAAAATACTGGAAAACTCCTTGAATATTCTGTAAAGGGCTTAAAAAGTCCTTGAATATCATAAAATGTCCTTGAAAACCTCATTTTTTAATTAATCCTGATTACTGAAATGAAGGCAGACAGCCACGTGGATGAAGACTCGAGTTTGGCAGCACTATGAACCGCAGGCACTTGATCACAAATATTTTGATTGATACTCTGCTCTAAAAAGGTTTTAAATACAGTTATTGTCGTCACCAAGACACATTTAGAGCAAGGCACCAGCCACTATTTTTTTTTCTAGTGTCTTGTACACACGTATGGTGGCGCTTAGGGAGCCACTGTGCAGGGTATATTTGGCTGATCAGCCCTTTGGTCGATGGCAGTGCATTCAGATAAGTGTTCAAAAATGACGATCATTCAGCATTAAATTTTGGATAGGACTGTTGAAATAAATATATTTTGAGATATGAAACATTTAAATATATCCACTATACAATTAAAAGTCCTTAATTTCGCCCGCTACGGGGTTCTTGTGCCTTACATATAGCAATGTACAGGCCACAGTTTTGAAGGAATCCTTTTGAAACAGTACAACTTACACACAGCTTTGGGATACACAGCTGTGCAGGCATGCATGGCTTTGCGTAACGCACAGCTGCTTGGGAAGACAGCTGCTCGGGAAAACAGGGCCGCTGCAGGTGCGCAGAGTGTCTTAGTGTGGAGGCAGCAGGGCTGAAGACGGCTGCATATGCAGCTGTGTTATATGCACAGTTGTGTGATACACACAGCTGTGCAGCTATGCACGGCTTTGCGCAATGCACAGCTGCTTGGAATTCAAAATAAAGTCACTGTGAATATATTCTGTGAGCTATATGATAGAACATGATTTTAGCATACTATTGATCAGGTGGGCACAAATAGTAGCAGTTGGACCTAGAAACATCTAATTTAATTAAGATCCAGGGAGGCCTGGGCCTGTTATCTTCTTAGAAACACTAAATATGGTCTCTGTGACCCATATTCTGTGAGCATTTAGCACCAGATAAGTTAAATTGACACAAATCGTAGCAGTTGGTACCTAGGTAATCTTGGTAAAATCTTCTTTGAAACCCGAAATAAAGTTGCTGCATCCTGTTTTAGGCCTATGGACAAAACACCTGCTTTTGAGCTCTCTAGTCATTTTATCCATTTTTCATGGTTCCTTAACAAATATTTTTCACCTGCTTATAGCATTAATAATTAGTGCTTGCATCACTTGTATGTCAAATTCAGCTGAGTGTCATGGCTCATGGGCCACTTGTGATCTGCCAGCATTTCAGGAATGATGCTTGTGTAAATTGTGCTTGTACTCTGGTTCAAAATGTTTAGTACTTGTTTGTACATAAACATGTCATACATGAAAAGTAATCAAGCACTTTTCCAATAATGGTCAAGCATGTTATCATGAAAACATTATACCTGATGTATATCCCATTGCACAGGTTTGCATTAGCCCTGTAGGCCATGTAATGATATCAGGTTGCTTCAGCTTGGGGTGGTGACCCATGGGTCCCTTAATTTGTTCAAGCATTTCATGTGTATGGAAAATGTTCACATGTAAACAGTGGGTCCTTTGGCATCTATCAGCAGACATTATATTTTCTTTTGTTTCCTTTCAGTCCATTCTAAGTTGATATCAGGCCTAACTGTCACTCATATTTTGTTGTTATTATAGGTACAGGTGATCTTGGTGTAGCAGCCATGAAGGGGTACCCCATTCTGTTTCATACCACCCACAGTCCTAATATTGTCCTGTCAATGGATAAGCGGCAGGCTAAACGTGCTGAAAGTTTCTGCAAAGGCATCTGCTTCAGCAACCGACCCATAGCTATGTATGAGAGAGTGTATTTGAAAATTGCTGATACTTCAAACAGCTGGAGTGGAGTATTACGATTTGGATATACTTCTCATGATCCTACAACAATTAATGGTGCCACATTGCCACGGTATGCTTGCCCAGATCTTACAAACAAACAGGGGTACTGGGCCAAGGCTCTCGGAGAGCGTTACTCACAAAAGAACAATGTGCTTTATTTCTACTACACCAAGGATGGGGATGTTATGTATGGACTGAATAATGAGGAAAAGGGAGTGTTCTTCAGTGGTTTACCCAAGAATACTCCTCTTTGGGGACTGGTGGATATCTATGGGAATACTACTGTAATGGAATTCATTGGTAAGTTGATATAAACCAGTAAGTTTTATTGCAATGTGGTGCTAGATGAGCCGTGTGGCAATATTGAATGTGGATTCTGATTTGCTTTGATATTGTAAGAAATTTCAATGAAATAAATTCTTCTAAGATTAAGAAAATAGTGAAATACATTTGTATGCATAATTTGACATTATATGAGCCAAATTAATGATAAATGATGATGCAGTTAATAACCCTGAATCAGCTTGAATCTTCATTGCAAATTTGATTATTGTATCCTCATACAAATTTGAAGATATTAGAGTTTAAGCATGGTCCTGCCACCGCTGCCACAGATAAATCTTGTCTATGCGACGCCTAAAATAATGTTTAAGGAGAGGTGTATAGGCAGCATATATAGCATTTACACCTTTGGCAGACTGCCAACTGTATCTGATTAGGCAACAGGTCACTTGGGGTTCAGTTAGGGCAGCCAGGTACAGGTCAAGATATCAGTCTGTGCAGTTGGTGCATCTGGCACTTTAGCATACTTGATTTTTAGGGCGATGGCTGCCTCAACTGAGCTAAGTCAGCTGAGTGCTTAACTTAAGAAAAGTTTGATGTATTTGCTTGAAATTTTGGCCTGTCCATGCATCTTTGATGGCTTTCTGGTACACAAGACTGGTTTCACCATCTACAGTGATTTTTGCACAGTATTTCGCAGGAGGGATTTTATAAATCAGCCTAGTATTGTGCATATCTGGACATCACAGATAGCTTTTTCTTATACAAGACTGGTGGCACCACCTACAAAATTTTGAACAGTTTATGTGCCTGCTTATTGCTCAGGAGTGATTTGACATATCTGGTTGAAATTGTGCATGTCTATTTATCTTGGATTCCTCCATCTTGTATTCAAGACTGGTGGCCCTATCTGCAATTGTAATTGTGTGGCGTCCATCCGAATGTTTGCTTTCGGTGAAAATTGCTCATATCTCCGGACTGGTTCAAGGTATTGGTCTGAAATTTGGCATGTCCATCCATCTTGGAAAGATTTTTTGTACACCAGACAGGTGGCGCCACCAACCTTCCCTTTTTATGCCCCCGCCACAAAGTGGCCGGGGCATATAGTTTTACCCATGTCCGTCATTCCGTCATTCCGTCATTCCGAAATCAAACAGTTGTACAGACTTTTTTTCGCAATGCCTGCAGATATTGGCCTGATTTTTTGTGTGTGGGCAGATAATGACCAGTTACAGATCGAGTTCGCGTTTCGTCCCGGTTGACCTACTTTTGACCGTTTTACGGCTCCTAAACTTAGAAAATTTCATGAAAAATAGAAATTTTCATGACAAATACACATGTACAGACTTTTTTTCGCAATGCCTGCAGATATTGGCCTGATTTTTGGTGTGTGGGCAGATAATGACTAGTTACAGATTGAGTTCGCGTTTCGTCCCGGTTGACCTACTTTTGACCGTTTTAGGGCTCCTAAACTTAGAAAATTTCATGAAAAATAGAAATTTTCATGACAAATACACATGTACGGACTTATTTTCGCAATGCCTGCAGATATTGGCCTGATTTTTGGTGTGTGGGCAGATAATGACCAGTTACAGATCGAGTTCGCGTTTCGTCACGGTTGACCTACTTTTGACCGTTTTACAGCTCCTAAACTTAGAAAATTTCATGAAAAATAGAAATTTTATTGACAAATACACATGTACGGACTTTTTTTCGCAATGCCTGCAGATATTGGCCTGATTTTTAGTGTGTGGGCAGATAATGACCAGTTACAGATCGAGTTCGCGTTTCTTCCCGGTTGACCTACTTTTGACCGTTTTACGGCTCCTAAACTTAGAAAAATTCATGAAAAATAGAAATTTTCATGACAAATACACATGTACAGCCGTTTTTAGCCCTCAGCTCATAGGCTGATGGGCTATTGTCGTCACCCAAGCTGTCTGTCTGTCCATCTGTCTGTCCAGTGTCTGTCCGTCCGTCCGTCCGTTCTGCGTCTGTTAACTTTTACCTTGTGAGCGGGATATCTCTAAAAGGATTCACCGTTGGAATTTTATTTCATCAGTGAAGATGTATATTGATAAAATCTCGGTCAAGTTCGAAGATGGGTGACCTTGACCCATTTTTCTACATTTTAGAGCTGATTATAGGAAAACACTCAGAAGTTTATATCTCAGGAACCATTGTGTGGAATTTCACAAAACTTACTATGATCATTGGGACTGATGGTCTATATGTGCTGCACAATTTTGGTGGCGCCACCTGCAATTTCTGATTTTTTAATGAAATTTTATCGGATTTTTTCAATTTTGGCCTTTTGTGCAGGATATCTCTAAAGGTTTTCAACACAGGAACTTCATTTCTTCAGTGCTATTGCATTATATTTACAAAATCTTGGTCAAGTTCAAAGATGGGTGATCTTGACCTACTTTTCAATATCACAGAGCTTAGTATAGAAAAAAACTTAGGAGCTTATTTCTCAGGAAGCATTTGGTGGATTGTTATGAAACATGGTATATACCACTCCAATTTAAATTTATAAATGATTATCAACTTTTGCTAATATTCTAGTTTTGCAATACAATGCTTACAGATACTGGCCTAATGTTTGGTCTGTGGGCGCATAATGACCACTTACAGATCGAGTTCGCGTTTCGTCCCAGTTAACCTATTTTTCACCATTTGACAGATCCTGAACATAGAAAATTTCATGAAAGACAGAAATTTTCATGAAAAATGCACATATATGGACTTTTTTTCACAATGCCTGCATATACTGGCCTGATTTTTGGTGTGTTGCTTGATAATGACCCTTTACAGATCGAGTTTGCATTTTGCCCTTGTTGACCTTCTTTTGACCATACAACACTTCCTGAACTTAAAAAATTTTACAAAATTTAACAAATGTTTCTAATTTGCCCCAGGCGGGGGCATTTGTGTCGTTCTGACACATCTAGTTTGTAGAATAAATTAATGCCCTTTCCTGAGGAGTGATTTGCCCTATTGGCCTGAAAATGTGCATATCCATAGATCTTGGACTCCTCCATCTTGTACTCAAGACTGGTGGCACCATCTGCAATGGTTTTGGCGTGGCGTCCATCAGTACATGTGCTTTGGGTAAAAATCGCTGATATCTCTGGAGTGGTTCAAGGTATTGGTCTTAAATTTGGCATGTCTATCCGTCTTTGAAAATTTTTTCGTAAAACAGACAGGTGGTGCCACCTACCTTCCCATTTCCATAAAATATATTAATGCTCTTTTCTCATGAGATTCAACATATTGGCCCTCATATTTGGTGAAAAATATTGTTTCTCAAATTGATAGATGGAGGAAACCATAGTAGCTTGCCATGCAAGTGTCAGTATATGCTGCTGAAGAGGGGTGCCTATTCTTAAAGGGGGGGGGGATTAATTGTTTGGGGATACTATGGCACCTGCCGTGCAAAGAAATATCTAGTTTTGCTGTGTTTTTGGTTTTGTGCATCTGTCAAGTTGTTAACATAGCTCAAGATTGGTTTGAAGTATCTGCCTTAAAATAAAATTTTACATGTCCATACATCTTTGATGGCTTTCTCATACACAAAACTGGTGGTGCCACCTATAAGCATTTTTATGTTGTGTACATCCATACCAATATTTCAGGAGTCACATTTGTGTAATTTATGCTTGAACTTTGGTTCAAACTGTTAAGTACTTGCTTTACACATATATGTACATGCCACACATGAACCTGAAAAGTAATCAAGTCCTTTTCAAATAATGGTCAACCATTGGTGGGTAACATTTATCCACAAAATTAAAAACCCAACGATCATTAGGTTTATTATAGAATTTTGGAAATCCATCGACCCTGTGCATTGAGTTATTGTGTTTGCCCGCTTTCACTGTCCATGCTAGCAAACTGATTAATAGAACGCAAAGAAAATGATATAGAAGATGATAAAAAGTGTCGGACTTACAAGTGACTTTTTGAAAGTGCGTCTGCAACTACACTGGCATACATTGACTTGTTCTCTCTCTCTATTATAATATAGATGGTCATGATTTTTGGCATACATATTGATCATGAGATGTTCCGTCAGTTCCTGCAGACTGGTGGCGCCACCTGTATTTTTCGATTTTTTACAAATTTTTTCTCTATATTTGAGACCTTTAAAAATGTGAACATCTATTAACAGGGCACAAATCGTATAGACTGGACCTAGTATCTTCATTCTTGACACAGTGAGAGACCTATGAAAAGTCTCCATGGAAACCAGAAATTAGGTCTCTGTTACCCATATACTTCGAGCTATGGGGCCCAAAATGTACCCCCCAGAATAGTCAAAAATTTCATACAAAAATTTCAATATCTCATTAACTACATCACTGATGGTCATAATTTTTGGCATACATATTGATCATGAGATGTTCAATTAGTTTCTGCAGACTGGTGGCGCCACCTGTATTTTTCGATTTTTTACAAATTGTTTTCTCTATTTTTGAGACCTTTAAAAATGTGAACATCTGTTAACAGGGCACAAATCATAAAGGCTTGACCTAGAATCTTCATAGAATAGACTGGACCTAAAAAATCTTCATTCTTGACACATTGAGACCCATGAAAAGTCTCCATGGAAATCTGAAATTAAGTCTTTGTTACCCATATCCTTTAAGCTGTATGGATCCAAAATACCCCCCAGAATAATGAAAATTTTGATACAAAAAGTGCAGTATCTCAATAACTACAACACTGATGGTCATGATTTTTAGCATACATATTGAATGAACATGAGGTGTTCCATCAGTTTCTGCAGACTGGGTGCGCCACCTATATTTTTTTCAAATTTATACAAATTTTTTTCTCTATTTTTGAGACCTTTAAAGATGTGGTTATCTGTCCACAGGGTACAAATCGTAACAACTGGACCTAGAATCTTCATTCTTGTCATGCAAGGAGGCCCATGAAAAGTGTCTGTGGTAACCTGAAATTAGGTCTCTGTTTCCCATATCCGTCAAGCTATAGGATTCCAAGTATCCCTCAGAATAATGGACAATTTGATACAAAAGCTGAAGTATCTGAACAACTAATGCAGAGATCACCATGATTCTTTGCATGGATATTGATTATGGAGTGTTTCATCAGTTTTTGCAGACTGGTGGTGCCACCTATATTTTATTCAATTTTTCGAATTTTTTTCTTTATTTTTGAGATATATAAAAACAGACACAATCTTGGCCTGTTGGTTAATCTGTTTGATGCTTCAGTTGAATCGGTATATACTACCATTTAGATGATAAAATTTCCTTTTGGGAATCTCTTCCCAGTCAGCTGAGCGTCATGACCCATGGGTCACTTATAAAATATTATTTATATGTGAATGAACTATTTTATTCTGTAAGTATTGTTGAATTAAGTGAAAATCCTATATGTATATACACTATATTAATACAGAGATGTTGTAACTCCCATCATTCCAGCCCTAACCCCCACCCCCCCCACCCCACACCTGCCCCCCCCCCCACCACCACCACCACCACCACCAAGTCCTTGCATCTGGGGACTGGGGACATCAGTTATATTTCAACTGTATACATTTCATAAAATAAAAAATACATATATTTAATAATTTATTTTATGTAAAATAGATCCTATATAGCAAATGTGTAAACAACTGAACTTTCAACAATTTATCAAAAAGCCAGCCAATGATCATGGTTCACATGCTTCAATTTTGACATTAGAGAATGCATGGTTTGGTCACAAAATATTATTTGCAACAATTTCTTACTCATCAATACAAACCAATCATGTCAACCAGCCATGGCATATATTACCTTTTCCTCTTAGACTTGATCTCCATTTGATATTATTTTAGATTTTTACCTTCAAGGTCAACTTCAGCTGAGAACAGTGACCCATGGGTCATTTGTTCCTCCTATTTACAATAAATAATCCTCTATATAGTTCATAGTGACCCATATTTATAGCACCATGTCTTGAATGTTTACATCAAGTCATTGGTTAACAGTGTGCTCGGCTGTTACATAACACCTTCACTCCTTGCTACTGCTTCTGTGAGTGTCTCGGTCAGGCAGTAATTACCAGAGAGCCTTTCTCCTCTGTCTCTTTCCCTTTCTCTCTTTCTCTGGCAGTCTAGCTCTCTTTCTCTCTCTCTTTCTCTCTTTTTCTCTCTCTCTCTCTCTCTCTCACCCCTATGCCTCCCTTCCTCCCTCCACCCCAATCTGTTGACAGGTACTATAAAACCTGATTTATTAGATATATATGTTGATGCAATTTAGAAATGTGAATCAACTGAAATATTAACATGTATATGTTATATTCTAAATGTTAAGTTACATTTTCAAACCTGGAAAAAAATGATGTCATAAAAAAAGGAATTTATGTAAAAATTGTTCATAATTTACTGGCTCAGAAGAATGGGAATTGAAATGATTTGCTTTGTTTCTCTAGCTTTCTGCCTGTTTTAAATATTTAATAATTATGAATAAACTTTTTTTTCCTGTAAGCACTGATTAATTAAATTTTATATCCTGTATGTATATGCAAGGGTATTGTAACTCCCACCATCCCCTTCCCCCACCCCACTAAGTCCTTGCTCCTTGGCACTGTGAACAATAGTTCTGTTGCTATAGCATAAAATTTAATTATTTGAAGAAAATATATACAGAGAGACAGAGGCATTGTAACTCCAATCATAACCCCTCCCCCCCCCCCCCCCCCCCCCCCCCTTCAAGTCCTTCCGCCTTTGGAGTGGGGACTTTATAGCAACTGTATACATATAAAAAAATAGAAAAAAAGATTTATTAAAAAAATTAGATCTCATTAGACATGTGTAAAATGTTGAACTGTCAACAGCCTGTCAAAAGGTATCCAATGGAAACGCATGGTCAGATCTCAAAATATTATTTGCAACATTTTCTTCAATCATATCAACCAACCATGGCCTAGATTACTTCTTTCTCTCAGACTTTATTTACATTTCATAATATTTTGGATTTTAACCTTCTAGGTGTTTAAGTACTGTTGAATGCTCCGTTCCCTCTCTCTCTATCTCCTTTTCTCTCTACATCCAATCCTCTTTGCTGCCCTCACTGTTCCCTTCTCCAAACCCCATCCCAATGTCAGCCTCAGTAAACAAGAACAAGATGAATCAGATATATTCATATTTTTATGTATTATATAACTATTTGTTATTTGTTACCTATGTACATGCCAGAAATTATATATATCAATATTGTGTAATATGTGGACATGGTGGGCATCTATATAATGTACCTTGTCTTGAAGACCTAAGAGATATCATGTCATACAGTCACAATTCAGCCCCTCTACAGCATAGTTAAACATAACATTATATCTGTCAAATTGAAATCTTGCGGACTTCCATACACTAAAGATCCTTAAACAAATAGCCTTATCATCATTCTACCACTGCTAAGTGTACTGTCATTGCATTCATATTTGCTCAGACATGTCGCTTTTTTCAACAGCTCCCAAATTAATAAAAATAAACCACTATATTTACTCCATATTAATCCATCAGTCAGGTTATTTCATACATCATTTACTCACATATTACATTATATTCCTTTATAATAGCCCAACTTGTCCATGATATTCATAAGGTTTGTTGACTAAATATAGTATCACAATGGTGATACAATTATAGTCCAATTACGATCAGCTGAGCCCCGTGACCCATGGGTCCCTTGTTTTTATTACAAATTTATAAAACTTGTAAATAAGAAAAGATGAATCTGACAAAACTATTAATGGAAAAAGAGCATATGCCAAAATAAAATTCTTTAATAACAGCCCGTTTTAGCTCAGTGGCTACAAAGGTCTTCTTCTCAAAAACCACTGGGCCAAATTCTTAAATCTCACACATTAATTATCCTCAGATATTGATAATTCAAGTTTGTTCAAATGGTTTTGGTTCAGTGCTTTTTGGCTGAGTTACGGGAAGCTAAACTTAGCCAGTTTGCTGTATCATCCTGTATGAGTTATATACCTTCGAAACATTTTCGACTGATGCCACTGAAGCCAGTTTGTTAAATATTTTACAAGAATTATTCCTACAATAATTCTTATAATAATTGTTATTAATGATTCCACATGAATGATTTTTGGCTGAATTATGGAGATTGAATTGAGTCATTTTACCATATATGTTAGCTGTGTGATGCTGTTACATCTAGCCTGGCACCATTTTATCAGCATCTATTACATCATGCCACTAGACATTTAGATTTCAGGTTATATTTGGTTAATATTGACAAGAAAGTTTTTTTAAAAGCTTTTAAAAAAATTAGATTTTTGAATTAAATTATTCATCATACAAGGCAATAATACAATCATGGATATTCAGCTCTCTGTGGCTATATAAAGACACATACTGTACGTGGATTATATATTATTGGTATCCCTACTCAACTTAATTCAAGAATTCGCCATCAATGAGATATATCTGGTTTTTTAATTTTGCATGCAGTATGCATTCATAATTATTTTACATACATTCCTGATTTCTTTTTTATAAAAAGTCAGCTGAAAAGTATTTTGTAATTGGAAAATAAATTTCAAAGTTATTTCAAGTAGGGACCACTTTTGTGTTCAGATGGCAGCACTTGGTTTACCATTGGCAGATTGCCAGTGCCTTGATGTTGGCCATTAGCCAAGATGATGTAAGCTCTATAAATAGTTTTGGCACAGTGCCAGGATTGGAAGAAGTGCAGCCAGGTATAGATCAAGAGTTCACTCAGTGCAGTAGCTGCATTCTATTTATAGCTTTGGCAGACTGCTCATTGCATCATATTTGGCACCAAAGTTCAGCCTGAATCTATTTATAGCTTTGGCAGACTGTCAACTCTGTCAGATTATGCAACAGGTCAAGAGTTCACTCAGTGCAGCCAGGTACAGGTCAAAAGTTCACTCACTCTAGCCAGGTGCAGGTCAAGAGTTCACTCCGTGCAGTAGTTGTAGGCAGCAATTTGTCACAGGTCACTCGTGGGCAACTGCCTTACTCACCTAAACCTTGTCAGCCCAGTGCATCAAACTCTGGGGAAGTTTGATGTATTGGACTGATATTTTGACCTTTCTGTGCATCTTTGATGGTATTCTTATTTACAAAACAGGTGGTGCCACCTACATTGACTTTTGCAGTGTATGCCCCTGCTTATTTCTACAGAGGAATTTGATACATCAGCCTAAAATTGGGCATGTTTATACATATCGGGTAGCTTTATAGTGTACAAGACTGGTGGCACCACCTACAATAATTTTTGCACAGTGTATGTGCCTGCTTATTTCTACAGAGGAATTTGATACATTAGCCTAAAATTGGGCATGTTTATACATATCGGGTAGCTTTATAGTGTACAAGACTGGTGGCACCACCTACAATAATTTTTGCACAGTGTATGTCCCTGCTTATTTTACAGGAGGGGTTTGACATATCAGTAAGACATTGGGCATATTTCAGTTGGACGCTGACGCTGTTGCCATCTCCACATAGGTTTCCAGAGAATTCTGCCGAACAGAATTTTTATAATTCAGAATCATTATCCGTCACATGTGAACTGCTGCGCCCTCATTTTTGGTTGACCTGTGACCTTTCCTCTCTGCCCAGCGTCCATTTGTGCATCTGTTTCCACACATAAACCCATATATCTTGGGAACTGTTGGACTGAAAAGGCTAAAGATTTTGCACAAATGTAGCATTGGAAAGCTTTATAACAAACAATTAAAATGGTGGCGCCACCTGCAACCATTTTTGCACAGCGTCCATCTTTTCATCTGCCTTGGGATAAAAAAAACACTCATATCTCTGCATTGGTTGTACGTATCCACCTGAAATTTTGCATGTGTATACATCCTGGACAGCTTTCTTGATTTAATGACAGGTGGCACCACCTACATTCACGTTTAAGCTGCAGACATCCAAGCTCACATCTCTGGAACCGTTTGACCAGATGGGCCAAAATTTTGCATGTGTATAGATCTCACATAGCTCTTTATCATATGCAATACTGGTGGCGCCACCTGCAACCATGTTTGCACAGTGTCCATCTGTTCATCTGCCTTTGGTTAAAATCACTCATATCTCGGCAGTGGTTTGACATATCTGCCTAAAATTATCAGGTATATACATCCTGGACAGCTTTCTTGATTTTTAGCTCAGCTGACTATAAGTCATCTGAGCTATAGTTGTGGTCCTTTGTCCATCGTCAGGCCGGCCGTCCGGGCACGTTTTAAAACTGTTGGACCTACGAATCCAAAATTCTGCATACCATTAGATGTCCCCAAAATCTCCTACCATACCGAACATTGGGTCATTAGAACTTCGTTCCTTCGAGATATTAAGAAAAAACCTCCGTTTTCCATAAAAAAGCCATTGTTACACTTCAAGGCTGCCTAATATCAAAATCACTGATCTTTTTTTGATCATATTTAGTATTCATATTCTTCCATACATTTTCTGTGCACAAACCAAAAATTAGGTCAGTATTGGATATTATTTTTAAGGTATGGGCCAAAATAATGTATTTTTTTAAAAATCAGGAAATATATTTGCTCACTTAACATGAGAATTGCTGAAGCTGAAGACTTTTTTTCAGGAATATTACTTTATTTAATCAAGATTCAATTGTTTACTGAAAATTAGATCCGAAATTTGCAAATTTTTCAAGTTATTAGCATAAATAAAAAATCAATACCTTAAATTTTGTCCAGTTTTGGCAATGGCACGTTTTTTCCCTGTTAGCACTGTTGATTTAATTTTCACAGCATATATACATAAGGATTTAATCTTTTAAAATCTGAAATTTCAAGGGAATTGTTTGAAAAGAGAAGCTTTTATTCAGTTTTTTATACACCATGTCAAGTGTTGTTTACATCTAGCCCACCTAGTAGTACAGCCTTCACCTGCATTATGTAACCCACCCCAGGCAGCTTGGCCACTACTAGCAGGCTTTCCCTCTGCCCTGCACTCCCCCCCCCCCCCCAGCTGGTGCATAAACTAGATGACTGTTATGATTTTGTGTATTTTATTGTATCCCTAGACAAAGTCGGGGGATACTATGTTTTCATACAGGTCCCGCCGCCGCCGCATATAAATCTTGTTGGCGCGATAACCCAAAAAATATTTCACGGAACTTTACCAAACTTGGTATATGTATAGATATGGGTAAGAGGACGACGCCTATTTAAAATGAGGTCATAACCTTTACTAGGAGAGTGTCCTTGACCTTGAATAGGTCCAATTTTGGAGAAAATCACACAAATTTAATATCTCAAGAAATCTTGCATGGATTTATCCCAAAATCAAGTTGATGGAAGATCATGGATAGGGTTGTCATGTTCCAGAAACTGGTGGCGCCACCTATTATTCTTTACTTGTTTTCATACCGTTTAATACCCCCAAAATTGCCACCTTACAGTACTGTGAGCATTATAAGTCAAAAACTAATGGACAGATTTCTTTTATATTATGCATATACATAGGTATGGGTTATGGGATGATGTTTATTTAAATTGGGGTCATGACCTTTCCTATGATAGTGGCCTTGACCTTGAATATTGCCATATATGGTGAAAATCACACACCTCTTATGATATCTCCAGTGTTGATAGCCATATGGATTTCAAACATGACTTATGTATGGCCCACCACTAAAGTAAGAACCCAATAGGTTCTAGGGTCATGAGGTCAAAGGTCAAGGTCACTGGACTGGCATTTTAAAATATACTGTGGATGCATTTTAAGCCAAACTTTCATCCCAGGTCTTCCATCTTAAATATATAGCTCACTTGCCAATAGTGGATGATCCATATAAATTTTGGGGTCACAAGGTCAAAGGTCAAGGCCACAGGAGCTATCTGTCCAAAAATTAGTTTCTGGATGATAATTCCTTCTTTTATTGATGTATGGATTTCAAACTTGACTTGTATTTGACCCATTGGAAAAGCAAGACCTGAATTGATTTTGGGGTCATGAGGTCAAAGGTCAAGGTCACAGGAAACCTCTTTAAAAAGGTTGTGGATGCAATTTCAGCCAAAAAAATCATCTGAGATCTTTCACCTTGCACATATAGTTCACCTGCCAAGAGTGGAAGACCCCTATCAATTTTGAGGTCACAAGGTCAAAGGCGAAGGTCACAGGAGCCATCTGTCCAAAAATTAGTTCCTGGATGATAATTCCTGCTTTTATTGATGTATGGATTTCAAACTGGACTTGTATATGTCCAGTTGGAAAAGCAAGACCTGAATTGATATTGGGGTCATGAGGTCAAAGGTCAAGGTCACAGGACACATCTTTAAAAAGATGTGGATGCATTTTCAGCCAAACATTTCATCTCAGATCTTTCATCTTGCACATATAGTTCACCTGTCAAGAGAGGAAGAACCCTATCAATTTTGAGGTCACAAGGTCAAAGGTGAAGGTCACAGGAGCCATCTGTCCAAAAATTAGTTTCTGGATGATAATTCCTTCTTTTATTGATGTATGGATTTCAAACTTGACTTGTATTTGACCCATTGGAAAAGCAAGACCTGAATTGATTTTGGGGTCATGAGGTCAAAGGTCAAGGTCACAGGAAACCTCTTTATAAAGATTGTGGATGCATTTTCAGCCAAACAATTCATCTCAGATCTTTCATCTTGCACATATAATTCACCTGCCAAGAGTGGAAAACCCTTATCAATTTTGAGGTCAAAGGTGAAGGTCACAGGAGCCATCTGTCCAAAAATTAGTTCCTAGATGATAATTCCTGCTTTTATTGATGTATGGATTTCAAACTTGACTTGTATATGTCCCATTGGAAAAGCAAGACCAAAATTGATTTTGGGGTCATGAGGTCAAAGGTCAAGGTCACAGGACACATCTTTAAAAAGATGTGGATGCATTTTCAGCCAAACATTTCATCTCAGATCTTTCATCTTGCACATATAGTTCACCTGTCAAGAGAGGAAGAACCCTATCAATTTTGAGAGCACAAGGTCAAAGGTGAAGGTCACAGGAGCCATCTGTCCAAAAATTAGTTTCTGGATGATAATTCCTTCTTTTATTGAGGTATGGATTTCAAACTTGACTTGTATTTGACCCATTGGAAAAGCAAGACCTGAATTGATTTTGGGGTCATGAGGCCAAAGGTCAAGGTCACAGGAAACCTCTTTATAAAGATTGTGGATGCATTTTCAGCCAAACAATTCATCTCAGATCTTTCATCTTGCACATATAATTCACCTGCCAAGAGTGGAAAACCCTTATCAATTTTGAGGTCAAAGGTGAAGGTCACAGGAGCCATCTGTCCAAAAATTAGTTCCTGGATGATAATTCCTGCTTTTATTGATGTATGGATTTCAAACTTGACTTGTATATGTCCCATTGGAAAAGCAAGACCAAAATTGATTTTGGGGTCATGAGGTCAAAGGTCAAGGTCACAGGACACATCTTTAAAAAGATGTGGATGCATTTTCAGCCAAACAATTCATCTCAGATCTTTCATCTTGCACATATAGTTCTCCTGCCAAGAGAGGAAGAACACTATCAATTTTGAGGTCACAAGGTCAAAGGTGAAGGTCACAGGAGCCACCTGTCAAAAAAAATAGTTTCTGGATGATAATTCCTGCTTTATTGATGTATAGATTTCAAACTTGACTTGCATATGTCCAATTGGAATAGCAAGACCCAAATTGATTTTGGGGTCATGAGGTCAAAGGTCAAGGTCACAGGACACATCTTTAAAACAATCAAGGTCACAGGACCAACATCTTCAACAAGATTGTGGATTGTTAGATGGAAGAAACAATAAATATGCCAAGTGTCAGTATATACTGCCAAAATTGGGGGTCTGTTCTTAAAGGGGGGGGGGGGGCCTACTATGTCTGGGGATACTCTGGCACCTGCGGTGCCAAGAAATGTCTAGTTTTATTCTTGGCTATGCTACATTTTAGATTTTGTATTGTACCACCAGGGTTACAATTATTAGAGTGCACATTTAATTGTGTCCACAAAGTGATGTATTGCTATGAAAGTGTGGATGTTCATCAGATAAGTAATGCTTTACTTCAGAAGAGTAGAACTTCACCAGGTGTGAAATTGACTATTAATTCCAGTAATTAATTAAAGCTGAAATGGTAATTAGCATAATGATATTGTTTTCCCTCATTCAACCAACAGTGTGTATACTTTATTTGAAAAGATGATTTTATTTTATCAAATTTACTGAATCTTTTATTTTATTTCGGTGAATAAAATTAAGCATGTACTGAAAACTTCAATGTGCAAAACTTATAGGGATTCAAGGAATAATCTTGTAGATGCCATGTTGTTGCATTATTTTCTTTTAAATTCAGTTTAAACATTTGATTTAAAAATTATAAAATATATGTGTATGCATAATATGACCCAATATGAGCTACACTCTGGATATAAAATGATTGTAACTTAGAATTCTAATAGTTTAACTTATATTTTCAGTTTTTAGCTCAATTATCTGAACAACTAATGCAGTGATTACCATGATTTTTTGCATGGATATTGATCATGGAGTGTTTCATCATTTTGCAGTCTGGTGGCCCAACCTGTATTTTTTCTATTTTTACGAATTTTTTTCTCTATTTTTGAGACCTCTTAAGATGTGGTCATCTGTTAACAGGGCACAAATCGTAATGACTGGACCTAGAATCTTCTCACTTGACCTGCTGGGAGGCCCATGAAAAGTCTCTGTGGAAACCTGAAATAAGGTCTCTGTTACTTATAACCTCTGAGCTATGGGGTTCTGAAGTACCCCCCAGAATAATGGAAAATTTGATACAAAAGCTCAAGTATCTGAACAACTATTGTATTAATCACCATGATTCTTTGCATGGATATTGATCATGGAAAGTTTCATCAGTTTCTGCAGTCTGGTGGCGCCACCTGTATTTTTTTCTATTTTTACAATGTTTTTCTCTATTTTTGAGACCTTAAGATGTGGTCATCTGTTAACAGGGCACAAATCATAATGACTGGACCTATAATCTTCTCTCTTTACATGCAGGGAGGCCCATAAAAAAGTCTCTGTGGAAACCTGAAATTAGGTCTCTGTTACCCATAACCTCTGAGCTATGGGCCTCCGAAGTACCCCCAGATTTATGGAAAATTTGATACAAAAGCTCAAGTATCTGAACAACTATTGCATTGATCACCATGATTTTTTCCATGGATATTGATCATGAAACGTTTCATCAGTTTATGCAGTCTGGTGGCGCCATCTGTACTTTTTAAAAAAAAAAAATGTTTTTCTCTATTTTTGAGACCTTAATATGCGGTCATTTGTTAACAGGGCACAAATTATAACGACTCAACCTAGAATCTTCTCTGTTAACATGCAGGGAGGCCCATAAAAAGTCTCCTTGGAAACCTGAAATTAGGTCTCTGTTACCCATAAATTCTGAGCTATGGGGCTCCAAAGTACCCCCCCCCCAGAATAATGCAAAATTTGATACAAAAGCTCAAGTATCTGAATACCTAATGTACTGATGGCCATGATTTTTTGCATGCATATTGATCATGGAGTGTTTCATCAGTTCCTGCAGACTGGTGGCGCCACCTGTATTTTTTCCAATTTTTTTAAAAATTTTTTTCTCTTTTGCAGCTCAGCTGACTATAAGTCATCCGAGCTATAGTCGTGGTCCATTGTCCGTTGTCTGTCCGTCCGTCCGTCCGTCCGTCCATAGATGTGGCACGTTTTGAAACCGTACGACCTAGGAATCCAAAATTCAGCATAATGTTAGATGTCCCCAAGATCTCCTACCAAGCCGAAAACTGGGTCTTTGCGACTTTGTTCCTTTGAGAAATTAAGGAAAAACCTCAATTTTTTACTAAAAACCTATTTTCACACTTCAGGACTGCCTAATTTCATAAACCACTTTCCTTCATATTTACCATAAATATTCCGCTATATAGTTCCTATGTACATGCCAGAAATCTGTTAAGTATAAATTCTTTAAGATATAGAACAAGAATACACAGAAAAAGTCGGATCACCCCGTATGGGAATCGAACCCATGACCCTCCGATTGCCGGTCGTCTGCTCTACCACTGAGCTAACAGGGATCCCCAACTTCCTCTGTGTATCAGCACACTTTCATAGGAACCAGCGAAGTGACGTCACTACTGTGACTGGTATGATACATACTACATGTGTCGACACGGCGATCAGTTTATCACTGCTACATGCAAAGTCGCCGTGTCGACACATGTAGTATGTATCATACCAGTCACAGTAGTGACGTCACTTCGCTGGTTCCTATGAAAGTGTGCTGATACACAGAGGAAGTTGGGGATCCCTGTTAGCTCAGTGGTAGAGCAGACGACCGGCAATCGGAGGGTCATGGGTTCGATTCCCATACGGGGTGATCCGACTTTTTCTGTGTATTCTTGTTCTATATCTCCATGAGATGGACCAGCATGGCCATTTAACATCTTTCTATATAAATTCTTTAAGTTATGGGCCCAAACATAATGGACTTTGTAAAAAATCAGAAAAAATATTTACTCACATAACATGAAAAATTTTGAACCTTAGCAGTTATTAGCATTAAAATAAAATCAGTACCTTAAATTTTGCCCAAATTTGACCATGGCACATTTTTAGCTCAGCTGACTGTATGTCATCTGAGCTATAGTGATCACACTTTGTCTGTCAGCCGTCCTGCCATCCGGCCGTCCTGCCATTAGCAAGGCACAAATCGTAACCACTTGACCTGGAATCTTCTAACTTTACATCCATGAAAAATCTCCTTGGAAACCTGGAATTAGGTCTCTGTTACCCATATTCTTCAAGCTATGGGGCTCCGAAGTACCCCCCAGAATAATGAAAAATTTGATACAAAAGCTTAAATATCTGAACAATTATTGCATTGATCATCATGATTCTTTGCATGGATATGGATCATGGAGTGTTTCATCAGTTTCTGCAGACTGTTGGAGCCACCTGTATTTTTTTAATTTTTTTTTTTACGATATTTTTTCTCTATTTTTGAGACCTCAAAAAATGCCATCATCTGTTAACAGGGCACAAATCCTAACAGCTGGACCTGGAATCTTCTCACTTTACATCCAGAGAGGTCCATGAAAAGTCTTCTTGAAAACCTGGAATTAGGTCTCTGTTACCCATATCCTTCAAGCTATTGGGCTCCGAATTACCCCCGAGAATAATAAAAAATTTGACACAAAAGCTCAAATATCTGAACAACTAATGCATTGATCACCATGATTCTTTGCATGGATATTGATCTTGCAGTGTTTCATCAGTTTCTGCAGACTGGTGGCGCCACCTGTATTTTTTTAGCGAACCTGTGAGCTTATGCAATGGTGCGGTGGCGTGCGTCATGTGTCGTGCATTGTGCGTTGTGCGTCGTCTGTACGTTAACCATAGCTATCTCAAAAATGGGAGGAGCTAGCATCACCAAATTTTTTGCAAATATCAGTCATCCAAAAAACTATTTATCGGATATTGTATATTTTTTTTCTAACTGCATTTTCTTAGATTTTATAGGGAAAAAGCTAAAAAAGCTTTAAAAATTTTCTTCTCCGAAAGTGTCCAGCCAAATTGTCCAATATTTCACAGAAATGATCCCTGGAACAATCTTTCTCAAGTTTGTTTGTATGGTTCAAGTTTCGAGTTTTTTGGCCGAGTAACAGGAGGTTGAACTTTGTTAACCGTGCAAAAAAGCATATTAAATTACAATCTCAGAAACGGCTGGAGCTATCATCACCAAATTTTATGCCAATGTTGGTCACATAGGTCATATCTGAAATTGAGGTATTGGTGGCGCCACCTGCATCAGCCTTTTTTGTACGGGGTCATTAGTACCTGTATCACACTGAGGGCTACAAAAAACTTCTTCTCTGAAACCATACGGCCAAAAATGTTTAATATCGCACAGAAATGATCCTAGGGGAGTGCTTTCTGAAGTTTGTTCAAATGGTCTCTATTCAGTGACTTTTGGGTAAGTTATGGGAAGCTGAATTTAGTGATATGCCATAACAGCCCATTTTAGCTCAGTGGCTACAAAGGTCTTCTTCTCAAAAACCACTGAGCCAAATTCTTAAATCTCACACATTAATTATCCTCAGATGTTGATAATTCAAGTTTGTTCAAATGGTTTTGGTTCAGTGCTTTTTGGCTGAGTTACTTTAAGCTGAACTTAGCCAGTTTGCTGTATCTTCCTATATGAGTTATAAACTTGCGAAACATTTTTCAAACTGATGCCACAGAAGCCAGTTTGTTAAATATTTTACAATAATATTCCCTACAATAATTCTTATAATAATTGTCATTAATGGTGCCACATGAATGATTTTTGGCTGAATTATGGAGATTGAATTGAGTCATTTTATCATATATGTAAGCTGTGTGATGCTGTTACATCTAGCCTGGCACCAGTTTATCAGCATCTATTACATCATGCCACTAGACATTTAGATTTCAGGTTATATTTGGTTAATATTGACAAGAAAGTTTTTTTAAAAGCTTTTAAAAAATTTAGATTTATGATTTAAGTTCTTCATCATACCAGGCAATGTTACAATCATAGATATTTAGCTCTCTGTGGCTATGTAAAAAAAACTGTACGTGGATTATAAATTATTTGTATCCCTACTCAACTTAATTCAAGAATTTGCTATCAATGATATATATCTGTATTTTAATTTTGCATTCAGTATGCATCCGTAATAATTTTACATATATTCCTGATTTCTTTTTTTTCATAAAAAGTCAGCTGAAAAGCATTTTGTATTTTGAAAATAAAATTCAAAGTTATTTCAAGTAGTGACCACTTTTGTGTACAGATGGCAGCACTTGGTTTACCATTGGCAGATTGCCAGTGCCTTGATGTTGGCCATTAGCCAAGATGATGTCAGCTCTATAAATAGTTTTGGCACAGTGCCAGGATTGGAAGAAGTGCAGCCAGGTATAGATCAAGAGTTCACTCAGTGCAGTAGCTGCATTCTATTTATAGCTTTGGCAGACTGCTCACTGCATCATATTTGGCACCAAAGTTCAGCCTGAATCTATTTATAGCTTTGGCAGACTGCCAAGTGTCAGATTATGCAACAGGTCAAGAGTTCACTCAGTGCAGCCAGATACAGGTCAAAAGTTCACTCAGTCTAGCCAGTTGCAGGTCAAGAGTTTGCTCAGTGCAGCAGCTTGAGGCAGCAATTTGTCACAGGTCACTTGTGGGCAACTGCCTTACTCACCTAAGCCTTGTCAGCCCAGTGCATCAAACTCTGGTGAAGTTTGATGTATTGGACTTATACCTGTCTATGCGTCTTTGATGGTATTCTCATTTACAAGACAGGTGGTGCCACCTACAGTGACTTTTGCAGTGTATGCGCCTGCTTATTTCTACAGAGGATTTTGATACATATCGGGTAGCTTTATAGTGTACAAGACTGGTGGTGCCACCTACAATAAATTTTGCACAGTGTATTTACCTGCTTTTTTTCACAGGAGGGGTTTGACATATCAGTCTGACATTGGGCATATTTATATATCTCTTCGTTATATATAAGACTGGTGGTGCCAGCTACAATCATTGTATCCGGCAAAACAGAGTTTTGCGGATACTATGTTTTCAGTCAGACGCCGACGCTGCCGCCATCACCGCATAGGTTTCCAGGGAACTCCTCCATAACCACTGAGCAGAATTTTTTAAAATTCGGAATTATGATCGGTCAAATGTGAACTGCTGAGCCCTCCTTTTGGTTGACCTCTGACCTTTCCTCTCTGCCCAGCATCCATTTTTAGCTCAGCTGACTATAAGTCATCTGAGCTATAGTCGTGGTCCATTGTCCGTCGTCCGTCCGTCTGTCCGTCCGTCCGTCCGTCCGTCCGTCCGTAGATGTGGCACGTTTTGAAACCGTAAGACCTAGGAATCCAAAATTCAGCATAATGTTAGATGTCCCCAAGATCTCCTACCAAGCCAAAAACTGGGTCTTTGCGACTTCATTCCTTTGAGAAATTAAGAAAAAACCTCAATTTTTTATTAAAAACCTATTTTCACACTTTAGGACTGCCTAATATCAAAACCACTCATCTGTTTTTCCTCATATTTCCTATAAATAATCCTCTATATAATTCCTATGTACATGCCAGAAATTAGGTCTGTATTATTTAATTTAAAAAAGTTATGGGCCCAAACATAATGCATTTTGTAAATAATCAGGAAAGAAATTTTATCACTTAACACAAAACTTGTTAAAGCTAAGCCCTTTTTTTCCAGTAATATTACTTTTATTAATCAAAATTAAATTGTATACCCAAAATTAGATCAAAATCTTTGAAATTTTTAAAAATTTTAGCAAAAATAAAAAATTGGTACCTTAAATTTTGCCCAACTTTGACCATGGCACGTTTTTTTGCTGTAACTGGTGTGGATTTAATTTTCACAGCATGTTTTTGTTAGCATTTCAACTGTTAACACCAAAAATTTGAAACCAGTTGATCAAAAACTGTAGATTTTATTCAAGTTTTCAAGCACCATGTCACATATTGCTAGTGTTATGCAGTTTGCTAGAGCTCAGCTCCCGAGCTTCAGCTCTAGGTTCCTTAAATTTGGCATACAGTTAGATTTCTCCAAAATCCCCTACCATGCCAAGAATTTGGTCACTAGAACTTAATTCCTTCGAGATATCAATGAAAAACTTCATTTTTCCATTAAAAACCAATGTTACACTTTAAGACTGCCTAATATCAAAACCACTGATCTGACTTTGATCATATATAATATACATATTTTTCTATACATTCACTATGCACATGCCAGAAATGATGTCAGTATTGTGTATTTTTTTTAAGTTATGGGCCCAAACATAATGCACTTTGTAAAAAATCAAGAAATATATTTACTCCCTTAACAAGGGCATTGCTGAAGCTAGAGATCTTTTTTGTCAGGGATGTAACATTATTTAATCAAGATTCAATTGAATACCCAAAATTAGTTCTGAATTTTTCAAATTTTATAAGTTATTAGTATAAATATAAAATTAGTACCTTAAATTTTGCCCAACTGTGACCATGGCACGTTTGTTTCCCGTGAGCACTGTTGATATAATTTTCATATCATGCACACATAAGGATTTCAGATTTTTAGTTTAGAAAGCTGAAAGAAATTTGCCAAATATTGTAGCTTTTATTAATGTTTTTTATGAGACCCTGTCAGACTTTGGCTCTCTCCAGCCCCTCTTGAGTCACCTGTATGTTGACCTTGTTGACCTTTCATCAAATTATGCACGCTTGAGGGGAGAATCCAGGCAGCTGATGGCCAGCCACAGTTGATCCAGGTGTTCAACCCAACTCATCTAGTAGTTTTAACCAACAACATAACAATAAACAATAAATTAATAAATTTTTATTGGTTTTTAATAACAAATTAAAGAAAAATAGAAAAGGAATTTGTTAGTTTATAATAACAACAAATTAACTTGCAATTACTGATGATATAAGAATCTTGTATCGATGGGTAGAATGTCACATATTCCAAATAACACCATGCAGTCACTTATGGCATTTTTCAGTTCATTTTTAATGATAAAGAAGTAAATCATATTATTCATTACTAATCATTAAGGATTATATGAAGGAAATTAATGATAGACAAAGATGCAGTTGATAATATTAATCTAGATTCCTACTGTGTCTAGTGTGTACATTGATGTGAAATTAGGCCAAAATGAATTTTTTACAGTTATTTTTTAATAAAAATAAAAGCCATAAAACCAGGTACTTATGATCATTATTTAAATGTGTGAATTTTGTATATTCTGGATTCTCAACATCATTGTTTGGTGAAAACTGAATAAATACCAGACATGGTGCGAATACTTTGTATTTAAATACGAATATGATTATGTACTCCATTATAAAATTTCTTGCATAAAGAATGGGAATTTAGGTAAAAATGAAAGTATATGAATACTCGTGCAAATACTTTCAAAATGTATTCATGAATGCATTCATGAATATATTCTTTAATATTATTTTAATAATCATATCAATTATATTTCATTTTAAAAAATCATATGATTCTCTTATTTTTTTTAATAAAAATTATATTAGGGACAATATTTGTAATTTTTTTAATAAATAGTTAAACTCTTATATTATATGTTCTGCTTATAAGTTATATGGCCAAGTCAAAATCTGTGTGACAGTAGTACTCCATTTGTTAATAAAATAAATGAAATCAATCCTCTTCCCTGTCTCCAAAGGTACAAAATCATACATAAGCTAAACAACAACAATTCATAATACAGCTTATATTTATTACCACACAAAACCAGCATGTGCCTCATTTCTAAATAATATTTTTTTATCATAAATAACAGCTGAGCGTCGTGACCCATAGGTCCCTTGTTGTGTCTGTTTCCACACATAAACCCACAAATCTCGGGAACTGTTTGACCGATAAGGCTAAAGATTTTGCACAAATGTAGCCCTTGGAAAGCTTTATAACATACACTAAAAATTGTGGCGCCACCTGCAACCATTTTTGCACAGCGTCCATCTGTTTATCTGCCTTGGGATAAAAACACTCATATCTCTGCATTGGTTGGACTTATCCACCTGAAATTTTGCATGTGTATTCATCCTGGATAGCTTTCTGCATTTTATGACAGGTGACACCACTTACATTCATGATCAGGCTGCAGACATTCAGGCTTATATCTCAGAACTGGTTTGACATATCCTCCTGAAGTTTTGCATGTGTATAGATCTCACATAGCTCTTAATCATACACAACATTGGTGGTGCCACCTGCTACCATTTTGGCATAGCGTCCGTCTGTTTGTCTGCCATGGGCTAAAATCACTTATATCTTAGTAGTGGTTTGACTTATCTGCCTAAAATTTTGCATGTTAATACATCTTGGATAGCTTTCTGGATTCTTTGGCAGGTGGCGCCACCTACATTTATGTATAAGCTGCAGACATTCAGGCTTATATCTCAGGACTGGTTTGACATATCCCCCTGAAATTTTGCATGTGTATAGATCTCACAAAGCTCTCAGTCATACACAATATTGGTGGTGCCACCTGCCACCATTTTTGCACAGCATCCGTCTGTTTTTCTGCCGTGGGCTAAAATCACTCATATCTCAGTAGTGGTTTGACTTATCTGCCAAAAATTTTGCATGTTTATACAGCTTGGACAGCTTTCTGGATTTTGTGGTATGTGGCGCAACCTTCATACACATTTCCGCTGCAGACATTCAGGCTTTTATGCAACACACCTCACTCTATTTCCCCTTGCCACTCAATCCATGCCTCACTTCACCTTTCCTACTCTGATTTGGGCAGATACATGTAGTCGCTTTTTGACATCCCATATTCTAGTTTTTATGTTGTGTGCACCCATGCCAGAATTGCAGCAGTGATGTTTGTTTAATTGTATCCCCAGACAAAGTAGGGATACTAAGGTTTCACGACGGTCATGCCGCCGCCGCCGCCGCAGAAAAACCTTGTGAGCGGTATAACTCAAAAAATATTTCACTGATCTTTTTCAAACTTTACATTTGTATAGATATAGGTAAGGGAGGAAGCCTATTTAAAATGGGGTCATGACCTATGCTAGGAGAGTGACCTTGACCTTGAATAGGTCCATTTTTGCTGAAAATAACACAAATTCTTAAATATCTCAAGTAAGCTTGCATGGACTGCTCCAAAAATCAAGGTGACCGAAGATCATGGATAGCCTTGTGATATACCGGAAACTGGTGGCGCCACCTATTATCCTTTTCTTGTTTTTGCGTCTTTTAATACCCCCAAAAACTAATGGACAGATTTCTTTCATATTATGCACATATAGAGAGATGGGTTATGGGATAAGGTCTATTTACATTTTGGTCATGACCTTTACCATTAGAGTGTCCTAGACCTTTAATGAGTCCATATTTGGTGAAAATCACACACCTCTTATGATATCTCCAGTGTTGTATTTATGTGACTTATGTATGGCCCACCACTAAAGTAAGAACCCTATAGGTTCTAGGGTCATAAGGTCAAAGGTCAAGGTCACTGGACTGGCGTCTTAAAAGATACTGTGGATGCATTTTAAGCCATGCATTTTAAGCCAAACTTTCATCCCAGGTCTTCCATCTTGAATATATAGCTCACTTGCCAATAGTGGATGATCCATATCAATTTTGGGGTCGCAAGGTCAAAGGTCAAGGCCACAGGAGCTATCTGTCAAAAAATTAGTTTCTGAATGATAATTCCTGCTTTTATTGATGTATTGATTTCAAACTTGACTTATATATGTCCCATTGAAAAAGCAAGACTCCAATTGATTTTGGGGTCATGAGGTCAAAGGTCAAGGTCACAGGACACATCTTTAAAAAGATTGTGGATGCATTTTCAGCCAAACAATTCATCTCAGATCTTTCATCTTGCATATATATTTCACCTGCCAAGAGTGGAAAACCCCTATCAATTTTGAGGTCACAAGGTCAAAGGTGAAGGTCACAGGAGCCATCTGACCAAAAATTAGTTTCTGGATGATAATTCCTGCTTTTATTGATGTATGGATTTCAAACTTGACTTGTATATGACCCATTAGAAAAGCAAGACCCGAATTGATTTTGGGGTGATGAGGTCAAAGGTCAAGGTCACAGGACACATCTTTAAAAAGATGTGGATGCATTTTCAGCCAAACATTTCATCTCAGATCTTTCATCTTGCACATATAGTTCACCTGCCAAGAGAGGAAGAACCCTATCAATTTTGAGGTCACAAGGTCAAAGGTGAAGGTCACAGGAGCCACTGTCCAAAAATTAGTTTCTGGATAATAATTCCTGCTTTTATTGATGTATAGATTTCAAACTTGACTTGTATATGTCCCATTGGAAAAGTAAGACCCAAATTGATTTTGGAGTCATGAGGTCAAAGGTCTTGCAAGGTCACAGGACACATCTTTAAAAAGATAAAGGTCACAGGACCAACATCTTCAAAAAGATTGTGGATTGATAGAAGGAAGAAACAATAATTGCTTGCCAAGTGTCAGTATATGCTGCTAAAAATAGGGGCCTATTCTTAAAGGGGGGGGGGGGCGTACTATGTCTGGGGATACTCTGGCACCTGCGGTGCCAAGAAATGTCTAGTTGTTTCTTGTTCTAAGTGTTTAGTGCTTGCATTGTTCATATACATGTTACACATGTTCTTGAAAAGTAATGGTCCAGCATTGAAGCATTATACCTGGTGTAATCTCATTGCACAGGTTCGCATTAGGCCTGTAGGCCTTGTTTATTAATTTTTCTCTTATTTTTGAGACCTCAAAAGATGCCGTCATCTGTTAACAGGGCACATATCATAACAGCTGGACCTGGAATATTCTCACTTTACATTCAGAGAGGTCCATGAAAAGTCTTCTTGAAAACCTGGAATTTGGTCTCTGTTACCCATATTCTTCAAGCTATTGGGCTCCAAAGCACCCCCCCCCCCCCCCCAGAAAAATTAAAATTTGATACAAAAGCTCAAATATCTGAACAACTAATGCATTGATCACCATGATTCTTTGCATGGATATTGATCTTGGAGTGTTTCATCAGTTTCTGCAGACTGGTGGCGACACCTGTATTTTTTCGATTTTTTTATGATATTTTTTCTCTATTTTTGAGACCTTAAAAGATGCTGTCATCTGTTAACAGGGCCACCTGTATTTTTTCGATTTTTTTATGATATATTTTCTCTATTTTTGAGACCTTAAAAGATGCTGTCATCTGTTAACAGGGCACAAATCGTAACAGCTGGACCTGGAATCTTCTCACTTTACATTCAGAGAGGTCCATGAAAAGTCTTCTTGAAAACCTGGATTTAGGTCTCTGTTACCCATATTCTTCAAGCTATGGGGCTCCGAAGTACCCCCCAGAGTAATTTTTTTATCTGTTTTTGAGACCTTAAAAGATGCAGTCATCTGTTAAAAGGGCACAAATCCTAACATCTAGACCTAGAATCTCCTTTCTTGACATGTTTGGAGGCCCATGAAAAGTCACCTTGGAAGCCTCAAATTAGGTCTCTGTCACCCATATTGTCTGAGCTATGGGGCTCAGGAATACCCCCCAGAATAACTAAAAATTTGATACAAAAGCTCTGGTATCTGAACAACTAGTTCATTGATTGGCATTATTCTTTGCATGCATATGCATCAATGAGGGTTTCATTAGTTTCTGCAAACTGGTGTTCCACCCGGACTTCTTTGAATTTTTACGCATTTTTATCTTTATTTTTGAGACCTTCAAAGATGTGGTTGTCTGTTAACAGGGCACAAATCATAATTATTTGAGCTTGAATCTTCTTTCTTGACATCCTGGGAGGAACATAAAAAACTCCATGGAAACCTGAAATTTGGTCTCTGCTACCCATATTCTCTGAGCTATGGGTCTTAGAAGTACCTCCCAGAATAACTAAAAATTGATACAAAAGCTCCAGTATCTTAACAACTATTGCATTAATCACCCTGATTCTTTGCATGCATATTCATCATGGAATGTTTCATCAGTTCTTGTGGACTGGTGGCACCACCTATATTAAAAAAAAAATTTAACACCTTTTTTTTTTGCTAGGCCTATTTATGAGACCTTCAAAGATGTGGTCGTCCCTTAACAGGGCTCAAATCGTAACCATTGGTCCTAGAATCTTCAAACTTGACATCCAGGGAGATCTGTGAAAAGTCTCCTTGGAAACGTGAATTAAGGTCTCTGTTACCCATCTATTCTGAGCTATGGGGCTTATAAGCACCCCTCAGAATAATTGAAAATTTGATACCAAAGTAGGGCACAAATCATAACCATGGGGCCCAAAATCTTCTAACCTGACATCCTGAGAGTTCCTTTATGTAAACATAAATAATCAATTTGTTTAAATCTGAAATCTGAAAATAAAAGCTTGAAAATTAAGCTAGTTATTGATTTTATTCTTGAGGCTCTATTGTAGTCATTTCCTTTGATTACAGATTACAGATGCAGGGTCCCACTCCAGGTCACTGGAAGTCAGCTATGCCTGGGTTTCTGATTTGTTACAGTCACTGGGGGAGATCCCTGCTGTGACAGGTGTACAGTTATTCTCATATCACCATCCCAATGCTCCCCCCCCCCCTCACAAACCCAACCCACCAAGTGTTATGCAGTAATTGTTAGCGAACCTGTGAGCTTATGTGATGGTGTTCCGTCGTCCGTCGTTTGTACGTTAACCCATACTATCTTGAAAACGGCACGAATTAGCATCACGAAATGTTATGCATAAAATTAGTCATCTAAAAAACTTTATCAGATTTTGCTTATTTTTTGGCTAACTGCATTTTCTTAGATTTTATAGGGAAAAAGCTAAAAAAAGCTTAAAAAATCTTCTTCTCCGAATCTGTTCAGCCAAATTGTCCAATATTTTACAGAACTGATTCCTGGAACAATCTCTCTCAAGTTTGTTTGAATGGTTTAAGTTTGGTGATTTTTTGGCCGAGTTACAGGAAGTTGAACTTAGTCATCTGTCCAAAAAAGCATACTAAAATTACAATCTCAGAAATGGCTTGAGCTATCATCACCAAATTTTATGCCAGTGTTGGTCACATGAGTCATATCTGAAATTGAGGTATTGGTGGTACCACCTGCATCGGCCTTTTTTGTAAGGGGGTCATCAATGCCCGTATCATACTGACAGCTAGGGTAGTGCTTTCTGAAGTTTGTTCAAATGGTCTCAGTTCAGTGACTTTTGGCTAAGTTATGGGAAGCTGAATTTAGTCATATGCCATAAAAGCCCATTTTAGCTAAGTGGCTACAAAAATCTTCTTCTCAAAAACCACTGGGCCAAATTCTTAAATCTCACATATTAATTGTCCTTAGATGTTGATAATTCAAGTTTGTTCAAATGGTCTCAGTTCAGTGACTTTTGGCTGAGTTATTGGAAGCTGAATTTAGTCATATGCCATAACAGCCCATGTTAGCTAAGTGGCTACAAAAATCTTCTTCTCAAAAACCACTGGGCCAAATTCTTAAATCTCACACAATAATTATCCTTAGAAGTTGATAATTCAAGTTTGTTCAAATGGTTTTGGTTCAATGATTTTTGGCTGAGTTATGGGAAGCTGAACTTTGCCATTTTGCTGTATTTTCCCATATGAGTTATAAACCTACAAAATGTTTTTCGACTTATGATACTGAGGCCAGTTTGTTTAATATTTTGCAAGAATAATTCCCTGAATCATTCTAATAATAATTGTCTTCTATGGTTAAAAAAAATGAATTTTGGCTCAATTATAAAGATTGAATTGAGTCATTTTACCATATATGTTAGCTGTGTGAAGCAGATACATCTAGCCTGGCACCAGTTTATCAGCATCCATTACATCATGCCTCTAGACATTTAGATTTAAGAATATCTATGGAAAATATTGACAAGAATGTTTTTTAAAAGCTTTTAAAAAATGTAGATTTATGATATTACATATCATCTGTACACTAACTCATAATTTCTCAGGAATAGCAGGAGCTACCATCCCCAAATTTTATGCAATTATCAGTCACATATCAAATGTTGATGGATTCAGCTTATTTTTGCTATCTGCATTTACTTAGATTTTACAGGGAAAAAGCTGTAAAAAACTTTAAAAGTCTTCTTCTTGTAAACAGTCCAGCCAAATTGTTCAATATTTTACAGAAATGATCCCAGAGGCGAGCCTTCTCAAGTTTGTTCAAACGATCTGTGTTGGATAAATTTTAGCAGAGTTACATAACAGGCGAAGATTGTGTTTGTTTCTTGAATAGTTTGAGAAACTGCCAATTGTTTCAGATTTGGCAACAGATCAAGAGTTTATTCAGTGCAGCCAAATATAGATCAACAGTTCAGTCAGTGCAGCCAAGCACAAGGCATGTGATCACCTCATGGGCAGCATGTGATCATCTCATGGGTAGCATGTGATCACCTCATGAGTTTCATATGATCACCTCATGGGTGTCATGCCCCTCAGGGCTGCATATGGAGCCCATCTGTGAGCTTATGCAATTGTGTGGCTACTATTTCAGATTTGGCAATAGGCAAAAGGTCAGCCTGGATTTATTTTTAGCTTTGGCAGACTGCCAACTGTGTCAGATTATGCAACAGGTCAAGAGTTCACTCAGTGCAGCCAGGTACAGGTCAAAAGTTCACTAAGTCTAGCCAGGTGCAGGTCAAGAGTTCACTCAGTGCAGTAGCCTGAGCCAGTAATTTGTCACAGTACACTCGGGGGCAACAGCCTTTCTCACCTAAGCCTGGTCAGCCCCATGCATCAGACTCAAGGTAAGTTTAATGTATTGGCCTGATATTCTGACCTGTCTATGTGTCTTTAATGGCTTTCTCGTTCACAAGACAGGTGTCGCCATCTACAATGACTTTTGCAAAGTGTATGTGCCTGCTTAATTCTACAGAGGAATTATATATATCAGCCTGAAATTGGGCATATTTATACATGTCAAATAGCTTTGTTGAATACAAGACTGGTGGTGCTACCTACAATAATTTTTGTGTTGTGTGCACCCATGCCAGAATTTCAGCAGTGATGTTTGTGTATTGTTTCTTGTTCAAAATGTTAAGTACTTGCATTGTTCATATATATGAAAAGTAGTGGTTCAGCATTAAAGCATTATACCTGGTGTATATCCATATGCACAGGTTCCCATTAGGCCTGTAGGCCTTGTTATTGTTTTCACTGTATCTCCTTAATTGTAATGCTGTTTCCACTCCAATATGCAAAAACTTTCCTTGAAAAAGTAATTCAAGGTGTAATCCAGAAGATGCAATGTTGTGTAATGTAGCTTTTTTAAAGAAATCAATTTACTTTAAAATGATTTTAACAAATATAATTGAACCCATCAGTATGCTTAAATTTATAAAATATGAAGCACATTATGGATAAATAAAGACACAATTAAAAATTGTGAAATGTAAATCAAGTATTATTTTTAGATATTTATTGTTTTGCAGATATAAAAGATATATTTTTTGTGATAAAAAATAAATAAACATTTGTATGCATGATGTGGTGTTATCTGACAAGATTGAAATTTATGATGATGCAATTGAGAATTATGAATCAACTTTTATATTCAGATATATATGTTATATAGGAAATGTATAGGAATATAAACTTAAATTAAAAAAAAAATTGATGTGATAAAAAAATGAGGATTTAATACAAACATTTGTTCATTATTTTCCTGCCTCAGCAGAATTTGAAATCAGGCTTTGTTTGCCCTTTTTTATGTTGTTAAGTAGTATGTTAACTGTATACATTTCATAAAAAATACATATATATTTAATAATATATATTATACAAAAAAATATATTCAATTGTACAAATGTGTAAACTACTGAAATGTCAACAGTTAATTAAAAAGCCAACTAATGATCATGGTAAAAGTTATTTATTACATGGTAATAATCATTTATTCCCAAACTGCTCACATGCTTCTGTTTCAACATTAGAAAACACATGGTCAGGTCACAAAATATTATTTGCAACAATTTCTAGCTCATCAATACAAACAAATCATATAAACCAACCATGGCCTTTATTACCTCTTCCTCTTAAACTTTATCTCCATTTGATTTTATTTTAGATTTTTACCTTCAAGGTCAACTTCAGCTGAGAACAGTGACCCATGGGTCCCTTGTTCCTCCTATTTACCATAAATAATCCTCTATATAGTTCATATGTACATGCCAGAAATGAGGTCTGTATTTTATAATTTCAAAAAGTTATAGGCCCTAACATAATGCATTTTGTAAATAATCAGGGAAGAAATTTGATCACTTAACACAAAACTTGTTAAAGCTGAGCACTTTTTTCCAGTAATATAACTTTTATTAATCAAAATTAAATTGTATACCCAAAATTATATCAAAATCTTTTAAATTTTTTAAAATATTAGCAAAAATAAAAAATTGGTACCTTAAATTTTTGCCCAGCTTTGACCATGGCACGTTTTTTTTTTTCCCTATAATTGCTGTGGATTTAATTTTCAAGGCATGTTTTTGTTAGCATTTCAACACTTAACACCAAAAATTTGAAACTAGTTGATCAAAAACTGTCGATTTTATTCACGTTTTCAAGCACCATGTCACATTCTTTACATCAAGCTAGTGTTATGCAGTTTGCTAGAGCTCAGCTCCCCAGCTTCAGCTCTAAGTTCCTTAAATTTGGCATACAGTTAGATGTCTCCAAAATCCCCTACCATGCCAAGAATTTGGTCACTAGGACTAAATTCCATTGAGATATTAATGAAAAACTTCATTTTTCCATTAAAAACCCATTGTTACACTTTAAGACTGCCTAATATCAAAACCACTGATCTGACTTTGATCATATATAATATACATATTTTTCTATACATTTGCTATGCACATGCCAGAAATGATGTCAGTATTGCATAATTGTTTTAAGTTATTGGCCCAAACATAATGCACTTTTTAAAAAATCAAGAAATATATTTACTCCCTTAAGAAGAGGATTGCTGAAGCTAGAGATTTTTTGTCAGGGATGTAACATTATTTAATCAAGATTCAATTGAATACCCAAAATTAGTTCTGAATTTTTAAAATTTTATAAGTTATTAGTATTAATATAAAATTAGTACCTTAAATTTTGCCCAACTTTGACCATGGTACATTTGTTTCCTGAGAGCACTGTTGATATAATTTTCATATCATGCACACATAAGGATTTTGTCTTTGTAGTTTAGAAAGCTGAAAGAAATTGGCCAAAAATTGTAGCTTTTATTTATGTTTTTATGAGACCATGTCAGACCCAGGCTCTACCCAGCCCCTCTTAAGTCACCTGTATGTTGACTTTACTGACCTTTCAGCAAATTATGCACGCTTGAGGCGAGGCATACACTGGGGCAGCCAGGCAGCTAATGCCCAGCCACAGTTGATCCAGATGTCCAACCCAACTCATCTAGTAGTTGTTTTGAAAAACAACATAACAATAAACAATAAATTAATACATTTTTATTGGTTTTTAATAACAAATTAAAGAAAAATTAATAGAAAAGGAATTTGTTAGTTGATGAGTAACAGGAAATTAACTTGCAGTTACTGATGATGTAAGAATCTTGTATGGATGGATAGAATGTCAATGTCAATGTTATTCCAAATAACACCATGCAGTCACCTATGGTATTTTTCAGTTCAATTTTAATGAAAAAAAAATAAATCTTATTATTCATTACTAATCGTTAGGGATCATATGAAGGATATTAATGATAGACAAAGATGCAGTTGATAATATTAATCTAGATTCCTACTGTGTCTAGTGTGTAGATTGATATGAAAGAAGTCCAAAGTGAATATATTACATTTATTTTTTTTAAATATAAATAAAAGCCATAAAACCAGGTACTTATGATCATTATTAAAATTTGTGAATTTTGTATATTCTGGATCCTCAACATCATTGTTTGGCTAGAACTGAATAAATACTAGACATGGTGCGAATGCTTTGCAAATGTATTTGAATACGAATATGAATATGTACTGCATGAAAAAATTTTATTGCATAAGAATGGGAATTGTAAAAAATAGTAAAAATGAAAGTATTTGAATACCAGTACAGATATTTTCAAAATGTATTCATGAATGCATTCATGAATATATTCTATAATATTATTGTATCCCCTGACAAAGTTGGGGGATACTATGTTTTCATACCGGTCCTGCCGCCTCCGCGGCATATAAATCTTGTTGGCGCGATAACCCAAAAAATATTTCACAGAACTTTACCAAACTTGGTATATGTATAGATATGGGAAAGAGGAAGACACCTATTTAAAATGAGGTCATGACCTTCTCTAGAGTGTCCTCGACCTTGAATAGGTCCAATTTTGGGGAAAATCACATAAATTATTTAATATCTTAAGAAATCTTGCATGGATTTATCCCAAAATCAAGTTGATGGAAGATCATGGATAGGGTTGTCATGTTCCAGAAACTGGTGGCGCCACCTATTATTCTTTACTTGTTTTTGTGCCGTTTAATACCCCCAAAATTGCCACCTTACAGTACTGTGAGCATTATAAGTCAAAAACTAATGGACAGATTTCTTTTATATTATGCATATACATAGGTATGGGTTGTGGGATGATGTTTATTTAAATTGTGGTCATGACCTTTCCTATGAGACTGGCCTTGACAGAGCTTCCACTAGCAAACAAGAAATGAGGGGGATGTCCCCCCCCCCCCATGAAAAGCAGTTTTTGGGGGGGGGTGAAAAATTTTAAGGGGGGGGTGCTGAAATTCTGAAATTTTCATACCGATTCATTAAACAATACATTAATGAACACAAAACAGGATAGGCATGAATGTTTTATTTGAACATCCAATCACATCAGTATTGTATACAAGTATGAGATTGTTTTGCAGGTAATAACCCGTTACCGAGATTAATGTTGTGAGTAATTGTAATTTATTACCTTTGTCTAAATTTACTTTAACTCTGCTCTAAGCATTCATGGTTGATATCTAAATGTATAACTAAAACCTTCTGCTTTTCTTCGAGCGCCAGTTACATAATGCAGAGTGAAAATCAAAATCCTCAAGAGCTGGACCTTCCAGCTTAATCATTTGCAGGTACTGCAAGGTTGAGGACTTCATGCAGTTCCTTTTTGAGGTTTTAATCAAATTTTGTGTGCTAAACCCTCTTTCACAGTCAGCTGAGCTGATTGAGATAACCATTGCAATTTTATATAAAATTGCTATTGATGGAAATAAAGAAGCAAGCTTGCCTGTCACAAGTGTAGCCACATTGTTAAAGTTTGACAAGAAACTACTTAAGTTATCTTTAATCATTAGGGTACAATACATCCACTGATCACACACATCTACCTCTTCAGTAAGGTAGTCATTATAATGCCTGGCAAGAAGACTTATTTCACTGAGACCATATTTTTTTCATTTCTGAGGGAAGTTTTGGCCAATTGATTGGACAAAGAACATCAAACTTGGCTATAAGGCCTGTGTCTCCATCAGGGAACCTATTTTGTAGATTGGTGATAGTATTGTCCAAATATGTTGTTATCAGTTTGGAAAACTCATTATCTACTTGACTCTGAAATTGAGGAGTGCTGGACAGGGACACAGACTGAAATGCGAGGTCTTCCTCTAAGTTTTTACGAATATTTTGCTCTGTGCTGCCTGGGGTAGTTTTCATCTCCATCAGTGACTGAAAAAAAATTATTAATTTTTCAGCTGATCATTAATATGCACACAAAAAACTATATTGGTTTAAACTAATTCATTGAAAGCAATCATTTTTCATCAGGGGTAAAAAATACCTATATAATATATATTATTATATTACTGCTTTTTTTGGAGAAACACGCCTCTTGAAAATATGAAGGGGACACCTTGGGCATATTAAGATAATAATAACTGTTATAAACTTCATATGGTCAAGTAATTTTTTGTTGTTTGACTGATTAATGCTGTTGATATTACCTTCCAAAAGTACATATTATAGATGACACTTGCTCCTGAAAGCACATGGTCATACCTTAACAGTTGTGCTGACCAGTGGGTTGATTGTAGCAAAGCTAGCATTTGGGGTCTGGAACTGACGGTTGAGAGGTTCAATTAACTTGAGCACATCCAGCAGCAAGGCACATGTCAGAAGAAATTTGGTGGTGGCCATGAAGGTGTACATCCCCTTAGCAGCAGGATGCGATGCGCCCTCATTGTCTAATGTAGTTATTATGGCACCATATGTCTTGATAATTGTTGCTACAGCTTTCTGTAGAGAGAGCCATCGTACACTATGCCACTCTGAAATCCTTACTTGAGGTGATTCAAGTATGTTCTGGATCTCCCGTAGGTGGTTGTACCGAACTGCAGAGTTATGAAAAAAATTAAACAAGGCTCTCACATTTTCTTTAAATCTGTCAAAATATGGAATGTTTTTTGTTGCCTGGCTGACAGCAAGAGACAGTCTATGTCCTGCACAATGAATGTTGAGCATGGAGGGATTTAAGCCCCTAAGTTTTGTGGCAACCCCATTGACTCTACCGACCATAACACTTGCACCATCTGATGCTAGGCATACAACCTTCTTCCAAGGAATACCAAGAGAACTCATGATTTCCTTCAACTTCTTTGTAATTGTGTCGGCAGTACCATCAATGACTTCTACGTTACACACAAAGTGAGTCTCAGATGCATTGGTATTTAGAAGCTTGACATACAAAATGAGTCGCTTCTCAACTGCAACATCAGTTGATTCATCAATGATTAGACTTATGAATGGACTACTTTGAATTTTAGAGAAGAGGTCTTCCTCAATAACATGGTTAAAAGTCTCATAAAACTCAGCCAGTGAATCACTGTGAGAGTAGGTAAACAGGCTACCACCTACACCAGGACAGTCCAGATGTTTCAGCAAGTTCATTAAGGCTGCTTGCTTTACCATAGGCACGTCTTCTTTCACCATCATGTAGGCAGTTTTCATAGAAGCTAACACGCTTTCTTCATTGCTAGTCAAAATATGTTTTACAGCAGCTTTAATCCCCCCAGCTTTGGCTAGTTTCTGCCTCTCCATGGCAGACTGGTGCCTCTTACTGGTTGCATGACGAAGCAGAGCACTAGTTTTATAGTCATGACATCCTTTGCTCACAAAGACAATATCATCTGAAGGATAAGAATCCTTACACAAAGTGCAGAACATCCCTGCAGACTCATTTTCAAATAATAGCTACGGCCACCTCTTCAACCAACTCAGCTGAAATTTGTCTACTTTGATTCTTTTTTTCAAAGTTTCACTGCTACATGCAAGCTGATCATTACTGGCAGTGATGTCATGTTTGGAGGTTACACTGCAGGCCTGTTAAAAAGAGTAAATGACTTTCATATAATTAATGAACTCATATTTTTTCAAACACTTTCGAAGTGCAAATTCAATTTAGAAATTAGGATTCATTTGAAAATGTATATTGGTACAGTGGATGTAAACTCACAATATTTACAAGAACTTAGAAGGAAAGGTCCAATTTTTTAAAAATTTTTATGTGTGATTTGTTACTTTTAAAATGGTACATATCTGAAGACCTTGGATTATTATGCAAAACTGGACAGCCTTAAAACAGTGGGTTCAGTGCCTCTTTATCACAATTAATTAAAAGGTTCAACAGAAGATTTCATCTCTACAAAGTCTAGGTGTAATTTAGAAAATCTATTTTAAATTTAACCGATATGAAATTTCAAATATGTAATAATGGATTAATGCCCCAAGATATAGAAGTGTTTTGTTTCATAAAATAAACATTAAAAAGAATGTTGAACAATGGTAATATACCTTCATTAATATATTTATAATAGGAATAGAATAAAAAAATATTTTATTGAATATTGAAAAGAGCTTGGCTGTGGTACTGAATCCAAAATTTGGTTAAAAATTATTCAAGTAATGAATTAACAGTAAATTCTCACAATATCAGTTTATTCCATAACTAACACATCCACACACAAAGTGGGCATATACAGGCCTGTTCTGATGTGATATCTGGCTAGATTAATGGGTCTCATGGCTGGCAAGCCAACCCCGTGACCTAGAACTTAAAGGGGTCACACTGTCTGCTGGACCAAGTGCTGCTGTGCGGGTCCTGGTGTTGCCTTCAGCACTGGTCAGGTCTAGTTACATGTGATTTCAACATTGACAGATCTATATAAAAAATAATGTGTCTGTCATAAATATTTTAAAACGAATAACATTAACGTTAATATGTGTTAAGTTTGACTTTGAGTTTGAAGCATCTGAAACTGACAGGTCATGAAAAATGTATGGAGAACGGTTTTGGAACGGACTATACTTACGTCGCTGTCAGTGTCACAAGCGCTGTCACAAGAATTGGATTCTGTCTCTCCTCTGGTACCACACGATTCAGGGACTGGCGATGATTTGTCATCTCCCGTCGCGTTGGGTCTGCTTACAAATCCGAACAACGATAACTGACGTGACCGCGGCATTTTTAGCGTAAAATGTGGCCTTTTTAAATACAGGACAATGTCCTACCACGCAAAATATAACGATTTCCGTGATTGGCCAAACGGTGACACATATAATTTCGGCCCACTTAATCCGCGTATTCTATTGGTCACCTACTCTGACATTTAGAACTTTCGCCCGATAGTTTTTCAAAGTCGTCCGGGATCTCCTCTCGCTAACCAATAAAACCAGTCAATTCGATAGACGGTCCAATCAGAACCAACAGCATACCGCCCACCTGCTATGGTTCTTGGCGTTTCGCACCGTTATTTAATACATACAGGATCGTTTGGACGAATTTGAACAGGGAAATTCTCACCCCTCACCATATTGGCAACATGTCTGATGAAGGCCGACGGAAAGAGTCAGGCTCGATCGTTATTCTTAAGACTTAACTGCTAACTGGAAAGGAAAAGTAAAGTTCTGAGTTTAAAGGTCGAGAATTAACTATAATCATCTGGACTGTAGATGGGCTAAAAGAAATACACGGGAAATTCCCCCTTTTTACGCTTCAACTGTGCAGGAGGCATTAAAATACATGCGGGAATCCCGCGTAGCCGCTGTCCAGCGGGAGCTCTGCTTGACCTTTGAATATTGCCATATATGGTGAAAATCACACACCTCTTATGATATCTCCAGTGTTGATAGCCATATGGATTTCAGACATGACTTATGTATGGCCCACCACTAAAGTAAGAACCCTATAGGTTCTAGGGTCATGAGGTCAAAGGTAAAGGTCACTGGACTGGCATCTTAAAAGATACTGTGGATGCATTTTCAGCCAAATAATTCATCTCAGATCTTTCATCTTGCACATATAGTTCACCTGCCAAGAGTGGAAGACCCCTATCAATTTTGAGTTCACAAGGTCAAAGGTGAAGGTCACAGGAGCCATCTGTCAAAAAATTAGTTTCTGGATGATAATTCCTGCTTTTATTGATGTATGGATTTCAAACTTGACTTGTATATGTTCCAATGGAAAAGCAAGACCTAAATTGATTTTGGGGTCATGAGGTCAAAGGTCAAGGTTACAGGACACATCTTTAAAAAGATGTGGATGCATTTTCAGCCAAACATTTCATCTCAGATCTTTCATCTTGCACATATAGTTCACCTACCAAGAGAGGAAGAACCCTATCAAATTTGGTCAAATCAAGGTCACAGGACACATCTTTAAAAAATTCAAGGTCACAGGACTTACATATTCAACAAGATTGTGGATTGATAGATGGAAGAAACAATAAATATGCCAAGTGTCAGTATATGCTGCTAAAAATGGGGGCCTATTCTTGAAGGGGGTGGGGGCTACTATGTCTGGGGATACTCTGGCACCTGCGGTGCCAAGAAATGTCTAGTTTTAATAATCATTTCAGTTATATCTTATTTTAAAAAATCATATGATTTTCTTATTATTTTTTAAAATAAAATTATATTGGCACAATATTTGTTATTAAATTTTAATAAATAGTTAAACTCTTTTATTGTATGTGCTGCTTATAAGTTATATGGCCAAGTCAAAATCTGTGTTACATTAGCACTCCATTTGTTAATAAAATAAATGAAATCAATCCTCTTCCCTGTCTCCAAAGCTATATCAAAATCATACATAAGCTAAACACCAAGAACTCATAATAAAACTAATATTTATTACCACAAAAAACCAGCATGTGCCTCGTTCCCAAATCATATTTTTTATCATATATAACAGCTGTGCGCCATGACCCATGGGTCCCTTGTTTTAAATTTGGAATTATGATCGGTTCACATGTGAACTGCTGCGCCCTCATTTTTGGTTGACCTCTGATCTTTCGTCTCTGCCCAGTATCCATTTGTGCGTCTGTTTCCACACATAAGCCCAAATATATGGGGAACCATTTGACCGATAAGGCTAAAGATTTTGCACAAATGTAGCCCTTGGAAAGCTTTATAACATACACTAAAAATGGTGGCGCCACCTGCAACCATTTTTGCACAGCGTCCATCTGCTCATCTGCCTTGGGATAAAATCACTCATATCTCAGCAGTGGTTTGACTTATTCACCTGAAATTTTGCAGGTTTATACATCCTGGACAATTTTCTCGATTTTATGACAGGTGGCACCACCTGCATTCACGACATCCATGCTAATATTCAACACACCTCACTCTATTCCCCTTGCCACTAAATCCATGCCTCACTTCATCCGTGCCTCTCTGATTTCTGCGGATACACATAGTCGCTTGTCCACTACCCATATTCTAGTTTTAAAATGTCCAAGTCTGAAACTTGCAGGTCCGAAACGTCCATTTTGCTGAAATCATAATGACTAAGGTAGATATGCCGGACTTAAGAGGATTAATATTAAATTTTAAAAATTAAAACCTCTATTCATACCCCTAAACTTTGCACAGGTTCGCATTAGGCCTGTAAGCCTTGTTTTATGTCATGATAAAAAGTCTTTATTTAATAGAAATAGTTACTTTCTACTAAAATAACTAAAATCAATTTTTTGTTCAATAAAATATATCTATAATATTTCTTAATCACATTTTGTTTCTGAATAAATAAATATTTGTTTCTGAATAAAAAAATAAAAGTCATACCGCAATTTTCTGGTCTAGCCAAACTTGTATGACAGGAGAATATTTGGAATGAAAGATAAGGCTGTCATTAAGATATTGCATTAATTTCAATGTTTAATGAACAATTAAATTTATGCAACGTTCTATCCACGGTGCTGAAGAGTAAATTTATGTCTGTAAAAAGAGTTATATCTCTTGTCCCTTATGTACGGACCACGGGAAATCATTCAAATCCAGACACCTCAAACTCAATATTGGATCGATATCAGTTTTCCACATCAGAATTTTATCCCAACATTGAAATTATTACTGGATGCCTCAAATTTAGCAATGATTTAGTCAGATTAACATTGCCGTGACTCGGCTTCACATCAGGCGGACATTCAATGTGGCGGAAACGCTGGGGTGATCAGGAGCGTACGGTGGCCTTCAGCAGCTGTTGCTACTCGCAATAAAATGTGAACTATGTACAGTGGTTTTGTCCGCTGAAATTGACTCAAATACATCGACTTAAACCTCAATATTGAGACGGAAATAATTTTCAATATGAAACTTTTATCTTGACATTGAGATTATGACCGGATGCCTCAAATTCAGCGATGATATACTGAGATTTACTTTGCCATGACTGGGCCTCAAATGAGGTGGACTTTCAATATGGCGGAAACACCAGGGTATTCGGGAGCGTTCGGGGGCATTCAGTTGCTGTCACCTGCAGGTGCGCTGGCAATCATATTTGGATTATTGCGCAGGCCAAATTGTTCTTGTTAATCAACATTTTGACGTCTTTTGCAAGAGTTACAATAATCAAATATGCTATCCTTATTATTTTTGCAACCTTGAAATAGTTCCGCAAGTTTTCCGGCCCAAACCACTGGACGGCCATGCTTATATGGCGGAAAAAGACTTGGGTCAACTAATGTTGATGCTCATTGGTCGAGTTGGTCATGTGATATGGAGCTCCCGCGATTTGCATAATATCTATGAATAAATCTATATAAGAGCTGTTCATGGCGTGCATGAAGCGTTCCACAGAGCTGCTCAGCTGGTACACCCACGCAGCGTAACTGGTGGCCACTGATAAATCATACTCGGATGTCTGTTCATGACAAGATTTTTGGCCAAACAGTACTGTCCGTGTCCGCGTGTAGTAGAGCTGTATCAATATATCGATATATTGATACGAATCGATACACGACATCGATACAATAACCAAAATGCATTGCATGCTGTATTGGTCGTATCGATTGCTTGCTTATGAACAGCATTCTAACTCTAACTTTACATATAACCATGACGATTTATAAATCTAAATGCACTGCAGCCTATATATTTGTTGCTTTGGCTTTTAAGACTTGTTAATAAATGTATATACGCATGCACGTCAGTACTTCCATGACAAGCAGGCGCATGTGAGCGATAATAGGAGAATGATAATAACATATTGCTACAAGGAACAAGGTACATTCACGTATATATCCTATCTTTATTTATGTCATTTAATCTCTAATTTTTAGCTCAGCTGACTGAAAGTCATCTGAGCTATAGCGATCACTCTTTGTCCGTCTGTCCGTCCGTTTACCAGGCACAAATCGTAACCGCTGGACCTAGAACCTTGTAACTTGGCATTCTGAGAGGTCCATGAAAAATATCCTTGGAAACCAGAAATTAGGTCTCTGTTACCCATATCCTTCGAGCTATGGGGCCCCAAAGTACCCCCCAGAATAGTAAAAAATTTCATACAGAAACTTCAATATCTCATTAACTACATCACTGATGGTCATGATTTTTTGCATACATATTGATCATGAGATGTTCCATCAGTTCCTGCAGACTGGTGGCCCCACCTGTATTTTTCGATTTTTTACGAATTTTTTTCTCTATTTTTGAGACCTTTAAAAATGTGAACATCTGTTAACAAGGCACAAATTGTAAAGACTGGACCTAGAATCTTCATTCTTGAGACATTGAGAGGTCAATGAAAAAATGTCCATGGAAACCAGAAATTAGGTCTCTGTTACCCATATCCTTCGAGCTATGGGGCCCCGAAGTACCCCCCAGAATAGTAAAAAATTTCATACAAAAACTTCAATATCTCATTAAATACATTACTGATGGTCATGATTTTTTGCATGGATATTGATCATGGAGTGTTTCATCAGTTCTGCAGACTGGTGGCGCCACCTGTATTTTTTCAATTTTTACGAATTTTTTTCTCTATTTTGGAGACCTCTGAAGATGCAGTCATCTGTTAACAGGGCGTAATTCGTAACGACTGGACCTAGAATCTTCTCTCTTGACATGTAGAGAGGCCCATAAAAAGTCTCCTTGGAAAACTGAAATGAGGTCTCTGTTACCCATAACCTCTGAGCTATGGGGCTCCGAAGTACCCCCAAGAATAATGGAAAATTTGATACAAAAGTTCAAGTAACTGATCAACTATTGCATTGATCACCATGATTCTTTGCATTGATTTTGATCTTGGGGTGTTTCATCAGTTTCTGCAAACTGGTGGTGCCACCTGTATTTTTTCGATTTTTATGTGTTTTTTTCTCTATTTTTGAGACATTAAAAGATGCGGTCATCGGTTAACAGGGCACAAATCCTAATGACTGGACCTAGAATCGTCTCTCTTGACATGCAGGGAGGCCCATGAGAAGTCTCCTTGGAAACCTGAAACTAGGTCTCTGTTACCCATAACCTCTGAGCTATGGGGCTCAGAAGTACCCCCCAGAATTATGGAAAATTTGATACAAAAGCTCAAATATCTGAACAACTATTGCATTGATCACCATGATTCTTTGTATGGATATTGATCATGGGATGTTTCATCAGTTTCTGCAGTCTGGTGGCACCACCTGTATTTTTTCGATTTTTACGAATTATTTTCTCTATTTATGAGACCTTAAGATGGGGTCATCTGTTAACAGGGCACAAATCGTAACGCCTGGACCTAGAATCTTCTCTCTTGACATGCAGGGAGGCCCATTAAAAGTCTCCTTAGAAACTTAGAAAAAGGTCTCTGTTACCCATTTTCTTCGAGCTATGGGGCTCCCAAGTACCCCCCAGAATGATGGAAAATTTGATACAAAAGCTCAAGTATCTGAAAAACTATTTCAATGATCACCATAATTCTTTGCACGGATATTGATCTTGGAATGTTTCATCAGTTTCTGCAGTCTGATGGCGCCACTGGTATTTTTTCGATTTTTACGAATTTTACAGGGCACAAATCGTAATGCCTAGACCTAGAATCTTCTGTCTTGACATGCAGAGAAGCCCATAAAAAGTTTCCTAGGAAACCTCAAATTAGGTCTCTGTTACCCATATTCTTCGAGCTATTGGGCTCAGAAGTACCCCCAAGAATAATGGAAAATTTGATACAAAAGCTGAAGTATCTGAACAACTAATGCATTGATCACCATGATTCTTAGCATTGATATTGATCACGGGGTGTTTCATCAGTTTCTGCAGTCTGGTGGCGCCATCTGTATTTTTTTCAATTTTTAGCTCAGCTGACTGAAAGTCATCTGAGCTATAGCGATAACTCTTTGTCCGTCGTCCGTCTGTCCGACCGTTAACCAGGCACAAATCGTAACCACTGGACCTAGAACCTTGTAACTTGGCATTCTGAGAGGTCCATGATAAATCTCCTTGGAAACCAGAAATTAGGTCTCTGTTACCCATATCCTTTGAGCTATGGGGCCCCAAAGTACCCCCCAGAAAAGTAAAAAATTTCATACAAAAACTTCAATATCTCATTAACTACATCACTGATGGTCATGATTTTTTGCATACATATTGATCATGAGATGTTCCATCAGTTCCTGCAGACTGGTGGCGCCACCTGTATTTTTTGATTTTTTACGAATTTTTTTCTCTATTTTTGAGACCTTTAAAAATACAGACACAATTTTGCCCTGTTGGTTAATCTGTTTGATGCTTCAGTTGAATGGGTATATACTACCATTCAGATGAAAAAATTTCCTTTTGCTAATCTCTCCCCAGTCAGCTGAGCGTCATGACCCATGGGTCACTTGTTTAATTTAAGCAGCCGGTCATATGTTACTCGGAACTCCCACGTTCGACGTCAGATGTCAAATAAATGGTTAAAGCCCGGGGACAAATCCTGTACAAACAGGAGAGTGACTAATGGGATTCATATTCACAGAACTATACAAAACTGTGTATTTACATGACATAAAAAACAGCCTATGATCATCCCCAACAAATGCAATAAAACATGTTTGTGCGGGGGGGGGGGGGGGGGGGGGGGGGAAGAAGATCGAGATTTTGCTAGTCTTGATTAGATAGATTTTTAGATTTTTATAATTGAAAGCAACTGTTTTTCTTATTTATTTAATATCAAGCATAAGCTGCTTAAGTGCATAGCATACTAAATGTTGTATGTTACAATAAAAAAATATAAAAGCAAGAAACAGAGCTTTTATTAAGAAATGATATACAAAGAAAAATGAAACGTATGGTCAATACGTATCGGTATCTAATTAACTCTATCGCAATACGTATTGAACCGGAAGAGGCGGACCGATACCCAGCCCTAGTGTGTAGCAGGTATCTGCTCATTACAGGTCAATTTTTCTGGGAAATGGGTCGGGACATTGGCTTAGTGTCCGTACATCGAAGGTGTCCGCTCCTCCCGGTGTCCCCTCATGGCAGGTCCAGGTGTATATTGGAAATGTATAGAAGTATAAACTTATAAAAAAAATTGATATGACAAAAAAATGAGCATCTAATACAAACATTTGTTCATTATTTTCCTGCTTCAACAGAATTGGAGACCAGCAGGGCTTTGTTCGCGTGCTGTATGTATGCAGAAGTGTTGTTAATCCCACCATCTCACCCCCCCCTTTTATTCCAGTGCACTGGGAAATTAGTTTTTATTGCAAATATGTAAAATTTATTAAATAAAAAATAATTGGATTAGAAAAATCTTATTGAAACATATTCTTGCCATGTCTTCTGAAATTTGAAAGCAACTTATTTATTCAGTTGTGTAATATCGCAGATGTTAAACTTTAAAAAAATTCGATATAATAAATAAATTAAGAAATAATTGAAACATATTGTAAAATAATAGATTCAGTTGTACAAATGTGTCAACTACTGAACTGTCAACAATTAATAATAAAAAAAAAACTAATGATCATGGTAATAGTACAGATAATTTGTTCACAAACTGTTCATGCTTCAGTTTCAACATTAGGAAACACATGGTCAGGTCACAAAATATTAATATTTGCAACAATTTCTTGCTCATCAATACAAACCAATCATATAAACCGACCATGGCCTTTATTACCTCTTCCTTTCACACTTTATCTCCATTTGATATTTATTTTAGATTTTTAGCTCAGCTGACTGTAAGTCATCTTAGCTTTAGCAATCACTCTTTGTTGTCCGTCCGGCCGTCCCGGTGTCCTGGTGTCTGTCCGTTAACAGGGCACAAATCGTAACCACTGGACCTAGAATCTTGTAACTTGTCATTCTGAGAGGTCCATGAAAAATCTCCTTGGAAACCAGAAATAGGTCTCTGTTACCCATATTCTTCGAGCTATGGGGCCCCAAAGCACCCCCCAGAATAGTAAAAAATTTACACAGAAACTTCAATATCTCATTAACTACATCACTGATGGTCATGATTTGGGGCCTACTTATTGATCATGAGATGTTCCATCAGTTCCTGCAGACTGGTGGCGCTACCTGTATTTTTTTATTTTTTACGAATTTTTTTCTCTATTTTTGAGACCTTTAAAAATGTGAACATCTGTTAACAGGGCACAAATCGTAAAGACTGGACCTAGAATCTTCATTTATGACACACTGTGAGACCTATGAAAAGTCTCCATGGAAACCAGAAATTAGGTCTCTGTTACCCATATCCTTCGAGCTATGGGGCCCCAAAGTATCCCCAGAATAGTAAAAAATTTCATACAAAAACTTCAATATCTCATTAACTACAACACTGATGGTCATGATTTTTGGCATACATATTGATCATGAGATGTTTCATCAGTTTCTGCAGACTGGTGGCGCTACCTTTATTTTTCGATTTATTACGAATTTTTTTCTCTATTTTTGAAACCTTTAAAAATGTGAACATCTGTCAACAGGGTACAAATTGTAACAACTGGACCTAGAATCTTCATTCTTGAAACAGTGAGAATCCCATGAAAAGTCTTCATGGAAAACTGAAATTAGGTCTCTGTTACCCATATCCTTTAAGCTGTATGGCTCCAAAATACCCCCCAGGATAATTAAAAATTTGATACAAAAACTGCAGTATCTCAATAACTTCAACACTGATGGTCATGATTTTTGGCATACATATTGATCATGAGGTGTTTCAACAGTTTCTGCAGACTGGGTGCGCCACCTCTATTTTTTTTCAAATTTTTACGAATTTTATCCTCTATTTTTGAGACCTTTAAAGATGTGGTTATCTGTCAACAGGGTACAAATCGTAACAACTGGACCTAGAATCTTCATTCTTGGCATGCAAGGAGGCCCATGAAAAGTGTCTGTGGAAACCTGAAATTAGGTCTCTGTTTCCCATATTCTTCAAGCTATAGGACTCCAAAGTATCCCTCAGAATAATGGAAAATTTGATACAAAAGCTGAAGTATCTGAACAACTAATGCAGAGATCACCATGATTCTTTGCATGGATATTGATTATGGATTGTTTCATCAGTTTCTGCAGACTGGTGGTGCCACCTATATTTTATACAATTTTTCACATTTTTTTTCTCTATATTCAGACCTTTAAGGATGCTGTCATCTGTTAACGTGGCACAAATTGTAACAACTGGACCAAGATCTTTGTTCTTGTCATGCAAGGAAGCCCATGAAAAGTGCCTGTGGAAACCTGAAATTAGGTCTCTGTTACCCATATCCTTCAAGCTATTGGACTCCGAAGTACCCCTCAGAATAATGGAAAATTTGATACAAAAGCTGAAGTATCTGAACAACTAATGCAGAGATCACCATGATTCTTTGCATGGATATTGACCATTAAGTGTTTTTATTAGTTTCTGCAGACGTTATTTTTTTACTGGACTTATGTTTTTTAAAGTTTATGCATTTTTTCTCTGTTTTTGAGATATATAAATACAAACACAATCTTGGACTGTTGGTTAAATCTGTTTGATGCTTCAGTTGAATGGGTATATACTACCATTCAGATGATAAAATTTCCTTTTGCAAATCTCTTCCCAGTCAGCTGAGCGTCATGACCCATGGGTCACTTGTTACCTTCAAGGTTAACTTCAGCTGAGCACAGTGACCCATGGGTTCCTTGTTGCAACTGCATAAAATTGATTAAATAAAGAAAATATATACAGAGAAACAGAGGTGTTGTTATTCACATCATTATCACCCCCCCCCCCCCCCCCCACACACACACACACGCACACACTCACTGCACCCACCATCTAGTCCTTCCACCTGTGAATTGGGAACTTTATTGCAACTGTTTACATTTCATAAAATGGTTAAAAAATTGTTTGATAAACAAATAATAGGATCTAACTGATCAATTTAGTAAACAGCTGAACTGTCAACTGCTTATCAAAAGCCAATCAATGATCATGGTAATAGTATAGATTTTGTATTCACAACCTGCTTACATGCTTTAGTTTCAACATTAGGAAACACATGGTCAGATCACAACATATTATTTGCAACAATTTCTTCAAACATATCAACCATCCATGGCCTTAATTACCTATTCCTCTCAGACTTTATCTCCATTTGATATTATTTTAGATTTTAGATATTACCTTCAAGGTCAACTTCAGCTGAGCACAGTGACCCATTAATCCCTTGTTCAACCTCTGTTACATGGCACAAAATTGATTCTTAGGAGGCCTTTGTTCAAGTTTACTTAAATGATATTTGGCAGAATTATTGGACTTTAACAATGAAAGGACTGCATCTTATTATTCTAAAAATTTTGATAATAAAAATTTTATGAAAATGTCAGCTTGAAAAAAGTATTGCAGCCAAAATCTTTCAGTATGTGTAAACAGATTCACCAACAGGCCAAGATTGTGTCTGTATCTATAAATAGCTTTGTGGACTGACAACTATTTCAGATTATGCAACAGGTCAAGAGTTCACTCAGTGATGCCAGGTACATATCAAGAGTTCACTCAGTGCAACCAGGTGCAGGTCAAGAGTTCACTCAGTGCAGTGGCTTAAGCTAGCAATTTGTTCTGGTCCACTCGGGGCAACTGCTTTTCTCACCATATTCTGCAAGATATGTGAAAGAACATGATTTGAGCACCCTATAGGACAGATTTTCATGATTGGTGACAGTTGGACCTAAAAACTCTTTGATTCAGATCCAGGGATGTTCCTGTAATTATTTCTTGGAAACCTGGAATAATGTCACTGTGACCCATATTCTGCAAGCTGTGTTAAAGAACATGATTTTAACACTCTATTAGTCAGATGGGCACAAATGGTAGCAGCAGGATGTAGAATATGGTCAGTGTAACCTATATCTAAGGTCTATTGGCAACATGCATGATTTGAGCACTCTGGGAGTCATGTTAGTTTTTACCCATTGTTTAGAGTTCCTTGAATTCAGCTGAGCATCATAGCCCATGAGCCACTTGTTATAAAGATACTCTCATAATCAATTTCAACTGAGCGCCATGACCCACAAGTGCAGGTCCCTTGTATTACATATTATATATAGTAGAATGGGACAGAGATATCAGCTCTGTCTGTCCATCTCTATGTTTATCATTAAATATGTACAGTAGTAAATATGAATCAACTTTTGTCCTATAAGTACTATTCAATTAACATTTATGTTATGTTTGTATTGGATTTAAGCTGTTAAGTCTAATTTTTTAAAGCAGCTTATATATTCAGATATATATGTAATATTGCAAATGTATACAATTTATAAACTTGAAAACAATTTGATATTATAAACAATAACAATTGTTCATTTTTGTACTGCCTCAGTCGAACGGGAGATGAAGTTATCACCATTGTATGTCTACTTGTCTGTTTGTCCACTTTTTAATATTCAGTATTGTAAATCAGCTTTTTTTTTGCCTGTGAATTCATATATCCTGTATTTATATGGTATATGCAGAGATGTCATAACTTCCACCATCCCCCCCCCCCCTTCTCCAAAAAAAAACCAAAAAAAAAAAACCCTTGCAACTATCAACTGGGGATGTCAGTTCTTTTCTGTATACATTTTATAAAACAGGAAAAATGGTATAACAAGAAGTTAGGATCTTTCTGATCAAATGTATAAACTACAGAACTGTTACCAGCTAATCAAGGATTGTATGTTGACGAAATGCTCACATGCATTTTAACATTAGAGAACACCTCGTCAGATCACAAAATATCATTTGCTATCATTTCTTACTCATCAATACAAACCAATCATGACAACCAAACTTGGCCAGTGTTACCTCTTCCTCTCAGACTTTATCTCCATTTGTTATTATTTTAGATTTTACCAGCTTCAGCTGAGCACCATGACCCATTGGTCCCTTGTTTAATTAAATGGCACAATGTTGACTATAGAATAATGCTGCCAACATCCAGCCTTTTGTGAATGGAAATAAAATATATTGGTATGCATACACTTCCAGGAGTCAAAACCACAGTCACTGTTACATTCATTCAGACTTTATCATGCATAAGCATGTTTGTCCAAGTTTACCTAAATAATTAAAATTCTTTCTTTTATTTCAAATTTTCAGATGGGAAGCAGCTGAATAACCTGAGCCCCAGTTCAGGATTGCCTGTTGGCAGCACAATAGATCAGGGTATTTCTCAAGCGCTGTCAGATTTGTCAGTTTCAAACCCCCAACAAATTGCACAAATGCCACCAGTGCCTCCATGGGCACAACAAAATTTCCCACCACATTCACAGCCTGCTTCTTCAAATCTAGGTGAAGGTCATGGTCAAGATCAGGGGGCTGCAGGCCAAGGTCACAGTGAAAGTCTACCAGTTCAGCTGATTAAGTACCATTCAGACTTGGTTTTCCAGCCCCTCCAGTTTCATGAAACAGTTGGGAAAAATATACGGATGTCATCGGATAAAACATGTGCAGTGCGCCTGTTAGACAAAAAGACGAACGGATATGTGTTCACAAGCCGTCCTTTGCGCTGTGGAGAAAAGCTGGTAACACAGATTTTATCGGTGGTCAAGTCAGATGTGGGTGGTTTGGCTTTTGGTGTAACTGCTTGTGATCCCACTACAGTACAATCAACAGAATTACCAGATGATGCCGACCTGCTCCTGGATAGGCTTGAGTACTGGGTGGTCTGTAAAGATGTGGCCACACAACCTGATGTGGGTGACGAGTTGTCATTCCACCTAACGAATGAAGGTAAGGCTTTTTGATTGTATGTGTTCTTCCAAAGTTTGCAGGAATTCTTACAAGTACTAATGGGGCTGTCCCTTGAAGGCGACTTCAGGCGACCAGGCTGTCGCCTCTTGGTTGCTGAGTGGTTGCCTGTTTGGTCGGGAGTAGTCTCCTGAAGTCGCCCTAAGACTCCTGGTCTCTTACCTGTCACCAATGGATTTTCAACATGTTCAAAATTCTCAGGCAACAGCATGTTTGACGCCAGTGAGCATAGCCCATCTTCTTCTGGTGAAGGTGCTGTCATAGGCTGTCCCCAGGTGATGTGGGTTGTCGTAGGCTGTCACTGGGTTACATGGGTTGTCATAGGTGCTGTTGTGGGCTGTCATTGCCACCCTTGCATCAGGGCTGTCCCGGGTGGACGAAGCATGAATTCTGGTGTTGTAAGTTGTCACCAGTGTGGTCTTAAGTTGTCATAGATGTGGTCATAGGTGATTTCTTTTGTCACAGGGATTGTGTTGCCGGTTGGTGGCAGCTTGACATAGCTTGAAGTCTCATAGGCATCAACCTGTTTTAGCTTGTAGCAGACTTTATTGTAGCTGGGTCCTGTCGCTTGTTTTATGTGGACTTGCAGACTTAGACGAACGCCAGAAGTCATCTCCAAAGTAGCCTTAGTGGGACAGCCCCATTAGGCACCAGGTTTAAGCATAGTTGCACCATTACTGCCACTGCAGACAACCCATCAAACATTCAAGTAATAGACAATTTAATAGGTTCTCTATACCAGTGCAGCTGTCTGTAAACAGGGCACTAATCATAACTATTAGATAAAGAAACCTTGCATTTAGATAGGTCCATATGAAACCTCCTTGAAAACCTGAAAGTAGGTCCCTATGACCTAGAGTCTTGAGGTTACAGGAGGTTGAACTTAGTCATCTGTCCAAAAAAGCACACTAAAATTAAAATCTCAGAAACGGCTTGAGCTATAATCACCAAATTTTATACCAATGTATAAAATCTGATTTTGAGGTATTGGTGGCGCCACCTACATTGATGTGTTTTTTACCAGCGAAAATGCAATTTTAAACTCTTCTAGCTTATACACTGATTTATGATGAAACTGTTAAGCTGATTGGTTTAAACTTTACAAGAATTATTCTATGGTAGGGTTCTGCCAGTTTTAAAAGAATAGATTGGGTAAATACAGTTTTAATAAAGCATTGTAGCCAATTGAAAAAGGCTTTCTGTATTTGAAAACAGATTTGACAAAATGCTGATTTTCAGCACCCAAGTCAAGAGGTCACTCAATACAAACAGGTGGGGGTCCAGACATCACCACGGCAACTGACCTGGCTGGGGGGGGGGGTCTACACAATGTGTCTAGACACAGCGTCTAGACGTCTAGACACAATGTTTAGATACAGAATTTCCCAGATTATTGGAATTATATCTTTCAACTGTTTGAAAAAACTTGGTTTGCATTTTAAGCAAACAGGGTTTATCATCAGGTCACATGATAACTGCTGTCCCCTCATTTTTGGTTGACCTCTGACCTTTCCTCGCTGCCCAGCGTCCATTTGTGCATCTGTTTCCACACATAAACCCGCATATCTCGGGAACCATTTGACCGATTAGGCTAAAAATTTTGCACAAATGTAGACCTTTGATAGCTTTATAACATACTTTAAAAATGGTGGCGCCACCTGCAACCATTTTTGCCCAGCGTCTGTCTGTTCATCTGCCTTGGCATAAAATCACTCATATCTCAGCAGTGGTTTGACTTATCCACCTGAAATTTTGCAGGTTTATACATCCTGGATAGCTTTCTTGATTTTATGACAGGTGGCACCACCTACATTTACTTTTACTCTGCAGACATCCAAGTTCATATCTTGTGAACTGTTTATTGGATTGGACCAAAATTTTGCATGTGTATAGATCTCACAGAGATCTTCATCATAGGCAGAACTGGTGGCACCTCCTGCAATCACTTATGCACAGCGTCCATCTGTTCATCTGCCTTGGGATAAAATCACTCATATCTCAGCAGTGGTTTGACTTATCCACCTGAAATTTTGCAGGTTTATACATCCTGGACAGCTTTCTTGATTTTACGACAGGTGGCGCCACTACATTCACGTTTACTATGCAGACATCCAAGCTCATATCTCGGGAACTGTTTGACCGATTGGGCTAAAATTTTGCATGTGTATAGATCTCACATAGCTCTTCATCATAGGCAAAACTGGTGGCGCCACCTGCAACCACTTATGCACAGTGTCCATCTGTTCATCTGCCTTGGCATAAACTCACTCATATCCCTGCAGTGGTTTGACTTATCCACCTGAAATTTTGCAGGTTTATACATCCTGGACAGCTTTCTCGATTTTATGACAGGTGGCGCCACCTACATTCACATTTACTTTGCAGACATCCAAGCTCATATCTCGGGAACTGTTTGACCGATTAGACTAAAATTTTGCTTGTGTATAGATCTCACATAGCTCTTCATCATAAGCAAAACTGGTGGCGCCACCTGCAACCACTAATGAACACCGTCCATCTGTGTATCTGCCTTGGGATAAAATCACTCATATCTCAGCAGTGGTTTGACTTATCCACCTGAAATTTTGCAGGTTTATACATCCTGCTCAATTTTTTCGATTTTATGACAGGTGGCACCACCTACATTCACGTTTACGCTGCAGACATCCATGCTAATATGCAACACACCTCACTCTATTCCCTTTACCACTTAATCCATGCCTCACTTCACCTGTCCCACTCTGATTTCTGTGGATACACATAGTTGCTTGTTGACTACCCATATTCTAGTTTTAAAATATCCTAGTCTGAAACTTGCAGGTCCGAAATGTCCATTTTGCTGAAATCATAATGACTAAGGTAGATATGCAGGACTTAAAAGGATCAATATTAAATTTTTAAAAATAAACCTCCATTCATACTCCCAAACTTTGCACAGATTCGCATTAGGCCTGTAGGCCTTGTTTTCATGTTCAAAGCCTCAGTACAAAAAGGATGAATTCAACCAAAAAAATAAAAGGTTGTGTAATATCCCTGATATATCCTTGTCACAATGCAGAATTTGAAGGGAATTGGTGCAGCGAGTTCTGCAGAATTGGGATTTAAAGGATTATGAAAATTTTAACTTTATAGATAAGGAAATTACCTCTATATAAGAGACCAGCTGGCAGTAAACAGATCACAAAATGTTACTGTTTGATCTATAATCTTCCAGCTAGGTGCTGAGGAAATATCACATAAACCGGTTATTAGGTAATGATGACCTATATGCTCCAAAGATATGGTATTAAATCACTTTTTTGCACTACCTGTAAGTTATTCTCTTGTTAGTGAAGTTTGTTTGTGAATTTTGTTAGTAAAATGATTAACCCTTTGAATTTATGTCTATTAACACTTGTCTAGGGAACACTGGTCTTAGGAATGCTTATCTGGGGAATACTGATCTAGGAAACATTCATCTAAATCAGAAAAAAAACATATCTCCTTTGCAAAAAAAAATTTTGACATAAAAGGTGTTCATTCTATTGGCCTGGTATTTATTATAACTGACTTGATCTCATATTTTTGGCAAGGCTTTCAGAACTTCAGGGGAATATCCTGACAAAAAAATAATCAAAAGCCATCATGTGAGCAGGATTTCTCAAAAAGATTTAACATAGGTACTTCATTTGTTCCTGGGAGATTTATAACAACAAAATCTTGTTCAAGTTAGAAGATGGGTCATTGACTAGCCCCCCTCCTTTAGTTGTATAAGCTTGTTTGTTTTATTTATACCGTATATCCTTGATCAGACGAGGGGCCTTAAATAGTCGCCTGCCTTATTTAGTGACCATGGCAAAACAATGTCTCAGAAAAATAAATGCCAGCTTTAAAAAGACGCAGGTCTTGTTCAGTGGACGGGTGTCAGACTGGTTTCCATGTTTGCCGCCAGATGTCTTTTTCCTTTACTAAAAGTGGTGCATTTACAGGTCAATTCTGAATTTCGGTTTGTGTCTGTGTTAAAAGTATTCAAGAAGTCAACTGAGCTATAGCAATGGTCCTTTGTCCGTCCGTTAAACTGGCACGTTTTTGTAACCATTGGACCTAGGAATCAGAAATTCAACATACATTTAAATGTCCCCCAAATCTCCTACCAAACCAAAAATTTGGTCACTACAACTTTGAGGTATTAAGGAAAAAACCTCAATTTTCCATTAAAAATCCATTGTCATACTTCGAGACTGCCTAATAACAAAACCACTGATCTGTTTTTTAATCATATTTCATAAAAATATTTGTCTAAATATTTCCTATGTACATACTAGAAATTAGGTCAGTATTATGTAATTTCTTCAAGTTAAGGGCCCGAACATAATGCGTTTTGTAAAAAATCAGGAAAGTATTAACTCACTTAACATTAGAAATGTTGAAGCTAGAGATTTTTTTTCAGGTTTATAACTTTATCTAATCATAATTGCAAGATTCAATTGTATAACGAAAATTAGATCTGAATTTTTATAAGTTCTTGCCATAAATATAAAATCAGTACCTTAAATTTTGCCCAACTTTGGCCATGGCATATTTTTAGCTCAGCTGACAATAAGTCATCTGAGCTAAAGCCGTGGTCCATTTTCCATTCGTCTGTCTGTCTGTCCATCCAGCCGTCCATCTGTCTGTTAGACTGGCATGTTTTTAAACTGTTATACCTATGAATCCAAAATGTCCCCAAAATCTTCTACCATACAGAATATTGGGTGAATATGACTTTGTTCCCTTGAGATATGTGACATGGCGTAACAGATGCATATATTGATAAGCAATATTTGTAAACAACGGTGTATTTCCATTCTTCATAGACAGCTTCTGGCATCACAGTTACAATGAAATGTTACTAGGTTGAACTATAAACTTCCTATAATCTTCCTAACCATTCTCAACTACTAACTTTTTTTATGTTGTTTATGAAAATCAAAATATTTACATACATATATACATTGGTACATATACTGTTGCTTATATATATTATTCGCAATCCAGAACAAACCCCAACAATAATTACAAGATTTTCCTACCTATAGATACAAATCTGGGTCTCTAATAAACATCCAAACAAATACAAATTCAAAACAAACCTATTCAGACTGTGAAAGAGAACCTACCCCTCCCCCTAAAACAAGATTAGAAGTAGACTAAACCAAAATCATGAGATTAAAATCATTATCAACTTTACAGAGTGTATTGTTTAAACACCAAATCTTATTAAAATCCTGTATCCCCTGTTGACCTTTAGTTTTACTTGAAATATGTTCTTGCTTTATTCTGTTGATAATAATATTCTTAAGAAAACATACTGGCTCTAATGGTCTTGATATAATACTTTTGTTCCCATTACATCATAAAACATATTTAGCACTAATCAAGACAAAATCCAGCAATAAAATACAATTTTCAGAAAGCTCCTGCCATTTATGATTAAATCCAAAAAACTCAGTATACAGATTTATATTTAAAGATCTACCTGCAAATTTACAAAACAAAAATTTTATATCTTTCCAAAATTTAAAAGCCACCGTACAGTCAGTAAATACATGTAAATTAGTTTCCTTATCATTACAAATATGACACAAATTACTGGTTAGAATTTTACATTTTACAAGAAAGTCCATGGTTGGTAGGACTATATGCAAAAACTTCAAGTTAATATCTAATTGAAAGCAATCATTTAGCTTCTGAACACATTTATAAAACACATGTTTTACTTGTAAGTTACTATTAAAAACCTTATTCCACCTATCGATACAGCTTGGAACAGTATCCCTATGTATCAAACAAATTTATAGAAACTTATTAGTGAAATTTTCTGATCCAATATATTTATCATAACCAACATCAATAACATACCATAACTTAAACCCAATGTCGCGTCCTTGTCTAAGAATGAATACCCATTCAGATAAGAATCTTTCAATCATTTTATCATATTTAACCCTATAGTTCTGTGATTTTAGCTCAGCTGACTATAAGTCATCTGAGCTATAGTCGTGGTCCATTGTCCGTCGTCTGTCCGTCTGTCCGTCCATCCGTCCGTAGATGTGGCACGTTTTGAAACCTTAAGACCTAGGAATCCAAAATTTGGCATAATGTTAGATAGCGTCATATTGAGCCTCTGGCATTACGACCACATTACTAGTGCCTGAGTGTCATGACATCTATGTCTGAGGATCGCATTATAAGGCCTTATGAAGATGCAAATATTTTCGTCATTTCTGACAACACTTCATGGGCTACAGGTACACCTGTCAATCTACATAAACCAGACCATTCGATAGCATTTTTTGTGTTTTTTCTAATAATACCAAATATGAGCGAGAAATGTTCCTGTTTAACCAAGCACATTGGTAAACCCCTCGCATGTTTGTTGAATTTATGACCACATGAACACAAGCATGGCTGGCATGGGTTACAGTACACAAGCAACTTGCAGGCGACACAGGAAATGACCCGTGTCCATGGAGACGGTGTTTCAGTTTGGGTTGCGAGCTCACATATGTACTATTGTGTTTATTCTCCATTCCAAGCATAATATTGAGATTATGGGCCATTTTCCACAATATGAATGCGACCAGATGCAAGACCATTACGATACATTCCTCCATATTACTAGTATCACGACTCGAGTAGGCTTACCAGCCCAATTATCCGATTGCCTACTGAGTCGGGTTGTCACTGCTAAATGTTAGATGTCCCCAAGATCTCCTACCAAGCCAAAAACTGGGTCTTTGCAACATAGTTCCTTTGAGAAATTAAGGAAAAACCTCAATTTTTTATTAAAAACCTATTTTCACACTTAGTTTATAATAATGCAGTTACTGATGATTTAATAATCTTGTATCAGTGGATAGAATGTCACATATTCCAAATAACACCAGTCACCTATGGTATTTTTCAGTTCGATTTTAATGATAAAAAAGTAAATCATATTATTCATTACTAATCATTAGGGATCATATGAAGGAAATTAATGATAGACAAAGATGCAGTTGATAATATTAATCTAGATTCCTACTGTGTCTAGTGTGTACATTGATGTGAAATTAGTCCAAAATGAATATATTACATTTATTTTTTAAAATATAAATAAAAGCCATAAAACCAGGTACTTATGATCATTATTTAAATGTGTGAATTTTGTATATTCTGGATTCTCAGCATCATTGTTTGGTGAAAACTGAATAAATACCAGACTTGTTGCAAATACTTTGCAATTGTATTTAAATATGAATATGAATATGTACTCATTTCAGTTATATTTCATTTTAAAAAATCATATGATTCTCTTATTTTTTTAATAAAAATTATATTTTGGACAGTATTTGTAATTTTTTTTTATAAATAGTGAAACTCTTATATTATATGTTCTGCTTATAAGTTATATGGCCAAGTCAAAATCTGTGTGACAATAGTACTCTATTTGTTAATAAAGTAAATGATATCAATCCTCTTCCCTGTCTCCAAAGGTACTATCAAAATCATACATAAGCTAAACAACAACAACTCATAATACAGCTTATATTTATTACCACATTATTGAAGTTTTTTCAGATGCTCTAATGTATTTGCATTTTGTACATCCAAGACCCCACTCTTGCTCACTACAGACTTCCCTCGGTAACCTTATAAGTGATGCAGCACTGGCAGAACAGCCCTGCTGTAATAAACATACACTTATTCTCATGGGCCCTACCCTAACATCCCCCCCCCCAGTTCCCCCCCACACACACACACCACCACCTTACAAATTATATTGCAATACATGGTTTGTTATTGTCATCTGTATTTCTTTAATTGTAAAGCTGTTTTTGATCCAATGTGCACAACTTTTCTTGAAATATTAATTCAAGAAGTAATCCAAGAGATGCCACGTTGATCTGATGTAGCATTTTAAAGAAATTATTTCCTTTTAAATAATTAAACAAAATATAATTTAACCCATCAGTAGGCATATTTTGATTTTATATGAAGCAAATCATGGATAAATAAAGGTGCAATTTAAATTGTGAAATCTGGAGTGTTATTTTCATATATAGTATTGCTTTGCAAAATTAAAAATATTTTATAAAAAAAATATATATATATATATCTGTGTGCATAATTTGATGTTACCTGACTAAATTAAGTATAAATGTTGATGCAATTTAGATTTGTGAGTCAATTCAAATATTCAGATATATATATGATATACTGCAAATATATAGTAAAATTTATAAACTTAAAAAAATGACTTGACAAAAAAAAAATAGGATCATATGCAAATATTTGTTCATTATTTTCCTGTCTCAGTAGAATGGAAATTAAAGTTATTTGCTTTGTTTTGTTTTTAAATATTTTAAATAATTTCTTTTAAATTAAATGTTATCCTTTATGTATATGCAGAGGTGCTGTAACTCCCACCAGTCCCTGTAAGCACCATTGAATTTTATTCCGTATTCTGTATTAATATCCATAGGTGTTGCAACTCTTCCCCCCCCCCCCCCCCCCCCCCCCCCCCCCGGTCATTCAGCCCTAGTTTTAAGTTATTAGCATAAATACAGTGGAACCTCTCCTAGTGGGCACCTCTATAAAGTGGGCACCTCTATAAAGTGGGCACTTTTGGGCAGTCCTGTTTTTAGCTCAGCTGACTATAAGTCATCTGAGCTATAGTCGTGGTCCATTGTCCGTCGTCAGTCCGTCCGTCCGTAGATGTGGCACATTTTGAAACCGTAAGACCTAGGAATCCCAAATTTGCCATCATGTTAGATGTCCCCAAGATCTCCTACCAAGCCGAAAACTGGGTCTTTTCGACTTCGTTCCTTTGAGAAATTAAGGAAAAACCTTAATTTTTTATTAAAAACCTATTTTCACACTTCAGGACTGCCTAATATCAAAACCACTCATCTGTTTTTCCTCATATTTACCATAAATATTCCTCTATATAGTTCCTATGTACATTCAAGAAATTATGTCTGTATTATATAATTTAAAAAAGTTATGGACCCAAACATAATGCATTTTGTAAAAAATCAGGAAAGATATTTGATCACTTAACACAAAACATGGTAAAGCTATGGACCTTTTTCCAGTAATATAACTTTAATTAATCAAAATTAAATTGTATACCCAAAATTAGATGAAAATCTTTTAAATTTTTTAAAATATAAATAAAAATAAAAAATTGGTACCTTAAATTTTGGCCAACTTTGACCATGGCACGTTTTTTTCCTGTAAGTACTGTGGATTTAATTTTCACAGCATGTTTTTGTTAGCTTTTCAACTGTTAACACCAAAAATTTGAAACCAGTTGATCAAATACTGTAGATTTTATTCAAGTTTTCAAGCACCATGTAACATTATTTACATCAAGCTAGTGTTATGCAGTTTGCAAGAGCCCAGCTTCAGCTCTTAGTTCCTTAAATACGGCATACAGTTAGATGTCTCCAAAATCCCCTTCCATGCCAAGAATTTGGTCACTAGGACTTAATACCTTCAAGATATTAATGAAAAACTTCATTTTTCATTAAAAACCCATTGTTACACTTCAAGACTGCCTATTATCAAAACCAATGATCTGACTTTAGTCATAAATAATATACATATTTTTCATTCTCTATGCACATGCCAGAATGATGTCAGTATTGCGTAATTGTTTTAAGTTATGGGCCCAAACATAATGCACTTTGTAAAAAATCAAGAAATATATTTACTCCCTTAACAAGGGGATTGCTGAAGCTAGAGATTTTTTGTCAGGGATGTAACATTATTTAATCAAGATTCAATTGAATACCCAAAATTAGTTATGAATTTTTCAAATTTTATAAGTTATTAGTATTAATGTAAAATTAGCAACTTAAATTTTGCCCAACTGGCACGTTTGTTTCCTGTGAGCACTGTTGATATAATTTTCATATCATGCACACATAAGGATTTCAGCTTTTCAGTTTAGAAAGCTGAAAGAAATTGGCCAAAAATTGTAGCTTTTATTAATGTTTTTATGAGACCCTGTCAGACTTTGGCTCTCTCCAGCCCCTCTTGAGTCACCTGTATATTGACCTTGTTGAACTTTCAGCAAATTATGCATGCTTGAGGCGAGGCATACACGGGAATCCAGGCAGCTTATGGCCAGCGACAGTTGATCCAGGTGTCCAACCCAACTCATCTAGTAGTTTTAACCAACTTCATAACAATAAACAATAAATTAATAAATTTTTATTGGTTTTTAATAAAAAATTAAAGAAAAATAGAAAAGGAATTTGTTAGTTTATATTAACAGGAAATTAACTTGCAGTTACTGATGATATAAGAATCTTGTGTCGATGGATAGAATGTCACGTATTCCAAATAACACCATGCAGTCGCCTATGGTATTTTTCAGTTCAATTTTAATGATAAAGAAGTAAATCATATCATTCATTACTAATCATTAGGGATCATATGAAGGAAATTAATGATAGACAAAGATGCAGTTGATAATATTAATCTAGATTCCTACTGTGTCTAGTGTGTACATTGATGTGAAATTAGTCCAAAATGAATTTATTACAGTTATTTTTTAATATAAATAAAAGCCATAAAACCAGGTATTTATGATCATTATTTAAATGTGTGAATTTTGTATATTCTGGATTCTCAACATCATTGTTTAGTTAAAACTGAATAAACATCAGACATGGTGCGAATACTTTGTAATTGTATTTAAATATGAATATGATTATGTACTCCATTATAAAATTTCTTGCATTAAGAATGGGAATTCAGGTAAAAATGAAAGTATATGAATACCAGTGCAAATACTTTCAAAATGTATTCATGAATGCATTCATGAATATATTCTTTAATATTATTTTAATAATCATTTCAGTTATATTTCATTTTAAAAAATCACATGATTCTCTTATTATTTTTAATAAAAATTATATTTGGGACAATATTTGTAATTTTTTTTAATTAATAGTTAAACCCTTATATTATATATTCTGCTTATAAGTTATATGGCCAAGTCAAAATCTGTGTGACAATAGTACTCCATTTGTTAATAAAATAAATGAAATCAATCCTCTTCCCTGTCTCCAACGGTACTATCAAAATCATACATAAGCTAAACAGCAACAACTCATAATACAGCTTATATTTATTACCACACAAAACCAGCATGTGCCTCATTTCTAAATAATATTTTTTTATCATATATAAAAGCTGAGCATCGTGACCCATAGGTCCCTTGTTCAAGTTTTCAAGCACCATGTAACATATTGTTTACATCAGGCTAGTGTTATGCAGTTTGCTAGAGCTCAGCTCCCCAGCTTCAGCTCTCAGTTCCTAAAATTTGGCATACAATTAGATGTCTCCAAAATCCCCAACCATGCCAAGAATTTGGTCACTTCAAGAAAACTTCATTTCTCCATTAAAAACCCATTGTTACACTTCAAGACAGCCTAATATCAAAACCACTGATCTGACTTTAATCATATATAATATACATATTTTTCTATACATTCTCTATGCACATGCCAGAAATGATGTCAGTATTGCGTAATTGTTTTAAGTTATGGACCCAAACAGAATGAACTTTGTAAAAAATCAAGATATATATTTACTCCCTTAACAAGGGGATTGCTGAAGCTAGAGATTTTTGTCAGGGATGTAACATTATTTAATCAAGATTCAATTGAATACCCAAAATTTGTTCTGAATTTTTCAAATTTTATAAGTTATTAGTATAAATATAAAATTAGTACCTTAAATTTTGCCCAACTTTGACCATGGCACGTTTGTTTCCTGAGAGCACTGTTGAAATAATTTTCATATCATGCACACATAAGGATTTCAGCTTTGTAGTTTAGAAAGCTGAAAGAAATTGGCCAAATATTGTAGGTTTTATTAATGTTTTTATGAGACCATGTCAGACCCAGGCTTAATCCAGCCCCTTTTCAGTCACCTGTATGTTGACCTTGTTGACCTTTCATCAGATTATGCATGCTTGAGCGAAGCATACACTGGGGCAACCAGGCAGCTAATGCCCTGCCACAGTTGATCCAGATGTCCAACCCAACTCATCTAGTAGTTGTTTTGAAAAACAACATAACAATAAACAATAAATTAATAATTTTGTATTGTTTTTTATAACAAATTAAAGAAAAATTAATAGAAAAGGAATTTGTTAGTTGATGAGTAACAGGAAATTTACTTGCAGTTACTGATGATGTAAGAATCGTGTATGGATGGATAGAATGTAAGTGTCATGTTATTCCAAATAACACCATGCAGTCTCCTATAGGATTTTTCAGTTCAGTTTTAATGATAAATAAATAAATCATATTATTCATTTCTAATCATTAGGGATCATATGAAGGAAATTAATGATAAACAAAGATGCAGTTGATAATATTAATCTAGATTCCTACTGTGTCTAGTGTGTAGATTGATGTGAAAGTAGTCCAAGGTGAATATATTACATTTATTTTTTTTTAATATGAATAAAAGCCATAAAACCAAGTACTTATGATCATTATTTAAATTCGGAATTTTGTATATTCTGGATTCTTAACATCATTGTTTGGCTAAAACTGAATAAATACTAGACATGGTGCGAATGCTTTGCAAATGTATTTGAATACGAATATGAATATGTACTGCATTAAAAAAATTTTATTGCATAAGAATGGGAATTCAGGTAAAAATGAAAGTATTTGAATACAAGTGCAGATGCGTTCAAAATGTATTCATGAATATATTCTATAAAATCTGTGTGACAATAGCACTTCATTTGTTAATAAAATAAATGAAATCAATCCTTTTCCCTGTCTCCAAAGAAACTATCAAAATCATACATAAGCTAAACACCAACAACTCATAATAAAGCTTATATTTATTACCACACAAAACCAGCATGTGCCTCATTCCCAAATCATATGTTTTATATATAACAGCTGAGCGCCGTGACCTATAGGTCCCTTGTTTTTACTATAAAAAGAGCATAAATGAATTTGGGGTCACAAGGTCAAAGGTCAAGGTCACAGGGGCCATCTGTTCACAAATTAGTTTCCAGCTGATAACTCCAGTTTAGTCTGACATATTGGTTTCAAACTTGACCTATATGTGGCTCACCACTAAATAAGAACACTGTCGATTTTAGGGTCCAAAGGTCAAGATCACAGGACCTATTTCTTTAAAAGGAATGTGTATGCATTTCAAGCCAAACTTTTCATCAGAAACCTTCCATCTTCAAAATATTACTCACCTGCCAATAGGGGAAGATTCTTTTCAATTTAGGGTCATAGGGTCAAAGGTCAAGGTCACAGGGCCCATCCCTTCACAAACTAGTTTATGGATGATAATTCTGCTTTGGCTAGACAGATTGGCTTCAAACTTGATTTATTAATGACGCACCACTTAAGTAGAAAAACATTATGATTTGCAGGATCCAGAGGTCAAAGGTGAAGGTCACAGGAGCCATATCTTTAAAATGATTGTGGATGCAATGTAAATCAAACTTTTCATCCCTAACTTTCCATCTTTCACATGGCTTACTTGCCCAGAGTTGTAGAAATCTGTAGATTTTGAGGTTACCTGGTCAAGGTCACTGGACCCACATTTTTAGCTCAGCTGACTATAAGTCATCTGAGCTATAGTCGTGGTCCATTGTCCGTCGTCCGTCCGTCCGTCCGTCCATCCGTCCGTAGATGTGGCACGTTTTGAAACTGTAAGACCTAGGAATCCAAAATTCAGCATAATGTTAGATGTCCCCAAGATCTCCTACCAAGCTGAAAACTGGGTCTTTGCGACTTCGTTCCTTTGAGAAATTAAGGAAAAACCTCAATTTTTTATTAAAATCCTATTTTCACACTTCAGGACTGCCTAATATCAAAACCACTCATCTGTTTTTCCTCATATTTACTATAAATATTCCTCTATATAGTTCCTATGTACATGCCAGAAATTAAGTCTGTAAAATATAAATTCTTTAAGTTATGGGCCCAAACATAATGGACTTTGTAAAAAATCAGGAAAAATAATAACTCACTTAACATGAAAAATTTTGAAACTAGAGTCTATTTTCTAAAGTATATAACTATGTTTAATTAAGATTCAAATGTTTACCCAAAATTAGATCTGAATTTTGTAATTTTTTTAAGTTATTTGCATAAAAAAATCAGTACCTTAAATTTTACCCAACTTTGACCATGGCACGTTTTTTTCCTGTAAGCACCATTGATTTAATTTTCACAGCATGTAAACATAAATATTCAGTTTGTCTAAATCTGAAATTTGAAAATAATAGCTTGAAAATTGAGCTAGTTATTGATTTTTTTTTTCTGTAGTCACTTGCTTTGATTACAGATGCAGGGTCCCACTCCATGTCACTGGAAGTCAGCTATGCCAGGGTTTCTGATTTGTTACAGTCACTGGGGGAGTTCCCCTGCTGTGACAGGTGTACAGTTATTCTCATATCACCACCCCAATCATCCCCCCCCTCCCCCCCACAAACCCAACCCACCAAGTGTTATGCAGTAATTGTTATTGTTTTCACTGTATCTCCTTAAATGTAATGCTGTTTCCACATCGATATGCAAAAACTTTCCTTGAAAAAATAATTCAAGGTGTAATCCAGAAGATGCAATGTTGTGTAATGTAGCATTTTTAAAGAAATCAATTTTCTTTTAAATGATTTTAACAAATATAATTGAACCCATCAGTATGCTTAAATTATTATAAAACATGAAGCACATTATGGATAAATAAAGACACAATTAAAAATTGTGAAATCTAAATCAAGTATTATTTTTAGTTATTTATTGTTTTGCAGATTTAAAAGATATATTTTTGTGGTAAAAAATAAATAAACATTTGTATGCATGATGTGGTGTTATCTGACAAGATTGAGATTTATGATGATGCAATTGAGAATTATGAACCAACTTTTATATTCATATATATACAGTAAAACCTGAGAGTTAAGACCACCTGATGTGCCACACCAAAAGCGGTCTTAAGTCACAGGTGGTTTTAAGTCTCAGGTGGTCTTAGTCTCAGCATGAAGCGAACAAATTAGTTAAATCAAGGCATATATGTCTACGTAAACATTTATTTATTTATTATAAAAATACATACTGGATATATATATATATATATATATATATATATATATATATATATATATATATATATAATCAAGATATTCACAACAATATTTACAAGTTAACAACAATATTTACTTAAAACAATCAATTTTGCTCTGCTGAACAAGGGAATCTTATTAATAATTATCAAAGAAAGCTGGTCCTTTTATAACTTTATTAAAAAAGCCTTTATCAAAAGCTTTGAATAGCCTGTTTGTTATATTGCACAAACACAAACCGCTAATTAATGATGTACCATGAGTACACACTGAGTCACTTTGTTGATCACTGAGTCCTATTGTCTTATTGATGAATATTCTATTGATGTTATCGAAGCAGGTCGTCAGTTTGTCGTCGTCACGAACTGACTTGTTGGCAAGTCAAAATGTGTGTGATAAGAAATGACAGTTGATCGCTAACGTTATGACAAACTTACTTTCATGACTCACTTTTTTTCAAAATTAAATCCGCGCTAATGTTATTTAAACATCGCTAAGACTAGTTATGAACTCCGGTCAACGACCGCAACGTAGTGAATGCGACCGCAGTGTCAGAAATACAATGGTAGTTCTATTCGATGAATATTAATGAGGGATTTCCCCTAGAGCACGTGATCCTTTACCGTAAAGATGTTTTAGACAATCGTTAAACAAATACGATGTGTTCAAAGATAGGCTGTGCTAAAAAAATAATGGTACACAGGCATCAGAATTAAAGGATTGCGTCGTTTTACATGTTCCCTCACAATATTCGCGGAACTTTCACTTTTGGAGAAAGATTAAAACCACGCTAGCCCTGGGCCATTGACACCTGGAGGGGAAAGTAGGTCACCATTGCCAACGGCACATTCAAGAAACGGTAAATGGCACGGTCGTTTTAGTCTAAACTTAAGACGCAAGGTGCCACTACCGCTACACCAGGTGGTCGCTTAATGGAGGTAAAGACCAGCGACTGGCCACATCTGAGCGGTCGGTGGTCGCGTACCACAAACGGTCGCTCAACACAGGGGCATTAAAGAGTGATTAAGCTCGGTGCATTAATTTTTCGGTCGCAAGTCACAGACGGTCGCTGGCGGCAGTGGTCGCTTGGTTCAGGTTTCACTGTATGTTAAATTGGAAATGTATAGAAATATAAACCTAAATTAGAAAATAATTGATGTGATAAAAAAATGAGGATTTAATACAAACATTTGTTCATTATTTTCCTGCCTCAGCAGAATTTGAGATCAGGCTTTGTTTGCCCTGTTTTATGTTGTTAATTAGCTATATTTCAACTGTATACATTTCATAAAAAAATACATATATATTTAATAATATATATTATACAAAAAAATAGATTCAATTGAACAAATGTGTAAACTACTGAAATGTCAACAGTTAATTGAAAAACCAACTAATGATCATGGTAATAGTACAGATCATTTGTTCACAAACTGCTCACATGCTTTAGTTTCAACATTAGGAAACACATGGTCAGGTCACAAAATATTTTTTGCAACAATTTCTTGCTCATCAATACAAACCAATCATATAAACCAACCATGGCCTTTATTACCTCTTCCTCTTACACTTTATCTCCGTTTGATATTATTTTAGATTTTTACCTTCAAGGTTAACGTCAGCTGAGCACAGTGACCCATAGGTCCCTTGTTTAGAAGATTGTTACAATAATCTAAATGCTGCAATTAGGTCTCTGTTACCCATATTCTTCAAGCTATGGGGCTCCGAAGTACCAGCCAGAATAATGAAAAATTTGATACAAAAGCTCAAGCATCTAAACAACTAATGCCATGATTCTTTGCTTGGTTATTGAACACGGAGTGTTTCATAATTTTCTGCAGACTGGTGGCGCCACCTGTATTTTTATTATTTTTTTTACAAATTTTTTCTCTATTTTTGAGCCCTTAAAAGATGTGGTCATCTGTTAATTGGGCACAAATCGTAACCACTGGACCTGGAATCTTCTAACTTTACATCCAGAGAGGTCAATGAAAAGTCTCCTTGGAAACCTGGAATAAGGTCTCTGTTACCAATATTCTTCAAGCTAAGGGGCTGCGAAGTACCCCCCAGAATAATGATATTTGATACAAAAGCTCAAGTATCTGAACAACTAATGCATTAATCAGCATGATTCTTTGCATGGATATTGATCATGAAGTGTTTCAACAGTTTCTGCAGACTGGTGGTGCCATCTATATTTTTTTCGAATTTTTACTATTTTTTAGCTATTTTTGAGCCCTTAAAAGATCTGGTCATCTGTTAACAGGGCACAAATCGTAACAACTGGATCTTTCTTGACATGCTGGGAGGCCCATGAAAAGTCTCAATGGAAACCTGAAGTTAGGTCTCTGTCACTGATATTGTCTGAGCTTTGGGACTCAGAAATACCCCTCAGAACAACTAAAAATTTGATACAAAAGCTCCAGTGTCTGAACAACTAATGCATTGATCACCCTGATTCTGTGCATGCATATTCATCATGCAGTGTTTCATCAGTTCCTGCAGACTGGCAGCACCACCTGTTTTTTTCCAATTTTTACAATATTTTTTTCTATTTTTGAGCCCTTAACTCATTAACATTTGACAGCGCACTCTGAGCCTCGTCATGTGACATCCCCTCACCTGTTTGTAACACACCAAAACGCCCTCAGACTTTACACTAAGAACTCCCGGTTTTAGCTCGGTCTTAGAGGTAAAATTAACGTTGGACACGATTAATTTCGGTTCTATACGGTTCCAGGACACCCCTACCGTAAAGTTGATAATTATTTATTCATTCACCTGGGAAATCCTCATAAATATTCATAAAATTCTAATTTAGACTCTGTTCGAAAGCCGATTGGTTGAATATCGTCGGCAATTGACACCCGGGATGTCAACAAACGCGACGTTTCAGCTGACCGGGCCACGTTGTTATGACAATAAACCATACCAAACTTCCACAAAAGATTGGTATCTGTCTAAATTATTATCATTTTGGACTTAGATTGTGTATATTTCTCATTCCTTAAGGCATTTTCTATGTATATGTTGCCTGTTATGAAGGACGAGCGATGTCATCAATTTTCAAGATGGCAGCCGTCAGACTTGCCGCTCAATAGATTTGGTGCTTTGACAACTTTCAGTACATGTTTTGAACAAAATAAATATAAAATAATGTTAAATAAACTTTAGTTACTCAAATTTGAGAATATTTGCTTATGTCTTAAGATAAAAAAGACGTATGACATCGTTTTGGCACTGGATAACCATAATGCAATGCGACGGGGATTTCCCTGTATGTTCTGTCACGGGCAACATAAAAGTGATATACGCTTTACCGGGAGTACCAAAACGATTCAAGTAAACATTATAAAGGGGGAAAAACGTGTAGAAATGTTTGATTTTACCATTCTGTCAGACTTTTGGCGATTTTCCATTTGATTTTATATATATTTGATGAGTAAATCTGTGAATATTTTTTTTTTCACTTTTCTTTGAAGTTCACCTGTTTTTAATTAGTTTTCCATACCTGAACAGGTGGGATGTGGCAATTTGGTTCTTATTTGAAATCAACATAATATTTCATGTTAAATATTCAATTATTATTTTTATACATTTCTTGGAACAAATCATATATGGTTTTGTCTAATTTATTTCAGCACTCCACACCTACATAACATTAATAATCTTAATCATATTTCATTAACCTGTTTTACCTAGATCTTCCATGACAATACACCTGGTACCGGCGGATGATAATTCCCTTATTGGTCCTAAATTCTACAGTGTCTTCACTGGGATATACTGGAGGCATTCATGTACAAATATGCTAAAACAGCATAGACACTATACTTACCTGAATTTACCTGATTTACCTGGCACTATTATTAGATATATGTGAAATTTATGATTGATTAAGTCATTAACCTCTTGCTTGGTATCTCTGTAAAATGTGTTGAAAATTTCATAAGGATACACCAAAAACTGATAAAGTTATCTGTAATAACATTAATGTACAGTGTGTCAAAATTCAAATTGTGAGAAACCTAAAATTAATCTGAACAGTAAGGGGGGTGTTTTGTGACAACCAAATACAAACAGTAAGGGTTAAAAGATGTGGTCATCTGTTAGCAGGGCACAAGTCGTAACAACTGATCTAGAATCTTCTTTCTTGACATCCTGGGAGGTCCATAAAAATCTCCATGGAAACCTGAAATCAGGTCTCTTTTACCCATATCCTCCGAGCTATGGGGCTAAGAAGTACCTTCCAGAAGTACTAAAAAGTTGATACTAAAGCTTCAGTATCTGAACAACTAATGCATTGATCACCTTGATTCTTTGCATGCATATTCCTCATGGAGTGTTTCATCAGTTCTTGCAGACTGGTGGTGCCACCTGGATCTTTTAAAAGTTTAAACACATTTTTTTTCTCTATTTTTGAGACCTTCAAAGATGATTTTGTCCGTTAACAAGGCACAAATTGTAACCATTGGTCCTAGAATCTTCTAACTTGACATCCAGGGAGGTCTGTGAATAATATTCTTGGAAACTTGAAATTAGGTGTCTGTTACCCATATTCTCTGAGCTATGGGGCTTATGAACACCCCAGTATAATTGTATAAGCCAAAACGAAGTTTTGCGGATACTATATTTATCACCGGGGGTTCCCCTGCCACCGCTGGGTTCGTTTTCTGGAATAGAACTCTTGAGACCACTGGACAGATTTTTCCAAAACTTTATAGGATTATTGGGTCACATGAGAACTGGTGCCAAAATATTTTGCTTTGACCTCTGACCTTTCCTATCTCCAGTGCGTCCATCTGTGCGTGTGTTTTGACAAATTAACTCACATATCTTAGGTCTTTTTTGACCAATCAGGAAAAAAATTTCAAATGTAGCCCTTGGATAGCTTTATAACATACATAAAAATGGTGGCGCCACCTGCAACCATTTCTGCACAGCGTCCATCCTTTCATCTGCCTTGGGATAAAATCACTCATATCTTTGCAGTGAATGGACTTATCCACCTGAAATTTTGCATGTGTATTCATCCTGGATAGCTTTCTGCATTTTATGACAGGTGGCACCACTTACATTCATGATCAGGCTGCAGACATCCAGGCTTATATCTCAGGACTGGTTTGACATATCCTCCTGAAATTTTGCATGTGTATAGATCTCACATAGCTCTTTATCATACGCCTAACTGGTGGCTCCACCTGCAACCATTTTTGCACAGCATCCATCAGTTTGTCTGCTGTGAGACAAAGTCATTCATATCTCGGCAGTGGTTTGACTTATCTGCCTAAAATTTTGCATGTATATACATCTTGGATAGCTTTCTCAATTTAGTAGCAGGTGGCGCGACCTAATTTCACATTCAGGCTGCAGACATCCAGGCTTATATCTCAGGACTGGTTATAAGTTTCCTCCTGAAATTGTGCATGTCTATAGATCTCACATAGCTCTTTATCATACGCAAAACTGGTGGTGCCACCTGCAATCAATTTTGCACAGAATCCGTCTGTCTGCCGTGGGATAAAATCACTCATATCTCGGCAGTTGTTTGACTTATATGCCTAAAATTTTGTAATTGTATACAACTTGGATAACTCTCAATTTTGTGGCAGGTGGTGCCACCTACATACACATTTCTGCTGCAGACGTCCATGCTTATATGGAACACACCCCTCCCAATTCCCCTCGCCACTCAATCCATGCCTCACTTCACCCGTCACACTCTGTTTTCGCGTCATCCATGCTTATATGCAAAACATCTTGTCTGTTTCCCGGAGCCACTCAATCCATGCCTCACTTCACCAGTTCCACTCTGATTTCGGCGGATATGTGTAGTCACTTATCTGCCATATTCTAGTTAAAAAAAAATAAGCAGAGCACAAATCATAACTATTGGACCTGAAATCTTCTAACTTAAAATCCAGGGAGGTCCATGAAAAGTCTCCTTGGAAACGTGAAATTAGGTCTCTGTTACCCATATTTTCTGAGCTACAGGGCTTATAAGCACCCCTCAGAATAATTGAAAATTTGATACCAAAGTAGGGCACAAATCATAACCATCTAACTTGACATCCTGAGAGTCCCTCAAAATTTCTCCCCAGAAACCTTAAATTTGGTCACTGTGACCTATATTAACAGGGTTTTGGGTTATGTTTGAGCACCCAAGAAATAATGCAAAATACACATATTGCCGGATTCCTCAGGAAAGGCTGGTTGGATTGTCATCAAATTTGTTGTACTTATGGGTCATGATGAACTTAAGCTAATATACATGAACAATGATGCCACCTACATGATCTTAATTAGTTGCCTGTGCAGGGACATATTGTCAACATGTCAGTCAGCTGAGCGTCATGACCCATGGGTCACTTGTTTTTATTACAAAATTTTACAAAAAATTAAAATATGTCAACAGTTTAAACTAGAATACGGGTAGTCGACAAGCGACTACTTGTATCCGCCTAAATCAGAGTGGAACGGGTGAAGTGAGGCATGGATTGAGTGGCAAGGGGAAATAGAGTGAAGTGTTGCATGGATGTCTGCAGCCAAATTGTGTATGTAGGTTGCGCCACCTACCACAAAATCCAGAAAGCCGTCCAAGTTGTATACATATGCAAAATTTAAGGCATATAAGTCAAACCACTACATGTATATAAGTGATTTTTGCCCTTGGCAGACAAACAGATGGACGCTGTGCAAAAATGGTTGCAGGTGGCGCCACCAGTTTTGCGTATGATAAAGAGCTATGTGAGAACTATACACATGCAAAACTTTGGCCCAATCGGTCAAACGGTTCCCAAGATATGGGCTTGGATATCTGCTGCATAAACTAGAATGTAGGTGGCGCCACCTGTCATAAAATCAAGAGAGCTGTCGGGGATGTATAAACCTGCAAAATTTTAGGCAGATATGTCCAACCACTGCCGAGGTATGAGTGATTTTATCCCATGGCAGACAAATAGACGGGAGCTATGCAAAAACGGCTGCAGGTGGTGCCACCAGTTTTGCCTATGATAAAGAGCTATGTGAGAAAATACACACATACGGTCTAACGGTTCCCAAGATATGAGCTTGGATGTCTGCAGCTTAAACGTGAATGTAGGTGGCGCCACCTGTCATAAAATCAGAAAAGCTATCCAGGATGTATAAGCATGCCGAATTTCAGGTGAATTAGTCAAACCACTGCAGAGATATGAGTGATTTTAACCCAAGGCAGACGATCAGATGGACACTGTGCAAACATGGTTGCAGGTGGCGCCACCATTTTTTGTGTATGTTATAATTTGTGTAAAAAAATTTTCCTGATCGGTCAAACGGTTCCCGAGATATGTGGGTTTATGTGTGGAAACAGACGCACAAACGGACGCAGAGCACAGAGGAAAGGTTAGAGGTCAAAACAAAATCGGGGCGCAGCAGTTCACATGTGACCGGAACATAATCCCGGGTTTCGTAAAATTCCGCCCAGCGGTTACGGAGAAGTTCTCAGGACACCTACGCGGCGGCCGCGGAGGCGGTGGGCTGAAAACATAGTATCCGCAAAACTCTGTTTTGGCAGATACAAATATTGCTCAGACAAGTGCTAATTAAAGACGTCAATATTTTTTACTCATGGCATTAAGACTCATGGTGGTATCAGCTGTTACATGATACTGGGTAAATAATCAAAATTGATATTACTAATTTAAAGTAATAAAACCAGGTACTTATGCTCGTTATTTAAATTTGTGAAATTTGTATATCCTGGATTCTCAACAGTTTCAGTTGACTGAAACTGAATATGTGCATGCAAGCTTTATAATTGTATCCGCCAAAACAGAGTTTTGCGGATACTATGTTTTCAGCTGGTCGCCGCCGCCGCCGCGGCCGCCGCGTAGGTGTCCGGAGAACTCCTCCGTAACCGCTGGGCGGAATTTTCCGAAACCCGGGATTATGTTCGGGTCACATGTGAACTGCTGCGCCCTGATTTTGTTTTGACCTCTGACCTTTCCTCTGCGCTCTGCGTCCGTTTGTGCGTCTGTTTCCACACATAAACCCACATATCTCGGGAACCGTTTGACCGATCAGGAAAATTTTTTTGCACAAATGTAGCCCTCGGAGAGCTTTATAACATACACCAAAAATGGTGGCGCCACCTGCAACCATGTTTGCACAGTGTCCATCTGTTCGTCTGCCTTGGGTTAAAATCACTCATATCTCTGCAGTGACTTGACTAATTCACCTGAAATTCGGCATGCGCAAACATCCTGGATAGCTTTTCTGATTTTATGACAGGTGGCGCCACCTACATTCACGTTGACGCTGCAGACATCCAAGCTCATATCTCGGGAACCGTTTGACCGATCAGGAAAATTCTTTTGCACAAATGTAGCCCTTGGAGAGCTTTATAACATACACCAAAAATGGTGGCGCCACCTGCAACCATGTTTGCACAGTGTCCATCTGTTCGTCTGCCTTGGGTTAAAATCACTCATATCTCTGCAGTGACTTGACTAATTCACCTGAAATTTGGCATGCGTATACATCCTGGATAGCTTATCTGATTTTATGACAGGTGGCGCCACCTACATTCACGTTTACGCTGCAGACATCCAAGCTCATATCTTGGGAACCGTTTGACCGATCAGGAAAATTCTTTTGCACAAATGTAGCCCTTGGAGAGCATTATAACATACACCAAAAATGGTGCCACTACCTGCAACCATGTTTGTACAGTGTCCATCTGTTTGTCTGCCTTGGGTTAAAATCACTCATATCTCTGCAGTGACTTGACTAATTCACCTGAAATTTGGCATGCGTATACATCCTGGATAGCTTTTCTGATTTTATGACAGGTGGCGCCACCTACATTCATGTTTACGCTGCAGACATCCAAGCTCATATCTCAGGAACCGTTTGATTGATCAGGAAAATTTTTTTGCACAAATGTAGCCCTTGGAGAGCTTTATAACATACACCAAAAATGGTGGCGCCACCTGCAACCATGTTTGCACAGTGTCCATCTGTTCGTCTGCCTTGGGTTAAAATCACTCATATCTCTGCAGTGACTTGACTAATTCACCTGAAATTTGGCATGCGTATACATCCTGGATAGCTTATCTGATTTTATGACAGGTGGCACCACCTACAATCAAGTTTACGCTGCAGACATCCAAGCTCATATCTAGGGAACAGTTTGACCAATTGGGCCAAAATTTTGCATGTGTATAGTTCTCACAAAGCTCTTTATCATACGCTAAACTGGTGGCGCCACCTGCAACCCTTTTTTGCACAGCGTCCATCTGTTTGTCTGCCAAGGGCAAAAATCACTCATATACAATATAGTGGTTTGACTTATCTGCCTTAAATTTTGCATATGTATACAACTTGGACGGCTTTCTGGGTTTTTTGGTAGGTAGCGCAACCTACATACACAATTTGGCTGCAGACATACATGCTGATATGCAACACTTCACCCGTTCCACTCTGATTTAGGCGGATACAAGTAGTCGCTTGTCGACTACCCGTATTCTAGTTGTATTTGAATATAAATCATCAAAATACAAATACTAATACAGGTAAAAAGAATGTGAGTGCAAATACTTTAAAAATGTATTCATGAATGCATTCATGAATACATTTTATAATATTATTTAATGATCATTGATTAGGGTCCAGCTTGACAAGCGGTGCCCTATAGTGATCACCGTGTCAGTCCATCATTCTGTCCTTCCTTCAATCCCTCCTTTCGTCAGTGACACTTTCTTTTGCATGTGATAACTCAACAACAACATACTGCAGCTTTCCCAAATTAACAGGGTTGATTGGTACCTATGAGGGCTCCAGACCTATTGAATTACAGACTTGTCGGTATTACAATATGGCCGCCTCAACCCAATCGCTGATTTTCTTTCGCGCGCAATAACTCAACAACAATATACTGCAGCTTTCCTAAATTAACAGAGGTGATTGGTACCTATGAGGGCTCCAGACCTATCGAATTACAGACTTGTCGGAATAACAATATGGCAGCCACAGCCCAATCGCTGATTTTCTTTCACGCGTGATAACTCAACAAAAACATACTGCAGCTTTTCCAAATTCACAGGTATAATTATCCCCTCGCAACGAAGTTGCGAAAGGGATATAGTAACGCCTCCGTTTGTGCGTCTGTCCGTCTGTCCGTCCGAAATTGCCTTGTTGATAAATTTCAAGCCAAACCGTTTGACCTAAACCTTTCATCTCGCACATATGGCTTACCCACCCATGGATGAAGAAACCTATCAATTTTGAGGTCATGGGGTCAAAGGTCACGGCCACAGCACCCACTTGTTGAAAAACCTTGTGGATCGATTTCAAGCCAAACCGTTTGACCTAAACTTTTCATCTTGCACATATGGCTTACCCACCCATGGATGAAGAAACCTATCGATTTTGAGGTCACAGGGTCAAAGGTCAGGCCCACAGCACCCACTTCTTGAAAAAGCTTGTGGATCGATTTCAAGCCAAACCGTTTGACCTAAACCTTTCATCTCGCACATATTGCTTACCCACCCTTAAATGAAGAAACCTAACGATTTTGAGGTCAGGGGGTCAAAGGTCACAGCCACAGCACCCACTTCTTGAAAAAGCTTGTGGATCGATTTCAAGCCAAACCGTTTGACCTAAACCTTTCATCTCGAAAATATGGCCTGCCCACCCATGGATGAAGATACCTATCGATTTTGAGGTCATGGGGTCAAAGGTCACGGCCACAGCATCCACATCTTGAAAAAAGCTTGTGGACCCATTTTAAGCAAAACCATCAACCAAAACCTTGGACATATGGCTCACCCATCCTTGGATTAAGAAACCTCTTGATTTTGCAGTCACAGGGTCAAAGGTCACGACCACAGCACCCACGTCTTGAAAAAGCTTGTGGACCCATTTTAAGCAAAAGCGTTTGACCTAAACCTTTCATCTTTGACATATGGCTCACCCACCCATGGATGAAGAAACCTATGAATTTTGAGGTCACAGGGTCAAAGGTCACGGCCACAGCACCCACTTCTTGAAAAGCTTGTGGACCCATTTTAAGCAAAACTGTTTCACCTGAACCTTTCATCATGCACATATGGCTTAACCACCCATGGATGAAGAAACCTATCGATTTTGAGGTCACAGGGTCAAAGGTCAGGCCCACAGCACCCACTTCTTGAAAAAGCTTGTGGATCGATTTCAAGCCAAACCGTTTGACCTAAACCTTTCATCTCGCACATATTGCTTACCCACCCTTAAATGAAGAAACCTATCGATTTTGAGGTCAGGGGGTCAAAGGTCACGGCCACAGCACCCACTTCTTGAAAAAGCTTGTGGATCGATTTCAAGCCAAACCGTTTGACCTAAACCTTTCATCTCGAAAATATGGCCTGCCCACCCATGGATGAAGATACCTATCGATTTTGAGGTCATGGGGTCAAAGGTCACGGCCACAGCATCCACATCTTGAAAGAGCTTGTGGACCCATTTTAAGCAAAACCATCAACCAACACCTTGGACATATGGCTCACCCATCCTTGGATTAAGAAACCTCTTGATTTTGCAGTCACAGGGTCAAAGGTCACGACCACAGCACCCACGTCTTGAAAAAGCTTGTGGACCCATTTTAAGCAAAAGCGTTTGACCTAAACCTTTCATCTTTGACATATGGCTCATCCACCCATGGATGAAGAAACCTATGAATTTTGAGGTCACAGGGTCAAAGGTCACGGCCACAGCACCCACTTCTTGAAAAGCTTGTGGACCCATTTTAAGCAAAACTGTTTCACCTGAACCTTTCATCATGCACATATGGCTTAACCACCCATGGATGAAAAGAACCCATCGATTTTGAGGTCACAGGGTCAAAGGTTACGGCCACAGCAACCACTTCTTGAAAATGCTTGTGGATCAATTTCAAGCCTAATAGTTTGACTAAAACCTTTCATCTCGCACATATGCCTCACACACTGATACATGTACAACTTATTGAGTTTGACATCAAAGCACAAGCTCACACACCTCCCCACCTCATTTAACACTTGTGTAATACACCCCCTATCATTATGCTCCCATGCGAGGGGATGCTCCGCTTTGCGGTGCCCTTGTTGGTACCTAGTAGGGCTTCAGACCTATTGAATGACAGACTTGTCGGAATTCCAATATGGCCGCCACTGCCCAATCGCTGATTTTCTTTCGCGCGCGATAACTAAACAACAACATACTGCAGCTTTCCCAAATTCACAGGTATAATTGGTACCTATGAGGGCTTCAGAACTATCAAATTACAGACTTGTCGGAATTCAAATATGGCCGCCACAGCCCAATGCTGATTTTCTTTTGCGTGCGATAACTCAACAACAACATACTGCAGCTTCCCCAAATTCACAGGGATGATTGGTACCGATGAGGGCTCCAGACCTGTCAAATTAAAGACTTGTCGGAATTCCAATATGGCCGTCACAGCCCAATCGCTGATTTTCTTTCGCGTGCGATAACTCAACAACAACCTACTGCAGCTTTCCCAAATTCACAGGGATGATTGGTACCTATTAGGGATCCAGACCTATTGAATTATAGACCTGTTGGAATTCCAATATGGCCACCACAGCCCGATGGCTGATTTTCTTTGGCACACAATAACTTAACAACAGCCTACAGCAGCTTAACCAATTTCACAGGGATCATTGATGCCTATGAGGGCTCCAGACCTTTTGAGTTACAGACTGGCTGAAAATCAAACATGGCTAATAGATTACATTTGGTGATTTTCTATTGCACACATTATTTCAGACCTATTTTCATTAATATCATTTGATTTTTTCCCTCATGCATATGGATAAAAACTTGTTTCTGTTTGTCATATTTTACAAATTTAACTTAATTTTTCACCCATATGTAAACTAGTCCAGCACTTGCAGAAACACGGGGCCATTGTCCGACCACATCTAGTTTCAGTGATATTATTTTAAAGAAATCTTTTCAGATGATATTATTAGTAATTTTTAATTAAAAATTATATTTGGCCCAATAATTGCAATTAATTTTTAATAAATAGTATAGATCACCTTAAATTATTGAATAACACTCCTTTGTAAAAAGCATGATAATTAACATGATTTATAGTGGACATTTTTAGCTCAGCTGACTATAAGTCATCTGAGCTATAGTCGTGGTCCATTGTCCGTCGTCCGTCCGTCTGTCCGTCCGTCCGTCCGTCCGTCCGTCCGTCCGTCCGTCCGTCCGTAGATGTGGCACGTTTTGAAACCGTAAGACCTAGGAATCCAAAATTCGGCATAATGTTAGATGTCCCCAAGATCTCCTACCAAGCTGAAAACTGGGTCTTTTCGACTTCGTTCCTTTGAGAAATTAAGTAAAAACCTCAATTTTTTATTAAAAACCTATTTTCACACTTCAGGACTGCCTAATATCAAAACCACTCATCTGTTTTTCCTCATATTTACCATAAATATTCCTCTATATAGTTCCTATGTACATTCAAGAAATTATGTCTGTATTATATAATTTAAAAAAGTTATGGACCCAAACATAATGCATTTTGTAAAAAATCAGGAAAGATATTTGATCACTTAACACAAAACATGTTAAAGCTATGGACCTTTTTTCCAGTAATATAACTTTAATTGATCAAAATTAAATTGTATACCCAAAATTAGATGAAAATCTTTTAAATTTTTTAAAATATTAATAAAAATAAAAAATTGCCACATTAAATTTTGCCCAACTTTGACCATGGCACGTTTTTTTCCTGTGAGTACTGTGAATTTAATTTTCACAGCATGTTTTTGTTACCTTTTCAACTGTTAACACCAAAAATTTGAAACCAGTTGATCAAAAACTGTAGATTTTATTCAAGTTTTCAAGCACCATGTAACATTGTTTACACCAAGCTAGTGTTATGCAGTTTGCAAGAGCTCAGCTCCCCAGCTTCAGCTCTTAGTTCCTTAAATTCGGCATACAGCTAGATGTCTCCAAAATCCCCTACCATGCCAAGAATTTGGTCACTAGGACCTAATACCTTCAAGATATTAATGAAAAACTTTATTTTTCCATAAAAAACCCATTGTTACACTTCAAGACTGCCTAATATCAAAACCACTGATCTGACTTTAATCATAAATAATATACATATTTTTCATTCTCTATGCACATGCCAGAATGATGTCAGTATTGCGTAATTGTTTTAAGTTATGGGCCCAAACATAATGCACTTTGTAAAAAATCAAGAAATATATTTACTCCCTTAACAAGGGGATTGCTGAAGCTAGAGATTTTTTGTCAGGGATGTAACATTATTTAATCAAGATACAATTGAATACCCAAAATTAGTTAGGAATTTTTCAAATTTTATAAGTTATTAGTATAAATGTAAAATTAATAACTTAAATTTTGCCCAACTTTGACCATGGCACGTTTGTTTCCTGTGAGCACTGTTGATATAATTTTCATATCATGCACACATAAGGATTTCAGCTTTTAAGTTTAGAAAGCGGAAAGAAATTGGCCAAAAATTGTAGCTTTTATAAATGTTTTTATGAGACCCTGTCAGACTTTGGCTCTCTCCAGCCCCTCTTGAGTCACCTGTATGTTGACCTTGTTGAACTTTCAGCAAATTATGCATGCTTGAGGCGAGGCATACAGGGGAATCCAGGCAGCTTATGGCCAGCCACAGTTGATCCAGGTGTCAACCCAACTCATCTAGTAGTTTTAACCAAGTACATAACAATAAACAATAAATTAATAAATTTTTATTGGTTTTTAATAAAAAAATTAAAGAAAAATAGAAAAGGAATTTGTTAGTTTATAATAACAGGAAATTAACTTGCAGTTACTGATGATATAAGAATCTTGTATCGATGGATAGAATGTCACGTATTCCAAATAACACCATGCAGTCACCTATGGTATTTTTCAGTTCAATTTTAATGATAAAGAAGTAAATCATATCATTCATTACTAATCATTAGGGATTATATGATGGAAATTAATGATAGACAAAGATGCAGTTGATAATATTAATCTAGATTCCTACTGTGTCTAGTGTGTACATTGATGTGAAATTAGTCCAATATGAATTTATTACAGTTATTTTTTAATATAAATAAAAGCCATAAAACCAGGTACTTATGATCATTATTTAAATGTGTGAATTTTGTATATTCTGGATTCTCAACATCATTGTTTGGTGAAAACTGAATAAATACCAGTCATGGTGCGAATACTTTGTAATTGTATTTAAATACGAATATGATTATGTACTCCATTATAAAATTTTTTGCATAAAGAATGGGAATTCAGGTAAAAATGAAAGTATATGAATACCAGTGCAAATACTTTCAAAATGTATTCATGAATGCATTCATGAATATATTCTTTAATATTATTTTAATAATCATTTCAGTTATATTTCATTTAAAAAAATCATATGATTCTCTTATTATTTAAAAAAAAATAATATTTGGGACAATATTTGTAATTTTTTTTAATTAATAGTTAAACCCTTATATTATATATTCTGCTTATAAGTTATATGGCCAAGTCAAAATCTGTGTGACAATAGCACTCCATTTGTTAATAAAATAAATGAAATCAATCCTCTTCCCTGTCTCCAAAGGTACTATCAAAATCATACATAAGCTAAACAACAACAACTCATAATACAGCTTATATTTATTACCACACAAAACCAGCATGTGCCTCATTTCTAAATAATATTTTTTTATCATATATAACAGCTGAGCGTCGTGACCCATAGGTCCCTTGTTTTTAATTCTCCTGCTATATAGATAAAGTTATTAGGCCAAGTCAAAACGTGTGTTACAAAAGCATTCCTTTTCCAAATGTAAATAATATAACTGACATCAGCCCTCTTCCCTCACCAACTATTTTATCAAAATCTTTACAATACTTGAGTGAAATGCCATTATCCTCATAAATCAGCTTATATTACCACACAAAACTAACATTTGCCTACCCCTTCTTCCAAGTTATATTGATCATAAATATGATCATAAATAACAGCTGAGTGCTGTGACCCATGGGTCCCTTGTCGCAGAATTATTAGACGTTTAGTCTTTTAACAATGAAAGGACTAAATCTTTTATTATTCTAAACATTTGATAAAAATCATATGGATATGTCAGCTTGAAATAAAAGCATTGTAGCCAAAGTCTTTCAGTATTTGTAAACATATTTACCTACAGGCCAAGATTGAGTCTGTATCTATAAATAGCTTGGCCGACTGCCAACTATTTCAGATATGGCAACAGGCCAAAGGTTAGTCTGGATCTATTTATTGCTTCGGCAGACTGCCAACTGTGTCAGATTATGCAACAGGTCAAAGTTCACTTAGTGCAGCCAGGAACAGGTCCTAAATTCACTCAGTGCAGCCGGGTGCAGGTCAAGAGTTCACTCAGTGCAGTAGCTACAGCAAGCAATTTGTTCAGATTCACACGGGGGCAACTGCATTTCTCACCTAAGCCTGGTTATGGTTAGCCCAGTGCACCTGACTCAAGAGAAGTTTGATGTATAATATTGTATTGGCTTGATATTTTGACCTGTCTATGCATTGATGGCTTTCTCACAAAAGTGGTGTCACCACCTACAGTGACTTTAGCAGAGTGTTTGTGCCCGCTTATTTCTCAGGAGGGATTTGATATATCAGCTTGAAACTGTGCATATTTATACATATTTGATTGCTTTGTCGTATAAAACACTGGTGACACCAACTACAATAATTTTTGCACAGATAATGTTGCTGCTTATTTTTTTCAGGAGGGGTTTGATATATCAGCCTGATATTGGGCATATGTATACATCTCTGATAAACCCAGTTGTGACTCTTTTGTAAACACAGAGCCACTGGCCCCTGCCTTCATTTATCTAGCGCACAGGAGCGCATGCAGGTAACAGACCATGTACCCACTTGAGTATATTTAGCCTGTGGTTAAGCCCCGATTGATCGGCTGGTCATTGTTTCAGACTAGCGGTGTGCAGTGCAAGTGTTACATTATTACTGCCAACTTACTGGCGCATCCAGCTGAAAATTGAAATTTGGCCAGCGAAAACAATCCATTGTGTAACCCTTGTAACAATGTGCCCGTGGCCAGTGTCCTGTGTAGCTGTTTGTCCAGGTACAAGGACACTGACACCATGCAGCAGTGATGATGTTACACATGTATTCACTGCTGCTTGAAAAAATCGCACAGGGGCACTGGGATAGGCACCCAACATTAGGTGTAGCCTACTCCTGTCTGCTAGATAAAATGAAGGCAAGGACCTGTGGCTCTGTGTTTACAACAGAGCCACGACTGGGTCTAACATCTTAGATAGATTTGTTGCATACAAAACTGGTGGCGCCACCTACAGTAATTTTTAGCTCAGCTGACTTTAAGTCATTTAAGTATAGTGTGGTCCATTTGTAAATAAAAGCTTGAAAATTAGGCAAATTATTGATTTATTTCTTGAGGCTCTATTGTAGTCATTTGCTTTGTCCAGATGCAGGGTCCCACTCCAGGTCACAGGAAGTCAGCTGTGCCAAGGTTTCTGATTTGTTACAGTCACTGGGAGAGATCCCCTGTTGTGACAGGTGTACAGTTATTCTCATATCACCACCCCAACCCCCAACCCCTAAAAACCCAACCCACCAAGTTTTATGCAGTAATTGTTATTGTGTTCACTATTTCTCTGTTATTGTAATGCTGTTTCCACTCCAATAAACAAAAAGTTTCCTTGAAAAGGCAATTCAAGGTGTAATCCAGAAGATGCCATGTTGTGTTAATGTAGCATTTTTAAAGAAATCAGTTTTCTTTTAAATGATTTTAACAAATATAATTAAACCCATCAGTATGCTAAAATTGATAAAACATGAAGCAAATTATGGATAAATAAAGGCACAATTTAAATTTGTGAAATCTGAATCAAGTATTATTTTTAGATATTTATTGTTTTGCAAATTTATTTTTGGATTAAAAAATAAATATACATTTGTATGCATGATGTGGTGTGTTGTCTGACAAGATTGAGATTTTTGATGATGCAATTTAAAATTATATATTGACTTTTTAGCGAACCTGTGAGCTTATGCAATGGTGTGGCATCGTCCGCCTTCCGTCATCTGTACGTTAAACCCATACTATCTTGAAAACGGCAAGAGTTAGCTTCACAAAATTTTATGCAAAAAATTAGACATAAAAAAAAAATCGGATTTTGCTTATTTTTTGGCTAACTGCATTTTTAGAGAACCTGTGAGCTTATGCGATGGTGTGGCGTCGTCCGGCAGCCGTCGTCCGGCGTCTGTACGTTAACCCATACTGTCTTGAAAACGGCAAGAGTTAGCATTCTGAAAAAAATTAGTCATCTAAAAAACTATCAGATTTTGCTTTTTTTTTGGCTAACTGCATTTTCTTAGATTTTATAGAGAAAAAGCTAAAAAAAACTTTTAAAATCTTCTTCTCCGAAATTGTTCAGCCAAATTGTCCAATATTTCACAGAAATGATCCCTGGAACAATCTCTCTCAAGTTTGTTAGAATGGTTTAAGTTCGGTGATTTTTGGCCGAGTTACAGCTAGTTGAACTTAGTCATCTGTCCAAAAAAGCATACAAAAATTACAATCTTAGAAACGGCTGGAGCTGTCATCACCAAATTTTATGCAAATGATGGTCACATGAGTCATGTCTGAAATTCAGATATTGGTGACGCCACCTGCATCGGCTTTTTTTGAACGGGGTCATCAGTGCCCGTATCATACTGACAGCTACAAAAAACTTCTTCTGTGAAACCATTTGGCCAAATTGTTTAATATCGCACAGGAATGATCCTAGGGTAGTGCTTTCTGAAGTTTGTTAAAATGGTCTCAGTTCAGTGACTTTTGGCTGAGTTATGGGAAGCTGAATTTAGTCTAAGCCATAACAGCCCATTTTAGCTCAGTTGCTACAAAGATCTTCTCAAAAACCACTGGGCCAAATTCATAAATCTCACACAATAATTATCCTTAGATGTTGATAATTCAAGTTTGTTCAAATGGTTTTGGTTCAGTGATTTTTGGCTGAGTTATTGGAAGCTTAACTTAGCCATTTTGCTTTATTTTCCCATATGAGTTATAAACCTGCGAAACATTTTTTGACTGACGCCACTGAGGCCAGTTTGTTTAATATTTTACAAGAATAATCCCCTGAATAATTCTTATAATAATTGTCTTTTATGGTTCGAAAGAATGAATTTTGGCTGAATAATAAATGTTGAATTGAGTCATTTTACCATATATGTTAGCTGTGTGAAGCAGATACATCTAGCCTGGAACCAGTTTATCAGCATCCGTTACATCATGCCTCCAGACATTTAGATTTCAGGTTATCTTTGGTTAATATTGACAAGAATGTTTTTTAAAAACTTTTAAAAAATGTAGATTTATGATTTTAGAAATTCCTCATGTCATGCAATGTTTACAATCACAGGTATACTTTAACCCATACTATTTAGAAACGACTGGAGCTAGCATCATGAAATTTAATGCAAAAAATTAGCCATCTGAAAAAAATCTGCATTTTCATAGATTTTATAGAGAAAAAGCTAAAAATCTTCTCCTCTGAAACGTTCAAGCCAATTTGTTTAATATTTCACAGAAATAATCTTTTATACCATCTCTCTCAAGTTTGTTCAAATGGTTCAAGTTCTGTGAATTTTGGCCGAATCACAGGAAGTTGAACCTAGTCATCTGTCCAAAAAGCATACTAAAATGACAATCTCAGAAATGGCCAGAGCTATCATTACCAAATTTTATGCAAGTGTTGGTCACATGAGTCATATATGAAATTCAGGTATTGGTGGCGCCACCTGCATTGACCTTTTTTTGTACGGGGGTCATTGGTCATCTGTATATTAACCCATAATTTCTCAGGCATTCCGGAGCTACCATCCCCAGATTTTATGCAATAATCTGTCACATATCAAATGTTGTGGGATTCAGCTTATTTTTTTGCTATCTGCTTTTACTTAGATTTTATAGGGAAAAAGCTGAAAAACCTGTAAAAGTCTTCTTGTAAACAGTCCAGCCAAATTGTTCAATATTTTGCAGAAATGATCCCAGAGGCAAGCCCTCTCAAGTTTGTTCAAATGGTTTGCATTTGATGAATTTCAGTGGAGTTACATGAATTTGAACAGTCATTTGGCCAAGTAAGCATACTGACATAGTAATCTCAGAAATGACAGAAGCTAGCATTATCAAGTATTGTGCAAATGTTGGTCACATGACTCATATTTGAAGTTGCAGATTTTGTGGTGCCAACTACATTGACCTGTTTTTTATGCATAATTTTGCCTATTTCAGCTTAAAATGTTTATTATGAAACTGTCAAGTTGAATTGTTCAATTTTTCAAAAGAATTATCCTAGGACACGGTTCTTTCAATCATATAAGAAAAGCTTAAGTTGGTCTTATGGCCATTATTGTATCCCCAGACACAGTTGGGGGATACTATGTTTTCATACCGGTGCCGCCGCCGCCGCTGCATATGAATCTTGTTGGCGCGATAACCCAAAAAATATTTCACAGAACTTTACCAAACTTGGTATATGTATAGATATGGGTAAGAGGACGACGCCTATTTAAAATGAGGTCATGACCTTTACTAGGAGAGTGTCCTTGACCTTGAATAGGTCCAATTTAGGGGAAAATCACACAAATTATTTAATATCTCAAGAAATCTTGCATAGATTTATCCCAAAATCAAGTTGATGGAAGATCATGGATAGGGTTGTCATGTTCCAGAAACTGGTGGAGCCACCTATTATTCTTTACTTGTTTTCGTGCCGTTTAATACCCCCAAAATTGCCACCTTACAGTACTATGAGCATTATAAGTCAAAAACTAATGGACAGATTTCTTTTATTTTATGCATATACATAGGTATGGGTTATGGGATGATGTTTATTTAAATTGGGGTCATGACCTTTCCTATGAGAGTGGCCTTGACCTTGAATATTGCCATGTATGGTGAAAATCACACACCTCTTATGATATCTCCAGTGTTGATAGCCATATGGATTTCAAACATGTATGGCCCACCACTAAAGTAAGAACCCTATAGGTTCTAGGATCATGAGTTCAAAGGTCAAGGTCACTGGACTGGCATCTTAAAGATACTGTGGATGCATTTAAAGCCAAACTTTCATCCCAGGTCTTCCATCTTCATTATATAGCTCACTTGCCAATAGTGGATGATCCATATAAATTTTGGGGTCACAAGGTCAAAGGTCAAGGCCACAGGAGCTATCTGTCCAAAAATTAGTTTCTGGATGATAATTCCTGCTTTTATTGATGTATTGATTTCAAACTTGACTTATATATGTCCCATTGAAAAACCAAGACTCCAATTGATTTTGGGGTCATGAGGTCAAAGGTCAAGGTCACAGGACACATCTTTAAAAAGATTGTGGATGCATTTTCAGCCAAACATTTCATCTCAGACCTTTCATCTTGTGCATATAGTTCATCTGCCAATAGAAGAAGACCCCTATCAATTTTGAGGTCACAAGGTCAAAGGTGAATGTCACAGGAGCCATCTGTCCAAAAATTAGTTTCTGAATGATAATTCCTGTTTTTATTGATGTATGGATTTCAAACTTGACTTGTATATGTCCCATTGGAAAAGCAAGATCCAAATTGATTTTGGGGTCATGAGGTCAAAGGTCAAGGTCACAGGACACATCTTTAGAAAGATGTGGATGCATTTTCAGCCAAACATTTCATCTCAGATCTTTCATCTTGCACATATAGTTCACCTGCCAAGAGAGGAAGACCTCTATCAATTTTGAGGTCACAAGGTCAAAGGTGAAGGTCACAGGAGCCATCTGTCCAGAAATTAGTTTCTGGATGATAATTCCTGTTTTTATTGATGTATGGATTTCAAATTTGACTTGTATATGCCCCATTGGAAAAGCAAGACCCTAATTGATTTTGGGGTCATGAGGTCAAAGGTCAAGGTCACAGGACACATCTTTAAAAGGATTGTGGATGCATTTTCAGCCAAACATTTCATCTCAGACCTTTCATCTTGCACATATAATTCATTTGCCAAGAGTGGAAGACCCCTATCAATTTTGAGGTCCAGGGTCAAAGGTGAAGGTCACAGGAGCCATCTGTCCAAAAATTAGTTTCTGGATGATAATTCCTGTTTTTATTGATGTATGGATTTCAAACTTGACTTGTATATGTCCCATTGGTAAAAGCAAGACCCGAATTGATTTTGGGGTCATGAGGTCAAAGGTCAAGGTCACAGGAAATCTCTTTAAAAGATTGTGGATGCATTTTCAGCCAAACATTTCATCTCAGACCTTTCATCTTGCACATATATTTCATCTGCCAAGAGTGGAAGACCTATATCAATTTTGAGGTCCAGGGTCAAAGGTGAAGGTCACAGGAGCCATCTGTCCAAAAATTAGTTTCTGGATGATAATTCCTCCTTTTATTGATGTATGGATTTCAAACTTGACTTGCATATGTCCCATTGGTAAAAGCAAGACCCGAATTGATTTTGGGGTCATGAGGTCAAAGGTCAAGGTCACAGGAAATCTCTTTAAAAAGATTGTGGATGCATTTTCAGCCAAACATTTCATCTCAGACCTTTCATCTTGCACATATAATTCATCTGCCAAGAGTGGAAGACCCCTATCAATTTTGAGGTCCAGGGTCAAAGGTGAAGGTCACAGGAGCCATCTGTCCAAAAATTAGTTTCTGGATGATAATTCCTGTTTTTATTGATGTATGGATTTCAAACTTGACTTGAGTATGTCCCATTGGAAAAGCAAGACCCAAATTGATTTTGGGGTCATGAGGTCAAAGGTCAAGGTCACAGGAAATCTCTCTAAAAAGATTGTGGATGCATTTTCAGCCAAACATTTAATCTCAGACTATTCATCTTGCACATATAATTCATCTGCCAAGAGTGGAAGACCCCTATCAATTTTGAGGTCCAGGGTCAAAGGTGAAGGTCACAGGAGCCATCTGTCCAAAAATTAGTTTCTGGATGATAATTCCTCCTTTTATTGATGTATGGATTTCAAACTTGACTTGTATATGTCCCATTGGTAAAAGCAAGACCCGAATTGATTTTTGGGTCATGAGGTCAAAGGTCAAGGTCACAGGACACATCTTTAAAAAGATGTGGATGTATTTTCAGCAAAACATTTCATCTCTGATCTTTCATCTTGCACATATAGTTAACCTGCCAAGAGAGGAAGAACCCTATCAATTTTGAGGTCACAAGGTCAAAGGTTAAGGTCACAGGAGCCATCTGTCCAAAAATTACTTTCTGGATGATAATTCCTGCTTTATTGATGTATAGATTTCAAACTTGACTTGTATATGTCCAATTGGAAAAGCAAGACCCGAATTGATTTTGGGGTCATGAGGTCAAAGGTCAAGGTCACAAGACACATCTTTAAAAAGATCAAGGTCACAGGACCAACATCTTCAACAAGATTGTGGATTGATAGATGAAAGAAACAATAAATATGCCAAGTGTCAGTATATGCTGCTAAAAATGGGGGCCTATTCTTAAGGGGGGGGGGGGGGCCTACTATGTCTGGGGATACTCTGGCACCTGCGGTGCCAAGAAATGTCTAGTTATGTTTATTTCAAACTGAGGACTCCAAAACTGTTCTTCTTCAAAATTATTGTTTCAATTATAAGTTCTGTAACATTGCACAAAAAAATATTCTTAGGTGGCCTTTGTTCAAGATTACTTGAATGATTTTTGGGAGAATTATTTGACCTTTAACAATGGAGAACTGCATCTTTTATTATTCTAGATATTTGGATAAAAAGTTTTATGAATATGTCAGCTTGAAAAAAAAGCATTTTAGCCGAAGTCTTTCAGTAAGTGTAAACAGATTTACCAACAGGCCAAGATTGTGTTTGTATCTTTGAGAAACTGCCAGCTGTTTCAGATTTGGCAACAGATCAAGAGTTCATTTAAGTGCAGCCAGATATAGGTCAAGAGTTCAGTCAGTGCAGCCAAGCACAAGGCATGTGATCACCTCATGGGTGACATGTGAACACCTCATGGGCACCATGTGATCACCTTATGGGTGTCATGCCCCTCAGGTCTGCATGTAGAGCCAATCTGTGAGCTTATGCAATGGTGTGGCTACTATTTCAGGGTTTGCAACAGACCAAAGGTCAGTCTGGATCTATTTATAGCTTTGGCAGACTGCCAGCTGTATCAGATTAGGCAACAGGTCAAGAGTTCACTCAGTGCAGCCAGGTATAGATCAGAAGTTCACTCAGTGCAGTAGCTGCATTCTGTTTATAGCGTATGCAGACTGCTCATTGCATGAGATTTGGCACCAAAGTTCAGCCTGGATCTATTTATAGCTTTGGCAGACTACCAACTGTGTCAGATTATGCAACAGGTCAAGAGTTAACTCAGTGCAGCTAGGTATAGGTCAAAAGTTCACTCAGTTTAGCCAGGTGCAGGTCATGAGTTCACTCAGTGCAGTAGCCTGAGCCAGCAAATTTGTCACAGTTCACTCAGGGCAACTGCCTTTCTCACCTAATGCATCAGACTCAAGACAAGTTTGATGTATTGGCCTGATATTTTGACCTGTCTATGTGTCTTTGATGGCTTTCTCGTTGACAAGACAGGTGTCACCATCTACAATGACTTTTGTACAGTGTATGTGTCTGCTTATTTCTACAGAGGAAATTGATATATCAGCCTTAAATTGGGTATATGTATATATCTCTGATAGTTTTGTTGTATTCAAGACTGGTGGTGCCAGCTACAATCATTTTTGTGTTGTGTGCACCCATGCCAGAATTTTAGCAGTGATGTTTGTGTAATTGTTTCTTATTCAAAATGTTTAGTCCTTGCATTGTTCATATCGTAAGAAGTAATGGTCAAGCATTGAAGCATTATACCTGGTGTATTTCCCAATGCACTGGTTCGCATTAGGCCTGTAGGCCTTGTATATTCAGATATATATGTTATTTTGGAAATGTATAGAAATATAAACTTATAATAAAAAAAATTGATGATCTAATACAAAAATTTGTTCATTATTTTCCTGCCTTAGCAGAATTTGAGATCAAGCTTTGTTTGCCCTGTATGTATATGCACAATTGTTGTTAATCCCACCATCCTCCCCCCCCCCCCCCCCCCCTTCTGCTGCCATTGATTCCTGTGCACTGGGACATCAGTTTTTATTGCAAATGTGTAAAATTTATTTAATTAAAAAATTAGTAATTATGAATTAACTTTTTTATCATGTAAGCATTGTTGTATAAAGTGAAAATCCTATTTATATACACTAAAATAATACAGATATGTTGTAACTCCCATCATTCCACAACCCCTCCCCCCTCCCCACCACCACCAAGTCCTTTCATCTGTGGACTGGGGACATTAGTATATTACAACTATATACATTTCATTAAATAAAAAAATACATATATTTAATAATATATATTTAAAAAAAATAGATTCAATTGAACAAATGTGTAAACTACTGAAATGTCAACAGTTAATCAAAAAGCCAACTAATGATCATGGTAATAGTACAGATCATTTGTTCACAAACTGCTCACATGCTTCAGTTTCAACATTAGGAAACACATAGTCAGGTCACAAAATATCATTTGCAACAATTTCTTGCACATCAATACAAACCAATCATATAAACCAATGATGGCCTATATTACCTCTTCCTCTTACACTTTATCTCCATTTGATATTATTTTAGATTTTTAACCTTCAGGTCAACTTCAGCTGAGCACAGTGACCCATGGGTCCCTTGTTGTGTTGTGCACCCATACCAGTATTATAGCAGTTATGTTTGTGTAATTGGTTCTTGTTCAAAATGTTTAGTACTTGCATTTTTTATATACATGTTACACATGTACTTGAAAAGTAACGGTCCAGCATTGATGCATTATACCTGGTGTACCATAAAAACTCGCATATAAGTTGATCTCGCATATAAGTCGAGTATAAATTTTCAGGGTAAATATTAGGTAAAAATTTTTCAAGCCATTCTGGAGGTCAAAACAGGTCTGAAGACGTATACATGACCATCGAAATTATGACAGGCCACAGGGGAAAGGTGAATTGTATGACTTGCCACTCGTTTTTTACATTCAAACCACTCCAATTTTTTTTAAACTGTAAAAATGTCATTTGTTTTGTTATGCAATCTATTTAAAAGTTATTGGGCATCATAAAGACTCTAAGATTAATAAATATAACAGGTTGATACTCTAAGTATTTTGCAGAAATGAAGATCGTCTGACACCCAGAATCGGCAGGTGCGCGATATTAGAACAGCCTAGGATTTCTCACACTTTCCATCATTGCTCATTTATTTTAAACTTCTAATGATTGTTTGTGTCAGATATCAATAAAAACATGACTATTTAAGCATGTTACTAAAACAGGATTGTTGCGGACATCTCTACATTTTATATAATCTAAATTGAAAAGAACGCAAGAAGTTGGGACCAAGCGAGTTGCCTGAAAAGGCCATGTGACAGTGTAAGCTGTCCTCAGCTTGGTCATATCCGTGGATCAAGGGCAGGAATTTTATTATCAGAGATTTTTATTATACATTCTGAGAAAACACAAGGCCGTCAACGACAGTTTTATTCAAGTTTTAATTAACTCCGGTCTTGCTTGCCTCCACAGATGGACGCACTAATGAACAATTACATGCGATATAACTGCATATATGCAGCGTAGGTATCCAGCATAGCGAATCGCAGTGAGAGCACGGAAGCCAGGGCAACACGTGGACAACACGTCAGTCGTTCTTTGATCAAACTCCGTTTTCTTATCTTTTCCATGAAAGTTTTCGTGAATGAATCATATATTTCACATTCTGTGGATTACTACTTTTGACTAAATCTTGCAGGTTTTGTGTTCATTTTTTCATAGCGATATCGATGTCTGGTTGAACTTCGGTCTATTTTTTTCCAGAGCTTTGCTCAGGGCCGCAGTCATTCACTACGATTTGGGGTGATTTTTAAGTAGGAACTTCCGAACGGAGTGATAATTTCCCCCGCGTGTAAATACACAGGTGAACAGCTAGCCGCCGACGTTGACGCAACAGGTTTCCGGTTTCTGTTGCATCGCCGGCCCACCTAAGGGCTAACTGGGGTTATAGCATGATAGGATCTGTTACTCATAGAAAGAAAATTAAATAAAAATATTTCCTATGGTTTTAGCAAACCACTGATCACATAATGTTGTATGTTGAAAGGCCTGTAACAAAAAATAACCATTCTGGAAAACATGAAGCACCTGTAACATCAACAACTGATAGTATTTGTCCAGAGAGAATTGAAGCATTAACAGCCCCGGTAGACATCTTGCATTTGGTGACAGTCCTGTATAAGGCTTTAGGCCTGTGTACTATTATGTTCATATTTTAACTTCCTTGGTGCAAAATAGGGCTGAGAACAGAACAGTAATGTTTTCTAGTGGTCAAATATACAATACACATAGATGTACTGAACATTAAATCAATGGATATATGTTAAATTTCACAGTTGTGTATGGAGCGTTATAATCACAGTTAACTACAGGTGCAATCTATGGACTTCACAATGCGCCAGTCACTGAAAAAAAAGCAATTGAGGAGTTCATTCTTATGGGCTAGTGAACAGCGTGACCTATTTTTGTGCTGTAATCAGCCATTTGTCACGTCTGTAGTTCAGATACCACGGCCCACAGGCTTTTACCGTTTACATGTTTGCAAACTTACGCAAGCACCAAATGTTTTTGTGGGGAAATACTGTAACATAATTGGATGTCAAATACACAGGGGCTGATGCCCTGGATAAAATCCCAACTGATTACGCAATACCCGTGCCTGTTGCACTAGTTCTTGATCGCCCGTGAATGAAGCTCATTATAGCTATAATCCGTACCACCAACTGTGACACTAAGTTTTTTCGTGATATCTTGAATAAGAATTAAAACTTAACAAAGATTTTTGGTACGGAGTAACACTAGAACGCGACCTAATTTTCTGACCAAAAAAATGCTACATACCTGAGATGAATACCCTGTAATGAACAAAAATCATAATCCAGGAGAAACTCAGCTGGCGTTTACTACATTTTGTGCCTGGTCAACTGACATGATTCTGCCTTGCACGCGCGTGACGTCATAAGCGGTGTTCCATTTTGCAGGTGGGAGGTTCCCGCTGTTTGGCAATGTGGAGTGGTCAAACATTAAAAATGTTCACAACAGTACATCACTGTCATTAATTACATGTATGTAGCCCGTGCTATTGACTGTACATGAATTACTCCCCTGCTCGCTCCCTTCGATAAGTTTGATACGTTGTTTTCAGAGTAAGAGGAGATCCTTTTTAAGTTTGAAAAAAAAACCAGACAAATAAACAATAAAATTATTATGATATCTCGGCTAAAAAGTGTCGTATTCGTCTTAAACAACACGGTTTCTACCGTAAGTGTCTCCCCCCCCATTTAGATATAGAAGAAAGGGTACTTATTACTATCCTTTTGAATGATGATAAGCAGTGCCAGTGTTAATAATAATAAAACGGCAAAATCTTATACACCGTGCATGTGTGCCCTTGATTTAATTCCCCCAGGCATGTGTACTGGGACTGCCGCACCAGCAAACTATTTACAATGTATGACCATCGGCTCTCTGAGCGGGGGTCACGCAGTCCATTCGTGTCAATTTCAAGATAGGGCATTTTTTTTGGTATGTTCGCCCATAAACACTCAGTCATTTGAATACGTACATGACCTTTACTGGCAAAGTTTAAATAAAAGGCTGTCGCAAGCACAGAATTTGATTAACATGGTTCCCAGCCTGCCTTGCATTGATTTTTGTACAATTTTCCTTGGAAATGGATTTAAATTCTTGCGTTTAGGCCTAATCTGAATTTATTGGTAATCACAGAAACATATAGGCCTATTCATAATCACGCATTCCCCCTTTTTAAATGGGACACATATATAATGATTTTCCCCACATACCAATTTGTGTAGAATGTTATTTCTGAACATATGGTTTTATTTCTGCCTGAATTTGGTCTTAACCTGTGACGTATGCCTGGACAAGGACAAATCTTTAGTATCTAAAATAATCTAAAGTGTCTGGGGTCATCCCAACCTTGAAATGGGATCGCCCATATTGCAAGGCAAGTACGGCCAAAGCGGTCAAAAGTTAGGAGAATATTCCAGCCAGTTCTTTTCAAGTAGGGGTAGCAAGATGCCAGTACGGCTTTCTCAAGGTCATTAAATATGTGGATTCGCATGGAATTTTGTAAATTTTTGCAACTTTTTGTTTAAGGTATTAAAAGTGGCATTTTTTTACAAACGTAAATAGATTAGCACCGGCTGTGGCTAGAAAACTTGTAGTCCAGAAATGAACGATGAACGGGCTTCACAAACACCTGGGGTGGATATTTAAATGTGGGGCCTGTCAGCGTTCAATTCTTGAATTTATATGTATGCAGTTGAACAGCACTAATGTCTTTGCTGTGCCCGGTATATATATATATATATATATATATATAATATAAATATATATACAGAAGCGGATCCAAGGTGGATCCGCCCCCCTTTTTTTAGCGAACCTGTGAGCTTTTGCGATGGTGCGGCGGCAGATGGTGGTGTCGTCTTTCGTGCGTTGTACGTCGTCTGTACGTTAACCATACCTATCTCAAAAACGGCAGGAGCTAGCATCACCAAATTTTTTGCAAATAATCAATCATCCAAAAAACTATATCGGATTTTGTTTATTTTTTTTCTAACTGCATTTTCTTAGATTTTATTTGGAAAAAGCTAAAAAAGCTTTAAAAATCTTCTTCTTAGAAACCGTCTAGCCAATTTGTCCAATATTTCACAGAAATGATCCCTGGAACAATCTTTCTCAAGTTTGTTCGAATGGTTCCAGTTCGGAGATTTTTGGCCGAATTACAGGAGATTGAACTTTGTAAACTGTGCAAAAAAGCATATTAAAATTTGCAGTATTGTCCTATATGAGTTATAAACCTGCGAAAAATTTTTCGACTGATGCCACTGAAGCCAGTTTGTTAAATATTTTACAAGAATAATCCCTACAATAATTCTTATAATAATTGTCATTAATGGTTTCACATGAATGATTTTTGGCTGAATTATGGAGATTATATTGAGTCATTTTACCATATATGTTAGCTGTGTGATGGTATTACATCTAGCCTGGCACCAGTTTATCAGCATCTTTTACATCATGCCATTAGACTTTTAGATTTCAGGTTATCTTTGGTTAATATTGACAAGAAAGATTTTTTAAAAGCTTTTAAAAAATTTAGATTTATGATTTAAGTTATTCATCATAACAGGCAATGTTACTATCATGGATATTCAGCTCTCTGTGGCTATATAAAGACAACTATATATGGATTATAAATTATTTGTATCCCTACTCAACTTAATTCAAGAATTTGCCATCAATGAGATATATCTGTATTTTAATTTTGCATTAAGTATGCATCTGTAATAATTTTACATATATTCATGATTTCTTTTTTTATAAAAAGTCAGCTGAAGAGCATTTTGTATTGGGAAAATAAATTTCAAAGTTATTTCAAGTAGGGACCACTTTTGTGTTCAGATGACAGCACTTGGTTTACCATTGGAAGATTGCCAGTGCCTTGATGTTGACCATTAGCCAAGATGATGTCAGCTCTATAAATAGTTTTGGCACAGTGCCATGATTGGAAGAAGTGCAGCCAGGTATAGGTCAAGAGTTCACTCAGTGCAGTAACTGCATTCTATTTATAGCTTTGGCTGATTGCTAACTGCATCATATTTGTCTTATACAAGACTGTTGGTGCCACCTTCAGTAATTTTTGCACAGTGTGTCCCTGCTTATTTCTCAGGAGAGATTTCATATAACAGTCTGAAATTGGGCATATGAATATATCTCTGATAGCTTTGTTGTATACAAGGCCGGTGGTGCCAGCTACAATCATTTTTGTTTTGTGTGCACCCATGCCAGAATTTCAACAGTGATGTTTGTGTAATTGTTTCTTATTCAAAATGTTTAGTGCTTGCATTGTTCATATACATGAGAAGTAATGGTCCAGCATTGAAGCATTATACCTGGTGTCTTTCCCAATGCAAAGGTTTGCATTAGGCCTGTAGGCCTTGTTTTTCATCAGAAACAACGTTTTATTAAGGGCTCCAGACAAAATTTTGCTGCCTGGACCCCTCCTTTTCAGACCTGAGGGCCTTTTTTTAGGGTTTTCATTTGTTGTCCTGGGTTGGACCCCCCCCCCCCCTTTTCCTAAATCTCCGATCCGCCCCTGATATATGGGCCATTATATATCATTCTGCGTGAACTGACGAAAAAAGTGTTTCATCATATCCTGTTCATCAAGCTTTTCTGCGGGCAAATAAGTAATAGGCCTAGGCCTATTTCCGTAAATCAATATAGGTGAAGATGGACCAACTCAATTTAACTTAAAGGTCAGGTGTGTTTCCATGTGCGCGTATAAATATAAGCCTATGCATAAAAAAAATCTAGTGGTTTCCATGTGCACAATGCGCGTATAGGCCTATGCATATTTTTCTTGTCTCTAGTGTCAAACTTTAAAATAAAAATTTGTTACAATTCCAGGAAATACCTTCTATTAATTTTTTTATGCACATGTTTACAAAATATAACTTATTCTGTGAGCTCCTTTACATAAAACGCCAATGTTTATATAGTTTGCCATGAAACAATTCTTTTACCAACGTATTAGAATGGACTGCATTACCTCTTCATAACATTTGTGATGCTGCATTGAATTCAGATCAAATTCAAATCAATATTGCCACGGGGAAATTTTAGCATGCAGTTGTAGATAGCCCAGTAGATGTAGAGCCCAGACCGCCCCACTTAGAAATAGTAGACGGGGACCTGTGGTAATTCTATTTGGGATCATAACTTTGTATGTCTTTCATTTATAACTTTTTCATACAAAATGACTGATTTTTTTTCCTTTTGACTGTGTGTAGTAATCACAATTCCCCCGCCCTTAGACGGACATTGGACCTGTGAAGCGTGGCCAGCCCTATTAACTGGCCCATAAGGACCGTAGGCAGGATCTAACAATAATTTTGAAATAGCTAAGAATCATTAAGACATACTAAGAATTAACCCAAATTACTAATGCTATAGCAAGAAGTACTGATGATACAGTTATGACATATCACTAAAGGGCTACGTTAAAGCTACAAAGCTGCTACCAAGTGCCGTAGAAACTTTTATCATGCTGTCTTCAGATATGTACAAGAGTCAATAGGTCCATGCATTGTCAAAGAGTCAGGTACTGCACAGAATTGGATTCACAAGAGTATGAATCTGCTGTTTATGGTTTGTAGGCTAGGAAACCTACGGCCAATAATGCACTGGGGTTTCTACATACACAGATTTGTTTCAGACTTGATTTATATATGGCCCACCAATAAAGTAAGAACCTTTTCTATTTTGGGGTCATAATGTCAAAGGTCAAGGTCACAGGGATCATCTGTCCACATATTTGTTTCCAGATGATAACTCCAGGTTGGATTTAAATATTGGTTTTAAAATTGACTAATATATGGTCCACAACTTAAGTAAGAACCCTTTGTTGGTTTTTTTGTGGGTTAAAGGTCAAGGTCACAGGACCAACTTCTTTAAAAAGATTACAGATGCTTTATAAGCCCAACTTTTAATCAAAAACCTCCCATCTTGTACAATTTGCTCCCCTGCCAATAACGGAAGAAACTTCTGGATTTTGGGGTCACATGCTAAAGGTCAAGGTCACAGGGCTGATCCATTAACAAATTAGCTTACAGATGACAACTCCAGTTTGGGTAGACAGATTGGCTTCAAACTTGATGACAGGGCCAACATTTTGAACAAGCTTATATACATATCCTTATAGACAAATTCAGCTGATTATAAAAATATTCTCATAATCAATTTCAGCTGAGCACTGTGCCTGACAGGTCCCTTGTTCCAAAATCTAATAAAAAATTAGTAGCAAACAAGAATACTGTACTTCAGATAGATTCATACTTCACAAAAAGGATTGTATGTGGATCAACCAGCCTTTGTTACACATCAATTCACATGTGAGCGAAAAATCATGCTGAGTTTCGGAAAGATTGGTCCAAGGGTCTCAGAGGAGTTCTCTAGACATGAATCCTCTGTTTTGTGGATACAATAAATACATGCATCACCTGTATGTCAAATTCAGTGTCAACTTCGTCATTGCTCATGGGCCACTTGTTAATAATTGACATGCATATTACAGTCACTTATTCGAGATATCAATACTCATACAAATAAGAAATCATGAGAGACTCCTGCATCTTTCATGTAGCCTATAAAAATACACAGGTAACTCCAAATTAGTGTATTGTGTACATTTCTCAAATAATGATTTTAAAAAAATGAACTGTCCCACATTCCATATGTTAGGTTATTAGCTCAGCTGACTGTAAGTCATATGGGCTATTGCAATCAGCCTTTGTCCGGCGTCCGTCGGTGAACATGTCACAAAACATAACCATTTGACCTAGAAACTTCTAACTGTACATACAGGGATGTCTTAGGCAAATGTCTTTGGAAACGTGAAATTAGGTCATGGTGACCTATATTCTCTGACCTATGTGCCAAAAAAATGGTGTTGAGCACCCAGACAGTCAGTTGGGGCACAAATTGTATCTGTTTGGCCTAGTATCTTCTAACCCAACATCCGGGGAGGTTCTAGGCAAACCTCCTTGGACACTTGAAATTAGGTCATGGTGACCTACATTTTGCTACCTTAAGGCTGAAAACAGAATTTTGAGCATCCAGAAAGTCAGACAAGGCACACATTGTATTCGTTAGGCCTAGAATCTGCTTATATAACATTCTTCTAACACAATATCCTGGGAGGTTCTAGGCAAATATCCTTGGAAACCAGAAATTGTGTCATAGTGCACAGGCTGTATTCTTTGTGCTATGAGCCAAAATATGAGCCAAACAGAATTTGAACATTCATACAGACAAGGTTCAAATTGTATCTATTTTCATCCGAACCTTATATTGAAAAGTCTAGGTACGTCTTTAGCAAGTTTTTTTGAATCCTGAAATTTGGTTACTTAATTCCTATAAATTATGTCAAATACAGTTAGATAGGGCACAAATTGTATCCTGAAGCCCTAAAATCTTCCAACATCACATCCAGAGAGATACTGGCAAATACCACTGGAAACCTGCACATGACAGGCCGAAAACATGATTTGAGTACATTTAATGTCAGATGGGTACAAATTGTATGCATTAGAGCAAATCTCCTTTGAAATTTTAAAATTAGGTCATTAAGACCTATATTCTGCAAGCATCTGGCCATGATTTTGAGACGTCAGACAGGGCACAAATTGTATCCATTAGCCCTAGACTCTTCTAACATGACATTCAGGGAAGTCCTTGGCAATTCCCCTTGGAAACCTGAAATTGGGTCCGTGTGACCTATATTCTGTAAGCTATTGACCAGAAATATGATTTTGAGCACCCAGGCTGACAGGGTACATATTGTATCCATTTCCTTGAACCCTCTATTGATGAAATCCAGGGGGTCTATTGCAGGTCTCCTATGAATCCTGAAATTTTTATTTTCTTTCCATTTTTAGCTCAACTGACTATAATTCATCTGAGCTATAGTCGTGGTCCATTGTCCGTGGTCCATCCATCCCTCCATCCGTCCATAGATGTGGCACATTTTGAAACCATAAGACCAAGGAATCCAAAATTTAGCATAATGTTAGATGTCCCCAAGATCTCCTACCAAGTGGAAAACTGGGTCTTTGCAACTAAGTTCCTTTGAGAAATTAAGGAAAAACCTCAATTTTTTATTAAAAACCTATTTTCACACTTCAGGACTGCCTAATATCAAAACCCCTCATCTGTTTTTCCCCATGTTTACAATAAAAATTTCTCTATATAATCGAAATTTTATTCACAAATTAGCCATCTGAAAAACTCTATCAGATTTTGCTTATGTTTTGGCGATCTGCATTTTCTTGGATTTTCTAGAGAAAAAGCTAAAAAAACCTTTCAAAATCTTCACCTCCGAATCTCTTATACCTTCTCTCTTAAGTTTGTTCGAATGGTTCAAGTTCAGTGAATTTTGGCCAATTTACAGGAAGTTGAACTTTAGTCATATGTCCAAAAAGCATACTAAAATGACAATCTCAGAAACGGCAGGAGCTATCATCACCAAATTTTATTCCAGTGTTGGTCCTATATGAAATTCATGTATTGGTGGGGCCACCTGCATTGAACTTTTTTGTACGGGGGTCATCGGTCATCTGTACATTAACCCGTAATTTCTCAGGAACAGCAGGAGCTAACATCCCCAGATTTTATGCAATAATCTGTCACATATCAAATGTTGTGGGATTCAGCTTATTTTTGTGCTATCAGCATTTACTTAGATTTTATAGGGAAAAAGCTGAAAAACCTTTAAAAGTCTTCTTCATGTAAACGGTCGAAACAAATTGTTCAATATTTTACGGAAATGATCCCACAGGTGAACCCTCACAAGTTTGTTCAAATGGTTTGTGTACGTTTAATGAAATTTGGCCAAGTAAACATACTGACATAGGAATCTCAGAAATGACTGGAGCTAGCATCACCAAGTATTGTGCAAATGTTGGTCACATGACTCATATTTGACATTGCAGATTTTTTTGCGTCGCCTACATTGACCTGTTTTTTTAGCTCAGCTGACTGAAAGTCATCTGAGCTATAGCGATCACTCTTTGTCCGTCGTCCGTCCGGCCGTCTGTCCGGCCGTCCGTTAACAGGGCACAAATCGTAACCGCTGTACCTGGAATCTTCTAATTTGGTATCCTGGGAGGCCCATAAAAAATCTCCTTGGAAACCTGAAATTAGGTCTCTTCGAGCTATGGGGCTCCGAAGTACCCCCCCAGAATAATGGAAAATTTTATACAAAAGCTCAAGTATCTGAAAAACTGATGCATTGATCACCATGATTTTTTGCATGGATATTGATCATGGAGTGTTTCATCAGTTTCTGCAGAATTGTGGTGCCACCTGTATTTTTTCGATTTTTTACGATTTTTTTTCTCTATTTTTGAGACCTCTTAAGATGCAGTCATCTGTTAACATGGCACAAATCTTAACAATTGGACCTGGAATCTTCTCTCTTGACAGGCAGAGAGGCCCATGAAGTCTCCTTGAAAACTTGAAATTAGGTCTCTGTTACCCATAACCTCTGAGCTATGGGGCTCCGAAGTACCCCCCAGAATAATGGAAAATTTGATAAAAAAGCTCAAGTAACTAAACAACTGTTGTATTGATCAGTATGATTTTTTGCAGGGATATTGATCATGGAATGTTTCATCAGTTTCTGCAGCCTGGTGGCGCCACTTGTATTTTTTCGATTTTTACGAATTTTTTTCTTTATTTTTGAGACCTCTTAAGATGCGGTCATCTGTTAACAGGGCACAAATCGTAATGACTGGACCTAGAATCTTCTCTCTTGACATGCAGGGAGGCCCATAAAAAGTCTCCTTGGAAACCTGAAATTAGGTCTCTGTTACTCATATTCTTCGAGCTATGGGGCTCCGAATTACCCCCCCAGAATAATGGAAAATTTGATACAAAAGCTCTAGTATCTGAATAACTACTGCATTGATCACCATGATTCTTTGCATGAATATTGATCATGGGATGTTCCATCACTTCCTGCAGACTGGTGGCGCCACCTGTATTTTTTCCAATTTTTACGCATTTTTAGCTCAGTCATCTGAGCTATAGTCGTTGTCCATTGTCCGTCCTCCGTCCATCGTGCTGTCCATCCATCCGTCCGTCTGTCCGTAGATGTGGCACATTTTGAAACCGTAAGACCTAGGAATCCAAAATTCGGCATAATGTTAGATGTCCCCAGGATCTCCTACCAAGCCAAAACCTGGGTCTTTGCGACTTCGTTCCTTTGAGAAATTAAGGAAAAACCTCAATTGTTTATTAAAAACCTATTTTCACACTTCAGGACTGCCTAATATCAAAACCACTCATCTTTTTTTCCTCATATTTACCATAAATATTCCTCTATATAGTTCTTATGTACATGCCAGAAATTATGTCTGTATTATATAATTTAAAAAAGTTATGGGCCCAAACAAAATGCATTTTGTAAAAAATCAGGAAAGATATTTGATCACTTAACACAAAATATGTTAAAGCTATGGACTTTTTCCAGTAATATAACTTTAATTAATCAAAATTAAATTGTATACCCAAAATGAGATCAAATTCTTTTAAATTTTTTAAAATATTAACAGAAATAAAAATTTGGTACCTTGAATTTTGCCTAACTTTGACCATGGCACTTTTTTTTTGTAAATGCTGTGGATTTAATTTTCAAATCATGTTTTTGTTAGCATTTCAACTGTTAACACCAAAAATTTGAAACCAGTGGATCAAAAACTAGATTTTATTCAAGTTTCCAAGCACCATGTCACATATTGTTTACATCAAGCTTGTGTTATGCAGTTTGCTAGAGCTCAGCTCCCCAGCTTCAGCTCGAAGTTCCTTAAATTTGGCATACAGTTAGATGTCTCCAAAATCCCTTACCTTTCTAAGAATTTGGTCACTAGGACTTAATTCTTTCGAGATATTAATGAAAAACTTCATTTTTCCATTAAAACCCATTATTACACTTTAAGACTGCCTAAAATCAAAACCACTGATCTGATTCTGATCATATATAATATACATATTTTTCTATACATTTGCTATGCACATGCCAGAAATGATGTCAGTATTGCGTAATTGTTTTAAGTTATGGGCCAAAACATAATGCACTTTTTAAAAAATCAAGAAATATATTTACTCCCTTAACAAGAGGATTGCTGAAGTTAGAGATTTTTTGTCAGAGATGTAACATTATTTAATCAAGATTCAGTTGAATACCCAAAATTAGTTCTGAATTTTTTAAATTTTATAAGTTATTAGTATAAATATAAAATTAGTACCTTAAATTGTGCCCAACTTTGACCATGGCTGATGTTTTTCCTGAGAGCACTGTTGATATAATTTTCATATCATGCACACATAAGGATTTCATCTTTGTAGTTTAGAAAGCTGAAAGAAATTAGCCAAAAATTGTAGCTTTTATTCATGTTTTTATGAGACCATGTCAGACCCAGGGTCTACCCAGCCCCTCTTTCAGTCACCTGTATGTTGACCTTGTTGACCTTTCATCAAATTATGCACGCTTGAGGCAAGGCATACACTGAGGCAGCCAGGCAGCTAATTCCCAGCCACAGTTGATCCAGGTGTCCAACCCAACTCATCTAGTAGTTGTATTGAAAAACAACATAACATAACAATAAACAATAAATTAGTAAATTTTTATTGGTTTTTAATAACAAATTAAAGAAAAATTAATAGAAAAGGAATTTGTTAGTTGATGAGTAACAGGAAATTAAATTGCAGTTACTGATAATGTAAGAATCTTGTATGGATGGATTGAATGTCAATGTCAATGTTATTCCAAATAATACCATGCAGTCACCTATGGTATTTTTCAGTTCAATTTTAATGATAAAAAATAAATCATATTATTCATTACTAATCATTAGGGATCATATGAAGGAAATTAATGATAGACAAAGATGCAGTTGATAATATTAATCTAGATTCCTACTGTGTCTAGTGTGTAGATTGATGTGAAAGTAGTCCAAAGTGAATATATTACATTTATTTTTTTTTAATATAAATAAAAGCCATAAAACCAGGTACTTATGATCATTATTTAAATTTGTGAATTTTGTATATTCTGGATACTCATTGTCATTGTTTGGCTAAAACTGAATAAATACCAGACATGGTGCGAATACTTTGCAAATGTATTTGAATATGAATATGAATATGTACTCCATTATAAAATTTCTTGCATAAGAATGGGAATTCAGGAAAAATGAAAGTATCTGAATACCATGGCAAATACTTTCAAAATGTATTCATGAATACATTCATGAATATATTCTATAATATTATTTTAATAATCATTTCAGTTATATTTTATTTAAAAATTAATATGATTCCCTTATTATTTTTAATAAACATTATATTTGGCATAATATTTCTTAATAAATTTTAATAAATAGTTAAACTCTATATGATATGTGCTGCCTATAAGTTATATGGCCAAGTCAAAATCTGTGTGACAATAGCACTCCATTTGTTTATAAAATAAATGAAATCAATCCTCTTCCCTGTCTCCAAAGATACTATCAAAATTTTACATAAGTTAAACACCAACAACTCATAATACAACTTATATTTATTACCACACAAAACCAGCATGTGCCTCATTTCCAACTCATATTTTTTTATCATATATAACAGCTGAGCGCCGTGACCCATGGGTCCCTTGTTTTTGTTACATGATGTAAAAAAAATTCAAAAATAATCAAATGTGATAAAACAATCAGATCCTAAAGACAAATTTTCATTATGATGTCTATAATGTCAATAATTGTCATAATTGTCTTGCTATGTTTAGTGTGTAGACAGTAATGTGACCGTATTCAAAAGTGAATTTAATAGTTTTTTTAGCGAACCTGTGAGCTTATTTGATGGCGCAGCGTCGTCCGTCTGCCACAAGCCGTCCACCATCCACCGTCGTCCGTACATTAACCCCAGCTATCTCAGAAACCATCAGAGCTAGCAGCTGCAAATTGCATGTAAGAATCAGTTACATGTCAGATTTCATCGGACTGAGCTTTTTTTTTGGGTGTCTGTATTAACTTCTATATTTTTAGGGGAAAACCTTAAAAACCTTTAAAAATCTTCAACTCGGAAACTCTCTGTCAAATTGTCCAATATTTCACATAAATGTTCCATGGAACAATCTGTCTCAAGTTTGTTCAAATGGTTCCAGTTCGGAGATTTTTGGTCGAGTTATAGGAAGTTAAACTTAGTCATCTGTCCAAAAAAGCATACTAAAATTAAAATCTCAGAAACTTCCGGAGCTATCATCAACAAATTTTATGCAAATGTTTGTCACATATGTCACATCTGAAATTGATGTATTGGTGGCGCCACCAACATTGATCTGGTTTTTACAAGCGAGTATGTAATTTTAGACTCTTCTAGCTTATACACAGTTTTATTATGAAACAATTAAGCTGATTGGTTTAAACTTTACAATAATTATTCTTTACAAGAATGGTAAGGTTCTGCAGGTTTTATTAGAATAGATTGGGTAAATGCAGGTTTAAAAAAGCAGTGTAGCCAATTAAAAAAAGGCTTTCTGTGTTTAAAAAACAGATTTGACAGCATGCTGAGTTTCAGCAGCCAAGTAAAGAGGTCACTCAGTACAAACAGGTGGGGTCCAAACATCACCATGGCAACTGACCTGGCTCTGTCTGGTGTCAAGACAATGTCTAGATGTCTAGACACAGCGTCTAGACGTCTAGACACATCGTCTAGATGCATAATGCCCAGATTAGAACTATTGGAATTATATCTCTCAACTGTTTGAAAAAACTTGGTTTGCATATTTAGTGAATCTGTGAGCTTATGCGATGGTGTGGTGTCTTCCGTCCTGCGTCATAGCTAAGGGCAGGAGCTAGCATCACCAAATTTTTTGCAAAAAATTTGTCATCTAAAAAATTCTATTGGATTTTGCTTATTTCTTGGCTAACTGCATTTTCTTAGATTTTATAGGGAAGAAGCTAAAAAAAAACATTAAAAAATGTTCTTCTCTGAAACCATGCTGCCAAATTGTCCGTTCATCTGTCCCAATAATCCTCCCTGGCATAAAGAACATGTCCGAACTATCCTGACTGATACATCCTAATTGTATCCGCCAAAACAGAGTTTTGCGGATACTATGTTTTCAGCTGCACGCCGCCGCCGCCGCCGCGTAGGTGTCCGGAGAACTCCTCCGTAACCGCTGGGCGGAATTTTACGAAACCCAGGTGATGTTCGGGTCACATGTGAACTGCTGCGCCCCGATTTTGTTTTGACCTCTGACCTTTCCTCTGCGCTCTGCGTCCGTTTGTGCGTCTGTTTCCACACATAAACCCACATATCTCGGGAACCGTTTGACCGATCAGGAAAATTTTGTTACACAAATGTAGCCCTTGGAGAGCTTTATAACATACACAAAAAATGGTGGCGCCACCTGCAACCATGTTTGCACAGTGTCCATCTGTTTGTCTGCCTTGGGTTAAAATCACTCATATCTCTGCAGTGACTAGACTAATTCACCTGAAATTCGGCATGCGTAAACATCCTGGATAGCTTTTCTGATTTTATGACAGGTGGCGCCACCTACATTCACGTTTACGCTGCAGACATCCAAGCTCATATCTCGGGAACCGTTTGACCGATCAGGAAAATTTTTTTGAACAAATGTAGCCCTTGGAGAGCTTTATAACATACACAAAAAATGGTGGTGCCACCAGCAACCATGTTTGCACAGTGTCCATCTGTTCGTCTGCCTTGGGTTAAAATCACTCATATCTCTGCAGTGGCTCGACTAATTCACCTGAAATTCGGCATGCGTAAACATCCTGGATAGTTTTTCTGATTTTATGACAGGTGGCGCCACCTACATTCACGTTTACGCTGCAGACATCCAAGCTCATATCTCGGGAACCGTTTGACCGATCAGGAAAATTTTTTGCACAAATGTAGCCCTTGGAGAGCTTTATGACATACACAAAAAATGGTGGCGCCACCAGCAACCATGTTTGCACAGTGTCCATCTGTTCGTCTGCCTTGGGTTAAAATCACTCATATCTCTGCAGTGACTTGACTAATTCACCTGAAATTCATCATGCGTACACATCCTGGATAGCTTTTCTGATTTTACGACAGGTGGCGCCACCTTCATTCACGTTTACGCTGCAGACATCCAAGCTCATATCTTGGGAACCGTTTGACCGATTGGGCCAAAATTTTGCATGTGTATAGATCTCACATAGCTCTTCATCATACACAAAACTGGTGGCACCACCTGCAGCCATTTTTGCACAGCTCCTGTCTGTTTGTCTGCCATGGGATAAAATCACTCATATCTCGGAAGTGGTTTGATATATCTGCCTAAAATTTTGCAGGTTTATACATCACCGACAGCTCTCTTGATTTTATGACAGGTGGCGCCACCTGCATTCTAGTTTATGCAGCAGACATCCAAGCTCATATCTTGGGAACCGTATGACCGATTGGGCCAAAGTTTTGCATGTGTATAGTTCTCACATAGCTCTTTATCATACGCAAAACTGGTGGCGTCACCTGCAACCATTTTTGCTCAGCATCCATCTGTTTGTCTGCCACGGGCTAAAATCACTCATATACATGTAGTGGTTTGACTTATCTGCCTTAAATTTTGCATATGTATACAACTTGGACGGCTTTCTGGATTTTGTGGTATGGGGGGCAACCTACATACACAATTTGGCTGCAGACATCCATGCTAATATGCAACACTCAATTTTCCCTTGCCACTCAATCCATGCCTCACTTCACCCATACCACTCTGATTTAGGCGGATACACGTAGTCGCTTGTAGACTATCCGTATTCTAGTTTTAAAATGTCCTAGTCCGAAACTTGCAGGTCCGAAACGTCCATTTTGCTGAAATCATAATAACAAAGGTAGATATGCTGGACAAAAGAGGATCAATATTAAATTTGAAAAATAAACCTCCGTTCCTACTCTGAAACTTTGCACAGGTTCGCATTAGGCCTGTAGGCCTTGTTATAAATTAAAGCCATAAAACCAGGTACTTATGATCATTATATAAATTTGTGAAATTGGTATATCCTTGATTCTCAACAGTTGTGTTTGACTGAAAATGACAAGACACTTAGTGAATACTTAATAATTGTATTTGACTATGAATACCAAAATCAAATAGTTTAATCAGGAAAATAATACAAATAGTAATACAAGTAATAAAAAAAAGTAGTTGAATGCGAGTGCAAATACTTTCAGAATGTATCAGAATGTATTCATGAATGCATTCATGAATACATTTTATAATATTATGAATACATTTTGTTAATTGGTTCTATATTGCAGATTAATTATAGCTATAAATGTTGGAGCAATTAACAAATGGTAATCAACATGTCAATATATATGTTATACTGTAAATGTATAGTAATATTTTTAAACCTGGAAAAATTGACGTAATGAAAAAAAAATTAATGCAAATATTGTTATTTTTTTTTCCTGGCTCAGGAGAAAGGGAATTTAAATAATTTGCTTTGTTTCTCTATCTTTCTTCCTGTTTTAAATATTTAATAATTATGAATAAACTTTTTTTTCCTGTTAGCGCTGTTGAATTAAATTTCATATCCTGTATATGTATATGCAAGGGTGTTGTAACTCCCACAATCCCCTTCCCCCATCCTACTGAGTCCGTGCTCTGTGGTACTGTGAACAATAGTTCTATCGCTAAAGCATAACATTTAATAATTAAAGAAAATATATACAGATCAAGAGACAGAGGCATTGTAACTCCCATCATAACCCTCCTTTCCCACCCACCCCCCATGATGAAGTCCTTCCACCTGAGCAGTGGGGACATTATAGCAACTGAATACATATCATAAAATAAAATAAAAATATTTATTTAAAAAATTGGATCTCATTAGAAAAATGTGTCAACTGTTGAACTGTCAACAGCTTATATAAAAGGAAACCAATGGAAATGCATGGTGAGATCACAAAATATTATTTGCAACAAGTTCTTCAATCATATCAACCAACCATGGCCTAGGTTACCTCTTGCTCACAGACTTTATCTACATTTCATAATATTTTAGATTTTAATCTTCCAAGTGTTTAAGAACTGTTGAATGCTCAGTTTCCTTTGCCGATGACGAAAAAACTTGTAAACTTGCATAACTGGGAAACTGGTTAAACGGTCCAAATGACAGAAATCGCAAGTTAAAGGTCTTTGCGTCTCAAAGTAAGGTCGTTCACAATGATCGAGTTCGGTTCTCGAATGGCATGGCTGGGTCTCCGCTGCTGGGAACGGTGGAGGGAATGCGGGTTGCTTCGGGCTTTGTGGCTGTGGATGCTGTAGCTTTCTAACAAGGACTTCAACCCATCTTCAGAAGATGTCGCCCTCTACGGCTCCTTGCTTGGCTTGGCGTGGCACTGCGACTGTTGGCTCAGAGGACATGCTTAAGGAGCGCATAGGGCTGAGGTCTTGACCGCAGCAACCTGTAGCTGCTCGATGAGCGTATACTTCTTTTGGCTTGGCTCAGTTTCCTTCCCTTTCCTCTCCTTTTCTCACATCCACCCCTCCTTGCTGCCCTCATTGTTCCCTTCTCCAAAACCCCATGTCAGCCTCCGTAAACAAGAACAAGATGAATCAGATGTATTCATATTTTTGTATTTTGTATAACTTTTTGTCCATAGGTACCTTTGTACATGCCAGAAATTATGTCAATATTGTGTATAGACGTGGTGGGAATCAAAATAATGTACCTTGTCAAGCCTGAAGAGATATCATGTCACACAGTCACAAATTCATAAATCCCCTCATCAGCATGGTTAATCATAATATTATCATAACACTCAAATATATTGCCATTTTCAACCCCTCCCAAATAAATAAAAAATAAACCACTATATTTTACTCCATATTAATCCATCATTCTGGTTTTTAGCGAACCTGTGAGCTTATGCGATGGTGCGGCGACGTCCGCCGTGCGTCGTGTGTCGTGCATTGTGCGTCGTCTGTACGTTAACCATAGCTATCTCAAAAATTGCTGGAGCTAGCATCACCAGATATTTGGCAAATAATCAGTCATCCAAAAAACTATATCGGATTTTGTTTATTTTTTTTCCTAACTTCGTTTTCTTAGATTTTATAGGGAAAAAGCTAAAAAAAACTTTAAAAATCTTCTTCTCCAAAACTGTCCAGCCAAATTGTCCAATATTTCACAGAAATGATCCCTGGAACTATCTTTCTCAAGTTTGTTTGAATGGTTCCAGTTCGGAGATTTTTGGCCGAGTTACAGGAGGTTGAACTTTGTTACCTGTGCAAAAATGCATATTAAAATTAAAATCTCAGAAACGGCTGGAGCTATCATCACCAAATTTTATGCCAATGTTGGTCACATAAGTCATATCTGAAATTGAGGTATTGGTGGCGCCACCTGCATCGGCCTTTTTTGTACGGGGTCATCAGTGCCTGTATTACACTGAGGGCTACAAAAAACGTCTTCTCTGAAACCATATGGCTAAAATGTTTAATATCGCAAAGAAATGATCCTAGGGTAGTGCTTTCTGAAGTTTGTTCAAATGATCTCAGTTCAGTGACTTTTGGCTTACTTATGGGTAGTTGAATTTAGTCATATGCCATAACAGCCCATTTTAGCTCAGTGGCTACAAAGATCTTCTTCTCAAAAACCACTGGGCCAAATTCTTAAATCTCACACATTAATTATCCTCAGATGTTGATAATTCAAGTTTGTTCAAATGGTTTTGGTTCAGTGCTTTTTGGCTGAGTTACGAGAAGCTGAACTTAGCCAGTTTGCTGTATCTTCCTATATGAGTTATAAACCTGCAAAACGTTTTTCGACTGATGCCACTGAAGCAAGTTAGTTAAATATTTAACAAGAATAATCCCTACAATTATTCTTATAATAATTGTCATTAATGGTTCCACATGAATGATTTTTCGCTGAATTATGGAGCTTGAATTGAGTCATTTTACCATATATGTTAGCTGTGTGATGCTGTTACATCTAGCCTGGCACCAGTTTATCCGCAACTATTACATCATGCCACTAGACATTTAGATTTCAGGTTTTCTTTGGTTAATATTGACAAGAAAGTTTTTTTAAAACCTTTTAAAAAATTTAGATTTATGATTTAAGTTATTCATCATACTAGGCAATGTTACAATCATGGATATTCAGCTCTCTGTTGCTAGATAAAGACAACTATACGTGGATTATAAATTAATAATTTAATGCGTCTTTGATGGAATTCTCATTTACAAGAAAGGTGGTGCCACCTACATTGACTTTTGCAGTGTATGCACCTGCTTATTTCTACAAAGGATTTTTATACATCAGCCTAAAATTGGGCATGTTTATACATATCAGGTAGCTTTATAGTGTACAAAACTGGTGGCGCCACCTACAATAATTTTTGCACAGTGTATGTCCCTGCTTATTTCACAGGAGGGGTTTGTTTGACATACTGGTGGTGCCAGCTACAATCATTGTATCCGCAAAAACAGAGTTTTGTGGATACTATGTTTTCAGTCGGACGCAGCATAGGTTTCCGGAGAACTCCTCCATACCCAATGGGCAGAATTTTTTAAAATTTGGAATTATGATCAGTCACATGTGAACTGCCCTCATTTTTGGTTGACCTCTGACTTTTCCTCTTTCCCCAGCGTCCATTTGTGTGTCTGTTTCCACACATAAACCCACATATCTCGGGAACCGTTTGACGGATAAGGCTAAAGATTTTGCACAAATGAAGCCCTTGGAAAGCTTTATAACATACACTAAAATGGTGGCGCCACCTTCAACCATTTTTGCACAGCATCCATCTGTTCATCTGCCTTGGGATAAAAACACTAATTTCTCAGCATTGGTTGGACTTATCCACCTGAAATTTTGCATGTGTATACATTCTGGACAGCTTTCTTGATTTTATGACAGGTGGCGCCACCTACATTCACATTTAAGCTGCAGACATCCAAGCTTATATCTCGGGAACCGTTTGACCAGTTGGGCCAAAATTTTGCATGTGTATAGATCTCCCATAGCTCTTTATCATATGCAAAAATGGTGGTGCCACCTGCCACCATTTTTGCACAGCTTCCATCTGTTCATCTGCCTTGGGATAAAATCACTCATATCTCGGCAGTGGTTTGACATATCCCCCTGAAATTTTGCATGTGTATAGATCTCACATTGCTCTTAATCATACACAAAATTGGTGGTGCCACCTGCCACCATTTTTGCACAGCGTCCGTCTGTTTGCCTGCCATGGGCTAAAATCACTCATATCTCAGTAGTGGTTTGACTCTTCCACCTGAAATTTTGCATGTTTATACATCTTGGATAGCTTTCTGGATTTTTTGGCAGGTGGTGCCACCTACATTTATGTAAATGCTGCAGACATTCAGGCTTATATCTCAGGACTGGTTTGACTTATTCCCCTGAAATTTTGCATGTGTATAGATCTCATATATCTTTTAATCATACACAAAATTGGTGGCGCCACCTGCCACTATTTTTGCACAGCGTCCGTCTGTTTATCTGCCTTGGGATAAAAAAACTCTCATATCTCTGCATTGGTTAGACTTATCCACCTGAAATGTTGCATGTTTATACATCCTGGACAGCTTTCTTGATTTTATGACAGGTGGCGCCACCTACATACACATTTTGGCTGCAGACATCCAGGCTATTATGCAACACACCTCACTATTTCCCCTTGCCACTCAATCTAAGACTCACTTCACCTTTCCCACTCTGATTTTGGCAGATACACGTAGTCGCTTGTTGACTACCCATATTCTAGTTTTTGTGTTGTGTGCACCCATGCCAGAATTGCAGCAGTGATGTTTGTTTAATTGTTTCTTGTTCTAAGTGTTTAGTACTTGCATTGTTCATATACATGTTACACATGTTCTTGAAAAGTAATGGTCCAGCATTGAAGCATTATACCTGGTGTAATCTAATTGCACAGGTTCGCCTTGTTTATATATCATTTACTCACATATTACATTATATTCCTTTTTAATAGCCCAACATGTCCATGATATTCATAAGCTTTTTCTACTGGATATAATATCACAATGGTGATACATTTATAGTCCATGCATTCACAATCAGCTGAGCACCGTGACCCATGGGTCCCTTGTTTAACATAGTAACATTAGCCATAGGCTATTCTCACAGAAAATATGTAACATTAATGTAAGAAATGAGCACCCAGTCAAATAAAGCTGAGTGTCATGGCCCATGGGCCACTTGTTTACAAATAATATTCTGATAATCAATTTCTGCTGAGCATTGTGACCTGTTATAGGCATCTTTGCACATATTCAGGTACCATAGCTTATATCATGATAGTCATTATTGAAAGGTAAATTATAAAGAATCAGGCTTGATATTCACAATGAAAAACAGTATTTCTTAACTTTAGTCATTATGTCTTACTATATTCTACTTCTTTGATTAAAAGGTGAAGTAAAGTATGGAAAGAATGGACAAACAGTATCAACACTGATGCATGTGGACAAAACCCTTCCTCTCTGGGCCTTCCTAGATGTACATGGCACAGTACAGAAAGTTAAACTATTTGGTAAGTGTCAAATATCCCAGATGTTGTCTATATGTAATAAGTAAAAGTGTTTAACTTTCAATAAATCACTAGTGTCATTTGTTAAAATTAATGATGTATATTCCAAAGTATTGTAATCATGGCACATTTCTAGCTGGGCTGACTGGAAGTCATTTGAGGTGTGACAAGGAGATTTTGCCTTTTGTCCTGATGGCTATGTATGAACAGACACAAATCTAAATTGTTGTGTCCCAATAATAAAATTTAGGATATCTTGGTTTCAGCATGGTCCCATTGTGTGCCTAATAACTGGAGAAATGTTTCACAGATCTTTTTCAAACTTGATGTGTGTAAAGATATGGGTGAAAGGACGAAGCTTACTAAAATTTGGTCATGACCCGGACCTTTGAATAGGTCCATTTCTAGCTCAGCTGACTCTTAAGTCAACTGAGCTATAGTGATTGGTCAGCATCTGTCATCCATCTCTCTTTCTACCTGTCTGTCTGTCTGTCTGTATGTTAAACTGGCACATTATGACAGTGTAGAAATATAAATCTAAAATTTGGCATACAGTTAGATGTCCCTAAGTTCTATTAACAAACCTGAAACTGGGTCACTGCAACTTCGTCCCTTCGAGAAAATAAAGAAATACCTCCATTTTTTATTAAAATCATTTTGTTACACTTCAAGACTGCCGTATATCAAAACCACTGGTGTTGCTTAGTTCATATTTCTCATAAATATTCCACTTTATGTTTTCTATGTACCTGCTAGATATTAGGTTAATATTGCTTAACTGTATCCGCCAAATAAAGCTTTGCGGATACTGTGTGTTTGACCAGGTTCCACTGCTGCTGCCGCTGCTATGCTCGCTTCCAATCACAAATCAATGTATGATTTATTGCCATTTTAGCTCAGCTGACTATAAGTCATCTGAGCTATAGTCATGGTCCATTGTCCGTCATCAGTCTCTCTGTTAGACTGGCAGGTTTTGAAACAGTTAGACCTACCAATCTAAAATCTGGCATACTGTTAGATATCTCATAGATCTCTTACCAAACCAAACACTGGTTCACTGCGACTTCATTCCTTCGAGAAACTAAGGAAAAACCTATTATCACACCTAAGGACTGCTACTTTCCCATTTTTCTTAATATTTACCAGGAGTATTCTCCTATATATTTCCTATATACATGCCAGAAATTAAGTCTATTAAGTGTAATTTCTTTAAATTATGGGCCCAAACATAATGGACTTTGTAAAAAATCTGGAAAAATATTTGCTCAATTAACATGAAAATTTTTAAGGCAAGAGACTTTTTTTCCAAGTATGTAACTTTGTTTATTTAAGATTCAATTATATACCCAAAATTAGATCTGAATTTTGTAATTTTTAGCTCAGCTGACTTTAAGTCATCTGAGCTATAGTCGTGGTCCATTGTCTGTTGTCCGTCCGTCCATCCTTCTGTCCGTAGATGTGGCACTTTTTGAAACCATAAGACCTAGGAATCCAAAATTTGGCATAATGTTAGATGTCCCCAAGATCTCCTACCAAGCCGAAAACTGGGTCCTAGCGACTTCGTTCCTCTGAGAAATTAAGGAAAAACCTCAATTTTTTATTAAAAACCTATTTTCACACTTCAGGACTGCCTAATATCAAAAACCACTCATCTGTTTTTCCTCATATTTACCATGAATAATCCTCTGTATAGTTCCTATGTACATGGCTGAAATTAGGTCTGTATTATATAATTTTAAAAAGTTATGGGCCCAAACATAATGCATTTTGTAAATAATCAGGGAAGAAATTTGATCACCTAACACAAAACTTGTTAAAGCTAAGCACTTTTTTCCAGTAATATAAATTTTATAAATCATATTAAATTGTATACCCAAAATTAGATCAAAATCTTTTAAATTTTTAAAATATTAGCAAAAATAAAAAATTGGTACCTTAAATTTTGCCCAACTTCGACCATGGCATGTTTTTTCCTGTAACTGCTGTGGATTTAATTTTCAAAGCATGTTTTTGTTAGCATTTCAACTGTTAACAGGAAAAATTGAAACCAGTTATTCAAGAACTGTAGATTTATTTCAAGTTTTCAAGCACCATGTCACATATTGTTTACATCAAGCTAGTGTTATGCAGTTTGCTTTGGCTCTAGCTCCCCAGCTTCAGCTTCATGCCAGTTCCTTAAATTTGGCACACAGTTAGATGTCTCCAAAACCCCCTACCATGCCAAGAATTTGGTCAATAGGACTTAATTATTTCAAGATATTAATGAAAAACTTCATTTTTATGCCCCCGCCACAAAGTGGCCGGGGCATATAGTTTTACCCATGTCCGTCATTCCGTCAGTCCGTCAGTCCGTCATTCCGTCATTCCGAAATCAAACAGTTGTACGGACTTTTTTTCGCAATGCCTGCAGATATCGGCCTGATTTTTGGTGTGTGGGCAGATAATGACCAGTTACAGATCGAGTTCGCGTTTCGTCCCGGTTGACCTACTTTTGACCGTTTTACGGCTCCTAAACTTAGAAAATTTCATGAAAAATAGAAATTTTCATGACAAATACACATGTACGGAATTATTTTCACAATGCCTGCAGATATTGGCCTGATTTTTGGTGTGTGGGCAGATAATGACCAGTTACAGATCAAGTTCGCATTTGGTCCTGGTTGACCCACTTTTGACCGTTTTACGGCTCCTAAACTTAGAAAATTTCATGAAAAATAGAAATTTTATTGACAAATACACATGTACGGACTTTTTTTCGCAATGCCTGCAGATATTGGCCTGATTTTTGGTGTGTGGGCAGATAATGACCAGTTACAGATCGAGTTCGCGTTTCGTCCCGGTTGACCTACTTTTGACCGTTTTACAGCTCCTAAACTTAGAAAAATTCATGAAAAATAGAAATTTTCATGACAAATACACATGTACAGCCGTTTTTAGCCCTCAGCTCATAGGCTGAGGTCTACTGTTGTCACCCAAGCTGTCCGTCTGTCCATCTGTCTGTCCGGTGTCTGTCCGTCCGTCTGTCCGTTCCGCGTCTGTTAACTTTTACCTTGTGAGCGGGATATCTCTAAAAGGATTCACCGTTGGAATTTTATTTCATCAGTGAAGATGTATATTGATAAAATCTCGGTCAAGTTCGAAGATGGGTGACCTTGACCCATTTTTCTACATTTTAGAGCTGATTATAGAAAAACACTCAGAAGTTTATATCTCAGGAACCATTGTGTGGAATTTCACAAAACTTACTATGATCATTGGGACTGATGGTCTCTATGTGCTGCACAATTTTGGTGGCGCCACCTGCAATTTCTGATTTTTTAATGAAATTTTATCGGATTTTTTCAATTTTGGCCTTTTGTGCAGGATATCTCTAAAGGTATTCAACACAGGAACTTCATTTCTTCAGTGCTATTGCATTATATTTACAAAATCTTGGTCAAGTTCAAAGATGGGTGATCTTGACCTACTTTTCAATATCACAGAGCTTAGTATAGAAAAAAACTTAGGAGCTTATTTCTCAGGAAGCATTTGGTGGATTGTTATGAAACATGGTATATACCTCTCCAATTTAAATTTATAAATGATTATCAACTTTTGCTAATATTCTAGTTTCGCAATACAATGCTTACAGATACTGGCCTAATGTTTGGTCCGTGGGCGCATAATGACCACTTACAGATCGAGTTCGCGTTTCGTCCCAGTTAACCTATTTTTCACCATATGACAGATCCTGAACATAGAAAATTTCATGAAAGACAGTAATTTTCATGAAAAATGCGCATATATGGACTTTTTTTCACAATGCCTGCAGATACTGGCCTGATTTTTGGTGTGTTGCTTGATAATGACCCTTTACAGATCGAGTTTGCATTTTGCCCTTGTTGACCAGCTTTTGACCATACAACACTTCCTGAAATTAAAAAATTTTACAAAATTTAACAAATGTTTCTAATTTGCCCCAGGCGGGGGCATTCGTGTCGTTCCGACACATCTAGTTCCATTAAAAACCCATTGTTACACTTTAAGACTGCCTAATATCAAAACCACTGATCTGATTCTGATCATATATAATATACATATTTTTCTATACATTTGTTATGCACATGCCAGAAATGATGTCAGTATTGCTTAATTGTTTTAAGTTATGGGCCCAAACATAATGCACTTATAAAAAAATCAAGAAATATATTTAATCCCTTAACAAGAGGATTGCTAAAGCTATAGATTTTTTGTCAGGGGTGTAACATTATTTAATCAAGATTTGATTGAATACCCAAAATTAGTTCTGAATTTTTCAAATTTTATAAGTTATTAGTATAAATATAAAATTAGTACCTTAAATTTTGCCCAACTTTGACCATGGCACGTTTGTTTCCTGAGAGCACTGTAGATATAATGTTCATATCATGCACATATAAGGATTTCAGCTTTGTACTTTAGAAAGCTGAATGAAATTGGACAAAAATTGTAGCTTTTATTAATGTTTTTATGAGACCATGTAAGACCGAGGCTCTTCCCAGCGCCTCTTCAGTCACCTGTATGTTGACCTTGTTGAACTTTCAGCAGATTATGCACGCTTGAGGCGAGGCATACACGTGGGCAGCCAGGTAGCTTATGGCCAGCCACAGTTGATCCAGTTGTCAAACCCAACTCATCTAGTAGTTGATTTGAAAAACAACATAACAATAAACAATAAATTAATAAATTTTTATTGGTTTTTAATAATAAATTAAAGAAAAATTAATAGAAAAGGAATTTGTTAGTTGATGAGTAACAGGAAATTAACTTGCAGTTACTGATGATGTAAGAATCTTGTATGGATGGATTGAATGTCAATGTCAATGTTATTCCAAATAACACCATGCAGTCTCCTATGGTATTTTTCAGTTCAATTTTAATGATAAAAAAAATAAATCATACTATTCATTACTAATCATTAGGGATCATATGAAGGAAATTAATGATAGACAAAGATGCAGTTTATAATATTAATCTAGATTCCTACTGTGTCTAGTGTGTAGATTGATGTGAAAGTAGTCCAAGGCGAATATATTACATTTATTTTTTTCAATATAAATAAAAGCCATAAAACCAGGTACTTATGATCATTTTTTAAATTTGTGAATTTTGTATATTATGAATTGTCAACATCATTATTTGGCTAACACTGAATAAATACTAGACATGGTGGGAATGCTTTGCAAATGTATTTGAATACGAATATGAATATGCACTGCATTAAAAAATTTCTTGCATAAGAATGGGAATTCAGGTAAAAATGAAAGTATTTGAATACCAATGCAGATACTTTCAAAATGTATTCATGAATGAATGCATGAATATATTCTATAATATTATTTTAATAATCATTTCAGTTATATTTTATTTTTAAAAATCATGATTTTCTTCTTATTATTTTTTTTAAAATTATATTAGCACAATATTTGTTATTAAAATTTAATAAGTAGTTAAACTCTTTTATTATATGTGCTGCTTATAAGTTATATGGCCAAGTCAAAATCTGTGAGACAATAGCACTCCATTTGTTAATAAAAAAAATGAAATCAATCCTCTTCCCTGTCTCCAAAGATACTATCAAAATTATACATAAGCTAAACACCAACAACTCATAATACAACTTATATTTATTAACACACAAAACCAGCATGAGCCTCATTCCCAAATCATATTTTATCGAACCTGTGAGCTTATGTGATAGTGCTGCGGCGTCCATTGTGTGTGGTCTGTTGTGCGTCATCTGTACGTTAACCATAGCTATCACAAAAACGGCAGAAGCTTGCATCACCAAATTTTTTGCAAATATTCAGTCATCTGAAAAACTTTTGTTTATTTTTTTCTAACCACTTGCATTTTCTTTGATTTTATAGGGAAAAGGTTAAAAAAGCTTTAAAAATCTTCTTCTCCAAAACTGTCCAGCAATATTGTCCAATATTTCACATAAATGTTCCTTGGAACAATCTGTCTCAAGTTTGTTCGAATGGTTCCAGTTCAGAGATTTTTGGCAAAGTTATAGGAAGTTGAACTTAGTCATCTGTCCAAAAAAGCAAACTAAAATTAAAATCTCAGAAATGGCTGGAACTATCATCACCAAATTTGATGCAAATGTTTGTCACATAAATCATATCTGAAATTTAGGTATTGGTGGCGCCACCTACTTTGATCTGTTTTTTACAAGCAAAAATGTAATTTAAGACTCTTCTAGCTTATACACTGATTTATGATGAAACTGTTAAGCTGATTGGTTTAAACTTTACAAGAATTATTCTATGGTAGGGTTCTGCCAGTTTTATAAGAATGAATTGGGTAAATGTAGCCTTAAAAAGCAGTGTAGCCAATTGAAAAAGGCTTTCAGTGTTTGAAAACAGATTTGACAACAATCCAAATTCCAAAATGCCAAGTCCAGAGGTCACTCAGTTAAACAAGGTGAGGTCCAGACTTCACCATGGCAACTGACCTGGCTCTGTCTGGTGTCTAGACGATGTGTCTAGACGTCTAGATGCATAATGCCCAGTTTAGAACTATTGGAAGTATATCTCTCAACTGTTTGAAAAAACTTGGTTTGCATTTTTAGTGAATCTGTGAGCTAATGCGATGGTGTGGTGTCTTCCGTCGTCTGTCTTGTGTCATAGCTATTTCAAAATGGGCAGGAGCTAGTATCACCAAAATTTTTTTAAAAATTAGTCATTTAAAATATTCTATCGGATTGTGCTTATTTCTTGGCTAACTGCATTTTCATAGATTTTATAGGGAAGAAGCTAAAAACATTTAAAAATGTTCTACTCAGAAACCATGCTGCCAAATTGTCTGTCCATCTGTCCCAATATTCCTGCCTGGCAAAAAGAATGTATCTGAAATATCTTGACTGATACATCCTAGTTTTAAAATGCCCTAGCCTGAATTGTAGAGGCCCAAAATGTCCGTTTTGCTGAAATCATAATGACTAAGGTAGATACACAGGACAAAAGAAGATCAATATTAAATTTTAAAAATAAACCTCCATTCATACTCTGCACAGGTTCGAATTAGGCCTGCAGGCCTTGTTATTGATTCCAGTGGATTTCTTGACCGTAAATACCTAGTATTAGATACCAAAATTACAAATCTGTGATGAAACTATATGATTTATTGCCATCTGAGGGGCCTGGTGGCCATCTTGGAAGCTATCTTGAAAATAACGACTTTCCCAGAGTCAAGTTTTTGTAAACTTATGATATGTTATTCAGCTGGTCCTCGCTCCCCAAACTGAAACTCTGTCTCTATGGTAACGAATCATTTCCTGTATCACATACAAGTTGGCTCTTGTCCAGTACCCCTGCAAGCCATGCTTGTATTCATGCGGTCAGAAATTCAACAAACATGCAGAGGGGTTTACCAGTATGCCCAGTTAAAACAGAACTTTTCTCGCTCATGTTAGGTGATGTTAGAAAGTTCACTAAAAATGCAAACGTTAGGTCTGGTGTGTACTTGTTGACCATGAGGTGTTGTCAGAAATGACAAAAATATTTGCATCCTCACAGAGCCTTAAAGTGTGTTCCATGCTGAAGGATGTAACGGCACTCTGTCAGCCAGTGCGCGGTTGTAGACTCTCTAATGTCAGAGGGCCGAAATGGCACTAGAACTTGACTACTTTACTGAGGCCATCTTCTTCTTTCACAGGTGCAGCAGATATGAATGCTCAAAGAGCTGGAGGTCCTAATTTGATGGTTGCCTTGCCACCTCGAAGAAATCCTTCATCTTCATCATTGACTGGGGTGTCCGGTAGTCCAGCACCTCCGCCTCGCCCTCCCCCTATCAGGACAACAGGATCAGTACACCATGATCCACCTGGAGCTGTAGGCATGGAAAAACCCCCTGCCCTTCCTCCAAAACCACAGCGGCCACCAGTGCCAAAGCCAGGAACTATCTTGACACCCACACCAGTTCACTCCACACCAGCTCCCCCTCCCCGCTCACTAATAGACCTGGATGGAGCACAAGGTGTCTCTCAGATCAACTGGTTTAAACCTAAGGACAACAAGCCAGCTGCTCCAGAACCAGAACCTGTTGAGCCTTCTACAAGTCAGGTGATGACCACACCTGAGGCAGCAGACAATGCAGCCAATGAGTGCTCAGTATGTCTAGAGAAGGCTTGTGATTGCTGTTTGTACACTTGTGGACACATGTGCCTGTGTTTTGAATGTGCTAATGATATTTATACAAATGGTGACAAATTGTGCCCAATCTGTAGGCAAGAGATTAAAGACATTATCAAAATATTCAGGTCCTAACATTATGATAACCTGTATAGTGAGATATGTTGTACATTTTCTAAATAAGATATACCGTAAAATCTCCACTTAAAACCGCACTTCCGATTAAAACCGCACCCAGACTTCACCGAAATTCCAGGCGAGACACCGCGAGGGGCTCAAATACTAAGAACCCCCCTTTAAAACCGCACCAACTTTCGCTACGGAATGATTTGACAAAAGACAATCAAGCAATCATCTAGAAATGAACACGCGTAGGTTGCGACTCGGCCATTCCTGTCCACTTTAAAAATTCCTTGGGCATTTTATTTAAACACATCATAACACTTTTTTGCAGGGTCACTCAAGCATGAAGTTTGGGAAGACGTATGGGCCGGTGAACCTCTGCCTGTTTATACAGATTTTATATTCCATGCCATATTCTCATTTGCTACTGATTAGTCATTATATTTTGGAAAAAATATTCTGCTGATCCATTTCAAGTCACTGTATATTTAGCTCAGCTGACTATAAGTCATCTGAGCTATAGTCGTGGTCCATTGTCCGTCTGTCCGTCCGTCCGTCCGTCCGTCTGTCCGTCCGTCCGTCCGTCCGTAGATGTGGCACGTTTTGAAACCGTAAGACCTAGGAATCCAAAATTCGGCATAATGTTAGATGTCCCCAAGATGTCCTACCAAGCCAAAAACTGGGTCTTTACGACTTCGTTCCTTTGAGAAATTAAGGAAAAACCTTAATTTTTTATTAAAAACCTATTTTCACACTTCAGGACTGCCTAATATCAAAACCACTCATCGGTTTTTCCTCATATTTACCATAAATATTCCTCTTTATAGTTCCTATGTACATTCAAGAAATTATGTCTGTATTATATAATTTAAAAAAGTTATGGACCCAAACATAATGCATTTTGTAAAAAATCAGGAAAGATATTTGATCACTTAACACAAAACATGTTAAAGCTATGGACCTTTTTTCCAGGAATATAACTTTAATTAATCAAAATTAAATTGTATACCCAAAATTAGATGAAAATCTTTTAAATTTTTTAAAATATTAAAAAAATTAAAAAAATTGGTACCTTAAATTTTTGCCAACTTTGACCATGGCACGTTTTTTTCCTGTAAGTACTGTGGATTTAATTTTCACAGCATGTTTTTGTTAGCTTTTCAACTGTTAACACCAAAAATTTGAAACCAGTTGATCAAATACTGTAGATTTTATTCAAGTTTTCAAGCACCATGTAACATTGTTTACATCAAGCTAGTGTTATGCAGTTTGCAAGAGCTCAGCTCCCCAGCTTCAGCTCTTAGTTCCTTAAATTTGGCATACAGTCAGATGTCTCCAAAATCCCCTACCATGCCAAGAATTTGGTCACTAAGACTTAATACCTTCAAGATATTAATGAAAAACTTCATTTTTCATTAAAAACCCATTGTTACACTTCAAGACTGCCTAATATCAAAACCACTGATCTGACTTTAGTCATAAATAATATACATATTTTTCATTCTCTATGCACATGCCAGAATGATGTCAGTATTGCGTAATTGTTTTAAGTTATGGGCCCAAACATAATGCACTTTGTAAAAAATCAAGAAATATATTTACTCCCTTAACAAGGGGATTGCTGAAGCTAGAGATTTTTTGTCAGGGATGTAACATTATTTAATCAAGATTCAATTGAATACCCAAAATTAGTTATGAATTTTTCAAATTTTATAAGTTATTAGTATTAATGTAAAATTAGTAACTTAAATTTTGGCCAATTTTGACCATGGCACGTTTGTTTCCTGTGAGCACTGTTGATATAATTTTCATATCATGCAAACATAAGGATTTCAGCTTTTAAGTTTAGAAAGCTGAAAGAAATTGGCCAAAAATTGTAGCTTTTATTAATGTTTTTATGAGACCCTGTCAGACTTTGGCTCTCTCCAGCCCCTCTTGAGTCACCTGTATATTGACCTTGTTGAACTTTCAGCAAATTATGCACGCTTGAGGCGAGGCATACACCAGAATCCAGGCAGCTTATGGCCAGCCACAGTTGATCCAGGTGTCCAACCCAACTCATCTAGTAGTTTTAACCAACTACATAACAATAAACAATAAATTAATAAATTTTTATTGGTTTTTAATAAAAAATTAAAGAAAAATTGAAAAGGAATTTGTTAGTTTATAATAACAGGAAATTAACTTGCAGTTACTGATGATATAAGAATCTTGTATCGATGGATAGAATGTCACGTATTCCAAATAAAACCATGCAGTCACCTATGGTATTTTTCAGTTCAATTTTAATGATAAAGAAGTAAATCATATCATTCATTACTAATCATTAGGGATCATATGTTGGAAATTAATGATAGACAAAGATGCAGTTGATAATATTAATCTAGATTCCTACTGTGTCTAGTGTGTACATTGATGTGAAATTAGTCCAAAATGAATTTATTACAGTTATTTTTTAATATAAATAAAAGCCATAAAACCAGGTACTTATGATCATTATTTAAATGTGTGAATTTTGTATATTCTGGATTCTCAACATCATTGTTTAGTGAAAACTGAATAAACACCAGACATGGTGCGAATACTTTGTAATTGTATTTAAATATGAATATGATTATGTACTCCATTATAAAATTTCTTGCATAAAGAATGGGAATTCAGGTAAAATGAAAGTATATGAATACCAGTGCAAATACTTTCAAAATGTATTCATGAATGCATTCATGAATATATTCTTTAATATTATTTTAATAATCATTTCAGTTATATTTCATTTTAAAAAATCACATGATTCTCTTATTATTTTTAATAAAAATTATATTTGGGACAATATTGGTAATTTTTTTTTAATTAATAGTTAAACCCTTATATTATATATTCTGCTTATAAGTTATATGGCCAAGTCAAAATCTGTGTGACAATAGTACTCCATTTGTTAATAATATAAATGAAATCAATCCTCTTCCCTGTCTCCAACGGTACTATCAAAATCATACATAAGCTAAACAACAACAACTCATAATACAGCTTATATTTATTACCACACAAAACCAGCATGTGCCTCATTTCTAAATAATATTTTTTTATCATATATAACAGCTGAGCGTTGTGACCCATAGGTCCCTTGTTTAATTCTAAAAGTAATATTTTGAAATCTTAATTTTTGAAAAAATTCCATTTTCTGGAATTACTCGGAAGATTCAAATCATTTTCATACCGGTTACTTCGGTATTATCTTCGTCACATCGAACGTTGACTTCGCTCCATGTCACAATTTGCTGGTGCGTTTGAAAACATCGCTGTCAACTTAACTAAATATCAAAGTAACTGAAGTTACCTTTTCGAGATACGCACGTATAGGAAACATGACGCTTGAAAACGAGTGATTTTAAGGTAAAATTAAAGTGGCCAGTCCGGGTTATTAAGTTTTTTTCCTGAAGAAAGTTTCCGTGTGGAGAGCCATTTTGTCAAGTCAGTGTTCGCGCAAGGCACGCTGGGACAAAATAGGTGGCTGTTCTATTTACCACCCACCGCGTACAGCCGTTCAAAATATTCTTAGCAGAATACCGGGGTGTTTCAGCACATGGCGGCACTCAAACTTTATTTTAAAACGATCGTCTGCCATTGTGTGACTCTTTACGATGTCAGCTTTTTATTCATTTTACGTTTTAAACAAATAATCATTGCTAAATAATGCCGCAAATGGGTTTAAAGTGGGCTTTTATTTCAATTTTGCTTGGCCATGCCCAACGAAGTGGACCGCTGTGTGTAACAGCAGGGTTGTAAACGTATTATTTGGTGACAATTACCAAGATTTTATAACAAGTTATATATCACACGAAAACTTATCACCAATATTTTATTTATAAATAACAAATAATCGTAAATAATACATTTACACACGGCTCCCATGCATGCTAAGAACAGCCTTCGAAAGTTGCAATATTATCGCCCACGCGCCAGCCCAAAAACGATGTCTGTCAGGAAGATATTCAGGAAACCCTTCTAGTATAAACCGCACAGTGCTTTTAGGAAATCAACCTGATTTCAAGATTTTGAATCTCTTGATTAAACCGCAGTTTTAAGTGGAGATTTTACGGTATATATATATTTATATATATAGATTAGATATATATATATATATATATATATATATATATATATATATATATATATATATATATATAGTCAAGAGGAGAGATACTGTAAGTATATATGTGCAGGCACATGAACTTTATGATATGTTGTATAAAATGCTCCTGTTATTGAGATTTTGTTAGGGATATTACAGTAGATATTACAATGCAACTCCAGTACTTGGAGTTGACCTAATAGCCATTGAGTGGTTATATGATACCTAATTTAATCATTTGTATCACCAGATAATTTGATATATTTAAATTTACTCATCAAATGTGTATGCCCTACCTTGTATTGCTATATGGTCTGTATGCTTATCCCTTTTTATGTTGGTCTTTGTAAAGGCATGGAAGCCCTAAAACCAGCTATTCACCTTCCTGTCTGTAGAATTTTTAGCTCAGCTGACTGTAAGTCAACTGAGGTATAGGAATGGCGCTTTGTCTGTCGTCCGTGTGGGCATCCGGACAACCGGGGTCTGGGTGTCGGGGCGTCCGGCCTACCGTTAGCAGGGAACCAATCGTAACTGCTGGTCCTAGAAACTTTTTAATGAATATCCAGGGAGGTCAATAAAAAATCTCATTGGAAACCTGAAATTTGGTCACTGCAACCTATATTCTCTGAGCTATGGGGCTTGAAAATACCCCCCAGAATAATAAAAAAATAGATACAAATCCTCCAATATCTTGGTAATTAATGCATGGATTGTCATGAATCTTGCCTTGAATTTTTTTGTCAGTTCCCGAAAAAGTGGTGGCACCACCTGTATTTTTTGTTATTTTAACAAATATTTTTCTATAATTAGCTCAGCTCTCTATAAGTCATCTGAGCTATAGTCATGGTCCATTGTCCGTCCGGCCGTCAAATTTTTTTGGAGGCTCTTGTTGTATTCCCTTGCATTGTCGAGCATTCCACTTTGGTCACTGTAGGTCATTCAGTGCAGCTCTGTATGCTCCTCAGGCTGTTGTTGTGTAATCCCATCACTAGGGCAAGCCCTTTCTCCACTGAGTTTAGCTTGATCAGGCTGTCTGCAGTTAATACCACAGGGAGCCTTTTTCTCCCCCCCCCCCTCCACCCCCACCCCCAACCCATTCTGTTGACAGACCTGTACTATGAACTAGATGAAACTTATAATTAACATTTTTTTCAGCAACGAGCAGTAACAACTGAGACCCCTCCCCCCACCCACCCCTTCCATACACAGGACTAAAAACATGATGAATCTTATAATTTTAATGTTAAATAAATTCTTTTTGTTGAGACTTGGACAATTTTGATTTTTAGCTCAGCTGAATGTAAGTAATCTGAGCTATAGTTGTGGTTACAGTTACTAGGGGAGATCCCCTGCTGTGACAGGTGTACAGTTATTCTCATATCACCACCCCAAACTGTTCCCCCCATCCAATGGCAAACCCAACCAACCAAGTGTTATGCAGTAATTGTTATTGTTTTCACTGTATCTCCTTAATTGTAATACTGTTTCCACTCCAATATACAAAACTTTCCTTGAAAAAGTAATTCAAGGTGTAATATAGAAGATGCAATGTTGTGTTAATGTAGCATTTTTTAGCTCAGCTGAGTCATCTGAGCTTTAGCAATCATTCTTTGTCTGTCAGCCGTCCGTTCGTCTGTCCGTTAACAGGGCACAAATTGTAACCACTGAACCTGGAATCTTCTGACTTTATATCCAGAGAGGTCCATGAAAAATCTCCTTTTACACCTGGAATTAAGTCTCTGTTACTCATAATCTTCGAGCTATGGGGCTCCAAAGAACCCCCCAGAAAATGGAAAATTTTATGCAAAAGCTCAAGTATCTGAACAACTAATGCATTGATCACCATGATTCTTTGCATAGATATTGATCATGGAGTGTTTCATCAGTTTCTGCAGACTGGTGGCGCCACCAATATTTATTTATAACAGGGCACAAAACTGGACCGAGAATCTTCTATCTTGACATGTAGGGAGGCCCGTGAAAAGTCTCCTTAGAAATCTAAAATTATGTCTCTGTTACCAAAAACCTCAGAGCTATGTGGCTCTGAAGTATCCCCCAGAATAATGGAAAATTTGATACAAAGCTCAAGTATCTCAACAACTAATGCATTGATCACCCTGAATCTTTGCATGGATTTTGATCATGGAGCGTTTCATCAGTTTCTGCAGACTGGTAGCGCCACCTTGAGATGTGGTCAACTGATTACAGGGCACAAATCATAACTTCTGGACCTAGAATCTTCTTTCTTGACATGCAGGGAGGCCCGTGAAAAGTCTCCTTGGAAACCTAAAATTATGTCTCTGTTACCCAAAACCTCAGAGCTATGTAGCTCTGAAGTATCCCCCAGAATAATGGAAAATTTGATACAAAAGCTGAAGTATCTGAACAACTAAGGCATTGATCACTATGGATCTTTGCATTGATTTTGATCATGGAGCGTTTCATCAGTTTCTGCAGACTGGTGGCGCCACCTGTATTTTTTTCAATTTTTTTACAATTTTTTTTTCTCTATTTTTGATACCTTAACAGATGCGGTCAACTGATTACAGGGCACAAATCATAACGACTTGACCTAGAATCTTCTTTCTTGCAGGGAGGCCCATGAAAAGTGTCCTTGGAGACAACTAATGCATTGATCACCATGATTCTTTGCATAGATATTGATCATGGAGTGTTTCATCAGTTTCTGCAGACTGGTGGCGCCACCAGTATTTATTCGATATTTTACAATTTTCTTTCTCAATTTTTGATTCCTTTAAAGATGTGGTCATCCTTTAACAGTGCACAAATCATAACCATTGGTCCTAGATTCTTCTTACTTGACAGGCAGGGAGGTCCATGAAAAATCTTCTTGGAAACCTGAAATTAGGTCTCTGTTACCCATATTTTCCAAGCTATGGGGCTTATAAGAACCCCCCCAGAGTAATTGAAAATTTTATACCAAAGCAGGGCACAACTCAAAAGTTCTTCTCAGAAACTTGGATTGAGGTCACTGTGACCTATATTATCTGAGTTACAGGCCATGTTTGAGTACCCCGGAAATAATGCAAAATACACACAAATTGCCAGATTCCTCAGGAGCAGCTGGATGGATTGTCATCAGATTTGATGTGCTTATGGGTGTTGATGAACTTCAGCTAATATGCATTAACTATGATGCCGCCTACATGATCTTAATTTGTTGCTGTGCAAGGACATATTGTCAACATGCCAGTTGGCTGAGCGTCATGACCCATGGGTCACTTGTTAAGAAATAAATTTTCTTTTAAATGTTTTTAACAAATAAAGATATAATTTAACCCAAATAGTATGCATAAATCTATAAAATATGAAGAAAATTATGGATAAATAAAGGCCCAATTTAAAATTGTAAAATCTTAATCAAGTATTGTGTTTTCAAGTATCAAGTTTTTTATATATTTATTGTTTTGCAAACATAAAAGATATTTTTGTTGTAAAAAATAAATATACATTTGTATGCTTGATGTGGTGTTATCTGATTGAGATTTATTGATGATGCAATTTAGAATTATGAATAAACTTTTATATTGATATTTAGATTATATTGGAAATGTATATAAATATAAACTTAAAATAAAAAAATGATTTGATAATAAAACAAGGATCTAATACAAACATTTGTTCATTATTTTCCTGCCACAGCAGAATTGAAGATCAGGCTTTGTTTGCCCTGTATGTATATGCAGAAGTGTTGTTAATCCAACCACCCCCCCCCCCCCCCCCACCCCCAGCTGCCATTGATTCCTTTGCACCTGTGCACTGGGACATTAATTTTAATTGAAAATGTGTAAAATCTGTTGAAAAAAAAATAATTGGATTAGAAAAAATTAAGATCTGATTGAAACATATTCTTTCCCTAGGCAATGGAACATAAAGTGATCAGCTCTGTCTGTCCATGAAATTTTTCCTATAAGCACTGTTGAAATAACTTTCATATGCTGTATTTGTATGGATTTAAGCTATTAAAGTCTGAAATTTGAAAGCAGAAAAACATATTTAATGATATATATATGTATATATATATATATATATATATATATATATATATATATGTGTAAACTACAGAACTGTCAACAGTTTATCAAAAAGCCAACCAGTGATCATGATATTAATATTCATCTTATGGTCACAAACTACTCACATGCTTCAATTTTAACATTAGGAAATGCATGATATGGTCACAAAATATTATTTGAAACAATTTCTTACTGATCAATATAAACCAATCATGTCAACCAGCCATGGCCTATATTCCCTATATTCCTCCTTGACTTTATCTCCAAATGATATTATTTTAGATGTTTTACCTTCAAGTATTTTATATAATACTTGCCATAGGCCCATTTTTTCCCTTGGTGCATCACTAAATGGTTTAGCTCATGTTCATTATTCTATAACTTACAGAGTTTAAGTTTAGCAGGGCCATTTTCTCAAAGCTTTTCAAATGATAATACACATGAAAAACCAAAAGAAACAAGTGCAAGATGTAATCCTGACATAGTCGCCCGCGTTTGCCAAGAACATTTTCTCTTTCAATTTGGTGCATGCATTTCGAGGTATAACTAAATAAAAAGCTGCAGCGCCATCTGGTATTTATTTTCCAAAATGATACAAGTAGTCTTTGAGATATTTTATGTCATTGTATATATATATATATATATATATATATATATATATATATATTATGTATAATTTATATATAACCCTTACCCCCAACTGCAAACCGGATATCCGTCCCTGATTTGACACACCCAACTGGCAAATCTGGGATCCGTCCCTGGTATAATAGCTGTGATAGTGTTTGCCATGAACACAATCACTGCATTTAGAAACATTTCAGGGGAGCCTCTTTGTTTCAAGGGATTACCCTTTAGAACAGGTTATTAAACTGTCAATGCATGGAAATCCTCAAAGAGCGTCCATAGAGGATGAAAAGATGCCACGACCAAAAACACAGGTGGAATCACTCCCAATTGTGCCACGTCTGGGACCATCGCACACCAATGGAACATTGCTCCATGTCAAATGTAATGCCCCTGGCGACATTTACTGTCACACACTGCTGCCATTTACGATCAAGGGAATGGGATGTACTTTCATTATTTGAGAAAAAAGATGCAAGTTTTGATGAAACCTACAATATAATCACATAATGTGAAAGAGGGTGTCAAGCGCTATCAAATGCTGTAAACTATAGGTCTATAGGTTAAAAGTGACAGAATTATAGGCGTTTCTTTGTATGGTCCCATGTTCTCGTTTGACAATAAATGGTGTGAGATATGACGAGATATACACTTATGTCACTTAAAACTAGTCAAATGATTCTTGAACGGTATAAAAAAAAGAAACTGTAGCATTTTAATGACCGCGATATAGACATTTGTTCAAAATCTCGAATATCCTCGTTTGGCGGGAGATGATGCGAGATTTGGTGGAATTTGTGATTTTACCATGTTAAGCTTCCGAGATGCAACCAAATGCTGAAAACTACTCCTCTTTAGCATTAACCATGATCAAGTTATAAGTATTTCTGTGAAATCTCGTAATTTCTCGTTTGACGGTAAACTGAGAGATATTTGACAAGACTGGCAATTGATTTACTTAGAACAAAGGGAATGCTACTTCAGTCCAAAAACTGGACTTTTGTAGCATAAATATTAACAGAGATAGAAGCCAAAAACTCCATATTTTCAGAATGTCAAGTTTTACCCCAAAATTAGGTAACCATGGTAACAGAAGAAGAGAGCTACATGTGCGCAGGAATAAGCCAATGATCCTAGCTTTAGATAGGACTATAAATATTGTGACATGTTAAATATTTTTTTTAGATATTGCAGAAAAAGGATATGTTACAGTGTTTCAGGTACCATGTCCCCTGGTGGCTATTTCCAAAAAATGAAAAAAAAAATGTCGAGATATTTATAAATAACACAAGTTAAATATTTTTTTAGATATTGCAGAAAAAGGATATGTTACAGTGTTACTTTCAAAGCCATTGTTAAAAAATTGCGACCTCTAGGTCATATTATATGAAATCTCGGAAAATCTCGTTTGACGAGAAATGGTGCGAGATTTTACGAGACTTGCAATTGTATGATAAACACCTCATTAAATACTACCTATTGAAAAAAAACAGACCTCTGTAGCTTTAAAAATCACAAAATTAGAAAAAAAAATCAAATTTCATGATTTTTTCCCCAAAAATTAGCAACAGACTTATATAACAGAATATTTACAACAGACTGGGACAGTTAGGTCACTGGAGGAAAGGCTGAGGGATGACAAGCAAAATGAACTGCAGTTTATGTGGCTACGATAAATTTTGACGAAGATATGAAGGAAAAACGGTTTTAATGTTTTTTTGGTGACCTTGACCTTGGACCGATCATGGCCCAAAACAATAGGCTTGGAGAGGTACCGATTTTACACTTTTCCTGTAAGTTTCAGATCAATTGCTGCAAAACTGCGACCTGTAGAGTGCGGACAAACAGACCGACAAACAAACACACAAACAAACTAGACGACCAGAGGTCGAGCGCTTGCCGGAAGTTGAAATGACAGACAGACGGACAGACAGAACATATTGTGGGTTTTCTATTATTTGAATGACCTTCAGCGTTTGCTGAGAAGTTGTGGCCTGTAAAATGACATATCAGACAAAGCAACGAGGAAGCAGACAAAGCTGACAACAAAAGACGAACAGACAGACTTACTGACACATCTGTGATAACAGATTACAGACAAAAGCGCCGAAGGTGAAGAAGAGCAAAATTAGCGATAGTTTATGAAGGTAAGGTTTATAATTTTGGAGAGATAGCCAAAATATGATATGTTGGGGAGGTGAAAGTGCAGCGCCCCCTAGTGGCTATATCCGGAAAATGAAAAATCTGTTTTGAGATATTAGTGTAACACATAAGATGTACCAGTTTTAAAAGGATTCCTGAAAAAAACTGTGGCCTTTAGAATGCTATATATGAGACGCAAGAACCAGCAAGTAGGCGGATTTTAGGACAACTGACAAACAGACACACTGACAAAGTGACACAAGATTGAGACCAGATGACATTATCAGTTTATGGAGAAGACTCAGAGGAAAAAAATAAGCTATAGTTTATGTAATTGAAGCTTTGGGTTTTAGAGATATGGCCAATGTAATGATATGTGTGTGAGGGTCGTTTACAGCGCCCCCTAGCAGTCATATTCAAAAAATGAAAAAACAATTTCTAGATACTAGTGTAGGACTTATGATATGTCAGTTTCAAAAAGATTCCTGCAATAATGTGGCCTTTGGCGCAAGATGAATGAAATCTCGAAATATCTCTATTTTTCCCCAGAAATTTGTAACCATGGTTACGGCAAATTTGAGTAAGCTATACACCAGATGACAGGCCTTGGAATGACGATTAAAATGAGCTATTGTTGAAGTAGATACGACTAATAGTCACAAAGATATGAAGAAAAAACCCTTTTCAGAAGTTTTGACGACCTTGACCTTGACCTTTGACCTATTTTAACCAAAAACAATAGGGCACCTAGAAATTATATTTTCGAACATACCTGTAAGTTTCAAGGTTATTGTGGCAAAATTGTGGCCAGGAGAGTGGTGACAAACAAACAAACTAGACGACCATAGGTCGAACGCTTGCCGGAATTCGGAAGTGAAACACAGACGGACAGACAGAACATATTGTCGGTTTTCTATTAATGGAATGACTCTCAGGGACATTGCTGAGAATATGTGGCCCGTAGAATGACATATGAGACAAAAGAACAGGCAAGCAGACAAAGCTGACAACAAAAGACAAACATACAGACATACTGACTTTGTGAGACAAGATTGACACCAGATGACATAAGCTAGTTATTGAGAAGATTCAAAGGAAGAAAATGAGTTATAATTTATGTAATTTAGATTTATAGTTTACGAGGTATGGCGAATTAATGATATACTTGGGAGGCTCGACTGTATCGCCTCTAGCAGACATATTCCGAAGACGACAAATGCGTTTCGTATTATTAGTGTATGACATGAGATGTCTCAGTTTCAAAAGGATTCCGTCAAAGTTGTGGCCTGTAGAATGCTATATGTAAGGCGTAAGAACCAGCAAGCAGGTGACTTTGAGGATAACGGACAAACAGATGGACACACTGACAAAGTGACAGAAGATTGAAACCAGATGCCTTAATCAGGTTATGGAGAAGACTCAAAGGAAGAAAATAAGCTATAGCTTATGTAACTGAGGCTTTGGGTGTAGAGATATGGCCAATACAATGGTATGTGTGTGAGAGTCATGTGCAGCGCCCACTAGTGGCCATATCCGGAAAATGAAAAATTTATTTCTAGATATTAGTGTAAGACATAAGATGTAATAGTTTCAAAAGGATTCCGTCAAAACTGTGGCCTACAGAATGCTATATGTGAGACGCAAGAGCCAACAAGCAGACGATTTTGAGGACAACTGACAAACAGACGAAAACACTGACAAAGTGACTCAAAATTGAGTCCAGATGACTTCTCCAGGTTATGGAGAAGACTCAAAGGAAGAAAAAAGCTAGAGTTTATGTAACTGAGGCTTATAGTTTTGGAGATATTGCCAAAGCATGATATGTTGGGAGAGGTTCGAGTTCAGCGCCCCCTAGCGGCCATATCCGGAAAATGAAAAATTGGTTTCGAGATATTAGTGTAAGACTTAAGATGTAATAGTTTCAAAAGGATTCTTTCAAAACTGTGGCCTGTAGAATGCTATTTGTGAGACGCAAGAGCAAGCAGGCGAATTTGGGGACAACTGACAAACAGACAGACACACTGACAAAGTGTCACAAAATTGTGACCAGATGACTACACTAGGTTATGGAGAAGACTCAGAGGAAGAAAATAAGCTATAGTTTATGTAATTGAGGCTTATAATTTTGGAGATATGGCCAAAATATGATATGTTCGGGAGGTTCGCATCCAGCGCCCCCTAGCGGCCCTATTCAAAAAGTAAAAAAACGATTTCGAGATACTAGTGTAGGACTTATAATATGTCAGTTTCAAAAAGATTCCTGCAATAATGTGGCCTTTGGCGCAAGATGAATGAAATCTCGAAATATCTCTATTCATGAGATATTTTACGAGATACTGCAAGACTTGTAATAAAATCTTGTAGTACTAGTTGAATGCTACCTGAAGCAAAAAATTAGATCACTCTAGCTTTAAAACTGAAAAACTTATAAAAATAAGACCCCTTTTTTCAAATATTATGACTTCCCCCAAAACTTGTAACCATGGTTACGGCAAATTTGAGTCAGCTACACACCAGATGACAGGCCTTGGAATGACGATTAAAATGAGCTATTGTTGAAGTAGATACGGCTAATAGTCACAAAGATATGAAGAAAAAACGGTTTTGGGAAGATTTGACGACCTTGACCTTGACCTTTGACCTATTTTAACCAAAAACAATAGGGCACCTAGAAATTATGTTTTCGAACATCCCTGTAAGTTTCAAGGATATTGTGGCAAAATTGTGGCCAGGAGAGTGGTGACAAACAAACAAACAGACAGACAAACAGACAAACAGACATACACAACTGACCAATATGCTTGCCGAAATCTTTGATTCCGGCAAGCAACAAACAGACAGACAGACAGACAGACAAACAGACATACGCAACTGCCCAATATGCTTGCCGAAATCTTTGATTCCGGCAAGCAACAAACAAACAGACAAAGAGACATACAGACATACGCAACTGACGAACATGCTTGCGGAAATCGAAGATTTCCGGCAAGCAATAAAGTTGTGACTTTGCCTCCAACATGTATGATAATAGACGGGGCCCGGAGAGGCCGTCACGCACCGCTGCACACGCCGGCCGCCCACCAAAAATTTGGTAACCATGGTAACGGCAGCACAAAGCTACATGTGCGGAGGAATAAGCCAATGTTCCTAGTTTCAGATACGACCAAAAAAATGGTGTCACGTTTAATATTTTTTGAGATATTGCAGAAAAATGATATATTACAGTGTTTCATGTACCACGCCCCCTGGTGGGTATTTCCAAAAAATGAAAAACTGATTTCGAGATATTTATAAATAACACAAAATATATCAATTTCAAAGCCATTGTTAAAAAAATGCAACCTGTAGGTCATATTTAATAAAATCTCGAAGACTCTCGTTTGACGAGAAATGGTGCGAGATTTGGCGAGACTTTCAGTTTTATCATGTCAAGCTGCCTATAAGGTACATAATGACCAAAACCAGACGTCTGTAGCTTAAAAATTGACAAAGGTACAAAAAATGGTCGTGTTATTTCCAATTTCCATGATTTTTGCCCAAAAAATGTAACCATGGTGACGGCAAATTTAAGTAAGCTACATGTCAAAAGAAAGGCCACGTGATGACGAAAAAAATGAGAAAATGAGCTATTGCAGAAGTGGATAAGCCTATTTATGGCGAAGTTATAGTGCAAAAACCGTTAACCATACCTGTCGTGACCTTGACCCTTGACCTTGGAGCAATGTTGACCAAAAACAATAGGGCACCTAGAAATCGGTTTGTCAATCAAGCCTGTAAGTTTCAAATTGATTGATGCAAAAGTGTGACCTGGAGAGTCGTGACAAACAAACAGACAAAGAGACTAGACGACCAGAGGTCGAACACTTGCCGGAAGCGGAAATAAGAAAGTCAGACTAGGAGAAACATTCAGCAGGCAGGCAGTTTACATTTGGAACTAGTCAAATGAAGTACCCGAATAATGGCGTAAACAGAAGCACAATTTTGTGTGGTTATGCTGATTTTTTTAAAAGTCGCAAAAGAGTAGACAGACAAACAGACAGACAGACGGGAAAAAAAACTCCATGTGAAGGCCATGTACTCCTGTCATGGAGAATGGAAAACAGTCTATTAGAATAAAACTCCATATTTTGAATTTCAAGAATAAGAAGAATTTAATTGTAACGTATATTAGGTCACCATGGTAATGGAAGAATATGACAGAGTCCCCACGAGAGTAATCGTATTAAATCTAGCTTCAGATGCTGCAATCAATGTTGTGACACCGTCTATAGTTTTGGAGATATGGCACAATAATGATTGCTGCAGCGCCATCTGGGGGCTATTTTCTAAACGGAAAAAAATAAGTTTCCAGATATTTTATTTTAATATATATATTTGATGTATAATTAAAACTTTACTCCTGCCCCCAACTGCTAATCCAGGGATCAGCCCATATTTTGACACACCCAACTACAAAATCGGGGATCCGTCCCTGGTTTCAAAGATTTGCAAGTGGTTCCTGGCAACACAAGTGGCCGCACAAGGGGACACAATAAAAATCACAGGTGTGTTCCCTCCACATTTAGCGGCTTTTGTCCTCTATTCAATGCTGCTTTGTGAGATTCATGCATGACCGCTCACGCCAACATGCAACTGTAATAGCCTTGCCGGCACTTACCGGTCAACCCTGAAGCCACTTGTGCTCACGGCAATTGGATGTATTTTCATCATTTGATGAAAAACGAGGCAAGATTTGACGAGAATTGCAATAAAATCACATGATGTGACTGAGAGTGTCAGACGCTGTCAAATGCTGAAAACTATAAGTCTGTAGGGTGTAAAATGACAGCATAATAGGCATTTGTTTAAATGGCCCACTGTTCTCGTTTGACGACAAATGGTGCGAGATATAACGAGATATTCACTTATATCACTTAACACTAATCAAATGATTGTTGAACAGTAGAAAAATGAAATCTCTAGCATAAAATTGAAAGAGATATAGACATTTGTTGAAAATTTTGTTCAAAATATCGAATATTCTCGTTTGGCGGGAGATGATGCGAGATTTGGCGAGATATGCAGTTTTATCATGTTAAGCTTCCGAAAGGCTAACAGAGGCTGAAACCGTATACTCTTTAACCTAAAACGTGATCGAGTTATCAGCATTTCTGCGAAATCTCGTAATTTCTCGTTTGACGGAAAAACAGATCGAGATTCTACGAGACTTCTAATTGACTGGATTAGAGCCAAAGTAATGCTACCTCATGCAGAAAACTAGACCCTTGTAGTATAAATATCAACAGAGATAGAAGCAAAAAACTAATTATTTTCAGATTGTCAAGTTTTACCCCAAAATTTAGTTACCATGGTAACAGCAGCACAAAGCTACATGTACGCAGGAATAAGCCAATGATCCTAGTTTCAGATAAGACAATAAACATTGTGTCACGTTTAATATTTTTTGAGATATTGCAGAAAAAGATATGTTACAGTGTTTCAGGTACCACGCCCCCTAGTGGCTATTTCCAAAAAATGAAAAATTGATTTCGAGATTTATAAATAACACAAAATATGTCATTTTCAAGGCCATAGTTAAAAAAAATGGCGACCGACCTCAAGGTCATATTTAATGAAATCTCGAAAAATCTCGTTCGACGAGAAATGGCACGAGATTCTACGAGACTTGGTACTTTATGATGAACACCTGATTGAAAACTTCCTGATGCAAAAAAACAGACGTCTCTAGCTCTAAAAATGGAAAAATTAGAAAAAAAATCAAATTTTGTGACGTTTTCCCCCAAAATACGTTACCATGGTAATCATTGATCGGGACAATTTGCTGGCATATGAAAAGGCAACAAAATGAGGAATAAAATGAGCTAAAGATTAAGCCGCTACGATAATTATTGACACAGATATGAAGGAAAAACCGTTTTAAGGTTTTTCAGTGACCCTGACCTTGACCTTGAACCGACCATGGCCAAAAACAATAGGCTCCGAGAAGAACCGATTATACACTCTATCTATAAGTTTCAGGACGATAGATGCAAAATTGTGGCCTGTAGAGCGGGGACATACAGACAGACAGACAAACAAACATACGCAGGTGATCAACATGCTTGCCGAATCTTTGATTCCGGCAAGCAACAAACATACGCGGGTGATCAACATGCTTGCGAAAATCGAAGATTTCCGGCAAGCAACAAGATGACCAGAGGTCACGCGCTTGCCGGAAATGGAAATAATACAGACAGATAGACAGAGAGTGCATGTTGAAACAGCCATATGAATGAGCAACATTGTGGGGGCAGCAGAAACGAATAATATGTTTATGTATGCATGCTGACCTTGAATAGCTGCATACCTTTCTAGTGTAAAAGGGACCAAGTTCAAACATTTCCATGAAATCCCGTTAATCTCGTTTGACAAGAAGCAGTGAGAAGTTTTCAGAATTGTCATGTCAAGCTGACCAAATGTTATGAAATGCCGAAACTAGACCTGTCTAGCTGTAAAAGTCGCCGAGTTATTAGCATTTCTGTGAAATCTCGTTTTTAGCTCAGCTGACTATAAGTCATCTGAGCTATAGTCATGGTCCATTGTCCGTCGTCCGTCTGTCTGTCTGTCCGTCCGTCCGTCCGTAGATGTGGCACGTTTTGAAACCGTAAGACCTAGGAATCCAAAATTCAGCATAATGTTAGATGTCCCCAAGATCTCCTACCAAGCCGAAAACTGGGTCTTTGCGACTTCGTTCCTTTGAGAAATTAAGGAAAAACCTCAATTTTTTATTAAAATTCTATTTTCACACTTCAGGACTGCCTCATTTCAAAACCACTCATCTGTTTTTCCTCATATTTACCATAAATATTCCTCTATATAGTTCCTATGTACATGCCAGAAATTAAGTCTGTAAAGTATAAATTCTTTAAGTTGTGGGCCCAAACATATTGGACTTTGTAATAATCAGGAAAAATAATAACTCACTTAACATGAAAAATTTTTAAACTAGAGTCTATTTTTTCAAGTATATTACTATGTTTAATTAAGATTCAATTGTTTACCCAAAATTAGATCTGAATTTTGTAAATTTTTTAAGTTATTAGCATAAAAAAAATCAGTACCTTAAATTTTGCCCAACTTTGACCATGGCACGTTTTTTTCCTGTAAGCATATTTGATTTAATTGTATCGCCAGACATAGTCTGGAGATACTATGGTTTAGGCACGGTCGCGCGGCCGCCGCCGCCACCGCCGCCGCCGCAGAGATTTCTTTTGGACACAATATCTCAAAAAATATTTCACGGATCTTTACCAAACTTGGTATATGTATAGATATGGGTGAGAGGACTACGCCTATTTAAAATGAGGTCATGACCTCAACTAGGAGAGTGACCTTGACCTTGAATAGGTTCAATTTTGGGGAAAATCACACAAATTCTTAAATATCTCAAGAAAACTTGCATGGATTGATCCCAAAATCAAGTTGATCGAAGATCATGGATAGGGTTGTCATGTTCCAGAAACTGGTGGCGCCACCTATTATTCTTTACTTGTTTTCATGCCGTTTAATATCCCCAAAATTGCTACTTGACAGTACTGTGAGCATTATAAGTCAAAAACTAATGGACAGATTTCTTTGATATTATGCAAATACATAGATATGGGTTATGGGATGATGTTTATTTAAATTGGGGTCATGACCTTTCCTATGAGAGTGGCCTTGACCTTGAATATTGCCATATATGGTGAAAATCACACAAAATCATTAATTTCTCAATAAGGGATGCACGCATTGGTCCAAAAATCAACTTGACCGAAGATCTTGGATAGTAATGTCATGTTCCAGAAACAGGTGGCGCCACCTGTTATTCTTTTACTTGTTTTCGTGCCGTTTAATACCCCATCATTGCCACTTAACAGTACATTTATAACCTGTGAGCATTATAAGTCAAAAACTAATGGACAGATTTCTTTCATATTATGCATATACATAGACATGGGTTATGGGATGATGTATATATAAATTGGGGTCATGACCTTTCCTATGAGAGTGGCCTTGACCTTGAATATTGCCATATATGGTGAAAATTACACAAAATCATTAATATCTCAATAAGGGATGCTTGCATTGGTCCAAAAATCAACATGTTCGAAGATCTTGGAAATTATTGTCATGTACCGGAAACAGGTGGCGCCACCTGTTATTCTTTTACTTGTTTTGTGCCGTTTAATACCCCATCATTGCCATTTATCAGTACTGTGAGCATTATAAGTCAAAAACTAATGGACAAATTTCTTTCATATTATGCATATACATGGATATGGGTTATAGGATAATGTTTATTTGAATAGGGGTCATGACCTTTCCAATGAGTGGCCTTGACCTTGAATATTGCCATATATGGTGAAAATCACACAAAATCATTAATTTCTCAATAAGGGATGGATTGATTGGTCCAAAAATCAACTTGAACGAAGATCTTGGATAGTGTTGTCATGTACGGGAAACAGGTGGTGCCACCTGTTATTCTTTTACTTGTTTTCGTGCCGTTTAATACCCCATCATTGCCACTTAACAGTACATTTATAACCTGTGAGCATTATAAGTCAAAAACTAATGGACAGATTTCTTTCATATTATGCATATACATGGGTTATGGGATAATGTATATATAAATTGGGGTCATGACCTTTCCTATTAGAGTGGCCTTGACCTTGAATATTGCCATATATGGTGAAAATTACACAAAATCATTAATATCTCAATAAGGGTTGCATGCATTGGTCCAAAAATCAACATGTTCCAAGATCTTGGAAACTATTGTCATGTACCGGAAACAGGTGGCGCCACCTGTTATTCTTTTACTTGTTTTGTGCCGTTTAATACCCCATCATTGCCATATATCAGTACTGTGAGCATTATAAGTCAAAAACTAATGGACAGATTTCTTGCATATACATAGACATGGGTTAGGGGATGATGTATATTGAAATTTGGATCATGACCTTTTCTATGAGAATGACCTTTTCTATGAGTGTGGTCTGATATTAATTGTTGCTGAAGATGGGGGGCCTTAATTGTCTGGCGATACTATGGCACCTGCGGTGCCAAGAAATATCTAGTTTATACAGCATGTAAACATAAATATTTAGTTTGTCTAAATCTGAAATTTGGAAATAAAAGCTTGAAAATTAAGCTAGTTATTGATTTTTTTTCTGTAGTCACTTGCTTTGATTACAGATGCAGGGTCCCACTCCAGGTCACTGGAAGTCAGCTATGCCAGGGTTTCTGATTTGTTACAGTCACTGGGGGAGATCCCCTGCTGTGACAGGTATACAGTTATTCTCATATTACCACCCCAATCCCCCCCCCCCCACAAACCCAACCCACCAAGTGTTATGCAGTAATTGTTATTGTTTTCACTGTATCTCCTTAATTGTAATGCTGTTTCCACTCCGATATGCAAAAACTTTCCTTGAAAAAATAATTCAAGGTGTAATCCAGAAGATGCAATGTTGCGTAATGTAGCATTTTTAAAGAAATCAATTTTCTTTTAAATAATTTTAACAAATATAAAGGAACCCATCAGTATGCTTAAATTATTATAAAATATGAAGCACATTATGGATAAATAAAGACACAATTAAAAATTGTGAAATCTAAATCAAGTATTATTTTTAGATATTTATTGTTTTGCAGATTTAAAAGATATATTTTTGTGGTAAAAAATAAATAAACATTTGTATGAATGATGTGGTGTTATCTGACAAGATTGAGATTTATGATGATGCAATTGAGAATTATGAATCAACTTTTATATTCAGATATATATGTTAAATTGGAAATGTATAGAAATATAAACTTAAATTAGAAAATAATTGATGTGATAAAAAATCAGGATTTAATACAAACATTTCTTCATTATTTTCCTGCCTCAGCAGAATTTGAGATCAGGCTTTGTTTGCCCTGTTTTATGTTGTTAATTAGCTATATTTCAACTGTATACATTTCATAAATAAAATACATATATATTCAATAATATATATTATACAAAAAAAATAGATTCAATTGAACAAATGTGTAAACTACTGAAATGTCAACAGTTAATCGAAAAACCAACTAATGATCATGGTAATAGTACAGATCATTTGTTCACAAACTGCTCACATGCTTTAGTTTCAACATTAGGAAACACATGGTCAGGTCACAAAATATTTTTTGCAACAATTTCTTGCTCATCAATACAAACCAATCATATAAACCAACCATGGCCTTTATTACCTCTTCCTCTTACACTTTATCTCCATTAGATATTATTTGAGATTTTCACCTTCAAGGTTAACGTCAGCTGAGCACAGTGACCCATAGGTCCCTTGTTTATCGTTTGACGAGATATGGTGCGAGATTTGGCCAGTCTTGCAGGTTTGTCATGTCAAGCCGTCCAAATGTTATGAAATGCCAAAAACTAGACCTGTGTAGCCGTAAAAGTCACCTAGTTATAAGCATTTCCATGATATTTCGTTTTTTTCTCGCTTGACGAGATATGGTGCAAGATTTGGCCTGATTTCTTTTCTGGCGTATCAAGCTGGTCATATATTATGAAATGCCGAAACCTAGACCTGTGTAGCTGTAAAAGTCGCCTAGTTATTGGCATTTCTGTGAAATCTTATTTTTTATCGTTTGACGAGATATGGTGCGAGATTTGACCAGTCTTGCAGGTTTGTCATGTCAAGCCATCCAAATGTTATGAAATGCCAAAAACAAGACCTGTCAAGCCGTAAAAGTCGCCGACTTATATGCATTTCTGTGAAATCTCGTTTTTCCACATTTGACCAGATATAGTGCGAGATTTGGCCAGTCTCGCAGTTTTACTATGTCAAGTTGGCCGATTGTTACCAAATGTCGAAAACTAGACCTGAGTAGCTGTAAAAGTCGCCTAGTTATTGGCATTTCTGTGAAATCTCGTTTTTTATCGTTTGACGAGATATGGTGCGAGATTTGGCCAGTCTTCAGGTTTGTCATGTCAAGCCATCCAAATGTTACGAAATGCCAAAAACTAGACCTGACTAGCCGTAAAAGTCGCTGACATGTATGCATTACTGTGAAATCTCGTTTTTTCACATTTGACCAGATATAGTGCGAGATTTGGCCAGTCTTGCAGTTTTACTATGTCAAGTTGGACAAATGTTACCAAATGCCGAAAACTAGACCTGAGTAGCTGTAAAAGTCGCCTAGTTATAAGCATTTCCATGATATTTCTTTTTTTCTCGCTTGACGAGATATGGTGCAAGTTTTGGCCTGATTTCTTTTCTGGCGTATCAAGCTGGTCATATATTATGAAATGCCGAAAACTAGACCTGTCTAGCTGTAAAAGTCGCCGAATTATAAGCATTTCCTTGAAATCTCGTTTTTTTCTCGTTTGACGATAAACCGAGCGAAATTTGACGAGACTTGCAATTGAATGACTTAGAACCAAGTGGAAGCAGCCTTATGCAAAAAACTAGACCCTTGAAACATAAATATTAACTGAGATAGAAGCCAAAAACTGCATATTTTCAGATCGTCAAGTTTAACCCAAAAATTTGGTAACCATGGTAACGGCAGCACAAAGCTACATGTGCGGAGGAATAAGCCAATGTTCCTAGTTTAAGATACGACAATGAAAATTGTGCCATGTTTAAAATTATTTTAGATATTGCAGAAAAATGATATGTTACAGTGTTTCAGGTACCACGCCCCCTGGTGGCTATTTAAAAAAAAATGAAAAATTGATTTCGAGATATTTATAAATAAAACAAAATATATCAATTTCAAAGCCATTGTTAAAAAATGCAACCTGTAGGTCATATTTAATGAAATCTCGAAGACTCTCGTTTGACGAGAAATGGTGCGAGATTTGGCGAGACTTTCAGTTTTATCATGTCAAGCTTCCTATAAGCTACATAATGAACAAAACCAGATGTCTGTAGCTTAAAAATTGACAAAGCTAGAAAATGTAGCATGACTATTTTCAAATCATCAAGTTTTAACCCAAAAATGCATAACCATGGTAACGGCAGATTTGAGTCATCCCATCATATTAAAGGCCATGGAATGACGAATAAAACAAGCTATGGTTTAAGTGGCTACGACCATTTGTTACAAAGTTATGGAGCAAAAACTGTATTGCATACTTTCAATGACCTTGACCTTCACCATGATGCTTTGTTGACCAAAAACAATAGGGTTGTCTTTGGGTTGTCAATCATCCCTGTAAGTTTCAAGTCGATTGCTATAAAATTGTGGCCAGGAGAGTGGAGACAAACAGACAAAAAAACAGACAGACAGACAGACAAATAGACATACGCAACTGACGAATATGCTCCGGAAATCGAAGATTTCCGGCAAGCAATAAAGTTTGGACTGTGCCTCCAACATGTATGATCACAGATAGGGCCCAAAAAGGCCGTCAGGGACCGCTGCACACGCCGGCCGCCCACCGTAAGGACCCTGCCGCCACTTGCGGCGACGGCACGTGACTTCGTGGTTTGGTGAAAAACGGTGCGAGATTTGACGAGACTTACAATGTGACCCCTGAATGTGACTGCGAGTGATAGACGCTAACCACCGCTGAAAACCATGTGTCTGTAGCGTAAAAAATGACAGAATTATAGGCATTTCTTTGAATGGTCCCGTGTTCTTGTTTCACGAGAAACGGTGCGAGATCTGACGAGACTTGCTATTGAATGACTTAGATCTAAAGGAATGCTATCTAACGCCCAAAACCAGACCTTTCTATGGCAAATATCAACAGAGATAGAAGCAGGTGAACTTCGTATTTTCAAGTTTTACCCCAAATTTGGTAATAATGGTAACGGCAGCACAAGGATGTATGTGCACAGGAATAAGCCAATGATCCTAGTTTTAGATGAGAGAATAAAAATTGTGACATGTGTAATATTTTTTTAGATATTGCAGAAAAATGATATGTTACAGTGTTTCATGTACCACGCCACCTGGTAGCTATTTCCAAAAAATGAAACATTGATTTCGAGATATTTATAAATGACACAAAATATATCAATTTCAAAGCCACTGTTAAAAAAATGCGACCTGTAGGTCATATTTTATGAAATCTCGGAAACTCTCGTTTGGCGAGAAATGGTGCGAGATTTTACGAGACTTTCACTTATATGATAAAAAGCTTATTTAGTACTATCTGGTGCAAAAAACTAGAATTCTCTAGCTATAAAAATGACAAAGTTAGAAAAAATAGTACATTTATTTTCGATTTTTATCAATTTTACCCGAAAATACGTAACCATGGTGACAACAAACTTGAGTCAGCTACACCTTAGATGAAAGGCCTTGGAATGACAATTAAAATGAGCGACAGTTGAAGTAGATACGCTTTATAGAAAAAAAGATATGAAGAAAAAACCGTTTTGAGAACTTTTGATGTCCTTGACCTTGACCTTTGACCGATCATGGCCAAAAACAATAGGCTCAGAGGAAAACCGATTTTACACTTAATGTAAAAGTCTCAGAGCGATTGCTTTAAAATTGTGGCCTGTAGCGCTCGGACATACAGACAGACAAACAAACAAACTAGATGACCTGAGGTCACGCGCTTGCCGGAAATGATGTAAAGTTAGTCAGATGAACGAGCAGTGTCAAAGTGAAAGAAAATAATCCATAGTTTGTGAAGAAAGAACCAATATTAACAAAGTTCTAAAGAAAATAAGATTTTGATATATTTTGATTACCTTGACCTTGACCTTTGACTTATTTGAATAATAAACATACGACTTCCAGATATCATCACAATATATGACAAGTGTAATTTATAAAACGATTCCTGCAAAACTGTGGCCAGTAGAATGCTACATTTGAGACGCAAGAACCAGGAAGCAGGCGAAATTGAAGAAAACTGACAAACAGACAAACATACTGACAAACTGACCCAAGATTGAGACAAGTTGACTTAATCATGTGATGGAGAAACCTCAGAGAAAGAGATAAGAAGCTATAGTTTATGTAAATGAGGTTTATACTTTTGGAGATATGGGCAAAAAATGATATGTTGTGGAAGTTTGAGTGCACCGCCCCCTAGCGGCCATATCTGGAAAATGAAAAATTCGTTTCGAGATATTAGTGTAAGACATAAGATGTAATAGTTTTAAAAGGATTCTTTCAAAAATGTGGCCTGTAGAATGCTACATGTGAGATGCAAGAACCGGCAAGCAGGCGAATTTGAGGACAACTGAGAAACAGACCGACACACAGACAAAGTGACTTAAGATTAAGACCAAATGAATACATCAGGTTTTTGGAAAGACCCAGAGGAAGAAAATAAGCTATAGTTTATGTAAATGAGGTTTATAGTTTTGGAGATATGGCCAAAAAATGATATGTTGTGCAAGTTTGAGTGCACCGCCCCCTAGCGGCCAATTCTGGAAAATGAAAAATCTGTTTCGAGATATTAGTGTAAGACATAAGATGTAATAGTTTTAAAAGGATTCTTTCAAAACTGTGGATTGTAGAATGCTATATGTGAGACGCAAGAACCGGTAAGCAGGCGAATTTGAACACAACTGAGAAACAGACGGACACACTGACAAAGTGACTCAAGATTGGGAAGAAATGACTCCACCAGGACTTTGAAAAGACTCACAAGAAGAAAATAAGCTATAGTTTATGTAATTGAGGCTTACAGTTTTGGAGATATGACCAAAACATGACATGTTGGGGAGGTTTGCATACAGCGCCACCTAGCGGCCGCATTCAAAAAATGGAAAAACAATTTCGAGATAATAGTGTAGGACTTACGATATGTCAGTTTCCAAAAGATTCCTGCAAAACTGTGACCTCCAGGGCAAGATTACTGAAATCTCGAAATATCTCGTTTGACGAGATTTTATAGGAGATATCGCGAAACTTTTAATTAAATCTTGCAGTACTTGTTAAATGCTACCTGATGCAAAAAACTAGACCTCTCTAGCTTTAAAACTGACAAAGTTAGAAAAATAAGACCCCTTATTTCAGAATATCATGACTTTTCCCCCCAAATGCGTAACCATGGTTACGGCAAATTTGAAAGAGCTACACACCAGAAGAAAGGCCTGGGAATGACGTTTAAAATGAGCTATGTTTGAAGAAGATACCCCTAATAGTAACAAAGATATGAAGAAAAATCCGTTTTGTATACTTTTGATGGCCTTGACCTTGTCCTTTGACCTATATTGTCCAAAAACAATAGGCTTCTTGCATTTTTGATTATCTATAAAGTGTGTAAGTTTGAAAGTGATTGGTGCAAAATTGAGACCTGTAGAGAGATGACAGACAAACAGACTAGATGACCTGAGGTCACGCGCTTGCCGGAAATGATGTAAAGTTAGTCAAATGAACGAGCAGTATAAAAGTGAAAGAAAATAATCCATAGTTTGTGAAGAAAGAACCAATATTAACAAAGTTCTAAAGAAAATAAGATTTTGATATATTTTGATCACCTTGTCCTTGACCTTTGACTTATTTGAATAATAAACATAGGACTTCCAGATATCATCATGATATATGACAAGTGTAATTTACAAAACGATTCCTTCAAAACTGTCCAGTAGAATGCTACATGTGAGACGCAAGCACCTGGAAGCAGGCGAAATTGAGGACAACTGACAAACAGACAAACATACTGACAAACTGACCCAAGATTGAGACCAGTTGACTTAATCATGTGATGGAGAAACCTCAGAGGAAGATAATAAGCTATAGTTTATGTAAATCAGGTTTATACTTTTGGAGATATGGCCAAAAAATGATATGTTGTGCAAGTTTGAGTGCACCGCCCCCTAGCGGCCTTATCTGGAAAATGAAAAATTCGTTTCGAGATTTTAGTGTAAGACATAAGATGTAATAGTTTTAAAAGGATTCTTTCAAAACTGTGGCCTGTAGAATGCTATATGTGAGACGCAAGAACCGGCAAGTAGGCGAATTTGGGGACAACTGAGAAACAGACGGACACACAGACAACGTGACTCAAGATTGAGACCAAATGAATACACCAGGTTTTTGGAAAGACCCAGAGAAAAAAAATAAGCTATAGTTTATGTAAATGATGTTTATAGTTTTGGAGATATGGCCAAAAAATGATATGTTGTGCAAGTTTGAGTGCACCGCCCCCTAGCGGCCAATTCTGGAAAATGCAAAATCGGTTTCGAGATATTAGTGTGAGACATAAGATGTAATAGTTTTAAAAAGATTCTTTCAAAACTGTGTCCTGTAGAATGCTATATGTGAGACGAAAGAACCGGCAAGCAAGCGGATTTGAGGACAACTGAGAAACAGACGGACACACAGACAAAGTGACACAAGATTGAGACCAGATGACTAAACGAGTTCATGAAGAAGACTTAGAGGAAAAAAATAAACTACAGTTTTTGTAATTGAGGCTTATAATTTTGGAGATATTGCCAAAACATGATATGTTGGAGAGGTTTGCACCCACCGCCCCCTAGCGGCCGAATTAAAAAAATGAAAAATTGATTTCGAGATAATAGTGTAGGACTTAAGATATCTCAGTTTCAAAAAGATTCCTGCAAAACTGTGGCCTCCAGGGCAAGATTACTGAAATCTCGAAATATCTGGTTTGACGAGATATTATACGAGATATTGCGAGACTGTTAATAGAATCTGGTAGTACTAGGTGAATGGTACCTGAAGCAAAAAACTAGACCTCTGTAGCTTTAAAACTGACAAATTTAGAAAAATATCAGCACTTTTCCCGAAAAATGCGTTACCATGGTTACCGCAAATTGAGTCAGCTACACACCAGAAAACAGGCCTTGGAATGACGATTAAAATGAGCTACTGTTGAAGTAGATACGACCAATATTAACACAGATATGAACAAAAAACCGTTTTGTATACTTTTGATGACCTTGACCTTGACATTTGACCTATAATGCCCAAAAACAATAGGCCTCCAGGACTTTTGCTTGTCTACCAGCTGTATAAGTTTGAAAGCAATTGCTGGAAAATTGTGGCCTGTAGAGAGTACACAGACAGACAAACAAACAAACTAGACGACCAGAGGTCGAACACTTGCCGGAAATGGCCGGTAATAAGACAGCGAAACAGACAGACAGTTACTAGGCAGACAGACAGGGAACGTATAACACTGTCTATAGTTTTGGAGATATGGCACAATGATGATTGCTGCAGCGCCATCTGGCGGCTATTTCTAAAAGGGCAAAAAATGTTTCGAGACATTTTATTTTTTTATTATATATATTTGATGTATAATTAAAATTTAACCCCCGCAGAATACGACAGAGTCCCCACGAGGTTAAAGGCATTAAATCTAGTTCCGGAAATGGCTGGAAATAAGACAGCAAAACAGACGGACAGTTACTAGTCAGGCAGACAGGGAACGTTTGGATTTGATCAAATGAACAACCGCTTTCATGGTTAAAATGGAAGTACATTTTTATGTGATTTCGCTGATTTTCAATAGCCACAAATGAGTAGACAGACAGACGGAAAATAACTCCATGTGTAGGCAATGTACTCCTGTCATGGAGAATGGAAAGCATGAATAAAATAAGCGTCAGTCAATTAGAATAAATCTTCATATTTTGAATTTCAGGAAAAAGAAGAATTTAATTGTAACCTATATTAGGCCCCCATGGTAACGGAAGAATATGACAGAGTCTTCACGAGGATAAACCCATTAAATCTAGTTTCAGATGCTGCAATCAATGTTGTGACACTATCTCTAGTTTTATAGATATGGCAAAAAAATGATTGCTGCAGTGCCATCTGGCGGCTATTATTAAAAGGACAAAAAGTAAGTTTCGAGATATTTTATTTTTTTTAATAAATATTTGATGTATGATTAAATTTAAACTTCTGCTGAATATGACAATGTCCCCACGAGGAAAACGCATTAAATCTAGGTTCAGAAGCTGCAATCAATGTTGTGACACCGTCTATAGTTTTGGAGATATGGCACAATAATGATTACTGCAGCGCCATCTGAAAGGAAAAAAAATAGTTTCGAGATATTTTATTTTTAATTATATATATTTTATGTATAATCAAACTTTAACCCCCGCGGAATACGACAGTCCCCACGAGGTTAAACGCTTTAAATCTAGTTTCAGAAGCTGCAATCAATGTTGTGATACTGTCTATAGTTTTGGAGATATGGCACAATAATGATTGCTGCAGCGCCATCTGAAAGGGAAAAAAATAGTTTCGCGATATTTTAATTTTTATTATATATATTTTATGTATAATTAAAATTTAACCCCCACAGAATACGACAGAGTCCCAACGAGGTTAAACGCATTAAATATAGTTTCAGAAGCTGCAATCAATGTTGTGACACTGTCTATAGTTTTGGAGATATGGCACAATAATGATTGCTGCAGCGCCATCTGGGGGCTATTTTCTAAAAAGAAAAAAATAAATTTCCAGATATTTTATTTTAATATATATATTTGATGTATAATTAAAATTTTACTCCTGCCCCCAACTGCTTAACCAGGGATCAGCCCATATTTTGACACCCCCAACTACAAAATCGGGGATCCGTCCCTGGTTTCAAAGATTTGCCAGTGGTTCCTGGCAACACAAGTGGCCGCACAAGGGGACACAATAAAAATCACAGGTGTGTTCCCTCCACATTTAGCGGCTTTTGTCCTCTATTCAATGCTGCTTTGTGAGGTTCATGGACGACCGCGCACGCCAACATGCAACTGTAATAGCCTTGCCGGCACTTACCGGTCAACCCTGAAGCCACTTGTGCTCACGGCAGTTGGATGTATTTTCATCATTTGATGAAAAACGAGGCAAGATTTGACGAGAATTGCAATAAAATCACATGATGTGAATGAGAGTGTCAGACGCTGTCAAATGCTAAAAACTATATGTCTGTAGGGTATAAAATGACAGCATAATAGGCATTTGTATAAATGGTCCACTGTTCTCGTTTGACGACAAATGGTGCGAGATATAACGAGATATTCATTTATATCACTTAACACTAATCAAATGATTGTTGAACAGTAGAAAAATAAAATCTCTAGCATAAAATTGAAAGAGATAAAGACATTTGTTGAATATTTTGTTCAAAATATCGAATATTCTCGTTTGGCGGTAGATGATGCGAGATTTGGCGAGATTTGCAGTTTTATCATGTTAAGCTTCCGAAAGGCTACCAGAGGCTGAAACCGTATACTCTTTAACCTAAAACGTGATCGAGTTATCAGCATTTCTGCGAAATCTCGTAATTTCTCGTTTGACGGAAAAACAGATCGAGATTCTACGAGACTTCCAATTGACTGGATTGGAGCCAAAGGAATGCTACCTCATGCAGAAAACTAGACCCTTGAAGTATAAATATCAACAGAGATAGAAGCAAAAAACTAATTATTTTCAGATTGTCAAGTTTTACCCCAAAATTTGGTTACCATGGTAACGGCAGCACAAAGCTACATGTACCCAGGAATAAGCCAATGATCCTAGTCTTAGATGCGACAAAAGAAATTGTTATATGCTTCATATTTTTTAAGATGTTGTGCAAAAATGATAAGTTGTAGTGTTACCAGTACCACGCCCCCTGGTGGCTTTTTAAAAAAAATGAAAAAACAATTTCGAGATATTTATAAATAACACAAAATACATTAATTTCAAAGCCATTGTTAATAAAATGCAACCTGCAGGTCATATTTAATGAAATCTCGAAAACTCTCGTTTGACGAGAAATAGTGCGAGGTTTTGCGGGATTAACAATTCTATCATAAACAGCTCATGAAATACTACCTGATGCAGAAAACTAGAACTCTCTAGCTTTAAAAATGAAAAATTTAGAAAGAAAATATCGAATTCTATCATTTCTTCCCAAAAATACGTTACTATGGTAACGAATGATCAGAGATATTTGCTAGCATGTGGAAAGGTAACATGATGAGGAATAAAATGAGCTAAAGATTAAGCCGCTACGATTATTTTTTACAAAGATATGAAGGAAAATCCGTTTTAAGGTTTTTCAGGGACCCTGACCTTGACCTTGAACCGTTCAAGGCCAAAAACAATAGGCACCCAGGGTTTTCGATTTTACACTTTTTCTATAAGTTTCAGGGCGATTGCTTCAGAATTGTGGCCTGTAGAGCACCGACAAACAAACAGACAGACAGACAAACAAACTAGACGACCATAGGTCGAACGCTTGCCGGAAATCGGAAGTGAAACTTAGACGGACAGACAGAACATATTGTCGGTTTTCTATTAATGGAATGACTCTCAGGGACATTGCTGAGAATATCTGGGCCGTAGAATGACATATGAGACAAAAGAACAGGCAAGCAGACAAAGCTGACAACAAAAGACGAACAGACAGACATACTGACTTTGTGAGACAAGATTGACACCAGATGACATAACCTAGTTATTTAGAAGATTCAAAGGAAGAAAATGAGTTAAAGTTTATGTAATTTAGATTTATAGTTTTGGAGGTATGGCGAATTAATGATATACTTGGGAGGCTCGACTGTAGCGCCCTCTAGCAGACATATTCCAAAGACGACAAATGGGTTTCGTATTATTAGTGTATGACATGAGATGTCCCAGTTTCAAAAGGATTCCGTCAAAGCTGTGGCCTGTAGAATGCTAGATGTAAGGTGTAAGAACCAGCAAGCAGGCGACATTGAGGATAACGGACAAACAGATGGACACACTGACAAAGTGCAAAAGATTGAAACCAGATGCCTTAATCAGGTTATTAAGAAGACTCAAAGGTAGAAAATAAGCTATAGTTTATGTAACTGAGGCTTTGGGTGTAGAGATATGGCCAATACAATGGTATGTATGTGAGGGTCGTGTGCAGCGCCCACCAGTGGCCACATCAGGAAAATGAAAAATTCATTTCTAGATATTAGTGTAAGATATAAGATGTAATAGTTTCAAAAGGATTCCGTCAAAACTGTGGCATATAGAATGCTATATGTGATATGCAAGAGCCAACAAGCAGGCGAATTTTAGGACAACTGACAAACAGACGAAAACACTGACAAAGTAACTCAAGATTGAGTCCAGATAACTTCTCCAGGTTATGGAGAAGACTCAAAGGAAGGAAAAAGCTACAGTTTATGTAACTGAGGTTTATAGTTTTGGAGATATTGCCAAAGCATGATATGTTGGGAGAGGTCCGAGTTCAGCACCCCCTAGCGGCCATATCCGGAAAATGAATTTTTCATCATCCCTGTAAGTTTCAAAGTTATTGTGGCAAAATTGTGGCCAGCAGAGTGATGACAAACAAACAAACAGACAAACAGACAAGACCTCGGCGCCGTCTAGCGGTCATATTGAAGCAAACAAAACAATGCTCTAAATAATAATGGAAGACATATTTTATATCAGTTTCAAAAGAATGTATGTAAAACTGTGGCTTGTTGGTTGATACATGTAAGATAGAAGCACCAGGGAGCAAGCGAAAATGAGATCAGCGAAAAAAGACATACACTGACAAAGTGATAACGGATATGACCAGATGACTTGATCAATTTATGTCAAAGACTAAGACGAAGAAGATTAGCTATAATGGGTGTAATTAAGACTAATATTTTTAGAGATATGGCCGAAATATGACGTAAGTGTGGGTAGACTGCAGCTCTCCCAAGCGGCCACAGCCAGAAAAATAAAAAAAAGTGTCTAGATATTAGTGCAGAAGGAAAACTGTACGTGTCTCGAAAGTATTCATGCAAAATTGGGGAATTGGGGCTTGTAGACAGCTAACGTAAGATGCACACACCGAAAAGCTGGTAAAAATTAGCTCAGTGGAAAAAGAGATAGACATACTGCCAACGCATGACACAAGATGGAGACCAGATATGAACCAACCAGATTATAATGAAGATTCATGGCAAGATAATAAGCTATAACTGATGTAATAAAGATCAATAGTTTTGAAGATATCACCAACAGTATGAAACGTCATATTAAGAAGATTGTAGCGCCCCCTAACGGCATTGGTAAGAAATTGAAAAAAATGGATTTATAGATTTGATTACAAGAGGTAAGATGTACCAGTATCAAAGGATTCATGCTAAACTGTGGTTTGTGAATTCATATATGTAAGATGCAAGCACTGGCCAGCTAGTAAAACTGGGCACATCGGACAAAGACACGGACATACACACAAAGTGACACATATGAGACAAACGCTGTCAAACAAAAGTTGTGTATGAAACCAAGAGAAAAAAGTTAGTGAAGATGCGACTAAAATTGACAAAGTCATGGCCGAAAACATGATAAGTCAGATTGAATCCACTGCAGCGCCACCTAGTGACTACAGCCACAGCATGAAAATTGAGTTTCTAGATATGAGTACAATACAATGGATGTTTCAGTTTGAAAAGGATTCGTGGAAAACTGTGGCTTGCAGATTACAATTTGAATGATTGAAGCACTGGCAAACAAGCAAAACCGAGGACAGCGGACAAAGGCACGGACATACTGATTCGTGAAGATCTCTGGCTTGCAGATAACAATATGTAAGATGCAAATACCGTCAAACAAGCAAAAATGAGGACAGCGGACAAAGACACGGACATATTGACCAAGTTACATATCTGAGAGAAAAATGGTCCAAACAAAAGGTGTGGGGAGGACCAAGAGGAAGAAAATGAACCTAAGATTGTGACGATACGACCAAAACTGACAAAGTAATGAAGAAAATGAAATTTCAAGGTATTTCGATGACCTTGACCTTTGACCTCTATTGACCAATAGCAATAGGGTTCTTGCATTTTTGATTGTCCACCAAATGTATAAGTTTGAAAGCGATTGAAGCAATATTGTGTCCTGTAGAGACTGGACAGACAAAAGAACAAACATACAGACAAGTTTATACATCAAATATTTTTGGAATTATCGCCAAGAGAAAAAGGATGAGCCTAAGTTTGTGAAGATACGACTAAACTTGACAGAGTTCTGTCTGAAAACATGATACGTCAGCTTGGGTTGACTGCAGCGCCTCCTAGCGGGCACAGCCAGAAAATAAAAAACCCATTTCTCGATATTAGTGCAAGACATAATACGTACCAGTTTCAAATAGATTTGTGCAAAACTATGGCTTGTGCATTGCTATAGGTAACATGTTACACAAACGAGCGGGCGTGATTGTGGACAACTGGCAAACAGAGAGACATACTGAGACAATGACACGAGATTGTGACCAGATGATATCACTATTTGATGAGAAGACTCAGGGCAAGAAAATAAGCTCTAATTTATGTACATACTACTTATATTTTTGGAGATATGGTCAAAAGACGATATGCTAGGGTGGGTTGACTGCTGCGCCCCCTAGCGGCCATATTCACAAAATGAAAAACAAATTTCTAGATATTAGTACAAGACAGAAGATGTACCAGTTTCAAAAGGATTCGTGCAAAAATGTGGCCTGTACATTGCTATATGTAAGATACAAGCACCGGCAAGCAAGCGAAACTGAAGACACCGGACAAACAGACGGCCATACTGACAAAGTGACAAATGATTCAGGCCAGATGACCCATCGATAACATCCAGAAGACTCAAGGCAAGAATATAAGCTATAATATATGTAATTACGACTAACATTTTTGGAGATATGGCCGAAAGACGACATGTTCGAGCGGGGTTGACTGCAGCGCCCCCTAGCGGCCACAGCCAGAAAATGAAATACCTGTTTCTAGATATTAGTCTCAGAAATAAGATGTACTAGTTTCAAAAAGATTCGTTAAAAACTATGGCTTGTACTTTGCTATATGTAACATGTTACACCAACCAGCGGGCGTGGTTGTGGACAGCAGACAAACAGACAGACACACTGACAAAGTGACACAAGATTGAGACCAGATGACCCAACCAGAATATAGGGAAGACTCAGGACAAGAAAATAAGCTATAATTTATGTAAGTAAGATCAATTGTTTTGGAGATATGGTCAAAACAAGATATGTCACTGTGTATTCGCTGCAGCGCCCCCTGGCGGTCAAATTCAAAAAATGGAAAAATAATTTCGAGATATTGCTGTTGGATATAAAATATATCAGTTTCATAACAAATACTTCAAATTTGTGGCATCTAGGGTATCATTAATGATATCACGAAATATCTCGTATGGCGAGATTTCATGCTAGAATTGGCGAGACTTGGATCGTCGAGAACTCTTGACGGGCTACATTATGCAAAAAACCAGACCTCTCTAGCTATAAAACTGACAAAGTTACAAAAATTAGGCCTTTTATTTTCGAAAACCATGAGTTTTCCCCAAAAATGTGTAACCATAGAAACAGCAGATTTCAGCAACATATATATATCAGAAGAAAGGCCTTGGAATGCCGATTAAAATGAGCCATGTTTGAAGTGGCTATGACAAATAGTAATGGAGATATGAAGAAAAGAGCACTTTAGGAACTTTTGATGACCTTGACCTTGACCTTTGACCTATATTGCCCAAAAACAATAGGCTTCTTGCATTTTTGATTTTACACAAACTGTGAAAGTTTGAAAGCGATGGGATCAAAATTGGGACCTGTAGAGACTGGACAGACAAACAAACAAACAGACAAACAGACATCCGCGACTGACCAACCAGCTTGCGAAAATCGAAGATTTCCGGCAAGAAACAAACGGAACTGATCAACATACTTGTCGAAATCTCTGATTCCGGCAAGCAATAAACTATAACGCGACAGAAATGGCAAACCGGCCCGCAAAGAGTGCCTGTGGCCACTTATTTTATACGGCGAACGCTATAATTTTTGCAGTCACGTGAAAGCGTGTCTGTCTTTCATACTAAAACGCGTGCATGCATGCGTGATGGCATATGTATTTGTGCATGCGGGTTTTAATTTTTACAAAGTTGCTAAAATTGGCGGGGACCATGTATGATTAAACAAAAGAGGTCATGGGCAGAAAGGCCATGAAAGGCCAATTCATATGGTGTACAGTTTATGTACCTAAAATGTGTAGTTGTGGAGATATGGTTAAACAATGATAGTAGGTACGGGGTTGCAGTGCAGCGCCCCCTAGCGGTAATTTTCCAAAAACTGAACAATTGCTCTCGAGATATTAGTGTATGACGTAACATGTATCAGTTTCAAAAGGATGCCTGCATATCTGTGGCCTATAGGGCATGTCACCGTGAAATCGCGAAATCTCATTCGACGAGAAACGGTGCGAGATTTTGCAAGATTTTTGGTTGGATCACCGAGAACTCACAAGGGCTACAAGATGCAAAAATTTCGACCTCTCTAGCATAAAAACTGACAGAGTTAGAAGCTGAAAACTGCATATTTTCAAAATTCAAAGGTTTTACCCCAAAAATAGAGAAATCTGGCAATAGCGCACTTTGGCACCTATGCGCAAAAATAAGCCCATGGACCCTAGTTTAAGGTGCTGTGATGGAAATGGCCCAATGTTTAATAGTTCTGGAGGTATAGCACCAAAACAAATTTTCATGTTTTTTCATCTGCAACGCCCCCTGGCGGCCATTTCCAAAATCTGAAAAACCCGTTTCGAGATATTCTTATGTTACATAAAATATCTCAGAATCAGTAAAATTGCTGCAAATTTGAAAAATATCACGAAATTCCATGATTTCTCCCCAAAATTGCGTAACCATGGTAACAGCGAAATGAGGCAATTTGGCAGTGTTGGAAGTGGCCATGCAGTGGCAAATAAAACGGGCTACAGATTAGGTGCCTACGGCTATTTTTGACGCAGGTATAAAGAAAAAACCGTTTTTGAGCTTTTTGGTGACCCTGACCTTGACCCTTGACCGATCATGACCAAAAACAACAGGCTCCGAGAAGAACCGATTATACACTCTATCTATAAGTTTCAGGACGATTGGTGCAAAATTGTGGCCTGTAGAGCGGGGACATACAGACAAACAAACAAACGGAACTGATCAACATACTTGTCGAAATCTCTGATTCCAGCAAGCAATAAACTATAACGCGACAGAAATGGCAAACCGGCCCGCAAAGAGTGCCTGTGCTCACTTATTTTATACGGCGAACGCTATAATTTTTGCAGTCACGGGAAAGCGTGTCTGTCTTTCATACTAAAACGCGTGCATGCATGCGTGATGGCATATGTATTTGTGCATGCGGGTTTTAATTTTTACAAAGTTGCTAAAATTTGTGGGGACCGTGTATGATTAAACAAAAGAGGTCATGGGCAGAAAGGCCATGAAACGCCAATTCATATGGTGTACAGTTTATGTACCAAAAATGTGTAGTTTTGGAGATATGGTTAAACAATGATAGTAGGTACGGGGTTGCAGTGCAGCGCCCCCTAGCGGTAATTTTCCAAAAACTGAACAATTGCTCTCGAGATATTAGTGTATGACGTAACATGTATCAGTTTCAAAAGGATGCCTGCATATCTGTGGCCTATAGGGCATGTCACCGTGAAATCGCGAAATCTCATTCGACGAGAAACGGTGCGAGATTTTGCAAGATTTTTGGTTGGATCACCGAGAACTCACCAAGGGCTACAAGATGCAAAAATTTCGACCTCTCTAGCATAAAAACTGACAGAGTTAGAAGCTGAAAACTGCATATTTTCAAAATTCAAAGGTTTTACCCCAAAAATAGAGAAATCTGGCAATAGCGCACTTTGGCACCTATGCGCAAAAATAAGCCCATGGACCCTAGTTTAAGGTGCTGTGATGGAAATGGCCCAATGTTTAATAGTTCTGGAGGTATAGCACCAAAACAAATTTTCATGTTTTTTCATCTGCAACGCCCCCTGGCGGCCATTTCCAAAATCTGAAAAACCCGTTTCGAGATATTCTTATGTTACATAAAATATCTCAGAATCAGTAAAATTGCTGCAAATTTGAAAAATATCACGAAATTCCATGATTTCTCCCCAAAATTGCGTAACCATGGTAACAGCGAAATGAGGCAATTTGGCAGTGTTGGAAGTGGCCATGCAGTGGCAAATAAAACGGGCTACAGATTAGGTGCCTACGGCTATTTTTGACGAAGGTATAAAGAAAAAACCGTTTTTGAGCTTTTTGGTGACCCTGACCTTGACCCTTGACCGATCATGACCAAAAACAATAGGCTCCGAGAAGAACCGATTATACACTCTATCTATAAGTTTCAGGACGATTGGTGCAAAATTGTGGCCTGTAGAGCGGGGACATACAGACAAACAAACAAACGGAACTGATCAACATACTTGTCGAAATCTCTGATTCCGGCAAGCAATAAACTATAACGCGACAGAAATGGCAAACCGGCCCGCAAAGAGTGCCTGTGCTCACTTATTTTATACGGCGAACGCTATAATTTTTGCAGTCACGGGAAAGCGTGTCTGTCTTTCATACTAAAACGCGTGCATGCATGCGTGATGGCATATGTATTTGTGCATGCGGGTTTTAATTTTTACAAAATTGCTAAAATTTGTGGGGACCGTGTATGATTAAACAAAAGAGGTCATGGGCAGAAAGGCCATGAAATGCCAATTCATATGGTGTACAGTTTATGTACCAAAAATGTGTAGTTTTGGAGATATGGTTAAACAATGATAGTAGGTACGGGGTTGCAGTGCAGCGCCCCCTAGCGGTAATTTTCCAAAAACTGAACAATTGCTCTCGAGATATTAGTGTATGACGTAACATGTATCAGTTTCAAAAGGATGCCTGCATATCTGTGGCCTATAGGGCATGTCACCGTGAAATCGCGAAATCTCATTCGACGAGAAACGGTGCGAGATTTTGCAAGATTTTTGGTTGGATCACCGAGAACTCACCAAGGGCTACAAGATGCAAAAATTTCGACCTCTCTAGCATAAAAACTGACAGAGTTAGAAGCTGAAAACTGCATATTTTCAAAATTCAAAGGTTTTACCCCAAAAATAGAGAAATCTGGCAATAGCGCACTTTGGCACCTATGCGCAAAAATAAGCCCATGGACCCTAGTTTAAGGTGCTGTGATGGAAATGGCCCAATGTTTAATAGTTCTGGAGGTATAGCACCAAAACAAATTTTCATGTTTTTTCATCTGCAACGCCCCCTGGCGGCCATTTCCAAAATCTGAAAAACCCGTTTCGAGATATTCTTATGTTACATAAAATATCTCAGAATCAGTAAAATTGCTGCAAATTTGAAAAATATCACGAAATTCCATGATTTCTCCCCAAAATTGCGTAACCATGGTAACAGCGAAATGAGGCAATTTGGCAGTGTTGGAAGTGGCCATGCAGTGGCAAATAAAACGGGCTACAGATTAGGTGCCTACGGCTATTTTTGACGAAGGTATGAAGAAAAAACCGTTTTTGAGCTTTTTGGTGACCCTGACCTTGACCCTTGACCGATCATGACCAAAAACAATAGGCTCCGAGAAGAACCGATTATACACTCTATCTATAAGTTTCAGGACGATTGGTGCAAAATTGTTGCCTGTAGAGCGGGGACATACAGACAAACAAACAAACGGAACTGATCAATATACTTGTCGAAATCACTGATTCCGGCAAGCAACAAACAAACAAACAGACAAACAGACATCCGCGACTGACCAACCTGCTTGCAGAAATCGAAGATTTCCGGCAAGCAACAAACAGACAGACATCCGCGACTGACCAACCAGCTTGCGAAAATCGAAGATTTCCGGCAAGCAACTAGACAACCTGAGGTTGAACGCTTGCCGGAAGGCAAAATGTGGAAATGAAGAGGTTAAAGGGACATAGTATTTGAGGTGGAAATCATCCCATGTTCTTATGGAATACGAGAGGTTGCGGCAATATTTGCTGAGAATGATGACAAAAGAGAGATAGAGTTTATGTGATAGATTTAATATGACTGTGATCCTTTTGACAAATATATGAGGGAAACACCTTTGTTTTTCTAGGTGATTTCATAACCTTGACCTTTGATTTATTTAATTAATACACCTAGTGCTTCAAGAAATCATTCTGATCTACAAAATGTTGAAGTTACAAAATGATTGCTGGTAAACTATGGCCTGTAGAATGCTATATGTAATTAAGACGCAAGAACTAGCAAGAGGGCAAACTTGAGGACAACTGACACACAGATATACTGACAAAGAGATATAAAGTGCCTGTAGAATGCTATATGTAATTAAGACACAAGAACTAGCAAGAGGGCAAACTTGAGGACAACTGACACACAAATATACTGACAAAGAGATATAAAGTGCAGGAAAGTTGACTAGACCAGGCTATGGAGAATTCCCAGGTAAAGAAATTGAGCAAAAATTTGTGAAGATAGGATTAAGATTGCCGAAGTTATGACAAAAATATTTTCTTTTATGTTTTTAGTCCTTGACCTATATTTACAAAAACAATAGGCTCCTCAAATGTATGAATTTTTAAAGCAATTCCTGCAAATTTGCGATCTTTAGAGTGGAGACAGGCTGACAGACAACCATCTAAACAGAGAGACAAACAGAGATACGGAACTGACATACACATATATATATATATATATATATATATATATATATATGTTTACACATACATATACAAAAACTCAACACACGCACAAATATACACACATACAGACACAGGGCTGTGACGCAGGGCGTCCAAATTACGTGGCCTCATGCCAATAGCAGCCAACCCAATTTTGGAGCGAACATTCTCATCACAAATACAAACAAAACTGTGTGTATATATGTTCATGTTTATTGCTCATAAAGGTACTACTGACACTGTTCCTATTTTGAATCCCCTTCCAAAAATACACACAGCCTCACGTTATAGAAAGAATCCTAATTTTACTGAGATCAGAATTGAGACCGCGCCAACTCGTTTCAGGAGCCCCGCCCAAATCCACCAAAAAATTAAGGTCAACTGACCTCAAGGTTTTAAGTATCAGCTAATAAGTGTCAACAAAAGCTCCTTGTTCTGACTAATTAAGACAGTTTTATTAGGTATAAACCAGTAAATTCACCTGCAGCGGCATGTAAAGTTGTGGTTATGTTCCATAAACGTATGCAAATTCAGCACGGAGAAGACTCATGGATGTTTATGAATACCATGGCAAACACTGTCACCTCAAAACGGCAAACCCTTCGTCACAAATCAATCCGCAACTCGAAAAAATAATTTCAAGCATGCTCAAGCCGTAGTTTGTTTATTGAAGAAGGAATCTCTCGACGCAGACACAACAACACATTACATTCGATCTGGTTACTAAAAAAATACCAGTGTTTCCATCACTATCTGCGCTATCGCGGCTTCATGGTCTATGTAAATTGGAGAGAAATAGGGTGTTTACGTTTTTCGATGGTCTATTCTTAAACGATTTAGATTTTAATCTTGAGTAATTGTAGATTTTACCAGAAACCTGGTGTTTCTATGTTAGATTACTGCCAAAGACCCGTCATTGTCTCTATAATTTTGTTGCATGTGCGGGTTAAAAATCGTTATTGTTCTGCGGGTAGGCCCCATTTGAAACGTGCAGGTGCAAGTATTGAAGCGTGCAGGTGCGGAGATCCTCGCGCGCAAAGCCAACAGTGCAGGTGTCCGGCTCACTTGGAAGGAGGCAGTTGGTAAAACAAGGATTCAGAGGAAGTCTAACGTAATGATCGGCAGACCCCGAAAGAACAGCTTATAGATATATTGTATGGATTGTTGTTTAATAACAATTTTACAAGTGTTAGAAGCTTAATGTTTCTGCTGTTGCTGCTGTTTTATGGTGCGATGATTATTACTGTGGGGCCCTAGTCATGAGTCACAGTCCGGGTTTTACTAAGTAGCGGTAACATGACGTTTGGGCGTTTGGGCTTGAATGAGATCCAGAATATCAGCATTCTTTATTTTTTCAATGTGTTTAATTCAGATTTAGGTGTTTTAAATTAGATTAAAAAAAATCCTGCTAATAACAGATATTTTTGTTTGACTGGCCTGTAATGTGCGACTTTTAATAACATGTGGAATCTTATAACTTTAACCTACCAAGGATTTTCCCGAGCTAGGGCCACCTCAGGACTGGCAAACCAGAAGCTTCCTTTCGCTCCGCAAGATGCCAGAAACAAGTAAGTATTCCGAAAATTTTCCGAAAATGTGAAGTTGAAGGACAAGGTTTGTTATTTTGCAAATGCATTTTATGGGGAAAAGTAAATACGAAGTAATTGTACGTGTGAAGATTTATGGCGAAAGACCAGGTAGGTTGTCTATTTTTTAGAATATGGCTAATAAGGAAAGAGAAGATTAATATGGCGGTCTAAAAGCCCTTCGCTAGGAAAATATGGACAAGTAGACGGGAAAAGACAACCGTGCGAAGCCAAAGCAGAGTAAGTATGCTATTTAAAATTGATACACAGAAGGTGGGTTATGAGGAGATAATCTTAGACTGAAAGCATACATTGGGAGAGCAGTGGTTTTCTGAGTGTTTTATTTGATAATTCAAAGACATAAATAACAGGTTAAACTCGGTGTATGTTTTAACAGGGATTTATACTTTTTAAATATTAGTCGGAGAGGGAACTATTTGAGGCTACTCCACTGACAGTGCACTAAGTGTGAAGAAGAGAAGAAAAATTATTTCCCCAAAAGTTTGTGTTATGAAATCGGGTGTTACAAAAGACTTGGGGATGTATCAGGATTATGCTTATTTTGGGAATAAAAGGAAGATTCGCAGTGACATCTGCAAATAAATAATGTTGTTATTTATTTTTACCATATGTTATATGAAAAGGGTAAAATTGGTTGAGGGTTTAGTTAAACGGCCTGATTGCTTAACAGTTTGGGGCAGCCATGTTCGCAACTTTGATGTCACAAGCTGGTGAAGGATACCAGGAAGTCGAAGAGCAATTATGGAATAATCTTGTTAATATAAATGTGAAATGTTTATTTATGATATAGCATGAATAGAAAAAAAATATCGAGAAGTGTTTTTTTATTTTGCGTTATTTTATATATATATATATATATATATATATATATATATATATATGCACTTGGTTTGAAGAGATTATTTGGTAGGTTTTTGATACGAGTATATCCTTGAAAACAGTATTTTTTTTAATTGCGTTTTTAATCTACGAATGTATATACAAGTTAGTCGTCTATTATTTATTTAGATATATACAGTTAAAAATAAAATAATTAAATAAAAGGTATTTGGATTATGATAGTTAAAAATTAATCTTGGCGAGAAATTTTTTTGAAGATTGCTCCATTGAGTGTTTTGTTCTAAACTTTTTATCAATTGTATATCAGGCTTTCAGGAGTCATAATTTTTTAATCATTTGGAAATCGGGCATTCCTTGTTACAACATGTTTAATGAATTAATGGATTTATACTGTACATTGAGATTATCCCGAATATAGATTGGGTACAGAGAGTAAAACATGATAAAATTATTCCACGTTTACATATTAGAGTGGGTTCCAATTCTTATGTCAATTCAAATCTCGGTGCTGGGATTATTCGAATCGGTGCCCAATACACTTTCAGTGTTTCAATAAAATCAGTAAAATCTATTTAAAATGCACGTGGTAGTAGTTAGATATTAATTTTTTTCCTCGATGTACATATCTTCCCTTGTATTCGTATATAGGCTCACATGTTGTTACATGAACGTGATTATTGGTATGTAGCCTTGCAGGTTGTTTTCGGGTGAGCTTGATGATTCAGTAATATTTTATTTTTGAATTGATACTGATTATGAATGATGGGCGGCCAGCTGTAGTTGTTAATTGTATTGATATATAGTTCGATAAAGATGAGTCTAAAATTGTCACATATTTGATCTATATACCCAACAGACTTTGCAATTGTGCACTGATAGGGCCAGGGGATAGGAACAATGAGTGGAGTGTATATTTTGTCGAATGATTAAAATACCTGGACTGTACGAATAAAGTAGCAGTATCTTGTAGGATTGAATAAACGTTGAGGATGAGGTATCTATTTTAATTTTACACGGAAGTGCATAATTTTTATTAAAAATAAATATCGCAAGCGGTTGGTTTCAAGCTCTCACTTGATGTGCGGATTTAGGCTCCAAAGTTTTATCCAGATCAGAATTGTGATGCATTGTATATACATTAAATTTAGCCTTGGTGCTGTTGATTTGTTGTGAAGTAGTTTAATACGAGAATATGTTGTTTGCCACTCTTCCATAGTTGCATACTTTCAAAAATTGCAAAGTCTATCATATGTCAGGTATTTTTTAGTAATGTTATTTCAGGTTCATCGACTTGCGGTGGTTTGTGCGGAAGAACTGTGTGTAGTGTGTCGCTGTATATTGCATATAATAATTGAAATATCTGTACGAATAAAGTTTGAATATTTTGTTATCTTGAACACATGGCAAGTACGACATCTTCGGACTCATCCTGCCAAATTTTAATAAAAATAAGTTTTTATGCATTGTACATACATTGTTTAGCGTTGTTGCTGATGATTCGTTGTGGAGTGTATGAGGAGAGCACTCTAGTAACTTATTCTAATTGATAGCTTTATAAAAAAAATATGAAAAGTCTAATATTTGTAAGATATTTTTTAGTAATTTTATTATAGATTCATAGACTGGCTATTGTTTTCTGACATTGTTTGGGCGAAAGAACAGTATGTACAGTGTCGCTGTATATTGCATTGTATAATTGAAATAACTGTGCAAATAAAGTATGAATATGTTGTGGATATGCAAGTATATCTTTATCAGAAAGGTTTGGTTTAAAGTTATCACTTAATGTTCGGACTTATCTTGCAATGCTATTGTCAGGTGAGCATTTTGATGGATTGTATATACATTAATTTTAGCCTTGATGCTGATAGTTCCTTATGACCAGAGTACTGTAGTTGCTTATTCTAATTGATATTTAAAAAATATGTAGATATTTTTTAAAAAATATGTAAAGTCTAACATTTGTCAGATATATTTTTATTAATTCTATTTTAGATTCGTAGATTTGTGTTGTATTCTGACACTGCTTGGGCCGGAGAACAATGTCTACGAGTGTCGCTGCATATAATAATTGAAATAAGTGTACGAATAAAATATGAATATCTTGTCTTGTTTTCATGATCAAACGGTAAGTACGACAGTTATTAAAATTAATTACAAAAGCGGAATAAAATTGTATTAAATCTTAAGTAGGCCTTAGAAAACGTGGATATGTAAGATGTTTATCGAAACGGTCGGGTTTCAAGTCGAAATTGATGTTCGTATTTAGGCTGCCAGGTTTTCTCAGATGAGAGAGTTGATGTATTGTGTATCATTAAGTTAAACCTTGATGCTGGTATTATGTTGTGAAGTAGTTTAAGGCGACAGTACTGTATTTGCTTATTCTATTTGATGAAAAAAATAGAATTTGGATGCAAGATGTTTTGTTTCTGGTTAGTGGCATACAAAAAAGGATTTAAAGGCAAGTACTTAATTTCAACTGGAATGCGGTCTAGCAAAGAGATTTAAGTAAAATTTGAAGTTTATAAAAATTGACCTACATTTAATGTGACGGACCTATTTGTATAAAAAAAATACATCAGGAACTAGTGGGTCGTTTGATATAAATATGATTGTCAGTAATTTCTGCATAAACGGAACATGAATGTGGTATTATGTATACTTGTGTTTTTAATCGCTTATCATAGGCGTTTATGTACTTGATAAATTTAACTGTAGACTTGTGAGCAGCGTTGTCTTTATACTGTCAGTGTACCTATATACATATTTAAAATATCGTTAACGTTATATAATATGTAATAAAAGAACGTGGGACAGGCAGCGGGACAAGTGAGCGAGTTTCGAATTGATGCAAGTTTTTCTTTTGTTTCTGGTAAGTGGGCTATATTTAAAGTATTTAAAGCTAGGTAGTTAATTTCATTTGTGAAAAATGTATAGCAAGGAGATTTTTGGCAAAATTCATCAAGGGCATCTGGTAGCGAGTCCGGTAAGTGAGAGCTTTGTAAATGGTGTTTTGTAACAGATGACCTTTCGACTTCCTCGTATATACAACTTGCCACCTTAGGTTACATGTTTTTCCCCGTTTGTCAACATTGTGTTTACAAGGACATTGTTGATAAGTTCATACATCCTGCACGGAGGCATGAAAAGAACTTTTCATAACCAGAATACCCTTAGGTCATTACTATATACACAGAAGAAGTCAGAAATCACAAATTCTGTTTCAAAAGGTAGGTGAATGGGCACCTTTAAGATACCTTATTTATACTTTTCTTGAAATGAGTGAGATTCTGAATGCCTACTCATTCATATGATTAGTTATGACTAGTTATAAATGTTTGTGTGCATGTGTTCAGAACTTGGACTAAAATGATATTTCACGATTTCATTAAGCTCTTTCTTAATACTGTTATACTTAAAATTTCATAAATTTTCATAGTGTAACTACATTTTACAGATCGTCAGGGGTTTAATTGTAATTGCTGTTCAAAGAAGTTGGTAGATGATTGTTTTAATACTTCTTCTGAAATGTGAAATTTCTAATGCAAGTATTTTTGTTGCAGGTGCTGCTTTCATGTTCCTGGTTCGTCTCATTTTCATTCATCCACACATCTCCCATTTCATCTGTGGAAACTTAACCTCATTAAAAACAAGTCTCATACCATCATCTCACCGAGGAAGCACCTCGTTAAAAAACGCACAAGTGCAAACACGCTCTTTAGCATTGTCACTTACAAATAAGCAATCTAATCAAGAACTGGTCAAGAAATAGTCCAGAACTGAAAAAGAACTGAAAAAAAAAACTTTGTACTGTGTTGTCATTGTTCATGTGTAACCGTGTTGTCATTGTTTAAGTGTAACATTTTTGGACTCAAAGAGGAAGGTTTGTATCATATATAACTTAAAATTATTGTTAATTGCCTGCAATAAAATCCAGTATAATAACTGATTTAGTATTTGGTAATATTTGTATTTTCTCTTCAGAAGTTCGTTAAATATAGATATTATAAATTATTTGTACATATAAGAGACGGTTTCCTCAAAGTGAACAATAATGGTAGATTTTATTAAGGTCTGTTGTGGTCAAAACTTATCAGTGTCTCTATTTAACAATTTTTTAGTCCAAGGCGGTCTGTACAATATTATTTGGTATTATATATAGAACTTGAGTGTATATTGTTGAAAATAAAATCCAGTAAAACAAGTAATATTGTCTTTCAATTCATTTTCCTCCTTCACAAGTCGCATTAATTTTCTGATAAATTATTTCAAGATATAAATATATCTGAATAATTCGATAATAAAATATATTAAATAATAATTTGAATTCTAAAAGGGAATTTAAACATATATATTATAATGTTTACCTGTTTCTACAATAGCGTTTATATAGTTCGGTATTTCAGCAAAGTAAATATTTTTAGCACGTAAGATTTGTGGAATACAGGTGTTTTACATTCGCTTTTATCATATATAATAATGCCGAGAACAAAACGGAAGAGTTACAAACAAAAAAAGAAAGCAGATCAGTTGAACAAAAGAGATCAAAGATCAGCAGAAACTGAAAAAGAAAAAAAAGACTCTGGTTACAAAAAAAAAAAAAACGACAGAGTGAATAACGTGATCATGAAACCGCTGAGGAAAAGCAAGCCAGAGTCAGCTCACAAAGGAAGAGGCAGAGTGAATTACGTGATTGTGAAATCCCTGAGAAAAAGCAAGAGAGACTGTACAAAGATCAGGAAAGGCACTTATGGAACGTGAACTTGAAACCTCTGAGAAAAGGGAAAAAAGACTCCAGTCACAAAGGAAGAGACAGAGTGAATTACGTGATCATGAAACCGCTGAGGAAAAGCAAGCCAGAGTCAGCTCACAAAGGAAGAGGCAGAGTGAATTACGTGATTGTGAAATCCCTGAGAAAAAGCAAGAGAGACTGTACAAAGATCAGGAAAGACACTTTATGGAACGTGAACTTGAAACCTCTGAGAAAAGGGAAAAAAGACTCCAGTCACAAAGGAAGAGACAGAGTGAATTACGTTTTTGTGAAATCCCTGAGAAAAAGCAAGAGAGACTGTCCAAAGATCAGGAAAGACACTTTATGGAACGTGAACTTGAAACCTCTGAGAAAAGGCAAAAAAGACTCCAGTCACAAAGGAAGAGACAGAGTGAATTACGTTTTTGTGAAATCCCTGAGAAAAAGCAAGAGAGACTCTCCAAAAATCGGAAAAGACATTGAACGTGAACTTGAAACCCCTGAGAAAAAGCAAAAAAGAGTCCACTTACAAAGGAAGCGACAGAATACATTGCGTCAATCCGAAACAAGTGATGAAAAAAGAGAAAGACTTTATTTAGACTCAAGGCGTAAAAGCGAATTAAGGGCGAAAGAAACCGAAAAAGAAACTCAACGAAGATTGAGCAAAGCAGCATGTTATACCAGAAAGCACCGACATCAGTGTCGTAATATTGTTCCTGATAATGAGATTGTTATCTCGGAATTCTTAGAAAAGGTACGTGATTCTGCAAATTACGTCTGCTGTTGTTGTCATCGCTTGATGTTTAGGACGTCAGTTGTGCATCTGAAAGAGGAGAAGTACAACAAAGTATCACAGTCTCTGTTGCAAAATGTACTTGCATTTCGTCAAACCTCTTACAACAATGAAGAATGGATATGTAGAACATGCCACTTCCCTGCAAACAATAATGCGTTCTAAAAACGTCCTCACAACATTTTAGTTAGGTTCGGAAAACATTATTTTGAAACGTTCTGTGCACGCAAAAATGTATGGTTTTATGTACGGACTGTGAACATAAAATCAGACGTTCGTTGCCGTTGTTTTTATTACGTGTTTGCAACGTTTTATCAAGTCGTTGTAGTTATGTTAAGAATACGTCTCATAAACGTTTGCTCCTAGTACAATGCTAACGTGTAAGCAACATTTCTGTTAAAACGTTCTGTGCACGCAAAAATGTATGGTTTTATGTACGGTCTGTGAACGTAAAATCAAACGTTCGTTGTCGTAGTTTTTATTACGTGTTTGCAACGGTCATCAAGTCGTTGTGGTAATGTTAAGAATACGCCTTATAAACGTTTGCTATTAGTATAATGCTAACGTGTAAGCAACATTTCTGTTAAAACGTACTGTGCACGCAAAAATGTATGGTTTTATGTACAGACTATGAACGTAAAATCAAACGTTCGTTGTCGTAGCTTTTATTACGTGTTTGCAACGGTCATCAAGTCGTTGTGGTAATGTTAGGAAAACGTCTGATAAACGTTAGCTATTAGTATAATGCTTACGTGTAAGCAACATTTCTGTTAAAACGTTTTGTGCACGCAAAAATGTATGGTTTTATTTACGGACTGTGAACGTAAAATCAAACGTTCGTTGTCATTGTTTTAATTACGTGTTTGCGACGTTCATCAAGTCGTTGTAGTAATGTTAGGAAAACGTCTCATAAACGTTTGCTATTAGTATAATGCTAACGTGTAAGCAACATTTCTGTTAAAACGTTCTGTGCACGCAAAAATGTATGGTTTTGTGTACGGACTTTGAACATAAAATCAAACGTTCGTTGTCGTTGTTTTCATTACGTGTTTGCAACGGTCATCAAGTCGTTGTATTTATGTTAAGAATACGCCTCATGAACGTTTGCTATTAGTATAATGCTAACGTGTAAGCAACATTTCCGTTAAAAAGTTTTGTGCACGCAAAAATGTATGGTTTTATTTACGGACTGTGAACGTAAAATCAAACGTTCGTTGTCATTGTTTTAATTACGTGTTTGCGACGTTCATCAAGTCCTTGTTGTAATGTTAAGAATACGTCTTATAAACGTGTGTTATTAGTAAAATGCTAACGTGTAAGCAACATTTTTGTTAAAACGTTCTGTGCACGTAAAAATGTATGGTTTTGTGTACGGACTTTGAACATAAAATAAAACGTTTGTTGTCGTTTTTATTACGTTTTTGCAACGTTTCATCAAGTCGTTGTAGTTACGTTAAGAATACGTGTCATAAACGTTTGGTCTTAGTATAATGCTAACGTGAAGGAAACATTTCCGTTAAAACGTTCTGTGCACGCAAAAATGTATGGTTTTATGTACGGACTTTGAACGCGAAGCCAAACGTTCCTTGTTGCGTTTTTATAACGTGTCCGCAATGTTTCATATAATCGTTGCAGTAATGTTGGGAATACGTCTCACCGACGTTTGTTCTTAGGTATAATGATAACATGTTAGAAACGTTTCTGTTAGAAATTTCTTAGCACATACTAATGTATGGTTTTATGTACGGACTTTGATCGTAAACCCTAACGTTCTTCATAGTTTTTATTACTTGTATGAAAAGTTTCACGTTGTAGATACGCTGGGAATGTCTCATACATATTTGCTCTTAGTTTAATAAAGTGTTAGCGACATTTTTGTTAACGTTCTTTGGTCACATAAATGTGGTTTTATCTAAGGAATATTTAACGTAAGATAACACCTTCTCTGTCGACGATTTTCTCATGAATCTACAACGTTTCACAATGTTGTTGCAGTTACGTTGGGAATACATCTCATCAATGTTTGCTCCTAAGTATAATGATAACATATTAACGATATTCTTAAAACATAAAAAAATGTATTGCTAAGGTACAAAAATACCGGAAAAGGGGAAAGTGCTCAATGCCTGTATACTCGATATATCGTAATATTTGTTCACTCGGAGTAAGTCCATTGAAAAATTGTCTATATCAAGTTAACATTAATTCTGTTAAACAGTTTCGAGTATTTAAACAATATCTTGATGATTCAACAAGTTATCAATATGTTGACAATTCTTATGATCTGTCACCGACCGTGTGAACCGGCATGATTAATCCACATACATTAATACATTTTAAAAGATAGTACATTGTACTTTATTTATACAGCACAGAGTAGGCTTTCATATAACTGGCAATACTTCAGCTTCTGATTAGACCGCAGGTGTATTTTCCATTTCAGTCTGTGGAAGACATTTTCAATGAAGTGTTAAAATTGATGAGTGCATGTGCATAGCTTTAATCATAAATCTGACCATGACAGTGGTTTCCAGTCATATCTATTGTTTGCCGGCAAAAAATAGGAGATCATCCATTTGTCAAATCCATTTACCAACAGAAAGGTACCAACCAAACGTTCTCTTCATGTATTCAACAAAATACTAAAAGACATTAAAATTATTTATTTATTTTACAACAGAGTCAGAGTACTTGTAGTACTCTCAGAGTTCAAGTATTTCTGTGTGATACCACTCTTGATCCCTCTCAGCCTTTCTTCTTTCAGGTTTTACACAGCCTGTAAAAGAAAAGTAAGTTAATTGTAATATATATATATATATGTATATATATATATATATATATATATATATATATATATATATATATATATATGTTCAATTACTTTAAATCGACTTCATCCATTTTGTATTCAGTAATTTCATAGGAGCATTGTTAAAGTTGCTCGTACTCTTCAAGTATTGGGAACAATACAAATCCTATTTTTATATATATTTATTAATATATATTTATAGTCCAATACTTATTTAATGACAGGAAAACATAGCATTCCTGCAAACTGTCTTACAGGACCCCTTCCCCTTCATTCATGCATAACAACATACAGCGAACAACTATAGGTGTTTCTACACTGAAAGAAGTCACCCAGGCATCATTCCAGCTGACTGATATATTTGTACTGGCTACAATATTTTTCGTACTGGTTGTCTTGAGGAACACTACAAATTCTGTAAAATAAGCCAAAAAGGCCATAGTGACCTAATCACCCATGTGGTGATCCAATGATTACAATTAGTGCCCTGCAATACATCCAAATTCCACAGGTTGAGTGAATGAAAATTTGTAACAGAAATTTAAACGCATGGATCTCAATTAGTTAATACTATTCTGTCCAAAAAGTGTGAAATGGGCAAAATGATAATTTAAAAAAAAATTGATATGGTCAATCTCTACCCAGGTCTGAAAAAAAGAATGTCCGAGGTTAAAACCCATTGATTAACCATTAAGTACTATATAATATACGCTGAAACTTCAATTGCTTTTTCCGTTTGTGTTTTTTTACAAAACAAATGACGCTCATGGTTCATGACACTCAGCATGGTGACATGCTGACAGTATGTCCATGCACAGGCAACAAATTAAGATAATATAGGTGGTATCATCATTCATGCATATTAGCATAAGTTCATCAAGACTCATTATCACACCAAATTTGATGAAAATCCACCCAGCCATTTATGAGGAATCCGGCAATTTGTGTGTATTTTGCATTATTTCTGGGTGCTCAAACATGCTCCGCAACTCTTCACAGTGACCTGATATTAGCATGACGCTACATCCCCATTAAAAATCTTGGACAAAATTCTGGGGTCCTCCCACCCTACTGGTACTTAATAGGCCATCATTGAGGTAATCAGTTGATACAGACCTGATCAGCAGTGTGATGATGATCCGGAACTACTTTTTTTGGTTGGGGGGGGGGGGGGGGGGTTAAAGGGACGGGGAGAAAAGCTTATCAATTTTGCTTCATAAAGTTTTACGGAATACAAATGGGGGAAAATATTTTTGATCAAGACATGCTCAGGAGTCACTGAGTTTATTGTTTAGAGCAAGGGAAAATGGAATGTGTTCCAAAAAAAAAAAAACAAGTGTGGGTATCTAGATAGTGTAGAAAAACATGACTACATGGGACAATTATGATTGCACAAACTGGTCCCACAAATCATGCCAAACAGTGACAACTTTTGGAAAGAGGAAATACTGTGCACAATGCCTGAAATGACTTGGATCATTTTTACGACATGTGGTTGCATTTTTAAATCAATGTCAACCCAATATGCATGGTATAGGTAGACTACAATGAGACCTAAATTATTTAGGTATGTTCAGTATAGAGACAATTTGGATCTATAATGTCCTTAGTCAGCTTTATTTCCCAGGAGCGGATCAATGGTGAAGGTCCAGGGGGGCCCGGGCCCCCCCCCCTCCCTTTTTCAGCCATCACAACTTTTTTTTAAGGGTTTCCGACCTATTTTTGCGGCCTGGACCCCCCTTTTCCGAACCTGGGGATTTTTTTTTTAGCTTTTGTCATTTGTCCTCTTGTGTTAGACCCCTCCTTTTCCTAAATCCTGGATCCGCCCCTGTTTCTTAGGTAAGAAGGAGGAGGTTATGATACAGGCAGGACCATAATAGATAATAGGGAGTTTATGTTGATATGGCATCAGATGAAGTATTAATAGTAAAACTATAGTGTTTTGTAGTTGTATTTTTGTATGTTTGTGTTTGAATTATGAGAATGAAAGAGGTAGTTAATGTTTAAGTTAGTACTTTGCAATGATGCAACAAATATATTCTAATTATGAGTTGCCTCAATGATATTAACTGATTATGTGTGTAAGCTGACACTGTATAAATGAATTTATAATAATAGTCAACGCAAAGTGCTGTGTTAATTCAAACAACTATGTTGTTCTTTATTTCTTTTAAACTATATTTATCACAATTTTAGAAGTTTTCATCCTATATCCCTGATTTCAAAAGTGCTAGAATATAGTACATAATGTTTTACTGTATAATAATTTTAGGTTTACACTTTACAAATGTACTTAGCTTATCAATTTCATATAGTATTGATTTTTTATGAGCCAATGTTTATCAGCTGAATAATTATATGCACAAGATACATACTTATTTATTAAAGGGTGTGCTATCATGATTCTTTAGGTCTTTAGTGAAAAGTGATGCTCTTATGTATTCAAATATTTTAAAGTAAATTTATAACAATTCTGTAAGTTCTAGATCTTTGCAAATGCTTGAATATTATATCTATGACAGAGCTTCAATGTAACTATTTTTCTGTGAGATTTATGTATATTTATGTATTAATGTGTGTCTGCCTCATGATTGTGAATTATGACTATTAAAATGGTTTTGTTCAGTGTTAAGGGTGCCCAATCACCTTTAAATCTTGTTGAATTAACATGAAAAATAGCTTCCTCCCTTTAAAATAAATGTATTACATGTTCCCCCTGCCCTGAAACCATTTGCCTAAAAACGGTGGACTGGGCGCGATCAAAGGTGTCAACAAAATCATAGTGCGTTGAACTCTGTGCATCGCTGAGCCACGGCTTTCTCAGAACTTTTGAGAAACCCTCAGAATGTCAAGTAAGAAGATTCTATGTCCAATGGTTATGAATTGTGCCCTGCTTTGGTATCAAATTTTCAATTAATCTTGGTTGAGCTTATAAGCCCCATAGCAAGGAGAATATATGTAACTGGGACCTAATTTCTGATTGGCAAGGAGAATTTTTCATCAACCTCCCTGGATGTCAAGTAAGAAGATTCTAGGACCAACGGTTATGATTTGTGCCCTGTTAACGGATGACCACATATTTAAAGGTGTCAAAATTGAGAAAAATATGTGTTAAAATTAGAAAAAAGTACAAGTGGCGCCACCAGTCTGCAGGAACTGATGAAACACTCCATGTTCAATATGCATGCAAAGAATCATGGTGATCAATGCATTAGTTGTTCAGATACTGGTGCTTTTGTATCAAATTTTTAATATTCTGGGGGTACTTCTGACCTGGGCATAGCTCATAGGATATGGACAACAGTGACCTAGTTTCAGGTTTCCAAGGAGACTTTTCATGGACTTCCCAGGATGTCGAGTAAAAGTAGTTACGATTTGTGCCCTGTTGACAGATGACTGCATCTTTAAATAAACCGTTGAAACACTCCATAATGAAGATGCATGCACAGAATCATGGTGATCAATGCATTAGTTGTTCAGATACTGGAGCTTTTGTATTGTATTTTTTTTATTATTCTGGGGGGGGGGGGGGTTATCATTATTCCTCATGACCTCAGATTCAATAAAGTTCTTACATAAGTAAGTAAAGTATAAAATCCAAATGTCAACCCAAACTGGAGTTACCATCTAGAAACAAATTTGTGGAAGGACAAACATGGTGATTACAGTAGGGCAGCCAGATGAAACCAAAGTTAGTGTAATTATTGACCTGATCGTGTCAATAATTTTTTTTTATTTTCAAAATAATAGAAATGCATTAAAAACATAAAAAAAATACAGGTGGCAACACCTGTCCTCAGTAGAGGAAGAAACAGTCAAGATAAACATCTCTCAGCTGAGTTTTGGAAAATTATTTCTTTGGGTTTTTTTTTTCATATATATTAGCATTTGTAAAGCTAAGGGGAAAAAGGCCCTGCTAAGATGAAACCTTATAAATTATAGAATATGGACATGAGCCAAGTATAATAATAGACATTAATTTATCAACTGAGATAAAATGCTGTAAACATTTGGTATAAATTTCATATGCACTGTTAAATAAATGAAACTTGAGGCTTGAAACCATTTAATGATGCAACAAGGAATAAATAGGCTTAAGTGTTATATGAAAGGATACAGTCCATAGACAAACAATTAAGGGACCCATGGGTCACATCACTCAGCTGAATTTTGGAAAATTTTACCAAATGCAAAATTCGTTTTGGTTTTTGATATATATTAGCAGTTGATAAGCCATGAGTAAATGGCCCTGCTAAAATGAAACCCTAAACATTACAAAATAATTGACATGAGCCAAGGTTTTAATAATAAACATTAATATATCAACTGAGATAAATTGCTGTAAAATTTAAATGAGCATAAACAAAATTTTTGTATGTTTAAAAAAGCCAATTAGATATATATAAATCGCATTTGCACTGTGTTATAAACAAAACTTTTAGCCTAAAACCATTTAATGATGCAATAAGGCAAACATGAGCCTAAATGTTATATGAAAGGATACATTTCATAAACGAAAGAAGTGTGAATTTTATTTAATTTTATTTATCTTATTAAGGTTTAAATAGTTAAATAAATGGCAATATGAGCTAAAAATTAATACCACGAATATTTGCCCAATATTTCTGATTTACAGTGTTATTCATATCAAAGCCCAGGGGCAACTTAATATATTAGAGCTATGAATGAAGTGCTACAAAGTATTTATATCTTATTTAATCTTATCAATGAGCACTTACACTAGATCCAAATATTTTATCACATTTGAATGTTAGGATTCAAATCCTGAATTTTTTTTTAAATTCAAAATTGGTAAAGTTTCAACAAAAAATTAAATTTAGCATTGAAATTATGAGTCATCTTCTTTATAATCCTGCTGGTTGCTAAAAAAAAGGTGATATTATAAGATTTGTCTTGTTTATTGAACAGGCATGTCAACAGGATAGGGTGGAGAGAGAGAGAGAGAGAGAGAGAGAGAGAGAGAGAGAGAAAAAAAAGGCTCTTTGTGGTAGTTACTCCAGACAGCCTGATCCAGACAGAGGAGCTGGCCAGGAGTGAAGCAGTCACATAACACTGCATACCACTGGCTTGATGTAAACAAATGACCCATGGGTCATGGCACTCAGCTTTAATTTATGATCATAAAATATGATTTGGAAGAAGGATAGGACAAATGTTAGTTTTGTGTTGTAATGAATGATAATTTATAAGGATGATGGCATTTAACTGAAGATATGTAAAGATCTTGATAAAAAATCTTGGAGAGGGAAGTGGGCTGGTGTCATTTATATTTTTTACATTTGGAAAAAGAACGCTATTGTCACAAAGGTTTTGACTTTATCTACATTGCAGCAGAAGTATTTGAAAAAAAAAATGTCCACTATAAGTCATGTTAATTATCATGCTTTTAATGACGGAGTTTACAGTTATTCAATAATTACAGGTTACCTATGCCCAAGAGTAGCACTAGCACAAATGATATAAGAGTTTAACTATTTATTAAAAACTAGAATACGGGTAGTCGACAGTTTTTTTCCCTGATTGGTTGAACGAATCTGGAGATATAAGCATGGATGTCTACAATGTGAACATGAATTTATGTGGCGCCACCTGTCAAAAAATCAAGAAAGCTATCTTGGATGTATACGCATGACGAATTTTAGGTTATTGGTCAAACCACTGCAGAGATATGGGTGATTTTAACCCAAGGCAGACAAACAGATGGACACTGTGCAAATAAGGCTGCAGGTGGCGCCACCATTTTTGTGTACTTTATAAAGCTATCCAAGGGCTACATTTGTATAAATTTTTTTTTCCTGATTGCTCAAACGGTTCCCGAGATATGAGCTTGGATGTCTGCAGCGTGAACGTGAATGTAGGTGGCGCCACCTGTCAAAAAATCAAGAAAGCTATCTAGAATGTATACGCATGCCGAATTTCAGGTGAATTAGTCAAACCACTGCAGAGATATGAGTGATTTAACCCAAGCCAGATGAACAGATGGACACTGTGCAAATATGGTTGCAGGTGGCCCCACCATTTTTTGTGTATGTTATAAAGCTATCCAAGGGCTACATTTGTACAAAGTTTTTTTCTTGATTGGTCAAACGGTTCCTGAGATATGTGGGTTTATGTGTGGAAAAAGATGCACAAACAGTTGCTGGGCAGAGAGGAAAGGTCAGAGGTCAAGGCCAATAGGTAAGGCCCCAATTTTACATGTGACCCGACAATTAGTGCAAGTTTCGAAAAAATCCGTCCAGTAGTCTCAGAGGAGTTCTCTGGAAACAAATGCGGCGGCAGCAGAACCCGGTCAAAAACATAGTATCAACAAAACTTTGTTTTGGCGGATACAGTTATATAATAAAGACCTAATTTCTGGCATGTACATAGGATCTATATAGAGGAATATATATGGTAAATATGAGGAAAAACAGATTCAGTGGTTTTGATATTAGGCAGACCTGAAGTGTGAAAATAGGTCTGTAATAAAAAATTTAGGTTTTTCCTTAATTTCTCAAAGGAACAAAGTTGCAAAGACCCAGTTTTCAGCTTGGTAGGAGATCTTGTGGACGTCTAGTATTATGCAGAATTTTGGATTCCTAGGTCTTACGGTTTCAAAACGTGCCACATCTATGGACGGATGGACAGACAGACAATGGACAACGACTACAGCTCAGATGACTAACAGTCAGCTGAGGTAAAAAAAAAAACATTCCATGGCCAAGGTTGATTTTTATATTTATGCAAATAAATTAAAAATATTGCAAATTCAGTTTTTAATAAAGTCATATCCTTGAAAAAAAGTCTCTAGCTTCAGCAATTTTCATGGTCAGTGAGTAAATATATTTCCTGATTTTTTTACAAAGTGCATTATGTGTGGGCCCATGACTAAAAAAAATAAAGCAATACTGACATAATATCTGGTATGATTAGAGGAAATATATAGAGGAACATGTACATATGAAAAATGATCAAAAACAGATCAGTAGTTTTTATATCAGGCAGCCTTGAATTAAGTGCAAAAATGGGTTTTTAATGGAAAAATGAGGTTTTTCCTTAATATCTCAAAGGAATGAATGTCATAGTGACTCAGTATTGGATATGGTGGAGATTTTTTGGACATCTAACTGTATGCCAAATTTTGGATTCATAGGTCCAAGAGTTTTAAATAATTCCGTGTTCATGGCCAGATGGCCAGACAGATGGACAAGGGACCATGACTATAGCTCAGATGACTAACAGTCAGCTGAGCTAAAAATGTTTGTATGTAATAAAGTTTTCAATATTTAAATATAAGGCCATATGAGCGAAAAAATTAATACCATATTCCTGATTAACTAAGTAAATAATAGTTTTATTCATATCAAGGGCCAGTCAACCTTAAGAGAAATATATGAAATGTAAATAAAGAATTATCTCTCAATAAATCTTAAAAAATGTCAGTGAGCACTTACATAAGTTTCTAATATTTTATCACATTTGAATATTAGGATTCAAGTCCTCCAAATTTTTCAAGTTTCAACAAAAAAATTAATACAGAAATTATAAGAATATTCATCTTTTTTATAAGTCCTGTTTATTGAACGGGTGTGTTGGGGGAGGAGTAGTACCAAACATGTGCGAAAATGTTCAGTTTTAACCCGGCACATTGGTAAAACCCTCAGCATGTTTGTTGAATATATGACTGCATGAACACAAGCATGGCTCGTACGGGTTACAATAGGCAGGCAGCTTGCATACAATACAGGAAATGACCAATGTCCATGGAGACAGTGTTTAAGTTTGGGTTATGAGCTCACATGTATTCTATTGTTTTAATTCATCATTCTTAGCATAATATTCAGATTATGGGCCAAACGTTTACCACAATATGAATGCAACCTGATGCAAGACCACTGCGTTGCATTCCTCGATATTACTTGTATCACAACTCGAGTATGCTTACCAGCCCAATTATCCATTTGCCTACTGAGGCTGGTTGTCACGGCTAGGAAAATGATGGCAACCACTAATTTGCATATTAGAGAATTTTATGCAATAAAAGTGTCAGTGTACTCAATCTCTGATATAATACTGCTGAGTAAGATATTCTTCCTTAGGTCCTGAAACTTCAAAAATATTTTATCCAGACATGAATGTATGGTTCCCCTGTCATACTGCTGGACAAAAACATTGTACCCTAGAAGGTATCCATTTTTTTTTGGGGGGGGGGGGGGGACCTGATCTATTCTGTTGCACTGATATTGTAGTAATTAGATATTCAACCATGATACAGAGGGATTGACCAATACTCTCGGTCAGTAGGTGTTGTTAGAAAGTATACTAAAACAGCTAATGAATGGTCTGGTTTATGTTAAGTGGCGAGGTATTTGCCTCTTCAAAAGCACATGCAAAAAGGATATCACATATCATGCACCCTGGCTTGTGGAAACTGTGGGGGCTCTAGCTGCATATAGGGTTGCCAGTGGTCAGGGAAAAGAAAGGGAAAATATTATGTTTTCAAGGGCAGGGAAATGTCATAGAATTTTAAAAAAAATAATTGGATTTTCTGATGATTGTATGCAAGGGAGAAGTTGGAATTTTAATGGAAACTGTAGTTGATTATCAGACAGGAAGACCTTTTCATCTCATGAGCCAGCATTCAATAATTTCATACTACTTTTTCATTTTCCTTTCAAATATTTTTGTGTAATGTAAGTAGATTAAATCTTAAATCCCTTTGATTTTTTGAAAATACATATTCATTGATGATGCAGAGCATGGATACACAAAATGTAAACATATAGCACCAACCTTCAATGAAAGGTCACCTGTTTCTTAGCAGTAATATAGAACTAATTTTTAGTACTAGTAAAACATTTTATGCGAGGACATGAATCTGACCAGGTAACAAACTAGAAAGGCAGAACACAGTGCAGTTACACTGATCCATAGAAGTCCTTCGTTGTTATTGTATGATAAATTTAAACACATGATTTATGCTAGATAACAAAGTGAATCTTTCTTTAAATGATACATTGTCATTCCAAATTTCTAGTTTCAGTTTGCTTTGCTTTACAGTTACAATTTTTCAAATAAAGATTTGGTTTGTGTTAGCAGTAGAATGACATTTCCTAGAGGGAATTTAAATGTTGTGGGTTAGTTTATCCCTGAAAATCAACCAAAAGTCCAGGAACAGTCAGGGAAAAGTCCAAGATTTTTTTCAGAGTTGACTGCTGGCAACCCTGTGAATAACTCACACAGACACTTTGTGATAAGGATCAAAAGAGGATGTCTAATTTATATTGTAATCATTACACATCGATCTGCATGATTTTACTGATATGGTGATTAAAACAAGGGACCTGTGGGTCATTGTGCTATGCTAAAGTTGACCTTAAAGGAAAAAACTAAAATAACAAGAGGCCCATGGGCCCTGACACTCAGCTGAATTCAAGACATGTTGAACAATGAGAAAAAAAGGCTGCCAGAGTGCAAACAAATCATGAATATTGTGAAGAGTCCTTATAAATGGGTTTCAGTGGGCTTTTGGACAGATGACAACTTCATTTGAAGGTCTCATAAATAGAAAAAAAAATGCGTAAAAATTTGAAAAAAAAATAAAGGTAGTGCCACCAGTCTGCAGGAACTGATGAAACACTCCATGATCAATATATATCCAAAGAATCAAGGCATTAGTTATTCAGATACTGGAGCTTTTGTTTGTATCAAATTTTTAATTATTCTTGGGGGTATTTATGAGTCCTATAGCTCGGAGAATATGGGTAACAGAAACCTAATTTCAGGTTTCCAAGGAGATTTTTTATTAGTCTCCCTGGATGTCAAGTAAGAAGATTCTAAGTTCAGCAGTTACAGTTTGTGCCATGTTAACAGTTGACCACTTCATTTGAAGGTCTCATAAATAGAGAAAAAATGCCTAAAAAAATAGAAAAAAATAAAGGTGGCGCCACCAGTTTACAGGAACTGATAGAACCCTCCATGATCAATATCCATTCAGATACTTGAGCTTTTGTATCAAATTTTGCATTATTCTGGGGGGTACTTTGGAGCCCCATAGCTTGAAGAATATGGGTAACAGAGACCTAATTTCAGGTTTTCAAGGGGATTCTTCATGGACCTCCCTGTATATTAAGTTTGAAGATTCCAGGTCCAGTGGTTATGATTTGTGCCCTGTTAACAGATGACAGTTTCATTGAGGTCTGAAAAAAAAGAGAAAAAAATTTGTAAAAATTCGAAAAAATACAGGAGGACCACCAGTCTGAAGGAAGTGATTGAACATCCCAAGATCAATATTCATGCAAAGAATCATGGTGATCAATGCAGTGGTTATTCAAATATTGGAGCTTTTATATCAAATTTTTCAATATTCTGGTGTGGGGGGGGGGGGGGGGGGGTACTTCGGAGTCCCATAGCTTGAAGGATATGAATAACAGAGACCTGATTCCAAGTTTCCAAGAAGACTTTTCAAGAACCACACTGAATGTAAAGTGAGAAGATTCCAGGTCAAGTGGTTATGACATGTGCCCTGTTAATAGATGACGACATCTTTTGAGGTCTCAAAAATAGAAAAAAAAAAACGTAAAATATCAAAAAAATTCAGGTGGCGCCACCAGTCTGCAGAAACTGATAAAACAATCCATGATCAATATCCATGCAAAGAATCATGGTGATCAATGCATTAGTTGTTTAGATATTTGAGCTTTTGTATCAAATTTTTCATTATTCTGGGGGGGTACTTCGGAGCCCCATAGCTTAAAGAATATGGGTAACAAAGACCGAAATACAGGTTTCCACGGAGATTTTTCATGGACCTCTCTTGATGTAAAGTTAGAAGATTCCAGGTCCAGTGGTTACGATTTGTGCCTTGTTAACGGACAGACGGCCGGATGGACGATGGACAAAGAGTGATTGCTATAGCTCAGATGACTTACAGTCAGCTGAGCTAAAAACTAATGGAGATAAAGTCTGAGAGGAAAAGGTAGTATAAGGTGGGTATTGGTTAATATGATAGATTTGTACTGACAAGTAAGAAAATTGTTGCAAATAATACTATGTGATCTGACCATGTGTTTTCTCATGATGAAACTGAAACATTGTAAGCAGTTTTTAAACATAAGATACATACCAACACCATGATCAGTGGTTGACGCCTTGATAAGCTGTTGACAGCTCAGCAGGTGACACGTGTGTTCAATTAAATTCTAATTTTTTTCTATAGCATTTTTCAGTTTTATATTTTTTTTTCAAATAACTAACAGCCCAAGTCCCCAGATGCAAGGTAGGGGTTGTTGATGGCACTAAATGGTGGGAGTAACAACATCTCTGAATATACATATGGGATAAAAAATTTAATTCAACAGTTAGTACAGGAAAAACGGTTGATCCATGATTACTGAATATAAAAATGGGTAGACTGACAGGGGAGACAAACAAGGCTGATCACTTTATTTCAAATTTGTCTGAGGCAGGGAAATAATGAATGTGCATTAGATCCTCACTTATTATTTTATCAATTTTGTTTATGTTTCATCATTTTGATTTTCATACATTTGCAATATAACATATATATCTGGATCTATAATTCAAATTTCTCAATATCATCATCATTTATCCTTAATTTTGGTCATATAACATCACATTATGCACACAGATGGATTTAATTTTATTTTGAAAGTAAACTTGGTTAAATTATACAAGTGGAAATTAGTTTCTTTAAAAGTGCCACAATAGCACAACATGGCATCTTGTGGATTACATTTGCGATGAAACAACTTTAGTTTTGGAAATACAGTTCAAACAATAACAACTAGAAAACACACACTCGCAGTCACAAAATTGTTAAAAACACTGTGCAGGCTTAATCAGAGAACCTAATCTGACCTCTGACCTCATGAAATATGCTTGAATTTTTATGAGAATGAAATTCAAGTGGGAAACTCTATTAGTGTTTATATTTATAGTGTTTCATGAAAATCCATAAGAATTTTGGTAAGTCACAATGGTGCCACCATAGTTTGGTGTCCTAATTAAATATGCGTGGATTTGGCTGGGAATAAAAATTAGGCGAGATATTAAATTGATTAATATTTCTGCTGAGATTGACAAAAACCCATCATATTCCTACTAAGTTATCACAGCAACCCTTCAAAATAGCTCTGTGACCTCTGACCTCATTAAATATGTGGCCGGGGATCTGCCTTTAATCAAACGCGGGTGAGATAATCTATTGGTAAATAGTTATGGTGAGTTTCTTGAAAATCCATAAAAGCCCTTGTCAGTTTTCATGCTATTCCAATAATCCCAGGAAATCTTTTTAGTGTCACATATGAAATGTAAAAATTTTGTATAAAAAAATTTTAAAAATCCAAAAATCATTCAAGTATGACCAAAACCTTATCAGCTCTAGAAACCCATAGACCTGCTACAACAATTAGGAGTAGATCTGAGTAAAATTTGAGATATCTTAGGCAAAAAAAATAAAAGGTAAGGTTCTCAGGCACTGCCCGCATCAATTTTAATACCCCGCATCAAACATTTTTATTTTGATTTTCATCTTTCAAGAAAATAAAATAACACAATTTTGATATGATTTCCTTTGTTATGTAGTGCACCTGTTTAGCAAAAAAAAACCCTGTAATTTTCATGCTTTTCCATGGTCATATGACATTTTTATTGAAACATACAATAAATGAAGCACCCCTACTGTTGCAGTTAATCTTAAATCATATCTCATCCCACCCCCACAGCAATAATATTACATCAAGTGTAATGTAATAATTATCCCCTGGAAGTGGGGTATGCAGGCAATGCTGTATTAAATGAGTTCCAGTGACCAACAGTGGGCTGCTTGGAACTAAGTTAACAATGCAAGTGAATAAATAGAGCCCCCCCCAAAAATTAAGAATGAGCCCTGTTTCTGAGCTTATATTTTCAATTTTCATATTTTAACAGATTAAACCCTTATGTGTACCTTCTGTCAAAAGCAAACCAGCAGTGTGTTTACAGGAATAAAATGTGCCATGGTCAAAGTTGGGCAAAATGGAAGGTGCTGATCGCACACTTATGCTATAAACTTGAAGAATTTACAATATTTTGATCTAATTTCTTACATACAATTAAATCTTGATTAAATAAAGTGTCTCAAATTTTGGATTCGTAAGTCTAATTTCAAAATGTGCCAGTCTAATAAACAGACAGACACACAGATGAGATACAATTAATCATAACTATAGCTCAATTGACATAAAGTCATCTGAATTAAAAATTGTAATGTATATCAACAGTTTTTACAATGTTAATGTTTTATAGAGATCTTTGGTTATTTTTATAATTTTCAACCTGAATAGTGTTGCACATGATATCCCTTGAATTCACTGATTTTTTAGATCTATACCACTGTATATTATAGTTCATGAAATACACTATTTCAAAACATCTTGAACAGGAATAAGCATGATGATAACCAAGAGATGAGATCATTCATACAACTCCATTTGAATGCTGATGTATAGTGAAATAAAGGTATTTTTGCCTGGACAAGTGTGATGATTTTCAAACTTTCCCAACACACAATTGCATAAAACTTTTTTTTTTACATTAAGGCCATTACCAGGAATCAAAATGAGGTGATTTTGCTTTTGTTGCATTTTGTGTGAGGTTTACCACACATTTCAGGGATTTGCCTGTCACTACAATGTTTATCCAATTTGAGGAAGCAATATGCAATACTTCAAAATTCACAAGAAATCCTATAAAGCCACATATTTGATATAAAGGTCAAGGTCATCAGTTTTAAAACTCCTGCCAAAACTGAGAGAAAAAAATTGTAACAAACATGAGTTAAAAATAAACTATACTTCAAACGATATGGTGTTAATTAGGTAATCAACAGATAATCATAGTGCTTTAAGGCATATTTTTGCTGTGAAGCTCACAGAATATTGATCATGTAAAACAGTTTTGACCTAGGTTCTGGGGAGATTTTCCAAGGTCCTCCCACGAGGTTTTTTATTTTGAGAAGTTCCTAGGTAGTAAGAAGTTTCTAGGTTGAATGGTTACAATTTGTGCCCTGCTATGAACTATGAACTGCTGTGCCCCAGATGAACAGACAAAAGGAGAAATAGTGCTAAATAGTGATAGATATATAGCTCAGATGACTTACAGTCAGCTGAGCTAAAAATAATGTCCTTTGAGTATACCTTCAAGGTGTATCCAGGTATTGTCTTTTCACCTCGGTTGCTTTTAATTAAGGAACCACAATTTTTCTGTAACTCCACCAGTGGAGCTCTTCTGTAACCCCATCAGCGGAGAAAAACTGCAACAGGGTTCTGTGATAGGAATTAAAACAATATAAGTGACTCATATAAATTTAAAAATCACAAAAAAGAATATTCCAATATATATAATTTATGTAACAATGACTGTTCCAATCAATTTGAAATGTTGATCCTGTAAGAACTCACTCCAATAGGAGTTGATGTCAGACAAACCCATGATCTTTGTTTATGCTAGTAGGATTGTAATTTGACCACTAGGACAAAATCCAATTAGAATATCCTAAATTAATTCTGATCTTACTTAAAGTAATTTACCAAAAAATGATACAAAATCACAAAAAAAAAGAATTAATAAATCAAAATATCTTTAATTTAGTGAAGGGTGTATTTCAGTGCCATTTGTCAGAAACTATAAGAGTTTCCATTTGGTGATCTCAGTTTATGCAAACCTGGAAAAAAGTCATGAACTCAAGAATTGGCTATACACATATACTGGCATGATCATTGTGTACAACATGTATGATGACATATGGGAGCTGTTTCTCTTTAAAAACAAATATATTTATATGAAAGAATGTCTAAAGAATTAACAGGAGTACTGTAAATATATTAATTATGAAAGGCTGTTCACACATACCTGCTGGAAGGGTAAATTTACCCTTCCAGCAGGTATGTGTGAACAGCCTTTCATAATTAATGATTTTACATCTGGGATAATCCCACCATCTATTTGAACATACCCTTACAGAAATTTTGGGACATGAAGTGTGCTTAAAGTGTGCTTCATTTGTGCTTATTTTGTGCTTAGTGAAATGCTGTACAGAAATACTTTTAAAATGCTGAAACTGCATGTGCTTCTTTAGTGCTCCAAGTGTACTGATTCTGTGCTTTAGAAATACAATGTGCTGAAATTGCTGCTTTGGTGCTCCAAATAAACTGATTAACTGCTTTTATAGTGCTCCTAGGTCTGCTCAAACATTTTCAAAGTACCATTCAATTGTGGTAACATTTATGCTCACTGAACAATACCTCAAAGGTGTTTTTTACATGCCTAAGTAGTGCTTAAACCATGCTTGATTTACTTTTCTTTTTTACTTTTTCTGTGCTTATTGAGTGTGCCTCAAATGGTTTTTTTTTCTGCAAGGGTATGTTCTGAAAACATCTGTATTAAAATAATTCCAACTATACCTTCAGGAATTGTCCAGGGTTGTCACTTCTAACATCTTTGTTGTTGAGTGTACATCACAGGCCTTTTTTGCATCCCAATCAAAGTATAATGTCTGCGGAGGAGTTCTGTGATAGGAATGAAAACAGTGGTGGAAACAACTTATATCAACTGAAGAATCACAAAAAATATTAACATAAATAAACTATATGCAGCAATTCCTACTCTGATCTGTTGGAGCAGAATCATTGATCCTGCAAGGCCAAACTCATAGGGGTTGTCACTAGACAAACTCTGATCCTTTTTTATTTTGCTATTATAACTGCTGTTTCTACTAAGACTAATCCAATTAGAGTGTCCTTAGACAAATTCTGACCTTATTGTAAATAACTTATATTGAAGCAAATTACAGGAACAAAATCACAAATGAAATTTGTCAATTATGAAACTAGAGGTTGAGACCATGAAGGTCCTCAATTAGGTCCAGCTCTTAAAAATGGCAGCCCAAGGGACAGGGATCCATATTGAAAGTCAGACTGGTCTGAAATTTTTTACCATAAATAATCTAAAAGGGAAAAAAATTAATAAAACAATCACAGGAATGTCTAAAACATTATTGTAAAAAGATTTAAAGTATCTGAATGGCAGCCATAATGGATTCAACAGCAGTCTGAAATTTTAAAGCACACAAACCCTCAAGGGTGTCAATGTTCTGTCAAAATTCTGCATGAAAATCACTTACTGAGGTCCAGTCTCCATAATAGGTATTAGGCAGGTCTATAATTGGATAACAGGCACCATTTTGAATCATGAATTCTAGAAAGATCTCATTGAAATACTGCACTCGAAAGAAAGCATCCCGGATGGACATAAAAGATAGATGAAAGGGTGGACAGATGAACAAGTCAATCACTATAATACACCCCTTTTTAAGCGAGGTTCTAACAACAAAAAAAGTAAATTCTGTGAAGGGTGTATTGCAGTGCAATTTACTAGAAACTATATATCAGTGTATCCAGCAGGTGAACTCTGCCCATGGAAACCTGGCTGAAGTCTTGAACTCAAGAACAGGTAATATTCTACCATGGTCATTGTGAGCAACAAGTATGATTGGAAGCTTAACAATGGGAAGCTCTTTTTAGTTTATTGGTAAGGAGCAATCTTGGAAGAACTAAAAGGAGTAAATACATTACAAAAATTTCATCTATACCTTTGGGAATAATCCTGGACAGTCACTTATTATCTCTGTTGCTTGAGTTCATCAAATTCCTTTTTCTGCACCTAAATTAATGGATAGACTGTACTCAAAGTGTTTTGTGGTAGGTGTTAAAGAAATATCTGCTAAAATATAAATTCAAAACTTCACAAAGAAATATGAAAACTGAGCATTTCTTGCAGAGCATAAAAATGTATATATAATTACATACACACCTCGACAATTATTATATATCCACCTTCAAGGGAAATAAGCAATTCTTCAGAAGATAAGGGGTTCAGAATATTACAGTATTTCTGCATGAAGAATGCACTGCAATAACCACTATAGAAGCTACTAATAAAATGTATAGTAATACCAGACCATTACCATTTGAAAAACTAGCCAAGAAAAATAAAAAAAAAAAAAAAAAAAAAAAGCACTGTATTATATTATTCTTGCACATGATATTCACCTTAGTATTTTTTCAGATACAACATCAAACAAATTGCATGGTCTGGATTTCTCTGCTACACATAGTTGCTTATACACCCACACACAAAATACACTTTTTATTTCTTTTAGAAAAATAATATATAAAATATGCAGGGGATAACAACATGCTATGACAGGGGTACTCTGGAGGATACTGGGCAGTACTATATTTTGAGGACAGACTATCCCTACCAGCATATGTTGTATTCTCATCATTGCTTACGGTATTTAACACAATACAAACTTATCAGGCACACCTGCAAGAGGCAACAAACAACACAACAAATACACATAAACAAACACCTCATATCACTAAACACAAATGCATACACCTTTATTGAGTAAAATGGAAAACATAACAGTACTCCAGGCTGCAGGCTTATGATGAAAATGTTAATCGCTCTCCAATCATTCAAGATCAAGTTCTGCTCTCTGGATTGGCTGGGTCTCTGCTGCTGGTGTTGGTGTCGGTTTGTATTCTGCCTGGCCTTATTGGCTTTGGGTGCTGTGGCTCTCCTAAGCTAGGTCACCAGTATGGGTAAAACGCTGGTGGTCTCACGGCTCCCTGCAATGCTTGCGTGGCATTACATCTATAGGCTCCATCAAATGTCTATTATGCTTTAGGAGCACAAAGGGCTGAAGCCATGACTACAGCCACTTGTAGCTGCTGGATAAAACATCTTCAGTCAGTCAGTGTACCTATATCTGCATATTTGCATGACCTATACAAAAAAGGACCAGGTCACTAGTTTTTGATATTCTAAAAGAATTAGTTGACATGATTCATATAACAAAGATGAGTGGAAAATAGGTAATATACTTTAAAAGTTGTGGGTTTCACAATAATAATGTTTTATATATATATATATATATATATATATATATATATATATATATATTTATTTATTTATTTATATACACACACACACACATATATATTCTGCCTGATCAGGTTTTGAAAATCAAAGTCAATGCCATTTTTTTTATTTCAATCAAGAAATTGGTCTAACAATTTGTTTATCAAATTTGAGGAAGAACATGACACAATTCAAAGTTATGAGGTTGGATCATCCTACTCAAATATTTTTGGCAGATTTGACCAAGGTCAGAATAGAATTTTTCAAACTTATCTGAAAAGTTTTTTTCTTATCATATGAATACCATCTTCATTCAATAAACAGTGCCACCAACAGGCCATAGACCTATCCTTTAAAAAAACTCAGCATGACTTAAAGTCCGAGTGAAAACCATGGATATAAAAAAGCAAAATAAATAGGGGAGGAAAAATTAAATATTTCTAGGGTTTAGCAACTTAAACATTAATACATTATTTTACACCTGTGCCTCATTATCATCTAAGCTGTAAGCAGCCCCTTTTTTTACCCTCTGACAGAGTCTATAACCAGTGTAATTCGCACCAGAGTGCCTTAATTAATCACCTCATACATGTTACAACAGACTGCATGCACTGTAAGGGGGTGTAGGATAAAAGCCAAATGGACAAAAAGCCCACCACTAAGAATGCAGACCCGGACATATGACTAAAATATAAAATTAAATTATATTTTTTACAAATATTTATTTAGTCAAGGATGGGCTTTTGTCCTATTCTGCAAGTTCAGGGATGGGCTTTTGTATGGATGGGTTTTCTTCTGTCACACTAACTCAGTAACCACTAGATGGTTCATGATCAAAACCTTCATACACCTACCCCGAAACAACCATAGGGTGGATTAATTTGATAAAATGTTGGTAAATCTATCTAAAAATATATGTCAAATATAAAATTTGTATTATTTTATATCATTTATATATTTTTTTATATTTCAAAGATATTTTGGTGGGATGTTTTAATAGACATGGAGTCTATTAGAGTTATTGTATTATTATAACAATATCTTTCTGTTTGTGATATATCACGTACTATTACTATTACCACATTTTACCATCTGTTATTATTACTATTACTGGGGTATCAATTACTCTTACTATTACCTATATATGTGGGATGCTTCGACATCTCGCACAGCCAACAGTGCTGTAAACCAGCACTATCATCACTTGAGTAAACTAACATTAAAATATATTGTAGGCGATATATGACCAAGTTTTATTAACATTTTCTTATACGAAGTCTGTCATCGACAGAAGGCTTATTATAATTCTTGACACCTTAATTATTTAAGCATATTTAACTCTGTTCATTTTCATTTTGTAACCTAAATGATCAATATTTTCATTACAAATGTTACTTTATATTTTAATTAACAATGTATAAAGTACAAGACAATGCAATTTCCTTGCAAGGGATTAATTCAATTTTACCATATCAATCAGTCTTATCATGCATTTTAAAAGAGAAGCATTTATTTTACCATACCAATACTATATAAAATATAGCACAGACACATCCTTCCTCACATATTCATATGCATAACTTATTGTAATATTACAGAATGAAATTTCAGGTTTTATGGTTATCTTGTCATCTTCACAGTATTTCCACTGGATTTTACAACAAAGTTTCACAAATTATGAAATTTCTGAGAGGAATGCAGGTTAATATTCAACCAATTGAAACTATTCTATTTGGAAACATACCAAACATTGATAACTATAAATATGTCCTTAGAGGCCTCCGACAGTCAGTGGTTGCGAGCTAGTGAACATGTAAAGTAGTAATATTATGAAGGTCCTACTGTTTTGAGAGGCCTGTGACAGTTCCAACAGTCACCAACAGTAAGCATATCATCTGGTAGTATGAAGATGTTACTGTCCTGAGAAGCCTTGAACAGTTCTGACAGTCAATGACAGTGAGCATATAATGTAGCAATATGAAGGTGTTACTGTTCTGAGAGGCTTCCTACAGCTCTGACAGTCACCAACAGTGAGCATATAGACTAGCAATATGAAGATTTTACTGCTCTGATAGGCTACCGACAGTTCCAACAGTAAGCATATCCTCTGGTAGTATAAAGGTCTAAATGTTCTAAGGAGCCCCCCCCCCCCCCCCCGACAGCTCTGACAGTCAATGACAGTACACACATAACAGTGTGTATGAAGGTCCTACTTTTCTGACAGGCATCAATAGTTCCAACAGTCACCAAAAATAAGCATATGGCCTGGTAGTACACTTCATTTTGTCAATAAATGCGGCATATTTAAGCTATATGAGTATGTTTACCTGTAACCGAGCATCAGTCAGTGTATTTCATTAAAAGACCTTACCAGTATTAGTATCAACAGATTAGGAAAAAGAAACTAGCATTATTGTATTTACTTTTGTATAAGAAAACCCCGTGTATCAGACGACCCCCCCCCCCCCCCCAATTTTTAGCCTCAAGTTTTGGTACAAATTATTTTTCAGCATCTTGGCTCTACCAGCTACTAAGGATCACTATGTCAGCATAATGATCATTTTAAAACCGATGATTGAGATGGGATTTTATAATATTTGATTCTTAAAGTGGTCAGTGGTATATTTTTTTTAAAGATTCTACAAGTGAAAACAGGAAAGTTATATAAAAAGGTATGGAACAGACCAAAACAGAATTTATCAACATATAAAAAAATGTGTATTTACAACAATTCAAATGAATATCATAAGAGACAGCAGAGGGTCAATTTTAGAGCCCAAATTTGGGTAATGAATTATTTTTGGCAAATTTCCATTAGGTGGCACCCACTAAAAATTAGCATGGAAGTTTCATCATACCATCCAGGTAAGATAACAGGACCCTTTTAATAACCATTTTCCCCTTAGAACAGTTGTAGAATGGAATAACTTGGGATAAAATGTGTATAGGATTATGGTTAGGTTTAAAAGAAAATACCCCTATTAACATCTATGAAATCAAGTGGACAGAAGAACCAGTAAAATACCTGGGGGTGTATATTTCAACGGATCAAACCTTTGCATTACAAAAGAATTGGGACGAAGCCACAAATAAGTTAATCAAAATAATAAATACTTGGAAGACAAGAAACCTTTCTATTTTTGGGAAAGTTCTAATTTTAAAATCTCTCGGTATATCACAACTACTTTTTAAAGCTTTGGTATTAGAAATCAATACAGAGGAACTACGTAAAATTGAAAAGGATTATGTATAAGTATATATGGAATTCTCGTGATCGAATTAAAAGAAAAACTCTTGTAGGCACGTATGACCAAGGTGGACTGAAAATGCCCGATATAGAATCTATAGTCCAAGCCACAAAAAGTGCTTGGATTCCAAGAAATATTACAAAATAAGTACAAAGCATCTTGCTTTCTACGTTTTTTTTCTTAGCCAGATTGGTCTTGATATAACAACAGTGTAACAGACAAATGTTACAAACGAGAAAGAATTACAGGATTTTGCCTATTTACCACTTTTTTATAGACAGATGATTTTTAGTTATAATAACTGTAAGAAATTACTTCCATTTAGTAAAATGACACGAGATAAAATATTAAGCCTGTTCATTTGGGGAAATAAAAACATTTTATAAAAAGGAAAGCCCCTTCTTTTTAAAGCATGGGTTAGCGCAAATATAACACGCCTTCATGACTTCATAATAAATTCAAATTTCATTTCAGAGAAAGAAGTTCTGAATAGACTTAAAGATACTAGAAACTGGATTATTGAATATTCTATTCTTCAAAATATGTTGAAAAAAATATTTAAATATATTAATACAGAGATCGAAACGACTAAATTGAGCACTAAAAACGAAATTTCAATATTTACAGGTAATAAAACCGTTAACATTGATAAACAAAAACAACATTTTTTCTATGATTTATTGATAAATAAAAACTTTCATTTGCCAATTTCACACACAAAATTGACAAAAATTTCTGAAATAAGATTATATAATACCATGGGGTACTATTTATAAAGTCAAGGTCGAAAAATTTCCATACTGAAAAATTGCAGAATTTAACTATAAATTATTAAATAGCTTAATCCCATGCAGCTCTAAACAAGCAAAATGGGATAAAAATGCAAAGCAACACTGTGATTTGTGTGGGGTTCTGGATGATGTTTCCCATATGCTTTTTTTCTGTCAAACAGTAATGCCGATTTGGTCTGTTATAAATCGTGCGGTAAAAGTAAGTATAGGCTGGAAACATTTGATGTTGGGTTACAAAATATCAATTGGGCTAAATAGAAATATTATATTTATTAACAATTATATCAGTATCGTTACATATGCAATTTTTAAAGCACAGATGAACGCAAAGATAAATGCACTGCTGATAAACCATACTGATATTGTAAAATATGTGTTGTGTGACTTGTATTTTCATTTGAATATACAGTCTGTAATTAAGAAAATGTATTTAAATCAAAAGGAAATAAATGTGTTGATTGAGAGAATAAACAAAGGTGGTATCGATGATGAAAAAGACTCAATTGAATATTAATCATGAAAATTAATATTTATGCTACTGAGATACCACAAAAAGTAGTTAAAAAAAAAAAAAACTTGGGATAAAATGTGGTTGAAGCCCTATCTTAACCACTCTCAAATTATCATGTAATCAATATTAATATTAGTATGATACTTATTAAATGAGTGGTGCACTGTCATCAAACTCTTAATTCTGTACACTTGGGACTGCTTGTACTCCTACCAGTCCTTAATTCAACAAAGCTGAATGACTTGTTTTGCAGCACAGCAAAACTTGAGCCTCTACTTTAATTGCAGTATCTTACCCACACCATGTTGACATACTAACATGGTTTGTGAATCAGTTCATGGTCCACATTACTTCATTACCAGGTTATTTTCCACATGGTAGCTTCAAAGCCTTCATATATCACCCAGTCAAAAATACTCGCCTGAAGCGATATGCATGGCATCAGGCATGCACACTACGGTTTCCATGATATCCTGCATAGTTTGTACTATTTACCTGATACTATGCGTATTATTACCTAAGTACACAAAATATTGTGTATATTGCTACTTTTCCACATGTACTTTCGTTCAGACAGAAGGCTACATGCATGATTTTGATCAGAATTGTGCAAAAAACATGGTGGTCAGAAGTGAGAACACATATATTGTTTTTCAATAAAGTTATAAATCAACAGCAAATTCAACATAGTTATTTCATAATTCTACATAGCCTCTGAGCAACAGTGTTTCAGTGAGAGGCATATTTTACTCTGAGAGTGTGCTCATCTTGTATTTCAAGGGTTAGGGTTTCACCAATATCTATTTGACAGCCACATTTTACTGTGATACAGTATGATAATCCAGTAATTCAAAGGATAGGGTATCAACTATATCTATGTGACAGGCACAGTTTACTGTGACACCGTGTGATCATGTTGTATTTCAAGGGCTAGGGGTTTACCCATGGGTGATAATCACATATCACTGTCACGCTGTATGTTCATCATGTATTTCAAGGATAAGGTTTTTACCCATGTCTATGTGGCAGGCACATTTTACAGTAACACAGTGTGCTCATCTTGTATTTCATGGGTTAGGGTTTCACCAATATCTATGTGAAAGGCACATTTCACAGTGATACTCATTCACTTTGATTCAGCCTTTTGAAATCAGTTTGGCAAAAGCTAAACAAAAGGCCTTTTGGCCAGCAACATACTATTGTGACTAATGTGTTCATCTTGTATTTCTAGGGTTAGGGTTTTATCCATATATATATGCCAGCCACATCGTATTGTGAAACGGTAAGCTCATCTTGTATTTCAAGGGTTAGAGTTTCACCTATATTTATATGACAGCCATATTTTAATATTGTGACACAGTATGCCCATCTTGTATTTCAAGGGTTAGTGCTTCACCAATATCTATGTGAAAGGCACATTGTACAGTGACACAGTGTGCTCATCTTGTATTTCAAGGGTAAGGGTTTCACCTATATCTATATGACTGCCATATTTTTAATATTAGGACACAGTATGCTCATCTTGTATTTCAAGGGTTATGATTTCAGCCATATCTATGTGACAGGCATATTGTACAGTGACACAGTGTGCTCATCTTGTATTTCAAGGGTTAGGGTTTCATATTGTTTCAAACTCACACAGTCCATATGATTGAGTTACACTCAAGTCAAACTCCAACACGTGCAGGAGGATTCAGCCATACTTTTAATCCACATGAAACTGGCGCCCCCTGGTGGAGCATCCAAAATAGTACATCTCAATGCCTGTAGATGGCAGCATCTACAAGCCATCATTAAACACATATATATTTATATGCTGCCATATTTTTAATATTGTGACACAGTACGCTCATCTTGTATTTCAAGGGTTAGGGTTTCACCCATATCTATATGACAGCAATATTTTTAATATTGTGACACAGCATGCTCATCTTGTGTTTCAAGGGTTAGGATTTCACCTAATTCTATATGACAGCAATTTTTTTAATATTGTGACACAGCATGTTCATCTTGTGTTTCAAGGGTTAGGGTTTCACCCATATCTATATGACAGGCACATTGTGCAGTGACACAGTGTGCTCATCTTGTTTTTCAAGGGTACGATTTCAGCCATATCTATGTGACAGGCACATAGTACAGTGATACAGTGTGCTCACCTTGTATTTCAAGGGTTAGGGTTTCACCTTTATCTATATGACAGCCATATTTTTAATATTGTGACACAGTATGCTCATCTTGTATTTCAAGGGTTAGGGTTTCACCCATATCTATTTGTCCGCCACATTTTATTGTGACACAGCATGTTATCTTGTATTTCAAGGGTTAGGGTTACACCCATATCTATGTCACAGGCACATTAAACAGTGACCCAGTGCACTCATCTTGTTTGTCAAGGGTTAGGGTTTAATCCATATGTATGTGACAGCCACATTGTATTCTGACACACCGTGATCATCTTGTATTTCAAGGGTTAGGGTTTCACCCATATCAATGTAACAGGGACATTTTACAGTGACACAATGTGCTAATTTTGTATTTCAAGGGTTAGAGTTTCACCCATTTCAATGTGACAGGCACATTTACAGTGACACAGTGTGGTCATATTGTATTTCAAGGATAAGGGTTTCCCAAATATGTGTATGGCAGGCACATTTTACAGTAACACAGTGTGCTCATCTTGTATTTCAAGGGTTAGGGTTTCGACCATATCAATGTAACAGGCACATTTAACACTGACAATGTTTGCTCATCTTGTATTTTAAGGGTTAGGGTTTCACCTATATCTATATGTCAGTCATATTTATTATTGTGACACAGCATGCTCATCTTGTATTTCAATGGTTAGGGTTTCACCCATATTTATGAGACACACACATCGTACAGTGACACAGTGTGCTCATCTAGTATTTCAAGGGTTAGGTTTTCACCAATAACTATGTCACAGGCATATAGTACAGTGAAGCAGTGTGCTAATCTTGTTTGTCAAGGGTTAGGGTTTAATCCATATGTATGTGACAGCCACATTGTATTCTGACACACCGTGATCATCTTGTATTTCAAGGGTTAAGGTTTCATCCATATCAATATGACAGGCACATCGTACAGTCACACAGCATGCTTATCTTGGATTTCAAGGGTTAGGGTTTCACCCATATCTATATGACAGGCACATTGTACAGTGACACAGTGTGCTCATCTTATATTTCGAGGGTTAGGGTTTCACCCATTTCTATGTGACAGGCACATTTATCAGTGACACGGTTTGCTCATCTTGTATTTCAAGGGTAAGGGTTTCGACCATATCTATGTAACAGGCACATTTAACAGTGACACAATATGCTCATCTTGTATTTCAAGGGTTAGGGTTTCAACCATATCTATGTGACAGGAACATTTTACAGTGACACAATGTACTCTTCTAATAGTTCAAGGGTTAGGGTTACACCCATATCTATGTGACAGGCAAATTATACAGTGACAAAGTGTTCTCATCATGCATTTCAAGGGTTAGGGTTTCACCCATATATATGTTACAGACATGATTTTAATATTGTGGCACAGCATGCTCATCTTGTATTTCAAGGGTTAGGGTTTCACCAATATCTATGTAAAAGGCACATTTAATATAGTGACACATTGTGCTCATCTTGTATTTCAAGGGTTATGGTTTCACCCATATCTATGTGACAGGCATAATTTTAATATTGTAACGTGCAACCGAGTTTACAAACAGAAGAAAAGCACTGCTGGTTTTCTACTAGGTCTTTACTGGTCAAAAATCAAAGATACACTCGCGGGTGAGGACCCCACCCCTGCATACATGGATATATCACACATACACGCCCCCTAATCTATCATGTCAGCAACAGGCCTGTTATCCTCTGGGTGACCCCTATGAGCCTGGGGACACCAGTACACACAAGCTGGTCACTGTCACCTCACAGCAGGGGTTCCCAGCTGCCTGCCGTAATCAATTAAGACCACTCAATTATCTACTGGTATACAGATTCCTCACTGCTATAAGATATAAAATCATTACACTGCTCCCCCCTTAAAAGAAGGAATGCGTCCTCGCATTCAAAGAAATGAAATTATAATTGAGATATAACAATGATATAACAGAGATTTGAATGAATATAAACTTAGGTACTTACAGTCACATTCAAAGTTAATTGAGGGGAATTTACTAAACAACATTGCTGTGAACTCCAAGAGGTGACCACTGTAGTCTTACTAATATTTTACTCTTAAAAAGTTGAACACTTGGAAAATAAACATGACAAGTGGTTCTTGTAATATAACCATCCGCCTGAAACTAGAATAACAACATAAAAAAAATAATAATACAAGTAAATATTACGCTGATTACAATCTCAGTAAAACTGCGTAATAATAAATTCAATTTTTTGCATCAGTCTGGAACCAATCGGGTTTGTTTTCACCTTGATATGGCTTTAGCCTGTCAACATGGACCACTTTAGGAGTGGCTTTTTGATTTTTCTTAATTCTGTACACCACATCACTGAGTCTGTTTATAATGACATAAGGTCCATCCCATAAAAACTGTAGTTTCGGCGTGAGTCCTTTCTTGCGCTGAGGGTTATACAGCCACACAGCATCACCTGTTTTGTAACACACAGACGCCGCACGATGATCATAATTCTTTTTCTGTTTGTCCGACATGGATTTAATATTTTGCCGCGCAAATTCATGTATTTTTGACATTCCCTGTTGTAGTGAGTACACATACTCCGACACATCATTCACAGTTGGTTCTACAGGACTGCCCATTACCACATCAATGGGAAGTTTCGGATTTCTGCCCAGCATTAGCTGGCATGGTGTATGACCAGTGGTTTCATGAACAGAAGAGCGGTAGGCCATCATAAGCAAAGACAAGTGTTCATCCCAGTCCCTTTGATTTTGATTTACATATTTTGATAGCATGTCTTCTAAAGTTCTATTAAACCGTTCCACCATGCCATCAGATTGTGGGTGAAGGGCTGTGGTACGCGTCTTGTCAATATCAAGAAGCTGACACATCTCCTTAAACAATTTGGCTTCAAAATTCCTACCTTGATCGGAATGTAGCTGTGATGGCAATCCAAACCTCGAAAAGTACTGCTTAACCAACACATCAGCGACTGTTGAAGCTTCTTGATTTTTTAAAGGAAATGCTTCAGTCCACTTTGTAAAATAATCAGATACCACAAGGATAAACCTATTTCCTTGTGCGCTTTCAGGGAGGGGTCCTAGTATATCAATGGCGGTTCTTTCCATGGGAGCACCCACATTATATGTCTGCATTGGTGCCTTGTCTGACCGAGTTGCTTTCTTCCTTTTAGCACAAGTCTCACATTGCCTACACCACTTTTCCACATCTGTTCGCAGACCAACCCAGTGGTATCTGTCTCTGATCTTAGCTAATGTTTTGTTAACCCCCAGATGACCACCAGTGATTGAATTATGAAGCTGCTGTAAAACAGTAGGCCTTAAATCTATTGGGACCACTAATTTGTATGTGAAGCTCTCACCAGACACAGACTCCCACTGCCGATATAATACACCATCCCTTATCACAAGCAGCTCCCACTGGGACCAGTATGACTTTAACTTAGGGCCGGCTGAGGACACCTCTGACCATGCTGGTCTCTCTGTGTTAGCCTCCTTCCAGGCAATCACTTCACACAGCTCACGGTCATTTAACTGGGCATCTCGTAGCTCTATGTTTGTCCATGTCTGGACCCACGGTTCATCATGACAGTGATCCTTGTTCTGGCTTCTTGTTAAGGCAGCACATTTATTTTCTCTATTATCACTGATCTTACATGTTGTAACTAATTGGCTGAAGGAGCTTTTCATGCATAGCCAGGTCAGTATGAAAAACTGTAGAATATTTGTGAATATTGCATACTTGCAAGTTGATGATGTAGGCTTTTGAACAACCCTTGCTTGTCGCACTGGCTCACCATTTCCTTTTTCTTCTTCAATGTTGCCACTGATAAGTAGCCCATCACCTATAGAGTCCAGGGTACTGGTTTTAGCATGGGGTGCCGTAGGCCTAAATTCGGGCAATACAGAATTTATTGCCTCCTGTCCTGCCAAGTTTCGGCCCGTGAACTTGACATTTGGTCGTTTCCCTGCTGCACTTGTCTGTTATCTGTTCTCTGTCTTTGGTTATGGGGACAATTACGACGAATGTGGCCAACTACACCACATTCCCAACAGGCGACATTCCTATTAGGACTGTCTCTGATTCTCATATTTCTCAGTTCTTCTTGTAGTACTTGCCTTATGGTGTCTTTAAGATGTGGGGTGTGTGCTGTACTTACTTGAGGATGTGCTGCCCTTATTTGTCTCCCACCTTGACTTGCTGCTTGCTGGAAAGCCTCCAACTCCATTGCGATTTTTAAAGTTTCCTCAAATGAAGTGGGGCGAGATTGTTTAATTTTCCAGCGTGTATCCCTGTCAGGTATGGCATCCACAAAATGGTCACATGCCAGCGTGTCCCGAAGTTTCGTCGTAGCATCTGGGTAAGCCATCCTTGTTAGTCTTTTGATATTTTGTGCCAGCTCCTGTAGGCGTTCGTCCTGTCTCCTGACAAGAGTTTTCAACTGCGCACGGAAGAGTTCAGCCTGCTGATCTACTCCATACCTTGAACGCATGGCTGTCACAAGGCAATCATAATTACGCTGTCCAGGCTGATCTAAGTCTGCTAAAACTCCACGAGCTGGACCTGCTAGACTTGCAGCTAAATGCATAGCTTTTTCTTCTGTTTTCCAGGCATTTAAGTCTGATATGATACCAAACTGTGTTTCGTAGTCCTCCCATGGGCTACTCCCATCATAAAGGGGTGGTCTTACTGTTGTTTTAACCATAGGTGTTGTCCGAACTACAACAGGATGTTTTGTATCAGTATCGTCCAGACCTTCTGATTTACTACCACCTTGTTGTTTTTCTAGGTGTAGGAGTGCATCATGTTTCTCCGACATCTTCCTGGCTACATGATCTACTTTTAGCCACATGTTTTCCAGTTGTTCCCCCACCTTATTACAGAGTCTTTCTTCCAGTCTATCAAACCAGTCCCCTGACACTTGGGGCGATGGTTTCACTTCATTTGTGTCAACAGTCTGCTTAAACACAACTTCTTCATCACTAGACATGTTTTCTGGGTAATATATCCCACCGCTGCCACCAATGTAACGTGCAACCGAGTTTACAAACAGAAGAAAAGCACTGCTGGTTTTCTACTAGGTCTTTACTGGTCAAAAATCAAAGATACACTCGCGGGTGAGGACCCCACCCCTGCATACATGGATATATCACACATACACGCCCCCTAATCTATCATGTCAGCAACAGGCCTGTTATCCTCTGGGTGACCCCTATGAGCCTGGGGACACCAGTACACACAAGCTGGTCACTGTCACCTCACAGCAGGGGTTCCCAGCTGCCTGCCGTAATCAATTAAGACCACTCAATTATCTACTGGTATACAGATTCCTCACTGCTATAAGATATAAAATCATTACAATATTGTGACAAAGTGCGCTCATCTTGTATTTCAAGGGTTAGGGTTTCACCCATATCTATGTGACAGGCACATTGTACAGTCACACAGTGTGCTCATCTTATATTTCAAGGGTTAGGGTTTCACCCATTTCTATGTGACAGGCACATTTAACAGTGACACGGTTTGCTCATCTTGTATTTCAAGGGTTAGGGTTCGACCCATATCTATATAACAGTCACATTGTATTGTGACACACCGTGATCATCTTGTATTTCAAGGGTTAAGGTTTCATCCATATCAATATGACAGGCACATCGTACAGTCACACAGCATGCTTATCTTGGATTTCAAGGGTTAGGGTTTCACCCATTTCTATGTGACAGGCACATTTAACAGTGACACGGTTTGCTCATCTTGGATTTCAAGGGTTAGGGTTTCACCCATATCTATATGACAGGCACATTGTACAGTGACACAGTGTGCTCATCTTATATTTCGAGGGTTAGGGTTTCACCCATTTCTATGTGACAGGCACATTTATCAGTGACACGGTTTGCTCATCTTGTAATTCAAGGGTAAGGGTTTCGACCATATCTATGTAACAGGCACATTTAACAGTGACACAATATGCTCATCTTGTATTTCAAGGGTTAGGGTTTCACCCATATCTATGTGACAGGAACATTTTACAGTGACACAATGTACTCTTCTAATAGTTCAAGGGTTAGGGTTACACCCATATCTATGTGACAGGCAAATTATACAGTGACAAAGTGTTCTCATCATGCATTTCAAGGGTTAGGGTTTCACCAATATATATGTTACAGACATGATTTTAATATTGTGGCACAGCATGCTCATCTTGTATTTCAAGGGTTAGGGTTTCACCAATATCTATGTAAAAGGCACATTTAATATAGTGACACATTGTGCTCATCTTGTATTTCAAGGGTTATGGTTTCACCCATATCTATGTGACAGGCATAATTTTAATATTGTGACAAAGTGCGCTCATCTTGTATTTCAAGGGTTAGGGTTTCACCCATATCTATGTGACAGGCACATTGTACAGTCACACAGTGTGCTCATCTTATATTTCAAGGGTTAGGGTTTCACCCATTTCTATGTGACAGGCACATTTAACAGTGACACGGTTTGCTCATCTTGTATTTCAAGGGTTAGGGTTCGACCCATATCTATATAACAGCCACATTGTATTGTGACACACTATGTTCATCTTGTATTTCAAGGATTAGGGTTTAACCCATATCTATGTGACAGTCACATTTTACAGTGACTCAATGTGCTCATCTTGTATTTCAAGGGTTAGGGTTTCACCTCAATCTATGTGACAGGCACATTTTACAGTGACAGTGTGTTCATCTTGTTTTTCAAAGGGTAATGGTTTCACCCATATCTATATGACAGCCACATTTGATTGTGACACAGCATGTTCATTTTGAACTTTAAGGGTTAGGGTTTCACCCATTTCTATGTGACAGGCACATTTAACAGTGACACGGTTTGCTCATCTTGTATTTCAAGGGTTAGGGTTTCAGCCACATCTATTTGACAGGCACATTTTACAGTGACAGTGTGTTTAACTTATATTTTAAGGGTTAGGGTTTCACCCATATCTATGTGACAGGCATATTTTTAATAATATGACATAGCATACTCATCTTGTATTTCAAGGGTAAGGGTTTCGACTATATCTATGTGACAGGCAAATTATACAGTGACAGTGTTATCATCAGGCATTTCAAGGGTTAGGGTTTCAACCATATATATGTTACAGACATGATTTTAATTTTGTGGCACAGCATGATCATCTTGTATTTCAAGGGTTAGGGTTTCACCCATTTCTATGTGACAGGCACATTTATCAGTGACACGGTTTGCTCATCTTGTATTTCAAGGGTAAGGGTTTCGACCATATCTATGTAACAGGCACATTTAACAGTGACACAATATGCTCATCTTGTATTTCAAGGGTTAGGGTTTCACCCATATCTATGTGACAGGAACATTTTACAGTGACACAATGTACTCTTCTAATAGTTCAAGGGTTAGGGTTACACCCATATCTATGTGACAGGCAAATTATACAGTGACAAAGTGTTCTCATCATGCATTTCAAGGGTTAGGGTTTCACCCATATATATGTTACAGACATGATTTTAATATTGTGGCACAGCATGCTCATCTTGTATTTCAAGGGTTAGGGTTTCACCAATATCTATGTGAAAGGCACATTTAATATAGTGACACATTGTGCTCATCTTGTATTTCAAGGGTTAGGGTTTCACCCATATCTATGTGACAGGCATATTTTTAATATTGTGACAAAGTGCGCTCATCTTGTATTTCAAGGGTTAGGGTTTCACCCATATCTATGTGACAGGCACATTGTACAGTCACACAGTGTGCTCATCTTATATTTCAAGGGTTAGGGTTTCACCCATTTCTATGTGACAGGCACATTTAACAGTGACATGGTTTGCTCATCTTATATTTCAAGGGTTAGGGTTTCACCCATTTCTATTTGACAGGCACATTTAACAGTGACACGGTTTGCTCATCTTGTATTTCAAGGGTTAGGGTTTCAGCCACATCTATTTGACAGGCACATTTTACAGTGACAGTGTGTTTATCTTATATTTTAAGGGTTAGGGTTTCACCCATATCTATATGACAGCCACATTTGATTGTGACACAGCATGTTCATTTTGAACTTCAAGGGTTAGGGTTTCACCCATTTCTATGTGACAGGCACATTTAACAGTGACACGGTTTGCTCATCTTGTATTTCAAGGGTTAGGGTTTCAGCCACATCTATTTGACAGGCACATTTTACAGTGACAGTGTGTTTATCTTATATTTTAAGGGTTAGGGTTTCACCCATATCTATGTGACTGGCATATTTTAAATAATATGACATAGCATACTCATCTTGTATTTCAAGGGTTAGGGTTTCACCCATATCTATGTGACAGGCACATTGTACAGTGACACAGTGTGCTCATCTTATATTTAAAGGGTTAGGGTTTCACCCATTTCTATGTGACAGGCACATTTAACAGTGACACGGTTTGCTCATCTTGTATTTCAAGGGTAAGGGTTTCGACTATATCTATGTGACAGGCAAATTATACAGTGACAGTGTTATCATCAGGCATTTCAAGGGTTAGGGTTTCAACCATATATATGTTACAGACATGATTTTAATTTTGTGGCACAGCATGATCATCTTGTATTTCAAGGGTTAGGGTTTCACCAATATCTATGTAAAAGGCACATTTAATATAGTGACACAGTGTGCTCATCTTGTATTTCAAGGGTTAGGGTTTCACCCATATATATGTTACAGACATGATTTTAATATTGTGGCACAGCATGCTCATCTTGTATTTCAAGGGTTAGGGTTTCACCAATATCTATGTAAAAGGCACATTTAATATAGTGACACAGTATGCTCATCTTGTATTTCAAAGGTTAGGATTTCACCCATATCTATGTGACAGCCATATTTTAAATATTGTGACACAGCATGCTCGTCTTGTATTTCAAGGGTTAGGGTTTCACCCATATCTATGTGACAGCCATATTTTAAATATTGTGACACAGCATGCTCATCTTGTATTTCAAGGGTTAGGGTTTTATCCATATATATATGCCAGCCACATCGTATTATGAAACGGTAAGCTCATCTTGTATTTCAAGGGTAAGGGTTTCACCTTTATCTATATGACAGCCATATTTTTAATATTGTGACACAGTATGCCCATCTTGTATTTCAAGGGGTAATTGCTTCACCCATATCTATGTGACAGGCACATTGTACAGTGATACAGTGTGCTCATCTTGTATTTCAAGGGTTAGGGTTTCACCCATATCTATGTGACAGGCATATTTTTAATAATGTGACATAGCACGCTCATCTTGTATTTCAAGGGTTAGGGTTTCACCTGTATCTATGTGACAGGCACATTGTGCAGTGACACAGTGTGCTCATCTTGTATTTCAAGGTTTAGGGTTTTACCTATATCTATATGACAGCCATATTTTTAATATTGTGACACAGTGTGCTCATCTTGTATTTCAAGGGTTAGGTTTTCACTAATAACTGAAAACGACGTTTGTAACAGGGTCTAAATGGCCTAATGAAGCTTCTAAAACGCTTCTTTCGCAATTTAAATCGGCCATTTTTGCCCAAAACACGATCTTGTGTTATGCGAAAACCGAGCTGATTTCGGCGAAAACGACGTTTGTAACAGGGTCTAAATGGCCTAATGAAGCTTATAAAACGCTTCTTTCGCAATTTAAATCGGCCATTTTTGCTCAAAACACGATGTTGTATAACGCGAAAACCGAACTGATTTCGGGGAAAACGATGTTTGTAACAGGGTCTTAATGGCTTAATGAAGCTTCTAAAACGCTTCTTTCGCAATTTAAATCGGCCATTTTTGCACAAAACACGATCTTGTATTACGCAAAAACCGCGCTGATTTCGGCGAAAACGACGTTTGTAACAGGGTCTAAATGGCCTAATGAAGCTTCTAAAACGCTTCTTTCGCAATTTAAATCGGCCATTTTTGCACAAAACACGATCTTCTGTTACGCGAAAACCGTGCTCATTTCGGCGAAAACGACGTTTGTAACAGGGTCTAAATGGCTTAATGAAGCTTCTAAAACGCTACTTTCACAATTTAAATCGGCCATTTTTGCAGAAAATACGATCTTGTATTTCGCGAAAACCGAGCTGATTTTGGCGAAAACGACGTTTGTAACAGGGTCTAAATGGCCTAATGAAGCTTCTAAAACGCTTCTTTCGCAATTTAAATCGGCCTTTTTTTGCACAAAACACGATCTTCTCTTACGCGAAAACCGAGCTGATTTCGGGGAAAACGACGTTTGTAACAGGGTCTAAATGGCTTAATGAAGCTTCTAAAACGCTTCTTTCGCAATTTAAATCGGCCATTTTTGCACAAAACACGATCTTGTGTTATGCGAAAACCGAGCTGATTTCGGCGAAAACGACGTTTGTAACAGGGTCTAAATGGCCTAATGAAGCTTCTAAAACGCTTCTTTTGCAATTTAAATCGGCCATTTTTGCTCAAAACACGATGTTGTATAACGCGAAAACCGAGCTGATTTCGGGGAAAACGATGTTTGTAACAGGGTCTTAATGGCTTAATGAAGCTTCTAAAACTCTTCTTTCGCAATTTAAATCGGCCATTTTTGCAGAAAATACGATCTTGTATTTCGCGAAAACCGAGCTGATTTCGGCGAAAACGACGTTTGTAACAGGGTCTAAATGGCCTAATGAAGCTTCTAAAACGCTTCTTTTGCAATTTAAATCGGCCTTTTTTTGCACAAAACACGATCTTCTCTTACGCGAGAAACGAGCTGATTTCGGGGAAAACGACGTTTGTAACAGGGTCTAAATGGCTTAATGAAGCTTCTAAAACGCTTCTTTCGCAATTTAAATCGGCCATTTTTGCACAAAACACGATCTTGTATTACGCGAAAACCGCGCTGATTTCGGCGAAAACGACGTTTGTAACAGGGTCTAAATGGCCTAATGAAGCTTCTAAAACGCTACTTTCGCAATTTAAATCGGCCATTTTTGCACAAAACACGATGTTGTATAACGCGAAAACCGAGCTGATTTCTGGGAAAACGATGTTTGTAACAGGGTCTAAATGGCTTAATGAAGCTTCTAAAACGCTTCTTTCGCAATTTAAATCGGCCATTTTTGCACAAAACACGATCTTGTATTTCGCGAAAACCGCGCTGATTTCGGCGAAAACGACGTTTGTAACAGGGTCTAAATGGCCTAATGAAGCTTCTAAAACGCTTCTTTCGCAATTTAAATCGGCCATTTTTGCACAAAACACGATGTTGTATAACGCGAAAACCGAGCTGATTTCGGGGAAAACGATGTTTGTAACAGGGTCTAAATGGCTTAATGAAGCTTCTAAAACGCTTCTTTCGCAATTTAAATCGGCCATTTTTGCACAAAACACGATCTTGTATTACGCGAAAACCGCGCTTATTTCGGCGAAAACGACGTTTGTAACAGGGTCTAAATGGCCTAATGAAGCTTCTAAAACGCTTTTTTCGCAATTTAAATCGGCCATTTTTGCACAAAACACGATCTTCTGTTACGCGAAAACCGAGCCGGTTTCGGGGAAAACGATATTTGTAACAGGGTCTAAATGGTTTAATGAAGCTTCTAAAACGCTTCTTTCGCAATTTAAATCGGCCATTTTTGCACAAAACACGATCTTGTATTACGCGAAAACCGCGCTTATTTCGGCGAAAACGACGTTTGTAACAGGGTCTAAATGGCCTAATGAAGCTTCTAAAACGCTTCTTTCGCAATTTAAATCGGCCATTTTTGCACAAAACACGATCTTCTGTTACGCGAAAACCGAACTGATTTCGGGGAAAACGATGTTTGTAACAGGGTCTAAATGGCTAAATGAGCTTCTAAAACGCTTCTTTCGCAATTTAAATCTGCCATTTTTGCACAAAACACGATGTTGTATAACGCGAAAACCACGCTGATTTCGGCGAAAACGACGTTTGTAACAGGGTCTAAATGGCGTAATGAAGCTTCTAAAACGCTTCTTTCGCAATTTAAATCGGCCATTTTTGCAGAAAATACGATCTTGTGTTACGCGAAAACCGAGCTGATTTCGGCGAAAACGACGTTTGTAACAGGATCTAAATGGCCTAATGAAGCTTCTAAATAGCTTCTTTCGCAATTTAAATCGGCCATTTTTGCACAAAACACGATGTTGTATAACGCGAAAACCGAGCTGATTTCGGGGAAAACGATGTTTGTAACAGGGTCTAAATGGCTTAATGAAGCTTCTAAAACGCTTCTTTCGCAATTTAAATCGGCCATTTTTGCACAAAACACGATCTTGTATAACGCGAAAACCGCGCTTATTTCGGCGAAAACGACGTTTGTAACAGGGTCTAAATGGCCTAATGAAGCTTCTAAAACGCTTTTTTCGCAATTTAAATCGGCCATTTTTGCACAAAACACGATCTTCTGTTACGCGAAAACCGAGCCGATTTCGGGGAAAACGATATTTGTAACAGGGTCTAAATGGTTTAATGAAGCTTCTAAAACGCTTCTTTCGCAATTTAAATCGGCCATTTTTGCACAAAACACGATCTTGTATTACGCGAAAACCGCGCTTATTTCGGCGAAAACGACGTTTGTAACAGGGTCTAAATGGCCTAATGAAGCTTCTAAAACGCTTCTTTCGCAATTTAAATCGGCCATTTTTGCACAAAACACGATCTTCTGTTACGCGAAAACCGAACTGATTTCGGGGAAAACGATGTTTGTAACAGGGGCTAAATGGCTAAATGAGCTTCTAAAACGCTTCTTTCGCAATTTAAATCGGCCATTTTTGCACAAAACACGATGTTGTATAACGCGAAAACCGCGCTGATTTCGGCGAAAACGACGTTTGTAACAGGGTCTAAATGGCGTAATGAAGCTTCTAAAACGCTTCTTTCGCAATTTAAATCGGCCATTTTTGCAGAAAATACGATCTTGTGTTACGCGAAAACCGAGCTGATTTCGGCGAAAACGACGTTTGTAACAGGATCTAAATGGCCTAATGAAGCTTCTAAATAGCTTCTTTCGCAATTTAAATCGGCCATTTTTGCACAAAACACGATGTTGTATAACGCGAAAACCGAGCTGATTTCGGGGAAAACGATGTTTGTAACAGGGTCTAAATGGCCAAATGAAGCTTCTAAAAAGCTTCTTTTGCAATTTAAATCGGCCATTTTTGCACAAAACACGATGTTGTATTACGCGAAAACCGCGCTGATTTCGGCGAAAACGACTTTTGTAACAGGGTCTAAATGGCCTAATGAAGCTTCTAAAACGCTTCTTTCGCAATTTAAATCGGCCATTTTTGCACAAAACACGATGTTGTATAACGCGAAAACCGAGCTGATTTCGGGGAAAACGATGTTTGTAACAGGGTCTAAATGGCTTAATGAAGCTTCTAAAACGCTTCTTTCGCAATTTAAATCGGCCATTTTTGCACAAAACACGATCTTGTATTACGCGAAAACCGCGCTGATTTCGGCGAAAACGACGTTTGTAACAGGGTCTAAATGGCCTAATGAAGCTTCTAAAACGCTTCTTTCGCAATTTAAATCGGCCATTTTTGCACAAAACACGATCTTCTGTTACGCGAAAACCGTGCTGATTTCGGCGAAAACGACGTTTGTAACAGGGTCTAAATGGCCTAATGAAGCTTCTAAAACGCTTCTTTCGAAATTTAAATCGGCCATTTTTGCACAAAACACGATCTTGTATTACGCGAAAACCGCGCTGATTTCGGCGAAAACGACGTTTGTAACAGGGTCTTAATGGCCTTATGAAGCTTCTAAAACGCTTCTTTCGCAATTTAAATCGGCCATTTTTGCACAAAACACGATCTTGTATAACGCGAAAACCGCGCTTATTTCGGCGAAAACGACGTTTGTAACAGGGTCTAAATGGCCTAATGAAGCTTCTAAAACGCTTCTTTCGCAATTTAAATCGGCCATTTTTGCACAAAACACGATCTTGTGTTATGCGAAAACCGAGCTGATTTCGGCGAAAACGACGTTTGTAACAGGGTCTAAATGGCCTAATGAAGCTTCTAAAACGCTTCTTTTGCAATTTAAATCGGCCATTTTTGCTCAAAACACGATGTTGTATAACGCGAAAACCGAGCTGATTTCGGGGAAAACGATGTTTGTAACAGTGTCTTAATGGCTTAATGAAGCTTCTAAAACTCTTCTTTCGCAATTTAAATCGGCCATTTTTGCAGAAAATACGATCTTGTATTTCGCGAAAACCGAGCTGATTTCGGCGAAAACGACGTTTGTAACAGGGTCTAAATGGCCTAATGAAGCTTCTAAAACGCTTCTTTTGCAATTTAAATCGGCCTTTTTTTGCACAAAACACGATCTTCTCTTACGCGAGAACCGAGCTGATTTCGGGGAAAACGACGTTTGTAACAGGGTCTAAATGGCTTAATGAAGCTTCTAAAACGCTTCTTTCGCAATTTAAATCGGCCATTTTTGCACAAAACACGATCTTGTATTACGCGAAAACCGCGCTGATTTCGGCGAAAACGACGTTTGTAACAGGGTCTAAATGGCCTAATGAAGCTTCTAAAACGCTACTTTCGCAATTTAAATCGGCCATTTTTGCACAAAACACGATGTTGTATAACGCGAAAACCGAGCTGATTTCTGGGAAAACGATGTTTGTAACAGGGTCTAAATGGCTTAATGAAGCTTCTAAAACGCTTCTTTCGCAATTTAAATCGGCCATTTTTGCACAAAACACGATCTTGTATTACGCGAAAACCGCGCTGATTTCGGCGAAAACGACGTTTGTAACAGGGTCTAAATGGCCTAATGAAGCTTCTAAAACGCTTCTTTCGCAATTTAAATCGGCCATTTTTGCACAAAACACGATGTTGTATAACGCGAAAACCGAGCTGATTTCGGGGAAAACGATGTTTGTAACAGGGTCTAAATGGCTTAATGAAGCTTCTAAAACGCTTCTTTCGCAATTTAAATCGGCCATTTTTGCACAAAACACGATCTTGTATTACGCGAAAACCGCGCTTATTTCGGCGAAAACGACGTTTGTAACAGGGTCTAAATGGCCTAATGAAGCTTCTAAAACGCTTTTTTCGCAATTTAAATCGGCCATTTTTGCACAAAACACGATCTTCTGTTACGCGAAAACCGAGCCGATTTCGGGGAAAACGATGTTTGTAACAGGGTCTAAATGGTTTAATGAAGCTTCTAAAACGCTTCTTTCGCAATTTAAATCGGCCATTTTTGCACAAAACACGATCTTGTATTACGCGAAAACCGCGCTTATTTCGGCGAAAACGACGTTTGTAACAGGGTCTAAATGGCGTAATGAAGCTTCTAAAACGCTTCTTTCGCAATTTAAATCGGCCATTTTTGCACAAAACACGATCTTCTGTTACGCGAAAACCGAACTGATTTGGGGGAAAACGATGTTTGTAACAGGGTCTAAATGGCTAAATGAGCTTCTAAAACGCTTCTTTCGCAATTTAAATCGGCCATTTTTGCACAAAACACGATCTTGTATTACGCGAAAACCGCGCTGATTTCGGCGAAAACGACGTTTGTAACAGGGTCTAAATGGCGTAATGAAGCTTCTAAAACGCTTCTTTCGCAATTTAAATCGGCCATTTTTGCAGAAAATACGATCTTGTGTTACGCGAAAACCGAGCTGATTTCGGCGAAAACGACGTTTGTAACAGGATCTAAATGGCCTAATGAAGCTTCTAAATAGCTTCTTTCGCAATTTAAATCGGCCATTTTTGCACAAAACACGATGTTGTATAACGCGAAAACCGAGCTGATTTCGGGGAAAACGATGTTTGTAACAGGGTCTAAATGGCTTAATAAAGCTTCTAAAACGCTTCTTTCGCAATTTAAATCGGCCATTTTTGCACAAAACACGATCTTGTATTACGCGAAAACCGCGCTGATTTCGGCGAAAACGACGTTTGTAACAGGGTCTAAATGGCCTAATGAAGCTTCTAAAACGCTTCTTTCGCAATTTAAATCGGCCATTTTTGCACAAAACACGATCTTGTATTACGCGAAAACCGCGCTGATTTCGGCGAAAACGACGTTTGTAACAGGGTCTTAATGGCCTAATGAAGCTTCTAAAACGCTTCTTTCGCAATTTAAATCGGCCATTTTTGCACAAAACACGATCTTGTATAACGCGAAAACCGAGCTGATTTCGGGGAAAACGATGTTTGTAACAGCGTCTAAATGGCTTAATGAAGCTTCTAAAACGCTTTTTTCGATATTTAAATCGGCCATTTTTGCACAAAACACGATCTTGTATTACGCGAAAACCGCGCTGATTTCGGCGAAAACGACGTTTGTAACAGGGTCTAAATGGCCTAATGAAGCTTCTAAAACGCTTCTTTCGCAATTTAAATCGGCCATTTTTGCACAAAACACGATCTTCTGTTACGCGAAAACCGAGCTGATTTCGGGGAAAACGATGTTTGTAACAGGGTCTAAATGGCTTAATGAAGCTTCTAAAACGCTTCTTTCGCAATTTAAATCGGCCATTTTTGCACAAAACACGATCTTGTATAACGCGAAAACCGAGCTGATTTCGGGGAAAACGATGTTTGTAACAGGGTCTAAATGGCTTAATAAAGCTTCTAAAACGCTTCTTTCGCAATTTAAATCGGCCATTTTTGCACAAAACACGATCTTGTATTACGCGAAAACCGCGCTGATTTCGGCGAAAACGACGTTTGTAACAGGGTCTAAATGGCCTAATGAAGCTTCTAAAACGCTTCTTTCGCAATTTAAATCGGCCATTTTTGCAGAAAATACGATCTTGTGTTACGCGAAAACCGAGCTGATTTCGGCGAAAACGACGTTTGTAACAGGATCTAAATGGCCTAATGAAGCTTCTAAATAGCTTCTTTCGCAATTTAAATCGGCCATTTTTGCACAAAACACGATGTTGTATAACGCGAAAACCGAGCTGATTTCGGGGAAAACGATGTTTGTAACAGGGTCTAAATGGCTTAATAAAGCTTCTAAAACGCTTCTTTCGCAATTTAAATCGGCCATTTTTGCACAAAACACGATCTTGTATTACGCGAAAACCGCGCTGATTTCGGCGAAAACGACGTTTGTAACAGGGTCTAAATGGCCTAATGAAGCTTCTAAAACGCTTCTTTCGCAATTTAAATCGGCCATTTTTGCACAAAACACGATCTTGTATTACGCGAAAACCGCGCTGATTTCGGCGAAAACGACGTTTGTAACAGGGTCTTAATGGCCTAATGAAGCTTCTAAAACGCTTCTTTCGCAATTTAAATCGGCCATTTTTGCACAAAACACGATCTTGTATAACGCGAAAACCGAGCTGATTTCGGGGAAAACGATGTTTGTAACAGCGTCTAAATGGCTTAATGAAGCTTCTAAAACGCTTTTTTCGATATTTAAATCGGCCATTTTTGCACAAAACACGATCTTGTATTACGCGAAAACCGCGCTGATTTCGGCGAAAACGACGTTTGTAACAGGGTCTAAATGGCCTAATGAAGCTTCTAAAACGCTTCTTTCGCAATTTAAATCGGCCATTTTTGCACAAAACACGATCTTCTGTTACGCGAAAACCGAGCTGATTTCGGGGGGAAAACGATGTTTGTAACAGGGTCTAAATGGCTTAATGAAGCTTCTAAAACGCTTCTTTCGCAATTTAAATCGGCCATTTTTGCACAAAACACGATCTTGTATAACGCGAAAACCGAGCTGATTTCGGGGAAAACGATGTTTGTAACAGGGTCTAAATGGCTTAATAAAGCTTCTAAAACGCTTCTTTCGCAATTTAAATCGGCCATTTTTGCACAAAACACGATCTTGTATTACGCGAAAACCGCGCTGATTTCGGCGAAAACGACGTTTGTAACAGGGTCTAAATGGCCTAATGAAGCTTCTAAAACGCTTCTTTCGCAATTTAAATCGGCCATTTTTGCACAAAACACGATCTTCTGTTACGCGAAAACCGTGCTGATTTCGGCGAAAACGACGTTTGTAACAGGGTCTAAATGGCCTAATGAAGCTTCTAAAACGCTTCTTTCGCAATTTAAATCGGCCATTTTTGCACAAAACACGATCTTGTATTACGCGAAAACCGCGCTGATTTCGGCGAAAACGACGTTTGTAACAGGGTCTAAATGGCCTAATGAAGCTTCTAAAACGCTTCTTTCGCAATTTAAATCGGCCATTTTTGCACAAAACACGATCTTGTATAACGCGAAAACCGAGCTGATTTCGGGGAAAACGATGTTTGTAACAGCGTCTAAATGGCTTAATGAAGCTTCTAAAACGCTTTTTTCGATATTTAAATCGGCCATTTTTGCACAAAACACGATCTTGTATTACGCGAAAACCGCGCTGATTTCGGCGAAAACGACGTTTGTAACAGGGTCTAAATGGCCTAATGAAGCTTCTAAAACGCTTCTTTCGCAATTTAAATCGGCCATTTTTGCACAAAACACGATCTTCTGTTACGCGAAAACCGAGCTGATTTCGGGGAAAACGATGTTTGTAACAGGGTCTAAATGGCTTAATGAAGCTTCTAAAACGCTTCTTTCGCAATTTAAATCGGCCATTTTTGCACAAAACACGATCTTGTATTACGCGAAAACCGTGCTGATTTCGGCGAAAACGACGTTTGTAACAGGGTCTAAATGGCTTAATGAAGCTTCTTAAACGCTTCTTTCGCAATTTAAATCGGCCATTTTTGCACAAAACACGATCTTGTATTACGCGAAAACCGCGCTGATTTCGGCGAAAACGACGTTTGTAACAGAGTCTAAATGGCCTAATGAAGCTTCTAAAACGCTTCTTTCGCAATTTAAATCGGCCATTTTGCACAAAACACGATCTTCTGATACGCGAAAACCGAGCTGGTTTCGGGGAAAACGATGTTTGTAACAGGGTCTAAATGGCTTAATGAAGCTTCTAAAACGCTTCTTTCGCAATTTAAATCGGCCTTTTTTTGCACAAAACACGATCTTCTCTTACGCGAAAACCGAGCTGATTTCGGGGAAAACGACGTTTGTAACAGGGTCTAAATGGCCTAATGAAGCTTCTAAAACGCTTCTTTCGCAATTTAAATCGGCCATTTTTGCAGAAAATACGATCTTGTGTTACGCGAAAACCGAGCTGATTTCGGCGAAAACGACGTTTGTAACAGGGTCTAAATGGCCTAATGAAGCTTCTAAATAGCTTCTTTTGCAATTTAAATCGGCCATTTTTGCACAAAACACGATGTTGTATAACGCGAAAACCGAGCTGATTTCGGGGAAAACGATGTTTGTAACAGGGTCTAAATGGCTTAATGAAGCTTCTAAAACGCTTCTTTCGCAATTTAAATCGGCCATTTTTACACAAAACACGATCTTGTATTTCGCGAAAACCGCGCTGATTTCGGCGAAAACGACGTTTGTAACAGGGTCTAAATGGCCTAATGAAGCTTCTAAAACGCTTCTTTCGCAATTTAAATCGGCCATTTTTGCACAAAACACGATGTTGTATAACGCGAAAACCGAGCTGATTTCGGGGAAAACGATGTTTGTAACAGGGTCTAAATGGCTTAATGAAGCTTCTAAAACGCTTCTTTCGCAATTTAAATCGGCCATTTTTGCACAAAACACGATCTTGTATTACGCGAAAACCGCGCTGATTTCGGCGAAAACGACGTTTGTAACAGGGTCTAAATGGCCTAATGAAGCTTCTAAAACGCTTCTTTCGCAATTTAAATCGGCCATTTTTGCACAAAACACGATGTTGTATAACGATCTTCTGTTACGCAAAAACCGAGCTGATTTCGGGGAAAACGATGTTTGTAACAGGGTCTAAATGGCTTAATGAAGCTTCTAAAACGCTTCTTTCGCAATTTAAATCGGCCATTTTTGCACAAAACACGATCGTGTATTACGCGAAAACCGCGCTGATTTCGGCGAAAACGACGTTTGTAACAGGGTCTAAATGGCCTAATGAAGCTTCTAAAACGCTTCTTTCGCAATTTAAATCGGCCATTTTTGCACAAAACACGATGTTGTATAACGCGAAAACCGAGCTGATTTCGGGGAAAACGATGTTTGTAACAGGGTCTAAATGGCTTAATGAAGCTTCTAAAATGCTTCTTTCGCAATTTAAATCGGCCATTTTTGCACAAAACACGATCTTCTGTTACGCGAAAACCGAGCCGATTTCGGGGAAAACGATGTTTGTAACAGGGTCTAAATGGTTTAATGAAGCTTCAAAAACGCTTCTTTCGTAATTTAAATCGGCCCTTTTGCACAAAACACGATGTTGTATAACGCGAAGACCGAGCTGATTTCGGGGAAAACGATGTTTGTAACAGGGTCTAAATGGCTAAATGAAGCTTCTAAAACGCTTCTTTCGCAATTTAAATCGGCCATTTTTGCACAAAACACGATCTTGTATTACGCGAAAACCGCGCTGATTTCGGCGAAAACGACGTTTGTAACAGGGTCTAAATGGACTAATGAAGCTTCTAAAACGCTTCTTTTGCAATTTAAATCGGCCATTTTTGCACAAAACACGATCTTCTGTTACGCAAAAACCGAGCTGATTTCGGGGAAAACGATGTTTGTAACAGGGTCTAAATGGCTTAATGAAGCTTCTAAAACGCTTCTTTCGCAATTTAAATCGGCCATTTTTGCACAAAACACGATCTTGTATTACGCGAAAACCGCGCTGATTTCGGCGAAAACGACGTTTGTAACAGGGTCTAAATGGCCTAATGAAGGTTCTAAAACGCTTCTTTCGCAATTTAAATCGGCCATTTTTGCACAAAACACGATCTTCTGTTACGCGAAAATCGAGCTGATTTCGGGGAAAACGATGTTTGTAACAGGGTCTAAGTGGCTTAATGAAGCTTCTAAAACGCTTCTTTCGCAATTTAAATCGGCCATTTTTGCACAAAACACGATCTTGTATTTCGCGAAAACCGCGCTGATTTCGGGGAAAACGACGTTTGTTACAGGGTCTAAATGGCCTAATGAAGCTTCTAAAACGCTTCTTTCGCAATTTAAATCGGCCATTTTTGCACAAAACACGATGTTGTATAACGCGAAAACCGAGCTGATTTCGGGGAAAACGATGTTTGTAACAGGGTCTAAATGGCTTAATGAAGCTTCTAAAACGCTTCTTTCGCAATTTAAATCGGCCATTTTTGCACAAAACACGATCTTCTGTTACGCGAAAACCGAGCCGATTTCGGGGAAAACGATGTTTGTAACAGGGTCTAAATGGTTTAATGAAGCTTCTAAAACGCTTCTTTCGCAATTTAAATCGGCCATTTTTGCACAAAACACGATCTTGTATTACGCGAAAACCGCGCTTATTTCGGCGAAAACGACGTTTGTAACAGGGTCTAAATGGCCTAATGAAGCTTCTAAAACGCTTCTTTCGCAATTTAAATCGGCCATTTTTGCACAAAACACGATCTTCTGTTACGCGAAAACCGAACTGATTTCGGGGAAAACGATGTTTGTAACAGGGTCTAAATGGCTTAATGAAGCTTCTAAAACGCTTCTTTCGCAATTTAAATCGGCCATTTTTGCACAAAACACGATCTTGTACTTCGCGAAAACCGCGCTGATTTCGGCGAAAACGACGTTTGTAACAGGGTCTAAATGGCCTAATGAAGCTTCTAAAACGCTTCTTTCGCAATTTAAATTGGCCATTTTTGCAGAAAATACGATCTTGTGTTACGCGAAAACCGAGCTGATTTCGGCGAAAACGACGTTTGTAACAGGGTCTAAATGGCCTAATGAAGCTTCTAAATAGCTTATTTCGCAATTTAAATCGGCCATTTTTGCACAAAACACGATGTTGTATAACGCGAAAACCGAGCTGATTTCGGGGAAAACGATGTTTGTAACAGGGTCTAAATGGCCTAATGAAGCTTCTAAAACGCTTCTTTCGCAATTTAAATCGGCCATTTTTGCACAAAACACGATGTTGTATAACGCGAAAACCGAGCTGATTTCGGGGAAAACGATGTTTGTAACAAGGTCTAAATGGCCTAATGAAGCTTCTAAAACGCTTCTTTCGCAATTTAAATCGGCCATTTTTGCACAAAACACGATCTTCTGTTACGCGAAAACCGTGCAGATTTCGGCGAAAACGACGTTTGTAACAGGGTCTAAATGGCTTAATGAAGCTTCTAAAACGCTTCTTTCGCAATTTAAATCGGCCATTTTTGCACAAAACACGATCTTGTATTACGCGAAAACCTCGCTGATTTCGGGGAAAACGATGTTTGTAACAGGGTCTAAATGGCTTAATGAAGCTTCTAAAACGCTTCTTTCGCAATTTAAATCGGCCATTTTTGCACAAAACACGATCTTGTATTACGCGAAAACCGCGCTTATTTCGGCAAAAACGACGTTTGTAACAGGGTCTAAATGGCCTAATGAAGCTTCTAAAACGCTTCTTTCGCTATTTAAATCGGCCATTTTTGCACAAAACACGATCTTCTGTTACGCGAAAACCGAGCTGATTTCGGGGAAAACGATGTTTGTAACAGGGTCTAAATGGCTTAATGAAACTTCTAAAACGCTTCTTTCGCAATTTAAATCGGCCATTTTTGCACAAAAGACGATCTTGTATTACGCGAAAACCGCGCTGATTTCGGCGAAAACGACGTTTGTAACAGGGTCTAAATGGCCTAATGAAGCTTCTAAAACGCTTCTTTTGCAATTTAAATCGGCCATTTTTGCACAAAACACGATGTTGTATAACGCGAAAACCGAGCTGATTTCGGGGAAAACGATGTTTGTAACAGGGTCTAAATGGCTTAATGAAGCTTCTAAAACGCTTCTTTCGCAATTTAAATCGGCCATTTTTGCACAAAACACGATCTTGTATTACGCGAAAACCGCGCTGATTTCGGCGAAAACGACGTTTGTAACAGGGTCTAAATGGTTTAATGAAGCTTCTAAAACGCTTCTTTCGCAATTTAAATCGGCCATTTTTGCACAAAACACGATCTTGTATTACGCGAAAACCGCGCTTATTTCGGCGAAAACGACGTTTGTAACAGGGTCTAAATGGCCTAATGAAGCTTCTAAAACGCTTCTTTCGCAATTTAAATCGGCCATTTTTGCACAAAACACGATCTTCTGTTACGCGAAAACCGAACTGATTTCGGGGAAAACGATGTTTGTAACAGGGTCTAAATGGCTTAATGAAGCTTCTAAAACGCTTCTTTCGCAATTTAAATCGGCCATTTTTGCACAAAACACGATCTTGTACTTCGCGAAAACCGCGCTGATTTCGGCGAAAACGACGTTTGTAACAGGGTCTAAATGGCCTAATGAAGCTTCTAAAACGCTTCTTTCGCAATTTAAATTGGCCATTTTTGCAGAAAATACGATCTTGTGTTACGCGAAAACCGAGCTGATTTCGGCGAAAACGACGTTTGTAACAGGGTCTAAATGGCCTAATGAAGCTTCTAAATAGCTTCTTTCGCAATTTAAATCGGCCATTTTTGCACAAAACACGATGTTGTATAACGCGAAAACCGAGCTGATTTCGGGGAAAACGATGTTTGTAACAGGGTCTAAATGGCCTAATGAAGCTTCTAAAACGCTTCTTTCGCGCAATTTAAATCGGCCATTTTTGCACAAAACACGATGTTGTATAACGCGAAAACCGAGCTGATTTCGGGGAAAACGATGTTTGTAACAAGGTCTAAATGGCCTAATGAAGCTTCTAAAACGCTTCTTTCGCAATTTAAATCGGCCATTTTTGCACAAAACACGATCTTCTGTTACGCGAAAACCGTGCAGATTTCGGCGAAAACGACGTTTGTAACAGGGTCTAAATGGCTTAATGAAGCTTCTAAAACGCTTCTTTCGCAATTTAAATCGGCCATTTTTGCACAAAACACGATCTTGTATTACGCGAAAACCTCGCTGATTTCGGGGAAAACGATGTTTGTAACAGGGTCTAAATGGCTTAATGAAGCTTCTAAAACGCTTCTTTCGCAATTTAAATCGGCCATTTTTGCACAAAACACGATCTTGTATTACGCGAAAACCGCGCTTATTTCGGCAAAAACGACGTTTGTAACAGGGTCTAAATGGCCTAATGAAGCTTCTAAAACGCTTCTTTCGCTATTTAAATCGGCCATTTTTGCACAAAACACGATCTTCTGTTACGCGAAAACCGAGCTGATTTCGGGGAAAACGATGTTTGTAACAGGGTCTAAATGGCTTAATGAAGCTTCTAAAACGCTTCTTTCGCAATTTAAATCGGCCATTTTTGCACAAAAGACGATCTTGTATTACGCGAAAACCGCGCTGATTTCGGCGAAAACGACGTTTGTAACAGGGTCTAAATGGCCTAATGAAGCTTCTAAAACGCTTCTTTTGCAATTTAAATCGGCCATTTTTGCACAAAACACGATGTTGTATAACGCGAAAACCGAGCTGATTTCGGGGAAAACGATGTTTGTAACAGGGTCTAAATGGCTTAATGAAGCTTCTAAAACGCTTCTTTCGCAATTTAAATCGGCCATTTTTGCACAAAACACGATCTTGTATTACGCGAAAACCGCGCTGATTTCGGCGAAAACGACGTTTGTAACAGGGTCTAAATGGCCTAATGAAGCTTCTAAAACGCTTCTTTCGCAATTTAAATCGGCCATTTTTGCACAAAACACGATCTTGTATTACGCGAAAACCGCGCTTATTTCGGCGAAAACGACGTTTGTAACAGGGTCTAAATGGCCTAATGAAGCTTCTAAAACGCTTCTTTCGCAATTTAAATCGGCCATTTTTGCACAAAACACGATCTTCTGTTACGCGAAAACCGAGCTGATTTCGGGGAAAACGATGTTTGTAACAGGGTCTAAATGGCTTAATGAAGCTTCTAAAACGCTTCTT